>OU745248.1:12747029-15489058 GCA_916618015.1 Xestia c-nigrum
TGTATGTGAATGTATACTGTTATGAATATGTGCTATGTATGAATGGAGATTATGTAAGTAAGTTATTGATAAAGTTTTACAATGTACAAATAATTTAAAAAGATACCTTCCAACAATGAAGACAGTAAAATAATAACTTGCTGCTGGAGAATTTGTAATAAATGACGTGTTGACCGTGGGCATGTACAAGAACACTGCTGGGATTTTATTAACAAATTCACTCACACCTGGTGCAGAAAAAGTGTGCAAAGTACAAAGTCATGTTTTCACTATAAGTTGGTGAATTTGTTCTTCATTTCTTATGATAATGGTTGGTTCCTGATCATTTTTCTTGATATAAATTTTGCCGTAAGCAGTCCAGCAGTACTTATACTCTCCTGTTTTTATTAGGTCTCTGGCCAAAAAATATAGACGGGATCCCTTTGGGGTTAAATGTTCCGACAGGAAGATAGGAGTATCTTCTTGTGTTTTGAAGCCAAGGTGTTTGCAGCACAGCTTGGACTTATATTTTTTGTTAAATGTCCTTCCCATTTTGAGTATCTCATTTTTCAGAAGTGTGGATCCAGTTTCTACAACTATGGGAGAATTTTGGTTATTGTTTTTCCCCCGCACCCTGTACACGTCTTTGAGGTCAAGTTTAGTAATGGAACATTCAATGCTCTTGGAAAGATTAATAACCAAATCAAGAAGTTCTTCTTTAGTTTCCCCAGCTAGTTTCGGCACGTTTTTTATCACGAGGTTTGCTTTACGACTTCCCGTTTCTATTTCTTCTATTTTATTCTCCAAGAGCGTGATGTATTTCTTGTCCTCCTTGGCCTGTTTTTCCAACTGAGACATTTTCTTTTCTAGATCTTGATTTTGTGCCAGTAGGTGAGTGATCGTATTTTCTATGTTTAGATTAGATTTTTGTATTTCTTTCAAAGTTGCGGCAACTTGTTGTGTCTCTTTTCCCTGTTGAGTAAGAAAAAGAGCCATCATATCCTTTATTTCTTTCTTGAAATCTTCCAACTGTTCTGCAATACATATTTCTTCTCATTTTTATAATATAGATTAATATAAACACAATTGTTTTACTTTCCATCTATCGATTTGCTTAATTCCGTAAATAAATTACTCGTGTTAATCGAATTTTACAAAAAAAGAATCGATTTGAATAATCGCTTTCACACATCACAAATATTAAAAAAAAAAGAAAAAAAAAATGGTCGTCTATTTTCGAATACAAAATTAAGTAGTGGTAATGAATATTACGTGTTATTGGTCCTATATTAGTAAATTACGCTAAGATCTGGGTATTCTCATGTTGTTTATAATATTTGAAATGATATTTGTCATATCTGTTGTCGAATCTAAACGTGTCTGTGTGTTAACATGTGAAAAATAAAATGTAAACAAACAAGATTGGCGCGAAACTTTGACTTTGGATATAAAAATATATCATTACCACTGCTTATTAAAATTGAAGTATGGATGAATTCGTCACATAATTAAATGACGAGTTATTATTTCTCAACATAATGGAGCTTGGATGCCCGAAAACCCCATTTTTTATGATTTTTAGCGTCGGCTAGCACTGCCGTCAAAATGGCGATGAACGTATTTACGCATTTGGATTTTATTAGGGTAAATTAAGAATATTGCGCACTAAATACAGAACTTTGAATGGCTCTAACATATGATATTTTTCTCCAACTCTCTTAATTAACGCACACTCATAGTCTTTCATAACCAGAACATCCAATATTTACATAAAAAAATAAGGATGTCGTATGACTTAACCGCCGGCCCCATTCGGGGCCAGTACCGAGCCAGCGTAGGTTTCAGTGCCCGGCCCCGAATGGGGCCCGTACCGAACTTTATGGTTAAGGCACTGTTATAATAGGGTAAACAAAATTTTACCTGTATTTTTTTCTTTTGTTACGTAAATCAAAATTGACGAAGATACGAGGCATTTAAAATTCCCAATACGTCACGCCTAGGTATAATTTTAGCTAGTTCTGACGTCGCGAGCCCCCACTGCCGAGTTTTGATGTGTTATATGTTTGTCAAAATTCATTGTTTTACAAAAACAAAAAATACGTATCCATTATTTTTGAATAATCTAACTGAGGGACGAAATAGATTTGTATTTTTTTTTTAACTGTTGTCAGGCTTATTCCGCTACACTCTTAAAGCCATTTTCACTAGCTAAAAACAATTTTCAGCTAGTGAAAATGGCTTTAAGGAAGCACCCGGGTAGTTCGCGTAATTCAAATGTTCACGTGTTTTGGACGCCATTGTCACATATACGTGACAAGCAAGCGCGTGCCCTGTACGCCAAACGACACAAATATGTGACAAAATAGTAGATGAAATTGTGGCTTGGCGTGGAGGGCACGCGTGAGCGTTTATGCTATGGTGGTCAAAAAGTAAATAAGTCAATGTCAGGTAGTATGTTAATCCAAAATTAAATTATGACTTTATAATAATTAAAGCAGAGCTATAATAATTAAAATTACCAATACAACCCCTGTCCTGCAGTACTATTACTGATATTTTAAATTATTTCTTATTAGTTCAGTCTTTATTACATAAACAGACAGCTATATAATGTATAAGTACTTTCTTAACTCAGCAAGCATTATAATGTCACCGTAAAATTGTCAAACACGTTATATTGTAATCTCTCCAGCGATATTGTAAACTCTCGAATTATTGTCAAAATACACATAGTATACTATACTCTATATATATATATATATATATATATGTATTATACTATTGAAAATACTCATAGTTTTAAGCATGTGTCGCTTTATGTAGATATTATGTATGTTATAAAGAGTATAAAGTTGTTTTCGTTATATTTATATAAATGTAATAAAATTTAGTCGTTGTTGTTTTTGTTGTTGCTCGTTTTTGTTACGTTTTTAGACAGTCCCTAAAACGTCCTTCTTTCACTGTCACTTGCTGGTATTTTAGTTGAGGTGAAAAAGTGATGAAACCAACTTCCTAACAACACATGCTGTGCAACACATTAGACACCAACAAATACAGTATTTTCTTATTTCTTCACCGCAAAATATCAAAGTAATAAATATCGCTATAATTTTAAAAGCACACGTCAATTCAATCCAAAAAGGGTAAAAAAACAATAATAATAAAAACTAAGAGGCAAAGATAAATCATATTGAATAATATAATGTTATAAAACGCTATAATTCTAAAAGCTTACGTCAAATCAATCCAAAAAAGGCAAACAACGGTAATATAAAGATGATTTATATTACATAATATAAATCATCTTTGTCTCGTAAAATAATATTTATGTTTGCAACAAAAATATTATTATAATAAGACAATAAAATATAACGAGTCACATAAAATAGTATAATAGTCGATCCTGTATAAAAATTACATCACACGTTAAAATAGACATATACATATAGAGGTTAAAATAAGCCATTTTATTCCACAAACGATGGGATACTTAACCTTTTGACCGCGATTGTCGTAAATAAGTGACAAGCAAGTGCCTGTCTTGTACGGTCGACCAAGCTATTTGGTTTACATTTTACAATGTAATTTGTAGGATAAAATGTAAACCAAATAGCTTGTTCGATCGTACACCAAATGACACAAATATGTGACAAAATGGTAGGTGTAATAGTGGATTGGCGTGTAGGGCACGTGCGTGCATTCATAAAGTTAAAATGGCGTATCCTGCGTGTCCTAGGTTGATTATGAAGATGTAAATTCGTGGCCGAAATCTAGGCCAATTAGATTCCCATTGACACACTAAGAATAACTTTAGATCTAGGTACTCACATCAGGACTGATGTCGGTGAAATTCGCGCTGGACACGAACTCCTTTAGAAAGCCATCTAGCTCCGTTCCCTCGATGTAGCCATTACCTAAAACAAAAATAGTATATTTTACAACGAGGGACTAGACGAAGCCATTATGTACCCGAAGTGATTTGACTCCCGAGCTTACCAGGGAGGCAATCAAAGCGAGGGTTTAGTCTTGAGGACCAAACTGTACTTTTCACTTAGATAAGTAATAATTTAAAACTGAACAAATTTACACTCGACAAAAATTCCGAACTGAGCGGTCAGTATTTTTTTCTATCAGGTCAGTCACAGATTAACAATTTAAAACACAACACAAACTCTCAACATTTTCGCAACAAAGACGATCCACACTCCACAAATAATTAGAACCTACATTACTTCAGGCGGCTAGCAACAAACTATACACATACTATTCAAAATCAACGATGCACACAAACAACAATAATTTTTCTCGCGCTAAAAAGTTCATTTGTTTTTTTTTTCAATAAACCGCTTTCTATCTGCAAGCCAGTTCGAAATTTAAATAAAACCTTTGATAAGTTACTCTTTTGTGACCATGTTCATCACCATTCGCCTAGCCTTTTCCCAACTATGTCGGGGTCGGTTTCCAGTCTAACCGCATGCAGCTGAATACCAGTAATTTACATGGAGCGACTGCCTATCTGACCTCCACAACCCAGTTAGTACTGGGTGATACGATACCTCTTGGTAAGACTGGTTGGAGACCTTTTGGGCCATGACTTTATATGTTACTAGCGGATTTCACGCGGTTTCACCCGCGCAGTTCCTGTTCCCGTGGGAGTACGGGGATAAAATGTAGCCTGTTTGTAACTCGCTGATAATGCAATCAACAATAACTATTAAAATATTAAATACACAGTTATGAATTTTATGTTGTATTGTAGCTTAACTCAAAATCTGTCGATTTAGTAAAAAAATAAAAAGTTGTCTAGGGTGTTTTTGTAGTAATTAACAATTATTGGTTGAATCGCATAATTTTTCGTTTTTTATTCGACTTTCAGTTTTTTTTTTAACGTTGTGGAATTGTGAACACATTGCTTTGTAATGCAGACGGTAGACAATATTATTGCCTTTCAAAGAAGCTTATTTTTATCTCAGTATGACTAAAACTTTGAGAGATATGATTTTTTTTTGTACTCACATAGTGCATATTTCAACAAATAAACTAAATGGCTGCCACATAGCGGGTAAGTGTATTGGACCCAAGCCTAGAGTGTAATTGTACTTTAAAATAGTTTATATTGAAGTATTTAGAATATCGCTAGTCCATGTCCGGACACACTGTAATATTAAGGCGCTTAGACGAGCTAAATTAGCAATTCTATTTGTGGTGGTTCAAACTTCGTTTGAAATGCTGTTAGAATAAAGTTCTAATCAGCTTGCACTACAAAGTGGTTGTTACCGTCAGCCACTGCGGGCCAAATAGCGCGAAATGAGTGGTTTCGATCGATTTACAAAAAAAATATTGATTGGATTAAAAAACTGAAACAGTATCACGCTACTATATGGCTGGTAGAATTATTTGCCAAAAAAAATAGTTTGAAAGATATTTTTAGAGATAAGTTCGTGATTTTTTTTATCGAGCCAAAATAATTGTATTATGTTTTCAAAACATTATCATGCTAGCATATATCCTGAAGAATATCATATATTTTTCTGGTCTTGTTTATAGCAGTGAATCATATACTTTTAGTAATTATAAAACTCGCGTTTAGCTCATGTAATCGCCTTAAGTACAGATTGAATGGAAAACACGACGTCCTAACTGACGATGCCTATGAACATGAAACTCAAACCATATTTCTTCTTATACTAGCTTAAGCCTGCTGCTTCGCTCGCGTGATGGTTAGTACTGTGCCACGGGATCGTACTACCGGGATGAAAAGTATCCTTTATGTTAATTCAGGTTATACCTAAACATCTGTGTACTAAATTTCATCTAAATCCATTCAGTAGTTTTGCGTGGAAGAGCAACAAGTCAAATCAGCTGTTCCCTACATTTTGACGAGTTATGCGAACATAAATGTGTTTCCCTTTTCGGGTTTAGTGTAAACAAAAAATAATGTTGTATAATACTAGTTTATGCTTGTGACTTCGCCCGCATGAAAATAGGTAACTGTCCTACGGAATCATACTACCGTATAGGTTAACCAAGGTTATAAACTGTGTTCTAAATTTCATCCAAAGACGGCTTTGGATGAAATTTAGAACTGTTATTTGTAACCCTTTCACGCAGAAACTACGGAGTTTCTGCGTGAAAGAGTTACAAATCAAAACCATGCAGTCAGCGCCGACTTCTACTTGATCAAATGGTTCTCTATCGTGATACCTAACGTTTTTGTCTATAATCTAAGTGCCATTTTTTTTGTCCTAATCATCATTTGTCCGGAAACGACACAATTGAAACGGACATAAGGTTCCTTTCATCCCAAAAAAAATACTGTTCCCGAGGAAAATAACAATAACGTTCTTATTATAATAGATGGCCAACGACCGACGCATAGCCCAAAGAATTGCCAAACTTAAGTGGCAGTCAGCAGGGCACATTACTCGCAGAACGGAGCGATGAGGCCGAAAAGTTCTGGAGTGGCGATCACGAACCGGAAGACGATGCGTTGGAATGCCTCCCACTAGGTGGACCGATGACCTGGTGAAGGTTGCGGGAATCCGTTGGATGCGAGTCGCAAGGGACCGGTCAATGTGGCGACACTTGGGGGGAGGCCAATGTCCAGCAGTGGACGTCTTTCAGCTGAAATGATGATAATAGACGGCGCCACGTGTCTTACGAATCATGATTGATTTGAGAGTACAACCCCAATCGTAAATTCTAAACTAACGCGAGCGATGCCATGAGCAAAGACCAGTATGTCATAAATATCTCTGCCAAATCCTGCGAGCATTATAGTCATGATATTAACGATTATTGCATGCTTGATGCATCTTTTTGTATGCTTACTACACGCTTGCTGAATGCTAGCTGAATGCTTGCTTCATGATAGATATTTAAGTTAACATTATTACACGATATAGTAGATAATATAGGTAGGTGTTAGATTGTATCGCGGGCCAAGATCATTTTGAGATTAAAGAGAAAGTGGCTGATGAAAAACGTTTACTACGTGGCCACAAAAACCACGGAGTCAAATGTCTAAGAAATTTTGTTTTGTTGACGATAAAAAAACTACCTTTTTTTTGGAGTGTAATCACGTTTCAGTAGGACTCAATGTAAAGCACTCAAACATTGTGTTAATAAAGATTGATTAGTACGAAGGTCGTGCAGGTGTTTCAAATAAAAATCTTTCAGAACATGTGTTTAATAAAACATTTGAAAAATTTGGAACTATAACTCCCAATATCCCGGCCGTAACCTGAAAGTTCCCAGGCCATACCAGAACAAAAAAATGATCGCAATGATGGGGTGAACAAAGTGCCTTTCGGCTTTGATAAGAGGTTTTCTACACCCTTTATGTACCTATTAACCGAATTTTATATTGTCACTTACGGGATATCTTCCGTGATTATTTGTTATGTTGAGCTCGCGATAGTCTGCCATAGCGGAGCATCTACTGCAGTCTGGGCCCAATCACTGGATCGAATTTCACAAGCCACGTATTTTGTCTAAGAACAAACATTACCTACCAAGGCTGACAAGAGAAGCAATTGAAATAAGGAAGTACAAAAATTTCAATCGAGAGGATGGCTTCAAATTGTCGAGTACGTGGAATCCAGTCTTGAGTATGCAAACAACTCCACTAAACTTGGTGATACTGTGAGTGCGTTTTGTCGTGACTTAGTGTCTAGTGCGCGTAGTAAAAGACAAAGAAAGAGGGTAGACAGATTTGTCTGCTCGTAACAATTTAATTTCCATCCACCCGCATAAACTCAAACTCAAACTCAACTCAAATCATTTACTTCAACTAGTCCTTAACGGCACTTTTGAATGTCGATAAAACGAAAAAAAAAGGCTACAGTCACAGACGCAAGGCATAATAACTTGAGAATGTACTGTAGTTGCCCATTCCCTAGCGTAGATCTCTATGGAGAAGAACGGGCAAGAAACTCCATGGACACTCTTTTCAATCAAAATGTTGTTACAAAATCTTGGTTACATCTTTCATGTTGAGATTATACATATATGTGAGAACGATCTAGAAAGACGTGCACAGTAAGAGCGTCCAGAGTAAAAAAAGAAATAAATCAACAATTTATAAAATAAAGCAATTCAAATGATCCATGGCAGCTAAGAGATGACCAGTCCCGACTGACAGCGCCCGTTCACGAACATGACGCATGGATCAGCGCCATTCAATTCAACCATATTGAAGGGAACTAAATGACCCGACCCACCCGCCACCATCAGCAAGACATTTAAGCGAGCATGACATTCTCTCAGCCACCTAGGCATATTCAAGTCAATGAAAGATAACTAAATGCAAATGGTAGCTTTACAGTACATGGTACTCACACATGTGCTATGCAATTATACAATACTAAGAGATGGAATCTATACAATGCAAGAATATTTTTACAATCTTCTGCAGCTACCACAATAATGTTGTCCAATAAGTTTGCACCTATGGTTGCGGAGCAGGACCAGCATTTAGCCAAGCATTTTTATCCTCAATGTAATCTCCCAGCTTATAATATGCTTGCCTACATAGTGTGCGTTTTACACAAGATTTAAATTTCGTCTCATTCAGTTGTAGAATGTGGGGAGGTATTTTATTGTAACATTTTAAGCAGTACCCCATGAAAGATGAATCTACTTTAGCAAGCCTGAAACCTGGCTGAACTAGTTGGTCCCTATTTCTAGTATTATAGTGGTGTCTGTCACCTCTTTTACTGAATAAATGCAGATTTTTTCTAACATACATGATGTTTTCATATATGTATTGACAAGGTACTGTCATGATATTAATTTCCTTAAACAGTTCCCTTAGAGAATCGCGTCTACGTAATTCATATATGGCTCTGATGGCTCTTTTCTGCAGAATAAAAATAGACTCGATGTCTGCAGCCCGTCCCCATAGTAAAATACCGTATGACATAATACTATGAAAATAACTAAAATAGACTATCCTCGCCGTATCAACATCAGTAAATTGACGGATTTTTCTAACAGCATACGCTGCTGAGCTCAGCCGGCCTGCAAGAGATGTTAAATGAGGACCCCATTGTAGCCTGTGGTCGAGCGTAATTCCCAAGAAAACCGTTTTATTGACAAATTCAAGTTTCTCTTGATTCAATACTATGTCACAATCACTACTTTTGACATTTGGTAAAGCAAATCTTATGCACTTAGTTTTATTCCCATTTAGTACTAAATTATTAGCGGTAAACCAATTATGAACCTGCAGTAGGGCGAAATTTACGTCGTCAAGATTTGTGGCACGTCTGTTTATTCTAAATATTAAAGAAGTATCATCAGCAAACAACACCATTTGCGGATGGTTGTTAAATAAATGGGGTAGGTCATTAATGTATACTAAAAAGAGGAAGGGACCCAATATCGAACCTAGTGGTACACCCATTTTTACTTTTAAACCCATCGAATTTACACCTTTTACTTGTACATGCAAATAAGATTTTACTAAACTGAGCGCAAGTTTACCTAAACCGTAATGCTCAAGCTTCAAAATAAGGGTTTCGTGATTTACGCAATCAAATGCCTTCGAGAGATCACAGAAGATTCCTATGGCATCTTGTGCCTCTTCCCATGCAGTAAAAATGTGTTTTAATAAAGTGACACCGGCGTCAGTCGTACAACGCCCTTTGGTGAAACCATACTGCTGTTCGTGTAAGATTTTATTGGTGTTAAAATGGTTAAGCATCTGATTGAGCATTATCTTTTCAAACACCTTGCTGAAAACCGGCAACACGGATACGGGCCTATAATTGTTGGTGTCTTTACTGTCTCCGGATTTAAAAAGCGGTATTACCTTACTGAATTTCATTAGATCCGGGAAGACCCCTTGATCTACGCACAAATTAAATATTGAGGCTAAATACGGCGCTACAGTCTCAACAATTGAGGTACAAGCTTTGATAGACATACCCCATAGATCTTCAGTTAATTTGATCTTGATTTGCTTAAAAGCTTTTATGATTGTTATGGGGTTTACATGATGAAATTTAAATTCATTTGAACAGGCTGAAACGTTCGCCTTCAATAAATCCATAGAGAGCTCATACTCCAGTCAACCCGCGATCATGGCGCTTGCAACAGCGTCGAAATATCGGGAGCTCAACATAACAAATAATCACGGAAGATATCCCGTAAGTGACAATATAAGTTTAGTTTTAAACCGTGAAAGCCTAAAACAGTCTTTATTAACCCAATGTACCTATAACCTAACCACATAACACTTAAGTATATACTAAAGGTACACGATACTCAAGAAACGCTATTATGAATCTAGTCATAAACAGGCTTGTAAATAATAAGTTTTATCCGACCAGTAAACAAAGTATAAAATTTGCATTTGAGTGACTCATGATGTCAGAACAATCTCACTTCTTGACCACTAGCTAATTTATAATCAAAATACACGTGTCGTGATAACAACTGGAGAGGAAACTCAAACGCAATTTTATTTAACATTGAAAAATAATATGTCACATAGAAAAACACTTGAACATTCTTTAAAGTGACGTCGTTCTGCCGGGGTTGCGGGCCTGTTCGAAAGAGATACCGCGGCCCCGGAATATAAAAGGCGAGGAAGGAACATGGATGGGTTTTAGTCAGTAAGAGTCTGACACTCCTTCCCACTCCGCCCAGAGTGGGAGAAGTCATTTGATGATTTCCCATCCTAAAAAAAAAAAAAAATGTGACGTCGTTCATCATCATCTTCCTGCCCTTGTCCCATTTTATTTGGGGTCGGCGCAACACGTTTTTTTCTTCCATTCTCCCCTGTCAGACGTCACGGCATCATTTACTCCTTTCTCTTTCATTTCTGTGTTTACACAATCCATCCATCTTTTCTTTGGCCTTCCTCTCCCTCTCCATCCATCAATACTAATGTCCATCACTCTTTTAGTCACATGCGTTTCATCCCTCCTCATTACATGTCCATACCAAGTCAAACGACTTCCTTTCAATTTTTCAGTAACAGGTGCCACTTTCAAACTTCCTCTAATATATTCATTCCTTACTTTATCCATTCTTGTCACTCCACACATCCATCTCAACATTCTCATCTCAGCTACATGCAATCGTTTTTCATCCATCTTCTTCACAGCCCAGCATTCTGATCCATACAATACGACAGGTCTAATCACGGACTTGTACATTTTCCCCTTTAACTTGAGGGGCATCCGTGGGTCGCAAGTTATTCCAGTGACCTGTCGCCATTTCATCCATCCTGAGTTGATCCGGTGCGTTACGTCCCGGTCTACTTCGCCATTTCCGTGAATAAGCGACCCGAGGTACCGAAAATCGGAGCAGACCGGTATGGGCGTTCCGGCAAGGGTTATGGGCACAGGACTGGAGAGACCGCCGAAATCACAAAACAAGTATTCCGTTTTGGTTCTACTTAATTTCAGGCCAACATTCTCCAGTCTTTGCCACCACACCTCCAATCTGCTCTGGACCTCTAGGCCACTCTCGGCAACTAGCACAATGTCGTCGGCAAACAGCATACACCAGGGAGCCTCTTCCTGGATGTCGAACGTAAGAGCGTCCATTATCACAAGGAAGAGGTAAGGGCTTAGAGCCGACCCTTGGTGCAAGCCGACTGAAACATTGAAGCTGCCGGTAGTGCCTGCTGTAGACCGTACTTGGGTTCTACATCGACTATACATAGCACGGATTAACTGCACATATTTCCCAGGCACACTTTTCTCCTTAAGGGCCCACCACAAAACCTCACGTGGTACCCGGTCGTATGCCTTTTCGAGGTCGATAAACACCATGTGCAAGTTTTTATGTGCACCTCTATATTTTTCGCACAGCTGGCGGATAGCGAATATGGCATCCGTCGTTCCCCGACCAGGCATAAAACCGAATTGGTTCTGTGAAATTTCACTCTCTTCTCTCAATCGCCTTTCAATAACTTTTTCCCAAACTTTCATACTATGTGACATTAGCTTTATTCCTCTATAATTGTTACACTCCAGCACATCACCTTTGTTTTTAAAAATGGGCACCAGCGAACTGTTACACCATTCGTCAGGTATGGCTTCTTCCAGCAACAATTTATTGAAGAATAAAGCTAACCACGTCCATCCGTCCATCCGCAATAACTTCCATACTTCAACCGGTATTTATTCATCCCAGCAAATCATAGAAACGCATAAAAATATTGATACGTATAATTTTTTTATTCAATTTAGAATTACATCACTTACCTAACCATGCATTATCATTCAAACTACTAACTATGCATTGTCACCCAAACTAAACATGTGTGCAAAACTCAATTTATCGGTAGTTAAAAGTTATATTTTTTAACACGGAATAGTACAATATTCTTAAAAGCTTTTGTAAACTTGTATTTCGTGGCCCACCACATCAAGGTTCAAGGGAATTGACTTGGCCAAATTTCCGCCATTACTCTAAATTTGCATCCTGTCTATCTCCTCGCGGCCATTTAAAAAATCATTTGAGATCTTGCCCTTTTTTCTTTTAAGAAAGTGGAGCTTTCTTCATATAATAAATAAGAAAATAAAGTGTATTGCACATTTTAGTTTTGTAAATGTAAAAAGAGGTATGTCTGTTTGTAACCGTTTCATTCTATAACGGCTGAAAGGATTTAACAAAAAAAAAGTTTAATTCAGACTATTAAAATTTCGATAACTTGTTAGTAACATTATCTTAAAACTACGTTATTCAGAAAAATAGCTAAAACAACATGCAGCCTGATAAGCTTTCCTACTGCAGATTCAGGTCTCACTGTTCTGAATTCGACGAACTAGTGAGGCTGACTTTTTACGCTTATAGCATAAAAGTCATCCACCATCGCGCAGGCAAACATCCCCGAGGCGCTGAAAAACTGAGGCAGCCGCACCAGACTTCTAAGGTCGCTGTTGTACTACACTAAGGCTCATGTTCACCGAAAAGATAATTATAGTCTGATTATCTAAAAACAGCTGTCACTGTGACATGTTCCATACAAAAATGTGTTTTAAACAGCTGTTTCTAGAAAATCAGAGCGACATCTTTTTGGTGACAATGGACCTAAGAGCATTAGGCCCGCTGCGTATAGTTGGTCCATAGGGCGCTGGTGTAAAACATTATGACGGCATGCTCTGAACAAAGTTACTTTTACCTGTCCTGTACACCTTTTATGAAACTTAGCAAACTGGTAGACCTGGTTTATGACTTTTTGCCATAATACGTTCTCGTAGCGTGGGATAATTTCAGACTTATACGAGGGTGATGTCGCGAGAAAAAGCTACTAAACCATTCAAAGTGTTGATCTTGTGGAGTAGGTACCCAGGTTTGGTTAGTTACTATGTTTAATCTATACTATATTAATATTATAAAGCAGAAGAGTTTGTTTGTTTGTTTGTTTGTTTGGTTGAACAAGCTAATCTCAGGAACTACTGGTTCGAATTGAAAAATTATTTTTGTGTTGGATAGTCCATTTATCGAGGAAGGCTATATAACATCACGCTACGGCTATTAGGAGCAGAGCAGGAATGAAAAATGTTGCAAAAACGGGGCTTTTTTTTCCTTTCGTTTTTCTCTACTATGTGACGCAGACGAAGTTGCGTGGGTCAGCTAGTAGTTTAATATGTGTTTTTGATTTAGTTTCATAACAATTACTGAGCGTTTGTATGTGCGAATTTAATAAAAAATGTGAGATAAGATAAAAGATTTCATGAAATGACAGAAGAGAAAAATACCTATTTAATTATTTTTTTATTGTTTCGCAAGATCGCCCACACATCAATGCTGGTCAGGTGACTCCAGACGTTGTCTGAATCACGAACTGGCTACAGCAAAGGTGCCTATAAGCCCTTGAAATACTTCGCAACATACAATTACTTAAATTACTTTCACCCAATAATGTCATATAGCAACCAGTTAAAAAGCATACAAATAAATTCATTTCGTATTTAGGCGGCACATACAACAGTCAATAATGAATTATTTTGTCGTGGTTTTGTGTGTTCTCTTATTCGGTTCAACGTATGGCTACCCCCAAATCCTAGAGTTGAAAGTTAGCTACACAGATGGAGTGCAGGCAGGTGGGTGGGACTGGGATAAGAAAAACATAACAAAAAATTCTGGAGATACTGTGTCTACTACTTTGTCGACAGAAATACCTGCTGTGATCAAATCTGTGCTCATTGGATCTAACTGTGCTTCAGGTTTTGCCAAATTCAACGGAATATGTGTGGCTAAGGACGAGTGAAATGTTTTAATCGTGAAGTCGATTGCCGATAAGCACTTAAAACTGTATCTGTCTCATCATCTCTCACGACGTGACCTTTTTTTGTTTCCTTATTTCTTCTCTTCTTTTTCCCATTACTTGATTTTATGACGTGTATTTTCATGATAATAAATAAAATATCATAATAAGTTTTTTTTTGCTTATTCTACTTCCTATTTATAAAGGGTGTAAACCTCATCCCTAAGCCGTCAACCAAGCATTCTGTACATCTAAGGTCCATGTTCACCAAAAAAGTGACGGTCTAACAATCTAAAAACAGCTGTTTAAACACATTTTTGTATGGGAACATGTCACAGTGACAGCTGTTTTTAGATAATCAGACTGTTATCTTTTCGGTGAACATGGACCTAAGTAAGTTACTTTTCGCAAAAATTATTGCTGGAAAACGACTTTGCTTCTAGGGATGAAAAATCATGTTTTGTGGTAAAACTCAATGTAACGCACTTAAAACATTGTGCTGATGGAGAGATTGAATAGGTCATGGATGTGTTTAAAGTAAAAATATTACTATAAAACATGTATCAATAAAAAACTTGTCAAAAAGTTGGAACTTTGACCCCCAATATCTACGTAACTGGAGGTTCAAAGGTATGGTGTAGAACAAAAAATGATCGCTGTGAACGGGGAAAACAAGTGCCTTTCGGCTTCGAAAAGCGATCAAATAAAATTAGATTTCGCTTAAAATAAAACATGTTATAAATGCGAACGTTTGTTATGGTGGATGAATGGATGGATGTTTATTACTCTTTCACACAAAAACTATCGGTAGATTTTGGGTGAAATTTGGCACTCAGATGGTTTATAACCTAAACATTTTATAACAGTTATCAAACTACTTAGGTCCATGTTCACCAAAAAGATGACACTCTGGTTATCTAAAAACAGCTGTTTAAAACACATTTTTGTATCGGAACATGTCACATTGACAGCTGTTTTTAGATAATCAGACTGTTATCTTCTCGGTAAACAATGAACATGGAACTTTGAAATTAATTATGTTTACCAGTTACCAAAAATAGTCGGTAATTAAGTTCCGACCAGCCAGCATTTAAAAACCAGAACAACCAGTATTAATTAAAGCCACCATTAAACAATTAAAAATTTTTTGATACAAATTACAACATTTACATTCATTTTATAATCAACTAGTGCACTCGGCAGTATATTCTTTTTTTGAAGTTGGTTCAAAAATGAATTCTTTTTGGATTTTAGTGTGTGGTTTGGTGTTGGGTAGAACGTTTGTCTACCCAGATATTCTACCAGTGTTGGACATGGATTCACAACTTGAGTGCTCTAAAGGGAGAGTGACAACCGGAATGCCTCCCATGGAATCGTTGTCAGCCTTCTCAGGATCTGATTGTGCATCGCGTTTAATAAGGTTCAACGGAATTTGTGTTGCTATTGACTATTAAATGATGTACATATGTGTTATTTTTGTTTGTGATTTAGTTCTTACTGTTTTTTCTCCCAGATTCACGAAAATAATATGAAGATATTGGCATGCATGGAACTAACAACATATCTGACGAAATGTGGGTGTACGGTCGAACAAACTATTTGGTTTACATTTTAACCCACAAATTACATTGAAAAGTGTAAACCAAATAGCTTGTTCGGCCATACTATTCGATGCACCTATCACTTCCGGGATAATAGGCGTCATGTGTATGAATTTTAGCCTAGGTATTATTATAACTAGTATTATGAGAGTTAAAAAAAAATGAGTGAAGCTACCTTACGTTCTTAGGGTCCTGGGTTCAAATCCCGGTAAGAGCAAATGTTTGTGTGATGAGCATGGACATTGGTTTCCGAGTCATGGATGTTTATATGATGTATAATAAGTATGTATTTACAAATAAAAAGTATTATTATATGTGGTATATCAACTATCTGGTGTCCACAACACAAGCCTTGCTTAGTGTGGCACTATATGGCGCTGTGTGTAATATCCAGCAAAATTATATTATAAGAAAAAGACGGTGTACTCGGCAATCCATATAATACCTAAGTATACGTCATGATCTGACTGCCCTTCTCCAACTATGTCGGGGTCGGCTTCCAGTCTAACCGGATGCAGATGAATACCAGTATTTTACATGGCGCAACTACCAATCTGATCTCTACAACTCAGTTACTTGAAAATACGATACCCCTTGGTAAAACTATTATCATAGCTGTACATACAAAGATTTAGATGACTTCTTTGTCTTTCAAAAATCGTGGCTCTATTGGAAATGAAGGAGAGATAGATTTCAATTTCCGAACACAAAGCAAGATTATTTCATCGCAGGCACATGGAAGCTACGTTTTAACTGTCTGTGAAACCCGACCGAATCGCCGTTTGACGCCATCTAACAGATTCAGAAATACGTCGGGAATCGTCTGAGAGTCTTCAAATCGAGCAAACAAAGTAGGGTTAAAATATTTAGCAAAACAATAAAAAGTTAATAAAAATGTGCAGTCAAAAGTTATCTTGAGTTGTAATAAGTTTTTAAAATATAAATCGTCAAAATTAAGCGAAAAGTACAAGGTCTCTTCGGCCTCCTTAAAATCAATAGCTAAATAAGTTCTGAAACAAGGGCTCTGATTCCCACGTCAGAGGGCGCGCCGCGCCGGTTCGAATCCGGCACTACCTCGACTGTCTCACAACCTGTGAGGCAGTCGAGGTGACTGCGGGGATTTCCCACTCCGACCAAAAACAAAAAAGAAGTAGGGTTGCCAAGAAGAGAAAAAAGAAGCCAAAAAAAAACACTACAAGAACAAATAAAAACATAATTTAATAATCAATACCAATACACAATCCATTGAATCTAGTTAAACCAGTAGCGCATTCAGATCCTACGAATGCCGACCTCAAAACTGCTGGAAGCGCTGTAGTCGATGACGTAGTTGTAACACTTCCTCCAGAGTCTACTGGTCCTGATTCCATGTCCACCTCCGGTCTTACTGTTGGGTAACCAAAGGTTTCACCCAAAATCAGAACACAGAATATTAAAACTAAACGTTTCATTGTAGCTGTTGCACTCGATTGCTATTTTTCAAATGGATTGAAACTGTCGTAACGCATCATTCTTTTATTGCAGTCTAATTAAAAAATAATTAGTAACTGGTTCTTAATAATTACTAATACTTAAGCGTAATTATCTGCATGGTCAGTGCATAGTTAGGAAGTATGTTGATAAATGTTCATGCTGTCACTTGAACAGATAGATTGTCAGTTAGGACATTTGCAGGAATAGTTTTACTATCGCCTTGGTGTCTCTATTTTGTACACGACAAACAAGTTGTAAGTGCACCCTTCATGATGCCGCCATCCAAGCATTCTGTACATCAAACCGTACATCAATGTTACTTCCACACCCCAAAAAATATCCCAAATTGTACATCAATGTTACTTCCACACCCCAAAAAATATCCCAAATTGTACATCAATGTTACTTCCACATCCCAAAAAATATCCCAAAAATTATTGCTGTGAAACGACGTGTTTTTTGGCGTGAAAAAACACATTTTCTGGTAGAACTCAATGTAACGTACTCAGAACATTGTGCTGATGGATGGATTTAATAGTAAAGTAGTTGTAGAGGTATTTTGAGTAAAGTAATAGTATTAGAAATCTGTATTTCTAAAAAAGTTGGAACTTTGACCCCTCTTCTATGGGGGATGAAAAACCAAACACCCGTATCCCAAATTTGTTTGTCAGGCTAGATTGTCCTTTTTCCTTGATTTTTCGTATGGCAATATTGTTTGTCAGGCCCCTTTCCTCTAGATTGCACTTCATGAGCCAGCAAGATCGCATTTGTTCGTACTTTTCATTTTTCGTGGTTTTACTAACATAGTTCTAAAGTACTTACCATAGATATAATGGTACTTACTAATACAAACATGAACCTGTGTATAATACATTATTATGAAATGAAAATCTGAAATAAAATTGTTAAAGGTAACTTAAGACCCCCTCTTTATGTGACTTTGCTCTGGCGGCTTCAGACACAATCACCCTGTATTTTATATTTTTATAGGGCTTCATAGTACGAGTAACTTTACTACTTTATTCAATTCTCTGAGACGCAGAGCAAGTCTATTTAATTTTATATGAGAGCAATGTCAACTGCCTCTGTGATTCAATTGTGTCAGTGAAGTCAGGACCCGCCGTCGCCTACTCTTGTCAACGTTCCCGTCTCCTCGTTGTTCAGAGGATAGGGCTGTGCCGTAGGTTATACGATGTAGATAAAATATAGAATTGATAAAGTAAAAGTACTTTATTGTGGACTAAAATTACTACATAGTAGTTTACCTAACATTTTTAAATTATGGGTACAAAGGCGGTCTTATCGATATGATAATATCTTGCACACAATCTTGAATATACTAATCGAATTGAAACGGTTGAGATCTATACTTAGAAACAAAAGTAAAGTCTGTTTGTAACATCAAAATAACAGCTTTTTTAAACTCAAAGATTCCAGAACAAAAATATTGCAATAACGGTCTTTATTTAATTGTAATATCGCAATTTCTTCTCCTATAGTTCGCACTTCTCTTCATTATTATCAACATCATCATCATCATCATCATCTGCCGAGCCTTTTCCCAACTATGTTGAGGTCGGCTTCCAGTCTAACCAGATGCATCTGAATACCATTATTTTACATGGAGCGACTGCCTGTCTGACCTCCACAACTCAGTAAATACTAGGAAATACGATACCAGTTGGTAAGACTGGTTGTCAGAATTTTCGGACCACTTGTAAGAACTGTCAAAGATAGAGAAATGACAGCCGAGATCAACAGCTTAACGTACTTTCCGAGGCACTGAGGAATGCTCGGTATTTATGGGTGGTCACTCATCCACAGACCTGCAACCTATTGGCTAATCGGCTTTTATTACGTAGCCACAAGCTCCTCCTCATTCCATCATTATTATCAACATTTCAGCCAAAAAAAGTCCACTGCTGGACATAGGCCTCCCCCAAGTGTCGCCACAGTAACTGGTCCCGTGCGGGTTCCCGCAACCCGCTGCTCTAAACTGGTATTGTTTTTCCGAGACCGAAGTTTGCCAGCCCTAGCCTACACGTGTGCTCTCTAAACAATAGCACCCGAATGTGAGTGACAACTCGCTCCACATGGCCGACGACAAGACGAGAGCTAATATTCTAATGACAATGTGCGGTTCTGAACTTAAAGGGCTCGAAAGGAGAAATATAGGGGACAAGGAGGAAAAAAAAGAGGGTTATCGTTATTAGCTGATCATCTGATACAGTTACATTTTCTATGACTCACTTAAGGAAAACTGTCGGTTAATTATGCGGTTTGGTGTAACTGTACGGTGTCGGTTTATTCTTTAATGGACAGCAGCAAAACAATAGAGCAGCACATACATACAGGGTGTAAACCACCTCATCACAAAGCCGTTAACCGAGCATTCTGTACATCAAACTAAGTAACTTTACGCAAAAAATATTGCTGGGAAACAACTTTTTTTTTTGAGGTTATAAATCATGTTTTGTGGTAGAACTCAATGTAACGCACTTTGAACATTGTGCTGATGGATGGATTGAATAGTACGGGGGTCGTGGAGGTGTTAAAAGTTAAAATCTTACAAAAAAAACTTGTATTTAAAAAAAAACTTGTCAAAAAGTTGTAACTTTGACCCCCCATATCTCCGTAACTAGAAGGTTCCCAGGTATGGTGTAGAACAAAAAAAATATCGCAATGATGTAGAGAACTAGTGCCTTTCGGCTTCGTGAAGAGGTGTTTTACACCCTTTATACATACATAATTATACCAACAAACAGCTTAACAATTAATTAAAACAGTTCAACTGCGCTGAGCATGCCCATAACGAAAGGGTAACCAACTCAGCATATGCTGATTGCTTATATGCTTTGTTATTATTGCTTTGTTAGGTTGAAATATTCTATCCACGTTACCTACCTGTCACTTGATTACCTTTTTTCTAACTGTCTGTAAGCAAAATGTCAAACTGACAGAAATCCTACTGAAGACAACCTACCGAAACCGAACAGTAAGTTATTAAAATAGCCGTTACTGATACTGTTATGCTCCGTCATCCCACTGCCCGACAAAGAGCTCTCCCAATGGCTTCCTTCTCCTTCCAGAAAACAGTACATAACCCAAACAGTTCTAAAAAAAGCAGCATCATCATCTCAGCAGCATGCGTGTCGGTTGCAGTGTTTGTGGTGTTAGCATTAACAACATCAGCTATGTGGATGATATGGAGCTGCTGGGTCCGTCTGCGGGCGCAGTAGGGAAATTGCTTGGGACTTGTGAAGCCTACGCTGCCGCACATGGTATAACGTATAACGTTAAAAATTGTGAGTACATGGTCTTTAAGGTTGGCGGCAAATGTCGGGAAGAGGGACCCGAGCTGCTTATAAACGGGTCAGTGATCCGTAGAATAACCACTTTTAAATATTTAGGTCATATAATAGGTAGGTTTTCTGTCCGACGACCTAAAAGACGATGTAGATATAGAAAGGGAGTGCAGGGCACTAGCTGTCCGGTGCGCATGTTGATCCGTAACTTTGTTCGGTGTACGGACCTAGTTAAAATCACTCTCTTCAAAGCCTACTGCCAGAGTCTGTACACGAGTAATCTATGGGTCAATTACACCAAAAGGTCACTAGAGGCTCTGCGCGTCCAGTATAATAATGCCTTCAGGATGTTGTTGAGACTACCTCGCTTCTGCAGTGCGTCGAGGATGTTTGCGCTAGCACGTACCGACGGGTTTCACGAGATAGTCGCAACAGTATCCTGAGAACTGTAGCGGAGAGCTACAGCTCTCCAATTGTAAGATTTCTTGTGCAGAGAGTAATTGGTACTAACACAAGATAATAAGTTATTTTATATTATATTACTAACACTCTATGGATCTTTTTGTGTCCGAAATAAAATAAATAATAATAATTATATATATTTTTTAGTTTAATTATTCTCTTATTTTTAAAGTTAAAACTGAATAGTTTGCGCGAGAGACACTTCCAAAGTGGTAAAATGTCCCCCACATTTTACCACTTTGGAAGTGTCTCTCGCGCAAACTATTCAGTTTTGAAAAAAAAATATTAGAAACCTCAATATCATTTTTGGAGGCCTATCCATAAATACCCCACACGGGTTTGATGAAAAAATATTTTAGTTATAAGAATGGAGAACCCCCAAAATTTATAGTTTTATTTTTTATTTTTGTGTAAAAATTTTAATGCGGTTCACAGAATACATCATCTACTTACCAAGTTTCAACAGCATAGTTCTTATAGTTTCGGATAAAAGTGGCTGTAACACACGGACGAACAGTCAGACAGACATGACAAATCCAGAAGGGTTCCGTGTTTTGCCATTGGCTACGAGACCCTAAAAACATAAAACCCTCCCTTACTATATTAACAACAAACATAAAAGGAGAAAGGATATAATTGCAGTAGTTCCCCAATGTAAAACCAAATTTAGTAGCAGACAATTTTACCATCTCTCAGCTCAATTACACAACAGGATTAATAAAAAGATGTATGTACACAATAAAAACAATTACGACTGTAAAAAATGTTAACAAATTGGATTAGATTTAGAGAGCAGCAGTGGCCCAGTAGTGGCGGCCCCGACTTACGAACAGTAAGTCGTGGGTTCGAACCCAGACAGGCGCATTACTTTGTGTAATTTATTTCATCACCGCTGCTCTCAAAACGGTGAAGGAAAACATCGTGAGGTAACCGGCATGTCCTAGAACAAAAATTCGAAGACATGTGACATCTACCAAACCGCACTGGGCCCGCGTGGTAGATTATAGCCCATTCCCTCTCATTGAGAGGAGGCCGTGTCCCAGCAGTGGGAACATTATAGGCTGATTATGAACTGGATTAAGACTCTAACATACGAGGAGCCCTTCTGGTTTATCATGAGTAATATAATCATACAGATACTACAACACACCATAATGATACACACCTCACTCTACTCCACACACTACACTACTCTACACCACACCACACCACGCGACACCAAACCACAACGCTACACAACTCGAATGGCGTAGTGGTATTGAAGCTGCCTTGCGTTCTTAGGGTCCTGGGTCCGGTAGGAGCAAATGTTTGTGTGATGAGCATGGACATTTGTTTCCGAGTCATGGATGTTTGTATGTATAATAAGTACGTATTTACAAACAAAGAAGTTTATATTCATATGTAGTATATCAACTATATGGTGTCCACGACACAAGCCTTGCTTAGCTTGTGGCACTAGACGGCGCTGTGTGTTTAATGTCCAGCGATATTTACAACACCACACCGCACAACAATGTATTTACGCTCTTAGGGTCCTGGGTTCGAATCCCGGTAGGAGCAAATGTTTGTGTGATGAGCACGGACATTTGTTTCCGAGTCATGGATGTTTATATGTACGAGTATAATACTCGTAAGTATGTATTTACAAACAAAAAAGTGTATATGTAGTATATCAACTATCTAGTGTCCACGACACAAGCTTTGCTTAGTGTGGCACTAGGTGGTGCCGTGTGTTACTGTCCAGCGATATTAACAATCTGAAAATAATACTAATAAAATAATATTATTACTGTATCACTTTGCCAAGAGGTGGAATTGTACCAAAACAGTAGGACCTCTTTAGAGACATTACAGTACTTGGCCCAGCTATTAGTGCACTAACTCAATTACGACAACACGGAGGGTTGAGTGGTTCCGTAGGCGAGTTAAATTGGAGTGCCCCCACTTGGTCCTCGGCGGTAAGACAAGTGGTGACACTTTGGGAGTCGGGTCGTGTCACAACACTGGTTTATTTTTGACAAGAGTTGGCTTTTTTATTCATTTACATAAAGGGATACATATAAAAACGATCTTAATGAAGCCGAGAGGTACTTTGTCCTCCCGTCGTTGCTATTTTTGGTTTGGGATACCTTGGAACCTACGGAGATATTGAAGGTTAAAGTTTTCTTCAAAGAACTCTAAAAATATATGTTTTTCTGTGATTTTAACAAACAAATAGGTATGATTCCTGTTTAAAATTCTGATCATGGTTCGCTACGTACGACATACTCATTCAAGACGCATATTATAAAATAAGCAACACAAAGTACATAAAAGTCACGTTAACATTTTCTGAGACACTTTCCTGTTTCTTATGTTTACATCTACAAATTAATGGTTAGTCAAGAAAATAAATTGCTTATTACAAATTAAATAACTAGGGGCCGGTATTTCAATGTTACCTTAACTTATTACTTAAGTTAAGCCCTGCATTTAAGCTAAGTCGCTAGTGAAAGTGATTTCAGAAGACCGAAGCATATTTCAATCCGGAGCTTCCTTGCCTTAACTAATCTAGGATAATTCGTAATATTGCAACTTAATAAACAGAATCACATGTGTATGATTTTTGTTGTCATCCTAGTACATTGTTTATTTTTTTCAAGTTTTAAAATCAAGTTCACGACATTTCTGGTGGGAAAAATGAATGAAGAGTTGTCTCAACAATTGAGTAGTATTACGTAAATACCTGCCTACCGTTTTCGCTCTTTCTCCACGATTTTACAACTTGCCAAAAATGGAATGAAGGTGAATTTTTCGACCGATTTCGTCTAACATATTTATTTCAAGGGAACATGAATCGTGTAAAACACCTCATAACGAAGCCGAAAGGCACTTGTTCTTCCCGTCATTGCGATATTTTTTTTGTTTTACAGCACACCTGGGAACCTTCTATTTACAAGTTTTTTTTTTATAATAATACAAGTTTTTATTGTAAGATTTTAATTTTAAACACCTTCACAACCCCCATATTATACATCCATCCAACGGCACGATGTTGTAAGTGCGTTACATTGAGTTCTACCACAAAACATGATTTTACACGCCAAAAAAAATGTTGACTAATATTTTTTGCATAAAGTTACTTAGTTTGATGCACAGAACGCTTGGTTGATGGCTTCGTGATGAGCTGGTGTACACCCTGTAGTCTACATACAGAACACGATGGTTAACAATAGATGTCGCTACACGTCTAACGTTAAAAATGAACGTATTTGATAAACAAATTAATCTATTCTATATACTATAATATTATAAATACTATATACATATATATATTATAAAGCAGAAGAGTTTGTTTGTTTGAACGCGCTAATCTCAGGAACTACTAGCTCGAATTTAAAAAACATTGATAGTCCATTTATCGAGGAAGGCTTTAGGCTATATAACATCACGCTACGATTATTACGAGCGGAGCAGGAATGAAAAATGTTGCTTTTGCGGGAATATCCTGGATGAGGCTGGCACAAGAGCGTGGAGAATAGTACAAACAAAGAGAGCCTTATACCCAGCAGTGTGTGAAGTCAAGCTTTGTATGATGACAACAATTTTATTTATTTGCATGACTTTACAAGACTTTACATTGTACTGTTAGGAAGAAATGAGGTTTCGCGTAGTATTATGAAGAAATGAGGTTGTACGTAGCACAGGTTACTTCTATGGAAAGGCGTGACAGACAACTTGCTTTAGTCTCTGGTCGCGAGAGACTCGTTGGGAATATCGTTCAAAGGGCTGTAAGATTTATATTTTCCTATTTTGTGTACTTACTCGCTACTTTTCTAAGCAACTACGTGTTAATTGAATTCCTTATGATTTATTATGGTTATGGATAGTTTCAGCAATTGACACTTTGTTCCAAGTTAGAATAAACGGTTGTATTCATTACTTTATGTACCTCGTTGTCTTATTTTAAACAACTTCACTTCTGAATGCTAAATGTTATGTACATTTAGCATTCAGAAGTGAAGTTGTTTGTAGAACGGATAATGCATATACCACTTAGGTACTGCATCTATATTGCGAGGTGCACAATATTCCACGACGGTCAGGGGCGTGAAACTTCCATACATTGGCTTCAAACAAAATTTTCACATATAGTGCTGCCATGTGTGTTTAAGGACACCAACTTTTAAACTGTTTGACAGCTTACAACTGTCATAACGAGAACAGCTATTTTAAACAATTTGTCTTTGAAGTATAGCCTAGCGGCGACAGCGGTTGCCTTGTGAATAATTATAATAGTTCCCATGGCAAGTTCGAATCCTCAGTCAAGAATTATATCTCAAATAATCCTTACTAGTTCTTAAGAGCCCTCTTACAGTCCACTAGCGCCGCCAATCGAAAAAATGTCATAACTCGTAAATAGAATCAAAAATACAAAATATGTTCTATTATTACTGTGGAAAAGGCAATAACGTAATTGTATAACACCTTATCAACACTTGAAATATAGCTGTTTAGCTAAATCGTGCATTCAAAACATAAACGGCCGTTTTTGTTACAAATGCACGATTTAGCTAAACAGCTATATTTCAAGGGGTGACAATGTGTTATAAAATTACGTTATTGCCTTTTCTACAGTAATAATAGACCACATTTTGTATTTTTGATTCTATTTACGAGTTATGACATTTTATCAATTGGCGGCGCTAGTGGACTGTAAGAGGGCTCTTAATAATATAATATATGGCGCCTCGTATCTTTCGAATCATGATTGAATCATTATATTACAAGTAGAGTACAACCCAAATTGATTGTCAAATCCTAAATGAACGCGAGCAAAACCGCGGACAAACGCTAGTAGAACATAAATGAATTTATATTTCTAATGGATTAGTTTTCAATTCGCCTGTCATGGTGGATGATTAGTCCCCCCCTTGACCCTTCGTTCCCGTCAGGGAATTATAATTTGTAAATATTTAACGGATCTTGCCAACTCATAAATGTTGGCCTTCCTTGGTCAGAGCGGCAAGGTCATACAATTACGATTTGACGACCCAATTAGCGTAGTGGTAGTAACGCTACGTTCTTAGGGTCCTGGGTTCGAATCCCGGTAGGAGCAAATGTTTGTGTGATGAGCACGGACATTTGTTTCCGTGCCATGGATGTTTATATGTATAATAAGTATATATTTACAAACAAAAAAGTGTATATGTAGTATATCAACTATCCAGTGTCCACAACACAAGCTTTGCTTAGTGTGGCACTAGGTGGCGCTGTGTGTTAATGTCCAGCGATATTTATTTATTTATATTATTACGCTTTTATTGCATTTATTGTGTGACTTAATGTTGATCTAGTAATAGTTTAGTATTATCAGTAAAAAGTCATGGAAATCTGGTAATAACATAATATAGAAGACGATATTATGTTATTACCAGATTTCCACGACTTTACAACAGAATGTTCGCATACCGTTTTACGATAACAACTTTTAATTGATCATGACATGGCCACATGGGTATGCTATAGCGTCATAGGCTCAGACTAGCGAACTGATCATGCGGAAGTATCTCTGCCCCCATAATCGGGACTTGGGGCACCACCCCGTTAGGTTAGTTAGGTTCTTTTAAACCCTGCACTCGGAAATAGGGGCCTGCCTCCGTCGACTACGCTTTTTAGGGGAATATAAAGTGTTTTAAGGTTAGGTTATATTAATCGATATTTCTCAGGAATGGTACATTACATTTTCTTGAGAGTGGAGAGAGTACCACTGGGCAAGGGGGGCCCCTCCTTCCCTCCACACCCCATGGGTTGACTACCATCGCATGCATTTCACGAAAAATAATGCGTTTTATTGTAAGCAGTATGTTCGTTTGACAATATTTCGAGAGTTTACAATATCGCTAGAGAGATTGCAATGTAACGTGTTTGACAATTTTACGGTGACATATTCACACCGCAGCAGTTACTGTTTGTGGAGCAACACAGTAACATTAGGTAACAATCTGTAACTTTTGTGGCTACTTGTTACTATTTGTTGAATGTTATCCGCGAGTAACTTATATTGACAAAATATAACAGAGAGTAACGTTCAGCAACAACCAAGTTGCACATGTGTTCTATGTTATAGTAACAATATCTAACAATGTTTAAATTGTTACCACTTGTTGACTTAAAAAAAAAAAGGCAACATTACTTACCATATACATATTATCATCATCATCATCATCATCTGCCTAGCTGTTTCCCAACTATGTTGGGGTCGGATTCTAGTCTAACCGGATGCAGCTGAATACCAGTATTTTACATGGAGCGACTGCCTATCTGACCTTCACAACCCAGTTAGTGCCTGAGTAATACTACACACCTTGGTAATACTGGTGTCACACACCACAACAACAAAACAACAAACAAACACGTCAACATATATTAGCACGGCAGAATATAATAACATTATATAACCTTTTGCAATCGAATGTTGCTCAGTAACACTAGACATGCAAACATTTGTCAACAAAAACTTGCGTTGCGGACGCACCATTAGTTAGGGCTAGGTTATTATTAGATTACATAGCGACGCCTTCTTTTTTTTTAGGATGGGAAATCATCAAATGACTTCTCCCACTCTGTGCGGAGCGGGAGGGAGTGTAGGACTTTTACTGACTAAAACCCATCCATGTTCCTTCCTCGCCCTTTATGTTCCGGGGCCGCGGTATCTCTTTCGAACAGGCCCGCAACCCAGGCTTCGGCCCTTGCGGGCCCCTCCCCTTATGCTGGCATCTCTTTGAGGCGCGCGTGGAACACAAACGCGCCGTCGACACGGCCTGTCGTCGTAAAACGGACGGACGGCTAGCTAGCCCATAGCCAACCGTCCACAGGCCCGGATCTACGGTGGCCGGTAACTACCACGTGGCCTCCGACGCCCGGTGCGTCTCCCGCGGCTCCCGGGAAGAGAGGCTCTCTTCCTCTCTCGTTCCGCCACCTCCTTCGCTAGCATGACTGCTTCGCAGAAGGAGGTGACGGCTTCCCATTCCGTCTCGCTCCGGACCATGGATTGTACCAGGGCCGGACGCGAGAGGTCGTCGCCACCGAACGCCGCTACGAGGACACGGCGGTGCTCCGCGCACGCAGGGCAGACTTCCACCGTGTCGATCCTCGCAGTGGAGACACCCGGGCGTTTCCTCCCACCCGATTCGGTGCAGGTACCTCCCGAAACATACATAGCGACGCCTTAGGTACAAGTTCACCGAAAAGATAACAGTCTGATTATCTAAAAATAGCTGTCAATGTGACATAATATATTACCATACAAAAATATATTTTAAACAACTGTTTTAGATAATTAGACTGTCATCTTTTTGGTGAACCTTAGAGTGAAAACCTCGTAAGTGTAAAAGAGGTAACTTTTCAGGAGGAAGCAAATCCACAGAAACAAAACTTTGAAAGGGATTTTTATTGCTGAACTTATATTGCATGTTGCCAACAAGGTTATACAGCTACAGCAGAATAAACTCAAGTAATCAATTTTCGAATGAGGAACGACACGTTCGTTACAAGGTATTCACGACAAACTGATAGATGCGAGTATTTACGAGGTTCTCATTTACTGTCATAGATGGCGCTATGAGTATTGAACGAACAAATGAGACAATCAGGGGCCTAATTCTGCTACTTTAATAAATTTGTCAATCCAATACGATTCCATTCTCATCCCATTGTCATTTTGCTTAAAGTTCCTAATCTGCTAAATTCACAATGGGCGGTCAATGGTCTCGTAATAACATTGTGTTTTAATGGCATTGTCGTATTGCCATTATTATAAAACCATTCGTACAAATGGTTTTCGAAATCTACTACTCAATGCGAACATTTATTCATGCCAGATTTCATGTACGAGATTAATATTCTATGACATTTCTTTCAATGGAGTGTCAGTGGTTGTTCATTGAGAAGTCATAATGGCACCATTATGATAGTAGAATTACCAAACTTGCCAAAATTTGACAGACCTTGACCATTATGAAATCAATGATCGAATACTCTGACACAATTGTAATAGCAGAATCGAGGCCCAGGATATGCGTAGCGAGGTTTTCTTCCTAGAAATGCGATAAAATAAATTTGAGCAAAAATGCATTTCCGACGTTTTCACTCTAAGGCGACGATAGACCACTAACACTTCACTCACTTAGGTCCATATTCACCGAAAATGTAATGGTCTGATTATCAAAAATCAGCTGTCAGTATGACATGTTCCCATACAAAAAATTGTTTTAAACAGCTGTTTTTAGATAATCAGACCGTAATCTCTTTGGTGAACATGGATCTTAGTATAAGAAAACTTAGATTGCGTCTTATTGTCCCAAAGACTGGCGACGAGTACGTATGTACGCACAGTCAACAAAAGAGTTAGGTATGCAGGCTAACAATCTGCTTACGACTATTATAAATGTAAAAGTCTGTAAAGATCGATTTTTAACCGACTTCCAAAAAGGAGGAGGTTCTCTATTCGACTGTATGATTTGAAAAATTATTTTTTTGTTTGAAAGGGTATACTTCCAAGTTGGTCCCATAGAAATATTGTCATGATCTGATCACGAACTTCGGAGATATGGAACGGAACTCTTCAATAATAGACAGCAAATCTGTCGTGATTGCTGCAATCGCTTGGATGTTTATTGTTTACACAACATCATAACATAACATCACGCCTGTATGCTCTGAGGGGGTACGCAGATGTGTACAGTATACCCATATTTCGACAGTTAGGTATGTTAACTCTTCAAATTTTATATGAAAACGTGTTGCGATTTTGGTATTTTCTACAACAAGTGAAGCATTTGCATTTGATAAGAACCATTCTACCATCAGATCTGATGATGAAGCCAAGAGTCACGGAACTCCATAATGAAACAATGTACCCTAGTCGTGTTTGGGCTTGTTGTAATTGTAACGGTATGCACTTTTCATGTATGTCAAGCACATGTGAACCACTAAAAAGTGAAAAATAAAAACTTTTTTGCAAAAAATAAAACCGACTTCAAAAAAAAAAAGAAAAATAACTTTAGCTTCTGAAGTCGGTGACAAAAAAACTAAAGCAATGAAACAAAGGTCACCGACTTCAGAAGCTAAAGTTATTTTTCACTTTTTTGTTTTTTTTTTGAAGTCGGTTTTTATTTTTTGCAAAAAAGTTTTTTGTTATTCTTTTACGCAGAAACTACTGAAAGGATTTGAATTAAATTGCAAACAGATTGATTAATACCTTTTTTTACATACAAAATAGTAGTAAGAAGATCGCTAGCCTGTAAACCTAACCATTTTGCTGACTGTACCAATAAATAGCCCTGTAGTACCTGGCTCAAAGTTATCTTAAACACAATTTAATAACTTCAAAATTTGTATAAGCACCTATCTTGTGAACAATTTGAATATTCAATTGTCTACAAAGCCTACACTTCAGGCAATAGGAAAGTTTGAGGGCTCTAACTTGAAAGTTTTCAATGAAAACGTTTTGTTATTTACACCGAAATGGAAACAATTATGTACAGAAACTGGGTTGTTTGTCGGACTATTATTCACTTGGGAATGAGTAGGACTTATTGATTTTCTGCCGAAACTTAATCCGATTCTATGACTGACTCGAAGACTTGTGAATCTTTGCTATTTTTAAAAGACTTCCAAAAGGAGGAAGTTCTCAAATTAGTCGGAACCTTTTTTTATTTTTTTTATGTATATTCCCCAATTACTCGAAGATGGCTGGATCGATTTGGGTTATTTAACTTACTCCTTCACAGCGTACTGGCCTGATGTTATGTTATGCACTGGTATAGACAGACATGAGATTTTAGCAATCCCAGTCCATTTGCTAAAGTCGGTTTGATTTTTATTTCTGCAGCATATCTACATATATCTATATTATTCATATTAATATTATAAAGCTGAAGAGTTTGTTTGGTTGACCACGCTAATCATAGAAACTGCAGGTTCACATGAAACATTGAAAAATGTCTTCTTTTTGTATTTTTTTTGTTTGACAATGTCTTACTATTTGTGCACCATCATTATTACTACATCGCTACATATCTCTAGTGTAACCAAACCTGTGTAATGTAATGTATCTAAAGTGTAACAAACTCCACTGTATTATTCACAAAAAAAAGTATAATTTATATCCTCTCAGATACCTGCATAGAATGTCCCAAGGGCAACATATATCCCAATGAAAGAATTCCATACGAGGGTAGTTAGAGAAGTGTGTCGTGAATAATACAGACATTCATACCGAACTTTGGTGGAAACTTTCTTTATGTTTCTTATGTTTATGCTCTGAACTGGAAAGAGGTCATGTTCTAAGGAGATTTACACATGTAGTTAAGGATTCATTCAAATATATTATAAGAAACCGTTTTTGGGTTCTGCTGAGCAAAGGCCTCTTCTTTTTTAATCGACTTCCAAAAGAAGGAGATTCTCAATTCGATGGAACCTTTTTTTATCTATGTTCCCCGATTACTCAAAGGTGGCTGGACCGATTTGAATTATTTTTATTTTGTTTGAAAGAGTATTCTTCACAGGTGGTCCCATAATCATCAAATCAGAATCTGATGCTGGGATCTTGTATAAATAGAGAGAACTGAGAACTCTTTAAATTTTAAGGCACACATGAAGCGGTTTGGGTAGATTTCAGAAGAGTACTTTCTCGAAGTGGCCCTACTTCAATTTGGTGAAGATCTGATGAAGAACTTTGGAGATAGGCAACGGAACTCCTCAATAAATGATAGCAAATGGACTAAGATTGCTGAAATCTCATGTCTGTATATTGTTTACACTAGTTCATAACATAAAATCACGCCAGTACGCTGTGAAAGTGTAAGCACAAGTGAATCATTATAAAGACAACAATACAACAAACTTTTTTTCTGAAAATAAAACAGACTTCTAATAAAAATACAAAAACTATAGCTTCAGAAGTCGGTGACAAAAACTAAATCAATCAAACAAAGGTCATTATCTCTTTTATGTGACGCAAACGAAGTTGCGTGGGTCAGCTAGTAATTTAATAAAGCTGAAGAGTTTGTTTGAATGCGCTAATGTCAAGAACTACTGATTCGAATTGAAAAAATATTTTTGTGTTGGTAGTTCATTTATCGAGAAAGGCTTTAAAACATCACGCTACGACCATTAGGAGCGGAGCATGAATGAAAAATGTTGCAAAAACGGGGACTTCTTTTTTCCTTTAGTTTTTCTCTCTTATGTGACGCAGGCGAAGTTGCGTGGGTCACCTAGTAAAATATAATTCTAATTAGTCCGTCGCGCCATAGCAGTTATCTTCTCGAAAAAAAAATTAAATACGTGTTTTTTGTTTTATCAAATTAAAAAAAATAGATCAGATCAGATCATGAGTGGGGGCTCGTGACGTCACTTTGCGGTAAAAAATGTACTCTAATGTGACGTCACACAACGTATTCGACGCACTGTATTGTCTTCATTTTTTGTGTACGTGGAAAAAGAAAAAATATGTGTGTTTTTTTTTGTGATTTTTTTTTCATCTTCCGTACTAAAAGGTTCTAAGTCCTGTTATTTGTTTAATACACACGGTACATACTAAAATTAAGATGCTTTTTACATAGATCGAAAAGTACGCTTTGTTTTTGTAAGATTATTCGCAGATGTAAACAACTCTAAAAAGTTGCAACTATAATAATAATAATAATATGCTGGCGCTGATGATGATAATATATGGCGCTGTGTGTAATGCTGGACATTACACACAGCGCCATCTAGTGCCACACGAAGCAAGGCTTTTGTCGTGGACAATATACTACATATAATTATACTTTTTGTTGGTAAATACATACTTACTACTATCCACTTGTTACGACCATACGCTTGTTCGGGTTTGTATTGAATAATACTTATTGTATATTATCACAAAAACTTACAGTGCACTTGAATTATAGGAGGACGCTGTTAGTAAACATAAGTGTTTATTGTTTTCTTGAAATCAGTTGGCGGTGGTACTTTTCTTGACTTTGACCACGCGCCAATATTACATAAAGATATCTATACAGCTGTTTTTTTACTTTAAAGCTATCCACTATGTTGAGTTTTTCTGCATTATTTAGACGTCATCTTGCCCTTCCATTAATTGTATAGTCTTCTCTTTTTACGCTTATTTTTTTAAATAAACGATAATTGAACTAGTACTAAAAAACTAAAAAAGAAAGATGAAACAGTGAGCTGGCTACTTTTTTTTACAAATATTAAGACTTTTCCAATTTCGAAATGATAACCGTATCCCAACTATCAACTAAGCCTATCAGAGCCTATCTATCATATCGACGCGAAAATCTTCCGAAGTGTGAATTGGACATCAATTTGAGGCGTTGCCGGGACATTTGGGAGTCTGGCGCTGATTTTGATTAATAACGGGCTGGCGGCGACGCCTCGCGCCTCGACGATGTCGTGTTAAAATACGTGAGGTTCTGTGGTTTAGGATCCTTGAACGATGAAGATGAGATATTTTTGAAGAGTAATCTTTCTTAGGCGCGTTGGGCGCTTTTTGAGTGAACAAAATCATGGAACTCGCGTGACCCTCACCTAACGCTTCGTAGCACTCGTAACCGATCTACTATGGCTATGCCGTAGCAGATCGGCTACGAGTTTTCACCTTTATCGGCAGTTCCCAAAGACTGACCGTTTGTTTTTTTTTTTTGACGTGACAACGTCTTATAAATTGGTTTGCCGGGTGACACTTCAAGAAACTGCGTTACGCTCCGCTCACGTTATGCGCTCACAATGAGAGCGAGTGAGAGGCACGCGTCCCTTCCACTCGGGCATGGTTAGCCCGCCTAAGAGCGAGAGAGACAGACATAAAAAGTGAAAGGCACGCGTCCCTTCCACTCGAGCACAGTTAGCCCGCCTAAGAGCGAGAGAGACAGAGCGAGAGAGATAGGCATACACACCGGTTCATGTCTTGCGCTTCTATTTCGAAATGAATGTTTTAAATATAATTCTTTGTATAAATAAATGTTTTAAATTGTTCCTATTATTTCATCCTTCTTCCTACTATACGAATGAATATTCACATTAAAATTATTTTACCACTCTAAAGTCGTTGTCACGTAAAACTTTCGCCCGTATACCGACTTTACAGGCAACCAATTTTTTATGAATGGTTTAGAAGTCAAATAACTCTGACACATATAATACATACCAAATCTGGCTTTTACGTTGGCCAAAGGTTTAGCGTTGCCGTGCAGCGTGGTAACGCCGCCAGTCTTTTTGAGACACTACCAGTTGACAGTGTTGAGGACGAGATTTTAACGCCATTTTTTAAATTGAAACTTTTCAGATGTGCCTGCCTATTATAGCATTTGCCTAATCTTGGCCAAAGGTTGAGCATTGCCGTCCAGCGTGGTAACGCCGCCAGTCTCTTTGGGACATTACCAGTTGACAGTGTTGAGGAGGAGATTTTAACGCCATTTTTTTTAAACTCTTCCGATGTGCCTGCCTATGCCTTTGCCTAATCTTGGCCAAAGGTTGAGCATTGCGCTCCAGCGTGGTAACACCGCCAGTCTCTTTGGGACAATACCAGTTCACAGTGTTGAGGAAGAGCTTTTGAACAGCATTTTTTTAAATTGAATCTTTTCAGATGTGCCTTTGCCTAATCTATTCCGCGACAATAACATAACCTTATCATTTTTCCTTCGAAATAAGCCGAATACAACAGAAGGCTTCCCACAGCTGTTAAAAGAAATACTCTAAAATGTTCTCTCGCTGGAAATATCGACATCAGATGTATTGGAGTGAATTTATTCGCTTCACGTTACCAACTTCTGGCCCTGTGGGTATTAATAGAAGTAAATGGGGGATTATATCTTCCGAAATGGTTACGTAATGGTTACGTTATATTGTAAAGGAATTAGGCCGTCTTGGCTTCTCGTATATCTAAAAACGTTATATGTGCTGTTACCACGCAGTTATGTCGAAATTATTCATTTAGATACGCACTGCATTAATTGCTAATCTACGACTACATTTTTAGCCATTCCAAATCTATATATATAAAAATCAATTGCTGTTCGTTAGTCTCACTAAAACTCGAGAAAGGCTGGACCAATTTGGCTCATTTTGGTTTTGAATGATTTGTGAAAGTCCTGGGAAGGTTTAAACGGTAAAAAGTAGTAGGGAAGTAGTAGTAGGTAGGTAGTAGTAGGTAGGTAGTCGTAGGTAGGTAGTAGTAGGTAGGTGGTAGTAGGTAGGTGGTAGTAGGTAGGTAGTAGTATGTAGGTAGTTGTAGGTAGGTAGTACTTTTGACTCAGACGAAGTTGCGTGGGTCAGCTAGTTACATTATAAAACAAAGTCCTCCGCCGCATCTGCCTGCGATTAATACCAAAACTACTGAAAGGATTTTCATGTGGTTTCACCAAAAGATAGAGTGATTCATGAGGAAGATTAAGTATTTAATTCGTCAAGGTTTTGTGAACATTGGAACAAAATAATGCGCTCAAAAATAAATTTGAGCGTATTGTAAAGTGTTAAATATTTTAACATTAAAATACCAAAACATGGAAAAACAAATTAAAATTCAGTTTACTCTCGATGAAATGAAATAACTTTTACTGTTGGTACCGTCGCATCGAACTTTTATCTTTTAAATAAATGTCATCTGCGCTAAGTGCGTTTCGCTGTCGCCAAAAACTTTATATTCCAGGATTCAATAATAGATACAATCACATTTATCTCAAGGTTTGTTTGTCCGTGGATGATCAAAACAACTTTGTGTAAGTAAGTCTTGCAGTTCCATTAAGTAGGTTTAGGAATTTACAAGTCTATACGATGATAATTACTTAAGGGGCCGGCGAAGCATACATTTTTCATACAAACGCAATACCAAAATAATATGTATATGAAAATTAAACATGTTCTTAAGGTAGTGTGTATATGTCACTGTAAAATTGTCAAACACATTATATTGTAATCTCTCTAGCGAGGTTGTAAACTCTCGAAATATTGTCAACTGAACATACGGAAGTTAATCTGCCCCCATAATCGGGACTTGGGGCACCCCACGTTAAGTTAGTCAGGTTCCATTAAACCCTGCACTCGCCCCGTGAAGCGGGGCTCCGTCGACTACGCCTTTTAGGGGAATATAACGTGTTTAAGGTTAGGTTATATTAATAGGTATTTCTCATGAATGGTACATTATTTTTTAATGAGAGTGGTACCATTGGCAAGGGTGACCCCTCCTTCCCTTCCTCTCTTGCACACCGCGCGAGTTGACTTCCATCGCATACATTTCACAATATTACCGTTTCAATTCGATAGATTACAATCTTTCCAGTAATATTACAATCTAACGTGTTTAACAATTTAACGGTGACATCATACACATCCTAAAATACGGATCGTGAGCTAGAGCCCGCTGACAGACCGAGACGCACGGACGAACACTAGAAGCTAAGAAATAAGGTTGGTACCTTTCGGGTACGGAACTCTAAAAAGATTAAGTGTGCAATAATATTATCAATAACTCCAGGTTCCAACCGTTGGCCCACCTGTGTAAAAAGTTTTCAATTTTACCCTACCCTATATCCATTTCAATGTCAATTTCATGAGGACGGTAAAATAAATAACACCCTTAACATTTTGTATTATTAGGGTCAAGGTGGGTGAAAGTAATTTTATGATGGAAGTATCTACATAAATAAGAAGAGGTGTCACGAAAAAAACAAGTAACTTGTCGTATTTATTCATACCTTTTGAATTGAAAACTCCTTTAGGCGCGTTGAGTATATGAACAAAAATCATGAGACCCGCGTGTCCGTCACCTAACGCTTCGTAGCACTCGTAGCCGATCCGCTACGGCGTAGCGTCACTTAGGCGTGCGCGCGGCACAACCCGTAGCAGATATAGATTACTAGTTTTCACTCTATCGGCAGTCCGCAAAGACTACCCCGCAAGTATTTTTTTTTTTCAAGAAAATGTTTTCTTACACTAGGTTTTTTATTATACTACTAGGATATTTTTATACTGTGAAAGTGGTACCTGAAAACACTTTATATTCCCCTAAAAACCGTAGTTGACGGAGCCACGCTACGCGGGGTATTTCTGTCTGCAGGGTTCCAAGGAACCTAACTAACCTAAAGTGGGGGTGCCCCAAGTCCCGATTATGGGGGCAGAGATACTTCCGTCGCTTTAATTTCACAATATTACAGTTTCACTTCGATAGATTACAATTTACCCAAAAATAATGCGTTATATTGTCAGCAGTGTGTTCAGTTGACAATATTTCGAGATCTTACAATCACGCTAGAGAGATTACAATCTAACGTGTTTGACCGTTTTACGGTGACATGTATATTTCGATTGTATTACAGAATATCTATGTTCCCATATAAAATAAATAAATATCGCTAGACATTACACACAGCGCCATATAGTGCCACACTAAGCAAGGCTTGTGTCGTGGTCACCAGACAGTTGATATACTACATATATACTTTTTATTTGTAAATACATACTTATTATACATATAGACATCCATGACTCGGAAACAAATGACCATGCTCATCACACAAACATTCGCTCCTACCGGGATTTGAACCCGGGACCCTAAGAACGTAAGGCAGCCTCACTACCGCTGCGCTAATCGGGTCGTCAAATGAATATTTTGAAAGGATTACAGTACTTTGATACAAGTGGAGAAAAATGGTTATTGTAGGTCAAAGCAGTATTAACACACGAGCCTTCTCCCGACCCTTCGACCCTTCTACTATGACACACTCGGTCGGTTTTTCCATGCAGTTTCCACGGGCTATTTCAAGCATCAGCGTCTTTGAGGTTCCAAGAACCATATCGGTTTCAAACTAATTTAAGTTCTCCCCTCCCCAAGGACCTTGAACGAGTAGGAGTAGCTCAGTCAGAAGTGGTCAGTAGCGTCTACCAGTGCGTGAGGGTGGTCAGCGATACACTGCTGCCCGTCGCCCACAAGAACCCCCGCGTCAACGCGCACCACGATTGTTCGCTAAACAACCCAACTTGATACATATTTCACATGATGGTGGTTGCTTGTCTTATTTATTGTTCAAATTCGAATCTAACTCAAATGAAATAATAATTAGAACATCATTTAGATTTGTCTTTTTGTCTTGTCGATTTAATTGGATGCAGTAATGTGCATGTAATCGTATATTAGATGGCCGAAATTTCTAGATCAAAGTGTGAAATCATATAGATCCTTCCTTTAATTATAAATGTGAATGTAAGTTTGTTTGTTACGCTTTCACGCGAAAACTACTCAACCGATCATCATGAAACTTTGTACAGTATGTGTACAAAGTGTGTACAAATATGTGTACTTCTTATACCTCCAAGAATATGTCTTGGAGGTATAAGAAGTAACATAGTATACTTTTTATTAAAAAAAAAACTAAACCTCACTCGCAGACGAAGTTGCGCGGGTCAGCTAGTATGTAATGTTGTTCCTTTCAGAATTTATGTCCCATATAATATCTACGAATAAAACACAGTAAAAGGTCATTGGCGTGAAGTGACTCTTTAATCAAAGATCCAAGTTTGAAATGTAGACTTACCGTCCCTGTCGTAATGGCTCCACACCTCCATGAACTGGTTTGCTGACAGTTTCTTCAACTCACGAGAGTCAGGATCACGGAACTGCCTCATAAAATTAGTGGCCCTCTCTAAGTTAAGCCTTTTGGCAGAAGAATTCGAATCGATACTCATTTTAAAAAAATAATTCAACTTTAATTTCACTTCAAATCCAAAATCGGTATTATCGATAAAAAAAAATAACTTGATGTCACTAGTTCGAATTTAGAAAATATTTTTTCCGTTTTATAATTAAAAGAAAATTTTATATGAAACTTACTTTTTATTTTATTTAAATAGAATTTACTTGATCTATGATTTGGCCTGAATTATTGTCAATTTGATTATTAAAAATATATTTTTTTAAATTATTTTAAGTGATTTTTTTTATTTTAGAAACACTATTTTGTTTAAACGGGCATCTCATCTGAAACAAAAACAAAAAAAATGGTAAGTATTGATAGAATTATAATCCTGTAAAGAATATTTATGGAGAAGAAAAACACTTTCATTAACTACTTTCTGTTTGATTAAAAAAAAAATACTAAGTAGTTCAAACCATGTGAAAACACCCTTATCGAAACTGAAAGCCACTTCTTCTTCCCGTCATTGCATTTTTATTTTGTTCCGGACCATACTTAGGAAAGTGGGAAACTTCTGGTGACAGAAATATTGGAGATCAAAGTTCCAACTTTTTCACAAGTTTTTTTAAAGTAATGACAAGATTTTACTTTAAATATCTTTATGACCCCACTATTCAATATATTCACCAGCACAATGTTTTGAGTGCGTTACATTGAACCCAACCGTAAAACATGATCTCACCCCAAAAAAAAGTCATTACTTTTTTGCGCAGTTACTTAGTTTGATGTACGGAACACTTGGTTCGCGGCATTGTGAATGACCCATCACCATGTAGGTAGTTGTACAATGTCATGTACCACTCTACCTACTATAACACAGATCCACAGTTCTACCGTAAAATTGTATTATGGACTTTTTGTTCCCACTCGTTCTACGATTTTGTACCACCCAAAATAGTAGGACTAGTGGGAACTAAATTCCCACTAGTTCTGCTGTTCCATAATACAATTTGTAGTAGAACTAGTGGGAACTAAATTCCCACTAGTTCTACTACACAGTTCTACGGCAGAACTAGTGGGAATGATTCAACATAGATAACGCTTATATTCCCTGTAGAATGACACAGAACACCCACTTTTCCCCACATAAAAGTCCCTCGTAACAAAGTCCAAGCTTATTGCCGTGAGCGAAAATCCAGTCTCGGAACTGCTATTGAGAAATTCAAAACTCCCACTTGCAAAATAAAACGCAGCTTTCACAAAATTGTCCTGAAGTTTGAAACCCCTGCAATGCTAACTGCGTTGCAGATGTAGTTCGGAACAAGGTCTTTTGAACGGATACCGCGATGCATGCAGATATTTCGAGTGGGTTGCGTAACTACATATTAGGAAAAAATGGAAATTTCAATTTGGTTTTTTGTTGTGATTTTGAACATAAATAGGGTAGGTACACAGATAAGGTGCAAGCTCACGAGTAAAGCCAGAATTCTGGGGCCTAATTCTGCTATTTGTGTAAATTCGTCACTCCAACACGATTCCATTCCCATCCCATTGTCATTTTGCTTAAAGTTCGCTAAATTCACAATGGTCGGTCGATGGTCTCGTAATAAAATTGTGTTTTAATGGCATTTTCGTATTGCCATTATTGTAAGTTTGTATAAGTAAAAATGGGTTTTCGAAATCTACTACTAAATGCGAACATTTATTCAAGCCAGATTTCATGTACGAGATTAATATTCTACGACATTTCTTTTAATGGAGTGTCAGTGGTTGTTCATTGAGAAGTCATAATGACGCCATTATATTAGTAGATTACCAAACTTGTCAAAACTTGACAGAACTTGATCATTGTGAAATTAATGATCGCCTATTCTGACAACATTGTAATAGCAGAATTGATGGTCGCGCTGACGATCGCTCAAGACGTCAGCGAGGATAAAATACGATCTGGAACGATCTTTTACTCTGAAACATGGTAACAAAAGAGTAACTGATCAAAGATTTTGTTTAAATTTGGAATTGGCTTGCAAATAGAAAGCGGTTTGTTGAAAAAAAAACAAATGAACTCTTCAACCGAATAACCTCAAAAAAAAAGTTGTTTCCCAGCAATATTTTTTGCGTAAACTTACTTAGTTTGATATACAGAATGCTTGGTTAACGGCTTTGTGATGAGGTGAAATACACCCTGATTTTTCTTTATATTTTTTGTGTACAATAAAGAATAAGAATAACCTAATGTATATTATTACCTTTTCTGGCAAAAGATAGAACGTATCTACATTTACCTTACCCAAATACCCAGGTGAATAAGCCGATAACTGAAAGGATTATCGACGTCTTTATTATTGTCTATATTCAGCTCACTTCTTCAATATAGAAACTAAAACGAGAAGAAAACCAGCTTCTAAAGAATTGCATCTTTTTAGTGTTTTATGGAGTCAAGGGTTTTTATAAATGGAGCTCATGGCTAAATAATAACAGCCGCTCGGGTCAATCTTTAGGTTAAGCCGTGCTTGCCTAGGTTGGTCTTTGGATGGGTGACCCCTCTTACATAACAAGTTTCTTCCGTGATTCGGAAAGCACTTTAAGCTGTTGGTCCCGGCTGTCATTTGTAGATCTTTCACAATTGTTACAGGTAGTCAGTGGCCCAAAAAGGCTGAGAAGCAGTCTTACCAAGGGGAATCGTATTACCCAGTACTAACTGGGTTGTAGAGGTCATATAGGCAGTCGCTCCATGTAAAAAACTGGTATTCAGCTGTTTCAGGTTTGACTGGAAGCCGACCCCAATATAATTAGGAAAAGGCTAGACAATTGATGATGGTTTGTGAAAAATTAATCGTTTTTTTTTTCTGATGGGAAATCATCAAATGACTCCTCCCGCTCTGGGTGGAGCGGAACGGAGTGTCAGACTTTTACTGATTAAAACCATTCCATGTTCCTTCCTCGCCCTTTATGTTCCGGGGCCACGGTATTTATTTGGAACAGCCCTTTAGCCCCGGTTGTATAAAATAAATGTAAAACTACTATTATGTCAGTGAATGTTATTACATAATTGTGTTTGAGACTTAAGACTTACTGTTGGGAGTGGAGGTTTTATAGACCCCAACAATAGCTACTATGAAAAAAACCTAGGCAGGCGGGACCCATTGAAATAAAAACCTATTCAAGGATACCCCACTTGACATAGTTAATAGAAATTCATTTTTTATTTTTCACAATATGGCGTATGCTTGTCGCCATATTGAATTTGATTACTGTCTATCTATAGTGACACTCGCAAGATATCTTATACGCATCAACAAATATTTTTCTTCTCCTGGTATTTTACTTTAAATAAACTATTCTACCTCCGCTCATAACCAATACGAAAGCAGAAATAGTTCTAGACTAGCTCCAATAAAACCTTTGCAGCTTCGAGTACAATTGCCAAAAATTTGCCAGCCAGCATTACTGGCAGCAGGTGGCCAACGTTTATGGCAACTTGCGAATTTTGCCAATAATATTTTATTGGCTTTGTTTGCTCTCATAAATGTTTTCCCTTACGTTACATTATTTTATGCTGTGATCGAAATCGTATTTGTTTTATTGTTTACTAGATTAAATAAACGTTGTACTCAATATAGATCGTGATGTTATAAGAGTTAGAACCTTATTTTGTTGGATGTGGTAATTGAATTGTAGAAAAAGAACGATTTATCAAAGTCCATTCCGTGATAAAAATCTATTTTTAATTGACTCCAAAAAAATAAGGTTTCTATCGCATCAATTCATTTGTTTTTAATGTTTGTTAGTTAGATTCGAATAATTATATTTTATTGTAAAGGGAATATCTTTTCATATAAAAAGAATTTTTCGTTTTTGTTCGCATAAAAAGTTCTTCAAAATCGGTTCGCTTGGTTAATGTTGACTATGTGAACGACATGATGGTTCTTTATTAACTTCTAGTTACTGTGTAAATAGTTGTTTCGTGACAAGATTTTTTGTCGTGTAGTTCTACAATTAAAAAAGGTAAAATAAAAAAATACCTTTTTTTAAAAAACAACCGACTTCCAAAAAACACACATAAAAGTCTAAAATAACTTTACTTTCGGAAGTCGGTGGCAAAGAAGACAATGAAACAAAAAGGACACGGCGGTTTTTTTTGCACTAATGTTTTCATCAACTTTTTCAACCAACTTTTAGCAACACATTCACACAAGACCGTGAAAGCTCTAGACATTGATTTTGAAATCCACAATCTGAATACCACATTCATTTCCATGTAATGGGATATAAATATGATAAAGCTAACAAATGTACCTAGTGTCGATAACAAAATACCTCCAATACAGAGAATTAAAGTCGTTTCCCGTAAAACCCACATTAAAAAGAAGTTAACAAGAAGTTCTAAATCCAAAATTAAGTGTCAAATAACAAAACGTACACATAGACACTCAAATAAAAACAAACGCACACGAAAGAACCATAAACTGTCAAGCGTGATCGATCCAGTGATAAGGGTTCCGTCGCTTCTAATACTGCCATTATTTACAACAACTTTCCAAGTGTTACGTACCTATAAACATTTACGTAGGAGTGATATCTGTCTGTTTGTTAAAGGTTTATATAAGACAGTTTCGGCATTGGTTTTGTTCAAGTATTGGCTGAATTCCAAATGTCGTTATGTAGAAGATAGAAAGTTTTAAGCCAAAATGGGATATATCTAGACTTATTCCACACAGTACTGGACGTAACAGCTTTATTGTGTAACGTATCCGCAAACTGTGATGTTGGCAATACTTTTGCTTCTTCCGAATCGGCAAAGAGAAATGGATCTTAATATATATGAATATGGATCATTTATGAACTAACTGCCATCAGACCATGACATATACTCATAAGTCATTATCTGTCTAGCCTTTTCTCGGGGTCAGCCTTCAGTTTTACCAAATGTAACTCATATTCATATTCATATTTATATTCATTTATTTGCATTCCACAAGGTAAAACATGGTGTTAACAAAAGGCTTAGAGCTAAGAACCGTTGTAGACCCTGTCAGGGCACAGCAAAATCTAATACTTACATGCTAAAAATTAAAATATAAATGAAACCGAATAATTAGATAAACAAAACAAGAAAAATTAGAAATAAAAATAAAGAAATATAAATGTCAAAATACTTAAAATTAGAAGTTAAAATGTCAGCCGTACACATTTAACACAGCCAAAAATTAAAATTAAATTACTAACTGAATGCTAGTAATTGATATGGAGCCACTGCCTCTGTCTGTCAACGACCCGATACGGGGTAATTCGATACCAAGTGGTAATAATGGTAGATTTAACTATATATCATTAGTACCATTTTTTTTTAAGAATAGCTTCTGTCTTGTTGATAAAATTGGTCAGTCCGCTACTCAGCAAGGTACTGACAAAGATTTCTGATAATAGAATACGTACGAAATACCACATGCACTGTTTGTGTAAATATGCTAAAACTGTGTTACTTATTATTCTTAAATTGTGATGAACATGGAAGTTTTTTCGAATTTAGATCTAAAGGGTGTAAAACACCTCTTCACGAAGCCGAAAGGCACTTTGTTGCCCCCATCATTGCGATCATTTTTTTGTTCCACACCATACCTGGAAACCTTCTAGTTACGGAGATAGGGGGGGTCAAAGTTACAACTTTTTGACAACTTTTTTTTTTACATACATGTTTTTTTTGTAAAATTTTGATCACCTCCACGACCCCCCTACTATTCAATCCATCCACCAGCACAATGTTTTAAGTGCGTTACATTGTGTTCTACGACAAAACATGATTTATAACCTCAAAAAAAAAGTTGTTTCCCAGCAATATTTTTTACGTAAAGTTACTTAGTTTGATGTACAGAATGCTTGGTTAACGGCTTTGTGAGGAGGTAGTTTACACCCTGTATTACGAAGTAACCAATTAATGTTCTCTAATATTAGTAGTAGAACCAATGACCGTTGAGGTAGTTGTGTTCTTGAATGGATACTGCTCTCGGGCTCGGTGGAGCCATGATTTTAGCAGAGTGACTGTTGGCCAGGTAGAGTGACGACGAGAATCGAGTTGAATGATGATGATCATCATCAGCCTATAACATTCCCACTGCTGGGACACGGCCTCCTCTCAACGAGAGAGAATGGGCTACAATCTACCACGCGGGCCCAGTGCGGAGTGGTAGATGTCACGATGTCTTCCAATTTTTGGTTCTAGGACATGCCGGTTTCCTCACGATATTTTCCTTCACCGTTTTGAGAGCAGTGGTGATGAAAATAAATTACACAAAGTAATGCGCCTGTCTGGGTTCGAACCCACGACTTACTGTTCATAAGTCGGGGCCGCCACCACTGGGCCACCGCTGCTCCCAAATGATAATGATGATTCTCAAATATTATCTTGCCTCAAAGTGTAAGTGCCTTAAGAGCTTGGATTATATCTGGAGAATGAACAGCAGTATCCACTTACGAAAATAAATACGTATTAACAGGATATGCGAGCAATCGCTACATAATCCTATCAAACGTCGCAATTACGCTGTCATCCCTGTGGAGCGATGAAGCGTTTCAATATAAGCTGATTATGCGACGAAATACCGAGAGAAGGATTATGGATTAAAGAAGAACTTTCGTGTAGTTTAGTTTGTGAAAACACGTGTTACTTATAATATGTGGTTTGACAGAGAGACGCGACAATAGCAACAAACGCCTCTTTAGCGCAAAAAAATAAAAAAAACTTTACTTTGCGTTCGTTATTTAAATACTAATACGAGACATAATGTACGGTGGGTTGCATCAATTGGGTACACCAGTACTCCGGATTCGAACGTAGTTACTTTCAAGGGAGGCGGGCTTTCATCGTGAAGCTGACTGTACATAAAATATTTTTGCATACTTAGTTAAAATTTTCAAGTGGATATAGATGGCTCCATCCGAAACAATGAGCAGTAGCGAAAACTACTCAATAGTCTCGAGCCAAATTTTGATGAATACTGAAATAACATCATTGGATTTTTGAAAAATCTAGGTTGGAGTGTAGCCTTAGCCTTCTGCGACTGAGGTGGTAGTCTATCAGACACCACCAATCACAAAACACGTTGCCAGATCGTAACATGGCATGATGTAGCTCTGTCTCGCTCAGTACCTTCCTGTAACGGCTCGCGCTAACGGTCAGTGAGGCGCGGGCAGCGCAGCGGTGTGTACGTTTGGAGTTTTCGACAGCCGGTGTCTCACAGACGTAAGTACAGCAATAAACGTTGATTCTGAGAGACGTCACCTCACCAATATCTTTTTAGGTTCATAGTGTCTGTGAGTCGTTTCATCAGTAACATATTAATACTTAGTATAGTGTCTCTCAGACGTAACCTCACATTTAATTTGCTTTACTTATAATATTCATATTTTTTTAGATGGCGACTCAAAGCACAGATAGTAGGCCACCAAAACGAGACAGCAGTGGAAGATATACAAATGATGATGAGCAGATTGAGGAATGGCTTGAAGAATTAGAAGAAGAACACGAGTTTAGCGATTTTGATGATTCGGTAGAAGACCCTAATTATGTGGAAGGAAATGCAGCAGTCGTAAAACACGCCGTTGGCCCATGACTATATTTTACAGAATTCTGGATTTATCTGGAAATAATTCATTTGTCTTACACCAATCTTGTCCAGGCACCAAGCTGCGAAGAGGGGACTTTTTACTATCTTTGGCAAGAGAATTGGTTCTTCCTGGCTTAAAAGAACGCGTTTATAATGACAGATTGCCCAGAGAACTCCGTCTTACTATAACGCGAGTTTTAGGCAATGATTTGCCCCCCCCCCCTCCACCAGTGGCTCAGCTACCAGGTCCTGCTGGAAGGAAACTATGCAGCATATGCCCCAGTAGATTGAAGAGGCAAACAAGGTACCACTGTTGCGCATGCAAAAAGCCAATTTGTCTACAATGTTCTTCTCCACTATGTCAAGACTGTAAACTTACGCTTTAGATTTAGGGTTAACTTTGAGACTCATTTGTGCCTAATTGAACCGTGATATCTCGTTGATTTTTTTGTTTTAGAGCTATAAGATAATGCTTAAAAGATTAATGAACAGTTTTATAGAAGTTTTATAATTTAGTTTTTTTTTTAATAGTTTTGTAAGTTTAAGCGTAAAAATAATGAAAATACCGATCTCAATAAATGATTCCATAATAAACTCGTTTTTTGTTTTAAGAAAGCTTATTCATTTTTATTTCATTATAGATAAACCCATTAATCATAAAATAAAACTAGAGCTCTAATATTTCTGAAAGTTATAAGCGAATCATGCTGTATATAGTGACGCCTGACAGACTACACCTCAGTCGAATGTTGATTAGAAACTCACCTCAGTTGCAGAAGGTTAGGGGCGCAAAAATTTTTCGAAAAAATTTTTTTTTTCGATTTGGTACCATACGCTTATAGGCACCATGAGCCGTGCAGAAAACAATAAAAAAATTTTTTGGGACTTGCAAAATTTTTTTGTCCCAAAATTTTTTTTAACCCAAAATTTTTTTTTTTGTTTTCTGCACGGCTCATGGTGCCTATAAGCGTATGGCATCAACTTCCAAAAAAAATTTTTTCGAAAAATTTTCTAAGTGTTTGCCCCTAACCCTACTCAAGGTGAAAAGTAAGGAGAATTTTTCTAAGTCCCAAAAAATTTTTTTTTGTTTTCTGCACGGCTCATGGTGCCTATAAGCGTATGGTACCAAACCGAAAAAAAAAAATTTTCTAAGTCCCAAAAATTTTCTAAGTCCCGTTTTCTTTGCTTCTCATAGCGCCCCTAAGGATATAGTCCAACTCCTAAAAATCCGCCCCTAAGGCTACCCACTGACCAAAATCTATATTTCGAAACAGAAATCGAACGCATTTGATTTTGAAAAAAAAAATGGCCACAAAATCAAACACACTCAGACCATTTATTGCAAGTAGACCCGTGATAGCCATTTTTCATCATCGTCAGCCGTCCACTGCTGGACATAGGCCTCTCCCAAGTGTCGTCACATTGAACGGTCCCGTGCGACTCGCATCCAACGGATTCCCGCAGCCCTGACCAGGTCATCGGTCTTAAGTGGCAGTGAGCAACATTGCCCGCAGAACGGATGGCCGATGGGGCTGAAAAGTTCTGGAGTGGCGACCACGAACCGGTAGACGATGTGTTGGAAGACCTCCTACTAGGTGGATAGGCATTTTTGCAATGTCAAAAATGAGCTACCTATACTCCAGACACGGTTATTTTACTATGACTGGACTGTAGGACTGTAGTTGCACATTCAAAATCGTAGATCTCATGGAAAACAATGGGCAAGAAACTCCATGGACATTCTGGGAAATATTGCAGTGTTACTAAATACCCACTAAAACTGCTACACTCAGTGCTAGTGAAAGCAGCAGAAAATACCCCAAAATAACCGTAAACTATCCAGTTATATAGCACATAAAACGTAAACGCTCTCATAATATTTAGCCAACCCTTAATCGCGGAACCCCAAAAAGGTAGGGATTTACGAATCTTTGCATAAAAAGAAACTTTAGCGTCCATATCCCTTTAAGTGGGCAATAAATTGTAATTTATAAGAGCTTTGTTTCAGCCCTGCGATCCCCTCGAAGACAGATTTTGGTCACGAGGGAAACTTACGGTCACGAGGGAAACTTACATTTTATTTGTTTGCACCGTATGTTTAGTCTTATGTATGCGTAATTTATGGCAAACGGTAGGCATTATTATGCTGACTTGATTGGGCCGGCTATATTAGCCGTAGAACCAATGGGCCGTTAGGTTGGACATGTTCTTGAGCGGAGACGTAAGGTGGGGCGCCGTCAGGTTCGGTGATGCGACCGTCTATCGTCGCCGGGTGGCTGGTAGCAACTGAATGAGAGTTGCTGAGAATCGAGTTGAGTGGCGTCATGGCGTGCGATTAAAGAGGCCTATGTCCAGCAGTGGACTGCAGCAGGCTGATGATGTGGCTGAGTAATCAAGTACGATACAAAAAGATATTTATAATGAAATTAAATGAAAATTTATTGGCCAGAATACAGGTGCTTACATAACGACATGGTTAAATAATTTTAGTGTCACTATATTCGACTTATCAGTTTTGCAAATATTTCTAGTAGGTACATGCAATACCCGACGACCCGAATGGCGTAGGGGTAGTGAGGCTGCCTTACGTTCTTAGGGTCCTGGGTTCGAATCCCGGTAGGAGCATTTGTTTCCGAGTCATGGATGTATAATAAGTATGTATTTACAAACAAAAAAGTATATATGTAGTGTATCAACTGTCTGGTGTCCACGACACAAGCCTCGCTTAGTGTGGCACTAGATGGCGCTGTGTGCATGATCATCATCAACATCATCAGCCTATAATATTCCCACTGCTGGGACACGGCCTCCTCTCAACGAGAGAGAATGGGCTATAATCTACCACATGGGCCCAGTGCGGATTGGTAGATGTCACATATCTTCGAATTTTTGTTTCGAGGATATGCCGGTTTCCTCACAATATTTTCCTTCACCGTTTTGAGAGCAGCGATGATGAAATAAATTACACAAAGTAACGCGCCTGTCTGGGTTCGAACCCACGACTTACTGTTCGTAAGTCGGGGCCGCCACCATCAGGCCACCGCTACTATTATTTAATAATATCATGAAATTTCATCATTGTCATTGGTCACTCACATCTTAGTCATAATAGAATTTACAGTCTTGCTTCGTCAATGTTAATTAGGAATCAACAACGGCAACAGTGTTGGTGGTGTTAAGATCTGATCTGGTTTGCGAGGTGAACATGGCCAGATATCGCAAAAGACATTAATAAAAAAAATTGAAAGATATTTGGAAGGAGAAACAGGAGGTCTTTGCCAAAAAAGAAGAAGGTTTAACAATCAATCATCAACCTTACCCACTCCTAATATGATGACGATGAAAACCATACCGTTTTTATTTATTTTGGATGGGAAATCATCAAATGACTTCTCCTACGTTGGCAGGAGTGGGAGGGAGTGTCAGACTTTTACTGACTAAAACCCATCCATGTTCCTTCCTCGCCCTTTATGTTCCGGGGCCACGATATCTCTTTCGAACATTCCCGCAGCCCCGGCAGGAACCTGTGATCGACTCAGTTTCGCCCATGGTCAAAATCGCATTGGGCGTCACATGCCACGTTTGAGTGGCAATGGTTTTAAAAATCTATTGTCTATTAGTACCTAACTCCACATTAGCCCTTATGTGTCCATTCAGACACATACATGAGCGTAGGTGCCCGTTTCTGGCATGGAAGCATAATTAGATTAGACACATAGGTACTTAAGATCACTGTACAGTCACCAGCGGAACAACTCACTCCAATTTTCCAAATTTTCACATTCGATTTAGCACTTAACCGTCAACATTTTATGGTTTAGAATCATTTGTAGACAGACAGTTTGTAGTAACTTGATGTGCTGGCTACTACATAAAAATAAATTCACTCATGGACACTTTTCACGCTAATAGAATTGGAACATTCTGTCTTATTTACACAGTAACAACGAAGATTTGTGACCTCAAAATCACGATAAAAATAAGGCATCAAGCCTGAAGCTGTCCCAGCCAATAATTTATTCACGACTTTCCGGGCTTGACATTATTATGTCCGAGGCAGTAATTTGAAATTCGGGGAATCGATTGGCTTTTAGTATATTACGTGGTTTCTTTTAATTGTAATAAAATTGTCTGTGGTATAACTAAAATGCAAGACGATTGAAAAATCACTCTTATTAAATTCGGGATAGACAAGGTAAAATCGACTCCTCCTATTGTTGAAGTCGGAAAAATAAAGCTTATATTAACAGCTTATATTATTAGCTTTATTATTTTGGCTAAATAACGAATTGATTGACACCTTTTTCGTCCCAATTAGATGAATAGTTTAGGCGCTTCGGAGGAACATACGTAAAAACATTCATTACATACATGGATATAAGTTTGTATGTATTCTATTTTCTCATCTTTTACACACTATGTCTAAATCTCTTTTATCTCCTCTCCTTTTGCAGGTATGCTGGAAGAGATTTCTTTAGAAATAAGCATCACCTTTGTACATATTTTCTATTCCTTTCTTCTTTACTGTATGTAGTGTGTACATAAATTGTTAAATGAAATAAATAAATAAATAGACTGCTAAAATCATAATCCTTTCTTTTGGTTTCGCCGTAGTTGAGTAAAACCGAATAGTTTTCGAATTTGAATTCAAAACAAGTAAAGTGGTACCTGGCAAGGTATCGATGTACCTTTGAACCGTTATATTTGCCTAACCTGTTGGTATACCCGTAATCCATATCCAGCTCGAAGGACCATGTAAAGGCTAGGAAGTTGGAAGCTTTTATGGTCAAATTAAGTATATTGTATGTGTATAGAAACTGAAGGACTTGTCAGGAATTTTGGAGAATAAAAAACTCAGGATGTAGAACGCAGTGAGCCAACTAAGATTTATTGAATGTGACATTGAAAAACGAAAGCAAGGACAGAGAAGTTAACGCCTGATAAAATACTTATAGCTAAAAACTTATAAACTATGAATTGCGCCGACTGGAACCAACGGTAGGACTGATGCTTGAACAGTATGGACCAAAGGTAGTAATACAAAGGAGCGAGGGAGCACATGCGATGACTGCTAATCGTGTACTGAATACTCAACCAATATCAATAAGTAAAAAGAGGTAAAAATACACGAATAAAAATACATATAACATGAATATATGGTTTCACCGTACAATACCTCTGACTAGGCTTGCAGAGATCACAGGCGAGATGTTACGTTAAATATTGAAAAAATCTAGCTCCAATATTATTTCACATTTATGAGTAAGTATTGTACAATGAAATCACATTGTTATTTTGATTTCCCAAAGGTATAAAATGGAGTGATCAAAAACTTTTGCCCCATTTATTGCACTTTGTTTTTAATAACAGAACAGGATGATTAGTCAGGTACTTTCATAGACGCATTCGTTTGTTTCTTGAATAATGAACCCTGACAACCAATGTTCCCACAAGTGGGACTCCGACTCATCATAGGGATCGATTCTTTTGCCGTCAACAGGAAACAAACCCGGGCTCCGTTGCTACCACTGAGAAATTCCTGGTATAAAAAGAAATAACGCTTTGCCCGACCCAGGCCCTCTTTATACACAGCAGTAGCATTTTCAATGACTACACCAACGAGGCTCTCGACGACTCCATACTTTTTTTTTTGCTACGTATATTATAAATAGGTCAATGTTTTTAAGTTTGTATGTACGGAGTAATCCCGGAGGAGCTCGTGGCTAAATAATAACAGCCGCTTGGGCCGATCCTTAGGTTAAGGCATGTTTGCCTAGGTTGATCTGTGGATGGGTGACCATCCTCACATACCGAGTTTCCTCCGTGTCTCGGAAAGTACGTAAATCTGTTGGTCCTGGCTGTCATTTGTACATCTTTGACCGTTGTTACAGGGAGTCAGTGGCCCGAAAAGTCTGACAACTAGTTTTACCAAGTGGTTTCGTATATTATCCAGTAATAACTGGGTTGTGGAGGTCAGATAGCTCCATATAAAATACTGGTATTCAGCTGCATCCGGTGAGACTGGAAGCCGACCCCTACATAGTTGGGAAAAGTCTAGGTAGATCATGATAATGTACGGAGTAATCTTCGGAATTGTTGATCCGATTCAGAGAATTCTTTCACATACGGAAAGCTACTTTATTCCTAAGTGCTAAAGACTACATTAAAAAAAAGTTCCCGTTGTCCGCGAGCGATAGCAAGTTTGCAATAATAGTTATGTAACCAATTTGTTGCGTTCGTCAGCCCTGCAATGCAAAATCCATTAAATCATTGGTGACCACAAATTATTCGCGTGATATGAATTAATTACTTTTCACTCAGCTCTGCGGAATGACCTAGTATGACAGCTCGACGGTAATGATTTTCTTTTTTTCTCATCCAAGCGATTTTCCGCTCGACGGCGCTCGCTTTGTTTATAGTTGCTTCGAGGATAAAACTGGTATAATTTAAAAGTTTTGTGGATACTAAGCTGTATTTTTGTATTGTTACATTGAATATAACAGTTTTTAAACCTTGTGGTTTAATTTAAAACCAAATGTTAAACAAATCCTTATGGCAACCACATATGAGCTAAACACGTGTTTTACAACACCTAAAAGTATATTATTCACGGCAATAAACAAAACCAGAAAAATATATGATATTCTTCAGGATATATGCTAGTATGATAGTGTTTTGAAAACATAATACAATTAATTTGTAGAAAATCAATCACGAACTCTACAACTTCAAAATTTCTTCCAACCAAAAAATACATACTAAAATACTTGCGATAATTTTTTGGCTAAAAATTCTATAAGCATTACAGTGTTTTATCAATAGTTAATTTGTAAATCGATCCAAACCACTCATTTCGCACTATTTGGCCCGCAGTGACTGACGTAACAACCACTTTGTAGTGCAAGCTGATTTGAACTTTATTCTAACAGCATTTCAAACGAAGTTTGACCCACCACATTTAGAGTTGCTAATTTAGGTCATCTAGTCGCCTTAATGTCCAACTAATATAATAATAAAGGGTGTAAACCACCTCATCACAACACAAAGCCCTTAACCAAGCATTCTGTACATCAAACTAAGTAACTTTACGCAAATATTATTGCTGGGAAACAACTTTTTTTTTGAGGCTATTAACCATGATTTGTGGGAGAACTCAATGTAACGTACTTAAAACATTGTGCTGATGGATGGATTGAATAGTACGGGGGTCGTGGAGGTGTTAAAAGTCAAATACTTACACTATGTAAGCAAGCATATTACAAGTTGAGCGATTATATCGCTGATAAAAATGCTTGGCTCAATGCTGGTCCTGCTCCACAAGGACAGGGGCGCAAAAATTGATAGCATTAAATGGTATTATTGGAGCTGCTGAAGATTGTACAACTATCTTTGCATTGTATAGATTCAATGTTAGTATTATATAATCGCATAGCCCATATTGTAGATAGATAGATAGATAGATAGATAGATAGATAGATAGATAGATAGATAAATCATTTATTTAGTGCACACAAAAGACAAAGCACAGCACCCAGAAATACAATTAAATAAAGCAGTTCACTTAAAACAAATAAAAACATATTTACAAAATAAGTATAGTAACATTATGACAACTTTCAAATAATAAAAAAAATAACAAAGAGGGTATGCAAGGTGCGGTGTGCGTCTCAAGGTTACACCAAATGGGAGTCCAGCTCAGCATGTGTCAGGCATGCACCTGACGCTGATATTCTGCTGGATCCCTGTAGTGACGTACGGACGTCGAGCAGACGAGATAAATTCGTGTTGTGATAAAGAGTTTCATGCGCGGAGTGAAATTACGTAAGTATGTCAACTTAAATAAAATATTTTACCAAAAGTTTACTGTGTTGGAAATGTTTGGTTATATCATATTTGTAGGTGCTCAGATGAATAATCTTATTAAAATAATATTGTAGTTGTGTAGGTGTGAATAAGAATAAACGATTTGATTTGATTGTCATGAGAAGGTAGTATAATTATAATTATTGGCCAACTAAATATCAATAAACAATGCAATCTATAAATAAACAATGCAATATATAAACAAAGCAATCTCTTGTTCACAGGTTTGCGACCACACGCTACAGATAGACAGATTGTCTCGGGAAGAATAGGTACCACAATCAGTTACCTATATAATGGACGTATTCGAAACAGTGATACCCAGTTTTTTCTGCTCTTCGATAAGAAACTGCCGCAGTCGAACTCTGAAGGTACCAAGACATTTAAGATTTCTTACCGGCGGGGGAATATTGTTCCAGCATTTGGATGCGGCGTATCTGAAACTTCCCCTAAAAGCAGCTGTCTTGTGCGATTGAGTGGAGAGTTGTTGCGAGCACTGCCTCCTTTCGCATTCTCTTCTGCTAGCGATCCAGCTCAGTTTATTGTATAGGTAGGTCGGCTGCCTGTACTTTATTACTCCAAAAAGTATACATGCCAGGTGCAACTTACGCCGCGACTTCATCTTGAGGATGGAGTGCTTATTTAAGAATGGCGTTACGTGAGTTCTTGGTGGGATTGAAAAGCAGAATCGAGCGCAGGCATTTTGGACCCTCTGAATCAGTCGCTCAGTTCTTGCGAGCAGCCGAGGGCCAATTACTGTATCTGCGTAGTTTAGGTTAGAAAGCACGAGTGACTCCACCAGTTTAATACGCAACTCCTCGGACAGATACGGCCTTATTTTATAAAGGACTTTTAGCCGATAGAAACAAGTGCGCACTGACTCTGCCACGTGCGCTTCGTATCTTAACCCAACATCCATGTTCAGACCAAGATTACGTGCCTCGCTGACTCGACTGACCGTCTCACCCAGCAGGGTAACGTTGAGTGATGCCGGCACTGCGCTGATTTGGTTCTTGGTTCCAAACAGCATGTATTTGGTTTTTGTGGGGTTAAGTACTAAACCGTTATTTTCAGCCCAGCATGCTATTCTGTCAAGATCTTCGTTTAAATCCCTTATCGCAGTGTCATAGTCGCTTGGTTTAAAAGAGATATAGACTTGTACGTCATCCGCATAAATATGATACCTACATTTCTTCAGGGAACTTATGATATCAGCACAATACAAAATGAAGATGATGGGGCCCAGTATTGTGCCCTGCGGGACTCCCCTGTAAACAGAAGTGAGTGATGAAACGAGAGATGAACCATTGCTCAGTCGTATTTCCACACGCTGCCGACGGTTGGTAAGGTAGCTTTGGAACCAGTCTATTGCATTTTCGTCAAATCCATAGTAGTGAAGCTTTGATAGAAACAAGTCTATATTTATGCAGTCAAAGGCTCGCGAAAAATCGAGTAAGACAAGGAGTGTGCATAGGCCCTTATCCTGTGCTGAGAGAATGTTATCTGTCACGTCCAAAAGTGCTGTAGAAGTACCACGTTGTTTGCGAAAACCTGACTGTAGCTCAGGCAGAATGTGTTTATCTTCTAGATACTTTGACACCTGTTGACAAACCGCCTTTTCAGCGATTTTAGACAGGCAAGGCAGAACACTGACAGGCCTCAGGTCTTTTAAATCTGTTGGATTTGGTTTTTTTGGCAATGGCCTAACAATAGCAATTTTCCAGATGTCAGGGAAAGTTGCTGAAAAAATTGAGCTGTTCACAATGTCGGTGATGGATTTTAATGAATGTGGGAGAGTAAGCCAAAGCATGTCTAGGGTGACTTGATCACAGCCTTCAGCGTTAGATTTTAGCTGGCGGAAGTATCGCAGAATTTGATCAGCAGTTACTGGTTGTAATGTGTGAGTTCTTTGTACTAGAAAGCTATCATTCACTGAAAGCCTACGGCAGTTCTTGACTAGCATGTGCCCTGGCGGTTGAGAGTATGTCATGCTCTCTCAAATGTCTCGCTGATGGTGGCGCGTGTGTCGGACCATTTAGCTCCCTTCAAAATGGTTGAGCTGAATGGTGCTGATCCATGCGTCATGTTCGTGAACGGGCGCTGTCAGTTGTGACTGGTCATCTCTTAGTCGCCATGGTTTATTTGAATTAATTATTTTGTTTTTGAGTTGTATTTTATTTTTGTTTTGCTATGGACACTTTTAACGTGCACATCTTGCTACATTGTTCTCACATAATATACCATCTCAACATGAATGATGTAACCAAGATTTTGTAACAATATTTTTATTTAAAAGAGTGTCCATGGAGTTTCTTGCCCGTTCTTCTCCATAGAGACCTACGCTAGGGAATGGGCAACTACAGTACTTTCACAGTTTTTATGTCTTGTGACTGGGACTGTAGCTACTTTAAATGTTCAATTTTGTTTCGACAATTCAAAAGTGCCTGTAACTGGCCTACTTGAAATAAATGCTTTGATTTTGATTTTGATTTTGATTTTGAAAACTTGTATTTAAAATTAACCTCAGTCTCCGTAACAAAAAGGTTCCCAGGTATGGTGTAGAACAAAGAAATGATCGGAATGATGGGGAAAAAAAGTGCCTTTCGGCTTCGTGAAGAGGTGTTTTACACCCTATAGATCTCGCCGTGATCCGTGGCTAACGTGATCGGATACTATGATCGGTGGAGACATACCCATAGATTATACATTAGGTGTGACCGATGATCCATTGAAATGGGATCAGTAGCGCCAAATCGGAAACTCATCATCTGCCGTGCCTTTGCCCTAATATATTTGGATCGACTTCCAGTCTATCTGGATGCAACTGAAACACCGACTGCCTATCTGACCTTCAAAACCCAGTTGCCCATAATACGATACCTATTCATTGGTTAGACTAGTTGTCAGACTTTCGGACCAAAGACTACCTGTGACAACTGTCAAAATCTACCATCCTATCCAATATACTCGTATCTACACTAATATTATAAAGAGGAAAACTTTGTTTGTTTGGTTGTAATGAATAAACTCAAAAACTACTGTACCGATTTCAAAAAATCTTTCACGATTGGAAAGCTACATTCACCTTGAGTAACATTGGCTATATTTTATCCCCGTAGTCCCGAGGAAACGGGAACTACACGGGAGAAACCACGTGACGTCCGCTAGTATGTATATGTATATGTTATATATAAAATTCTCGTGTCACAATTTTCGTTCCCATACTCCTCCGAAACGGCTTGACCGATTCTCATGAAATTTTGTGAGCATGTTGAGTAGATCTGAGAATCGGCCAACATCTATTTTTCATCCCCCTAAATGGTAAGGGTAGTCCAACCCTAAATTATATTTTTAATTTTTTAGACAAAATTTTTAGTTTTTTTTTTTTATGATACAACATACAAAAATACATACAATCCTAAATTTTCACCCTTCTACAATCAACCCTTATTTTTGAATAGCCATTTTTTTCCGTTCGTTTTTCTCTCTTATGTGACGCAGACGAAGTTGCGTGGGTCAGCTAGTACTATTATAAATGTGAATGTAAGTTTGTTTGTTTCGCTTTCACGCGAAAACTACTCCACCGATCATCATGAAACTTTATACACATATTTTTGGAGGTATTAGATGTACTTTTTATAAAAAAATAATTAAGCAACAGGATCCACGTGCAAAGTCGCGGGCAGAAGCTAGTATTAAATAAATCCATCCTACTCATTTCACAATTTCGCATTTACATTATAAGTATGGGAATGTTTCGTATAACGTTTTATAATGCATGCCACAGAGGACACGCTGACATATCTAGCCTAGCCAACATACCACCTAATTGATTACTCGTTGTATCCGTAGATGAGCACAAAAGAATTCCCTAAAACAAAAGACGGACGAAATATAAGAGAAAAATTGGACCGAAATTCTCAGCAGAATCCGCAAAAGCTTTTTTCGTTCCGGAATATATGTGTCGTCCCCTACATTAGTTATAATTTGTGCCTGCGTTGTCTTTGCCAGTCCTATTGTATGACATATGGGTGGAGAAATGTGGAGAAATTTATATCTACATTGATATAATAAAGCTGTAGTGATTTTTTGTTATTTTTGCAGTGAACACTTCTTTAGGCTCTTAGAGCTCTTTTTAACCGACTTCTAAAAAAGGAGGAGGTTCTCAATTCGGATGTTTCTATTTATTTATTTTTTTTTTTTTTATGTTTGTTCGGGCATAACTCCGTCGCTTGCCAACCGATTTGGAAAATTATTTTTTTGTTGGAAAGGGTATTCTTTCCAAATGGTCCCATAGCCACCAAGTCGGGATCTGATGGTGGAATCTTGGCGAAATCGAGGGAACTCTTCAAATTTTATATGAAAACGTGTTGCGATTTTGGTATTTTCTACAACAAGTGAAGCATTTGCGTTTGATAAGACCCATTGTACCATCAGATCTGATGATGAAGCCAAGAGTCCTCCATAATGAGACAATGTACCATAGTCGTGTTTGGGCTTGTTGCAATTGTAACGGTATGCACTTTCCATGTATCAAGCACATGTGAACCACTAAAAAGTGAAAAATAAAAACTTTTTTGCAAAAAATAAAACCGACTTCAAAAAAAAAACAAAAAAGTGAAAAATAACTTTAGCTTCTGAAGTCGGTGACAAAAAAACTAAAGCAATCAAACAAAGGTCACCGACTTCAGAAGCTAAAGTTATTTTTCACTTTTTTGTTTTTTTTTTGAAGTCGGTTTTATTTTTTGCAAAAAAGTTTTTTGAGTGAACAAAACCTCATGAAACTCGCGTGCAATCGACAGTCCTCAAAGACTGCCCGTTGTATTTTTTTTGTTTGGATCCGCTAATCTTCGAAACGAATAGGCGGAAAAAATAAACCCTTGTTGCTTTTTGTTTTGCTTTTTAATATCTGTAACTAACAGGTGGATTAAAACAAAACTTATTGCATTTATTACCTCATTTTTTAAGGAACCTTTTTTACTAAGCTACAACCCATATTAGCAGAACAAAACTAAAAAAAAGTCTGACAGAACTCTAAGTGAAAATTAAGCAAAGGTCGGGTTCTGAGGGCGATGGAACCGCGGGGCACAGCTAGTATGACACATGGGTGCCGGAATAAAGAAAAATATCTACGAGAATATTGTTTGAAAACGGACGTAAACAAAGGCGTTTGTCAAGGATATTTGGTTAGGTTATAGATTCTTATCTTGTTGTTTTTACCTGGAGTTGGGAAGTTGAAATAGATAGAGTATAAGTTCATGACCAGTATAAAAAAACAGTGTTTTATTTCAGGCAAAATACCCCTAAGTAGACGTAGAAGTAGAATACAATTCAACCCGATAAAATAATGGTCGTAAAGAAATCAATAATAATCATAAAAAAAATATATATATAATTAAATTCATTACAGATCAAAAAATAACATTAAATTCATTAAAAATCATAAAATGTCACTCAATTACTTAATTAAAAATCATAAAATATAATTCAATTCATTAAAAATCATTAAAAAATAAAAACAACATCAATAAAACCCTTAAAATATTAAAAAAAACCCATAATCTTCAAAAATAAAAGAGTAGGTTCTATTGACATAGCGGGTAAATAATTATGTTGTTGAATATATTGTCATTAACTATTTCGATTTGAGCCTCCACTTGACAGCGTTTGACTACTTCGATCATTTTAGAAAAGAAAAAAACAAATGTAAATAAAAATACAAACTGTAAAATATCGTAATGCGAAATATATGTAAGTATCAATATCTTTGTCAGCCACTCTATCTATCAGTTTGTTATCTTTGTACACCATAACGACTGAACGGATTTTGATGAAATTTTGCGTTTGTAGAGACCATGACCTAATTTAGAACATAGTATACTTTTCAATCCAATTATACGTACCAGTGAGACATATAAATCAACATAAATAGAACATATCGTAAAAAAAATCTTTCAAAATTTGAATAACAACCTCATTTTTGTAATCTTTAACACAAAATCTCGTTTTTACAATGAAAGTAGCAAGCAGTTAGAGTTAATGGGTGGAACAGAATAGCTCAACAGCTTACAGCAACATATTGAAAGCTAAGATTAAAGACAAGCTGTACGTCGCCTTCAGAGCTATTAAACCAATTTAGCGTGAACATCGACTTGTGCTTCGTTTAGAGTAGGATAGTAGTAGTTTAGTGTTGCTCAGAGACGTTTTTATAGCGCAATTCATTTCAACAAAGGAATTATGTCATTTAACAATAATATTATTATTTATGATGCTTTGAGAGCAGCGGTGGCCCATTGGTGGCAACCCCGACTTACGAACAGTAAGTCGTGGGTTCGAACCCAGACAAGCGCATTACTTTGTGTAATTTATTTCATCACCGCTGCTCTCAAAAACGGTAAAGGAAAACATCGTGAGGAAACCGGCATGTCCTAGAACCAAAAAAATTCGAAGACATGTGACATCTACCAATCTGCAGAGGGCCTGCGTGGTAGATTATAGCCCATTCCCTCTTATTGAGAGGGGGCTGTGTCCCAGCAGTGGGAACATTATAGGCTGATGATGATGATGATGCTTTAACAAACATATCATCATCATTATTTCAGCCGAAAGATGTCCACTTCTGGACATGGGCCTCCCCCAAGTATCACATTTACCGGTTCCGTACGACTCGCAAATAATGAATAACAATTAACCAGTTGAAAATAAAAACATGTTTACTGGATAAATGATAAATGGTGTTTATTTTGTCAACACTTGAAACGTCAATTCTTTGCAGTTCAGATCGGTGATTCGTTCCGAATAAACTTCCATGTCTCATTGACTTTGAATACCAATATAATACATATTATGTTGTCATGTGAGCAAAACCGCGGGCACAGCTGGTGCTTAAAAAAAGAACCAATTATTAGCAACTAGTGCAATACTGACTACTACTTCTTACTACACACACAAATTATCACAAATAATCTATACTTATATTATAAAGCAGAAGAGTTTGGTTGTTTGGTTGAACGCGCTTATCTCAAGAACTACCTGCTCGAATTGAAAAAAAAAATTGTGTTGGATAGTCCATTTGTCGACGAAGGCTTTAGGCTATATAACATTCTCATGGCGACATGGAGAGAGCGACTGTCGCAACCCCGTGCAGGGCACGCCACGATAGTGGCGGTAAGTCCCCTCTTTGAGGAGTGGCTAGAGAGGCGCCACGGCATCCTCACCTTCCGCCTGACGCAGGTCCTCACCGGACACGAATGTTTCGGGAGGTACCTGCACCGAATCGGGCGGGAGGAAACACCCGGGTGTTTCCACTGCGAGGATCGACCGGAGGACACGGTGGAGCACACGGTGGAAGTCTGCCCTGCGTGGGCGGAGCACCGCCGTATCCTCGTAGCGGCGATCGGCGGCGGCGACCTCTCGCGTCCGGCCCTGGTTCAATCCATGGTCTGGAGCGAGACGGAATGGGAAGCCGTCACCTCCTTCTGCGAAGCAGTCATGGGCCCGGTCACCGGGCGTCGGGGGCCACGTGGTGGCTACCGGCCACCGTAGATGCGAGCCTGTAGACGGTTGGCTATGGGCTACCTAGCCGTGTGTCCGTCTAAAGACGACAGGCCGTGTCGGCGGCGCGTTTGTGTTCCACGCGCGCCCCAAAGAGATGTCAGCATAAGGGGAGGGCCCCGCAATACTCTTAGAAAACTCTGTCATTTCTTTTCATTTCCTAGATAACTAATAAATCAGACTAAACAGCAACTATTTGAAAAAAGCGACTAAATAATACCAAAAACAACTCTCCATTTTCTGACACAGTTTAAAGCCAGTGATTTAAACGAGGCACGAACTGAAAGGCGGATGCCTCAATACCCAACAGACAGCACTAGATGTATCCGAGTTGCTTGCTTAGCTTTTTATAGACGCCAGCGTGTAACTTTGAAAAGTTATTTGACTTTATTGGGTATTTCTCAACTTTGCAGCTGTTTAAGTAGGATTCAAAGGATGGATGGTTGGCTGGTTAACTGGTTGGTTAGATTGGTTGGTTGTAAGGTGGATTGGGGGTAGGGTTGGGGGGATTGGTGGAGTCGAGTGGGTTTTTTTATTATATTAAATAAATAAATATGACTGGATATCACTGGACATTACACACAGCGCCATCTAGTGCCACACTAAGCAAGGCTTGTATCGTGAACAACAGATGTTTGATATTCTACATATATACTTTTTTGTTTGTAAATATATACTTACTATATACATCTAAACATCCATGACTCGGAAACAAATGTCCATGCTTAGAAGAAGATATTTGTGTGCAATAAAGAAAAAATAATAAGAATACATAACATAAACGCCTAGAATCCCGAATGGTTAGGCCATTAAAATAATTAAAATAAATCAAATTCATTTAATTCAGGTCATTGACCCATATAAGACACAAAAACAATAATATACAAAACGCTTGCTAGCTGATTGACAAATAAATAAATAAAGTTAATTCAATGACAAAAATAATTATAATATCTGAAATAAATGTCAGATCAAATCAATAAATGTTAATGGTACAAAATACAACAAAATAAAATAAAAACATTAGGCAAACATATAATGTAGTACACCCACATTTTGCCAGTTATGTTTAAGTACGATGGCTTAACCTAAAGATCGACCCGAGCGGCTGTAATTATTTCTCTCGCACTCTTTCCTCTCTTTTGTTACAAGCAACTTAATCGCAATAAGGTAAGCTTGGAAAATATCATACAAACAACCCGGGACAACAATTTTCATAAGAGATACACATAAACGTGTTACAAATCCCCAGTACGTAGTGAGAATAAAATAATCGTATTGGTGCTACGGCGTAGCTGTCGCGCTACGCCGGCTCGTAGCGTCTCGTAGCATGCATAAATAATCTGCTACGCGTCGACTCGTCAAGTCACCAAATTGCTTTGTCATTGACATGGCATTGTGTTCTCCATATACATATATGAAATTGGGATGGAATAATGATAGGCTTATTTATTGCAGCTGTTTATAGGCATGACTGAAGGGTGTAAAAAGACTCGTGACATTCTGGGAACCTTCTAGATACGGAGATATTGGGGGTCAAAGAGCCAACTTTTTCACAAGTTTTTTTATACATGTTTTTAATGTAAGATTTTTACTTTACACACCTCCTCAACTCCCTTAATATTCAATCCATCTATTAAATAAATGTTTTGATTGCGAAACTTTGAGTTCTACAGTAAAACGAAAATTTTCACGCAAAAAAACAAGTCAGCCGACAATTATTGCGTAAAGTTACTTAGTTTGATGTACAGAATGCTTGGTTGACGACTTCGAGATGGGTCCGTGTGTATTAATAAATTGTAAAATGGGACAGAAAAAAAAACTACTAGCAAAGTAATTTTAAATACTGATGAGCTTCTTTCTAGAAAAAAGGCTTAGTATAAATAAAGCATTACATCAATGTCATTCCATGGCGACGGCCGCTGGCATTCGATTATGTTCTTTCTGAGAATAGCGCTACGATGGAAATAAACACTTTTAGACGGCTGCTATTTGAGGAGTTCAAGGCCTAATAATTACAGCGGCACGGGTCTATCTTCAAGGTTAAGCCGCGTTTATCTAGGTTAGTCTGTCGATGGGTGACCATCCAATCATCATCATCATCATCATCAGCAATGTTCCCACTGCTGGGACACGGCCTCCTCTCAATGAGAGGGAATGGGCTATAATCTACCACGCGTGCCCAGTGCGGATTGGTAGATGTCACATGTCTTCGAATTTTTTATTCTAGGACATGCCGGTTTCCTCACGATGTGAGAGCAGTGGTGATGAAATAAATTACGCAAAGTAAATCGCCTGTCTGGGTTTGAACCCACGACTTACTGTTCGTAAGTCGGGGCCGCCACCACTGGGCCACCGCTGCTCCGCCATCTAATGACATGGTATAATACATCCTCCATGACACGGTAAGCACGTCTCGCTGTTAGATCTTTGAAAGTCGTTTTAGGATGTCACAGGCTCGGGACAGACAAGCAGTCGTACCAACGGGTATCGTATTACCCAGTGGTAACTGGGCTGTGGAGTTCAGGTAGGTAGTCGCTTCATGTAAAATACTAGTGGTATTTAGCTGCATCCTGTTGGACTGGAAGCCGACCCTAACATAGTTGGGAAAAGGCTCGGCAGCCATTTGTGTCCCACTGCAGGGCAAAGGCCATCCACTTCACTTACATTTTTCCACTTCTTCTTCTTCTTCGTGTCGATGATTTCCCCTTTTTATTTTTAAATTATTGTCGACCAGTACTCTGCTACCTCGACAGCGTTGGGGGTGGCCTCGGAAAAGTCCCTCAGAGTGCAGGTGGAGCCACACATAGTGCAGGACAAGAGGTGAGCCATAGTTTGTGTTGAGGCACCGCAGTCACATAAGGCTTCATCGGAATACCCCCACCGGACCAGGTTTTTCCACTTGTCCTTATCCAGTGCTGGTTTACGCAAATCTATGTGGAATGAGTCGAGTTCGTCCCGCCATCTCCTTTTGGGTCTGCCGCGTTGCCGTTTGTTGCTGTTTGGGAACCACTATGTAGTTACATCAGCTCATAGCTGGCCAGGCAGACCAGTTCCATTTGAGCTTGGCAGCCGTGTGACCTACGTCAACAACTTGAGTTTTGAAACGCAGTATCGAGATCCTTATTCGATCAGTAAGTTTAACTGAAAGGATACTGAGCTCCATAATGTATTCTATAGCTTTACCCTTTATGTTTACCATCAATTAACTTCAATACAAGCTTATAAAGCTTAGCATTAAATGCTCGTTACGATCAATTTGGCGGTAGTCATGGAAACCATTCAACTCGTGGGTAAGCATTACTAAACGATGGCTGTTCAAGCGATTAGCGACGGTTTCTCGGATTACTGCTGTTAAGGTTAAGCAAATGTGTAATTTAATGGCCTTTTTATATACCAAAGTAATTGATGATTTATTTTATTGAAATGTAAGTCCTGTTTGCGATAGGCACATGTATTTATTTTTTTGCGTTTCTGAAAAATTGAGTGGTTAGGATGCGTACGTGTTTTGCTCTTAAATCACGTGTGTGTTAATGTATTTTTTATATTTTTCGAGCTCATGACGAAAATATTAATTTTTCACGTCTTCAGTAGCCATATCATTCTTTACACAGTTCATCCATCGTTTCTTTGATCTTTCTACTTTTATTATAGTAATCCACATTCGTACTCAAAATTTTCTTTACAACATTTTCCTCATTCCTCCGCACGTCCACGATTACATCATGGAGAAATTAATATTTATGACGCAGTTTCTCAAATAATCAGCCCTATAAACACTCCGTAAAATACAATACAATGGCTAACAAAACATTATTTAAGGTCTACAATAACCTCGTGAAAACCGTCTACGATCTAAATAAATATTCCCGAATATCAAATACTCGTACAATCACAATATCTTCGAAATTGCGAGATATTACCCAATACTATCGAGAAAGCCATACCATTTGTTGTAACTTAACTCCAACATTAGCCAACATTGGTCCCCAACACCACTCAACCAACGTGTGTATTGAGCAAACTAGCTGTACGCTGTGGTTTTCTTTGGAATCTATAGATAATAAAAAAATATATCTATACTAATATTAAAAGCAGAAGAGTTTGTTTGTTTGTTTTTTTGGTTGAACGCGCTAATCTCAGGATCTACTGGTTCGAATTGAAAAAAAAATCGTGTTAGATAGTCCATTTATCGAGGAAGGCTATAGGCTATAAAGGGTGTAAAACACCTCTTAACGAATACGAAAGGCACTTATTCTACTCGTCATTCTGATCATTTTTTTGTTCTACACCATACCTGGGAACCTTCTAGTTACGGAGATATTGGGGGTCAAAGTTGCAAGATTTTGACAAGCTTTTTTTTAAATACCACTTTTTATCGCATGATTTTTACTTTAAATATCTCTACGACCCCCGTGCTATTCCATCCATCCATCCGCACAATGTTTTGAGTGTGTTACATTGAGTTATACCACAAAACATGATTTATAACCTCAAAAAAAAAAGTTGTTTCCCAGCAATATTTTTTGCGTAAAGTTACTTAGTTTGATATACAGAATGCTTGGTTAACGGCTTTGTGATGAGGTGAAATACACCCTGTATAACATCACGCCACGACCATCAGGAGCGGAGCAGGAATGAAAAATGTTGCAAAAACGGGGATATTTTTTCCTTTCGTTTTTCTCTCTTATGTGACGCAGACGAAGTTGCGTGGGTCAGCTAGTATTAAATATCCTTAACCTTCCTCTAAGAAATGAACAATAAACTTCAAAATGAAGTGATCAAATCCGAGTGATATATCTATAGATAAGCGCATCCATACGAGCAGACTCTTCAGCTTTATTAAATATAGCACTAGCCCATGCCCGTGGCCTCGCCCGCGTAAATATTACCTTCCTCAAGAAACTATCCATTGGTGAAAACAGCATGAAAATCGATGCTGTAGTTTTTGAGTTTATCGCGAACAGACAGACGCGGTGGAGGACTTAGTTCTATAATAAGTAGTGGTAGTGATTGGCCCCAACATTGTCAATGTTTTATCTCCAATGTTTGAAGGTGGCGTAATAAAGATAATATTTCTTGACTAAACGGATTCTGTTGGCTTTCGCGAATATTTACGGTAGAACTATTGCTGAATTATATTACAATCAGAAGCTTCAATTTAAGCTGATGGGTTTTGAGTATACTGATTTAATTTATTATTAATTATGGAATCAAATAATTAAAATCAATTAAAATCATTTAAAATCAATTAAAATCAATTAAAACCAATTAAAATCAATTAAAATCAATTAAAATCAATTAAAATCAATTAAAATCAATTAAAATCAATTAAAATCAATTAAAATCAATTAAAATCAATTAAAATCAATTAATTATGAGTTTTGAGTCTACTGATTTAATTTATTATTAAAAATGTGAAATCCAAAAATAAGTAGGAGCTCGTGACTATACAAAAACAGTCGTTCCGGTCGTTCTTTAGGTTAAGCCGTGCTTGCCTAGGTTGGTCCGTGGATGGGTAATCCTTACACACCGAGTTTCTTCCCCGCCTCGGAAAGTACGTTAAGCTGTTGATCGCGGCTGTCATTTGTCCATGTAGTCAGTGGCCCAAGAAGTCTGACAACCAGTCTTACCAAGTGGTATCGTATTACCCAGTATTTACTGGGTTGGGGAGGTCAGGTATGCAGTCGCTCCATGTAAAGTACTGGTATTCAGCTGCAACCGGTTAGACTGGATGCCAACCCCAACGTAGTATGGAAAAGGCTAGGCAGATGATGAAGCTTAATACTAACTTATTGGTGTCAGAGTTTTAATGCCGCCGATGGGCTTACGACTGGCGGACATTTGCCGGATTTTGTGCTTTTTACCGCCCTGCCCTGCTGGACGCAAATAGCCCAGGATAGAGACACTTACATGGAATTTTTTAGAGGAGGTTCTCACCTTCGCCTATGGAGGGGTTCTTGCTTGAAAGAAAGAAAGAAAGAAAAAGCATTTATTAGCCCACACAGAACAAACACATCAAAATTAACAGTGTAAAAATTACACAGAAAAAAAAAACAAATATATATTTAAAAATTAAAAGAAATGAAACTCGTCCTGTACGAGGCCAAAAGGCACATGAATAGGATTCAATTTTGATTAATCCATCAACATTGTAAATAATAGTAACCTAAAAAAAAAAAAAAAAATTGTAAGTACCTAATGCAAAAAATAAATGGATTTTTTATTTTATTTTACTTTTTCCGTCTATGGATTCACCTTAATTTTTTAAGACAGCGATCAGTCAAGGTATGTAGGATTTGGATATTTTGTTAAAGTAGAAACCTTGCGTTAGCTCGAGCCCGAGCTCAAGGAATAAAAAAAGAACCATCCAAATGCTTCCACGAACAAATTCCATTGTGGATGAAACAAAATTGTCGCGTGCTGAGCGATCTTAAAAGTCGTGAGTAGCTATTCTGAGAGAACCGGTAAAACGGTAGGAAAAGGAAGGAGAAAATCACTTGTTACTTTGTTTTTGATTGTAAGTACACAAAGGAGTATGAAGTACAAACATACGTACAATAGACTCACGAATATTTTCACACAGGGGTAGACAAAAAACTACTGCCATCTGCTACATATTGCTTTTGCTTCAACAACGTCAAACGTAAAACTAACTAGGTACTATTTTTCCTATTATTTAAACCTGTTTCTAGTCCTGAAGTAAGTTTGAAAGGAATATAGAACGAATATTGTGAAAGAGGTATAATATTAGAGGTATATTTATAATACAATTTTGAAACTTACTGCTATTTTAAATGCCAATGTTTGGATGTACGGGTGTTTGTTACTCAATCACGCCGGAATGGCTAAACTGATGTGGATGAAATTTGGCACAGAGATAGATTATAGGCTGGAATAGCACATAAGCTTCTTTATCAACCTTTTGAGCGCCACAACATAAACGCACGCGCGTGCCCTCCACACCAAGCCACAATTTCATCTACTATTTTGTCACATATTTGTGTCATTTGGCGTACAGGGCACGCGCTTGTTTGTCACGTATATGTGACAATGGCGTCCAAAAGGTTAATCCTCGGCGCAAAAACGACGGAGTGTTAAGTTTGACGTGTCTGTGTGTGTGTGTCTGTCTGTAGCATCTTAGCTGCCGAACGGATGAACCGATTTTGATTTAGTTTTCTTTGTTTGAAAGGTGAATTAGTCGGGAGTGCTTATAGCTAAGTTTGATAAAAATCAGTCCAAGATGGCCGCCGACACAAAATGATGAATTACATTTTTATTTCATAACACCCTCAATATGGGTATTAATTGAAAGAATAGCTTATTTTCTTCTAAATCGCACTACCCGTAAGCCGCGTTAAGGAACTTCGTTCCAAAAATCACCTTGAAATTATAACCCTATGTGTCGGGGGTTTTTTAAATTTTTTAATTAAATGTAACTCGTTTTTTTTTAATATATCAAAACTTCCTGGTGAGCGAAGACACGGGCAACAGCAAATAGAAGCTAAATATATATAAATATCGCTGGAAATTAACACACAGCGCGACCTAGTGCCACACTAAGCAAAGCTTGTGTCGTAGACACTAGATAGTTGATATACTACATTTGTACTTTTTTGTTTGTAAATACAAACTTATTATACATATAAACATCCATGACTCTGAAACAAATGTCCATGATCATCACACAAACATTTGCTCCTACCGGGATTTGAACCCAGGACCCTAAGAACGTAAGGCAGCGTCACTACCACTACGCCATACGGGTCGTCAAATAGCTTGGGCTTACAGTTTTTTTTTAAACAGATTTCTTACACTTTCTGGTACCTAAAAGTACTCGTAAACGCCACGCTACTATGAATAAAAAAACATTTGTAAGTCCTCCATGTACTAAAATAAATCAGTAAATAAACATTACCCTTCTTTTACCTCCCGTCACAGTAGGATAAAGTACTTTTATACCAACATCCAACAAATTCGCTACTACATAAACAACTAACTTCGCAAACAAGCAATAATAACCTTTATTGTCGAGCAACACTGTTATTATTATTTACATTTTCCCCTGACGCCTGTGGCGAAACGAGTGCTGAAAATCAAATGTAAATAGGAGTTTTGAGCGTAGTAATTTGAACTTTGTCTTGGAACGAGTAAAGTTGATTTTCGCTCCGTTGTTTCCAATGTCGTTTTAGATGAAATTCAGTGAAGAGATATCGTTTTGCACTAAGGTGTCTATTTTGTTGCGTGTTCAGAATATTACGCTCGCCATTTTGTTAGGGAATTGTTAATAATGCCTCGCAAACAACGTTCGTCTCTGTTTTCTATGGAAATTACAGAAGAAAGGTCGTCAGCTGTCGCTATCCAGTCAAAAGAGGGTCTTTAGTAACTAATTAAAATTTTAAGGGCGTAGCTGACGAATCGTCTAGAACAAAATTATGTTGACACTATAGTACATTATGATACAAGTGGAGAAAGTTTGTTATTGTAGTTCAAGGCGGTATTAAAACACGAGCCGTAAGACGAGAGTGTTTTTGAGCCGAGAACTGCAATAACAAATGTCCACGTGTATCAAACGACGTGTTTCAATACACTTTTGAAGAAATAAAATAAAATAATGTAAAATATTTGTGTCATGAATGTCACGAGACTATGATTTAAATTTTATTTTTTTCCGCTCTTTGCTCGCCAGGTTGAAGGAGTGGCAAAGGTATGAAGCCGTTATACAGCCAAATATATAAAATAGTTTTTTTTTATTTTGAATTTAGAACACAAATAAATGCTAATTTGTTTATAAAAGTAAATATTACTTTTAATAATCATATTTATCTACGATCTTGGATTTATAAACACAATTTGAATATTCAATAAATGTTTACAAATAAAGACGTAGATCACTTTCCAAAATTAAACTATTTACCTCTGACTATAGAGTCAGAGGTGAATGAACCAATTTGGACTAAGTATATGTATAGTTATCTGTGGCAATTTTACTTTCTGCACGTGTGTGAAAACAACATGAAAAACTCACGCGTGTAAAACACACTGCATTTTGAACCTGAAATCGTAGTGCGAAAAGAACCAGTTTTCGAGGAAGTGTATTGAAAAATAAATTACTTCTGAAATTGTTGAATAAAACTGGCCATAGAAAGAAAGATAAAGCATTGAATAACCCGCACATGATATAACACACAACGCAAATGGTTAAATTAATAGTACAACTAAATTAAATAAAAAGTAAACATAAAATAAGCAAACCAAGTGCGTGTCATGTGTGTGTAAATAAGGTTCCGTAGTAGCCTGCTATCCCAATATAGAACGATTTATTCTAAAGATTTGTACAAAATCATCCAAGTTCAACGACTACTACTGCTAAACTAACAAAGTTATCTTAACCGCTATATTTTCTTTAAGAGAAAGAAAGAAAGAAAGAAAAAGCATTTATTAGCCCGTACAGGACAAAACACATAAAAGGTAACACAGAAGAAGAGAGAAGAAGAAAGGCAGAGAAGGGTCAGGGAAGAGTTCATAAAATGTAGTATCATCATGATTTTTTCCGATTTTTCAACCCAGCTGTAGCAGTGGTGGGACAAATATTTGCATTTGTAGTTTAATATTTCGTAAATTTTTTTTTTTTTTTTTTTTTTTTTTCCTAGCCTATCGTGTGTCCCACTGCTGGGCAAAGGCCTCCCCTTTTTCCTTCCAAACCTCTCTATCCTGTGCGGTATCTGGCCATGTTCGCCCCGCAAACAAGATCAGATCGTCACACCACCTTCGCCGCGGTCTACCTCGACGGCGATTCCCTCCGTCAGGCGTCCAGTGAGTGACGATCTTTGCCCATCTCTCCGGGTGCATTCTAACTACGTGGCCGGCCCACTCCCACTTCAGCTTGGCTGTTTTTTCTCCGACATCTGCAATCTGAGTTACGGAACGCAGGGTCGTGTTTTTTACGCGATCTGTACGCTTCGCACCGATTACACTGCGTTCCATTGCCCTCTGGCAAATCTTGAGTTTGGACTTCTGTTGTTCAGTAAGTGACCAACTTTGCGCACCGTAGGTTAGGACGGGCAGGATGCACATATCGATGAGTTTTCTTTTCAGTGTCATTGGAAGACTTCCCTTCATGTGTTCTTTAAGGGCCCAGAAGGTCTTCCAAGCATTTTGGATGCGTTTTTCTATTTCCTTATCTTGCCTACTTTTGAAAGACACTATCTGGCCCAAGTATGTATACTCATCGACATATTGTAGCACATGCCCGTCTACCTCGACCCTACGTTTCGTGCTGTTGGTCATAACCTGGGTTTTAGATCTGTTCATTGAAAGTCCAACCTCAAGACTTGCTGTGCTCAGATCTTGGAGCATTTCTTCGAGTTCTGAAGCAGATGTGGAAAACAACACAATGTCATCAGCAAAGCGGAGGTTCGTTAGCTGATGGCCGCTAACATTTATGCCTCGAGACTGCCATGAAGCGGGCAGTTTGTTAAAAACCTCCTGCAGTGCACTAGTGAACAGTTTAGGTGAGAGTGGGTCGCCTTGTTTGACACCCCTTTCAATGTTGAAATTCGGACCAGAAATATGTAGCTTGATGTTTGCGGTGCTACTTCGATAGATGGTGTCAATGAGGTCAATATAAGTGTGCGTTATATTTTGGGACTCCAGGGCATTAATAACCGACTGGTGGTCTATACTGTCGAATGCCTTGGCATAGTCCACAAAGGCCAAGTATAGCGGTTTATTATATTCACAGTATTTTTCGATGACTTGGTTAATGGTATGGAGATGATCGGTTGTAGAGAAGTTGGGACGAAATCCAGCTTGCTCGGGAGGTTGGTGAAGATCAAGGGTCGAAGCGATGCGGTTCTCTATAACTTTAATAAATAGTTTATATAAATGTGAAATCAGACTTATGGGGCGATAGTTAGAAATGTCAGCTTTGTCTCCTTTTTTATGGAGTAAAATTATGTTGGAGTGGCACATTTCAGAGGGAATCTGTCCGGAGTATAAGATGGTGTTGAATAAAGAAATGATGTGAGGTATTAGAACGTTTCGTCCTAGCTTTAAAATTTCTGTTGTTATGCCGTCCGTCCCAGGGCTTTTATTGTATTTCATCTCGCGCAGAGCTCGTTCAATTTCATAGGGACTAATAGGATTAACGGAGTCAGGGCAATAGTAAGCGAAGTGTCTACACTGTTTTTGCTGATCCTGCAGTACAAGTACGTAGGAATCGATAGGGCTCGATAAGATAAATTTGACAGTTATTCTCGATAAAATTAGTTTTTATGGAGTCAAAAACTCATTTTATCGAGAATGACTGTCAAATTTGTCTTATCGTGTCCTATCGATTCCTACGTACTTGTACTGCTGGTACAGGTTTTTGTAGAATTTGGTGGCTATATCAATTATTTTGCTTGAACTACTTTGTTTTATGCCATTTTCATCATTCAAGTTGGAAATCCAAGTTTTTCCCTTGACGATTCCCTGTTTGGCATTTCTTAAAGTGGCATTACTTAATAAAGCTAATTTAATCATGTTTGTATTACAATCCCTAATATCTTTTCTGATGCTTCGTTTAACCAATCTATCTACTTTATTGTATTCTATTTGATTATTTTTTGACATTTGCCTTTTCTCTATTAGTAAAATTGTTTTACTGCTTAGTTTGTTATTGTTTCTTCTTTGACATTTAATTTTCTTGGCGGCTGTTGAAATATTTACTATTATGTTACTGTATTGACTCTGAGGGTTTTGATGTGTATCAATCGGCAGTAGGGCAAATGAATTTTTCAATTCTAAATTAAACTTCTCCATATTCGTAATGAGAACATCCTTGTTAAGTTTTTTGATGCGGTTTTTAAATACAGCTTTACGGTTTAGTTTAACATTAAGTACAATCTTTGCTCGTACTGGTCTATGGTCCGAACTAAATTTAAATGTATTAATAGTACTGACATCTTTTACAATATTATTGTGACTGGAGGAGAGCACAAAGTCAATTTCGTTTTTTGTTCTCCCATCTGGCGAGACCCATGTCCATCGACGCTGTGACTTTTTAGGGAAAAAACTGTTCATTATTCTAAACCCTTGTCCAAATGCGAACTGGATGAGAGCATTTCCTCGATCATTTCTAGTTCCTATGCCATGTGGACCGAGAATTTCTGGGTTATCTAGGTCTTGTCTAACCCCGATCTTAGCATTGAAGTCACCAGTAATGACATTCCATGTGCTACGGTTTTCTTCGCACGCTTTGTTAAGAACATCATAGAATTTTTCTAGTTCGTCATCGCTGTGTAAAGATGTAGGTGCGTAAGCTTGGACAATGGTCAAACTATGTTTGTCTGACCATTTCGTAAATAGAGCATTTAATTGAAATTTAGAAGTAGCAAACCCTAAGTTATTTTAAAAGACCTATTCAACGATACCCCACACGATGGAACAGACGACGAAAAAAACCCCCAATATCTCCGTAACTAGAAGGTTTCCAGGTATGGTGTAGAACAAAAAAATGATCGCTATGACAAGTGCCTTTCCGCTTCGTTAAGGGGTGTTTTACACCCTTTTTAGGCCTACCTCAAGGGTTTTGCCATAATCGCCACGCTTGGCGGGCAGGTTCGCGATCCTAGTACGGTTGTTACTACAGCATAAAGATCACAATGTCACTTATTATTAGTAAAATCGAGAATAACGGGTACTGTAATTCCTTCCTGTGTTCCTTAATAATACCCAATTCATAATACCCATTATGAACAAAACGTTAACACATCTTTGCTTTTACACCTCAAATCCTTCTATCGTGTAAGTACATTTACTGTTAGCAAACATTTACGTAATTTACCATTGAAACGCAAAATGGTCTTTATTTGTATAAGGTTAATCGCGCTGTATTATATCAATTACTCCCTCTCATTGAGAGGAGGCCGTGTCCCAGCAGTGGGAACATTATAGGCTGATGATGATGATGATGATGATGATATCAATTACTAGCGACTTTACACCTCTTGAAATATTATTAAAAAATATTACTTCCGTCATTGAAGCGCATTTTGTAAACAATTTCATTTATATTTTTGCACAGAACCCAATTCTTTTTTCTAAAATAAAAGCTTAAGTTACTTCTTATAACATCAGCTATCTGCCAGTATAAGTCCCGTTTAAATCGGTTCAGACGTTTCGGAGATCGGAAGTTTTTTCGTTATAGGTACCGAATGCATTCAATGAAAAGCTGTTATTTTGAAATTACAAACTGATAATTCTCTTTCATTTACTTGTATTTGAGATTTCATCATCACCATCATCATTTCAACCGAAACACGTCCACTGCTGGACACAGGCCTCCCCCAAGTGTCGCCACATTGACCGGTTCCTTGCGACTCGCATCCAACGGATTCCCGCAACCTTCACCAGGTCGTCGGTCCACCTAGTGGGAGGTCTTCCAACCCATCGTCTTCCGGTTCGCGGTCGCCATTCCAGAACTTAGAGAGGATATGAGAGATGATAGGAGATTTAACATGATATAAATATCAAATGATCGACTGTAACAGATTTCACATGAATAAGTTAAACGAGGCAGTAAGAGGAGCTACCTTAACCGTTGCAGCTATACTTTAAACGGTCTTAGAAAACCATTCACATTCTTTTGTAAAATTTTCATACCCATTCACAGATATAATTTAAAAAATGTAGATACTAGCTAGTACTAAATGTATAATTACTGCAAATAACTGTATATTTTTCCTCAACTTCTTCTCTTTTCTTCTTCAACCCTTGGCCACTCAATGCTGAGTGTAGGTCTCTTCCAAATCTCTCCACTCTTGCTGGTTTTGTGTCATGGCTATCCAGTTTCTTCCGACCACTTAGTCGATTGTCAAATTACTGAATGCATTATCGCTAATCTGAATCTTATCAGTTATCACACCCGGCCAACAGACAATCGGCCCGGGTTATCCGTGTCCCGGATGTACCGGACGTAGATATTGAGCCGGATAGCCTAGTTGTCGACCAATATAACCATATAAATAACAGGTGACCACTGAAAACCAGCGCTGTTCTATGGGTTCCCCATAGCACTGCATCATGCTGCGTGGTAACCTATTTGTCGCACTCACGGCGTGCAATTTTTAAATTTTTTGTCCGTTTTGTCTTGCAATTATTATAATGTTAATTTTGTTGTGTTCATTTCGATTTAAGTGTTTGTGTTTGTATTAATGCGTTCTATGTTTACCTACTTTATTAATATTGTACACACGTCTGCGACGAATTAATATTTTTTCTTTCTATATGATTATGTAATTGATTGGTCCATGTTTTGCGCGAACCTTGTGTTTTTGTTGACTGTAACGGAATCGGTTCATAAATTACGATGTTTACGCATGAAATACGGAGAACTACCCACATAGTTTTCTTATCCATACAATATGTGGGATTGTTCATCTTAAATGTTGCAATCTCATACAGGGTTACTGGTAATTCGACGTATTCCTTGGAGGACGTTATAGTAGGTTTATAATGCAAATAAGCCCCCAAATGTTATACCGAAATTCAGTGGTTTTTGGGTTAGGACGATTTTTAGTATTTTTATGAAAAAATCCAGATTAAATAATTTAAAGCCAATTTAAAAACTACTTATGGAAATTATTGCCAGCTAAAAGCATTAAGCTATGTAACTCCTCTTTGATGAGTGAATATAAAAGTGCAAAAAATGTTCAAAGGCTACTCCTCAACGGCATTAAGTTTTAGTTTTCTTTTACACACAAATATTTGTCGCCATTTTCTTCACAAACTGTACAATTGGAATTTTGATCGAATGATTTATGAGGTTACAAATAAATAAAAACCACTCATTTCGCACTACTCACGTAACAACCACTTTGTAGTGCAAGCTGATTAGCACTTTACTCTAACAGTATTTCAAACGAAGTTTGAATCACCACAAATAGAGTTAAACTTATATTGTCACTTACGGGATATCTTCCGTGATTATTTGTTATTTTGAGTTCCCGATATTTCGACGCTGTTGCAAGCGCCATGATCGCGGGTTGACTGAATAATCACGGAAGATATCCCGTAAGTGACAATATAAGTTTAGTTTTAAACCGTGAAAGCCTAAAACAGTGTTTACAAATAGAGTTGCTAATTTAGCAGATACCACAGCCTTAAGTTACTTGTAAGTTACTTGTTTAATTTAGTTCTTTAATTTAATATTCTTTTTTTTTTATTTACTTACCTTTGTATAGATGCTTTTTTACCTATTATTTGTGAATGAGTGAACATTGAAGGCCTTTTAGATTCCCGGATGCTGTTTCCTTTTGTTCTACATTTTTTGTATAGCAAGCAACGACATATTGCCGGGCCTACGCTGTCCCCCCATACTTTAGTACTAATGCTGTAATGAAACATAATAATATTGTAATGCCAAATGATTTGAAAAGAGTAACCATGGAGTTTCTTGCCAGTTCTTCTCCATGGAATCGACCAACGCGAACCGTGCACCTTTTTCGACGTTTTATAAGTGCCCATCCAGGCCTATGTGATTTTTTTATTTTATTTTGATTTTGTTTTTGAAGTCTCTTTCTGTAATGAAGTCGTGCCAATAATCATGATCTTCCTATCCTTATCCCATTCTATTTGGGCGCTACACGTTGCCTTCTTCCATTCTCCCCTGTTAGACGTCACGGTATCATTTACTACTTTCTCTTCCATATCATTCCTCACACAATCTATCCATCTTTTCTTGGGCTTTTGTCTCCTTGTCCATCCATCACTTGAAAGTCATAAAATGTTGTTGTAAAATGGTACTTATTTATATTTGTGAAATGGTTAAAAATAAGTTTTCTAAGTCAACTGTCTACAATTGTTCTTCATTACATACCTATATGACAACATAAACTAAAAAGTCTAAACTTGAAACGTCAGGAATACCGGCCAGTCGTTTGTTGACCGGACCGTTGTCTGCGCTACAGAGCACGGAGTCACTGGTAGCGTCTAGAGACGGCAGTACCTACCTACAAAATTCGGGGAACCATAAGTTGAGTCTAGTTACGGAGACATTAAGGGTCAAGGTTCTAACCTTTTTTCAAGATTTTTAATGTTTTAATTTAACTTTAAAAACCTCCACGACCCCATCCTATTCGAAACATCCATCAGCATAATGTTTTGAGTGTGAAACATTAAGTACCACACAATACGTTTTGCATAGGGTTTACTAGTTTAATGTACAGAATGCTTGGTTGACGGTCTCGCAACGGTCAGGCCAAAAGGAGGGCCAGGTCGACTAATTGAATGATTAGGCGACCTGGCTTTGCCTACTTCTAAGCCCCCCTTCGTACACAAGGCTACTCAAATCTTAGATACTCAACAACTTTAGTCTTCAAGCGACTGCCGCCATACAAATACAGGGAAGTTCGTATACGAGTCGCGTCGCTGACATTCGTCCCGCGACTCGCGGCGTGCTAGTCGCGCACTACTTGCCGGACGAGATCATCGCTACATAAGTCGCAGCGATTTCCAAGATGACTTTAGATTCACAATGTGGTATACAACATTCGTATCGAAGATTTGCGTAGCCTTGTGTACGAAAGGGCTACCACGCTTGATTATTATAGGAAGTGTCAAAATCGCCTCTAGCAGGATTTGTTAAATCGTCTCCATGTTCTTTGGTCTACGTTCAACGTAATATTCATTTGTTTTCGTCGCGTCAAATGTAGGCAGGAATTTTTATAGGCCATGTCTGGAGTTCCACGATAATGGCGCTTATAAAACTGTGTAGGTTTGGGATTTTAGCTAGAGTAATATTAATGGTTAGGCTTTGGCTGGAACTATTGATTGCCTTCGTTTGCAAAGTCTTTGTTTGTCTACCTTGGATTGAAACTGGTTTCAAGCTGCTATAACCAAAGATACATTTTCGTTCTTAGGGTCCTGGGTTCGAATCCCGGTAGGAGCAAATGTTTGTGTGATATAAATAAAGAGTATATTTTGTACTTGCCTTTTTAAATCCCTACAAAAATATTATAAATGTGAATGTAAGTTTGTTTGTTATGCTTTCACGCGAAAGCTACTGAACGGATTTGGATGAAATTTTGCACACAGATAGTTTATAACCTGGGTTAAAACATAGGATACTTTTACCTATGTGTTAATAGGATACTTTTATCACGGTAGTAAGATCCCATGGGACAATTATCAAACATAACGCGGGCGAGGCCGCTGGCAGCTAGTCCTCAATATTCCTCTACTAATCTTGAGCTCTCATGTAACATAATCAGTGTAACCGAACTAATCTTTAATAAATTAAGGCTTAAGCGCCATTAACCGTAACAGACGAGCCGGGTAATCCGGATAGTTGCCTAACCCGTGTATAACCGGGCTTTTCACTCGGTATAACAAGTGAAATATGACGCTTCTGCCTTAATTTGAGCTCAAATCGTGTAGCGTAAATGAAAACTAGACTGTAACCGGGGTTGGGAGAGGGTTTATTACAAACAAACTGTACCCTAGGTTACATAATATTACATACTAAAACATAGCTAGAACGAAACAAACAAAACATCTCCAAATTCAGACAAATGTTTCCAAATTTGGTCGTTTAATCGGTATACATGTTCCCACGGCTGGGACACAAGTCTCATCCTTATAAGAGGGAGTATTACATTTACACTGCGAGTACATAGAGGTCTCATATCGATTTTTGATAGTACCTAGTGTATGAATAACGATATTGGCTCTCGGCTTTTTTTCATTATTATTACTACGTGATATATCTGCTTCTTCGTCAGCCGTCAGCCACCCAATGCTGAGTGTATATAAGTATCTTCCAAATCTCACAGATACGACTTAAAACACTAAATTATGTTGTGGAATTTTCATTAGTTTTTTCTGAGCGGAAACTGTCACACATCAGCTAGGGCAAAGCGAGGCGAACGAAAATATATAAAATTACCTAGCTGACCGACGCAACTTCGACTGCGTCACATAACAGATAAAAAGCTCACAAAAGGAATACATTTTCCTCGTTTTTGCAACATTTTTCATTTATACTCTGCTCCCATTGGTCGTAGTGTAATGTTACATAAACTATAATCTTCCTTAATAAATGGACTATCCATCACATTTTTTTATTCAATTTCAACCAGTTCCTAACATTAGCGAGTTCAACCAAACTAACCAACTTTTCAGCTTTATTAATATTAATATAGTTAAGCGAAGCTTTGGCGAGCTAAACTATGTAGGTTCACACCGAAAACTACGGATGGACAGCTCGCTCGCTCGCTCGCTGGCGGTGTGTTTATTCATGTTCACAGGCTATCTGACGTTGAAAAATCAACTCTCAGAAATAAAACAAAACACATTACCAAATCCTAATCCTCAATTTATCCAGTCATCCCCAAATTCCCCAGGGTTACTTTGTGAAGTGGGCAAAAGTGCCGGATAGCCGGGATTACTCGCACCACTCGGGTTATCCGTTCATCCCACTCATCCTCAATCGCAAGCCAAAATCTTGACAGTTAAACAATTGAATTTTATGAGATTTGAGAAATAACCCACACTGATCCTTCGAGGATTACATGTTGATATTTTACTTTGAACTTGGAACAGAAAATGCTCGAATCTTTTCTCTTTAAAGGTTTTCGATTGAAGCTTTTTGTTGAGTAAAGATCGATCTTTGATTCCCATCAAAGTCTTTGGTCGTTGTTTCTCTTTGAAAGACTTTGGGCTTTCACTTTGTAAGCATCAAGGTTTTGACGGACTTCAAAAGGTAGCTTTTCTGTATTAAAAATTGATATACGCCTACGTAGTTTCTTGTATTATGTTCTCGTTTTATCTTAACGTAGATAGTTAAAACAAACATACGGAAAGTGCTCAAAAGGTGTTACGAAATTACTAATGATGATTAATGTCAAGTCAAGTCATCATTAGTTCTATATGACTGGCAAAATAATTACTTTAATCGACTATCATTGTACCGATTGTCGTAACGGCCAATGGCCTAATGGCTAAGAGCCTCGACGAACATCTGTCGACGCTCTCACTAGGATCAAGGACCTGATACAGAAGCCAGGTAATCCTAAATATGGGTTGCATTATAAAGAAGTTTCTGTCTTAGAAGCCCTAACCATCGTACCGGTAGCTTTGATCCTGTACCCAATGAGAATGAACAAACGGAATAATATGTAAAAAAAAACCGAGCTCATTTTTTACAGTAATTTCATAGTTATTTAACCTGTGAACACAATCCAAACCGTTACCTTATTCAACGGGAATAACAGTCACTGCGATTGTAACAGGGTTTCCGATTCAAAGTTAAACTTTACCGCTGTGATTGGACTGTAAGCCTACTAAATTTTTTGAACTTAATTATTTGACGACCCGAATGGCGTAGCGGCAGTGAGATTGCCTTACGTTCATAGGGTCCTGGGTTCGAATCCCGGTAGGAGCAAATGTTTGTGTGATGAGCAATTGAGCATGGACATTTGCTTCCGAGTCATGGATGTTTATATCGACGCAAGAAAGCAATCTTGTAGTATCTCGAAAAGTTGAACTTTACACCAGAGCCAAAAAACTATTTCAAAAACTCGTAAACCAGCTGAATCAGAGTGGTCATTTTTGGAACACTTATTTCTTATAATGAAATTTATCAGATGGCAATAATGATAGTATTCTAAAGTTAGTCTAATTGCGTTTTATACTAGTTACAGCAATTGGTATTTCAATTTGAAGCAGCAATTTTGCTGTATCTTGGTAGTTGGAACTTAAGGCACAATGAAATAGGTGTGGACTGCGAAAAAAAATACTTATAGCGATTTTGATGTATCTATGTATAACTTAAAAATAGTTGATTTTATGGTATTTACAGCATTTTGAAGTATGTTTTGTTAAAAAAGTTTAGAAAAAGTCAACGACGTATAAAAAAAAAACACATCGTAGGAAAACGTTGATCAAACCGTCTGATGCAGTATTTTTTTCTTATTTCAATGATGCAATAAAAAAAAATGCCGTACACCGCCGTGACATACGACAAAATCGCTTTCCAGCGTCGATATGTATAATAGGTATGTATTTACAAACAAAAATGTATATAAGTAGTATATCAACTACCTGGTGTCCACGACACAAGCCTCGCTTAGAGTGGCACGAGATGGTTCTGTGTGTTAATGTCCAGCGATATTTATTTATTTATTTATAAATGCCAGTTAAATCACAACACTGCTTTCGGACCAACAACTATAAACCGTATCGTACGAGCTACGTCACTTTTTATTTAGTACCAAGGGGGATTAGTGGAATAAGCCGTTTGCAGTCCCTGCCGTGAAAACCACTGCAAGAATAAATCACACGCACAAACATTTAGTCTGTAGAAGCCATTAATAAAGCGATACAACAATTTTGGATTTCGGCACATCTTTCACTCGCCTACGAAAAAATGCCAATAGTATTTTTTTTTCTCAAATCATACCACTTTGAAAACTAACAAAGAAAATACATTCCACTCAAAAAAACATAAGCCACTTCATCGAATACAACGCACCATTTGATTTAATCGCAAAACATTAACGAAACTTGCTATCCTTACGAATTGCAGTCTTTCCAGGATTATGTATCGGTACTCAGCTTTCCGCGTCCACAACCTCGGGACTTGCATGACCCCTGTCTAACAACACGGGTGTGAGTTGAGTGAAGCCACACTGAAGCTGTGTCGTCGCAACGCTTTAATTTCAACTCACTAAGTGTCACACGAGGGGCGATGCTACTAAGCCGTTGCGATAAAAAAAATTACTTACTTCGTTACGTCACTTAGTTTCTTCAACACATCGTGTAGCCAGTCGCTCAGACTTATAAAGCATTATTTTTTCAGATAAAAATCCATAAAAAATCATCTTAGCTTTCCCTTTTCCTAGGTACCTTAACTTTTAAAGGCGATTACATGAGCTAAACGCGAGTTTTATAGTTACTAAAAGTAATAAAAAAAAAGACCAGCATAAGATATGATATTCTTCAGGGTATATGCTATGGGTATGTGTTTTGAAAACATAATACAATTAAATGACTCGATAAAAAAAAATTAGGAACTCAGCTCTAAAAATATCTTTCAAACAAAAAGAAACATACTAATATGCATGCGATGATTCAGATTTTTTGGCAAATAATTCTACAAGCAATATATTAGCAGGAAAGAGTTTTAGTTTTTTAATGCAATCAATAGTTTTTTTGTAAATCGATCGAAACCACTCATTTCGCGCTATTTGGCCCGCAGTGACTGACGTAACAACCACTTGTACAACACACCACACGTGTAGTGCAATCTGATTAGAACTTTATTCTAACAGCATTTCAAACGAAGTTTGAACCACCACAAATAGATTTGCTAATTTAGCTAGTCTAATCGCCCTAAATGCACAAAAAAACTATATTATATACTCTAAACAAAATATATTTTTTTCAGTCGCTGTCGCCGCGCTTAAAAGTGTAATGTGGCAGTATACTAACGGTACTCAGCAATCTTGCCAAGATCTTAACGGCTCCCGGCAATCTCCCAGAATTATCTTAAGCGAAAGGAGTTAATTAAATGAAAAATACTGTTGCCTTTCCCAAACGTTAATTTTGTTATGTAATTCTACTTGACTTAGCAGAATTTCGCTTCGGGCCCCAATAAGACGATCAAAGTGTATTAATTTTATCGTTTTTCTGCCAGCTGATGTTTTCGTTTCGAATTAAGAGTATTGATTTGTTAATTAGGCTGATTAAGAGGCGGCTTTTGTCCGTGTCTCCCCAAGGGCTGTCAAAAGATTTTATATGGGAGTGATCCATTAAGAGGCCTGCGGAGCTTGCGAATTTCATACAAACGTAATACCAAAATAAATTGTAAATCAAACTTAAGGTGGTGTGTATTTATTTTGATTGGATTACAGAATATATCAAACACATATTTTTAATGTAAATTGATTTAAACAAGAGTTAAGAGAAAAATAATTTTCTATAGAAATTACAAATTCCTCATATCTGAAGAAAGAAGAAGAAAGAAGAAAACATATTTATTTGGATTATGCCGCAAGTAAACACAACATAACATTACATATCTCGTCTTTATATCATTGTCCTTTCAAAATATTTATTTAGGAACATAGATATTCTATAATATAATCGAAATATATACACACCACCTTAAGAATATTTTCATATTATTTTGGTATTACGTTTCTATGAAAAACGAATGCTCCACCGGACCCTTAAGATAGAATCAGTGTAGCCATTTTCCAACTATGATGGGGCCGGCTTTCAGTCTGTCGGATGCATCTGAAGCAGCGACTACCTGTCTGACCCAAACAACCCAGTTAAACTGACACCGACTACCTGCGGTCAATCGGAAACTACATATAAAGGTACATTTTCAAAGCCAAACTCGCAGAGAAAACTGCGATGCAATCGTTAAATAGCAACCACGTAATGTTTTAATGCATCTCTTTGATAATGCTTCCATCGATGGCGATAATGGCGATGACAATGGTCCTCTACCTATCGTATAATCTTTTAGTAACATATTTGTCGAAACTCCAACAAAAACTGCCACTTAATCACCTTAATTAACAAATCAATACCTACTCTTAACACAAAGCAAAAACATCGACTAACAGAGAAATGATAAAACATATTTTGATCGTCTAATTTGGGCCTGAAGCGAAACTCAATTCAATTTCAGCCAATATTTTTACAACATAATTTGTTTTTTTCACAATAGAATAACATTTTGATAATTATACGGATGTGTTTCAGGAAATCGTGATGAATGGAATGTTTTTGGTTACAGTTATTTACCGCGCACGCTTGATTGCTCTTTGGAACAAAGCATTTTATTGTTTACAGTTTAAAGTATATTTTAGTTTTACTTACAAAATACACGTATGTGATAAGAACGTCTGTCTGTGTCTGTAGGTCTGTCAGTCTGTTGTAAAACTAGTGTTTAATTAAAGGGTGTAAAAATCTCTTAACGAAGCCGAAAGACACCACTGACATTTTTTTTTTACTTGGAGCGACTAGGCAGTCGCAACTTGGTTGTACTACACAACACAGTTTGTACTGCGTAATACGATACCCCTTGGTAAGACTGGTTGTCAGACTTTTTGTGCCACTGACTACTTGTAACTACGTAACTGTCAAAGATCTACAAATGACAGTCGGAACCGACGGAACTTTCCCAGGCACGGAAAAACTCGATATGTAATGAGTGGTACACCGTCCACAGAGCAACCCAGGCAAGCACGGCTTAACCTAAAGATCGACCCAAGCGGCTATTCTAACTTGGCCACACCACTTGTTTATCAAAGCATTTTTAAAATGCTCAGAAAAAGTGTAACTAACGAGAGATTAATTAAGTCGTTATCCCTTTTTTTTAGGATGGGAAATCATCAAATGACTTCTCCCACTCTGGGCGGAGCGGGAGGGAGTGTCAGACTCTTACTGACTAAAACCCATCCATGTTCCTTCCTCGCCCTTTATGTTCTGGGGCCGCGGTATCTCTTTCGAATAGGCCCGCAACAGGCCTTCAAATATCAATCTTGAGTGCCCTGAATCTAGTACTGCATTAGTATACAGGGTGTCTCATTCAAATCGGTCAGTATGGGAAAGTCTGAAACTATAAGACATACGAAGATCTGTTCTAAGGAACCATGTCATCGATTTTAATAACAAGAAAAACTGCATTCATACATTTTAAAAAACATCTGTACTCCGTTCGGGAATCGAACCCGGTTATTTTGAATATTAAAAAAGGCGGTGGTCACTTCGAGCATATAATAGAAATAGTGTAGGTTTTTTTTTTCAAATTTATTATATGTGTGAATGCAGTGTTTCTTGTTATTAAAATCGATGACATGGTTCCTCAGAACAGATCTTCGTAGGTCTTATAGTTTCAGACTTCCCCATACTGACCGATTTGAATGAGACACCCTGTATATAGTAATTTACTGTATGTCAAAACAAGGTATTTTACAATACAGGGTGTATTTCACCTCATCACAAAGCCGTTAACCAAGCATTCTGTATATCAAACTAAGTAGCTTTACGAAAAAAATATTGCTGGGAAACAAATATTTTTTTTGAGGTTATAAATCATGTTTTGTTGTATAACTCAATGTAACACACTCAAAACATTGTGCGGATGAATGGATTGAATAGTACGGGGGTCGTAGAGATATTTAAAGTAAAAATCATGCGACAAAAAGTGGTATTTGAAAAAAAAACCTGTCAAAATCTTGCAACTTTGACCCCCAATATCTCCGTAACTAGAAGGTTCCCAGGTATAATGTAGAACAAAAAAATGATCAGAATGACGAGGAGAACCAGTGCCTTTCGTATTCGCTTATGTAGGATATTAGCAACGGCGAGCTTAACCCAGGATTGGGTTTTCTTACAGCAAACCATAGTTGTGTATACTTGTGTGAGTAATTACTAAGTAATTATTAAGTAATTTACTGTATGTCAAAACAAGGTATTTTACAATATAATATGCTTACCGTCGGCTGGGATTTGGATTGAAACATCATGAATACTTGATCCCTGCGGCCTAATAATACGCATACGTTATAACTGGTAACCGAAATTAGGCTCGAATTTATGCTGTAATGTTGTTTATGCTTAATTGTTGGTAATTTGTTGGTGAATTCATGGTTTATTGTACCTGGTATCTTGTATATTACTGGCACTGGAGTTATTAACATGTTTATTATGTACACTAAATACTTAACAGGACATAACATAAAGATAGAAGTGCACAAAAGTACTGACTATATCATAAGAAATCTCTGCCAGCAGACCTGCGAGAGGAAAGTTTAATTATATAGACACAGGGTGTAGAAAAGTTTATTTGTGCTTTTGTAACAACCGTACTGTGATCGCCAATCTGATGATGTGTAGAAAAGACAGAACAAGAAATAAAAATAAGAACTTTAAACAAAATTACATCTATAAACATGTAAAATTAAATCATCTGTTCGGGCGCTACGATGCCACAGTCACACACACACACACCCACACACACACACAGACACGTCAAACGTATAACACCCCGTCGTTTTTGCGTCGGGGGTTAAAAATAAAAACAGCTTTTGAGAGTGAGTACTAAGATTTAAACTGAAGTTTAGAGATTAGGATAAAATCTCTAAGTGTCGATGTATTTTGCATCATCTTTAAAATTATGGTAAATAACATAACATATCATCATGCCTGTAATTCTCAAAGGGGTATGCTGAGTTGACCCCCTGTGCCGCGCATGCATGGAGGATGAACAGACAGCAGCCCACGTGCTTCTACACTGCCCAGTGGTTGCAACATAGGTACAGGGCAAAGTACTTCGGTCGTCCAGGTACTCTCCGCGGGATTGTCGGCAACATCGGAGCGCTGCTGGCCTTCTTTGGGGTGTTGGGATGGATCGAGTGAAGTTCCCACCCGTACGGAAAATACGCGCCTTGACGTGGAATTGCGGACACCAGCTGAGTGCTGAGTTGTACCTAATAGTACACCCACATTTCGCCAGTTATGTTTAAGTCCCATGTAATAGGGGACGACCCTATTGCCATCCACTGGGCACAAATCCAGACTTTGTGGCTGCTTCTGAGAAATCCCTGATGAAAAAACCCGGTAATAATTTTCCCGAACAGGTAATTAACAAACCCAGGACCTAATGCTCAGCAGTCGCGGTTGCAACCACTAAACCCTAAGGTCCATGTTCACCAAAAAGATGACGCTCTGATTATCTAAAGACAGCTGTTTAAAACACATTTTTGTATGGGAGCATGTCGCAGTGACAGCTGTTTTTCGAAAATCACTGTTTTCTTTTCGGTGAACATGGACCTTAGTCGATTATGCATACCACTGCAATAAAGAAACATGCGGGTCGTTGGGAACTGCTGATGGAATAGGGTAGACGAAAAAAAAAAAATTACCGTCATGTACAAAAAATATTAAAAAATACTTGACCAGTATTTTTTCTTTTGTTAGGTAAATCAAAATTGACGAAGATACGAAGCTTTTAAAAATCCCAATACGTCACGCCTAGGTATAAGTTTTAGCTAGGTCTGACGTCACGAGCCCCCCTCCCGAGTTTTGTTATTTTTTGATACTATCGTCATGCTTATTGAAAACTAGTAATCCAAAATAAACTTTCTCTTAATTGTATAAGGTTAATTTTGAGTAACAGTTCTATGAAACCGTTCGGTGGCGATTACGCGAGTTCCATGATTTTTGTTCACGTCAAAATTGCGCATCCAAACTAATATTATAAATGCGAAAGTAACTCTGTCTGTCTGTCTTTCTGTCTGTCTGTCTGTCTTTCTGTCTGTCTGTCTGTCTTTGCTTCACGCCTAAACTACTGAACCGATTTGTGTGAAATTTGGTACAGACATAGTTTGGAACTTGAGAAAGGACATAGGATAGTTTTTATTACAAAAAATAGAATATAAAATTTATTGCGGACATACAGCGCCATCTATTGGTCAAGAGTCGGCAATGTGGGTAAAACCAAATTCCACGCGAACGAAGTCGCGGGCAAAAGCTAGTAAGTAATAAAAAGCTTTAACTCTCAGGCCCTTTTCTGATTGGTCAGTGAAATAGCAAAGCGAATCAAACAATCCTATTGGTTGATATCAAAAAACGTGCCAACGCAGTTTCATCACATTTCTGTTGGTAAGGCTGCCTAATGTTCCATAATGAACTATTCACGAACGATTCCAGTACGCAAATGTATAATTTTGTCGGCTCCGCGTATTCGTCTCTTCATTAGACAACAATGGCTCTTTAAATTACATCATTACCTCTGTCTGGAGTAATTCGACTGACGGACGCAAAATACTAAAATAATTTATGATTTGACGTGACACGTGTATGCTTAGTGCGAGTTTCATACTAAAATTCGTATAGTGACAATCCAGTGTCTCTAAGAAAGTCCGTTTCGAGCAAATTTCTAACATTTGCATGTATAACGAGAGTGCAAGTTACAATTTAGACAGACACAGTCTATTGCGAGCGTGAAAGTTGTCACTTAGGATTTTGTGGTGAGAGCATCGTGAGAGCGGTCATAGAACAAAGTAATTTAATTTAATTTCATATCTATACTTAATATTATAAAGCAGAAGAGTTTGTTTATTTGGTTGAACGCGCTAATCTCAAGAACTACTGGTTCAAATTAAAAAAAATATTTTTGTGTTTGATAGTCCATTTATTGAGGAAGGTTTTAGACTATATAACATCACGCTACAATTATTAGGAGCGGAGCAGGAACAAAAAATGTTGCAAAAACGGGGATTTTCTTTCCTTTCGTTTTACTCTCCTTATGTGACACAGACGAAGTTGCGTGGGTCAGCTAGTTGTGAATAAAACTTACAATGGAATCTCGTATTATTTAGTTTGGAGAATGTTTGAGACCGCAAAAGCACAAGATAAGCGTAAATTAACGCCACAAAAAAAAACACATAAACACGTTCACGTAAACACGGTCACGTAAACAGTGATAGAGTGTTCCACTACAAGTCAATCGGGCATTATTATCGGGATCATGGTCACTCACACCAAAAGATATAAATTACACTAACTGCTCCGTTTATATTTATACCAACATTTCAAATTGGGACGGGTTAGTCTTTATTTTTTTAACAATAATATTCAAAACTTTGTTGTATTACCACAACTAGTTTAATAGACAGTCGCTTCTGTTATGAACACAAAATACGACTGTCAATTTATTTTGGCCGGTTATTAATGTACGCGCCACTTCTTGCAGTGAATTAACGCGAAACGAACGAACCTATTCTAGAATCTCACACTCGCAAGTTAAAAATTGATGATGCGTTTAGAATTAGCACTCATAATATGTAGTTCTCACGTATTACGCTAGGTGGCGCTTACTCAGCGCCATACAAATTTGCGTTACACGTTGACACGGTCGATACTGATCAGTATTCCTACTCCTTCTCTGTTCATGCAGTACGTTTGTGGAACTCACTTCCGCCTAACATTCGAGATTCTAAAACTTTATTTGTCTTTAAAAAACAAGTCAAAGAGCCTACCTTTCAAAGAGCTTACCTCTCTTCTATACAGTAATATTCTACATAATTATTATATATGTATGTATGTTATAGGTAAATATTTACAATAGTAGTTTATTTTGTTTTTAACCGACTTCTAAAAAAGGAGGAGGTTCTCAATTCGGATGTTTCAATTTTTTTTTTTTTTTTTTTTTTATGTTTGTTCGGGCATAACTCCGTCGCTTACCAACCTTTTTGTTGGAAAGGGTATTCTTTCCAAATGGTCCCATAGCCACCAAATCAGGATCTGATGATGGAATCTTGGCGAAATCGAGGGAACTCTTCAAATTTTATATGAAAACGTGTTGCGATTTTGGTATTTTCTACAACAAGTGAAGCATTTGCGTTTGATAAGATTCATTCTACCATCAGATCTGATGATGAAGCCAAGAGTCACGGAACTCCATAATGAGACAATGTACCATAGTCGTGTTTGGGCTTGTTATAATTGTAACGGTTTGCATTTTCTATGTATCAAGCACATGTGAACCACTAAAAAGTGAAAAATAAAAACTTTTTTGCAAAAAATAAAACCGACTTCAAAAAAAAACAAAAAAGTGAAAAATAACTTTAGCTTCTGAAGTCGGTGACAAAAAAACTAAAGCAATCAAACAAAGGTCACCGACTTCAGAAGCTAAAGTTATTTTTCACTTTTTTGTTTTTTTTTTAAGTCGGTTTTATTTTTTGTTAATAATATGTGTATGTAATTGTATGTTATATGTTTATATTAAATAGTCATAGTTTTGTTTTAAGTTTTAATTTAAATTTTCTTGTTTGACTCTTCTACACACTGTGTCTACATTTCTTATCAGACTTTCCTCTCGCAGATCTGCGGGAAGAAATTTATTTTGAAATAAGCAGTACCTTTGTGCTCTTCTATGTTAATATATTGTCCTTTTAAGTATTTTGTGTGTACATGAATAAATAAATCAATAAATAAAAAACTCGCGCTAACCATAGTGATTGTCAGTCAGTAAATGCTATAGTAGCATTAGTAACTAAAGTTACTATACATTTACTGACTGCCTGTTTGTCTTCTTTATCCTGTGGTTAGTTGCCTAACCTGGTGTCAGAGTTCTCAAGCCGCCTATAGGCCTCTGATTTGGCTTAACAAGCCGTCGAGAAATATCGCTCAGGTATGCTGGTTTCCTCACGGTGTTTTCCTTCACCAGTTGATGGTAAATGGCTCGCCCCTAGCGAAATATGGTGTACTATGCGGTCTATCTACAGCTCCCCTACCCAGGCGTTTGAGGTGAGTTCTTATTCATCGGTCCATCACAACATGACATTGGCAAAATTATGACGCAAGACGACTCGAATGGCGTAGTGGTAGTGAGGCTGCCTTACGTTCATAGGGTCCTGGGTTCGAATCCCGGTAGGAGCAAATGTTTGTGTCATGAGCATGGACATTTGTTTCCGAGTCATGGATGTTTATATGTACCTACAATAAGTATGTATTTACAAACAAATAAGTATATATTTGTAGTATATCAACTATCTGGTGCCCACGACACAAGCCTTGTTTTGTGTGGCACTAAATGGCGCTGTGTGTTACTGTCCAGCGATATTTATATTTATTTATTTATATGATGTCTCTTCCACAAAACCCATGTATGAAAAGCTGAAGTTTCTTTTGAAAACTTCTTTAGTCACGTTCAGCACTTTTTGGGTGAACAAAAATCATGTTCAATACTTCGTAGCACTCGTAGCCCATCCGCTACGGCGTAGTAACACACACTTAGGCGTGCGCGGGGCACAACCCGTAGCAGATATAGATTACTTAGTTTTCACTTATCGGCAGTCCCCGAAGACTTTTTTTAATTTAAAGTTACTATTTCTTGACATAAAGTTAGAATATTAAACGTACTCTGCATTGACATAGATCAAACAGACAAAATGGCACAGTTCACATGACAGAAGTAGACGTAACTTCCGTTTCCTGCCAAAGGATGATAAAGGTACCTTTGATGTTATATATGGAAAGTCACATGAAACGTTCTACATAAAGGAGTCGGATCCAATTATGTTGGGAAAACTTTTAATGGGCAAAATGGGAATTGAAGTATATTAAGTTGAGGAGAAAGCTGCCTTAGGTACCCGATAATCCAATGGTAATTCTATAAGTTAAATTAGTTTCACCATCTTTGGATAGGGTCTGGTTTACTGATCTGGCAACACTTTCTTAATGCTTTTGAAATTATATAATAGAAAGTGTCTGTTTAAAAGAATTTAGAACGCGTAATCCAGACAAACAGGGTAAATAATCATCAGATATTATAAAACAAAGTTCTCCGCCTCGTCTGTCTGTCTGTCTGTTCGCGATAAACTCAAAAACTGCTGCACCGATTTGCGTGCTGTTTTCACCAATGGATAGAACTGGTTCTCAAGGAAGGTTTAAGTAGCGATCAACTAGTTCACCAACCGTAACCGGCGATGTGGCTAAATTCTCGCAAAAGGCGTGAATTTGTGTTTTATATCCGCTTTTCCTTCACTTACAGACAAAAGATTTACATATGAGAAAGACTATTCAGCGTGTTTCTGATCCTACTATATCCCGTCTTGTGTAACACGACTGGCTCTAGAAGGGCGTACTCTCCTAACACCACACTATCTGCCTAAAAGAATCAACCACAACATGGCGCTTGCAATAGCATTGAAATATCGGGAACTCAAAATATATGTATATTTATAAAGCGTGTAAAACACCTCTTCACGAAGCCGTAAGGCACTTGTTCTCCCCATCATTGCGATCATTTTTTTGTTCCACACCACACCTGGAGATATGGGGCGCCAAAGTTGCAACTTTTTGACAAGTTTTTTTTAAGTACAATTTTTTTTGTAAGATTTTGACTTTTAACACCTCCGCCTCCGCACTATTCAATCCATCAATCAACACAATGTTTTAAGTGCGTAACATTGAGTTCTACCACAAAATATGATTTATAACCTCAAAAAAAAAAGTTGTTTCCCAGCAATATTTTTGAGTAAAGTTACTTAGTTTGATGTACAGAATGCTTGCTTAATGGCTTTGTGATGAGGTGGTTTACACCCTGTATAAAAATCAATTGCTGTTCGTTAGTCTCACTGAAACTCGATAACGGCTGAACCGATTTAGCTCATTTTGGTTTTGAATTATTTGTGGAAGTCCAGGGAAGGTTTAAATGGTGAGTAGGTAGGTAGTAGATATGCAAGTGGGAAAAAAATGCATTGCAACGAATGCCGGGTACAGCTAGTGATTAATAAAAACATCTCCCGTAAGTGACACTAAAGTTTAGTAATAAACCGTAAAAGCTTAAGGGCCAATTTCACTAAACTTTTCATAATCGGACTTTAATCAATCAGGCCTTAAAATAAATGACGATGTTATTGGTATTTACGTTCCACCTGAAAAAATAACACCACATTATGAAACCCGGTGTTAAGTGAATGAGTCGTGTATTTTGGTTGGTTTTGACCACTGACTAAGTGCCTGTTAGTAAGCTAACGGACCTATAAGGCAGCAATTAAATGTAATGCCTGATTAAAAGATATAATCATGGATTAGCGCATGGTGAAACACTCGCTACTCCTAATGGCCCGTTAACAGGAGATTAAACTAACTAACATGGTATGGTAAAACTAGGTCTAAAACACAAGATTTTTCTCGTACATCAACTTGTTTGATAGCATAAATCAATTACCCATCCAACACTTAACCAAAACGCCGTTGCTTGACCTCGACAAATCAATACGCTTAAACGCATAAAGCCATCACCCTCAAGACGTAAGCTAGCGTGATCATGCTTATTCCCTGTTGTGTGAGACTTCAGCCTAACAAGGGCACCTCAGCTTTAAGTGGGCTCAAACACAAAAGATCTGCCATTCACCGTGAGGCAGCGATCTTTCTTCAAGATTAAGGCATGCGACAGTAAAGAATGTAAGCTTTAAATATGTGTAAGTATTACTTTTCTTTAAGAGTAGGTAATCATCAACTTTGCACACGTTTTGACGACATTATAAAACGTAGGTCTTCTGTACTATCAATGGTATAGCAGGAAGTCGTGGGTTCGAACTCAGGTAGGCGCATTACTTTGTGTAATTTATTTCAGTAGACGGTGAAGGAAAACATGGTGAGGAAAACGGCATGTCCTAGAACCAAAAATGCGAAGACATGTGGCATCTACTAACCCGCACTGGGCCCGCGTGGTAGATTATGCCCATACGCAAAATACGCGCTTTGACGTGGACTGGTGGACACCAGCCCGTTGTAAAATACAATACAATACAACGCAATACAACACACATAACATCACGCGTATAATCCCTGAAGGGTTAGCCAGAGCACTGTATTCCGTTTCTGTGTATACTGTTTCCCGGAATCGAACCCAGGAGCTTGTGCTCAGCAGTCGTGCTTACGACCACTGGACCAACAAGGCTATATCTAAGTTAATTGTTCTCCCCGCCCACATTACTATCCCTATCCCATGTTTACGGTTACTAAAATAACCATTACGTTGGCAAAGAGGAATTAATTCGAGTCAACTGGCGGTTCGGTTTACAGTGCAAGTAATAGGATATGACAATATCGTCGTGCCTTACTGTTGTGACTGCTCACTTACTATTTGGAGCACGTATGTATACCCATTCGTTCCGCCTGCTAAAAATCTCCCACTTGGACGTGAGTTACCATGGCTAACCTGGAAGTCTTTTAATAGACTCCGGACCCTGATTGGCCGGAAGAAAAACTTGCTCAGGTGGAGATTCCGCCCTTTTTTTCGGATGGGAATTCATCAAATGACTCCTGCCACTCTGGGCGGAGCGGGATCCCTCCTGCGTCAGACTTTTACTGACTAAAACCATCCATGTTCCTTCCACGCCTTTTACGTTCTGGGGCCACGGTATCTCTTTCGAACAGTCCCGCAGCCCCGGCAGGCTTCGGCCCTTGCGGGCCCCTGTCTTTAAGCTGACATCTCTTTGAGGCGCGCGTGCAACATGAACTCGGCTGGAGATTCCGCCCTGGAGTGCAAATGTGGTGTTGTTCTATAAACAATAGGGCACTTCATATTGTGTCCTGGGCTGTGTTCATGCATTGATGGAAGCTACCGAAAGCGCCAAACTAGTGGGTCAGTTCTGGGCTGACCGACAAATAAAGATTGTTTTCAATACGCTAAGATGTCGGACCGCAGACGGCGCAAGGCCTGACTTTCAGGGTTCAATAAAAAGTGATAATTATGTAACGCGGGATCGCGACTGGCCACGAAGGAGATGGCGGGACAAACTGGACCGGTGGAACTGGAAGGAGGACGCGCGGGTTCACGATATATGGAAAAAACAGAGAGAGGGCACTGCCCAGGAGTGGAAGAGGGCGATTTAGGAAAATAATAAAAATATGTGTTTAAGGTGCTTGCTCAAGACATGTTGATTAGTACTGGTGCCTTCTCAGTATGAGAAAAACCCTTTGCCCAGCAGTGGGACAGTTATAGGCTGGTATTTTTATTACTGATTCTAGCTAATCACTCTCCCTTGCTATTATAGGATTATAATATGGTTAAGCAGAGGACGACCTCTTAGGTTGCCCTGTGAGATGCCATTCAGAAAACCAAAACAACCGAACCACTCCTGCTTCGCATTCCTGCGGCGCCATGTTGTCAAAACATCGAGATTTCTGTACTTTATTTACGTTTAACATGTTTTGTTACACATACACCTTCCTGAGTAAACGCTCTAAATGATGATGAAAACCATATCAAAGGCTGTTGCGAGGTTTAAAAGGTCTAAGCGACTACATAAACTACACAGAAAGACTACGATAGCGACTTTGTTCTAACCTACGCATACATATGAATACTATTGGTACGTGCATGAGGTAGCAAAGAGAATATTAGAGCTACCTAGAATTTTAATAAAACCTGAATTTTGTTACTTTCGCAAGGTCACATTTTTGTGGAGGACGGCAATAAAATATAACCCAAAAACGTCTGGTAGTAAACCCACTCTTAAACAAAAGAATTTATATGAGATGAGAGGGTTGGCAATAAATACGAGTATGTACCTAACTAAAAATGTTGCTACTGTTTTTTTTTTTTAATTAAAACCAAGATTTACTTACTGTACTGGAAAAATAAAACAAGCTGAAACCAAAATCCCAGATCTTCGACAAAGTGATTTTTATTTTCCGCATTGGCGGAGAGTCCGGTCCTTATTCTACGGGCAAGTTTAGGCTAACCCTCAAGAAAGTCTTTGTAAGACTACGAAACGATGTAAAACTGATAGCTTAGGCCTATTATCTCTAGCCACGAAGTCTGGATTTGTGTCCGGTTGATGCAATCGCCCCAATTTCTCCCTATTGGGACTTAAACATAACTGGCAAAACGTAGATGTACTATTGGGGCTTAAACATAACTGGCGAAATTTTTATACACTACTGGGGCTTAAACATAACTAGCGAAATGTAGATGTACTATTGGGGCTTAAACATAACTAGCGAAATTTTGATGTACTATTGGGGTTTAAAAATTACTAGCGAAATATTGATGTACTATTGGAGCTTAAACATAACTGGCGAAATGTAGATGAACTATTGAGTACAGATATGCCAATTCCTTTGGGAATAACTAGCGTGATGTTTCGTTTTGTTCTTACCTACATCTTACTACGACACCAATCAAAATAAAAACAACACCGTTAAGTAAACCCCTCCTAAAAATCATAACCGAATTAAAAACAGCTCGTTTATTTGCGAGTTATAAAATCACAGACAAACAAACACATAAACCTAGCCTTTCTAGACACAAACATGTAAATAAATCGTGTGTTTCTTGACCTCGTGTTAGTTCTTAATTTCAACTAGTGTAGGTAAACAGAATAGTAAATCAGTTGTAGTATGCGTCATCGAAGGTTAGCCCGAGTTATAGGTATGTTTCTTTGGAGGTGACTGGTGATATCTAACATGTCTTGTGAATATCGGAGAAATATTTATTACACTTTGCAGGGTTGAATTAAATGAACTGACGAAACTTTAGACTTCACAGATGTGATGGATGTTGATAGCACAAATACAAGGTGGAATCGTCACCTAATGGAGGAAGAACAACCGGGGCTGCGGGACTCCGGGGCTGCTGGACCCCGGGGCTGCGGGACTGTACAAAAGAGATACCGTGGCCCCGGAACATAAAGGGCGAGGAAGGAACATGAATGGGTTTTCATCAAAGTCTGACACTCCCTCCCGCTCCGCCCAGAGTGGGAGAAGTTATTTGATGATGTCCCATCCGAAAAAAAAGCGTTGTAAATGAACTCGTCACGAAGCCGTTTTTTAGTTTCAGTTCTAAGTATGGGGAACCCCCAAAATTTATTGATTTTTTTCTATGTTTGTGTGAAAATCTTAATGCGGTTCACAGAATACATCTACTTACCAAGTTTCAACAGCATAGTTCTTATATTTCGGAAAAAAGTGGCTGTGACATACGGACGGACAGACAGACAGACAGACATGACGAATCTATAAGGATGCCCCAGAAAGTTTGGTAATTTCTCTAAGGAAAGCTCAAAATAAATATCACAATTTTTCTTGTATTACAGTGTTAGACTCTAAAAACACCCAAATACAAGAAAAATTGTGATTAAATTAATTCCTCTTAAAGTAAAGTTAAGCATCATAAACTTTATTTTTTTTCACTAGTGAAATGGTTGAAAATTTCACCCCCAAAATATCGTTATGCTGGAATTGTCGCTATGTAATAAAGTGGAAAGCCTAACACACTCAATGGAATCGTAACGCAGACTTCCAACGTAGGCTTAGTCAGATGAAAAAATACGTGTCGAATTGAGGACCTCTGCCTTTTTCTGTCGTCGGTTAAAAAGTGTTTGGCCGACCCAGAAATCGGATCATGAACCAAGATTATCCAGCTAACACGTGTTACTGCTGAGGTCGCTAGATCAACGAGGCAATCAGTCAGCCAGTAATAATATCAATAATGATAAAACAAAACTACGAGTAAGTACCTCCGGCATTTAAAATAAAAGTCTGACTCACGTATGAAGGGTTCGGCTGCACTACAGTAGTAGGTAAGTAGTAGTAGGTAAAAAAAATCAAAAGGGGCTCCGCTTTTGATTTTTTTAATTTTATGGCGGCAGCAAAAATTAAGGCAGAAAAAGTAAATAATTTTGATTCAAATAATGATTTTAATTGTGATGTTGATTTTAATACTATTAAGCTTTTGATTTTGTAATTTTTAATTATAGCAATGGTCAAATTTTGATTGAGATAAATAAAATAATTAAAAAAAAAAACAAAAACTACACATTCTGTGAAAATTTCAACTGTCTACCTATAACGGACGGCCAGATGGACAGCGTAGGCTGAAGGCTAATAGGGTCCGTTGGTAACAACTTTGCGTACGTAACCTTAAAAAATGTAAGCAAAGTTATCGACTCCAAGTATGTAGTATCTTTACTTAAGCCGACTACATGAGCTAAACACGTGTTTTATAATGCCTAAAAGTACATGATTCACGGCAATAAACTAAACCAGAAAAATATATGATATTCTTCAGGATATATGCTAGTGTTATGAAAACTCATATATATATACAATTAATCTGACTCGATAAAAATCACTTAAGTACCTCTAAAAATGTATTTGAACCAAAAAAAACATATTAAAATGCATGCGATTATTTAGTTTTTTGGCAAATAATTCTACAAGCAATATATTAGCATTATAGTGTTTTAGTTTTTCAGTCCAATCAATAGATTTTTTGTTAATCGATCGTAACCACTCATTTCGCACTATTTTGCCCGCAGTGGCAGACGTAACAACCACTTTGTAGTGCAAGCTGATCTGAACTTTATTCTAAAAGCATTTCAAAAGAAGTTTGAACCACCATAAAGAATGTTGCTAATTTAGCTCATGTAGTCGCCTTAACTCTATTGACGTACGTGGTTCGTGTTTGTCAGGTGTTTTTCAAGTACCCTCAAAGTAGACAAGAAAAATTCTAAACGGATATTTCAAGACATATTTCTGTCTCCAACATTATCAACAGCTTACAAAGAAAATCCTGTTAAAAGTGTCAGCAGAAAAGACAGCAGAATCGCCGACACAAATAAGTTGTGCGCTTAAAGTGCCTGAAATAAAAAAGTTTCAGGTTTCATTGTTTCAGTGATCGGCAAAGTTTTACAGTTCGAAGAAATAGTTATCGTCAGCCTTGAGAGACAATGGATTGCGTACTAGGTTTTCAGGTAGTGGTCAAAAGAAATCTTACTTTCATGCTATTAATATTATAAATACGAAAGTGAGATTGGATGGATGGATGGTTTTTTGTTACAAAGATAGTTCATAATCCGGGTTAACACATACAGGTTATAAACCACCTCATCACAAAGCCGTTAAGAGCCATTTCACGTTTTCGCGCAAATATCTAAGGTATTAGTCGCCTAATTTGCCATCTTAGATAACACTCTCGCATTTCTAAATACATGTCTAAAATAGACTAGACTTTCGTATTGATACTTCATGTAACACATTTGTAAAAACTTATTTCTTAACAGTGTAGTGATTAATCTCCGACAACTAGTTTACTGAAAAATCATCGCTGAGTCAATTTCGGACTCCTATATCTACGATAAATAATTATAAATTTCGATAATTAAAAACATACACTAGTAAAAAAACAAAGTCTTAGAGCAATTTTTAAGTTTTATATCGCTATTTTATCGTGATTTTTTGGTTTGAACGAAGCTTAATTACATTAAATAAAATATGTAAAAATAAACTATGCTCTTTTACTAAACTAATTCCAAAGTTTCATTAAAATCAATTCGTTTAATCAAACATAATAAATTTAATAACATCACTGTAAATTCGAATAAATTACGATGCATAAGCCGGCACCGATTAGTATGGCCTGAGCACTTACATTTTGTGAAATGGCTCTTAACCAAGCATTCTGTACATCAAACTAATTAACTTTAAGCAAAAAATATTGCTGGGAAACAACTTTTTTTTGAGGTTATAAAATAATCATGTTTTGTGGTATAACTCAATGTAACGCACTTAAAACATTGTGCTGATGGGTGGATTGAATACTACAAGGGTCATAGAGGTTATAAAAGTTAAAATTTTACAAAAAAAAAATGTATTTAAATAATTTAATTTTGTTATTATTTATATCGAAATCCTATTTCATTGTATTATTATATAAACACTAGTGCCATCTTTGCTGGTAATATAAAGGTAGCTTTGTAATTAAAAAAAAAAACATCAAGTTGATCTATGGTATACTTTGTGAGTCTGTACTCTTTTCTGTTCTAATAAAGCTGTGTCAGTAAGCACATCGTTTTACTTTAATAATAGGTTATGGGCCCAGCCCAGCGTGTCAATTTAGCTAGTAATTAGGGACAGTCGTAATTTTCAGTTTTAGCTCAGTTTTTTAGCGTAGGTCGCGAGTGATAACCTAAAATATCATGTCGACGAACTATCTGGTAAATGTACCGAAGCTGAAAGGGCGGGAAAATTACACGGAATGGTGCTTCGCCGCGGAGAATTTTCTGATCTTGGAAAACATGAAACATTGTATAAAACCTGTTTTAGGGAAGATCACAGAAGCCGCTGATGATGCGAGGACTAAGGCTAAATTGATTCTCACTATCGACTCGAGCTTGTACGTGCACATAAAGGAGGTTAAAACGTCGTTGGAGCTGTGGAACAAGCTCAAGGCTTTATTCGACGACTCCGGTTTCACTAGACGCATCAGTTTATTGAGAAATCTTATTTCGATTCGTCTCGAAAATTGCAGTTCTATGACCAGTTATGTGACACAGCTAGTGGAAACAGGACAAAAGCTAAGTGGAACGGGATTCCAAATAAGTGATGAGTGGATCGGCTGTCTTTTGCTGGCTGGTTTAACCGAAAAATATGCACCCATGATAATGGCGATTGAGCATTCGGGGATCGCCATTACCACCGACGCCATTAAATCTAAGTTGATGGATTTGGATGAAAACAATGGCGGCGACGCTAACGGGGCATTTGCAAGTTTTAGAAAAAACAAGGTTGGCAGCACTGGTCATGGCGGAAACAAAGACAACGGACATTCGCAAACGTCAAAGTCAAAGAAAGTACCGCGGTGTTACAGATGTAAACAAATCGGACACTATCGGAATCAATGTACTGTTGACAAAGATTCTTCAAATACTAAATCGAGTGAACGTAAACAGACAAACGCATTCAATGCAGTTTTCTTGAATGGCAGTTTTTCGAGAAACGATTGGTATGTTGACTCAGGAGCGAGCGCCCACTTAACCTCAAACGAAAATTGGATTAAAAATGTCTCAACCGAATATTCTATTAAAGAAATTGTGGTTGCTAACGAAGAAAAGCTCAGCGTGAAGTGCTCGGGTGATGTGCAAATTGCTACGGTTACTGACGGCAGTGAATACGACGTGATTGTCAAAGGAGTGTTGTGTGTGCCAAAGTTAACCACTAACTTATTATCTGTCAGTCAATTGGTTAAAAATGGTAACCAAGTTGTGTTTACTACCAGTGGATGTAACATTTATAACAGAAATGAGCAGTTGGTGGCCATGGCGTCATTGACAAATGGTGTTTACAAATTGAGAACTTCTGAAAGCACACTGGCTACAATGTTTGCATCTGTGGATACATGGCATCGCAGATTAGGCCATGTAAATAGCATGTACTTAAACAAGATGCCTGATGCAGTGAGTGGCATGGAACTGGAGAAGAAAAGTGACATTTCCCAGTTGTCATGTATTGTTTGTTGTGAAGGCAAACAGTCACGCCTTCCTTTTGGACATGCTGGTTCAAGAAGTAGTGAATTGTTGGGTATAATTCACAGCGATGTATGTGGTCCGATGGAAACTGCTTCGATTGGTGGTTCCAGGTATTTCATTTTGTTCATTGATGATTACAGTCGGATGACCTACATATATTTCATGAAGCAGAAAAGTGAAGCATTTCAATATTTCCAGGATTATAAGGCCAAAGTAGAGAACCAGTTGAACAGGAAAATTAAAACACTTCGTAGTGACAATGGAAAGGAATTTTGCAATAGAAGTTTTGATGATTATTTGAAGAGAAATGGCATTTTGCACCAGAAGTCGAATCCTTACACGCCAGAACAAAATGGATTGGCGGAGCGTTCTAATCGTACAATTGTCGAGAAGGCAAAGTGTTTATTATTTGATGCCAAGCTGAGCAAAGAATTTTGGGCTGAAGCATCAAACACAGCTGTCTACCTGCATAACCGGTCTTCCAGTGCTGAATGATAAAACTCCTTATGAGATTTGGTCAGGACGTAAGCCAGACATAGGTCATTTAAGAATTTTTGGCAGTCGTGTGATGGTGCACGTGGCGAAGGAAAAGCGCCTAAAATGGGACAAAAAGTCAGAGAAAAAGATACTAGTGGGCTACCCGGAAGACATAAAAGGGTATAGAGTTTATTGTCCCATCACTAAAAAGGTCAGTACCAGTAGAGACGTTATTATAATGGAAGAAGTATCTATACCTGTGACAGAAAACAAAGAATGTAATGAAGAGAATCTTGGTTCAGTGGGGGACATATCTTCGGGAGACTTGGAAGATAATGTGGATGAAACTTATATTGACAAGTCTGATGTGACATATATACCCAGTGAGTATGAAAGTGTTTCATCATCTGAATCAGGAGAATCGGAGCATGATAAAAAACCTGTCAGGTTGCGGAAGAAACCAGAGCGATATGGATATTTAAACATGTGTGCTGATTCTAATGTGAAGGCATGGGACAATGCTAACGATGCTGGTGATCTGACAGTACAGGAAGCATTGGTAGGACCGGAGAAAGAGCAGTGGTTAAGTGCAATTAGGGAAGAACTAGAGTGTTTTAGTGAAAATGATGCATGGGAGTTGGTAGATGCTCCAAGTGCAGGTACAGTAGTGAAGTGCAAGTGGGTACTTAAAAAGAAATACTGTGACGAACAAGTGAGATATCGTGCTCGATTAGTTGCGAAGGGATTTACACAAAGACCTGGTGTGGATTATTATGAGACTTTTTCTCCTGTTATAAGACATTCAACTTTGCGTTATCTATTTGCATTGAGTGTACAGTTAAATATGGACATTACTCACCTGGATGTCACTACGGCATTTCTCAATGGTCATTTAAAAGAGACCATATTTATGCAGTTACCTGAATGTTTTCCTAATGTTAATTGTAACAAGGTTCTTAGATTAAAAAAGGCAATTTATGGCCTAAAACAGGCTTCTCTTGCCTGGTATGATAGAGTAAATGAAACTTTATGTAATTTAGGTTACGTCAAGAGTAAAGTTGAGCCTTGTGTATTTTTAAAGGATTGTCAAAATAATAGAAAGGTAATAGTTGGTCTTTATGTCGACGATTTCCTTATTTTTTCAAATGTGAAGTCTGAAACTGATAAGTTAATTGAAGCTTTAAATGCTAAATTTAAAATCAAAAACCTTGGTGATGTCAAACAATACCTAGGCATGCGAGTTAATGTTGATAGAAAAAACTGTGTTGTTACCCTTGATCAGGAACAGTATATAGAGCAATTGATGCACAAGTTTAACATGTCAGACTGTCACACAGCAGAAACACCTATTGAATGTAAATTGAATATTGAAAAATCTAGTGTATGTAAAGATAATATTCCATATCAACGGTTAATAGGGTGTTTAATGTACCTTGCAGTGTTGACTAGGCCAGATATAGCATATTCTGTCAGTTACTTATCTCAGTTCAATAATTACTATTCAGATGTTCATTTTTCTTATGCTAAAAGAGTGCTAAGATACCTGTATAAGACTAAACATTATTGTTTGAAGTACTCCCAAGGAACAGCAGATTTGGTTGGTTATGTAGACGCCGATTGGGCAAGTGACACGTCAGATAGACGGTCATATACTGGTTTTTGTTTTTTGAAAAGTGGGTCTGCTATTTCCTGGGAGAGTAGAAAACAACGCACAGTGGCGTTGAGTAGCTGTGAAGCAGAATACATGGCTTTATCGGAAGCGTGTCGATACATTTGCGTAGACTAGAAATAGAAATAGTTGGATTTTGTAATAAAGTAATATTGTTTAATGATAGCCAAAGTGCTTTAAAGCTTGCCAATAGTCATCAGTCATACAAGAGGTCCAAACATATAGATGTACGTTACAATTTTATAAAAGAAGCCATTGATAATGAGATTGTTGAAACTAAATATGTAGGAACTTCTGAGATGCCTGCTGATTTATTGACAAAAGGTTTGCCTAGAGCAAAACATTATAAATTCATGGAGATTTTGGGACTCCTTAAAATTTAGTTTTGTTTTTATACCTACATATATATTTTTCTGGTTATGTATTTCGATATAGTGGGGGTGTTATTATTTATATCGAAATCCTATTTCATTGTATTATTATATAAACACTAGTGCCATCTTTGCTGGGAATATAAAGGTAGCTTTGTAATTAAAAAAAAAACATCAAGTTGATCTATGGTATACTTTGTGAGTCTGTACTCTTTTCTGTTCTAATAAAGCTGTGTCAGTAAGCACATCGTTTTACTTTAATAATAAATTTTGACCCCCCATATCTCCGTAACTAGAAGGTTCCCAGGTATGGTGTATAACAAAAAAATATAGCAATGATGGGGAGAGCGAAGAAAGAAGTTAGTGCCTTTCGGCTTCGTTAAGAGGTATTTTACACCCTTTATTCCATTAATAACAAAACGATGAATTGACTGTGTAAGGATGATATGTCCCGAAAGGAGGTGACTGGCGAGAAGACCAGTAATAGAGAAGTATTAGTAAGAAGAAGATATGCTGCGCAAGCCCCATGCGACTGATCAGATGCAAACAGCACCAATGGTGGTAGATGCGACATATAGTTACAACTACCACCAGTTGGGGAAGACCGGAATAAACCTACTGGTCTTTGTGGAACTTTATTAAAACGGTTCAATCGATGTCATCATCAGCCTAGCCTTTTCCCGACTATGTTGGGGTCGGGTTCCTCTCTAACCAGATGCAGCTGAATACCAGTATTTTACATAGAGCGACTGCCCATGTGACCACCACAACCCAATTAATACTGGGTAATACGATACCACTTGGTAAGACTGGTGTCAGACTTTTTGGGCCACTGACTACCTGTAACGACTGTCACAGATGGACAAACGATAGCTGATGGTCCAATCGATATATATGTAGTGTAGTTAGATGATGTATAAAGGGTGTAAAACACCTCTTCACGAAGCCGAAAGGCCTCACCATACCTGGGAACCTCCTACTTACGGAGATATTGGGGGTCAAAGTTAGAACTTTTTGACAACTTTTTTTTTAAATACAAGTTTTTTTTGTAAGATTTTGACTTTTAACACCTCCACGACCCCCGTACTATTCAATCCATCCATCAGCACATTGTTTCAAATTCGTTACATTGAGTTCTAGCACAAAACATGAATTATAATAACCTCAAAAAAAAGTTGTTCCCCAGCAACAATTTTTGCGTAAAGTTACTTAGTTTGATGTACAGAATGCTTGGTTAACGGCTTTGTGATGAGGTGGTTTACACCCTGTATTAACGCCTGTCGCTGAAGACTAATTCATGTTTGTACATGTTCCTATACAAAAATCTACGTAGACACCTACACAATATGTTCAAATATATTATTATGTAGATTCTCATTCAGGTAGCAATAATATTAAAAGAAGTAATTAAGATAACTGGACATTCACTTTTCTTTACTTCGTGACAAGTGTTCCTACTTCAGCACAAATTATTACATTATTCCAAGTTAATTTCCGAATCGCGATTGAAATCGTAACTTTATTCATTTCACTTGAAGGACACAAATAAAAACTAATACAACATCATCACTCCTATAATATCAGAAGGATTAAGCAGAACTTCCTTTTTACATTACACGTTATATTTCGCTAGTAAAATTTAAGTCCCATTAATAGGAGGGGGACGTATTACCATCAACAAGGCATAAATCCTGATTCCGTGGCTGTTATTGAAAAATTCCTAAAAAAAAGCCAATAACACTTTGCCAGACCTTTTTTTTCTTTTTTTCCCCGATGGGAAATCATCAAATGACTTCTCCCACTCTGGGCGGAGCGGGAGGGAGTGTCAGACTTTTACTGACTAAAACCCATCCATGTTCCACCCTCGCCCTTTATGTTCCGCGGCCACATCTCTTTCGAACAGTCCCGCAACCCCGACAGGCTTTGGCGCATCTCTTTGACACGGCCTGTTGTCATAAGACGGACGGACGGCGATCTAGCCCATAGCTCACCATCCACAGGCCCGCGTCTACAGTGGCCGGTAGCCACCACGTGGCCCCCGACGCTCGGTGCGTCTAACGCGGCGGCTGTGGCAAGAAAGAGGTTCTCTCCCTCTCGCGTATCGCCACCTCCTTCGTTAGCACGACTGCTTCGCAGAAGGAGGTGTCTGCTTCCCATTCTGTCTCGCTCCGGACCATGGATTGAACCAGGGCTGGACGCGAAAGGTCGCCGCCGCCGATCGCCGCAACACATTGCCGACCTTGGAATTGGAATTGAACCCAAATCTTCATGCACAGTGAAACAACGAAGCATTCAAAATAAAAACTATAGGGTAAAAGCACATGTTACGCACGACATCAATAAAGTTTATTGACAAAATAATTGCCGTACACTAATACCATAATCGTTCGAACTCGGAGCGTATTAATAGCCAGGTTTATGTTTAATAAACATCAATTTATGATTGTGTTGAGATGAATAAAGGAAAAGAATGGTTAGAATACAGATTTATGGCGCGTAATATCCATTGTTGGTTTTTGCTTGCGAAAACGCCTTACGTTCTAGCTGTTAAATTCCTAATAACACCATTTACTTGTGGAAGTCTCCATATTCCTAATTACTATCAGTAAAACCATATATATAATAACCGTATACCACACACTTTATTTTTTACATTAAAACAAACTGACAAGACCAGACAGTCAACAATAACGTAACCTAGGTAACAAACCAACGACAATGCTCAGACGTAGAAACCTCATCACTAGCTAGGATACCTTCTTTAACAACAATACACGAAAATTATAAAGATTTAAAGATAAAACCAAATGCAGGTGACCTTCAACTATATCTGGCAGTGGGATGGAACTATCAAAACTGTCTAAAAAATCAGATTCAATAACATTACGTAAGTTTATCTATATCTATACTTATAATAAATCTGTAGAGAGGTCAATTCTGTACATGAAATATATTTACAAAATAACTATCGGGGGGTGATTAGTGATCGATACTGATGCCAAAAATGCAATCAGTAAAATTTTTGTCTGTCTGTCTGTCTGTCTGTCTGTCTGTATGTTATTTATAGAAAAAAAAACTACTCGACGGATTTTATCGAAACTTGGTACAATTATTCTACATACTCCTGAGCAGGTAATAGTATACTTTTCATCACGCTACCATTAATAGGAGCAGAGCAGTGAAAGGAAATGTTGGGAAAACGGGAGAAGTTACTTGGTTTTTTTAGCTTCCGTCGCGTGTGCAGCCTTAATGGTTAAAGCTACATAGAAATCATGTATAACGGAAATATTCCACATAAAATTATATAAAAAATATCCCAAGACAGCATATGTCTATCTTTTATAGTTGACTCACAATAACACGTGTAACTCCCGATAGCTTAGCAGTTCGGAGAATAAATGTGAATGTAAGTTTGTTTGTTGCGCTTTCACGCGACCACTACTGAACGGATTTGGATGAAATTTTGCACACAGATAGTTTATAACCTGGATTAAAACATAGGATACTTTTTATCCCGGCAGTAAGATTCCATGGGACAATAATCAAACTTCACGCGGGCGAAGCCGCTGGCAGAAGCTAGTTCACAATATAATCGTATTTCGAAGATCTGGCGCTGGGATTCCACAACACAAAGTATCTGGTAGTAGAGGATGTAAATCATCATACTAGGTCTTATGAAATATCAAAATATCACGCTTTACAGCATGACGTAACTTAGCAGCTATTTAGCACATCTTTCTGATATCTGCCAAAGCCAACACTGCTGAAATGTCAAAATATCCAATTTTTTTTTTTTTTACCAATGGTATTGTTTCACGGAAAAAGCTTCACCTTTTTGTATTAAAATGATGTCGATCTGGAGTTTATGGAACTCCTGACATGTCTACCTTTTAAAACCTTTTCTTTTAAGAATGTAACCTTATAATCCCAAATAAAGCTCTTAGCAGGACGTTGAAAACTTTTTCATACTTGTAAAGTTTAAATGAAAATTCGTCTATAAATCACTTTCCTTGGGGCACCGGCTACACAGTTTTGATTTATCTTGTGGTAAGAAATATTACTTAGAAGTTCTATTACTTTAGCGTTATACCTCACGTTTTATTAGAGAACCATCTGTAGAGATTAATTGCTTTTTAATTGAAGCTACACTTTGTTACAGATTGGGTTTATGTTGGCGTCCTTTGATATTTCTTTCGATTTATTTCTATAAGTTTATGAATGTTTGTTTTTGGAGAGCAAATTGGTATTTTTGCCAGCATATGCAGCCTACTTTACCCTTGAATTTGCCTTGTGTCTGATATGGGTAAAATAAGTTGTCTTTCTTCTTTTTTTTATGTGTTTACCTGATGTCGGAGTTTTTATGCCACCCTGTCGCCCCTCTGACTTAACTTTACATACCGTCGAGAAATACCTATCGACATGCTGGTTCGTCTTCCTCACTACATTTCCCTTCAACGGTGCAAGTGCTAATTTTGCAAATACGCTCATGAATCCAAAAAAATTGAGGTGTTTGTCTTGGATTCGAACTCATTGAAAAGCATTTTTTTCGTGATAATAAGGGTTCCTAATTTGCAATAAGATATATCTCTTTTCTTCTTTTAAAATACTAATAAACATAGCACATGTTTTGACGAACCTAGTATTTTGAAATAATAAACGCAATAGAAGAAAATCGCTTTTATTTTTGCTTTAAGTTTACGTTTAATTGCTCGTAATTGTACACATTTTAAACGTTAATAATAATTATAGGTACGAATTTAATCAGACACGATGACAATAGGACATCCCACGCACAATCGGAGGGCTTACGTTAATTATATCTGACACTGCTAAAAATAGAATTTATCAGAAAGAATTGTTCTATTCGTGGGCGTTAAGTACTAAATTATTTATTTATAGCTGATATCGATTGGACGATAGCGTGGCCGGCTACCCCTCGTGTTTAAGTATAATACCGTGAAAAGTTTCTTCAATTGCTGTAGGTACTATGAAATCATTATCCCCAAAGACATTCACATATTTACTGTTTTAATTCTCTAATTTTCCCGAATATAAAAATAAAAACTTCATATTAAATAAATCTTTGGCTTGGGAACAGAAAGGGACGAAAAAAATGCAATTCGAAATTTGTACATAATTGAATAAGCATTTCGGGATTTGAATTAAATTTATCAGTCAGTCATTGCTAGGTCAATTGGGAATTGTTTGAAAAATTAGGTCCGTAAAGACAGACACAAAAAAACTATGCCACTAATATTTGAATCTAGAAAAAACATATATTCTCCGGCCCTTATTTTATCATTTTTATTATTTTATATGGGGTATTCGTAGCGAGGTATTCCTCGTAGCGCTCCCGTTTTGAAACGCTCCCATCTAAGCGCTCCCCTTTTGTTCCTCCAAGCGCTCCCAAAAAGAGCGCTTCGAGGAACGATTAAAAATATTAAAATTTATTTCCTCGAAGCGCTCCCATGATTAACTTTCGGATAGAGATGGGACTATACTAACTGAAATTATCGATAATAAGTAGAACACGTTGTTATAATATACAACTAGCGGCCCGTCCCGGCTTCGCACGGGTTTGGTACCTAATTATTTTTTTTTTGTTTTATTGTAAATCCTTTAGTCCACCAAATAGATGAATATAATCTACCGACATATACCTATTCATATTTTTTTATTGTTTAGAAAGCTTATGATTTCTCTCCATTATGTTTCCCATCACTACCCCCTTCCCCGCACACATCAATGTTTTTTTTCGGAAGTTTTTCGTAAAAATAAGGCAATGAGGTGTCTATCGTTTACGTCAATGGTAGAAATGACTTTCCTTGTCCTAGGCGGAGCGAGAGAGTGTCAGACTCTTACTGACTAAAACCACCTACTGACTAAAATCACCTGCTCTGACCCGGGATCCAGTAACGTATTGCGCTCAACGGTGATGCTACCTATGCGATTGATAAAATGGTTAAAACAATTTTGTAATTAATTTTTGCCAAAAATAGCGATACTAACTTCTTAACTAAGAGTTAAAGATGCGGAGCGCGCGGCGTGTGAGTCCTGCACACACACATACAAACCGTAACCCGTAATGAGGCATCACAATTTGTGCGAGAAGTAGTGGAGGATATTCACCAAGAAGCCATGTCCACCTTAGACCCTCTCCCTGAGGTTTATAAAAGAAAACTTAATTGTTTATTAGACCAGGGAATTAATTTGACAAATCAAATACCAAAGTTTGAAAATATTAAAACTGGACTTTATAATAAAAGAAACAAAAGTTTTGGAGTTAAGCGTTTGTTTAGGAAATGTCTAACAGATGTGCAAGTAAGAAATTAATATAAAAATATGTATATTTTATTTGATGCCTTGCCCTTTAGAGTCACATTAATCTATGCTCTAGCACAGATTACGTACAGATACTTCACTCCATAGAAAATTTATAAAACCTACTGCTATATTAGCCTACTCCGTCGCGTCAGCAACCACTGCATGCTTAAATGTGCTTAAATACTCAAGCGTACAGTTGTAATTGCTTCGCACCGAGTGATCCCACAGCAATCGATCGAAAACAACGCAATTTTACGTAAACACAAGTTCAAGCAATGCTCGGCTGGGTTCGTGTGAATTCGTTAAACGCGACTCTCTAGGATACAATGGGGAGGCGGGGTTACGGTTTGTATGTGTGTGTGCAGGACTCACACGCCGCGCGCGCCGCATCTTTAGCTCTTAGTTAGTATCGCTATTTTTGGCAAAAAATCATTATAAAATTGTTTTAACCATTTTATCAATCGCATAGGTAGCATCACCGTTGAGCGCAATACGTTACTGGATCCCGGCTCAGAGCAGGTGATTTTAGTCAGTAGGTGGTTTTAGTCAGTAAGAGTCTGACACTCTCTCGCCCCGCCTAGGACAAGGAAAGTCATTACTACCATTGACGTAAACGATAGACACCTCATTGCCTTATTTCTACGAAAAACTTCCGAAAAAAAACATTGATGTGTGCGGGGAAGGGGGTAGTGATGGGAAACATAATGGAGAGAAATCATAAGCTTTCTAAACAATAAAAAAATATGAATAGGTATATGTCGGTAGATTATATTCATCTATTTGGTGGACTAAAGGATTTACAATAAAACAAAAAAAAAATAATTAGGTACCAAACCCCTGCGAAGCCGGGACGGGCCGCTAGTTGTATATTATAACAACGTGTTCTACTTATTATCGATAATTTCAGTTAGTATAGTCCCATCTCTATCCGAAAGTTAATCATGGGAGCGCTTCGAGGAAATAAATTTTAATATTTTTAATCGTTCCTCGAAGCGCTCTTTTTGGGAGCGCTTGGAGGAACAAAACGGGAGCGCTTAGATGGGAGCGTTTCAAAACGGGAGCACTACGAGGAATACCTCTTCGTAGCATCTCTTCAGAAATACTTCTCTTTCAGTCGTCATCTCATTATTCAGAGTCTTTTCTACCCATATGTATCATCTTTAAAACATCCATCATTACTTTGGTATTCTCTTCCCTACTCTTATTACAGCAAACTAGTTTTAAACTCAAAACTCACGAATTCTATCTCATTTCTTCAAAGATGTAGAATAATATTCTGAGAAAATTAACCTGTGCCCGAAGCTTTGAGATAATCTCTCGTAAAATAAAACACGAGCTTAAGCCTCGGCTTCTATTAGCCGACTTTATGCGACAGCAAAAAACGCGAAGAATTTAATTCAAAACCACATTTTATGTACATTGCGGTGCACACCGAGGAAAAATCCACGGTTTACGTTATTAATCTTCAATGTACAGTGGAGCGATTTGGTGAACAAAGAAAAATATTCAACTTTCTACTACACTATGGATAGTTGTTTTTTATTTATGAGGATTTAATAAACATTAAAGAAAGAAAACTGGTTTTACTATCTCAGAAACAAACGCCTTTACTAAAAAGATAGTAGTTGGATCACATTAAGATGATAATAGTACATTTTGATACAATTGGATAAAGTGTGATAATGTAGTTCAAGGCGGTATTAACAAACGAGCCGAAAGGCGAGGGTGTTTTTGAGCCGAGAACTGCACTAACAAAAGTCCACGTGTATCAAACGACGTTTTTCAATACTCTTTTGAAGAAATAAAATAAAAGAATGTACTTAAAATATATTTTGTGTCATGAATTATTACGAGAATATGATTTAATTTTTTTCCCGCGATTTGCTTTCGCCAGGTTAAAGGAGAAGCAGGTATGAAGCTATTATACAGCCTAATATAAAAACAGTTATTTTAAAAATAGATTTTTTAAATTTAGACAAAAAATTGTTATAGGTTCATAAAAGAAAATCTTAGTTTTAAAGAATCATGTTTATCTATGATATTGAATTTATAAACATAATTTGAATATTCAAAAATTTATTACGCTGCCGTAAAGACCTAGATCGCTTATCCGAAATTAAATAAAAAACATTCACCTCTGACTCTATAGTCAGATGTGAATGTTTTTTTTTTTAATTATGCATTAACCAGTTTGGACTAAGTATAGTTATCTGTGGCAATTTTGCTTTCTGCACATGTGTAGAATAAACATGAAAAACGCACGTGTGTGAAATACACTGCATTTTGAACCTAATCGTAGTGCGAAATAAACCAGTTTTCGAGGAAGTGTATTGGAAAGAGCTTTTCTACTTAGTACGATGAAGTAGTTATGTTAGGAAACCCACAGCACTGCGCTGATTTTCAGTAGTTACCCAAAATCGAGGTACCACCACTGATTCAATTTTCAACCTTATTACTCAGAGCATATGGGTGAATAGTGGTCGACCGTTAGCAAGCGCAGTAGTACCTACGAAAACCAGAAAGCTTATGGCATGCCTACTTAGAAAAGCTTGATAAAAATAATAGAAAGAATTAACTACTCAACACACAAACTGTTCAAAAGCAGTTGCAAGTAAACTGCCTGTATACCAAAGCGCTTGTTCGAGTGTACGTGGAATCCACAATGAGCGCAGTTTGCACGTGCGGGTATTAAAACTGCAGTCAGCCGTGTCTTTTGTTTTTCAACGAGTGTATCAACCTACATGTGGGTATCAGCTTTTAATTGCAAACAGTTGGTTCTTTCATATCATATGATCTACTTCATACAGTAATCATAACGCACTGAACCCTAAGATATATAGACTATTGTCTAGTTTGGAAATCACCGTTAAAACTGATATGTATATGTATGTACTGTACTTGATTACTAATATTATAAAGTAAAAAATTATATTTTTTGTGTGTGTGTTTGTTTTGTGCCGATTTCAAAAACTCTTTCACCATTCGAAAGCTACATTCACCCTGAGTAACATAGCCTCATTTTATCCCCGTACGGGCGTACAAGAACGGAAACTACTAGGGTGAAACCGCATGACCTCCGCTAGTTATAAATAATTATCCACCCAGGGGAAAAAACAGCGTTTTATGTCATGGGTGTTTTGAATGCCGCAGAAAGGGATAGAACTCCCGAGCCCAGTGAAAGAAGCTTCCCAACCCTGAGTTAAGACTAGAATTTTGAGAGCATTGAGAGATTTAAGCTTACCATATTTTCATAGATATTGCGTGGATATAGGTAAAAACTTTTCTTATTAGGTTTTTTTGCAGTATTGTAGACCTTGGCGTAGTTGTAACATTGGACAATAATCATCAATCGTTGTAGCCAGATATACTGCCAACTGGTTTTTTTCTACGTATGGAAATCCTCATAGAAGTCTTTTGTTTTATTTTAACGAAAACTTATTGATTTAAATACAATCATCAAACCTTGTTTAAAATTACGTAACACGCATGAATATTTTTATCTATTAAATAAACACACCGTTCCGTTTTTCACCACATTTAGACTAAGCCGAATAAATTGGATTAACGACGGATGTTCCACAACCGACAGAGTTTACCACACGTCATTAATTTACGCAATAAAGTTAGATTTTGTGCCAAACCTTATTACAAATATCACGTACTCCGACTATATTCCTAGGTATTTTGGAATTGAGTATAATTTTGTTAATTATTTCTAACTAACCGATGCCGCGGCTTCGCTCGCATAAAATTATATACTTAAACCTTAATTTTGAATCACTTTATCTATTAAAAAATCCGCATCAAAACCCGTTGCGTAGTTTTAAAGATATAAGCATATACAACGTTATTTTTTAGTCGTTTTAATCCCTTTAAAGGCGGATAGCACTCATGAAAATGAACAACTTTTACTATGGGACCAACTATGAAATCTCGAAAAAATATCAGCTGTTGCCTAAATTTTTCCGAGTTAGGCGACCAATAATGTATGAAGCAGCTGATTTTTTTTTCGAGATTTCATAGTTGGTCCCATAGTAAAAGTTGTTCATTTTCATGTGTACTATCCGCCCTTAAAGGGATTAAAACGACTAAAAAATAACGTTGTATAGAGACAGACAGACGCGGCGGGGAGACTTTGTTTTTTAATATGTAGTGAAGTGATTATTTCGCATCAGATGACGCGCTGACGCACCAAGACTTTCCAATTATTCACTGTGACCCGAAATTACCGTTAGACGTAACATAATATCACACCTGCAGTCTCCCTAGGGTTAGGCAGGGAATAGGCAATATCATCATCACCTTTTCCCAACTATTTTGGGGTTGACTTCCAGTATAACTGGATACAGCTGAACACAAGCATCTTACATGGAGCGACTGCCTATTTGACCTCCACAACCCAGTTCATACTGGGTAATGCGATATCACTTGGTAAGACTGGTTGTCAGACTTTTATTTGGGCCACTGACGTAACGGCTGTCAAAGATGAATAATGACAGCCGAGACCAACAGCTTAGCATGCTTTCCGAGACACGGAGGAAACTCGGTATGTAAAGGTGGTCACCCATCCACAGACCAACGTAGGCAAACACGGCTTAACCTAAAGATCGACCTGAACGGCTGTATTATTTTAGAGAAGAGCTCGTCAGTAAATTGGCAATAGTTCACCGATATTTCGACAATGACCTATATTAATTAAGTCACATGCTGTATGAAAGCCGAGTTTCCACAGAATTACTTATGTGATTTCGGCCTAACGACCCGTAAACCCTATAATTTTTGCCCCGGCTTCATTCATGTAGGACACTGAGGGATGAGTGACCCCCTATTATTACCGCAACTTACTGCAAGTCATGAGGTGTGTCGTTTCACTCATTTTATAACATAATCAACCATTTGTTGCGTCCAATAAATGATATTTTTTATATCGCTGGACATTAACACACAGCGCCACCTAGTACCACACTAAGCAAAGCTTGTGTCGTGGACACTAGATAGTTGATATACTACATATATACTGTTTTTGTTTGTAAATACATACTTATATACATATAAACATCCATGACTCGGAAACAAATGTCCGTGCTCATCACACAAACGTTTGCTCTTACCGGGATTCGAACCCAGGACCCTAAGAACGTAAGGCAGCGTCACTACCACTACGCCAATCGTCGTCAAAATCGGGTGTCCAAAGACAGGAAAGAGAAGTCCTACATGGGGAAACGACATTCTTGCTATAGCGAGTATTTCCTGAATGAGGCTGGCACAAGAACGTGGAGCTTGGAACAATCAAAGAGAGCCCAGCAGTGGGTCAAGTCGAGCTATGAATGATAATGATTGACCTTTTATTTTTCCACTACTAGAGAAACAGTCTTTCTCTGTGTTTGAGGAAGTGGGCCGTTATCCACCTCGCGGGTCCAGTGCAGATTAGTGGAAGTCACATGTCCTTGAATTCTTGTTTCTAGGGCTGGTTTACCCATCATCATTATCTTCAAAAAAAAAAGTAATTGTCCCATTTTTTCCTGGTTATTATCATCATAATATCATCCTGGAATTACCCACTGCTGGATTTAGTCCTCTTCTTTCTTTTGCCACACTTTATGGCTCTGTGGGCCTCTCATTTCGCTCATTTTTCGATTTCGACGATATTGTTGACCCAACGAGCTAAATTAGCAAATATTTGTGGTGGTTCAAACTTCGTTTGAAATGCTGTTAGAATAAAGTTCTAATCAGCTTGCACTACAATGTGGTTGTTACGTCAGTCACTGCGGGCCAAATATGTGGTTTCGATCGAATTACAAAAAAACTCTTGATTGGATTAAAAAACTAAAACACTTTCATGCTAATATATTGCTTGTAGAATTATTTGCCAAAAAAACAGAATGATCGCATGCATATCAGTATAATTATGTTTTTTTTGTTTGAAAGATATTTTTTTGAAAGAGATAAGTTCGTGTTTCTTTTTAATCGAGTCAAATGAACTGTTTTTTGTTTTCAAAACACTATCATGCTAGCATATATCCTGAAGAATATCATATATTTTTCTGGTCTCGTTATAGCAGTGAATTATATACTTTTAGTAATTATAAAACTCGCGTTTAGCTCATGTAATCGCCTTAATAACGGCCCAGGTTCCTTTAACCTAATCTTGGTCACCACTCGTTAAAACCTTGTTCCATCTTTCTAGCACGTATCTGTTCTGCCGAAAACCACTTGTGGCGCACCGCCTGGTCCGCACGTTCGGGGAATATAGTAAGTAAATAATTCAATAACCTATACAGGGTGTAAACCACCTCATCACGAAGCCGTCAACCAAGCACATCAAACTAAGTAACTTTACGCAAAAATTTTAGCTGGGAAACAACTTTTTTTTCTGGGGTCAAAAATCACGTTTTGGGGTATAACTCAATGTAACGCACTCAAAACATTATGCTGATGGATGGATTGACTAGAATGGGGTTCGTGGAAGTATTTAAAATAAAAATCTAGCAATAAAAACTTGTATTTAAAAAAACCTTGTCAAAAAAGTTGTAACTTTGACCCCCAATATCTCTGTAACTAGAAGGTTCCCAGGTATGGTGTAGAACAAAAATATGATCGCAATGACGGGGAAAACCAGTGCCTTTCGACTTCGTTAAGAGGTGTTTTACACCCTATATAGGTAGCTAAACTTTATAAGTAACTTCGAACGAGAACTTCATAATTTTATTTCAAAGATTTTGCGCAAAGTTCCGCTTAGTATATCGCAAGTTGTCTCTAATTCGTTTGACTCAATGAAACATTAAACCCTGTTTGACCTCCTAAGAGTTAAAGTTGAGAAAAATCCTTTCTTAGTTAGCACATAGAAGTTGAGAAGAAACAAATTCCCGAGTTAATTAACTTCGTGGATTTTATGTTAATATAGTTTTTTTAAGAAATCTCTGTTGCCTTGTAACGCATATTTACTTGTGGCGCTTTTTCTTGTGTAAGTTATGAATTTATGACTTTACCGCAAAATGTGTTTGCAAATTTTCAGCAGCAGTACAGGGTCTGGATTGTTGCACGGTTGACAGCAACAGGCTCACCTACATACAATAGTGGTTGAGTGGATGTATACGAAACGAGACGCATCGCAATGAAATGTGTATCTTTTCGTGTAATAAAAAAAAAGTTATACTTGAGTCACTCTGTTAAAATGTGCGCGCAGGGTCGCGTCGCGTCTCGGTGTAAATGACCCTAACCCTTCAGGAAAAGCACAGGTTTATATCACAATTTCTAAGTCCTTGAACCGCACAATCCTTTCGTCCTTAAACTGAGATTAAGAACAACGTACACACAATTAAATAAATCGTAAACCAGGCTTCCGGGAGGTCAAACGTCATGAAAAACGCAAATATAACAAGTGGTGACGGCCAAGGTTTGAGAGACACGCACTCTTGACATGCAAACATGCTAACTTAGCATGCTTGAACCGAGTTTACTGTTGAGGCTTGTAAAATTAAAACCTTGGTTTGAATCTCTGTGTACCACGCACTAGGCAATGTCAATGCCTGCTGAGTCGAATCCATTTTTTTTTTGTTTTTGTTTTTTTTTGGATGGGAACTAATCAAGTGGCTGGCTTTTCCCGCTCTGAGCGGAGCGGGAGCGAGTGTCAGATTTTTACTGACTAAAACCCATCCATGTTCCTTCCACGCCCTGTACGTTCCGGGGCCGTGGTATCTCGCTAAGTCGAATCCTGCGGTATCAAAACTAACACTATAAAGAGGAAAAAAATAATTTTTTGTTTGTTATGATGTAACTCAAAAAATACTGAACCGATTTTAAAAAATCTTTCACCATTGGAAAGCTACATTTGTACTTAGTAACATAGGCCATGAATTGTATTGATATCATGTATATATAAAATTAGTTAAGCTATCACAATTTTCGTGGACGAAGTGCTAGTGGTGGATATGTCACCGTAAAATTGTCAAATACGTTATATTGTAATATCTCTAGCGATATTGTAAAGTCTCGAATTATTGTCAAATAAACATACTGCTTACAACAAAACGCATTATTTTTCGTGAAATGCATGCGATGGTAGTCAACTTACGCGGTGTGAAGGGAAGGAGGGGTCCCCCTTGCCCAGTGGCACAACTCTCATGAAAAGATAATGCACCATTCCGGAGAAATACCGATTAATATAACATAAACTTAAAACACTTTATATTCCCCCTAAAAAGCGTAGTCGACGGAGTTCCGCTTCGCGGGGCCTCTATTTCCGAGTGCAGGGCTTAAAGGAACCTAACTAGCTTAACGGGGGGGTGCCCCAAGTCCCGATTATGGGGGCAGAGATACTTCCGTATGTTGACAATATTTCGAGACATTACAATATCGCGAGAAAAAACACGTTATATTGTAATATAACGTGTTTGACAATTTTACGGTGACAGATATAAATGCTACTAAGCTTTCATTAAAAGAACATCCCGCAACGAAATTAATCAGAAAATAATAGTGGTGAAGTAGGATAAGGCCAAGTTATAGTGACACAGCTTGGGAGATGTCTATATCAAGCAGAACAGCCTATCATGGGCTACCATGATAGGCTGTTTGAACTACCTGTAACTCTTTTTTCTTACCAACTGACCGACAACATTACAAAAGTTGGGTAGACTAGTCTCTGAAAGTCAGCCAAATCGCCTCAATATATGGACACTGTTAGTGTAGCGTGCTGTGCTAGTGTGAACCAGCCCTAATTAACATTTATGAAGATGAGTGAGGGTAGTTGAATAAACGCCTTCACTTTGCTGTCGCGGTACCTCTAATACTTCTGTCTCCCCGCGACCACGCTGGTGCAATCCGGTCGAAACGTCGAGATTAAATGTCAATTCGCGATAAATACCCGTATTCATATGTTTTATAATGTAGACTAGTCTCTGATTTATTAAATTGATAAAAAATCTGTGACTTAGATTTGGTAGAAAGTATTAAGAACTTCTTTAGGCGCGTTGAGCACTTTTTAAGTAAAAAATAATGGATTTCGCGTCACCTAACACTGCGTAGCACTCGAAGACGATAGGATCGGTTCCGAGTTTTCAAGTCTATCGGCAGTCCCCAAACACTGCCCTGCATGTTTATCTTATTAAGGACTAGCTTCTGCCCGCGACTTCGTTCGCATGAAATTTTGATATCGCAACGCATCGCCTGCTCAACGGATGTTTTTTTCCCGCTTACAACATTTCTTATTGCTGTTCCGCTCCTATTGGTCATAGCGTGATGTTATATAACTTATAGCCTTCTTCGATAAATGCACTATCCAACGCAAAAAGATTTTTTCAATTCGAGACGGTAGTTCCTGAGATTAGCGCGTTAAACCAAACAAACAAACAAACTCTTTTGCTTTATAATATAAGTATAGATTTTGACTTTTAAGCCAAGGAACGAAGAATGTCTCAAACGTAACACATGGTGGACAACGCTCCGTGAAGTAGATTTAATAATAAAAGTATTATGATAAAGAAAGGGCCAATACCACCATTGAACCTAAACGCTTTCAGCACTTCTAAACGCGTTCAACAGCTGTCTGAATCTATGTTGCGTTGCAGTCTGATCAGATACTGACAAGTCTTGAACTCTTTTGCGTTTAGACGTTAATCACGTTCAGTTTTATTGATGAAATTGGTCCTAAGTACAAGGTTAAGTGGATTGGTACTTCTTCACACTCAGCGATATTAACCTCTGAAGCCCTGCCCTGAAGTACCTAAGCCGCATTTAAATCATAACACATTATGTATAAAATGGGCACTACATAATCTACCTAAAAGCACTTTCTCGTATAGCTCATTTTCATAAAACAGTAAATAAACATACTTTTTCCTTCATTCTCGGTATATTACGAGTATGTTAATAATGATAAAAATTTACAGCGAAGGCTGAAATTGAAAGTGCTGGATGAACGGGGTATTGCGGTTGGCTGAGCGAGAAATGGGCGAGGATATATGAAGATGAGAGGTTTTTCAGAAAATTATATGAACCGTAAATAATACGCACGGTGCTATACAAGGGGGAGTGCGGTAAAATAGGTACTTAGGTGAGAGTACCTATTTTACCGCACGGTCCGTTGTAATTTTTAACTTTTGAACAATGTATACAGGCTTCTTAAATGCACTTTTTGAACAAGTGTGTTGAAAACATCATTATCATTTATCAGTTCGGCTAACTGCTTGGGGAATACAGGGTGATGTCATGACTATAACTACAACTTACCTTTTTTTTTCGAATGGGAAATCTTCTAATGACTTCTCCCACTCTGGGCGGATCAGGAGGGAGTGTCAGACTTTTTACTGACTAAAACCCATCCATGTTCCATCCTCGCCCTTTATGTTCAGTATCTCTTTCGAACAGTCCTGCAGCAACTATGATTTACCTAACTATAACTTCTACTACGATCTGATTAAAATCATTGAATTATTTACAACTCGAGTTTAGTTAAGTGCTAAGTATACCTAATGTGAGTACAATAAAACTAGAATCTTAAAAAATACGTTAAAAAATTAACTTAAATAAAAACTAAAAAGAAAGAAATAAGCCCTATAGTTTAGAATTCTGTGCCCGCATAGTTCCCGTTCCCGTGGAACTACGGGGATTAAATACAGCCTATGTTACTCAGGGTGAATGTAGCTTTCCAATGGTGAAAGAATTTTTGAAATCGGCTTAGTTGTTTTTGAGGTTATTCATTACAACCAAACAAACAAAGTTTTCCTCTTTATAATATTAGTGTAGACTAAGTAAATTCGTAATTAGAATGAAGATACTTCATTATTTTAGTCTAAGAAACTTACAAAACACCCTGAAAGACAAATCAAGCCTACGTTTCAACGTTGTCACCGCACTTGGTGCCTCAGGCACCCCGCCGAAGGAATGAATACGTTCGAAACCTCCACAAAAGAAGTCATTAGCTGAGCAAACTGGGGCTCTTTGCTCCCCAGGGATGGCGGTGGTGACGAATTATATACTTTATTTGTTATGTTAATAAAAGGTAGGTTTTCGTTTGTTTTGTTAATTTGAAGGACGTTTTTATGGGAATGAAAAGGGAGTTTGAAATGAGTGTTAATTTTAGCTGTTTTAATTGGCGGTTGGAGCTACTTTGTGCTAATTGAGAAAGATGAAACCCGAGATGCTGATGTTATAGTATGACTTGGAATATTGTTATGCCCACGGTGAAAGGGGTTTGAACTTTTTGGCCGCATTTTTTTCCGCCTTTATGTTTTTTTTTTTTCAAAGTTGCGGCCACGCTTGGGACTTATGGTAATCGATAGCTGGTATCAATACAAACAAATTTTATATCGGACAAAATGATCTAAAGTGTCACATTTCCGATATATTAGCTATCAAAGTTAAAATCCAATCACTGATAGCAACTTTAGCACAACTTTGATTTGATCAAAATGGTGGAAAAACAATCCGGTCAACCTTCGTCAACAGAGGAGGCACGGGGACGAGGTTTAAAACAAAATAATGAAACAGAGTACAAACTATCGTTACCTGTTTTTTAAACACAGTACAGTTAATGAACGAAGTAACCTTCGTTTAATAAACAATAAGAAGTCCGTGAAAGGACCCGCTGGAAGGACAGAGTTCGACCTTACGTACGTACCTACTATTACGACCCGATTGGCGTAGTGGTAGTGACGCTGCCTTACGTTGTTAGGGTCCTGGGTTCGAATCCCGGTAGGAGCAAATGTTTGTGTGATGAGCACGGACATTTGTTTCCGAGTCATGGATGTTTATATGTATAATAAGTATGTATTTACAAACAAAAAAGTATACATGTAGTATATCAACTATCTAGTGTCCACGACACAAGCTTTGCTTAGTGTGGCACTAGGTGGCGCTGTGTGTTAATGTCCAGCGATATTTATTTATTTATTTATTTATTACTTCCATACATTGGCGTCAAACATAATTTTCATAGATAGTGCTGCCATCTGTGTGTTTAAAGACACGTACTTTTCAACTATTTGACAGCTTACAACTGTCATAACAAGAACAGCTATTTAAGACAACGTGTCAGTGAAGTAGATAGCCTAGCGGAGAAAGCGGTTGCCTTGTGAATAATAAATAATAATATTAATAAATAATAAATATCGCTGGACATTAACACACAGCGCCACCTAGTGCCACACTAAGCATAGCTTGTGTCATGGACACTAGATAATAATAGTTCCCAAGTTCAAATCCGTAGTCAAGAAATTACTTTATGTATCTAACAGTTGAGGTACACAGTTTTAAAAACGAAAACCAGTGTTGCGCATCTACATTGTATTATATACTGTATTATCTATGCTGTCCGGTGAGCCACGCGCTTAGTACCCGCCCGCCACAGACCACGGAGATGTTCACTACTAGATATGGCACTTATTGCTACAAACCGAGCCCGTTGGGTTTTGCCATCGGAAATAAAACTTAACGAACTATAACTTTTATATAGGTTTCTATAAAAATACAACCTTAATCCCAATGTGAAAATTCATTCTTTGAGTGGATTATTTTTTGTTGCTTCTCGATAATTGTGGTTCAGGTTGTGCAGTCGACCAAACTTGTATTTGACCACCGTAAAGACTACTCCTACTTGCAGCGCCTGGCCGCTGAACACTAAAACAACTTTTTCTTCTTTAATCCTCTTTTTCGTTTTATTCTGTTGGCCGAAAACGTCAGTTCAAACCAATCTAGAGATTTTGTTTTTACAATAAAGTATTCAGAAAACTAAAATACTTTCACTTACGGGATATTTCCGTGATTGTCTTTTATTTTGAGCTCCCGATATTTAGATGCTGTAGCAAGCGCCATGATTGCGAGTTGACTGGAGAATGCGGGTGGATGGAAACAAAAATAAAAACTATTTTGCAAAAAATATAACCGACTTCGCACAAATGTTATATTTTGTGCGAATTTGGTTATATTTTTTGCAAAATAGTTTTTATTTTTCACTTTTTTGTGGTTCACATACGCATACCCTGGTGTAAACAATAGACAGACATGAGATTTTAGCGATCCCAGTACATTTGCTATCATTTATTGAGGAGTTCCGTTGCCTATGTTCCGAAGTTCTTTATCAGATATTTACCAAATTGAAATGGGATCACTCCGAGAAAGTACTCTTCCTAAAACTACCCAAATCGCTTCTGGTGTGTTTATAAAATTGAAGGAGTTCCCTCTATTCCTCCAGGATCTCATTAAATGGTACTAAACACATCTAACCGAAACTTGGGTGTATTGTACACTTCTGCGTACTCCCTCAGAGCATACAGGCAACAACAAAGCGATTGCAGCAATTACTGCAGCTTTGCCGTGTATTTTTGAAGAGTTCCATTGTATATCTCTGAAGACCTGCATCAGATCTTCAGCAAATTAAAATAAGACCACATGAAAAGCACTAGCTTTCAAATAAAAAAATAATCATCAAAATCGGTTCACCCAGTCGAAAGTTCTGAGATAACAAACACAAAAAAAAACCTCCTCTTTTTGGAAGTCGGTTGAAAGTTACGAGCAGATAAATCTGTCTACCCTCTGTCTTTGTTTTTTACCGCGCGCACTAATGGAACTCAACACTACGTCACGGCATAACACACTCATGATATCACCAGGCTTTGTGGAGTTATCTCGTAAGTGTCAGTATACTCGTAACATCACTACATCACTAAAAAAAAAAAAAAAAATAGAAACATCCGAATTGAGAACCTCCTCCTTTTTTAGAAGTCGGTTAATAACAAAGTCCTCCGCCGCGTCTGTCTGTTTGTTGGCAATAAACTTAGAAACGACTGCACTGATTTCCATGCTGTTTTACCAATGGATATAGTGGTTCTTGAGGAAGGTTTTATTATATTATTTGTACGCGAGCACAACCGCGGGCATCAGGTAGTTAGTTATAAACCGTGAAAGCATGAATCAGAGTTTGCAAGTATTAAGAGGCCTGCGGAGCATGCAAATTTCAACAAACGTAATAAGTAACAAAATAATTTGTAAATCAAACAAATTCTTAAGGTAGTGTGTATTTCTCTTGATTGGATTACATAATATATAGGTTCCCAAATATATATTTTGAATGGACACTGATTTAAACAAGAGTTATGAGAAAAGATAAGTTTTCTATAGAAATTTTAAATTCCTCATAATTATGTCGTCTTTATACCGTTGTTCTTTTAAATATGTATATGGAAACACAAATATTAGGTAATCCAATCGAAATAAATACCTTGAGAATATGTTTGATTTACAAATTATTTTGGTATAACGTTTGTATGAACGACGCATGCTCCGCCGGCACCTTAATATAAAAACTCGCATTTTTTTTCGGTCTTCTTTTGTTTTACTTCTATTGGTCTACCCATCAACCTCATATAACAGTTACAGCAATAAAGTTCACTGCGATTTTGACAGTAATGCAAAGGTAACAGTAAAAGTATTCCTGTCTGTCATTGCCGGTTTGGCGACTCCGAGCTCTATGGTAAGTATTTGTATCGACACGCATTGGATTCAAATATGCATGGATGCGGAAAACGAAACGCTAAAGGTGTACAGTTAGCGTTACGACTATGGGCTGGCAATGTTACCTACTTAATATTTTATTTCTTTGTTTATAGGTAGGGACCTAAGTACAGTCACGTCTAGTAATATGTATACACTTTCCTTAATAATAAAGCTATTTTCGCGAGAAATAACGATTGTAACTAGGAAATTGGATGTTTTTCATAAAAATATGAGTTCCAGTACTATGTACGTAATAACATTAAATTTTAATCAGTACATTAGGAGAACCACAATTTAAAAAAAATCTAAGTGTTTACATATTATTAGACGTGACTGTACACAGGGAAAACCGAATTGTTGGGAGTCAAAACTCCTTCGCGGTGTAATACACCGAAAACCAGTGATGAATTAAATAAAATACTTAAAAACAACTTAAAAGTAATCTTTTTTGATGATGATGACTGTGACAATTGCGTGTATTTTTCGTGAATAAAAATAACTATGCGACATGTTTTTTTTCCAATAATGAATTAAAAAACCCAAGCAGGCTATTTTGTGCCTAAAACACGTTTTTTAGAAGATTTTAATAGTATTTTGAAGTTTTCAAATTAAAAATACATGTGCAGCAACTCATGCAATTTTGAAGAAAAACTTATTTAGGCGCGTTGAGCACTTTTTGGGTGAACAAAAAACATGGAACTCGCGTAACCATCATGTATGCTTTTCGTAGCACTCATAGCCGATCAGCTACGGCGTAGCACCACATAGGCGTGAGCGGGGCACAACCCGTAGCAGTGCTACGACTGGAGCGGGACCTGTGGGAGAGGGAGAGGGGAAAAGGGGAAGCGGGAGGGGGAAGTAGGGACACACAAATAAAAAAAAATTAAAAAAATTGCCCACTCATCTCGACGATACAATTCACAATATTGTCAGTCCGCAAAGCCCCCCCGACCCTGTCCCGCATGTTTTTATTTCATTTGTTAAAGGGGGAGAAGGGGTAACCTAAAAACTCTGGATGTTTCACCGAGGAGGAGGGGAGCCTCTTAAACTGGCCTTAAAAGCCTCACGTGATAAAAGGATGGCCCCTAGATTTCCTGAATTAAGTACGCTGTCAATGGAGTCGATTCTGTTGTGCACTAAACTTAATTTAGGCTATTGCTATCTTTTTCTCTCTAGAAAAAAGAGAAAGAGACGGACGTAATTTAGAGCTGTTAAATTTAATTGGAACTTATATTTCCATACAAATGAAGGGTGCACGTAAAAACATCTCGACTAAAAACACGGTGAAGCGCAAGGCATAAACTAGTTTGACATCTCTAACTTTGTTCATAGCTATAGCCGTCCTTTTCTCGCATTGCCTTCTAATAAAATATAGCAATAGCCTAAATTAAGATTAGTTTGTGCACAACAGAATTGATACTAATGTCAAACTTATGGCCAAATACTCAAACGTCACTTAAATTTAAGACGCTCTCAAATGTGTTGCTGTCCTTACTTTATCCCTTTAGAGTGACAAAGACAGCAACAGATTTGAGAGCGTCTTAAATTTAAGTGACGTTTGAGTATTTGGCCATTAGTGTCATGGACGTTCGGGCAACCGTACCTACTCAATAATGAAAACCTATTCCATTCTTATTAACTATTTAAAACTTTTTCTTTCTTTTCCTTTTTAATTTCTTTAACGTAGACAAACTGTAGGCGTAACTTTACTGAAAATTATCTATCAACATGTAATTTCATCAAGTCGTAACCTTTGAGTAAGCTTTCCTTAACATTTAACCCAATTTTTTATTACGGATCATAAGTTCCATGCATGGCGTAATAGATTCGAAAGGTTACAAAACATGGAGTAGGCTCTTATAGAATAAGATATTTATTGTTGATATCGACTTTAAGTATTGCTTTCAATGGTAATTTAATGTTATCTATTATATTTATTTTATAACTTGAGTTAGTTTTAGGGTTTACAGTCACGTTTCATTTTCATTTAAAGTAACGATTTTGAACTGGATTCAATAAGCAGTAAATGATAGAATCAAAGCAAGTATGTCTGCTGGATCGAGACCATTCAGAGTTCTCGGACTCAATGTAATGCACTCAAAACATAGTGCTGATGTTTGATGCACTGAAAAGAATAGGGGTCATACAGGTATTTCATCATCATCATCATCAGCCTCTTACTTGTTCCCACTGCTGGGACACAGGCTTCCTCTCTATAAGAGGGAATGGGCTAAATTCCACCACGCGGGCCCAGTGCGGATTGGTAGATGTCACATATCTTTTTGGTTCTAGGACCTTTTTAGGTTTCCTTTACCGTTTTGAGAGCAGTGGTGATGAAATAAATTACGCAAAGTAATGCGCCTGTCTGGGTTCGAACCCACGAGTTACTGTTCGTAAGTCGGGGCTGCCACCACTGGGCCACCGCTGCTCAAGCAAGATATTTAACGTAAAGGTATTAAATTAAATACTTGTAAAAAGTTGAACCCACAATATCTCTGTAACAGAAGATTTCCAGTAAGGTCTAGATTCTAGACCTTATAATTTTTTCTAGACTCTAGAATAAATAAATTAATGATCACAATGATGGGGAGAACAATTAATGTCTTTAGGTTTTGTTAAAGATATTTTTGCACCCACTATAAGTCCTCTGCCTACCCTTTTCCCAACTACGTTGGGGCGGCTTCCAGTCTAACCAGATGCAGCTAAACACCTGTATTTTTCATGGAGCCACTGCCGATCTGACCTCCACAACCCAGTTAATACTAGAAAATACGAAACCACTTGATAATATAAGACTAGTTGTTAGACTTTTTAGACCACTGACTACCTGTAACGACTGTCAAAGATAGACAAATGACAGCCGGAACTAACAGCTTTACGTGCTTTCCGAGGCATGGAGGAAACTCTTTACGTACCCATCCACAGACCAACCTAGTCAAGTACGGCTTAACCTAACGATCTACCCGAGCGGCTGTTATTATTTAGCTACGAGCTCCTCATGCACCCACACTGTAAGTGTCACGTGATATCATCATCATTGTCTATCTACTCTTGTCTGTATTACTTGGACTTGGCGCAACACATTTGTTTTTTCATTCTTGGGGTGTCAGCTATCATTACTTAATCCGTTTTCTTTCAAATCATTCCTCACAAACCATTCAACTTTCGTTTTCTTTCAAATCATTCCTCACAATCCATTCAACTTTCTCTCCGTCCATCAACATTATCACTCTTAGGTCCATGTTCACCAAAACGATGACGGACGATTATCTAAAAACAGCTGTTTAAAACCTTTTTTTGTATGGGAACATGTCACATTGACAGCTGTTTTAAGTTAATTAGACTGTTATCTTCTCGGTGAACATGGACTTTAATAAATTACGTGACTAATCACAGAATTTAAAAGTACTATAGCAAAATTACCAATAGGTACCCAGAGAGCAAGTATGATTCTCACCAATGCCAGTTTATCCTCTTTTCCTCCATTATGTCGTTTATTTGCTGTGAACAGACACCTGCTATAATAATTATCAAAGGTGTCCGCAGTCATAAGAGTCGTAGTTTATTCCCGGGAATGTTTATCGTCAGAAATCATAACTCGTACATTATAAGCCCATTAAAACCATCGTAGTAAACTCATAGCCAAATTCTGGGCTAACTCACATTAATATGCCATCGATAGGCTTTGAAGCAGTCTAAAAAAATAATTTTAGTCAAAAACAGTGTGGTATATTATTCTTGCCGATCGATACTTCGATTCCTCAATTCATAGATTCAAGCCATAATATGTTTATTCCAGAATTCATTGGTTTCTTCTCGGAAAAACCTCATGTATGTTCCACGATTCAGAAATACCAAGAAGTTTAAAGTCAGTACTGCGTGCTTTCCGACAGTCTTACAATACATAAAAGGTTTAAAAGACCACCGTAACCCATCATGACCAAAGATCCATATTTGCGATCGTTTTTTTGTTCTAGACCAGGCCCCTTATTCACAACTATTCGACTCGCTTCCGATTCGGAAAGTCGTATGTCTATCTCGGTCGTTTTCGTAATGCCAGAAGAAGACAGATATACGAGTTGTCGAATCGGAAACGAGTCGAACGTTTGTGAATACCTGGGAACCTTTTTGTTACGGAGATATTGGGGATCAAAGTTCCAACTTTCCCATAAGACATCATCATTCTCTTGCCCTGATCCCAATTTATTTGGGGTCGGCGCAGCATGTCTTCTTCAACTTTCCCACAAGTATTTTTTTTTAAATACATATACGATAATACTTGTAAGATTTTTACTTCAAACACCAGAATAGTATTCAACTCATCCATCAGAATAAGGTTTCGAGTGGAAACATTATTCTGAGGTTCACCGTAAAACATGATTTTCACCCCAAAACATAGTCGTTTCCCAGCAATATCTTTTACGCAAAGTTACTTAATATGATGTATGAAATTCTAGGTTGACGGCTTCTTGAAGAGTCTATTTACACCCTGTAGATAGCACATATACAAGACCCAACCTCGGCAAGTATAGCTTAATTCTCAACCAACCAGTGCGGCTGTTATCGTATGTAAAAGTTGCTGATAGGGACCTTGTAGTAAATAGAAAGAGCTGGACAAAACCACAGACACAGATTATAATAGATTTTTTTCGGTTTCGAAAAATCCTCATAGTTTCCCTCCGTCTAGTCTCGGAAGAACAAATGTCTTATTACTAAAACGAGACGGGAGACGCGAATTATTAAAAAAAATGGCAAGCATTATTTCCTTTTTTCCGATGGGTAATCATCAAATGACTTCTCCCACTCTGGGCGGAGCGGGAGAGAATTTCAGGCTTTTACTGACTGAAACCCATCCATGTACCTTCTTCACCGTTGGTTCCGGGGCCGCGGTATCTCTTTCGTACAGTCCCAGGGCACCCTTAAGCTCACTGGGCCTACATTAGCCCTATATCAAAAGACCTTTATGTCATGTAGACTTTGCCCTCTAGTCTTCTTACTTTTTTTGTGTTATAGTACCAAACCTGGTGTCAGAGTATACCACCCATGGCCCTCTGACTTGACTTTACATGCCATCGAGAAATATCTCTCAGGCATGCTGGTTTCCTCACGATGTTTTCCTTTATCGAAACAAGAGACAATCATATACTTTATCTATACTAATACATATTATAAAGCAGAAGAGTTTGTTTATTTGTTTGGTTGAACGCGCCAATCTCAGGAACTACAGGCTCGAATTGAAAAATTATTTTTACATTGGATAGTCCATTTATCGAGGAAGGCTATAAGTTATAAAACATCACGCTATGACTAATAGGAGCGGAGCAGCAATAAGAAATGTTGCAAGCGGGAAAAAAGCTAGCATTGAGCAGACGATGCGTTGCGATATGAAAACTTGACGCGAACGAAGTCGCGGGCAGAAGCTAGTAATACAATATGAGGCGCGTCTTGGAGTCGAACTCAAGACCTACTTGACTAGACTTGGCAACATCTTGACATACTAGACTTGGCAACATCTTGACATAAGCAGTGATAGCATAATTGTGTGACCATCATCAGACTACCAACTTGTAAAATGAATGTTTTAAAAATGTAGTATCGACCTTTATGTCAAGAGCGATCGTGTCCGGTCGTCACGTTGGCAGACGTGACACCGTGACACTGACGAGTTCAATTTCTCATTAATCTTTAAAGGCAGCGTGACTGACAGTCCGCTTTCGACACAAATAAACTATTTGTCTTTATTACAGGGACATGCGACATTTCGTTGCTGAGTGTTTACTTATTTATTACACTTTTGTAAGAAATGGTCGTTCATGGGAATGTTTGGATGTTTTTCGGTTGAGTCGAAAGAAAATTATAATTTTTATTTAATGTAAAAATAATTTGTTGTTAGTTGTAAGAATATGAGCATGTTTGTTATCATCATAATTGACCTGTAATTTATTTGTTTTTCTTCCATTTCCTCTTTTTCCATACGTCTCTATAATTACTCGTCACCTTCTTTCTAGCCATTTATCATCCTTCACTCAGTCCATTCGTCGTTCCTCTGGTCTTTTTCTGCTCTTTTTCTATCCAAATTCACACTCAAAACTTTATATAAGTTCATCTAAGTGTACGCATCATAGTTACGTATAAAAATAAAAACATTCACGACGCCATTAATAATTAAATCATTAGAGAATAAAAATTAAGAAATTTGAAGAGTTAATAATTATACTAAGTATATTACTTATAGTATTCGACAAAAACGCCAAGAACCAAAAGATAAACAATGCGGTACGTACCTAATATTATGAAAACATCGCACCCATATTTTGGGACGTAATAAATCACAGGAACGTCTAGATATAAACCTTACGAGTACATACAACTTAACAATATTGTCACAGCCTAAAACATGATGGAAAATTCCGAAATAGAAGCAAAAGATACAGTTTCATCAACCTGTTTTTCAGAGACACACGTTCACGACACAAAATCCGGATTTTCAACCGTTTTAAGAATCAAAACAATAACTTAACGTGACCCAAAAACCATAAAGCACTTACCTATAATTAGGATGAACCTCGAAATGGCGATCAACAATTGTTTATATTATTCCACGTAAACTCGCGCGCACTTTTCAACACGACACCCGACGCGGGCAAGCCTCGATTGAGGAATGAATGAATTCAGGGGTTGCGACGGTGGGCGGGGCTGCTCTGTAACACCAGCACCCAGCTGAATTGAAAAGTCGCACCCTCCCTCCACATCAATACGAGAAACGACCTTCTTAATTTCCCAAGTTCATGGAAAACTCGACGTGATTCTGCGACTAACCTACTCATTTCAGAAGTTATTTGACTTTTGGATGTTCGTTTTATGATCATGTGCTTCTGAATTTTGTTGGTTGTTTTATATTTATTGTGAGGGAGTGGGCTATTGAAATAATTCACAGAATCATGTCGACATAAGGCGCGATGTCTGTCATCTAGTTGGATCTGTTTGGATTCTTGAGCGCTGTATGGCATTATTACATCGTATATAACTATGTTCACTGTTTTACTTCTGAAATAAATGCTGGAGAGAAAATTGCTGATCTTTTTGAATGTTAATGTCCAGCGATATTTTTTTTGTTTTAATGAGAAACACGTGTATATTACAGACATTGGTTCTTATTTATAGTGAGGATCCTTCAAGAAAATTATAGCCTTCGTTAACAGTTCACATATATAAATGTTATGCAGAAACAGTAGGTACACCTACACCTAGACATGTCGCTAGTTATATTTAAGTCCCAGTTTATTTAAACTGGATTTAAGAGCCGGGACCTGTGGCCGAAAAAAGGGCAGGCCTATACCCAGCAGTGGGTTGATTTCGGGCTGATATGATGACGATGATGACACAATTAATTCATGATTTTTCGTTTCTGTATTTCATTCATTTCTTTTGCGTTCCTCTGCCTATAATATAGGGTGTAAAACACCTCTTCATGAAGCCAAAAGGCACTTGTTCTCCCCATCATTGCAAGCATTTTTTTGTTCTACACTATACCTGGGAACAGTTTCAAATTTTTGACAATTTTTTTTTTGTAAGATTTTAACTTTTAATACCTCCACGACCCCCGTACTATTCAATCCATTCAGCAGCACAATGTTTTAAGAGCGTTACATTGAGTTCTACCACAAAACATGATTTCAAACCTCAAAAAAAGAAGTTGTTTCCCCGCAATGTTTTTCGCGTAAAGTTACTAAGTTTGATGTACAGAATGCTTGGTTAACGGTTTTGTGATGAGGTGGTTTACACCCTGTATAACCCATCAACAAGTCTATAAAAAGAAAAATACGTTGATACAAGATCAACTTGATACATACAGAACGGCTTGTCGAATGAGAGATTGCTCAGGGAGCGTCTTTGTACTTAATTACCGATCGTCTCTATAGAGAACGTTATTTCTATGCAAATTAATCTAATATGATGGACTAGCTATAGAATCACATAGCTTGATCAAAGAAGACTTTGACTCTGAAATAAGGTCCTTCTGTATAATTTTTTGATGAACGAACATAGCAACTCCTTGTGTCAAATCAGTCGACGAATATTGGCTTGATTTTATTTTATGTCAATGATGAACCATATTTTCTTAAACAAATTGAACAAATATTTTTAACCCCCGACGCAAAAACGACGGGGTGTTTTATGTTTGACGAGTCTGTGTGGGTGTGTGTGTGTGTGTGTGTGCGTGTGCGTGTCTGTGGCATTGTAGCTCCCGAACGAATTAATCGATTTAGTTTTTGTTTTTTTTTTTGTTTGAAAGGTGAATTAATCAATTCACATTTCCTGACCAATTGGTCAGGAGTGTTCTTAGCTATCTATACTAATATTATAAAGCAGAAGTGTTTGTTTGTTTGTTTGGTCGAATCGCTTGGCGCTAATCTCAGGAACTACTGGTTCGAATTGAAAAATTATTGTGTTGGATAGTCCATTTATCGAGGAAGGCTTTAGGCTATATAACATCACGTTACGACCATTAGGAGCGGAGCAGGAATGAAAAATGTTGCGAAAACGGGTTTTTTTTTCCCTTTCGTTTTTCTCTTATGTGACGCAGACGAAGTTGCGTGGGTCAGCTAATGTTTGATAAAAATCGGTTCAAGATGGTCGCCATCACAAATGGCGTATTACATATAATTCTCTACAACTCCCTCAATGTGAGTATCAAATGAAAGAACTTGTCTAGTAAAATACTATAATACCCTATAATAAATTTCAAATCCAAGATGGCCGCCATCACCAAATGGTGAGTTAATTTTTTTTAGAACGCCCTGAATAAGGATATCAAATGAAAGCGCTTGTGAAATATGACCCTACGTGTGTCAGGAGAGTTTTATTTTTTAAATTTAATGTAACTTATTTTTAGGGTTCCGTACACAAGGGCAACCAACGAGACTCTACAGTACTAAGCATAGGTACTCTGTTCGTCCGTCCGTACATCCGTCATCCGTGTGTCTGTCAGCGGGGTATGTCACAATAGACAGACGGCTAAAATTTCACAGAATAAAGGGTGTAAAAAACCTCTTTACGGACGGCTTCTTGATGAGGTTGTTTACACCCTATAAAGGGTGTAAAACACCTCTTAACGAATACGATAGGTACTTGTTCTCCTTGTCATTCTGATCATTTTTTTGTTCTACATTATACCTGGGAACCTTCTAGTTACGGAGATATAGGGAGTCAAAGTTGCAAGATTTTTACAAGTTTTTTTTTGAAATACCACTTTTTATCGCATAATTTTTACTTTAAATATCTCTACGACATCCGTACTATTTAATGCATCCATCCGCACAATGTTTTGAGTGCATTACAATGATTTATACCACAAAACATGATTATATTATTTATTATTATTTTATACCTCAAAAAAAAAGTTGTGTCCCAGCAATATTTTTTGCGGAAAGTTACTTAGTTTGATATACAGAATGCTTGGTTTTGTGATGAGATGAAATACATCCTGTATGTAAACCACCATCTGTTGCCGCTATAACAACAAATTATAAAATTTAAACGGGACTCCCCTGATTACTTTTTTTTTTTCGGAATGGCATCTCGCAGTTCAACCTAGAAAGGTTGTCGTCTGCTTAACCGGACTATCCTGTGGGTGCCTTGAGTGTAAGGCCTCCAGCCAGGGCATAAAACTTACAAACTAAGCGACTACACGCTTAGGGCACCCCCTGCGGGGTACGGGCCTCGGTTTAGGCCGTCGCTGGAAGAGGACAGCGAGGGGACAGGCTGGATCTGAGTGGTGTCATTATTTAGGGACTGGATTTGGACTATAGGCTCAGCCACGCGGGCTGGCACGAGCAAGGGACGGAGAAGGTCCCCTGATTACGAAGGTACGGTACCTTTTATACGCCAGTCCGACTCCCACTTGGCCGGATTTTTTTTCAATAACAAAACGCCTACCAGACTATAGCCTTTTGGCAAAGCCATAACTCCATTTAGTACAACGACACTTCCAAGGTTCATAAAATCTAGTAGAAGCGTTAAACACGCAGTAAACTTTTAACTTATCGCGGTCCTTAACATTTATACCGCCCCCTGTGTTGTTAATGTCCTGACTGCTGTTCGTAAATGCGTTGGGCCGAACTTTGTCTTGTCGTAAATCAATGGAATGAGGTTTTATCCACCGACTTCCTGTGATATTTTTGTTGGTACTGATAATTTATTTTTGCAGACCTTTGAGGAAGTGTTAAAAAGATTCATTCATATTTAGAAAGAAAACATATACAGGGTGTAAACCACCTCATCACAAAGCCGTTAACCAAGCATTCTGTACATCAAACTAAGTAACTTTACGCAAACAATATTGCTGGGAAACAACTTTTTTTTTGAGGTTATAAATCATGTTTTGTGGTAGAACTCAATGTAACGCATTAAAAACATTGTGCTGATTGATGGATTGAAGGTCGTGGAGGTGTTAAAAATCTTCCAAAAAAAACTTGTATTTAAAATGAACTTGTCAAAAGGTTGTAACTTTGACCCCCCATATCTCCGTAACTAGAAGGTTCCCAGGTATGGTGTAGAATAAAAAAATGATCACAATGATGAAGAGAACAAGTGCCTTTCGGCTTCGTGAAGAGATGTTTTACACCCTTTATTTAGCCATAGATTAGCATCCAGAAGTGAAGATGTTTAAAATAGAACAACGAAGTAGAGGTACATAAACAGCCGTTTATTCAAAATTGTAACAAGATATCAATTGCTGAAACTATCCTTAAGCGCCACAAATCATACCTAATCCAATAAACACGTAATTGTTTAAAAAAGTAGCGAGTAAGTACACAAAATAGTGCTTGCTAGGTTGGTCCGTGGATGGGTGACAACCCATTACATACTGAGATCCCCCGTGCCTTGGAAAGCATTAGTCCCAGCTGTCAGCTGTTGTAACAACTGTCCATCAGACCTTCACACACATACATATCACCACTTCCAAAAAGCTAATTAAACAATTGAAAGAGAAATTGATTGCGTTTGAGAGTTTTGTCCATTACTAAGATTTTTGCCAAAACGTAGTGAATTGTCACCTCTGATCAATGATTTGACGTGCGTATCTTTAACACCATGAGAAAACGGGGACTATCACTGTGATCTAAAAACTTTTCATCAAATTTCTTTAAAATCGGTACTCAGGTCCACATATAGCCGATAACATCGACCTGCCGTGGCGCATTGCAGGGCGACGTGACGAGATAGACAAGTAAACACCAGACTTAACGGTTTTCATTGCCGTCTACATGCGAGCGAGCGCCACAAACGGGTGTACCCGATTATCATAAAATATGGCCAAAACAAAGTTTGGAAAACTTCGGTTTTGTACGGATTATGTGGGAAAACTGAATTTTGAATGATAATTCTATGATTTGTTTACGGTGAAGCTTTTCACGGATTATGGGGCAGGTTAAAGGTGTTTATCTTAAAAACACTATGAATGCCAAAGATTGTGAGTGAGTATGGATAGATGGATTTTTATTATTCTTTCACGCAAAAACTACTAAACAGATTTGGATAAAATTTACAAACAGATAGTTTAAGACCTGGATTAAAACATTCGATAGTTTTTATTCTGATAGTATAATTATCATCCCATGGAACAGTTACCGAACATCACGCGCTTTAAAGCCAAAGGCATAAGATAGTAAGTTATAGTTTCACTTTCTTGGTGGCTAAACCCTAATGCTTCAAAAAGCGCATTGAACGTGATGCAATTTTTTTTTCTATTGGTTGGTCCTGTGACTGATTTCTCTTTGTTCGGTTTTTGATTTTTTTCTATTTGGTTGGTCCTGTGACTGATTTCACTTTGGTCGTGTCGGATGGCCGTTCCGTCTTATCATGAGGGCGAGGGAAGAGACAGTGCACCTGTGCCTGCGCATTTACACTTGTGCACTACATCAATGCTACCTCGCTTCGATGGATACCTTCATTGATCAGCTTTATAAAACAGGGCGTTGGAAACCGAACACAGGACCTCATGGTCAGCAGTTACGCAGTGGTTGCAGCAACTAGACGAGGCAGCAGGGCAAGTATGATTTCCCATCCTAAAAAAAAGTAACAAAAAAAAAGCAGTGCAAGTACGTAGGATTCGATAGGACTCGATTAGATAAATTTGACAGTTATTCTCCATAAAAATGAGTTTTTGACTCAATAGTTCGGAGACGAGACTACAATTATTTTTCACGTTATTTTTATTGCTAGGTTCTAATTTTATATAAAAAGCCGTCTTCAGCAGAGTTAAAGCTAAAACCGATTGAAAATAACTTTTTTTTAGGGTCCCGTACATGAAGGGAACCAACAAGACTCTGCATCACTAAACATACGCTGTTCGTCCATCCGTTTTCAGCAGAGTTCAAGCAATTAGATTGAAGATCGCAAATCCACTCAGTTTGAGGCAGATTAAATTCCTTTGATTAGGAAATGAAAGGCAATTTAGAAGGGACAATCTGTTTCTTATACGAATTAAATTGCTCCTATTTCCAAATTACCCTCATTAGACCGGGGTTGTACGATGCCGGTCAGTTTTGGTACGTTTGGAGTAAGCGTCTTTTGTTCTTGTGACCTCAAAAATGTGCTGGGACTTTTCGTAGAATTCGAGATTAGATTTTGCTTTACAGTACCTACTGTAGCAGAGAACATACCTATTCGTTTAGTACACTTATTTTTCATTGTGATTTTGAAGATTCTTTTGATATCGTGGATGGCGGATTTAGTGGAGTATATGCTGCTACATTCTTTGCCATGATTTCTTGATTTCCATTATTTGTTCTGTATTCCGAGATGTCAGTGTTTTATATACGATTGATATAAAAATATCGTAGTGCTGAGAATAGTTTCTACATTATGGTCGAAACTGCATTGATATACAACATTATTTTTTGTTTACACTAAATCCGAAAAGGGGTCATTGTACTCATCATTTTGAACAACTTTTTCTATGGGACGAACCTTGTAATCGCGAAAATAAATCAGCTGTTCCCTACATTTTGACGAGTTATGCGAACATAAATGTAGGGAACAGCTGATTTTTTTTTCGCGATTTCAAGGTTCGTATGTTATGTAGTTAATAGAACTAAGCGGTCGCACAAACGGACACAAAATGCGATTTATACTGGTACTTTAAACTGCTACTTACTAGTACTTTTTACTTTTTTGGTGCCATCAAATTAAGTAAATCAACGCAAAAATTGTCTCTGAGAAACGTTGTTTTTTGGAAAAAAATCACTAACACTGTTGTGCCTATTAATGCATAAAATAGAATCGGGGGTCATAGAGGTATTAAGTAAATAGTAATGATATGACATTAAAACCTTCTCCTTTTTTGAATTAAGAAACCAATATGTCTAAAAGTTGGCCTCCAATATCTGTGTAAATAGGACGTTCCTCGATATAGAAAGTCCACAACAAAACAAAAACTGTAATGACGCAGTTGGGGAGAACAAAGGCTTCGTTCGGATTCGTTATGGTCTTTTAACACCCATTAGATAGGCGTACTTATGTGGTAAATTAAATTACAAAACAATACCAATATCCAGTTTGGCTGTTTAAGGCAAGCCTACTGAATCTATTCTTGGACGACCTCCATTCTTCCAAGAAAGCTTCTACAATATTAAACCACGAAAATTGGTGAAATTACAACCGTGTGGTCAAATATCGATCATATGCCGTGAACCTAAGGCAGTATAACATTATTATACAGTATGTAAACCAAGCATTCTGTACATCAAGCTAAGTAACTTTACGCAAAAAATATTGCTGGGAAACAACTTTTTTTTTGAGGTTATGAATCATGTTTTGTGGTAGAACTCAATGTAACGCACTTAAAACATTGTGCTTGTGGATGGATTGAATAGTACGGGGGTCGTGGAGGTGTTAACATCTTAATAAAAAAACTTGTTTAAAAAAAAGTTGTCAAAAAGTTGTAACTTTGACCCCCCATATCTCCGTAACTAGAAGGTTCCCAGGTATGGTGTAGAGCAAAAAAAAATATCGCAATGATGAGGATAACAAGTGCCTTTCGGTTTCGTGAAGAAGTGTTTTACACCCTTTATAACGTAGCCGTAAGCCGGAGTACAAATCTTTAATATGGTTATATTATTTGTCTTTAGAAGTGTCATTTTGTAAAGGAAAGCCGGTAGGAATCGAGTTGTTCAGAACCTTCGCCACTGTAACGTAGCATCGCACCTTTAATGATATACAGAGACAGCCTCGATGGTCTAGTTGTTCCAAGCATGACTGCTGAGCAGATCCTGGGTTTGATTCCAAGGTCGAGTAAAATGTAACAGGGTTCCATCAGGAGTTACGGAGTTTGTTTGTCTTGGTTGAAAGTAATAGGCGCGTCCCTTATTACATCCGACTTAAACATAACTGGCAAAATGTGGCTGTACTATAAGGTACATCTGTGCCTAACCTTTCAGAGTTTACAGGCGTATTGTTTTGTTAAGTGACATACAGTCCCAAATATAAGAGGTGAGGCTATTTCTATGTCAAAAATCGTAACTACTCACTGAAATGTTCGTAAGCCTGCCAAACCCGGAAATCGAACTGACAACCTCACACTCAACAGTCAGGCAAGCAATTACCTGACTCCAGTGACGATCACAGCATTGCATCATCATTTCAACTGAAAGATGTCCAATGCTGGACAATGTCACCACACTGACCAGTCTGGTGCGGGTCACATGCAACAGATTCCCGCAACCTTCACCTGGTCATCGGTCCACCTAGTGAGAGGTCATCGGTCCACCTAGTGAGAGGTCATCGGTCCACCTAGTGAGAGGTCATCGGTCCACCTAGTGAGAGGTCATCGGTCCACCTAGTGAGAGGTCATCGGTCCACCTAGTAAGAGGTCATCGGTCCACCTAGTGAGAGGTCATCGGTCCACCTAGTGAGAGGTCATCGGTCCACCTAGTGAGAGGTCATCGGTCCACCTAGTGAGAGGTCATCGGTCCACCTAGTAAGAGGTCATCGGTCCACCTAGTGAGAGGTCATCGGTCCACCTAGTGAGAGGTCATCGGCCCACCTAGTGAGAGGTCATCGGTCCACCTAGTAAGAGGTCATCGGTCCACCTAGTGAGAGGTCATCGGTCCACCTAGTGAGAGGTCATCGGTCCACCTAGTGAAAGGTCATCGGTCCACCTAGTGAGAGGTCATCGGTTCACCTAGTGAGAGGTCATCGGTCCACCTAGTGAGAGGTCATCGGTCCACCTAGTGAGAGGTCATCGTTCCACCTAGTGAGCCCATAATTATAGCCCAATATTCTCACTACTAAGACACAGAACAGAAGGACATAAGAGGAGCTGTTTAATCCACTCACGAGCCGCGTGAGGCCTACAAAATAATAATATTTTCTTTGATATATAAATGGATCAATCCCAAACCGCTGAATCATTTTATTAGATTGGAGTATTATCTGAAATTGATTCGGTTTGTAAGTGAATTAGGAATGCTTCATATAATCGTGATTAGATTTTTTTTCTCTTCTCAATACATCTCGATTTGTTTTGTAGTTGCTAAAGTTACTTTTATTGTTTGTAACTTTATAATGGCCCTTCAGTGGAGTCTAGGATGTAGACAGATAAGAAGACTAGAAAACCGACCTTCAAAAATTAGTTTCATTTATTCGTTAACAATTGAAATTGTGTTGAACATACACGTAATTTACATACAATTATATGAACTATAAATTATTGAAAATATATTGCGAAACAGTTTCAAATATAAAGTCGAACAATTTTAAAATACCACTAATTTACTTAGACATACCAGGTTGTGTGTGGTCTCTTGTTCAAAGATCGTCAATATGGTGCCTCTTAGTAAGCCCCCGGCCGCGGTTAATTATTCATGGCAGTTTGCAGGGTACTTGTAAAACATAGCCAATTAGTCCTCCGTCAAGTTACGCTAAAGGATTTTGTTCTCAACTGTAGTTATCAAAATCTATTTTAATTAAACCTACTGACTGAAAGTTGATACCCACACAAGAACTCATGATTCATCTCTTCCTGCGGTCCTGCCCTTGTCCCATTATATTTGGGGTCGACACAACACGTTTCCATCTCTCAATTTTTTAACCCCCGACGCAAAAACGACGGGGTGTCGTGTTATAAGTCTGTCGTGTCTGTCTGTGGCATCGTAGCTGCCGAACGGATGAACCGATTTTTATTTTGTTTTTTTTTTTGCTTGAAAGGTAATTAGTCTGGAGTGTGCAATGTTTTTATAAAAGTCTGTCCAAGATGGCCGCCACCACAAAATGGCGGCCTAAGTATTTATTCAACAACTGCCTCAATATGGTTATCAAATGAAAGGGCTTGGCTAGTAGAATACTATACGCTATAATATATTTCAAATCTAAGATGACCGCAACCACAAAATGGTGAATAACATTTTTTTTTATTTCCTCAATATGTTTTGACACCGGTAAGCCGCGTAAAGGAACTTCGTTCTAAAAAGAAACCATAAAATGTGTGGGTGTGTGGGTGTGTGTGTGTGTGTGTGGTGTGTGTGTGTGTGTGTGTGTGGTGTGTGGTGTGTGTGTGTGTGTGTGTGTGTGTGTGTGTGTGTGTGTGTGTGTGTGTGTGGATGTGTGTTTGTGGATTATTATGATTGTACTTATATGGATATTGTGAAATCTGAATTAAATGAATTTATTTATTTATTTTATTTATAACCCTATCGGGCGGGTTTTTTTTAATTTTTTTTTTTTTTTTTTTTTTTGTACTATAATATTAAGAACAAAATTCTTAATAATTAATTACAATCTAGCCTAAAAGACTAATAAGCAATTTAACTCTAACTTAATAGGTATGTTACGTGATAGAATATGTTAAAACTAAGAATAGTGTTCATTTGCACTTTTACACAAGTCCGTAGCACTTTCTTAGAGTCTAATATAATTTATAAAACACTATGTTCATGTGTTATATGTATAGCACAACATTGTTACTATTACTCATTCACTTTGTACACTACACTAATTCAAAAGGTTTAGTTCTTTTTAGCCTACGCACTAGGTCTGTATTGTCTAGCAGCTGGATTGCCTCAACATTCACGTGTCGATGAAGTCTGTGTTCGTGGGCTTCAGCAAATTTTTGGGTAATGGTGGTGACGAAATCCATTTTAAGGTCACGATGAAGGTCGTCATTTCTTATGTACCAGGGTGCATTGACGGCATCCCTAAGCACTTTATTTTGGAATTGCTGGATTATTTTGACATTGCTTTGTTTAGTACAGCCCCAAAGTTGGATGCCATACGTCCAAATTGGCATCAGAATGTGCTTGTATAGGGTTATTTTATTATGTACTGATAGACAAGATTTCCTTCCGAGTAACCAATACATACTTTTATATCGTATGTCGAGTTCCTGTCTTTTCTTTTTCACATGAGCTTTCCAACGCAACTTGGCGTCGAGAGTGATGCCAAGGTATTTGGCTGTATTAGCATAAGGTACTTGCGTACCATTTATGAAGATTGGGTGATAGTCCATGTGTTTGTTTGTAAAGTCAATGTGAATTGATTTTGACTCATTCAGTTTGATCTTCCATTTTTGTGTCCAGTCATAAACTTTGTTCACAGCTAATTGAACTTTTTCTACTGCTTCTCTGTGGCTTAATCCGGTAGCCATAATTGCAGTATCATCTGCAAAGGTCGCAATGGTGTTGTTTTCCAGTTCTGGGATGTCACATGTGTATAACAAGTACAAAATTGGGCCTAGCACACTTCCTTGAGGTACACCAGCTTTTATAGCTTTTAGCTCGGAATATGCGTCCTCCTGCCGTATTCTAAACATTCTGTTAGTAATGTACGACTCCAGGATATCTGCAAATTTTAAATTTAATGTTACCTACTTGCTTACAGACCCCGTATTCACAAACGTTCGACTCGTTTCCGATTCGACAACTCGTATATCTGTCTTCTTCTGGCTTTACGAAAACGACCGAGATAGACATACGACTTTCCGAATCGGAAGCGAGTCGAACGTTTGTGAATACGATTCCTGGTCAAGTCTTATTGTTAATGGCCACTACCAACAACCTTTGAATGGAAAAATAGACACCAACCAAAAGAGATTCGACTATAGCTCCATTATTTTTCGCCAATGTTCCTACGAACATTATTCTATTTATTTTTACCAACATTTCTCTGCTCGTGTCGCGTAGGGCGTCGGCATCGGCAATCAATCTAATAGGACTACACATACGACTCACAGATGTCGGGGCTATAAATAGCGCTCTTTGATCCAATCACCTTTGATGTCGCTAGAAAAACAGATCGAAGAACAGTTTACGTGCATCGTTATGTATTTTCACGTAAAAATATGTAAACAGTGATTTGTAAATAATGTATCTTTCAAAATTTCATAACACTTTCTGTATTTTTACTACGTTGTAATCCTTCGCCAGAATCTCCTTTAACAACAGTTCCTTTATCACAAATTGCCTTTCTTTAATAATATTCTTAAGGTGAAAGCGCCAGTTTTATGATTATAATTCTACATGCGTCTTACAATCGCAAACGATATTTTCATCGACATACAACCTAGTACTAGCCTGCAAATAGCAAAAAACGTAACAAAAATTGTATTTCGCGAGCTACCCTGTCGCTTCCCCCTTAATAAAAATCTTAGTTACCGACATACTGAGATTACGCACGATCAACAAAGTACAAGGGTTAAGAGAGAGAGAGAGAGAGAGTAAGTTGAGTATGTGTAAAGTGTAAAGGGTTTTTCAAATTAATTTCCTGTAAGTAGAAGTTGAAAACGTATTGTATACAATTCAAAAAACACCCCACAGATAGGGTCTACTAGTCATGCCCCTTCATTTGATACCCATAGTGAGGCAAAGGTGAAAAAAAAATGTGTTTCACCATTTTGTGGTGACGGCCATCTTGGATTTGAAATTTAATACAACGTATAGTATTTCACTCAAGGCCTTTCATTTGATACCCATAGTGAGGGAGTTTGTGAATAAATATGTAATCCACCATTTTGTGGCGGCGGCCATCTTGGATTGTTTTTTATCAAACGTAGCTAAGAACACTCTCGACTAATTCACCTTTCAAACAGAAAAAAAACAAAACCAAATTGGTTCATCCGTTCGGGAGCTTATGATGCCATAGACACACATACACACACACACACCAGACACGTCAAACGTATAACACCCCGTCGTTTTTGTCGGGTTAAAAATAAAAAGTTTCATCGTTTTCCAAATTTTCATCCTTTAATACTCCTTCCAAAAAGAGTAAAATGCAATCGAGCACACGAATTGTTTCCGCAAAAGTCTCACAGTCACCCAGTTCCACCAAGTCCTACTAAATCACTGTAAATCAACAAATTATTCACTAATAAACCGCGAAGTAATTAAAATAAATAGTGTATTTGATTAAAAGGCGAGAAATTTTAATCTGAACTACAAGTTAATTTGCCCGCTCGGCAGGGGTTACCAATCACGGACCGCATGGCCACAGGACCGTTTTATAGTAATTGCTTTTCACTCGGCAGCTCACCATTAGGAGTAGCGGTTTTGGGTTGAATCGGAAAATGGCAGCGGTTCAATCCTTTTACTCACGTGCTGAGAAACCTTATTGGTAACTATATTTTCGACCCGTTTGGGGTTAAAACTCTAGGACCGTGGGATCCGAGTGCTCACAGCCTTTTCAAAACGCTTAGTTGACACTTCGCGTGACCTTAGGGCTGACTTTTACCTTGGCAAGTCTCTTGGGGACATTACCAATTGACAGCGTTGAGGAGGGGTTACATCTTGCATGTTGAGATTATACAAATATGTGAGAACGATGTAGAAAGACGTGCACATTAAGAGCGTTCAGAGTAAAAATAAATAAACAATCTAAAAATAAAAGTAATTAAAATGAACCGTGCCAGCTAAGAGATGACCAGTCCCGACTGACAGCGCCCGTTCACGAACATGACGCATGGACCAGCGCCATTCAATTCAACCATATTGAAGGGAACTAAATGGCCCGACCCACCCGCCACCATCAGCGAGACATTTGAGCGAACCTGCTATTCAAGTTACTTGCGTCCAGTCCAGTCTAGCCAGTCCAAAGGGCATAAATTGTATCAACACACGCAAACTAACAAATAGTTCCTTGATTTTAAATAGAAATACGTACTTTGGTTTGGAGATGAAATTGTAGTAGTTTTTTTTTTTCTATTGGTCAAAAACTAGTGGGTCCAGGTCAGAAAAACTCAAAACTCGAATCATTTATTTCAATTAGACCATTACGGCCCGTTTGAATGTCAAAAATACAAAACAGCAAAGCTACAGTCACAGTCACAAGGCATAATAACTTGTAAAAGTACTGTGGTTGCCCATTCCCTAGCGTAGATCTCTATGGAGAAGAAAGGGCAAGAAACTCCATGGACACTCTTTTCAATCAAAATATTGTTACAAAATCTTGGTTACATTATTCATGTTGCGATTACACATATATGTGAGAACAGTGTAGAAAGACGTGCACATCCCCGGCATCGCACTGGTAGCTCTAAAGGTAGGTACACCTCTTCTAGGAAATACAGGCGAAATGTTATGTTATATAGTAACTTAGTAATGTTGTTCATTGTGCTGAACATTATATTTCAGCTTCTTAAAGCGTACTTTCCCTTTGAAAGTCATCTTTTAATGGACCCTCATCGTCGTTATGACATTAATTTAATGCGCGAGTTATTTTAATTCTGTTGTATTTCCCAAGATATTCGTCTAAATGAAATGGTGTAAATGGCACTTTTGGTTGCAATTAAACGCTAAAGTTGATTAACATATTTATTTTGATAAGGATTAATACTATGTCTATAAAAACACCTTTCTAAATGCAGCATTATTTTTGACAAAAAATTAAAATTACAAATAATATTTGTAATTTTAATTTTTTGTCAATAACATAACAAAACAATAACCATATTATGGTTATTGTGAGTTAATCTTCAAAGATAGCCGTAATATAAGAAGAGGAAGAACTGATAGCTGCAAGGATTACTTTAAAAAACTACACATACTTACCGTGCCGTCTTTATATATTTTCAACCGACTTCCAAAAAGAGGAGGTTATCAATTCGTCTGTATTTTTTTTTTTTTTTGTGTTTGTTACCTCAGAACTTTCGACTGGGTGAACCGATTTTGATGATTCTTTTTTTATTTGAAAGCTGGTGCTTCTCGATTGGTCCCATTTTAATTTGTTGAAGATCTGATGCTGATCTTCCGAGATATACAAAGGAACTCTTCAAAAATAGACGGCAAATCTGCAGTAATTGCTGCAATCGCTCGTAGGTTCATTGTTCATACTACATCATGACGTAACATCACCCCTGTATGCTGTGAGGGGGTACCTAGATGTGTACAATACTCCCAGATTTCGACAGTGTTTGTTGCCTCTGAACTTTCGACTGGGTAAACCGATTTTGATGATTCTTTTTTTATTTGAAAGCTGGTGCTTTTCTTGTGGTTCCATTTCAATTTGGTTAAGATCTGACGCTGATCTTCGGTGATATAAATGGAACTCTTCAAAAATACACGGCAAAGCTGCAGTAATTGCTGCAATCGCTTGGTTGTTTATTGTTTATGTAACATAGTGACGTAACATCACGCCTGTATGCTCTGAGGGAGTACGCAGAAGTGTACAATACACCCAGATTTCGACAGTTAGATATGTTAAGTTCCATTTAATGGGATCCTGGAGAAATAGAGGGAATTCCTTAAATTTTATAGGCACACCAAAAGCGATTTGGGTAGGAAGAGCACATTTTTGGAGTGATCCCATTTCAATTTGGTAAAGATCTGATGAAGAACTTCGGAAGATAGGCGACGGGAACTCCTCAATAAATGATACCAAATGTACTGGGATCGCTGAAATCTCATATCTGTCTATTGTTTACACCAGTTCATAAAAGAAAATCACGTCGGTACGCTGTGAAGGGGAATTTTTCATTTTTTAGTGGTTCACATGTACTTATACATGTGAACCACTAAAAAATGAAAAATAAAAACTTTTTTACAGAAATTAAACCGACTTCAGAGGAAACAAAAAAGTGAAAAATAACTTTAGCTTCAGAAGTCAGTGACAAAAAAACTAAATCAATCAAACAAAGGTCACCGACTTCTGAAACTAAAGTTATTTTTCACTTTTTTGTTTTTGAAGTGGCTCTCTTTATAAGAAATCATCCATCACTATTTACACTAGAGCTCAGATCGCGAAATCGAAGTCATTTGTATAACAACGTTACGAGTCAATATAGAACTACCCTCTTTGGGAAAAGTGTCTTTACAATGGCCACGAAGATCTACAATAGAATTCCTAATGACGTAAAAGAATGTAGCAATATTAATATCTTTAAAAACAAATTGTTCCAATTTCTTGTGGAGAAGTGTTATTACTCTGTAGATGATTTTTTTTTTATCGATTAGAACTTTTTAAAAGTATCGTGTCCGCTTGACGATAATTAATTGTTGTTGTTTGTCTTGTGTCTGTCATGCATGAATAACAGTAATAATATAATCAATATTTAATCTAAATGTAATTCGAATTTCGACTCATATTTTGATTGTTATTTAATAATTTGTATGCCCAAGTGGCTGATCATGGTATTAACATTATTAGTTTATAATTATGTAATGAACACCTGCATTTAACCCATGTATCACAAATAAACGATTTGATTTGATTTGATTTTATAAATCGTGGACTGTTTTTTAGATCTTTTTAAAAGAAATAATTCCTTAACACAATTTTCATGTACCTTGTACTATTTTTACGTGTTTATGCAGAGCACGCCATGAAAGTACGATATTTTTCGTCTTCATTTCGTCATACAGATAGCTTTGTTTCGTAAATTGTTTTAAAATTATAGCCTAGAACCTTCTCAGCTAATCATTCTTTATATTAATGAAAACCGAATCAAAATCGGTAGATACGAGTAGTAGGATAGCAGGACGTACACAACAAAGCCCCTTCGTACACAAGGCTACAAAAATCTTCGATACTCAACGATTTTAGTCTTCAAGCGACTGCCGCCATACGCCATACGCCATACGCCATACGCCATACGCCATACGCCAGACGCCATACGCCATACGCCATACGTCATACGCCAAACGGCTAAATGTTACTAAATATAACGTCGTCTGTCCCCTGATTCAGCCCACATACACCTCCATCCATCAAATTAGAATCGGGTGGGAGGAAACGCCGCTGTTACCACTTGAACTCCAGACATAGCAACACAAGTGCCTCTACAGTTCCGAAGCTAACGGCTAACTACACTAACTACGTTAGTCTGAACTGCCGGCAACTTGCGACTAGAACGTAATTGAAATCTTTGTTGGTTAACTAGTTCCAGCGCGCAACGGAAAAAAGTTGACGATGAGTTTTTTTTTAATGATAAAGAAGAAAGGAAAGATGGAAATAAAAATAAATTGGGATTGAAAGAAAAGATGAAGTTTGTTTTAGAATTATACGATTTCTAGCTTATTCCCATGGCTTCGTTCACGTGAAGTTAGGTAACTGTCCCATCGGATCTTTATACCGGAATAAAAATTATAATAAGTGTTAATCCAAGGCTTTGTTTAATAACAACAATTTCCGACAATTTTATTAATAATTGTCATATTTGTCAAGTTGTATGACAAGTATTGTTTAATAAATCTTTCAATAATATTGTCACCTGTAAAGAGAAAATGTTTTTTAAAAACTCAAAATTCCAAATATAAACTTTTGTCAGTTTTCCACCATGTGTAAGTTGTATTTTTTATTAAACGTATTTTAGATTTAAAACTTGTAAAATACAATTACCGTTTACAATTTGTAACGTTTATTAAACTATCTGTGTATCGAACATCCAAATACATTAATTTGGTGATAGAGAATGAAGATGACTGAAAGGTTGTTTTGTAAAATAAACGTCTTCAGACGGCAGAGGAAAGTCATAAACTGAGTTATGAAATGTTCTAAGTTTACCAAAACTATTTTGAGAAGATTCTAGAGTTTAATATGCTCAAGGATAAAGAAGAATGCGTGTGTTGTAGATTGCCCATGTTATCAGCCGCCATGTAATACATCCGATGTTAGTGTTCCATCTATTCATCATAAGAAGCAAAAAACTCACTGAAATAGTTCTCATGCGGAAGGAACATGTGCACACGACGACCAATCAAGCCATAAAAAACTAGTGTAGGTAAATCTCTAATAATACGGGAAATCTATACAAAGCAAGGTCATATTTAAACTGGAAAAGTATCGCTTGATGTGTGTTTTTGTGAACTTTGTGCAATTTCCATTCAACCTACAACAGATAATCTAATAAGCAAGTGATTCCACAGCGTTCCCACGTGCCGACGATAGGAGCTCCCACCTAACAAAATTACGAACTTGCGTCTAGCAGTTAATTGAAATCTTTGTTTCGTTAACTAGTTCCAACTTGCAGCACTGATGCTCCAACTTTGTAGAACTAGTGTTTGTACAAGAATTTCAAATGTAGAAGTTATATACGTAATTTTGCAGTCTTGGAAAGCAGTGAAGTGTCTGAACTTTGTGCTAGAAAACTTAGCATAAAAACATCTATTGATCTGTATATTATAATGTTCTAAAGTTTTGTGTATTTCAAAGTGCATCATACGATTTATCCTTCTGTCGCTCAATGCGTGTAGTGTAGCATGACCACCGTAGAAACCAATCTTGTCGACAGAAGAACTGACAAAATGATATAATAAATAAGGCATCGTCGTAAACATGGAAATGTTGAAAACGTAGAAAAAAATGTGTCTATTCTTCAGTCGACAAAAGTCTACGATATCAAGCATGGCGACAATTTTTTCTCTACTTTCGACATGTGGAAACATTACTTAGCAACAAATTCACCGAACCAAGTGATAATTATACAATACGCGAATAAATATATAATATCACAGGTGCATGTCTAGGATTCGAAGTAAAAGACTTGACAGTCCAACGTATCATCACTAGCGTATCACGGCTTACCACGCTTGCTTCTCGCTTGCTTATTTAACTAATGAAGCCCATCGATTCAATACTAGAATAGTCCCCATCACTCATCCATGGCCTCAACCTTCAGACGAAACCCAATCGGCATAAAAGCTACGAAAAGAAGTCGTCAACTTGAAAACAAATATCTTTAATTACTAAGAAAACAACATTAGGGCGTTTCTCGTCAACAAATTAGATATTTATCGATTTTATACTAACCTAATTCTTTGGACGCTCATGAAAATGTATGAAAAATTTCGTATGAAGTCCATATTTTGTCACAATATTCAGTATTTGTGCCTTATTTGTCAAGAGACCCCGTGTCCGGCTGAATAAATAGATGAGATAGTGATGTACCGTCAACGTGATAATGGTATCGAAAGTTATTCATAACAGATTTGATAGCTATATAAAGGGTTTAAAAATCCTCCTAGTAACGATCATTTTTTAGTTCTACACCATACCTGGGAACCTTCTAGTTAAGGAGGTATTGGGGTTAAAGTTCCAGCTGTTTACAAGTTTTTATTTTAAACAGATGTTTATTTTAAACACCTCCACAACCCCCACACGAATCCTTCCCAGCATATTTTTGGAGTGCGTTACATTGGTTTCACCGTAAAACGCGATTTTTCTCCCAAAAAAATAATTTCCCGGCAATTTTTGCGGAGAATTACTTAGTTTGATGTACAGAATGCTTGGTTAATGGCTTCGTGAAGAGTTTGTGTATACTGATAACTTTTAAACATCATAAAGATCAGTTAAGTAATCATTACATCTGGCTTACCTTTTCCCAACTATTGTATTGTATTGTACGGGCTGGTAACCGCAACTCCACGTCAAAACGCGTCTTTTCCGTATGTCCACCACGCGGGCCCAGTGCGGTTTGGTAGATGTCACATGTCTTCGATTTTTTGGTTCTAGGACATGCCGGTTTCCTCACGATGTTTTCCTTCACAAAGTAATGCGCCTGCCTGGGTTTGAACCCACGACTTACTGTTCGTAAATTAGGGCCGCCACCTCTGGGCCACCGCTGCTCTCTCCAACTAAGTATGCTGTGGTCTATGTTCCAGTCTTACCTGATGCAGCTGAATACCAGTATCTTACGTACATAGAACGATAGCCTATCTGACCACAACCTAGCTAGTACTGGGTAATACTGTCTTGACTACCTATAATGACTTGCAAGATCTATGAATGAGAGCCAGGACCGACAGCTTAGCGTATTTTCCGAAGCACGGAGGACACTCAGTATGTAATTTATTGGAGGTCACCCATCTTCTGACTGACATAGGTAAACGCAGCTTAACCTAAAGATGAACCCAGGTCGCTTAGTGATGAAATTAATGTTTTTGTTAAATTGCTTTACGGAACTCTAGAAATTACCGCAATTAAGAAATTGTGAAAAGTTAACTTTGGATTTTCCGAGAATCTGTTTCACCTCGGCAAATTCAAGGAAGGATTCAAGGATGGATATACCAAGTTAATTACAGCGAAAACATAATTATTTCTAAATACACGGGGGGGAAGGTATACCGACGCGAAAACTTTAACCACATAGTATTCAATATACCATTCTAAAATTTTGATAACGGTAAACAAAAAAATGCGGGGCAGTGTTTGGGAAGAAGTGAAACTAAACTCAAACTCAAACTCAAAGCATTTATTTCAACTAGACCATTACGGCACTTTTGAATGTCAAATTACAAATTAAATCAAAGCTACAGTCACAGTCACAAGGCATAATAACCTGAGAAAGTACTGTAGTTGCCCATTCCCTAACGTAGATCTCTATGGAGAAGAACGGGCAAGAAACTCCATGGACACTCTTTTTAAATCAATATATTGTTACAAAATCTTGGTTACATCATTCATGTGTGATTATACATATATGTGAGAACGATGTAGAAAGACGTCCACATTAAGAGCGTCCAGAGAAAAGATTAAATCAACAGTGTAAAAAAAAAAGAAATTAAAATTAACTATGGCAGCTAAGAGATGACCAGTCCCAACTGACAGCGCCCGTTCACGAACATGACGCATGTATCGGCGCCATTCAACTCGACCATATTGAAGGGAGCTAAATGACCCGACACACCCGCCACCATCAGCGAGACATTTGAGTAAGCATGACAATCTCTCAGCCGCCACGGCATATTCAAGTCATGGTGGCTTTACAGTACATAGAACTCACACAAATGTGCTATGCAATTATATAATACTACGAGATGGAATCTATACAATGCAAGAATATTTTAAAATCTTCTGCAGCTTCCACAATAACGTAACCTGGGAATCAGTTAGTTTGCCTATGGTTGTGGAGCAGGACCAGCATTGAGCCAAGCATTTTTATCATTAATGTAATCCCCCAAATTATAATATGCTTGCCTACATAGTGTGCGTTTTATACAAGATTTAAATTTCGTCTCATTCAGTTGTAGAATGTGAGGAGGTATTTTATTGTAACATTTTAAACAGTACCCCATGAAAGATGAATCTACTTTAGCAAGCCTGAAACCAGGACCCCTAAACTAAGTAATCTATATCTGCTACGAGTTTTGCCCCGCGCACGCCGAAGTGGTGCTACGCCGTAGCGGATCGGCTACGAGTGCTACGAAGCGTTAGGTGACGGTCACGCTGGTTCCATGATTTCTATTCACCCAAAAAGTGCTCAACCCGCCTGAAGAAGTTTTCACTTAAAAAATCAGCTGTTCCTTGTTCCATACATGTTGACAATGCAGGTATTGCACTTTTGTTCAGCCATATTTTTTTTATAATCATTGAAAAGTATTTTATGTTTGCTCAGAACGGTGACTGAATGATGAGTGTTTGCAAAAACTTATTTGGAAAATACACATAATTTATCTTTATTCATAATCTTATTAATTATTGCACAAAAATCAAAAGTTAAACACAAAATTCCAATATCATGAAACATTTTATAAATATCGCTGGACATTAACACACAGCGCCATCTAGTGCCACACTAAGCAAGGCTTGCGTCGTGGACACCAGGTAGTTGATATACTACTTATATACTTTTTTGTTTGTAAATACATATTTATTTTACACACAAACATCCATGACTCGGAAACAAATGTCGATGCTCATCACACAAACATTTGCTCTTACCGGTATTTGTACCCAGGACCCTAAGAACGTAAGGCAGTATCACTACCGCTACGCCATTCGGGTCGTTTATAGAAAACTAGCTGACCCACGCAACTTCGTCTGCGTCACATAAGAGAGAAAAACGAAATGAAAAAAGTCCCCGTTTTTGCAACGTTTCCATTCCTGCTCCGCTCCTAATGGCCGTAGCGTGATGTTATATAGCCTAAAGCCTTCCTCGATAAATGGACTATCCAGCACAAAAGGAATGTTTCAATTTGAACCAGTACTTTCTGAGATTAGCGCGTTCAACCAAACAAACAAACTCTTCTGCTTTATTATAATACTCGTATTAGTATAGATTTGACTCCCTTTTTCCCAGTGATCTAGAGAGCTCATATCAATCGGAAACATCCAGTGAGATTTTAAGATAGGGGAAGTCATGGCAATAGTAATTACTACTGCGGGTGACAGGCGAACGAGTGACCGCACTGATGTTATCTGTTACAGCTGATTGGTCCTGCAGCCCCATTCCCACTATGACAAGACGATTACGATATATATATATATAAATTTATCGGTCATTTTTAGTTGGCAAAAGTCATATGGACGACAGTAAACGTGTCGTCCTATATGTTTGACGACCCGAATGGCGTAGTGGTAGTGACGCTGCGTTACGTTCTTAGGCTCCTGGGTTCGAATCCCGGTAGTAACAAATGTTTGTGTGATGAGCATGGACATTTGTTTTCGAGTCATGGATATTTATATGTATAATAAGTATGTACAAACAAAAAAAGTATATATGAATTATATCAACTATCTAGTGTCCACGACACAAGCTTTACTTAGTGTGGCACTAGGTGGCGCTGTGTGTTAATGTCCAGCGATATTTATTATTATTATTATATGTGAACCTTCCATTTAAATACACAAGCCACGACGCTCAAAACTACACGATTATTTGTCGTCACGACATAATGGGAACGTTTCCTATGGGTGCGTTCTATAGTTGGTTTTTTTAGTTGGCAAAAGTCATGGCCACTAGTAATTGTCGTCCACGAATTATACATATATTATCCAACGATAAATGAATCGTCACGACATAACGGGAACGGGCCTAACAGGTGTTACATAAAATTTCATCTTTTAAAATTAAAAATTACACACATAAAACTGTAATCCATAAAAAGGTTAGACAAAGGTGTACCATAGAGTACACCCAGATTTTGCAAGATATATTATATAACTAGTTTCTGCCCGCGACGTCGTTCGCGTGAAGTTTTGATAGTGCAACACATCGCCTGCTCAACGGAAGCTTTTACCCGCTTGCGACATTTCTTATTGCTGCTCCACTCCTATTGGTCATAGCGTGATGTTGTATAGCCTGTAGCCTTCCTCGGTAAATGGACAATCTAACGCAAAATGAGTTTTCAATTCGAGCCGGTAGTTCCTGAGATTAGCGCGTTCAACCAAACAAACAAACAAACTCTTCTGCTTTATACTTGTAATAATAATATTAGTATAGATAGGGGTCGAGCCTGTCCATCAACGGGGCACAAATCCAGGCTCAGTGACTGCTACTGCAAAAATACATAATGGAAAATAAAATAACAATTTGCCCGACCCGGAAATCGAACCCAGGACCTTAAGCTCATCAGTCGATATTGCGACCACTACACCAACGAGATAGTCAAGTTTTAATTAATCAATAAATAAAAGAAAAAGAAATACATCATATTAAACACTGGTATTCAGCTGCAGGCTGAAAAACTACCCTAAAATAATGAAGGATTTTCTTTTTCAACTCTTCCCTAGTCGCTGGATAGATGGCGTTGATCTGACCACGTTACTGCGAGGAGCAGAACGTCACATTAATTTACTTGGACCTAATGGTTATATTCGGAAGCTTATGCAAACGAAAGTGTCAGTCAACGAGCGTATGTGACGTGTGTTTTTTTAAGCGTTTTGGCTTTGGCACCTAGTAACGTAGTCGGATCAACGCCATCTATCGAATTCATGGAAATAACTGTTTTTTTAATTCTCAGAAAGAAAACTTCTCATTAAAAAAACTCTATATTATGATGACCGCCATGAAAGAAATACCGGTACCCGAATACCAGTATTTGCCTTCTAAACTAAGCCACATCACTAGAGAGAGGACGTCCCACAATTCGGTGGCAATAATTTCTAGTCTAGTAGACAAGGCGACAATAAACGTGTTTACAGGAAAGAAACGGTTTTATTGGTACAATTTATTATTACTATAAACTATTGGTGATTGGTCTGGCCCACGAGTTATTTTTTAGGACGAAACGGCTATTCTGGGCACAGAGTTGTTCTAAGAATAATTCATTGTTGTATTAAAAGAGGTCTTGTAAATAAAGAGTTTTTACAAAAGCACCGACTCGTTGGTCTAGACTAGTAGTTGTAAGCGCGACAGCTTGTGATTATAAAGGGTGTAAAACACCTCTTCACGAAGCCGAAAGTCGCTTGTTCTCCCAATCATTGCGATTATTTTTTTGTTCTACACCATACCATAAGGTTCCCAACCTTCTAGTTACGAAGATATGAGGGGTCAAAGTTACAACATTTTGACAAGGTTTTTTTAAATACTAGTATTTTTTGTAAGATTTCGACTTTAACACCTCCACGACCTCTGTACTATTCAATCCATCCATCAACACAATGTTCTAAGTGCGCATCGTGCACATCGTAATTAAGAGCCCTCTTACAGTCCACTAGCGCCGCCAATCGAAAAAATGTCATAACTCGTAAATAGAATCAAAAATACAAAATGTGGTCTATTATTACTGTAGAAAAGGCAAAACATAAACGGCCGTTTTTGTTACAAATGCACGATTTAGCTAAACAGCTATATTTCAAGTGGTGACAATGTGTTATAAAATTACGTTATTGCCTTTTCTACAGTAATAATAGACCACATTTTGTATTTTTGATTCTATTTACGAGTTATGACATTTTTTCGATTGGCGGCGCTAGTGGACTGTAAGAGTGCTCTTAAACATAACTGGCGAGATGTGGGTATTGTTTTAGGTACTCTGACCAGCCCTTCGTGGAAGAGCTTGTGGCTAAATCATAACAGCCGCTCGGGCCGAGTTTCCTCCGTGCCTCGGAAAGCTCGTCGAGATGTTGGTCCCGGCTGTCATTTGTCGGTAGTCAGTGGCCCAAATAGTCTCACAACCGGTCTTACCAAGTGGTTGCCCAGTATTACCTGGGTTGTGGATGTCAGATAGGCAGTCGCTCCATGTAAAATATTGGTATTCAACTGCATCCGATTAGACTGCCGACCCCAACATAGTTGGGAAAAGCCTAGGCAGATGATGATGATGACCAGCCCTTCCTGGACCGTTCAGAAATCACAAAACTGATAATCTCTACGAATAAACCAAGAATTCACGAGAAAATTGAGGCTTTTCCTGCCAGCTAATCCATTAGAGGAATCCGATACATTATCATGTATTAAGACGCTCAGGTAACAAGATTACCTCGACTTATCCACAGATCAACGTCACAGCAATGAGATTAATTTCTCAGCAATACGTATACATTTATAATTAACAGCTTGCAATGTACCACGAGTAAGTGTGATATGTGATACTACGTGAATATGGGCGAAAGATCAACTTTGAACAGTACTATTTTGATTGTCTTTCGGGTGTATTCTCGCTGACCCCACTGGTTTGTCCCACTGATGGGGTCAACGGGGAAAACAAAAACTATCGTTTCATTGACACCACTAGTCTACCCTTCTGGTGGGGTCAACGGAAAGTTCGCAATTTTGTTCCCGTTGACCCCGTGAAGATGCGCGCTCGCCGCCCATACGCGCGACGCACCGCTTCGCACCGGATTCATTTACGGTGATGTGATGCGTCGCGTATCGCTTAGGGCTGTTTAGGCTGTTTGACATCCGCGACGTGACATGATGACATAACGCCGCGTGCACCACCCCGTCCAATGCAACGTCCAATGCGTCGTTGCGACGCCGCGGGCAACGCGCCGCAGCAAGCGCCGCGTGTCCGTAAACAACATCGTATCGTATTTTTGTTTGCCATCTGTTACGCTAAGCTAACTATCGCATCGCATCGCTTGCACTGTACCCAGCGCGGCTGTGCATATGGACCACCCGGCAACGCAACGTCAGTTCTTCAACGGTGACATCTTCTCACGGTCACCTCTCCGAATTTAGGAACACCTGTGTGATTCCTATTATGAATCAAACCTCGATCATGGTCACTTGTATAATTTAATTAATATTCATGTAAAGTTTAATCTTATTAAATCTTCGTCTCCAAAACATTCTTTTTCATGCGACTCGCCTGTAGAAATCGAAAATCATATGTCTGTGTTTGGGCGTGTGAAAAATGCACAAAGCGCCGCACGACGCGCCACGTCTCCAGAAATGAGCACTTACAAAACATCCGCACTCCGCGGTGGTAAGCTGTTAACCTCGACCTTTTGAAAACATGTCATCACATCAATCGATTTGTATGAAGCAGTCACATCGAGCGAGTCGGTTTAACAAAAGTACTTATATCTACCTGCACCCTATAGGTCAGACCCTGAACCTTTTGCGTTCCTACATTATGTGTTACCAGTCATAACAGTAAGGCACGACGTTATTGTCATATCCTAGTACTTGTACAATAAAGCGAACGGCCAGTTGACTCGAATTAATTCCCCTTTGCCAACGTAATGGTTATTTTAGTAACCGTAAACACAGGGACACGGGACAGTGTTATGTGGGCGAGTGTATTATGAGTGTTCAGTGGGTTGTTACTTTGGGATTTATGAAAGATATCGCAATATGATGGATGTGCGGAGTTACGAGACTAAAGAAAGTAGTAATTACAACATTAGAGCGAACCGAAAGAGGGGGAGAGGAAGACCTACAGATAAGATAAATGAAATTGTGCAAAGCATAAGGATATGAGAGGAAATAAAGGGTGTAAAACACCTCTTCACGAAGCCGAAAGGCACTTGTTCTCCCCATCATTGCGATCATTTTTTTGTTCTACACCATACCTGGGAACCAGAAGGTTCCCAGGTATGGTGTAGAACAAAAACGGAGACGGTATCGGTTACGGAGATATGGGGGGTCAAAGTTATACTTAACTTTTTGACAAGTTTTTTTTGCAAGATTTTAACTTTTAAGACCTCCACGACTCCCGTATTATTCAATCCATCAATCAGCACAATGTTTTAGTGCGTTACATTGAGTTCTACCACAAAAAATGATTTATAACCTCAAAAAAAAAAGTTGTTTCCCAGCAATAATTTTTGCGTAAAGTTACTTAGTTTGATGTACAGAATTAAAGTAGGCCAGCAAAGAGTTTTACTGAAAAGAAAAACCTTTACTTTTGATATTCCTCTTATTTGCCAAAACACCTAGGCATAAGCTTCTTGGAATACAACGCATAAGTATCTTAAGATAGATTCGTAGTATGAACTTGTTTACCTACATGTACGACCAATACTAGACAAACATTACCCTAAAACACAATGTAAATAAAACCTCCTCGCGAATGAAACTGCACGAAGCGCAAACCAAACTTCCGATAAACGCCGTAGTTACACAAACGCTCTCCAAGGGAAATAAACATGAGTTTACCGAGTAAACATCGATAAAATCGAGTCCGATGCATGAATCGATTTGTTCGATTCGATTACTTATATTTAGATTGTATTGCTTTGGCGACCGGCTGTTGAAGTTACGAAACGACTTGTTTTTGGATTCGAGAAATTGGATTGCGAGTGATGCGACAGGCAAAGAAACAACATGCAGTTATTAAAGGCATTTCGACACATTTTCGATGACAGTTTGAATGATTGGCTCATGTTTCTAGCATCACATTAAGAAACATCATTCGTGATATCCTAATTTACATACGTGCCGTACGTCAAGGCCACGTTTTCTCTGCGCGTTTACGATCACGTTCACATTTTGAGCACCACAGTCAGTTAAGGCCGACAAGAAACCGAAATTATCTTTGTAACTGCCATTTAATGAATTTTGAACAAAATATCGAAAACTGTCGGTTGGTTTATGGTAGAAGTGGTTTTACAAACTCTAGCAACACTTTTATTACACTTCTATTGGCTGCTGCTGAGAAATTCCTGATGGAAAACCGAATAACATTTTGGTATATATGGTACCAAATCACCCCGAAAAACACAAATGATTGTTGATGTTTCACTGTATGCAAAACTGCTAATGTCAGCTTTTAGGACACCCACAACAACGTTGAGATAACTACTCAAAACTAAATAGGGCCCACCATGTTTTTTTGCCTTAACTTAAAATTGAACGTATTTGTTCAGTTTTTATGAATGTACAAGTGTCAAGTGGCCATTCAGGAATAGTGTAAAAATAAACAATGGAATCATTTGTTTATTTCCTTTAATAAAAACACAAATAACAGTTTTTAGGAAAAAATACACAAAATAAAGGATCAACATAATCTTGTTAAGCACACGTCTTCTGAAAAAAATTATGGTGCTTGTTATTTTTTAATAACGAGTGGGTCCTTCTCTGCTCCGTATGCACTCTCTGAGCCTATCTGGTACACTTTCAATCAAGTGAGTCACGTTTGTATGCGGTATTTGTTCCCAACAGACTTTCAGGGCGTTAATGAGCTCCTGCTGGCTGTTAACATCACTGTAGTTTTCTTTCAGGCTTCTTTTGAGTTGATCCCATAAATGTTCTATTGGGTTGAGGTCGGGACTCATGACTGGCCATGGCAAAACGGTGATATTAGCTTCAGAAAGGGCTCTTTGTGTGGTGCGGGCTGTGTGTGCGCGAGCGTTGTCATGCATAAAGACAAAATTATTGCCCACTCTTTGTGAAAACGGGATGACATGTGGCCGGATTACTTGCTCGATGTAACTGGCGGCGGTTACGGTACCTTCATTGAGAATTACCAGCTCTGTTTTGCCGTGTAAGCTAATTCCACCCCATACCATAACACTGGGACCCCCCCATCGGTCTGTTCCATGGACGCATGGTTCAGAAAAACGTTCCCCTTCTCTTCTCCACACGCGTATCCGTCTGTCATCACTGTAAAACTTCACTTTAGACTCGTCCGTAAAAAGCACATTCCTCCAGTTATCCATGGTCCATTCCAAATGTTCCCGGGCGTACCTTAATCGTGCTGCACGATGAGCCCTCGTTAGTTTCAGTCGAATAGCGCGTACTCTAGAGCGTTGTCCATCTTCGTGAAGCCGATTCCGAATGGTTTGGTCGCTGACTCTCGTCCCTGTGGATTGCCATAGTCGAGTTTGTAAGGTCCGAGCGGTAAAAGTACGCTCCCGTCGTGCGGTTAACCTTAGATATCGGTCTTCCTGGGTAGTCGTAGCCCTAACTCTTCCTGTGCCAGGTCTCCTAGCTACACTTCCGGTCTCCTGATACCGTTCCCAAACATTTCGGATTGCTCGTCGCGAAACACCGAGGTGGATAGCCACAGACCTCTGAGACTGTCCCTCTTGAAGCAAGGATACTGCTCTTGCAGCGGTTTCCATGTCCATATGACGGCGAGGACCAGGCATAGTGATCACAACTAACACAGAAACCAAACAAAATTGTTAAAAACGTGAGTATTCCACAACACTGTTTAGTGTAGACTGAAAACTTAAGTGACTGAGAATTTGTGCATTCGACGATTTTTTCGAGTACTTCACTTCTTTAGCTACCCTCTTGAAACCAATATGAATGTTGTCGAAATAAACATTGATAAGGGTTCCTAAACATGTCAGCTTGACGGTTCAATGCATAACTTTGTCAACAACTACTTAGATAACTTTATTTTGACCAAAATAGTGACTGATTCGAGGTGGGCCCTATTTTGTTTTGAGTAGTTTATTTGGCCCCGACGCAAAAACGAGGTGGTGTTACAAATTTGACGTATATGTGTGTGTGTCTGTGGCATTGTAGCGCCCGAACGGATGAACCGATTTAGAATTGTTTTTTTTTGTTTGAAAGGTGAATTAGTCGGAAGTGTTCTTAGCTATGTTTGATAAATGATAATGATAAATGATAAATGATCTTTATTTTGTAAGTAGGTTTTCACAAACACTTTTACACGTCAATTTTATTTTTAAACTCGATGGGGCCGGTGTTTCGTACCTGACTACTCTGAGAAGAAACAGCCGAAACAAACTCAGAGGTCATAGTCTCTTTTGAAGTCCAGACATAATCTTGCTCAATTCACATGAGGATCATGTAGATATTAGTGTCTGAGATGGTAAAATCAATCCAAGATGGCCGTCGCCACAAAATGGCGGATTACATATTTATTCAACAACTCCATCAATATACCCATATTGACGAAGCTAAATGAAAGGGCTTGACGAGTAGAACACTGATAAATTAAAAATCCAAGAAGGCCGCCACCACAAAATGGTGAATTAATGAATTATATTCCATTTAACTTTTAGTACAGTGTGTCGGGGGTTTTTTAAATTTTAAATTTAATTTTACTTGTTTAACTACGAGCTCACGGGTAACTCAACACTCTATTACTACCAAGAACAGTAACAAAACAATTCTATTTCGATGTTTCCTGATAATTTCGCAGAGACAGGTAGTTTACGTAATAACTTCCAAATTCACTAATACAGCAGGTATTAATGACTTCAGGAACTATCGCAGTCCGTCTGGTTTGTGTCCGACTATTATTAAGAGTAAACAAAGACGATTGACGCGCATTCCAATATAAATGTAAGGGCTATTCTTGAAAACATCACGCTTGCATATTAATGGAATAGTCAGAGCTGTTAAAGACTTCCACGTGCCGCTAGTTGTACAACGTGTAAACGAAACCTTTGCGAAGCCGTCAACCAAGCATTCTATACATTAAACTAAGGTCCATGTTCACCGAAAAGATAACGGTCTGATTATCTAAGAACAGCGGTTTAAAATGCATTTTTGAATGGAACATGTTCCTTTAGGCGCTTAGACGAGCTAAATTAGCAACTCTATTTGTGGTGGTTAAATGCTGTTAGGATAAAGTTCTAATCAGCTTGCACTACAAAGTGGTTGTTACCGTCAGCCACTGCGGGCCAAATAGCGCGAAATGAGTGGTTTCGATCGATTTACAACAAAAAAAATATTGATTGGATTAAAAAACTGAAACAGTATCACGCTAATATATTGCTGGTAGAATTATTTGCCAAAAAATCATAATGAGCGCATGCATATTAGTATGTTTTTTATTGTTTGAAAGATATTTTTAGAGATAAGTTCGTGATTTCTGTTTATCGAGCCAAATTAATTGTATTATATTTTCAAAACAGTATCATGCTAGCATATATCCTGAAGAATATCATATATGTTTCTGGTCTTGTTTATAGCAGTGAATCAAATACTTTTAGTAATTATAAAACTCGCGTTTAGCTCATGAAACAGTTGTATTTAGATAACCAGACGGTTATATTTTCCTGAACATGGACCTAAGTTAAACTACGCAAAAAATATCTAAGGGATAAACAATTTTTTTCAAGGAAGAGAATCTCGGTTAACAGTTGGACTCAATGAAACGCAATCAAAACATTATGCGTCGAGGGTTCCCATAATGTGATCCTTAATAGCGATACTATAATGGTGTGTAATCTCTCTAGCAAGGTTGTAAACTCTCGAAATATTGTCAACTGAACATACGGAAGTATCTTTGCACCCATAATCGGGACTTGGGGCACCCCCCCCCGTTAGGTTAGTTAGTAGGAATAGTCTCCGTTGACTACGCTTTTTAGGGGAATATATGTATAAAGTGTTTTAAGGTTAGGTTATATTAATCGGTATTTCTCAAGAATGGTACATTATCTTTTCATTAGCTTCTGCCCGCGACTTTGTACGCGGACCCTGTTGCTTATGCCAGCGACAACGGGGTCGTCTAAATCGAAAATCTGAAACGTCTGATGTCGAATTTTAAGAGCCCGGGGTCGAGAAAATGACGGATCTTTCCCACCTGAGCAACACATTTTGCCTTATTGTAAGCAGTATGTTGTAAGCAGTCTGCGTCTTATTGTAAGCAGTATGTTCGTTTGACAATATTTCGAGAGTTTACAATCTCTCTAGTTATTTTACAATCCAACGTGTTTGACATGTTGATGTTTTAGTTTCCATCAAAATCGGGGTCGAGAGTACGTTGAGTCATCATTCTCCAGCATCCTAATATATTTGGGGTCAGCGCAGCATGAGTTTTTCTTCCATACTTCTCTGTTTTTCGTCATCTCATCAGACACTTCTTTTCTAACCATATTATTCTTAACACAGTCCATCCATCATTTCTTTGATCTTCCTTTACTCCAATCTTAAGTCTCGGGACTACTTTGAGTACCTTTCACTATTCCTCATAGTTTCGGATTTGACCATCCACTTGAAAAATTCACCCTGTTTAGAATGAAAATGCGTCGAGAAGTACTTTAAAGTTCTAGTAGGTACCATACCTATTTTGGCAAATCGCCAGCAATATAAAATAGGTATTAAACAATGAAATTCCACGATGCCATTACAGTCCAAACACGTAGATATTTTAGAAGCGTTACACAAACAGGTATTATTGTTTAGTGCAGAATCTACCTAGTTTATATACCTACTGGGCGAAGGGAATAAAATAAATCGCATATCATTTCGGTTTGCAAGCGTAGAAGAAAGACGTGAAATATTGACTTTAATTATCAAAAAATATTTGACCCGCATTTCCATTTGTTTCCTAAACCGAGGAAAGTACGACGCTTTTAAAATTCTCAATACTACGCCTTAGTGTAATTTTGGACTAATATTTTTTTCTTGGACGGACTATTTAGATTTTTTTGGCATACCCTATTCAAGATATGACTTCTAAGTATAAAGAAATAAGTAACAGCACGTTCTCCTCCACGACGTAAGAGATGCTAAACTGACTTCAAGTTATTTTTTTTGTCTTATGTAAACAAGAGTGTGCTGCAGTGAAAAAACCTACATAGTGGCGGGTGATCAGCACAACTGACGGTAGAAGGTGGCAACATCATACGCCTTTTTTTCTGATGAGAAGTCCTCAAATGCCCTTTCCCTCTGGGTGGAACGGAAGGATTTTTACTGTCTAAAACCCATACTTGTTCCTTCTCAGCCCTTTGTGTTTCAGGGCCGCGGTATCGCGGTGTATTTATTTATTGTATATATGTAAATGGTACACCACAGGCTACCTGCAGTATTGTCTCTCCTTCCCCTTTAAATCCATCCAAATGTTGTCTTTAAAAGATCGCTTTTAGCGATAAGACCGCCCATTGTGTCACCCCTTGTAAAGTGTTTAAAATGTTTGTATTTATATTTTTATGGTGTACATAATAAAGAGTATTCTATTCTATCTCTTTCGAACAGTCAAGCATTGGCCCTAGCGGAACTCTTCTTGTGTGTTAACCTATTTGAGGCGCGCGTGGAAAACGAACACACCGTTGACACGGCTGACAAATGCTCAGTCCCCACACTCATGGAAGCTAAGAAAGAAAGATAAGAGTTCCATCCACATACTGAGTTCCTACAAATTGCTTCCACCACTCCCAAACAGTGCAAGTTAATAAAGTAGTCTGCATCACGAAGTTGGCACTGCTTGTTGGTCGTGAAACTATTCGGAAATTGTCGACTACTAAACTTCACACGAGGGAAACCGCTGGCGAATCTTATAAAGTTTATCATCATCATCATCATTTCAGTCGAAAGACGTCCACTGCTGGATATAGGCCTCCCCCAAGTGTCGTCACATAGACCGGTCCCGTGCGACTCGCATCCAACGGATTCCCGCAACCTTCACCAAGTCATCGGTCCACCTAGTGGGAGTAAAGTTTAATTATTCAAACAAATAAATGAGACCTATTGTTTACACTTTATTTTAAAAGGTTTAAACTTTTTTGCAAAAAATATAACCGACTTCACACAAAAAAGTGAAAAGTCACTTTATCTTCAGAAGTCGGTGACCTTTGTTTGATTGATTTAGTTTTTTTGTCACTATCATTTTTTGCAAAACAGTTTTTATTTTTAATTTTTTTGTGGTTCATTGTGCTTACCCTTTCACAGCGTAATGGCATGATTTTTTGTTATCATTCAATACTTTTTGATAATCTAACTATTATCAAAAAATATTTGACCCGTATTTTTTCTTTCGTTTCGTAAACCAAATTTAAAGACGATACGATGCTTTTAAAATTCTCAATACGTTACCCCTTTTTTTTTTTTTTTTAAGGATGGGATGAGTGTCAGACTCTTACTGACTAAAAACCATCCATGTTCCTTCCTCGCCTTTTACGTTCCGGGGCCGCGGTATCTCTTTCGAACAGGCCCGCAACCCCGGCAGGCTTCGGCCCTTGCGGGCCCCTCTCCTTTTGCTGACATCTCTTTGAGGCGCGCGTGGAACACGAACGCGCCGTCGACACGGCCTGTCGTCGTCGTTAGACGGCCGGACGGCTAGCTAGCCCATAGCCAGCCGTCCACAGGCCCGCATCTACGGTGGCCGGTAGCCACCACGTGGCCCCCGACGCCCGTTGCGTCCCCCGCGGCGGCCGGGAAGAGAGGATCTCTCCCTCTCTCGTTCCGCCACCTCCTTCGCTAGCATCACTGCTTCGCAGAAGGAGGCGACGGCTTCCCATTCCGTCTCGCTCCGGACCATGGATTGAACCAGGGCCGGACGCGAGAGGTCGCCGCCGCCGATCGCCGCCGCCGATCGCCGCCACGAGGACACGGCGGAGCTCCGCCCACGCAGGGCAGACCGTGTGCTCCACCGTGTCCTTCGGTCGATCCTCGCAGTGGAGACACCCGGGCGATTCCTCCCGCCCGATTCGGTGCAGGTACCTCCCGAAACATCCGTGTCCGGTGAGGACCTGCGTCAGGCGGAAGGTGAGGACGCCGTGGCGCCTCTCCAGCCACTCCTCAAAGAGGGGACTTACCGCCACTATCGTGGCGTGCCCTGCACGGGGTTGCGACAGTCGCTCTCTCCATGTCGCCATGAGATCGCGCCGGAGGTCAGTCCGCTGAGCGGCGATTTGCCGCGGCAGCGGAGTTTCCCCCCGGCGTAGTACCTCCGCGCGCCACTCATGCAGGCGCGCGAGGACTATTGCCTCCAGATCCCACGGCGGAATACGTTACCCCTTGGTATAATTTTCAGTGAGTTCCGATATCACGAGCTGTGTAAAAAATAAAACGGGAGTGCCCCCCTACTCCCGTTTTATCTTTACAAAAACAAAAAATCCGTGTCCATTATTTTCCAATACTCTAAGTGACGGACTAAAAAGATTTGGAATTTTTTAAAACGGTTGTAAATAATGCTTATTACACGTTCGTTGCTGTGAGAAGTGAAACCTGTACCTTTTGGTGCATCTCACGTTATAAATAACAGAGGAACAATAAAATCAAACTCTGTGTTACTTCTAATTTCCAAATTATTTATGTTTTTTCGTATCATCTTTGATTTAAAACGATAAACACAACACAACAAGATTAAGTACATCAATTTTAACGCACATAACTTCACTACTTCAAACTTTCTCTTATTTTTGTCAAATTAGTCATACCTAAGCCTTTGACTCGAAAAACCCTATTTAATGGCTCAAGGTGGTTGCTATATTAACCTCCGTATAGTTGCCAGTGGAAGCCAATTAAGTCAGTCTGAACTAAGTGAACAATGGTATCAAATAGCTCGGCAGTTCGGAAACAATAGCTTGGCTTCATTGTTTGATTCGGGGGTAATTTACTGAAAATTTGCTAAGGTCTAGAATTCGAATAGACTTCCCTGGCAGTGGAAAGGGTGATAATAATTTTATTACAGAAAGAAAGAAAACACACAAGGTATGTTCACATGGCAGGGTGTTTGGTAATTGGGCTCCTTGAAAAGAGTGATACTAAAGCTTATTTGCAACAATTTTGATTTCGATAACTTGAGATCCAAATTGGTTGCTTTTAAAAAAAACGATTTTTTTTTCCACCATAAAGTGCTGTTTTTTTTGGGACATGCCAGCCACACTATCCCCAACTGTACTCCTGAAAGCCAGAATCAACAGTGGCGACTACCAGAAAAGCGCCGAGACAATGAAGCTGGACGAAATCCTATAGAATCAATTTAACTGTCTTGGATCCCGCAATGAAATTAATCAGAAAGTATAGCGGAGAAGTAAGAAATAAATCGTAATTTCCACTTCCCTCCATATCAGCAGGAGACAGAACGAAACAAGGCCAATAGGCACAAAGGGACGTTTACGAATGGGATAGGCCCAGTTGCCTAGCACCACGGATAAATATTAACATTAATGGGTCCTAAGTTGTGAGTTGTTATAATATTTGATTCCAATAATAGGTATGGCAAAAACGCTTGCACACACGGAAATTTGTTCTAGTTTCTAGATGGTTCGTGTAATTAATTTTCCTAAGTGCTGATTGTGAGAAACCTACGCAGTTCAGGATGTATCATTAGATGTGTTGCCAGACACCACGCCTTCGCTCGTGTGGAGTTTAATAACTGTCCCTCTGACTACTGAATACTACCGAGATAAAAACTATATCCGAGCGCTTTTACTTTTTTATCTTAATATTCTCACTAAAAATTTGTAATTGGCCAACTTTCAATAACGTTGAACTATCTGAATAAAAAAAAATTAAATTATTGTTAGTTGTTGTTAAATTACTCAGTTAAATTACTCTGCCAATAGTTTGATCACAATTAATGAATCAGTCAATTATTTAAATTAGAAATTCAGACAACAGAGGCAACATCTTGCAACATTATAAGGAAGCCAGATAATGAATTAGGCGAATGTTTTGTGAATTTTAATAGTATCAACCTGGTTCATCAAAATATACAAGGATTTTTGAACAAAGAATTAGAAGTAGAACTTTTTTTGAATTATAATAACATAGATATTCTTTGTATAACGGAGCATTGGCTCAAATGTCAACAATTAATTTTCAATTTCAGTAATCACCAGGTTGGTAGTTCATTCTGCAGGGTAAATGCTATACATGGCGGCGCATTAATCCTAGTAAATAACCAGCTTAAATTTAAAGACCGCAAGGATATTGTAAGCCTATCTGTTGAGCGAACAGTTGAAATAGCCTGTATAGAATTGGAGCAGTTTATTATATTAAGTGTGTATAGACCTCCTTCAGGGTTGTATGATTGTTTTGAAAGGGTAATGGATGAAGTATTGCATAAAATCAGTAGTTCCAAAAAGTCTATAGTCTGTTGTGGTGATTTTAATATTAATTTATTAGAAAATTCTGGGTTAAGTTCTAAAATTATAAGCCTGTTTCAGTCATACAATCTTGATCACAAATTTCTTGAGCCTACTAGAATAACCCCAACTAGTGCTACTTGCTTAGATAATATTTACACTGATATTATACCTACCCAAAAAGTAATTATTAACTTAATTGATTCAGATCACTGTGGGCAATTTATCACAATTCCAAATGTGGACAAGAAAGTTTCTAAAAAAGATATCATTGTTAATCCTAAAAGTAAAAATTTGTCCCTAAGACAATCTCGGTTAATAGTAACGCTTCTTTCAATGACTGGGCCACCGTTGGTATTCATAAGAGTCGAAAACGACTGTATGAGCTGTATGAAGAGCGGACATATATAAACACTGTAGAATTTAATTTGTATGTTAAGAATTATTCTAAATTATTTAAAAAAAAGTTTGTTTTATAGCAAAGTCACGTTACTTGAGTTCAAAAATTAAAAATAGTAGTAATGTAATTAAAATGACATGGAACATTATTAATAGCGAAACGGGAAGGTCTTGCAACCGAAGTAGTGACATCAGCCTTGCTATTGGCGATAATGTTTTAAATGCAGACAATCAAGTTGCTACGGCGTTTGAAAATTTCTTTGCGGATATTCCCGTGTCGACTACTAAATCGCTAAACTCGTCACCTGCTGCTGCCGAGTCTTTACTAAAGGAAAACGTTTCAGTCTGTGATTCGGAATTCAATTTTCATTATGTAACCAGTAAAGATATAATTAAAATCTTTCACACCTTAAATGTTAAAAAGACCGCCGATCTATGGGGTCATTCTGTGGACGTAGCTAAATCTATTATAAACATTGTAGCTCCTTCTTTAGCAGTAATATTTAACGATTGTATTGATCGTGGTGAGTTTCCTGATCTAATGAAATATAGTAAAATAATACCTTTATTTAAATCGGGTAGTACATCCGACCCCACAAATTATAGACCTATTTCAGTACTACCAACTTTTAGTAAAATTTTTGAAAAATTAATTTTGGAACAAATGCAAAGTTTTTTTAATAAACATAAGTTATTGCATAAAAAACAGTTCGGTTTTACTAGGGGTCGTTCAACTACCGATGCCGGTGTTGAACTTTTAGGACACATTTATAATGCTTGGGAGGACAAATTCGATGCTTTGGGAATTTTTTGCGATTTATCCAAAGCTTTCGATTGCTTTCTTCATGAAACTTTAATCAGGAAACTACACCACTACGGAGTCCGTAACGCCTCTCTGGATCTTCTTACTTCATATTTGAGTGATAGGATTCAGAGAGTTGATGTTAACGGGAAACGATCTCCCGGATCCGTAGTAAGAATGGGGGTACCCCAGGGCTCAATTCTTGGTCCATTTTTGTTTCTCATTTATATAAATGACTTGCCTTACCTCATAAAGGATAATCATGATATAGTATTGTTTGCAGACGACACTTCTCTTTTATTTAAACTTAAACGTCAGCAGTTAGTTACGGATGATGTTAATAGCGCCCTGGCAAAAGTCGTTAATTGGTTTAATGTTAACAATCTACTCCTGAATGAGAAAAAAACCAAATGTATTAAGTTTACGATACCCCATGTAAGACAAGTGGAAACTAGTGTAGTAATCAAGGATGAAGAGTTGAAACCGGAAGACAGCACTGTGTTCTTAGGCATAACTTTGGATGCCAAGCTTCAGTGGGGCCCGCATATACACAAATTGTCAAAAAAACTTAGCTCTGCAGCATACGCCGTTAGAAAAATTCGTGATTTAACTGATTTGGAAACAGCCCGTTTAGTTTATTTTAGTTATTTCCACAGCGTGATGTCGTACGGTATCCTCTTGTGGGGTAATGCCGCCGATATTCAGACTATATTTGTATTGCAAAAAAGGGCAATTCGTTCAATTTATAAATTAAGTCCCCGATACGGGAGTATCGGGGACTTAATTTAAAATTAAAAAAAAAAATAAAAATTTAAATTTAAAATTAAGTCCCCGATACTCCCTCAGAGAAAAATTTAAAGATATTAATATTCTTACTATGCCCTCTCAGTACATTTATGAAAATCTTTTGTACGCACACAAAAATATTAATTTGTTTAAAAAATACAGTGATATCCACAACATAAATACGAGAAATAAACACAAATTTGTTATTCCTGCTACGAGGCTCAAGAAAATAGGGGGAACGTTCAGATGCCAATGTATACGCTTTTACAATAAACTTCCGAGCCATATTCAAGCGCTTAGTCTAAATAAATTCAAATCGTTTATAAAACGGAAGCTATGCCTGAAAGCCTACTATCATGTTAATCACTACCTTGATGATAAAAAGGCTTGGGATTAAGCTGCTCCAATGAAATTTGCTCTGCGAATATAGAAATTTCGGACTTCGCTTGTTTATTATTGATTCCTTTCTTTTATACACTTTGACATGAATGGATATTATATTTTTTACTTTATTGTTTATTATTTTGTGTGTGTGTGTGTGTGTATTTGACATGAATATTTACTTGTGGCTTTTGACATTTTAATGACTTTACATGAATACTTAGTTCAGTATTTTATTATTTTTTACATTTTTAGTTTATTTTTTATTGTTTTGTGTGTGTGTATTTGACATATCGTATTTTATTGACATTCATTTTGTAAATTATTATTAATTTTATTTTATTTTTTGTGTTTTTTTGTGAATGTGAGGACCATGTGGGTTACATTTTATTTGTTTTTTTTTTATTTTTTTACCCCTCAACCGTCTGACAGTTTGAGTTCTATAAGCGACCTACCCAAATGTCCTTTCTTTGGTATTGTTCGTCGTTTCGTTGAGCTCCTTGTGTTATAAGTCGAGCTACAGGATAACTGGCAAATGCTTGCACTGACTGGACAGGTTTACTCAAATCTGTATGGTTCTTTCTTCAAAAGACCATCTCAGACACTAATATCTACATGATCCTCATGTGAATTGAGCAAGATTATGTCTGGACTTCAAAAGAGACTATGACCTCTGAGTTTGTTTCGGCTGTTTCTTCTCAGAGTAGTCAGGTACGAAACACCGGCCCCATCTAGTTTAAAAAAAAAAATTGACGTGTAAAAGTGTTTGTGAAAACCTACTTACAAAATAAAGATCATTTATCATTTATCATTTATCATGAATCTTAGCTGTTTCTTAATAAAATACAAAATAAAATAAAGAAAACCATGAACCCTTAACACAATAAACATGAAACTTGCTAAGGGCTACCGCACACCATCCATCGGCATCGAGTCGACGTTGAAGTACCTGGGACTCGTACTCGACAGCCGATGGAACTTCGTGGAACATTTCCGCCGTTTGTCCCCCAGGCTGGAACGGACCGGGGCCGCCTTCAGGTGGCTTCTGCCCAACCTTGGGGGGGCCAAACGCCTCCTGCCGCAGGCTCTATGCGGGGGTCGTGTGGTCCATGGTCCTTTAAGGGGCCCCAGTGTGGGCGCGTTCCTTGAGGCGGCGAGCCGCCCATTACCTGAACGCGCCCCAGAAAGTGGTGGCCGTAAAAATGGTCCGTGGGTACCACACGATCTCCCGCGAGGCGGCGGGCCTGCTTACTGGATTGCCGCCATGGGATCTGGAGGCGATAGTCCTCGCGCGCCTGCATGAATGGGGCGCGGAGGCACTACGACGGGGGGAAACTCCGCTGCCGCGGCAAATCACCGCTCAGCGGACGGACCTCCGGCGCGATCTCATGGCGAGATGGAGAGAGCAACTGTCGCAACCCCTTGCAGGGCACGCCACGATAGTGGCGGTAAGTCCCCTCTTTGAGGAGTGGCTTGAGAGGCGCCACGGCGTTCTCACATTCCGCCTGACGCAGGTCCTCACCGGACACGGATGTTTCGATGTTTCGGGAGGTACCTGCACTGAATCGGGCGGGAGGAAACGCCCGGGTGTTTTCACTGCGAGGCTCGACCGGAGGACACGGTGGAGCACACGGTGGAAGTCTGCCCTGCATGGGCGGAGCACCGCCGTGTCCTCGTAGCGGCGCTCGGCGGCGGCGACCTCTCGCATCCGGCCCTGGTTCAATCCATGGTCCGGAGCGAGACGTAATGGGAAGCCGTTACCTCCTTCTGCAAAGCAGTCATGCTAGCGAAGGAGGTGGCGGAACGTGAGAGGGAGAGAGCCTCTCTTCCCAGCCGCCGCGGGAGACGCACCGGGCGTTGGGGGCCACGTGGTGGCTACCGGCCACCGTAGACACGAGCCTGTGGACGGTTAGCTATGGGCTAGCTAGCCGTCCGTCCGTCTAATGACGACAGGCCGTGTCGACGGCGTGTTCGTGTTCCATGCGCGCTTCAAAGAGATGTCAGCATAAGGGGAGGGGCCCGCCGGGATCGCGGGCCTATTCGAAAGAGATACCGCGGCCCCGGAACATAAAGGGCGAGGAAGGAACATGGATGGGTTTTAGTCAGTAAAAGTCTGACACTCCCTTCCGCTCCGCCCAGAGTGGGAGAAGTCATTTGATGATTTCTCATCCAAAAAAAAAAAGGGCTACCGCACACTATAGACAAGACTGTCTTGAGACAGACTATTGCTATACAAAACAATGAAGATGCGCACACTTGAAACAAAACGTCTCGTAGACAAAATTGTCTCATACCTACAAGACCTACACCGCTACAAGCCTGACTACCGGTTGTCGGCTTCCATTTTGTATGAATGCGGACATCTATGACATCTATGACAAAACAGTCTAGCGACTGCTAGTCGCTCAAGAGCAGACTTAGCGGAAATATGTGTCTTGATAAGTCATGTAAGGCTCCATCAACTTCAATAAATTATCAAAACTTGACACATTCAAGACATCTACATCCAGTGATATACTTTGAGCTCGACCCACAGTAAACTCTTATTTACACACAGTCAGAAGTAACAGAGAATTACAAAGTTTTGTCATTCCCTACTTATTACAGACTAGCTTCTGCCAGCGGCTTCGCCCACGTGAAGTTTCAAAATTGGGGTTGAGTGAGAATATTATAAACGTAAGAGTAAACAAATATAATAATAACAAATCTCCGAACTGCTAAGCTATCGGGAGTTACACGTGTTATTGTGAGTCAACTATAAAAGATAGACATATGCTGTCTTGGGATATTTTTTATATAATTTTATGTGGAATATTTCCGTTATACATGATTTCTATGTAGCTTTAACCAATAAGGCTGCACACGCGACGGAAGCTAAAAAAACCAAGTAACTTCTCCCGTTTTCCCAACATTTCCTTTCACTGCTCTGCTCCTATTAATGGTAGCGTGATGAAAAGTATACTATAACCTGCTCAGGAGTATGTAGAATAATTGTACCAAGTTTCGTTAAAATCCGTCGAGTAGTTTTTTTTTCTATAAATAACATACAGACAGACAGACAGACAGACAGACAGACAGACAAAAATTTTACTGATTGCATTTTTGGCATCAGTATCGATCACTAATCACCCCCCGATAGTTATTTTGTAAATATATTTCATGTACAGAATTGACCTCTCTACAGATTTATTATAAGTATAGATAGATAGATAGATAGATTTCGTTGTATAAAGTTCACAGTGCTTACAACAAACAAAGCTTTCCTGCAAATTAGGTTTTCCAGAAAATGCGGGATCTACATGTAGTTACTTAGCTTAGCAAAGACATTCACCTGCTTAAGTTTTCTTTGTTATAAGTTATCTTTCTTACCCTTTGGGTACGAAAACTGATATGAGTTTACGTTCAAAATGTTTTTCAAAATAATGATTGTTTTATGTGGTAGTCGCATTATGATTGTGAAAATCCAATCTTTGCGACAATCGTAGGTTTTTCCAAAAATATAAAACGCAAGCGAGTGTTTTAAAATCCAGGAACGACACACTACAACTTGGAACAAGGCTATTCTCGAGATAGCTATTAGAAAACCAGTGAAAATAACCAATTATTTAAAACTGCGAAGGAAAACACCGTGAAGAAAACAGGCGCGTTCTCACACAAAAATATCGGAAAAAAAAGTGGCCAAGTGCGAGTCGGACTCGCGGGGTTCCGCACCATCATTAGTAGGCCCGCCTTTATAACTTATTTTCATTATTTGTTGTTCTAGTAGCAACAGAAATTCTGTGAATATTTTAACTGTGTACCTATTTTCTTACCTTACCTATTAGTTGGCAGATTCGTCTCAAAACTAAGTTGTTTAAGTATAGTTTTTCTGGTTTAACTCGCTTAACTTTATATATTTTGTTATTTGTATGTACGTACGTGTACGTTGTATATATGTATTTAATCTTATATATTTTAGTTATTAATGATTTCTACTCTTTTTATATGTGCACCTACTGTGTATTATCTCTGCATCACCCTAACTGGACTGGTAGAAAATGCCTATGGCATTAAGTCCGCCTTTGTACAGTTTTTAAAATGTGCATACAGTTTTAATAAATAAATTACCGATCAGATACAGCCCGTTGACCGACAGACAGACGAACGAAGGCTTAGTAATAAGGTTCCTTTTTTCCTTCTTCCTTTACAGAACCCTAAAAATTACGTCCAATAACCCGCACTGGGCCTGCGTTGGCTACAGACTACAGCCCACTTTCCCCATAGAGAGGATGCCTGTGTCCCAGCCATAGTAAAATTATAAGCTGAACGTCTACAATACCAATGGTAAATACCTCACTATTACGTAACATTCTAATAACCAGTTACCTACATCGAGACAGATAAACAGAGCCAATGACCTTGACCCCTATTCACAACTGAACAGACTCTGGGCAATATTGCCCGCTGCCAGTACAGTACGCTTTATTGCTCACCTAACATGTTTATTGCGTGTTGACGTCATGTCCTAGCTTGTTCGGCGGAATGTGAGGTAAATATTAGTGTGTGATGTAACGTACTGCTGAAGAGGTAGAAAATCTTATACGTATTTTGATTCGTATGTTCCGTTTCAGAAGGTATGGTTTTCAACGAAATTTCAAGCATATATGAGATTTCAATTAATTAAAATCGGCCAAATGCGAGTCGGAATCGTGCATCGCATGTGTTATTTTATTATTTGTTGTTACACAGAAATACACATTCTGTGGAAACAACTATCTACCTATTACGATTTATGAGATACAGCTCGCTGACAGACAGATGGACAGACAGACGGACAACTCTTCGGGTACAGAACCTTAAAAACCATGGAATAAATATTTATAAATGAATAGACCATGTTGATATGTTCCTCAGAGGTCAGGGGGCTTATTCTGCTATTTTAATAAATTCGTCACTCCAACACGATTCCATTCTCATCCCATCGTCATTTTGCTTAAAGTTCGTAATCTGCTAAATTCACAATGGTCGGTCGATGGTCTCGTAATTAAATTGTGTTTTAATGGCTTTTTCGTATTGCCATTATTATTAAACCATTAGTAAAAATGGTTTTCGCAATCTATTACTAAATACGAACATTTATTCATGCCAGATTTCATTGTACGAGATTAATATTCTATGACATTTCTTTCAATGGAGTGTCAGTGGTTGTTCATTGAGAAGTCATAATGACGCCATTATATTAGTAGATTACCAAACTTGTCAAAACTTGCCGGAACTTGATCATTGTGACTTCAATGATCGCCTATTCTGACACTATCGTAATAGCATAATCGAGGCCCTAGTACTCGCAATCTTAGGGCCAAGAGAAAGCCAATAGCCCTTCGATTTTTGAATGTGGATGGGACAAAAGAAGTCCGTCAGGAACTCATCAGGTGGCGTTCTTTTGTTTTCGCCTACACCCATGGGGAAGTGGCGAATGCCTCTCTGCCGCAGGTATCTTAGAAGGCAGTAACCATTTCAAACCAGAGTTCAGAATCGGGCTGTTTCTTAGAAATAGTGTGGTAAGTCTACTGTGATGTGATACTTACAGATGTGTATATAACATACTATCTGATTACAGTAGATACACGTAGAGTGCCTTAATCCTGAAGGGAAGCCGGTAGGAATCGGCTTCTTAAGTGCCATCGGGCCTGGTAAGTAGGTACTATTTTCAATAACTCCAACTCCTTCAAAGTATAATATCAAGTGGCCATTATGGCAGAAAAGCAATAAGACCCTTCTTCCTCTTAGTGTGATGACAATCTAAATTATATCGGCCCAGAACTGAGCTACTAGGTTGACGCTTTCTTCGCTAGCATCCATCAGTTCCTGTAGTGAACATGCAACAGGACACAATAATTAGTACCTCATAAGTTCCTTCCATCACATTCACTTTGGGCCCTATCAGAATACGCTGTGACGTTTTTTTTAATGTTACAGCACCATGCTGAGATAGGAGCCTTTTGGCCTCGTACAGGACGAGTTTCGTTCTTTTAATTTTTAAATAAATATTTGTTTTTTTTTCTGTGTAATTTTTATAAGTACTGTTAATTTTGATGTGTTTGTCCTGTGTGAGCTAATAAATGCTTTTTCTTTCTTCTTTCTTTCTTTCTTTCTTTCTTTCTTTCTTTCTTTCATCGTTTGTGGAACAGCACCACATTTACACTCCAGGGCAGGGGTTTCTTTGAACAGGCCCAAAGAACCCCCACATTAGTGATTTAACTATCCTAGAACCCGCTACGAAATTATTCGGAAAAGTAATCGAATGTGAAGGACACATCCGTCTCTATTTCCCTAAGTATCAAGCGAGGAACCAAACAACCCAATCTTATAATATAAAACAATATATCACCAAAAGGGTATGACCGTAAAACCATCACGACAAATAACTGGGTCCCTAAATAAAGGGAAATAACCCGAAATAATACCGTGAGTTGTGACTGTGATTTCGTTCCAGTCCATAGCCTGGAACCCGGCGAGGCCTGCCACGCGGCACTTTCACAGGCCATTAAAATTTACAGGCCAAGCTATTAGCACGTGGAGAAATGTTTATTGTTTATTAAAAATGTTTTTTTGCAAGTTACTTTATGTTTTTTAATCTAGTTTTCTCTATGCTCCGTAATTATTGTTTTTGCATAAGATTATGCTATACCTATTGAATAATATAACACTAGTTTTTGCATGCGGCTTTGGTCGCTTTAATTTAGAATTTGACAATTAATTCGGGTAGTCCTCTACTTGTAATAAAACAGGGTGTATACAGAAATGGACTTTTACTTATTCAGGCACTTATTTAGGTGTGCATAATGTTCATAGAAACGGGCTTCGATTCATTGAACTTAGTTTACTATAGAGTACTATAGTTTACTATAGTTTTGGTGAAGCCTTGATTCCACCACGGAGATGAGGTGGACAAGAATCGTGCACGATTCGATAAATCATAGAAGACACAATATAAACTCTTCGAGCTACTAAGAGCCTCATCTTAGAAAACAGAAATATATTAATATCGAAGTAAACAAACAGTACCGACGTATTTATAAAACTCCCTTTAACTTCCCAGAGAGAAAACTATCAAACAGCAGTTTATATGCGCATATAGATAGAACCCTGAGAAACAATAAATAACACGACGGGTTCGGGCCAAATAATGAAGGGACCAATGTAGGGCCTGGACACAAAATAGTACCTCACCTAAGTACAACTACGAATGACGAACGAAACCCGCTGGTACTACCCATGAAGTTCCCTAGGCTTAGAGGCTTGGCTTTCTGGTCGAAAAAAGTGACAACAGCTTTTCCACACTAATTTCTTACTAGGTACAAGTAGCCCAGCCCCGTCCTGCCCTTTTTAACACTCTACCATTCCTAGAATTTCCTTCAACCCATTCTGAATTTTACTACCGTGTTTCCCTACCTATCGTAATCCTAGCTCCTCAGTAGCTACCGGGAATCTGCTACTGTTTCCAGATGGCCACAATTTCGTCAACTTAACTTATTCGGGGTAACTCCCGATATTCCGACGCCGTCGATAATCACGGAAGATGTGACAATATAGGTTCAATCTGTCATGAAATCTAAAACAGTTGCTAAACTGAGTGTACTTCTGCTTAATCCTTCGGACAAAACATCCGTAAATTTGAACGCGCGACCAGCATTCGTTTCAGTGTACGAATACATCTGAATGTAACGTGTAACCCTGATTTCCCGCTTCCCCCGCATTCAGAGAAGTCCTTCTGTGCCTTTTTATTTTGTGGCCTCTATCCAAGCCCGGACGGTTCACAGGCCATTAAAATTTATGGCCCATCCGGTAAGAGCAATGTTTATTTGTAACTGCTATTCAATTGTCGGAATGGGTGATTTTCGAAGCGATTTAAAACGAATTAAGTTTTGTGGGATAATGTGTGATATACAGGCATTAATCGAGTACCCCTTTTTTTTTTTTTTTTTTTAAGGATGGGAAATCATCAAATGACCCCCCCCACTCTGGGCGGAGCGGGAGGGAGTGTCAGACTCTTACTGACTAAAAACCATCCATGTTCCTTCCTCGCCTTTTACGTTCCGGGGCCGCGGTATCTCTTTCGAACAGGCCCGCAACCCCGGCAGGCTTCGGCCCTTGCGGGCCCCTCTCTTTTTGCTGACACTCTTTGAGGCGCGCGTGGAACACGAACGCGCCGTCGACACGGCCTGTCGTCGTCGTTAGACGGCCGGACGGCTTGCTAGCCCATAGCCAGCCGTCCACAGGCCCGCATCTACGGTGGAATCGAGTACCCCTTCCTTATATTTTGTTCAATATCAAAGGGACTAAAACGCTTCACTCGTTCACCACCGATAGATATATGGAAAAAAAAATACACAGAAAATGACACGAAAGGGGACTTGAAGGATTGTGCCGGATGTCCTATTTTTAAGTAAGACCACAGAGATAGACCATAGAACACTAATACTCTAGCGAGGCGAACGTCCAAAACGACTCAAAAAACATTTGTTACACGTCAGTTTTTTTATTAATGTCTTTTTTTAATGTCTTTTAATTTAAATTAATATCAGTGACAATATTGCCAATGTATAAAAAAATACAATGTGTCTCGTAAGGAGACAAGAACACTCAGAATCCATAAATATCAGTCTTGGCATTCAAAAAAAAAACAGGCAACCAAAACGTGGGCTTTTTTGACCCAAAATATCCGAACGTGTTTTCCGATTGACACAACAACATTCAGGGCGTCATTTTTTGGTATTTAGGATTAAGGATTCAACTCTGCAGGATTTCCGAAGTTTGATCGATTATTCTGTTGATTCCTATAATAATGTACTTTGGAAAATAGTATTTTTAAACAGATTTAACCATGAGTGTGGGACCAAAACATAAGAATTTGAAAGATAGGGAAGATGTCTTGAAAAATCAGACGCATTTGTTCATGAATGAGAAGGGTTTAACTAAAATTGTAAGTCGCAATCGAATTACGCTATTGAGTTATGGCCATTACATTCAAATACCGCGTGTGGCGATCCGCTGGCTCACCCTCCACACGATGTGACACTTTTTGACGATGTTAAGTTGTGTTGTAATCGATCGTCGTGAGAAAAGTTTTGAGTATGACTGTGGATGCGTATGAGAGTAGAGGAAGACCAAAGAAAAGATGGATGGACTTTGTGAAGAATAATATGACACGAAAAGAGGTGTCTGATGAGATGAGTAATAGAGAAAAATGGAAGGAGAAGACATGCTGCACTGATCCGAAAAGAATTGGAACAAGGGGAAGAGTACAATGATGACGATTTTAAGTTATTGTTTTTGCATTCAGCGCTTTCATGACTATAAAAATGTTGTTTTAACATAAATATTTTTAAACCTTTTTCAGCCTGTCCCTAAAAATCCAATCCACGTATTATACGCTTACTATCAAAATAACCAGCTATCCAAAATCGAAAACCTAGAACATTTTTATAACGTCACCCATCTACAACTACAACGGAACGAAATCACCAGACTGGAAGGTTTGGAAGAGCTGCACTGTTTAAAAAAGCTATACCTAGGCAACAATAGGATCAGCGTAGTAGAAAATCTGGAAGGGTTGAAGTATTTGGAAGAATTGCATATTGAAAAGCAGAATATGGACAGTCCAGACTTCCTATGCTTTGACCCGAGGACCCTTGCTTATATTAGTGTAAGTATGACTTGACAGTAACAGAGTTCTGCGTGAGTGACGAATACGACGCGACGCTGCGAACGCGACAAACGCGATCAACACAACGGTATACTGTGATTGTGCCCTACATGGTAGTCAGCGACAAAACGCGACGTAATGTGTACTTGTTTTGAGGGCGACCAGACGTGACGTGTGCGACCGCGAACTACGAAATGGTTGATCCAGAAGATTTATTTCTCTTTCTGAACTTTAAATATGAACTTTCAAGCAAAATTGAACTGTGTTTCTTTATGATTTGAAAAGTAATAGCCAAAGTCAAGTAGGACACGTATAGCATCGCGTCGCATTGCATCGTGTCGTGCCGCGTCGCGTCGTATGACGTTGCTCACGCAGGACACCCCAAAAGGGAAGTGTGATTGGCCGGGACGGCGAGACCGGCAGACTACATTGTTCCCATCTTGGATGAAGCTGTCACAGAAGCCTTTGCACAAACAAAGAAGAATCCTACACCCAGATGTGGGCGAAGTCGCGCTGTGGATCATGATGATGATTTGGTAAACTAAACAGCAATGCGATTGCGTTCGTATATTTTTGTTGAAAGTGCTTTGCTACCTCGTTGGTCCAGTGGCCACAAATGCGACGGCTGAGCATAATAGTCCTGGGTTAGATTTCTCAGTAGCAGCGTGGAACCTGAGCTCAAGCCCAGTTGGCCCTCCACTTCATGGGACTTAAAAAAATAGTCGAACTGGCTATTAGTATTATTCGTTTAGTTTAAGTCCTTTAAGTATGAACCATACCTCTATCGAACCCTTTGCGGATTACCGGCGTGATTGTATGATGCTATGGTTTGATTTCCAGGCTTCCCTAAGAATACTAAATGTATCAGAAAACAAACTGTCGGACATGCCATGGGTGAAGTCTCTCAGACGACTAGAGGTGCTCGAGGCAAAGAAGAATATGCTTCATGATTACGAAGTAAGTTGAACGTTTTGCTACATGGACATTTTGCTAATTAGACTTACTGCTCATTAGACGTTTCGCAATGTTGGACATTTCCCTACTTAGACCTTCTGATCAGGAGGGGCATTAACTCCACTCATACTTTATGACAAACTGGAAGTCGTGGCGTTGGAACGCCTCCCACTAGGTGAACCGATGCCTTGGTGAAGACCTGCGGAGATCCGTTGGATGCGAGTCGCAAGGGACCGGTGAATGTAGCGACACTTGGTGGACGCCAATGGTCAGTAGTAGACGTCTTTTGGTATAAATGATGATGATGGTGCTTGATGACATATAGGCATACAGAGTAGTGATGGTCTAGCGGCTACGGTCGTGACAACCACTTTACAATGAAGCCACATGGACGTTGGCGGTTCGTTGCGTCATTGCAGCTCTATAATTTCGATGTGCTGAGCAGACTGAGTGACACTACGAGCAATGCAACGCAATGACGAGGCTACTCTGTCGCAACATTAAAATACCTACTTATAATAAACCATACTGCGCTGCGCTGCAATTCCGCTCCGATGTTGCACCGCTGCTGTATCGATGTGCGGAGGGAGGAGGGCCTCCCTGTGTGGCTCCCTCGCTGGCCCCTTTCCAGATGATCACACGTTGCGTCGTCGCACGCCTTTTCAAAGCAAAGCACTGTGCGGCATGTCATTTTGGCTTACATGTAGAACTTCGCAGTGTCACCGGTCAGGCATCGCCGTCGCAACGAGAAGCATCACTCATCATCATCATCATCATCAGCCTATAATGTTCCCACTGCTGGGACACGGCCTCCTCTCAATGAGAAGGAATGGGCTATAATATACCACGCGGGCCCAGTGCGGATTGGTAGATGTCACATGTCTTCGAATTTTTGGTTCTAGGACATGTCGGTTTCCTCACGATGTTTTCCTTCACCGTTTTGAGAGCAGCGGTGATGAAATTAATTACACAAAGTAATGCGCCTGTCTGGGTTCGAACCCACGACTTACTGTTCGTAAGTCGGGGTCGCCACCACTGGGCCACCGCTGCTCTCCTGCAGAAGCATCGCTGTTACTTCTCTATTATTTGTTTCATCACCACTGCTTCAAAATCAAGTGTCATCTATTAATCCCACTGGGCCATGTGGTAGTAATGTTAATTTACAACACGCTTTACATAATTTTACGAAACCCGAAGTATCTAGTTATTAATGCTTGTATGCACTTCAGACCGTTGCTGATAATCTGAGCACGCTTGGGAATCTAGTGAACATCAACCTTTTGGGCAACCCCATGACTAGAAAACATCGGTATAAAGAGACAATCATCGCGAAGTGTTCACAACTACGTATGTAAACTTAAGTATTTATTACGTTTTGGCATCTTGTTTTCACAGCTCCGTAACATAACAACCCTTGCAACCCTCGACGGGTTACGCAGAAGTGTTACTCAATAGCTACATCCCGTGTTATAGGGAGGGAGCCTATTGCCAGCAACCAAGTACAAGTCCACATTCCGGGCCGCAACGCCCGTTCTTCTTTATAGAGATCTACGCTAGGGAATGGGCAAACTACATTACTTTCACAGTTTGTATGCCTTGTGACTGGGACTGTAGCTACATTTAATTATCATCTTTGTTTCGACACTTTAAAAATGCCTGTAACTGGCTTTCTTAAAATAAATGCCCCAATAACGCTATGACTAACAGGGGAAACAAACCCATTGCACCACATGCTCAACAGTAGTATTCACTAGACCATCATGCCAGTCAACAGTTATATGTCTCCGTAAAATGCATTTCACGAAAAATAATGCGTTTTATTGTAAGCAGTATGTTCATTTGACAATAATTCGAGACATTACAATATCGCTAGAGATATTACAATATAACGTATTTGACAATTTTACGGTGACATATATATATTACTAGCTGACCCACGCAACTTCGTCTGCGTCACATAAGAGAGAAAAACGAAAGGAAAAAAAATGCAACATTTTTCATTCCTGCTCCGGTCCTCATGGTCGTAGCGTGATGTTATATAACCATATAAAGCCTTCCTCGATAAATGAACTATCCAACACAAAAATATTTTTTAAATTCGAACCGGTAGTTCCGGAGATTAGCGCGTTCAACCAAACAAACAAACTCTTCTGCTTTATAATATTAGTATAAAGTATTAGAATCAAAATAAAAATAAAAATAAAAACAAAAATAGATTGTACATTTAGACGCACAGGTAATTTCATCCACATGGACATATATCTCTTATCTGTTGCAGGCGTACTGGATACCATACGCATTCACGACACATCGAAAAGTTTCATACAGAACTTTGAAAAGGTAGTTCGCCTGCGTCAATTACTTCAGAAGAACAAAGTCGAGACGACCCACAAGGGGGTCGACGAGGTTTTCTATCTCAATATCCTACCGGGACCAGGGTCTCAGCGTGCCCTCTATATCACTGAACCGTCTGACAAGAAGCCTAAAGGTAAGTGATCTTGTCTTCTAACCATAAAATTGGAACTAACATAGTTTTCTACTATCTATCAATCAAAGGTGTGACCTACCATGTTTTTAAATCTGATGTTTCTTTTTTGGTATGATGTTACATGCCAACTTGAGATTCTCAAATTATCACAAAACTTGGAATACATTTACACACAATGTATACCATATTTATATTATCTGACGACCCGATTGGCGTAGTGGTAGTGAGGCTGCCTTACGTTGTTAGGGTCCTGGGTTCGAATCCCGGTAGGAGCAAATGTTTGTGTGATGAGCACGGACATTTGTTTCCGAGTCATGGATGTTTATATGTATAATAAGTATGTATTTACAAGCAAAAAAGTATATATGTAGTATATCAACTATCTAGTGTCCACGACACAAGCTCTGCTTAGTGTGGCACTAGGTGGCGCTGTGTGTTAATGTCCAGCGATATTTATTATTATACATGTAGACACAACATTTTCTACAAATTCACAAAAAAAAAGTTAAAAGAAAACAGACAAAATAGTGTGCATCGTAAAAACCTAATAAGAAAAAGGAAAAATAAAAAAAAAACTTAGGAATTCAGTAACTCGATTGCTCTCGCCTTGAAACGAGCTTTGGAAAGAGTAAATATGTCAAGCTCCATGAAATGAGCGTTGTACGCATCAACAAGGCGACGAAGAGCACACTCCCCAGCGTTAGTCCTGCAAGAGTTCGTGTGAAACAGTTGAAGCACACGAACCCCACGAAGCATGACAGATCTAGGAACTATGTTATGTAGATTATTTGTTATGATATACTCGTAGATATGATTGAGACTTGAATAAAAGCTAAATATAAAATATAAAATATCGCTGGATATTACACACAGCGCCGTCTAGTGCCACACTAAGCAAGGCTTGTGTCGTGGTCACCAGACAGTTGATATACTACATATATACTTTTTGTTTGTAAATACATACTTATTATACAATTATAAACATCCAAAACAAATGAAACAAATGTCCATGCTCATCACACAAGCATTTGTTCCTACCGGGATTCGAACCCGGGACCCTAAGAACGTAAGGCAGCCTCACTACCGCTGCGCCATTCGGGTCGTCAAAGCTACAACGGGATTCTACAAAAGAAGTTATACCTTCGCATGTATTGTGAACAGGTTGCATGCGGTATTACTAGACCTTTTTTTTTTTTTTTTTTTTTTTTTTTTTTTTTTTTTTTAGGATGGGAAATCATCAAATGACTTCTCCCACTCTGGGCGGAGCGGGAGGGAGTGTCAGACTCTTACTGACTAAAACCCATCCATGTTCCTTCCTCGCCCTTTACGTTCCGGGGCCGCGGTATCTCTTTCGAACAGGCCCGCAACCCCGGCAGGCTTCGGCCCTTGCGGGCCCCTCTCTTTTTGCTGACACTCTTTGAGGCGCGCGTGGAACACGAACGCGCCGTCGACACGGCCTGTCGTCGTCGTTAGACGGCCGGACGGCCAGCTATTGCCCATAGCCAGCCGTCCACAGGCCCGCATCTACGGTGGCCGGTACCCACCACGTGGCCCCCGACGCCCGTTGCGTCTCCCGCGGCGGCCGGGAAGAGAGGATCTCTCCCTCTCTCGTTCCGCCACCTCCTTCGCTAGCATCACTGCTTCGCAGAAGGAGGCGACGGCTTCCCATTCCGTCTCGCTCCGGACCATGGTTTGTCCTTCTCATTCCAAGAGGAAGGACACTGCCGCGCCCAGGGTGCACCGGCCCAGCGGCTGCTGTTTCCTCCAGACGTATCGAGAGGAACCAGCAGCTACCGAGCACACGTGGAGGACTTCTGGCATCGCACCCCATTACTAGACCCCTCCTATTTTCACAATGAGTAATAACAATATTTTTGTTGCAGTCACTGTCAATTCTTCCTATACGTTTATGTCAAGTTCTTTCTGGCGAAATCGGCCGAAAACAACACCCGCCTTCAGTCTGGGCACAAAGCCCTCCTTGATGCCCCCGCCGCTACCAAAACAGCCTCTTGAAGGCGTCCCCATCAAAGGAATATTGAAGAAACCCATGTATATGAAATAAAATGATTATAATATTAATATAACTTGAATTTATTTCGCAAAATAACGTGATAAGTGTGCCTGATTAATGCGATATTGATATGAATACTCGATTGTGACTGTTCAAATACAGGTACTTTCCTTCTTTTACTAATTTTGTATGGTCTGTTCATGGTTTGCTCGTGTGATGGTGAAACCAGATTCTATTACATAACAGGACCTCTCTTAGCTATTTGTTTTTATAGATGGACTAGCGGACGTCCCGCGGTTTCACCCGCGTAATTCCCGTTCCCGTGGGAGTACGGGGATAAAATATATCCTATGTTACTCGTGGATAATGTAGCTTTCGAATGGTGAAAGAATTTTTAAAAACGGTCCAGTAGTTTTTAAGCCTATTCATTACAACCAAACAAACAAACAAACAAAGTTTTCCTCTTTATAATATTAGTGTAGATGATTAATGACTTTAAAATAATATAGGGTGTAAAACACCTCTTAACGAATACGAAAAGCACTTGTTCTACTCGTCATTTTGATATTTTTTTTGTTCTACACTATACCTGGGAACCTTCTAGTTACGGAGATATTGGGGGTCAAAGTTGCAAGATTTTGACAAGCTTTTTTTTAAATACCACTTTTCATCGCATGAATTTTACTTTAAATATCTCTACGACCCCCGTACTATTCAATCCATCCATCCGCACAATGTTTTGAGTGTGCTACATTGAGTTATACCACAAAACATGATTTATAACCTCAAAAAAAAAAAGTTGTTTCCCAGTAATATTTTTTGCGTAAAGTTACTTAGTTTGATATACAGAATGCTTGGTTAACGGCTTTGTGATGAGGTGAAATACATCCTGTATAATTCTGTGTGGTCCTCAGTAATGTTAGAGAAAAATATTGAATACGTGTTTTTTGTTTTACCAAATTAATTTTAAAAAAAACCTCAAGAATCGTGAGCATGACGTCACGTTCAGGTGAAAATAAATAAATAAATGTGGCTGGACAGTACATAAAGTGCCATCTAGTGCCAAATTAAGCAGCGAGGCTTGTGTCGTGGACACCAGATAGTTGATATAGTACATATATACTTTTTTTTTGTAAATACATTCTTATTATGCATGCAAACATCCATGACTCGGAAACAAATGTCCATGCGCATCACACAAGCATTTGCTCTTACCGAGGTTCGAACCCGGGACCCCAGGAACGTAAGGCAGCGTCACTACCACTTCGCCATTCGGGTCGTCAAATAGTAATAATAATAGGGTTCGCGACATGTGGATTATGAACTCGGTTATCATTGTGCCGATTGTCATGTACGTTTGCCTGGCTCGGCCCCCCAGAATCTGCCTTTTAGGTGTTCACCAATGCAATGTACTCGCCTCTAGGACCGTGACGGCCAATAGCCAAGAGCCTTTTTTAGGATGGGAAATCATCAAATGACTTCTTACTCTCTCTGGGCGGAGCGGGAGGGAGTGTCAGACTTTTACTGACTAAAACCCATCCATGTTCCTTCCTCATCCTTTATGTTCTGGGGCCGCGGTATCTCTTTCGAACTGGCCGGCAACCCCGGATAGCCAAGAGCCTCGAAGAACATCTGTCGAAGCTCTCTTTATGCGGTTGGATCCAGGGCCTGATTCAGAAGGCAGTACTCCTCGATACTGCTCAAATTGTGAGGAGGTTCCTGTCTCTGCAACCCTAACCACCGGTGACTTCGACCCTGCTCCCGACACCGGCGTATCCCTATTTTTTTATATTTTTTAATGTTTTTGAAGAAATTTTTAAAAATGTATATAGTAAGATACATAATGAATAAATGAGATAATAATAATACTCATGGTGTAGTAGATGCGTTAGGCTGGTTCTGCGTCTCCCTAGTGGTGTCAGCGTCGTCTGCTACGCAGACGACACCCTGGTGCTGGCACAGGGGAGGTCGCACGAGGCGGCGGCCGAAACTATGACACGCGGGGTTGCGATAGTCGTTGAGAGGATCCGGCAACTGGGTCTCGAGGTGGCATTGCACAAGTCCGAGGCCATGTGCTTTCATGGGCCTTGGAATGCGCCACCGTCGGGATCAACACTGACGGTAGGAGGGGTATCCATCGGCGTCGAGTCGACGTTGAAGTACCTAGGACTCGTCCTCGACAGCCGGTGGAACTTCGTGGAGCACTTCCGACGTTTGGCCCCCAGGCTGGAACGGACCGGGGCTGCCTTCAGGGGGCTCCTGCCCAACCTTGGGGGGCCAAACGCCTCCTGCCACAGGCTCTACGCGGGGGTCGTGCGGTCCATGGCCCTTTACGGGGCCCCAGTGTGGGCGCGTTCGTTGAAGCGGCGTGCCGCTCACTATCTGAACGCGCCCCAAAAAGTGGTGGCCGTAAAGATGGTCCGTGGGTAACGCACGATCTCTCGCGAGGCGGCGGGCCTGCTTGCCGGATTGCCGCCATGGGATCTGGAGGCGATAGTCCTCGCGCGCCTGCATGAGTGGCGCGCGGATGTACTACGCCGGGGGGAAACTCCGCTGCCGCGGCAAATTGCCGCTCAGCGGACGTACCTCCGGCGCGATCTCATGGCGACATGGAGAGAGCGACTGTCGCAACCCCGTGCAGGGCACGCCACGATAGTGGCGATAAGTCCCCTCTTTGAGGAGTGACTGGAGAGGCGCCACGGCGTCCTCACCTTCCGCCTGACGCAGGTCCTCACCGGACACGGATGTTTCGGGAGGTACCTGCACCGAATCGGGCGGGAGGAAACGCCCGGGTGTTTCCACTGTGAGGATCGACCGGAGGACACGGTGGAAGTCTGCCCCGCGTGGGCGGAGCTCCGCCGTGTCCTCGTGACGGCGATCGGCGGCGGCGACCTCTCACGTCCGGCCCTGGTTCAATCCATGGTCCGGAGCGAGACGGAATGGGAAGCCGTCGCCTCCTTCTGCGAAGCAGTCATGCTAGCGAAGGAGGTGGCGGAACGAGAGAGGGAGAGATCCTCTCTTCCCGGCCGCCGCGGGAGACGCACCGGGCGTCGGGGGCCACGTGGTGGCTACCGGCCACCGTAGATGCGGGCCTGTGGACGGTTGGCTATGGGCTAGCTAGCCGTCCGTCCGTCTAACAACGACGACAGGCCGTGTCGACGGCGCGTTCGTGTTTCACGCGCGCCTCAAAGAGATGTCAGCATAAGGGGAGGGGCCCGCAAGGGCCGAAGCCTGCCGGGGTTGCGGGCCTGTTCGAAAGAAATACCGCGGCCCCGGAACGTAAAAGGCGAGGAAGGAACATGGATGGTTTTTAGTCAGTAAGAGTCTGACACTCCCTCCCGCTCCGCCCAGAGTGGGGGGGGTCATTTGATGATTTCCCATCCTTAAAAAAAAAAAAAAAAAAAAAAGGCTGGTTCTGCGTTGGCTGTTTTGTTTTTTTTTTGCATGGAGCGCAGAACTCTTCTTACAGGTATAAACAAAGACCTTAAAAATATCTGGATCGTTTTCAAATGTAAATAAACCTTCCAATTACTTTTTCGGTTTTGACGCTTTGTGTGGTGTTTCCACAATGATGGAGTTGTTGGTGGACATGTCTGTGAAATTGTTTTGAGGAAAATATTAAAGTTCCGAATAAGGCCTTGCTTTGAAAGATTCTTTAAAAAATCTAAAATGTGAAATCCTAAAAAAAACAAAAAGAGTATTTTATCTTTTTTAACCAACCTATTTGTTCAACGGGCCTTCATTCCATCAAACTGAAGTGACATTTTTGACAGTTACCTACCATATGATTTTGATTTTTGTTAAAATAATTTTGTACGGAAACTATGCGATGCTAACTTAAATTACATTTAGAATTTGTTCGAACCCTTCTTTTTGTAGCCTTTTTAGTTTTTTCGAAACTTTATTTTTGTGGTGTGAATATCGTAAGTCTGGACGACAATGTGCCTTGAAGAAAATGAAAATTAAATTTGGTTTAATACGCAGACAGTGCATTTATTGAGAAAGGAATAATTTTAAAGAAAATAATCGTTGTCTGAGCCAATTAAAAACACCCTAACTACCTACTGCTTCACCATTTAGAAACTTGCAGCTGCTGCCACAAAATCTACGTGCAGCCTCTACGATCTAAGCTGAAGGCTGCACTACATAGGTGCAGTCGCAAACAGCAAAAATTGCTGACCAACAGGCGGGTGCTAAAAAGCACCGACCATTACCAATGATGAATGTGCTAAGGACTATGTTCGGGGTCTGCAGTGGGTCCACGCAGAAAGAGGAGGTCCATGATACGATCCGAAGAGTGTTCGGGAATGATATGGTGATAAAAGACAATACGGATAGACATAATCAGTAAGTATTATTGTTGTTTATTTTAACTATATTAAAGTAAGAAAGAATGAGATCCTGGGATTACTTATTAGTATTTAGGATTTTGCAGAAGATTCGTAAAGAAATGCTATTTGCGAAAGTTTGAATAGATGAATCGATGTGTGTTACTCAATCACGCCAGCACGACTGAACAAATCTGGATGACAAATATCACAGAGATATTATATAATACATATATCTAGAATAGCGCTTAGGCAATTTTTTTTTCTCACACATGCACATTTAAACATCCACGCGAACGAAATCGCGGTAGCAGCTAGTTCCTATTTTATAAATTTGATAAATTCGTCTGCTAGACAAAGAACCCAATGCATGTTGTTTAATTGCTTCATCGAAAAGCTTACGTAATTCAGGAAAAACAAACAGCGCGGACAATAAAATAGTGAATAAGAAAATATAATCATTCATCGAATATAAAATACGAGGAAAGAGGCTCTCGCACACAGGCGCGTTTTTGCGTTTCCGCGTTTCGGCATCTTGCGATATTGCGATAATGCCTCCCTATTCCTTTCACACAGGCGCAATATTATCGCGGGATATTCTACTAATATTGCAATATCGCAGGACGCAGAAGGACGATCCTAATTATATTGCGGCAGTGTGTACCTTCCTAGCCTTCTCAATATACTAAAAACAGATATCGCAATATCGCAGAAACGCGGAAACGCAAAAACGCGCCTATATTGCGAAGTGCCTTAAGTGTGATACTACGTGTTGATCTATTTCCTGGTCTTCACTGCCTGAGAACGGAATAACTGTTGTCAGTTGAAAGTTGCCAGCTGACATTAATACGTAGAAATATCACACAGTAAACATTATGCAAGAAGTTCATAACTGAAGCTCTGTGTTGCAAGTACGCGGAAGTAGATCGTGGCAGAGCGGTTTGTAAAAGGGGTGGGGAGATGTCCTTAGAAACGTATTTATAAAATTACTAGCTGACCGCACAAACGTTGACCTGCTACTTAAATTCTGCCTACCAAATGTACACAAAAATTTATAAAACCGGCCAAGCCATTTCGAGTAATTTCGACCACTTCATTCGATAACAAACACTGTGACTCGTGATTTTTATAATATTTTGATTATTTTTATGACAAGTAGAACTTGGATCGGGCTGACCTTGAGTAAAGAGATTGGCACAATCAAAAAGTTTCAATGCATTGAATGAGGAAAATTCTGAGCTTTTTTGTATCGGGTTAAAGTAAATATTGCGTTTCTTTTCTTGTTTGTGATTAGTGGCCTTTACACGCCTCCGCTCGTCTTTGTCACTTTAACTCCTAAAAAAGAAGATGACAACTAAAGTATTACTTTTTCAGAAGGAGTAAATACGTGACGCATGTTCGTGAGAACCTACCCAAGATGTTGGATGCGAAGATGGTGAACCCGAAGCAGAAGTCCAAGAAACACCAAGCTGCACCTGTACCAGAAGTAAGATCATCTAAAAGTCCATCCGAAAGTTCATCCGAACGACCATCTGAAAAACCATCTGATAGAACATTTAAAAGACCATTTAAAAGTCCATTTGTAAGATTATTTAAATGGCAATTTAAAAAATCGTCTGATATTCTATCTGTAACATCATCTGAAACTCCATCTGTAAGGCTATTTGAAAGAGCATCTGATAATCTACTTGTAAGATCATCTGATGGTCCATCTGTAAAACCTTCTGAAAGATCACCCAAAAGACCATCCGAAAGACCATCTGAAAGACCATCTGAAAGTCCATCTGAAACACCATCTGAAAGATCATATGAAAGACCATCTGAAAGACCACCTGAAAGACCACCTGAAAGACCATCTGAAAGATCACCTGAAAGACCATCTGAAAGACAATCTGAAAGTCCATTTAAGAGGCTATCTGAAAGACCATCTGTAAGACCATCTGAAAAACAATCTGAAAGTCTATTTGTAAGACCGTATAAAAGGCTATCTGAGAGACCGTCTGTAAGACCATCTGAAATACCATCTACGAGTCCATCTGAGAGTGGATCTGTAAGACCACTTAAAAGACCATCTGTAAAACAATGTGAAAGTCCATCTGTTAGACCGTTTAAAAGACCATCTGAAAGTCCATCTGAAAGACTATCTGTAAGACCATCTGGAATACAATATGAAAGTCAATCTATAAGACCATTCAAAAGGCTATTGGAAAGACCATCTTATAGTCCACCTGTCAGACCATCTGTGAGTCCATCTGTTAAATCATCTGTAAGACCTCCTGTTATACCTATTGAAAGGCTATCAGGAAAATCATTTAAAATATCACCTAAAATACCGTCTGAAAGTCCATCTGTCAGACCATCAGAAATACTATTTAAAAGCCCGCCTAAAAGTATTTTTTTTAGATCGTTTAAAAGGCTATTTAAAAAATCATCTGATATTCCACCTGTAAGACCATCTGTAAATCTATCTGTAAGACCATTTAAAAGATCATCTGAAAGTCCATCTGTAAAACCATTTGAAAGACAATCTGAAAGTTCACAATCTGAAAGTCCATGTATAAGTCCATCTGAAAGAACATTTAAAAGACCGTCTAAAAGTCCATTTGTAAGATCATTTAAAAGGTTATCTGAAAAACCATCGGATATTCTACCTGTAAGACCATTTGAAACTCCATCTGTTAAACCATGTCTAGGTCCACCTGTTATACCATTTGAAAGGCTATCAGGAAAACCAGTTAAAAGATCAACTGAACGACCATCTGAAAGTTTATCTGTCAGACCATCTGAAGGACCACCAGAAAGATCATCTAAAAGATCATCTGAATGTCCGTCTGTAAGACCATATACAAGACCATCTGTAAGACCGTCCGAAAGACCACTATCTAAAGGACCACCTGAAATTCCATCTGTAAGACCATCTAAAAGACCATCTGAAAGTAGGTCTGAAAGACCATCTGAAGGTCCATCTAAAAGCCCATCAGTAAAACCATCTAAAAGTCCACTTGTAAGACCATCTGAAAGATCATTTGTAAGTTTATTTGTAAGACCATTTAAAAGATCATCTGAAAGTCCATATATAAAACCATTTGAAAGACAATCTGAAAGTCCATGTATAAGTCCATCTGAAAAACTATCTGAAAGAACATTTAAAAGACCGTCTAAAAGTCCATTTGTAAGATCATTTAAAAGGTTATTTCAAAAACCATCGGATATTCTACCTGTAAGACCATTTGAAACTCCATCTGTTAAACCATGTCTAGGTCCACCTGTTATACCATTTGAAAGGCTATCAGGAAAACCAGTTAAAAGATCAACTGAACGACCATCTGAAAGTTTATCTGTCAGACCATCTGAAGGACCACCTGAAAGATCATCTAAAAGATCATCTGAATGTCCGTCTGTAAGACCATATACAAGATCATCTGCAAGACTGTCCGAAAGACCACCATCTAAAAGATCACCTGAAATTCCATCTATAAGACCATCTAAAAGACCATCTGAAAGTAGGTCTGTAAGACCATCAGGAGGTCCATCTAAAAGCCCATCTATAGGACCATCTGAAAGTCCACCTGTAAGACCATCTGAAAGATCATTTGTAAGTCCACCTATTAGATCATTTGAAAGGCTACCAGGAAAACCACTTAAAAGATCAACTGACAGACCATCTGAGAGTTCATCTGTCAGACCATCTGTGAGACCATCTGAAGGATCATCTAAAAGACCATCTAAAGGACCATCTGAAAGTCTATGTGTAAGACCATCTGAAAGTCCATGTGTAAGACCATCTAAAAGACCATCTGGAAGTATGTCTGAAAGACCATCTAAAAGTCCAGCTGTAAAACCATCTGAAAAACCACCTGAAAGGCCGTCTAAGAGACGTTCTGTATTGTTCTCTGAATAGGTACGCAGTGGTTTCGCAAAATCAGCCAATAATGTTCCCACTCCTGGGACATGCCAGCCGGTCTCCTCACAATGTTCACATTCACCGTTTTGAGTACTAGTTATGAAATAAATACACAATAAAATTAATTCGCCGGCCAGGGTTTAGACCTACAACCTGCTAAATAACTTTTTTTCAATAAATTTTAGAGTGTTACAAATTTCTTTTTTTTTCTTCTTTTTTTTCTAATCGCGCAGTGCATAACAGATACTCCACGAGGCAGCTTTTATTCCGAGTGTAAATATACTCTCCACGAAGCTGTGAATCAAGCATTCTGTACATCAAACTAAACTCAAACTCAAACTCAAACTCAAATCATTTATTTCACTAGACCATTACGGCACTTTTGAATGTCGATAAAACGAAAAAAAAAGGCTACAGTCACAGACACAAGGCATAATAACTTGAGAATGTACTGTAGTTGCCCATTCCTTAGCGTAGATCTCTATGGAGAAGAACGGGCAAGAAACTCCATGGACACTCGTTTCAATCAAAAATGTTGTTACAAAATCTTGGTTACATCTTTCTTGTTGAGATTATACATATATGTGAGAACGATGTAGAAAGACGTGCACAATAAGAGCGTCCAGAGTAAAAAAAAGAAATAAATCAATAATTTATAAAATAAAACAATTCAAATTATCCATGGCAGCTAAGAGATGACCAGTCCCGACTGACAGCGCCCGTTCACGAACATGACGCATGGATCAGCGCCATTCAATTCAACCATATTGAAAAACTACTAACTAAAAAACTCAACGACAAAAATTATTACTGCAAAACGACTTCTTTTTCGGGTGTAGTCACGTTTTATGGTAAAACTCAATGTAACGCACTCAAAGCATTGCGCTGATAGACGCATTTAGTATTAAATAAGTTATGGAGGTATTTAAAGTAACGTTATGACCTTAAAACTAGTGAAAAAGTTGGAAATTTGGAAAGCATTTAGCATATGAAGCGTGGCTGGATTATTTTCGGGGACGTATCAAAATCCCGAATTTTAAAAGACCGAACTTTAATACACCGATGAACGAAGTCCCGAAAATTGAAACGCCGAAGGGTTGTCTGGTCGAAAGTACAAAATCTTGAAAGTTCATTTGCCCGAAAGTTCATTTGCCCGAAAGTTTAAAATCCCGAAGTTTAAAAAACTAAAAGTTTAAATTTGCCCGAAAGTATAAAATCCCGAAGTTTAAAAACTAAAAGTTTTAAAACCGATGTTTAAAATGCCGTAGTTCAAAATCCCGAAAGTTCATTTGCCCGAAAGATTAAAATCCCGAAGCTAACAATTTTTTGTAAACCTAACCTCAAAACACTTAAAAGTTGCCTAGCAAGCAGCGTGCATGCAGCAGGCATGCAGGAAGCATGCAGTATGCAAGCATCCAGCAGGCATTGTTTCTTTCACGGCTTCCACCGCAGCTTCTGAGGTCGCCGCGGCGGCGGCGAGTATTATAGCCCTGCTCCTCAGCTCGCGGGCCGCCTCGCCTCGGAGTTTAAATTACACTTCAGGGCTACGTAGGGTCTAGACTAAGAGACTACGTAGGGTCGGATTTACAGTGATTCGTTTCTGTCACTATAACCTTAGGACCCAGGACAAACAATTTATAAATAAACTTTCGGAATAATACACATTATAGTTCTAGTGTTGTAGTGCCATCTATGAGTAATCACGGGAACTACGTCGCCGCTGTTTGGGATTGCATCCATCGTTATTTCTTCCATTCGGGATCTCGTCCATTCGAGACTTCATCCATCGGTATTTCATCCATCGGTATTTCATATATTCGGGATTTCATTCATTCGGGATTTCGTCCTTTCGGGCATTTGAACATCAGTATTTTGTATTTTGATATAACAAACGACTATCGGCATTTAAAACTTTCGGTGTTTTGAATTTCGATGTTTTGGACATCGGTATTTCAATCGGCCGATACTTTGAAAAAAAAACAAATAAGCGGAAAAAATTGGTCCTCTCTTTAATTAAACCAACTCAGCACCTAGCTAGTTGAATGCCAATAATATACAATCTGTAACGTCAAATGCGAAAGCAAAACCTGAGACTCCCCAAATGATTTTTAACTCAATTGAATTTTTCTCCCAAAATTAGAAATTCAAAGAGAGAAAAAAACATTTGAAAAAAATCCCTTCGGCAAGCCGCAGGAGGAGGTAGATTACGAAGAACGATTCACGGTTCACCCATATTTACATTTAAATATAAAAGAACAAAAATAAATTTTCTACAGAAATTTTTAATTCCTCATATTTCGTCTTTATATCATTGTTCTTGCAAAATATTTGTTTAGGAACATAGGTATTCTATAATACAATCGAAATATATACACATTACCTTAAGAATATATGTTTCATATTATTTTGGTATTACGTTTGTATGAAAAACGCACGCTCCGCCGGCCCCTTAACACACAGCGTTCTAGTGCCACACCAAGCAAAGCTTGTGTCGTGGACATACACGCTGAAATTTTAGTGGTTGTTTTCCCGAAGCGAAATAAGATTGTATCGGTAATACAATCGATTAATATTTAAAAAAAAAATAGAGTCAATAAAATGGCAGATTACCAATGTGATAAACAAAACTCGATATCGAGTTGAACCAACAGTAATTAATATCTACGCGGAACGCGGGCCCGGCGCGGGGGGTGTCCAGAACAGCCGTGCGGTAGTTGCACTTCGCGTATAAATCAGCTGATCACTACTCCTGACTTAATACAACACAAAACCCAATAAGTTATAATAATAATTTGAAAAAAAAAACTTTTTTTTAAGTTTAACTTTGCTCTTCGATAGTGCTACTGATGGGTAAACGTCCTGCCGCGAGAAAACAACCATTAAAATTTCACGCCGTATATTTGTTTATTTTTTTTGTTTGTAAATACATACTCATTATACATATAAACATCAATGACTCGGAAACAAATGTCCATGGTCATCACACAAACATTTGCTCTACCGGGATTCGAACCCAGGACCCTAAGTTATTAGCCCGCGTATGAGAAAATTTAATTGGACGAAAACCATTTGTGTTTGTTTGTTTACCTATTTTGGCGGGTTAGCGTACGTTATTTCTGGACCTATTAATAAATAGACAGGGCAACATTTTTAATGAAGATTTTTTGAAAAGTTGATCTATGTTTAAAAGGGGTTCAATTGATTCTGCTCGTGATCCTGATTTAACTTTTTTCATGTTTTGGCGTTGTATATAGTTTATCCTTCTCCTAATTTCACCATTATCAACGTCATTCTTTTCTTGTCAGCGTAGGTAGATACCTACTGCTCTATACCTACTGCTCTATCCCTGTCTTCTTTTATTTTCAATCTTTATTCTTCTGTATCTCCCATTTCTCTTTTTATTCTCTTGCAGTTTGTGCCCTCCGAAGAGCAAAATGCAAACCTTTACCTTTGCTTCTACAACGTCCGATGTTAACAAATAAACATTGTGACTTATTTTTATTGTTCCCATTTAATGGTAAACTGTCTAATTTACGATGATGTCATCTGAGTTGATTTTTGTCCGAAATAAAGAGAATATCCGTTTTTTTTTATTACTATTTATTCCTTTCGTTGTGATTCAAGATTATGATGCCTAAATATTTGGCTCATTATTACTAACTGTGCTCTTGTGTGTTGTAATGCACTTTTTCCTATCCTACACCTACCTACCTACCTACCTACCTACCTACCCTACCGAACACACCTACCTACCTATCCTACCTAACACACCTACCTACCTACCCCACCCAACTGTACCTACCTACTATATAGACTTAGCTGAGAGTTAAAATTGCAAAAGAGGTCATTGTTTGTTCCCCAATATATCTTCGTACAAAACAAAACAAACGAACCATGTATCATTTTTCATTAGATTGATTTTGTTAAGATCACGATAGATGACGAATCGAGTCTTGAACAGGAGTAGTTTTGGATTTAAAACTTAAGAACTATAGTAAATGTAGGTGGCAGCACCAATACCAACTTATATTCGGGGCCGAGATGAATCCAAAAAATCAGAGATAATTAAAATCATTCCAGCCGTCCTGAGTTACTAAATGGTGTAACTAACTCGAATGTGTTTTATAAATACAATGTATACTCGTTGATTATAAGTTCTTAGGACTCGACTTTACGTAACAAGCGAATACCCAATGTATTGCAAGGGTATACAATATATTTCTCGTCACCTACTCTCGATGACTAGACTAGCAAAACACAGGATACCACAGCTCAGTACAAATACCGTGCTAGACATTTTTATACAGAAATATAATACAAGACAAATTACATTAGGTCTATGTATAATGGCCGGAAGAGGCCACCGAGGCCGGCCTAGAAAAGAGGTGGCGAGACGAACTGGAATCGTACGGCGAGAGCAGGTTCGAGGAGTACTGGAAAAAGAGCTCTTGGAAGGAATTGGGGGAGGCCTTTTCCCAAAAGTGGGATAGTAGAGACTAAGAAACTGAAACGTTTTCATAAGCTTTTATTTAACTTGTCTTACAATTTAGTAGATATTCTGCGAAAGAGGCATTGTGAGAAAGCGACATTTTGAGAAGGAGTCATTCTGCGAAAGCGACATTATGAGAAAGCGACATTAAACAAAGAAGACAAAGAGACATATTTATTTATTTTATTTTACAGTTTTAGGAAAACTTACAGCTAAAAATTTACACACTATTAAGATTAAAAGAGTAAGGCCAATTAAAAGTTTTCACAGATAAAAAAGAGCTTATAAACAAAAACAAAAATATTTACGAAGGCAGGCAGTGTTTGTAAAGACTAACTAAGTAAAAAAGTACTACCATTTTGCGCCTGAGCCGGTGCGATGCGGTGCAACCAATTCACCCCAACCAATTGAGCTGAAAACTTCTTAATAGTACATAGCACATAATTATACAAAACTTCGTATAATTTTTAGATTCATATTTACAATATTGCCCCTAAAATTAGCAAACATTGAACATTTGAAAATAGGTTTTCCTTCAAGTGCTAACAAATTAGATGTTGAAAACCAAACTTGTGACTTAAAATCTTCAAGTCATTATTAATCAGGAATGGCTCAAATCTAGACTACAATTGGGAATATTAGTAAAAATACGTGATAAAAAAAACACGCAACGCGCGAAATCTCTGATATGTCGGAAGACCTTAATACTCTACACGAGCGCCCCTAGCGGCGAATTTATGCGCGATAGTCCCCATTTAGACACCTTAGATAAAAACACTTGACGATCGCATAGTACAAGAGTTAGAGCAAAATAACCATAAAGTTCGGTACGGGCCCCATTCGGGGCCGGGCACTGAAACCTACGCTGGCTCGGTACTGGCCCCGAATGGGGCCGGCGGTTAAGTCATACGACATTCTTATTTTTTATGTAAATATTTGATGTTCTGATAATGGAAGACTATGAGTGTGCGTTAATTAAGAGAGTTGGAGAAAAATATCATATATTAGAGCCATTCAAAGTTCTGTATTTAGCGCGCAACATTCTAAATTTACCCTAATAAAATCCAAATGCGTAAATACGTTCATCGCCATTTTGACGGCAGTGCTAGCCGACGCTAAAAATCATAAAAAATGGGGTTTTCGGGCATCCAAGCTCCATTATGTTGAGAAATAATAACTCGTCATTTAATTATGTGACGAATTCATCCATAGTTCAATTTTAATAAGCAGTGGTAATGATATATTTTTATATCCAAAGTCAAAGTTTCGCGCCAATCTTGTTTGTTTACATTTTATTTTTCACATTTTAACACACAGAAACGTTTAGATTCGACAACAGATATGACAAATATCGTTTCAAATATTATAAACAACATGAGAATACCCAGATCTTAGCGTAATTTACTAATATAGGACCAATAACACATAATATTCATTACCACTACTTAATTTTGTATTCGAAAATAGACGACCATTTTTTTTTTCTTTTTTTTATATTTGTGATGTGGGAAAGCGATTATTTAAATCGATTCTTTTTTTGTAAAATTCGATTAACACGAGTATTTTATTTACGGAATTAAGCAAATCGATAGATGGAAAGTAAAACAATTTTGTTTATATTTATTATAACATTGTTAAAAAGCTTTAGTTAGGAAATCTTAATAGTTTTTCTTACATTGTACCAACCCAACAACAAACAGCACAGATTTACCAGACTAAATTCGCGCCGATTTTTTTTCCCTACCAAAATTTAAATTAAGAATGCACTCGCTGTTCAAAACACGGGTTCAAAATTACATTGTACTTCAACGTAGGTAATTTATTATGATTTTTTTTTCGTTGGTTGTCAGTGCGCCAGGGATGAAAGGTTATAATATACTCTATGGCACTGATCTTGGCACTGATTTTTTAGGTGTGGTGAAAATTGGTTTGGTTCCTACCATGATAATTGTATTTAGTAAACAAAATGGGGAATAGTATGATTATTTTACTGTGTTCGGTTGGATTAGTTATTGGGATACACCATTTTATTTTCTAACACCCTTTTCTATCGCATTGGTGGGCAAAGGCCTTCCCATGACTTTCTAATTTTTATTTATTTCTTGCCTTATCCGAACACTATTTTAATCTTCAATTTTCATTTAATTTTGAAAGAGAGGCCGAGGGGAGGCGTCCTAAACGTTGACCCAAGCGGCCGTTATTATTTAACAACTTAAATAATAAAGGCCGCTCGGGTCGACGTTTAGGACGCCTTGCTTGCCTAGGTTGGTCTGTGGGATGGGTGACCCATTACATACCGAGTTTCCTCCGTGCCTCTGAAAGCACGTTAAGCAGTTGGTCACGGCTGTCATTTGTAGTTCTTTGAAAGTCGTTACAGGTAGTATCATCACTTAGTACCAACTGGGTTGTGGAGGTCAGATAGGCAGTCGCTCCATGTAAAATACTGGTTTTCAGTTAGACTGGAAGTCGACCCCATAATAAATGGGAAAAGGCAAGGCAGATTATGAATTTTCATTTGATTTTGAATAGGTACTTAGATAAGCTTGGTTTAGTAACAACGGTTTTAGCATCCATAATATTTATTTATCATTAAATTTTTCTGATCCTTGGCTCACTATATCCAACCTTCAGACATAACAAAACAAAATTCACAATAAATGATTAAAGTAAATAAAAATACTTTATAAATCTGAATGTATGTGTATAGTCACAATTACATTCCTAATTTAAATTTTGAATTTAAAAATCGACACGAATTTAGCAAGAGGTTGGCCGTTCGAACGGTTGAAAATATTAATAATTCATTTTCAGATTTTGTCTTTGCTTAAACTGTGAAACCTCATATTTTGCCACACGGTGCTAGTTCGGCAACGGCGTTTCTCCAAATTCTCCAATCCATAAGTTTTTAAAGGAAAGATTATCATCAAAATGTTGGCTTGAAGCAAGAATGTCGTTATTTCTTTAGAGTTTAGAGAGTTCTGTGTTTATTAACTATTAATAAGTCAACCAAAAGCATCGAATAATTACTATTCTACATGATATTATTAAAAAAGTAGTATAAAAGGATTCATTTCAGAATTTAAATATAATTCTTTGAAATTATACCAAGGAGTTTTCGTTGTGTCTCAAAACTTTTTTCCAAACTTAATTTGATTGCGAGTATCGATTAGGCTGAATGCAACATTTTAATCGTAATGATGAAACTCGGGTTTACGGTCAGCACTACGAAGTGATATGTCATGTGATAAGTTGGTTGCAACATTGTTTTTTTTAGTAATATTTGTCTAGACTTTGATCGTATTTTTTATGAAATGATGTATGAATAATGACAAAAATAAGAACGCAGATAGAAGGTTACTGTTTTTATTTAGCTTTTTCCAGTTTGTTTAGCGAACGAGAAGCTTGCCTATGTACATTATTTCCAGCGCATCAACGTTACCTAGTTTTTGGAAGGGTGCAGTAATATGTGTTTTATATATATATGGCAATACACTGACGCCGTTTTACCGACCTAAACACGTTACTGGAGATATTTACCACAAAAGTATGGTATGAAACAGCTTCCTAGACATATTTTTCATAAAAAAATCGAATGCTAAAAGTTCACGAAAATTCTGTAAATTTTTGACAAATTCGCAAAACCCCGCCGATTCAGCTGATGTGTTATGTGTCAAAATCTTGTCGTGCATAGTGGATAGAATGTACAGTGAATAGCAGAATAGGTTACTTTACAGACACAATTCTTCTTTGTTTTGATTTCAGCCAGCAACAGAAACGGCTGATGAGAGATCCGGTAGAATAGGACCGAAAATTGTTGTGTTCGACGCATCTACAGGTTAGTTTACACCGAAGGTTTCGTTTATAACTGTTGATGTATTAGGTACGAGTTAAGTTCCTACCCTTAGTCATAGAACTTTTTGGTATTTAGAAAACCTCAAATATACCTGCCTATCTACCACCTACCTACCACCTACCTGCCAGCTACCTGCCACCTACCTGCCACCTACCTGCCACCTATCTGCCACGTACCTGCCAGCCACCTGCCACCTACTTGCCACCTACCTGCCACCTACCTGCCACCTACCTACCACCTACATACCACCTACCGGCCACCTACATGCCACATATCTGCCACCTACCTACCACCTACCTACCACCTACCGGCCACCTGCCTGCCACCTACCTGCCACCTACCTGCGACCTACCTGTCACCTACCTGCCACCTACCTGCCACCTACATGCTACCTACCTGCCACCTACCTGCCGCCTACCTGCGACCTACCTGTCACCTTCCTGCCACCACCTGCCACCTAAATGCTACCTACCTGCCACCTACCTGCCACCAACCTGCCACCTACTTGCCACCTACCTGCCACCTACCTTCCACCTACCTGCCGCCTACCTGCCACCTACCTGCCACCTACCTGCCACGTACCTGCCACCTACCTGCCACTTACCTGCCACCTACCTGCCACCTTACTGACACCTACATGCCACATACCTGCCACCTACCTGCGACCTTACTGATACCTTCCTGCCACCACCTGCCACCTAAATGCTACCTACCTGCCACCTACCTGCCACCAACCTGCCACCTACTTGCCACCTACCTGCCACCTACCTTCCACCTACCTGCCGCCTACCTGCCACCTACCTGCCACCTACCTGCCACGTACCTGCCACCTACCTGCCACTTACCTGCCACCTACCTGCCACCTTACTGACACCTACATGCCACATACCTGCCACCTACCTGCGACCTTACTGATACCTACATGCCACCAACTTGCCACCTACCTGCCACCTACCTGCGACCTACCTGCCACCTACATGCCACATACCTGCCACCTACCTGCCACCTACCTGCCACCTACCTGCCACATACCTGCCACCTACCTGCCACCTTACTGACACCTACATGCCACATCCCTGTTACCTACCAGCCACCTACCTCTCACCTACCTGCCACCTACCTGCCACCTACCTGCCACCTACCTGCCACCTACCTGCCACCTACCTGCCACCTACCTGCCACCTACCTGCCACCTACCTGCCACCTACCTGCCACCTACCTGCCACCTACCTGCCACCTACCTGCCACCTATCTGCCACCTACCTGCGAACTACCTGCCAACTACCTGCCACGTACCTGCCACCTACCTGCCACTTACCTGCCACCTACCTGCCACCTTACTGACACCTACATGCCACATACCTGCCACCTACCTGCGACCTTACTGATACCTACATGCCACCAACTTGCCACCTACCTGCCACCTACCTGCGACCTACCTGCCACCTACATGCCACATACCTGCCACCTACCTGCCACCTACCTGCCACCTACCTGCCACATACCTGCCACCTACCTGCCACCTTACTGACACCTACATGCCACATCCCTGTTACCTACCAGCCACCTACCTCTCACCTACCTGCCACCTACCTGCCACCTACCTGCCACCTACCTGCCACCTACCTGCCACCTACCTGCCACCTACCTGCCACCTACCTGCCAACTACCTGCCACCTACCTGCCACCTACCTGCCACATACCTGCCACCTACCTGCCACCTTACTGACACCTACATGCCACATCCCTGTTACCTACCAGCCACCTACCTCTCACCTACCTGCCACCTACCTGCCACCTACTTACCACCTACCGGCCACCTGCCTGCCACCTACCTGCCACCTACCTGCCACATACCTGCCACCTACCTGCCACCTTACTGACACCTACATGCCACATACCTGTTACCTACCTGCCACCTACCTCTCACCTACCTGTCACATACCTGCCACCTACCTGCCACCTTACTGACACCTACATGCCACATACCTGTTACCTACCTGCCACCTACCTCTCACCTACCTGCCACCTACCTGCCACCTACCTGCCACCTACCTGCCACCTATCTGCCACCTACCTGCGAACTACCTGCCAACTACCTGCCACCTACCTGCGACCTACCTGCCACCTACCTGCCACCTACTTACCACCTACCGGCCACCTGCCTGCCACCTACCTGCCACCTACCTGCCACCCACCTGAAATTACAAAATAAAATATTTATTTGTATAGATAAAATACCGTAGCTACATTTCCAAAAACATTTATCGTTTAGACTCGACGTTGCCTAGAACCGACATCAAAAGCCCGTTAACATCTATTACGTCACAAGCCGCGACTGTCACTGGACCGGCCTGGAGTAATTATACTAATTAGTACGGGCACCGCGCCACCCAGACATTTTGGTAATTGTAGTAAAATGGCCAGCTGTTTGGTGAATATGGTTTTAGTCTTTGTCTATAGGTCTGTCATTTGAAAATAGAGGCTTGAAATGCAACTAGAATTACGCAACGCGTTTACAATTTTTTTGACCAAATATTTTCTCAACGTGGGACACAAGAATATATGCATAGAATTTCAAATACACTACATTTACAGATCGACAGCCACCCCGGCTGTAAATTCTATAGGAAAAAATAAACCCGACGCGACGTGAACAAAACACTAGCTATACCAATATGTATAACTTCAACATTCAATCAAGATTATTGTAACAATATTTTTATTTAAAAGAGTGTCCATGGTGTTTCTTACCCATAATTCTCCATAGAGATCTACGCTTTAGAGTGCTCAACCACTGTACTTGCACAAGTTATGACTGGGACTGTAGCTTCGCTTTTTGTTTTTTTGACATATACAAATGCCTGTTATGGTCTAACTAGCTGACCCACGCAACTTCGTCTACGTCACATAAGAGAGAAAAACGAAAGGATAAAGAATCCCCGTCGTTCCTGCTCCGCTCCTAATAATCGCAGCGTGATGTTATACAGCCTAAAGCCTTCCTCGATAAATGGACTACCCAAGATAAAATCATCTCATGGGCTCTCATGGGTAAAAGTGTATTTTGCATGGCTCCAAAATTATACAACAAGGTACCAAAGGCATACAAAGATTTGAATATAAATAGTTTTTGTAAAAGCATGAAGAAACTTTTATTAAATAAATGCTACTATAATGTTGCCGATTATTTAAATTATGTACTTTGACTTTTGACATTATTTTATTTATTTATTTACGTAACTTATGACTTGACTGTACTATGACATTTTATTTGCTTTTTGTTTATAATCATTTTAGTTTTTGGTTCTCTTAAAATGATTGATAATTTTGACATTTATTATTATGGGCTCATTATATATATTTAATTATTACTTTTATGTTTACTACTTTATTTTTTTGACATGATTTGTATAATTTGTTGACATTTATTATTATTTGCTTTTTTTAATTTGGATTTTTAATCTTTTACTTTTTGACATGTATCATTTTGAGATTTTATTATTAGTTGCAATTTGTTTTATTTTTTTACAGACACGAGGAAAATCACTTGTATGTTTTTGTAATGTTAGCTTGGACATTTAGTATTTTCCATTAATTTCAATTCCAGTGACTGAAATGATATATTTAAAAACCTAAATTTTCCAATTTTAAACATTTGCACGCCATGTATGTGGCAAAACCTGTCTGAACGATTTTCTGTATTTACTTTATCCTACATGCACCTTTTATAACTGTATGTGACACATGTTTTGAGCAAATAAAATATATCTTATCTTATCTTAAAAAGATTTTTTCAATTCAAGCCGGTAATTCTTGAGATTAGCGCGTTCAACCAAACAAACAAAGAAATTCTTCTGCTTTATAATATTAAGTATACAGGGTGTAAACCACCTCATCACAAAGCATTCTGTACACCAAACTAAGTAACTTTACGCAAAAATTATTGCTGGGAAACAACTTTTTTTTTGAGGTTATAAATCATGTTTTGTGGTAGAACTCAATGTACCGCACTTAAAACATTGTGCTGATGTATGAATTGAATAGTACGGGGGTCGTGGAGGTGTTAAAAGTCAAAATCTTACAAAAAAGACATGCATTTAAAAAAAAACTGGTCAAAAAGTTGTAACTTTGACCCCCCATATCTCCGTAACTAGAAGGTTCCCAGGTATAGTGTAGAACAAAAAAATGATCAAAATGATGGGGAGAACAAGTGCCTTTCGGCTTCGTGAAGAGGTGTTTTACACCCTTTAGATTGAAATAACAGTTTCGAATTTCAATAACGCAGTCAGATGTTGTTATCCATCATTTCCTCAAAAAATCTTAAAAGATTCAGGCTCAACTTTTCACGGTATCTTCAGGTACAGGCCGCTTAGTCCTGGTCGGTGACGAGAGGGTGAGTGTACAGGGCCTCTCCAGCTTCGCGACCATCCGGGCCACGGCTTGTGTATTCGGAAACAAGTGGATGTACGAGGTGCAGCTTGGGACGAAAGGGATCATGCAGGTAAGATCCCATTTTAGTTTGATATATTATTAGATCTAGATCCTAGGTTGATCTGTAGATGGATGACCAGTTGACCACCTGATACATGCCTAGTTTCCTCCGTGCCTCAAAAAGCACGTTACGCCGTTGGTCCCGGCTACTATTCGTAGATCTTCGACAGTCGTTATAGGTAGTCAGTGGCCCGAAAGTCTTACAACCAGACTTACCAAGGCGTATCGTATTACCCAGTATTAACTGGGTTGTGGAGGTCATAATGGCAGTCGCTCTAAGTAAAATACTGGTATTCAGCTGCATCCGTTTAGACTGGAAGCGGACCCCAACATTGTTGGGAAATGGCTAGGCAAATGATGATAATAACGCAGTCTCGGACAGAATCCAAATCAGTACCAAGATAGAATATAAGATCCCGTAAGATCTGCCAGTAAAAGCCATCCTGTATTCCCACACAACAAATATACCTAATCTAGGAATCTGCCTCCACCAGATCGGCTGGTGCACGGCGTCCTGCACATTCTCCATGGATACTGGCGTAGGGGACACAGCGCATTCTTACGCCTACGATGGAGGGAGAGTGAGGAAATGGAACGTGTCTACCGCGCCGTACGGCCAGGCCTGGCTTCCCGGTGACGTCATCGGCTCGTGTATCGATCTGGATAAAGGAACTTTAGAGTATTTTAGGTAAGATCTCGAGAAGTAAAGCAAATGAGTATTAGGTCACCGTGTTACCTTATAATCAAAATTTTGATGAATGGGAAAATAATTTGAAGGTAAAAACGTCTGGCACTAATTACAGGACTCGATTAGAATAGAGATGGCGGGATGAACTGGATGTCTTCCTTGAGAATTGGAAAGAAAGAGCACAGAATCCGGATTGTTGGAAGGAATGGAGGGAGGCCTTTGCCCAGCAGTGGGACAATACAGGCTAGCTGTAATAATAATTAGAATAGTAGTGGACAGCTTCATACCGGTGGAAAACAAATCATCATAATCAGAAGACATTTTCTACTTAGCCTGATAATCCGCACGTTTTGAACATCAAAATAACATACAGGGTTTTAGGCTTTCACGGTTTAAAACTAAACTTATATTGTCACTTACGGGATATCTTCCGTGATTATTTGTCTGCTCGTAACAATTTCCATCCACCCGCATACTCCAGTCAACCCGCGATCATGGCGCTTGCAACAGCGTCGAAATATCGGGAGCTCAACATAACAAATAATCACGGAAGATATCCCGTAAGTGACAATATAAGTTTAACATACAGGGTGTAAACCACATCACATACAATACATCACCAAGCCGTTAACCAAGCATTCTGTACATAAAACTAAGTATCTTTACGCAAAGATTATTGCTGTGAACCTCAAAAGATGGTAAATTTTAATCAAGGAACCGTAAAACCATCGTAATGGCCAATCTACGATGCTTCGTTTCACCAGTTATGGCAATTTCCTAAATCATTCATTCACTCACTCAATAAGAGGATAAATCAATCAGGAAATTCATGTTCGCTCCAACGGTGCAATCTCGAATATGGGAATCGATTTGGTCTATTTTTGCCAACTCGAATACAAGGGCATTGATGAACTGCGAGCAAGGTTTTGTTTCCAAACATATCAACAAAATATCGGTATTCAACTGTTTCGGGTTGGTTTGGAAACTGAACCCAAATAGTTTAGAAAATGCTAGGCATGATTTATTTATTTATTTGATGATGACCTTGAAGATGACGATTTAGTTATTTCTTAATAATAATATAAAGGCAGGATGGGTGGATGTCTGGATGTTTATTACTTTTTCTAAAAAAGTACTAACCAGATTTGTATCAATTTAGAACACAGATAGTTTATAACCTGGATTAACACCCATAGGATACTTTTTATCCCGGTAGAACGATCCCGTGGGACAATTACCGAACTCCACGCAGGCGAAGCCGCAGGCATTAACTAGTTACTTAATAATTCATCTCGCTGCCATGCCATTCCTAGAAGTAGAAATGATTTGCAACAACGATTTGATTATACTTTAGATATAAATATCGTCGATAGTGACTTATATAATGTCTAACAAAATTAAATGTCAGGGCGAAGCCTTGTTGCTCGGAATATATTTTTAGATCACGATTTCGCATTGATAATGTATGGTATTTGGAAGTTTGTAGTTGAAGGGCATTATACTTTGTTCTGATTGGTTTTATTTTTAGTTCAAATTCCAAGGGCTCTGCTAGACCTCTCCCTGGACAAGCAGGAGACTTCTACATCCATCGTTTTCCAGTAGACTAGATCGAGGTTATGTGGAGGATGTCATTTAGGCATCAGTTAAGGAGACCCCATCTCTCCTTGTGTGAAGCCTCTTCCAATCTTGATCAGGTCACCTCTTCTATCTAGTTTTATTTTGATGGTACTGTGGACAAGGATATTATTCAGTATATTCATGTATTTATAGTTGACCTTTAAGAGTTGCAGTGCTTTTCGGATTTAGCTGTGAGTAATATTATCAAAAGCCTTGTTGAAGTCAAGAAATGAGACTGTTACATTCAGTGTATTTCTCGGTCATGTTTCAGTAAAAATTTACTTAGGATAACAGATTCGAAGAGTGCGTATGAATTGAGCGCGGCGCGGGTACTTCCTTATTTAAAATCTTCCTTATTAATCAACCAAAAAGTTTTTTTTTATTTTACTTTTTACTTTAAATATAGCAGATTATTGTTTTATTCAAAGTTTTCTGAAATAATTCTTAAAAAATCAAATCATGAAAGTGAATGTGGCTTCTGTTCTGGTCAATTCATCGGGAAAGTCAAAGTCGGAAGCTACGGTCTACGTTGGCCAACAGGTCAGCGTCGGTTTAGGTAATAGCACCACGAATATCTGTAAGCATTTAGAATTTTAGACATCCCCATAAAAAATAATCTATACTTTCCTCAAAATTGCGTCACGATTTCTTTAGCCAAATTGTCGTAATGCCTATCAATGCTTTGTTTCTCCACAGGAACGGCACTTCAATGGGTGTGGCTTTCGACAAGGTGACCCATGGGGCTGGTCTGGCATACTTCCCCGCAGTGTCGCTGGCGATGCAGGAGCACCTATATGCTAATTTTGGACATGTGCCTTTTGTGTCAGTAAATCCTAGCTTTCCATTTTTTTTCATAATTTTACCTGGTGCCCCTCCTAATTGTCATGTTTTGGTGCGATAGCAACACGATGTAACATTTATAACTATTTAAAGATTTGACCGATGACCTGGTGAAGGTGGCGGGGAGCCACTGGATGCGAGGCGCACTGAACCGGCCTATGTGGCGATACTTAGGGGAGGCCTATGTCCAACAGTGGACGTCTTTCGGCTGAAATGATGATAACTTGACAACACAATTGAGTTTTGGCGGTATCAAGCTTACCCGGTGAAAATCTAGCATGAACGAAATCTAAACGGAAAGTTAACGGTTTAAAAACTGGATTTTATTAAATAAGCAATTTCAGCTAAACATGCTAAGATAATATTCGTCACGAAAAATACCCTTACCGGTCTGAAAAAGGGTAGATGACACCATAAAAAAGTAATTCCAAGACACCAATCTTTAAAAAAAAACTTTATCTTGGGCCTGAAAACTTGATTTATTTTAAATTAATTGACAAAATCGATTTTTAATTGCTCTGAAATCAATAAATAGTTGAGTAAATGAGTTGACTTAACAGTGACTTCACAGCGTACTATTGTCGTACAAATCTATGATGCTGGGGCAACACTATCGCGATAACGCGGAGATTTGCGTTGTCGCGACTGGTCTGGCCAAAGAATTCGTCCTATCGCGATTAACTTCGCGAATACAAATGCCCTTCGCGCCGCTATCGGTAAATTAGCCGCACATCAAAGGGTTTTGTCGGGACAAAGTTCGTGTGGTTGGCTACACTTCGCGCACTCTAGTTGACTACGATACTCTGAGAGGTTTGAACGTATTTGATTGAACTTTTTAATCACGGATTGGAATAATGAGAGGATAAGGAAAGATGTAGTAAATAATTGTTAGCCGCCATGTGATACATCGCAACCGCTTCTCCCATGTTTTCCCGCAAATGAATTATCGCGGCGTTCTAGATTATCGCGACAGTAAAAAGGTTTTTCCATTGTGGCCAATCACTTCGTCATAGAGCGAACACGAACTTTAATCGCGACAACGCGAACACGCATCTTCGCCTACAAGTCTGGCCGTAGCATGAGAGAACCGCATTTTGACAGATCTTTAATATATGTCAATTGATTGGTGTGTCGTCTACCCCATTACAATAAAGCAGCATTAAACAAAATACGCGTTCCTTCTCTTAAGTCTATCACCACAGTTTTCCAGTGGAAGGCTACGCAGCTCTCCAAGCGCCTCCCATCAAGCAGTGCGCTCGCGCTGCACTTCTGTTCAAGTCGCTGGATGCGCTGCTGGATGAACTGGCGCAACCCACAGACATAAAGTCACTCACTTCTAAAAGTAGTAAGGTTAGTGCTTTGGCATATCAAGAACTGTGAATGGTTAACTGATGAAGTGTAAGACTGTTGGTCGTCCAGCGGCGATGGCTGGTCTGAAGTAGCTTCGCAATGTGCGAGGGGTCTTAACGCCCATCATTTAACAAGTCATCATGTTCTTGCTTCAGTCCCATTCTTCTTGGGGTCAGCGCAACACGTTCCTCCACGTTCGATCCTTTGTCTTTCATATCATTGCTCTCACAATCCACCCGTCTTTTCTTTTCTCTCCCTCTCCATCCATCGACATATCTATCACTCATTTAGTCACAATTTGTTGACAATTGACTGAGCTTAATGACACGCCACACCACACCTACAGTCGAGTGAGCTTCGAGGAATCGGTGACTGATATCATAATTTAGTACCGACGCTGCCTTACGTTCTTAGGGTCCTGGGTTCGAATCCCCTTAGGAGCAAATGTTTGTGTGATGAGCATGGACATTTGTTTCCGAGTCATGGATATGTTTATATGTATAATAAGTTTGTATTTACAAACAAATAAAAAAGTATATATGTAGTATATAAACTACTCTAGTGTCCACGACACATGCTTTGCTTAGTGTGGCACTAGGTGGCGCTGTGTGTTAATCCAGTCCAGCAATATTTATTTATTTATTTACGCGTGGGGTACTAAATTATGAAATCATTCTATGAGGGTAAAACTATAGAAAATTTAAGCCACTGATTGTTCGGATCTCACGCACGGACTATAGATATCATCTTAGTTAAGTGGTACATCTGTAGTAGACGAGTCTAACGCATAAGTTTCTCAATCAGGCAAAGTCAGAGTCTTCGAAAGTGGTTGAGGAGGAGGTGGCGATTCGGATCCACAGCTCAGGGTCCGTGTACAGTCCGCGGGCATCACCGCATGCCATGAGCAATGTGCAGAGTACGGAGGTGAAGAAGATGTCCAAAAAGGTACTCAAGGTGTACGCAGAATAGGGTGTAACGTCTTTCATCTCCTATCATGGAGAAGGGAGAATACCCGACCAGACGGGTGTTAATCTGGTCGGCGCCTGGCCAACGGTTGCTCCCGGGATTTTCTATTTCGTTTTATATTGTATTGTATAACGGGCTGGTGTCTGCAATTCCACGTCAAAGAGCGTAGTTTGCATAGACAGCTTTAATTCACCAAAGCGGGCCCAGTGCGGATTGGTAGATCCAGATATCCAGTCCTTACGATGTTTTCTTACACCGTTTTGAGAGCAGTGGTAATGAAATAAATTACACAAGAAATGCGCCTGTCTAATTCGTCTTAAGTCTCGGACAACTTGAACTGCGCGATGTAGGAGTTTGATGTAAGTCCCTCATTTTTGTCATAGCTGGCGCTGTAGCATTTGAAGTGAAAACTCCCTTAGGCGCGTTGAGCACCTTGTGAGTAAACAAAAATCATGGAACTCGCGTGATTGTCACGTACTGCTATCGGTAGTCCCCAATTCAAACAGCTCCGCGTGTTTTTTTATCCTATGTTGCTCTAGTGCTTTTTTGTAGTAGCTACATCACTCCCCGCCAAAAACCGGTGTTTATAGTGGAATGAGTCCTTCTTGCATCTAGTGATATTTGCCGAGCCAGTGGAAGCTCGTTGCCGCATTATTCCAGGTGATTCGGAGCTGTTTGTGGCGGTGTGGTGCGAACCCCAGTGAGTGGGGTAGGCGCTGCATTTTAGGATTCCGTACCTAAAGGGTAAAAACGGACCCTATTACTAAGACCACTGTCCGTCTGTCTGTCTGTCACCAGGCTGTATCTCACGAACCGCGATAGCTAGACAGTTGAAACTTTCACAGATGATGCATTTCTGTTGCCGCCATAACAACAAATGAAAACGGAATAAATTAAATATTTATGTGGGATTTCCTTAAAACAAATGTATTGTTTTTTGATAATAGTAATATGCGCCAGTCCGACTCGCACATGGCCATTTTTTTTGTAGTAGCTGGTAATTAAATCATAGCAGACTGGCGGTCGTCATACGATTTCACTCGCGTTGTTTCTGTCCCTTGGGAGTACGAGGATATAGTAGATTGTATCATAAGGGAGCAAAATAATATTTTTACTAATTTCTTAATCCTGAACGTAGCGAGGGATTCAAACTACGTCGCCCGAGCCAAAAATATATTTTGCGCCCGAGTGATACACTCTACTTTTCATCACCCACTATGAGAAAATAAAAGGCGCCTCATATTTTATTGTAATATTGATATTTAATGAAACAGAGTAACAACTAAATTGAAATTAAGTAGTATCTAATAATAAAACAACTAAAAACTTATATTTACATTTGAGACATTTTCACAATTTTGAAAATTAATTGTTACAGTTTTATTAGGAATAGAGATTGTTGTAGATTTAATTTTATTCTGCGTGTTTGAAATAATGTCAGAATGTGGCTCATTTTGAGGAAAATGTGACGGTGAATCTCTTTGTTTGGATGTAGATGGGCGCGGCGACAGTGGCATGGATGGATTAACTGAAGGTTGCAATTTAATGTTTTCCACGATGCGTTCACATGTTTTCGCCTTGTTCTCAATGGAATCTTCTATATATCCCTCTGCTACAGCACTCGACTTCCATCCTCCATGTCGCTTGAGAACAGTTAAGTCCGCTCCAGAATCTGCCAACAGGGTAGCAGAAGTGCGACGAAAACAATGTCCTGTATATAGCTTGATATCTGGTAACTTCAAATAAGTAGCGATTTCTTGTGGCATGTAAGAAATTTTATTTTTTCCCATAACTTGTTTGAAGCACTTGCCATTTTGATAACGGATGAAAAACCGATTGGTCTTTATATCAGCAGGACGCAGGTCCAGGTATTTCTGTACAATAGTTTTGTATTCTCCTCGGATTACGAAGGATCGGTCAATTTTTGTTTTTGTGTCTGTCAGCTTTACTAACAGTAAATTATCCGAGTGATTTTCGACATCATCAACAGTTATTTTTAAAAGTTCATTGCCACGACAAGCTCCATGTACTCCGAAAATTAAAGCCACCTGTAACAAAACCGAATGTGAATAAGACAAGTACCTATCTATCGAAGTACAGGTTACAATAAAATGCGCATTTTAAAACACTGGTTATACTTTAGATACTAATCCACCATATATACATACATAGTTACTTACTTTTACGGCAAGAAAGATGTTGTCGGGTGCCTCATTAAGGAAAGTCTCCACGTTTTTGACTGAGAACACTTTGGATTTTTTAGGTTTAAATCCATCAGACATCCTCTTCAGATACGCTATTAATTTCGAATATGTGTCCAGTTTTACGTCGTTATTAGAACTGACTGTTGATTTTAGCATTGAGTAGGTACTCCAAAGTGTGGAAGGTTGTTTAGTTTTGGCTAAGTACTGGAAGTAGGCCAAAAACACAGATTCTGAAAAATTCTTGGCGCCTCTTGAATTTCTCCATTCAATAAAATTACCATAAGCTTTCATATATTTCTCCCGGGATTTTGCAGGTAGTAGATTATCCATCACATTTCTTGCGTCAGTTCTAATACTATCAGGAGTTAATTCTATACTTTCACTGTCACTTGAAGAACTCATTTTTCAAAACAAAATCATGAATTTCTATCAATCCGTGAAAATTGACGAAAACGCGGGCTATAGTTCGCGCGTTTTTAATTTTATTTCTTTTTTTTTTTTGTATTCAGCCGGCGCGCGGCGCTACTATGGGCCGTCGCACCAGCCAGTCTTTATTCAAACAATATTTGCGTTCGATTTCTTGGGCGCTGAACACAAGATGTTCCAAATTCAAAAAGTGCGCGGCAAAGATAATTGCGGCGCACTTATAAAGAGGATTAAAAACTCATTACTGCCCGCTAAAAGTTTCTTATAGAAAACACCACCTTTGGGTGCACTTAAAGGCGAACCAAGTCGTCTTTTTCGAATAGATGGGATGAAAAAATATAAAAAGCTTATGTTACTCGCTCTATTGCTAAAAGAATTTTTCAAATCGATTAAGTAGTTTTAAGTTTATTCGTCACATCTATACTAATATTATAAAGCAGAAGAGTTTGGGTGGTATTTAATACTTTAACTGTAAATCCCCTTTTTTCAATCAAAATATTCGAAATTATCACCAAAAATACTGAATTGCACACTAAATTTGCTCAACAAATTAATCAATTATACTATACTGTAATCTTTAAAGCTTAACTATTTTACTGAATGACTATGCACCATTCCTGAGAAATACCGATGAATATAACATAACCTTAAAACACTTTATTTTCCCCCTAAAAAGCCTATTTCCCCTATGGGCCCCTATTTCCGAGTGCAGGGTTTAAAGGAACCTAACGGGGGGGTGCCCCAAGTCCCGATTATGGGGGCAGATATACTTCCGTATGTTCAGTTGACAATAATTCGAGACATTACAATATAGCGAGAAAAAAATTTGTGTGCAAATCAGTATTTTTGTTTTACGGTGAGTAATATTGTTTCAAAATGTGTAAACCTGTGGTTTCAGCTAGATTTTTGTTGTAAATTAGATAAAAAAAGCCATCAGATTTTGATGTATTTTAAACATTTTTTAGTACAACATGTTTAGGTAATCAAGTAGTTAATTTGTAGTACAGTCATTTATTTGATATGCAGTAGGTTATTAGTGGAGAAATTTTGTTTGCTTAAATTTCTTAACAGAGGTGCAGTAAAAAAATCCCCGAAGAGTTTGTTTGTTTGTTTGGTTGAACGCGCTAATCTCAGGAAGTACTGGTTCAAATTGAAATTATTTTTGTGTTGGTTAGTCCATTTATCGAGGAAGGCTTTAAGCTATATAACATTACGCTACGACTATTAGGAGACGAGCAAGAATGAAAAATGTTGCAAGAACGGGGATTTTTTGCTTTTCGATTTTCTCTCTGATGTGACGCAGACGAAGTTGCGTGGTCCAGCTAGTATAAAAATACAAATCTTTCCTATTTATAATATTAGTATAGATAATTAAATTATTTACTTTTTCTTCATTTATTCCAGGCGTTCCTGATGTCCCTCTCCCGACTGGTGGTGATTGAACTGGGGGGTACTCTCCGGCTCTCATACGTGGTGGTGTCAGAACTGCTGCCTCGTCTGAGGGGACTGCTCGGCCTGAAGTCCAGGAGTATACAAACAGACCAGCTAGCCGCAGACTTCTATGCGAGGGCCAGAGATGAGAATTTTGTTAGTAGACCTTTCAACCCGTTTAGCCATTTGTTTTAATATTATCCGGGATTTGAGCTTTAAAGTTGTACAAGACTTTTTTGGCGCGTTACTAAAATTGGGACCATCCTTCTTGTTTTTTCAACACATTTTCACAATCTTTTAGCAATGTTGCTCTCCACCAATGTCGTTCAATGAATCCGATATCAATGTATATGTATACGATACAAAAATCTAACTCATTCAGAACCAAAAATCTTCTTTACTTTCTTCTATGGCTTGATAAAATGTTCAGAGAAATTCATGAGAAAATACTTGAAAGCGATGAAACAAATTTATTTTTGTTCGATTTAGCACTGATTTATTTATTTATTTATCAACACTTCAAGCACAAAAGTACAGAGGCGGACTTAATGCCATAGGCATTTTCTACCAGTCAACCTTTAGGTGACGCAGAGACAAGCAGTGGTAGGTGTCATTTCTGAAATTCTGAGAATAATTTTATTTAATACTACGATACACTACAAAGATATATAAAATATTATACATATTTATCAAATACTACTGATGTTACTGAAGATCTAGGTTTTCCCGCATTCCCTTTAAACTTAAGTCTGAAGATATAAGTTTGTTTTTTGGATGGCAAAGGCATTATTAGCTCTTCTCGACTCGATTCGCAATTGGGTCAATAAACACCGAAAAGGCTCGACTACTTTAAGATCGGCAATCTATATTTATAGCTCTATTTTTCCTTGCGTGAACTTTCTAGAAGGTCAACCACCTATTTCCATAAATAATAACAGCATGTAGGATTAATAAGGGGCTGACTTAACGTCCTGGGGTAATCTGACCGCATTACAAATTAAATATGTCGTCCATGTAATTAACGGGTCGGGCTTGAATTTTGTACATAAAACTATCCATCCTAACTTCAAAATCAAAATCAAAGCATTTATTTCAAGTAGGCCAGTTGCAGGCACTTTTGAATTGTCGAAACAAAAATGAACATTTAAAGTAGCTACAGTCCCAGTCACAAGACATAAAAACTGTGAAAGTACTGTAGTTGTCCATTCCCTAGCGTAGATCTCTATGGAGAAGAACTTCCTAACTTTTCGGTTTCCAGTCTAACCTCAGTCTTTATTTAGTTATTGTACATCTAATTTAGTCAAATCAAATCGTTTATTCTTATTCACACCTACACAACTACAATATTATTTTAATAAGATTATTCATCTAACCACCTACATATATGATATAACCTAATATGTATTAAAACACACGTCAACGAACAAGAACATTTCCCACACAGTAAACTTTTGGTAAAATATTTTATTTAAGTTGATATACTTACGTAATTTCACTCCGCGCATGAAACACTTTATCACAACTCGGATTTATCTCGTCTGCTCGACGTCCGTACGTCACTACAGGGATCCAGCAGAATATCAGCGTCAGGTGCATGCCTGACACATGCTGAGCTGGACTCCCATTTGGTGTAACCTTGAGACGCATACCGCACCTTGCATACCCTCTTTGTTATTTCCTTTTTCTTTTTTTGAAGTAAGTCATGGTGTTACTATACTTATTTTGTAAATATGTTTTTCTTTTGTCTTTTGTGTGCACTAAATAAATGATTTATCTATCTATCTATCTAACCGGATGCAGCTGAAACTGAGTAATACGATACCTCTTGGTAAGACTGGATGTTAGACTTTTTGGACCTGTAACGGCTGTTAAATATCTACAAATGACAGCCGGGACCAACGGCTTAACAAGCTTTCCGAGGCATGGAGAAACCTCAGTATGTTTGGTGGTCACCCATCCACAGACCAACCTAGGCAAGCACGGCTTAACCTTAAGATTGACCCCGAGCGGCTGTTATTATTTAGCCACGAGCCCCTCCTAACATCCTAACTATCTTTAACTAAACTTATAAATGCGAAAGTAAGTTTGTTTGTTTTGTGTTTACTTTTCACGCCTGAAGCACTGAACAAATCATCAAAGAACTGTTTCCGAGGAAAGCAACAGTAACTTAACTTATTATAATAGATGGCGCCGTAATAGTATAATCCAATTATGATTCGAAAGATACGTTCTTTCGAATCATGATTGAATTATAAAGGGTGTAAAACGCCTCTTCACGAAGCTGAAAGCCACTTGTTCTCCCCATCATTGCGAGCATTTTTTTGTTCTACACCATACCTGGGAACCTTCTAGTTAAGGAGATATAAGGGGTCAAAGTTACAACTTTTTGACAAGTTTTTTTTTTTAATACTAGTTTATTTTGTAAGATTTTGACTTTTAACACCTCCACGACCCCCGTACTACTCAATCCATCCAACAGCACAATGAGTTTTACCACAAAACATGATTTATAACCTCAAAAAAAAATAGTTTCCCAGCAATAATTTTTGCGTAAAGTTACTTAGTTTGGTGTACATAATGCTTGGTTCACGGCTTTGTGATGAGGTGGTTTACACCCTGTATTATTACGAGTCAACCTCAAATACAAAATCAAAATATTTTATTTCACATAGGCCTGGATGGGCACTTATAAAACGTCGAAAAAGGTGCACGGTTCGCGTTGGTCGATTCCATGGAGAAGAACCGGCAAGAAACTCCATGGTTACTCTTTTCAAATCATTTGGTATTGCAATATTATTATGTTACATTACAGCATTAGTAATAAAGTATGGGGGGACAGCGTAGGCCCGACAATAGATCGTTGCTTACTATTCAAAAAATGTAAAACAAAAGGAATATTTAACAAAAGTTAAACAGCATCCGGAAATCTAACTGATTGCCAAATTCTGAATTAACGCTTGCAAAAGCACGGTCTAAAGCTAGTTATAAAATAAAATATAATCAGAATACCTACCGATATAATTATCCACTAAAGGTAAACAATCAATTCTAAATCCGCCTGTGCCCTTTGCGAACCGATGACCTTTCGGCACGAGTTAAAAATATTTTAGGATTTGGGGCCGCTTCGGAAAGTGGCACTTTTCAACTGAAAATTATAACCAGCGTCCTTCCTAAGTGGTTCGTGGTAGCCTCTGAGTACCTATGAGAGCATGGTTAATTTAATTTTGCAAGTTGTAGAAGCCCAATGTTCAACGGGAAATGTTTAAATGAATGCTTGAAATATAAGTGTCATGGACTGCTTAAATAAACTACGATTGATTTGCTAAGGGGCCGGCGAAGCATGCGTTTTTCATACAAACGTTATACCAAAATAATATGAAATTCAAACATATTCTTAAGGTAGTGTGTAAATATTTCGATTGTATTATAGAATATCTATGTTCCCAAACAAATATTTTGAAAGGACAATGATATAAAGACGAGATATGACGAATTTAAAATTTATTTTTCTCATAACTCTTATTTAAATCGGTGTACATTCAAAATATGTGCTTGGGAACCTATATACTCTGTAATCCAATCAAAATAAATACACACTACCTTAAGAATAAATGAATAAATAAATAAAGAATATGTTTGATTTACAATTTATTTTGGCATTACGTTTGTATGAAATTCGCATGCTTCGCACGCCCCTAGCTTAAATCATAACAGAATAAAAAGCATAAGCATATTAGGCAGAGGTGTAGAGGTGTGTGTGAGATAGTTCACACATTTCGTCAGTTATGTTTAAGTTCCATGTAACAGAAGCGAGCTAATTGCCATCAACCAGGCCAAAATCGGAATCGGAATCCAAACGGTGAAGGAAAACATCGTGAGGAAACCGGCGTGTCCTAGAACCAAAAATTCGAAGGCATGTGACATCTACCAATCTGCACTGGGCCCGCATGGTAGATTATAGCCCATTCCCTCTCATTGAGAGGAGGCCGTGTCCCAGCAGTGGGAACATTATAAGCTGATGATGATGATGATGATGAGGCCAAAATCCAGGCTCCGTGGCTGTAACTGAGATTTTACGGACGGAAAACCCAGTAACAATTTGCCCGACCCGCGAGCCGGAATTCGAACCCGAACTTCATGCTTAGCAGTCGCAATTGGGCGTGAAGTTTCATTATTGTCCTATGGAATCTTCCTTCGGGGATAAAAGTATCCTATGTGTTAATCCATGTTATAAACTATCTGTGTGCAATTCCATCCAAATTCGTTTCCTTGAAAGAGTAACAAACATCCAAACATGACATTCATACTTAAAAACTTTCGCATATAAAATTACCCAAGGGATGCATTAGTCGAACCCGATGACCCTATTACTCTCCTCCAAGAGAGCAGGAAGGAAACTAGCATACTCAAGAAGCACAGACGCAAACAGCCGTTATTCTGTCCTCTTCCAGCGACGCCCTAAGCCGAGGCCTGTACCCCGCAGGGGGTGCCCTTAGCGTGTAGTCATGTGACTACACGCTTGTACGTTTTATGCCCTGGCCGGAGGCCTTACACTCAAAGCACCCACAGGGTAGTCCGGTTAAGCAGACGACAACCTCTCTAGGTTGAACTGCGAGATGCCAGGCCGATTTTTTTTTTTAAATTAATTTTGTGGGATAATAGTAGGATATTGGATAGGAAGTGATCGCACAAACACACACACTTCGAGTTTCAAGAGATCGTCGTACAATTTATAGTAGTATGTATTTACAATCATAACGTATCTATGTAGTATATCAACTATCTGGTGTCCACGACACAAGCCTCGTCGCTTTATATGGCACTAGATGGCGCTGTGTGCAATGTCCAGCGATATTTAATAATAATATTATTTAATTAAATATGAAAACACACGTCAACAAACAAGAACGTTTCCAATACAGTAAAGTAAACTTCTGATAATTTTATTACTTTATTTAAGTTAATGGTGGGTATAATTACATAATTTCACTCCGAGCATGAAACACTTTTTGTCACAACATCATTTATCTCGTCTACTCGACGTCCGTACGTCACTACAGGGATCCAGCAGAATATCAGCGTCAGGTGCATGCCTGACACATGCTGAGCTGGACTCCCATTTGGTGCAACCTTGAGACGCACACCGCACCTTGCATACCTACTTGTTATTTTATTTTATTTTTATTTGAAGTATGTCACGGTGTTACTATACTTATTTATATTCTTTTTTATATTGGCACCTTGTTATTTATACGTAAGTCAACTGTATCATTTAATTATAGTTATGTGTGTTGTGCTATGTCTTTTGTGTGCACTAAATAAAGGATTTATCGTATCTTTCCATCTATCATATTTATTTATTTATTATATATAATTATGAGCGACAGAGATGACGACTCGAGATGCCTAATACCAATATACTCTGTGTCAACTCTATAGAAGTGGGTCGTAATGTGACTCTTCATTTGTTCCCAGGTGGGCCTCGGCTCCAAGCTTATCTCCCAACCGTCACCTCGTCTATGTACCATGCTGGACTTACTATGGACCTTCCTTGACGAATCCGCCTTGTGCGATGTCTTAGAACACTCTGTGGTCCGGGAATGTCTACTATTTGACTTGGTGTCACAGGTATTAATCATTCACATTCTGATACATGTTGTTGAACGAGATTAAACCTTGCTGTAGCAGGTTACACCTATGAGCGGCTGGTAGCAGTTTGTTCAACTTAGGTGTATGCTTTTTTAGCTAAGACGCACGAGCCAAGCGAAAGCAGCAAGCGGTAGCGCGGTAGCAGTTGGCGCGCGCTAAATGATCCAAGTTGGTTGCATAAAATCGCCAGTAATAAGATGGCTAGACCTAATTTAAGCCGAACGAAACCGCTGACACCTATTAAAACGAAAAAAGACTTTATTTTATAATTCTAACAGAGATGATTGATGATGATCTTTCAAAGGAGCAATATATGCTGGAAACACATATTTGTAAAATTCCAAAGTCCCTGTAAATATTTGTTGCTTGTTGAAAGAGGATTATTAATTTATTTTAAAGAATAAACACTAATTGCAATACTATTGACAAGACTAATTAAATGTACCACAAACCAGTTCGGTACTCGCCAACAATTTAGTAACCTTACTCTTTTTCCCAGGACATGTACTTCAACCAGCAAATAGAAGGTGTGTACGTGCTATGTGGACTGATGCAGCATCGGGAGACAAGGCATCATCTCGTCAAATACGTGTTCTTCAATAAAATAACGTTAGTAGTGCAGTATTGCAACAATTCAGTTTAATATAGAGAGTTCTTAAAGTCATCATCAGACTTTAATGCTCCTCTGCTGGGACAGGCCTTTTCACTATGAGAGGGAATGGGCTATAATCTACCCGCGAGCCCAGTGCGGATTGGTAGATGTCACATGCCTTCGAATTTTTGGTTCTAAGACATGCCGGTTACCTCACGATGTTTTCCTTCACTGTTTTGAGAGCAGTGGTGATGGTATAAATTACACAAAGTAATGCACCTGTCTGGGTTCGAACCCACGACTTACTGCTCGTAAGTCGGGACCGCCTCCATTGGGCCACCGCTGCTCTCCATCACTGAGCCACCGCTGTTCTTAACGTGTAGAATTTTAAATACTTTTAAAATGAAGGGGAGACAATTTCTACGAAAAATAAAGTGCAGCAATGCGGATAGGATATGCTTAGGAGCTAAGGTGATTCTATCGAAGTGGTTTGCGGAGATGCGTACTAGCTAGACCGAAGCAGAGGTTATTCACGCTCAGTTCAGCGCGATTTTACTTGAAAGACCCCACACCATCACGTCTGTACTCCTCTCCACTGTGCACTGCAGCCAGCTTAACCGCCGAGTACGGAGGCTGACTAAAAAAGAAAATAGGAAACATTTCCTCTCCTTTCTACTCAATAATGGGCACAGGTCAGGTAGACCGAGACTAAAAGTGTTCTATTGTTGGATAACAACTAATCTCCGATGCTCTCGTCTCAGCTTTAGTAGAGTCCGGATCTTAACCTGCAATACCACTTCCAGGTTCGACAACTTCTTGAACATAAAGTGTCCCGATGACAAAGTTCTACGGACAGTGATCAGGAAACCGTGGTGGCAGCGACCTACCTCGGTGCTGGGAGAAACAGACCCCAGGGTAGCAGGTAGGTACAAGACTAGACAAGCCATAAGACCAAAGGAACCAGGACCGTCCAAACGCGTTATGGGTTGAACATAATTATTAGTAAAGATGTAGTAACTGGGTTGTGGAGGTCAGATAGGCAGTCGCTCCATGTAAAACTGGTAATCACCTGCATCCAGTTAGACTGGAAGACGACCCCAACGTCTTTTTAAAAAACGCCAAGCAGATGATGATGATTATGAACGTAAGCGACACATGGTTTCTGATACATACATTTGTATTTCGTCCAGAGTATTGTGTCCACGATGTGAAATAGGCATTTGATACCCACACCGAATAAAAAGAGCGTAAACACCTCTTAACGAAGCCGAAAGGCACCTGTTTTCTCCGTCATTGCGATCATGATTTTGTTCTACACTATACCTGGGAAACTTCTAGGTACGGTGCTATTGGGGGGGTCAAAGTTCCAACAAAGACAAGCTTTTTTTAAAAGAATACAAGTTTTTATTGTAAGATTTTTACTTTAAACACCTCAACGACCTCCGTACTATTTAATTCATCCATCACCACATGTTTTTAAGAGCGTAACATTAAGTTCTCTTTCAAATTTTAAGTATATTTAGATTTCATTAATTTACACCCCAAAAAAAAATCGTTTCCCAGCAAATATTTTTGCGTAAAGTTACTTAGTTTGGTGTACAGAATGCTTGGTTGACGGCTCCGTAATGAGGTTGCTTACACCCTGTATGGTGTACAAGAGTTATGTAAAATATCAGCCGAAAAAACTTTTTTGCAAAAAATAAAACCGACTTCAAAAAAAAACAAAAAGTGAAAAATAACTTTAGCTTCTGAAGTCGGTGATCTTTGCTTGATTGCTTTAGTTTTTTTGTCACCGACTTCAGAAGCTAAAGTTATTTTTCACTTTTTTGTTTTTTTTTTTGAAGTCTGTTTTATTTTTTGCAAAAAAGTTTTTATTTTTCACTTTTTAGTGGTTCACATGTGCTTGATATACATGAAAAGTGCATACCGTTACAATTACAACAAGCCCAAACACGACTAGGGTACATTGTCTCACTATGGAGTTCCGTGACTCTTGGCTTCATCATCAGATCTGATAGTAGAATGGTTTTTATCAAACGCAAATGCTTCACTTGTTATAGAAAATACCAAAATCGCAACACGTTTTTAACCGACTTCTAAAAAAGGAGGAGATTCTCAATTCGGATGTTTCTATTTTTTTTTTTTTTTTTTATGTTTGTTCGGGCATAACTCCGTCGCTTGCCAACCGATTTGGAAAATTCTTTTTTTGTTGGAAAGGGTATTCTTTCCAAATGGTCCCATAGCCACCAAATCAAGATCTGATGATGGAATCTTGGCGAAATCGAGGGAACTCTTCAAATTTTATATGAAAACGTGTTGCGATTTTGGTATTTTCTACAAGAAGTGAAGCATTTGCGTTTGATAAGAACCATTCTACCATCAGATCTGATGATGAAGCCAAGAGTCACGGAACTCCATAATGAGACAATGTACCATAGTCGTGTTTGGGCTTGTTGTAATTGTAACGGTATGCACTTTCCATGTATCAAGCACATGTGAACCACTAAAAAGTGAAAAATAAAAACTTTTTTGCAAAAAATAAAACCGACTTCAAAAAAAACAAAAAAGTGAAAAATAACTGTAGCTTCTGAAGTCGGTGACAAAAAAACTAAAGCAATCAAACAAAGGTCACCGACTTCAGAAGCTACAGTTATTTTTCACTTTTTTGTTTTTTTTGAAGTCGGTTTTATTTTTTGCAAAAAAGTTTTCATATAAAATTTGAAGAGTTCCCTCGATTTCGCCAAGATTCCATCATCAGATCCCGACTTGGTGGCTATGGGACCATTTGGAAAAAATACCCTTTCCAACAAAAAAAGAATTTTCCAAATCGGTTGTCAAGCGACGGAGTTATGCTCGAACAAACACAAAAAAAAAAATAGAAACATCCGAATTGAGAACCTCCTCCTTTTTTAGAAGTCAACTAGTTTTTTTTTTACCCAAACACACACATTTAACGCCATGCGCAGAACAGCTAAGGTGTAACGAAAATTATTTATTTACAGAAATGGCAGAGAAAGGGACCATTAACCGTTCACCCTTCGCCCCTACAGGGACAGGTATTATTATAATAGGTATTCATTATTCATCGTCTATATTACGTCGTACAATAAATGACTACATTTTACATAGCAGTGATAGCCTAGCGGTATGACCGCAGACTGCCATGTCGTAAGTCCCGAATTCGAACCCAAGGCACGCACCTCTCCTGCCGGGGTTGCGGGCCTGTTCGAAAGAGATATCGCGGCCCCGGAACATAAAGGGCGAGGAGGGAACATGGATGGGTTTTAGTCAGTAAAAGTCTGACACTCCCTCCCGCTCCGCCCAGAGTGGGAGAAGTCATTTGATGATTTCCCATCCTAAAAAAAAAAAAAAAAAAGCTCTGGTTTGCGGATTCATGTGCGATTGTATAATAATCGCTTGCTTCGATGAAGGAAAACATCGTGAGGAAATCAGCATGCCTGTGAAATTTCTCGACGGCATCTAAAGCCAAGTCAGACGCCCAGGGGCAGCTTAGTAGCGCTAAGAATTTAAATTTGACAGTTATTCTCGATAAAATGAGTTTTTATGGAGTCAAAAACTAATTTAATTGAGAATAACTATCAAATTTATCTAATCGAATCCAATCGAGTCCGACGTACTTGCACTGCAGGTTTGACACTAACCACACGATAAATAAAGAGTATATTTTATACTTGCCTTTTTAAATCCCTACTATAATATTATATTAATGTGAATGTAAGTTTGTTTGTTATGCTTTCACGCGAAAGCTACTGAACGAATTTGGATGAAATTTTGCACACAAATAGTTTATAACCTGGATTAAAACAAAGGATACTTTTTATCCCGGTAGTAAGGTCCCATGGGACGATGATCAAACTTCACTCGGGCAAAGCCGCAGGCAGAAGCTAGTTTGAAAATAAAAATTTTATACTTTGACTCCCTGTTAAATGTTATGGAGGAGAAACTCTACCATCAACCAACCACATAGTCATACTTAGGATTACTGCTGAGAAATTACGGATGAATAATCCGAAAAACAGTTCTCCCCTAGCTTGGAGCCCAGCAGAAATTCTCGCGTGTGTAGTAAATAATGTCTTAGTGCATACAAGTGCTTATGTATTGTAAATTGTAACCCATGAGAAGTTGCGAGGTAACCCCATCACAAGTATCCTTATAACTTAACGGGGCTGCCTCAATTTTGTGCTGTAGAACAATTATTGTATGAGAAACAATAAAAACTTTGTGTATGTGTATGTAGTACCGCTACTGTACGTTCATTTTAAATTAGATTTTGATAATTTCAGACAAGATAATGAAATTAATGCTGACTGCAGAAACGGACGCGGCACTTGAGGCTCAGTACAGGGAGGACTGCGCTAAGATTACGAAAGCAATTGCGCCTTTGGAGCAAGTACAGGTGAGTTAGAAGTTTTAACAGCTCTCCCGATGCTACTTACTGTTACTGTTGTGTCATCCCACTGCTGGGCAAAGGCCTCTTCCCATGCCTTCCAAACCCTTCTATCCAGGACAACTGTGGACCGCTGGTAGTTGGTTCTGTGCAGCTCGTCCCGCCACCTCCTGCGAGGTCTACCGCATCGCTTTCTGGCTGCGCTAGGGCTCCACATCGTGATTATTTTGGCCCGAAGTTCGTCGGCTGGGCAGACATGGCCTGTACATTTCCATTTTTGATTAGCTGCTTTTCGAGCAACGTCAGTCATTTGTTTTGGAGCGCAGTGTGATGTTGTGTAGTTTGACGCCTGGGATACTCCGCTCCATTGCACGTTGGCAATTTTTGAGCTTGGATTTTTGATCTCGATGTTAATTTACGCAAAATAAGTTTGTATTGGGTAGGATTATTCGCAAAACAACGTTTTAAAATTAATATTTAGAATATCATAATATTGATGTGCACATAATGAAGTGTTGAATGGCTAAGGAAGATTCTGAAAACGGAAACTTGAAATGCTGTTCACAAATTAGGCAAAAGTTCTTCAAATATGTTTTCTATCCACAGCCATATTAAGTAAGAAGAGCAACCAAAATAAACAGATATGTAATGAAATAAGCAGCTCACATACTTTGGAACTGGTCCAGTTGATGACTTAGTTTAATGAAGTCCCAAAGTCCGGACACTATATTGTCAGAGATAAACGTTTTGTGAAACTGTTTCAAGTTTTGCGACCAAGTGTTGTTTTAGGTTGAATGTTTAGACTCCACAGATTGAAAGATAGTCGCCATTATCTGATTTAAAGGGGTAAAGTTCGTTACGGATCCTTTTAGGGACTCAAAACACGAACCTCCGCAGGTCCTCCTCCGATGCGATGACGGTTGCCACGTATTCACTGCATCATTCTGAGCTCCCACTCAGAAATATTGATGACTCCCTGTAACCACTGTAAAAGATCTACAAATGACAGCCAGTACCAACGGCTTAACGCTCATTTTGAGGCACAGAGGAAACTCAGTATGTAGTAGGCGGTCACCCATCCACAGATCAACCTAGGCCAGCGCGGCTTAACCTGAAGATGGACTCGAGTACCAGTTATCATTTAGCCATTAATTACCTACTTTGGTTACATAAATAATAGAGTTTACCAAAAAAAAAACAAGCGTCTTTGGGGACTGCTGAAAGAAGTGAAAACTAAGTATTCCATATCTGCTACGGATTGTGCCCCGCGCACGCGTACGTGGTGCTACGCCGTAGCAGATCGGCTACGAGTGCTACGAAGCGTTAGGTGACGGTCACGCGAGTTCCATGATTTTTGCTCACTGAAAAAGTGCTGAACGCGCCTAAAAAAGTTTTCATTTTAATAATATTTTCTATCTGCCAATAAATTACCCGGCTCAAACGTATAGGCACATGCCAAACCTTCGACCCTGAGCAGCGAAGTTCATGGCCCAATACCTTGGCCACGAGGAGCGCTTGTTTTTTGGCAACATTCCCGCTGTAACCGCGTTGTTATGCAAAATAACTGGCAGAAATAGCTATTGCACCGATAACTTGCCTTGGGGTGTGTGAGGGATCCGCGGTGAATAAGGTGGCGTTCACGGTAGCGGGCGCAATTTTATAATCCCGTGCTTCGCAAGTTATTGTAGCGGGCAGTAGAAGCTGCTAATCGAGTTCGTTGGATGTGTATGTATGGACTGCGTCCCCTGTCGTCCATCAGTCATGGCACTGTGATCAAAATAATCCAGAAAAAAATCATCGTTTTTCAATTGCAAAATCAAGGACGACTTTTTTGTAAAAATAAAAAAACAGCGAAAGTAAAGTTCGCTTGAAATATTCAGGAATTCCAGGGAAATCCTACATATAATAATAGTCCACCTGATCGTTTTCGGTCACGGCGGCCAATCCTAGGCGAAGACTAGCCATCGGCGCGGGAGATATTATACAAGTGTGTGCGCAGGCACAGGTGCACTCTATATTCCTCATGATAGTCCAATGGGACGCCATCCGACATGACTGGAGAGAAATTAGGCGCAGGACCAAAGGCTTAACATGCTTTCCGAGGCACGGGGGTATCATACCAACAGCTTCCAAACTTCGGGCTGCTACTGAGAAATTTCCAAGGAAAACCCCAATAGCACTTTTTACCCATCCCGGGAATCGAACCCAAGACTCAGCAGTCGCTCTTGCAACGACCACGAGGCCAACGGGACAGTTGATGTTTAGGAATTGAAAAATAGGGCACTCAGAGCGTTTTTTGCGCTAAGAGCTTTGCAAAGTCACCTCACTATACACGCAAACGCCGATTTAATCATTGCTTAATAGTTCGCGTCCGCCTCAGCACTCGCGCCCGCTCATTACCTTAGGTGAGGCCTTACAGTGGACTGTTGCTCGCGGAACTGGCGACGGCATTATGTCGACATTTTCAAAACTAATTTGGCAACAAAAATATGGGTCTAGTCTAGAATAATATGTTGAAGACATTTAAAAGGAAGCTCTTTCAAGGTTAGAAAATTGTAGAATGTGATATTTATTTATTTGTATATTGTCATAATTCAATAGTGTGGCTATGATTGCATTTTTATTATTTATCATAACATATTCTGTATGTACATAGTGGCTTTTGTGAACTCACCCAGAGAACAAGTAAAAAGATCAATGCTGTCTGCTACGTCATTAGGTATACGCAAGGTACGCGTTATAGGGGCTTTACTCAGTAGATTAGTCCTACTACTGGGAACCGCCAATAGACGTGGCCGTCGCCTTCGCAATACATAATTGTCGGGCACACACAGGTTTATTTCTTTATACTACACCTGCTTGGAAAGTACCTTAATACTCTATCAAACTTACGGTAGAAAGTACGTCATTGCATATCGAACAAATATGCGGGGAGAAAACGCATCTGAGCGGGAGAGAAAAGTGTATGAAAATCCATTTCTTACGTGGTTTTTCTTTTTTAATTTTGGGTAAGACTATGCGCCGGTAACCTAATATCAAAAGCCAAAAAGTTTTTACAGTGAGTTTTTATCTCCAAGTTCGCAAAATGACACTGGCCACTAGCTGTGTGTTGGATGGTGTCGGGCTGACAGTGCGACCCTGCGGCGGCAGGATAAACAATTTGAAAAAAGAACATGTGAAAATTGCAGACGCTATTGGCGCCATTTTCAATTTGTGTGTTGTTTGAGGACTCAGTTTTCGTAGAAAGTAAAATAAAACTATCAAAATGATAAGTAGTGATAGTGATGATGAAGATTTTCCTCGTAGGTGTAGTATAAAGCACTATGTATCACTCGTGAGAAAGTGCGATTCCCGATCTCGGGTGTTTTAAAGCCCTCGCCTACGGCTCGGGCTTCAAACGACACCCTCGACGGTAATCGGTCACTTTCTCCTCTCGGTGAACAATGTACTATTAAACATACCTGAGTTTGAAGTCTTGCCACGCAATAACTTAAAAATATAGGTAGCAAGAGCTATGTCCCTCCTTGTTTCCAATAAATTGGAAACAAGGAGGACATAGCTCTATATTTATATGGCTTCCGTAGTTAGAGGGAGACCAAAGAAACGATGGACGGACTGTGTGAAGCATGGTGGTATGGCAAGAAAATAGGTGTTTGATGAGATGACGAAAGATTCGAAGTATGGATGAAAAAGACATGCTGCGACCACAAATAAATTGGCTTGATTGTTTTTGGTTTGGTTTTAGCTTTGGAATAACAATAAGCATGACGATGTGACTGTTCCTAAATTACCCTAGGCTGATAAAATTTTCGTTTTTCCTAAATCATGCTATTTATTAGTATTTATGGTCAGCTTCCCCCTTAGGGGAAGGAGCAGCGCCCCTCCTCCGCGCAAGCTCTGTAGGTTTCGACCTTTGACTGGATGGCCTCCCACTGACTAGATGGACTGAATTCCAAATATGAGGGATTTGTCTTAGCCCTGTCCCTTCCTTAGAGGCTAGGGGACTGGGATGGGACACAAGGTGAAGTTAATATTGGAATTCACTGTTATATATATACATGAATAATATCAAATCTAATGAGGCAAAACGCCAATAAAGTATGAAGCTAATAAAACAAGAGGACGCAAAGATATAATATATGCTAGAAGTCTGGTAAGGAATCGTTACGCTTGTGCTTAAGAAACTATTAATTAGTTCGTTACGTTACTTTATCAGATTCCAAAAGTAGATGCCGCTTGCAAACGCAAACGAGCCCATGTACAAGTACATGGATTCGTTTTACAACGTATGCCCGGCGTATGTGTATTGTTAGACCTAAGCGCATTGTCCTACTAAGGGCACTGCTACGAACTCCAACAACACACGTTCCCTAAGCACTTTCTAACATGTCTTTTCCAATCCTAAGACTTGGGTTGTGAGGCCAATGCCATTGAAGAAGACAGGTTTTCATTATCTTTACTTACACGCGTACTCTCGTTGTTACGAGAACCCTTACGGCTATTTACCCCCAGTTACTATATTATAACAATATGCACAAGCGTATCGTAGACTCAGTCTGTAGCAGAACATATTGCAATTGATATTGGTGGACGCCGAGGTGGAAAATATATCGTCACCTCACATTTCTTTAAGCTGCCCCATGTCTTGGTTATGTGTCTCGCCAAATAGTGACGATTCAGTAATAGGCCTACCAGTGGCCGGGTGTGGTTTTAACGAGACACAGTCCCTAGCGTTCCTTAGAACGTAGCTACCAATTTAGGTTGCGATACTTGGTGATGCCTACCCCACTTAGAAATGCACGCCAACAACCTCAGAGCAATTTTCTGAGCTAGACTTTAACAGGAAGCAGTATTCATCAGCAGCGTTTGATTATCTTGTAACACAAGTACAAGTTAGTATTATAATACTAAATATTATAATTTGTTTTAGACCATTTGTGAATATTATGGTGCTGTCACTACTAAACAATATACTATGTTCTAATCAAAATGCGAACATTACGATTCGGCCTTCCATTTGTCAGTTAGAAGTCGATAGTCGTCAATAGTCGATGTATTTGGGTACAATGTACATGTTGTATGTACGTTGTAGAGTGTAAGCGGCAGGCTTTCATCGTCTCCCTAGATCAAACGCAGTGGTGAATATTTGCTAAGGTACGGGTTAGGAAGATAGTAACATAATACATGAGATATAATTATACATGATGATGATACGATGCGACAGCTCCTACATGCTAAAATGAAGATTATTAATAACTCCATTGCTCTTCCGTCAAACTGTTACCTATAAAATACTATATTAAATAACCTACAATGATTAAGAGTTAATTACAATTACACTTACCAAGTAGATCCTTGAAGCGAACTAGACGATCAACCCACTTACAATATTCTGCACCGGTTACCCGTCTCGCCTCCGCTGTAGCTCGTCTCCTCTCACGACTCGTACCCACTCACTACTTTTCTAGATCTTTTCGTCCGACCTCTCTCAACGCCTAAAACCAACTGCCTTCAACCTACCTCCTCCTGGCCCTCGTCCCCGCCTTTTTCGCAAAATCCCACGACTCGTCCCTTTTTTGTGAATCTTTCAATTGTTTGAAGTGATCGTCCGGGTTTTACCCAATGACCAGAGTTTATTACAAACACGTGTGCTTATCTATTATGAGTCGCTCGTAGAAATAGGATATTTTTAAGTTTCTAAAGAATCATTTGAGAAGCTTGTCAGCCATACCCATTAAAATAAGGGATTTATGAGCTTGAAAGTTTTTAAGTTTTGTTTTTCAATACCAGATGTAGAAAGGACGCCTCGTCGCTAATTACGGTAACTTGTCAAGCAATAAAATATGAAATGAATTGGTTTGTAAGTGTTTGGCTCCGTGTGTTGATTTTAAAATAAATATTATGAAAGTGTTTGCTTAATAAATGCATCGGCTAGTCACATTCCCCCCTCTGAAAATCAGACGCGTGACGCAGTGCAGCGTATGATCTTTCACAATAGGACATTCTGTGCCTACCCATGAAATTGCTAAAGATTCATAAACACATCTGAAAAGCTAGCCTAATCAGATTACTAATAGATTACTATTTCTTCCAGCTGGAACACTAATGTATTAAGACACATTGTCTGCTATAATAATTTTGTTTAGTTTCGCAGAAGCATCTTTTATCGACACATAATTCCTGATCTTGAACGTATTCTACCTCAGGATACTCTTGTCATTTACCACGTTTCAGGTAATTTCAGAAGACTTGTGCATGCTAATAATTTAGTTTTACATACCAAAGTCTCTGAGCGGCGCTACCTACATTGCTCCCTCGTTCTAAACTCAGCTTAATGCAGCTGCTGCTGGACAGAGGCCTCACCCAGTCACCTGAATGCTGAGTCAGCTGTTAGTTGCTCGTAGTCGTATTCAGGAGCAGCTGAAATAGTTCGCACATAACCATATTAGACTTTAAATGAAAAAATATGTACAGCAATGTTTTTTTTTTTTTTTTTTTTTTTTTTTTGTTATTTTTTTTTTATAACTTTTTTTTATAATTTTTTCTTTTTCTTTTCTAGCAATATATACAGCCCTTTTTTTTTTCAGCTTATTTCAGAATTACAGGTACTTTACCTAATGTTCTACTTACCGTTGTTACTGTAATATCTCTCGAGATGCAATGCGTTATACGTCCCTACTACGTTACCACTGGTTGGCTCTACTAGTAGATACGCGTTAGCGTGAGGTATGCCTCCTACTTTATATGGACCATCATATAACAAAGAAAACTTTTTGGACACTTTCTCAGCGGCATTAGATCTGTTATCTCTCTTTACTTTGACGAGATCTCCCAGTTGAAATGTTACTAACTTATGACATTTATCGTACTGTTCGCTTCTTGTAATGGCAGCTCTATTCAGATTCTCCCTAGCTTTTCTTCTTATCTCTTCAACATCCAGAGTTGAATTATCAGTCCTAAAGTGTTCTAGTTTATTATCAATTGCCAAGGTAGGACTTTTGCCTTTAAGAATCTCACTTGGCGTATACCCTGTGCTTGTATGAACGGTGTTATTATAACAATTCTCAATGTTTGCCAGAATCCCAGCCCAACTTTTGTGTGACTTGTGGCAGTAGGCCCTAAACAAACGCCCTAGCTCTTTATTTACTCTTTCTGTACTGTTTGGCCTAGGATTTCTTACCGTAGTGTGTGAGACCTTTATTCTCATTTGATTCAAAACTTCACACCACGATTTAGATGTGAATTGTCTACCGTTATCTGTTACTATACGAGTTATTCGAATTATACTCTGATATTTACGAACACACGCTAAGGCCGCTCTAGTAGTAGCTCTTCTCAACGCAAAAAGATTAACATATTTACTGAATGCATCCTGCAAAACGAATACATACTGCGCACCAAATTTCCCAGATGGCAACGGACCATACCAATCTGCCATAACAATTTCCCCAATATCGCTAGCTAAGACTGGTTTACAGGCCCCAACCGTCGTTTCGTTGGCATGTTTTGTTTTCTGGCATAAATCACACTGCCGTAATACGGCTTTCACTGACTTTGCCATACCACAGAAATAAAACCGGTCACTTATCAATCTTTTAATTCTCGCCTCACCAAAATGCCCAGCTTCCTCATGAATTGATTGAATTACATCTGATTGTAAGGCTTCAGGCACAACTAAGACCTCTTTCCCTGTGTGGTCACTTTTATAAACCAACTTATCGTTATATAGTTTGAGAACACCACCTCGTTGTTTTATTTCTCCGCAATGACTGTCGCCTAGGTCCTCTATCAATTTATTGCAAAAGGGATCTGTCCTCTGTAACTGTGCAATTTTATTGAGTTCGTTGCTAACAACCTTGATTTTACTGCTAGTAAACATTGCTATCTCTAGACAAATCTTGCGTAACTCCTGTACTGCTTCTACCCCGCTAGCGTAACGTGATAATATATCTGGGACTATGTTGTCGCTCCCTTTTATATGTTCTACTTCATAATTAAATTGCTGTATGTATAAAATCCAGCGTGTTACCCTTGCACTATATAAGTTCCAATTATTTATGAAAGATAAACTTTTATGATCTGTTCTTATAATTACCCTAGAACCTCTTAGATAAGTCTCGAACTTCTTCAAGCTGTAGATTATGGCCCACAACTCCTGTTCTGACACCGTCCATTGTTGTTCCGGGCGCGTCAAACCCTTACTGCAAAACCCTATAACCCGCTCATTATTTTCTTCATCTATCTGATAGAGGCATCCAGCTACTCCTACCCCACTACTATCCGTCTGAAGATAATAAAGTTTGCTAGGATCTGGATGTACTAAAATTACAGATTCTACAAAAGCGTCTTTAATTACTTGAAATTGCTGGTCATGTTCTGATGTCCATTTCCAGACTTTTCCCTTTTGCAACATTTGACAGAATGGTACCGTCAGATGACTATACATTGCAACGAACCTTCTATAATAGTTTATTAGGCCTAAAAAAGCTCTTAATTGCTTAACTGTTCGTGGTGCGGGGAATTCTTTAATTGCCGCTGTTTTGTTCGGATCCATTCTTATACCATTCGGAGAGACTATGTGCCCTAATAATCTTACCTCACTTTTCATAAATTGACACTTTTTAAGGCTACATGTCATCTTGGCTTGCTCTAACAAACTCAACACATGATCAAGATGTTCTAAATGTGTGTTGAAGTCTCCATGTTTCGTAAACACTACCAGGTCATCTAAGTAATTCACACAAAATTCTCTAACTTCTGGCCCCAAGATAATATCCATAGCGCGAGAAAAGCTACCTACTGATGTCTTTAAACCCTGTGGTAATACAGCATAGGTGTAACTTTTCCCCATAAATGTAAACCCAGTATATTTAGTAGAATCGGGGTGTAATGGAATTTGAAAGTAAGCATTATTCAGATCTATCATCGTCATAAATTTAACCCCGTTAAATGATTGTAATATATCTGCGACTAATGGTGGCGCTTCGACCTCACCTACCATTCTTTTATTTAGCTCTCGTGCATCTAGGAGTATACGAATTGACCCATCCTTTTTTAATGTGCACGTCAATGGACTACTAAACGGCGTGCCTTCCCGTTTAATAATGCCTAGTGTCTGCAGCTCATTTAATTTTTCCCCAACCTTTGTCCTAAACGCGAATGGTATCGGATACGACCGTTTTACGAAAGGTTCTTCATTGCACATTTTAATAGTATGTTGGTATTTGTCCGTGCGCCCTGGATAAACTGAAAAAACCTTTTTGTTTCTAAGGAGAACATTCTTGAATCCTTCAAGAGAGAATTCTACTGTTTTCTGTAGCTCTGTTATTAACTGGTGAATAGTGTCTTCCGTTTCATAACTAATTTGGAATGTATTAAAAGACAGAGTAACACTCTCTTCTCCTCCCTTTACATGAGGGGTATTATGAGTGTTCTGTTCAATGACATTAGTTTGTAGCCCCCTCAATGTTTGCGAATTTACTTCGTCGCTACACAAGCCCTGTAGTAACATATTTGGTTCCCCTAATTTTATTTCTAAATCCTGGCCTAAATTCTTAAATCGCAGTACACGATTTGGCCCACAAGTTATTGTCATGCCAAATTGGTCTAGCCAATCGATCCCTAAAATAATTTCTCGAACTAAATTCTTAATTATCAAGCATGGTGTCTCTATAGTAATACCCCTTATTTTTAATGGCACCAGTGCCGCTTTATCTACTCTACTGCTTTTACCTCTTGTTGCACCTTGAATTTGTATAGGTGAAACAGGCATTACGGGTATTTGTATACCTCTACTCTGAATGCCCAAATAAGTCGCCTCAGCTATGCAAGTTACCTGGCTTCCTGTATCTATCAAACATTTTACTGGGTAATCCTGTACTGTAATTTCTATCTCTATCAACCGCGCGCCTGCACTCACATCAGTTTCGTTTGGGTTTACGTCTTCAAAAACTGTTAAGATGAAATCCTGTCGGTCTGAATTTTGGTCAACCGTCCTATCTTCTATCTCAGGTACCTTATCTAAAATTGTATTGAACAGATTCACAATTTTGTCATGATTCGTTGGTGATGATTTCCTAGGATATATCGGGTAAAGCCGTCCATTTCCTGACCTACCTAGCCCCTTTCCGGGCGTCCACTTATATTTACTCATATATCTATACGCTATCTCGGTGGCAGTGACACTTTGCAATGCAGTCCCGTCACTTTTATTTGTTGACCGATTGGGACTATATTGGTCAACTAAATTTAGTTTCCCGACTTATTCGGTTTTTCTGCAGGTTTTTCGTTATTTAACCTTTCGTTATTATCCACGCCTGCCTGGACAAACTGAATGTTATTTGTTTGTTTTCTCTGGTAGTTTGGTCTTGTAAAATGCCTATTATCTCTAACAGGATAATGTTTACGTGCGACTTGCGAATCCTTATCACTCGCATGTGTCTGCATCGGGCCTTTCTTTACATTCCTCTCTAATTTTCTAAGAAATTCTATGCCCGTTCTAAAACTACTGGTTTCTCTATTAGCAAACCACGCTATCTGTACTGCTTGCGGATAGTGCCGCATTATGTAGCCTACTATTTCCGATTCATCTAAAGGAAGCTGTAGATCCCTTACTAAATCTACTAATTCCGCAAAATATTCCTCCATAGTACTCTTACCATGAGGATTCCACGTTGAATCAAGTAACCTTCTCTTTGCGACTTCCCGTTCTCTACTTCCCCAAAACACTTCTAATAAGTCTTTTCTAAAATCTGCGAAAGTATGCCAGTTGTCACTATAAATCTCCATAATCTTCTGCGCTGCACCTGTTAGGCTACCTATAGCTATATCCAAAGCTCTGTCCTGTCCATGAATGGTCTTAATATATCGTTCCAAGTCCTTTAGAAATTTATTAACGTTATTTTGCCCGCCACTAAACTTTGGCTTCTCAGGTGCCGACCCTAAAAAATACACCCCCATTGTGTTACTTTTACTGGTTCCAGCTACAGGGCCTGATTCCGTTCCAACTGTAGGTGGATCACTATCTAGTGTGACCGTTTCAATATTCACGTTCCCTGCATTCGTTTTATTATGGGGAGCGAGATTTTCTATCTTATCTAACCGATTGGCGATGTTATCTATTTTCTCTACAAGAAGTTCTATACCATTACCAGTGGTACTCAATCGTCGATTTTTATTAGAAGTATTAACTCTGATGTCGTTACCGTTAGGTTGAACGCGTTTAGATTTGTTTCCGCGGCGGTCCATGCTTCAAGCGTAAATAATCAAACCTACCTTGAAACTTGCGACTGGAATACCTGACCCCTTGATACCGCAACTGCACCCGATGTGTCCGACGCTGCGAAGTTCTGTAGTCACTCGATCGAAGCTGCAACAGCCACGAAATCCTGCTCTGTCCGTGCTCGGAGTGTCGACTTTACGATGCTGGGTATGCTCCTGAAATGTTCGGCAGACATTCGGTTAGACATATAAATAATAGTTGTACCTTTTTCTTTCTCTTACTTAACCTACAATTGTCATAATTGTATAGTACTCCTAACGCTATTATAAGTAAATACCTGAGTAACAGTGCTTGTTGGTGCATCGGACAACCCGCTGTTTTTTTTTTTTTCTGAAAAGTCTAGAATAAAATTACGTTGTGTTTTTATTGTAGTAACCCATTTATTGTTCTTTCTCGTTGCACTGAAGTAAATCAGTACATTTAATGACGAGAATCCTGGTCACGGCACCACATGTGACTGTTCCTAAATTACCCTAGGCTGATAAAATTTTCGTTTTTCCTAAATCATGCTATTTATTAGTATTTATGGTCAGCTTCCCCCTTAGGGGAAGGAGCAGCGCCCCTCCTCCGCGCAAGCTCTGTAGGTTTCGACCTTTGACTGGATGGCCTCCCACTGACTAGATGGACTGAATTCCAAATATGAGGGATTTGTCTTAGCCCTGTCCCTTCCTTAGAGGCTAGGGGACTGGGATGGGACACAAGGTGAAGTTAATATTGGAATTCACTGTTATATATATACATGAATAATATCAAATCTAATGAGGCAAAACGCCAATAAAGTATGAAGCTAATAAAACAAGAGGACGCAAAGATATAATATATGCTAGAAGTCTGGTAAGGAATCGTTACGCTTGTGCTTAAGAAACTATTAATTAGTTCGTTACGTTACTTTATCAGATTCCAAAAGTAGATGCCGCTTGCAAACGCAAACGAGCCCATGTACAAGTACATGGATTCGTTTTACAACGTATGCCCGGCGTATGTGTATTGTTAGACCTAAGCGCATTGTCCTACTAAGGGCACTGCTACGAACTCCAACAACACACGTTCCCTAAGCACTTTCTAACATGTCTTTTCCAATCCTAAGACTTGGGTTGTGAGGCCAATGCCATTGAAGAAGACAGGTTTTCATTATCTTTACTTACACGCGTACTCTCGTTGTTACGAGAACCCTTACGGCTATTTACCCCCAGTTACTATATTATAACAATATGCACAAGCGTATCGTAGACTCAGTCTGTAGCAGAACATATTGCAATTGATATTGGTGGACGCCGAGGTGGAAAATATATCGTCACCTCACATTTCTTTAAGCTGCCCCATGTCTTGGTTATGTGTCTCGCCAAATAGTGACGATTCAGTAATAGGCCTACCAGTGGCCGGGTGTGGTTTTAACGAGACACAGTCCCTAGCGTTCCTTAGAACGTAGCTACCAATTTAGGTTGTGATACTTGGTGATGCCTACCCCACTTAGAAATGCACGCCAACAACCTCAGAGCAATTTTCTGAGCTAGACTTTAACAGGAAGCAGTATTCATCAGCAGCGTTTGATTATCTTGTAACACAAGTACAAGTTAGTATTATAATACTAAACATTATAATTTGTTTTAGACCATTTGTGAATATTATGGTGCTGTCACTACTAAACAATTTACTATGTTCTAATCAAAATGCGAACATTACGATTCGGCCTTCCATTTGTCAGTTAGAAGTCGATAGTCGTCAATAGTCGATGTATTTGGGTACAATGTACATGTTGTATGTACGTTGTAGAGTGTAAGCGGCAGGCTTTCATCGTCTCCCTAGATCAAACGCAGTGGTGAATATTTGCTAAGGTACGGGTTAGGAAGATAGTAACATAATACATGAGATATAATTATACATGATGATGATACGATGCGACAGCTCCTACATGCTAAAATGAAGATTATTAATAACTCCATTGCTCTTCCGTCAAACTGTTACCTATAAAATACTATATTAAATAACCTACAATGATTAAGAGTTAATTACAATTACACTTACCAAGTAGATCCTTGAAGCGAACTAGACGATCAACCCACTTACAATATTCTGCACCGGTTACCCGTCTCGCCTCCGCTGTAGCTCGTCTCCTCTCACGACTCGTACCCACTCACTACTTTTCTAGATCTTTTCGTCCGACCTCTCTCAACGCCTAAAACCAACTGCCTTCAACCTACCTCCTCCTGGCCCTCGTCCCCGCCTTTTTCGCAAAATCCCACGACTCGTCCCTTTTTTGTGAATCTTTCAATTGTTTGAAGTGATCGTCCGGGTTTTACCCAATGACCAGAGTTTATTACAAACACGTGTGCTTATCTATTATGAGTCGCTCGTAGAAATAGGATATTTTTAAGTTTCTAAAGAATCATTTGAGAAGCTTGTCAGCCATACCCATTAAAATAAGGGATTTATGAGCTTGAAAGTTTTTAAGTTTTGTTTTTCAATACCAGATGTAGAAAGGACGCCTCGTCGCTAATTACGGTAACTTGTCAAGCAATAAAATATGAAATGAATTGGTTTGTAAGTGTTTGGCTCCGTGTGTTGATTTTAAAATAAATATTATGAAAGTGTTTGCTTAATAAATGCATCGGCTAGTCACAACGACATTATCAAAAAATTACAAATCTATTTAGTCCGTCAGTTAGAGTATTGAAAAATAATGGACACGTATTTTGTGTTTTTGTAAATCAATGAATATTGACAAAGATAAAACGCATCTAAATTCGGGAGTGGGGGCTCGTGATGTCAGAAGTAGCTAAAAATTACACCTAGGCGTGACGTATTGAGAATTTTGAAAGCGTCATAACTTCGTCAATATTGATTTACGTAAGGTAAGAAAAAATACGGGTTAAAGATTTTTTAATAATCTGCTTGACGGACTTATTAGATTTATTTTGACGAAACCAGCTATATTGGAGCGATGCGTATACTGGTGTTGATATTAAACATGCAATGGTTGATGCAGTGCCCTGCACAGGCTGATCCCTTCACCCTCACCCCTCCCCCCCTCCCCGCTTTCGCCCCTACAAATAAGGAATGGGATCAGGTAATGTAGGGCACTACATTTACATACGTTCTATATAATACAGGGTAAAAGGAACACCTACACTAAAATGGTTATTATAGAAATGTCTCGACGGTAAATAAAAAAGTTGTTCCATACGTTTTGACTATTTAGTAATGCAGCTCAAAAAGATTTACAGAATATGTGGAGACCTAGATAATATAGACTCTAAAGTTTAGAATCTTTCCTCTTCTTCTTCTTCTATACTTATAATAAATCTGTAGAGAGGTCAATTCTGTACATGAAATATATTTACAAAATAACTATCGGGGGGTGATTAGTGATCGATACTGATGCCAAAAATGCAATCAGTAAAATTTTTGTCTGTCTGTCTGTCTGTCTGTCTGTCTGTCTGTATGTTATTTATAGAAAATAAAACTACTCGACGGATTTTAACGAAACTTGGTACAATTATTCTACATACTCCTGAGCAGGTAATAGTATACTTTTCATCACGCTACCATTAATAGGAGCAGAGCAGTGAAAGGAAATGTTGGGAAAACGGGAGAAGTTACTTGGTTTTTTTAGCTTCCGTCGCGTGTGCAGCTTTAATGGTTAAAGCTACATAGAAATCATGTATAACGGAAATATTCCACATAAAATTATATAAAAAATATCCCAAGACAGCATATGTCTATCTTTTATAGTTGACTCACAATAACACGTGTAACTCCCGATAGCTTAGCAGTTCGGAGATTTGTTATTATTATATTTGTTTACTCTTACGTTTATAATATTCTCACTCAACCCCAATTAAAAAAAATAACATCAGTTATTCTTCGAACTCCTGGGCAGGTTATAGTATACTTTTCATCACACTACAATGAATAGGAGCAGAGCAGTGTAAGGAAATGTTGGGAAAACGGGAGAAATTACTTGATTTTTTAAGCTTCCGTCGCGTGGATGTATGTTTGTTACTCTTTCACGAAAAAACTACTGAACGGATTTGGATGAAATTTTGCACACAGATGGTTTATAACCTGGATTAACACATAGGATACTTTTTATCCCGGTAGTAAGATCCCATGGGACAATTTTGAAACTTCACGCGGGCGAAGCCGCTGGCAGAAGCTAGTTATAATAATAGTTTAGAGTCTAAACTAACATTATTATTTTATTTTATTTTATTTTATTTTATTTTATTTATAGAGAGGAAAAATTTGATTTATTGTTTGTGACGATTTAACTCAAGAACTACTAGACCCATTTTCAAATTCTTACACCATTAGAAAGCTACATCCTTACCAAGTAACATAAGCTATGAATTATATTGGTCGCGGTCGAAATGCTAGTCAAAAACCAACGCATCGGTACCTTATTATGTCAAATGAATACTTTCCCCAACAGCTCGAGTTCCTCCTACTACTCTTGGACAACACAGACGGCACGAATATGGTGCCCTCAACACGGAAGATCTTCCTCGAAAAGTTCAGAAGATACATCATGGACAACTGCATACTCGATATGGTAAATATCGACACATTCTTCTTTACGATAATGGAAAAAAAATAAAGGATTTTACCACCATCAAACCACCGAAAAGACGTCCACAGTTGGGAAATATTATTGTTTATGTAGGCCTCTCCTGATCAAGAGGTCCTGGATTCGATGGGCGGGTCGTGCAAAGTGATGGTTTGTTTTTCCACTAGGAATTTTTCAGTAACAGCCACGGAGTCCCGTTTGATGGCAATTCGGTGACCCTCTATTACATACATGGGACTTAAACATAACTGGTGAAATGTGATTGTGAGACTGACCCCTGACAGGCGTGATAACAACAGACTAAATCAATGAGAGTTTTCTGAAATGACAAAACCATAACATTATATAACCTGCAACGCAGCACTGGCGTAAGGTCTCAACATCTTTCAAAATACACGAGTTTCTTGTACTCGTAGTTTACGATTGTTTTTTTTCATTAAATTATCTTTTAAATCTATATTATAAAAATGAAACCCGTTTTCCGTTGTCACGACATAGCATGAAAACGGCTTGACCGATTTGGCTGATTCTTTTTTTGTTGTGTTTGTTATTGTCAGGAGAAGGTTCTTATGAAAAAAAAATGTAGTAGTAGGTAGGTAGGTAGTAGTAGGTAGCTTTTTCCCTCTTATGTGACGCAGACGAAGTTGCGTGGGTCAGCTAGTTATTAATAAAATGCCTCAGTGTTGTGCCACATAAGTTACCTTTCATTAGGTTTTTCCTGGTACCACTGACTTTTGCAGTAAGAATCTTAATATTTAATTCAGCTACTTTTCTTGTCCAAATGTACGTTGTAAAACAGTCCGAATACAGTGAAATTTCTATAAAAAGTTTCACTAGCATACAATTCAGTACACTTTAACAGTTGTTTTGTACTAGACGCCTAGGTAGCGACTTCTGACCCCATATTCACAACGCTTCGATTTGATTTCGATTCGGGAACTCGTATGTCTATCTCGCTCGTTTTCGTTATACCAATAAGAGATAGGACATACGACTTGTCGAATCGAAATTCATTCCAATCGTTTGTGATTACAGGGGCTGGTGTCAAAACCCTCATTTAAACCAACTTGTTATTCACGTTGATTGGTAGTCGGAATTGCACGATAAAAAGTGTCAGGAGGCCATATTTCAGAGGCTGTTCAACATCTCGCGAACCTCGCCGGCCATCTCGTGGTGCTGTCACGCCAGGCTGCTGACAGCTGTGCTCAGGCTCTGGAACGAAAACCCTATCGGACTTTCGTGAGTATTGCATTCAATACAGAAAGGAGAGAGTAAAGGTGCGTGCGTAGGTGCGTGGTGCAGACTATTACTAACATATTATATAACTTGTGTTTTATAACACGTCCACATTATATAACCTTGTTATTCAACATTGCAACATAAAACAATAGTGTATACATTAGAATAACAATGCAATATAACAATGTTATACAACCATTGTCGTTTGTCGTTCTTCAGTGCTATCCACAATAATTATTTCGAATTTTCGAAAATCTGTGAATCATCATCACCATCATCATCATCAGCCTATAATGTTCCCACTGCTGGGACATGGCCTCCTCTCAATGAGAGGGAATGAGCTTTAATCCACCACGCGGGCCCAGTGCGGATTGGTAGATGTCACGTGTCTTCGAATTTTTGGTTCTAGGACTTTCCGGTTTCCTCACGATGTTTTCCTTCACCGTTTTAAGAGCAGCGGTGGCTTCTTTTGTCTGAGAATGCAGATTTGTTTCTTTTAAAAAATAAAAGAATGTTTCTTTTGAGTATTTGCTATCTCCAGTACATAGAGCATTTTCCCTCCAGGTGGCATTGAAAAATTCTACCCTGTATACGATGATCCGCTTAACCCCTATAACGCAAGTGCCACTCGCACTTGACCGGTTTTTTTTATATTTTTGTATACCTGTCTGTTCTGGCTAATCTCCGGAAGACTGCACACAGTTTGACGGGACTTTTACTGGCAGATAGCTGATGTTTAATTGAGTAACTTAACAAAATAGAAACTCATTATTTTTTTACCAAATTCCGATTCAGGGAAGTAATAATTTTATTTGATCGTCGTGAGCAACAGTTTATTCAAGAGTATTTGACCGATAGGAAAATGAAAATATTTTCCCAAAATTCAATTTTATATACGCTAAGAAAACAGGCATGCAATTTAAATAATCTAGCAATATATTTGAATAAAACTGCACCCTCGTATATCAAGTCGTGTCTGATAAGGGTAGCGCTTTTATCTTTAAATAGGAATTCACACGTCGCCTCCGTAGCGAGCCAACAATAATGTCGTATTCATGGAGCGTTTTCTATTACATGTTTTGTGCGGTTATTTCGATTTTTAACCGACTTCAAAAAGGTGGAGGGTCTCCATTCGTCGGAACCTTTTTTTTTACATATTATTACTCGAAGATGGCTGAACCGATTTTAATGATTATTCTATTGTTTGAAAGGGTATACTTCCCAGATAGTCCCATATTCATAAAGTCAGGATCTGATGATGGGATCCTGGGGAAATAGAGATAACTCTTCAAATTTTATAGGCATATTTGATGCGATTTCGGTAGTTTGAAGAAGAGTACTTCCTTAAAGTGGTTCCATTTCAATTTGGTGATGATCTGATGAAGAACTTGGAGATAGGCAACGGAACTCCTCAATAAATGATAGCAAATGGACTGGGATTGCTGAAATCTCATGTCTGTCTTTTGTTTATACCATTTCATAACATAACAACACGCCGTGCAGGGGTAAGCACAAGTAAACCACTAAAAAGTAAAAAATATTTTTTTTTGCAAAAAATAAAACCGACTTCAAAAACACACAAAAAAATAAAAAATAACTTTAGCTTCAGAAGTCGGTGACAAAAAAACTAAGTAAATAAATGAATCTAACAGGGCACCGACTTCTAATACTAAAGTTATATGTTACTTTTTTGTGTTTTCTTAAGTCGGTTTTTGTTATAAAAGGTTTCACCAGTTTAAAGACGTTGATAAAGCATTTCAGTCACATAAAATAATGCACTGAACTGGCTTATAAACTCAAAGCTTCCGTTGGACATTGCGTTAATTGCATTATTTTAGGTAAAGTAGCCGTATGCCCCCCACCTGACCCCACCAAAATATTTCTGGAGCCCTAACACAGCCAGAACGCGTTGCGGAAGACCTTGTACAAGATGGCGGGAAGATCTGAACAAAAACAACGACCAGTGGTCCAAATTAGCCCAGGATAGAAACAACTGGAAGTCATGGGGAGAGGCCTTTGCCCAGCAGTGGGATAACGCAGAACTATGTTTTTTGTTGTTTTGTTTTATAAATTATGTTTCTTAGGCTACTATCAACAATATTTTTCTGTCATATTGTAACTCTTTTCTTAAATACATCTTACCGACTTTGTAGTGCTTTTACCCTGAAGTTCTTTGTTAAGATGAGATAATTATTTCAGTCACGCAACTCCTCACCTACCTGCCAGGACGTTCATTGACGGAGAGCTGGACTTCTACAACGTTGACCGTCTCGGTGGAGTACTGCCATTTCTTGTCAGGACATTGAGGTAAAGAACTTTTTAATACTAATACTTCTTAAACTTAAGGCGATTAGATGAGCTAAACGCGAGTTTTATAATTACTAAAAGTATATGATTCACTGCTATAAACAAGACCAAAAAAAATAAATTATATTCTTCAGGATATATGCTAGCATGATACTGTTTTGAAAACATAATACAATTAATTTGGCTCGATAAAAAGAAATCACGAACTTATCTCTAAAAATATCTTTCAAACAATCAAAAACATAGTAATATGCATGCGATCATTCTAATTTTTTGGCAAATAATTCTGCAAGCAATTTATTAGCATGATACTGTTTCAGTTTTTTTAATCCAATCAATAGTTTTTTTTTTTGTAAATCGATCGAAACCACTCATTTCGCGCTATTTGGTCCGCAGTGGCTGACGTAACAACCACTTTGTAGTGCTCCAAATATAAAGTCGTTTATCACTAATATTTTTTGCGTCAAGTTACTTAGTTTGATGTATAGAATGTTTTCATTTTTTATTTTTTCTATCCGACGAATAGTCTATTAATAGATGCTGAGACCTCCAATATACAGGGTGTATTTCACCTCATCACAAAGCCGTTAACCAAGCATTCTGTATGTCTAAGTAACTTTCCGCAAAAAATATTGCTGGGAAACAACTTTTTTTTTGAGGTTATAAATCATGTTTTGTGGTATAACTCAATGTAACGCACTCAAAACATTGTGCGGGTGGATAGATTGAATAGTACGGAGGTCGTAGAGATATTTAAAGTAAAAATCATGCGACAAAAAGTGGTATTTAAAAAAAAAACTTGTAAAATTCTTGCAACTTTGACCCCCTATATCTCCGTAACTAGAAGGTTCCCAGGTAGAGTGTAGAACAAGAAAATGATCAGAATGACGAGGAGAACAAGTGCCTTTCGTATTCGTTAAGAGGTGTTTTACACCCTTTATATCCCTTTTGGTTGTATTTTTTTATATTGCTTACAGGCAAGACCTTGTTGGCGTATTGGGAGAAGACAACCCCTTCATACAAAGTTTTGAACCCAACTACAATCGCGCTGGAGGAATCGACACAGGTACTTGTAGTATAGAAAGAATTTCTATTAAATTATACTTAGTGCCAGGCAATTCACAGATGAAAGTCAAATGACTTGAAAAATTTGATCTTTGTTTATAAGAATCTGGTCTTTTGGGAACATTTACGATTAGCTTTCGTAACCTGTGGACCAAAAAACGTTGACCCAAAATATATGGTGGACCGCTCGATTTTTTGATAGAGAATGGGGATAGAGGGGATGCCACGTTTCTTGCTCTTTTAGAATCTGAAATAATTCTAAAAACATTGATTGTACGGTCAAACACGCTATTTGGTTCACAGTTAAACCCACAAATTACATTGTTAAATAAATAATAAATATAATAAATATCGCTGGACATTAACACACAGCGCCTCCTAGTGCCACACTAAGCAAAGCTTGTGTCGTGGACACTAGATAGTTGATATACTACATATTATATACTTTTTTGTTTGTAAATACATACTTATTATACATATAAACATCCATGACTCGGAAACAAATGTCCGTGCTCATCACACAAACATTTGCTCCTACCGGGATTCGAACCCAGGACCCTAAGAACGAAAGGCAGCGTCACTACCACTACGCCAATCAGGTCGTCATTGAAATGTAATGTCAAATGTAAACCAAATAGCTTGTTCGACCGTACTTGTAGAGTTAGCCTTTTTTTTTCGAATGGGAAATCATCAAATGACTTCTCCCACTCTGGGCGGAGCGGGAGGGAGTGTCAGACTTTTACTGACTAAAACCCATCCATGTTCCTTCCCCGCCCTTTACGTTCCGGGGCCGCGGTATCTCTTTCGAACAGGCCCGCAACCCCGGTGTATATTTAGCCTAAGACGAAATTTAAAATTTTCTTGTATTTCTTTCATCCGTTGCTCTAAATATTTCTTAGCAATTTGTTTATCTGTGGTATAAAGGCGTAACCAGACTGGCCGATCAGGCTCGCTCGGTTGGCGAGCGCCGGTCGCGGGCTGTCCATCACAACTCACCGCGCGGTTGGTCATTCCTCGCATGATACTGATCAGGATCTTTGTTTAGATGAAGTGTAGCGACACACCGGCCAAAATAACGCAACAAAAGTTCATAATTATATTGTGTTTTATAAATAATTATACAGGGTGTAAAACACCTCTTAACGAATACAAAAGGCACTTGTTCTCCTCGTTATTCTGATCATTTTTTTGTTCTACACTATACCTGGTAACCTAGTTACGGAGATATTGGGGGTCAAAGTTGCAATATTTTGACAAGTTTTTTTTTAAATACAACTTTTTATCGCATGATTTTTACTTTAAATATCTCTTCCACCCCCGGACTATTCAATCTATCCATCCGCACAATGTTTTGAGTGTGTTACATTGAGTTATACCACAAAACATGATTTATAACCTTAAAAAAAAGTTGTCTCCCAGCAATATTTTTTGCGTAAAGTTACTTAGTTTGATATACAGAATGCTTGGTTAACGGCTTTGTGATGAGGTGAAATACACCCTGTATATGAATTTTCACGTGTAGTTTTACGAGCACGTTTAATTGTTTAACTGTGTAGAAAATCGCGAAATAATTTGCGCACGTGTGTCGTTTACTCAGACACAACGTTATTTTCATAGGAAACTATTAAAATAGTTGTGTTCAGAACGAAACGACTTGAACTTGTTCCCAACAAAGCTAAACTTTGAATAACACCGCAGTTGTAAGACCGTATCCCAACGATCCCAGGTTCTGAAAGCGAATTAAGAGGCGCTCTAAGGAGCATCAATAGAAATGGAGTAGAAACATTCCACCTGTATTTTAGTAGGGTTTTTAAACGTCCATGTAAAGTCAACCTGCTAAAATAATGACGGTGCACTCAAACGGAACACTGAAGTTTGACAGGTCGCAGTGATTCAACTAGATTCTATGAGATCCAGTTGCCCCTGTTTTGCGATCTTCAGAACTGTATCTTAATGCACTGATATGAGAGTATACTTTCGTCACGCCGATGGCTTTCCACTATTTAAGCGGTTAGACTTTTTCTGCAATTGTTTTTGAAATTAAAAGAGTGGCGAGGGCAGAAGTCATTTAGGGGAGAGCTACATCTGGGGCTCCCAAGCTGTGTTTATCATTGAGCTGAAATGTTAACATCCTATAATACTCTTCCAAGCTACGGTGAGTGACTACACTTGGAACTTGCCAGGTGTGAGCGACATGGCGGCCGGGTCGCCGGGGCTGGCCACCTTGCCGCAGGTCATATCCTCGATGGCCAGGTTCATGCATCCGCCCATGCTACCCGTGCCTAACAGGTAATTATTTGGAATATAATCACTAAGAAAATAACAGAAAGAAAGAGCCTTGAAGACTGCATGAAAGGTAACACAACTTGCTACGCACAGTGCCTACGGCGTAGTCACCGCTACGCTTGCTGCTACGGCGTAGCACCACAGGTATTAATGATCGTGCAGATTTAAGATTACTGTAACCACGGCTTGTCCAGTTTGTTCTGAGGGCTTAGTAGGCGTATTTATTGTACTCATATTCGACGACGTTAAAGTAAACTTCAGTTTGTACTGAAACTGAACTAGCGACATCTGGTGACAAAAACGGCAAACACATTTAGAAAGACGAAACAAAAAAAATTGTGTAAGTATAATATGTCACCGTAAAATTGTCAAACACGTTAGATTCTAAAATAACTAGAGAGATTGTAAAGTCTCGAAAGATTGTCAAACGAACATACTGGTTACAATAAAACGCATTATTTTTCGGTAGATTGTAATCCATCGAAGTGAAATGTAATATAACGTAATATTGTGAAATGTATGCAATGGAAGTAAACTCGCGCGGTATGCAAGAAGGGCAGGGAATGAGCCCCCTTGACCCATGGTACCACTCTCATGAAAAGATAATGTCCTATTCCTGAGAAATACCGATTAATATACCCTAACCACAAAACACATGGAGCCCCTATTTCTGTCTGGTTTAAAGGAACCTAACTAATCTAACGTGGGGGTGCCCCAAGTCGCGATTATGGCGGCAGAGATACTTCCGTCACATGCATTTCACAATATTATGCTTTCCCTTCGACAGATTACAATCTACCGAAAAATAAAGCGTTATATTTATTGTAAGCAGTATGTTCAGTTGACAATATTTCGAGAGTTTACAATCTCACTATAGAAATTACAATCTAACGTGTTTGACAATTTTACGGTGATATTTATACATTTTGAAGTTTAACGCTTTAGAGTACTTTTTGTCAGTGATGAGATCGGCCCTTCTCATGTCTCATTTGTCCACATTCAGGACTACAGGAGAAACGTCCCTGGCACTCAAAGGCACCAGGTCAATGATGCCGGGGGCGGGGGCCATCGACATCAGGTCTTCGTACCTTCGGCTGGTAGACGGACTCCTTGCATTGTACCACGGCGCTGCCATCAAGCATGCTGAAAAGGTAGGTTAGGTCCTCGTTCTATAAATAAATAAATATCGCTGGACATAAACACACAGTGCTAAGCAAAGCTTGTGTCGTGGACACCAGATAGTTGATATTTTATTTTATTTTATTTTATTTTATTTTATTTTATTTTATTTTATTTTATTTTATTTTATTTTATTTTATTTTATTTTATTTTATTTTATTTTATTTTATTTTATTTTATTTTATTTTATTTTATTTTATTTTATTTTATTTTATTTTATTTTATTTTATTTTATTTTATTTTATTTTATTTTATTTTATTTTATTTTATTTTATTTTATTTTATTTTATTTTATTTTATTTTATTTTATTTTATTTTATTTTATTTTATTTTATTTTATTTTATTTTATTTTATTTTATTTTATTTTATTTTATTTTATTTTATTTTATTTTATCAAATAGGAACAACAAACAGCTTCATTATGGAATATTACAACATGATAACATTAGTAACTTAAATAATAATGTAGCCCACAGCGCTGTTCACAGATTACCATTAAACTAAACCTTAAATTGCTAGGAAAAGCTGTTCATGCACGACAGTTAAAACACATTACAATTACAAAAAAAAAAGAGAAATGAATTAAAAAAGAAATAAAGTACTATGCCTACTTATTATGAAAATACGAAGAGAAAAAAAAAAGCATTTAATAATCAATAATCAATCGAAGTGCTTAAGTGTCCCATACAAAAAATATAGATATACTACATATATACTTTTTTGTTTGTAAATACATTCTTATTATACATATAAACATCCATGACTCGGAAACAAGTGTCCATGCTCATCACACAAACATTTGCTCCTACCGGGAAAAAAACTAAAAAAAATAAACAAAACAAACAAATAGACTCAAGTTAGACCGTGTCTTGTCCGAGCCGAGTGTTGACCCTGCGTTTGTATGGACACACTCACGCTTCCGAGCCGCTACCGAGCAACGGATAATGGACTGTGCTACGACTGAAACTCTACTCGGAGTCGGTCTAGCGTACATCATTTTTTAGACCTGGACTCCACCAAAATGGGGTGAGCGTAGAGAAATTTTTCATTGATGCTCCGCTCCTATTGGTCGTAGCGTGATGTTATATAGCCCCTACCCTTCCTCCAAAAATGGGTAATCTAACACAAATGTTTGTTCAATTGGAACCAGTAGTTCTTGTGATTATCAAGTTCAACCAAATAAACTCTTCAGCTTTATAATATAAGTAGTATAGAAGATAAAAGCTGTAAGTCCATAAAAGTCTGTCCATAAAATTGCAGAATATGTATGTTTGCAATGTAGCGTGACTTGCTCAAATAAAATTGGTTTTCATGTCTCAACTGCACGAAATGCAATATAAAATTATAAATCATACGGACTCATAACTTCTGCATCGAAACATTTCTTACAAAGTAACATTATTTGTAGACTGTATCTTTGGTTTAGTGATTGCAAGCTACTATTAAGAGGCCGGCGGAGCATGCGTTTTTTCATACATACGTAATACCAAAATAATATGAAAGTCAAACATATTCTTAAGGTTGTGTGTATGTATTTCGATTGTATTATAGAGTAAAGGGTGTAAAACACTGCTTCACGAAGTCGAAAGGCACTTGTGGGGAGAACAAGTGCCTTTCGGCTTCGTGAAGCATCATTGCGATATTTTTTTGTTCTACACAATACCTGGGAACCTTCTAATTACGGAGATATAAGGGGTCAAAGTTACAACTTTTTGCCAAGTTTTTTTTTTTTTTATTCAAGATTGTTTTGTAAAATTTTGACTTTTAACACCTCCACGACCCCTACTATTCAATCCATCCATCAGCACAATGTTTTAAGTGCGTTACATTGAGTTCTACCACAAAACATGATTTAAAACCTCAAAAAAAAACAGTTGTTTCCCAGCAATAATTTTTGCTTAAAGTTACTAGTTGGATGTACAGAATGCTTGGTTAACGGCTTTGTGATGAGGTGGTTTACACCCTGTATCTATGTTCCCAAATAAATATTTTGAAAGGACAATGATTATAAAGACGAGATATGAGGAATTTAAAATTACTATACTTAGAAAAAATATTATTCCAATAACTCCTGTTTAATAAATCAGTGTACATCCAAAATATGTATTTGGGAACCTATATATTCTGTAATCCAATCAAAACAAATAAACACTACTTTAAGAATATGTTTGATTTCAAAACTATTTTGTATTACGTTTGTATGAAATTCGCATGCTCCGCAGGACTCTTAAGTATGGCGTCCTCGGTTCGGTTACCGGGTCAGACAAGTGTTATTGGGTTTTTCGAGCTAGTTGCATCATCAGTCGTAGCCTAGAGTCTGAATTTGTGCCCAATTTAAGGCAATAGGCTCACCCGCTATTACATGGGACTTAAACGAAACTGGTAAAATGTGGGCACAATGTGTGTACACACACTACACGAATATAGACTTTATGTAAATGGTAATGAGGTTTATTTTGCAAGTAGGTTTTTACAAACACTTTTACACGTCATTTTTAACCGACATCAAATAGGAGGAGGTTCGCAATGCGTCGGAACCTTCGCATTGTTCGGTACAAGGTTCGCAATGTTCGGACAGGCAACGGAACTCCTCAATAAATGATAGTAAATGAACTGGGATTGCTGAAATCTCATGTTTGTCTATTGTTTACATCAGTTCATAACATAACATCACGCCAGTACACTGTGTAGGGGTAAGCACAAGTGAACCACAAAAAAAGCGAAAAATAAAAACTTTGCCGGTGTTTCGTACCTGACTACTCTGAAACAGCCGAAACAAAGTCAGTTAAGTGTTATGTTATTATTTTTTGTAGTTATGCGAGCTGACGGACAACCAAGTGGACATGGCTGACTGTCTGCACGACATCGAGTATCGGATATACACTGTCACCACGGATATGCAGGCTGTCGGAGGTTGGGTATTAATTATATTGTTAACAAACATTCCTTTAGTTTAGTTAATTCCTTTACAACTTAACACTGATGGTATTTGGGGATGTATAAAGGGTATAAAACACCTCTTAACGAATTCGAAAACCACTTGTTCTCCCCGTCATTGCGATCATTTTTTTGTTCTACACCATACCTAGGAACCTTTTAGTTACGGAGATATGGGGGGTCAAAGTTACAACTTTTTTTTTAATACAAGTTTTTTTGTAAGATTTTGACTCTTAACTCCTCCACGACCCCCGTACTATTCAATACATCCATCAGCACAACGTTTTAAGTGCGTTACATTGAGTTCTACCACAAAACATGATTAACATACCTCAAAAAAAATTACTTAGTTTGATGTACAGAATGCTTGGTTAACGGCTTTGTGATGAGGTGGTTTACACCCTGTATATCTCATACAATAGTCATTCATCATCATCATCTTTGCCCTTGTCCCATTTTATTTGAGGCTGCGCAACACTTTCGTTCTTCTTCCTTTCTCGTAGATTCCTTTTGCGTAGATTTCTTTTCTTCACCTTTTATGACCTCAATAAAAAAAGTCCAATGAAAATTCGACCACTATAAACTTCGTTCCGCCTTTTTTTATTTTGGTCTAATTGCAATCAGCTATTTTGGTCTAATTGCTTCTGTGTAAATTTTGATTAGATGCCGACAGCACAGAAACGGAACAAGACAGGACTAAGAAACAACTCATGCAGACAATACTTAAAGAACTAGAGAGATCAAAATTAGTATATGAGGTTAGTATGTTACGCGCGCCTCAAAGAGATGTCAGCATAAGGGGAGGGGCCCGCAAGGGCCGAAGCCTGCCGGGGTTGCGGGCCTGTTATACCGCGGCCCCGGAACATAAAGGGCGAGGAAGGAACATGGATGGGTTTTATTTCCCATCCTAAAAAAAAAAAAAAAAAAAAAAAAAAGGTTAGTATGTTCATTTTATTGTTATGCAAGGATCTTAAGAGGACGCTGTTAGTGGACAGTCGTGTTTTTTTTATAGAAAACCACTCCGTAGCAAAAAACTTCCGAAATAAAGACCAAAAAGTGGAAAGTAACTTTACTTTCGGGAATCGTTTTTTTTTGTGTTACTTTTTAACTTTTTTGGGGAAAAAAGATTAGAAAAAAAATAAAAAGATTTTATTTACCCTTTGTTAGTTGTGGTCTCTCATAGAAAACGCTGTCAAGTATAAATACATTTCAACTAGAAGTCGCAACGTTAATACAAGTTCTATGAGACCACCGCGCAAGTTTATTTTATCAAATGAAAAGAAATCACTTAAATTCGACCATTAATCACGGAGAAATCGGTGAATATATTATATTAAAAACATAAAAGGACGCTGGTGGTATACATAACTTCCTTTTTTAGAAGTCGTTTAAAAAACAAAATAATTTACGCGCCAAAAAATCCGTCGATACTTTCTACCAATCATTCGTTTTCTGGAGATTTATTTATAGAGGAAGAACTCTGTGGAACATTTTTATCCTCAACGCCTGACATTTCAATATTCATACAATTAATTTACAGGAGAAACTAGAATCAGGTTCATTGCAAATGGCTTGGGTTATTGGCGCGATTTGGACCAAGCAGAGACAGAGTGAGCTGGCGAAACACTTCTCTGGAACATTGCACTCTTTGAGGCTGGCTTCCGACCCTGAATATGCGACACATGTTCAAGTATGTGCATTCTTTTTCTGTTATACATGGTTAATTTTGTGTGGGACGTCATCATCATAGAATACGTATGACGACAGTTTAAAAAATTGCAATTCTATTAAGTCCATCAGTTAGAGTATTGGAAAATAATGGGCACTTATTTTTTGTTTTTGTAAATCAATGAATATTGACCAAAATAAAACGCATCAAACTCACTAAAAATTATTCCTGGGCATGAGGTATTGTGAACATTAAAAGCGTCGTTTCTTCGTCAATTACATGTAACGAAAGAAAAAATACGGGTTAAATATTTTTTTGGTAATCGGACTGAATGACGGACTAATTTCCATGTTCACCGAAAAGATAACGGTCTGGGTAACTAAAAACAGCTGTTTAATGGACACGTTCCCCTACAAAAATGTGTTTTAAACAGCTGTTTTTAGATAATCAAACCGTCATCTTTTAGGTGAGCTAAGACCTAATTAGATTTTTTGTCGTCTGCCCTATTGTGACATATGTGCACATTTTACCGTCCAGTCAATAAGCTAAAGTGTAGCTGGGACATATGAATATACAGGATCAGACTCACTAAAAGAAATAAGTACATAAAAAAAAATGTAGTGTTTGCATTTGTGTAGCGTAGTGTGTATAAGTGTATGTGTGTGTATGAGTGCAATGTAGTGTGTGTATGTGTGTGTGTGTGTGTGTGTGTGTCTGTTATTAGTTAATATAACATGTTATTGTCCTGTGTTGTCTAATGTGTACATAAACAGTAAAATAAATAAATTAGGTACTGTCTTCCTTTTTCCGAAACGAGGTCTTTGTCGAGCTAGTTATTGGTCATGTTAATAGTTCTAGGGGCGTTTATTGGTCCTCAAAAGTTCAGTGTTATGGTCACTAAGGGGAATCCCATTCTTGTCCTGAACAGAATGGTAATCACATTGTCTGTCGAACGAATCTGTAAACCCCTATGAGGCCAAAGTGAATCTGCAGCAGCCTTTAAGGGTACGCAATATTACTGTACAAAGCTTTTGATGTCGCACAGGAATATAAATGAGTTACGTAAATGTGAACGTATATTAATAGGCGAGTGTTCAGTACGCGCAGGTGGCCAGCAAGGAGATCCTACCCGGGAAGAGCTCCATACTGGGAGGAACGAGCTATGCGTCGCTACAGTTAGAATATACGTCTAGTTCGGATCAGAGGTTTGTAAGCTTAATGTCCATTTCTAACCCCCGACGCAAAAACGACGGGGTGTTAAAGTGAAACTTCTTTATCGGGGTTGGAAAAAAATTTAGTGTAACATTTTTTCGTTACGCGTCACATTTTTCCGTTACGCGCCATCTTTTTCCGTTACGCGCCATCTTTTTCCGTTACGCGCCATCTTTTTCCGTTACGCGCCATCTTTTTCCGTTACGCGCCATCTTTTTCCGTTACGCGCCATCTTTTTCCGTTACGCGCCATCTTTTTCCGTTACGCGCCATCTTTTTCCGTTACGCGCCATCTTTTTCCGTTACGCGCCATCTTTTTCCGTTACGCGCCATCTTTTTCTTATCCCTACCACGCGTGATTCGAAGTATACTTTCTCCAGCGGAGTAGGGATTGATAAATGTCTCCAATGTATTTTGTGGCCCGTTTTGAGTAGATTTTTTTGAAAAATAACGTCATAAAGAAGTTTCACTTCTTACGAGTGTACGCTTGTACACGCACACATTTTTTTTTAGGTGTTTGAAAGGTCAATTAGTTGAGAGTGTTCTTAGCTATGTTTGATGAAAATCGGTCCAAGATGGCCGCCACCACAAAATGGTGAATTACATTTTTTTCACAACTCCCTGAATATGGGTATCAGCTTGACTAGCAGAATAACTTGGTTCCCCAAAAAATACCTGGAAATTGTGACCCTATGGGTTTATTAAATTTTTAATTTAATCTAACTTAATTATCATTAACACTAAAGGCAACTGAATGACTTGCTCGAAAGTTCAAAATTCAATAGCGTGCTTTTATGAGACCGGTTGTTAGAGTCAGTGCAGACAAAGCACCAAAATGCTTAAACAAGAATAGAAAAATAAAATTAAAACTGATTTAATAATATATATACAGGGTGTATTTCACCTCATCACAAAGCCGTTAACCAAGCATTCTGTATATCAAACTAAGTAACTTTACGCAAAAATTTTTGCTGGGAAACAACTTTTTTTTTTTGAGGTTATAAATCATGTTTTGTGGTATAACTCAATGTAACGTACTCAAAACATTGTGCGGATGGATGGATTGAATAGTACGGGGGTCGTAGAGATATTTAAAGTAAAAATCATGCGATAAAAAGTGGTATTTGAAAAAAAACTTGTCAAAAAGTTGTAACTTTGACCCCCAATATCTCCGTAACTAGAAGGTTCCCAGGTATAGTGTAGAACTAAAAAAATGATCAGAATGACGAGGAGAACAAGTGCTTTTCGTATTCGTTAAGAGGTGTTTTACACCCTTTATACAATCAACTTAATTGGTTCTGTACTAGACCAAAAGATCCTTGACCCATGGTTCTGTAACATTTAAAATATCACACAGCAGATATTCTGATATTTCTCCAAGTGAAAGCCAGATACAACAATTTAAATAAAAAATAATAAATTGTAAAATAAATTGTTTTCTTTTTTTGTAAAATCTTGGTTTACCGGACTTTTACTTTTTTTAGTCCTATGAGTCCAACTTCCAGAGCAGCAACACCTCAGACGGGATCCAACTTACAAATGGGAGCATCTACTCGTAAGTGACACTTATGCTATCAACGACATATTGACCTAGGTACTGAATATTTCCAAGAGCAAAATAATAATGCAATAGTGAAATATTTGATACAAAATGAAATATCAATGCGTATTATGACTGACTTTAGATTCCACATAATATAACTACAATTCCTGATCTACATGCCCTGTTTTCCCCGATTTGTAAAATTACTCCTCTTGCGCCAGTCAAGTTGGAAGAGATGTCTTCTAAGATGACTTAAAACTTAATTTATCTCCGATATTATTGGTAGATACCAGTTCATCTTGTAGTCACCCAAACCTGTCTGAAAATCTGATAAGCAAATTATAGGTTCAAAAACGTATTTTCAAGAAGACATTCTAATCTTAATGAGGATCATGTAAAAAAAATATTCTGACTTACCTATCGTATCTCCGTAACCGTACGTTACCATGCCAGAAATAATTCGCAATGGGCGCAGATATTTGAATTTTTTCTATAAGAATTTTGATGAGGCAAAAGAGCTACGGTTTTTGCGAAGGGAGGACAACAGGGCTATTTAAATACGCCGCCCTTACGGCTTAGATCGTACAGGTGGCACAGAATTTGCAGAGTCCCTATTCGCGTTCGTTCCGGAATACCACGTGGACGCCATGTTGGAGCTATGCAACACGCTGAGGCTGTACATGCATCCCACCATACCCGTGCACCAGATACCAGGTAACAACTTCATGTATTCATACTCTTTTATACAGCGCTAAACTAACACTTTTTTCCCATGCCAGAAACAATAGAAAAACACATAATTTCACGAAAACATCACGTGGGAAGCTTATCTCCTAAAGCCAAAAATCGTAGACATGTAAAGGTCTTATACCCGTTTTCACGAGCAGCCCCAGTAACACGACTGTGCTCTCACCCGGCAAAAAGAATATAATTAAAAAATGGGCTTTAAGCATTCATCTTAAAGTTATAATTTACATTGGCCACATAACCCAGTGGCAAGAAATAGGTTATTTGCTTCTTTCTTTACAGTGGGGTTAGTGCATAAACGTGGTGTGAGTTTTCATGACGCCCATGGGCCTCAGACTTGGCTTTACATGCCGTCGAGAAATGTCTCTCAAGCATGCTGGTTTCTTCACGATGTTTCCTTTACCGAAGAAAGCAAAAAATCAGAAATGCGAAATTTTCGGTTTCGCACTCACACCAATAGAATATCGCTCCATAATTCGTCGATTTCGCTGTTTTACGATTAACCTCATTACCTGACATAATTAAACATCATAAAGTATTATGCACGAATTTAAGAGATGTTGTTTCTGTTATTTATCCTTAAAAAATATCTTCCACCGCCAGAATGGGAAGATCTAGTGGTGTCCTGCGCCGCGTTCCTGTGCTCAGAGTTCGCAGACCAGCGGATAGTACTGGCCAGCACGAGGGAATCCCTGGTCCAGACGCTGGCGTCGTTCGCCACGCAGCCAGCCACCATGAGGGCTATCGAGAAAGTGCCCCTAAAACAGTGAGTGAACAATAAGATGATTTCTAATAAAACAATCCTCCAATTTTATAAATCTCGAAGGATTATGCTAAGTGTGCAGGAGGCAAGCCTATTCAAGATCAGACTCCTGGTTCATCATCTGCCTAGCCTTTTCCCAACTATGTTGGGGTCGGCTTCCAGTCTAACCGGATGCAGCTGAATACCAGTATTTTACATGGAGCGACTGCCTATCTGACCTCCACAACCCAGCTAATACTGGGTAATACGATACCACTTGGTAAAACTGGTGTCAGACATTTGGGGCCACTGACTACCTGTAACGACTGTCAAAGATGGACAAATGACAGCCGGGACCAACAGCTTAACGTGCTTTCCGAGGCACGGAGGAAACTCGATATGTAAGGGTGGTCACCCATCCACAGACCAACCTAGGCAAGCATGGCTTAACCTAAAGATCGACCCGAGCGGCTGATATTATTTAGCCACGAGCTCCTCAGACTCCTGGTTGCTACGGAAAAAATATAAAATGATGAAACCCAATAGCACATGATACCCGGTATTTTCTGATGCAGCAGCGCTTGCCACCACTCCATTGCCTCTTGATGACCAATAATGAATAATCAGTTTATCTACTTGACTGCCTCGTTGGCCAAGCGCGACTGCCGAGCGTGAGGTCCTGGGTTCAATTCCCGGGTCCCGGGAAAAGTGTTATTGGGTTTTTCCATGAGGAATTCCTTGGTACTAGCCACGGAGTCCGAATAAGTGCCCGGAAAAGGGGAGTAGGCTCGCTCTCTATTACATGAAACATAAATATAACTGTCGAAATGTGGGTGAAGATATAAGCTTCATACAACAGCGTGAATCGGTTGCACCACGTGCGTGACCACTGGCCACTTGTCGCGTACGCGGCAAAAGTGGAAAAAACCGGTTTACGCTGTCACAGCCAGTTGACAATCTCAGGGTTGAACAGGGTGACAAGTTAGAATATTTTAATGTCAAAACTTGGTATTCATTAATAATGGTTGTTTGTTGTACTTGTATGTATGAATAATACTAGAGAAAAAAAAACATACTTTAACTATCCCAAGGAGTACAATAGGTAAGTAAATATTTGATTAATTTATCTTCACCTATTGTGACAACCCTACCAAAATAGGTCACAATTTTGCACGGTGTTAAGAAGCTTATACTCTGTTCCGTTTGCTTACTCATGTGGTACAGGTGAGCATTACAAGGCGTGATATTATATGTCGGTTTATACAACATTATTTTTTGTTTACACTAAACCCGAAAAGGGGGTCATTGTACTCATCATTTTGAACAACTTTTTCTATGGGACGAACCTTGAAATCGCGAAAAAAAAAATATCTGTTCCCTACATTTTGACGAGTTATGCGAAGATAAATGTAGGGAACAGGTGATTTTTTTTTTGCGATATTATTATTCTAAGATCAATCATTTATTGTAAAAACCAACATCTAGCCCCATAATGTGAGTATGATTTGTGTTTTTACTTTTTATAAAACTGACCTGTAATTCCAGATAATCTACATCTACACTAATATTATAAAGAGGAAAACTTTGTTTGTTTGTTTGTTTGGTTGTAATGAATAAACTCAAAAACTAGTGTGCCGATTTCAAAAATTCTTTCACCATTGGAAAGCTACATTCACCCTGAGTAACATAGGCTATATTTTATCCCTGTAGTCCCACGGGAACGGGAACTACGCGGGTGAAACCGCGTGACGTCCGCTAGTTATTAATAAATAAACTAAACTAAACTAAACTAATGTTGTTCCAGACAGATGAGCATGATAGAGGAGCTGGTGCGTCCGTACCAGAACCGTGCGTGGGCGCAGTCCAACTGGGTGCTCGTGCGCTTCTGGCACGGCTCGGGCTTCGGATTCCGACACCGGCAGTGGCCGCATTTGGCTGCCAGGTGAGACTATACAGAGTGTGACACATGAATGCATGTGTGGGTTTCTTTTTGTAAAAGCCAATCGAATAATTTATAGGAGGATTGGTAATAACTGTCACATGTTCAAATATCGGTTATTTGAACATGTGATTGTTCTTTGACGACCCGAATAGCGCAGCGGTAGTGAAGCTGCCTTACGTTCTTAGGGTCCCGGGTTTGAATCCCGGTAGGAACAATTTTTTGTGTGATGAGCATGGACATTTGTTTGGCGAGTTATAGATGTTTATAATATGTATGTATTTATAAACAATAAAAGTATCTTTGTAGTTTATCGACTATCTGGTGTCCAGGACATTAGCGTCGTTGCTTAGTGTGGCTCTAGATGGCACTGTGTATAAAGTCCAGCGATATTTATTTATTTATTTCTTAACAGTAAGAACAAAGTTCACAGGCGGTACCGGCTCTATAATCGCAAAAAAACTACTGTTCAGTATATTTGTGTACACCTACATCAAAGAAAGTTTTTTCTTCAGTTATTTTGCCCCAGGGCTAATGTGGGCGTTCATTTTATGTCTAACTCATCCAGCCCTTTCTAGAAATACCTTTCGACTTTCTATACAGGGTGTCCGGTAATTAATGGAAAATTTTGACATGGTTTATAGTAGAGCTTATGGGCATTTAGAAAAAAAAACGAAAAAAGTCTATCATATAAGTACTACCTAAGATAAGTTCATTTATTTCTAAAAATTAAAATAAATTGATTTTAAACAAAGTTTAAATATCCTGAGTAAATAAATGCATGCACACATGAGTGACCGATAATTTTAAATTAATGTCGGTTTCAAGTAGATTTAATAATAATCATCATCATCATCTCAGCCGAAAGACGTCCACTGCTGGACACAAAGCCTCCCCAAAGTGTCGCCACATTGACCGGTCCCTTGCTACTCGCATCCACCGCGCTGAACTTAAGTGGCAGTGGGCAGGGCACATTGCTCGCAGAACGGGTGGCCGATGGGGCCGAAAAGTTCTGCAGTGGCGATCGCGAACCGGAAGACGATGCGTTGGAAGACCTCCCACTAGGTGGACCGATGACCTGGTGATTTAATAATGGTACAATTCAATTGTATGTGCCTTAAATAGTGAATTATTGCTATTAATGTAGAAAAGGAGACATTACTGAAAAAAAAGTAATAAGGCCCTCCATTCTTATGCAGGCACTACATCTGACGATGTTTTTTTATGATAGTTATTTTTTTTTCTGAATGTTTCTACTATAAGCCATTTCAAGGTTATCCATGAATTACCGGACAGCCTGTATAAAAAAAATATAAGTGAACTGGGTTTTGTTTATCTCTAAGTAAATAAGAATGATTTCATCATGAGCAAGACAATCAATAAATAAAGATTATAAAAAGACAATCCGAGCATACGTTTTTCATACAAACATAATACCAAAATAATTTGTAAATCAAACATATTCTTAAGGTATGATGTATTTATTTTGATTGGATTACAGAATATAAAGGTTCCCAAACACATTTTGATTGTCACTGATTTAAACAAGAGTTACGAGAAAAATGTTTTTTTATAGAAAATTTAAATTCCTCATATCTCGTCCTTATATCATTGTCCATTCAAAATATTTATTTGGGAACATAAATATTCTATAATATAATCGAAATAAAATATACACTACCTTACGAATATGTTTGATTTTCATACTATTTTGGTATTACGATTGTATGAAAAACACATGCTCCGCCGTCCCCTTAAAACGCTAAGAAAACACCTTGGTATTTCTAGAAGAGTTTTCAAACTAGCAAGTGCTCCCGAAACAATAGCACTTTAACTAGAACTCTTAATAAAACACTTTCAACTACCCTCTTTAAACATGGCGACGTGTTTCGCTATACAAACACAATGGACGCTCACAACTTTACGGTACTAAGGGCCAGTTTCACCGGTTCCGGATAAAGTGTCGGTTAGTTATCTGATAGTTAATACTATCTACCACTTAGGTCCATGTTCACCGAAAAGATAACCATCTGATTAACTAAAAACAGCTGTCACTGTGACATGTTCCCATACAAAAATGCGTTTGAAACAGCTGTTTTAGATAATCAGTCTGTCATCTTCTTGGTGAACATAGACCTTAAAGGCTGGTTATAACTAATACTTTATCTACCAGATATCGCTATCCGACACATGTGAAACCAAAAGTGTTAGTTTATCTTGCAGATAAGTTCCTAATAGGCTAACCGACAGTTTATCCGCAACCGGTGAAACTGGCCCTAAGGTTGCTTGATTCAAGATTTATGTGGGAAAAAGAGTTTGGGAAGAAACAAGATTGTTTTAGCTCGATGTAATGCGTTATTTTAACACTTTCCTACTATAAAATGTGTCACGGTCCCTTATAATATCATTACTATTAATGCAGTAGTCGTTCGGATTGCATTTCGGGCCTTGTAGCTAGTATTAGCGGAGACTTATGACACTTTGGAAGTACGTTAAGGCGCATATACGCGCGCTTTCATTTTGCCATGTTATATGAGGCGACCCTATTGCCATCAGCCGGGCATAAATTCAGATTCTGTGGCTGCTACTGAGAAATTTCTGATAGAAAAACTCAATAACAATTTACCCAACCCGGGGAATCAAACCCGGGATCCCAAAAAATGTCAAATGCTTATCGTCATCATCAGCTTACCATGTTCCCAATGCTGGGACACGGCTTCCTCTAAATGAGAACGCATAGGCTAAAGTCCACCATGTGGGCTCCAAAACGGCAACAATTAGCAACCAATTTGCAATCATAAGTATATTATGAATTCACATTTGAACAGAAATCACCACACGGATAATATCAGGCAGTATAACTCAAGAGCGATTCATAGTCAAATATATAGCCTCTACATCATTGAGATTTATCGACGCAATATCCAAATGGAACCTATTGAACTGAGCATGACATAGATACATTGCGGGAAGCTAGAGCAAATCTAGTTGTTCCTTACAATAGTCATATATTCAGATGTCCAAATGTTTTTTTTTTTTATCTGTTTAATTTTTTTATTAGTAAGTTTTAAATACTGCTAATTTTGATGTGTTTTGTCCTGTGCGGGCTAATAATAGTTATTTGTTATACAAGAGTGCAAAGTTGCTTTTTAGCCGCGTGCTCAATTTTGATGACCGAGCAAGCGAAAGATTCTAAAATTGATGATTCAAACTTAGAATCTTGAGCGTTAGCGAGGGAATCTTATAATGTTGGATAGTCCATTTATCGAGGAAAGGTTTAGGCTATATAACATCACGCTACGATTATTAGGAGCGGTGCAGTAATGAAAAATGTTGCAAAATCGGGGATATTTTTCCTTTCGTGTTTTCTCTTATGTGACGCAGACGAAGTTGCGTGGGTCAGCTAGTCTATACTATATAATATTATAAAGCAGAAGAGTTTGTTTGTTTGTTCAGTTGAACGCGCTAATCTCAGAAACTACCGGATCGAATTGAAAAATTCTTTTTGGATAGTCCATTTATCGACGAAGGCTATATAGGCTATAAAACATCACGATATGACCAATAGTAGCGGAGCAGCAATAAGAAATGTTGCAAGCGGGAAATTCACGCGAACGAAGTCGCAGGCAGAAGCTAGTACGTATCTAAACGTATTGTGTCACTGTTGAGCACAAGCATCTCTCCATTCCTTTCATCGGACACGATTCTGTGTTATTTTTTTCTGAATCCTCGACGGCTGCTATCTCTTGCGTGGACTGCCGTGTGTTTTATGGCTCAGAAATTCGTTAAATTCGTTTCCCAGCAATAATTTATGCGAAGGTTTACTTGCTGAATATTTGCTGAACATAATGCTTGTTTGCTGCTTTAATTCTATTCTATTCTATTCTATTCTATTCTATTCTATTCTATTCATATATAGAGGCCTGTGTCCCAGCAGTGGGAACAATAATAGGCTGATAATGCTGATGATGGTGATGAATGCTTCACAAAGCTTAGTTAAGGGTCCGTTTAAACTCTGTTTAGCATAGGCTTTATCTTCCCTCTTTGTTTTCTCATATTGGTCAGCGTGGACAACATTAGCAGATCAGCAAGTTAAAAAGGAGATTGGTGGATCAGGAATGGCCAGATCTAATTTTATGCCCATCATCATTTACCAAGTGGTATCTTATAACCCAATATTAACTGGGTTGTGGAGGTCAGATAGGCAGTCGCTCCATGTAAAATACTGGTATTCCGCTGCATCCGGTTAGATTGGCAGCCGACCCCAACATAGTTGGGATAAGGCTAGGCAGATTATGATAAAAAATATTGCTATGCATCTAGATGTCTTTCATATTTCGGCACAAAAAATCATTTCATTCCTGATCCTTAAATCTTTAGCGGAGAAGTGTATTTTCTAGCCCATTCGCCCATCTTTTCATATCGAACTGATCATACCAAACAAATCACTAGCTGATGATATTGTATGTTACGTTACCTAATAATGTTGTGTTTGTTACCATCTTGCATGCATGTATTTTCTTTTATGTATGTCACATGTTTCAAATAAATATTATCTTATATTATCTTAACAAATCTTATCTTATCTTATCTTATCTTATCTTATCTTATCTTATCTTATCTTATCTTATCTTATCTTATCTTATCTTATCTTATCTTATCTTATCTTATCTTATCTTATCTTATCTTATCTTATCTTATCTTATCTTAATCACCCAGGTACGGTGACAGGGAGCCGACAGTCAACAACCTCGGGGCCAAAGTTGATGCAGGACTGATGAGCCAGTGTTTTGGTGAGTGAGGCTCTCTGTATCCAAAAAAGGGACTCGACTTGACTGAACAGCCACTTTTGTTGCTGAAAGAAGTAGAAGAAGTACTATCTGTTACATTTGTATGCTATTATAAATTACGAGTATTTAGTTTACACCTAAAAATAACGTGTAGTTGACTATACTTGCCTAGTTTCTCAAATCAGAGCTTTGATGGTTAAGAATTCATATCAGAAGAACTCATGATGGTGTTTGAACCCCACCTTTTAGATGTAATTTGAAAACTAATCTGTGTTGTGAAATGTTTCTGTCAATTTTAAATTGGTGATGGTGCCTTAATACCATACCATTGAAGGTGGTGTTTGTCAGCTATACTGCACAATGTTAAACTAATCTGTGGTTAATAAACTAATCTATGGTAATATGTTAGCGAAGTAGACACAACAGTAAAAAATGGCGACAGACCGATTTCACAAAATTTTTATTTTATTTGATCTAGGTCCGTGCCCCTCGGAGGTGATCCAGGGTCGGATTCGAGACTACCTGCTGGCGCACCCTACCAACGCGGCTTCCTACCTGAACTCCTTACTCAGTCAGCTCAACTGGGCATTCTCAGAGTTTATCACTATGATGCAGGAGGTAATGAACTATAATACTATCCTTTACTAACAGGCTTAGTCGGACAGTGACAATATAGTTCCAGAGCCGTCAAATACGGAGTGGAAGAGACACCGACGCGAATACGGTTACCAGGTATTCAGCGGGCCTCATAATGATATCATCATCATCATTTCAGCCGAAAGACGTCCACTGCTGGGCATAGGGCTCCCCTAAGTATATCAGTTATTTCTAACAGGCGTAGTTGGACAGTGACAATAAATTTCCAGAGCTGAATTACATACTTGTACATTTGTTCTCTTTTCCTCATCCCAAATGATCCAAAATCAGACTGACTGAATGGTTGTATTAGCCAAAATCAGACTCACTGCTATCACAAACCCGCCGGCTATTATATGCCGACCGATTCTTCTAGAAAGTTCCACAGCTTGTGAAACCTTCTTCACAGTTCCATCATAGCTTAGTATAACATTCTAGGATTACTCTCGAATCTTCTAGATACTTCCATAGTGGAACATTTTAGGCGCGAAGGTAATTGAGAATGCTCTCGTAAACAGCTGACGTTACATTATTTTAGTTTTGTTTTGTTACATGACAGAAATATTCTTCGTATTTAGATGGACCGTGTCAGTGTAGACTCCCACCTAGAGTTGCGTCAGATCAAGTTGTGTGCGACGTGCTTCGACCTGTACCACGGGCTTGCGCGGGCGCTGGAGATGACCTTACACCTGGTGCCGCAACTACTCTCCAAACCAGAGGCCTGCGACAATCAGAATGAACTGCTACTCGGCAGGACGTGTCAGGTAATTGGCGAGTGAGATTTTAAGACAGCTCTCGTCTTCATGAGATACTTCAGACAGTAACACCAACTGCCGAAAAAGTTGTTGTTGTTGTTGCTGTTGTTGTTGTTGTTGTTGTGTGTTGTTGTGTGTTGTTGTTGTTGTTGTTTCTTTGTTTCTTTGTTTCTTTGTTTCTTTGTTTGTATGTTGATGTATATCAACATGAAATAATCACAAACTACGTGCTCCTTGCGACCCTGATTCACTCACCGATCTAGAAACGTTTAAGCAGTATTCTCATAAATATTTCTTATAAATAAGCCATGGAGTACCTCTTTGTTCCAGTAGTCGCAAGCGCGACTACTGAGCATGAGGTACTGGCATCAACTCTCAGGTCGGGCAAAGTGTTATTGGGTTTTTCCAGCAGGAATAAGCATGACGACAGTATCAAAAAATTGCAAATCTATTTATTCCGTCAGTTAGAGTATTGGATAATAATGGACACGTATTTATTTGTTTTTTGTTAATCAATGAATATTGACTAAGATAAAAACGCTTCAAAACTCGGGAGTGGGGGCTCCCGACCGCAGAAGTTCAGAACTCACTAAAAATTATACCAAGGCGTGACGTACCTATTGAGAATTTTAAAAGCGTCGTATCTTCGTCAATTTTGTTTTTTGTCGTCTACCCTATATTTCAGTGGTAGACACGAAGTCTGGATTTGCGCCCTACGCTTGCCACCTGTTTCATGGGAATTAATATCATCATCATCTGCCTATAGCCTTATCCCAACTACTTTGGCGTCGGCTTCCAGTCTAGCCGGTTGCAGATTCTATGATTACCAGTATTTTACATGAAGCGACTGCCTATCTGACCTCCACAACCCAGTTAGTACTGGATAATAGGATTCCTCTTGGTAAGACTAGGTAACAATTTTACATGGGACTTAACCTGAGAAATGGGGGTGTACTATTAGGAACACCCCTTTTTGAAATCATCAAATGACTTCTCCCACTCTGAGCGAAGCGGGAGGGAGTGTCAGACTTTTACTGACTAAAACCCATCCATGTTCCTTCCTCACCCTATAAGTCCCGGGGCCACGGTATCTTTCGAACAGTCCCGCAGCTCCGGCAGGCTTCGGCCCTTGCGGGCTTCTCCATTATGCTGAGATGTCTTTAAGGCGCGCGTGGAACACAAACGCACCGTCGACACGGTCTGTCATCATAAGACGGACGGACGGCAAGCTAGCCCATAGCTCACCGTCCACAGACCAGGGTTAGAAACACTTCTGCCTTACCCTTTGTGTATTACAGGCGTGATATTATGTTATGTCTTAAAAGCTGTACTTCATTGTTCAGATTCGGTCTCGTGACCGGCCTTCCCCATTGATAAGAAAATGCTCTTTAAATTCATGAGACCGCGCGTCCATTCTAGATCCTAATGGCAGTAGTATCTCGGGTGTGTATCCGCGGCGGTGGCGGCGCCAGTTTCGCTCGACTCGTGGCCCGGGGTCTACCGGACACTGACCGGGTGCACTACTACGTGGCGCTGGCCCCCGTAGCTGGATGTCTCCTCGGAATGCTGAACCCTAAACTGCCTCCAGAAGTAAGTATCACTTCCAGCCATTTTCAATTAACTAACAGGTAACGTAAGGTTACTACCTCTGCCTGTTTGACATTTACTTTACCATTATCGTTAGAAACAAAACGTCACAGAAAAGCTTTCTTTGAGTTTTCTTTGAATCAAGTGACACGGTGACGCAGATAGAATATTTCAAGCTAACTTTGTTTATGGAAACACAGATAGCTACGAGACGTAGGCATATTGACTAACAGTTATACGTTTGTAAGTTATAAAAAACAGCTGTTAAACAAGTAGGTAAGGCAACTAGTGCGCCTTCCACGACCCCCGGTTAGTGCCCGCGTCTGCGGCACTCCTGACCCCGTATTCACAAACGTTCCACTCGTTTCCGATTCGACAACTCGTATATCTGTCTTCTTCTAGCATTACGAAAACGAGCGAGATAGAAACAAGACTTTCCGAACCGGAAGCGAGTCGAATGGTTGTGAATAAGGGGTCTGAAGTCCACGAGGGCAGTGACTTCTGAGACTCCCCCGTGTCGTCCAATAAGGGCGCGTGCCGTAAATTATTCAAAATATTAATTAAATAAAAATATTTACAAAATGTATCCCACCGTTATCGGGAACAGGATCCAAGCTACCGGCTGTCGGGGCTCCAATGAGAGGAACCTCTTAACAATACAAGCTGTATCTGAGGAGTACCGCTAAGTAGTATTACTATTAAAGAATTAATTTGACTATTAATCACCTAAAAATGTCAAGGGTACGGCAAATGCAAGACAGGGTAAATGCTTCTTGAATTAAAGAACTTTGACCACAATGTTTGCACGTTCAGAAATCACTCCCTTTTAGAGATACTGGAATTAATCACGATATCCTCAAGAAACTATTCAAATGTCATTATTTTGTTTTAGCATCTAGATAGAGTAACAAAAGCGTTGGTGACAGAGCCATTGTTCAGAATGGATGGACTGGAGCTCATGCTGGGCAAGTCGAAGAACCACAAAGTATTCTCATTTTATAAGTGTAAGTTGGTACTTTGATTTTATTTATCAATGACTTTATAGGTAGAAAGATTTTCAGTCAAGAGCGTACTCGTACAAACACAAGTCACTTTGGATGACAATCCTGTTTGCACCACAACTCTACGGAATGCATTAAAAAAGCAATAAAAAAGAAATTGCGGTTTCAGTCATTTTTATCTATCTATATATTTTATTTTATTAATACTAAAAAGATGAAGACTTTGTTTGATTATTTGTTTGGTTGAACGCGCTGATCTCAGGAACTGCTGATTGTGATTGAACAAATCTTTTTGTGTTGGATAGTCCATTAATTGAGGAAGGTCAAAAATGGGGAACTTTAGTGAGCTTTTCTCTGTTATGTGACGCAGACGAAGTTAATCAACCGGTGGAAAACTGAGTATCCAAATTTCCAATAGAACTAAATCATAATATTTGTCTATTCTAGATCCAGATGACGTAAAAAAGGAAGAATTAAAAGCTCTAGAGTTAGTAGCAGAGCGCCTGCACGTAGCGCGAGAGGCTTTGGTGTTGGTGAAGTCCCCGGGCTCTAGCGGGGCGCAGTCAGACCTGTTGTGCACCATCTGCTATGCTAGGCCTGCAGACACTGCCTTTACGCCTTGTGGACATCATTCTTGCAGGTTTGTCACTGCCTTTACGAGTTGGATTCGCGCATGAAGGGCTTCGCAGTATCGTAGTAGCCTCATTTATTTTATTTTTTATTATTTGATGTTATAGCAGTTCTCGGCGCTTTAACATTTCGGTTAGTCCGAGAAGACACGGATAAAGAGCACATGGAAAGAATTAGGGGAGGCCTTTCCCCAGCAGTGTGAAAGTACAGGGTAACAAAAAAAACGAATAGCAGCTGCTGAAATACACATTCTGAGCGACTGTCTATCTGACCACAGCCTGCTTACTGAGTAAAACTGGCTATAGTTATGTCTTGATTTAAACTAACATCAATATTCTTTGTCCTAGGGCTTGTATAATGCAGCACCTACTGAACAGCAAGCTATGTTTCTTCTGCAAAGCAGACATCGACGCAGTGCACGAAATAGAACCCACAAACGTCTGACGCCATCTTGTCACGTCATCCACAGTAATGGCGGCTGTACTTCAAGTAACATTTTGTAAATCTATAGAAATCATAGCCATCCTACGTTGTTTTTATAAAATAAAGTATGGAGACAATTTCTTGTATTTAGAGATGATTTAGAGACGGTATATTTTTACGTTTTGGTGTATTTTTATTAAATTATTTCTTATTTAATATCGATCTTTTTAACGCTATACGCGTTTAACACCACACATCATCTGCCTTTTCCCAACTATGTCGGGGTCGGCTTCCAGTCTAACCGGATGCAGCTGAATACCAGTATTTTACTTGGAGCGACTGCCTATCTGGCCTCCACTGGATACCACTTGGTAAGACTGGTATCAGATTTTTTGGGCCCCTGACTATCTATAACGACTGTCAAAGATGGACAAATGACAGCCGGGACCAACAGCTTAATTTGCTTTCAAGCAAGCACGGCTTTACCAAAATAATTCTGTAAAATAAACAAATTCAGTTTTAATGGTTTTATTAAGTACACAAGTTTTTCTAGTGGTTGGTCAGGGCCCCTTGCTAAGTCCTTGCGGGGAGTACGCGTAGTATGTTAAAGGGCACTCGCAGGTCCCTCGCAATCCTGGGTGGCCCCTGGGGCCCATCGGTCCTGAAAATGAATCAAGACAAGAGCATAAGCATCACAACTATAGGATTTATTAGTGTGGGAGTCGTGGAGGTGTTTAAAAAAAAATCTTACAATAAAAACATATCATCATCATCATCATCTGCCTAGCCTTTTCCCAATTATGTTGGGGTCGGCTTCCAGTCTAACCAGATGCAGCTGAATACCAGTATTTTCATGGAGCGACTACCTGTCTGACCTTCACAACCCAGTTAATACTGAGTAATACGATACCACTTGGTAAGACTGGTGTCAGACTTTTTCGGGCCACTGACTACCTGTAACGACTGTGAAAGATGTACAAATGACAGCCGGGACCAACAACTTAACGTGCTTTCCGAGAGGAACTCTATATGTAAGGGTGGTCACCCATCCACAGACCAACCTAAGCAAGCACGGCTTAACCTAAAGATCAACCCGAGCGGCTGTTATTATTTAAACCACGAGCTCCTCACAATAATAAACGGGTATTTAAAAAAAAACTTGTGAAAAAGTTGGAACTTTGACCCCCAATATATCCGTAACTAACAAGGGTCTTTCGGTTTCCTTACTAGTCTTTTTACACCCTTTATATTACCTTCTCGTCCTGCGTCTCCTCTATCCCCGGTTCTGCCTGGATGTCCCGATGGACCCATGGGACCTGTAAACAGAATAAAAAGGTTGACTTCGTAATAATATCACGCAATAATTTTGACGCGGTTTCATTAATTGAGTCATATAATTCTAGAATACCTTGAAGTTTCAACGAAACTCCGTGGATTTCTACTAAGAAGTCAAATTTTGTCATTTAAATCCACCGTCTCGTTTAGTTACCTTACCTGAAAAAGAATGAAATATCTCCGATTCCTGAAAACTTATTTGTCTTATGTCGGATTTACTAATTTGTAAAACTGCATTCAAAAGTCATGTTTGCCCAGTTTTCTTTTCTTTTTGCTTAGCCTATGCTGTCTCACAGCTGGGCAAGAGCTAGGATAATTCCTTCCACGAGTCTTTTTCTCGCACCATCTCGAACCAGTGCAGCTTTCGCGGTATGCATCTAGGTTGTCTCGCTACTGCTTTCTGGGCGCGGCGGTAGATCTACAAATTCTACAATTGACGGCCTGAAGCAACGGTTTAAGTTGCTTTCCGTGGCACGGAGGAAATTCGGTACGTAATGAATGGTCACCCATCTCGAGGTCCTCTTCAATACAACCCGGTGATATTGCTACATTACCTATTTGTCCCCTGGGTCCCTCGGGACCCTGCACGCCGATTCCCTGCGGTCCCCTGTCTCCCTTGTCTCCCTTCTCCCCTGCAGGGCCGGGGCTGCCGCTCTTGCCTGTGTCCCCTGTCTCCCCAGGGTATCCTCGCGGCCCTGGCTCTCCGGAGTCACCTTGTATTCCTAGAGATGTAGATTGAATAAATATTAACTGGCAACAGATTTGAAGTGAGCCTGGTTGACTTTAGGCAGTTAATCTGTGTGAAATTGCTGCCAGTTAAGATGACAAAAGCGATCATTACCCTTAATATCTCTTCGTACGAACTAAAACAAACGAACCATCAAAGCAAGTACTTACGTACGACTCGATTGGATTTTGACAGTTATTCTCGATAATATGAGTTTTATGGAATAAAAAACTCATTTTATCGAGAATAATAAGGTCTATGTTCACCAAAAAGATGACAGCCTGATTATCTAAAACAGCTGTTGAAAACGCATTTTTGTATGGGATCATGTCACAGTGACAGCTGGTTTCAGATAATCAGACGGTTATCTTTTCGGTGAACATGGACCTAAATAGTCTAATTTAATCGAGTCCAATTGAGTCATATGAAGACTCGAATGGCGTAGTGGTAGTGACACTGCCTTACGTTCTTAGGGTCCTGGGTTCGAATCCCGGTAGGAGCAAATGTTTGTGTGATGAGCATGGACATTTGTTTCCGAGTCATGGATGTTTATATGTATAATAAGTATGTATTAACAAACAAAAAAGTATATATGTAGTATATCAACTACCTAGTGACCACGACACAAGCTTTGCTTAGTGTGGCACTAGGTGACGCTGTGTGTTAATGTCCAGCGATATTTATTTATTTATTTATATGTACTCGTACTTGCACTGCTGGTATCGCATTACATTACAAAAATGTAGAAGATCACGATAGACTTGAACTTATTTTTGGGTTTAAAAGTTAGGAATTTTAATAAATGTAGGTGGGTTAAAACATAATGACCGCCACTGTCATCCTAACTGGGAGCAACTATAGCAAAGATATAATAAAAGTTCTAACTCGGTCCAAAGCACAACAATAATGAATTATCATTCTATTCAAAAAAGTATATCAAGTAGTATGGATGATTGTTACCTGGCGGCCCAGGTGGGCCTGGTCTGCCCGGATGTCCTCGCTTCGCAGCTATAGTGTTCGTCTGCATTGTGAGACTTAACGCCAGCTCTCCTAGACGAACTGTGGGGCAAAATACTGTTTAGTTATTTAAAAAATTATGTATGCACGGTGACACATCAAGCTATACATTGTCAGTATAGCTTTGATTTGTATAGGTTACCCGTACACTGAGAGATCGCATAAATTGTTTCTGTAGAGCTAGATAGGCCTTCGTGCGTACTCGAATGGTTTGTGTTGTGCTGACATCGTGTTTAATGTTAACTCATCATCGGCTTATCATTGTTATGTTACTCACGGCAAACTTAGGTCGACTGGTGGGAATGCCTTTTGGCATTATGCAAGTACAATATGGAACGCATATCTTTTGGGCCAAAAAAATGAGTCCTAACAGACAAACAAAAAATACATACCTTTGATAATGTCCTCGCAAATGTTCCTTATTTCAGCTTCAGAGATTGAAGGTGGCTGAAAAAGTAACAAGTATAACATAAACTTTTGTATCGAAAGTCATATATCTTTGAAGTTTTGGTTCTTCAACTTGCCGGTTCCCTCACGATGTTTTCCTTCACCTTTTTGAGAGTAGCACACTTATGTTGGAGTCATCACAACTGGGTCAGCACCGTACTTCCTTACGATGAATTACACTTACCTCTTGTACATAGCTGGTGCGTGCTGGTAACCCGGGCAGCCCTGGAGATCCGCTCTTTCCAGGAGTTCCTGGCAGTCCATCCACGCCTGGCCTGCCAGGCAGTCCGGGGAAGCCGGCCTCACCTTTCTGGAAATACGTTGACATCATTTTAGATAATACTACTATTACCGTATTTCCAGCGATGTTCCAGACGTACTCTATTGACGATTATGCCGAAATTAGACGTTTCCCTAAAAATAAAAATTACTAGACATCAAAGTAATAAAATAAATACAAAAAAAAATACAAAATTAAATCAAACGCTTAAATCAAATCACGCGTCTGATTTGGTTAACTAACCTGTGATGATATTCCCACAAATCGCACGCAGTGTCTGGTTTTTTAAATGTTTTTTTTAAGAAATATTAAAAAAATAATAAAAACAAATTATAAGCAAGATGAATAAAGACTAAAATATTGATTATGCTAAAAATAATGGAAAATATTGTAACAGAGGCAAACAGCACGGTAGAGATGTATTTGTGTAAACATTAAAGAGTAAAAAAAAATACTCTAGATTTTTAATTTCCAGGGAGAAAACGGGGAAATACTTTTGTATGGGCCAAGCGCCATTAGCCTTTCTTGGGAATTTATTTCTGAACCCTTTCTGTAGTACTAGTGAACAGCAGTTATCTGTACCTACAAAAAGATCTTAACATGGTGATTACCTGTCCGTTTTGTCCTTGAGGCCCCGGCGGTCCCGGGATGGAGATCTGTTGTGAGGATGACGCTGCAGACCCAGGCTGACCGGGAGGACCTGGCAGACCTGGGGGGCCTTCTGGACCCTGAAGGCATTAAGAAGTAGATACAATAATGCAGCAAAAAAGCAATGGTTTCTTTTTTTCTAATTGAATGACTGGAGGCCGGAAACGCAACTTAGATTCGTCGAAAGATGCTTGAAATGCAACAGAAGTGCAATATGCAACATAATTGAAATAAGTACTACTAAATTATTATTATTTTTTAATTACTTTATTCAGAGATCTTGAATTATTTGAAAACCGAGTACTGTTCCTGTAGTACGATTGGGCCTTCTCTTAATTAAAATATTTGAACAATGAATGATCGTTCTACATAGCTACTTCTACATTTAACTAGGTCAATGGACATTATTTGAATTAATAATAATAACAATAAATCTTTATTGCCAATTTATTTCTCAAACATCAGTGTAGCCCTTTTTTTTTTTAAGCATGGGAAATCATCAAATGACCCCTTCCACTCTGGGCGGAGCGGGAGGGAGTGTCAGACTCTTACTGACTAAAAACCATCCATGTTCCTTCCTCGCCTTTTACGTTCCGGGGCCGCGGTATCTCTTTCGAACAGGCCCGCAACCCCGGCAGGCTTCGGCCCTTGCGGGCCCCTCTCTTTTTGCTGACATCTCTTTGAGGCGCGCGTGGAACACGAACGCGCCGTCGACACGGCCTGTCGTCGTCGTTAGACGGCCGGACGGCTAGCTAGCCCATAGCCAGGCGTCCACAGGCCCGCATCTACGGTGGCCGGTAGCCACCACGTGGCCCCCGACGCCCGTTGCGTCTCCCGCGGCGGCCGGGAAGAGAGGATCTCTCCCTCTCTCGTTCCGCCACCTCCTTCGCTAGCATCACTGCTTCGCAGAAGGAGGCGACGGCTTCCCATTCCGTCTCGCTCCGGACCATGGATTGAACCAGGGCCGGACGCGAGAGGTCGCCGCCGCCGATCGCCGCCACGAGGACACGGCGGAGCTCCGCCCACGCAGGGCAGACTTCCACCGTGTGCTCCACCGTGTCCTCCGGTCGATCCTCGAACATCAGTGTAGCCCTGGCTCTTGTACTAGGAGACTATTTGAATTCAGATGCTTTTTTAGAGATCACCTTTGACATATTTCATTTTCTCTGTTAAAATAATAAACAGTTCAAAATTAAAGGAAACCTGCCATAAAATGAATGACGTTAGCTAGAATAATATATGCATTATCTTCAAAACACAGTCATTGTATTTGCAAAAATGTACCGATAATCCATCGGAGCCCCTCTTCCCCTCTGGGCCCGGTAAGCCCGGAGGACCCATGTTGCCCGGCAAACCTTGCAGTCCTGTGAAGCCTTGCGGTCCTGGTTGACCCTAGAATTTATACATGATGTTAATAGAAACTCCATTTTGGAATGATCATCAAAAGTTTTCGTATTGACATAACATAGCAAAACGTCTGTATACCCTCGCCCTGAGGAGATAGAAATTCGTGTACAGGATTTACGCCCTCGTTTCACCAGCTATGTAACACGGGATGAGCATTGTAAAGGCAAATTCAGAAAGATGTCAACCTCGCAAATTCCTGTCCAACATTTACCAGTCTTAATAAATTTAGAAATATTAAAATAAGAAATATGGCCAACTGGCGAACTAGAATATTTATTTTAAAATGTAATCATTAGAATCGTAACACCGAATTATCAGTGTAAGATGTAAAAAAAACTGTAAGCTTTCCAAATGCCTTTTCTACAACTGACACGGTTACAACATCAAATGAAGTGTTTTAATTACAATTTACCATTAATATTCTAGTTCACAAGTTAGCCGTATTCCTTATTTCCATGTAGTAATATCACCAAATCAATTAAAAAAGGTTATAGGGGGTTTAGGGGGTAATAGGGATTTGACAGCTGTTTACGACGTTGCTTTTTTTTCACGATACGCGCTCTTAATCACGAGACTAAATGCGTGCGCATGTTGCATACACCACACGCCCACTCACAATTCAACTTCCTGCATTTGCTCTGCAAATTCAGGCGGTTTCACCTTGATGTAAAAACTCAATTACACTTGGTCCGATCTTCATCAGACAAATACCTAATACTTGCATGCATTTATGGAAGATAGCGTTTGTAAGGCCTGAATTCCTGCCACGCTGACTTCTCGGTCGCGTACGGTCGGTCGTGACGTCAGTGAGAACAAAATACGTCGTAAGTCGGCGTTGCAGTATGGTGTTATATAGAACACAATGTATACTTGTACGCACAACCGATGTACCTACGTGACAGACGTCACCGCAGGAGGAATTCAAGTCTTAGAACGGACAACATTACCACAGCACCGTCTCGTCCCGGCTCGCCTCGTAAGCCGCGGTCTCCCGGCCGGCCGTCCCGCCCCGGAGCACCCGGAGCGCCTTTAGCACCTTACAACATATTATAACGTTACATTTTCCAGCAGAAACAGAGCAGGATGCGGGGGAGCGCAAACGGTATCCTAAGGGTTATTGCGGATAAGCCATACTGCCCTTTCCTGGGGTACTGGACTCGCTTGCACAGCGGCGGTTCCAGTGCTACAGGAAATAGATATATGAATTTATTATTTGTAATGTATTTAGGTATTTTATTGTATGGATTGTGTTGATTAAATTGTATTAATTTTACTAACATAGACATAAGTGTGTTACTAACAAACTATGGATCATGATCTGAAATAAATGATTATTATTATTATTATTTTCCGAAACTGCAAACTCCCATTAGGTTACAACTTTCCCTAATCAAAGGAAAGCACGGTTTAAATGAAAAATGGCAAGGGAACGAGATAAGAGAATTTATTATTCCAGGGAGAGAAAGAAAGTTGGTGATCCAAAGAAGTGAAAGGTCCGGGAGTTTCTTATACTGGTTTGTATCGTTTTATCGTTTAAGAAAATCAAGCACATCTTCTTCTTATTAAAGGCGGTAAAATAGTATATTTTATATTGAGGGACTAAACGAAGCCATAATATACCAGAGGTAGTTTGACTCCTGAGCGTGCGAGGGAGTCAATGAAACCGAGGGTATATTAAGTTGGCGTTTAATCTCGAGGTGCAAACTGTTCTTTTCACTTTGAGTGCGAAAAAATAGTCAATTTAGTACAGAAACATTATACATGTTTCTTCTTCCTCCAGTCCATAAAACTTGCATAAGTTTTTAGGTAAATCTTCCGCGATTTTACCTATTACGCAAAAGATTATCTATTAAGTCTTTGGCTCTTTATTTATTTAAAACCGAACAAAACACACAAAAAATTCTGATATTTTCGCGGTCGGTTTTTTTTTCTAAACGTGTCACAGATTAACAATTTAAAACAAATGGCGCCACCTTGTTTGCGGAAAAACCATGGATCTAAAACTTTCAACTTTGAAGATGGTTCACACTCCACAGATAGATAATAGTATATTTATTGGCTGTTTGAGTTTGTCTACGTCACATGAAGGAAATTAAAAAAAAAAAAAAAATTCGCTCCCTAGGGACTAAAGTGGTAACTTTGGTCACTTTAGTCCGGCTTCGTAGGGATATTGGCTTTTAGAGCATGAGGCGTGAAAAGACCTATAACGAAACCGAAAGGCACTTGTTCTCCCCATCATTATATCCATTTTCTTGTTCTGGACCATATACCTACAAATTACGGACTACCAACCTACTAGTTATGGAGATACTATAACTAGTTTTCAAGGTTTACTTTAAATACCTCCATAACCCGATTACTTAAATGCGTCCACAGCCACAATGTTTTGAGTTCGTTACATTGAATTTTAGCGTTTTAACATGATTTTTCATCCCAAAAAAAGTCATTTCTGAGCAATATTTTTGTAGTGTTACTTAATTTTGAATTATGATATTTTTCCGATAAGTTTTATTTAATCACTCGCGGTTTATCAGTGACAAAAGTTATACCATGTACAAGAAATCACGCTTTTCCCTGAGTAGGCACAAGAAGTTAATAAATACTATTCACAATATAATCGAATAAGGCGCTGCTCACACGGTACCGCTCGTCCACACGTACTAACTGGGTTGTGGAGGTCAGATAGGCAGTCGCTCCATAAAATACTGGTATTCAGCTACATCTTTTTAGACTGGAAGCCGACTCAAAAATAGTTGTGAAAACGCTAGACAGATGATCATAAAGTGAGATCCGCTTGAACGCCCGACTGCGCAAACGAACTGTGTTGTCTAAGAATCACCAAGTGAGCATAAATTAACTTACCATGTATGAGCGAGGCATTAATGCTACTCGCAGGTCCTGGAGGCCCAGGGAAGCCGCGTTCGCCGGGAGGTCCCACCAGCCCTGGTGGGCCAGGCAAACCCTGAACATAACATCAAACATCACAATGTATAACCATATAACCAGCGCTATCATTGCCTCTCACTTGCTCGTTATGCTGTGTAATAGCATGATAATCTCCCTATTTTGGCCGCCATTTTAGATTATAGTCTTTTAATACTATGGTTATAAAAGTGCTAGTAAAAATAATCTATTTGAGTAAGGAATCTTAAGATTTAGGACTTTTTGGTTCTGGGGTATAGCTGAAACTGTTTTCCCCATGACACCAGCTCATGTGGTGGTTTTCATAGTATGAATCACCCATATCAAATGATTTAAACTATATAGCAACATGTATGTGGTTATCAACTCACATCTTTTCCATCCGTTCCGGGAACTCCTGCAAATCCAGGCAAGCCGGATTCTCCTGAATCGCCTGAATGCAAAAAAAAACGTTTATTTAATATTTCATTTTAGTCCTTGGTTTATTTATGATACAATTTCTCTTACCCCTTTTTAAACCTACCTTGGTAATTTGAGATCCGAGTGAGCCTAAATAATTTATACTTTCAAATATTAAATAGCTTAATTTAAATCTACCTTGGTAATTTGTGACTCGAGTGAGCCTAAATAATTTCTACTTTCAAATATTATCAAATCAAATCAAATCAAATCATTTATTTGCCATGAATGTAGGTTACATTAAAATACAGGTATTAAATAGCTTTATTTACCTTTTTCCCCTATGTCCCCTTTCTCTCCCTTCGGTCCACGGCGCCCCGGCTCCCCTGGGGGTCCAATATACCCTGGACCAGTTGCCTTTAAATATAAAAAAAAACATAATATAATTTTACCAAAGTCATCTTTTTTTACTTTAAAATAACAGCGCAGCGTCAAGACGGTTCCAATTTAGCGTATTATTGGCGTATAAATACTCGTTTTTACAGCGCGTAGCGCGTTTGTTTACTAAAATCTATGGATGTAAAACACCTCTTAACGAAGCCGAAAGGCACTTGTTTTCCCCGTCATTGCGATCATTTTTTTGTTCTACACCATACCTGGGAACCTTCTAGTTACGGAGATATTGGGGGTCAAAGTTACAACTTTTTGACAAGTTTTTTTTTTAATACAAGTTTTTATTGCGAGATTTTTACTTTAAATACCTCGACAAACCCCGTACTATTCAATCCATCCATCAACACAATGTTTTTGTGCGTTACATTGAGTTATACCCCAAAACGTAATTTTTTACCTCAAACAAAAAAAGTTGTTTCCCAGCAATCATTTTTGAGTAAAGTTACTTGTTTGTTAAAGTTACGAGTTGGTACTTAGTTTGATGTACAGAATGCTTTGTTGACGGGCTTCGTGACGAGGTGGTTATGAGTGGTATACACCCTGTATACTAATATTATAAAGCTGAAGAGCTTGTTTGTTTGAACGAGCTAATGTCAGGAACGCCTGGTTGCAATTGAAAAAAACTTTTTGTGCTGGATAGTCCATTTATCTAGAAAGGTTATACGCTATATAACATCACGCTACGGCTCACAGGACCGGAACATAAATGAAAAATGTTACAAAAACTGAGAAAAATGTACTCTTTTTATGATATTTTTCCCTCATATGTGACGCAGACAAAGTTCATTGGGTCAGCTAGTTTTTGAATATGTTCAGTGTTACGTTTATGAAGTCATCGACGCCAAGTCCAGAGATAATGTTACCGGGTCGTATTGAGTTCATATAGCAAGGATTCTGATATTAGCACTGTCCCGAACGTAGGTTTAATAGCAAAGTTTATAAGTATACTATTAGTAAAATATCAAATATTCCTACGTTTTATGTAATTTGCAAGCCAGTGCTAGTTTGTATGTTGATTAAAATGTCAAAGACTTTGACCTTGATGAAATCATTCCTCGTCCTTTATGAACTTAGGGCTGTATTGATGATTATAATTCTGTAACTACATACGTCTTACAGTCGCGAACAACATTTTAATCAGTGGTATTAAAATGTTGTTCGCGACTGTAAGACGTATCATATTGACCCGAGCGGCTGTTATTATTTAGCCACGAGCTCCTCAATAAGAACCTCACCAATAAGGTATTTTTTTTTCAATCAAATATCATTTTAGTAAATACGTATCATACATTGACGACCGCCCCCGGAACTCCCGGCTCGCCCTTGGCTCCTGTGATGCCGGCTACTCCTGGGAATCCTATGCTCCCCTTCGTACCACGGATTCCCTGAAACAAACCAGTTTCTATGATCAGCCACAAATATAAAACGATACACTTGATGAATAAAATCAGCCATAATAAGGGTGTAAAAAAACTCGCCAAAAGGCACATGTTCTCCCCGTCATTGCAGTTCCGGAGATATTGGGGGTCAAAGTTACATAGTTTTGACTAGTTTTTTTTTGAATACATTTTTTTACTGTAAGGCTCCACGACCCCCGTACTATTCAATCCATCTTTCAGCACAAAGTTTTGAGTGCGTTGCATTGAATTCTACCACAAAACATGATTTTTCACCCAAAAAAGAAGTCGTTTTAGTTCTTTTTTTTTTATTATAACTACTTAGTTTGATGTACATAATAGTTACGGAGATATTGGGGGTCAAAGTTACATAGTTTTGACTAGTTTTTTTTTAAATATAATATATTTACTGTTAGGTTTTTACTGTTAACACCTCCACGACCCCCGTACTATTCAATCCATCTTTCAGCACAATGTTTTGAGTACCACAAAACATGATTTTTCACTGAAGAAAGAAGTAGTTTTCGTTCGTTTTTTTTTTTTGCTTATAGCTACTTAGTTTGATGTACAGAATGCTTGGTTGACGGCTTCGTGATGAGGTTGTTTACAAACACCCTGTAGAAAGCTTACTAACTCCTTTTTTTATTTCAGTACGTGCCTGTGGGACAATACTCAATTCTCGTTTTCTGCAAGATAATGTAAAAGTATATTTAATTCTTCTCGGCCTCTTACCGGTATACCGGTAAATCCTCTCTCCCCCTGTTCTCCTTTAAAACCACGAGGTCCTACGGGACCCTGAAACAGAAATATATTTTTAACAAAGAGTTTTGATCTCTCTCGTTTATTGCGTAAGGCAGGAAAAAGCTGAGATAGAGTCGACGAAATCTAAGAAAAGTGCGTTTTGACAGCTGTCAAATCCATAGTAAATTGACGCCGCTATCGGCAATTGAACTTTATTACTATTATGCTAACAAATGTCAAAACGGGCCTTTTATTTTTGAATACCGTACTTAAGGTACATGTTCACCGAAAAGATAACGGTCTGTTTGTATAAAAACAGCTGTCACTGTGACATGTTCCCATACAAAAATGTGTTTTAAACAGCTGTTTTTAGATAATCAGACCGTCATCTCTTTGGTGGACATGGACCTTAGTTAATGATTTTTTACTAAGTACGTTACATATCATTACGCCTGCAATCCCTGAAAAGCAATGCAGAAGTGCACCTAATAGTTATACGCACACTTCGGCAGTTATGTTTTAAGTTTAATGTAATTGGGGACGAGCCTTTAGCCGTCAACTGGGCACATATCCAGAATCCATGGCTGTTACTGAGAAATTCCACATGGAAAAACCCATACCCTCATATGCCGCTTTTGGTGGCAAATATACCCAGAATTTAAGGCAATTACATGAGCTAAACGCGAGTTTTATAATTACTAAAAGTATATGATTCACTGCTTTAAACAAGACCAGAAAAATATATGACATTCTTCAGGATATATGCTAGCATGATCTGTTTTGAAAACATAATACAATTAATTTGGCTCGATAAAAAGAAATCACGAACTTATCTCTAAAAATATCTTTCAAACAATAAAAAACATACTAATATGCATGCGATCATTCTGATTTTTTGGCAAATAATTCTACAAGCAATATATTAGCATGATACTGTTTCAGTTTTTTAATCCAATCAGTAGTTTTTTTGGAATTCGATCGAAACCACTCATTTCGCGCTATTTGGCCCGCAGTGGCTGACGTAACAACCATTTTGTAGTGCAAGCTGATTAGAACTTTATTCTAACAGCATTTCAAACGAAGTTTGAACCACCACAAATAGAGTTGCTAATTTAGCTCGTCTAAGCGCCTTAACTGTGAAGTGGCCTTACATCTACCATACTCATATTCTACGAATAAATATCTTTTGTCTTTGTCCTGATCTGGGAATCGATCCCAGGACCTTCTCAGCAGCCTCGCATGTGACCTCTAAAAAAATGAACATAAACATTAAATAACTTACTGCTGGGCAAGTAGTGTTGCAGACGGAAGCCCCCGGCGGATTGGCTAAGAGTGCCGAATCCACCTCATACTGGAAACAAAATATAAAACCAGGTCACCCACTTACATACAGGCTGGTGATTTGGTAACCTGTATCCTTTATGGAGGTGAGTCTACCCGTCTTAATAAATAACTTTACTAAATACTACACTCATTTCCGTTTCTAGAAAAAAATCCCGTACAGCAGTGACCAAACTATTTCGATGCGTTTAAGCGCAGAATTTCCAATTCGCAAAATGTTTTCTTCGAAAAATGCAATTTTGCGAATTGGACAAACATTCACCTCTGGCTATCCCTAGTAGCAATTGCCGTTGGCTTCCTTATGCCAACAGTTGGGAATGTATTGGCAGACGGTTAGTTGTTCCGCCAACCTAAACTTAAAATAGGCCCATCGTCATAAACAAGCACTATTTGCCCAACGAATAGCCAACAAAGGGCCTTCCGTTACTATTCCCACTGTTGGGAGATTTTGTATGCATTTAAATTACTAAAACAACATTGAGCCAACTATCGACAGGCCTGCAGCTTCTATTCCTACTGTTGGGAGTTTTTTGTAGGGATTTAAGTTATGATAACAACTTACATCGGTTCAACTTAAACCTTTCAATAGGCCTGTTAGGTGTGATACGTCTTACAATTATTGTATTGTCGAACTTAAATCGTATCATATTTATTAGAGAGATTTGATCCATAAATGATTGAACCTATCGATTGATGTCAAAAAGGTACCTATATTATTTTTTCGAACTTCAGCCGATCCATCCCGGGTTCGATTCTGTTTCAAAATATTTTTTGAAAATCTTCCAATGCAGATTTGTTTCTTTTTAAAAATAAAGGTATGTCTCCTTTGAGTAAAATTTGCGTTCTCCAGTATTTAGAGTACTTTCCCTCCAGGTGGCATTGTAAAATTCCACCCTGTTTATTATAGCCTAGTAAATATATATCACAACACTAAAGAAGATGACTTAATTCCCTTGTTGCTATGATTCGTCAGTATCTCGTAACTGATTGTTCTCAATTTATCTTACTTAGATATCTCACTAAGTGCAATCTTGTCAATGGTACTTGATATATTAACTTGTTAACATTGTACTGTGAGTGCAATCTAAGTAAAGGTACCATTATTCTGGGAAAGTAGACGCGTAAGTACAGCACGTTTTAGTTCGTATCTTTAAACTAGATGGCGTTGTACAATTACGTCACGTTTCTGAATCGCGGTGTTAAGATTCTCCCGCGTCGAATGACTCTCGCGCAGTATTGTAGTGAATTCATAGGATCGGCTACTGGTCCGAACAGTGTTGTGAAGTGTGAAGCGCCACCAATCGAAATTGTTCGGAAAGTTTTTCCCAAATTGTGCGGACGAGTGTGGGTACTCGGGGAAAACTTTTTTCGCCCGGACCGCCAAACAGCTTCACTTTCCCTGTGTTCGTACAAGTGCCCAGCACTGGTGCGAGCACAGGGGGAGTTTCCCACGCAGCCCGGTGCAGCTGGCACCGTCGCGGTCGCGAATCCAGCAAAACTTTTTAAGAATTTTTATACAGTGCGCGTTTTTAATCTACCAAGATGCCCAAGCCTGGCTCTCGCGGATCACTCGACCGTGATGATGCCGGCCAGTCGCAGCCCCCTCCGGGTATGGACCGGACAGTGTCTCTGCCGAACATCGGTGATGCAGTGCCCGGTGCAGCCCCGACTGGACCCCCCCCTCCTCGCAGTGAAGAGAGGAAGGGGCCCAACAAGAAGAGGCTGTCCCAACCGTCCCAACCGGACCAATCCACCCAATCCGGACCCAGCACGGTGGCGGCCATGCACGGCCCGCCGACGACGCCGGCGCCTGCGCGCGGTGCGCCGACGCCCTCGCCGAGCCAACCGCAAGCCGTGGCTGTGCGACCGCCCGCGTTTCGCCCGGTGCCCATCCAGGCCCCGGGCCCTGCTGCTGCAGTAGCCGGACGCGCACCACATGCGCGCCCCCCCGCACCCATCGCACGGGTAACTGTGCGCGATGCCACACCACCGATGCGCGCCCCCGCGCCGGCACCGAGAGCCCTTGCGACCGGGGCTCGCCCGGGAGCACCTTCGGCGACCCCTTACGTGCGCCCCTCGGTGCGCCCCACTACCCGTGCCGCGCCTGTTGCACGACCCACCGCGTCGAACGCGCCCCCCGGGGCTGCGTCCGCGGTGGCCTCCAGCAGCCGCGGCCCCACCACCCCGCGCACCGCCACTGCCCGCCCCGGCCACAGCTCAATGGCCGGGCAGGCCCAAGCGGAACGGGAACATGTCAACACGACAAGGATGGCACCCGGCGGCCGGCCGAATATCTCGGCGCCGCAGGTGCCCGACTCGCCGGCGCCTCCTCGTGCGTCGGCCTTCGACTCGCCGGCGGCGCTGTCGGCATGCTCGTCGCGAGCCGGCTCGAGCATGTCGATAGCTTCCGTGGGCTCGGTCGAATCAGGCCGAAGCGCGCCTAGGAGGCGCTCCCCCATGGTCTCCCCGTCGCCGTCGCTGGGATTCGGTTATGAATTCCAGCTGGAGCCGCGCCCACAGCGACGGCGCCGAAGCACCGACGAAGATGTCGAAAGAGAGGAGGCCAAGCGGTACTGCCCGGACTCACCGCGGCCACAGCGCGATCGCGCGCCGATGCGCGGCCGGGGCGACGCCGCTTCGCCTACCTTCGCGGAGGCGGTAAGGCGCACACCAGCAGTGTCGCCGACAACGCCGACGCCCACAACCAGTCGCCAGGAGGCCCACAGAGGGGTGAGTTCTCCTGATAATTGCTCTCCTACAGCTCAATCGGCAGCCCCCGTGGACAACGCAGGGACAAGTAAGGAAGCAGCCACCCAAAGGCCGAAGCCGAAGCCTACCAAGAGGCCGAAGTATCCTCCGCTGATTGTGGAGAGGCTGCCGGGATGGGCCTCGCATTTTAGGGCCCTGAGGGAAAAACTGGGCCACCCCCCCAATGCCAGACCATTTGGCATGGGTATTCGGTTCTCTCCGGAAGGTGAGGCCGAATTTAGGGTGGTCCAGAGATACCTGACGGACCTGGAGAAAAGTGAGGGCATATCCTGGTTTGCCTACTCGCTCCCAGCGGAGCGAAGCCTGAAGGTGGCCATCTCAGGGCTGCCGGTCGATACCCCACCAGAGGAGATCGAGGAGGAGCTCCGGGCGATGGGACACATTCCGGAATACGTGCGCCATATAAAGGCGCGCCAAGGACGACCCGGATGCGTGTTCCACGCCGTCCTAAAGAGGACTCCGGAGGCCAGGTCCATCTTCGACACAAGCACTTTCATGTGCATGAAAGGTGTCAAGATCGAGGCCTGGCGGGGGAAAAGAGGGCCGGCACAGTGCCACCGGTGCCAAAAGTTTCGGCACTCGTCGCAACAGTGTCACCGGCCGCTCGCCTGCGTCCGATGTGGCGAGGGGCACGCAGCACGAGATTGCCCCCGCCCACGTGAAGAGCCGGCGACGTGCGTGAACTGCGGGGGTGAGCACCCCGCGAATAACGTACGTTGCCCGACCTATCAAGCGGAGATACGCAACAGGCGAGCGGGAACAGTCGCCGCCACGACCGCCTCACGCCGACCGCAAGAGGTCACCGAGAGGCAGCGCAGAGATGTGGCCTCCACAGAGGACCAAGGCGCGTCGCTTATGGCGGCGGCCAACGGGCCCTCAACCAGGGGAGAAGCCCCCCCCCCTCCTCCTCCAAGCGGCGGAGGAAGCGGAAGGGGAAGAAGAGAGGAGGGAAAGGTAAGACGTCCGACCCCCCCCCCCCCGCAGCAAAGGAAGACACCGACAGGGGCGACACTACCTCGTCCCTGGCGCAGGCTGTGACTTCAACCCAAGCGCAGCAACAACAACAACAACCCAAGAAGAGTGATGGGCCGTCAGCCGGCGCCGGCATAGCGCGGCCCCCGGCCCGTCAGCAACAACAACAACGGCCCAAAAGGCCGACCAGCACCGGTCCAGCTGCCGGCGCTGAACCAGCAACGTCATCGCTGAAAATGACGAACACTAAAGAATTCACAGCCTGCGCTATTCGCCTGTTAATGGACCTCATGAAGGCCATAAGACAGGGACAAGACGTGGGCCTAATTATCCTCGACGGCCTGACCTCACTCCTCCAATATTATGGATAGGCCGTTGAGGGTAATTCACTGGAATGCCCGCGGCCTTAGAGGTAAGGTCGCCCCCCTCCGCCGCCTACTACATGAACAGGACATCGACGTGGCGCTAGTAAGCGAGACGATGCTGGGACCGGAGATCAGACTCAAAGTCCCAGGCTACCTCGCTTACAGGAAAGATGAGAGGTCGGCACTCAACGCCCCCTACCGTGGTCTGGCGGTACTGGTGAGGCGTAGGGTTGTCCATCAAGAGCTTCCTGTGCCGTCTGTCGGCACGTTCTACGCGCTGGGAGTGCAGCTCCATGTCGCCGGCGAGGACATCGCCCTGTACGCCTGCTACAAGGCGCCCTCGGCTAACTTAGACCCTAAGGAGCTGAGGGCCCTTCTTGAGGCCAACAGCGGCGCGACGTTGCTTGCCGGCGACCTCAACTGCAAACACCCAGCGTGGAACTCCGCCCGGACAAACACGGGGGGCAGACGACTCTACGCGGACGCGGAAGCCCACGGCTATACGGTGTCCGGCCCAGAGGCGCCTACCCACTACCCGGATGCCAGGACCAGCATGCCGGACGTGCTGGACATCGTAGCCTTCCGTGGGCTACACTGCCAGATCACGCAACAAGTGTTGGACGACGAGATGCAGAGTGACCATCACCCAGTTCTCGTCGTCCTATCGGGGATGCCGACCCGACAGATGCCCGCAGCGCCACGTCGACGAATCGACTGGGAAGCATTCAAAGAAAGGACTGAGGCCACCACTCCGACTCGGCCCGTGACTACCTCCGCGGACGTTGACCAACTCGCGGACGACGTCACTGCTTGCATCAAGAACGCCTTGGAAGCGGCGACTACGACAGAACCGCAGGGGAGAGTGCTACAGCCGCCCCTGCCAGCGTATCTTCAACGTATGATCGCCGACAAGAGGTGTCTTCGCAAGCAGTGGCAACAACTTAGATGTCCGACATTGAAGACCCAGGTCAACAGGCTCGCGGAGAAGATAAAGGCCGAGCTCCGGAACCGCGAAGCCGAGAGCTGGGAGGAAAGAATCCAGGAGGCGGCAGGCAGCTGGCCGTCCGTACATAGACTGTGCCGCCAACTAAAGAACACCCCAGCTCCGGTGCGCCCACTACTCGACAGCAGCGGGGCGCTCAAGTATGTGGCAGAGGACCGCGCGGAGGTCTTCTCTGAGCACCTGGAGCGTCAATTTCGACCGAACCCGACTAACGACGTCGACCATGTCGCAACAGTCGAGAAACACCTTGGGGACTATTTCGCCGCGCCGATAGCTCCCGAGGAGGATCCGATATTTTTCTCGCCTGGGGCAGTGAGACGCGCCATCCTAAGGACGAAACCCAGGAAGGCCCCCGGTGCTGACGGTATCACCAACACAGCGCTGCGCCAGCTGCCGTTCCGTATGGTAGCGGCACTCGCGCGCCTGTACACGGCGATACTGCGCACCGGGACGTTTCCGTCCTCTTGGAAGGAGGGGCGCGTCATCATGCTGCCCAAGGCGGGGAAAAACATATTGAAGCCGGAGAGCTATCGGCCCGTAACATTGCTGCCAACCACCTCCAAGGTGTTTGAAAACCTCCTGTTGCGGCATCTCCAGCCGCATATCGACCCGAGGCCCGAGCAGTTCGGGTTCAGGTCGGAACACAGCACGACGCTCCAGCTGTCGAGAGTACTGCACCACATGGCCCAGGCCGTGAACAAGAAGGAGTATGCGGTAGCAGTACTCCTCGACATGGAGAAGGCCTTCGACCGCGTGTGGCACGAGGGCCTAATTTTCAAACTGTCCACGTCGGACGCGCCCCGCCGCGTCGTAAAAGTGGTCCAGTCCTTTCTTACAGGAAGAAGCTTCCGCGTGGTGGTCGAGGGAGCGCTCTCCAGTGCCCGTCCGGTGCTGGCTGGCGTGCCCCAAGGCAGCTGTGTGTCGCCAGCGTGTTACTCACGTTACACCGACGACATCCCCACGACGCCAGAGGCGATGCTCGCGCTGTACGCCGACGACGCCGCGTACATTACTACATCGCTCAACGCGAAGTACGCGGCGGTCAAGATGCAGCGCGCGCTAGACTTGCTGCCTGCATGGCTGTCGAAGTGGCGGCTATCGGTTAACGTGGGTAAGACGCAGGCGATGGTCACTGGACTAGTGCCCCTCCCACCACCCCTGACTCTACATGGCGCCGATGTCGCGTGGTCGCCCCGGGTAAAGTACCTAGGGGTCACCATCGACCGTCGGCTTACCATGGGTCCACATGTCCGCCAGGTCGCGGCGCAAGCTGGAGTAGCCCGCTTCCAGCTCCGACCAGTGCTCTCTTCCCGACTGCCGGCGCGCGTCAAGCTGGGCGTGTATAAAACTTATATACGCCCGATTCTGACGTACGCCGCCCCCGCTTGGTATGGCCTCGCGAGCGAGGGCCACAAGAAGCTCCTCCGCACGCAACAAAACTTTGCGTTGCGGACCATCATTGGTGCCCCTCGCTACGTGAGGAATGACGTCATACAGCGGGACCTCGGAATCGAGAGCCTGGACGCCTTCATCCGGCGCCTTGCGACGGGAATGTTCGCGCGTGCCGACGCATCTGCTTGGCCGCACGTCAAGCACATAGCGCCCTGGCATGCGCGCCCCCCTGACGCGAGGCGCCCCCTCCCCCGCGACCTGGTAGCGGACGTTGACCCCCCCCCACCGGATTTGACGCCTGGGTAAGCTGTTTCCAGGCTACACGCAGCTTACCTATACAAAATGACTCCACATACACAACACACACCTAGCTATGCGACCTGTGCTAAGTTAATATAGGCAGGGCGCGTAGCTACAAACATACATGCACCTCTACACATTCGCGTAGACACACGCGTCGGGACGCAGCGCGGGCTTGCCTCCCTCGCAATCATGGGCGGTGTCACACAAAACAATACCGCCTATACACACATATCGGTTCCCTGTCCGTAACGCAACCGGCTAGCTCTGGAAGCGGGGCGGGCAAGAGCCATACATCCGCCGTAGGTGCGTCGGAGTCGTCACCTCTGCCGCTGGTCGTCCCCCGCCGGGCCTCCTCCGGGTAACCGGAGGTCTCACCTGGCGGGGACTGACCGCCGAGGTGGCGTGAAGATAACAGCGCTATAAAAGCGCTGTAGGCGCGCCTACGGAAACTCAATAGCAATCTTACACAGGCGTGTGAAATATTCACACGCCAACAGGCTCATGTCAATAATTGACAACATAATGACGGGCCTGTATTTACAGGCCGAGGTAAAGCCTCCGCGGCCAGGGGGCATAGCCCCGTGACCGCCTGCCGCGCCCCCTGACGGGGGCGCCGAGCAATTCACCACGTGAATTCATACGTACCTGGAATAAGGTAAACCGTGATCAAATAGGCGGTTCCCCCAGGGCGAGGCCTTCCCATTGAACTGCAGTCAGGTTGACCCTTGCGATTATCCCTAATGTGGATAACTCTGATGCATAATTTTTTAAGCGTTCGCGCCGTCCCCCCAGAATTCTCACAAGTTGGGACTTCGTAGGCAATTCCACGCAGTTTATAATACATCCATATAGTCTTAGTCTATGATTCCACGTTAGCTCCATCTCCATCGCAAGATGGGCTTTCGTAGGCAAATCTTCGTTGGCCATCAGTTTTGGGCCCAACCCGCAAACTGCCCGCCAATTGTATGCAATTGCCAACTAAACAGAGGTATGTGGCCCAACTAAATGCCAACAAAAAATGCTACTAGGGATGTTTTCCTCTGTGAATGTTTTTATTTTAATTTCGGGAAAGCGATGTACGTTTTTCTATGTAAACTTTTTTGAATAATCAAATTGTGTTTATAAATTCAATATCATAGATAAACATGATTATTTAAAATTGATATTTACTTTTATAAACTAATTAACATTTATGTGTGGCCCAAATTCAAAAAAATATTTAAAAAGAACTATTTTTTATATTAGGCTGTAAAACATCGTGTGATACACGTGGACATTTGTTATTGCAGTTCTCAGCTCAAAAACACCCTCGCCTGCGGCTCGTGTGTTAATACCGCCTTGAACTACAATAACAAACTTTCTCCACTTGTATCAAAATGTACTATTTTTTTATTATTATTATTCATAACAAAAGCCGACAGCACAGTCGAACTTCATTTCTATAAACTCCGATTTCTAAAGTATTTCATCATGTATAAAGTTTATTTATTTATTTATTCTATTTGGGAAAACAAACAGTAGTATATTAAGTATAAACAGTGTTGTCTTAAAATTAAACTTACCCACAACATTTTCCACAGATTACAATGCTATATAACAAAAATTTAATATAAATTTTAATAGTAATTTAGGTACACTTACTATTGGAGACGGTGTAGAGACTATGTATTGAGGTTTATCCTGAAAATTTTAAAATTATTACTTTAGTTCGATTAGTAGCCATGAAAGATGTCAGCTGGAATATGCAGTCTTAGTAAACTCACGATTTCTTCACAGCTATCCCGACTCAAATTGTACCGGTCACAGCTTAACGACAGCCATTGGAGATCTATCTGAAAATCAAAAGCTTACTTCTTACACCAGTCAGAACACAGAAGGAAAAAGTTGCTGAATAAAGTCACTACGGATCCCTGCATGATAGGCTTCGTTTTCCGGGCGGACGGTCCGTAGATGGGTACATAGCGACGCAACGGTTAAGGATTTTTTTCTACCAGATATACTGTAACATCTATACTAATATTATAAATAAATCTTTGTTGGGTTTGCGGTAACCGGGCTTGCAATAACCGGGTTTGCGGGAACCGGGTATGCAATATACGGGTTTGAGGGAATTGGGTTTGCGGGAAACGGGTAGTGGGAACCAAGTTAGCGATACCAGGTTTTGCGATCACCGGGTTTGCGGTAACACGGTACAAGGCATCTTTACATAGCGAAGCAACCGCAAAGGCTGCTTTTCCACTAGATATACAGCTACAGGTACTAATATTACAAATTAATCTTTGTTTGTTAAATATTTGTTTGTATGTAGGTAGGGGGTAATCTTCGAAACTACTGATCCGATTCCCGAGTGTCATAGATGACATTTAAATCTTTCTGGTGAGTTTAGTTCCCTACGAAACAGGAGCGAAGCTGCGTGCAAAAGCTTTTATACGATACATGAGGAAGTGCGTAAAAGAAGTAAGTTCAAAATTAAAACCAAACTACAGAAAACAAACGCCCTAAAAAGAATTTAACCAGTAAATATTCTCGTAAAATATATTAGTCAGCTGCATCCTGTTGGACTGGAAGCTGACCCCAACACAGTTAGGAAAAGGCTAGGATTATGAACCATGAACAAACTGCTTTCCACCCAGAAAACCATACCGTCCTCAAAATAAAGTGACATATAAATGTACATTCATATAATGTAAAATCGGTTTCAAATTGTCAGACGTCAACCAAAGCAGGTAATACGTAACCACATCCGGCCGATGCTCCGGATTTGACATATTTGCTGGATTTCCGCTAATCCGTGAAAATGAACCGGAGCGGTTCACGTGATTGTAAAGTGTAACTCAATTTGTAAGTACAGCGGTAAGTACTACTGATCATGGTATTTTACCTACCCAAATATCATAAACCCTCTCTAATGCGTTCAAAAACCATAGGCAATGACCAGCATTACCAACCAGCAGAAATAAACGGAACTGTAATGAACTCATAACCTACTGAAAACAGTAGGTTATGAGTTTAAATTTGGAACAGGTGTCAAATTCAAGTGAGTGTGCTATTCTAGTACCTTTCTACATTAAATCAGATAACGATACGAAACCCCAATTCAGTATGATTTTAATTATAAATCGCACGACATTTTGATCTCGAGTGACACAAGAATAGTGACTTTGATCGTTTGCCTATGATTTTAAAAAAAATTACAGATATCCGAAACGCCGCCATTTCGAGCTGTCATTTGTTCGTTTGCTTTTTATTTCCAGTTACGAGTAGACAAATTTTCTGATAAGTTCTTTATTTCTGTCGAAAATTAGTGATAGTGACCCTGTTGCCACAAAAATCAAGGGCCAAGTAACAATGCAGGTCATTTCCCTATGGTTCCTGAACCCATCATAGAGCCCTTATGATATTTGGGTAGATAAAGTAGTGATGCTATTAAGAAACTCGCCTTCGGCTCGTTTCTTAAACCCACACTTGTGTTGTAATGCCCTTCATTATGCACAGTCGCATAAACTACTATAATAGTGTATCGTTATATCAATTAATAATACATGTTTTATATAAAAGTAATATATGCATATATTCATAGCATATCGGTCTGTCGCAGGGATGTTTCTGTTTATGCAAGTTGCAATCCATTGAAGTTGCTTTTCTTGTGTGTGTGATATGATTTTGTTACTGTCTTCAAAATTATTGAGATATCTTATTCCAAAGGTTTACTCGTGATTAAGTTTAATGTTTACCTTACTTAAATAAACAAATCTCCCGTGTTCTGTGAAGTCGCGAAAAACAGTGGAAAGCAAAGAGGAGGCTATAGTTAAAGATAAGATAAGATAAGATTTATTTGATTTTGTTTGTTTTTTTTTATGTTTTTTATATTTTTTTTTAAACAATTGAAATGTCAGCCAACTTACAGGTGCAGAGGTCCCGTCATCATTAGACACGATAGTGACTGTAGTAGCGTTGGTGAAGTCGTGAGAACTAATCTTCTCTGGCATTAACTGAAATACAATAAAATAAATAAATAAATAACGTTGGACATTACACACACGCTATCTAGTGCCACACTAAGCTGGGCTTGTGTCGTGGTCACCAGACAGTTGATATACTACATATATACTTTTTGTTTGTAAATACATACTTATTATACATATAAACATCCATGACTCGGAAACAAATGTCCATGCTCATCACACAAACATTTGCTCCTACCGGGATTCGAACCCGGGACCCGAAGAACGTAAGGCATCCTCACTACCGCTGCGCCATTCAGTTCGTCGAAAATGAAATATTGATACAATAAAACACACATAAATGTAAAATAGGATAAATGTCGGCAAAAAGACCCATAACGTCTGCGGGAAAATTGTGTTACACACACCTAATCCCCCGCTGTATTCCTTCAATTCCTTGTCTAGCAGACGAATTTTCCAACTCATGGAACAGAAAATTGAGAATTTATTGGGAAATCTTTCGGATTATGCTTGAAAGTGTGTAACACATTTGGGGTCTCTAAAAGGATTTTGGATTACCAGGGAATAACTTTTGTTTCTTGCTTTTATTTTTTGGGCCGCAATGAACTCCAACAGCTCTAAACGATAAATAAGATTCTAGTAGGTTCTAATCAAGAGTATATTTCCTTACCTCAACGCAGTCGACAGCAACGTGCACCGTATGGTTAGAAATGGAAGCGTGTATTTTGTGCCAACCTTCAGTAAATATCTGGAAACGAAATCAAAGTCGCAGTTATTCGAAAACTAATATCAACTTCTGCTGGAAATATACCTCTATTACGAGTTCATGTTAACTGTAGCAAACTTTTTCCTTTCTACAAATTATTGGGTCTTAGTTATAGCGATGGTGCTACTGCATCTATTTAAAAGCAACAGAATCTAACATTAGATTAGATTTTTTTTATAAAAATCAAATAGTAATCACTTTCTAAATTACAAAAACCTCATTCAAAACGAGTTACCCACCTCCCAACTATTAAACATAACCCTGGAGCCTCCGATGAAAACCGCAACCTTCTTGGTGACAGGCAGAAAGGTCAGAGAGAATTGTAGGCTGTTGGCTGACCGCGCCCGGATCAGGCTCCACGGGCGCCGCTGTCCGCGTGCATTGAACGTACCCACTACCGTGAAATGGGGTGGCAGGCCAGTCGGGAAGACGTCACTGAGATGGAAAGGAACCTTCTTTAGGACCTCGTGACTAAATAACAACAGCCGCTTGGGCCGATCTTTAGGTTAAGCCGTGCTTGCCTAGGTTGTTTTGTGGACGACCCACTATACAAGGAGTTTACTCCTTACCTCGGCAAGCACGTTAAGCCATTGATCCCAGCTGTCATTTGTAGATCTTTGACAGCCAATACACGTGGTCAATGGCCCGAAAAGTCTGACAACCAGTCTCATAAAGTGATTTCGTATTAATTACTGGGTTGTGAAGGTCAGATAGTCAGTTGCTCCATGTAAAATACAGGTATTCTGCTGCATCCGGTTAGACTGGAAGCTGACCCCAACATAGTTGGAAAAAAATTAGGCACATGATGCTACAGAACTTTCTTTAAGCAGCGCTTCCCCCAAGCGCGAGAACAACCCGCGAAATTTAAATCTTACGTTTTTGCTATTCGCAGGTCTGTATCTGGTTATTTGTTGATTAAAATATTATTCACGGTCATAAAACTAACGCAGGAGCGCGAAATTGGAAGTAGGAAAAATATATGAAGCTACAAATGATTAAGGTTAAAGGAATGCAAATACAAAATTACTGATTTACATTTCCATTGCTGCCAAAGGTAATAAAAATATGGAAGAAGATTTAATTAAAAATTACTTTGTGAATTAAATACTCCGGATCCTTCTTGAACTTGAATAATAAATTTTAAATCAAACACTTCTTAATGGTTTCACATTTCAATACTTACTGCAAAGGCAGTGTCAAGTTAACATTGAGCCCGATTCTATAAGCTCTCTGCAGGTCCTGTGACCCCTGTACCAGGGTGATGCCCTTGGTGTCTCGCAGGTGGTCCATCTTGTACACGCCTATCAGATCCACGGTCTGGAAGTCCACGTTCCCTGAGATATTTGAGGAGCAGGAGGTTGCAATGTCTGCAAGGGGACGCTCTGTAGTTGAAGTGGTGTTTTCTGAAAAATATAACCGATCACCGCTGATAAGGCGATTTCTGGGCGCAATTTGAGAGGCGACTAGGTGCGTTTAAACAAGCAATATTTTAACTGCAATATATAGCTACAATGTTGTCAACTATAGTCCGATATAACCCCACTCCCCCCCTCCCATCACAATATTATCTTGGCAAATATGTCTGCTGGACATACCAGTAATAATACTAGCAAGTATGTTTGTCTTATAAATGCACAAATAAAATGCATCGGCTATTCTAAAACTATATTGAATGGCCGGACCACATTAAGTAACCGCTCTCAATGTTGCCGGCAACTGTATTGCAGGCAAAGTTTGCAGCAAAAATATTACCCGCAGTGCAAGTACGTGGGATTCGATAGCACTTGATTAGATCAATTTGACAGTTATTCTCGATAAAATGAGTATTTATGGAGACATTGTCGTATTACTTATCCCCAAGAAAATAAAAAAAAGTAACACATGCAAATAACTTTAATTAAACACGGACCTAACCATATACGCTGCTCAGAATGGAAATGTAGGAAGTTTTACAATACTTGGAGGGCTTGGGACGCGTCGGTGGACAGGCAAGGTAGACTCGCAGGGTCCAGTCCTGAAGCCGACGCTTGTCTCCATAAATACTCATTTTATCGAGAATAACTGTCAAATGTATCTAATCGAGACCTATCGAATCCTACGTACTTGTACTCCCGATTAGACAGATCTTCACTTGTTCTTTCTACTATCGCTCCGCTAGTAGCAGCAGATCACTACCGCGTAAGGACCCGTTCCCACCATGTCGTGACGACAGATGATCGTGTAGTTTTAAGTGTCGTGGCTTGTGTCTGGGGGTGTTCACATTTAGGACGACGCAATACTGTCGTCCACGACTTTTGCCAACTAAAACCCAACGATAAATTAATCGTCACGGCATAGTGGAAACGGGGCATTAGGACATAATAGCAGAGGTATCACAGGTAAATCATTATGGAGACAAAATATATCTTGTGTCTTTTATAACATTGGTATTCAGCATAATCAAAAACGCAAACTTGCTGTTCAAATTGTTTAAATAAGTTAGTAAGCAAAAACAGCTCATTTAGAGTGTCCCCATACTGAGCCGTACAAACTAGGACAAAGTAATTATTTTTACTATTTGCAAAATGATGCTACAAAATGGCCTCAAATCAATACATGAAAAGATGAATTAGAAATCAGTTGATATTGACAGAATTGGTCCAGACCAATTTGTTCAATTCTGACAAGTAAATTGTTTTTTAATAGTGATTTAGATGTTAAGCAGACTACAAACCAAAACTGACTGTTAAATTTTCTAAAATTAATATTTTTCAATAATTATCTTACCTGTTTGTCCATCGCTGGTTGGATATAATGATATCACAATTATGAAAATAGTAAACCTGAAAACAGAAAAGAAACGAATTAACCTGTTGTCATTTGGTTTCTAGTTTCTGGGTTGCGGAGGTCAGATAGGCAGTCGCTCCATGTAAAATATAGGTATTCAGTTAGACTGGAAGCCGACCACAACATATTGGGAAAGGGCTAGGCATATGATGAGGAGATGATGACTTGGTTTCAAGTTAAACAGAAGGTGGAAATAGTATCACCTTTTATTTCATGGGAGTTGGGCATAACTGGTGAAATGTGAAGCTATGTCATGTGTTCACTAACGGTGAGGCTGAGGCTACATTAGCCGCGACGCGACTTGCGACACATGAGCGATTAAAACAAGTTAATCAATGGTCACTTATATGGCTACACTGTACACCAAATAGTACTAGCGAGCTTTGATTTCTTTATGCGATAGGAACAACATTACTGTAATCATGGCATCGGCTACATCAACATAGCTAAATTGAAGCGAATTTATCAGAAAATCTCGCTTGTAATGTAGCTGTCACCGTAAAATTGTCAAACACGTTATATTGTAATATCTCTAGCGATATTGTAAAATCTCGAAATATTGTCAAACGAACATACATTACTGCTTATAACAAAACGCATTATTTTTCGTGATATGCATGCGATGGTGGTCAACTTACGCGGTGTAGAGGGAAGGAGGGGTCCCCCTTGCCCAGTGGTACAACTCTCATGAAAAGATATTGTACCATTCCTGAGAAATACCGATTATTGTAACCTAACCTTAAAACACTTTATATTCCCCTAAAAAGCATAGTCGACGGAGCCCCGCTTCGCGTGGCCCCTATTTCCGAGTGCTGGGATTAAAGGAACCTAACTAACCTAACGGGGGGGTGCCCCAAGTCCCGCTTATGGAGGCAGAGATACTTCCGTATGTTCAGTTGACAATAATTCGAGAGTTTACAATATCGCTAGAGAGAAACACGTTATATTGTAATATAACGTGTTTGACAATTTTACGGTGACATAGCCATACCATGTTTTTCTCGTTTCGCTCTTCCAGTCGCATCGCAAATCGCTGCCTAGTGTATAGCCTCACCCTAACGGTAATATTGTACGGCGGTTAAAGTATGTATGTACTACTTTAATCGTATTACAATATAAGTAAATCTAGAAAAACTTCTTTGCTCTGACGTCTATTCAAGCCAGACATCTTCATTCATCAACCTACCTCTCTCATCACTTTCGGACCACGTAGTGCTTTTACGTTGTGAGTCATTATGTATATTATCAAACTACGTCAACTACAAATAAAGTAATGAGATCTCCTTGATTTCCAGCTGGGTTAGGAATAATCACTGATTTAGATCCTACCGTGCCTGGATAACGCATGCATCACGACCTGTATGAAAGTCAAGTGTACCCAATATCGACAACCTATTATGACGTCTATAAGCACTATTTACTTACTAAATAAACCAGTTACTATTCAAAATAGATTACTTTTTACGTCTAGAGTCGCTGTTCTTGAGTTATCTAGATATAAATCGATATTTGTGGGACTGGGAATAATCTAGATACTTCCCCGACCTTAACCTACCACACTGGCGCCAAGGCGTCGATGCATCAAATAAATAAAACCATCAACCGTGTCCTACTTTGGGCATCGAATCTCGATATACTCAGGTCAACAAATATGAACTGCGTCCCGACCACTCGAATTGACCTTCAACAGTCAATGAGTGGCTTGTAGCCAATTTGATGGGTGTTTTAACGGTATTGTGACGTCTCTTGAGTGGGTCAATGTAACGAAGCAAATTGATTCCTCGTAGATGAATTATGTGCAAATATTTTTGGCATCTTCGGGAATAAGTAGGATTGGTCTTGTGACAGCTTGTCTGTTAGATAACGTACTATAAATACGAGTTAGTATATTGACTGCCCCGTTGGTCTGGTGGTCCCTAACGCGAGAGTAGGCTGAGCGTGGTCATTCCCGTGTCCAGCAATAAATGATATTGGGTTTTTCCATTAGAAAAGAGATCACCCAGACTGGGCTATTTTCAAAAGTGCCAACCAAAATAACCTTTTCATTTGGCTAGAGCATAACATACTAAACATTTTTATTATTACACCTAAGTCGTAAGTCAATTCATCGAGAAGTTATTCAACCACAAAATAACTAAATTCACCCAGATTAGGTTATTATTTTTGCCGGCCATCTAAATGTAACACAATAATTAAATAGAGCTTGTCATCATCATCATCCAGCATATAATGTTCCCACTGCTGGGACACGGCCTGCTCTCAATGAGAGGGAATGGGCTATAATCTACCACGCGGATCCAGTGCGGATTGTTAGATATCACATGCCTTCGAATTTTTTATTTTAGGACATTCCTGTTTCCTCACGATGTTTTCTTTCACCGTTTTGAGAGCAGCGGTAGCCCAGTGGTGGCGGCCCCGACTTACGAACAGTAAGTCGTGGGTTCGAACCCAGACAGGCGCATTACTTTATGTACATGAGAGCTTGTAGATCAGATATAAAAAAAAATATATTATGCCACCCAAGTTTTTTAAGCTATTGCATAGCTTCTATCGCGGGCCTTGAGCATGGAAAAAGCGAATCTAGAAATTCCGTAACCAAAATAACCTAACACCCCCCGTAAAAAACAAATGCAATAGCTTTACCGCGGCAGTCCCCGAGTGCCACATGTCTTTTTTTATTATATTGGTTGGCTTTTGAAAATAGCCCAAAAATGAATGGAGGCTGGGTGATCTCCTTTATCAGTAGTATGGAAGCTGGCGGTATGATACCCCCGTCAAAATCAAAATCAAAATCAAAGCATTTATTTCAAGTAGGCCAATAACAGGCACTTTTGAATTGTCGAAACAAAGATGAAAATTAAATGTAGCTACAGTCCCAGTCACAAGACATAAAAACTGTGAAAGTACTGTAGTTGCCCATTCCCTAACGTAGATCTCTATGGAGAAGAACGGGCAAGAAACTTCATGGACACTCTTTTAAATCAAATTATTGTTACCGTGCCTCGGACAGCACGTTAAGCAGGTGATCCCAGCTGTCATTTGTACATCTTTCACAGTCATAACAGGTAGCCAGTGGCCCGAATTTATGACAACTAGTCTTACCAAGGGCTATCGTATTTGCCAGTACTAACTGGGTTGTGGACGTTAGACCAGTATTCAGCTGCATCCGGCTAGACTGAATGCCGACTCTAACATCATCATCTGCCTAGCCTTTTCCCTTATTTACCATTCCAGGTCCAGTTGAAAACCAGCGTCGCGCACTAGTTGTCCGGCATTTTGCTGAACTGGGCCTATTTGGGGCAGCCGTGAGGCACACAGCGTCACATTATACTTTCTTTTTTTTTTTGTTTAGATTTAAGTTTTTTTTTTTACATGTAAGGTTTTTATAATATTTAAGCCTTTTTTTTCTTATTTTTTTTTATACCGTGTGCACTTGTGTCGTGTGCCAAATAAATGTTTTTTCTTTCTTTCTTTCTTTCTTTATGTTGGGGTCAGCTCTAACCGGATGCAGCTAAATACCAGTATTTTACATACTTAGTTGGGAAAAGGCTAGGCAGATGAGGTATGGGTTTTATTACAAATAAGAGTCAACCTCATAACCATAAATAATATAGATGCCCAAAATGAGTCACTGAAGTATTTTAGTAGCTTTTTTTTATGATGGTAAATCATCAAATGACTTCTCCCACTCTGGGCGGAGCGGGAGGGAGTGTCAGACTCTGACTGACTAAAACCCATTCATGTTCCTTCCTCGCCCTTTACGTTCCGGGGCCGCGGTATCTCTTTCGAACAGGCCCGCAACCCCGGCAGGAAGTATTTTAGTAGCTTCAGTACACAATTAACACATAAGTAGACTCAAATTCATGTCCGTTTTGAGCGGAAAATTTTGCACGTCTAAGCAATATCTGTTCCTAACTAACTTTGTATTTGTATTACTCTGAATTTCGTGGTTGTATAACTTTTGTGCTGCTTCCCTATACTAAAAAAGCTACAGTCGTTGACCTAAGCTAAGGCCCTAATGAAAACAAATGAAAGCCTGTGTTTCTCCATTTCTCGTTCATTGAATCTTGGCAAGTAAATAAGGAATAGAAAATTACTAGTTCAAATAAGGTTCTTGACCCTGCTTTGGCAGGGTTACCATTCGTCTGGATGTGGCCGTACAAGTCCGGCTTTTTCTCCACCCTTGTAATATGTCCAAACTTCACAATTTCAAGACAAAATAAGTTAGTTGAGACTGCCGAGAAGAAAGTATCAAAATGATATGAAAACCATCAGGGGAAAACCTGGATGAGGCAGGACAAAACCAAGAAGTTTATCACAAGAAAAGAGAAGCCCAGAATACCCAGCAGTGGGTGAATTCAGGCTGCGGGTGATGGTAAAATCTCCGGTTTTTCAGAAGTGAAAACTTCTTTAGACTTGTTGAACAGTTTTTAGGTGAAGAAAAATCATGGAACTAGCGTGATCGCCGCCTAACGCTTCGTAGCACTTAGTATTTTTTATTTATATTTATAGTTTTGTACCCATATTCGCAAATGAACATATCATTATGATCATCATCATCATCATCCGCCTATAATGTTCCCACTGCTGGGACACGGCCTTCTCTCAATGAGAAGGAATGGGCTATAATCTACCACGCGGGCCCAGTGCGGATTGGTAGATGTCATATGTCTTCGATTTTTTTGGTTCTAGGACATGCCGGTTTCCTCAAGATGTTTTCCTTCACCGTTTTTGAGAGCAACGGTAATGAAATAAATTACACAAAGTAATGTGCATGTCTGGGTTCGAACCCACGACTTACTGTTCGTAAGTCGGGGCCGCCACCACTGGGCCACCGTTGCTCTCAATCACCGCTGCTATCATTATGATAATGATAAATTACTACACACATCAAAAGTGTCTAGGGATCAAGCATTTTTATGCGGATTTCTTGATATTGACATGTGGCTTTGTAATAAATTTATGATTTTATAAATTTATATGGATCCTTTTTGGTGCATTTCATAATTTGAATCAGGAACTGTGAATCAAATTCGAGTAAAAGATGAAAATCAGCTGTCAATATTTTCCCTATAAAAACATACAACGCATTGAAGACATTATTGAAGACATTATTAGTGCTACTGTTTCCCTACTACTGATTAAAACCAACGTTATTATGGAGCGGCGACGTCATTTAAGCAGGGAAGAAATGCTCAGAGCCGTGGGAATGATAGAAGCTGGTTCCCGGCAACGTACTGTGGCTTTAGCTCTGAATACAAGTCAGAGTGTTATCAGTCGACTTTGGACACGTTACCGAAGCACTGGTACCGTGGCTGAGCGCCATGGAGGACGGTATCGCTGCACCACACGGAGACAAGACCGATACGTTCAAATCTTAACTCGAAGAGCTCCAACAATAACCGCCATGATGTTAGCCGTGAGGCTTCATCACTCTTCAGGGAACTTAATTAGCGACCAAACAGTCAGAAACCGCTTGCATGAAGTGAACCTTCATTCCCGAAGACCGCTACGGGTACCACCTATAGTAATGCACAATCGTAGGATTCGATATCAATGGGCTCTTGAACACAGAAATTGGGCAGAAGAACAATGGCATTTCGTGTGCTTTTCTGATGAGTCTCGTTTTGGTATGAGACCGGATACAAGACGTATACGACACTGGAGAACCCCTGGACGCCAACAGCGATTAAAATCCTGCCAGGAAGTCCATCCTTATAGTGGTGGAACCATCATGGTATGGGCGGGTATTTGGATCGGCGGAAGAACTGAGTTGATTTGGATCAGAGGCAACCTCAACGCTCAAATTTATGCTGAGACGATTGTATCAGACGTCATCGTTCCTCTACAAGTGCAAATCGGTCCCTTATTTCAGTTAATGCATGATAATGCACGACCGTACACAGCAAGAGTTGTAAGACAGACTCTCGCCGCAGCTAACATCAATGTCCTGCCCTAGCCTGCTCAGTCGCCAGACTTGAATCCGATTGAGCATGCATGGGATATGCTACAGAGAAGAGCTCTGCCGAATATGGAGGGTATCCAGTCGCAAGAAGACCTTTTTTTGTTGTTGCAACGAACATGGGCGGCCATTCCACAGCGTGATTTGGATGAACTCATTTTGAGTATGCCAAACCGATGTTCTTGTGTTGTTAGTGTTCGCGGTAGAAACACGGATTATTAATTGTTTAAGTTACCCAATAAAATTTTAAAGAAAACTGTTATTTCAGTCTTTTTTTCGAACTTTTGTGTTAGTGGTTCAAATGTCAAAAATCCCTTTATTAGGAAAATGGCAAATTTCTTTATTAATGCAAAGGTGACTTGGTTTATCGTTACTGTGACAAACGAAAACACTTTATTTGATGAATCCTTAAAGAAAATTTTAATTAATATCAATCAGGAGAAAAGTTATTGCAAAAATATATGTTGATCCCTAGACACTTTTGATGTGTGTAGTTACTTACTTATTAGATTAGTTTTCATTTCTATCGGCAGTCCCCAAAAGCTCCCAGTTTTTTTTTATGAAAATGTCTTTTTGATGAGTACTTTTCTTTGTAATGGTAACCCTATTCATGGGTAGGTGCTGACAGCCCGTAAGTTATTTTACTCACAAATGAAAAGACAATTGTTTGTAACTTTCGGCAGTAAGTACCTTTATTGAATTCAGAAAATGAACTTGACTCAAGAATATGTTTCTAGTAATTTTTTGCAAATATAAAAAAGTAATTATAGAGTAACATGGCACTTAGTGATTATAGCCAAACCCTCGTTAGCCGGTATTCTCGGTTCGGGCAAAGTATTTTTGGGATTTTCCAGCACGAATTTCTCAGTAACAGCCATGGCAAGGACCCTAGATCTGTTCCCCAGATCGGTGCCCAGTTGACGGCAATAGGATCCATTATACATTGTGTTGCATTGCTGACCTCACGATCAACGAGACCGACCGTCAGCGTGACAAGAATACAAGCCTTACACAGGGCGCTAGTGCGAGCCCCCTTTTTTTTTTGGGATGGGAAATCATCAAATGACCCCCCCCCCACTCTGGGCGGAGCGGGAGGGAGTGTCAGACTCTTACTGACTAAAAACCATCCATGTTCCTTCCTCACTGGGCCTCGATTCTGCTATTACGATAGTGTCAGAATAGGCGATCATTGAAGTCATAATGATCAAGTTCTTTCAAGTTTTGACAAGTTTGTTAATCTGCTAATATAATGGCGTCATTAAGACTTCTCAATGAACAACCACTATGACCCCACTGAAAGAAATGTCATAGAATATTAATCTCGTACATGAAATCTGGCATGAATAAAGGTTCGCATTTAGTAGTAAATTTCGAAAACCATTTGTACGAATGGTTTTATAATAATGGCAACACGAAAATGACATTAAAACTCAATTTTATTACGAGACCATCGACCGACCATTGTGAATTTAGCAGATTACGAACTTTAAGCAAAATGACAATGGGATGAGAATGGAATCGTATTGTAGTGACGAATTTATTAAAATAGCAGAATTAGGCCCCATGATCTTTAAAGGATGGCAAAAACATTCATCGATATAAAAATCTATGCTATCGTTTCGTCCCAGAACGACCCATCTGCAAAAGTACCTCTGATCCGTTTGCTGTCTTCATCCTTTGGTAACTATATTGAACTAGTAGATCTATCGGTATGATAGATGTGGGAATAAACCCAAAAAACACGAATCATGATGACTACTAAATATTAAGTAGGTGACAAGAAATGCTGATGATACGATACGTCTGTCAGGCGAATTACTCACGAACATAAACGCAAGTGATGAAATGCAAACGTAATGATAATTGTATGTATGTATTTTTCTAAGTTTACGAGCGCATGATTCGGCGATGTGATGTGATACGATCATTTAATTCATTTGTTTCGTTTAGCGAGTGTGCCTCTATACTACATACATCATCGTGTTTTGTTGCTTAAATGTTTGTCTGAATAAGGAGTAACATTATGTGTGCTTACGATAGTTAGATGAACTAGAGGTATATTTGTTTGTATAGATTCTATACAAACAAATAAAATTGAAGTATATGTTATTTTGGTAATAACATTCGGTAATTATAACTGTCTGGCTATGGCTTAAACTGGCGCTTCTCCGAAACGGAACGATTGCAATTGAACTTTTACTATAGCTTTTTTTTCAGGAATGTTAATCAGGAAAAAACTTCTCCCACTCTGGGCGGAGCGGGAATGAGTGTCAGACTTTTACTGACTAAAACCCATCCATGTTCCTTCCACGCCCTTTATATTATGTTCCGGGGCCGCGGTATCTCTTTCGAACAGGCCCGCAACCCCGGAACTTTAACTATAGCTGCTTTTAGGGAGTAACTTAGGCTACTTTTATTTTATTTATAAAAAGGTCCTAGGGTTCCGAACAAAAAAAACCCATGAAATTGTGCAACAGCTAGTTTAAAAATATTTCTAAATATTTTACATTGATGTAGTATAATAATCATTTAGAGTGAGCCGCATATTGAGAAAGGATCATCGATAAATTTAAAAAAATGTATGAAAAAAGCTTTAGGAGTTTAAATAAGTGCAAACTGAATGTTCAATCCAAGAATTATAATCACTTAACATTTTTAGCTGCCATCTGACGATTTAAACACAAAATATGGTTGTTTAATTCAGTAAAAAGAAAAAGAAATGCAAAAGCTTACCTATAAACCGCCATATTACTCATAACTACGAACTCTCGCGCATAACGAGCGCGCGCGCAGCCTCGCGCGACCCAACCGCTGCGTCTTATCGCACTCCTACTGACTACCGACGGTCACCACCGCTGAGATTTGACAGCCAACGCTGATATATATCAATTAATAAGCTCCTAACAGCAAGTAACCGCAATTGAAGTGCATAACTACACGTGTAGGTGTACAAAGTCCAATAATTGGTTCAAATTCCTTATAGCAACTCAGGACCCTGTATCCCGAAAAGCGCTACTTAACAAGTAAAAGTAGGAATATTTCGAGAAAACAGGAAATATCTAAAAACATATTTCTATTGTTTAGTACCAAAAAGGCATTAGCATATTTTTCTTTAAAAAATATTTAAATGTTCTGATAAGGATAACGATCCGAAGAGAATAAAAAATAGTAGATTGTTACACGAGGGTCAAAAGGAATCAATTCCCATACGAGGTATTTAGCCGCCCGAGTGCAGCGAGGGAATATGAGGAAAGTACAAAATAGTAGTTTTATTTTCTTATCTGCTTGCCACTTAATAAAGTCATTGTATGTATTTTTTTAATTTCTGGCAAAAGATTTTCGATAACTGTATTTGCCTCGTCTTAAACAGAATCTGGGGTCAGCATTTCAGAATTACTTGAACTCATTTTAATAAGATATTGGAAAAAGAAACCGAGATTTCGATACAGCTCACAGAGTTAGTATCCCGCTAACCTCCTGAGTACCAGACATACTTTTTTTGGAATTTATTTCTGAAACTCTCGTATTGCACTGTTAGGCTATTACTGAGCATGGAAAAAATATTTAAAAAAATCCTGAACCTGGAAAACTGGTTTTTCACTATGTCCTACACAAAGTACAAGGGAACTAAATAAATATGTGATTTATAAAGGACGTAAAATATTTCTGACTTAGATTTATGGCATAATGAGGAGATATGGTCATCAAATAATGGATTCCAGGTGTGTATTAATTAGTTTTTATTAAATTCTTCAAAATCAACAGGAATTAACCTTTTCTTCTTAACATATTCTCAAAAAGCTTAAACTTAAACATACAAACTTACAGTAATTCAATGGTAGGAACATTAGAGATCAATAGTTATTCATATGTCAAAGTTTTATAAAAGCTATAATTAACAGTCTTCATGAAAATTTGTAAAACAGTTACGATTAGGCGTAAAACAAAGATAAATATCGCATTTTTTACAAAATACGGTAGTTTTTTTGTCACAACCATTCTTTCTGCAACGCCATTGTTTTGTACCATATTCTGGCAAATGTGCAGCACGTTTGGTACGGTTTTCTTTGGAAGGAACTGGCTTGATAAGAGCCTTGCGTTTTTTATGCTTTGGTTCAAGCTCTTCGTATTCAACTTCGCCTTCATCGTCATCGTCACATTCTTTTTCATTGTCATTGATGAGTTTGGTACCTAAGTTCAGTTTGTATTCTCTCATTTGTACTATATTTTTCTTTGGTGTGCCCTTCTCTGTTTCTACGATCCTATATTGCAACCAAGCATTTACCACACAAAGGTCAACAAGATGAGAAATCACTCGAATTGTCCACTTTTTAGTTCGATTGCGCGATGGACAAACAGAAAGCATCCGATCAGCAAGATCGACGCCACCCATATTTTCGTTATACTTTTTGATAACGTCTGGTCTCCTCACTTTTTCATATGTTCTATCTTTTTTTGACCACCGCTCGCATTCATCGTGTTCTTGATCGTAATAACAAGTAGACATCATAAGAACAGGCTTATTATCAAGCCACATTGTTACAGCGAGCTTACGGTCTTCTCTTACTTTTACTTCAATACTTCCTCTCGCTTTTTTTTTAAACGTTTTTTCGTCAGTCAGTACACAGTTTTTAGGGACTCTATTTTTCATAATAGTACCTGTGCCATGAAATCCAAGTCTTAGTAATTCATCACAAAGTTTAGCCGTGGTGAAGAAACGATCAAAGAACAGTAAATGTCCTGGAACTAAAGTCCTTGTCATATGAATTATGGCAGCTTCTCCCAAACAAAACCCTTGGTTGATTAAAAGGGGGAATGTAGTATCTCCCTGGTATACTGCCATGTCACAAACAATACCTTTCGGTGAAGCTAAGACGAAAACTTTGAGGCCTACTGGGTTCGGCTTGTTAGGACAGTACTGTCGCATTGGGCATTTTCCAGTAAAAAGTATAATCATTTCGTCTATACTCATTTCTTGTGGACGAATTTGTTCGTGACACCCGGCTAATATGCGATCAAGTAAAGGCTGAACTTTCCAGATTTTTTGTATTTTTTGTTCGGGCGTCACTTCGGAGTCATAGACGCATTTCAGTCTGAGTCTTATAAAAAAAAATCTGTTTCTAGTCATAGCTCTTGCTACTAACGGAACTTTCCATTTTTCAGACCAATACATAGAAATTTGGGGGTACTGCAATGCGGACATGATCATGGTGATACCAATATAGACCTTGAGCTCTTTTAAAGTCAGTCCCATGGATTTACCGGTCTCTAAAACTTGTGTTCTATTGGTACAGGTTACCATCTGACTTAGAATTTCATCATCTATGTATTGGTTATAAAATTGGTACCACTCCCACTCCCCAGTATTTTTCTGGATGTAGGCAGGTTGCATTAAACTATTGATTTCTGAATCTAGTGTATCGTGAGTCCAAGTGTCTTGAATGCCAGCAATATTTTGTCGATTTCTAATAGCTATCTGTCGAGTGGATAATGATTGTGAGCGTTCACCTGTACCATGACCACGACCACGACCCCGCCCGCGCGATGTGTTCTTGTCCGGCCTCTTACTCGTAGTTGGTACAATGAAGTAGAAGGTGTGAAGTCTGAGTCGTCTGACATAGTAGGAGAAGCCACAGGGGAATTCAAATCAGTTTGATCTTCATCCGAGTTACTGGACTCACTATTACGGTGATCACGGGCTGTTTGGTTGTATTCTGGTGGAACGAACGCCGGATCTTCATCTGAATCATCTCCGGAATAATCGAACTCGGAGTCGTCCAAAGCATCGATGATGGCGTTATTTGTAAGCGCTAAAAAAAACATAAAACTTGATTAAATCGTCAACGTACTTTACACAGTACTTGGGAAGACAGTCGTGAAAAATATTGCTTACATACTTTAGTACTTCGTAAAGGACATAGAAATAAATATCAAGGTTACAGGACAAACATTTGAAATTTTGTCAAAATAATATGCTAAGCCATTAGTTTGAACTACCATTGCGTTGTTTTACGCAAAAAAGATAAAATCAAGCAAAAAAAATTACGGATGAATATGGATTTACTTACTTTTGCGCAAACGCCCGCTCGTGCGGTCACCTTCCAACGCCATTTTAAAAAGAATAACGTTTGACATTTGACGTTTTAATTTTTTTGACGTAAGCCTAGAAGTCACTAGATGACGCTAGTAAAATATTTTTGTGCTGGCAATTAAAATAAAGTCCACAGATTTTTAAATCTCTTACGTACTATGAGGAGTACAAATGTACGCAGGAGGCTAAAGTATATATTCTATTTAAAATTTAAACTATGGAACACACTGCGTCTCAGACGGGGGCGGGCCCGCTTATTTTTTTTTTTTAATTCACACTGGCTGTATATGTCACCGTAAAATTGACAAACACGTTATATTACAATATAACGTGTTGTGTGAGAGTTGTGCCACTGGGCAAGGGGGACCCCTCCTTCCCTCCACACCGCGTAAGTTGACTACCATCGCATGCATTTCACGAAAAATAATGCGTTTTGTTGTAAGCAGTATGTTCATTTGACAATAATTCGAGACTTTACAATATCGCTAGAGATATTACAATATAACGTATTTGACAATTTTACGGTGACATATACACTCACTTAGATTTTCTGCAGCTGATTGCCTAACAAAATTTAATTACTATGATTCTTTCCCACCCAAGGGTGGGAAGTAGCATTTTCCACCCGCTATTCGGATCAAACAAAAACTTCTTTCCGAGTATGAGAAATGAAAAACTTTTATTTCAATGCGCTAAAAATAATGCAATAATCTTTAAAACCATGCTTGCCTAGGTTGGTCGGTGGATGGGTGACCACCCTTACATACCGAGTCTCCTCCGTGCCGTTACAGGTAGTCAGTGGCCCCAAAAGTCTGACACCAGTCTTACCATGGGGTATCGTATTTCTCAGTTTTAACTGGGTTGTGGAGGTCAGATAGGCAGTCGCTCCATGTAAAATACTGGTGTTCAGCTGCATCCGGTTTGACTGGAAGCCGACCCCAACATAGTTGGGAAAATGCTAGGCAGATGATGATGATGGCAGCTGTCAGTTGAAAGTTTCAACCCGCCCCTCAGGCAACTGAAGTGGTCTGACTACTGTCCAAGAATGAGTAATGACATTTTACTTGTGTTAGTTCAAATTTACTTGTTTATACACACAGGTAAATCTATATCCTAAGCCATCGATTTCCAATTTTACTTCCATGATCTCCTAAACTCCTGGGCTGAAATATGAAATTTCTGAAAGGACCTACGAATAAAACGTGGAATACATATTCATATTCATGTTTTTCATTCGATTACATAGCTAATCAATTGTCTTCTTAGCTCCATTAATTTGCATTAATTAAAATTTCAGTAAAAATAAAATGCATCAGCTGGCCGGTCAAACAGGACATCCCAGCCGACCTCAACTGTAAGCTTTTAATGAAGACTTAGGTAACCTACACATGGCGTCTGATACTCGATCCTTTCTTTGTTTCTGTGAGATTTTAACAGCTCATAACTTCATTACATAAATGAGTTGCTGTAACTTCCAATCAGTGCAGTCTGGGCAACGAATTCTAAATATGAACTAACAAATCAAAGGCACGCCGCTGATTGCATGCGTCTACAATCTAGTCTAGTCTATGCTTTATAGATAACATCTGCTTTATTGATTGTAGGCACTTTTGAAGAACGGAATGAACAGTGATTTTTCCGCGCCCGCATGGAGTTGTACAGAATTGCAACTGATAGTAGATTTGTCTAGTAGGTTTTTTTTCTATAGAAGCTTTATCCATCGTTCCTTTGATTGATGATAAAACTTAAATAAACTACTATATAACTTTATCTTGAAAGTCTAAAAACCATTTCCTATTTTCTTCTTCTTCTCGAGTCGATTATTAATTTAGTCGGTGACGGATCTGTCAAAGCAGTCGAAGGGGCGTAGCTGCTACCGTTGTATTAGCCGTATCAAGTAACGAGGGCCCCTGATGAGGAAAAAACCCACCAAATCTTCTCACAACCTCAAATATTCATGATAAAAGATAAAATGAAAATATAACTTATCACGGTGAAGAAAGCTGCAATTGTCAGAATGCTATTTTCTTTTCAAAACTCATTTGTTTGACATTAATGATTTTCTCTTCAACCGAGTGGGGCAAAGGGCCCCCAAAAAAAGTTGATACTGGGTCCTACTAGGACTAATTGCGCCACTGCTCCGATAGTGCTTGGTAGATCTGATTCTTATACACGCACACGGGCCCAGTGCAAGTTGGTACATCACAATCATGATCTTCGACTTTTTTTACTCTAGGACAGGCCGGTTTTCTCACCGTTTTGAGAACAATGGTGATGAAACAAATTAGACAAAGTAATGCGCCTGTTTGGGTTCGAACCCTCGACTCATTCATAAACAAATCGTCTATGACAAAGCGATGACACAATAATGCATTAATTATTTCAATTAAATCACACTGTCAAGGCTCTGAGAATCTTTAAATAGGCCATCTTCCTAGAACGAGTGCATGCCAACAAGGAATGCGATAGATTTCATTCGTTAATAGGTTTTAATGGGCAGAGAGATAAACGCACACAACCCGTGTTTAATTAACTATTAAATAAGTTGCTAACAAATAATTAGAACTATGGGGAAGTATGAAGTAGTTTCATTAACTGGCAATTAATTTAATATTGGGACCCGGTTTTGTAAAAACCGTTAGATTGTAATCTGTCTAGCGAGTTTATAAACTGTCGAAATATTGTGAACCGAACATACTGCTTACAATATGACGCATTAGTTTTTCGGTAGATTGTAGACCTGGTTTCTGAGATGAAGTTCAACACGAAAAAAAATAGGTAAAAAAACTTTTTAAGTTAAACGGTTTTATGTTAAACATACATTGCAATGTTTAAGATAAATGTACTAAAAACCAAAAAATAATAAAATAGATACAGTCGTGGGAATTATAAACATATGCATAGACTAGACTAAAATAAAACCGTGGGGCACGTCAATTGTCTACAATCGTTGATTAAAATGTTTGTTTTGTAATGTTACACTATAATTAGGCAGTTGTTCAACCGACAACGATGGACGTGTGATAAGAAGGGCTAGAATGTGGAAACAAGCTAGCAAGCTCGATTATAAGCGAGTTTTAGGGTTTCATAGTGGTGAGCGAGTAGTACTTTTATCATATGTTTTGTCGATTAAAGACAAACTACGAGCAGTGAAACGATTCCTCGCCAGCCAGCAGTGTGAATGTCCAACGATAAACTAGTTGAAACATCTCTTTTATTTACATGGAGTGTATAACTATTGGAATTTCCATGAGCAAGAAAATAGTAAGTAATTTCCTCACCGTCTGCGGGGAAACTGCCTAACGACGAATTAAACGATTCTTCTATCGCACATTGAGTCGATAATTTGTAAACAATTGACGTGCCCCACGGTTTTATTTTAGTCTAGTCTATGCATATGTTTATAATTCCCACGACTATATCTATTTTATTATTTTTTGGTTTTTAGTACATTTATCTTAAACATTGCAATGTATGTTTAACATAAAATCGTTTAACTTAAAAAGTTTTTTTACCTATTTTTATTTTCTAGTTTTTAGTTTTTATTTCGCATTCTGTTTAATTCATTTAGTGCTTCATTATTGCAAGGTTTCTTTAACTTGGGTGGTGTACCGCTAACGACGTAACATTTTTAGCCACCCTAACGCCACAGTCCTCAATATGATACAAAATCTTGACTTAGGTGGTGGAATCAGGCTGGATTAATCAGATACCTAAATTACAGATTCAATTTCTAAATTTAAATCATATTATTATACGCCATTTAGTGGCTGCGCCCATCTTAAATATTGAGGTTGTATAGTGCACTGTATTCTTCTTGTCAAGCCCTTTTATTTGATACCCATATTGGTGGGATTGATAAAAAATTGTTATCAGCCATTTGGTAGCGGCGGCCATCTTAGATTTCAAATTTGCATAGTAAATTGTATTCTACTGGTTGAGCACTTTCATTTAATACCCATATTGATGGGATTGATAAAACCTACGTTATCCGCCATTTTGTAGCGGCCGCCATCTTGAATTTTTTTTTTTATAGTATATTGTATTTTGCTTGTTGAGCCCTTTCATTTGATACCCATATTGATGGGATTAATAAAACATAAATTATCCGCCATTTTGTAGCGGCGGCCATCTTGAATTTATAATGATAATGAATAAACATAATTGGATTGTCACCAAAATCCAAAGTGTATACAAAATTTCAGATTAATCGGTTGACAGGAAGAGGGTGAAATTTGAATTACTAAATTTGACCCAAGAATAAAACAAACGGGGTGAGCTAAATAAAACCGTTTAATAATAATAATAAAACCGTTTAATAAAAAGCTAAGCTAATAAGTAGATATTATTAAGCACAAGTAAACTTCTGTGATTGGTGAAATAAATAAACAACAACCGATCCCATCGGAATCAAATAGAATCTCAAGCGTCTATGATTTATGATTCGATTAAAGTTAAAGTCCAAGTAAGATAGCTTTAGATATTAAAGAAGATACTTAAACCTAGAAACAATCTATCAGTGGATCGTTTCAGGAGGAGTCTAGTATCTACCATGCGTTCTTGCAGACGAGCGGCACGTTGACAACCGACCGAAGCGTCGACGATTGCCATGTGGGGTGGTGACGCTTGCAGTTGTGGCATGCCGCATAAATGCACCGTCAACGCGTCGGCCGCTGCCGCCAAACGCCACAACTCCAAGCGTCGGCAGATGACGGCTATAGTTTATCTACCGTTGGCAACAGGCCGCTCGTCTGTAAGAATCCAAGACCTAGGAAGATACGAAGACATTTCTAATAAAAGACCCAATAAATCAATTCCACGGGGCAAAGTTACAGCATTGTTCACTTAATTGTCCGCCCTCTTTAAGGTTGATAACAGAATCGACCCAGTTTGATTAATACAACGTCAACGGTAACCATATCTAATGGATGGTGTTACTCATATCGAATACATAGGTAATACCTACCATTGTATTCGATATGAGTAACACCAGTTATTTAGAATAAAAAACATTTAAAAAAATCCGTCTGTTTTTAGGGTTCCGTACCCACCCTATTACTGAGACTTCTGTCTGTCTATCTGTCACCAGGCTGTATAAGCTGTATCTCATGAACCATGATAGCTAGACAGTTGAAATTTTCACTGATGATTTATTTCTGTTGCCGATAGAACAACAAATATTAAAATAATTAATAATTGTTAAGCTGTTTGTTGTTATATGTTTATGTATGTACTGCTCCATTGTGTTGTGCTGTCCATTAACGAATATTTATGATTATTCTATTCTAAAATGAAGATAATTTTGGTCGACAGATCCAGGGGAACGATGAACCTGTATGGATTACGGGGAATATTCCAGGGCGATAGTCTGAGTCCACTTTGGTTCTGTTTAGCTCTAAGCACATTGCTGGAAAATTCAGGCCTAGGCTACCGGTTGAGGAAAGATGGTCAGGTTACATCTCACCTGCTTCACATAAATGATCTGAAACTCTTAGCCCCCAACAAATTGAGACTGATGGAGCTACTGAAAGTAACTGAAACGTTTAGTAGCGCCATGATGATGGAATTTGGTGTGGACAAATAATGTGCAGTCATGTATGCAAACCGAGGGGATATTATGGAATCCGAGGGACTTCAGCTCTCGGATTCCATACACCTAAGATCCCTTTCCTCATCCGAAAGCTATAGTATTTGGATAGGTTGGAAGCGTAAGGCATTAACGTGACTGACATGAAGCAATCGTTGATTCGAGGGAGCGCTTCTTTGGTGCCTGATGAAGGTATTAAATAGCCTACTTTCAGGTGGGAACAAGGTTCTAATATAGGTACTCTTTCGGCATATTGAAATGGACTCAGACTCGAACTCTAAGCCCTGGAAAGAAGAGTTCGTACACTGCTGATAGACAACCGGATCACCCACGATCATCGCTGATAAGACTGTATATTCCGCGGAAGTGTGGGGGTTGAGGCTTTTAAAATGCGAAGACCCTCCACAACTGCAAGGTGTGTCTCAGAGAATATTTTCTAAAAGCTGAGGTGGGTATGCACAGAGATGTGGTCGCAGTGGATAAGGGGCTCACCCCGCTGTCCATGGCAAAAGAGAACTGGCGCAAACCTGAAGTACTTACCGATAACCGCATGAAATAATGGTTGTTCTCGTCTGGCTAACGGCGAGTGCAAAAAGTAGACAACCAAGTAGCCAGGAATATTCAACAGCAACTTGCCTTGAAATACCAAGAACGACAACGTAGGTACCTTACTAAAAGTACCTATGTGCGACCCAGTTCTCGAGAAAGACCATGTCACACTGTATTGGGATCAGTCGATCATTACTGACAGGACTGTTGTTGCCAATAAGCCTGACATAGTGATGATAGTTCGATTACCGCGCCGCGTAATGATAATTGATGTTACCATCCTCATGACGAGAACCTAGTGAAAGCTGAGAAAGAGAAACAAATGAAATATCTAGACTTGGTGTGCCAAGTTGAGATATTTTATTTGTTTCTGAGGTTCGCTACATGTGAAATATGAATTCGGTTATCATTGTGCCGATTGTCGTAACGGCCAATAACTTTATAGCCGATAGCCTCAACAACCATCATTCGAAGCTCTCCTTAGGCGGTTGGGTCAAGGGCCTGATTCAGTACTCTGTGATACGGCTCGCATAGTGAAGAGGTTCCTCTCTCTGGAGCCCTAATCACGGGTAGCTTGGACACTGCACCAGCGAACCAATACTTTTTTTATATTTTTAAAAGGTTTTTATAGATTTTTTACAAAATATATTTAGAAATTGATTAACTAAGTAGTTAAAATAAGTAAAGAAGATAATTACAAATGAAAGGGGGCTCCCCTACTATGACGTTATGGAACCCTTGTTACGCGAGTCCTACTCGCACATAGCTGATTTTTTTAAAACATTACGAGTCGCCCATTCCTTTCTAAAACTTTTTATCTAGTTACCGATGATACTTTTTTTATTCTGTGCCGATGATGACGATACGTTTCGTTTTCGTTACTACAACACTTTCGTTCCGTTTAAGCAGTTATGTTGAGCATTCGGCTTCGCGGAACATGTCCTGCCATCTAGGGGTGGTTACTGCTAGTTAAATCAAAACACGCAAGACACTTTTATGCGACCTTGGCCTGTAACAATATCAGTTATTGGGTTTTTCTAACCAAAATAATTCACCGCGTAATTACGCCATTTAATTAAATGATTTTTTGTTTTTTTGAGTTTCTGGATTCGAATGAAATTCTATTTCATTAAATTTAATATTGGCAACATTTACTACATTCCATTACGCATAGAGATTCGCAGAAGAATAAAAAATGTCCACTTATATGTTTATCATTACCATAAGTTAAATATAGATAAAATTTAAAATAAATCATGACTTATATTCAATTTTGTGTAAACTGAAAAAGAAAGATGTTTAACAGTTGACACTATTCGTAACATTGCAAAGTCGTAATTTGTCATCAAAACGAATAAGTCTTTTGCTTGTCAAAACGGAACGTAAAAGTTGTCTTCTGTCGTCAACGTGAACAAGTGCTGTATTTCATCATTCTTGGAGTTATTTCCCAAAATTACTAGCAAAATAACAAGAAAAACACAAACAAGGTATTAAAATAAGCCGACTGACACTTTTATGTTACAACAATTCTTGAAAAATCGAATGTATAGGTTATGAATTAAAAATTGTTTCAGATGCCACTTTCGTGTCGGTTTTACCAAGAAAAGTATCCGGAGGTGGAAGATGTAGTGATGGTGAACGTAAGATCCATCGCGGAGATGGGTGCTTACGTCCACCTGCTGGAATACAACAACATTGAAGGCATGATCTTGTTGTCCGAGTTGTCCAGACGTCGTATCAGGTCCATCAACAAGTTGATCAGAGTGGGCAAGACTGAGCCGGTCGTCGTCATCAGAGTTGACAAAGAAAAAGGTACCACTTTATTTTTAGTTGTAATTTTTGTATGGAAAAACAGTGACAGGAAAACTTGGTAATTTAGGTTACTTACAACAAGTTTCTTCTCGAGATAGTACCTAATTGTTCTAGCAGCGTAAGAAATACTATTGTCGTTCTGTTTATAACCTGCTAAATTAATTGATTAAGTTATGTTTGCTTACTAAATGAACTTGTTTGTAAACTTAACAAACTTATCAATGTTGTTACGGTCAAAGTTTAACAATTGATTTCTTGATGTGAACCTCCTTTGTTAATTTTGGATTCTTACTGGTAATTATAAGGTTTGCGTTGAAAAACATCAGTTTTTTTAATATTCAGGGTGTGTATTTATTTAGTAAATGCAGCAATTTAAATTTTTGCTCTATCTACATCCGCCCCTAAGACAACGTACTGACCGAACTGACTGAATTTATGTTTGTCAAGTTTTAAAAACATCACCTTTATACTTAGTAAACATTTTTTTTTTTCAATAAATTAATTCTAAAAACAAACTCACATTCCAGGTTACATAGACTTGTCAAAACGACGTGTATCCGCTGAAGACATAGACAAATGTACGGAGAGGTATGCTAAAGCGAAAGCAGTGAACTCTATCCTGCGTCACGTGGCTGAACTCCTGCACTACGAGAGCTCTGAACAGTTAGAGGAGCTGTACAAGAGGACCGCGTGGCTGTTTGAGGAGAAATACAAGAAGAAGGCTTCAGCGTACGACTTCTTCAAACAGGCTGCTGTGTGAGTATCAAATAATTTTATATTATATGGTTTACTCAACATCTTGACTGGATCTTTGATTAAAGTACAATTATTTACAAAAATACTTGTGTTCGAACCCAGACAAGCACATTACTTTGTGTAATTTATTTCATCACCACTGCTCTCAAAATCGATGAAGGAAAATATTGTGAGGAAACCGGCATATTATTATCCTAGAACCAAAAACTAGAAGACATGTGCCAATTTAATCCACACTGAGCCAGGGTGGTGGATACGGTAGCGCATGTGCTCCTGGAGTGTAGCCCATACGCGAAATAAGCGCTTTGACATGGAGTTGCGGACACCAGCCCATCATACAATACAATTTTTCATGCTTGAGGCGGTTTAAGAATAGCGTATTTTTGCCCATATTTGGTATTTTTGTGGCATCTGTTGGTGCGTCGTTTACGCACACCTTTTGCCACACGCGCAACCTGGACGAACGCTTACGCAACTTACTCGCGCTTGTAAGCGCGAGTCGTAAGAGATACTAACATAGTATTACTACTGACAAAACCCACCGTTTTGAGTGAACACACGAAAGCGAGTGTGTACGCACGTTATATTTTTGGAGCACAAGAAGTTGAGCGCGTACGGTAAGCTGCTACGGACTTATACACGCCGAAAAATACGCTAGTCTGGATCTTCTAATGTATAAATTAAGTCTATCTAAAAAACATCCCTCCGGCAAGCCAAAGGAGGAGGTAGATTTTGGAGAAGGTGCTGGAGCGTCTGACTATAGAAAATTTGTATAAAGAGTTGTACATATGAGTACAATCTACAAGAAAAATATGATTTCAAAATCGTTGTCCTGTAATGTAATTGTTACCTTTGAAGTTTAGCAATAAAACTTAGTTTTCATATCTAAAACTAAGTTTTATTGCTAAACTTCAAAGGTAACAATTGTAGAGTAAACAATTTGCTTTCTAAAAAAAATATTTGCGGCTTTCAAAATGTTTACTGTTTCGGAGATATTATTTTTTTTTCGCAAAATTTATGGCCGAAAAACTGATTTTAGAAAACATCTTTTCTGAAAGAGAGAAAGATTTCAACTAAAATAAAAGAGGGAGAAATATGAATTTCCATTTGATTACTATGTAAATATTTCATGGTTTCCAATAATCTGATTCTTTGCAACAATATTATAAACAATATTTGAATTATTCGTGACGTAGTTATAGTATAGTTTTTTTTATAAGTACTTTAAATTAAACTGCTTATAGAATTTCTACGGTGTAAGTTTCACTTTTATAAAAAACAGCAGGATATATTTTCACAATTGGAAACACTAAACACTTGGAACCATTTGTGTGACAATACACTTACAGCCCATATAAAATAACCTATTTTTCCAGCGACCCCTCAGTCCTGAACGAATGTGGTCTGGACGAGAACACGAAAGAGGTCCTACTAGCCAACATCAAGCGGAAGCTAACGTCACAAGCGGTGAAGATCCGCGCGGACATAGAATGCGCCTGTTATGGCTATGAGGGCATCGACGCTGTACGTGCTGCATTGAAAGCTGGTCTTGCGTTGTCCACTGTGGACTTGCCCATCAAGATTAATCTAATTGCCCCACCTTTGTATGGTAAGTTAAGTAAAATTATTCAATCATTTATTTGTTTAAATATGTATTCTATTTTCAAATTGACATCTCAGTCACCGATACGAAACTTGTGTCGATGTAGAGGGAATAGTATACGTTGATAAATAGGCTTTCGTTTAGCCGCCATTCGCCTTATTGAAGCCATGATATGTGGGATAGTGTTGCTTAGATTGATACATTTATTTTACATAAATTTTATGACTGTGTTATGTTTTCAGTAATGACCACATCAACGCCTGAGAAAACGGACGGTCTCAAAGCCTTGCAAGATGCCATCGACAAAATAAAGGAGACCATAGACACCGCGGGAGGAGTATTCAATGTCCAGATGGCGGTAAGTAGATAATGAAAGCATAATACTAAAAGTTACCATTTGATGTGTAAACATGTATAATTTGTACATAAATGTATCAATGTGGATGTGAAGGGCTTAAAACAGGCAAACATCCAACTTGCTACCAGCATGCATTAATAAGCAGATGTCTGAATACGGACGAGGCAAATGGCATATGTGTCGGAGCAGACGCTGTTCTGTGGTTTCTGGCAAGCCCCATGGGAAAAGGTGTCAGTTTATGTATGTACACCTAAACTTCAGATTGGTACTTAGAAACTCGTTTTGGAGAACTTGATAAAACTTAATACTGCACAACATTTGCACATTTGCCCTTACTCCAATTTATTTGGGGTCAGTGCAGCATTTCTGCACGTACTGCTCTGTTGTGCTGTGCTGTCTATATATGAATAAATAATTATTGTATTCTACTAGCTGAAAAAAAAATACCCATTTTTGCAATATTTTTATTCCTGCTCCGCTCCTAATAGTCGAAGCGTGATGTTATACACACAAAAATATTTTTTCAATTTGAACCAGTAGTTCTTGAGATTAGCGCGTTCAACCAAACAAACTCTTCTGCTTTATAATATTATAGTATAGATTATATTTCTTTATGATCATAACATTCATAACTAGTTAATTATCTTCCTAACTATGATACACTATGTTACCACTTCCTAGTGAAAGATTAAATACAAGAAGCTCGCCTCCTCTGACTTGCAAATAACTTCTAGAATGTAGATGTACTGTTCAGTACACCTCAGGTCACCTCCTTCCCCTTCAGGGATAATGGGCATTATGTTATATTATGAAAAAATAAACTCTTTTACTTTATTTTTAAGTAGCTTGATGCCCGCGGCTTCGTCCATGTACTAAAACCTTCCTCGAAAACCACTTTATCCATTAATGAAAACAGCATGAAAGTCGGTGCAGTAGTTTTTGAGTTTATCTTAAACAGACAGACAGAGGCACAGCAACATGCACACCGCTATCTTTGAACTTCCTATTTCTAACTCAAGTTTTGACATTTGCACATAAATAAAATCACGTTTGTTGTGTGTTACAGCCTAAGGTAGTGACCGCGACGGACGAGGCAGAACTCGCGCGGCAAATGGAGCGCGCGGAGGCCGAGAACGCGGAAGTGGCTGGAGACTCCGCCGAGGAAGACGAGGACCAGGGTATGTAGCTGTTTGTTGTTGTTACAAAACTCTTTTTATTTATTAAAAATGCCTTGTATTGGCGCTTAAAAATATTGTGGTAAACTTTAAGTTTCTAAGGCTCATGTTCACCGAAAAGACGTGACATGTTCCCATACAAAAATGTGTTTTAAACAGCTGTTTTTAGATATACAGATCTTTCTGGTGAACATGGACCTAAAACATCTATTTTACAATTAATTGGTATATTGAGCATGTTTTTGTGAAACGCAATTTCAAAACGCGTCGTCCTCGATGAAAAGTCAGAGAAAAGTAGTTAAAGTTTTACTAAGATTTTTATTATAATATCGCTATCGCAATTAGTGCTTAAATAAAGCACATAATTATACTATTAGTAAAATTACTATAATAAGACCAACAAATTAGATGTAAATTTATTACAGGTAAGAAAGGTAAAATAAAAATCAACTATTTGCATATAAACGAAAATGGAAGTCGGTGGCAAAAAGTCAATAAAATATAAACAAACCGACTTCCATAACTACGCTGCAGCGCGAAATTACTTCCAGAACCTTCACTTCGCATCTTGGTGTGAAGTGACGCTTAGGTCAAAGAAAACTATTATTTTCTTGGGTTTTCTACCTAAATTAAAGATGAATAAAAACCTATTCACCACATAAGCCCTGGATGGAAACATCTAGAAGTCCGGGAGAGGCCAGGCCTTTGGCTCAGCAGTGGGATTACGCAGGCTAATAACAGTATCAGTAAATTCCTATTGTGTAACTTTTCCAGGTATGGGCGACGTTCGCGTGGAGGATGAACCGCAGCAGAACGGCGCGTCCGACGAAGATGAAGACTAGGCTCGCGAGATATACATACTATGATAGTACCGTCATGTTACTATACCTAATATACACACGTTTTATACATGCAATGCTTTCATTTGGTTACAACCTACAGATACCCTATCTCATCATCTGCCTAGCCTTTTCCCAACTATGTTGTGGCGTTTTTTACATGGAGCGACTGCCTATCAGACCTCCACAACCCTTTAGTACTGGGTAATACCATAGTAAAACGATACCAAACTTTCAGGCCACTGACTAACTGTAACGACTGTCAAAGATCTACAAATGACAGGCGGGACCAACAGCTTAACCTTTTGACCGCCACACCATAAACGCACGCGCGTGCCCTCCACGCCAAGCCACAATTTCATCTACTATTTTGTCACATATTTGTGTCGTTTGGCGTACAGAGCACGCGCTTGCTTGTCACGTATATGTGACAATGGCGTCCAAAAGGTTAAATACTATAGATTTTAAAGCATGTTCATGTCACTGTGATCTACCATAACGATTGGTCTGCGGCTGCATCCGGAATTGTACACTTACCATGTATATATACCATACCATACATATATATACCACCGTTTTCAGACAGATGCTCCTATCTATTAATGTATGAAGCTTCGTGTCGATTCTTATTTTGGTGACAAAAAATGCGCTTCCTCAGGAAATGAGGATGGCAACCAATCGTTTATCTTTTAAAATTAAAGTTCGCGAGTGCATTCGGAAGAAGCTGGCAGTTTCCTTACAACGGTAATGTTTTCGTCATTATTTGTCTTTTTATTATAGTATATCCGTGTAAATGTCTATTTAGTTTTATTTTAATATATATTTATAGTATTCGATAAATATGTATAGTATTTTACATATCTTTGTAGTGTATCGTAGTATTATTAAACTATTCTCAGATTTTCACAAATGACTCCTACCAGTGCTTGTCTCTGCATCACCTAAAGGTTGACTGGTAGAAAATGCCTGTGGCATTAAGTCCGCCTCTGTACTTTTGTGCTTGAAGTGTTAATAAATAAATACCTAGTAAAAACAAAAAGGATTTAGCAAGAAACTACAACTAGCAAATAAAAAATATGTAATCCAAACTAATATTATAAATGTGAAAGTAACTCTGTCTGTCTGTGTTTCTGTCTGTCTGTCTGTCTGTCTTTGCTTCACGCCTAAACTACTGAACCGATTTGTGTGAAATTTGGTACAGACATAGTTTGGAACTTGAGAAAGGACATAGGATAGTTTTTATTACAAAAAATAAAATAAAAAATAAAATGTATTCCGGACATACAGCGCTATCTATTGGTCAAGAGTCGGCATCAATTCAGTACTGCAAATTCATCGGAAAAATGCCACTCGCTGTAACCCTCTCTTTCTCTTATGTGACGCAGACGAAGTTGCGCGGGTCAGCTAGTAGAAAATATTTTTTCATCCCATCTATTCGAAAAAGACGACTTGGTTCGCCTTTAAGTGCACCCAAAGGTGGTGTTTTCTATAAGAAACTTTTAGCGGGCAGTAATGAGTTTTTAATCCTCTTTATAAGTGCGCCGCAATAATCTTTGCCGCGCACTTTTTGAATTTGGAACATCTTGTGTTCAGCGCCCAAGAAATCGAACGCAAATATTGTTTGAATAAAGACTGGCTGGTGCGACGGCCCATAGTAGCGCCGCGCGCCGGCTGAATACAAAAAAAAAAAGAAATAAAATTAAAAACGCGCGAACTATAGCCCGCGTTTTCGTCAATTTTCACGGATTGATAGAAATTCATGATTTTGTTTTGAAAAATGAGTTCTTCAAGTGACAGTGAAAGTATAGAATTAACTCCTGCCGGCGTAGCATGGCGTTCTATCTCTACTCTACCAAGACTCGACAAAGCTCTTTTCCATACTGACAATCGACAAAATGACAGATAAATGACAGATGTCCAAGACTCAAGACATGTCAAGTTGTATGGAAAAGAGCTTTGTCGAGTCTTGGTAGAGTAGAGATAGAACGCCATGCTACGCCGGCTGATAGTATTAGAACTGACGCAAGAAATGTGATGGATAATCTACTACCTGCAAAATCCCGGGAGAAATATATGAAAGCTTATGGTAATTTTATTGAATGGAGAAATTCAAGAGGCGCCAAGAATTTTTCAGAATCTGTGTTTTTGGCCTACTTCCAGTACTTAGCCAAAACTAAACAACCTTCCACACTTTGGAGTACCTACTCAATGCTAAAATCAACAGTCAGTTCTAATAACGACGTAAAACTGGACACATATTCGAAATTAATAGCGTATCTGAAGAGGATGTCTGATGGATTTAAACCTAAAAAATCCAAAGTGTTCTCAGTCAAAAACGTGGAGACTTTCCTTAATGAGGCACCCGACAACATCTTTCTTGCCGTAAAAGTAAGTAACTATGTATGTATATATGGTGGATTAGTAGCTAAAGTATAACCAGTGTTTTAAAATGCGCATTTTATTGTAACCTGTACTTCGATAGATAGGTAGGTACTTGTCTTATTCACATTCGGTTTTGTTACAGGTGGCTTTAATTTTCGGAGTACATGGAGCTTGTCGTGGCAATGAACTTTTAAAAATAACTGTTGATGATGTCGAAAATCACTCGGATAATTTACTGTAGTAAAGCTGACAGACACAAAAACAAAAATTGACCGATCCTTCGTAATCCGAGGAGAATACAAAACTATTGTACAGAAATACCTGGACCTGCGTCCTGCTGATATAAAGACCAATCGGTTTTTCATCCGTTATCAAAATGGCAAGTGCTTCAAACAAGTTATGGGAAAAAATAAAATTTCTTACATGCCACAAGAAATCGCTACTTATTTGAAGTTACCAGATATCAAGCTATATACAGGACATTGTTTTCGTCGCACTTCTGCTACCCTGTTGGCAGATTCTGGAGCGGACTTAACTGTTCTCAAGCGACATGGAGGATGGAAGTCGAGTGCTGTAGCAGAGGGATATATAGAAGATTCCATTGAGAACAAGGCGAAAACATGTGAACGCATCGTGGAAAACATTAAATTGCAACCTTCAGTTAATCCATCCATGCCACTGTCGCCGCGCCCATCTACATCCAAACAAAGAGATTCACCGTCACATTTTCCTCAAAATGAGCCACATTCTGACATTATTTCAAACACGCAGAATAAAATTAAATCTACAACAATCTCTATTCCTAATAAAACTGTAACAATTAATTTTCAAAATTGTGAAAATGTCTCAAATGTAAATATAAGTTTTTAGTTGTTTTATTATTAGATACTACTTAATTTCAATTTAGTTGTTACTCTGTTTCATTAAATATCAATATTACAATAAAATATGAGGCGCCTTTTATTTTCTCATAGTGGGTGATGAAAAGTAGAGTGTATCACTCGGGCGCAAAATATATTTTTGGCTCGGGCGACGTACTTTGAATCCCTCGCTACGTTCAGGATTCTACTAAAGAATCACTCGCTACGCTCGGGATTCTACTCTAGAATCCCTCACTTCGCTCTGGATTCAAAAAAGCGCCCTCGCCGTAAAAATATTATTTTGCTCCCTTATGATACAATCTACTATTATTTACTTAGCATACACTTAGCTTAGCATCACGCCTTTTTTTTTTTTGTTGGTGGGATATCATCAAATGACTTCTCCCGCTCTGAGCGGAGCGGGAGGGAGTGTCAGACTCTTACTGACTAAAGCCGCGGCCGCGGTATCTCTTTCGAACAGGCCCGCAACCCCGGCAGGCTTCGGCCCTTGCGGGCCCCACCCCTTATGCTGACATCTCTTTGAGGCGCGCGTGGAACACAAACGCGCCGTCGACACGGCCTGTCGTCGTTAGACGGCCGGACGGCTAGCTAGCCCATAGCCAGCCATCCACAGGCCCGCATCTACGGTGGCCGGTAGCCACCACTTGGCCCCCGACGCCCGCTGCGTCTCCCGCAGAGATGCAGAGATGTACCAAAAAGTACCCGTTTATTTCGCCAGTTATGTTTAAGTCCCGTGTAATAGAGTGAACTGCTAATGAATCATTCTTGCTGGATAAACCCAGTAACACTGCCCGACCCGGAAGCTGAACCGAGGACCTCAGGCTTAGTAGTCGCACTTGAGACCAATGGATCAACGAGGCAGTCTTTTGCATTTGCATACAGGATGCAGTAGCTCAGGGACGTATCTAGAGGGGGGGGGGGGGTAGTTGGGATTTATCCCCCCCCCCCCCGAAATCTGACTTATATTAAACGGGATCATAACCACTGCGAAGTATGTAAATGATAGTGCGATTTTTACACAGTTCACATGGTTGTTTCAATGTTTGTCCCCCCCGAACCAAGTCTTGATACGTGCTTGGTGGAACCCTCTTGACCGCCAGAACATAAACGCACGTGCGTAGTACCCTACACGCCAAGCCAATTTCACCTACGCACCATTTTGTCACATATTTGTGTCGTTTGGCTTACAGGGCCGCTTGTTTGTCGCGTATATGTGACTATGGCGGTCGAAAGGTTAATCAGCTTTGTTTCCACACTTGGTAGACCTCATATCAATCTACACTAATATTATAGAGGATTTAAGTTTTTGTTTGTTTGTTAAGATTTAACTCAAGAACTGCTTAACCTATTTCAAAAATTATTTCACCGTTAGAAAGCTATATTTTTACCGAGTAACAAAGGCTATAAAAAAATATATTGATATCATGCAAATTAGCATAGCTAACATAATTTTCGCGGGCGACGCGACGCGACGTGCTAGTATTGAATAAAACCACAGAATATCATACATAGTATAATATTACATCATTTATTTACAAATAAAACTATTTACAATACAGGTGGTAACATAATAGATCTCAAATCACATTTAAAACAATATCATTCAATAACATTCTATAAAAGTAACATTTTAATATAACAATAAATATTTTTTATACTTTTTTACCATTTATTCTATTCAGTTTGCTTCTATGTACCTTGTCAAAGAATAAAAGACCCGCCGCCTTTTCTATTGACTCGGGTGGTACCTGTAACAAGAATAATACTATTATGTAAAATAATAATACATTTAAACTTGGTTGCTTAATAATAACAACTTGTGGCTAAATAATAACAGCCACAAGGATCGATCTTCAAGGTTACGCTGTGGTTTCCAAAGTCGGCCAGTAGATGGTGACCATTCATTACATACCGAGTAACTACCGTGCCTCGGAAAGCGCGCCAAGCCATTGGTCCCTGCTGTCATTTATGTCAGTTCTTACAGGTAGTCAGTGAGTCTGACAACCAGTCTTACCAAAGGGTTGTATTACCCAGTACTAGTGTCCGACCGAAGGTGCAATTTTGGCCGAAGCCGAAGCCGATTAATCGGTGTTCACCAAAACCTTCGGCCGAAGCCGAAGCCGAAGGTGATGGATGACCTTGAGAATGCGATAGTTATTATAATCTTAGAATATACTACATATTCTGAGAGCTTTAGAGATTTAGCCCAATTACGAGCCGAGTGACCAACGTATTTCGATGCGTTCGGGCCGGTGCGGTGAAACGCTGCTCTGCTCTGCGCACTCTCCGTCTCGCTCTAGCATTGTTTAGTAAATTTCAAATTTTGACAACTAGCAAACCTTCGGCTTCGGCCAAAGCTTCGGCTAATTTTTGGCCGAAGCCGAAGGTGCTTTTTTTGGCCGAAGGTGGCCGAAGCCGAAGCCGAAGCATCGGTCGGACACTACCCAGTACTCAACTGGGTTGTAAAGGTCAAATAGGCATTCACTTCATGTAAAATACTGGTATTCAGCTGCATCCGGTTAGACTGGAAGTCAACCCCAATATATATAGTTGGAGACCGAACAAATGACAGTCACGGGACAAACGGCTAAAAGCTTACGCAGACCTTATGGCAAGGGATTTTTACCAACGGACGTTCAAACCGTATTAGCATAGAAATGCTCGTACGACGTAAATTGCTATGCTTTAAAATAATGCCGCGGCATCGACGTTTGAATATCCATTGGCAAAAATTTTAATCCCTTGCCATGCACGGTGGAATCTCGGTATGTAATGGGTGAGTATTCTCATTACTGAATATTTTTTTTAAACTTTTGACCGCCACCGCATAAACGCACGTGCATGCCCTCCACGCCAAGCCACAATTTGATCTACTATTTTGTCACATATTTGTGTCGTTTGGCGTACAGGGCACGCGCTTGCCTGTCACGTATATATGACAATGGCGTCCAAAAGGTTAAATACTATAGATTTTAAAGCATGTTCATGTCACTGTGATCTACCATAACGATTGGTCTGCGGCTGCATCCGGAATTGTACACTTGCTTACCATGAACGCTGCGACAGGTGTCTCACTAGGTATCTTCTGGTTATGCATGACGTAGGCCTCCATATCGAGCGAGCCGTCTTTGGCCTCGGCCACCACCACCTTGTAGAAATGCGTGGGCACCGCTACCGTGTTGGCACCGATTACTTGGTAGCGGACATAGGATTTACCGTCCGATTCTTTCCTGAAAACAAGCGGAACACAAATTAAATTATCGCGCATGAATTCACCGCTAGGGGCGCTCGTGTAGAGTAAGGTCTTCCGAAATGTCAGATGTCATAGTGTTCGCGCGTTGCGTGCTTTTTTTATCACGTATTTTTACTAATATTCACGATTATGGTCTAGATTAAACCATTTCTTATTAATAATTACTTGAATATTTTAAGTAACGAGTTTGATTTTCAATACCGGTAAAATGGGGGGAATAGGGATCCAGGGGTGAATAGAAACAAAACTTTGAAAGAGATTTTATCGCTGATCTTATATTGTATATTGCTAACAAGGTACCTTTATAATTAAGTATAATTTAGTTAACACAATAGAGTACTTGTTGGTACCTTATCATGTGAATTGAACGTTAAAATCCATTCCAAAGTTTTGTTTCTATTCACCCCTGGATCCCTATTCCCTCCATTTTACGGTATCTAATTTGTTAGTAGTTTGAGGAAAAAATATTTTTAAATGTTTAATGCTAGCTCATATTAGGGGTAACATTGTAAACATGAAGCTAAAGTATGCACAATATGCAATAAAATAAACTTTTTATGAAGTTACTGGTACTTTATAGTATCAAATAGAATGAATGACTTACTCGCCAGTGGCGCCATCTAGTGAACTCAAAAACGATAGATTTCGTTTTGTTTTATTTCCATAAACAATTTTTTTTAAGTTGTTTTTTTTAGGATGGAAACGTGAATAACTCTTTTGTAAATACTATGAGCCGCATGGTAGGTCTTCAAGAAAACCTTGGAAAATTCAGTGCTTAACTTATACTATTTTTTAAAACAGACACTACAAAAAAATGGTCACTTTACCTAGGTAAGTACAGTGGTCCTGTGCAGCAGTACACGTTGGTATAAACTTTGGTTAAGTTACGCACATGTCTCTCTAAATCATTCCACGCATGTCTGTTGAAACCTTCTCCTACCTGAAAACAATGAAAAAATACTATTATGAAATAAAATTAGTCATCTTGAATCAGCTAACTAGTCACCAAATTACGGTACATACAAGCAGAGATATAAGTAGGCAGTTCCAGACATTTTTTGTATTAAAATGCGATGCTCTCCGGCTCATTGCGATTGTATTGTAACTTGTGCTTAGCTTTAGTAGGAAAGTAAACTGTAAACATATCCCTTCTTTTAATGCACTGATGAGATGGTGGCAGTGAAGGAATGGTGCGTAATTATAGCATTGGTGGTAGAAATGCTTAAACCCCTTCCATTTATTTAACAACCATCCGCAAATGGTGCTGTTTGCTGATGATACTTCTTTAATATTTAGGATAAACAGACGTGCCACAAATCTTGACGACGTAAATTTCGCCCTACTGCAGGTTCATAATTGGTTTACCGCTAATAATTTAGTACTAAATGGGAATAAAACTAAGTGCATAAGATTTGCTTTACCAAATGTCAAATGTAGTGATTGTGACATAGTATTGAATCAAGAGAAACTTGAATTTGTCAATAAAACGGTTTTCTTGGGAATTACGCTCGACCACAGGCTACAATGGGGTCCTCATTTAACATCTCTTGCAGGCCGGCTGAGCTCAGCAGCGTATGCTGTTAGAAAAATCCGTCAATTTACTGATGTTGATACGGCGAGGATAGTCTATTTTAGTTATTTTCATAGTATTATGTCATACGGTATTTTACTATGGGGACGGGCTGCAGACATCGAGTCTATTTTTGTTCTGCAGAAAAGAGCCATCAGAGCCATATATGAATTACGTAGACGTGATTCTCTAAGAGAACTGTTTAAGGAAATTAATATCATGACAGTACCTTGTCAATATATCTATGAAAACATCATGTATGTTAGGAAAAATCTGCATTTATTCAGTAAAAGAGGTGACAGACACCACTATAATACTAGAAATAGGGACCAACTAGTTCAGCCAGGTTTCAGGCTTGCTAAAGTAGATTCATCTTTCATGGGGTACTGTTTAAAATGTTACAATAAAATACCTCCCCACATTTTACAACTGAATGAGACGAAATTTAAATCTTGTGTAAAACGCACACTATGTAGGCAAGCATATTATAAGCTGGGAGATTACATTGAGGATAAAAATCCTTGGCTAAATGCTGGTCCTGCTCCGCAACCATAGGTGCAAACTTATTGGACAATATTATTGTGGTAGCTGCAGAAGATTGTAAAAATATTCTTGCATTGTATAGATTCCATCTCTTAGTATTGTATAATTGCATAGCACATGTGTGAGTACCATGTACTGTAAAGCTACCATTTGCATTTAGTTATCTTTCATTGACTTGAATATGCCTTGGTGGCTGAGAGAATGTCATGCTTGCTTAAATGTCTTGCTGATGGTGGCGGGTGGGTCGGGTCATTTAGTTCCCTTCAATATGGTTGAATTTAATGGCGCTGATCCATGCGTCATGTTCGTGAACGGGCGCTGTCAGTCAGGACTGGTCATCTCTTAGCTGCCATGGATCATTTGAATTGCTTTATTTTATAAATTGTTGATTTATTTCTTTTTTTACTCTGGACGCTCTTATTGTGCACGTCTTTCTACATCGTTCTCACATATATGTATAATCTCAACATGAAAGATGTAACCAAGATTTTGTAACAACATTTTTGATTGAAAAGAGTGTCCATGGAGTTTCTTGCCCGTTCTTCGCCATAGAGATCTACGCTAGGGAATGGGCAACTACAGTACATTCTCAAGTTATTATGCCTTGTGTCTGTGACTGTAGCCTTTTTTTTTTCTCGTTTTATCGACATTCAAAAGTGCCGTAATGGTCTAGTTGAAATAAATGATTTGAGTTGAGTTGAGTTGAGAATTTTAAAATAAGTAAAACCACAGACCAGATAAAAGAGGTTAGAAGGGCTTTGTAGGCGTGGCCGCTCATATAAGTAAACGCTCATATCTCAATCGATTGCTCATTGGTCACCGTAACATAATTATATGTGTGAGTGCACATCAAGCACAGTTTTTGCGCTAGTGTCACACTAGCAAGCTCGCGATCTAAGTGTGAGTAGTTTATTTGTGTGCGTAATGCATGTATGTATGGGTCTCTTGCTTGTAGTAGTAGAATTACGGAATCAGGAACTATTTCCTTTCTAACCTCTTTTGCTCTACTATTACCCTTGAGAGTAACTCTTGCTATGCTATGTTATTATGTTTACCTGAGGAGCCATATTGGTGAGGAAGAACGTCTGATCCACATGCTTCTGAGAGAGCCGGTGGTTACCAGCAGCTGCCATGTGGCCACGGTCGAACCCTGACCCTTTGTAGTCTGTATTCTGTGACCTGGAATGGGGAAGGCAACTGTAAATCGAATGCCGCTAGCATCATTGGTTGAAAATCTGTCAATATCATTTTTTATTTTAAAATAGCTTGACATCATTGGTTAGTTTGGGACAAAGTTATGGACACTCCATCTACAATCAGCTTTGACCAGCCCCATTATCCTCGTGTATGCCGTAATTATAGACACAGTTAAAAATTCATTGGGTCTTGTGCGGATCTACGTACACACCAATAAGATATGCTGCTTTCTCAGGTGCCTGCTGTCAAAACATCCTTAGAATTCTTCAAATAGTTCTTGTACTTCGTTTAGTTGATTCGTAATTTTCCTGCCCCTGTCCCATGTAATTTGGGGTTGGCGCAACACTATAACTTACTGGTTTTTCTTAGGTCTTCCTCTCCCTAGCCATCCACCAATATTTATATTTACAGCTCTTTCAGTGATGAAAGAGGATACATGTAAATGAGACTTAAAAAGAAAGAATATATTCAAATTCAGATAGTTGTTCTATGTGTCACTCATCGTCTGTCTGTTCTGTCATCTTGTAAAAATCTATATTAAATAAAATTCACGTATGTACTCGTAACATGGAATTTTACTTATCTAACATGGTAGCATGAGCGTTTAAATATTAACAATTGGAAAATTGTTAATAATGGTTGACGTACGTGAAGCAGTTGCCGATGGTGGGGGTGCGCCTCACCGATCTGGGAGATTAGTTGAAAGCATCGAAAAGCTGGATGGAGCGTCAAACTACGCTACTTGGAAGGTGCAAGTAGAACTTTATTTAGTAATGGAAGATCTCTGGGAATTTATAGAGGAAACACCATCAACTGCTGTTGGTCTTAAGTTGGATAAGAAGGTACGTGCAAAGATGCTGTTAATGGTTAAACCGCATTGTTTGGTGCATGTGAAGAAAGCAACTAAAAAGAAAAAGGAAAGCTGGGGTGCTTTGAAAGCTGCCTTCGAAGACCAAGGAATTAATAATAGATGTCGATTGCTGGGACGACTAGTTAGTCAGAAGCTGAGCATGCATAGTAGCCCACGAGTCTACGTCACTGAGATACTGTCGCTAGCCAATCAGCTTGCAGATATGGGTAAAGAAGTAGATGATGAGTTACTGGCTGCACTTATGCTACAAGGACTAGGAGAACAGTATGAGCCGATGAGGATGGCTATCGAAAATAGCAATTTAACGTTAACAACAGATTACGTTAAAACTAAATTGCTACAGATTGATGTTACTTCAACAAATGAGGATTTGTCGCAGAATGCTTTGAGTGCTGCTAAAAAGAGAAGCAATTGGAAAGCAAATGAAAAGGGCAAAGGAAAGATGGCAAATAAGAAGATTGAATGCTATGTGTGTGGGGAAGGACATAAAGCTCGTTTTTGCCACAAGAAGCATTACAATCATGCACACACCACACATACGGCACTCCATACCTATAGAAACGTTTCGCAAGAGTGGATTTTGGATTCTGGAGCGTCATTTCATATGACCAACAGGAAAGATTGGCTAAACAACTATGAGAGGTTGAATGAGCCAGTCCAAATATCATGCGCGAATGGGAATAGGGTAGAAGGTGAAGGCCGAGGTGATGTCTGTTCAGATGAATTGAACGTGAGTGTAAAGGGAGCTGTTTTTGTGCCGAAGTTAGCTACGAATCTGTTAAGTGTAAGTACATTAGTGAATCGAAATTTTATAGTAGTATTTTCGAAAAGAGGTTGTGAGTTGTATAAGTCCGAAGAATGTCAAGTGAATGGCAAGGTTGAGTTGGTATGTAAGGAAGAGAAAGGGATTTATCTAGTTAAGTCCAATTCTAACCCTCACATGTTTTCAGCTTTAAAAACAAAAGTTGATGATGAAGTCCAGCTATGGCATCGCAGACTTGGACATTTAGGACTTGCCAACATGAAGATACTACGTGACAAACTGGCTAGAGGTATTAGTTTCAAGGATCCAGACTCAGTACAATGTGTGTCGTGCTTGAAAGGTAAGCAAACCACATTACCTTTTCCGAAACAGAAGAGTACGCGTGCTACTGAACTCCTCGAATTAGTACATAGCGATGTTTGTGGGCCAATAGAAACTGCTTCATTTGCAGGGTATAAATATTTTCTGACGTTTATTGACGACAAATCGAGAAACACATTTGTTTATTTTTTGCGAAACAAAAGTGAGGTCTTCTCGAAGTTGGTAGAGTTTAAAACACTTGTTGAAAATCAGACTGGTAAGAAACTCAAAGCGATCAGGACGGACAACGGAACCGAGTACGTCAATGAACGTGTAAATAATTTTCTGCGTAGTAATGGTATTACCCATCAGCTGACAGTGGAATACACACCGCAACAGAATGGAGTGAGTGAGAGAGCAAATCGTTCAATCGTAGAACGAGCCCGAAGTATGCTTGAAGAAGCGAAACTTGACAAGAAGTATTGGGCTGAAGCTGTCAATACTTCGGTTTATCTGAAAAACAGATGTCCTACACGTGCTGTTAAAGGGATGACGCCTGAAGAAGCATGGTCTAAAAGAAAGGTTGACCTGAGGCATTTAAAGGTATTTGGTTGCCGGGCGTTTATGCATGTTCCGAAACAGAAACGGAAGAAGTTTGACTCAAAGACTAAAGAACTACTGTTTGTCGGCTATTGTGAAACAACTAAGGGTTATCGACTTTTAGACCCTGTGACACATCGCTTAAACAAAGCAAGAGACGTAGTTTTCTTTGAAAATCAAATCAAGATTCATGCAAAAGATACTGATGAAATTGTAGAAATGATGCCATCAGATAACGTCTGGGAGAGACCTTTAATGACCCAAGAAGTTAATGCTCCTGATGAAGCTCATCAAGTAGAACAACATGAAGATCGACAACAAAATGATGAATTTTTTGAATGTGAAGAAGTGGAAGTTCCTGAATCTGAATTGGAGAACAGTAATAGTTCTGGACTCGGATTGGAAAACACTTGTGAACAACAATGTGTGGAAAATACAGTTGAAGGAGTGGATGTTTCCGAAACTGAAGTGCAAGGCAGTGAAGGTCCTGTCCTGGAATGTGAAAACATGCACGATATTCCTGAAAGAAGATATCCTCTTAGAGAAAGGAAATTGAGAAATTTTGATGATTACCTTCTCTATTATGCAGAAGAAGATATAAAGGAAGACCCTATAACTATAGAAGAAGCTTTATCAAGAGTTGATAAGGATAAGTGGCATAAAGCTATTCAAGAAGAGCTTAATGCATTGAAGAAAAGCAAAACATGGGAGTTAGTAGAAAAAGCTAATGGCTACTGCGTAGATTCTAAATGGATTTTTAGAATAAAAAAGGAGCCGGGGAAGATAAGGTACAAGGCGAGACTCGTAGCCAGAGGTTTTTCTCAAATAAAAGGGGTAAACTACAACGAAACATTTGCACCTGTAATACGCCACAGTACTTTGAGGCTACTTTTGGCTCTAGCTGTTGAAAATAATCTAAAAGTTGATCAGATGGATGTGGTCACCGCATTCTTAAACGGAGACTTAAAAGAGAAGGTTTATTTGAAACAACCGAAAGGTTTTGAAGAAAAAGGTAAAGAAGGACATGTCTGTCTACTGAAGAAAGCTATTTATGGTCTTAAGCAAGCACCCAGAGCATGGTACGAGAAATTGAACAAGGTGTTGTTAGACATAGGTTTCAAGAGATGTGAAACTGAACCATGTGTTTACAGAAGAAAGAAACATGACTGTATGATGATTATAGCAGTTTATGTAGATGATATTCTAATCTTTTGGAACAATGAGAAGGAAAGAGTAAAATTGAAAAAAGAACTTCAAAGAAAGTTTGAAATGAAAGATCTAGGTGAGGTAGATATTTTTCTTGGAATGAAAATCAAATGTCAGGACAACTCTATACAACTCAACCAAACTGAGTATCTTGAGAGAATTCTGAAGAAATTTGGAATGAGTTCCTGTAAGAGTGTAAAGACTCCTGTTGAAAGTGGGATTAAACTTTTAAAACCACAGGATAAAAATTACATTCCACCAATTGAGCTGCCATACAGAGAACTAATTGGTTCGTTAATGTACTTAGCCGTATGTTCAAGACCTGATATCTCATATGCAGTTAGCTATTTGAGTCAGTTTAACAGCTGTTACGATAAAACACATTGGGCAGCTGCAAAGCGTGTGCTAAGATATTTGAATGCTACCAAAGAATTCGGACTAACATTTAAAAAGACGGGGAATAAGCTTGTTGGTTATGTAGATGCTGATCACGCAGGCGATGTGTGTGATCGAAAATCATACACTGGTTTTGTATTCACACTTGGAGGTGGTCCCGTAGCATGGGAAAGTCGTAAACAAACGACAGTAGCACTCTCAAGTGCAGAATCTGAATATGTGGCACTTTCAGAGGGGTGTCGAGAGTCTGCATTCTTAACTGCACTTCTAGCTGAGTTGACTGGAATTCATGAAGTCATAGAGTTATTAAGTGATAGTCAGTCTGCGATTCAAATTGCTGAGAATCCAATGCATCATCGAAGGACAAAGCATATAGATGTGAGGCATCACTACATACGGGAAATGGTGAGAATGGGCAAGGTAAGGCTAAGTTATCTTCCGACGAACGAGATGCCTGCAGACGTTTTTACGAAAGGGCTTAGCAGAGAAAAGCATGAAAGATGTATGAAAGGAATGCAAGTTTGAGGAGGAGTTGGACTGGCTCTAGGATCTCATTTAAGGAGGAGTGATGAAAGAGGATACATGTAAATGAGACTTAAAAAGAAAGAATATATTCAAATTCAGATAGTTGTTCTATGTGTCACTCATCATCTGTCTGTTGTGTCATCTTGTAAAAATCTATATTAAATAAAATTCACGTATGTACTCGTAACATGGAATTTTACTTATCTAACATTCAGTCTCATTTGTTCCCTCCCTCCTCATCATCCATACCAAGACAGAAGATCTTATAATTGTACACCCTAGAGCAGGGGTATTAAAGAGGGCCAAATTTAGTATTGTTGTATCCGTAAGCTAAAAGAAATGTAAAGTGACCTCTAAATTTAAATAAAAGATGCTTGGCCGGACTTGACTGCAATGATGTGGTCTGTCTGAGGTGGGGTGGGTAGTTTAATATGGCATGAGAATAACTGACTTATGAGGCATTTTTTATAAAATTATAAACTTACTAAAAATAGCTTGCAGGTCAAATGAAAGACCTATGTGGGTCGCTAGGTAAATAAAGGTGGTTGAATAATAAGTGAGTTCTCACCTAAAGACCGTACGCAAAATACGAGCCTTGATGTGGAGTTGCGGACACCAGCCTGTTATACAATACTATACAATACTTACCTAAAGAATGGATGTATGCTCTCATCAGGTTTGAATTCACATTTGCTTCTGTCCACCTGGTCGTTCTTTGCTATGTGTGCCTGCGTGATGTGCTCAAACACCCAGTTTGGCACTCGGTTGCGGCGGTCATAGGACAGTATGAAGTCATCGAAGGACCGCACATTGTCCAAACTAGGAAAGCCGTATTTCATTATTTGTGAGACCTGAAATTTTTGTGTCACAATTTTATTAAAAATTAAAAAAAAAACCTGCCCTTGTTGAGTCTCTCGTTTCTCTGGTGGTCATGCTACATGGGCTGGTGTGGGAAATGAAAATGATAACTATGTGCTTGCTGATTAGGAACTTTTTTAAGGCTGAAATGGCTGGCAATGGCTCAGAGTAAGTAAGTAAGTAGTGAGTCGGAAATCGAGTAGTATCTGGTTTAACTGCAAGCTGGTGTTAACATATCGTGGTTACGTACTTGTACACATAACTGAATTCAAAAGCGATTTTCTCCAGAAATAACCATTACAACATTTCGATAAGAGTATTAGAGTTTAGAGTGAAAATGACACACTTAAAGCTTGACCTATACGAATTTTACCCGATCTCTAGCGCCACCGGTTTCCGTGAATGGAGTAGCTGCCGACACCGTGCCGAAGACTGGCAGGCCTGGCATGCTCTTCAGACGTATACCATCAACAATAATTGAGTCATTCCAAAGAAAATTATGGAATTTATCCGTATTTTGTCCCACATAAAATCCGGTCAGCCCAACAGCACTCAACTGAGCGATATGCATAAGCCGCTTACGAATCATTCTGTATTTAGGTTGATATCAATAAATTAATGTGATTCAGTACTTTTGTTTTACGTATTTAAGTCAATATTCATAAAATTATTGTGTTTCAAAGCACGTAACAAACCAAGATTTAGGTTATTTGACTGTCAAACTGTCCTGTCATTGCAAATGACAGTGACAGGATAGCTTCACATTATTCACAGCACAGTCAAATTCTGTTTCTGAAAGCTGCCAGTGCCAGGCGTTTGGAATGAGAGGTTTTCTTTTTGAAAATTAAAAAAAAAACGTTTCCATGAACTCGATTGACAGCGTTGATCTGACTACAGACCCCGTATTCACAAACGTTCGACTCGTTTCCGATTCGACAACTCGTATATCTGTCTTCTTCTGGCATTACGAAAACGACCGAGATAGACATACGACTTCCCGAATGTTCCGTTTATTTCTGATGGTTGGTAATAATGATCATTGCCTATGGTTTTTGAACGCATTAGAGAGGGTTTATGATATTTGGGTAGATAAAATAAAATTATGTGTCGTTCTGTTCCTTGCAGTAACGTAACGAGATCAGTGCCATCTATCCAGCGACTAGCGAAGAGTTGAAAAAGAAAATCCCTCATTCGTTTGACCAACATAGAGCTTTTTGAGATTGATTGGATTCAACAGTGTTGGTTAGTCTAGGTCTCTAGTTTTTTGAATGCTTAAGATAAAATGAAAAATTCTAAATTTGACTGAATAAAATCCAGGCACTCAATATTTGACACATTATTTTAGTCATCTGTTGCTGTCAAAACGGTTTCATTCCAAATCCCTGTGACCTGTGTAGTTTACCATATATTTATTGCTATCGCGTTTTAAATACTTGCATAAGAGCAAGTGCGCATTACAAAATAACACTCACATACCTGGAACACGATTAGCTGTCGTGGGTATTCCGACTGAAACGAAATCTTTTAAAAATTTCTTGTAATATAATAAATCAAAAATCCTGATAAATTATATTATTAACTCGGCTTCCATAGTTTAACTTATTTTCTTGGACACCAAGACGAAGAGGACAAGCATCATGAGGAATTTTCTTATGAAAACAGACCGCACTCTTGCCGCTGTTTTGTCGAAATTTAAATATAGTACAGCTGCAAAATCTGTAGCTTCAGTGCAAATAAAAGACAGAGAATTTATAGCAGACGATTACACTAACGTCACTCCTAAAATTATATCATATTTGGGTAAGAATCTGCACTTGCAGAAAAATAACCCATTGGGAATCGTAAGGCAAAGAATTGTCAACTATTTTTACTCTTCGTTCACTCATAGAGGGCACCCTACATTTAGTATTTACAATAACTTGTCTCCTATAGTCACAACGAAGCAGAATTTTGATGACTTGTTGATTCCGTCTGATCACCCGAGCAGGGCGAAGTCTGACTGCTATTATGTAAATAGAGGGAATCTCCTGAGAGCTCACATGACCGCACATCAGAGTGAACTGTTGCGGTCTGGTCTGGACAACTTCCTGATGATCGGAGATGTGTATAGGAGGGATGAAATTGATTCTACACATTATCCTGTATTCCATCAAGTGAGCGACACTGTGTATTTGTTTTTATTAATTTCAAGAAATAATGTTGATCAAGTATTTCACAAGAAGGAATAGAACACAAGTGCGAGGAATAGGGAGAGGTCATATGTGGGTGATGGCGCAGGCACATCTGAAGGCTGAATCCTACTGAGAATCCAGCTTTTGTCCAGAGGCTCAGTCTTTTCTATGGTGTGGTTTTTCTGTTGTAACTCTTACTACTCACAACAAATCATCTACATGAGTAGGTTCATAAGTAGTCAGACTTATTCCGGCAATTTTTTTTTTTAAATTTATTTATGTATAACTTATTCTATTTCAGGTAGACGCAGTCCGATCACAGCGTAGAGAAGAGCTGTTCCCAGAAAAACCGGATCTAGACATATTTGAGCCAAGCTATGACAAGACAAATCCTCATTCCTTTATAAACTCCATTGATGACCCAATGAAACAAAGCTGCCATACTTTAGAAGCTGCAAAATTAATGGAGACACAACTAAAAAGTCACCTCATTGGTCTTACTAAATTGTTATTTGGCGAAAATATAAAATACCGATGGGTTGAAGAGTATTTCCCATTCACTCACCCATCTTGGGAGCTTGAAATATTCTACGAAAACAAATGGATGGAAGTCTTAGGCGGCGGTATAGTTAGAAACGAGATTCTTGTCAATGCAGGGCCTTCAAACACCATTGCATATGCATTTGGTCTTGGCTTAGAGAGACTTGCAATGGCTTTGTATAAAATCCCTGATATTCGGTTGATGTGGAGTACGGATTCAGGGTTTTTGACACAGTTTGAGAATTTCGACGTAAATGCAAAGATTACATATAAGCCTGTCTCATCGTATCCTCAGTGTACAAATGACATCTCATTTTGGTTGCCTGAAAACTTGACCATCGATACATTTATGAGCAATGACTTCTATGATGTAGTCAGAGATGTTGGAGGTGATATTATTGAACAGGTTTGTTATTTTATTTATCTTATCTTTGTATTTAATATAAAAATGGGTATCAGTTTAGAACTAGTATTGCCATGTTTCTAAAAAATGTTGGTTCCAGCTTGAAAGATAGGCGAGGTGCGGAGCACGGGGGGGGGGGGGGGTCGTTAGTTTGCCGAAACCATGAGAGATCTCACATGATAAAGCATCTTGTTTGTCTGATGTTTTCTTTTTATATTGTCAAGTTACTGCTGACCCGGCCTGACTACACCAGTAGTCCAGAGCCAATTTTCTCCATATTTCGCTTTCTTCTCAGACTAACCCCAAGAACAGATAATCTTGTTATATGCCCGAACGTTAAATGTGTCAATTATCAACCACATATCCACAAAAAAAGAACATTTTCTTACAATATATTATATTTTTCAGGTGCAACTCAAGGACAAGTTCGTTCACCCGAAGTCAAACATGCACAGCCTGTGTTACAGCATTGTATACAGACATCTAGAGCGCACGCTCACACAGGCAGAGGTCAACCAAGTTCACAAGGAGATTGAGAAGGCTGTGGTCGACGCTTTTGGTGTGGCCATTAGATAAAATATTATTTATTAATATATTTTGTTGAATATATTTTGTTGAATTTCAAGTGGATTGTTTTATTTGAGACAGAGCAGTGCACAGTGGTGTCAAGGTGGGATTTGGTCTAAAGAGTTTGTTATAAATGTCACCTGTTGTACTTTTACACAAGTCTTAGGGCTTTATCACGCTAACGACTTGCGAGTGAATTGGAAGCGGGGCAAGTGCGCAGCAAACTCGCGAGTTCGCAACGTGTGCGCGGCGAACACGCCGCGGGTGTTTTGTTCAATCATTAACTTTTGTTTTTCTTCGCGGCGTGTTCGCCGGGCACATGTTGCGAACTCGCAGCGAGCTCGCTGCGCACTCGCTAGTGTGATAAGGCTCATAATGTACTTAGTAAATCACTGGTCACATCACAACATTACATGTTTCGAGAAAGCGTGATTACGAGAATAGGTTCTATTGAAACAAAAACGAGAAAGTTTGTTGATGTGGTAGGGTGCATGGTCAAATTATTGTACCATGGTAGGGTGGAGGCAATGGTTCAATGAATGTTAAGCCGTGTACGTACGAACAAATTTGTTGGGTTTCATGATACGCAACAACTTGCTTCGCACGTGCGTACCACTAACGAACATCGAATACTCTGTTCATCAAACATATTTGCGGCGATCCTTTTAGTATGTTCTGTATGGACGGTGTTCGAAGAGCTTTAATAAATGTTATGTAACAAAACTGTTCATATAGATCTTGGCGGAGCGCGGGCGGGGCGGCAGAGGTAGCTAATCCATGAATCACTGCGAACACCAAAAAACGCTCCGCTACTTCACAATCGACCACTTCCAACGGCGCCGCGGCGCCGTCATGGCTTATTAAGATAACGACTGTTTGTGCGCGAACTCGACTCGAACTATGTTCGCATTCGTGTTCGAATATGCCGTCCATACGTACGAACCAACTGTTCAGATTTGATGTTTGTGTTCGCTATGTTCGTGTTCGTACGTGCGTACACGGCTAGGTGTCTTATACAGGTTGTCCAAATACTATCAAAAATCGCGAAACATACATAGGGTTTTTCGGGAATCCCTGGGCACGCGGAATCCCACTTTTTATGACGTCACTATTTGGACTAGTTTTCCATCCGAAAAAAAAAGGGGCAGTTGATCCGCTGCGCCGTTAGTCGTTATGTCGTTATTGTTCAATAACATTAAACAAGTAGCCAAAATAGCTGGCTATTCTACCACAAATAGCCGGCTAGCTAAGCTATTGAAATTTCAGCTAGTTAGTCTAGTTACCCATCTCTAATTTGGACCACCTAGTATGTATAATGCCAGGACATTAACTGAAACACAGACATAATTTCTATGATTATTTATTAACACATAAAATTAACACCAGTTTCACGACATTAAATATACATTAGTGGATTCAATTGTGATGCACTGTTAACACCAGGCCTGCCTGTTTTATACTTATTTTATATTTAAGGTACCACAACTGCAGGTAAAAAATATTCAACAAGCAGCCGTTTGGTAACTTCTACAAATACTTAAACATTCAATGGAAAAATAACTTGAACTCTTGATAGAATTTTGAAGTGTCACATTATAGTTTTAGGTACATGTATAAGACAGTATTTAAAAAAATAAATTTAATAATTTTATGCACACATTAACCACATTTACACACAAAATATTAAAAAAAACAGGTTCGTCACGCCTCTTTTGTAGCAAGAATTCAAGAGTATTATTATTTAAAAAAAAACTATTGCTGCAACAAACTGCCCTTACACGAGTGTGCTACCAAGTTCACTGACAACCGACCAATTTTCAACCTTATTTTTTAGTTTATTAGGGTGATAAGTGGCAGATCGTCAGAGTCTTCGGTTGTTCGTTCTACAGCAACAGGGATGATTCCAGACAAAAAAAATGATTCTATTTAGTCCGCCAGTTACATTATCGAAAATAATTGGATGCGTGTTTTTTGTTTTATCAAATCAATAAAAAATATGAAGATAAAACGCGTCAAAGAAACATGAGTGGGGGCTTCTAACGTCACTTTTCGGTAAAAATATACTCAAATGTGACGTCACACGAGTTTTCGACGCAATGTACCTATCGACTTGAACCTTAAAAAAAAAGAAAAAACCCGACCCGAATGGCAAATGGCGTAGTGGTAGTGAGGCTGCCTTACGTTCTTAGGGTCCTGGGTTCGAATCCCGGTAGGAGCAAATGTTTGTGTGATGAGCATGGACATTTGTTTGTGGATATGTATAATAAGTATGTATTTACAAACAAAAAAGTATATGTGTATTATATCAACTATCTAGTGTCCACGACACAAGCTTTGCTTAGTGTGTCCAATTTTTTTTGGAAAACTATCTGACGGACTACCTAATTAGATCGCTTTTGTCATTTACCCTATTATTAGTGAACCATAAATTCCCAGGATAGAGCAGTTTCAATAGCCTATTAAGATCAACTTAAAATTAATCCCCACACTGAATACACTCGGCAATCAACAAGAATATTTGTTTTGAACTCTTACACCCCTTAATCTTCAGTCTGTTATATCAGTTTCACGGTTTTACTATACATTTTTTATAGTGATATATTATTATATTTCATATATTTTTACCTTTACGTCACGCAGAAAGTAGGCCCTTAAGGTTCAAAACAACTTTATGGAGTAATTGAAAAACTTAAAACCTCATTACGCATTATTAGGACTATGGATAAATTTTACTATGAAATGAATGAGTAGTCAGTGAAATTATTGCTAAGCAAATTGATAACGATCTTTAACTGCCCCTGTATTTTTTTTTACAGGTTGTAGAAATTACTCTAGAACGGTAACTTTATGTGGGGGGTCAATTTGCTTATCAATTAATCTCCCTGGCGCCACAATGACTCTTTTAGAGGTTTCCAACCATTTCAATTACATCTTGTATATCATTCATACAATTTCCTATCCTAAAATAATATCACAGAAAATCCATGGATTACATCACACAGATCATTACATCAGGATAAAATAGTTATCTATACAATTATTATTATACACATATTCAATACTGTTTTATCATTCATAACTTTACTAGCTGACCGGCGCAACTTCGTCTGCGTCTCATAAATTGAGATGTAAGCTATCCTATCTCTCAAGTTGGATCGAACTGCACATGGTGTGCGAATTTTATTATAATCGGTTAAGTGGTTTAGGAGTCCATTGAGGACAAACATTGTGACACGAGATTTATATATATTAAGATATGTATACTTACAATCTACAAAAATACATCTCACTCTATTGAACTAAAGATGAAAAGTACATGTACAAGAAAACACTTTAAATATTAATAATAATATCTTAACCCGGTTTTTTGGAACTTACGCCAACCCAAAAGATAGCAAACAAAATTATGTAAATAACAATAGTTATTTATGTACGGTTGAACAAGCTATTTAGTTTACATTTTACAATGTAATTTGTGGGTTAAACTCTAAAAAATCAATAAATAGCTTGTTCGACCTACCTACCTGAAAGTTCTTTTCACCCTATGACCACAGGTTCAATCAATAGACTATAACAGCTGTCTCTTATTTCAAAATCTTACAAACCGTAAGTTATTTTAACGTTTTTCCTGTCCCATGAGCCACATATGGTTCAGAGTGATTGTTTAACTATTGTCTCTTTTCGAGGATAGTGAATGTGTTAAGTAGGTAGCCTATTAAAACAAAAAGAAAGTTGATTCTATCGACGGGAATTTTATAAGATTGTACTAAGAATGGTTGAATCTAGATTACCTTAGAATATTCTTGATTTTTCTACGCCTGCCCACCCCTTAACAAAATCCTAGCTGCGCCCTTAGATGGCAATCTTAACCTTTTGGACGCCATTGTCACATATAAGTGACAAGCAAGCGCGTGCCGCGTACGCCAAACGTCACGAATATGTAACAAAATAGTAGATAAAATTGTTGTTTGGCATGGAGGGCACGCGGCTGTGGCGGTCAAAAGGTTAATAGTCTAGTCTAGTCTGGGGCTATCGGTAGCGTTCATCAGTTCCTGTACACAGGTAAAACTGATATTAAATTGTGATTTTGAAGTACGAGATAACAGCTATGTTTGTATATTCGTTATATCCGTCAAAAACCTCTAGATTGGTAGGTACTATCACAACCAATAGACCTAATGTTCTATTGGTTGAAAATCCGTCACCAATCTGGGGGTATTGCATTTATCAGCACAAGTTAGCACTAACATAAACTCTTAACACACTAGAACGTCCTACTACAGAAGCATAGTTTGAGAAAAAATGGGCACAGCTAAAAAAAACACCTCAAAAAAGGTTTTCGCTCATAATATATCACACCACATTTATTATTTTATTTTATATGAAAGCTGAGCAACACGTCTATTCCACCGATGAAATATAATAGAAACAGTAATGTTTCTCTTCATCAAAAAGACAATACAATATTTTCATGGAAAATATGCACAAGTAGGAATAGTACCTACATACATTTTAATATTGTTAATAATAATAACATAGTCAAATTCTACTGAAAACCTTACAAACACACCTACCTCATCAGTGTTAATCCTTTCTGATTCTTACATTATTTTGTTATGTCTACACTCATGTTTTAACTTAATTTAAGTGTGGTGTTGGCTGTTTCATATTATATAGGGTGTAAAACACTTCTTAACGAAGCCGAAACGCACTCAATGATATATAAAACTATAGATACGTTGCCCGCGCTCTGTAGTAGCAACATGAATGCAAGGCAATTGCCGGATTTTCATTTAGTCGCGTACCAACCAGTGCCGCGGCAGTACGTGACATTAAAATAACTTTTGCCGTGATGTTCATGCATGACGCGTCTATTTATAATACGTCATTGAACGCATTTGTTCTACCCGTCATTGCGATCATTTTTTGGTCTACACCATACCTGGGAACCTTCTAGTTACGGAGATATTGGGGGTCAAAGTTACAACTTTTTGACAAGTTTTTTTTTTAATACAAGTTTTTATTGCAAGATTTTTACTTTAAATATCTCCACGAATCCCGTACTATTTATTCAATTCATCCATCAACACAATGTCTTGAGTGCGTTACATTGAGTAATACCCCAAAACATGATTTTTGACCACAAAATTGTATCAGTTTAAGAATTTAATGAATTAAAACCACTCCATTACTACATATTAGAAAAATAGTAGGAAACAAAAAAGTTACGCTCATATACAGCTTATCTCGTAATATTGGATTCATAACAAGTCCAATTTAAAAATAGAATAATGTTTGAGCTAATGTAAATGTTAATGTTTAAAATTGGAATGGAATGTGAAAGTTTTGCGCTAGTACAGCTAGTAGCTACTTTCTATAGCATGGTTATTACTTGAAAATGTGTACCTAAATGAAATTTTATATTTTAAAATAGCTTGACCTCATTGGCCAAATTGGGACTTAGCTTTGGTCACGACATCTACAATAAGCTTTGACATCCATTGAAATAGTTTTAGATATACTTACTCACTTAAACTTTTAAAACACTTGTAATGAGTTGAAAACAATCACTATTCTATGTATAATAGACAAATAATCAAATCACTACCTAAATACGCCAGGTTATTTAACGTTCTGACCGCCACTGTCACATATACGTGACGAGCAAGCGCGTGCTATGTACACCAAACGACACAAATATGTGACAAAATGGTAAATGAAATAGGGCGTGGCGTGGAGGGTCGTACTTACGTAATTGCATCGTGTTTATTTTGATCGAATTCTGATAAATCCCTGTTGTCCAATCAATGATTACCCTAACCTCTCAGAATATTTAATTCATAGAACAACCCTGAGACACACCGCGTCAGGCATGGCGTGGGTTAAGAATACTACGCCCCATTTAGGTTGCAACGTCTACCAGTACCAATTATACGCCTAAAATACAGTGGTCATCTTCATCCTCATCTTCGTTACTATCATTTGCATCAAACCCAAATGGTGCATCTGGGTCTATGAAAACATTGTCGTCATCACTCATGTCAAAAGTTTCACTCATAGAATCATTTTCTACGTCATTTTCTGGCAATTCTGTTTCATTTTGTTTGTCAACAGGCGCTTGTTTGTCTATGTTTTCATTGTCATTCATAGTGACATCTTCAATATCAGCCACTGGTAATTCTGATTCAATCTGCTCTGTACCTGGCCCTTCCCGTCCAATATCTTTGTCAGTGTCAGCCACTGGTAAATCTGACTCAATTTCCTTAGTAACCGACTTGGTTGGATTCATATTTTCATGCTTCCTTTTCGCTATCTTAGCTAGCGGTTCATCGTCAGAAGAATCATCGGATAAAATAGTTGTTGCGAATTTTTTGTTGGGTTCCGTATGTGTTGTCTTTGCTGTCGATTCGCCATCTACGCTTGTTTCACCTTTATGCGTAGACATCAATTTTCGCTTCAACGTAATTTTCTTCAAGCGTGGCTGCATAAGCACCACCACATTAGGTTTTTCGCAGTCCAGACCAGCGTCTGGGTCAGCGTTCAAATTAATATTTTTTAAAAATTGCTTCCGTTTTCTTTTGTGGTCTAAGACAATACTATTAAAGTTCTTATTATTTTGATTAATTTTATTTAGGTTTAATCTTTGTAGAATACTGGGTTTCAGGGCTTTAAACAATTTCACCGGTCTAGCTGGACCGGCCAAATTCGACAGTTTTGGCTCTGGCACAGCAGCCAAATCTGGCGATTTTAACACTGGCCCAGTGGCAGAATTGTCACCAGACGAATTATTAGTGATTAAAAGTGACTTTAAGCTAGATGAAGTATTTGGTGATGTATCTTTACCTTGCTGTTCTGGTATATCATCATCTTCAGTTAGATCGATCACCGATTTAGGTGCAATGTTTCGTAATGCCGATGCCGGCGCCCTTGGTGGCTGCACTTGTTTTATTGCTCCTTTCATGCAAACATTTATGGGTATAAGGTAGCCATTTTCCATATCTAATTTAAAGAATATTCCTTTATTCGCGCACGCGTATTTAAGTTCGTACAAGGAAGTGATTGCCGTTAGCTCGCCAATTGCTGATTGTATTTTCGGAACTATAGGTTGAGAGAGTTGAGAATGGTCGAAGGTTGTGGGTATCAACATTGGCCGTATTATTGTTGTACCTTGGCAAATGGGTGGACTAGCAGGGGGTAGGACTGGCCCCTGAGCAGGCGGTAGCTCTGGCTCCTGAGCAGGCGGTAGCTCTGGCACCTGAGCAGGTGGTCCCACAACCTCAGGTGAAGGAACTGCTGTTTGTTCAATTTCTGGTGTTATGTCTTCATCAAATATACCTGACATTTCCATCAAATCAGAGAGAATATTTTTCGGTTTAGGTTTATCAGCCTCATTTATGCTTTCGTTGGGTACCTCGGTACTCACCTTCTGTGTTGCTGGTTCGGGAAGATCTTGGACTTCAATAGTAGTGTTCTGATCTGATATCTCAGATTGCGCTTCAGCTTGTTCCGTTAATACTCCGTGCACAATAGCGCTTTCAATCTGGTTAGACGTCTTAGCCACATCTATTTCAGCATTTAAATGCTGACTTGATGGGTCAGGCTGATCTTGTAATTGTTCAGCTGATACTTCATGTACATCAGTACTTTTAATCTGGCTTGACGGTTTGAGTTGCTGATCTATGTCAGTACTGACTTTATGTAATGGACTAGGGTGATCTTTTAATTGTCCTGTTGGTTCTGAGAGCATTTCAGTTTCAGTTGACTCTGGGATATTCTTTTGAATGTCAATAACTGTATTTTGGTCGACATTTTGATTACTTTCAGAAGCTATGACATTAGTACTAATGCTAGAATCAGTGCGATTTTCTTCTATTTCATTAGACGTATCCATTAGTGAACTGTTAGGAGAGCTGTGAATATTTATTGTTTCATTTTCCTCAGTGGTTTGAACGTTGGCCACTAGAGGAGTTTCGTTTACATTAGATGCAGACACATCGTCATCGTCAATAAGATCAACAACTTCGCCTCCCGTGATAGCGGGCATCGGCGAAATATTTAGTTTATTCAACGCTTGCTCCTGCGCGGCGCTTGCGTCCATGTGAGCGCGTACAGCTGCAATTTTCTCAGGCATTACCTTCATGTCTGTTGCGTTCACCTCTACATTCGGATCAATTTTGTACGAAACTGTCCCATCCGCCAGCAATATTATGTGCACACCTGTCGGTAAATTAAGAGTTGACTGTAAAGCCTTTTTCGCCTCATGGAATAATTTCAGATTAAACGGAAACTTGATCGTGGTCAGCAATATTTTGTTCTTCCCCAAATGTAATGGACTAGCTGTAGGTTTTTCAGAAATTTGTTTAGCGTTTAAGAATATCATTTTTTCCCGGATATGTTTTGGTGGTTCGAATGGTTTAGGTTTAAGCGTGGGTGGCCGCACAGAAATATTTGATTTAAGGATATTTTGCGCCTTCGACTTTTTAACCGCCAATATTTTTGTTAAACTGGTTGGAGAATTTTTTTTCGGTGTTATCGTTGTATTGCCAGTCTTCATCGCATCATAATCGAGTATAATACCTTTAGATTGATTGTCAGAACTCACACATGTGTATAGATACGCAGGTTTTACTGGCTCTGCAGTCACGCCAGATGTAAACTTGTTACTGTCCAAAATTGGAACAGCCACAAATTTACGAGTAACTTGCATGGGCTTCTGTGTACCGCGCCCCACGATAGGTGCCATCACTGCAGTAGTTGTAACAGACACTTCACCACCCAGCGAAGGAACATCATCTTCTACATTCACAACTTGCTCAATAAGCTCATTTTCATTAGTATAAGAAGCCTCTACGTCCATAACTGGTATCTCTTCGGTCGATGTACCTACTTCAATCGTTTCCACACCAGGAACTGTTGCTACAAGAGGAACTGTTGCCACACCAAAAGCTTTAGCCGAAATTTCCTCACTAGCTTGACGGGCCGCTTTTAGCATAGGATTTTCGTTGTCACGCATAGTGTTCACGCTGAGACGCGTCCCTCCCCTTACAAGAGTTACGTTACCTGCATTTCCTTTTGCATTTGGTGCTCTAATGATTTGCAATTCGTTCTGTTTCATTTTCTCGTCTTGCACAATATAATCTTGCAACAAGTGGCGACAGCAACATTGACATATTCTGGAACAGCCGTGATGCGGTATATTGTCCCTATGAAATAACAACTGTAACATTCTTTGTCGCGCCCAGCAACAATAATTAATCTTCTTATTAGCCTGTTCTCTTTCTTTATCTAAACTTTTATCTTTGGCGGGATAGTTTGTCGCGGATTTTATATTAATCCTGGGCTTGTGACATTTGGTACTTAACCCTTTGGCAGTTGCGGGCTTTTCGGAAGTTATAGGCTTTTTGGAAGTTACAGGCTTTTTGGAAGTTACAGGGTTTTCGGAAGTTACTTGCTTTTCGGAAGTTACAGGGTCTTGGGAAGTCACAGGTTCATGGGAAGATACAGTCTCTTCGGAAAGTACAGGGTCTTCGTAAGATACAGGGTCTTCGTAAATTATAGTGTCTTCGTAAGTTACAGGGTCTTCGTAAGTTACAGGCTTTACGGAAGTTTCAGTCTCTACGGAAGTTACAGGCTCTACGGAAGTTACAGGTTCTTCCGCAGTTACAGGTTCTTCGTCACCTGGTATCAAAATAGGAGGACCACCATATCGAAATAGTTTCGGCCGTCCACGTTTTATTTTCTTTTTCGTAATTTTAGGTGGAACTACTTTCGGTTCTTTTTTATCAGTTAATAGAAATAACATTTTATTTAGAGCATCTAAAGTTAAAAGTGTCTCGTCACACTTTCTAGAATATGGTACTTCGTTATTTTTAGTTAGCCACGGTATTGCAGGTCTAAAATACCTAGGCTTCCATGCCACGTTTTTTGGCGGAAAAACTCTTTTCCCATTTACAATTCTCGGTGGTCGGCCAGTAATTGACGAAGCGCGAGGTCTGAAGCCATCAAAAAATCTTAAATCAATATGTCTTACACTTGATGGAGTTTCAGTACTCCTTTTGGCTGGCGAATTGTCTATAATTTGAACTATTTTATGTGGACCGTTAATGTCGGTCGCATCTGTAACTGGTCGTGAACCTGGGACTGTTTCTGCGGCTGTTATAGTTTGTTGAGGGGAGCAAGTCGGAGTGATGGGAGATGTCACAATAGTAACTGGTACTTGCGGCCGATTATTCTGAACTTGGATAGGAGTTACTTCTGCAGTAAGGAGTCGTTGGTTGATGCGACGTATTTCAGTAATGTCTGGTAGGTTTATTACTTTATTTCTCTCACTCATTGGTGTTATGTCTACAGGCTGTCTCGAGGCTTCCAAACATTGGTGTAACATAGGAAGAATATCTGCTACTTTTGAGTTGTCTATGAGACTCTGAGCAGGCAGGGCCGAGGGCACTACTGAAACGCTATGGGTTTCAGTATCATCAATGATAATTTCCGTTTTAACGTTATGGTCAACGGGTTTAAGGTATAGTGTTCCGGAGATAAGTTTAGATTCGAAGGTTTTACTTAGATCAATAGTCAAAGGCTTGCACGATTTGATCAGTGAGCGGTTACGCGGGAAGCTAAAGAATCCCACACTTAACCTTTTTAGTCTAGTGTTAAAATCAGGGTTTTTACACAACTGTATAGGATTGTATTTGCGACTTCGCGGTTTTTGTAAAAAGTAGCTAGTTGGTTTTACTTTAAGACTTTCATCTATACTATCGTCAGAGTCGCTGTCATCAGATGCAACATTATCATCACTTTCTGGCTTACATATAATGGGCGTGTGTACAATCTGATCTTGTTGGGCAATTGTTTCACTGACACTTATCGGTTCTTCTTTAACTACTATACTATTATCATTTGTTGGGACACATTCAATTGTTTTTTTGTCACCATGTACTGTTACACTTTCAGTATTTTCATCACAATAGTTATTAACAATGTCTTCTTTTTTAACTGGTTTGCTTTCTTTCGTAATGGCTTCTATTAATTGTTTGTCATTAATGTAATTGAAGGGCTGTGTGTGAAACAGGCCCATGTTGTCTAACCTGGTTGTGTATACGACAGGGCACAATAGCAGCTTCGGATCTATTTGCGGAGTATCTTCATCTTCATTACCTTCGCTATCTGTTTCTGAAACAATGGTACTAATTTACTAAAAATCTAAAATATTAGTGTCCACACCAGCCACCAGACATGAAAAATGGAAGGAGTAGAGGGGGTTTTTGCCCAAAAGTGGGACAGTATAGGATGTTTTAATTATAAATAAGGCACGGTGACTATTGCATAGATTTACTAGAGTTTTTGTCTGTTATCCCACTAATACCGTACCTCGTCACTGATCATGTGTTTTTGTATGCAAGTTTTTTTAATTTTATTGTTAAAAGAATATCTCATGCTCTTATCACAGATGTTTGATCATTTTTTTTCGACTGATAGGAATGAAATAATCAATCAACTAACAATTTATGTCATCATCTGCCTAGCCTTTTCCAACTACGTTGGGGTCGGATTCCAGTCTAACCGGATGCAGCTGAATACCAGTATTTTACATGAAGCGACTGCCTATCTGAGCTCCACAACCTAGTTAATACTGAGTAATACGATACCACTTACTAAGACTGGTTGTCAGACTTTTTGGGCCAGTGAGTGTAACGACTGCCAAAGATGGACAAATAACAGCCGGGACCAACAGCTTAACGTGCATTCCGAAACACGGAGTAAACTCGGTATATAAGAGTGCTCACTCATCCACAAACTAACCTAGGCAAGCACGGTTTAACCTAAAGATCGCCCGAGCGGCTGTTATTATTTAGCCACGAGGTCCTCCAATTACCAACTACCAATCTCCAACTAACAATTTATGTGAACATTTTTTTACTGTTTATTTTGTACTCTATCACAATGCTATCCTATTTGACCCAAAGGTTGACTGGTAGAGAATGCCTTGTGGCATTAAGTCCGCCTGTAATACAGTAAGTTTAAATAAAAAAATAACCTAAACAAAAAGGACCAAAGGAATAGTCTTTACGGTGGTCAGACAAGTTTGGATGAATCTAAATGAAGCTGAATTGGAATTAAAAAAAAAACTGCTCACCATTCGGACTATCTTCATCAAAATAGGCCATGCCCTTGTCAACGAACTCGATGCCTTCGTCCGCGAAAACAATACCAGGTGGCAACTTCCCGAAATTGAAAACCTTTACATCCAGCTCTTTTTTTATCTCAACATTATCTGCACTGACTGCCTCAGTTGAAGAAGCTTCTAGAGTTTCAGGTGTATCAACCTCCATAGGTTCGTCTATAATACTTTTGGGTACGGTTATATTCTCTTCAGTAATTTTATGTGAGTCTTTCATAATGACAAGGTCATCTACAATGTCATTGTCTTCATCTGAATCAATAATCACAAGCGGCTGTGAAGTATCTACGATTTCTACATCCTTAGATTCTTCTGCTGTTTTGGTAACTGTAGAATTACTGGTTTGAGCATTTAAAACGTCTATATTGGATATACCTTCATTGGCGAGCGGTTGCCTGTCGTCTTCGATGTTACCCTTCACACTAGTTTCATTTTCACTACCGATAGTATTGGTAACACCTACTTCATCAATTACATTGCTAGATTCAACGCTACCGAAAACATTGGCTTTGTTCACGTTACTGCTTACACTGGTCTCAACTACATTACCAACAACGCTTGTTTCATCAATTTGGCCCAAAACATCGTTAGAATCAACATTATCAGCATTATCACAATCATCATCACTGATTTCGTTTATTTCATCAGGTATATTTTCACCAGGGCCTGAATTTGAATCTTTATCAGTATTCTGGATAATTTCGATATTGTCAACATCGTCTTTATCGTCACTGCTGAGTTCGATGACTTGATCATTATTTCGGGCAATATTTTCAACCATATTGTCATTATCATTGTTTTTTCTGCTACTGTTGCCACTATTATCGCGATCACCCACGTCTTGCTCCTTATCGCAGACATTCTGTTCATCATCCTCAAATAGAACACCGGTATTTATATCGGTACAGATATTAGCATCGTCAGCCTGAACTACATTTACACCGTCAAGATTATCACTGACTCCTGTAGTTCCAATGTGAGCATAGGTTCGATCTTCATCTATGTTAGCGAGTACACTGGTATCAGTGACATTGCCGAACACGGAACCTATTTGAGGCATGACTGCTTCTGTTTCTTTTCCGACTATATTTTCTTCAATTTCGTTAGCTTCATTGTCTTTGTTTTCAGGGTCATATTCCTCAGAATCCATGCTGTCAATTTGTAAGTTTTCTAAATCTGTTGATTCTAGAACTACTTCGAACATCGATTTCTTTGGGGGTTCTGGGGGTTTTTCGTCCACTTCCATGTCATCTTGTGGTTCTTCTTTTATCTTTACTAATGGTGGTAGGGGTATTCCTTCTTCTTCTTGCTTATCAGGTTCTGTCGCGTTATCATCTGGTTCTAGTCTGAGATCTATAGTGTCTATTTTCGGTTCTATCATCACCAAATCTGGTACATCTGGAAATTAAAAATGTAGAGTTGAGATGTGACAAAATTCAAAATTGATGAATGATAAAGTGTAATTTAAAATAACGACTTGTTAGGGGTAGTACTATCTAACCTAACTTCCCGACCTTTTAATTTTGCTGGACTTTTCATGTTTTTTTACAAAATATAGGCCTTTCTCTTTCTTCTGAATGAATTACAGTGTTTACATTGCTATTTTGACGATGATGTGATTCCACTCACCTACAGATGGTTTCCGTACAGCTGGTTTCCTCCTTGCAACTCTTTGTTTCATTTTCTCTTCCTGAAACATGTTAACATTGGTTAACACTGCAGAACAAGTTTCACAATCACGATAAAGAAACGAAAGCAAATAGCCAAGTTAACGCAATTACAGGCCCATATAAAACCCATTGGGAGCCCATAATACGAACTATTGTGGGGCCATTATACGAGCCGTTGTAGGATGATTATATGAGAGACTGTAAGACCATTATACGACCATTTGTAGGTCCATTATAGGTTCACTATAGGAATCACTGTAGAATCATTTTAGGACCCATTATAACAGATTCTACTTCATTTATTTTGACGACAGCTATTTTCACAAAATTGTGTTTTTTGGCATATTTAAAACGGTAACCAAAAGGATTTAGGTAAGATATTCTTTAGTGTCAAAGAGACCAGCTATGCAACCCGACCATTCGTATAGAACCAGGGTACGCACTCGGTTCTTTCAAGATATTTGAGAACCAGGAGGAGTATATGTAGAACCTCTTTAAACACACACCAAGAAACCAGTGGACTGCCTATGTTTCAATATTATAAGTACAGGCTAGACATCGCCATAGGGAAAACATTTTAATTCCAAAAGAGTATAATTATTATAGCCAAGATTTTGGGCTTGTATTGTAGTGTCAGCAACATAATGTCAAAGATGAGAAGGAGTTTTCGATATCTGTATGGACATTTGTCACTTTTGCTGCTGCTCCATCATACACCACATTCCCTGTCTCCTGCGCAGTTGATGATATATTAACTGCATCAGTAAGTTGAGTTTGTGTGGAGTTATGGGTCCAGCTCATTTGAACTTCCGCCATTGATATGCTAAGAAGAAGAATAATTGATATTATTATTAATATTGTTACTTACAAATTCCTCGGGCATGGTGATCAGTCTTTGTTCTATCATATGTTCCCACTCAATAAATGGTTGAGTTACCAGTGCTTTAAATCTGGAAAGTAATGAATTACAATATAAACTTAGTATTCAAAAAATAGTAATGTTTATGCATCATTGTAGATAGCGTTTATCTGCTAAGCCTTTTCCCAACGAAGTTGGGGTCAACTTCCAGTCTAATTGGGTACATCTGAATATCAGTATTTTACATGTAATGTCTGCCTGACCGTAACAACCCAGTTAGTACTGGGTAACATAGGAATGTTACCCAGTACTAACTGGCAACTTAGAACTGGGGACTTTTGGGACTAAGGTCAAACTCAAACTCAAACTCAAACTCAAACTCTTTATTGCATTCATGTGTACATTTAGTTGTTACATACTACATAAGGAAGTTCCAACATGAAACCCGGTTAGGGCACGGCAACATAATAGATTGGACAAAACAAGCATCCAGTGAGTATCCAAATATAATGTAATTAATATAATTATCATCGGAAATATTCCTAGTATCTATTAGGTTTATGTAGTTATTATAATTAATATCTTGACGTCATAAAATTATTTTATTTACGTGTATTCATTATTATACTGTATTAATTTGTATCAGTTCTTAAAAAATAAATTTATAATATCATTAATTTGTATGAATATATTATATGATATATTATATTTTATTAATTTATATTCTCTATTATATTTATATTATATTAATTAGTATGAATTATTATATTTCATTAATTTATATTCTCTATAATACCTATTCATATTTTATTAATTAGTATTAATTATTATATTAATTATTATTGTATTCTCTATTTTATTTTCTTTTTATTAATTTGTTTTGTTATGTTCTGTGTGAGTGTGTGAGTGCGTGTGTGTGTTTTTGTAATTATCTATTATCATATTCACTATCTATTTTATTCTAAGTATTCTGCGACCGAGTAAAAGCATTTTTGTATTAGATATTGTTTTAATTTTCTGTTAAATATATTGAATTTTGGTTCTTCTTTAATTTGTTCCGGTAATTTGTTAAAAATCTTTACTGCCATGTAGTATGGGCTATGGTAAAGCATTTTGATCCGAGATTGTGGAAGATATAATCTATTTTTATGGCGTGTGTTTACGTTGTGCAAGTCTTTTGTTTTTGGGAAAATGTTGCTATTTTTAAATACGAATATGCAAAGGTCATGTATGTATATGGAAGGTAAAGTTAGGAGTTTTAATTTAACAAAATATGGTTTACAGCTTTCTGTATTGTCAATATGGGCTAGTATTCTAACACATTTTTTTTGGATTATAAATACTTCGCTTGCGTTTACGCTGTTACCCCATAACATCACTCCATACCTTAGCCACGAGTTTGCATAGGCGTAGTATTCCTCTCTATGAGAAGGATCTCATAGAGAGGAGGCCTAAGTCCCAAAAGCAACATTGCAAGTCATTAATTTCCCATTTATCATTATTTTTCATTTTATCTCCCTTTTCATCCATCAACATTATATTTCAACACAGAACAATAGACAAAAAAAATACGTACGTTTTAGCAATAGCAGTTTGTAAGGGTGTAGGCCTAAATGGTTCGGCATGGGTGATTCTGGTGGTGTTGCCTCGATAGGCGAACCAGAACTCATAGAATTTATATCTGGTGACCTCTCTCAGCTGATACCAACGTCGCTGTAACAGCATAGGGGAGCATTGGTGACCTCTGCGTAAGAAAACAAAAGAAAATTACAGTGTTTCTCTCGCTACAAAAGTACAAACTTAAACTTACATCTTTTTCCCAAAATTCCCGAAATTAGGACATTGCGAATGTTCGAAACAGATATCGCGGCCCTGGAACACAAAGTGCTAAACTGCGTTTTAATCGGTATAAGTCTGACACTCCTTTCCGCTCCGCCCAGCTTTGTAAGGATTTAAGGAACAAACTTGTTATGATGTCAAAAAGTTTTTGTATCTAATTTTCCTTGCTAACTCCATGTTATATGACCTTGAGTTATTGATTGATTATACGTTATTTGAGTTTCATTAAATTATTGATTATGTTGAATGATGGATGAGAATTGACCAACATTTGACAGTACCTTTTTTCATTTTTGGATGGGAAATCATCAAATGACCCCCCTTCCTCTCTGGGCGGAGTGGAAGGAAGTCACCCACCCATCCATGTTCCTTCTTAGGCCTTCGTGTTCCAAGGACGCGGTGTCTCTTTTTTTACAGTCCCGGAGCCCCGGCAGGCATCGCCTCTTGCCCCCTTCTTATGTGCTGACATCTCAACAATTGACAGTACCTAAAGTATTATTTGTGTAAAACTTACTGGTTATTATAATACATAGTAGCCAATGACCAGGCCTCAGCCAGGTTGTTGCCCTGCAGATTCTCAATGTTGAATATCTTAACTATCTCGAACAGGTCCACCAGCACTGGAGGGTCTTCTTTGTTGTCTTTGGGGCTGTCCTGAAATTTAACAAATCATTTTTTAGTTGAGTGATGAATATAAGGGTTTGAGGACACATTTATATTTCCTTTGATTAGGTAACCTAAACATAGGTGTCAGTCTTCGTTCATAATTTAAATACCTATGCATTTGCATTTGATAACACTCTGCGTCTATAAGTACTTTCTCTCTCATTATAAACAATAATAAACATAATTACCTGACCAATTACGTCTATTTTCTGGTGGACAAGCACCAGGTCGAACATCAGCCAGTCTGTTAGCGACATCCGGGCGGGTGCTGGCACGGAATCTATACAGTCGTTGGCTAAGAACAATCGCTTCAGCTTCTTCACTGTTAAGGCTCGCATTCGCGCCCTGGGAACAAATAGTTTATTTATTAAATACTAGCTGTACCCGGCATGCGTTGCAATGCATTTTTTCCTACCTACCTACTACCTACCTACCTACCTGTCTACTTCTCACCGTTTAAACCTTCCCTGGACTACGACAAACATTTTAAAACCAAAATCAGCTCAATCGGCCCAGCCGTTCTCGAGTTTTAATCAGACTAACGAACAACAATTCATTTTTATTTATATAGATAGATAGAAGATAGAAGATAGATAGATAGATATTTAGCACAGAATAATCCATTAACACAAGATTAAATAATCCTTTTAGTCGGTCGGTCTTTTTATAGAACCACAAACATTGTAACATATACATGTGTTTCCAGATGTGTTTCTGAACCACGAAAAAAAAAATTTGCTGTTCCCTAGAATTATGTTCGCATAACTCGTCAAAATGTATGGAACAGCTGTTTTGTTCCTATTGTTAAAGTTGTTCATAATGATGAGAACATTGACTGGTTGAAGTTTATGTCGTCCAGAAACACGGTGTACAGTCTTCCATTTATCAGCGAATAAGTCCAATCAAGGGTTGGTCTCCACAAGAGCATTGAGCATCATAAAGATAGTATGCGGTATAGGAAAGTGGTTTGAGATACAGTGCAACTTAATGGGACATGAAACACAATATGTACATAGAACTGGTACACACTGGAAGGGCCATCTACGCCCAATCGATTACCACATTTCAGTACATCATAAAATAAAATACAGTTGACTGTGATTGACCATTGACAGTGTGGGTATAGCACTATTCTACGAAACAGCAGTTTTATTTATTTCTAACTAGCTGTACCCGGCATGCGTTGCAATGCATTTTTTCCTACCTACCTACTACCTACCTACCTACCTGTCTACTTCTCACCGTTTAAACCTTCCCTGGACTACGACAAACATTTTAAAACCAAAATCAGCTCAATCGGCCCAGCCGTTCTCGAGTTTTAATCAGACTAACGAACAACAATTCATTTTTATTTATATAGATAGATGACAAATTTGCTTGGAACGATGTACTGCTTATGTGGTAATTGTTTGTGCATCAATATCCCTTCATCCTGTACTATAGTCACAATACTAACAGTTATGTAACTGTGGACAAATCCAGTTTCAGTTCTGCTCATCATCATCATCAGCCTATAATGTTCCCACTGCTGGGACACGGCCTCCTCTCAACGAGAGGCTATAATCTACCACGCGGGCCCAGTGCGGATTGGTAGATGTCACATGTCTTCGAATTTTTGGTTCTAGGACATGCCGGTTTCCTCACGATGTTTTCCTTCAACGTTTTTGAGAGCAGCGGTGATGAAATAAATTACACAAAGTAATGCGCCTGTCTGGGTTCTAACCCACGACTTACTGTTAGTAAGTCGGGGCCGCCACCACTGGGCCACCGCTGCTCTCAGTCTCAGTTCTGCTACTGATGTTTAATCTGACCTAGAATTAATGCATCTTAAGTCAGCAAAACTTAACAAGCTACATGGCTTAATAATAACAGCCACACAGGTTGATCTTTAGGTTAAGCCGTGCTTGCCTAGGTTGGTCTATCCCGGCTGTCACTTGTAGATCTTTAATAGTTGTTCCAGGTACCGTGCCACTGGCCCAAAAAGTCTTACCAAGAGGTATTGTATTACCCAGTACTAACTGGGCTGTGGAGGTCAGATGCATCTGGTTTGATTGGAGGCCTAGGTGGATGGTGATGAATGAGCATAACTTACCATAGCAATTCGCAGTCGCACCCAGTTTCCTTCTTCAATTCCTTCCATATTTCTTCCTCTGGTCTCCTCTGGTTTATCAGCAGACGAGCGACGGCGCGGATTAGACGCCTCTTGAACTTATCTAGCTCTACCGCAGCCTTCTTGACCTGTGCAGGATTGTCTGGAAAGAAAAAACAAGCATGAGCTATTTTGTTTTAGTCAAAGGGAATATGATGCTCAATAGATGACATAAATATTAGAATCACTGATCATACAACAGTTACAAAACAAAATAATCAATGGTTGAGTTACTATGATAATATTGTTGTTTATAAATAGAGACGGGCTGACAAATCGACGAATGGACCGTCTGATTTTGACGACTCGAATGGCGTAGTGGTAGTGAGGCTGCCTTACGTTCTTAGGGTCCTGGGTTCGAATCCCGGTAGGAGCAAATGTTTGTGTGATGAGCATGGACATTTGTTTCCGAGTCATGGATGTTTATATGTATAATAAGTATGTATTTACAAAACAAAAAAGTATATATGTAGTATATCAACTATCTAGTGTCCACGACACAAGCTTTGCTTGGTAAGGCACTAGGTGGCGCTGTGTGTTAATTTCCAGCGATATTTATTTATTTATTTTATTAATCGGTTCCAAAACGACCCTCTAACAGCCAAGAGGATCATAGCATTTGGTAGAGTTCAGGGGGCATTAGTCCACAGTGTTTCATGTACAGCTGAGTCACTCGCATTGAGTACATCATACAACCCAACTTTTAAGCAATTTTAAATTAATTATTCTGTCAAGTAAAAGTTTTGGTTTTCTTGATTTAACTTCAATCATTTATTGCCAAACAAAGAGTTATGGGTCCGTGGGTCGTCTAATCGTCTTAGGGGCGGTTGTGTAATAAATGATTGAATCTATATTTACGTAGGTATAAGTACATATTATAGAGAGTAAAAAAACCGTGTCTGTACATTGAATATATAAAAAAAATAGTAATTGAGGAGGGGTTAGAAACAGTAACAGAGACAAATCAAAAAAAAAGTCTGTCTGTTTGTTTGTACACGCTAATCTTCGGAACTACTGGACGGATTTGAATGTTTTTTTTTCGTAGTATAAATATTAAGTCTTGGCAACATATAGGCTATAATTTATCTTGGAAACTTGAACACCTGATGCAGAACCGCAACAGACCAGCTAAACTATAAGAGATACAAAAATGACACCATAGCAAAAATGTTCCATGTGATGAGCATTTTCTGCTGAGAGAATAAGTTTGAAGATCTGGAACACCTGATGTGGAACTCCAAGAGCCCAGCTACACAATAATACATATAGGAATGACGTCTTAGCAAAAGTTGTTCAATCTGACAAGCACTCTCTGTTTACGTATAAAAATCGAAGATCTGGAACACCTGATGTGGAACTCCAAGAGCCCAGCTACAACATAACACATATAGGAATGACGTCTTAGCAAAAGTTGTTCAATCTGACAAGCACTCTCTGTTTACGTATAAAAATCGAAGATCTGGAACACCTGATGTGGAACTCCAAGAGCCCAGCTACAACATAACACATATAGGAATGACGTCTTAGCAAAAGTTGTTCAATCTGACAAGCACTCTCTGTTTACGTATAAAAATCGAAGATCTGGAACACCTGATGTGGAACTCCAAGAGCCCAGCTACACCATAACACATATAGGAATGACGTCTTAGCAAAAGTTGTTCAATTTGATGAGCACTCTCTGCTGACTTATAAAAATCGAAGATCTGGAACACCTGATGTGGAACTCCAAGAGCCCAGCTACACCATAACACATAAAGGGTGTAAAACACCTCTTAACGAATACGAAAGGCACTTGTTCTACTCGTCATTCTGATCATTTTTTTGTTCTACACCATACCTGGGAACCTTCTAGTTACGGAGATATTGGGGGTCAAAGTTGCAAGATTTTGACAAGCTTTTTTTTAAATACCACTTTTTATCGCATGATTTTTACTTTAAATATCTCTACGACCCCCGTGCTATTCCATCCATCCATCCGCACAATGTTTTGAGTGTGTTACATTGAGTTATACCACAAAGAATGATTTATAACCTCAAAAAAAAAAGTTGTTTCCCAGCAATATTTTTTGCGTAAAGTTACTTAGTTTGATATACAGAATGCTTGGTTAACGGCTTTGTGATGAGGTGAAATACACCCTGTATATAGGAATAACATCTTAGCAAAAATGTTCAATCTGATGAGCAATCTCTGTTGACTTATAATAATGTTCCAAAGGAGCGAAAAGATTGAGGATCATAAGATCCCAAGAATATACCGAAGAGCGTCAGGAGAAACTTGATGCTGTTCGAGAACATCAGGCTGCAACTTGCTCTGTGGAAACCTCTTCGGATCGCGAAGCACGCCTGCGTTCTCAGCGTATTTACGCATCTACATCCAGGTCTCTAGAGACCAGTGAAGACTGACCGCTGATCGTGAACGTCACGCATTGTCTCGCGAGTTGGAGAGAGAATTTGTGCTTATTCTCAGCGTATCTACGCATCTGCTTCTAAGTTTCTAGAGACAAGTGCGGAACGTGATGCGCGACTGCTTGCTAATCGTGAGCGACATACACAACATTCGGAAACGTTTACCGATACAGAACGCTTGATTTCTCAGCGTATTCGCACATCTACTAACAAATCTTTTGAAACGAGTGATGAACATGATGCGCGACTAACTGCTGCTCGAGATTTTCATACATTGCTCTGAACACGCACACAACAAAATATTAATAATCAGATAGAAAGTGAGAGAGAAAGAATTGCTGGAGTATGGCATGAAGACAGAAGAAGAGCAGGAAGACTTCGCCATTCTCTGAACAGAAAATCGAAGTCTTTGCTTAGGGCATGGCCACCTTCCTTGGGTTGATAAGGAACGGAGTGCATTTACGTATACTCCTATAATTGAATACACCACATGAGTATTTCGCCATCGGAGGTATGGCTCAAAATTGTACTTTTTGTGAAGCTGTTAAATGTCAAAAATAAACGAACGGTATTTGTTGCTCAGGTGGGATAGCTCCGTTATTTTCCCGTCCCCGGTCTCTTATCAGACGTTTCAGATTTTCAATTTTGACGACCTCGTTGTCGCTGGCATAAGCAACAGGATCCGCGTACGAAGTCGCTGGCAGAAGCTAGTATATAATGTCTCGGTTTTTTTTTTATTAACAAGACCGGTGATACTTGGTTCTGTCACAAGTTAGAAACAACAGTTTCTCGTCTACAATACTAGGCTTTCATTTCTTGTACAATTAATTTCTGGCCAGAATTAGATGCTTATGAGCTAATAGAATCCACTGAGCTGGTGAATTTTGCTAATGTATTAAATAATGTAGAAATGTTGAATGTGTTCGTTTATGCGTAATGTAGAAACTCCCTAGAAATAATGTTTTGTTTTGTCTTAAATGCTATACTTATACAATTTGCAACTTGATCAGCCAAGAGCAAGTCGAACTTGCAAGATTCCATGATCTATCATTTTATTGATCCATACTAATACTAACGTGTGAATTTTATTTCAAGTTTATAAACTTTAGAACTTTATGTTTACAACTATTTCGAAGTTTTGCTTGAAATTTTGACAGCTATCTATTCCTCCTGACTGTTTTTTTTTTTTTTTAATTTATTCATGACCATGGATACATGTCCTTCAGTCGTCCTCCTGACTGACTTTTGTAGTGTTGCCAAATGTTGCCAACTTTTTTACAATAAAGTGGACAGTGGTCTAAACGTTGCCGAATTATACATAAATATGCTACACTTGTTTACAAGACAAATTACTGTCAATTTTAAAAGTAAATAGATTTAGACACTAAGGTCCCATGAACGCGTGTTGTAAACGTAACTTAGATAAGACCGATTTTTAATTCGAAAAGACAATTCATATCCTATAGCAAGCACGATTACTTACTTACCCATAGATTGTCTTTATAGGTAGTAAAACGATTAAATGTTCCGTGCTAAAACGTAAAACCCCTTAAAATACATTGTTAACGTCCGATTGAAATAAGGAAGTAATATTTTTATCAGCTACTCAATAAATATTTTCCAGGTGAGAACATACGGTTTACCGTATGGTTTTTAAGAAAGCCAAAATTGGGGCCGGTTATAGCGATATATGCGTAACAGCAGCTGGCCGGATAGTTTAGTGCACGGATTTTGTTAACCAATACTACCTATTGGATAGTAGTGAAAAACCGTGACGACCAACCAACCGTGAGATCTCCAATGCTAAAATATCCTTGTACAGTCAGCAAAACAGTTAACTAACTGTTACTACTATTTTAAGGGAAAAATAATCTATCTGTTTGCAATTTCATCCAAATCCTTTCAGTAGGTTTTGCGTGAAAGAATAACAAAAATCAATCTTTACAGACTTTGACATTTATAAAAGTCGTGAGAAGATTGCTAGCCTGCACACCTAACTGTTTTACTGACTGTACATAAAGTCAACCATCCAGGCAATGGCTTTAGATAACCGCATTATGCTAATGCACTATAATTGGCCTATGGGCTCATTTAGAGATGCGCCGCGTGCCCGGAACGCGCTATTCCATGCGCAAACACAAACACATAGATAACACAAGAACTCACTATATAATACAAGATAGATGCGCAACTCTGGTTTTCGTCTTTAAAACTGTGTACCCAAACTGCAAGATGGCGCTGTTAGTTTTTGTTCAACCAAATAAAAACAAAAATAAATTTTGAGGACTTGAACTTGTCAGTCACAAGGCAACCGCAGTCACCGCTAGGCTATCTACTTCACTGGCAAGTAGATTAAAATAGCTGTTATCGTTATGACAGTTGAATAGTTGGTGTACCCAAACACACAGATGGCAGCACTATCTATGAAAATTTTGTCTGAAGCCAATGTATGGAAGTTGACCCCCCTGCACAAACATGTGACAATGAACTATGGTTGTGAAGACGTGGGGCGTGAAGCGGCGCGTCACACAACACGTCCGATACCGCGTGCTACGTCGCGTGTTTCGCTACATTTCACACGCCGCATCTCCGTGAACGAAGTATTAAAGGAAATGGCTGATGGCAACGCTGCGTACGACGACGCGGTGATAATGTCATCTGCGGGCGCCACAACAAGTAACGCAGAATTAATAAATTTATATTGACATTCTGACTATTCTATTCTATTTTTTGTTGTTGGCAAGCAAAGCCGATGTCGACTATTCTGCAAATGTCTAAAGTGAATTGGAACGGCAAGTTTGTATTAAAAAAAAAAGTAGAAAAGAAAAACAAAGTTAAAAGGAATTAATAAAAATCTTCGTTATTACAGACGTTCTGACTAGAGTTGTGATAAACTTAAATAGATTCACTGATGTAATTAGGCTGCAGTTTTTTTATTCATTATAAAGTCAAGTTTTGTTGCCGTTTTGTAATTTTAATCAGGTTTAACTTCGCCGAGAGATCAAACCAGAATAGAATTTCAGATAACATAATTATCTGTAACTATGGATATGATTACAATTTGACTAGCTTTTGCGCGCAGCTTCGCTCGCGTCGTGGTTATAGTTCTTAAAATTTTACTTTAAAAAATGTCAGATGTCGGAATGTACATACAGTCGTCGCAGAAAAATATAGTACCCCGTATCGTATCCACTGACCGTTAAAGCATCTACATAGAATTAAATATTTTTGTTTTCAGGTTCATCTCCTTTTTTTAACTCGGTTAAATTATTCAAGGTATGTTCAAAATGTTCATTAATTTACGTTCATTATTTAAAAGTAAAATATTTTAGTTTTAAATAATTAAGAAAGAGTTCTTCTGCTTGAAAAGGAATGCTGCATTATGCGTCAAACACGCTTGGTTCAGTGCCACCAACTTCCGTTCAGCTGAGGGCGTCGCTAGTGGTGATTTTGGTATTGCCATTTTAAAAACTCACCAAGAAAAAAGGAAGTAAAACATACGGCAGTCTTTAGGTAATAATAATGTACAAGCATTTCAATGGGTTCGTACGTAAAGTAAATAATGAGACTACGGAACTAAATTACTTATCAATAACACATGTCTAACTAGCATCGCGATAATTATATCTGAGTCATACTGCCTGACTTAGTTGTAAATACAAAGCGTACAAAAATATTTAAAAATACATTTTTTAAATAAAGCTACGAATTTTATTACGTGAATAAATAAAGTAAAAAGTGCTACGGTCACCCCGTAATTTATTTAAAAGTATGCGATTTAATTTTCGAAATGTGGCATCACTGATCTGTCACAGCCCAAACGCTAAAAAAAAAAAAAACAGCCCAATCGCGAATTGGCAGGCCACTGACAGCGACATGACGTTCATAAAATGGCGGCTGTAGTTCCAATTTTGTCCGCGTGCACAGGTTTAAAGCTAAGTACAATATTAAGGACAGCGCCATCTATTACGATTGCTATGTTAAAAAACAAAATGTTTATTTCATTATATTTTTTTCTGTCGCGGAACCCCATTCTAACTCGTGTAAAAATGTATCTAGTATAGAAACATAATATCTTTTTTTTTGCCATAGAGGTTATACCTTCAAGACACTTATAATGTACTGCGTTTCCATCATATTCCACGCCGATCCCTTGCTGATCTGACGTGTATTTTTTATATTTAAGACAGAAATTCGATTTATGAATTTACCAAATTGCGAACTGCAGCCCGAAACGCGGTAAACCTACATGCGCGATTATCGTGTGATTTGTGATTGTTTATTTAATAATATTGAAACGGTTAATGCATCCCCGAAGTAATAATTAGTAAATTAAAATCAGTGAAAAAGTACCGTAATGTTTCAAATTACTGGAAGCACAAGTCCGTTTTACCTACTTCACTGAACCGAAAATGATCTTTTTTTATGTGCTAAATTCTAGAACTGACTCATTTTTTATGGTCAATTTAATCGACTGAATGACTTTATACATACCAGAAATAAATTAATGCGTTTAAGTTATTATTTTTTCTTGTTTTTTACTCATTCATAAGTTTTCTACATTTTATTCTTATTTATTTTTAACTACACAATAAAACGTTTGTTAAGTTCTTTACTATCGTATAATTATATAAAATACCAGCAGAATAATGTAAAAGACTTCAAAATATAAGCGGCTGACACGTCTGCATGCTTCTAATGCGACCTCGCAAATGGACGTTTTCTTGACCGAACTAGACGTAAGAAATATCAAACATAAATACCCATTGAGTACAGGAAAACCGGAACACGAGTTCTTTATCACACTTAAATCTGTAATCACATTCACTTATACAATAACAATCTAAAGTTTTCTTTCACAGTTTACATTTTCTTTACACTTGCGAACACGTCAACGTTTCAAAACAAAATGGCGAAATTGTACATCGCTCAATGAAGACCAACAGAACAGCGCCGACTCCACGGCGTGCGGGACACGAACACGAATAGATTCTCGTTCTATCCCTGTCGCGCATCATAGCAGGTTTTCAGACGGAGGGCTTGCGTAAGCGAGATACCAACATTTCGAAATCATAAGCCATTTTGAATGTACACTTCACAGAGGATGGACGTATGTATGGCCGCGGAGTGCCGGAAAATTATAAATGGTGAACCGCGTTAATTTGAAATTATTAATTTCTTGTTGGACAGTACACAGTGGCCTTTAATTCTAACTGAGATCTTGCAAGTGTATGTCTACTGATTTCGCTAGTATAAATAAGTGAGCGTGAAGAGTTTTCTAACAAAGTAGGTTACCCGAACCTTATGTCATCAATGGAATAGAAATCGTTTGTAGAAGACAATTTGTCTGATATTTGAGTGTTTTGTTTAATTTTGTTGTTAGTAAGGTTGACAAAGAATCTTAACTTCATGATATCAAATTCAACTTCAATTTGATCACGGAAATTCATAAGTAAAACCTGATTGCTCAGGTAGGCGTGTAGTTTTTCTCAAGCGTATCAAAAGGCTACGAATACCGACACGAAACTCGTAATCCAACTCAGATAAGAGGCCCTACTATTTGTTTTAATTTCTAGTAAGCTGGTGAGAACTGCTCACTCAAATTCGTAGTTATGTTAGCGATAGTTTTAACTTTTAATAAGAACATCCTAATTTTAGAACACAACAGGAAAATATATTATTGTCAACCATTAATTCAGGGAAATATTAGATATGAATTAAATACCTATTCAAAGTGATGTTTACAATAATTAACATACGATTTTAATTAGACCGATGATTAACTTAGAGCAATGATTAGTATCTAATCAAGCTTCGATTCACTTTACGATCGAGTACGAGTACCGATCGATTTGTCGTATTGGTGCCCATGGTAGGGAACGAAATGAGCTCACGGCCAATAATTTAGTTTGTTTCCATTGTAGAGTCTGCCAACAAAATTATTAACGCATATTTTACTAATGAAATTGGGATACAATTTGTGGTAGTTTTCATTAAAAATTAATAACTTTGCGATTTCATTGAATAGGTACGAGAAATGCTCATAAAATGTATGCAGCCTGAGAAAATAGATTATGAAGTATTTTTACTCTGCATAATTATTATCAATTACAAAAAATGTTTATACTTAACTCGTTATTTAAAATAAGTAGCACAGTACCTAAGTATGTAGTAGTATAAGTGAGTTCTTGAAAAGGCCATCTTTGATATAAACAAAGATTAAAACAAAACAACATCAGGTATAAAATAGACCGAGGCAGCGGGACTGTTCGAAAGAGATACCGCGGCCCCGGAACGTAAAGGGCGAGGAAGGAACATGGATGGGTTTTAGTCAGTAAAAGTCTGACACGCCCTCCCGCTCTGCCCAGAGCGGGAAAAGTTATTTGCTGATTTCCGATCCGAAAAAATAAAGGTGTAAAGTAGAGCGAACTCTCCTTCTGTTGTCATATTTAACCCAACAAGATAGATAGAGAGCTTGATGTACCACTATTCGTAGTACTGCATGAAATATGAAGTTTTATTTTTATTATAAATTATAATCCTATATTGTCCTACTGTAGGGCAAAGGCCCCCCTTCCCTCTTCCACTTGTCGCGATTTTGTACGATTATAGGCCAATCTTTTGCGAAAGAGTCTAGAATATGAAGTTTAAATAAAATAAATTCTAGAGTCACAAACACAAAGGTTCCTTGACAGTAAGCAGCTGTGTTTTTTATTTGATAACGATATCGTGTGAAATCGTATCGCCCTACTCGTGTTTATGAAACCGTGCCCGCCAGCTGGTGACTTGCTTGTATGTAGATAGTGTGTTTCTGTGCACTCGATTATAAACTTAGCAGTGATTGAGATACAGTTTAGTTTCGTGTGTAAGAATGCTTTTGTAATTACGACGTTCTTTGACCTTTCGTAAAGTAAATTATCCAATGAATGTGTTTCTGTGCACACGATTGTAAGCTTTGTTTGATTAAGATAAAGTTTACTTTTGTGTGTATGAATGCTTTTGTACTTATAACGTTCTTTGACCTTTTATGAAGTAAGTAATAGTAAATTATTCAACGGTTTTGTGACGTAATGTCTTGCGTTCTTCACCGTTTTTGTCACCGTTTGTTGCCAAGGTAACTTTCCAAACACAGTAACAAATTAACAACAACAAAAAAAAAGCCGGTATTCGGCAGCGGTAACTTAGCTACAGGGTACGTAGACCGTAGAGCGGACAGATTAGGGTCCATTTTCCAACGGATATAGGTACTTACGGAAATTCTGAAATGTTGTGTCTTTTAAAAATAATATGTCAGAAATGTGCGCCACGGCGTCCTCACCTTCCGCCTGAAGCAGGTCCTCACCGGACACGGATGTTTCGGGAGGTACCTGCACCGAATCGGGCGGGAGGAAACGCCCGGGTGTCTCCACTGTGAGGATCGACCGGAGGACACGGTGGAGCACACGGTGGAAGTCTGCCCTGCGTGGGCGGAGCTCCGCCGTGTCCTCGTGACGGCGATCGGCGGCGGCGACCTCTCGCGTCCGGCCCTGGTTCAATCCATGGTCCGGAGCGAGACGGAATGGGAAGCCGTCGCCTCCTTCTGCGAAGCAGCCATGCTAGCGAAGGAGGTGGCGGAACGAGAGAGGGAGAGATCCTCTCTTCCCGGCCGCCGCGGGAGACGCAACGGGCGTCGGGGGCCACGTGGTGGCTACCGGCCACCGTAGATGCGGGCCTGTGGACGGTTGGCTATGGGCTAGCTAGCCGTCCGTCCGTCTAACGACGACGACAGGCCGATCGACGGCGCGTTCGTGTTCCACGCGCGCCTCAAAGAGATGTCAGCATAAGGGGAGGGGCCCGCAAGGGCCGAAGCCTGCCGGGGTTGCGGGCCTGTTCGAAAGAGATACCGCGGCCCTGGAACATAAAGGGCGAGGAAGGAACATGGATGGGTTTTAGTCAGTAAGAGTCTGACACTCCCTCCCGCTCCGCCCAGAGTGGGAGAAGTCATTTGATGATTTCCCATCCTAAAAAAAAAAAAAAAAAAAAAAAAGGGTCAGTAAAACAGATTTTTACGAAAGTGTATTTCTTTTGCTAAAAAAATTGGTTTCAAGCCCCCAAACTAGGCTAAGCCAGTGGCCAAAAAGTCATATTGCAGTATTGTTTAAATAAATAAATAAAATGAATATAAATAAATATCGCTGGACATTAACACACAGCGCCATCTAGTGCCACACTAAGCAAGGCTTGTGTCGTGGACACCAGATAGTTGATATACTACATAATTATATACTTTTTGTTTGTAAATACATACTTATTATACATTTATAAACATTCAACAGCTTCACTACCACTACGCCATTCGAGTCGTCTATCTAAATCTTTATAAATCTTTTTCTAGAGTGCACAAGAGATGGCGCTAGATGTCCTGAATAACGCCATTCCTTTCTCACTCTACTACTCTACTCTCACTGAGCACAATAGGTAGGTACAGTAGAAGGAGAGTTCCTGCCCAATACAGAAAAAACATTTTCGGTGACATACACCAAGTCAATTGGTAAATAAACCAGTCGTTTCTAAGATGTTTCCTTTGCTTCAACACTCAATTTTCAATAATCCGCTTTCTATTTGCAAGCCAATTCGAAAGGGGTTCGGGCATTTTGGTCCTTATGACCAATAGACTTGAATTGTACATCGATGGATAGGCCTTTTTAAGAGGAACAATAGTTATTATGGGGTCACATTTGGGTTTGTTGTCCGATTCGAGATATCAGCTAATAAAGTATGTGTTTTCAGTATCTCGATACTACGCCAAAAAAGAATAAAATACGTATTGTGTAGTGATTACCAAGCCGGAATGTTTATGTTCCCGGTACTTTTAGGTTAAGCCGTGCTTGCCTAGGTTGGTCTGTGGATGGGTGACCGGATACCGAGACAGTCTTTACAGGTAGTCAGTATACTAACACGTTCGTGATCCACGCGCCTGAAAGAATTGTCAGCAACAGACACAAAGGGCTAAGAAAGAACACGAATGGGTTTTACTCAGTAAAAGTCTGAAACTCTCTTCCGCTCGGGAGATGATTTCAAAAAAGAAAAAAAGACACTATAATTATTGACGATGTTTAGTTATTTAGCCTCCACAACGCAACTTGCAACTCCTGTGAACTGCGTCAGGCTGCAGTGAAATATATCTGTCACCGTAAAATTGTCAAATACGTTATATTGTAATATCTCTAGCGATATTGTAAAGTCTCGAATTATTGTCAAATGAACATACTGCTTACAACAAAACGCATTATTTTTCGTGAAATGCATGCGATGGTAGTCAACTTACGCGGTGTGGAGGGAAGGAGGGGCCCCCTTGCCCAGTGGCACAACTCTCATGAAAAGATAATGCACCATTCCTGAGAAATACCGATTAATATAACATAACCTTAAAACACTTTATATTCCCCCTAAAAAGCGTAGTCGACGGAGGCCCGCTTCGCGGGGCCCCTATTTCCGAGTGCAGGGTTTAAGTGAACCTAACGAACCTAACGGGAGGGTGGCCCAAGTCCCGATTATGGGGGCAGAGATACTTCCGTATGTTCAGTTGACAATAATTCGAGACATTACAATATCGCGAGAAAAAACACGTTATAGTGTAACGTTTTTGAAAATTTTACGGTGATATATCTACCTCCACTGAAATAATATTTAAGAGTCTTACGGCCCATTCACGACTTCGGTCTTAGCGGCGAGCGGCGCGGCAGGCGGCGCGGCGGCGGCAAGCGGTGCGTTTTACACGCCACGTACCCTCAGTAGCGGCTAGCGGCAGCGGCCGAGGTGGACGTATTTAGGTAGTCGGAACGTGCTCAAAATTATGGCGTTATCAAAATTATCCCTTCTGTGTTTAGAAAGCGGTATATTTTTAAAACAAGATATTCTTAATATGAGAGAAGGAGTGCACGAACTGAATAAAGATCGATATTTAAATGGCGAATTTCGTGACCTATACGAAGATTACAGAAAATATCCGGACAAGTTTTATGAGTACACAAGAATGAGTGTGGAAACATTTCATTATAATTATTATTAAAATTTCAATAATAAACGCCTCGGTATCCATTACCGCCACAAAATCGTCTAAAATTTTTTGTTTATGAGTTCGCCGCCGAGTCCGTCACACCTACACCGCTATCCGCGCCGCTCTGTTTCGTGGCGTCGCACTCATTCGCCTGTACTGTTGATCTCGCCGCTCGCCGCACCGCGCGCCGCTGCAGTGATTCGCTCCGACAAAACCGCGCGCGGTTTCGCTATGAGCGGCGACTCGTGGCGTGCTTCAAACATTTTCATACATTTGTTCTTACCGCTCGCCGCCCCGCACGCCGCCGCCGCTCACCGCGGTAAGGTCGTGAATGGGCCGTTATGGCGCGTGACAAGGGGGCAAAGTTGTTCAGGTTGGTCCTACAGGATGGCTCCAGTAGCGTAGGCGTGGGGCGACGCGCGCCCCCGCAACCGGATGGCGCGCGCAGGCCCAGTTCCGCTAACAGCTCGGGGTGGTGCAGCCAGCCGCGCAACACCCGAAACACGAGGCTACACAGAGCGACGTCTATCCGCACCGCCAGCCTGCTGTACCCTACCATCCCTATTACAAAGAGACTCGAGTACATGACCGGGAAGAAAGGATAGACGCCGTACTGTTTCAAGTACAAAAACCGAGTGAATTTGTTTTGGATTCTTTCCACCATGACACTATATTTGGCCTCATAGGGGTTCCACACGATCGCACTCGTTTCAAGACGGCTCCGTACGAGCGCATTGTACATGAGTTTAACCACTGCCGTACCATGAAAGTCTTTGCACTGCCTAAGTATAAATCCAAGATTTCGGAAGGACTTGCCGCATATGTCTAAGATGTGCTGACGAAAAGTTAATTCTGGAACCATCTCCACCCCCAGGTCCCGCATATGCGAGACTCGTGACATGACTGCGGCTTCCATCTCATACTGTGGTTCCCGCGCGCGAGTGTAGCTCATTATACAGCATTTGGGAACGTTAAAACCTAACTTATTATCTAGTAGGTACTACTACTATATGATGGGAAGAACAAGTGCCTTTTGGCTTTGTGATGTACATGTTATTGTAGGTAATATACATATTGTGATAAATTGTAATATACATATTGTGTTATTGTTGCTATACTTGCTGCCAGGTAAGATCGAAATAGCGGTCATTGACCATTCCCTAATGTCGCTTCGTACGAACCAAAACAAATGAACCATGTACCGTTTTTCATTCGAAAAAATGTTCAAGACCACGATTGGTGACGATTCAAGACTTGAACAGGCCTATTATTGGATTTCAAGAACTGTATTCAATGTAGGAGGGTCAATGACCGCAATAGCGATCTAGTGCACTATAGTGAAGTAGATGAGAGAGGAGGTGAATGAACTCCGGGGTCGTGAAACTTTTAGACTATTCTACATTTTGCCTCAGTAGTAAAACGTAGGAAGCTACATAACACTGGAATTATAAACCCAGTTGTATTGTGTACCTATGTGTATAATTATTATTTAATTTAAAGGACGCTTCGCGGCGCGGCATGGTGTTATTGCTATCTCGCTCTTGGTAATCAATAAAACTGCGTGAATTCCGCTGTGCGCTGCGAAGCCTTTAGTTTGTACAGTGCCGACCAAAAGTCGATAAGCAATCTCACAAAGCAATAGCTTGACGTTTAGTTTGACTTACGACCTCCTACTTTCAACAAAATAGATATTGTCAGCAACTAGTTGTAGTTCATAATTTCAATGCCAATATCTAAGACATGATGGCCTAGCGGTTGGGCCCGTCCAGAATTAAGAGCGAATCAGTAAGCCGTGAGTTCAAATCCCGCACAGTTACTTTTAGACTTTTTGTAAGTTTTTACTCTACAGAAATATTATATTCTTTAACTTGTTTGCTTTGTTCACACATTTCGTAAAGTTAGGGAGGTAGATAGAAAAATAAGTCAAGAATTTAGTTAGATTTCTGTGAGGTAGACATGAGTTTTATGAATATTTTAACTTGATCGGAATGAACTTTGTCGTTTGGTTGTAGTCATACATAATACACTATATAATGTGGTAGTTGATGGTCAGTGACGTGTGGTTTAATAGATAGCGGTATTGTTGTTGGTGTGATTCTTAAAATGCGGGCAAATATTAATATTAAGGCGAGGGCGACTATTATCGCGAATTATCCGCGCTTCATAAAAGTGGCCTTAATAGAACTGAATGTGAGTATTATAATTATTTATGAATTGTAACTTAAACATTAAAAATTAAAAACGAATGGGTATTATAAATTGTTCATTTATTTGGTGACCTGTGGTTTACTTAATTCGTTGTTTTTTTTTCAATCTATCATGCAAGATAAATAATTAGTGTTTATTATTGGATTTATAAATGCATAGTGAATGAAGTCACTTTAGTATTTATTACAGCTGCCTAATATCATTTTTTTTGTTTAGAGAAATGCAGTAAGTCTCTGGATCAAAAGGAATGAGGAAGAAGGGAGCCTTGCAAGTAGACAGCGAAGTGGAAGGTCGTCGCTTATTAGCGAAGCGCAGCGACAACATATCGTGGGCGAGTATGAAACCAATGGTTTCACACCTACGACACACTCGGAGTCACCGCAAACTGTTCGCCGTGCCGTCCACGCTGAAGGCTTGCATCACAGAAGATCAGCTAAAATGCCCTTCTTGACAGAAAGACATAAAGAAGAACGATTACGTTTCGCACGGGAATATTTAGACTTTCACTGGATTACTTCCATTTTGTTCCGGTTCGCGGTCGCCACTCCAGAACTTTTCGACCCCATCGGCCATCCGTTCTGCGAGCAATGTGCCCTGCCTACTACTGCCACTTAAGTTTAGCAATTCTTCGGGCTACGTCGGTGACCTTGTTTCTCTTGCGGATGTCTTCATTTCTGATGCGATCACGCAAGTAAACTCCGAGCATAGCCCTCTCCATTGCCCTTTGGGTGACTTTAAGCCGCATACGTCTACTTGACTACATTGAAAATAATGGGGGTTATACAAAATATTAATCCCTAATGTTCTAGTTTTAATTAGACGTGTTACAAAATATTTAGCGATATTAATAATTCCTAAATTGAGGTTTAGTTTCAATCTTCTTTTCTTCAGGAAAATGAACACTTAAACTATAACCTCAATATGAGTTACATTTATTGTGACGTCACATAAAAAACATATTCACGAAGTATAAATTATGTATTAGTTTTCAGTAAGCTCTGTTGAATACCGATAGATAGAAGTGGGTATCAACAATTATATTTGTGTTATTAGAATATCCTTGTTATGTTAATAAAAAATAACTTCAAAGTGGGTATTCAGATACACAAAAAAATCTTATGAACGGTTACAAGAGAACTTCTTATATCTAGGTAGGAATGTGACGTTACAAATCTCATTAAAGTTGTTAATTATATGAATAAATGAAACGAATAAAACAATTGTTGTTATCTGTCAGCACGACTTTTTTTTCCAACTTCCAACACCGAAAAAATATTACACAATCACATAAATAGTTATGATGGGTTATTAACTTATATTTAAATCCTTATAAAAATAAATAATGAGCATGAACCCATTTCAAAATAAATACCAAAGTAAATAGTTTTTGCATAAAATACAAATATTAATTAAAGTGGTTACAAAAAAAAATAAAAAACCCTTATTATGTAAACGGGATTTGAACTCAAGACACGTTAATCGTGAACCCACTGCTTAACCTAAACAGCTATCAACGCCTGGTAAATATGGTCGAAATTTAGCTATCCAATGCAAATACGATCATGCGTTTGCTGCGTGCATAACAAAAGAGACGGTAATATATTTCTTTATGTTTCGTGGAGAGCGACGCGACAACTTGCGACAGTAGGCGACTCTGTGGCTGTGGTGTGCGTAGGTACTGTATTGAGACAGCTTACACATACAGCCGCACGGACGCTCGACCGTGCGTTCACAGCAATATGATCCTTCGCGTGCCTGTGCGCTTATGAACGCTTACTGTACCTACGCGACCTATTTCTAGTACACAACCCCGCCCTGTGAAAAACTGAACCAACGCAACCCGTAATGCATGTCCACGTGAAATTATTACGAAAAAAAAAGCTGTTGCCCGTAATTTCGTTGGCGTGGATATTTTAATGTGTAGGTTAAATAACTCATAATTATTATGAGTGAGACTAAAAATAGCCTACGACCTATTCTCAGACCTCAACTGAATACCTACACATCTTTATTATTTGACTAGCTGCCCCGCGCAATTTCGTCTACGAGTGAGGGTTAGAGAAAGTGTGAGTCAACCTTAAAAAATAGACCCATCGCGAACTTTTTTTAAAATTTTTAAGAGGAACAATTCCTTCGTACCGGATTGCTGTGTAACTTTAACCGCGTTAGGCAGCGCTTGCTACGAAAGCAAAGATAAAGGATTCTCTGTTTTTTGGGATTTTTTTCATTGATGTTCCGCTCCTATTGGTGATTCGATGTCAGCCGATGATGGCTGTCCAGCACTAAAATACGTATTTAACTTGAACCACCATTTCCTGAAATTAGCGCGTTCAACCGAACAAACAAACTCTTCAGCTTTATAGTATTAGTGTAGATTCAAGTAGATAGGTAACCACTTAATTTCTCGGAAATATTTTCATGAATCGCTCATACAGGGTGTAAATCACCTCATCACAAAGCCGTTAACCAAGCATTCAATGCATCACACTAAGTAACTTTACGCAAAAATTATTGCTGGGAAACAACTTTTTTTTTTTAGGTTATAAATCATGTTTTGTGGTAAAACTCAATGTAACGCACCTAAAACAGTGTGCTGATGATGGATTGAATAGTGAGGAGGGCGTAGAGGTGTTAAATGTCAAAATCTCACAAAAAAACTTGTATTTAAAAAAAAACTTGTCAAAAAGTTGTAACTTTGACCACCCATATCTCCGTAACTAGAAGGTTCCCAGGTATGGTGTAGAACAAAAAAATGATCACAATGATGGGGAGAACAAGTGCCTTTCGGCTTCGTGATGAGGTGTTTTACACCCTTTATACAGGATGTAAACCACCTCATCACAAAGCCGTTAACCAAGCATTCTGTGCATCTAACTAAGTAATATTACGCAAAAAATATTGCTGGGAACCCACTTTTTTTTTGAGGTTATAAATCATGTTTTGTGTTAGAACTCAATGTAACGCACTTAAAACATTGTGCTAATGGATGGATTGAATAGTACGGGGGTCGTGGAGGTGTTAAAAGTTAAAATGTTACAAAAAAAACTTTTCAAAAAGTTGTAACTTTGACCCCCCATATCTCCGTAACTAGAAGGTACCCAGGTATAGCGTAGAACAAAAAAAACGCAATAATGGGGAGAACAAGTGCCTTTCCTATGACGCGCGCCTTCTCCTCATGTGTAATGTTTATTAATGTTTAGTGTTTTTTTTATAAATCCTATGTATGTTAGTCTGTAAGGTATGTGTGTGGTCTTTTGTTACCTGAATTAAATGATATATTATTATTATTATTTATGGTTTTCCAAATAAGGGTTTCGGTCGACAGCTTGCGCATACTGGCTCACTGGATGCGGCTGGTGTGTAAGTCGTATCTATTTTGTAGTGTGTTTCTTATTTTTACTAGCATAAGGTTAACCCTATTTGGGCTATTTGGTTCCATACAAACCAAAATGTTAAAGGGTATTTGCATCAGATTTTTTCAGTAGCCTCCAATCACAGTGTTGCTAGACATTGTAAAATAGCTTCCACCATTACACCAACCAGCAGTTATCAATATTTTTGTTCGATTTCTGGGTCATCCTAAATAGCCCCTAAAACCCAAATACCGTAAAACGGGGCGTTTTACGGTACTAACAACATAAATGGATTGCTGATCTGAAATAAAATTGACATTATTATCATTTACGTTTGCTTGTACTTAAACATTTTAGCACCTTTCTAGATATTTATTCTATCGATCTAGTCATAATGCTAGGCTAGACTTGTCTTTTTTAAACTTTCACGTGATCGTGAAAGTTTAAAAAAGACAAATAAATAAGTTTTAAGTTTCATAATGTGTTCTGATGAACACATTATGAAACTTAAGATACACTTGTTTTATAACATTTATTTGTGTTCTAAATTCAACATTTTATTAAAAAAATACTACCATTTTATCTATTAGGCTGTATAACGGCTTCATGCCTTTGCCTGTTCTTAAACCTGGCCGAAGCAAAGCGCTGGAAAAAAAATCATAGTCTCGTACTAATTCATGACACAAATATTTTACATTATTTTATTTTATTTCTTCAAAGGTGTATTAAAAAACGTCGTTTGATACACGTGGACATTTGTTATTGCAGATCTCGGCTCAAAAACACACTCGCCTACGGCTCGTGTGTTAATACCGCCTTGAACTGCAAATAACAAACTTTCTCCACTTGTATCAAAATGTACTATTAATCCTCCATCTCAAATTTCTCAAAACTCTACGTCCATAAGAGGCCGTGTCTTAAAAGCGTATAATCTCTAAATCTTTGAAACCTTCAATGGTGGCTACCGCCACCCCACCAATGGCATGGTATAGGTATCTCGTAAACTACTGAAGAACGCATTTTGAATTATTTTGGGCACTAATTTTATCTTCTTGGGTACTAATTTTCTATGTACCTAGGTGTGAGGAAAGCGACAAGTGCCTGAAACTTGGAATTAACATTCAAATTTGTGGTCCTGTGAAACGAGCGCACGAAGTTATCATCATTGATTTCTCGGTAAATACCTTCAAATGTTACGGTTATGTTTTTTTTTTACGAAATGAATCACATCTAGAGGTTTAAATTATTTCCATACTTAGAATATCTGTAGAATGCCCCCTTTTTCGGCGCTCATGGTGATCCTGCTGATGGGATCGTGACTACCTTCAAAGTCGATTTTCTCGAAAACTGCTAAGGTACCAATTTTGTTCTTCGAGTACCAATTATTGACCAAATATGGAAGCGATTGGCGTTCGTGATCCGGCGGTAGTCACAGACATGAAATCTGGATGCATTCATTGTACACTTCTGCGTACCATACAGGCGTAATGTTTCGTCATGATGTAGTAGGTATAAACAATGAATCTATTTAACGATTGCAGCAATCACAGCAGATTTGCCGCTGGGTGAATTGATTTTGATGGTTCTTTTTTATTTTAAAGGTGGTGCTTCCCGTGGGGTCTCATTTCAATTTGTTTAAGATCTGATGCTGATCTTCGGAGATAATCAATGGAACTCTTCAAAAACAGATAGTGAGGGTCGATGCTGCAGGGTAGCCCGCGAAATTCAAATTCACTTACGTTTTTTAAAATTTACAGGCCAGTGCTTGGTTGTATTTGATTGAAATATTGTTCGCAACAGTAAGTCGTATGTAGTTACAGAATAAAAATCATCAATACGGGATGTATTGATATTTTTTAAGTTCATAAAGGTCGAGGAACGACTTTTTGATTTATTACCGATTCATCCGCAAAACTCATCCGAATTATTTTAGTTCCCGATTCATCCGAAAAAATATTCCCGATTCATCCGAAATCCAAATTAAAATTATATAATTACCAATTCATCCGAAAAAATATTCCCTTTTCATCCGGCATGAAAATATCCTTAAATAAGACAAGAAAAAGTATAGATAGCAGAAAAAATATTTTAAAATATATTAACTCATATTTTTAATATTACTGTATTAGGTATTACAAATTATATGTATGTATAAATACAAGTACTCACTTTTTTACAATATTTTTTCACTTTTTAACTGACTTCCCAAAAAGGAGGAGGGTCTCAACTGCCGAGTTGTGTTTTTTTGTGTGTTTGTACATCGATAGCGCCCAAACGCGTTGACCGATTGACGTGATTCTTTTTACATTCGACCCGAAATATATTCCGAGTGGGCCCATTTCAAGAATATTTGAAATCGATCCAGTAGTTTCCAGGCGGAGACAATCGGTCGATTTCTCGAACTTGCGAGACGATGTACACTAACTTCTACTGCACGTATCGTGTTGTAACTTTGCATACGAATGTAGATAGAGACTAACCGACTTTTAAAAGAAGAAGAAGTACCTACATACGTAACGAATTCTCGCTTGAAATTTCGTGTTGTACCCTTCTTACAACACTAAAAAGTGAGAAATAAAAATAATTTAAAAAAAAACTGACTTCTAAAAGGTAAAAATAATAAACCTTCCCGACTTCTCAGAATTGAATATACCTGTCCGACTTCTAAGTACGTGTTAGAAGTCGGGAAGGTTTATTATTTTTACTTTTTGGAAGTCGGTTTTTTTTAATTTATTTTTATAAGATAAAGTGTACGAATCTATTCCTACATTATCTAAAATGCCCAAAAAAAACTAAAAAGAAAAACATTACCTACTTACTACAAAAATAATATCTTCTAATATTCAAAATCTTTTATTTGTCGTCGGCCAGGTGACACGACCAACCTGTAAAATATATATATATATATAGGTAGATACCATATTTTTATAATACCTTTTCCCTTCTTCCATTATATATTAACAAAAAATGTTAATAAGTGTGCCTAACCAATTGTTCTTATTACGAGAATTTTGCAGTCGGCAACCGAACAAAAGGGCTACAGAGCGTCAGGTAGGTATTTAAAAATACGAGCTCTATATTGCATAAAAGGGGTTTTATGATGGGATAGATAACACTGGTGAGAGTTTTCGGAATGGATTAGTATTTGTTAAAATATTGTTATTTAAATGTAATTGTTAATTTTAAAAAGACAATGTAAAAAGTTTTTAACTTTGCTTTTGTCGGCATCATAACGCAAAACCACCCTTCTTTTTAAAAATTATGTCACATATTTTGCATAAATGAAAATTTAGTTGACTTTTCGCTCGCGATCAGGAAACATCTCTACTATCACTTACTGTAATCACTTTCTGAACATTTGACCCTTGCTCGTGATCGTCTCGGATTTGTTGTTTTGCCTACGATTTGGATTAGTTTATCATGGATTCTACTTGTGAACCTAGTAGTTCCAGTCAGACTCAATTAGTTTTTGAGCAATCAGAACGAGGAGGACTTCTTTTATTGCGTGGTGGCTATCAGCATAACAAAAAACGCGAAAACAAAAACGGTACAACTGTTTGGTGTTGTGTGAAGTGGCAAACTCTGAAATGTCGTGGACGTGTAGTCACAAAAAACAATCTACTTGTGAGTGATGATCCTCATACATGCCAACCAAATTTTGCTGCCAACATAATAAAGAAACAACTGAACCAATGCCGAAAATTAGCTGCAACGAAATCAGACCCAATACCAACGTTATTCAACAATGAGATGTCTTCGCTCGCTGATTTTGGCCTCGACCTAGTAGCAACAATACCGAAGTTTACATCAATAAAGAACAGTTTATACCATTCCAGAAATAAAGCACTGGGAGTGAAAAGAACCACATTTCAAACTGCTTCTGCCGTTGAAATCCCAGATGCATATAAAGACAAAATATTGCTGGCTGACTATACAGACCAAAGGAACAGAATCATAGTATTTGGAACACATAATGCGAAGCACTTACTAGCAACAGTTGAACATATTTTTGCAGATGGTACGTTTAAAATATGTCCTAAGCCCTTCTACCAACTTTACACAATCCATGGAGATTTGGGTAGTTCCGAAGAAACATCTAACGTTGTCCCGCTGGTATACGCGTTATTATCAAATAAGAAACAGGCTATTATTATTATATTATTATCCAAATCTGTATGTATCAAACCTATACTTACAAAAAGGGCAATAGGCATTAAAGTTGATTTTGTAACACTTTATTACTAATGTAGTAATTTAAATATTGTATTTGTTACTGTTTACAGCTTAAAAAAGAATTAACAAATAGTTGTATATCCAGATTTATATGTATCAAACCTATACAGGAAGAATAATAGATAAGTCCTAAAGTTGATTTTTGTGTGTATTACTTAAAAAATATTATTATCCAAATCTGTATGTATCAAACCTATACTTACAAAAAGGGCAATAGGCATTAAAGTTGATTTTGTAACACTTTATTACTAATGTAGTAATTTAAATATTGTATTTGTTACTGTTTACAGCTTAAAAAAGAATTAACAAATAGTTGTATATCCAGATTTATATGTATCAAACCTATACAGGAAGAATAATAGATAAGTCCTAAAGTTGATTTTTGTGTGTATTACTTAAAAAATATTATTATCCAAATCTGTATGTATCAAACCTATACTTACAAAAAGGGCAATAGGCATTAAAGTTGATTTTGTAACACTTTATTACTAATGTAGTAATTTAAATATTGTATTTGTTACTGTTTACAGCTTAAAAAAGAATTAACAAATAGTTGTATATCCAGATTTATATGTATCAAACCTATACAGGAAGAATAATAGATAAGTCCTAAAGTTGATTTTTGTGTGTATTACTTAAAAAATATTATTATCCAAATCTGTATGTATCAAACCTATACTTACAAAAAGGGCAATAGGCATTAAAGTTGATTTTGTAACACTTTATTACTAATGTAGTAATTAAAAATATTGTATTAAAATTTGTTACTGTTTACACCTTAAAAAAGAATTAACAAATAGTTGTATATCCAGATTTATACGTATCAAACCTATACAGGAAGAATAATAGATAAGTCCTAAAGTTGATTTTTATGGTACTGTATTACTGGTGTTATATTATATGTTACATCTTACTATTTAAAGTTTTACAAAGAAATAATATATATTTACATAATTAAAATATTTGTTTTATTTGTCAACCCTCCATCACTTTTTTTATTAATAACTATCTTTAAAACTCTCGGATGAATCGGACATACCATTTACTCTTCGGATGAATGGGGAAAATATCATAGGTATTTCAATATTTAATCAAATTTATCCGGATGAATCGGGAATAGATCGACTTTTTCAAGTTCAGACATTCCTCGACAGCTCGCTCCGCTTAGCGACAACCTAGCACTTCTCTGGTGGAAACTCAGACTGTCTCGACGTGATCTGGTTTCTCTTTAAGGCGACTACATGAGCTAAACGCGAGTTTTATAATTACTAAAAGTATATGATTCACTGCTATAAACAAGACCAGAAAAATATATGATATTCTCCAGGATATATGCTAGCATGATACTGTTTTGAAAACATAATACAATTAATTTGGCTCGATAAAAAGAAATCACGAACTTATCTCTAAAAATATCTTTCAAACAATAAAAAACATGCGATCATTTTGATTTTTTGGCAAATAATTCTACCAGCAATATATTTTATACTAGCTTCTGCCAGCGGCTTCGCCCGCGTGAAGTTTCAAAATTGGGGTTGAGTGAGAATATTATAAACGTAAGAGTAAACAAATATAATAATAACAAATCTCCGAACTGCTAAGCTATCGGGAGTTACACGTGTTATTGTGAGTCAACTATAAAAGATAGTCTTGGGATATTTTTTATATAATTTTATGTGGAATATTTCCGTTATACATGATTTCTATGTAGCTTTAACCATTAAGGCTGCACACGCGACGGAAGCTAAAAAAACCAAGTAACTTCTCCCGTTTTCCCAACATTTCCTTTCACTGCTCTGCTCCTATTAATGGTAGCGTGATGAAAAGTATACTATTACCTGCTCAGGAGTATGTAGAATAATTGTACCAAGTTTCGTTAAAATCCGTCGAGTAGTTTTTTTTTCTATAAATAACATACAGACAGACAGACAGACAGACAGACAGACAAAAATTTTACTGATTGCATTTTTGGCATCAGTATCGATCACTAATCACCCCCCGATAGTTATTTTGTAAATATATTTCATGTACAGAATTGACCTCTCTACAGATTTATTATAAGTATAGATAGATAGATATAGATATTTATATAAGTTTTTTTGTAAATCGATCGAAACCACTCATTTCGCGCCATTTGGCCCACAGTGGCTGACGTAACAACCACTTGTGTGGTGCAAGCTGATTATAACTTTATTCTAACAGCATTTCAAACGAAGTTTGAACCACCACAATTAAATTAGCAACTCTATTGAGTTGCTAATTTAGCTCGTCTAAGCGCCTTAAGAATTGAAAAGACAACCGAGTTAAAGTTCCCACATTATAAGAAAATAGATTGTGAAAAGTTATGGTTTTGCTTTGAAAATCTGATAAATAAAAACACAAATTCAGCGTTCAAATGTATTCCGAAGATACATCATTTCTATTCTACTGCAGCAACTTAAAAATATGGTATTAGATAAATGACTAGAAACAATACAAAACTTATAATTATCTTAGGAAACTAAACATTTTGGGAATGTTATATGGTATACAATACATATCAATCTTATACCCCCAGTCTATCAATTGTCCCTGTAATATTGTTGTATATGAACATTTCTTTTGAGATCAAATCAAGGATTACAAGATTGGAAAACCCTCACTCCCACTATACTTCTGCAATACTGAGGTAAGAAATGGAAAGAACCCGCAATTCTGTTGTCAAAAGGACTCCAAACTTCTCCAACAGCTTTACTGCCACTCCGTTGACTAACCATACTCAACCCTCTTAACTTTCAAATACATACATACTACGTACTTATATTTAATACTACTAAATATAAAATACAGTAAATATAAAATACAGTCAATATAAAATACAGTCAATATAAAATACAGTCAGTATAAAAAAAAAAATCAGTTCATAAAGGGATAACAAAGTGGCACTACAGAAGGTAGCTGTTTGAGCAGCTGTGATACTGACATTGATGTCTTATTGTGAGTTCACGTTCACATCTTCCGGCTCTTCCTTAAGCTCAACTGAAACAAAGATTAGTTAAGTGTTATTACAATCAGCACGGAAATGGTCACTAAAAGGGAAAATAAATTTAATAACTGGCCAGTAACTTTTTTTTTTCTTAATAAGTTATGTTTTGTTACAAAAAGGTTTTACTGTAACTTTTACATCACTGTCCTAATTTGTTGAGTAATTGGAACGCACCCAATTTAGGCTGACAACTCTATTGTCATTGTTTTTTGATTTTCTCTCTGTTCTGTCATAGCTCTGAATAAACGTCAGTTTATATTTTTTCATATCTGCATTTTATTTAACAAAAGTAATCAAAATCCACGAAATCCTTCAGAATTTTATTGAGGACTAGCGGCCGTCATGCAGTTTCACCCGCGTAGCTCCTGTTCCCGTGGGAGTACAGGAATTAAAAATAGCCTGTGTTACTCGCTGTTAATGTAGCTATCGATTGCTGAAAGAATTTTTCAAATCGGTCTAAAGTAGTTTTTAAGTTTACAAATGTTTACTTTTTATAATATTAGTATAGATCAGTGGTTCCCAACCTTTTTTAGGCCAGGGACCACTTTGGTACGTTCATTGTTAACAGGGTCCATAGGGCCCTAGATAAACAGGATTATAACTAGGGGAGTGAATCTTTAACTCACACTATACGAAAATTGGATAATGTGATGAGAACCTTTTGAATTAAGATAGTTATGGCGATCGAATTGAGCTCGAAAAATGTAACAATCATTTAGTATAAGATTCTCAAAAAAAAAAAAATTGTCTCTGATAGGTTCAATTAGGTTGGGTTGAGCTTGCATCTTAATACTTTTAATCTTTAATAACATTAAAATTAATAATATTTTAATCTTTCGCGGACCGTAGTCGAGGCTCCTGCGGACCACCAGTGGTCCGCGGACCACTGGTTGGGAACCGGTGGTATAGATAGTAAGTTGCCAGTATCAACAGCTATAAAGCTAGCATTCTTTAAAGCCATTTCCTCTAGTTTCAGGATACGAACTCGATCCCAGTTAAAGGCTGTAAGTGACATAGACGCCGACTCACTAACTGTTACCATGCATTGAGCACATCATTTGACACCTTCCATTTCTGTAACTTCGTTGGCATTTAGGTTATGATGTGAATGTTTGATGCTAAAATAAATTCTATGTTCTATTCCCAGACCTACCAAATCCAAAAAAAAAAACATCAAAATCGGTCAACCCGTTTCAAAGGAGTTGGATAACAAACACTGTGACTGTGATGCAAGCAGTGTTGTGGAAGTAGTTAATAAGAACAACCAACTATTTTTTAGCATTGCATACATATTCATTCGTTTTCAATGTCTTTTGTCTGAGATTGAAATGCAATAAAGTTAGCGGAGTTTGGTGGTATTTTCTTAGTCCAAATTTCTGAAATCTAGCGACTTTTTACCCTTGATCTGGCGCGATGGCGCCTTAAAATAATCCAAGGTTATAGGAATCCGGATAGCCTGGATGCAAGATTTTTATATAGGTATTAGATTAGATTAATAAAAATAGATGTTCTTTACATTTTGACAATCTACGTATTGCAAATTTATATGAAACAGCTGTTTTGTTAAGATCGAAAATTAATTACTTTTCTTTATGGTACCCTTCTTCATTGCTTCTTGGAGCTTGTTCATGGATTCGGCCACGTTGGTGATGCCCATCGCCTTCCAAATATCCTCGACTCCGACGCCCATCTGGTTGCCCTCTAGGAGAAAAAAAAGAGATTAAGACATCAAGAGGTACACGACATGCCTATAACCACTAGAGTTATGCAAAGGCGTACCTATTGTATTGTACAACGGGCTGGTATCCGCAACTCCACGTCAAAGCGCGTATTTTGCGTATGGGCTATAATCTACCACGCGAGCCCAGTGCGGGTTGGTAGATGTCACATGTCTTCGAAATTTTGGTTCTAGGACATGCCGGTTTCCTCACGATGTTTTCTTTCACCGATTTTGAGAGCAGTGGTGATGAAATAAATTACACAAAGTTATGCGTTATGCGCCTGCTTGGGTTCGAACCCACGACTTACTGTTCGTAAGTCGGGACCGCCACCATTGGGCCAACCCTGCTCTAAAACAAAAAGGCATAAGTAACTAATAGTACAGCAAATTTTCCCCAGTCTATTGTTCCATGTAATGTGACAAAAAGATTGCCACCGATTGAGTAGAAAAAAAAAGAAGGCTTGGCTGATACCCAGAGATTCCTGTTTGAATAACCCTGTTTAGGACTAGGGCCTCATGCTCCGCTGTCGTGTTCTAAACCACAAGTCTGATGAGGCAGTACAAAGGGAGCACAACAGGTAGGTACTTGCATGGTTACCTATACATAGGGTGCTTACATAAAGAAACAGGTTGCCGGTACAGACAAATCTATCCTAAGTGACACCAGTTAATGCTTAAACCCGTGTGGCTCGGTCCCGGTAGTCGGCACCGACAAGTTACAACCTGTTTCTTTATAAGTGAGTGAATAGAATATATTGAAATATTATACCTGCCGGTTGGTACCGGCCCCTACAGATTTGTCTGTACCGGAAACCTGTTTCTTGATGTAAGCACCCTTAGGCATATAGACAGTGTTGATCTGTAGATAAGTTTCTATTTATAGATTGGGATGAGTAGAAAAAAAGAGAGGCTTTTGCTCTACCTACAGTGTAAGAAAAATTACACACTATGTATGAAATTATTGTATTTAATTAAGCATTCTTAATAAAATGAATTAGTTTCCCTACCTCTAATAAATTTATAGTCAACTTAATTCAAAGGATATTTTTACAAAATAGTCCAGGCCCCTTTTGCACCAACCCGAAGCACTGTCAAAACTCTATTCATAGATCCGAACATATGCGTTTTTTCTATCCGATTGACGTTGTGAGTATGGGTAATGCTACAAAATGGTAGTAAATAGATGATCGTGGTAGAAAATTAAAAGTAGTCAATAAAATTGGTTTATTTGAATATTTCCTTCTGTTTATGTAAAGAAATATACAGCTATAGCTTAATCCAATCCAATAGACAGCAAACAAAATGGTTTTATTGAAATAACTATTTCGAATAAACAAGCTTTGCAAAACAGATGTCTGTCAAACTGGCCAAGCGGAAATGGTGTTTTTTTTAAATTAAAGTTTTCTTTTTTCTTAAAAGGATAAATGACTGAATAGTATACTAGTAAGTAGTAAATAGCAACCGAGTTATAATGATTTTAGCGCCATGTGTTACACCGTACTTTTCACTACGATTGTGAGAAAATAAAATAACCATATTTAATATGATAGTTTATTTTATTAACAATTAAATGTAGAATTTGTACTGTTGTTAATATTTAATCAGATGTTATTTCCCGGCAACATTATTTCAGTTCTCTGTGAAGACGAATATAATATTGTGTCATCTGTGTGGTAAACGTAGGAGATAGAAAGGAATCCTACTAATTATAAATTCAAATAAATAATACAGAAAAAAACCATAAAATGCCTTTTTATTTCTTCTGTAGCTGGATTGCAACACACACATTCTGCCAAAGACGGTGTTCGGCGCATTTTGTTCCATTTTAAAAATAAAATGTATTTTTTTTAATGGAACAGTAATAAGTCGATTCATTATGAATTATGAATAAATACTTGTGTGTTTTCGAACACCGACACCGAAAATAAAACTAAAATATACTTTTTTCCCCTAGGGCAATAAATGCAATTTTACGCCTGCTCTGGTATGATATTATGATCTTTTTGAGCAAGAGGAGTGAAGAAGTATTTGATATCAGTGTTATACTATTCTTGCTTGTTAACTAAAATCTAGAACGAATAACACAGTTTTGTAAACACATTGAAAATGTAGATGCGGATACATCAAAGAAATATGGTCATTAAAACAATGAATAAAACACAAACAACTCCGGAAAATAATAAAACTTCATTTACTTACTTCAAGTTTGGTTATGGCTTGTTTTACTGAAATAAGCTGGAAATATAGTTTATTTCTTCGCTTAAATTTTGTTCGTTAAGGCTCCCGATAGCAAACAGCTGTCGGAAAGATTCGAGTCTTCATCGTATCGAATTAAACTGTCAAAATTATTCGGTTTTGAGAATAGCGTTTGGAGGACATCTTCGATATCATAGACATTCGATTCGGTTCGGAATCGAATCCAATGGTTGTGAATAAGGGGCCGGAACTTAACTTTTAAAGGTTAGGTTTTGTTTCTTCTAAAAAACATGTGAGGAAGAAACAGGGTAAACTATTATTTATTTAAGAAATTACGCACAAATAATGGGAGTGAAGTAGCGCGGTAATAACAGTAGCAATAAATTAACAGAACGCACCACCGCACTACAGAACCACAAAACCACAGAAACCACACTACCCTATAATATTTGAGATTAAACGAGTCAAAATAATTATACTTACTGTCACTGGTGCTGGGTTGATTTAGCTGAATGGGAGTCTTTTTTTCTTCGACGGGTACATCAGCTCGTTCTCCTTCCTTCTGAGTCATTTTATTGAAGTACGTTATTCGTTACAGCACAGATGAAATTGCACAGAAACAACAGTGTTCGACTCACTACGACGCACAAATCACAAACACTGGCACCACTGCACCAGGCACAGGCAGAAGACAGATTGATCTGATTGATCAATGATCAGAAAATGAGAAAATTGACACTAGTGTTCTGACAATGATCGACTACAGTGTTGCCAGTTACTTCGAATTTGTATTGATTTTCTGTTTTCACGAGTTCCACCATTGTTTTCTATTTTCTTTCTAGTAAATAAATTCGTATAATAAATACTGCACTATCATATTGACAACAACAATAAACAGCCGGCCTGGCGGCCACCGAGCCAGACGTGACAGAGCATAAACTTATGCAGTACAGTTTGGCCAGCGAAAGCTGTCCAAGAAAAAAAGGGGGAATTTTAAAAAATCAAGAGCTGTTAAACTTTGCTAAAGACCGGTCGCGGAGCACGAAGAATATCGTACAATGACCTCTTTACGTACTAGTGGTCACATACATTTTTCTATTAAGTGCGGTTTGCATGAAATATTTGAAGGAGAAAGATTTACCAACAATATTAAATACATTCTTGTTATTATGTAAATTATTTATTCAAGTGTTATATTAAGTACTAGCGCCCGCCACGCGGTTTCACCCGCGTAATTCCCGTTCCCGTGGGAGTACGGGGATAAAATATATCCTATGTTACTCGTGGATAATGTAGCTTTCGAATGGTGAAAGAATTTTTAAAAACGGTCCAGTAGTTTTTAAGCCTATTCATTACAAACAAACAAACAAAGTTTTCCTCTTTATAATATTAGTATAGATTATAAGTGTAGACAAGTTATAAAAATCGAGTTTAGTGTCCGACCGAAGGTGCAATTCTGGCCGAAGCCGAAGCCGAAGCCAATTAATCGGTGTTCACCAAAACCTTCGGCCGAAGCCGAAGCCGAAGCCGAAGGTGATGGATGACCTTGAGAAATGCGATAGTTATTATAATCTCAGAATATTCTACATATTCTGAGAGCTTTAGAGATTTAGCCCAATTACGAGCCGAGTGACCAACGTATATAAGTAGGTAATAAATTATTCGATGCGTTCGGGCCGGCGCGGTGGTGCGGCGAAACGCTGCTCTGCTCTGCGCACTCTCCGTCTCGCTCTAGCATTGTTCAGTAAATTTCAAATTTTGACAATTTGCAAACCTTCGGCTTCGGCCAAAGCTTTGGCTAATTTTTGACCGATGCCGAAGGTTTGGCCGAAGGTGCTTTTTTTGGCCGAAGGTGGCCGAAGCCGAAGCCGAAGCCGAAGCATCGGTCGGACACTAATCGAGTTACAATTACTAATTCGGCAGAAAAAAACAAAACATGTCTGAATTTGTTGTACAACCACATGCAAACAAGAACAAACCTTACAATGTTAGTTATAAGTCACATGCAGTCACCGTTCATCTGTGTTTCACAGATACTTGTTTACATGTATCGAACGAACACTTAGCCCGCACTGATTTGTTATCTACCTTTAAAATATTTATAAAATCGACGTCAAATTTTTTGTAGTACCCCAATTTTTTGTTCTTTTTAAGTGTCTAGTATTAATATTCTCACAACCCTTTGAGAGTAATAAATGATCTTGATCTCTTGTTGAGAATAAATTATCTTAAACCTCAAAAGGTTTACAATTCCTGAGGACGGCACCCATTGCATCTGCAAGCTATACTAATTATATTTACACGGGAGTAACAGACAGGTAATAACAGGTCATTGTACGAAATTCTTCGTGCTCTATGACCGGACTTTATACTCTGCTTAAACGGTGTTGAACCTATTAATTATTCAAGAAGTATTTTTTTAAATGTTTTTACTCATTACTCGAAGATAGCTGGACCGATTTGGTTTTTTTTTTATTTTGTTGAAAGGGTATACCTTCACAGATGGTCCCATAATCGTCACGTCAGGATCTGATGATGGAGTCCTGGAGAAATGGAGAAAACTCTTCAAATTTTATAGGAACACATGAAACGGTTTGGGTAGTTTTCGGAAGAGTACTTTTTCGGAGTGGTCCCATTCCAATTTCGTGAAGGTCTGATGAAGAACTTCGGAGATTTCATATCTGTCTATTGTTTAAACCAGTTCATAATATAACATCACGTCAGTACGCTGTGAAGGGGTAAGCGCATGTGAACCACTAAAAAGTAAAAAATAAAAACTTATTTGCAAAAAACAAAACCGACTTCTAAAAACACAAAAAGTGAAAAATTGCTATTCTAAATGTAACTATTCTGAGCAAAAGATGAGAACAAATGATTTGAATACTGTTGTAAAAATCTGAATCAAAAGAAAAAGAATATAGAGATTGAAAACAGTTAGAGATATCCACAAAACTGCGCTGTTTATAAGGTACCAGGGAAGACATGCATGCGCAGAAGGAATTAGAGCCAAACTTCTTCGTCTTCAACGATAGTCCTTGATTTTGACGTGACAACGTCTTATAAATTGGTTTGCCGGGTGACACTTCAAGAAACTGCGTTACGCTCCGCTCACGTTATGCGCTCACAATGAGAGCGAGTGAGAGGCACGCGTCCCTTCCACTCGGGCATGGTTAGCCCGCCTAAGAGCGAGAGAGACAGACATAAAAAGTGAAAGGCACGCGTCCCTTCCACTCGAGCACAGTTAGCCCGCCTAAGAGCGAGAGAGACAGAGCGAGAGAGAGAGAGTGAGAGAGATAGGTATGTATGTGTACAGGTAAAAATAAAATTTTGTTAATATGAAATTCAGTGCGAGATTCTTTGTATAAATTAATGTTTTAAATATAATTCTTTGTATAAATAAATGTTTTAAATTGTTACTATTATTTCATCCTTCTTCCTACTATACGAATGAATATTCACATTAAAATTATTTTACCACTCAAAGTCGTTGTCACGTAAAACTTTCGCCCGTATACCGACTTTACAGGCAACCAATTTTTATAATATAGTTTTGAACTTTCCATTGGTCAGTTCTTTATCTGACTTTGGCAACTTGTCGTAAAAGTGTATTCTATTTGTAATAAAAGACTTGCTAGTTTTTGTTAAACTGAATTTAGGTATTACTTTTTCACGTTTACTGCATGTATTTTAATCCTAGAAGTCGCTTCTAATTTAGAAAAGCCCTCAATTTTCGCGGACATATAAAATGCATTCAAAGATATAAAGTGAAGGCAGAGTCAGTATAATTTGAATTTACAACTTGAATTTTTCTCTTAGTGACTCGTGAGGACCCATTTTATAGATCGCGCGGACTACCCTCTTTTGTACCATAAAAATTGAGAGTCAACTTCTGCTGCTGATCCGCTTAGCAGGATGCCGTAAGACATTATACTGTGGAAATAAGCATAGAATCCTAACCTAGCTGTGGCTTCATCCGTTAACTGCCTTATTTTCCTTACTCCCATTCCCACCACGTGGACTGGGGCCGTGATCAATGGTCCAATGTGCTGTTCGCGGATGAATCCAGGTTCGGCTTCCATCCAGATTCACGAAGGACGCGTGTTTGGCGAGTTCCTGGACGATGGAGCCGTCTCCAGAACCCTCAGGAAGTTCACCCATACCAAGGAGGAACAATTATGGTTTGGGCAGGAATTCGTCTTGGAGGACGGACGGATCTCGTTTGGGTGCGTGGCAATATGACGGCAGAACGATACGTCCAACAGGTGCTGGGGCCCGTAATCTTGCCCCACAGAACACAAATGGGGCAAGATTTCCTGCTCATGCACGACAATGTCCGGGCACACACGGCGAGAACGGTAGCAGCTTGGTTACATACACATAATGTTAGGGCCTTAGACTGGCCTGCTCAATCGCCAGATCTAAATCCCATTGAGCATGTGTGGGCAATGCTGCAAAGAAGAGCTCTGAAGGAAGTTCCTGAAAATCTGGCTACAGAAGATCAACTTTTTGCGCACCTCAGAAGGACATGGGACAATATTCCGCAGCAAGACATTGACAACCTTGTTCTGAGCTTGCCGAATCATTGCCGATGTGTTATGAACATCATGGGCGCTTTCTCAGACTACTAGCCTTAAGTTTATTAACACAAATTAAATGATTTTTCTATTTTTTTCAGTTTTTACTCACAAACAAAAGTTAATTCATATACGGTTTCCGTCTATACTTCATTTTTTTTCCATAAAATCCTGAAATTTTAATCTAAGTACCTTAACCATTATTAAAAAATGGTAGAATATTAAATAACGTATCTTTTAAATATATACATGTCATATAAATAATTAACACATTGATAGTAATTCGCTTTTTTAAAAATATCCCTAGACCGTGTTGATGTGTGTATTAAAATATTCTTATGACGTAACTATCTCATCACAAAAAACGATAATTCTGATCTTATGCCGTTTTTGTTTTGCCAGGTCATCGCGTCAGGTGTGCAGCACATTATGGTCAAAGTGCATGGGCCGCCATTTTGATTAAACATTTCGTGTCGTAGTTCGCATGCGTTCGGTCGTGTTTCGGAGCGCTATAGTTTCTTTGTTTTTAACGATGCGCCTAGCGATGTTGCGAATGTTGCGATGCTTCTTGCGCGGCGCAGCGCGAAAGCACTGTCATCTTCCAGTACGGTCGCGTCTCGGTGTGAACTGACGCTAACTCTACATCAACTTAACTCTACATCTAAATCGTACATTTAAGCATTTTTTTACGTCACACGTAAATGAATAAATTCGAATTTATTTTATTTTTTTGCTAAGAAACTACTTAATTATATTAGTTTTATAAATTCGAGTTGGACCAACACAAGATTTTCAACCCCTGTATGTCTAGCCGACTGGTACTACGATACTCTAGCGATAAAAGCATGTATCGCTTATTGGTCGACTTAGGTAAGTGTCATTATCGTTTTATGATGAAAAACTTAGTAGGTAGGTGTGAATGAACTCTATTTCGATCTTAACTGGCACCGACTATAGTACAAGTAAACACAAGATCAAAATGACTCAAGAACGAAACTTGACAATTTTGAGAGTCTGTAATGATTGCCATATTAAAACTTCTGATAATAACTCGTGGACAGCTTTCGTTGGCCAAACTCTAGTGCAGTTCAAGGTGGCGACACAGGTGGCGATTCGTGAAAGCGTCACAGGGAAGCCCGCGAATGATGAACGAATTTTCCAGAGTGTGAGAAGTCATTTGATGACTTCCCATTAAAAAAAAAAGAAGGGTTTCATTGATGATTATAATTCTGTAATTACATACGTCTTTCAGCCGTGACCGATATTTTTATCAACATACAACTTAGCACTGCCCTGCAAATTACAAAAAAACTAAGATAAAAATGAATTTCACGGGCTACCTTGGAACATCAGCCATAAAACCAAGAAATGTCAAACTTCGTTCATCTAGGTATTTTAGTAACGTGTTTTCCGCCTGCACAGATAAATTGGTTGAAGCTGTTCCGTGGGTTGAAGTGTAGTATCAGCCCTGCGGAAGGGCGGGGGGGAGTAAGAAGAGGAGTGACCAGAGGGCCACGAAACGAACGCTTAATAGCTTTTTTCGTTCTGCACTTTAAAAGTCAGCTTAAGCGTTAAAAAAAAATTGAACCTGCTTTACCTACATAAAGATAACATTGATATTTAGATAAATACTTATTTTTAATAGAGAAACATAGCATAATGTAATTAAATAAAAATAAAATTGCACGTAATAAATGTATGAAAAAATCATTAAGATTGTCGAATGACCCACGCCAAATTCCTTTGCGAGTGTTGAGTTTAATTCGCCATTTTCTACTCTGCAATCTGCATACTATTACACCTTGCAGTGGAAGCGTGCTGGGCCCAAAGCATAGAGTATAGTAATATCTATATTATAAAAATGAAACGCGTTTTCCGTTGTCACGACATAGCATGAAAACGGCTTGACCGATTTGGCTGATTCTTTTTTTGTTGTGTTTGTTATTGCCAGGAGAAGGTTCTTATGAAAAAAAAATGTAGTAGTAGTAGGTAGCTTTTTCCCTCTTATGTGACGCAGACGAAGTTGCGTGGGTCAGCTAGTAGATTTATAATCATCAAAATCATCAATACAACCCTCTAAGTTCATAAGAGTCGATGAACGAATTTTTCGGGACCAAGAGTAAATAACAAGCATATGGAATTGAGTTGGTTTTATTATATGTCACACAATACAGCATAATAGAAAAATGACATGGTAGTGTTCCTAACAAAACATATTCAAAAACATCCGTCATCTCTCATACCAGCCAGTCTGAAATAACGCTTGCAAACCTCTTCTTAACACTCCTCAATCGTAAACGCTTTACTAAACGTAGTGATCATTGTGTAATACCCAACTTTGCATGGCAACACTGGTTTTTTAAAATAATAAATTATCTATGGATCAACATACATGGTGACATGGTGCGAAAATTTTTCTCCAAGTTGAAAACCTAAGATACAGCACAATGGAGGAAATAAAGAACCAATTGGAAGCACAAATGTTGTTAATACAACAACTGCAATCCCAACTCAGCCAAAGTCAAGCCACACAAGGCGCCGCATCTTTAGCATTCCTGCCCGGCATGACCACGCCGCCGCCTCAACCTTTTACCTTCAAAGCGAGTGATTGGAACGGTTGGATCACACGTTTCGAGCAATATCGTGAAACGACACGCCTCAAACTATTGCCCAGCGAAACGCAAGTAAACTCACTACTATATATAATGGGTGGCCAAGCCAACAACATTCTATCTTCGATGAAAATTAACGACGCCGACATCAAGTCTTACGACGTAGTTAAACAAAAATTTGATGATTACTACACAGCGCGCAAGACCAAGATGTACGTGAGAGCAAGATTTAACCAAAGAGTTCAAAACGAAGATGAAAGCATTGACGACTTCATAACAGACCTCCATAATCTAGCAAAAAAATGTGAGTTTGGACCACTGGAAGACGAGCTCATTCGAGACAGAATCGTCGCTGGAATGAGAAACACCGAACTTTCCAAAGCAATCCAGAACTTGGAAGAAGAACCGAAGCTTGAAACAGTCATTAATAGAGTACGACATGCAGAGATAGTCGAAGAAAATATAGCGTCTCTGAAGCCAAATCATGCTCCAGAAGTCAACTTTGTCAACAGAAAAACGACAAAAAAACCGATAAAACAAAGTAAATCTTCAAGTTCTTCAGAAAGTTGCAGAAAATGTGGGCGCACCCCAAGGCACAAGTTCGCTGACTGTGAAGCGGTCAAGTCAATGTGCAAAGGATGCGGAGTAAAAGGACACTGGGTAGCCGTTTGCAAAAAAATAAAAAAAGAAGAAAAGAAAGAGCCGAAAACTGTAAACGAAGTGGCAGAGGAAGAATATTTCCTTGGAAGCATTGAGAGCTCACCAAAGGTAATAGAATCAGTAAACGCAGCACCAAGAGTAGCTCGCTCCAAACCCAAGTATGCCACAGTAGCAGTAAACGGACAAAAAGTTAAATTTAAAATTGACACAGGATCATCAGAAACTGTAATAAGCCCTGAACTAAGAACCAAACTTAAACTTCCCAATCCCATAGAATGTAATGAAGAGTTACTGGGACCTTGTGGAATGATATTGCCTGGAAAAGGAAAATGTAAAAACATAAAAATGACCTGGCAGAATAAAACTCTGACAACAGACATTTATGTGTTAGAGAATCAAAAAACTCCATTATTAGGATTGACAGAGTGTGAAGCATTTGAGATTGTGAAGTGGCATAAAGAAACACAAATACTACAAATATCCCATGAGACTCACCCTGAAGATGAATATCCAGAATTATTCAAAGGACTAGGAGTCATGAAAGGAGAATACAATATCAAATTAAAAGAAAATGCTAAACCATATGCAGTAACAACCCCAAGGCACATCTCGATTCCAATAAGACCTAAGGTAGAGAAGGCATTGAAAAACCTTCGAGATATGGGAGTAATAGAGCCAGTCATACACCCAACAGAATGGTGTGCACCAATGGTACCAGTACCAGATAAAAACAACATGGAAAGCGTGCGCATTACAGTAGATTACACTGAACTCAACAAAAGTGTAATGAGAGAATGTCATCCCCTACCCACTGTAGAAGAGTGTCTAGCACAGCTCTCAGGATCAAAGTTTTTCACAAAAATTGATGCCGTTAAAAGCTATTTTCAAGTCCTGCTTTCAGAAAACTCTAAAGACTTAACAACTTTCATCACCCCTTTTGGAAGATTCAGATTCAACAGAATGCCAATGGGTATGAACTCATCAAGTGAAGTTTTCCAACGCAAAATGGCAACAATACTGTCTGGAATCAAAGGCTGTATCAATCATGTTGACGATACCCTGGTCCATGGAAAGACAATAGAAGAACACGATGCTAACCTAAGACAGGTACTGAAAGCCTTACACAAAGGAGGAGTAACATTGAATCCAAATAAATGTATCTTTAGAACAACCGAATGTACATTCCTGGGATACAAAATTACAGGCAATGGAATACAACCCCTACACAACAAAGTCAAGGCAATAACAGACCTACCTGTACCAAAGGACCTGACAGCATTAAGAAGCTTTATGGGAGCAGTAAATCAACACCTGAGATTTCTTAAAAACACAGCAGATGTGACAAAACCTCTTCGCGACCTTCTCAGAAAAGATTCCCCGAGAGTATGGAATGAAGAGCACACAAAAGCATTCCAACAAATAAAAAAACTACTAACCACAGCCCCTCAGTTAGCACACTATGACCCAAAACTGCAAACAAGAGTATCTGCGGATGCATCTCAGTATGGAATGGGAGCTATACTAGAACAAAAACAGGGAGATGAATGGAAAGCTGTTCACTTTTGGTCATCAGCATTTACCCCCACTCAACAGAGATATGCAATGATCGAAAAGGAAGCATGTGCAATAACTATGGCATGTGAGCGATTTAAACTATACCTCCAAGGTCTACCAATTTTTATCATCCGTACAGATCATCGCCCATTACTTTCCATACTAGGATCAAAGCCTATTGCAGACCTATCTATAAGACACCAGAGATTTAGAATGAGAATGACTCCATTCAACTACACAATAGAACACGTACCTGGAAAATACATGTACACAGCGGATATGTTATCAAGGGAACCACTTCCAACCCAAGAAGAAGACAAAGATATTCTTGATAAAAGTGACAAGCTTGACAAGTCTACATTTCTCAGCATAACAAAAGAAATACCCATCTCTGATGAGCGTCTGAGAAAGATAAAAGAAACGCAAGAAATTGACAACATAAGTAGAAAGCTACACAAGTATATAATGGACGGATGGCCCTGCTATAAAGACATTGAAGAAGAAATGAAACCATTTTGGAAACACAAAGAAGATCTAACTTTGTCAGGTGGAATGATAATATGTGGACACAGATTATTCATACCGTCTACACTGAGACAAGAGATAATAGAAAAACTCCATACTGGACATGTCACAACCATCAAAAGCCAACTACGAGCTAAACTCACAGTTTGGTGGCCTACATGGGAAGAGGACATTAACCAATGGTCAAACAAATGTGAATTCTGCACTAAACTTACCCAACAGAGACCTGAACCGCTCATAATTGGAGAAGTGCCCCAGAATCCCTTTGAAATCATAGCTGCGGATCTATGCACTTATATAGGAAAAGAGTACCTTGTAGTGAGAGACACACTATCAAACTACCCAGAAGTAATCTCACTAACATCCACCACATCTACAGCGATCATTAGACACCTGAAATGTATAATGGCAAGACATGGTATTCCAAGAATCCTGAGAACCGACAACGGACCACAGTTCTCTTCAAGCCAATTCAAAGAATTTGCAAAAAAGTGGGAATTCACTCACATCACATCGAGTCCCCATTTCCCACAGAGCAACGGTGCCGCTGAAATTGGAGTAAAGATTATCAAAAAAATATTTGAAAGAAATCCTGAAGATCCCCTACTAGGATTACTCCACTACAGAACTACACCCACACAGCTAGGACAGGCTCCATCTCAAATAGCCATGTCTAGACTTCTAAATACAACAATACCTACTAACTCTACAAATCTAAAGCCTGAATTACAGAATTTAGAAGAATATAGAGACAAGATAATTAAAAGAAGACAAAAAGCCAAAGAAACATATGACAAGAGACACAGAGTCAAAGAACTACCTGAACTAGATACTGGACGCAGAGTATTCCTACCAGATGAACAAATATATGGACAAATCACAGAAAAGAGGAAAGAGCCACGGAGCTACAACATACTGACAGAAAAAGGAAGTGAGCTTAGGAAAAACAGAAGAGCAGTCATCAAGTTACCTGATCAGAACTCACCTATCCCAACTTCTACATCATCTTCTGCTCCATACCTTTTACCCTCACTAAACCCAGACCCTCATATCCATATTGTTTCAGAAAAGCAAAACCAGCTACACAAAATGACACCATCCCAGCCAGATTCAGATCAAGAATCCACTGAACTACCCAATGAAGATCAAAACCCTGATTTATCATTGTCACAAGATATGAGACCGAGTACGCCTATAGAGATCATCATGAGCACTCCTACACATGAGTCCAGCATTGAGACTGATGAGAGATCGCCCCTGTCTACCTCTTATGCTACTCCTGACTCATCTACATCTACAAGTCTTGAAACTTCGCCAGAAAAGGACAACAAAGTCATCACCACCCGTTCTGGAAGGCAGGTGAAACCTAAGAAAAAGTGTATGTGCAAAGACTGTTAGATTGTGTATAAAAACAAAAAAAAAAAAAGACATTATAGTGATAGTGTTATGATTAAAGTGTTTTAAGGATAAACTAGGATAATAAGGTACACATTCATTTTGTTTAACAATCTTTATTGTTACCAGCACATAAGAATCTTTTATATAGTAATCACTCATTCGCAAACATAAAGCTATCATACTGAAACTTTAATTAACATTCTGAAAAACGTTATCTTGTAGAAACTTAGAATTCCTTATTGATAGCTCTCGTGAAAACTTGTCTTGTTTTTATTTTGTTCAAACATTAAACTTGTTCTTCGCAAAGTAATTCAGATTCTTGTATAGCTGTTCAACATTTCTTTTTATGTGCTGCATCTTATAAAACTACTGTGTGTAATATCAGAAAATTACTTTAATTTTTAAGTTACGTGAAACTTGTTTGTTTACTCGTCATAATTATTATAACATGAATGTGTCAAAGTCAGTTAAACGTCAGATAGTGATTGCGTTACATTAGTTACTTTAGTGATGTGAAATCTACTTTTTGTAAAAGAGGAAGATGTGTAATACCCAACTTTGCATGGCAACACTGGTTTTTTAAAATAATAAATTATCTATGGATCAACATACAATCATGGTACAATAATATACTTCGTGATTATATTATACTCTGTGGATTTACGACTTTGTGATGACATTTTTTTATAGGATATAATTATCCTCTGAATAAGGATTCCTACCTACCTCCATGGATATATCACTCTAAACAATTAATGGGTGACGTCCAACTGTCACTGAGATTCGAAACAAAAACAAGCCACGTTTCGAGCGTCGGTCGCCGGGAATCAAGGAACGTTGCTGAAGGTGTAAAGAATCATGTCGGTAGCTATAACCTTTTGACCGCCAAAGCGTAAACGCACGCGCGTGCCCTCCACGCCAAGCCACAATTTCATCCACAGAGTATATAATCACTACGATTGCATCTACTATTTTGTCACATATTTGTGTCGTTTGGTGTACAGGGCACACGCTTGCTTGTCACGCATATGTGACACTCAGACCAAATAATTTGGTCTGAGATGTGACAATGACATCCAAAAGGTTAAAAATGGGTCATAATAATTATGCGACATATCACTGTATGCGAAGTCATTTTAACCGACTTTGCTACAAAGAATTTTACATAAAAACCAAACTACGTCATAATAGGCAGCTGGTCAATATAGGGGAGTCATAATAAACAGATTCTACTGTAAGTATCTGAAATAGGGCACGAGGCGGGTAGAACCCAACTGAGAAAGAGGATTAAAAAAAAACAACACTTGCATGGAGCTATACATATATTTTTTAATCTTTCACCATAATCAGCAACTATCACACCAACCGAGTTACTACGTGTTAAATAATATCCATAAAAGTAATAGGTAACAAAACAAATAAACAATGCTCTTTCTTTATTTGGAAATGGACTTTCAATCTTGTCAATCATCTCATCTTTAACATGTGGTTAGCGAAAGCGTAGACGGAATATTTATGTCCCAAGAACGATGGATGACGACAAAGCCAAGGTGATCATGGTTAGTGGATCTCAAAAACGCAAGACCTGGCCCCTTATTCACAACCATTCGACTCGCTTCCGAACCGAATCGAACGTCTTAGATGTCGAAGATGTCATCCAAACGCTATTCACAAATCCGCAATCGAATAATTTTGACAGTTCAATTCGACAAGAAGACTCGAATCTTTCCGACAGCTGTTTGCTGTCGGGAGTCATATCGAACAAAATTTAAACGAAGAAATAAGCCATATTTCCAGATTATTTCAGTAAAATAAAAAATACCAAACTATTTAAACACTACCTGAAGTAAGTAAATCAAAATCAAAATCAAAGCATTTATTTCAAGTAGGCCAGTTACAGGCACTTTTGAATTGTCGAAACAAAACAAAATTAAGTTTAATTATAGTCCGGTGTTGTTTGTGAGTTATTAGTTGTTTTATTGACCGTATTTCATTGATGGATCCGCATTTACATAAATACAATGTGTTTTCAAAAATGTTTAATTCGTTCTAGATTTTAGTTAACAAGCAAGAATTGTATACCACTGATATTTAACAGTTTTTCAGTCATTTTTCCTTTTAAGAAAAAATAAAATTTTACTTAAAAAAAAAACACCGTTTCCGCTTTGCCAGTTTGACAGACGACTGTTTACAAAGCTGGTATTATTCGAAATAAAGTTTATTTGAAAATTAATATTATTTTATTTCAATATTTTTTTTTGTTTTGTTTGCTGTCTATTAAGTAACTACCTGTATATTTACTTATATAAACACAACGAAATATTCAAATAAACCAATTTTATTTACTACTTTTCATTTTCTACCACGATCATCTATTTACGACCATTTTATAGCGATCCCCATAAACACAATCTCAATCGGATAGAAAAAAACGCATCCGTTCGGATCTGTGAATAGCGTTTTGACAGTTCTTCGGTTCGGAAATGAGATAGTCGAATACGATTCCTTACCGACACGGAAACGTATCGAATGGTTGTGAATAAGGGGCCTGATCGCTGCGCCATTCACATTTTCGATTTGCCAATGACATCGATAACTTCACGCGCGTGGTCAGACAGCTGGGCTGGATGCTGTACAGTCAACACTAAAGCTTGCTGGGTTTGGTCACGGACGTTGAACGCCCTTTTAACCCTTTTTGCTAAAATTGTTCTTTCTGTAAGTCTGCCAGCTTTTCTGCTGAGCTGGCTTGCTTACTTGGCACAAAACCACTTACTACAATAAGTCACACCAACACATCAAAATATTACTATAGAAGTTACTGCATTTAATGCGCGTACTGGTGCAAATAATAATAGATTTTGTTTCATCCAAATCGGGCCGAGATTTCCAAAGTTAGTGTTGTAAAGTTTCACCGCTTTTGTAGCGTTTCTTCGTTAGTCGGATTTTGCCACAGAGACCGAACTTTAACGTTTTAGCAAATCCACGTAGAAAGTGAATAGAAAGTAAAAGTAGTGCGCAAGCTAGCGACAAGCGACAGGCGCGTGCGGCGCGCTAGCGGCAACATCAAACGCATGTTGTTTAAATGTGTGTTCCTGTTCATGTCGAACTAGCGGCCGGCGGATCGCGCAATTCACTCGCCGGGCGCCATAACTTCTGCTTCAGCTAGTTTGAACTTATCACTATAAACAATAGCACGTTTTGATCAAGTCGTTAATACAGAAGAGTTTAATAGTGCTGGTCAGGCTAGAACTCCAATTTGGCAAAGCAAACACCCAAAAATATGGAAGGAAATATCCGAAATGATTCCTGAAGTCCACCATATCGTTGTCTTACTGTATTCATTTTTGTGATCTCCCAATTTAGGTAAGAATCCATGTTTACAACAACGGTACGTCGTCGAGCGTACCTCATACGTCACAATCGTCCAAACTCCTGGAGTGGGCGGCCAGTGTGAACACGAGCTCAGGCACCGCGCCCGCTTGTTGTACGTGAAAAAGCACTGATCAAAACAATTTTTTTTTCTCATGTTTATATCCTTTATTGTTTGTTTTGTCGTTGTTGAATACAAAATACGTTCCCTTAACGAAACTTTTTAAGATAGGCGTTTAAAGGTGGCATGAAACGTTTGCTCCTTAAATCTGCTGCAATACACAATTGTTTATTTAACAATATTGGATATATTGTGTGACTGTACGTTATCTTCTTCCCTTCATTTTTCCTAGATCTTTTTTTAAATTCAATTGTTTTTCGAGCCGGCAAAGCATTCTTCACAGCACAAAAAATCATATCCAACATTCTTAATTCCTTTGTGGTAAAATTGTTTAGAGGTTGAGTAGATTCAATCACAGTTTTATTTCTTTGGTTTCCTAATTTTTCTACACGTACCTTCACAGAACGGGGTGGTTCGTCTTCTGAGATTAGTGGAGTAAATAATCTATTTTGGCCTTTTGAAATCATGTCAAACGATGATAGGGAAACATGAAACGAAACCATATTATTTGTATTTCTGACAGCGGCTGGTGGCTTGGCAGTGATAGGTTTGGCAGGGATAGCATTTGCAGGATTAATAGGTTTCTCCACAACCGCTGAAAATCTCACTTTGATATTAACTTTTTTGCTGATCAAATCATTTGTATGCCTTGCAGCTTTCGGTAAGGGTGTGATGTCAATTTTCTCAGTATTTGAAGGCAGGCAACAGCAATTGCAAAATTTTGGAGAACATGGGTGGACACCCCTTATATAGTCTACAGTAGCGGGTAAAGCGCTCAGTTGTAACAGACTTCTAGCAAATTCTTCGCGTTTATACCAACAACAAATATCACCTACGACACTGTTTGCCGATTCCGATATATATTTTAGCAATTTTTGTTCGTCCTTGCAATGTTTTAAATGTAATTTAATATGACCATCTGCTCCGATCACATAATACTCTTCTCCAAAATCAATGTTAGTTGAATGTAAAAATTGCGATTCGACTATCTCAGGAATTACTGAGGGTGTTGAAACTACACTCAACGATTCAGAAAGCAGTGTATGTGTTGATTTAGCTAAACTTGGCTGCGATACATGTTTTTTGGGCATTTTGTTTAACCATACGCTGGGTGGTTCTAATGGCTTCAGTAATGTTGGACTTGATGATGTTGCGACATCCGATTTTCTTTTAGCTTTGTGTCTACAGCAGCAACGGCAAAGATTAACGGCACATTTGTGTGGTTTTCTCATGAACATCACTGTTTTATTAGGTAGGATAGATATCGCCAACGACTTTAAAATCTTTTCTCTGTTATGCCAGCAACAACAGAAAACTTCTGATACATATTTATCGTATGCCAATGAATGGAAATTATCATAATTCTTATTATCAATACGAAACTTGTTATATCCCTGAACGAGGTAGTTTTTGTCTAGAATGTACATGTCGGCTTCTCCATGTTGCTGATCATATACAATTTTAACTTCAAGTTTACCAGATATGTTTTTTGTTTTTATTGGTTCATTTATTTTGGACTTCTTGCTTGCGTCACTTTGTGTACGTAAGATATTATATTTGAAGTCTTGTAGCACAACTCTCACAGGTGTGCACATTGATAAAAGATGATTGTTATTTCCAGCTATTCGAGCTACTTTTCTATTTAAAGTTTCTACATAACAACATAAATCTTTGTAAGAATAACCAGATGATGCTCGAGTCCGTTTTCGTTTACTAAATTTTGGTTTACTCTCTTTGATTATGGAATTGTGGATAGCATCTACAAGCACGTCGGCTGTATTTTCCTTAAAAATTTTCATTTCATCTAATTTTGTTGTATACACAATCGAATGAGGTAATCCATACTGAATTTCTTTCAAAGTTTGTTCTTCGTCGGAGTCTTCAGTGTCCTCCTTTTGATTTTGATTTAGATCTAACGTAGCCCCGTTGCTGGAGTCCAACATTGCCTAAAGAAAACAAAATAGAAAATATGTAAGAATTATGGGCACAAATATAATCAACAATATATCGTTACATCAGACCTACTAACATTCGAGAAAGCCAGTGATTACAGTGTATGTACGTTAGAAGTTCGAGAGCATTCTATTATTATTAGTTTTAAAGTTAGGTAGGTACAAACTCGCGACCAATTTATACAAAGACATTAGAATTTCGACCGTACGCCTAGGGCATACGCTTCATATTTGTTTGTACAAGTAGCTAGTAATAATAATTACCTACCTACCTATCTACCTGCTATTCTTTTGTTAGTGATTTTTATGACCCTCTAGAATGTTCGTGGTTATTCTGGTGTGTCTGTTGGCGACTATAAATACACCGCTCAGGCCCACGACCGGCAGTCTTGTTTTGGCTACACAACGAAGTGAATCGAAGTGAACTTGTAGTGCGATATCTAAGCGAATAGTGAACAGTAGTGTATTGTAGTGTACTTGTGATTAAGTTTAAATTGTTTTGTGATTAATAAAGTGATTGTGTTGTTTAATCGGTAGTAATTAATTTATCTCATACCCAGCTCGTAACAATATTTCATCTCAAAGATTGTGTATGTGTCGATAAAATACATGCTGAGGTAGCCCCAGAAAATTATAGTAGTATAGTTCTGTTGGAGCTTGGAGCTGTCTCACTCGTCTTCATAAGGGTCGAGGAGTGTCTTTAACTAAGTAAAAGTCGTTTCTCGAACTTCATCAACTATTATATCAACATTATTTTTTGTTTACACTAAACCCGAAAAAAAAGTCAGCTGTTCCCTACATTTTGACGAGTTATGCGAACATAAATGTAGGGAACAGCAGATTTTTTTTTCGCGATTTCAAGGTTCGTCCCATAGAAAAAGTTGTTCAAAATGATGAGTACAATGACCCCTTTTCGGGTTTAGTGTAAACAAAAAATAATGTTGTATAGGGTGTAAAACACCTCTCTTAGTTTGATGTACAGAATGCTTGGTTAACGGCTTTGTGATGAGGTGATTTACACCCTGTATAATCATTTCTTATTTTATTATTTATTTATTTATCACAACTCTGTAACTACAGTACTAGGCTATTTGAGTATGCCGAAAGAGTACATCAAAACCGGCATGACCTAACCGTTGAACGCGCGCACCTTATTTCCACCTGATAAAAGACTATTAAATACTTTTATCTACCCAAATATCATAAACCATGGACCTAGGTCCATGTCATAAACCCTCTCTAATGCGTTCAAAAACCATAGGCAATGACCAGCATTACCAACCAGCAGAAATAAACGGAACTGTAATGAACTCATAACCTACTGAAAACAGTAGGTTATGAGTTTAAATTTGGAACAGGTGTCAAATTCAAGTGAGTGTGCTATTCTAGTACCTATCTACATTAAATCAGATATCGATACGAAACCCCAATTCAGTATGATTTTAATTTAAATCGCACGACATTTTGATCTCGAGTGACACAAGAATAGTGACTTTGTTCGTTTGCCTATGATTTAAAAAAAAATGACAGATATCCGAAACGCCGCCATTTCGAGCTGTCATTTGTTCGTTAGCTTTTTATTTCCAGTTACGAGTAAACATTTTTTTTTATAAGTTCTTTATTTTTGTCGAAAATGAGTAAACTACTATTTCAGGCGGCTAAAGAAGCGCTCTTCAACGATTGCTTCATGGCAGCAACATTGATTCCCAGCGCTTCAGAGATACTTACTCAAATACTTATAGGTTTCGGTTACTGAGAGTGATCTAAGATTTATGGAATCTGAGGGCCAGCTCTGCGCATGTAAAGCGAGGAGAGATTGTGGAATCTGTGGGAATCCAGATTCCCACATATTCCACAATCTCTCCTCGCTTTACATGCGTGACCGCACTACTGAAGGTTTTGAGTTAACATCAATGAGCAGTAGCTCCTTAGTACCTACCATGGGGTCCATACCTACATTTTGAGAAGCAGACATGACAGAATTGTCATCTGTATGTTTGCTAATTTTAGTTCTCGAAATGGTATATAAGGCCTATGGCGATGGCGGTGGCGCAGCGCGGGCGAGGTGATGGCGAGGCGCTGGTGCAGCGCAGAACGGGCGTGCTAACGGTGTCGCAATGGCGAGGCGCGGGCGCATTCTCGTCTTTAAAGTCTAATTGGGGCTGATTGTAATGGCCCCCATTTCAGCAACTAGTATCACTATTTATTTATTATTATCTTCTAAAATCTGGCCGCTGAGTAATAGTGGGCTACTGGGCTCTCGTTTACTCAGATACAAATAGACAGAGTGGGCAACGCGCATGCGCATTTTGGTGTTGACAACACCTTAAAAAGATAAATACTTTTGCGGCAAAACTGAGCTGTACTGTATAACAACTAAACAAAACACACGTTGAACCTTCTTACCTACTAGCACAGAATAGAAAACGCTAGTTAGTCGCCACGTTCCTCCCCTCCTCCCCGCCAACCCTACGTTCGATTTTCATGCCCCCCCCCCCTCGCCGCTAAATAAACACGCAATCTAGAGCAGAGAACGTCTTGTTTTCATTATCCCTACATTACTTGATATTGTTTTTAGGTTAGGTATTGGGTTATGTTTAATTAAATAATACTCTGAGATGTTTCTTAGTATTTTTTGTGAATAGGGACTTTGATTGTATAATGTTCGTATACTGTACTTATTTCAAATTCCCTAAGTAGGTACTTAGCTGAAAATGATGAATGTGAAAAGATGGACCTATCATTACCTGTCGTATTGTTTATTAGAAGTTTACTTTTCTGACACTGGGTATAAAACTATTAAAGCTTTATTATAAGTTTTCATTGCAACGCCAGCCAGGAACCCATAACACCAGTCAGAAATTGAACTACACACTACCAACACCACAACTTCACAAACACATCACAATCATTATCATAACATAACACAGTCACAGCGCAGCGCACAACTGGCGGGGGGCGGGGCGAGTGTGTCACCAGTTCACCACACCGGTGTTCGTGATCGTAATCCGAATACTTCCGATCCGATGCTCGTCGCTTGGCTGAGGGGAAAGAGGAGGAGGGGGTCTTGCTCGCCATACTAGAGAGCGAGATGGCTAGATGAGAAGAATACTGAAGTGACTGACTTGATCAACTGACTGAGGTGCGCAGGAGAGGGGACGTAAACTCGGTGACGTGTGATGTTTCCCGCCCAAACGCCAAAGGCCCATTGCACCAAAAAAAAAAACTACTATTTATCTAGCTTTTAGTTTTACTTCTACAAATATTAACACAGCTAACTAATTACTTAATGCTAATTATACACAAAATAACATCAAAATCGGTCAAGTCGACATTTTTATTGAAGTAAGTACCTACCTATTAGAAGAATATTACCCGCACCGGTTTAATCTTAATCTTAGGCCCGTATTACAGAACATCGCTCAATACTCAAGCATTACTTAAAACTAGTTTCAACCAATCAAATGGCTTGAATCTAGTTTTAAGTAATGCTTGAGTATTGAGCGATGTTCTGTAATACGGGCCTTAGTGTGTTAATGTAGCTTAGGGTAAAGTGCATTTTTGTTATTGTTATTTCATGGTAAATAAAGATATTTGGAAAATGAAAAAAAAATGAACCCGCACCGGTTTTATAGTATAAAATTCTTTAAACTTTTCTCTATGTAGGTACCTACCATTGATAAAAAAAGAAAAGCTTTCAAAATCATTTACAGTTTTTTTCACGTAAGTACCTACCTACCTATCCAAAGTATCTCCCACTAGAAATTTCAAGTAGGCAGCCATACTGGCGTTGCCATGACAACGGTGATTGTTTATTTTCTAGCAATTGCTGTCCACGGGATTCTTGTTCAAACTAAGGTTTTTTTGAGTTGTGTGTATTTGAACAAGAATTAAGAGCAAATAAAGAACATATTTTAGTGAAAAATGCAAATGCAATGTAATGTGTTGATTTTTGTGTGAATAAAACGTGGATAAATTGAATAAAATACCAGTGATAGTGGTTTACCGTGTTGTGTTACCTATTCTTTTGTTACTATTAAATTCATTTGTTTTAAAAATATAAAATACCTACTCGTCGAACTTGTCACAGGAAGCATTATTAATTACAAATACTTTTTGGTAAATTAAAAAAAAAATATTTGACCTAATTATACTGACCCCGCGGCCTCGCCCGCTCGACCCAAAATGGGGTCAAATTTGGAATGAGATTGTATCTAAGAAATTATCGTTGTGAAGACTAGGCCAAGATGATTTATTTAGGTAAATGAAATTAGTGAAATGAAGGATCCTCTGACGAATTATTGAAGACGGTTTTCAGTCACTTCAATAGATAACTGAACTACCTATGGTGAATTTACGGACAGCAAGCAAGTGTTAAAATGTTCAACTTTCAAGTTATGAAAAAATTGAGTAGAATATCATCCCTGTATTTTCCATCAAGTAAGTACCTATTCCATAGACCATAGGTAACTACCTAACTAAGGGCGCGCGGGGGCGCCCGCTAAAACACGCGCGAGCAGCGCAAAACGCGCAAACGCGTGTGCGGCCTGTTTTCTGAGGATATTTTGACAGCGAGCACCCGCGCGAGTTTCAGTGGACGTCCTGTAGCTTTTTTTACATGTCTTTCATTTTTCCACAGGCTTTTTTCAAAATGTCATCGTAAATCAAGGATCTAAGTAAAATGGGAGAAAAGCTCAGTAAATTGATTTCGGCGGGAGGGGTGCAGGCGGGGGGTTCAGTACTCGACAGAGTAATATCCCAGCCCAGCAGTGAAGATCATACAGTGCTTTATAAACTTGCAGATTACAAAAAGGGTAAGTTTAAATCATGGGTACTTGAGGTACTTCTTTACCTACTTTACCTACATCCAGGATTCCAGAGTGTAAACGGACCCTTTAAAAATCCGCAAACCAAGCATTCTGTACTATCAAACTGAGTAACGCAATCATTATTGCTGGGAAACGACTTTTTCGAAGTGAAAACCACTTTAGGCGCGTTTAGCACTTTTTGGGTGAACAAAAATCATGGAACTCGGGTGACCGTCACCTAACGCTTTGTAGCACTCGTAGCCGATCCGCTACGGCATAGCGAACGGAGGCGTGCGCAGGGCACAACCATCTTACTTAGAATTTACTTCTATTGGTAGTCCCCAACTACTGCCCCGTACGTTTTAGGAAGATTTCCTTATTAAAAAAAAAAAACTACCTATTGGTCTCTCACAGACGAGGATATATTTTTTTGGTGTGAGATATCACGTAGCGCTCAATGTAAAACAATGTGCTGATAGATGCATTGTATAGTACATTACAGGTACAGGGTCTCTTACTATAAATACCTCAAATGTAAAATTATGACATAGTAAACATAAGATAACAAGTCAGTTATAAATTCATAAAATACGGCTGATAATAAATACAAAAGCGAACACGTGACAGGCACGTGATATTATGTAACAGCGAGGATCAACGACCATCCAACGAGTATGAAACTATTGAATTTTAATTGGCCGTTTTATTTCATTTAAATGTTCTGCAGTTGCTCTACCTACAGCTTCTACGGACTTCCCCCGACGCAAAAAATCTGTAGCATCGTAGAACCCGGACGGATGAGCCGATTTTGATTTAGTTTTTTAGTACAATTCCCTCAATATGGGTATCAAATAACTAAGCAGCATGATAAATTTAAAATCCAAGATGGCCGCCACCACAAAGGCTACTTACATAATGTTTTTTCACAATTCAATTAATTTAATTTTACTTGTTTGATTGTTTGTTTTTTTTCCGCTGTGTCATTATCATTATAACCCCGCTCTCATACTCATAAGCCAATTTATTTGGGGTCGGTGCAGTATACTACCGTAAATTGCCGACAGAATCTCGATAACAAGAACTAGTTTTCCTAACTCATGCATACTTCAAGTAACTAAACGCCAACAAAAAAATAAACCATCTTTTTGTTTGTCTTACTAAGTTACTACATTTAGAATAAGAATGTCTATTAAAATAATTTTATCATTTCTGCCCAGGCGGTCTGCTCCTCGAAGCATACACGAAAGGCGGAATGTTAGCCGCCGAGAAGCTGATCAGGGACGAGTTCGCGGCGTACATGTACGCGAGGGGGAGGGGCAGGGTCATCAACCGCGCTGAGTACCTCAGGTGGAAGTTCAGGGATCAGGAACAGGTTAGTTGGATGAAGGTGATGTTGGAGGAACGGAAACAAAGCAGTGTTTAATCCTAAGTTCTGATTTTCTGTTAACTTGTTATAATGTAGAAGGCTAAACGTACGGTCGAGCGGTAAAGCTATTTGGTTTACAGTTTAACCCACAAATTACATTGTAAAACGTAAACCAAATACCTAGCTTGTTCGACCGTAGGTTTAGCTTTCTACTACTACTTTTACTCCTCACACACAAAAAATCGTTGCGTTAAAAATCGAGGGCTCTTTCATTTTAGTCAAGTGAAATTTAATAAAACTTCATTCTGTATTTAAATGGCATTGTGATAACCTGATAACGGTGATTATCAGGGACACCCATCTAAAACTGATAATGATAATAATTATGAAGCAAGCTTATCAACATTTTATCATTTTCAATTGAAACTTGAGGGTACTACCCACGTTTGCTAACCGTAACCGCGGACCCAACGTACATAATTATAAAGCTTTAAAACACACTTGGCCTCAAAAGAAGACATTTTATTACTCCATTGTTTTATTTCTGCACGATGGATGGGCTGTGTGAAGCCTGATATGGGAAGGAAGGAGGTGTCTGATGAGATGACGAGTAACAGATAAGTTTGGAAGAAGCATAAGAAATGCTGCGGGCTTACCACATTTTAAAGCGGACTAGGCCTCGAGAAACATGTTAATGATTGTTTGTCACGTGTATTCTCTGTTCGAACTATAGTTCGAACAGAGAATAAACTGGTCAGGTGTACTGGGGTGAAAATATATTTATCGTCGCTGAACAGGCTTGAGCTGATCACGATACGTATGACCACGTATTTGTGGCATTTTGTGCGGCGCGGCTTATAGACGCATCTGAACCAAAACGAGATGAATGTGGCATTTCCGCTTCTATTTTATGGACTTGAATTTCAGATTGTTTCCACGTTATGGTAGGTGCGTCCATGGTACAAAATCGCATAACCAACACTCCTATTTTCATCTAATATCGAACTGCTATAAGAGTGCCCAGTAACTCCTCAGGTGGTGTTACCAATAGAAGCGTCGCTATCGCCCCATGACCCGCTGGCTAAGTGGGAGGATCACACCGCTTGCTGGCAGATGTGCTACCGAGGTGCTCTGGGGGAGTCGCTGCTTCATGTGCTCATCATTTGTGATACGAAGGTGAGACAGCTATAATACTTTCACTGTACGTGAAGAAGATAGAATAGCTAAACAATCGGCCTGTGGTTTTTGGGAATTGATCAAAGTTTTCGCAACTTAAAGGAAGCCAAGCCACCCAACCGATTCTAGGTTTAGTTTTCCCTTCTTTCTAGTATCGTTGTAGCCGTGGTACCACCAATGCGGCTAGAAACGGAGCATAGAGGAGTCATGCGGACCAATAACATCACTTGAAATCCACATCGCTTCTCTTGTCTCTCCTATGATTGATCAAAACAATCTTGCATATATCCTCTCTACGGCGCTCGTTTCTGCTCTCGTGGAAACCTTAGCTTTAGGTCACGTCACGTCGTACTCAGACGGCTAGGTGTAATTGTAAGTACGGCGCAATAATTTTACAAACTAAAGAATATTGAGTACTGACAAATTGTTGTTAAATTCCAGATTCACACAAGATTAGCAAGAACACTAGTGAAATGCTTTCCAAAACTGTCCCTGGATGTCGTTGAAGGAGAGGAGTATTTAGGTAAGTGCATTACTATTGTTGGCAGGCGTCTATTAAAAATGAGTTGGGAGAAAGAATGAATTTCAATACACTAAGGACTAAGTACGATTGACCGCACGTCCGCGTCAGTGGTAAAACTTTGAACTATACTAGTTTCGTTTGGCCCACTATTGATAAAGCAAATCACCATCATGTACCCAAGTTACGCATACTTGGTTCCAGTAACGATGCAAGATAATGTGCGCACAACCATGTCCTTCCATGACCAAAATTAGTGCGACTTCTGCAAAACATTCTCTACTTCTAGAAAGAGCTTTTGGTTGTGACCGGAAGTGCATCTTGTTCATCTCTATGTTGTAGGAGCCAGTTCTCTGCACCTGGCCATAGCGTATAGCAACAATGAGCTCGTTCAAGACTTGGTGGAAGCAGGCGCTGATGTCAACCAGAGAGCTATTGGTAAGATCCAATAGATACCTAAATAGTTCAAGCTTGAGTGCAGTTTCACTTCTTACCGTTGGAAGCAGCAAACGTCCTACATCCTCTAACGTATTTCTTTCAAACCCAACTTAAGATTTTTTTCTCTCACAAAGATAAAACAAATTATGCAGTTTGGTGGACCTATAAAAAAAACAAAGCAAAATTGGTCCAGAATAAATAATTATTTATTTATTATGTACTGGGGCCGAAAAGTTCTGGAGTGGTGACAGCGAACCGGAAGACGTTGAGTTAGAAGACCTCCCACTAGGTGGACCGAAGACCGGGTGAAGGTCGCAGGAATCCGTTAGATGCGAGTCGCACGGGACCAGTCAACGTGGCGAAGGCGATACTTAGGGTAGGCCTATATCGAGCAGTGGACGTCTTTCGGCTGAAATGGTGATGATGATGAAAATATGAGTATGTTTAGCTAGTGTATTAATCATCAACAGGCAGTTTCTTCCTTCCCCGTGACCAACAACGCGTGCCTCCCGCCCGTCAGACAAACTATGAAGGTTTAGCATACCTTGGCGAGTACCCCTTAGCATGGGCGGCTTGCTGTGCCAACGAGGGGGTGTACAACCTCCTCTGTGACTCCGGCGCTGAACCGGATGCACAGGACTCGTTTGGGAACATGATACTGCACATGGTGGTCGTTTGTGATAAACTGGTGAGTTTTGGTTCATTAAAATGGATATAAACTTTCGCATTTATTATTAATTAGTTCTTAGCGAAGAGACAATAATTAAACAATGGCGTCAGGCCGATTCGGTCGGGGTTTATACGAGTTAAAGGAACCGTAAGGCACCTATTTTCCCCGACATTGTGATATTTTTTTTTGTTCTAGATCTAGACCATACCTAACCCCTCCTAGCTACAGGGTATTGCGGGGGTCAAAGTTCCAACTTTTTGAAATACCTACAAATTTCAGGGGTATAACTTTGCTTCAAATTCACGGCCCCCATACTATTCAATGCATCAATCAGCACAATATTTTGAGCGCGTTAAATTGAGCCCTACCATAAAACGGGATTTATTATGTTACCCCAAAAAAAAGTCGCCGCTTACTTTTATGTGCCGTTCCGTTTTCATATTTTGTTCTTCGTCTGTATACAGGGTGTAAGGGATAGCTGACAGGGAATCATATTCCACCGGAATTCTTTGGAACATTTTTTTTTTCGTTTTTTCGGTTGCTATTCCTTTATTTCAATGGAAAATTACATTATCTGTCCGCAGCACTCCATTGTGTAATTATACGGCCAAAATAAAAAAACCAACAATGAATGTTGAAATACTCTAACGAGCGACGCGTGAAGTCAGCTGTTCACTTCCTGTCTATCAATAGAGTTCATGGAACTCGTCGTCGCGCTTGCAAGACGCGACGCGACTGAACTGGAAGAGGCTAGTGACGTGACGCCGTGACGAGACGCCGCGAGACGCATCGCATTGAAGTGTGTATCTTTTCGCGTAGTAAATTAAGTAATAATATTTTGAGTAGCTCTATTAAGATGTGCACGCAGCGTCGCATCGCGTCGCGTTTCGGTGAATTGACCCTTAGTAAAATACACGCCCGAATAAATAATCAGCGTATATTAAGAAAACTTCCTCATCCGTGTGTTATACTAACTATACAGGGGTACACGACAGCCCTACGTAGACCAATGAGGTGAATTCAGTATATCGTACTAAGATGACCGGTATCATACCTATTATTTTAATGTAAATCTGCCATTGATTTGTTTTATTTGTCATACAAATAAGGCAATGTATCGTTACTTTGGCAAAACGGACGTAGCGAACGCGCTATGTGCGTTTAGATACACATTTCAATGCGATGCGTCTCGCGGCGGCGCGCGGCGCCGAAGTCACTGGCCTCTTCCAGTACCGTCGCGTCGCGTCGCGGGTCGTTGTGAACTGACTTTAAGTGCCAAAAACGATCTTGATTGATTTCGAAAAGAGTTCTACAAAGCAAAATCTTTGAAATGTAGGTATGTATTAATTAAGGTCAAGTATTCAACTTGATCGCTGGTAGCTGGCGCTAAACTAATATTCAAGTAAAAGATTGGTAGGTAAAAAACCGCAAGTTTTTTTTTGTGTGTCCGTCAAATCTATGGAGGTTCGCAAGCCAGTTTAATTTGACTCTATATGAATAGATTCCCTTTTACATAAAACAATAACATGATAATACTCACCAATCCCTCAACACAGGACATGTTCGGCTACGCGCTTCGGCACCCGAAGGTCCCTGCCAGCAACGGTCGGATGAACCTGGCAGGATTCACGCCACTAACACTGGCCTGCCAGCTGGGCCGAGCGTCTGTCTTCAGGGAGATGTTGGAACTGTCCGCCAAGGAGTTCTGGCGGTACTCCAATATCACCTGTTCTGCTTACCCGCTGAATGCTCTGGATACCTTGCTGCCTGATGGAAGGACCAGTAAGTTTTTAATTATGATTTCGTTTATTCATTTACTTACTTAGGTAGGTACATAATTATTAACATTTTTTAAATTGGTATTTCAATATAAAACACTATAAGTAGGTACTTTAAAATATTTAGGCAGGCCCAGGTCCACTGGAAGCCTAAATTGCATGACAAGGATCTGATGGCGCGTGATAGAATTTGGAAATAACTCCGCCCGCCATCTTGTTTTCTAAAACGATTTCATGAAACACCAGAAACACTTCACAAAAATGGTAATCAGCAACGCTCTCTGACAGTGTCAATGTCATGCAAGCGCCAAAAGATCCGTGTAGCAATGTGATTAATTAAAAAATATTTTATTATTGCACGTAAAAAGTTTTCAAAATTATATCGGGTGGTGGCACCAATTATCGGCCATGTCAACTTTTTTTGGACTTTGACTGCTTGTAATTTTTACATTAAGAGATTTTGCTTTCTTGCAATGTCTTTTTTGGGTAAAGGGATACTGAAACTACATTACTACATTCCCAAAATTATGAATCCTTTGTTATTTTTGATAATATAGATGTTTTACTCCGAATATGGCGATTTCCCTTAATATCGGCCTCTAACACCCTAACATCCACCGCCTGTGACCCTAATATCGGCCTACCTTGTTTATAGTGAAGTAAGGTCAATGAACTACTTAAAAAAAATTATAACGTTTTATATTTCAACTCAGGTCAGGTACAAATCACTTTTATTAACTCATATCTATCACCACATTCATTTTTTTTTTTTTTCTAAATGCACTTTAAATTGAAGATCCATAAAGATAAGATTTCTATTCACTTTATTTCGTAATTATTTTTATTTATACCTAATAGGTAATTTGTTTTTGGAGTTCCTTTCTTTATTTGTTTTTTAGGAATATTGAATCATTGCGATCTTTAGTGTATAACAGAATTTATTTAATTTTTTAAGACTCGGATGTTCCTACTAATTCAATATAATTCACCCACGATGGACTGTATAGGTACTTTAAGTGGAAGCATTGGGGCATATGTCGCATCCAATGTTTTTGGTTTTATCTTCTTCAACATCACTAATTAGGTCTTCTTCACAGCCAGCACAAAGAATTTTCTACTTTTCCAAACTTGTCTTGAGAAGCTAAATCAGTGAGGTCAGTTTCGCGATTTCTGTCCTTTAATCAACTCTTCTTTACTACTTTTGTTTCTTTCGCTAGTTTATTTTTTCATTCTCATTTCCAGTTTTCGTCTCTCTCTCCGCTTTATTCTCTTCAATTATTTTTCTTCTTTCCTCACGTTGTTTGTACCCAATACTAAGGTGGCCGTTATTAGGCACCAATTTCCTTTATATCGGCCGTAGTTGATAAAACTCGATTTAAGGCGGCCGATGTTAGGATCTAGTTATCAAACTGAGCTGTTGTTTCATTTTTAACCTTATCAATGTAACTGCTAACGTATAAAATAGCTAAACATGTGGTTTAACATTTTCATGAATTTCCCCAATATCGGCCACTCGGCCGATATTGAGATTTATCAATAATATAGATCCCTAATCTCGGCCCCGCGATTATTTCATAAAATAGACAAATAAATGTAAAAACATGGTATCTAAAAGATACTTTGACTGTTATTCTTCATGAAAAAATAAAATGTAATACCATAGGTATGTTTAGTTCCCTTCAAATACTTATCCTCGCAATGCGTCCACTCAGGGATTTGACTCGGCAATGATACCAAACGACGCATGTCCGCACCCGCTCGTGCTCTTTTGCCTACTGAACGTTCAAATATTGATGCACCCGCATCAAAATATGGGAGGTTATGCGGAGGGATATACAGGGTGAATTTTAATTAATGCGACAAAATGAAATTGGAGCTTCAGTTACAGTAACATAGTAATTATAAACTGTTTTTTCTACTATCTAAATCGAAAAAATAATTACGCTATTATCGTTTTCAAAAGGTCCATTGATGTTATTATCTTTATTTAAGTACGAATTATCGGTATTCCAGTAATATGCAAAATAAATAAGAAAAATTAAGGCAAAATTAGGTAAATGACCGCTATATTGAGCACTGCGATGAGTCGGCAAAATTTTTGATACTTTTATTATTTTAATGGTTTTCGTAACATTGATCAATTATTTTTTAATTTTATATTTAATACATTTTCTTGACAACACGTATTATTGTATATTTGAATTTGTCGCATCTATTCAATTTCACCCTGTAGAGTCACCTGTTGCATTAAAACTATTATGATTTAAGGGATATTTTTATAGTTATGTTCCATTTTCTCGAAACGGCCGATATTAGGAGGCGGCCGATATTAGGAGACTCCACCCTCCCAGGAATATAAATAATTTATATATTTTCAATACACTTCCTCGAAAACTGGTTCTTTTCGCACTACGATTAGGTTCAAAATGCAGTGTATTTCACAAGCGTGCATTTTTCATGTTTTTTCTACACGTGTGCAGAAAGTAAAATTGCCACAGATAACTATACCTATACTTAGTCAAAATGTGAATGTTTTTTTATTAATTTCGGCAAAGCGATCTACGTCTTTACGGCGAAAACATTTATTTAAATATAAAAATATATAGAATAAGAGAGAAAAACGAAAGGAAAATAAAAGCCCCGTTTTTGCAACATTTTTCATTCCTGCTCCGCTCCTAACGCGTTCAACCAAACAAACAAACTCTTCTGCTTTATAATATTAGTACAGATTCAATTTGTGTTTATAAATCCAATATATCATAGATAAACATGATTATTTAAAACGAATATTTACTTTTATAAACAAATTAACATTTATTTCTATTCTAAATTCAAAAATATATAAAAAATGGGCTGTATAACGGCTTCATACCTTTGCTTTTCGTTCAACGTGGCGAAAGAAAGCGGGGAAAAGAAATAAGATTAAATCATAGTCTCGTAATAATTCATGACACAGATATTTTCCATTCTTTTATTTCATTTATTCAAAAGTGTATTGAAAAACGTCGTTTGATATACGTGGACATTTGTTATTGCAGTTCTCGGCTCAGAAACACTACTCGCCTACGGCTCGCCTTGAACAAACCTTCTCCACTTGTATCAAAATGTACTATATTCATCCCCCCATCTAGGAAAGAGTATTTTTGCTCTTCGATATCTGAGTGCAAAACCCGTTTTTATCGTCTTGAGGGTAAAGTAAATTTGAATTTAGAACATCGTGTGCACTAAGCATGTGAATTCAAAACATCATTAAATCTATTTACTTCTACCTCTATGGTGCCGAATTTATCATACTTACAATTTTTTTTAATTTGGTAGAACTCAGACTCGGAACCTTCTTGGTGTACTTTTCTAAATATGTTTTGCGTGCGCCATTTTCTTTTTACGTCATATTGTTAACACCTTAGGTTAAAAACATGGAATCCAACTTGAAAACAAGTGAAATACCTAAAATGACCACTCAATATCTAGCGACGAGGAAGTTTATTTGACACCAACAGAATTAACTGAATTTGTTAATAACGCGCATTTTGTTTTTTTCGTTTATTCATTTCCTCGGTGGGTAGGTGGGATGAAAAGTTACGTATTGCACTCGAGTGCAAAGATTTTTCACCTCGTGCTCTTTTGATTCTCTCGCTGACGCTCAAGATTCTAGGTTTTGAATCACTCGCTGCGCTCGTGACTCAATTTTAAAAATCTTTCGCTTGCTCGGTCATCAAAATTGACCACGCGGCCCGGTTAAAAAACAAATTTGCACTCTTGTAACAAATAACTAGCTATGTCCACCCCCCCCCGTCCCTCACGGGTGACCAATCGAAGTGGAACATAGTAGGCTCAGCTGTGATCACTGTGGTACCTAATAAATAACCTACCAAATATAAAAGTAAATACTTATTCTAATGAACATAAACGATAAGTAGGCAACAACAGACTCACCAAAGTTTCAATAATTCTTGCTCAAAACAACGACGTAACATTATTGTGCACGTGTGTGTCGCGAGACGACGCTACGCGCCGCGCCTCACGAGTTCACAACGCGGACTGCGTGCGGTGAAGAGCGGGGGGGAAGTTCTCAGACAAGAAATGACGTCGAAGGGGAAACGCGGAGAGCGGGGAGGGGCACGCTTGTCAAGGTTACCAACGTTACAACGTAACTGGTTTTGTTTCGTCGCCCGCTTTCCTTGCGAGTATCACGTGTTTGGTTCCACTATTACAAGTACCTTTACTCGTTACTTCTCTACTCTTACTTGATGCTCTGTACACAGAGTACAATGGAGCAGAAATTACCTATTCATTTAATTTGACCCGCTAAAAATTTTTGTCTGCAAAAGACTAGATTCTTTGTTATGAGCGTTATTTCAGTTTTATTAGGGAAATTTCCAGCTAATAAACAAGTAATGGTCCGTTTTTCGAGGAAATAAAGCCAAATGGGTGCAAGTAGCTACTACTTAAAGGTAGGTACCTGCCTACTTCATCATCATCATCATTATCTATCTGCCTAGACTTTTTCCAACTAAATACCTATGTTGGGGTCGGCTTCCAGTCTAACTGGATGCAGCTCATGCAGCTGAATAGGTACCATTCTTACACTAGGGCACAGAATAGAAAACGTAGACCTACTTACTTATTACCTATTTTTGAAATTAAAATTAATTCTCCATCTACCAATTCTATAAAGAGGTTGACGTTAGTTTGTATAGGGGGTAATATCTCCGGAACGAATGATCCAATTTAAAAAAATATATCATTGGCGCTTTATTAAATAGTCGTGAGTGTTTTGTACCTAGGCTGATTATATTTCTATCCATATTAGCCAAGCTAACACAATTTTTGTGGACGAAGTCGCAGGCGAAGCGCTAGTTCTGGATAGGTACCTTCTAAGCGACATACTCGTATACCTAACTAGGGAACACATCAAACCAAATACAATGCATTAATTTCATAACGAAGTATGGCAGCTGCATAAATGCCACCCCATCTGACACACCCATCTCCCTACCTGCGTCACGGGGCCGGCCGCCCGGCTGCAAGTTTATAGACCCCTATAGATAGGGTTGCCAACTATACTGTTTTAAACAGTATTTTACTGTTTTTAACTGAATTTTATTTTTTTCTGTTGAACAAAATTATAGTAAGTAGGTATACAAAATACTGTTTTCAGCATCAAAATGCAAACACATTATAATGTGTTGTACTTAGAAGCTCACACAAATTTCGCCACCTCAGCATTTACTGAAAGAGTTAGGTATTTCAGTAATGAATGGCGGGAGGATAGAAATAGAGCATCTATAAATTTAACAAAAAATTAGCTCCTCATTTATTTTAATTTCTGTTATATTTGTGGTGAGGCGTATGAAGTTCTTAAAAAAGATTGTAAATTAATAAGTTGTGCGAGAAGCTCTAAAAAATATATATTTAAAACAAAGTAATAAATAAAATAGTGATCATTTTTCTAAAATACTGTTAATTATATTTTTCATAGACCAGAATTTACTATATTTCTTGTAAAAAAAGTTGACAACCCTACCTATAGGATGCGCTGACAAGCTCCAGACAAAATCAATATCGTGTTGAATGCCTGACCGATCTCGGATGATATTATTAATTTACTCTACCAAGGTAGGTAGGTAGGTACCTATCTAGATTACAGAGGATGTTTATAACCCATAGGTACAAGGAAAAGAACATTGAATGTCGATTGGCAATTTGGGTAGGTAGGTACCTACTTACTTTTATTTGTAAGAATAGGTACCTACCTTTTTTTTTTTTTTTTTGGGATGGGAAATCATCAAATGACTTCTCCCACTCTGGGCGGAGCGGGAGGGAGTGTCAGACTCTTACTGACTAAAACCCATCCATGTTCCTTCCTCGCCCTTTACGTTCCAGGGCCGCGGTATCTCTTTCGAACAGGCCCGCAGCCCCGGCAGGCTTCGGCCCTTGCGGGCATCTTGCGGGCCCCTCCCCTTATGCTGACATCTCTTTGAGGCGCGCGTGGAACACGAACGCGCCGTCGACACGGCCTGTCGTCGTCGTTAGACGGACGGACGGCTAGCTAGCCCATAGCCAACCGTCCACAGGCCCGCATCTACGGTGGCCGGTAGCGACCACGTGGCCCCCGACGCCCGGTGCGTCTCCCGCGGCGGCCGGGAAGAGAGGATCTCTCCCTCTCTCGTTCCGCCACCTCCTTCGCTAGCATGACTGCTTCGCAGAAGGAGGCGACGGCTTCCCATTCCGTCTCGCTCCGGACCATGGATTGAACCAGGGCCGGACGCGAGAGGTCGCCGCCGCCGCCGCCGATCGCCGCTACGAGGACACGGCGGTGCTCCGCCCACGCAGGGCAGACTTCCACCGTGTGCTCCACCGTGTCCTCCGGTCGATCCTCGCAGTGGAGGCACCCGGGCGCTTCCTCCCGCCCGATTCGGTGCAGGTACCTCCCGAAACATCCGTGTCCGGTGAGGACCTGCGTCAGGTGGAAGGTGAGGACGCCGTGGCGCCTCTCCAGCCACTCCTCAAAGAGGGGACTTACCGCCACTATCGTGGCGTGCATAGGTTCCTACCTGCGTGTGCCTTTTATTACATTCCACAATGTTTTGGTACTTAAGTACATAATTTTCTTGGTCCTGGTCGGGCGTGGCAAGAAAAGTTAATGAGTTACTCGTATGTAGGTAGGTATAGGCTTATTGTCTTCGTAATATTAAAGACGACAAAGTATTGCTTTTCATAATTTGCGTAGGTACAGTCGGCCAACGTAGTCTCTTTATATTCTTAAACCAAAATCGCTTGCACCGATGACCACATCTGCGAACCGCCCATTTTTGTGAGAACCAATAGTAGTCAAAACAAAACAAAATGAGAAAGATGTGACCAATAGCTGTTACAATGAAAAAATAACAGAATTGTTAAAAATGCAATGTTAAAAAAAGCCTGGCCCATCTGTGATTTCTAACAATGATCATGATCACAGATGTCTGACCACCCTTTTTACGAAAAGAACAAAGAAAGTGAAATTTGTTTTTATACATAACCGCTTCTAGCCTGCATAAGGGAATAGTCTAACATTGCGTAAAGCCAAAAAAATGCCGTCTTTTTGTTACTCAAAAATGCCATTTGCGTAGCGACATGTTTACAAGGAAAGTATCAAGAAGCATGGTACCTACCTACTTTGAAAAGAAACATAAAACGGATCAAACACGTAAAAAGAACAACACTAAACTTACACCGACGCGACCCAGTAAAATTATAAACAGTGGGTTGACTTCAAAGAAACAACCAAAAACCTGACGTAGTTAAACGAGCGCCCCTTCCCTTGCCCGCCCTTAGGGATATTTCAAATTTCTGGTACGACCCCGCCCGTGTTCACACGACATTATAGTGTTAATTTTTGTAATTGGATCTCAATTGGATAAGGAAAAATTTCAGAGAATATTTACCGAACTTACAAGCTTTATCTGTTCCCTAACTATATGTTACGTAAAAAGGAAGACTGCCTCGTTACTTCGAGTGGTCGGGGGTGAAGTTCTGGGTACGATTCCCTGGACTTAGAAGGGATCTTGGGGGCTTCCACTAGGCATTAATTTGTCAGTAGCAGCACTAGCAGCCTCGGAGTCTGGATAAAATTTTGCGCCCGGTGCACGAGACTCAAAACATAACTGGCGCCCTTGGGGGTCAGTGAGTAATCTTAGGGGCACTATGAAAAAAAGACTGAAAAATTTTGCGACCAATTTCGAGGTAGTATTTGGTCACAGTCACAGTTCTAACCTAACCGATGGATCCCTTCGAAATCGTTTTTACGACAAACTGTTAGTCGGAAACAAAAAACACCAAGATAGTTTTTGCCTTATAAAAAGGTTTTATGAAAGAATCAAGAAAAAACGATTTGCGAAAAAACACTTTTTGGCTACGTCCTCGCGCCGTAGCTTCCCAAAGGACACACTCCAGCTCCCTTTGGTAATTACTGGCGTGATGTTACCATAGAAGGAGGATAACTAAATAGTTTTCTTATGCACACAAAAAAACAACAAATACTCTCGCTTTCAAAATTAGGTTTGCTGTAAGAAAACCCAACCTTAACCCAGAGTTGGGTTTTCTTACAGCAAACCTAATTTTGAAAGCGAGATTTGCAAAAGAGAATATAATTATGTGCTTACGTATGTGCATTTACATTACATTCTAAATTAATTAAACATAAAAAAACTACATAATCTTACTACTAAAAAAAACCCACATATATACCTACGTTTTCCATACTGCAAAAGTCTAAATGAATGACTATATTTTTAGATTGGAACTCCGCCTTGTTCATAATCTTGAATGGTACAAAACAAGAGCATCTCAACATGCTGGACGGAGGCATCATTCAGAGGCTGCTCGAAGAAAAGTGGAAGACGTTTGCACGAGTACGTATTTTTTGTTCTTTATAAAGTACAGATTTCACTGTGCATAGTTTCGGAAATTACACTTACAATTTATAACAATTAAAAGGATTTTGAAAAAAAAACTTCAGACGGACTGCATCGCAGCAACCGCACAGTCTATTATAGTCAACTGCATTCAGTTGTACGTTCGACTTCATTCGCTGTCCATCGTTAACCGCATACAGTTGCAACTGCACACTAGCTGTAAGCAGTTGCTGCACACGACTGCAGCCGACCGTGTGAAGTTAATATCATGACTGAACGAAATCGAACGTACAACTGCATGCAGTTGAATATCGATTACGCAGTTACTGCAATGCAGTCCGCAGCCTAAGTCTCAGCTTCAAACATTTGAAGAATTCGTCTGCTCTCAAACGTAATAAAAACACAAAATAGGTATACTAGAATGTTATTGAATACTAGTTACCGTATATATAGGGCTCTCACGCCTTACGCATCCACGACCAAGACTTGTTGCATGACCGGCCGCTATGTCGAACGAAAGATCGATCAAACTTTCTTCCTGGTTTCGACCAAAAGTCGCTTCTGCGGCCAAAAGTTGTGATCGGTGGCCGCGTAGTGCGCGAGGTCCCTTACCTTTACACTGCTGTCACCAACAGGTAGCTATAATTCAGACGCGTGCGTTTCTTAATACCTACTTTCATGAGCATTTGGTGGGCGCAGTCTCGAATTTTACAACGACGCTTGCCCTTACTTTGGATCTCTAAAATAACAATGAAAAATTTGCAATGCTGAAGGTACCTACTTACATTGTTCGTTCATCAGGATAGAAAAGAGCGCGATTTATTGGGAACATTATCTAAATAGCCTACTTCTCTTCATTGATAAAAACTAGACTTCTTTGCCTTGTCATTACAGAACAAATTCCTTAAACGCCTCCTAATCCTGATGCTCCACCTCCTTCTTCTATCCCTCTCCGTCTACCTTCGTCATAGCAGTGCTGAAGCGGATGCTCATCCAGACTGGGGGCTCGAGATTGCTGATGCGAGGAGTGGTATCCGGTTGGCAAGTGAACTTGGGACTCTGGCCAGTACCCTGTGCTATATTATATTGCAGCAGGGAGATGAGCTGAAGAATCAGGGGCTGGTGGCTTATTTTAAGCAGTTGGTAAGTCTTATCAATTAAATTTTTACTGTTTTTAAATGATTCCGTGACGTCTGACTGGGGAGAATAAAGAAGAAAGCGTGTAGCGCACAATGACATACATGATGTTGCATTAATGACAATCGAGAAACCACGCATCTCGTTCCCTTTGCGTGAATAACACGGCTTCGCAAATGGCGTCACAGTTACTTGTGGCATACATGCCTTAGGGAACTTTATTCAATTGTTTTTCTGCAATCGCAGTCACAGGCAACATATACTCGTGATGCTTGTGGCTGTACGCGGTAAACCTGCCTTGATGTTTGAGATATATCTGATTCCTCTTTCTCCAGATCCACGAACCGGCTAAGTTCATCTTCCTGAGTTCGAACCTACTGCTGTTAGCATGCATACCAGCGCGGCTAATGCGGCAGCCGATGTTAGAAGAAGCTCTATTAATATTCCTGCTACCAGGCTTCTGGTTCCTACTTATGTTCTTCGCTGGGTAAGACCATCCGGCTTTTTTTGGGAGTGTAAAATCACGGTTTACTTTAGGACTAAATGTAACGCACTCAAAACAGTAGGTACCTATGCTGATTGATACAATGAATAGTACATACAGGGGTTGTGGAGGTACCTACATATCTATATCTATACTAATATTATAAAGATGAAAGATTTGTGTGTTTGTATTTTTGTATGTAAATAACGAATACACTCAAAAACTACTGAACCGATTTGAAAAATTCTTCCAGCAATGGATACCTACCTACATTATCAGCTAGTAATATAGGCTATATTTTATCCCCGTACTCCCATGAGAACGGGAACTACGCGGAAGAAACCGCGTGCCGTATGCTAGTCTAAAATAAAGTTATAACATATTATTAAAACTCGTGTGAAAGTTAGAACTTTGCCCGCTATATCTCCGTAAGATGAAGGTTCTCAGGTATGCCCCAGAACAAAAAAAACGCAATGCAGACGTGGAGAACAAGTGCTTTTGGCTTCGTTTATTACGGGAGTAAATATTTTCACAGCGATAAGGTTACCTCTGAGACCTACCTACTCAATGCTACGTTTTTTGTCGGCAGTGCGGTAAAGCTGACGGGTCCGTTCGTGACCATGATCTACAGCATGATCACGGGTGACATGTTCACCTTCGGCATCATCTACTCCATTGTCTTGTTCGGGTTCTCGCAGTCTTTTTATTTCTTATACAAAGGTGAGGTTTAATTTACTACCTACTCGTACTTATTATTTATTGGAGAAATGGAGTGACCACACTTATCGACCCGAAATCGGTTGAAGCCGATCACAAACAGCTTTAGGTCCATACAATAGAAACGAAACAGACTTCATTCGCCATGTTTCAATAACGTACCGAACTATAAGAGTCTTATCACACTAGCGAGTTCCGAGCGAGTAAATAGCGGCGCGGCGGCGCGAGTGCTCAAAGAGCTAGTGTGTTAGGGCCCATATGACAAAGCGTGACCTATGCCGCATCAACACTACCTATACCTCAGGCATTCTTACAAAGTGGTGATTCGTCATCAGCTCAAACTGATACTACGTTGTCGTTATGTGTGGTTCTTTATTCTCGCAACCCGAAATTTCTTGTGCTAATTCTAGAAGATTCTACAACCCACAACTTGGGCGTTGTTCAGTGATTTGTTAAGTTTTTTGCAACTTTAGTTTGTTAAGCATTTGCCTACTTTTATCCTTTATTAACACATTAATATAGTCTTAGGATACATACGCACTTGCAGAGGTGGCTTATTTAGCGCCCTTGCTAGCGAAAGCAATAATTCTAAAACTTTTCACTTTTAAACTACTCGCGAGGCTGTAGGCGCTAAACAAGCCAGTGCGTAGGTAGTGGGCTGTATCAATTGGGTACCCCATTACCCCGGGTTCGAACGTATAGGTGCTTTTAAGGGGGTATTACACACATCGTGAAGCTGCCGGTACCTATTTACCTTACATTTTCATTTGCAGGGTTCCCAAACGTGCAATCCACATTGTTTTCAAGCTATCCTAGTACTTGGATGGCGCTGTTCCAGATTACGCTAGGAGATTACAGTGTAAGTCAAATGGTCCACAGTTTTACTTACCTACTCTTAGGTCTTTTAATTTTCCTTACAAATGGGACAGTTAGTACCTATGGAATTTAGGTTAAATTTGATGTTCCAGGGCAGCGAAATTCAAATTTTCTTACGTTTTTTTGCAATTGAGTGTTAGTGCTAGCTTGTATGTTGATGAAAATATGATTCGCGATTGTAAGACTTATATAGTTAAATAATTATAATCGTCAATACAATTCTCCAAGTTCATAAAGGTCTAGGAAATACTTTTTCAAGGTCAAAGTCATTTAGTACCTATTCCACGCGAACTAAATTATGAAATCATTCTATGAGGGTATTACGCACTTGAAATAAAACCACCGAGCACTTTTATGTTCACACCAATGAAACACCGTTTTAGTAGAAAACGTCTATTAATTCAAGTTCAATCAAAGGTACAAGTACTCACATTATTCATTATTCAAAAATACCTTGTAGAACAAGGATTCATTTTCTCACCAAAGACAATCTGTTCCCTGTATCTGGCGGGAAACCTTCGGATTCACGACGCGTCGCTCTATGGCGCTCGGCGACACGACGCTTTCCGGCGCGCGGGAAATTTCAAAGTTAGAGCCAAAAGACCAGCCGTGCGTCTGCGCGCCTCTGCTTTACCCTTTCGGGAAATAAACCCGTGATCTTTTACACCTCTATCTATGTTTATGATTTGATAATTATCTCGCCATTTAGATTAGGGCTAACAACAATTTTCTTTCAGTACACAGACCTCAGTATGACTACGTACCCGAACCTATCGAAGACTGTCTTCGCCATATTCATGGTGTTCGTGCCCATCCTCCTGCTCAACATGTTGATCGCCATGATGGGCAACACTTACGCGCATGTCATCGAACAATCCGAAAAGGAATGGGTGAAACAGGTAAGTTCCCAACTTTGTTTTGATCTTCCAGCAATCCTGCACTTACAACTTATTTTTGTCACCTCACACAATCCATCTTCTTCTTTTCTTTGGTCTTCCACTTCATCCATCAATATTTTATGTTCAACAACTATCTTGCTAGATTTATTTAATAATACTCTAATAACACTTAACAAATAAAGATCCCTGTTAATACTCGTATACACATACCTAAAATTATAACATCACTTGGTGAAAGAAGTAAAACATCACTGTATTTCAATAAAACTGAAAAATTATGCTAGGCCAGAATACTTGTGTCGCACTGACGACGACGGTCGGACACGCACGGCCGATAGCGAACGAGTATAATGGTGTTCTGTATAGCCATTGAGATATATAGGTATCTATGTGTATACCATAATATTATGACATTATTTTCATTAAATTGGCCTTTACTAAAGGTGACCATATATTTACATAATTAAATTAAATATCTGCCAATCTTGTGATTGCCAACAACAGCAACAACCACAAATCTCCGGGCTGTGCACTCAGCCTATCCTTCAGGCAATACAAGTGTGCTAATATGAACCTAATTATTTCCAGTGGGCAAAAATAGTCGTATCACTAGAACGCTCAGTTGCCCAAGAGGACGCTCACAAGTACTTGCAGGAGTACTCGATAGGTCTGGGGCCGTCTGACGACCCGAGGTACGAGGTGAGAGCCGTCATGGTCATCAAGAGTGCAGCCAAGACCAGAGCTAAGCAGAGGAAAGGCGCGTTGACCAACTGGAAGGTGAGGAAAAATTAGGGGATATTTTGAAAACTTATCGCAATTGTTCTTTTTTCACTCAAGTTTTTTATTATTCGCTTCAAATTAAGTCAAGTTAGTATTTTGCATATTTAACGTGAGCCATAAGAATACTAGCAATAATAATTTTTCATTTTTTTCACACCAATAAATAAACTTGAAAAAAAAAAATGAATTTGAATTTAACAAGCCCCAGCATCAGTTTTTACTGTCAGTCTGAACTGTCAAAATTGGCAATAATTATGCTCAATGTAGATGATATTAAATTATGATTATTCGGCGAAAGGTGCGAAATCTTTCAGGCCCGGCAATATAAATCATCTCATTCATAGTCTGGGAGACTATAATTATTTAACATTATGGTGCTTTTTAATTGCATGCGACAGCGCGTCGGTAAGGTGACAATAGCCGAACTGCGTCGCCGCGGTATCAGCGGTGAAGAGTTGCGCCGTCTGATGTGGGGCAGAGTGTCCATATCCACACCTACCAAGGCGCCATTAGGGTGAGTATTATCATAACAAATTAGATTTCTCTCTCTGGACGAAGCATTTCTCGAAGTTTGCTCGTTTCAATGAAGGTAGATAGATACTCTACTCATAGATAATCTATAGCTACAATAAATAAAGGAATCTCTCTATTGATAGTAGGACCTAAAACCATGGTCAAATAAAGTAAATGTGACGTCATAATCTTACGCGTTTATGGTTATGTGCTCTAACAGTCGTCGTACCGCTGCTGCGCCACCTCCGGACTGCGTGACATCAGCAAGTGGTGCTTTAGTACCACAGGCAGGAGGTGAAGGAGGGGGAGTGGCTCCCGCGTTGTCTTCAGCACTCAACGTCATGGCATTCACTCAGGAAATGAACCTGAGTACTACAGGAGCCACCGGTACGTACACATTTTAACTGGGATGTCAATGAAAAGATTTTATTGCCAAATACCCATAAAATAAGACTGTCTCTTATTACGTTCAGGTCAAGAACATAAGCAACCGACTCCAGATTTGCTGGTCAATGGAAAGTCGTCACATACACCAATCTCCGGCATTTCAACTCAGTCAATGATCCACACACCTAACCAGCTCAGTGTGCCTTCATCTTTTCCTCAAAACAAGAACAGTTTAGAGACTTCAGTAGTTGGCACAGTGCCGGCAATGCCAATCAGCGCTGTTTGTACTACTGCACAGATGCCCGTTACTGGTTCCCAAATAGCTATGGGAACTCAAATGTCTGGCGTACAATCGCAACTACCTGGTTCTCAATTGCCATTCCAAGGTGCACAAATGCCATACACTGGTAACCAAATGCCACTACCAGGAGCCCAAATGCCATACGCAGGTGGCCAAATATCACCCCCAAGAGGCCAAATGCCTTATCCAGGTGCTCAAATGCCTCTGCCAGGTGGCCAAATGCCATACCCAAGATCGCAAATGCCACTACCGGGTGGTCAAATGCCATACCCAGGTTCGCAAATTCCACTACCAGGTATCCAAATGCCATTCCCAGGTTCGCAAATGCCACTGCCTGGTGGACAAATGTCATACCCAGGTCCTCAAATGCCACTGCCAGGTGGACAAGTGCCTTACGTTGGTACTCAAATGCCACTACCAGGTGGCCCAGTCTCATACACCGGTGCTCAAATGCCACTAATGGGTACCCAAATGTCCAGTGGTCAAATGCAGCAATTTGGTGCACAAATGCAAGTTCCTGGTGTCCAAATGCAAGGACCGATGGTTTACGGTCAGACGGGAGTAATGTATCCGCTGTATGGACAGATGTACGGCCCAGGGATGCAGCAAATTGAAATACAAATTGAGAAACCTGGTAAGTTTTTTTATTACTTCGTGATTCACTCTTGAACTAGGTACTAAAACGTCAAATAATCGCGAATATCCTGTGCCTTTAGTTTCCGATGAGGTGTTCCGTGATTATTTGTTCGAGTTGATCAAACTGGCTGAAGAAGTGACACCTGACAAGTCGGAAATCAGGGCTCTTGCTGAAAAAGCTGCTGATCTGGACGACGTGCCCGAAATTGACATCAATGTTTCTGTAAGTATGTTACCAGTTTTTTTTTGCAGTCAACCAGGTATTGTGTAGGACGTCTATACCCCAACAACCGCTAGCAGCACCGCATCTGCATCCGTATTGACTAGAATCCGACCTTAACATAGTCGGGAAGGGGTAGGCTAAGATGGTGAGTTTTTAGTTTTTGTAGGTCTTACTCTGATAGGTCAATTACCTATCCGAGTATCAGTCCCTTCCATCAGTCACCGGGCAGTCCCTTTCAGTTAAGGCTTTAAGCAAAGTTTAATAACGTCTCATGGTTAACGGTCCACTCATTCTCACAGAAATGAGGCCGGTGACCCAGCAGTGGGAATATAGGCTGATTATGCTACTTGTTGTCAGACCGCGGCTAGATCAGCGCGCCGCGTGGTAGCCGGTGCAGTGTCGGGACTTTTCGGAGTGGCCGCCGACGCGCCAGCTACCGCCGACACAGCGTGGAAACGCGAGAGGAACGAGAACAGCGACAGTGATCCTATATCAGGTAGGTACAACCAAAACACTAAACAATGATAGGTGTAGGTGCTGGTTTACTTAGGTTCACTATATTAACTCACGAACATTGTGATGTTACAGAATCTGTGCTGCTGGGTCGGGCGTCTCGTGCCCGCCGCGCACGATCCGCATCACGCCGTGCCCCTCCACCACCTCCTCATCTTTACGTACCTGCCAGGTATCACAGATAGATAACTTCTACTCATAGCGCTCACACTCAAACTGACAAGTGGCAACCCATGCCCACCTGCGGTAAAACCTACTTGTTTCAATGAACGTATACGTTACACAGACTCGATCCTATCGATGCCGAGAACTAAAACCCAGTACGTGGTAAAATTCGCATTAAGAGGCTCATAAAAACATATAATACCAAAATAATTTGTAAAAAAAACATATTCATAAGATAGTACTTAAGTACTCGTATTTATTTCGATTGGATTACAGAATATCTAGGTTCCCCTAATGTATATTTTGAATGGACACTGATTTAAACAAGAGCTAAAAAAAAAATAAGTTTTTTAAAGAAATTTTGAATTCCTCATATTATCTCGTTTTTATATCATTGTCCTATCAAAATATATTATATTTGGGAACATAGATATTCTGTAATCCAATCGAAATAAATACATCTACCATAAGAGAATGTCTGATTTACAAATTATTTTGGATTACGTTTGTATGAACCAAGCATGCTCCGCCGGCCTCTTAACACCTGCCCATGAGAACATAAGCTAAAGGCTAGGTTACGATCTGAAAGGATAGAGCAGTATCCTGTTTGTCTTCACGACATTTTCTACCAATGACAGATTCGAAGACACCCTGAATAACCAGCTAATTGATTACATTATTGAATTTATGCATCAAAGCTATCTTTTGTAGGTCTATGTACTTGGTGGCATCTGAAAGCAGTGCTGTGGAGAGTGATGTGCCCATGGAAGAACAACCTAGCTCTGGGAATAACTCGTAAGTTTTGAACACCTTCAGTTAATCTAATCTGTAATCATTTAAAAACTTACTAAAAACATATACATAGTCTGTTTAAGAATTAAAAATCTTTATGTAGGTCTAAGTTTGTTTAAATTTGTGTTAATACTGCATATAAAAAAAAAACTATTTAAAACTTAACAAATTTGCTCATAAGTACAATAAATCAATTAATCTTATAACAATATCATGGTCTATAGACATCAGTCAAGTCTGTTTCATCTGATAAATTGTTCTTCAAGCCAGTTATTAAAACTTTGTTTATCAACAGTTCCGCATGATACCTTTGCAGAGGATCCATTCTCTTTAGTTTACAAATTACATTGGCTCCAATAGCTTCCAGTTCTCTGTTCAATAAATTATTGTTTTGTTCATAATAATCATCTAATTCAACCTTCACTAATTTGTTCCTTACTTTGCCTTTAAACCGTTTTTTTGGTGGTTCTTCTTCAGACATGGATGCAAGAACATCACTGGTTTGAGGTAAAGGCTCTCCATTTTCTGATGCTGATTCGTCACTTCCTTCTTCCTGTAAAATATAAAACAAGTTTTGCTATATCAGTTATTGCTGTCATCAAGTCACAATAAAGCTTGTCCAATTATTGACAAAGCTATGTCAAGGCCATAGCAGTGTGCAATTGACGTAACAACTTACATCAAAGTTGCTTTCATCCATATTGATTTCACTGATTTCTGTTATATTTTTGCTGTCACAGTTTTTATCAAGAAATTTTAGTGCGTAAAATTTCCAATTTTTAGGTTCGTATTCATAAATTTCCTCATCCTCTGGCCCGATACATTTAGAAGCTACATATTTTTTCCTATCTTTCCTGTACGTGGATCTTAGAATGTTTATTTTCTGTCGCACGTGCATACGAGTTGCGGACGGATTCCATCTTTTTATTATTTTTAACAGGACGTCTAGCGCTTCATTTCGTTTGTATTTATTTGTGTTATGTTTATGGTCGGTGTCCCACAGTAAAGGTAAATTCTTATAAGTTTCTATAAAGTCTTCTTCTATGGCTCGGGTCTCACGGCTGAGGGATACAGTAGCTGTCGAGCCTGTCGATGTTGAGCCATCTTCCTTCATGATCACTTCATCAGTTTCGCAAAATTATTTCCTGAACAGAAAAACTGATTAGACAACGTGACCACGAAAATGCTTGTTGGCTTGGCTTGACATGAACAACTTTGACATTGACAATTTGGGTTTCAGTTCAATAGAGTTGCTAGTTGATGTACTTAAAATCCATACCAACATGTTTCTAATTGTTTATAAGTTTTAAAAGTTATAAATAGAAAATGCGATAAAAACCCTTATCAACTATTCAGGAACTCCATACCGTAGAAAGCTCCATAACCTTCTACCACAGATAATATAATACTACTTAAACGTCGTTCTCGATGATAAAATACAATAAACGCACCGTAAGGCGCCGTTCCCACTGTCGTGATGACAGATAATCGTGTTGGTTAAGTGTCGTGGCTTGTGTATAATTAAATGGTGGTGATCACATTATATAGGACGACACTGTCGTCTATGACTTTTGCCAACTGAAAACACGATAAATTGATCGTCACGACATAGTGGGGGCGGGTCTAACAGAAAACAAAATTCAAGGTAGCCCGCGAAATTGAAATTTTCTTACATTTTATGCGTAGATAAAGTGTCGGTCTTACAGCTCGGCTGTAGTGTGAAACGTAATTACAGAATAGGATAGCCGACAAAAAAAAATCTAATTAGTCCGTCCTGTAGATTTTTTCTTTTGTTACGAAAATAAAATAAAATTGACGAAGATACGGCGCTTTTAAAATTCCCAATACGTCATGCCTAGGTACGATTTTTAGCTAGTTCTGACGTCTCTAGCCCCCACACCCGAGTTTTATCTTTGTCTTTAATCATTGATTTACAAAAACAAAAGATACGTGTCCATTATTTTACAATAATCTGCAGGACGGACAAATTAGATTGATATTTTTTTTAAATCATCATAATCATCGATACAGCCCTCTATCGATCTAATAAAAAAAAAAAAAAAGTAATCTCTCCTGTCGCTCATGCAGCATTTACTTTATAATATTCTTTGTTTGTCTACGTCTGGCCCCCTTTGCAAAATCCTACCTACGTGCCCTAGGTACCTACCTATACTTATACTCAATAGAAAAGTTCTCATTTGTTTAACAGAGCACTAGGAGACGTTGCTCGTATCAGAGCGGCAAGGCCTTTATGTATCCTGTCTGCCACCGGGTTACCGGCACCAGGCCACGTGGAGCACTCAATGATTGTCGTTGGTACGTCTTCTGCCTTTGACCTTTTAATTTGCAGATTTGAAGTAGTTCTACCTACACTGGCAAGATCAGTAACACTGCGCAAATAGTTTTTGGTTATATTTATATCAAAAATCAATATTTTGGCGCCCCTGCTGAGATGTGACCGAAAGGGTCTGTCGGACTCGGAAATTGCGCAAGAGAGCTGTGCTAGCTCTGCTTGTCATCCTACGCTACCTACTATAACACAACACTTATTCTGTTCATGAAAGCTCATCTTATTACTTGAATAGGGGCCGGCAGTGGAGCTGACGTTGAAAGTGCTGCGCCAGCTCAGGCAACGAACAAACACGTGAAGACTCGCAGACCAAAAACCGCACGACACAGACGAAATAGGTAAGCTTTTGTGTGTCCTAACGAGACTAGACAGCTGGAACAATAAGCTTTCACCTTTCATTAGCACTTCACATGAAGGAACTAGGTACCTACTCCAAAGATGACTGAAACCGCAAAACGGCCCTATCTGAAAAGATCCGCAGCGACAACTGTGATCATTATGTCGCCAATTTACCTATCCATAGTTGGAATCCTTTTTAGCGAATGTTTGCAGCTGCCCAAGGAATTGTACCAGTGGCTGATTTCTTAAGGCTGCCTAACTCTTTAGATTTGGGTATGCTTTGGTAAAACCTGTGGCAACCGAAGTCGGGGTGTTCTACAAGCTAATTTATTCGCAGGGTATCTCCTTCGCCAGTCATAGAGGCAGGTAGTCCACTCCAGCCCTGGGCCACAGCGCCGCTGTCCCGTCTCTCGCAGCTCATCCGGACGTCGAGCGCGTCAACGGCATCGCTCAAATCGCGCACTTCAGGTGATGAGACTGACAGCAATCAGCAGCAGAGGTACTGACGGTTTTTGTAGTAGGATTATGAACTATTGATACTTACACTGCCATCTTCAAGATTTTAGCATATTTGAATAATAGTAGGTAAAGGTAAATTCTAAAAATGAAGCAAAGGTGCGCAGAGATCGCTTTTATCTGAGTAAGTATAGAATTTATGACGTGAGGTGTTTCTACTTGAAAGAAATCTAAATAAGTAAAATTGCACTATTAATTGCCTAGGTAATGTGATGTAATTATGTGTATTTGTGATTACTAGTGTACTATCTCATAGCTTTAACTTAACAGTGATAATAAGTACAAAATAAAAGATTATTTATCATCTAGGAAGAATCAGTATTCTAGTACTATACAAGGCAGGTCCTGATCAAACTATGTTCTCTCATACTTATTGTGAAATAAAACAAAACATAGTTTAAATATAATTTATTGTATCGCCCCTAACTCGCCACTGTGAAAACCATTAAAACGTAATCAAATTCAAAAATATGTAATGATGTAACATGAAAATAAAAGTAATTTGGAATAACTGTTGTTTTTTTACGATGTCTACGAAACTAAAGTGCAAAATGAAATGGTTGAACATAGATACAACTAACATAAAATTAAAAATTCATCGAGTATGACTAGACACGATTTGCCCAAAACGTAAAGCGGTGAACGCACTTAATCATATCAACCAAATAAAACTACTGTTTCTAATTTATATGGTAATCGTCTTTGGATTGTCTTTTAATAAAAATGGCTAAATGATAGTCGTATTGCTAAGTGCGTTCAAACGAAGTATATAAATAAATTCAACTGCACATCAAATGCCCGGCTTTTGAGGTTTTCAGTAAGATCAACTCCCAATAGCTATTGATTCAAACATTTCAATGAGATCTAAGCAAATTTCTCCGTGGTCAGAAAAGCGATATTCGATATCGCGTTTCCAATATCGAATTCATTTAAAACTCCAATTAAAATACATCAAAAAGCGAGCAATAGCAAGCTATCTAGTGTGCGCAGTTTCATCAAATTAATACACATAATTGCATGTATGAATACACCGTGTTCAAATGTGTATGTAGAAGGAATTAGAAAATTTTGACAAAGTTTTTTTTATAGCCGAAAGTGACCCTAAACCAATTTTTGATGTTACTTTGTACTTTCCTTAGAAATCGCATTAGCCAGACAGAACTAACCGTTTCAATGTAACTGATTTGTTAATAAGACACTAAAACACGTATCAAAATACTTATGCAGTTTTCATAGTGGGGTTACCCTCAGTACGTGATACTGTAACATGGACTATGCATAGCCCTCATGGATCTGCTGTGTATTAGTTTCAATACTTTGGTCTACTCTAACTGTGCTTGGCATGACGTTTGAGAGTAACCAGATAATCAGAGTTAATTTCATCCTTTCATCTAGAGTAAAACTTACCAAGACAATCTCAGTAATACCACCTTTATCTCAGCATTCGTGCCCGTTCCGCCATATTCCAACATTATTTGTATCATTTTTGTGTCAGTTTCAATGATATTAAGGAGTGGCAGTACTTCTCTCACCTTTAACAGATCGACAACAATGAGGGTAGTGAGGCAATCACAAGATGAAATGCAAATATAGCATACACACAAGATAATAATCAAATCAACACAGTACGTACACAGCAATGTAAAAAATACAAGTAAAAATAAAGGGCATAAAGAGAAATCATGGAAATGTTACAGTAAGTAACGTAAAAACATTGTCAATGTTTAAAAATATTAGTTAGCATGTCAAAGATGTCCCGCCTTTGTGGTGAAGTATGCTCGTCAGTATTGGTAAGAAAAGTGATGTCATATCTCTGGATATGCGATTCTGTGAAAAGCACATTTAAAATATGCAAACATCATAAAACGAATACGATATAACAGTGAACCATGAGATTAGTATCTACGAGATGTCAACGTAAGATCTACACCTAATAAAATAGGAAATAACATGATAAATTGATCACTCAAATACACGACTGGAAATCATTGTGCGATTTTTGTCGTGTGGTAAAAATTCACAAAGCTGATTCTACTGTATTGAAATGGCATGCAAGTGTGTATTATAAATACAATTAGCTTCAACATATATTGGAAATTAATCTGATCTCTGCAATATTTTCACCACACGCCAAATATCATGTGACTGTAAAATAGTATATCAGAGTTCCTACTATAAATACAAAACACCATCACGCAAAATATGTCAGAAATGATAAAATTCACCAGATAAAACAATGTCAATCGACACATAAAAACGTCAGAATATCGTGAGAAAGAGTAAAAAGCACAACGATGTATACTGTTAGAGTTAGGGTCACTTACCTCCAGGGACTGTGGACAGAAACCATGATTATAAATAAAATGAACACACTAGTGAATCAATATACACTTTATATGCTTAAAAATTAATACAAGTCTGAGGGGGCGTGCGCCCTCGGTGCCGTGTCGAGCGTGGCCGCGTCGAACCATAAGTGAACAGTGTCTCGAGGAATGTAGATAGTATTACATTACCTTTATCTCATTTATTTCTCATATAGACTAACACCTAATTAAACCGAGGCTATATACCGTACATCACTGATACCAGCATTACAACCTACGAGCTGATCAGAGAGATGTGGCGCCAAAATTACAACCTAACTAATGCTAAACATAGTTCATTACATGAATTGGGAGTTCTATATTCTCATGATTTCTTACTGATTTTGTGGAAAAATAAATTGTTGATCTCCAAATTCACGTGGATATTACACATGTATTTATAAGACGTTTGCGTGTCAACTAGTCACTCAGCACAGTGCATTTACCTCGGCTCCTCGCGGCGTGGTGTCCGCTTTCGTTCATTCTCTCTATAGCTCCGTGGTAGGTCGGATCATTCTGTTACATCTTTTAAGGCAGTGTGGCTTCCTAACTTATACCTGGACAGACTGGCATGTCAAATGATCAATATTGGCACATAAACAATCATAACATTTCAGTATAAAAAGAACATGATATAACACAGTTCAAATAAACCACACAGCCGTTTGTAAGTTTAAATAATAGTGTTCGTAAAAAATAATCTCATCATATACGTTTGTTGACAATGTTCAAGTGTTAGTTACCCACAAGAAATAAATAATTATGTGATATGTGCCTATGTACTGTTTGTGACGACTCTAGATGTGAGTCGACGTCTGCAAGGGTGCCAAGTGGGCTATTAATGTATTTGCAATTTAAATCATAAATAATAATTAAAAGCTTTAAAATAATAATCAGATCATACAGTTGTTCACATATGCGTCGAGAGCTGTATGCGTGTGGGAGAGATCGACTCAGATCTAGAGCCGGCGCTGACTGCCAAGTTATTTATTGTGGGTCATCAGTAGCTAGGCGTTGAAGAAGTTGTATGATGCGTTCATTTTCCAAGTTATAAACTATTTCGTTAGAATGTACAACGGGGGAGTCAGGCGGCTGCAGGTCTCCTGGCCCTCCGTCGGCGCTCTGCAATCACACAAACAAACGAACATGGCAACACTTGCTACGTAACAAATTGTCGATTTTGCGCTCACGAGCAGGCAACCCCGGAACTGGCCTACATCTGCAACACTACACACACTAAATAGTCGGTGTTCAACACATCTCACAAGTAACTACTAGACACATCAATATAGCATATTATAAACTTTACATTGTTTGTATGACATGCAAACTGAAATAGAATATACCATAAATTAAGACATGCATTTCGTCAATATGTTTGTGATATATAACGGAAAATGCCTGTAAAATAAAGATTAATTTGCAATGTAAAAATAAACCAATCACCTATGATAAAAGTACACAAAATATATCATACATGCTGAATGTAATACTGTTCAAATTAAAATAACACATCAGTAATAATTTTCATACATTTCAGGGTGATAGTGTCAATTTGAACAACTTAAATACATTTCAAAAATATTGTTTCAAGTGTCCATAGTACAGTGGTGATAATCCAATTGGGTAACCAATAATAAGCTATATAAAATGAATACATAATTCTTTACATTATTTTTGTTTCATCATACATATTATTTATGTCTAATCATTTGATTGATTTAAATAGGTGTTATATAATTGGTTAGGTTTTATTTACGGCATTTTCGGTATTATTTAAAACGTTGATTTTTGTAATAAACAAAAAAATACGTAATAGAGTACAATAGATATTTTTACAACAAATATGAACAAAAAATCGGGTCGATTCAGATATAGTTAAAGCATTTGAGAGCATTCGACATGTCATAGAATAATCCAAAAATAATAATAATAAAAACAGGCAAATATGAACATAAACACGTATCATGTAATATCATAAGAACTCCTATGCACACAACTTAAAAAATACACAACCAAATTTAACACGGAGTATAATAATACTGTAGCTGACAACATACACATGTATGTGAAGCAACACTGCAGTCGAAATTACGAGACAGAAATGACTTCTATTCAAATTAAGGATAACGTACGCTAGACCGTGTCGGGTCCGAGCTGAGGGTCGTCTGTGCAATTTTGTATGGACACACTCACGCTTCCGAGCCGCTACCGAGCAACGGATAATGGATTGTCATACAAAATTGCACGGGCGACACTCGGCTCGGACCCGGCACGGTCCAGCGTGGGTTATCTATCCTTTATATGGCGTATAGTCCCAAGGTGTTGCGACCCGATAAGATTAATGATAGAAGAAAAGTTTTATTTTGTTCTACAATTTGGGCCCGTGCTATGAAAGTAAGCACGTTTTTACAGTCGCGTAATTTCCACAGACGTGTTATAGGACTAAGCACGGTAAATCTAGGGTTGTTGCGTGTGTGGTGTGGGGCTGTACTTACGGCCTATTGCTGGTGGTGGTCGGCGTTGGGCTGGCCCGGGTAGGGGTAGGGCTGGTAGCCGGGGTACACTTGCGGCGCGTACACGCCGTACTGCTGGTACTGGCCGCCCGACGCGCCCGCGCCTCCCGGCCCGCCCGCGCCAGGCGTCGTCGCTCCGCCGCCGCCGTTGCCACCCGTCGTCTGCGGAGCACGGAAACTCGCATGATAAAACGGCTAATGATTACACAAAGATCTTTACTAAAGGCGATAGAATTTTTGAATGATACATCAGACTGGCTGGTACACTGTTGTACACTCTTGTTATACATTGAATCAAAGGTATTAAGCGTAAAACTAATGATTGAAGAGGGCAGTTGAACTTTTACATTAAATTAGCACATCGCCCGCGAAAATTGTGACAGCTCGTCTAATTTTCATGATATCAAAATAATTTGTAGCCTATTTTACCAGGTGAAGATGTAGCTTTCTAATGGTGAAACAATTAAAATCGGTCGAGTAGTTCTTGAGTTAAATCGTAACAAAGAAGAAATCTAATATTTCCTCTTTATAATATTATTTAGACAAATAAATTACGAGTTTGTTGTGTCATAGGTGAAAAGAAAAGTAACCTTGAGCTTGATCTGCGCCTCGATGGCCTCGGCCTCCTTGAGCTTGCCGATGCTGCGGTAGTACTCGGCCCACTGCGCGCTGTAGTCGGGCTGCGAGGCGCCGGGCGGGGCCGCGGGCGCCGCGCCTGCACCCGGCGCCGGCGCCGCGCCGCCGCCCACTGCGGGCGGGGTGCCTCCGCCGCCGCCGCCGCCGCCACCGTTACCTGTTACCACAGATTATACACTTGATATCGAGATCCTACAGATTGAAGCACCAGCAGCCGAATATAAACCTTGTACGGACACATGACGGACTGCACCAAATATGAACTGCAACATGGCTAGATTCAGCCTGCTACAAGCGAATGCGGGATGGTTTCATTTTACTCTATTTTCAAAATAGGGACCACGCATAAATCCTGATTAATCAATAACTGGTATCAATACAAACAGGTTTTGTATAATACAACACTTTTGAAAAACGTCATGTTTCCGCAGTATGAAAAAATTGTGCTGATGACGTAGAGGAACTTTGATGACTTATGTCTTATAACAAGCAGTTGGCTGCAATATCAGCTCACATGATGTCACACAGCTCTTGAACGCCGTTTAGTTTAGATGTGCTCAAGTTCTGTTTCATTGGTGAAATTCATTTAAAAGTATAGTCTAATAAAATCAGAAGGATTACTCACCATCCATGCCTTGCACCTGCACCTTGGCCTGCGCCTCAATAGCTTCGGCCTCGCGCATCAGTCCCAGTGAGCGGTAGTAATCGATCCATTGCTGCGAGTAGTCAGGTTGTCCGGTCGCCGGGTTAATTTGCACCTGTTGCTACGCAACAGAAAAGTAAACATGTTTCAAAAATATTCAATACAATTTTCAAGGTGAAGGAGGGAATCGAGTGACGTGTTAAATTGTATGCAATTTTGTTTAAAAAATGAAATACTATTATTAGTATTGCACATAATATAATGATTGTTTTATTTGGAAGTTTGCGGAAAACATCTGAATAAGGAATGCATAGAACCGGGAAGTGTAGCAGAAAAAGGGGGAGGTCTATACCCAACAGTGGGTAATTCCAGGCTGATATGTAATGAGATAGGGAAGTCGGTTTAGACTCGAGCAAATTTTAATGTTTTTCACTTTAACAATCTAAGCTAGTGTGAGCATTAAAGCAATGAAATATAAAACTAAGTATTTTTTCAAGGAGACCTTAGGTTTTCGGGGACCAACATTAGTTGGACCACAGAAAACGAAACGTTATAACAAAAGCTACTCTCAAAATGTTGTTCTACAAAAAGCTTCAATGAAAACTTAAGGGTAATCAGACATCCTGCCGGGGTTGCGGGCCTGTTCGAAAGAGATAACGCGGCCCCGGAACATAAAGGGCGAGGAAGGAACATGGATGGGTTTTAGTCAGTAAAAGTCTGACACTCCCTCCTGCTCCGCCCAGAGTGGGAGAAGTTATTTGGTGATTTCCCATCCTAATAAAAAATAATAATAAGGGTAACCAGACATTCCGTGTAACTAAATATAGATGTAGCAGTGAGGTACCTGCGGGCCTGGCTGCTGCTGCGGCTGGTGCCAGTGCGGGTTGTACCCCCAGGCCGGCGGGCCCCCGCCCCCCGCGCCGCCGCCGCCGCCGCCGTAGTACTCGCCGCCGTTGCCTCCGTTACCGTTCCCGTTGCCATTGCCGCCATTACCGCCGTTACCTTCGTTTATGAAGTTAACAGGCTAGAGGGATCAGAAGTTATGATTAGAATTTATTTCAAATGAGGACCATTTTCAATTTTGGAACATTTTTAAAAGATTGTAACCGCTAATCTAGCAATGTGATTTTTTACAAGTTCACATTTAAGTACAACTCATTATTTAATGAGAAAAGGTGAGGTATGACGAACCTGAAATAAATTCAGGGATATTTGTGAAAAACCAACAACCTCAAAGGAGTAGATTACTAACATCATAAACAACATTTGTTCTACGACGTTTTCGAAAACAGGCATAAAAAGATTAAAAAAAAACGACTTTTCATACAAAACTCGATCAGCTGTTCGGACATATGTATGGAGTTGACTTTTTTTGTCCGTTTCAGTTTTACATACTGCCTACAAAATTATGTTATTACTTAGAATCACGCCAAATTATATGATGACTTCAAAAATATGACACATTAACCAACAAGTGATTAACGTTATTGTAAGGTGATCGTACCATGCCAACTTTCTCCATGATGATCCGTTTGCAATGCTCGACGGCCTCGGGGTGTCCGCGGATGTAGAAGGTGCGGTTGTTACGGTCCGAACCTTGCGCACGGCGGTCAAGCTCGCAGTGTGCGCCCGATGCTGCGTTGATCTGCTTTATTACCTCGCCACCTGGACAGAGAATATGCTATTACAACTTGGGGATAAATATAATGACCACCATAAAATGCTTTGATACCCTTAGTTTTGTAACCAAAAATATCTACTTAACACCAGAAAAATAAAGTCTAAAAATACAATAGTACCAGCTATTTTAGTCACGACTCCACTTTAAATTGTATTCGATCACCAAATTTAGTAAATGATCACCAAATCTTGACGACCAAATTAATGTATTATTTTTGCCTAAATAAATCACTGTGATTGCCATAAAATGTAGGCATATTATCAAATAAAGTATTATGATAGTTATGTCTCCGGCTTGCAATCCCCTCCCGCACCGCACCGCAAACGCCGCGCTGCGCTCGCCCGGACACGATCCCCAGGGTATACCGCCGTTTACCCGAATTTTATTTGCCCTAATATCATTTGCCATAATAGTCAACAGCCACGTGCCAGAATCATTGTTTCCCATAAAGTCACTTACCATAACATCGTTTGTCATAATAATTGTAAGCCCTAATTATCACATGCCCTAATTATCACATGCCACAATTATGATATGCCATAACATAATTTGCCATCGACATTGGGTGTGTAACGGTTGTTTATATCAAGAGAAATTGGATGCAATTGGGACTTTAGGGCACCCCGACTCGGACAGGTTAGGTTAGAAGGGGATGGCGGGGTCGTGTGAGCGAGCAAAGCGAGCGAATAGACCCCGCCATCCCCTTCGTGGTTATTTTTTTATAAACCACACAGAAGTAGGAGCCCCGCGAAGCGGGGCTCCGTCGACCTAGCCCACCATCAACCATGCACAGAAAAAAAACCATGCACAGAATAAATAAGTTTGTCTAATACTTGTTATGCCATTTAAATATTATGTCTAATAATTATTATGGCACATAAAAATAATGATTTTTTTGGAGTCAGTTTACTTAAACAGGATAGCAAGATGTAAAAACTTTGATTATAATTTTATCTTAAAACGCTGGTATAATTTTGGTGATCATTTACTACTTTTGGTGATCATTTACTACTTTTGGTGATCATTTACTACTTTTGGGATAAGAATGATTTATTTGGACTCATTTTGCTTAAATAGGATAGCAGAATTTAAAAACTTTGGTTATAATTTTACTTTAAAATGTTGGTTTAATTTTGGTGATCATTTACTATTTTTGGGTTACTCATGATTTACTTGGAGTCATTTTACTTAACTAGGATAGCAAAGTGTTAAAACTTTGGTTATAATTTTACATTAAAATGCGAGTTTCATTTTGGTGATCATTTACTATTTTTGTCTGCTATTTGTTACTATATCTGGTGGTAAGTTAAACATAAGCCCATTACAACTTTGCGTTCTTTACCTTCAAACAATCAGCCGACATAGGCAATTTTCGAAGACAGGACTATTATACTTGTCTATATCTTTGCACAAGTCCTGTGTTTGCAAGTATGACTTATAGGCAACTTTCACGAGCTTGAATCTCTTGGAAAACCTCTTGGGCACGTATTTTTTGTTTTTGTAAATCAACGAATATTGACAAAGACAAAACACATCAGAACTCGGGAGTGGGGGCTCGTGACGTCAGAACTCACTAAGAATGATACCAAACAGTGACGTATTGGGAATTTTAAAAGCGTCGTATCTTCGTCAATTTTGGTTTATGTGACAAAAGAAAAAATTCGGGTCAAATATTTTAAATTTTTTCAGTTAACAAGCCTATTTGATATGACGTATTGACGTACCTCTGCCGATGATAAGGCCGCACTTGACGTTGGAGACAGTGAAGGTGACGCGGATCTCCTGCGCGTCCTGCCACTGGCTGTAGTCGCCGCCACCGCGCTCGCCGTTGCGCTGCCCGCTGCCGCCGCGCCCGCGCCCCGTCCGCACTTCCTGCTCACGTCTCTGTACATTATCACAATAATTACGTGCGGACATTGATAACACCGACCAGTCGTGGGCCAGTGATATCAGCCCCTGAAAATTACACAAAGTAATTCACATCTCGTAAATGGTTACGAGTTGTGTTACTTTGTGTAATTTTTTTGATCACTAATGTTCTCAAAACGGTGTAGGAAAACATGAGAAACAGGCATGTCCTAGACTAAAAAAATCGACGACATGTGCCATCGACGGCTGTATCTAGACATAAACAGCTATTGCAGTTAATTTGAATTTGAATTCAGTTATAAACAAAATTAAGATGAGTTATCAATCTGTTAATTAAAGCAAGTGATTTGCAGTTCATATATCAAGTTCTCACCTTTTTTTCCTAGCATACATCGTGTCTCACAGCTGGACAAAGGCCTCTGCTTTCTCCTTCCTATACATTTTTTTCTTCGTAACTAAGTCACATGTGTGTGTGTATACTCACATTTACACTTGAGATGAGGTCCTCAATCATTTGCCTGGCTTGATCCACCTGGTGCGGCTTGCCTTGCAGGTAACATCTGTAAGAAATTTGTATATTGAAACTAATTTCTTTTTTTGTCGACATGTGGACGTACGGTCGACTAACGAGCATCTTAACCACACTTTAAACGAAATGTAGACATTGAGAAGTATGTATATAGGGGGTGGGCCACTAGCTAAACATTAGCATAAAACAAGTTGAAAACTCAATTTTTCTGTCTCTTGATTGAAATAATATCTCTGATGGATGAGACATGTTTTAATGTGAACGATTCGCCAGGGGGAACAAACATAAATGAATAATTTTAGAAGTGATTAACATTTTCTCAATGTTACTACACATTTCTGCATACACCTAAGGAATGCTGAAGGCGTGGAAGTGAGAATAAGTACAATACCTCTTGTCCCCGGGTCCATCGTCTCTCTCCTGATGGAACTGGACCCTGCAACCAGTCTCCGCCTGGATCTTCTTAATCATGTCTCCGCCGCGACCAATAACGATGCCCACTGCTACTTTTGGCACTAGTACCTAATAACAATAGGCTGTATTATTACTCTGCTGCATATAGAGATTGTACTAGAATGGTGTGGCCATATTTCTGGGTGTGATTCAGATTTCAGATCATCAAACTTGACAACATTCTACATGGGACCAGTGAAGTTCGAAGAAGATTATTGAACATCTGAACTGGGCAGAATATTCACATGATCTAGGTAGATTATAATTAGGCTCTTTTAGAATTATTTTAGTCTTTTGTTCCTTAGGTTCCCCTTCAGAACTTCAGGCGTTGCGACTTGCGTTTAGCAAAACGCGCGACAGTCACTTATTTTATTCCCGTGAGTACCAACGCCAGTGGTTTAAAAGAGTTATAGAGCGAATATTGTCATACAAACATATTCGTATGGAACATTTTCTATATGGACACACAAACGCTACTTGACAAACGGTGTGGCGCCTGATACTAGATAAACCGATTTCTTGGAAAGCAGTAACAAGTAGTGGATTACGATTTTGTTTGTTTTGTCCCTAGCTCATAAATATATGTCTTTGACCAAAGCCCTACAAGTCGAGTCACTGTGCATGAGTCGTATAGCATGATTTAACTAAGTTCTTACATTTTTTGTCACTTTCGCAAGAATAGTGTTGATTTTACAGCAGCTGCCTTGCGACCTTACCTCGGTGGAGTTGGTAGCGAGTCCGTTACCCTGGTCGTGTCCCTGGTACTGGTCGTCGTACTGCGGCTGTCTCTGACCGCCGCCCTGCAGCATGTCCTTGTCAGCGAGCAGCTCGTACACCAGCTGCTTGGCGTGCTCCACTTTAGCTGGGTCGCCTGATATGCGTAGCGGCTTCTCCTGAACATTATTCTATGTTAATATGGAAATTAAGTAGGTTTAAAATATGAGTCAATTTTGTTATGGCCGTCAGTATTTAAATATTGTTGCATGATTGCATGTTCTGATGAAGGTCGAGAACAATTTTGCGATTTTCGACTTGTCATAGTATACCTAACTAAACTTGTTTCATTCTAAATTTATGAATATGTCACCGTAAAATTGTCAAATACATTATATTGTAATATCCCGAAATATTGTCAAATGAACATACTGCTTACAACAAAACGCATAATTTTTCGTGAAATACATGCGATGGAAGTCAGCTCATCCGGTGTGGAGGGAAGGAGGGGTCCCCCCGTGCCCAGTGGTACAACTCTCATGAAAAGATAGTGTACCATTCTTGAGAAATACCGATTATTATAACCTAACCTTAAAACACTTTATATTCCCCTAAAAAGCGTAGTCGACAGAGCCCTAACTAACCTAACTGGGGGGTGCCCCAAGTCCCGATTATGGGGGCAGAGATACTTCCGAATGTTCAGTTGAAAATATTTCGAGAGTTTACAATATCGCTAGAGAGAAACACGCTAAATTGTAATATAACGTGTTTGACAATTTTACGATGACAAATACATTACTTAATAATAATTCATGAAAATTAATTTTATCCCTTCATCTGTGAACCCCAACCGAATCAATCATAGTCAACTTCGCTAACAGTTAATGAACTATTGACAGCATCCTTGCTTGACCTCTACCTTCCTTGACAGCAGTATAAGGTATATGCTTACATATTCTGTATTAGGTCCATCCTGAATAACCACCATCTTAGCTCCAGACTGTTCCTGCAGCTGTTTGATAGTCTTGCCGTTCTTGCCGATGATCAGGCCCACTTTGGGACCAGGCAGCATTATCTCCTCTTGCTGTTGAAGGAATGAAGTTTAGTGTTTGTGTCGGTGTCTGAGTAGGAGCTAGCTACATGATACTGATACAGTTGAAAGAAAATCGGACACATACAGGGTGTAAACAACCTCATCACGAAGCCGTCAACCAAGCATTCAGTACAACTAAGTAACTATATGCCAAAATAATTGCTGGGAAACAACTGTTTGGGGTGAAAAATCATGTTTTGTGGTAGAACTCAATGTTATGCATTCAAAACATTGTGCTGATGGATGGGTTGAATAGTACGGGGGTCGTGGAGGCGTTTAAAGTCTTACATTTAAAACTTGACAAAAAGTTGGAACTTCAACCCCCAACATCTCCATATCTAGGTATGGTGCAGAACAAAAAACAAAAGATGCAATGACGGAGATAACAAGTGCGTCTCGGCTTCGTAAGACGTTTTTTACACCCTTTATGTTGCAAGAATATAGTTATAATGGTTGTGAAATGGCTAAAAATATACCTATAACGTTTGTGCTATGTAAATAATACTAACAAATCTTGCATAAGTGTAAAATAGTGACCGACATATATCTACTCTATTGTATTAATTCCATTGCTAAATAATGTTGAAATTTGCTGCATTCAATTAGAATTAAGTCAGCCCTCAACATAGTTGGGAATAAACTATGCAGGTGAAGATTTTTCCATTTTGCGACTGTGGTTATGTTCTTTCAATCTTTAAGTCGTCATTTGCTATTTTATTGCTATTTTTAATATATAAGTATCTCAACTAAAACAAGCACTTTTTATACACACATTATTGTTTGTTTAGATTATGGTTACTAAACATAAAACATAATATAAATTTGATAGTTTTTTAAAAAACTAAGGTGATAATGATAACTGATAACTTTAGTGCTAGCTACAAAAATGAATATGATTACTATTAAAATGGTTACTTACGTCACAATTTTGCACCCAATCCGCCCGTCCGATTGGTAGGTTGCCCTGCGGATTCAGACAAGTTGGAATCACTAGTTCCTATGAGAGTGGAGCCTACCAGGCGACCACACATTTCTCCATACCTACAGCCGGATATGGATCTTTACTTCAAAAGGCTAGTCGATTTCGAATGTGGTTTCGAATGTAAAAAAGGACATTTACATAATGCATTTTGCGTTACAGAATTTAAATTAACCGCGAAAAACTCTTAAAACTGACATGGCGTCTTCAAGGACGTCACGTCAGTCGTCACGTCAATGACGTCACGAGTGTCCAAAGCGATATTATATTATCAGCCATTTGTGTCCCACTGTAGGGCAAAGCCCTTCCATTTATCCCTACCTAGTGCTGTTATACGTCAATCCTTAGAGAAGGAGTCGAGATAGTCCCGCCATCTCCGATAAAAGCGATATAACTTGCTAAAACTTACAAAAAAAGGGGTAAAACCGTGATAATTTTGGAGTTCCAAGCGAAAGAAGACGCAGACAAAAAAAAGATAGGAAAAGCTTCTAGAAATTGAAAAGAAGACAACATTCTCTCAGGGTTACACTTTCAGGGTAATGATATTAACAAATAATAGTGAATAATGATTACTACCAATGAAAGTCGCGACTTCCCATGTATGGCAAAGGTACAATGACCGTCTGTATGGTATGATAGTATGTCATGTATGGTCGAACCAGCAGATTGGGTGCGAAGTCGTGACAAATGTACAAGAATACATACATGAATCACGCTTTTATCGCCGGGAGAGGTTATTATATGCAATTACCTGTTGAAAAACTTGTTGGTATATGTTGCTTTTAACAAAGTTTTTAAAAAACCTAGTTTTTCTAATTTTTTAGTCTTGTAAGGTAAATCTTAAAAATAAAATACAAGTATAGCACTTCTTCTAAATAACGAACTATGTCATGTTGCTGCGGCTACCACGAGCGTTGGTAACCTTTAATAAAAGATTAACAGAACCCTCCGTGAATTGATCATAAGTTATATGTGTATAATGTCGAGTCGTGGACTGTACAAGTTAGCACCGCACGTTAGTATGTTAGAGCGTTACATACCGCGAGCATGGCACCGCCCCCGCCCCCGCCGGCACTGCCCCCGCGCGGCATGGGCGGCATGCCCCCGCCGCCACCACCGCCGCCCCCTTGACTCTCGTGCTGCGGCGCGTTCTCGCGCCCGCGATGGTTCACGATTTGGTTAACGAGCTCCCTGCGTCAAAAAGTTAGAGACCGTTCACAGTTATTTTACCTATAACAGTTAGTCTAGGGGTGAGAAATAAAGAAACAAATCTATGAGTATGCAATAAGCATCATCTGATGGTGGGATTGGGTCGTCCACAATACGCGGCCGTTAAGAAGTCCACAAATTAGTTTGAAATTCGCCCTCTCTTTCACTTATAGACATTAAACAAAGCTAAACTTTAGCTGAAGTTTAGCTGCCTTCTTAACGACCGCGTTTTAGTATTAGTCCTTACTTGGCCCTGGAGATAGCCTCTCGCGATCCTGTGAGGGTGCACAGCCGGTCAGGCTGGCCACCCGAGTCCGGCGCCATCTGTATCTTGCAACCCGACTCCGCTTGCAGGCGCGTGATCTGCTCTCCACCGCGTCCTATTACTGTGGACACAAAGTCGAGGTTAATAGCGTAACAATATCTTATACTAGCTGACCCGTGCCCACTTCGTTGGGCGGTGCGATGTTGCAATGTGTTCACTCTTTGGTTAGCGAGCCGCTGCGAGCGCTCAGCGCTAGTCTCCCTATCCCTTGTTGCAGAGACATGCTGGCTTAAATCACTGAGACGCTGCGTACGTTCAGCGCTATATTCCCAAGCACGACCTGCGTTGTTATCCAGCTTTGGTTAGCAAGCCGCTGTGAACGCTCGGAGCTCGATTCCCCAGCGCGTGCGAAATATTTTCTCTATTCCTCGAGGGGCGACTATATCTGCTAAATATAAAATATAGAAATACTGTGTCGTGGATTTTTTTGTAGAACTATTCAAAGCGGACCAGGTTGCCATAGGTACATTGTTTTCAATTATATACTACTGTTAAGGCAGCGCATGCAAATAACAGTTGTAAGAGCTATTTTTTTTCCGCCTGGCTAGACAAAAATTGAGATAGTAAAATTGGTTCATTACTTCCGGAGATTACCCCCCTACATACAAACTTACAAACAATGAACCTCTTTATAATATTAATATTAGTATAGAAGTATAGATAATTTCCAAGTGATTTATTTATTTTATGATCGCATGCATGACTTTCAAGAATGCGGTACCGAGATCGATCCAGAGTGATCAAATTTTTAGTTACAGCCCAGAACTTAAGAAAATGTTGATTTGTGTTGGTAGTGTCGATACTTACTAAGTCCGACCATCTTGTCGGGCACCCGAATGTACTCGTTGAGCGTCTGATCGGGCATGAGGTTGGCGGCCGCACTCGGCGGTGGTGGGGGCGCAGCGGCTGCGGCTGGTGGGGCGGCGCGGCTCACGGCCGGGGCGACACTTGGTACACTAAGGACAAAAATAGTTATTTGTTATAGAAGAGTGCAAAGTTGTTTTTTAACCGCGTGCTCAATTTTGATGACCGAGCAAGCGAAAGATTCTAAAATTGAGTCACGAGCGAAGCGAGTGATTCAAACCTTAGAATCTTGAGCGTTAGCGAGGGAATCAAAAGAGCACGAGGTGAAAAATCTTTGCACTCGAGTGCAACACGTAACTTTTCATCGCACCTCAGCGAGGAAATAAATAAACGCAAAAAAAAAATGCGCATTATTAACAAATTCAGTTAATTCTGTTGGCGTCAAATAAACTTCCTCGTCGCTAGATAATGAGTGGTCATTTTAGGATTTTCACATGTTTTCAAGTTGGATTCCTTGCTTTTAACCTAAGGTGTTAACAATATGACTTGAAGGGAAAATGGCGCGCGCAAAACATATTAAAAAAGTACACCAAGGAGGTTCCGAGTCTGAGTTCTTAACAAATTAAAAAAAAATGTATGATAAATTCGGCACCATAGAGGTAGAAGTAAATAGGTTTATTATGTTTTGAATTCACATGCTTAGTGCACACGATTCTTAATTCAAATTTACTTTACCCTCATGACGATAAAAACGGCTTTTGCACTCAGATATCGAAGAGCAATAAATACTCTTTCCGAGATGGGGGGATGAAAAAGCATTCGATAAAAATATGATTCAACCGCGAATCATATTTGAATGAACATACAACCTGTCACTGACCTGCAATTTGCAAAACACATAAGAAAATTTGAATTTCGCGGGTGAGAGTAGCAGTTCTCGTCATATATGCGAGCCCAAAGCACCAAGTTTTTACAAGTGCCAGTGCCAGTTAGCTCGACTAATTACGACGCGCGCGAATTGTACGTATAGCAAACACACGTGTTTTTTTTGTATGTGACAAGTTGACAACAGACACGAGACGCTAAGAGGGTTAAACGCCAGTTGCGAAAAAAACAGGCAGTCAAGAAAGATGATTTCAATATAGAATTTTTTTTAATAATAGATTGTTGGAAGTACTATCACAGGTACTATTTAAAGTCCGACTAAATTGCTCACAATCTAGCTAGTCATTAATAGCCATAGTAATTATTGTAAATTTCTCGTATTTTGTACCTGTTAATGTAATAATTATCAAGTTATGTTGACAAAATAGTATTAAATAAATAAATAAGAAAAAACTAAATTTTGTTAAAGCAAGTGTAATTTGTAGGTTCTTTAAAAATTATCAAATTTTAAAGAATTACCTATTTAAAGTTGATAAAAAAAATACTAATAATATTCTTGTTGATTGTTACAAAATATGGCGAAATAATTATTTTATCTCAAATTATATAATTAAACATTTTCCCTGAAAGAATGACCAGCATAAATCGACAGGTAGTATTTAAAGTGTGATTAATTTTATTTAAAGTTTTGTGATTTTTATTGTTAACACACAGTTCACTCCTTTTAGTATGGATTTTGTACTTCGATATGTCGAATGACGTCATGAAAGGTATTGGATCTCTCTGTCTAATCAGCAGCTTCAAATGCTTATAACTTAGTATTTTAATATTTAAAAAAATACTTTGCTTCACTTTTTCTGAATTTAAAAAAATTGATTTTAGTGATAAAAAAATATCAACCTTATGGCCCTATTACTATTGAGAGTCCGGATTTCTCTTTTTTCTGAAGCCAGGAAGGAATTTTCCAGGGTCAAAGTGGTTCCTTGACCTTTGTGAACTTGTGAGGGATGTTGTTGTTTATTGTTTCATTGCAATTTCTATGGGTATATTATGTAGTATATGTAGTAACGGAGACATTGAAGATAGGAGTAAAAAAAATCAACCTTATGGCCCTATTACTATTGAGAGTCCGGACTGCAATTTGTGAATAAATTTTAAATTTCTCTTTTTTCTGAAGCCATTGTTAGTTACAGACACATGGCAAAAAACGGAACCCATAAAGATTCCTCCAGTCCGTATGTTCAGATAAGTCACATAGTTGACATTTGGAGAGTAGTTTTCTTCTATGAACTGCTATTATTAAGCAAAATTCTAAAAAGTGGGTTTATAAAACTTAAAAACGAAGTTTTGGTTTTAGGTGTTTGACACACAGATGGCCGGTTATTTGGAAACTGTTAGTTAATTGCTGCATCAAAAAGTAACTTACCTCATTTGTGGTTGAGGTTGTTGATACGGTACTTCTACTGAAGCTAGTTTCTTCGCATTCGGTTCTGGACCCTCCTCCAATGGCCTCTTGCTTCCACCTCCTTCGAGCTTAGCAGCAACCTGTATGGAATATTCATGAATATAAACTTTTTACTGTTCAAAAAAGATATTTTGCCCATCACCATTTTGAATGGGCAACTACAGTACTTTCTCAAGTTATTATGCCTTGTGTCTGTGACTGTAGCTTTGATTTTTCTTTAAATTTTTTTGACATTCAAAAGTGCCGTAATGGTCTAGTTGAAATAAATGATTTGAGTTTGAGTTTGAGTTTTGAGTTTGAGTTTGAATTCACATGTTAATAAAGCCAAATTAATGCAATTAAGCATGCCTTAGCAAAATTATATTTATTTCATACATAAATACTTATTTGTAAAACCATGTGCATAAACTAGGAGCTATAGTGTCGAATATTTTAAAGAAAATGAGATGTAACCTTACGAGACAAGAACAGTTATCATCTATTTAGAATATTTGCTGACTAATTGTGTGAGTCGTTATCAATATTTTATTAATTAGTAAGTGCTCATGAACTTGCAAAGAAACAGTGGGCTATTTTATTATAAAAGTTGTTTTATTATTCATATTCATTTAAACTTTATTTCTACCATCGCTTACCATATTAACAATAACATTTTACACTAATGTTTGTTAGACATTGGGGTAAAAATAAACTAGGTATTTTCGTTTTATTTTCTTTTGTATTTGTAACTTAAATGATGTCTAAAGCCAATACAGGAAGATGCATGTCCAAGAATTTATAAAAGTTTCTTACTTTACTAAAGCAGCTGTTTGCATTTATTGAATCAATTTAACCGTTTCCCTACAAAACTAAAAGGTCAATATCCAACAATGGATTTGAATAGACTGACATCCTCTGTCACCAACCAGCCAAGACATATTCTGCCCCTAAGACCAATAATTATTTACAAACATTAGTATTCTCAGGTTATAATATTTTAGTTTAGTATTAGAAAATATTCATAACATCTAGAATGTGCCCATTGTTAAAATATGCATAATAGGGATACAGTGTAACACTAGTGATTTGTAATTGCCTTTGTTAATAAACCTTATTGATCCAAATTTATTAGACACAATTGGACCCTTTTATGCAAACGGGAACCATCCCACATTTTTTGTGAAATTGAGTTAAGTACACAGATAGTGGTAAAAAAATGTTTTCTACCTTCCCAAAAAATATGGTAGATTTTTAACTACTAAAAATGAAGGTTTTCACCTGTCACTTGCGGAACCAACCCATTTTGGTCAACTCTCAAATAACAGAAAAGAACCATGCTGTGTGGTTCCTCTAATTCTTCTGTATTTATACGTTAAAAATACCCATGCTACTTGGTTCCTATAGGACCCTTATGTATTCCTCAGCATGTCCATTATGCAAGCTGGAACCAAAGTTGATTGGTTCTATTTATCACAAAAAGCTTTATTACTTTTCAAACTATCCAGAACCAACCTTGTTTGCATAATGCAATTTCTCAGTCTTAAACTCATCAAATGGCATAGTTCTATTTAGTATTTTATTTCAATAGTATTCAGTGCAAAATAAAAAGATCCATACAAATATCAACTTTTGTATTCTGTGATTGCCCGTCTTTTACTTGTAACAACTAACAGTGAGCTGCAGGGTTGTTGAAAAACTATCGATGCATCAACATAATATCGATTTATTTTTTAATTTCTGTCATCCTTAGTGGGATGGCAAGACCTTTGCATTTGCATTGCGTTTACGACCTTCTTAGAGAAACGCTCGTTCGATTTTTATAATGCCTAGAACATGAGATTGGCAAAAGAAGATCCAACCATCGAAACTATCACGTTTGATCTGCAAAAGACGTTACCACTCACAAGGATATCTGCTAATGTTATTTTCTATAAAATATTGCTTTGGATGTACAATTTGGGCATTCACACAGGCACAATGAAAAGTAATAAAGTTGCGACAATTTGTAATTTTTCCACCACGACTTCTTTGTCAGAGGTAATGTTTATGAAACGAAAAATTGACAAAACGTCGAATTGTCACCTGTCGCCTGCCATTGTCACGTTTATGAAACAGGGCCCTGGGCCCTATTTCATAAACTCGACATATTTGTTATAGGAAGCACAAAATTGTAATTACAAGTTGACAAATTTGTAGACTTGTCGAAGATTTCTGACAGCGACCTCACCCAATGTCAGCGGCTATTTCTCACTAACTAATTAATTATTACCAGTGAAATGGTGCTAACATCGACTGACAATAGTAGCAACAGCGATTACTTGATGCAAGATTTAGCGATTATTGTTTGTTGCAAGTACTAATACCGAATAAATCATAGAATACTATATAGTCAAAATTATAAAGTAAGACAAACATTTTTCTTGCTACCCTCATACTGCTATATAATTTTAATAAAAATGTATGCTGTGACTTATTTGTTACGTCGATTACCATGACAAAAAAAGGTTTTGACAATTTGGACGAACCATTCATAGACGTCAATTTGAAAAAAAATACCGTTTGACTTTATGTGATATAGACTTGCTCTGGCCCACAGCGAAACCTATTTTCGAGGCCAAATTAACGGATTTAAAAAGTATTATGCATGTTATACCGAGCAACGCCAAAGATTTTTACAAAAAAATAAAAAGCAACGATATTGTAGAAGACGATATCGATGGCTTTTCCGGGGCTCTCGATTTTGAAGTAGAAGATGATGGTGGGGATGTTTAGCCACATGTAGGTGCTTACATTTATTTGTAACATTGTAGTTTCTTCACGTCAGATTTCGTTTTTTATACTTTCCTGCGTTGCTTAACGTTTTATTTTAAATTATAACAACAATAAAAGCTTAAATAAATTTTGCATCATGAAACCAACCCACAAATTTATTTTTTACAAGACAGAACCAAGTGGTTTTTTAACCATTATTTTATTATAATTTAATAAAAAATAATATATCTGTTATCCCTAGAAGGGTTTCAATATGTCACACACGCCTAACAACTTTTTTCTCCAAATTGTACTGCGCATGCGTTTTGCACACTCTTTTTACAAAAGTCTTATTTTCTCGAAATTGTTCAGTTGTGGGTTGGTTCTCGTTTGCGTAAATGGGTCCAATTTTTCTAAGATAGTTTGATCCAACATTGAAATAGACAATTTCACGAAAACTTTTGGGCCGAAGATCGTCTCAGGGGCGGAGCACCCTCACAGCATGGCTAGAACTTACGTTTGTTGTCTGATGCATAATTCGCGCCTAAGTGCCACAACGCAATAATGCCGCGACAGACCGCTTGGCGTGTATGCCAGTCAAAATTATCCGAGCAGAAAGGGCAATCATCAAAACTAAACAGCTGCATTGTATTTGCTTGTAACACTCATCTATCATCATGAAAAATTACAATCAATAAGTAGGTTAGGTAAAAGCATCTTACCAATGATCCTTCATGGAACATCAATAGTATGAAGAAAAAAGGGCGGGTTAGAATAAAAACTACTTCTAGTGAATGATAATGTTCAGGTTGAAGGTATAAACATAAAATTTTAACGGTAAATAACACGCAAATGTCAATAGACGCGATTTTTGTAAAGAAAAGATGCGCTTACCAATCTAGCACGTTGTACAGCAGCCGCAAATCCCGCCGTTTGGCTATTGTTTTGAAGCGTAGCCATAGAAGAATAATCACTCATATTTGAACCCAATTTCACATTCAACCGCGTAATACCGCAGCCATTAAAAAGGATCAAAATGACCCAAAAACTTTATGAAAGGTTTCTCTCGCAACGCAAGTTCGTTGCGAGAAAGACGCGGACCATAGACAAAATGAGAGATGTTTTAAATGTCGCTTACCAATTTTATTTCTTTTTGTATTTATCTACCAACTTGAATGATCTAATGAGTTACCAATTAAATCTAAAACATAATGAGCTCAAATAGAACAGCGATTGTGCTATTTTTCATCCTGAAATGTTACAGTCGAGTTTTTAGAAAAGTCAAAATTATTGTCTTTGGCTGAAAATGAAAATGCGTTTCGTTATTACTATTTTGTTAAAATATTAATTAAAAAGGACTTATTAAAAAATAACCATTTGTAAAATTGCAGTAATTACTGCAAAAAAGAACTCAAAATTACAGAAGTAACATTGGTTACTATTTTTTTATAATCTCTTCCTTCAAGTACAAGTCGTACTTCTCTGCTGAAGTGAAGTGAAGTCAAGTAGGAAGTAGTATTTGCCATAAAAGTACATTGTCTTTACATTTTAGTTACTAATTGAATGTTATTTTAACTATGGTAGGTTAATCATAATTACTATAACTTAGTCCAGTTAAAAGATTAGTAATGTAATATTTTGTTACTAATTCACACAAAAAAGCTTTGAAGAAATAATATACGAAAGTTTTAAGATTAGTAAAAAATATTTAATATATTAAATATTTAAGAAACAGAACTTTTAAATTGTTTCCTTTTTTTATTTAGCCAAAAAGAGGATAAACTCAGACCCATTTCGGCTTTTAAACGAAAGAAAAGGTCGATGCACTGAAAATAACAAAACGTTCTAACTTTTTTTTCTATGTTATGGGTGCGTGCATTTGTGTTGTCCGGTGTTTGAAGACGCTTGGAATTCGCTTTCAATTTCTTCGTAGGAAAAATGTCGGGTGATACCGATAAAGCGAAAATCAGTGACAATCAGGTATAGTTGTGAAATATGTATTTGTTTTAATTTTCTCTGTAATAGTGCGCGTCTATTAAGAAGGATTTGAGTTGTGTAGTGGTGTTATTTCCGTGTTATATCACTAATGTTTGCCTGCGTCTCAACATGGCTGACAGAACGATTGCTTCCCGCTAAAAGCGGGAACTACGCCACGGAGGGTTGTGATACGAGTCAATATTTCGCAATAAAAACTGTGAATGCCATCCTGATCAGTTATCGAAACTGATTCTAATGGGATATTTTTCAGGATTTCGCATATTTTGGCCACCCCCGCCCCTTTGCATTTCGTTGCAGGGCCTTTGTTAATGTGCACGATGTTATATGACATTGATATGAAATCCGCATGACCTTGATATTTGGTTTCTTGCGATTATTCAATTTTAGAGGCAGCGTGATATGTTGTTGTTCCACTGAGCCGCGGCCTCGCGACTCATTATTTACGCTCGGAACTCGGCCGGCGATGTAAATAAAACCTATGTATCCTTTCGGGGGCCTTTATTGCTGACCTCTTTAGTTTTTTTTTCCGGTACATTTTTTGTGATAGTACACGATAATGGCGCGAACGCAAATAAATTATCACGAAATTCTTGATTTGTGACGGCTAATTTGACTGGAGAAATGTAGAATATTCCCTAAAATGGTACTCTAATCCATACATAGATATTGTATGTACACAGCTGTATACGTCTTACTGTAGTGCTAGAAGAGAGGCATTGAATTTTGTGACTTGCGTCTATTAACATAAGGTTGATAATTGAGTGATGGAACGCGGAAGTGACGCCGACTTCACCAATAGAATGGTGTTCAACATGCAGATTTTGCAATGCATGGTTGCAAAGTTTAATTTTTAATATAACATGTTGAAATTTTAAACAACAATATATGTTGCACTTGTAGAATAATAAAAAATATCTTAAACTGTTCATTGATTTTGTACAAAATGTCATGTTGTTTCACAGTACTGAACCTGAAATGTTTCATTATCTTGGAATTAATTAGTTTCGTTAATAGAGCAGCCTCAAGTTGCATGAATGTGTTGAAGTCATATTTACATTTGAAGCAGTAGGTACATTTAGTATGAAAATGTTCACTGAAAATAGTGAAAATACTTGATTCTTCATTACTATTTGCTCGGACAAACTTATCAAACTTTGGGTCACAATGGACGCATGTTTTTTTTTAATATATGATGTAGTTTGCCAGTGATGTGGTCAAATATATCTATATTGATCCAGTACTTGGTCAATTTGTACTGAAAATGTTTGTATTTACTTGTATTGGAAAATACATGTGTAACTGTCTCATTGAACAATACTGAATCAGATATTATTAAAATCACTAAGGTCCATACTTACCGAAAAGATAACAGTCTGAATATCCAAAAACAGCTGTCACTGTGACATGTTCCCATATGAAAATGTGTATTAAACAGCTGTTTTAGATAATCAGACCATCATCTTTATGGGTGAACATAGATATACCTTAGTGATTGCATAGAAATCATTGATTATCTAAATAACTGTGCACTTGGACACTAATACAAATTCATTCCTACTTAGTAATTCCAATTAGTTACTAAGTAAGAATGAATTTGTAACAAGTTTATGAAAAATGATCCAATATTAATTACTTAACATATTTTTAATTGTATCAAAATTTCTTGTTAGTACATATTTTACAACAAAATTGTTAACTATATCAATAAATATTCTTTAATCTATGGCTACAATGGCAGTATTACGCATATAAGTGACCAAAAATGTAATATTAAAAATTAGTACCTATATACCAAAATGTATTTTATAATTCAAAAAATCTTCAGATTTTCAATAGAATCCTATTTATGTGCAGGATGAAGACAAGAAGTCTGGGACAGGCGACGGCCAAACAACAGAAGATGAGTCCTCCCAGGACTCAAAGGGTGAGTTGCAGGCCTCTGTGGACCCTGCCCAAGCCCAAGGTAACGCTGATGTAGATCAACCAGACACCAAAGAGGAGGATAAGCCACCTAGTATAGAAGGTCAGGTTCATTCACCAGGCCACCAGTCTGGTGAATGTGTTCATAAGTCGGTGTTCATCTACATGGCAACTAACCTTTTGGGGCTGATATCTTCATATGCATGTTAACTTTTTGAGAAACAGTGTGACAACCAAGAAGTATACACAATTGTGAATAATTATATTGGTTTACTGAGTTATAAATGATTATAAAGAAATTGTCAAAATATACTTAAAGTACTTACGGGATAATATTCGTGATTTTCTATGATTAAACCATATTTTGATATTTAATGACATTATTTTTCAATATAAGTTAACATGCAAAAGATTGTTTTTTAAACATTTACATTCTACATTCACTACTGTACAAAATTATTACACAATAAGTGTAACATAAATAAAAACCAGTACATACCTGCTCATTCAAATTAGTCAAGACCTAATAAATTGCTTTCATTAGAAATAATTACTACACATTACATTTTCTGCACACATCGTTTTAACCCCATTTATCAAATAAAAAAAAAAAATGTAGGTAACAAAGGTGCTCACAGACTTGCTCGAATTTCTTGACCAATAATGTCGCTCTGCAATGACAGGATTTTATCATAAGTACTCAAAACGCATTGGATTGAACTTATTAAATGAACCTTACATTTTAAAATTGTGACACCAAAATACTGATCTTTTTCAATGTTTTTCACAAATTCGTGTTTCGTCGTCATTTTTTCTAATTGTATTATGCAGCATTTGCAACTCACTTATAAAAAAATCCCTGACGAACCATAAGGTAAGTTCTCGTTTTCAGAATTAATGAAAATCAAACAAAATAGGTGTTTTTTATTACCATAAAGCGCATAAAGTTACTACTAACTGTCAAACTTTCTCATTCGATTTTGAACTTAACTATCAAGCTTTATGGTTTTTAAATCAGTTAGAGATATTTGACAGTTTGTGGTAACTTCTTATGCTGGCGACTGTACCGTCATAGGCTAGATCACAGAAAAAATTAATTAGTCCGTAAGTTGTATTATCAAAAACAATTTAACCATTTTTTTTTAGTTTTTTTCGTTAACCAAAATTGGCGAAGATACGACGCTTATAGAATTCTCAATACGTCACGCCGTGCTGTAATTTTTAGTACGTTGTGACGTCACGAGCTCCCACTCCCAAGTTTTGATGCGTCTTATCTTTGTCAATATTCTTTGATTTACAAAAACATAAATATCGTGACCATTAATTTCCAATACTCTAACTGACGTGACGGACTTAATGGGTTAATGGATTTGAAATTATTTGATTTTGGAAACAAGGCTCTTCTACTCAAACCGTTCAAAAATATCTTAAAAAAGAAATTGAGGTTTTTGTTGATGTGAGACAAGCCAGTATTTTCTCTAACCCACAAGTAAAGAAACCAATACTTCTGACAAATTAAAAAAAAAGACGTGTGGCACTCGGGGACTGCCGCGGTAAAGCTATTCCATTTGTTTTTTACGGGGGGTGTTAGATTATTTTCGTTACGGAATTTCTGGATTCGGTCTCCACGCTCAAGGCCCGCGATAGAAGCTATGCAATAGCTTAAAAAACAGTAAAATCATAGCGCGACCTTATTGAAACAACAATGAAGATAAATAGCGCGCTTTATGCCTGCATGAATAATTTGCCGCTAACACGAAAATCTTAACGTGTTAGCCCTTATCGTAATTCGTATCTCAGTTTGAGATGCAAGAAACAAATGAGCCTTCATGGGAAGTATAATGATTTCCGTACCCGCCGAACGCGAGATATTGTCACTGAGATACACGAAGTGCCGAAAACACGCTAGTTAGTGCAGACCCTAAGGATTAATGGACAACAGACACAAAATAAACATAATATCTTACTACAAAACGACTACAAATCCTACGAAACGAGAGCAGATAACCAACTAGAAACTGAATAAATTGTCTAAAGCGTTGCTAGTAAACTTGCAACCATGTCACTCGTCATTATCGATTTCCGTGCATAGCACTTACTGTGGCTCAAATGGCGCCGTTCCTTGTGCGTACATCACCTAGAGTTTTCGCCAAGTATTTTAGGCATATTCAACAATACTTAAATGGATGGTATGGCTAATAAGGCCAAAATAAATGTATTTAAACATGACTGTATCAATTATTTCTGCCCCACGTTTTAAAACAAAAAGTCCAAAAGATACGAATATTCGTCAGTGAAAAGGAACTCTGCTTGTTCTGAAACTGGTTTCAATAAATAAATCTAGATACTACTATTAGAATTCCTGGCGTGTCTCTATGTTTATTTATGAAATAAACATGGCTTTCCCGCGCAATGTAAACCTGTTTGTATAATGGCCGCTCTCCTAGACATATTTTTTCTATTCCTATTTTAGAATTCGGATTGGGATTAAAAACTTAATTTTCAATTTGAATCTTATCCAAATAATTGTAAATACAGTGAAGAATCAATAATTTCTATAGTCAAATATAGAAATGTTCAGATCTATGCCAACATATCAACCAAAGAATATGTACTTGAAGAGAAAGTTTCAATTACAAAATACTGTATCTTCTTTTTTTTAATCTTGACACATACTTGAGATGTGAGAGACTGAAATGATGCAAATAGAATTTCAACATTTCCGAAACAATGAGAAGCCAATACAACAATAAAGGGGTTTCTCTGTCTGCAAAGTTGCGCAAAAAATGTGAAGAATAGAAAATATTGAAACCGGGACCCCGTAGTAGACATAAGTTAAATTCTGCGCTGCTTGCCGATGATATTTGTAATTACGGATTCAGGCTGGGTGGATAAGCCTGAGTCACTTTCGCCTACAAATTATGTTGGCCTCTTTGACTGTAACGACGTTTAGAAATCAGAGGTCTTTTAAATTTAGTCTTGTGATTATTCCGGACATATTGTTAATGCATACCGGTTTAGAACAAAATGATTTGTAGTGTGTTGTTACTAGTTTTTGACGGTGCTAATTTAACTCGGTTGTGATTAATGTCGTTTGGGCATTTGTGCGAACTGCGAAATCAATGCATATTTGACACTATAGATCTCTAGGTATAGGGTAGGCGACAAAAAAAAAACTAATTATTCCGGCAGTTAGATTATCAACAAATATTTGACCCGTATTATTCCGTTTTTTTTTTTCATGAACCAAAATTTATTTTAAAAATTCCCAATACGTCACGCCATGGTATCATTTTTAGCGATTTCTGACGTCATGAGTCCTCACTCCCGAGTTTGTGTGCTCTTTGTCAATTTTCATTGATTTACAAGAACAAAAAATACGTGTCCATTATTTTCCAATACTCGAACTGACGGACTAAATATTATTTGCGGTTTTTTTAAACTGTCGTCATGCAAAAGCCTTAAATTAAAACCCAGGATCATTTTTCCCTTAATTTTCGGAACTTAGCTGTAGCAATACTCTCCAAAAGACTGCACGCGTACAAAGCCTACTAGTTGCTATATCACAACTCACGGCTACAACTAGCCGTGTGATCAATTCTTTTTAAATGTACGAGAAAAGATCCTCTCATTAATTCATTCACTGACTATCATCTTAACTACAATCTTAGCGTCTCCACGATAATCACCACAGCTCACGAGCATTTCCTTCATTTGTAACTAACAATATCTCCGCATTCATAAGTACCTAGGTACTAACCACTTACTTTTATCCGGCGAGATTCAGTTAGCATCCAGTGCAATCCAGCCAATCGTGTGGGAGCAGAGAAATTACCACTAAGTGCACTTTCATGCGTTTAACTTGTAATTTTAAGAATACAATTTTGATTTCATTCGTGCATAAGCGTCCATTGATTTGGAATGGATTAAAGAAAAGTCTCAGATTTAGTCGTGTTTTCTGCGGAAGTCCAATGAACGAGTTGAAGATTAGGAGGCGATTACCCTGGAATGGCACAACACAGGGTGATTATCTTACTTTGTTTGTTTGTTTGTTTGGTTGTAATGAATAGGCTTAAAAACTACTGGACCGTTTTTAAAAATTCTTCCACCATTCGAAAGCTACATTATCCACGAGTAACATAGGATATATTTTATCCCCGTACTCCCACGGGAACGGGAATTACGCGTGTGAAACCGCGTGACGTCCGCTAGTTATTAATGTAGCAGGAATAGAACACGAAATCTGAGTAAATTTCTCGCCTTTTGGCTGTTGGTTAAAAAGTCTGAAAATCGAATCGGCAAATTGTCAAGCATGTTTCCGTGATTTCTCTTAGCGAATTTGTTATCAACGAGATTCAGTGTTGAGGTAGCATACGTTATAATAATGAATTGCGCCATTTACTGATCAAACTGCGGGCCTAAAATATAAGCGTTAGCAGAACATAATATGAATCATGTTAAAAATGTAAAATTATTAAAATGGACTTTATGATGATGACTATAAAGTTCATTTTTAGATTTTTTTTCTTATAATAAGCCAATAGACAATATTTAAAGCTTCCATTTTAGACCCCCTGGTCGTTACAGTTTAGGGGACGGAAAGATCAACGATTTTCTTTTCGATAAACATTACATTAAACAACATTACTGATTGAACAGTTGAAATTAGCAAAGCATAGGTACACAAAAGATACGTCTAAAACAATTAATTCGTTGGGATATTGTTTTCCTAAATAATTGAGCAATATTGAAAAATTTACTTTAAAAACTCGATGATGCGCCTTTAGAAATTGACGAAAGGTCAATAAGGAAGTATTGCATCAAGAGGCGATGCTTACGAAAACAGTTTCTAGACGCAACAGTGTGGCCTATACCTATTATGCTTGAGAGAAATGGATCACTCATTCATAAAATCTTATTTCAATGACCGCAAGGATCGGTTTGCAGTCAAATCGATTTGTTGTAACTGTAAGTGTAGAACCAAAGGGCATTGACACGCTTGTTTAGGATACAGAACTTAGAGTTTGTCCTATTCATTTTACGCTAATATCGCAGTACCGTTGATTAATAAATGATGCCTCAAGTCTCGGCCTACATGCAACTATCGACCCTTCCTTTTACTGGGTATGAACGGTGTAGAACAAGAAATCGATAATAATTAATAATACAAAGTCGAGACACAACGCAGGGGACAGTTGTGTCAATCTGCCGCGACCATGCATTGAATTAACTATTACCTTGGAACGAAGCTTTCTTTTACATTCACTGAAACAGTTATAGAACTATGTTTACTAATCATTTGTTAAGCGATGATATTGTGGAAATGAATGTAATTAATACATTTATACCCGGGAGATCACTCATTAAACTTTTACGAAGGGGAGACCGCACGCGAGTACTCGCGACAGAGTTCAACACCACCCCGTTAAATTCCGTATAGACGACCGTTATCTTTGTGTGTGTGCAACCGGCGAACAATGTAAAGCTAGGTACCCATTATTCGCGCACCAACTGTGCTCCGCGCAGGTTATAAGCAAACACAAAGGAGATGCGCGGTGCACAGTTGATGCGCTAATAATGGGCTCATTATATTGTCAAACTCATTATCTCAAATTATTGTGTAAATTATAGTATTGTATTATATAAATTAAATCGATAGCGTTTTATCGTTGACACTTTATCACATTTTGCAAATCGTTGGTCTCTATTTGAATTTGGGCTCTAAATTTAATGGGACAAAGAGCATTTTAAATTGAAAAGATATCTTTCAATGGTGTTGCTAGGTAAATTAAACTGGATGGGGTTCGAGACCCTCGATGGCCCATTCCGACCAAATCGCGATAAGACTGTCAACAAAGTGGCTGTATAGTAGTTCGCGTCGCTAACATCTACCTACCTAATGGTGTTTAAGATGACTCTAGGACTTCTTTCATATGGGATATCCTTCACTCGTTTTTACACGATATGCTGGTCCGGTCACATTCTCCAGTATAAGTGCGAATTGGCATAACTTCCAAAGTAACTTTCAGTCGAATTGAGTGCTACTCCCACCACTGATACTAGCTCAGAAATTAGAACCCACGGTAGTAAACCATCCTAGCTTGAGACGCTAGGCAGCTTGCAATCCTGGTCGGAGAAATGCCTCATGCATCAGAGTAATAAAAAGTATACGAACGAAAGAAGTTATCTACATTTTATTAGTGGAGTCTCTTTTAACATGTCCCGTTATCATCATACAAATTATCGCTCATTCAAAATCAAATCAAAATGTCACTGAACGATATAGTTTTGTTATCTTTTTGTCGTCTATGGAGTTAGAAACTCCTGAGACGAAGTACTAAAATCTAAAACTGTTTATACACAGACTGGAATCTAACTAAAAAAATAAATTGATGGGCTGAAACACCAACATGAATATTATTACACGAACAGGAAGCAAGGAGCAATTTGATACCTTCGTTTCGCCTCATGCCACTACATTTTTCTGTTGTGTCCTAAATATCGTAAACTCAGGAACATACATAGACATACGAAGATTACCGAAATCAAGTTAAAAATATTCAATAGTGAATTATAAAACATTTTTTTTCGTGAACAGGTGATTCAAAATCGACAACGGCTAACGGCAAGGACGATGAAGGCGCAGGAGATGACTCTAAAGACGACAAGAGGGATGTGAAGGCTGATGCAGATTCTAAAAAGGTCAGTAAAATAAATAACAAGAGCTTTAAACGTATGAGCGGTGATCGTAAGGAAGAAGATAACCGAATGCGCCAACCCCAAATAAATTGGGAAAAGGGGGAGAAGAAAGATAATGATGATGTATGAGAGTGATGCATGGGCGAAGACGATGCCCATCGTTAGGCAGTTTTATAGGTAAACCAAGTTGATAAGAACAGCATTGCTTGAAAGACACCAGCTAATCATGATGATAATATCTCACTCATCTAAGTTGAAATTATCTAGCTTGTGCCGTTGTGCCTTAAAAACATTTTATAGAATATGGCAGTTTTTGGAACTAAAGTTAGTAGAACTTAAACCTGTCAATAATTGGTTCACTCATTGTCGGTTGGTTAATAAACAACGCCCTTTGTCCATTGCACGAAAACGTTAAAATACAAAGTATCACTACAAGCAACACGGGCAAAAAGAACTGGATAAAATCGGGGTTAGGTCAAGGTCTTTGTTGTAGTGCATTAATGTATGCAAATAGGGTCGCCTCTCTCTATCTTACTGTACGAAGCTGGGGTTAAAATGCGTATCCAATGTTGCCAAGGGTGACATGGCTAATTAAAGAAAACTCTCCCGTTTACTCTTTTCTACAAAAGTCCAATAACGTACACGGTCAAAATGTATGACAAAGCAGATTTTTTGAAGTTTACACTTTTCTTAGGCGCGTTTAGCACTTTTTGGGTGAACAAAAATCATGGAACTCACGTCATCGTGACCGAACGCTTTCATAGAACGATTAGTCAGAATCAACCTTTAACAAATAAGATAGGTAAAGTTTATTTTGAATAACTTAGTTTTCACGTCTATCGACACTCGGCTGTCCCAAAAGACTGCCCCGTATGTTTTTTTGCAGATTTTTTTTACCAGTGAAAACATTTTTTTGGATTTCTAAATGATGTGCTGGTGAACAACGTAAATGCGTCGATGACTATGTATGAAAAGCGGTTACATCTATTTCATAGAGTCCCGTTTTTTGGTACACTTGTTCTTTTCGCCAGATCACTTTCGACTCCTTGTATGTTTCATAGGACTACGAAGTGGAACATAGTTTGTGACACATTTCATTTACTAGCGATTTTTAATACTTCTCCAAGCAAGGCTTCGTTCATTATAATAGCTGTCATGCATGGCGTGCAACATGGTAGGGCAACATCCTAATATTAATGAATCAGTGATGCGACTACTTTTCGAACGAAACGTCTACTTAAGTTTGAAGACAAGTTGTTATTATGCCTATATGGACGCATCTCGCGTGCTGCCTACCCAGTTACCGACGAGAGCGTGACGAACACGAATGTCGTGATTTAATTACGTAAATTAACTGCTATTCTGATAAGTGATAATGTAATTAGTTTAAAGATGACCTAATAAATTACGACCTTGAAATTTGAATATTTCAAGAAATAAACGGCAGACGAAGCGCTAACCTGACGAGTTTAGCAAGTTCGGACATTGTAGATAAATTGCGTCTTTAATTTGAAACCACGTGCTTTAATAGTTCCAAAGATACTGTGTTCTACTTACATCTTTGACCAAATATAGGTGGTTTGCGAAACTATCGCTATGTTTGAACCAGTTCTCGGTCATGGCCGGCCGCGGTCAAAAGTTCACGTCTACCGTAATAACCTCCCTAATGTAATAATAGCAACGATTCATCGTAAAAGTTCTATTTTTTACAGAATACAACGTTCCATTCAGGAACAAAATAGAGCGTCTTATTTTTTGAAGTTTTTTTTTTAAAGAAGTTTGAAGTGGCGTTCATAAAATAATAGCCTGACTTGATAATGTTTTTTTACGGTGCTGATATTTAACGCCTTTGAAAAAACATGAGGTAAACTAGTTTAGCTTGATGAAATCATTCATTCACATTCCTTAGTTTTATTATTAGAATATTTATGTCAATTGTATCAAAAACTGTATTTGATCAACTTCAAAATAAAAAAAATCAAAATTTATGTTAGGCCTAGATGGGCACTTCTAAAACGTCGAAAAAGGTGCACGGTTCGCTTTGGTCGATTCCATGGAGAAGAACCGGCAGTTTGTTTTGCACTTTTTGTAAAATCGTTCAAATACCCAAGCAAGAAAGTCCATTAGTGGTCAGGCCCCTTATTCACAACCATTCGACTCGCTTCCGATTCGGAAAGTCGTATATCTGTCTTCTTCTGGCATTACGAAAACGACCGAGATAGACATACGACTTTCCGAATCGGAAGCGAGTCGAATGGTTGTGAATAAGGGGCCTGGTCTACTCTCAAATTGAGCCAAAGCCCTTGGTTTTCACTACATCCGAGTCCATAATCAAAGACAGTAAATATTGCCTAATTGTCTAACATAAGTGCCACATTCGTCTAGTGCAGCAGGGATTCCCAAACTTATTTTGACTACTGCCCATTTTGAGAATAATTTATTTTATAGCGCCCCCATTTTTTCACCTACTATTAAAATTGAAACTCCTTAAAAATTGTAACAAAAAAAAAATTAAAAACATAACAATAATAAGTAACAGCTAACAAGTTGCTAGAAACTAACAACTGTTATGTTAGCTTAGCTAGCTATTACAGCTTTATTTTTTATTTTTTTTATTTATTTAATAATGTTATTCCTTATTGAATTAATTTACTTTTATTTATTCAATAAAACAGGACAGATATCTCAACTATACGAAGAGAAATATCGAACCGAGTTGGTTTGAGCAATCTCTTAATTTAAATAAGTTGATGTTCACTAGTTGTAGTCGAGAGTCGAGGGCTCAATCAGTGTCTAAGAGTCCTCCTAGATGTAATTACAAATTATAAGCCTCTACACAACGCCCCCATTTGTTTCTGGGTCTTCTACTGCCCCCCTTTAGGCCTGCAGCGCCCACAAGGGGGCGTTATCGCCCACTTTGGGAAAGGCTGGTCTAGTGGTCGATAGTGCTACTGCAGAGTATGAGGTCTTGGGTAGATTCCTAGATCAAGCAACACATTGCTTGATCTAGGAAACTACCTAATCTAATCTATATTGGGTCCCATCAAAAATTTTGGAATTGCCCGAGGCAAGACTGCCCAGTTCATGGCAATTGGCGCGACCCTAATACGTGGAACTGAGAATGTGGGTTTACTACAGGGTGTAAAACACCTCATCACGAAACCGTCAACCAAGCATTCGGTACATCAAATCAAGGAACTTGATGCCAAAATGATTGCTGGGAAACAACTTTTTTTTTGGGGGGGACATATGCTTTATTTATTTATTTACGCACTCAAAACATTGTGCTGAGGTCGTGGAACTTGTATTAAAAAAAAAAACTTGTCGAAAAGTTGGAACTTAGACCCCCAATATCTCCGTCTTCCCAGGTATGGTGTAGACAAAAAAATGATTGCTATGACGGGGAGAACCAGTGACTTTCGGCTTCGTTATGAGGTGTTTTACACCCTCTATAGCAGTGGTTCCCAACCTTTCTTAGACCAGGGACCACTTTGGTATGTTCTTTGTTAACAGGGACCATACACTGAGAAAAATGTAAAGCCGAATGTTTCGTAACGAGGGCGGATTTATTCGTAATGAAGGCGAAAAAACGACCAAAAGTCAACCGACCAAAAACGCCTTCCTAGGTTGGAGGCGTTTTACGCCTTAAGCGTAAGGCGCAAAAAATAAGCAGCAATATACTCTCTAATGTGTATTTTCGACGTAATTATTAACAGATAAGCCTTAATTCAAAAGCTATAAACGTGGTAAGTCAGATAGAATCGTCTGACTGACGATGACATTTAACTTCCGGTAAGGCGATATAAACGGTAAAGGGACGTGCTCGGGTCATACACACAAAACTTTCCGACGTATCACTGTCCCAATTGACTTCTAGTAAGGCGTTTTACGTCTTTCCTTACAGTGGTTTAACCTGTCCACTAAGCGCTTTTAACGTTTATCGACTTCTAGTAAGGCGTCTAACGTCTTACCTTACTGTATTTTAACCTGTTCACTGAGCATTTTTAACGTTTCCTAAGTCGTAATCGACTTTTATTAAGGCATCTTAAGTCTTTCTTTACCGTGGTTTAACCTGTCTAATAAGCGCTTTTAATGTTTTTTAAAGTAATAATTGACTTTTAGTAAGGCGTTTTACGTCTTTTCTTACTGTGGTTTAACCTGTGCACTAAGCGCTATTGATGTTTTCATAAGTCGTAATTCACTTTAAGTAAGGTGTTTTATGTCTTTACTTACTGTGGGTTTAACCTGCCTACTAAGCGTTTTCAACGTTTACTAAATCGTAATCGACTTCTTTTAAAGCGTTTTATGTCTTTCCTTACTGTGGTTTAACCTATCCACTAAGCGTTTTCAACGTTTACTAAGTCGTTTTCACCTTCTAGTAAGTTGTCTTAGAATGTTCCATACGATTAGGTAAGCCGTATCGTAAGGTAATTTATGCTTTCTTTTCGAGCAGAAATGTTTTATGAAGACCGGAAAAAAAGCCTTCTAACGGCAGGTAACGATTTTCCCTAAAGGCATGATTGACTTGCTTTACTATCATTTATTAGTTCATATTAAGGGCATTGGGCCGCTCAAAGTGCGCGTTCACTCTAAGGTAGCGCGAGCTAATATCCTTCACATGAACTTCATGATAGTAGATCAGCCAACCGTGCCTTCAGTGAACAGTGTAACCTGCTGTTCTCAGAAAGCTGTTCTCCCAGTCTTTGTAAGCTTCTGCAATCAATAGAACGAAAATGTATAAAACACTTCAATAATAACTGTTTACTAAAGAAACATACTAAATAGATTAGTACCTCCTCAACACAACATTACAACCTCAACCTAATAATAAGCCGATGGCGTCTGTATCTTATAGGAATGATGAATGCATTGCAATAAAACCATTCAAAAAAAATCGAAAAAATCTGTATTAGAAAATAGAAAATCAATTAAGATACATTACTATATTTAGATACTTAAAACAAGATAAAAAATATAGGTACGCTCACCAAGCTTTTTGGTTTACATTTTACAATGTAACTTGCATGTTCAAATGTAAACTAAATAGTTTGGTCGACCGTTCTTAGTATACAAATTTTCAATATTTTACATTGTAAGTAATAGGTTTGACGGAACCAAAAAGTTCCGTCAGTTTTCAACTTGATTTGTTCAACGTAACGAGCATGTGCTCATGACGATACATGCCTTTTGAAACTGAATAGACAGAATACACTGAGATAAGAGAAAATAATGTTTTAACTATTCGTAATCAAACTTCAAAATTATTCAGGTCAAAGTTGTTTGACTGTTTATCTTGTCAAAATGTCAAAGCAAAAACCGACTTTAAGGTGACGAACCTTCCGGGGTTGCGGGCATGTCCGGGGTTGCGGGCCTGTTCGAAAGAGATACCGCGGCCCCGGAACGTAAAGGCGAGGAAGGAACATGGATGGTTTTTAGTCAGTAAGAGTCTGACATTCCCTCCCGCTCCGCCCAGAGTGGGGGGGGTCATTTGATGATTTCCCATCCTTAAAAAAAAAAAAGGTGACGAACCTTTTCATTCCGTTTACTGTACCTATAGGTAAATGAACTTATATCAATCTTAAACTTAAACAGAGGTCTAACTTAGAGTAAACTTACGAGTAATCAGACTTTTATATCAACAAGTAGTCATTGGTAAGAAAAAATTAATAACATAAAATTTACCTTTAAATAAAAAACAATTATTATTTACTATTTAATTTTATTAATTATTAACTTAAATAAAATTTGAAGGGTGTGACGAACCTTTTCATTCTGTTTATTGTACCTTTAGGTAAACTTATAACAATTTAAAACTAAAACAGAGGTCTAACTTAGAGTAAACTTACGAGTAATCAGACTTTTATATCAACAAGTAGTCATTGGTAAGATTAAATTTAATTAAATTAAAAAAAAATATTATTGTACTTATTTTATTAATTATTTGATTTAAATTTAATGTGAAGGGTAGGTTATGATTAGGGTTGCCAACCGTACTCTAAAATAGAGTATAATCTATAACAAAAATAGAGTACGCTAAAATACTCTTTTTTACACAATGTTTACTATACTAGTGCCAGTCATGTAATATTATGCAAATCCATTATCATAACCAAAAAAATAGTCTGTTTACTGTTAATATGTGCAGCAAAAAGTACTAAAAAATACCTTAAATAAATGATACCCAGTTTTTGGAAGTACGTACTCTTTATTTACCTCCATAACCTCAGCAGGCCTGGCAGAAGACGATGATGGTGGGGACTCGTCCTTGGCTGCCTGGATTGCGTTAGAACTTAATATTACTACATACTTTTAAATCGAAGATTGTCAATACTCTTAAGCGTAAAACAATTCACTTCACAACTTCGGTTTCTTCACTTTTTTCCACTTATGCACTCACAAATCTTCTCTAGGATTGAATTGTACGAGTATGCGCCTAAACATCTTCAGAGTAAGCTTGGTCTCTCCTTCCGGATAGACGCTGCCTCATCCTTCTTATAAATGCAGAATCCACTTGCTCGTCTATCCATTTGTTATGCTTTTGTATGATTTTCTTATAATTATTGCAAGAATCACAATAAGCAACAGCACCAAAAAGGTCGTCATCAAAATGTTATTTAGTTTTATGTGATTTTCTTGCTATTTCACTGGCGCTGTTTTGCCTCCTGAAGCATTTTGGGCGATGATAACCTCCTTATCCTCAGTCTTCGAATAACTTTTTCCAATTTTCACTCGTGCTTATAATATTCCTATTGTTTTACATTGTATCTTGGTGCACCAAGGCACACAAGAATCCGCCGCTTTTGCACTTTGCGCCCGTTTACGGATAACTTGCCAGCGCAGTTCCCGAAACGTGTGTGGCAGGGTCGCCATGAAGTATGCAAGTAGAATCAAACACGTCTGTTCAATACAAGCGTTGATTACTGACTACCCTAACATAAGGCTCTACTTATTCTAAGTACATTTATGCAATTCACTAAGGTTACCATTTGATTCGTCGTGATCTAAGCATATTTCGCCTTATGATAAGACAAATGTTGCCTAATTTACGGTTGCATTGACCAAATATGTACGTCGTTATATGAAGAAATGTTACCGTTCAATCAGTCGCAACTTGACCATGTTTTACCTTAGTATAAGGTGAATATTGCCATACTTACCTTTATATGTGCCGTATATGTACATCGTTATATAACCTAAGGTTACCATTTGAGTCGTCGTGATCTAAGCATATTTCGCCTTATGATAAGACAAATATTGCCAAATTTATGGTTGCATTGACCAAATATGTACGTCGTTATATGACGTAATGTTACCGTTCAATCAGTCGTAACTTGACCATGTTTTGCCTTATGATAAGGTGAATATTGCCATGTTTACGTTTATGTGTGCCGCATATGTACGTCGTTATATAACCTAAGGTTACCATTTGATTCGTCGTAATTTAAGCATATTTCGCCTTATGATAAGACAAATATTGCTAAATATACAGTTGCTTTGACCAAATATGTACGTCGTTATATGACGTAATGTTACCGTTCAATCAGTCGTAACTAGACCATGTTTTACCTTATGATAAGGTGAATATTACCATGTTTACGTTTATATGTGCCGCATGTGTACGTCGTTATATAACCTAAGGTTACCATTTGATTCGTCGTGATCTAAGCATATTTTGCCTTATGATAAGACAAATATTGCCAAATTTATGGCTACATTGACCAAATACGTACGTCGTTATATGACGTAATGTTACCGTTCAATCAGTCGTAACTAGACCATGTTTTGCCTTATTATAAGGTGAATATTGCCATGTTTACGTTTATATGTGCCGCATGTGTACGTCGTTATATAACCTAAGGTTACCATTTGATTCGTCGTGATCTAAGCATATTTTGCCTTATGATAAGACAAATATTGCCAAATATACGGTTGCTTTGACCAAATATGTACGTCGTTATATGACGTAATGTTACCGTTCAATCAGCCGTAACTAGACCATGTTTTGCCTTATGATAAGGTGAATATTGCTATATTTACGTTTATGTGTGCCGTATATGTACGTCGTTATATAACCTAAGGTTACCATTTGATTCGTCGTAATCTAAGCACATTTCGCCTTATGATAGGGCAAATGTAGCCACATTATACGTTTATATTGCCGAATACATACGTCGCTGAAAAACTTTATGTTTACGTTTAAATTGTTGTGACCGAAGTATATTCCGCCTTATTATAAGGTGAATATTGCCCTGCTAAAGATTATTTATGACGCTTTCGAAAGTTTGTTTATGACTTATGTTTACGTTTGTTTAGTTTTTATTGAAGTATATATCGCCTTAATTTAAGTTAAATATTGCCATAATTACGGTGATATTCACCACATATTCGACGTCGTAAATTTAAAGCGTTTTTTGGAGTCCATTACTGCTGTATTAACAGTATAAAGTTAAATTCCAACACTGCCTTACGGTAAGACATTTTTGTCGGTTAGTGTTTATCATAAAAGACGTACCATTTTAACGGAAACGCCTAGCTAAGCCAAAATAACCGTAAGCGTTACAAAATCGCCTCGCGACATTACAATTTAGCCGTCAAAGGCGGAATACACCTTAAGCCAGAAATCAATTTTTCTCAGTGTAGGGTCCTAAATAAACATGGACACCGACAGGATACATCCCCCCAGTTAAAAAACTAAGGGAGTGAATTTTTAACTCACAGTATACAAAAATTGGATAATGTGAAGAGAACCTTTAAAATTAAGATAGTGATGGATACAAAAGCGATTTTGAATTGAAGCTAATTTTGCCTCTGACAGGTTCAACTAGGTAGGGTTGAACTTGCATCTTCTGTGCAAGTTGAAAAGTATGAATAACATTTTAATATTTCGCGGGCCGTAGTCGAGGCTCCTGCAGACCACCAGTGGTTGGGAACCAGTGCTCTATAGGGTACGTCTGCCTAACTTTTCAGAGGTTACAGACTTCATGTTTTGGCTCTAATAAGGGCCTGCGCAGACGAGGGACTTTAGTCCGCCGGATAGAAATTACCGTTCTTGTTCATTGGTTGTTGTGTTTCTTTTTCACCTATTGATTGACGTCCATTGGTTGTTGCAAATTGTTCGCCTAAAAATTGACCATCGTCAGCTAAGCGCTTAAAAGAAGTCAAAACATGTCGCATCGTATCAGCAAGGTTAAAAATAGCTCGACCTCGAAAGTCAAGGACGCGTCCCTCACACAAAGGTTTATTTCGAGATAATATTATCGATTTTCATTAGTCGCGAAAGGTGGTAATTGTGGGAATCATTCAGAGAGGAAAGGATGTTTTCTGTATTTATAGATTCCTTTGATTATTTTTTTTGTAGTGAAGGTATTCCGGACTAAGATTTATAAACAGCTGTGAAATAGAATATGTTTTTGTAATCATATTCATTCATGGCGCACAATTGTCAGCGTTTCAGCAGTGTTAAACGATTAAAAGAGGGTTTGTAGACCTCATAGATCCCATAGACCTAGGCAGGCTAAAAGAAAGATGTATAAATTGTGTAAGGAATGATACGAAAGAAATGGGAGTAAAACTCGAAACTCAGCATTATTTATTTCAATAAACCCATGAAAGATAAGAATGACGGTATAGGGCAGAATGGAAAAGAAAACATGCACATGGGCAGGAAGGTGATGACTTTATAATTCCAAACAAGCAGGTTTGCGAGTAGAGTACTCAATTCGCACGTTTATTTTTAGGAAGAAAATGGCGAGGCTCATGACGAAGATGAAAAGGATGACGTAAAGACCAACGACAAAGGTCCTAAGAAGGCCGCACCTAAAAAGAAGCCTAAGAAAGAGGTAAGAAAACACACATTCCCATGGAGATATTATTGTTCCCGAATGGAAAAGAGATAGTCACCCTGGACGTATAGCGCCATCTGATTTTCACCCGAATTTTTACGGAGTTTTTTTCGTTTAATATTTAAGACTGTTCGTTTTTTCGCATTGTTTGAGAGCTTTAATGAAAATGATGATTTGTTATTTTAACAATTTGGTTTTTCTTTCTAGGAAACTGAAGAAGAGGATGAGGAGGACGAAGATGAGGAAGAAGAGGAGGAGGAGGAAGAAGGAGACGAAGCTGACGAGGAGGAAGCTAAGAAGCCTGCTAAAGAAAAGTAAGTTACAGTATATTATACAGCCTATATCAAGAATCTGAGGCTCTTGAAGGGTTTGGTCTAGACTTGAAAATAAACTATTTTCTCTGTGAGACAACTTTCTGCCCAATCGATTCCTTTTCAGCAACCCAGGAATGTGCATTACTTTGTATAATAATTTATTTAGTAAGCCAGAGCCGTTATCACTGTAGTATAGCATTTTCATCCTATAATGTTCCCACCACTGGGACACACGACCTCCTCTCTATGAGAGGGAATAGGCCATAATCCATCACGCGGGCCCAGTGCGGGTTGGTAGATGTCACTTGTCTTCGAATTTTTGTTTCTAAGACATGACGGTTTCGTCAAGATGTTTTCCTTCACAGTTAAAAGCAGTGGTGATAAAATAAATTACACAAAGTAATCCGCTTGCTTGGGTTTGAACTAAGGGCCGGTATTTCAATAGTAACTTATCTCGAAGTGATCCAGGATTCAATTTAAGAACGACTTATGTGTATTTCAATATTGGATTAAAGTTAAGCGGCACATAAAGTCCACCCTAACTAGCCTTAATCTAAGTGACAGATTTCTGTCGCTTAAGTTCCGATCTGAGATTAGCGTGTGTCAACCTCAAAAAAAAGTTGCTTTATGGTGGTTCTGACCTGCAAAAAGGTTTTTTATGCCGCATATAGCATATTTGTAAGTTGATAAAAGGATAAAAAAAGGCTGTGAGGAATCTATATACCTAAATGTAGGTACAGACATGCTTGCGAAATGTAACCTCGTAGTAGGGCAATTTGAGTTCGTCTCTTATCTGTTCCAGCACAACGTAAATCGGTCGTAAAATTCACCTTTTTTTTTAGGATGGGAAATCATCAAATATTTTCTCCCACTCTGGGCGGCGCGGGAGGGAGTGTCAGACTTTTACTGACTAAACCCATCCATGTTCCTTCCTCGCCCTTTCCGTTCCGCGGTATCTCTTTCGAGCAACCCCGGCAGGCTCTTGCGGGCCCTTTCACTGTGCTGACATCTCATGTGGCCGGTAGCCACCACGTGGCCCCTGACGCCCGGTGCGTCTCCCTCGGCGGCTGGGAAGAGAGGCTCTCTCCCTCTCACGCTCCGCCACCTCCTTCGCTAGCATGACTGCTTCGCAGAAGGAGGTGACGGCTTCCCATTCCGTCTCGCTCCGGACCATGGATTGAACCAGAGCCGGACGCGAGAGGTCGCCGCCGCCGATACGACGACACGGCGGTGCTCCTCCCACGCAGGGCAGACCTCCACCGTATCCTCCGGTCGATCCTCGTAGTGCAAACACCCGGGCGTTTCCTCCCGCCCGATTCGGTGCAGGTACCTCCCGAAACATCCGTGTCCGGTGAGGACCTGCGTCAGGCGGAAGGTGAGGACGCCGTGGCGCCTCTCCAGCCACTCCTTAAAGAGGGGACTCACCGTCACTATCGTGGCGTGCCCTGCACGGGGTTGCGACAGTTGCTCTCTCCATGTCGCCATAAAATCGCGCCGGAGGTCAGTCCGCTGAGCGGCGATTTGCCGTGGCAGCGGAGTTTCCCCCCGGCGGCAGCGTAGTGACTATCGCCTTCAGATCCCATGGCGGCAATCCGGCAAACAGGCCCGCCGTCTCATAAAATTCACCTTCTTTCCATTTCTGAAAATTAGTCTCTCATGTGCTATAAATTCGTATACGTCGTGGGGTCGTAGAATAATTGATAAATTCAATAATATCTTCATCATCACTGCTCGAGCTAAAAGTATAGTTACTGAACAAAAACATTTTAGAGTTGAGTGATTGCCAAGTTGTAAAATCGTAGAGAAAGAGCGAAAACGGTAGGCAGGTACTTACGTGATACTACTCAATTGTTCAGACAACTCAACAATGTCGTGAACTTAAAACTTTTTTCTTAGAACTTTTTAAAACTTAAAAAAATATACAATGTAGTAGGATGACAATAGAAAAATGACATATTCTGTTTATTATGTTGCAATATTGCGATTTATCCTAGATTAGTTAAGGCGAGGAAGATCCGGATTGAAATACACTTCTGTCTTCTAAAAATGACACTTAGCTTAAATGCAGGACTTAACTTAAGCAATAAGTTAAGGTGGCATTGAAATACCGGCCCTAAGTCGGGCCACCACTTATCTCTCATATAAGACGCTACAACAGGTAGTGGAAGTCTGATGTTGTCAAGTAAGCAGCTTGTACTGCATAGGCTGTTCACATGTTTCAGAATAGTTATCATATATTTATCGTTACAGAGTAAAGAAGCCTGCAAAGAAAGCTAAGGACGATGACGAGGGTGACGAGGAGGAGGAGGGTGAGGAAGAAGAGGAGGAGGAGGAAGAAGAGGAAGAGGAGGAGGCACCCAAACCCAAGCCTAAGAAAGAGGTACCATTTTATATTTCATCTAGGTTTACCTGTCAGCGTCGGAAAATATCCCACGCGACCGTCCTACCGAAATATCCTGTGTATCCAGGTCATGGTATATGGCTGGCCAAATTTCAATAAAATTTGTTCAGCCGTTAAAAGGCGTCACAGACAATCAAACCCCTTCATGTTTTACCATATTAGTTAGAATCTTTTGTTGCACGTTGTCCCACAGCAGTAGTAGGTTTACTGGGCTTTGTGAGTTATACAAAGTTTTTTTAGCCTATGCTATTCCTGATTCAGGCATGTTTTTTTTTTTCAGAATATAAAGAATTTGTGTAGTTTTATTTCTTCCAAAAACAACCTACAATTCGCGCCGTGTCCAACAGATCCACTTTCTGAAGCAGGCCCCTGATCCAACCGGCCGTTCCGAGGCTCTTGCCATTAGCTGACACGAATCGGCACAATGATGGCAGAGTCCTATATTTACTATTACACAATTTACTCAAAATGGAATATGATGTAGCCAACAGAGCCGCCCGTGCCACTGCCGGCCGGCAAGGGTATCCCGCTGGGCCACATCAGCAACGTGGAGGTGTCACTGTCGCGCTTCAAGACTCAGGACCAGAAGCTGCTTCATCAGTATTTGTATGGGGTGAGTTACTACTCTAAACACACACTTTTGGCCATAATATAAATAAATACCCAACTCAAACTTTTGTGATTTCAATATTTTTGATGGTTCAATTACTGCCTGACAACTATGATAAGTACTTTTCAGTTTAGGTCTTCTAGGAGCTGTCAAAACGCGGTTCTCTCATAGATTTTGTACGACAATAGCACGCTGTGACGTCACTGCGTGATCAACTCGACTCAACTATTTATTGATTTTAAAGCAATTAAAAATCTAATTTGGCAAATAATTGAATGTAAATCGGGTTTTCCAGGCTCAAAATAACGTTTTTTTTTAGAGATTCGCCAATCTCTAGTTTTAAAATTATTGTTTTATGGTGTCGTCTATTCTATTATCCCCAATTGACAATTTCATGAAATGGCACTAGCCACCAAGAATTGCACAACCTACTTGGTAAGTAGGTTGTGGAAGTCACCTAGGAAAAAAATCTGGATTCAGCAGCATAGAGTAAGAACTAAAAAGGGTTAAGCTGGTGATACTAATGTTCACGGCATTTGTCTGTCAGCAACTATGTCTGGACCGCAACGTGAAGCGCAACGTCAAGAAGTTCAAGGGCTACGAGTGGTCTATCGGCTCGTCGGAGTACAAGGCCAAGCTTGAGGAGACTACGAAGATGGAACCTAAGCAACTGAGGACCATGTGTGAGATGCTCGACCTTGACAAGAGAGGTAAGATTCATTACATAACGATTGGATATTGTACACGCAAAATGAGGTGTATAAGTAATGGAGGAAGAATGAGGGTTGTATGAGTGTTTCTACCCATTGTTTTCGATACATATCTACATTTTGAATTAGGTAACTAGCTTTTAGCTTTCTGATTGACTCATTGAAAGTATAAAAGGGCTTTTAAATGATTTATCCCTACTTATAATATTATAAATGTGAATGTAAGTTTGTGTTACGCCTTCACGCGAAAACTACTCAACCGATCATCATGAAACTTTGTACCCATATTCTTGGAGGTATTAGATGTGACAGATACTTTTTATTAAAAAAAAAGTAACCCTCACTCGCAGACGAAGTTGCGAGTGGGGTCAGCTAGTTTAAAATAAAATAAATACTTGTGTTTGTGTACATTACTTTCATTTTGATAGTAATACACAGTTAATGTAATAGAGAAAACCCTAGAAAGAAATTATATGAAGTACCACTAAATGCGACCAAATAATAGCTGTACGGTAAACTACGGTACTGTAGCGCCTAATGTATTGTTTCCTGGCTTTCCTTTTATTGCAGACCCGTTTCATTAAAAATGACCTTTGCCAAGCTGCAAAGATATTGCCGTGACACAACTGCTTTTGCCTTTATTTCGTTGAAGTTCATTAAATATGTCGGGGTACAGGTGCGGCCGCGGAGCTGTCGGGTCGGTTAGTGGGGTTCCTGCAGCAGCCGGGCCCCAACAGTCCGCACGCGCGCGGCGTGGCGCGGGCCCCGGCCGCCGCGCCGCCCTCCACGCCCGGCGGCCGGCCCCGCCGCTCCGCCGCCGTCAAGGTGCACAACAGAGGTAACACACGCCCTACTGTGCCACTTGCAGTGTCTACTTGTTCCCTGGAACGTAACCTGAAATTAATATAATAATTGCGAAAAATGAAATAGTAACTAGATTTTTCAGAATTTATGATTCTCTCTTGAGAAAGAACTTAATAAACTGATTTAAAACGTCAATCGTCAGTATTTCTTTATAATTAATGTTTCTTTAATTCTCTTAGGCTACTCTGAGGAAGAATATGAAACCGACCAAGAAACAAAAGTGAAAGGCCCCAAGCCAGCCAAAGATGGCTCAGAAGATTCAGATGTAAGTACAAACAAATGTATGAGTATTGCATTCATGAGCTGACAGTATCGTAATTAGATTAAAGTTAAAGTTTAGTTGTGCTGATCGCGATAAAGTAACATTAGTGAAATCTGCTCAGTCACTACTTGAAGAGTATTTTGTTAGGTCACACCTTAGCTTAATTCGTAAGGAGTAATGTCACATGCATTGCTTAGGGCTCGTTCAACCCGAGCGGGTCGGAAGAGGCGGACTCTGACTTCGACCCGGAGGCGGGCGAGGCCGCGGCCGGGCCGGGACGCAAGCGCAAGCCGTCCGGCCGCCGCCGCTCGTCCGGCAAGCCGCCCGCCGGCAAGCGAGGCCGCAAGCCCAAGGGGAAGAAGGGACGGGTACGTACACTATACACGAATATTACGAACTTTCCGCCGATTTTGAGGTCTACCTTATATAATTCTGACGTTTAAAAAGAGCTGATTCACAACTCAGTTTGATATTGTAAACATTTAAATCCAAGACAGAATCCAACAGGTTTCATTGTCTATTGTTTTTTTTATTATCCAAAGAAATTTTTAAACAAAATAAAATCCATTTCTTAAATAATAGTAGATTATTGCATCGAGCACAAAGTAATTTATTATTGCACGGAGTGCCTGATTTAAAGAGGGCAATATAAATTACTTAAGGCGAGGTGCATAATCTGCTTTTCTTTCAACTATTACCTATAGGAATAGTAGATAAAAGAAACTCATATCAAACAGTGAAGTTTCTATAACACTGTCGGCTTCATTTAGAATGTTTTCCGGTGTTAATGTGTCGCTAGATGATTCCATTTTAATTCGAAGCCGAAGCACTCAAAATCAGATAGTATCACACTCTATCGTTTCCAAAAATATTGTCAAGCAGAATTAACACAGTTCCCGCCAAATCACTTTTCTAAATTTCTTTCATTTTTAAATCAGAGTTAGCAGCAAATTAAATAATTGGTTCCCATCTTTTTGTAACGAGATATATTTTATTGGAATGATAGAATGACATGACCTAAGTACAACTTCCACTAAAATGACAAAAGTGACTCACCTATTGTAAAATAATCATAAGTCGAAAAAAAAATTACATTGAAGCACTGCAATGTAATTTTTTGTTCAACTTATGGAGCTCGTGAACATTTACGGTTATTCTTTTTTGTGCAGCCAAGTAAACCAAGTCGCGGCCGACGGGCAAAATCTGACAGTGAAGAGGAAAGTGAAAAGTCAGAGAGTGAGAGCGAGAACGAGTCCGGAAGTGAGGGAGAGGAGTCTGATGTAAGTAATAACAATGTGTAGAAGTATCGAGAACGAAAAATATTACTTACAGAGTGTTAAAAAATAATCCGCATTGCTGACAAAGGGAAAAGTGCCCAGAAGGTTGACAGCTAAATCAGTTATTACCTTAGAAACTAATAACAGTCAGCAAAAATACCAAGAAGATAATTGCATGGTTTTATAGACATACTAGCGGCCCGTCCCGGTTTTGCACGGGTAGTCATTTATTTTCCTTATAATAAACTAGCGGACGTCACGCGGTTTCACACGCGTAATTCCCGTTCCCGTGGGAGTACGGGGATAAAATATATCCTATGTTACTCGTGGATAATGTAGCTTTCGAATGGTGGAAGAATTTTTAAAAACGGTCCAGTAGTTTTTAAGCCTGTTCATTACAACCAAACAAACAAACAAACAAAGTTTTCCTCTTTATAATATTAGTGTAGATATAGCCTACCACACTCGCAAATAACGTGCTGTTCTTTTGGTAAAAGAATTTTCAAAATGGGTTCAGTAGATCCAGAGATTACTCCCAACTACATACTTTACCTCTTGATAATATTAGTTTCTTTTACGAATTGAAAGCAAGGATATGACCATCTGTTTTGTTACTACAGGAGCCTAAGTCCAAGCGCGGCAGGCCGGCGGCACCGGTAGCGAAAGGTCGTAAGGGCGCCGTGGCCAAGAACGCCGCCGCTAAGGCTACGCCCGTCAAGCGGAAAGCACCCACACCACCCGGTATGTTACTCACACTATTTCCACAGACAAATACATTCCATTCGCAAGATGTGGTTCAAGGTTGGGTTGGTAAAATAAAGTTCAGGACACATTAAACACGACCAGGGTTTGAAGTTATCCAGATAGTATTTTTTTTATGATTCACTTATTCCTATAAGTCTGACAGTCAGTCTCACCAAGTGGTATTGTATTACATAGTACTAACTGGATTGTGAAGGCCACATAGGTAGTCGCTCCATGTAAAAGACTGGTATTCAACTGCATCCGATTAGACTGGAAGCGGACCCTGGCATGGTTGGGCAGATGATGATGAATTATTAAGATAATTTAAAAACTTAAAGAACATTAAAGTGAGAGAAATTGATCTGTGCAATCGTCCTAATCCTACATTCATTGGCACAGCTAAGAAGAAGGCACCCGCCGCCAAGGCGGCAGGCCGGCCGGCCAAGAAGGGCAAGAAGGCGTCATCAGACGAGGAGTCCGGCGAGGGTAGCGAGGAGGAGGACGAGGACGAGGCCAGCGACGAGGAGGAGGAGAGTGGCGATGAGTCCGATACACCCGGGGACAAGAAGGCCAAGCGGCCGCCCACTGTAAGTCAAGGCCTTCTTTATATCAGCCAATGTCCGTAACTCAACGGCCAAAGCAAAATTCGTCCATATATTTTAATGGGACCTTATATTGATATTTGATCCATTCCAACAACCCAAAATAGGCCAGCAATACCTCGGTGTTACTCACAGAACAGATAAAAGAGGTTAGAGAGCTAATAGTTTCTGATTTGTATTAGAACGCGTGTCGCCACTTGTCTCCCACTCTTTAACTCTACTGGAAGCAAGAGACCCATGCGTACATGCATTACGCACACAAATAAAGTACACTTAGATCGCGAGCTTGCTCTAGATTGTCATACTAACGCAAAAACTGGGTTTGACGTGCACTCACACATACGGTGATCAATGAGCAATCCATTGACATATGAGCGTTCACTTACATGAGCGGCGCGCCTGCTCCACCCATAAGGCCTTTCTAACCTCTTTTATCTGTTTTGTGGTGTTACTGACCATCTCGCAGAGACCTTGGGAGACCTCGTCGTAATAATCAGCTGCCTAACATTAAAAATAACGGTTTCTTCCAGTGTCGGGAGTTGCTTGGGTCCTATTTATTATTATCATATTTCTGTCATAGGACGATGAGATCAAGAAGTACGTGAAGCAAATCTTGGAGGGCGCCAACTTGGAGCAGATCACGATGAAGACGGTGTGCAAGCAGGTGTACAGCCACTATCCAGACTTCGACCTCGCACACAAGAAGGACTTCATCAAGGCCACAGTCAAGTCGGTTAGTACCGCTTTTTGTTTTCTTTTATTCGTTATCAATCTTCCCTATGTTCCGAATTGCAAAAAAAGTGATAATATCGCGAATCCGACCGAATTTAGTAGTCACAAAATATGAGGCTACTGAGTAATAATTGTGACATTGCGCGTTGGTCGGATTCGCGATATTATCACTTTTATCGCAATTCGGAACGCAGGGCTGATGTCGACTATACTGCCAGTGTCATCGCAGCAAGATCCTTCGGTCTTTATACTTGGTGGCAGCTAAGGGCTGAGGATAAGATTGTAAAGCCGGCTTCCAGAGGCGCGTTATATCGCACAGTTGCACATGTTCACTGTACAGACGAATTTCTACCACAGTGCTTGCATCCATAGGTCGAATTAGCATGAATGAATCTTATCACCTGAAGATCCTTAAACGCCGTTTGAGCAATAAGCGCGTTCGTCGTAAACTCACTCGCCAAGAAATGCCATGTTTACTGTTTACAGGATTTTCAAAATTTGACTTTTTTTTGTCTGAATACGATATCATTTCATCGTCTTTCCTCCCTATGTGGTCTTTTGTCTATCATTGGATAAACAAAACAGCACATAGTATTAGTAGCCTTGGATTCATTCAATATCTATGATACACTACAGAACTGCATTAGCTTTTGACGCTTTTAGCATATTTTTTCTTAATTTGGTAGGATTGTATTTTTTGCATACTCAATGGATAAATTCACTACATTACTGCATGATCAAAATAATTCTACAACGCTTTATTTGCGAATGCATGACATTATGATTATTTTTAATTTATTTTTTATAATTTTCTTTGTTCCAGTGTATTTAAGATGTAGGAGTTAAGAGCGGAGTGTAGATGTCTACATAGTATACCTATAGTTTATAAAAGGACATAGCTATATATTATTACAATAATAATATATTATGAATAATAAAAAAATAATATGACGAAGTGGAACGGATAAACACCCGCTTTACTTGACAAGGTAGATGTTTTGCTTGTTTTTATTTTTGCATGCGTTTTTTTTACGTTTGAATGTTTGTAACATGATTAAAAATATCATTCCTACCCAAGCAAACACCTTCATTGGGTAAGACTAAACTAGTAATTTTAGTTATACTTGGTTTTTCCTGAAAGCAAATCACTAACCTTAGCAGATTTGCTGTGACTTTAGAAACATGTTACGTTCATTTGAGTGCCGATGTCTTTTTAAATCTGCGTTTAATTTGCTAATTTTATTTCCCAATCACCATTTTCATCCAAAATTTTTGTTCAATTTGATCTCAACTTTAAATAAATGTTTCTGTTTCTGGTCAAATTTGATTTTATGACAAACTAGGCTAAACTATACCGACTTAGGGCACCCCGACACGGATAGATTAGGTTGGAAGGGGAAGAGTAAGGGCGCCATACACTGGTTATTTTTTTGTAAACCAATTGACGACCCGATCGACGCGACGGCGTAGTGGTGTGACGCTGCCTTACGTTCTTAAGGTCATGGGTTCGAATCCCGGTAGGAGCAAATGTTTGTGTGATGAGCACGCACATTTTCCGAGTCATGGATGTTTATATGTATAATAAGTATGTATTTACAAACAAAAAAGTATATAAATGTAGTATATCAACTATGGTGTCCACGACACAAGCCTTGCTTAGTGTGGCGCTAGATGGCGCTGTGTGTTAATGTCCAGCGATATTTATTTATTATTTATATTGTTTTGTTGGTATAGATTCTATACAAACAAATAAAATTGAATTATCTGTAATTTTGGTAATAACATATGGTAATTATAACTGTCCGGCTATGTCTAATCTCCGAAACGGCTGGAACGATTTCGACGGAGTAGTAGGGGTTGCCTAGACTAAACTAGTTTGTCCTCCTTTGTACTAAAATCGGGTTTCGCCGATAACGTATTCAATTTTTTCAAATCAATTTGATGTATGATTTGTTTTCTCCGCGACTTGGTAAGTGTCGCTTGAGCGCAAGTTACTGTTTACTGATGACGAGGTTTTCCACACTTTTCAGGATATCAGCTTCCACTTGATATGTGTTACTAACGTGCACACTTTGTTTGCAGCTCATATCATCGTGAGCTGGTGACTATTCGGCCGCAAACATACATAGTCGAGTAAGCACCACTTAAACATACTTAGACTAATGCCCCCGGCCCGGCCGGCTCACACCGCACCCCGCAGACACCGTTACGTTACTCCTAGTAGATACATTCGTTCGTTTCGCCGGCGACGCTGCGTGGGCCTATGTAATTTTATGTTGTAGGAATAATTCCCATTAGCGTAAGGATAACCCAAGTAAAACAGCTCTAGGTCTAAGTCGTTTTATTTTAACTGTGCCTGTATTAGTAATTACGATCACGTTTGTTGATTATGTTATTATGAAGGATGCGGCTCGGTGTTAGTAACTGATGTATTTCCATTATTATCTAGAGTTATTTCTATGTTCTAAGTTATAGTTTGATAATAAAATGCATATTTTTTTTCTCATAATCAGTTACATAACTTAAGCGAATGAATATGTAATGTTACATCAAGCTGTAGCACGACCGTTAGCATTACAATGAATAATTTTTATATTTTAATATGTTGTTTTATTTTTCATATTGTGACTTGTGTTGATATTCGCTTTGAGGCGATGCAGCTGACAGTTGGACGACAGCTTCATGTATAGTTCGAATATGAGGCGAACGGCGACTTGTATAAGCACAGGTTTTTTTTTACAGTTCTAGATTTAAAAGTACATTTATGTAAGTGTATTCCTAACACTCGAGCCGTGTTCGAGGCTGAGAGGTCACGTTTATCCCTTTTATAACGATATGTACAAAGTTCAGGAACATTGGCACCGTGTGTTGATTTATTTATATTCGACAAAATCCAAAATTAATTCACTATAGTGATATCACTTGTAATAATCCGCATATTATAATAAGGATTTATATACTAGTGTTGGAAAATTCAAAATTATTTTTTTATTGGGATCGGGGACGACATTGCCTTTGGCGTTAATTAACTTGAGTTTTAGTACTGTATTGGTATAAAGTCGCAATTAAATAAGATACGCTAAAATGACGAGGTAAATATGAATTAATGTCATTTTGTATTATGTTTCCTAATTTTTTTAATCGTTAACTATTTGTTTCAAATGGTGTTTCGGGCAGCCAGTTTATTTGTTTAACGCGGACGTAGTTTGTCAAGTCTCGCAGTTCGGCACTATCGCAAAATAAAACTATTCGATTTAGGGTCGGTTAAGTGTACTTTAAGAAGTGTAAATATTACACAGGATTTTTGGGGGTGATGCGTGTGAAATGTTTGACATGTTATTATAAAACATACGAGTTATATTAGACGCATTGTTCGATGATTCTCATATATCATTTAAAGTAACGATGTGTGCTGATATAACTCCGTGTAAGTCGTTGTCTAACTGTATGCGTGTGTGCACGCGCGTCCCGCGTTGTATATTAGTTAATTTGTTCCGATAAGTTAGCGTAACGCTCAGTACATAATGTGTTCATGTACGCGGCCAGGTGCAGTTGTTTGACGAGATAATGTAAACGCAACCCTCCCGACCCGGTATGATCCCTTTAGTGCAATAATCGTAACGCGTAACAAGTATACTAATCATTGAGGTTTTTCAAATCATATCAGTTGTTTCTTGTATCAATCCGAGCTTAGCTTACTTGTGTAGACCAGCATTTCTCTCGTTACACGGAAATAGTGTATAAGTTAATGTTTTTTGTCGAAGGATCAACCGCTTCTTATAAGTTTAGGTGCTGCTATAGCATTTGGTATTGTTTGAATGTAACTTGTGGCCGATGTCGCGATGTCCCGTGGGTGAAGCTAACGTAGGTGTGGGTTCGAGTGGTCGGCGACGCGGCGCAATGCGTTCACTCATAGAGGTGACCTGTTTTTGTCTATATTCGATAATCTCTATTCGTGAACCGCATTGGTGATGAGCAACCCTAAACCTTAAACAGCATTTTATTGCTTAGGGTTGTGCGACGTCTTAAGTTCAATTCCCTTCAGTTGATCGCTGTCTCCCTGCGCGCTCGAACCTCTTACTTCTAAGATAGTTTTAATCAACATTAAATGTGTATTTGTGAATTTTTAACCTTATTTCGGTTGATGTTTCTTTATAAATGTGTAAATGGCTGAGATCTGTAGAGAAGTAGTGACATGGAGTGATAGCGAGTGACTGGTTCCCCCTTTTACAATTGGATAATAGATAATAAAGTAAAAAAGTTTGACATTTCTTGTTTTATTTCCACTTTACCCCATCCCGCAGTCTTAACGCACAATTCAATTCATTACCACAGTAACCAATAACCACCGCACAACGCGACGATGACAAAAATGAACACGGAGTAGGAGAGGGTTCTTAAAAAAACTAGCTGTGATTTGGAGATTTGCCCACATTACTTCGGTTTAGCGCTCTGACAGCAGCGGACAAGTAATCACGAAGAAATCTTCCTGCCCTTGTCCCATGTTACTCGCATGGACCTAAAAAAAAGGCGGACGCCGTCTTCTTTAACAATAACTGAAGCACGCATAGTAAGTCAGTGCACTAATGCTGACAGGTGCGCACGCACACATTCACACCATAGTAAGGCTCAACACACACCGAAAGAGCGGCGAAGCGCAGAGCCACGAAGTCCCGCGCCTTCTCGAGCATTCCAGCGACTTCTCGAGCATTCCATCGACTTCTCGAGCAGTCGCAGGAATGCGCGCGCCTTCCTGAGCCCACCCGCGAATTCATGGGTCGCTCTCCTATGCGCAGTTCAGTTTCAACAAAACTTGAGGAAGCTGTGTTTAAGCAGTGAATATCATGGGTATTTTGGATTTATTATTATGATTAGATTATTTTTCATGTGGTTATTGCTGTAATGCCTTGATTTGGTATTGTATAGGCAGTCGTACATTTGCACCAAATAAATAAGTTTTTCTTCGTCCTCCATCACTTCTGTGTTCGTTGCACTGAAAGGAATGAATGCGAATGCTCGCCTGCAACAAATGCTCAGCATGCAACAGAGGCTCAAGGCTCAACACACACCGAAAGAGCGGCGAAGGGCAACGAAGCGGAACGCAGTTTCAGTGTCATATGATTTTTAACTTTATTTCCATTACCATAATACTTATTATCGCATGAGAAACTCGACGAGTCGTGCGGATGCCCGCGGCGCCGCAGGAATTCCGGGGAATTCCATAAACGAAGCCATGCGACTGCGTGGGAAGTCGCGGGAATTCCCGAGAAAGTTCGAGCATTCGCGAGCGGCTGCTGACAATATCCCGCCCCTCGCGTCCGCTCCCCGCGCGCGTCTGTTGCACGCTGAGCATTTGTTGCAGGCGAGCATTCGCATTCATTCCTTTCAGTGCAACGAACACAGAAGTGATGGAGGACTTGTCATAGTTCATTTTATAATAGTCATAATGAATGCTAGGATACAGATGTAAATTTGTGCAAAATGTTTGAAATTGGCCAAACAAACGTCTTTTCTTCCACAGGTCGTGTACCCAAAAGTTTTTTTTTCTTTTAAATCTTTCCCTCCTTTTCTCTTCAGCCTCTTCCTCTTCTTCTTCAATTGTATGTGCAATAATAATTAAATCCAAAATACCCACGATATTCACTGCTTAAACATAAGCTTCCTCAAGTTTTGTTGAAACTGAACTGCGCATAGGAGAGCGACCCATGAATTCGCGGGTGGGCTCAGGAAGGCGCGCGCGGATTCCTGCGACTGCTCGAGAAGTCGCTGGAATGCTCGAGAAGGCGCGGGACTTCGTGGCTCTGCGCTTCGCCGCCCTTCGCCGCTCTTTCGGTGTGTGTTGAGCCCAACACACACCGTTAGTACGAGACGTTTGTTTGGCCAATTTCAAACATTTTGCACAAATTTACATCTGTATTCTAGCATTCATTATGACTATTATAAAATGAACTATGACAAATTTGAAAGTTTGTTGGAAATTCTCAGGCCACATATATATTGTCAGCGGCCGCTCGCGAATGCTCGAACTTTCTCGGGAATTCCCGCGACTTCCCACGCAGTCGCATGGCTTCGTTTATGGAATTCCCCGGAATTCCTGCGGCGCCGCGGGCATCCGCACGACTCGTCGAGTTTCTCATGCGATAATAAGTATTATGGTAATGGAAATAAAGTTAAAAATCATATGACACTGAAACTGCGTTCCGCTTCGTTGCCCTTCGCCGCTCTTTCGGTGTGTGTTGAGCCTAAGTCTGCCGTCGGCCATTACGTTTTGAACGATGCTACGTGTGCCCGCTTGTTATTTTGCGTAATAAACAATATCTGTCACAAAAACTTGTAATAAAACCAAGTGCAAGGGAAATCTTATTGAAATATTGTTTAAAAATGGGTAATTTTTCATCATCTGGCATCCCTTTACACACGCACACATAGTTACGCAGCCGCCATTGTGATGCTTCATTTTTCGTCCGCCTTTTTTTTTAGGTCCATGGTTACTCGTGGTCAGCGCAACAAAACGGTGATACATGAAAAAAAATAAAAAATACTGGCCGAATAGGTACATAACCACATTCATTGTAAGAAGTCAGTTAACCTTTTCACCGCCACGGACTTGAATCGTTCCGTGCCACCAGCACCAGGATCATTAGAAGCTCTATTTGTACATTTGTTCATTAGAAGCTCGACTGTCTAATACCCTGTTTTTTAACCGACTTCTAAAAAAGGAGGAGGTTCTCAATTCGGATGTTTCTATTTTTTTTTTTTTTTTTTAATGTTTGTTCGGGCATAACTCCGTCGCTTGCCAACCGATTTGGAAAATTCTTTTTTTGTTGGAAAGGGTATTCTTTCCAAATGGTCCCATAGCCACCAAATCAGGATCTGATGATGGAATCCTGGCGAAATCGAGGGAACTCTTCAAATTTTATATGAAAACGTGTTGCGATTTTGGTATTTTCTACAACAAGTGAAGCATTTGCGTTTGATAAGAACCATTCTACCACCAGATCTGATGATGAAGCCAAGAGTCACGGAACTACATAATGAGACAATGTACCATAGTCGTGTTTGGGCTTGTTGTAATTGTAACGGTATGCACTTTCCATGTATCAAGTACATGTGAACCACTAAAAAGTTGAAAATAAAAACTTTTTTGCAAAAAATAAAACCGACTTCAAAAAAAACAAAAAAGTGAAAAATAACTTTAGCTTCTGAAGTCGGTGACAAAAAAACTAAAGCAATCGAACAAAGTCACCGACTTCAGAAGCTAAAGTTATTTTTCACTTTTTTGTTTTTTTTGAAGTCGGTTTTATTTTTTGCAAAAAAGTTTTTTATATTGTTCTACATTATAGAAAAAGATAATTGTCTTCAAATTCTTCACTAAGCGTCGCGCGTCGCTTGTTATCTTGTGGCTGTGAAGTGCGCGAATTTAACAAAGTTGAAATGGTTATTGAAGTATTAAAAAAAAAACACGGGAGTGGGAGTTGACAAAAATTGAAAAAGATATCATAGGCCACATCCCTAATCAGAAATGAATTGTATGTGCTCTGAGCGCCAAGGACTTGAAACAAATAGAGATGACCCTCATTCGATAAAGCTCTTATTGAGTTACGTATTTTTGTCTCTTTGATAGTTATAATTATGCTGTTTTTTCTTATAATAAATATTTAATCAGTTTTTGTTTATATCCGTGAAATTTTATTAAAACAACCTATCGTGTATTAATATCATTCATCGATATGACGATACCCTCATCACTAATATAAATATCGTTATACATTTATAGTTTATCGCATGGTGAGGCATCGCGTTCTGTGTACGTTGGCGGTGAAAAGGTTAAAACATGTAAAGTTATTATTACACACAAAGATTACTCTCAGCCAAATGTCATTGAAGATGATATGAACACAGAATCCACGGAAATAAAACTCCAACTGTACAACAGCCTGCAAAGGGAGCATCAGCTGCTACAAAGATGAGATAAGATGGAAGCGCCAGGGCAGCCTGTGATAAATTTAAAATTTTCTTTTCAACACACTTGCTCATAAAGTGGCTCTAATTTCACCGCAATTAGGCACATAATGACACCTGTAATCAAACTGTGACTTTTTCATTGCTATTATTCACAAGTGAGTTATAGGGTTTTTTTTTTATTTTATTGGTTGAATTGCTTTGTTCTTAAAAAAAGTTTCGATACAAAAAAGATCGCGTTCAATAGTAAAAATAAATGAATGTACCTATTGCTTGCTCATTTCATGCAACTTCGTATCTACATAGATAATTTCAACTTATAAGTTTCTAATAAATAAAACTTTCACTCAAATGTAACTTTTGTTTTCTCTGTAAGTGTTAAATAAAACTTTGAATTCCTCATTTCGTTCGTGGATAAAACGCTATCCGCGAAAAGCAAAAAAAAAGAAACCTCATTCTTTTAGTCTATGGCCGATCGCCATTGTTAGATGCGCGCGCATAAGAAAACGGATCAATTATTCCCGCCATTGCGAAAAAAAATTCACAACTCGTTTTCACTGTTGAAATTATAGTTATTTATTAATTCAAATGTCTACAAGTACTAGTTATGAAGAAAATGATTTATTTTGTACACCGCCCGATCTAAGATGTGCAGCCTTTAACGTTATCAAAAGTTTACTACCTGAAAACTCCAAGGACAAATATCTATTTTAGTATTATTTTATTCTCAAGTGTGTTGAAAAACGTCGTATGATACACGTGTGTGTTGATGATTACCGTCCTCGGCTCTCTTAAGACCCTCGCCTAACGGCTCGGGTCTCAATAGCGCCTCAGCGGTAATCACCAACATTACACACTTGTACCATAATGTACTATTCAACACACTTGCTCATAAAGTGGCTCTAATTTCACCGCAATTAGGCCCATGATGACACCTGTAATCAAACTGTGACTTTTTCATTACTATTATTCACAAGTGAGTTATAGGGTTTTTTTTTTATTTGATTGGTTGAATTGCTTTGTTCTTAAAAAAGTTTCGATACAAAAAGATCGTGTTCAATAATACAAATAAATTAATGTACCTATTGCTTGCTCATTTCATGCAACTTCGTATCTACATAGATAATTTCAACTTATAAATTTTTAATAAATACAACTTTCACTCAAATGTAACTTTTGTTTTCTCTGTATTAAATAAAACTTTGAATTCCCCATTGCGTACGTGACTAAAACGCTATCCGCGAAAAACCAAAAAAAAGAAACCTCATTCTTTTAGTCTATGGCCGATCGCCATTGTTAAATGCGCGCGCATAGGAAAACTGATTAATTATTCCCGCCATTGCGAAAAAAAAATCACAACTCGTTTTCACTGTTGAAATTAAAGTTATTTATTAATTCAAATGTCTACAAGTACTAGTTATGAAGAAAATGATTTATTTTGTACACCGCCCGATATAAGATGTGCAGCCCTTAACGTTATGGAATGTTTACTACCTGAAAACTCCAAGGACAAATATCTATTTTAGTATTATTTTATTCTCAAGTGTGTTGAAAAACGTCGTATGATACACGTGTGTGTTGATGATTACCGTCCTCGGCTTTCTTAAGACCCTCGCCTAACGGCTCGGGTCTCAATGGCGCCTCAGCGGTAATCACCAACATTACACACTTGTACCATATTTGTACTATTAAAAAGAAGGTACCTATTACAAAAGTATACATTTAAGTGCAGTAGAGTTATTTTTAACAATTGTATAATTAGTGCTTATAATTAAACTACAATTACCTACAATAATACAGGGTTATTTTTTGTTTATACTAAACCCGAAAAGGGGTCATTGTACTCATCATTTTGAACAACTTTTTCTATGGGACGAACCCTGAAATTGCGAAAAAAAAATCAGCTGTTCCCTACATTTTGACGAGTTATGCGAACATAAATGTAGGGAACAGCTGATTTTTTTTTCGCGATTTCAGGGTTCGTCCCATAGAAAAAGTTGTTCAAAATGATGAGTACAATGACCCCTTTTCGGGTTTAGTATAAACAAAAAATAAGGTTGTATATAACAGTTGCTGCAGTTGCTGGTAACGAAATTGTACGATGAAATTGTATTGATGATTAAATAATTATAATTCTGTAAATACATACGTAGTGCTTGCGCGAGAAATTTTTCACCAACATACAACCCAACACTGACCTGTGATGTAAAAAAAAACGTAAGAATATTTGAATATCGCGGGTTACCCTGGAGCTTCCACATTATACACGGTGTAAACAACCTCATCACGAAGCCGTTAATAGGGAGTAAATAGAAGTGTTGTACTATGAAAATTTTTGCTGACAATATACCTACGCGCGGTTTTCTGCCGGTTATTTATTACACACTTTTACTACAATACTGCTATACAACGCGCAACGCCAAGTAGCTAGTGTCGCGCCGGGTCACATGAGAGTAAGTAAACGGATTACGGAACTCCGTGGCCGGGTGTTGAGCGGGCGCGCGAGGAGTGCACTTGCTACAAAAAATACCGCATTCCGTGCACACTCAGCGGCACGGAATGTGGCCCTAACATAAACAAATCGATAAGAGGCGATTTTAGTATCGTGTCTGAGATTTTCGAGTGGCAGTTTGCAAGGATATTTGTTTTGTAAGCACAAAAAAGGTCGTTTGTTTACACTAAACTTCTTCATCGTCAGTTCGTTACGGATTTACGGAACGCACAAGACACGGGTGAGTTAAAATTCGATATTCCAATAGGCGTGCATTTAATTTTAACCTTTTATATTAAATTAATCTGTGTCATTGCTTCCAGAATTGGAACACCATGCCCCTAACTCCAGTTCAAGTTGCCCAAGCTGTGTTGCTTCGGAGTCAGCGGCGAACGCAGCGAGAGATGGCTCAAATTTTAAATGTACCGCGTTCAACTCTCAGGTACGCCTTAATAAGATACGACCAGACCGGCCATATTAAAAGGAAACCAGGAAGTGGCGGTATTAGACGTACCTCTGCGCGAGATGACCGATTCATCGCACTCGCAATTTTGAAAAATCGGTTCCTTACTGCGGTCGAAATACGGAGGCGGCTCCAAACGGCAAGAGGGGTCAACGTAAGTGAGCGGACAATAAGAAGGCGAATGGAGGAATGGGATCTGCGTGCTCGAAGACGAGCTCGGGGTCCAGAGCTGCTCCGGCAACATCGTCGCGCTCGACTTAGGTTTGCTCGCGAACACGCAAATTGGACTCACGAGCAGTGGAGTAAAGTTCTATGGACTGACGAATGCAGAGTGGCCTTAAGAACTCCAGATGGCCGCAAACGTTTGTGGAGAAGGCATAGCGAGAGGTTTTCGTCAACCACTAACTCGCAAACTGACTGTTCAGTTATGGTTTGGGGAGGGATCTGTTCAGACGCACGCACAGAGTTGGTAGTAGTTGCTGGTCGGCTAACGGCAGTGCGATACATTGAAGAGATCCTTCAAGAACACGTTTTACCATTCGTAGGATTCATTGGTAGCGAAGATTTTATCTTAGCGCAAGATAATGACCGGCCTCACACACATCGTTGCGTAGATAATTACCTGTCGGAGGTGAAAATTACAAAATTGGAGTGGCCAGTACGAAGCCAAGATATGAATCCCATAGGACATGTTTGGGAAATGCTTAAAAAACACATCAGATCCAGTCCCAACCCTCCAAAGACTATCAATCAATTGAAAACCGCTCTGCTAACCGCTTGGAAAGAAATATCCCCAGTGGACATTCAAAATATAATCCACAGCATGCCTGATCGCATGCAGGCGGTGATCAGGGTCAGAGGTAGGAATGTCTACTTGTAATTTTAAGTAGCTTTATTGTATAAAGGAGACTTTTTCTTTGGGCCCACTCGATTGTTACATTTATTATTCATATTACACCAGAAAATAGTAACCATTTTATTACGGTAAATAAACGACATATATTATTACATTGAAGTCTAACCGGAAGACCAGGATCGTTAAAGTGTCGCAAGGTGGCTGGTAGCAACTGGATGAGAGTTGCTGAGAATCGAGTTGAGTGGCGTGTGATTGAAGGGGCCTATGTCCAGCAGTAGACTGCTGTAGGCTGATGATGATGATGATGAAAAAAATTGATTCACGAGAAACGTTTCACTAATTAAAAATCATATTTTCTCGTATTCAGTCTTTCAAATCATGAACATCGTATCAAAAACTTTAAAGTAGTACAGTCAAAGACGAGTGACTTTGTTTTATACTATTTTTATAAAAATACCGGAAAATATATCTAATTGGGCCATCAAACTCAAACTCAAAGCATTTATTTAAACTAGACCATTACGGCACTTTTGAATGTCAAATTACAAATTAAATCAAAGCTACAGTCACAGTCACAAGGCATAATAACTTGAGAAAGTACTGTAGTTGCCCATTCCCTAGCGTAGATCTCTATGGAGAAGAACGGGCAAGAAACTCCATGGACACTTTTTAAATCAATATATTGTTACAAAATCTTGGTTACATCATTCATGTGTGATTATACATTATATGTGAGAACGATGTAGAAAGACGTGCACATTAAGAGCGTCCAGAGAAAAGATTAAATCAACAGTGTAAAAAAAAAGAAATTAAAATTAACCATGGCAGCTAAGAGATGACCAGTCCCAACTGACAGCGCCCGTTCTCGAACATGACGCATGTATCGGCGCCATTCAACTCGACCATATTGAAGGGAGCTAAATGACCCGACACACCCGCCACCATCAGCGAGACATTTGAGTGAGCATGACAATCTCTCAGCCGCCAAGGCATATTCAAGTCAAAAAAAAAAAGATAACTAAATGTAAATGGTGGCTTTACAGTACATAGAACTCACACAAATGTGCTATGCAATTATATAATACTACGAGAATGGAATCTATACAATGCAAGGATATTTTACAATCTTCTGCAGCTTCCACAATAACGTAACCTCGAGTTTATACTAAAAGCTAATAGCCGAGCTATTCGACGTCTAAAACTAATAGGCAAGTACGGTACGCATTACTCCTAGTTGACTTCAGTTTCTGAACGAAACTGTTAGTGTCGAAAAATGTCAACCTGTCACTATAGTGACTAGCTAAGGGGAAAGCGCGGGAAATTCGTAACGAAAGGGCGCCTTTTTTTAAAAACAATTTTCAAAAAAATATTTTATTAATTAATTAGTACGTTTGCTTGCTCTTCTCATGATGGCGAAGAAAGGGAATGCAAGAAAAAGAAAAAAAGATGATACGTCTGCTGCTCCACCATTGGTGTCCTCTGAAGACGACGGTGGAGCCTCAAGCTCTTCAGAGGAATCTATAATTGAAAAGGATAAGTATCGGGAATTCAGGATTCCTGATTACATAAGGTCATATCCTGAAAACGGAGGCAACTTTGAATACGTTGTATTTTTAGAAAGTATTGATCTAGTTCCGATTGGTGATAGAGACATGATGTCTCTTTCTACCAGCATTAAAAAATATAATAAGGGCGTGAAACAATTACTCCGTATGAATCGGTATAAAATTGGCGTTATTTTTGAACGTCCTGGTTTAGCCAATGCAGCGCTAATGAATAGAAAATTTCTGGATAGTTATAAATTGAAAGCCAGTATCCCTGCAGCCGCTACAGAAAATACAGGTGTCATTATGCATGTTCCCATCGAGCTTGGCAATGAACATATCTATAACGCAATAACTAGCACAAAAAATATAATTTCCATCCGAAGATTTATGCGCCGCACTATTTCAGAAGGAGGGGGGGTGTCCTTTCAGCCTACGAAGACGGTGTCCATCACATTCTCGTGTTCAGCGATACCCGACAGTGTAGACCTCAACAGCTGGCGGTTCGAAGTACGTCCGTACATCCCGCCGGTAAAACAATGTTTGAAGTGTTTAAGGTATGGCCATATAGCAAAATTTTGTAAGAACTCCCAAAGATGTTCCATCTGTACCAAGGATCATAATTATAAAGAATGCCAAATACCATCAACTGAGGCAATATGTTGTCATTGCCAAGGTAAACATGTAGCCATTTCGTCACAGTGTCCAGTAAAGCAACAAAAAGTGGAGGAAAACAAAAACAAAATTAATAAAAAATCATATGCTGATTTATTCAATGAAAAGACATTTCCCTCTCTCTCAAAAGCCAGTCCTGCTAAACAACTACAATCACTAATTGAAACCGAACCTATTTTAAACATTTTAATACAGACAATAGTAACATTAATTTCTCAAAATAAAAATAACGAAAAGAGTATTTGCACTCAAAGCATAAAAGATGTTCTATTATCAAAAATTCAGAATAATATAAATAAACCTTAATTTTATGGATCAGCTGAATATTGTACAGTGGAATGCTCAGAGCATCAATAGTAACAAACATGCTTTTTCGTATTTTTTACATGAATATAACATACATGTAGCTTTATTGTGTGAGACTTGGCTCAAGCCTCACATGAGATTTAGTATTAAAGGATATAATATAGTAAGATTAGATTCAGGTAATACACACAATGGTGTAGCTATTTTAATACATAACAGTTTACAATTTAGTAAAATCGATACTTTATATGATGATTCCATACAAAATATAGCAATTCGTTTAAAATATGGCAATAATAAAGAAATTTCATTAGTCAGTTTTTATAGTCCCGGAAACGCTCCATTTACTAAGTATAAGTTTGATAATTTAATTCGCAGTATTCCTGGTCCGCTCTTGATGGGTGGAGATTTCAATGCACATCATTCAGCTTGGGGATGTAATAGTGTGAACATCCGTGGTCGAGAGGTACTTGATGTTTTTAATGACAGTAGTTTGGTTTTGTTAAATGATGGAGAAATGACTACTGTAGGCTCTGATAGGTGGCAAAGAAATGCACTTGATTTAACTGTAGTATCAGCTTCAATCTCATTGTCTTGTAACTGGTCTGTTCATGATGATCCTTTAGGTAGTTACCATTTGCCTGTAATTACAAGGGTACATATTAATAACAATATCTCATATGATATAGAAACTACAAATTTACCAAAACATTTTAATTTTAACTTGGTTGATTGGGAGATATATAAGAAGAGTGTTGATAGTTTGATGATGTATTTCAAAATTAATCGAGATAACCCACTACAGTCATATAATGACTTGATAAAGTTATTAAATTTAGCTGTTATTAAGTCATTACCATCAACTAAAAGACCTGCCTCATCTTTTGATACAGGACTATTAAATAATAATCGTAAAAAACGCATCCCATTACCATGGTGGAATTTGAATTGTACTAAAGCAGTAGAAGACTCAAGGAATGCCTATAAAGAATTCAAACACAATTCCACATTGGAAAAATATCTTGAGTTTAAAAAATTACAAGCTCTTAAAAAGTTAGTTTTAAAAAGAGAAAGATATTTAAGTTGGATTTCTCTATGTGAGTCATTTAATAGAACTACCCCATTATCTAGACTTTGGCAAATTTCAAAAAAATTTAATAAAACATTTACACCTCCAAATAATAATATTTCATCTTGGGTATTTGATTTTCTTAAAAAATACACTCCAGATACAGTTGACAGGCCATTTCAATCAATTCTTCATGAAGTAAATGCTACAGGACATTATGAATATCTAATTTATCCATTTTCTCTTCAGGAATTAAAATCTGCAATATCATCTAGACGTGATTCAGCTTTTGGCCTTGATGGAATACCTTATAAAATGTTGAAAAATGTATCAATTAATGCACTTTCTGACATACTAAGTGTTTTTAATTTACTCTGGCAGGAAATGATCATTCCTAATGAATGGAAAATAGATTGCCTCATTCCAGTACTTAAACCTAACAAAGTAAGAGACAAAGCAGAATCATATAGGCCAGTAGCATTAACATCATGCATAGGAAAAACCTTTGAACAATTAATTAAACAAAGGTTAGAATTTTATATAGAAAGTAATAGTCTATTACCATCCAATCAATTTGGCTTTCGACGTGGTTGCTCTACTCGAGATAGCATTTCTCATTTGCAATTAGATATTTACAATTCAAATAAAATGGACAATCATTTTGTCGGTGTCTTCTTTGATGTAGTGGGTGCATTCAACTGTTAAAAAGTAATTGAACGTATGTTCATATTTATAATCTGCATATTAAGAATGTTTTTTACTCTATGCTACTGTCTGTCAAAAAACTGTCTGTGTTCTCGGGCCATGTAATTGTTTTTGCCCCGTTCAGCTTTTTAAATCAAATCACATTTTATTTAAATAATCACTGTATTTTTTCACCCAATATTTATGATTAAATATATGGAAAGTGATCCAGCTGTTTGAATCAACGAAACTCATCGATCCACGCTGACCTCCCAACAGGTTATGCCCCCAGGAGAAAACACGCTGTGAGTACTGCGCAAATTTCAAGAATCAAAACGATTAAAAACATATTACCAAGTGATTTACAATGTCGAGCGAGGGCGCGCAAGGGCCTCATGCCGCCTACTCATTCGACAAGCTGGACGGTGTGGCGAGCTACCACAATTGGAAATTCCAAATGAAAATGGCTCTAATTATGGAAGGGCTGTGGCCATGTATTGAGATAATTGAGGGAGAGGTAATAACTCCTGCCAAAGACCAAAGAGCGTTGGCACGAATCTGCCTATCTGTGAGAAGCAACTGCATCCAGTACCTCAGGTCAGTCACCACCGCAAAACAGGCATGGGACAAGCTGAAGGACGTTTTTGAGGACAAAGGGTTGTACCGAAGGGTCCTGCTGCTCCGGAAGCTACATAGATCGAATTACAACGACTACAGTTCCATGGGAGAATATATCGACGGGGTGATGACACTTGTACAGCAGCTTGCTGACATCGGCCGTGTCATCGAAGACAAGGAAGTAGCAGAATTACTACTGAGTGGGCTGCCGCAGGAGTTTGATGTGCTTGTTTCGAGTCTGGAGACCGCAAATGTCCTGGAAAATCTGACAAGCGAAGCAGTGCGAGCGCGTCTTCTACAGGAGGAGTTCCGCAAACAGAGCGACAACGGAGTCTCCGTACCCAGCGAGTCGTCCTTCGTGGTTTGTCACTACTGCAAGAAGCCGGGCCACGTAAAATCGAAGTGTTTTAAGCTTAAGCGTGATAACAAAAATAAAGGCAATAAAAAGCCAGTGCAAGCCTCCGCGCAAAGTGAAACATTTTTGGTGTGTGCCTTAGCTGAGTGTATAAATAGTGCAAACTGGTTAATTGACTCGGGTTGCACATCACATATGTGTAATAACAAGAACCTCTTTACGTCTATGAACACTAGTTTCACAAGTGAGGTTACTGTGGCTGATAATAATGTATTGCAATGCAAAGGGAAAGGTCATGTAACTGTTTCTTTTGATAAGTGTTCTAGAACCATAGAAAATGTCCTCTATGTTCCTAATCTCTCGGCCAATTTATTATCTGTAAGCAAATTAACTGATAAAGGATATTCTGTGATATTTAACAATGATAAATGTCATATTAAGAACAAAAACAAAGTATTAGCCTCTGCATCTCATATAGATGGTCTTTATAGGTTAGATTGTTCTGTGCCTAACTCTTCTTGTTCTCAGAGTAGTTTTGCGTCCTCATGCACCCTGCCAGGTAAAGTACAGGAGCAGGAGAGTGCTTTAGCAGCTGGTTCGGTGCCAGTGGATGTCTGGCACAAGCGGCTGGGACACCTGAGTCTTCGTGGTATGTGTGCACTTCGTGATAATCTTGCTGAAGGTGTAAAATTTCACAGCAGTCAGTTTGGAGATTGTATTCCGTGCATCATGGGAAAGCAAACAGTGAAGACCTTTCCTAAGGGTAGTACCAAGCGAGCTCAACGACTGTTGGAGTTAGTACACTCTGACGTCTTTGGTCCCATGTCCGAGCCTAGTTGGGGAGGAGCACGTTATCTGGTGACGTTCACCGATGACTACTCGCGGAAGACATATGGTTTCTTAATGAAGAACAAAGAGGAGGTAATGTCATGTTTTATCAAGTTTAAGCTTTTAGTGGAGAAACAGACTGAATGTTTGATTAAATGTTTACGGTCAGACAATGGCGGTGAATACTGCAGTGCAAAATTCACCAATTATTTATCTAGTCAAGGGATAGTCCACCAAACCACTATACCGTACAGTCCGCAGCAAAATGGTGTCGCAGAGCGATTAAATAGGACTTTAGTTGAAAAAGCGAGGACAATGCTTTCTGACTCTGGCCTAGGACCGCGCTATTGGGGTGAAGCTGTAATGACAGCGATTTATTTGAAAAATAGGTCCCCTACTGCTGCGTTGCCTGGCACCACCCCTGAGGAAGTTTGGACTGGTTCCAAAGTGAACCTTAGTCACTTAAGGGTGTTTGGATGTCGAGTATTTTCTCTTGTACCTGAAAGTAAACGTAGTGGTAAATTTAGTGAAAAATCTAAAGAATTTATTTTTGTAGGCTATTGTGATTATTCGAAAGGCTACAGATTGGTGGACCCCTGCAATCCTAAAAGGATAATTAAATCTAGAAATGTTTATTTTATTGAATTGACAAATAATGATAATTCTAATATAAAATATAATAATAATAATTTTATTAATTTGGACATGAATAATAATTCTAGTAGAAATAATGATAATATTGTTGGCATTAATCAGATTTTTTCTCAAATTTCAGACACTCCAGTGCAGGAGCCCTCTGTTGGTATTGAGGCCACCAGTCAGAGTGATTCTCTTGCTGGGGAGAGAAGCGAGTCTCCAAGCGTGGGGAAAAGCCGGTCTCCAGTGGAGGAGAAAAGTCAGTCTCCTGCTATAGAGAGAGGTCAGTCTCCTGCTGTGGAGAGAAGCCAGCTCTCTGATGAGTCTGACAGCTCGTTGTGCAATGACACAGAGGACACCGAGTTCATTCCTGAGATGGCTGCCAGTGGTCGTCCAGTGAGGACAACAAGAGGTATTCGACCCAAGAGGTATGATGACTATCTTTCTGATAGTTCTTTTCTCTCTCATACACCATGTTTTGATGAGCCCCAGTCTTATGATGATGCAATGGCTGGTACTAATAAGACTGAATGGGAGTCCGCGATGAAAGAGGAATATAATTCTTTGATTAAGAACGGGGTTTGGACGCTTGTAGACAGACCATTGAATAGAAATGTTATAAAGTCGAAGTGGGTTTTCAAGGTCAAACAAGACGCGTCAGGAAATTTTGATAAATTTAAGGCACGTTTAGTTGCACGAGGATTTAGTCAGAAACCTGGTGTGGATTTCGATAAGACGTTTTCACCCGTAGTTCGACATTCAACTTTGCGTATTTTATTCAATTTAGCTAATGAAAAAGATATGGACATTGACCATATAGATATCACTACTGCGTTTCTGAATGGATCCCTACAGGAGGAAATCTATATGGAGCAGCCTCCTGGATTTGAAATAGATGATAAAAAAGTATGTATGTTACAAAAAAGCATCTATGGTTTAAAACAAGCAAGTAGAGTATGGAATGAGACTGTACACAATTTGTTAACTAGTCATGGATATTCACAAACACATTGTGAGCCATGTGTTTATGTAAAAAGAAATAATACTAAGTCTACAATTTTGGCATTATATGTAGATGATTTTTATATATTTAGTAACTGTAATTTAGAAAAAGAAGCTCTCATTTCATTGTTAAAGAATAATTTTGAGATCAAAAACTTGGGATCTATCAAAAACTGTCTTGGCATCAGTGTGCATAGAGATAGAGATAGAGGTACTATTATTTTAAAACAATCAGAGTACATTAAAAGACTCCTTGTTCGTTTTGGCATGTTAGAATGTAAAGGTGTCTCTACACCAATGTCTGTAAATGATAAATTTGAAAAACCTCTTGAAAATAATGAGTGTAAATTCAATTATAGAGAACTGATTGGAGGCCTTATGTACTTAAGTGTATGCACTAGACCTGATATTTCATTCAGTGTGAGTATGTTGAGCCAGTTTAATAATAATTATGATCAAAGTCATTGGTTGGCTGCCAAAAGGATCCTTCGTTATTTGAAAAATACTTTAAATTATGGTTTGATTTTTACTAAATGTAAAAATGATAATTTAGAGGTGTTTGCTGATGCTGACTGGGCGAATGATCCTGTTGACAGAAGATCTTATTCAGGATTTGTAATTAAGATTGGTAACAATACTGTCAATTGGGAAAGCAGAAAACAACGTTGTGTTGCATTATCTAGCACCGAAGCCGAATACTTGGCTATAGGCGATGCATGTAAAGATGTATTATTCATAAAAAGTTTTTGTCATGAAATAACAGGTTGTAAAATTAAATGTAAGGTGCGTAATGATAATTTAAGTGCAATTAAGCTCTTGGAGAGTAGAGAGTGTCACAAGAAGACAAAACACATCGATGTTCGATATCATTTTGTGAAAGATTTAGCGTACAATGGTTGTATCCATGTAACTTATCTTCCTACAGACAGAATGATAGCAGACATTCTGACTAAGGCTCTGCCATGTAGTAAACATAAAGGTTTTATGTATGACTTAAATGTAAGAAATGTTTAATAGAGTTGAGCATGTATCTATATCCTATGTAAGTGTTTGAATGTAAATGTTTTTGTTTTAATGATAATATGCAGCTTAAGGGGAAGTGTTAAAAAGTAATTGAACGTATGTTCATATTTATAATCTGCATATTAAGAATGTTTTTTACTCTATGCTACTGTCTGTCAAAAAACTGTCTGTGTTCTCGGGCCATGTAATTGTTTTTGCCCCGTTCAGCTTTTTAAATCAAATCACATTTTATTTAAATAATCACTGTATTTTTTCACCCAATATTTATGATTAAATATATGGAAAGTGATCCAGCTGTTTGAATCAACGAAACTCATCGATCCACGCTGACCTCCCAACATCAACAACATCAATCTGCACATTTTGTGTGGTGAACTTCGTGCCCTTGGTATTCCTGAAAAAATTATAATATGGATTTTTAACTTTTTACATGGTAGAGAAGTATATGTTAAAGTTAATAAACATTTAATAGGGCCACGTTTTTCATACAAAGGTGTATGTCAAGGTGGCATCCTCAGTCCGTTGATTTATCTTCTTTATTTACATAGACTTAACATTGTACTTGGTCTTGAAGTGTCAAATTTGCAGTTTGCAGATGATTTGGTTATCTATGCTTCAGGTTCAGATATAAGTTCTGTTGAAAGTAATTTAAATACAGCTTTAACTCAGCTCAAGAACTATTTTGATTACCTAAACTTGAATATTAGTCCAGAAAAATCTAAAGTTATAGTGTTTGGAGAGTGTGAAACTGACCTACAAATTTATTACAATAATAGTGTTCTGCCAATTGTGAATGAAGTCAAGTTTCTGGGTATAATTTTTACAAACAACCTCTCATGGACTAAGTATGTTGATTATCTGTTAGGTAGAGCTAATAGAGCATTTAATTTTGTTAAGTCACTGTCAATTGCAGCTGATCCTAAAATTTTGCTTATGCTTTATAAATCTTTAGTACGTAGTCATTTTGAATATGGATTTTTATGCTTTGGGTCTGATCAGAGATTGGTTCACAAATTGGAGATTCTTCAAAACCACAATCTTAGATGTGTAACTGGCGCAATGAAGACAACTCCAATTAATTCACTTCAAATTGAGTGTAACACTCCTCCTATGAATATAAGATTTCAGTTTTTAAAATCTAAATACATTCTCAAGCTTTTATCTTTTGAAAATCATCCTTTATTAAAGAAAATATTATTTTATCATAGAGTATACAGTCCCTCTAATTCCGTAAATGTCCCCTATATATTTCATGACTTTTCTAATCTAATCAGTATTGATGATCAATATCAAATTGAGAAATGTAAAGGCAAATGGCCTTGTTATTCTGGTAATTATATCAGCAAATTTTGGCCCATCAACATTTATATTAACCGTGACATTAAGAGTAAAGAAGATGTCTATCAGTTAATTGCAGAGTTCCCTGGGTACAGGCATATATTTACTGATGGATCCAAAAATAACCGAAATGTTTCGCTAGCCATTTATATACCTCATCTTACTGTTGGACATGGAGTTCGGTTACCTGGAGCCATGACTATATTTACAGCAGAATCTCTGGCCATTTTAACAGCTCTGCAGTATATACATGAAAAAAATCTTGGGCACACAACTTGGCTTATAGCGACCGACTGCATGAGTGTTCTCATGGCCCTACAAAACCCGAAACTGGACGCCAATACCGGACATATTTTATATGAGATTCGGACATTATACGCTGATCTTTGTTCTAGAGGATTTACGATAAGTTTAATATGGACACCCTCCCACATAGGAGTAGCTGGTAACGAAAACGCAGATCATCTTGCAAGAGTCATTGTTGACATTGACATCCCAGAGACGAGAAATGTTGCCATACCAAGTTCCGACCTACTAACCAAATTACACGAACAAAGCACCTGTATTTGGCAAGAGAACTGGCAAGAAACACTAAGAACTAAAGGAAAATGGTATGCGAAAATAAATCAAACTATTGGTTCTGCGCCCTGGTTCACCAGATCTGCTATTCCTAAGAACAGGAAATTTTACACTACTTTAAATCGACTTAGATTTGGACATGGAAGATTCAATGCACATTTAGCTAGAATGAAAATTATAACATCGCCAGTTTGTATGAATTGTGACTCAGGAAATGATCAGACCCTAGATCATATAATTTTTGAATGCCCTGCATATGCCTTAGAAAGAATTCCTCTAATTGATGAATTATTGGAAATATATAAAACGCCAGCAAGCATCCCGCGCGACACTCAAAGTTTGCTGGAAAATTACAATACATACATACCACTGTATAAATTTATTGACGGCACTGGATTGGCAATTTGACCGTTCAGGGCAATTATTACAAGGATATGACACGGATATGACCTTATTTCACGATATGAATATGAAGAATACACGGAAATTACCTTATTTTACAATATGATTTTGAAGAATACACGGATATGACACTATTATAATACTGAAGACATGGCTCAGGCCTAAAACAAAATACTAAGGAAGTGGCTGCGGCCTTATTTACTTTTGGACAAGAAGGATGAAACTGAAGACGAGGCTTCGGCCTGACATACTTTTGGAAAAAAAAAGGATAAAACTGAAGACGAGGCTTCGGCCTTACTTTTAGACGAAAAGATGACAAGTACTAAAGACGAGGCGGTATGGTCCAAGACCTTAGCCTGCCCGAAAAGGGCGAAGGAAAAAAAAAAAAAAAAAAAAAAAGTGACTAGCTAATAAACACATGCGATTGTTCAGGTTATGGATGTCATGATTTTGCCTGCTTGACAATTTCTGAAAGTATGGAAAGGCACACAGAATTATTTTCTTACAATTTAGCTTTATCGCTCGTTTGAGGTTATTCGCATGGCGACCCTGCCAGTCGACTGGACGGCGTTATAGTTCTCCGTTCGAGGGAATCGCAGCAGCAGAAGTTGCCTAGACTTCGGTGAGCTTCACGTCACATCGAGTCACGGGCCATGGGGAGCACAACATCAAAGGAAGAAGTGTTCATCGCGCAGACGGCAGCGGGTGGTTCGAATGCCGCAACGGTTACACAGGAGCAGGTGACAGCCATCCAAACGGTGTTGTTATTTATTGCTGTATGTTTGGCACTTGTCATCGTTGGTGTGGCAGTCCGGATATATAAAAGGTGTCACCACAGTTGGGTCGAGGACCAGCTAAACCAGCGGGAGATTCGCAAGGCTGTGCAGATGGCCTGACCAGATATGGACGAAGTGACGTTCCCTCATCAAGAAGTAAGTGATTAAGTGATTCTGTTCGTAAACTTAAGTGTGTGTGATGATCAAGCGGTAAATTTAGAGACAATAGTATGCATATAATATATTAAGTTTAAATGGAAGTGGAACTAACGTCACTGTTCATACAACTAAAATTGTTAAGGGAAAATATTGTAAAATTGGGTCCTAGTAGGCGTCAAGGCGACAATTTTAATAAGAAAATAAGTGACGCGAAAGCCCTATACGATAAATTTAAGAGAATAATTTCAAGTTCGAGCAAATTTTCAGAAGAGTTAATACAGCTGATAATTAAAATAGAAAATTTGTATGTAAATACTATAAAATTCGAAGACATCGGCAAAGTCAAACTAGAGATGGCGGCGGAAAAAATTTCTTTAAAGACGGCGGTTAGCTTGCTACCGAAAATGAATGGCAATGAACAGGTGACCCAAGATTTGATTGATACCATAGGTTTATATAGTTCTATGTTAGAGGAGGCAGATAATACTCTTTTAGTAAAATTCGTTCTAACCACACGGCTTACCCAGGGGGCTAGGATTCGGTTGTCTTACAATTACGCAACAGTGGACTGTCTGTTAGCTGACATGAGAAAGCATTTAATAACAGTAGAGTCGGACGTGGCTGTGCAAACCAAACTAGCTCGCGCAAGGCAAAACAATAAATCGGTCGCGGAATTTGGTGCCGAAATAGAAAAGTTGATGGTCAATTTGACTATTTCTCAAGCTGGGAAGTTCGGAAGCTTATAAAATTTTGCAGCCATTGAACGAAAGATATGCGATTAGGAAGTTTGCCGACGGATTGCGTAATCAGCGTCTTACTACGGTTATAGCGGCGCGGAATTTAACTTGTTTAAAAGATGCTATTAGGGTAGCGGAAGACGAGGATTGTGCTTCGTCGTCGCAAGTGTTGACGTACCAGCGCTGGCCCGCAAGACGTGGTTTTTCATCAGGCATAAGAAATTGCGGAAATAGCCATAGGCGGCAGATTGTAGAGAATAGACCCGCGCAGCATGGAACAGCTGTTGAGCGATGCGATTCACGTTTTTATTATCGAATTTCTCAGCATTCCGGTTAGACAAGGCTTAATGAATATTACCACTGTAATCTAGAGACTATAGGGAAGAAATCAATATATGTTTCATTAATATATGCTTCATATACGTGGGTGGCCTGTTCTTCGAACAAAAAAAATTGTCTCCGTTAACTCAAAAACATTTGTTTAAACTTTGACCTTAAGGGGGATGCTCCACGAGACGGAATGGGAAGCCGTCGCCTCCTTCTGCGAAGCAGTCATGCTAGCGAAGGAGGTGGCGGAACGAGAGAGGGAGAGATCCTCTCTTCCCGGCCGCCGCGGGAGACGCAACGGGCGTCGGGGGCCACGTGGTGGCTACCGGCCACCGTAGATGCGGGCCTGTGGACGGCTGGCTATGGGCAATAGCTGGCCGTCCGGCCGTCTAACGACGACGACAGGCCGTGTCGACGGCGCGTTCGTGTTCCACGCGCGCCTCAAAGAGATGTCAGCAAAAGGAGAGGGGCCCGCAAGGGCCGAAGCCTGCCGGGGTTGCGGGCCTGTTCGAAAGAGATACCGCGGCCCCGGAACGTAAAAGGCGAGGAAGGAACATGGATGGTTTTTAGTCAGTAAGAGTCTGACACTCCCTCCCGCTCCGCCCAGAGTGGGGGGGGTCATTTGATGATTTCCCATCCTTAAAAAAAAAAAAAAAAAAAAAGGGGGATGCTCCAAGGTAGCCCGCGAAATACAAATTTTCTTACGATTTTGCTTTTTCCAGGGCAGTGCTAAGTTGTATGTTGATCGTACGGCTGCGACTGTAAGACGTATTAAGTTACAGAATTATAATCATCAAAATCATCAATTTTTCTCGGTCAAAGTCCTTCTTCGACTCTTATGAATTTGGAGGGTTGTATTGATGATTTTGAGAGGTGACCTGTTTTTGTTTTAAGATAATATACAGGGTGTAAACCACCTCATCACAAAGCCATTAACCAAGCATAGTAACTTTACGCAAAAAATATTGCTGAGAAACAACTTTTTTTTTAAGGTTATAAATCATGTTTTGTTTTAGAAATCAATGTAAAACACTTAAAACATTGTGCTGATGGATGGATTGAATAGTACGGAATTCGTAGAGGTGTATAATAATTCAAAATCTTACAAGAAAAACATGTATTAAAAAAAAACTTGTCAAATGTAAAAAAAACTTGTATAATTGTTATTTTTGTTGTTTTGTTTTGTGTCTAGATAATTAAAATTAGAAACAGGTATATTAGTTTGTGTTTATTAATATTTGCATGCTATTTTTATGGCGAAATGTGTCATCGCACTAAAAGCTTTTTTACCACCTTTTGTACCACATTTACTGCAAATAAATTATTTTGACTTTGACTTTTGACAAAAAGATGTAACTTTGACCCCCCATATCTCTGTAACTAGAAGGTTCCCAGGTATGGTGTAGAACAAAAAAATGATCGCAATGATGGGGAGATGACAAGTGCCTTTCGGCTTCGTGAAGAGGTGTTTTACACCCTTTATGTAGTTCTATTCCATGTATAATGATTGTGATATTTTCAAGTGATGTCTTTACAAGATACTAGATTACCGAGTGATTGAGTTGTGCATGATTTAGTGCTATATAGGTTCTATAAATAAAACAGACATTATTGATTGTATTGTTTTATTTCCTCACCACTCGCAGTCTATTAATTTAATATACACTATCATACAATAATACAAAGTATGTTACATTTCATACAATGTTTACAGTGAGAATTATTGACTTATCAGGGGGCCTAAACTGGGTGCTTTAGCAGTATCATCTTACGATAATAACATGAATTACGATTCGTAAAATGATCGCAAAGTGTGACCATTTTAAGAATTTCAACATTATTCATATTATTATCCTATAATGATTCTGCTAAAGCGGCCATTTTAGGCCCCCAGCTAACATCGAGATCCAATGATGGACGGATTATTAAAAGAGTTAGTATGTACAATAAACAAATTGACTAATTGAATATACAAATATTAATTTTCTTGTTAGTAAACTACTTACTTTATATTTTTCGCCTAGATTAGGCACATTACATTGTCATCAAATACATTGTTTAAAAGCGTGAAAATTTAAGGGGACGCGCCAGGGTAGCGTGTGAAATTCAAATTTTCTCACGTTTTATGCAATTTGCTGGTCCAGCAAACTAAAATGTATTTTCGGTACACTTCCTCGAAAACTGGTTCTTTTTGCACTACGATCAGGTTCAAAACGCAGTCTATTTCACACACGTGCGTTTTTGATATTTTTTCCACACGTGTTGCGACAGCAAAATGGCCACAGATACCTATACTCAGTCCAAATTGGTTCAATGCATAATTTCCGGCAAAGCGATCTACGTCTTTACGGGCGTAAACATTTTTTGAATATTCAAATTGTGTTTTTAAATTCAATATCATAGATAAACATGATTATTTAAAACTTATATTTAGTTTTATAAACCAATTAACATTTATTTGTGTTCTAAATTCAAAAATAAATATAAAAATATATTTTTTAAGTATTAGGCTGTATAATGGCTTAATAACTTTATTTCTCCTTCAACCTGGCGAAAGCAAAGCGAGGAAAAAAAAAAATCATAGTCTCGTAATAATTTATGACACAAATATTTTACATTCTTTTATTGTATTTTTTCAAACGTGTATTGAAAAACTTTGTTTGATACACGTGCACATTTGTTATTGCAGTTCTCGGCTCAAAAATACCCTCGCCTACGGCTCGTGTGTTAATACCGCCTCGTGTGCTAGTAACAAATATTCTCCACTTTTTTAAAATGTACTATTGTAAAGCCACTGTTGTTACGGTCGCGAATTATATTTTGTCCAATTTATTAAAGTCTGACACTGACCTGCAAATTGCATAAAACGTAAGAAAATTGATTGATTGGATTTCGCGGGCTACCCTCTTCCACTTTCAAGGTACGTAGATAAGCTCCTGTCTGGAGACTTAGCATTGTCCTTAAGGCGACTACATGAGCTAAACGCGAGTTTTATAATGCCTAAAAGTATATGATTCACTGCACTAAACCAAACCAGAAAAATATATGATATTCTTCAGGGTATATGCTAGTATCATAGTGTTTTGAAAAAACAATACGATTAATATTTTCCTCGATAAAAAACATCACGACTTATCTCTAAAAAAATCATTTAACGAGTAAAGAACATACTAAATACATGCGAACATTGTAATTTTTTGGCAAATAATTCTTTAAGCATCATAATTATTATTTAGTGTTTTATTTTTTTAGTCAAATTCATTGATTTTTTGTAAATCGATCGAAACCACTCATTTCATCTTTCATTCATCATTTCATCACCACGACGAAATGCAACCACTTTGTAGTGCAAGTTAATTATAACATTTATAACTTTATTCTAACAGTATTACAGGCGAAGTTTGAACCACAACAAATAGAGTTGCTAATTTAGCTCTTGTAATCGCCTTAACTGTTAATTTCACAATTTGCGACTTAAATTACAATCAATCCTTCGTATCAGTACTACACTATAGGTATGATGACGGCATTAAAAAATGGCAAATCTATTTAGTCCGTCAGTTAGAGTATTGGAAAATAATGGAAATGTAGTTTTGGTTATTGTATATCAATGAATATTGACATAGATAAAACGCATCAAAACTCGGAAGTAGGAGCTGATGACGTCAGAACTCACAAAAAATTAGGCGTGACGTACAAAAAATACGTGTCCATTATTTTCCAATACTCTAACTGACGGACTAAATAGATCTTGTAATTTTTTGATACTGCCGTTATGACTATTACTGTTGTTCATGAGCTTGTCTTCCCTTATCGCTGGATAGATGGCGTTGGTCTACGTTACTACAAGGAACAGAACATCACATAATTTCACTTGGACCTAATGGTTGTATTTGGAAGCTTATGCAAACGAAACTGTCAGCGTATGTGACGTGTGTTTTTTCAGGTTTTTTCAAGCGTTTGGGCTTTGGCACCCAGTAACGTAGTCGGATCAACGCCATCTATCGAGTTCATGGAAACTATTTTTCTTTTTAATTCTCGCTACACCAGCTACAGTTTGGTCTCGGGCTTGGCGGGTTGCTTGCGGCTGGGCTGTCGGCGCCTGCGCTCGCACACGTAGTCGGGCGGGTAGTACGCGTCGTGCGCAGCGCTCGCGAGCTGCGATGCCGCCGAGCTGTCGTTGTCATCCGCGCTGTCTACGTCACCTGGGACATGGACTGAACTTATACAACGTGTAAACTGTAAACTGAAACTTTATGAAGCAATCTTGAACGTCAAACTAAGTACGCGTTCTCACTATGTGGTGACGATTGATCATATTGTCGTTTAAGTGATCGGTGGAGCATGCGTATTTCATACAAACGTAATACCAAAATAATTTGTAAATCAAACTAGTGTGTATTTATTTCGATTGGATTACAGAATATCTAGGTTCTCAAATATACATTTTGAATGGACACTGATTTAAACTAGAGTTATGAGGAATATAAATTTTCTATTGAAAACTTATTTTTCTCATAACTCTTGTTTGAATCAGTTTACATTCAAAATATATATTTGGGAACTTAATTATTCTGTAATCCAATCGAAATAAATACACACTACCCTAGGGATATGCTTGATTTACAAATTATTTTGGTATTACGTTTTTATGAACGACCCATGCTCCGCCGGCCCCTTAAACGACAAGATAATGTGTCGTCACCACATGGTGGGAGCGCGTGGTACCACAGGTGGTACTTAGTTTGACGTTTTGATATTGCTTCGTTGACGGTTGAAAGCGCGGTGGCTTGTGTATTTAAATGTAGCTGTTTACATATGGGACGAAACTAGTAGCTTTTCTTCATGTTGTCCAACGATAAATTAATCGTCACGACATAGAGGAGACGCGTCTTAAAACTGCAAAAATGATTGTTGGGAATCGGATTTATTTTTGGGTTAAAAAACAACGGTAGGTCTCAACGTTACGCACTCAAACATCGTGCTGATGGATATATAAATAGTAGGTACACGAGTCATGGAGGTATTTCAATTAAAGTTTTAACATTAAAAAAATTGGGAAGTTATAAAACTTAAGAAGACGGGTATTTATCGCGAATTTACCTTTAATTTAATCCCGACGTTTCGACCGGATTGCACCAGCCGTGGTCGCGGGGAGCCGTGGTGCAATCCGGTCGAAACGTCGGGATTAAATTAAAGGTAAATTCGTGATAAATACCCGTCTTCTTAAGTTTTATAATGTGTTCTGATCGTGTAAGTTTAAAAAAGACAATTGGGAAGTTGTAACTTTGACCCACAATATGTCCGTTATAAAGTTAACACGAATGGTTAAAAAAAAACTCGCGCATGAAGGGTACCATCGTAGTAGAGGCCCCCTTTAATTTTCATTATTTGTTCTAACGGTAACAGAAATACATAAAGAAAGAAAGAAAAAAAATATTTACTTAACGTCAGTACACGATAATATTAAAAAGTTACAAAAAGGATAAAAATACATAGTATGTACTGTGTGCCTCACGGCCAAAAACGGCGCGAAAAAGGTCCATTTCAGCAATCATGCATGCTCGACCAGCGTCAGACAGGTGATGCTGTCTGACGCTGGTCTTCCAATGAACCTTGAGAGGGTTAGTGACAGACAGAAAACAGTTTCAAACACAATATATAAATAAATGGTTATACAATAAATAGTTATAGGATTAATTAATGAAATGTGTATGTACGAGTTCGTACTTATTAAGAAAATGTAAGTAATAAGTACATATTTGTGAAAAATTCAACTGTCTAGCTATCCCGGTTCATAAGATGCCTGGTGACAGACAGTAGAGTCTTAGTAATAGGGTCCCGTAAAAATACGATCGCCGAGAGCTCCAGGCTACACAGTATAAGTCACACTTACCATCGCTGCTATTGTTGCTGGGCACATGTGCGTCACGTAGCCGCGGTCGGCGGCGCCAGTAGCGGAACTCACGCGGCAGTGTGTACGAACGAGGTAGCGATATCTGTGGGCCGTTACAGAGTTCTTACAAGAATACAACAAACAATTAATGGTAATAAAAGGTTAATAATATACATAATACCAAAATAATTTGTAAATCAAAAATATTCTTAAGTTAGTGTGTATTTATTTTGATTGGATTACAGAGGTTCTCAAACACATATTTTGGATGTACAACAACGATTTGAACTGAGAAAAATATTTTTTCTATAGAAATTTTAAATTCCTCATATCTCGTCTTTATATTCATTGTCCTTTCTTTTGGATTTATCGTAGTTTTAATAAAATTATTCGTGTAGTTTCAGGAATGACACCTACCACTGCTTGTCTCTGCATCACCTAAACGTTGACTGATAGAGAATGCCATTGGCATTAAGTCCGCCTCTGTACTTTGTGTTTGTAGTGTTAAATAAATAAATAAACATAGATATTCTATAATACAATCGAAATATATACATGTCACCGTAAAATTGTCAAACACGTTATATTACAATATAACGTGTTTCTCTCTAGCGATATTGTAAACTCTCGAAATATTGTCAACTGAACATACGGAAGTATCTCTGCCTCCATAATCGGGACGGGTCTAATATAAAGTGTTTTGAGGTTAGGTTATATTAATCGGTATATTTCTCAGGAATGGTACATTATCTTTTCATGAGAGTGGTACCACTGGGCAAGAGGGACCCCTCCTTCCCTCCACACCGCGTGAGTTGACTACCATCGCATGCATTTCATGAAAAATAATGCGTTTTGTTGTAAGCAGTATGTTCATTTGACAATATTTCGAGATTTTACAATATCGCTAGACAGATTACAATATAAAAGATTGACAATTTTACGGTGACATACACACTACCCTTTGAATTCATGTTTGATTCTCATATTATTTTGGTATTACGTTTGTATGAAAAACGCATGCTCCGCCGGCCCCTTAACCAGTTAACGTAAATTAACCCTCGTTGGTCTAGTGAGCAAGGGCGACCGCTGAGCATGATGTCCTGGGTTTCGATTCCCAGGTCGAGCAGTGATAATGGGTTTTTTCCCTTCAGGAATTTCTCAGAAGCAGGTTGATGGCCCTAGGCTGGCTCCCTTTAACATGAGACTTAAACATAACTGGTAAAATGCGGGTGTACTATTAGATATGCCTACCCATCGGGGATTATATGCGTGGTATTTTATCATCATCTGCTTAGACTTTGCCCAACTATGTTGGGGTCGGCTTCCAGTCTAACCAGATGCAGCTGAATACCAGTATTTTACCTGGAGCGACTGCCTATCTGAGCTCCACAACCCAGTTAATACTGGGTAATACGATACCACTTGTTAAGACTGGTTGTCAGACTTTATTTGCGTGATATGCTATGTTATTTCATTAATCATCTTATGGGTTAACCCTTATATCAAATTATATGAGTTAACCAGGGACTTAAAAACACCTTCATGAAGGTTATAGAATTATAAGTGTTACATGTTGAATTGGTAACAGAATCAAATATGTAACACTTAAAAATGTGTTTTCAATGTGTTAACCCAAAACACTTACAAAAGTGTAACCGTAACATATCTGTAATAACAGATATAAAAGGTTTAACAGGTAAACACTGCGTTGCCATTGGATAGCCGAAACCTAGTCGCAGTCTGTTGTAAAACTGATTATTTCAGTTACACTTATTATCACTTATTAACAGTATAAAAGGTTACAGTTTGATTCGGTAACATTATTGTATCTGTTACATCTAAAAGTGTTTTTTTCTGTTGAAACTGTTTTAAAAACAGTGTTAAAAACACATTATTACGGTTACAGTTTGAGTCCCTGGAGTTACCCTCATAATACATGGGTTAACCCTTGTAATGTATGGGTTAACCATTTAAATATTGCTGATTATCGATTTTGCTGTTATCTGTATACTATAATGTAATTGTGTTGTTTCTGTTGGAGATCCAATAAATAAATAAATTAATTAGCCAGTTAACCCGATTAATCGGCCCTGTCAAGAACACTATCTCATTTACCTGGCTATCAATATCGCTGGGCGGTCTGGGTGTCTCCCGCGCAGGACCGTCGGGACTCGACTCCTCGCCGCTGCTTGCGCCGCCTTCCTCCTTCTTCCTGTTGCTACACAAACGTGCAAATATCAATCACTGTTCATTGGTTTATAATAATTATTATGACTACCTGCGGCCCGCGGTTTCACCCGCGTGGTGGGAATAAAAATACACTTAGGTGTATAAAAATAGCCTTCGATCTATTCTTAGACTTACCAAATATACACAAAAGTCATAAAAATCGTTCTATAAACACTGTGGCACGAGATTTTTATATATTAGATGTGTCAGTTAATTATTTCATTACGATTAAAACTTAAAATCAGATATCAGGCAGTAGAAAAAGCCGTCAAAATCGGTCCAGTCATTTCGAAGATTAGCCGGAACAAAGACAAAAAAGGTACCAAGTACCGTCTAGACTTTTATGAGTATACAGTAAAAAGCTGTTATTTTAAAATGATAAACAGACCCTTCAATTTTATTTATTTCTATAGACGTATGTAAATGAAACTCACGCATAGGGCGCTCCCCAATGGCAGCACACCTGTCTATTACACCCCTCTAGGTAATGCGGCGCCAGCAGTATCTCCGGTGTCCTGCATCGCTGCATCTTCCTCATGTTCTCTTTCTTCCCCATCGGGTACTGAAACCTCTCGCAGTTCTGGTTGTACCCACACCCCACCTCATTGTAGTTATTCCTAATATTCTCTATGCTTTGAACATTTAAAGCATTGTGTACATTATGTAAAGCAGAAACATATTCGTCTTTGCTCTCGTATTTAGGATATTGACCTCCGTCACAGTATCCGGAATACTCCCCCATTTGTCTATGGTCTTCTGAGTATATAGAGTTTTGAGCTATCCTAGGCTTATCTAGCCCAGTTTCATAGTTATTACTAACATCTGGCATATAAGTCCTAGGACTATTATTGAGTACATTTCTAGGACTGCCGCAGTTCGCCTCATAATTTCTATTTTCTAAGTAATTCGGGGATCGTAAAGGCGTTCGTGTAACATCGTTTCTCATGTTCGCCGGATTCTCGTAAAACGTTCGGGTGTTGTCGTATCTGTTCGGAAGTCTTCGGATTTTTAACGGATCGTTTAAATCTGCGGGGTTGTTCGAATCATTATTTTGGAAAGTGATATTGATATTGAAGTCTGGTTTTATTTCTGTGTAAGTGGGGTAGATGTTGCATATGGGGTAGTTTTGGTAGGAGTGGGTCATCTCGATGCTGGGCCAGGCTGGGGGCTCCGCGTGGGTCTTGGCGCGAGGGATGGGTTGGCGCTGCAGACTGCTGTAGATCTCTTCAGCCGCCACGGGGGTTGTCTTGGCGAGCTTGCCTTGTTTGATCTCTTCTTCTATGACGCGGAGCTCCGCGAGTTGTTTTTGTTTCTTCTCTTGCAGTTTCTGTTGGATGTTGACGCGTGAACCGACGCTTGAGCCTTCGTTTTCTGAAGAGCCACCCTGGAAGAAAATTGTGATGTTAGACCCGTTGTGATAATTAATTCCCGTTCGAATCATTAGACCCGGATTAAAAAAAGAGGTGCGGGAGAAGTGCAAGATACGACCAATCACAATAAAGAAGAGAGTCGCGGTGAATATTTCAACTAATTTCAAGAACATTAGTTGGTAAAGTCAGACAAGTAAGTAAGTCGGTTGCATCATTATCAAAAACAAGATCATAATGAGATCTTGATTTTGACATTCACGTTACAATTGATGACGCCAATAAACAGACACACAGATAGTAAATGCGCTAATGATCTTCAAATGCTTCAACAGATCCATCGAATGAACCTGAGAATGAAAGATCTTAATCAGGTCAGTTTCAAACAAAAAAGCCGCATTAAAATCGGTCCATTCGTTTGGCAGCTACGATACCACAAACTGCACACCTTAAACTTTTAACAACTTTCTTTTTTGTCGGTGGATAAAAGTAACTGTGGAAGGAGCATGTTTGGATGAGCTACACGAAAGATATGATATGTTGGTACGTTAATTCACTCACTTTGCTCGCTATGAAAACCCCGCCATCGCATTGGAGAATGCACAGTAAAAAGTTAAGCAGTAGTGTGACTCGGACGTGTCCTTGAATTCAATGCCTACTGTCAATAGGCGCTAGTGTTGCTACTATGGGGTACACTGTGTGGTTTTATGGTTAAGAAAATGGGGCGGCGCGTGCGACTCTCAGTCTATTCGCATCTTGGAGCGCTCGGTTAATAACGTCAGTGTTTCGGCCGTTCCTTTGGAAGCCAACCTACTGCTTATAATTTAACTGTGGGGAATGTGTGTTTGGATGAGCTATGAATATTGGTTGTAGTTACATGGTGGTTGTGTGCGGCAGGCAGCGGGCGGCGCCAGAAGGCGGCGGCGGGCGCGGCGGGCGGCGGGACGAACGATGTCGGCTTCTTCTTCTTGCGACCGTTCGCGGCGCTGCGGGGATAGGAGATGTGTGCAGTTAGCATTGTAAATACAGAGTTGAAAGCACTGACGCACAGACGGTTACTACGTAAATTATTTTGACATAGATTATTGAGCGGTTTTCATTTAAAAAAAACCTGCTGTAACCTACAAAAGTGCAATAGCTACCGTCAAAATGTCTAGAACGGCAGATTTTTCAGGTATTCATTTAGGTGTCACTTAATATTGGTGAGCAAATAAAGAGAGGCCCATACCCAGCATTGGGTGAAATCTTTTTTTTTTTTTTTTTTTTTTTTTTTTGTTTTGGCGTTGCACTATTCGTGCTTATTGCCACTGACAATACTTTATTTGGTAACAAAACGTAAGAATCAAGTACTCGCGAAATTATAAAATATTACAACGGGAAATTTGGAAATGGAAAGGAGATTAGTTGTTATGTATAAAAATAATAAAAACGTTAAAACAAGGTAATAGTAAAGAACTATACCTAATACAACAGAAAACTAACCATTTAACGCCACCATGAGCCTAACAAAAAGGCCGACTTGGTGCGTAAACTAAAAACTACATGGTAAATTACTTATTTACAGTTTATAAATTAATGTTTAAATAGCTATATCATTATTTACAAGGAATAGAGCTAAGGTTTTATAAATATCTACTTTAAAATTAGATAAAATACATGAGATAGAAGTGGGTAAAGGGACTCGGAGGGAAACAAGACTTTGAAAAAGTGAGGAGTGGTCATAAAGGGGGCAGGAAAAAATAAGGTGGTTCAGATCTCCCACTTCAGCGCCACATTCACACGCAGGGTTTTGCACAATACCAAGCCTGGCAAGATGAGCAGGAGTGCATACGTGACCCAATCGCATACGTATTAATATTGAGGTAATTTTTTTGGTTAGCTTGTACTTGCCAAACCAAGGTTTAACAAAAATGGATGGTTGAATAGTACGATAAAATTTCCCTTTCACTGATTGCTCGGACCAAAGCTGACCCCAGGATTCCTGTAGATAAACCTTGGGCAGAGCTGCCAGATCTTGGGAGTTATTTTTGTACGGAAAAACGTCTCCACAAAATACGGCATCATTAGCTAACTGATCAGCTCTCTCATTACCTAGAATGCCACAATGCGAGGGTATCCATGCAAAATGTACTGAATACCCCTTAATAGAACACCTATAAAGGAGTTCACGAGTTTCAAATATAATATAAGGATTATGAGAATAAAAAGGGAATTTGGCCAAAGATTGTAAGGCACTCCTTGCATCAGTTAAAATGAGTGAATTCCGTAAGCCCATCATAAGTATATATTCGACAGCTTTGAATAGACCGTAACATTCTCCCGTAAATACAGATGATTCGGGCGGGAGCTTTATTTTTTGGACGATATTAAATTGGGAGTGGTACACACCTACTCCCACACATGAGTCTCTTCCATGCTTCGAAGCATCTGTAAACAAGAGCTGACAGCCCTTCCAGTCTCTATCTATCTATCTATACTTATAATAAATCTGTAGAGAGGTCAATTCTGTACATGAAATATATTTACAAAATAACTATCGGGGGGTGATTAGTGATCGATACTGATGCCAAAAATGCAATCAGTAAAATTTTTGTCTGTCTGTCTGTCTGTCTTTCTGTCTGTCTGTATGTTATTTATAGAAAAAAAAACTACTCGACGGATTTTAACGAAACTTGGTACAATTATTCTACATACTCCTGAGCAGGTAATAGTATACTTTTCATCACGCTACCATTAATAGGAGCAGAGCAGTGAAAGGAAATGTTGGGAAAACGGGAGAAGTTACTTGGTTTTTTTAGCTTCCGTCGCGTGTGCAGCCTTAATGGTTAAAGCTACATAGAAATATAATATAATATATAACGGAAATATTCCACATAAAATTATATAAAAAATATCCCAAGACAGCATATGTCTATCTTTTATAGTTGACTCACAATAACACGTGTAACTCCCGATAGCTTAGCAGTTCGGAGATTTGTTATTATTATATTTGTTTACTCTTACGTTTATAATATTCTCACTCAACCCCAATTTTGAAACTTCACGCGGGCGAAGCCGCTGGCAGAAGCTAGTCCATAGTAAAGTTGAAGTTAAGGTTATGACATACGTCATCTCGATAAATGTTAAGGTTATTATGTATATTTGGTGACATAATTAATGAACTGTAATTACAGTGAAATATTGAAAGGAATTGAGATTGGTGACAGGGAGCTTCAATTAAATTGTATTTTCTGAAGCTTTTAACTAAACACGGAGTATCTTTTTTGTGCCTCCAGTAACTGGATGAAATAACTTCTTCAGAGAGAATGGAAAGTTTATTCCGCAAAGGATGATGTGTAAATTGTAAACACCGAGCTATAAATCTATCAGATAGAAATTGACGTCGTAAATGTAGTGGAGGGTCTCCACATTCCACCTGAAGACAATTAATTGGACTACTTTTCATTGCACCTGAAACCACTCTAAGTGCTTTAGACTGAACATTGTCCAGTTTTTTAAGACCAGCAACATTTGCAGGGTCAAGCAAAAAAGTCCCATAGTCCAATACGCTTCTTATCAAGGTGTTGTAAAGTAGTTTCAATGAAAAAGGATGTGCTCCCCACCAAACACCAGCAAGACATCTAATTATGTTAATATGACGATCACATTTAGCAGCTATATAATCACAGTGTGGTATACCAGTAAGATGTGAATCCAAAATAAGGCCTAAAAATTTAACCTGGTTTTTTACGGGCATGGGAATGTCATTATAACTTACTGTGACATTAGGAGGCTTACCCATTCTAGTAAACAATACAATGTTGCTTTTATCAATTGACAGGTGTAGACCATTGGTTTCCAGCCAAGTCTTCAGTAAGCTTAAAGAAGAGGTTAAGGAAGTACAAATATTTTCAACAGAATGACCAGATAAATAAAGAAGTAAATCATCTGCATATTGAAGGACTTGTACTGACTTATTTAGAGAGGGTTCCAAATCATAAGTGTAAATATTGTAAAGAATCGGACTTAGTACTGAACCTTGAGGGAGACCTTTCCATACTAACCGGGTAAATGTACACCCTTCCATATGAAGATTTAAAGATCTCTCTGAAAGCATATTAATTATGAAGTTAGACAGCATTTTTGGAACTTGTAATAAATTCAGCTTTTGTTCTAGGATTGATACCAGGACATTATCGTAAGCTGAGCTAATATCGAGGAAAGCAGCAATTACAGAATTATTAGAAGAGAAGGCTAAGCGAATATCAGTTGTGAATACACTAAGGCTGTCCATCGTACTTTTACCCTTCCTAAAACCAAACTGTGATGTGGCTAGCAAGTTTTTGCTTTCCAAATACCACTCCAAACGATTCTTAATAAGATGTTCAACGATTTTAACCAGAACTGTAGAAAGTGCGATTGGTCGATAAGAAGTAACATTAGAAGAAGGTTTGTTTGGTTTCAGAATGGGAATAATTATTTGAGACTTCCAACTTGATGGAATGTTACCAGATATCAAAGCTGTATTGATGAGGTTTAAATATATTAAAAGAACAGAGTCAGACAGATTAGCTATAAATGAATATGGTATACCATCTTCACCAGGAGCTGAATCCTTAACATGTGAAAGGACTCCTTTCAATTCACTTAGTGTGAAGAGAGAATTCATTTAAGAATTGGGAATAGGGACATAGGGGAAAAATGTAAAGATCTCTGTTCTGGGGCTGAAGGAGGGGCTAAATGATCCATAAACTGATTGGCTAATTCTAGTGGTAGTTTTGAGGCTGTTGTGTCACTAAATGCTGACCTGAATCGCCTAATATTTTGCCATACTAGGGATGCGTTAACTTCTGGCGAGATGGATGCACAGAATCTTTGCCAACCTTCAAATTTCTTTTTTCTAAGGAGTTTGCGAGTTGTACGTGCAGCTTCTTGGTAGATTTCAAAATTGTGACGAGTCATAGCATGACTATAATTTTTCTCTGCTTCTTTTCTTTTTTTAATGGCCTGAATGCACTCAGCATCCCACCAAGGTGGTGAAGGAATTTTGCCTGAAGCACCATTCTTAATAGGGAAAGTATTATCTGCCACCTCTATTAAAATGTTTGTTATTTGATTAGATAATAATTGAGGATCATGTATTTGTAAGGAATTAGATATAGCAAGGATTCTTTCTTCTACATAATTTTTGTATGTATCCCAATCTGCATTTTGAAGTCTATACTTTAAACGTGGAGTTGGATTACAAACAGCCGGTTTTTTATGTGGAAAAGAAATTATTAAAGGGTAATGATCACTACCATAAGAAGACTGTAAAGGAGACCAGGACAATGTCGATGCTAAATCAGGTGTGCAGATTGAGAGGTCAGGGGCACTTACTCCCTCATCTGGATTCGTTTGGCGTGTTGGGAGATATGTATTTAAAATACACAAATTATTAGAGTCTAGGATTTCCAATAACTTTTCCCCATAGTAATTGGAACTAGAACTACCCCAGGACTGATGTTGAGTATTAAAGTCGCCCATTACCAAAAATGGTTTAGGTAAAACTGAAAGGAGATTACTTATTTCAGAAAGAATATTTACAGTGTGACGAGAATAATATATACATACTAAACAGATTTTATTTACAATAGCAGCGACAGCAAAAATATCGTCGCTCGTTGGAAGAGGAAAACTATGAAAAGACAAGTTATTTTTAATAAGTATGGCGACACCGCCATACCCATCGCTTCTGTCTGTTCTTAGACACGCATAACCAGGAATTCTAAAAGAGAACCCTGGTTTAAGCCATGTCTCACAGAGAGCGACTGCAAAGGGATCGTATTTGTTCAATATGTAGGACAGATCAGATTTTTTATTCACTATACTGCGACTGTTCCACTGGACAATCCTGGGTAGATTTGGATCCATTATGATTAAGGTTAAATAAGTTAGACAGAGTGTCAATTACAGTGGCAACGTTGGACGGTTCAATATTATTATTTTTAGACAAGGTATTAATTAACAGGATTATTAAATTTAAAATTTGAGTCTCATTATTATTTGTTGTTTTATTTTGGAATGCAACACCATTCCCTGATACAGAAACTTCATTACTGATCAATGCCTGATGAGCTGCCCGGTCATACCCCTTAGTTGTTTTTGGGGGATCCCGAGGTTTGAGGAATACCGTTTTTCTTTGAGAGGAGACAATTGATGTGTTACGTGACTGGGGCGAAGATTGTGTATAAAAAGGATTTTTAGTGGTATGTGATGGGGCAGATGTTACCACATCTGCATACAATTTTGAGATTGGTGGATGTAGTTGCGACGCTTCAGCATACGACACGCAGCTATGGGACATGTAATGCTTAATTGATTTTTGTCTCTCAAATTCTGGGCATTTTTTATTGATGGCGTAATGAATGCCACCGCAATGACAGCATTTACTATTGCTCTCGTCTTCAATGCTGCAAGTGTCAGCAGAATGTTTCTCCCCACACTTGAAGCACTGAGGGTTCGACCTACATTGTACCTTTGTATGGCCAAATCGACAACAATTAAAACATTGAATTGTAGGGAATGTATACAATTCCACTGGCATGGAATTGTAACAACAAAACACACGTTTTGGTAGAATTTGTCCATCAAAGGTGAGCACGACTGTTTGGGATGGTTTCCACACAGGGGTCGGTTCGTGTACTTTATAATTAAGACGTCTAGCCTTTATTACTTTCCCGCATCCAGCGGGGACGGATATATTTTCAATGATTTCCTCCGGAGACCATTCGGTAGGTACGCCTTTTATAATTCCAATCCGACACACATTAAAAGATGGAACAAATGCCCTTTTTTTTTTTTTTTTTTTTTTTTTTTTTTTTTTTTTTTTTTTTTTTTTTTTTTTTAGGATGGGAAATCATCAAATGACTTCTCCCACTCTGGGCGGAGCGGGAGGGAGTGTCAGACTCTTACTGACTAAAACCCATCCATGTTCCTTCCTCGCCCTTTACGCTCCGGGGCCGCGGTATCTCTTTCGAACAGGCCCGCAACCCCGGCAGGCTTCGGCCCTTGCGGGCCCCTCCCCTTATGCTGACATCTCTTTGAGGCGCGCGTGGAACACGAACGCGCCGTCGACACGGCCTGTCGTCGTCGTTAGACGGCCGGACGGCCAGCTATTGCCCATAGCCAGCCGTCCACAGGCCCGCATCTACGGTGACGCCCGTTGCGTCTCCCGCGGCGGCCGGGAAGAGAGGATCTCTCCCTCTCTCGTTCCGCCACCTCCTTCGCTAGCATGACTGCTTCGCAGAAGGAGGCGACGGCTTCCCATTCCGTCTCGCTCCGGACCATGGATTGAACCAGGGCCGGACGCGAGAGGTCGCCGCCGCCAGGAACAAATACCCTCAAGTTTTCTTTGGCCAAACTTGGATCATTTATAAAAGAGTTTGCATCTACGTAACGGGAGAAGCTTAGTGAAATTCGGTTGCGACCAATGCGTTTTAGTGAACCGTTAATGATGTTGTTAAATCTGCGTTTTTTTAAAAAGTGCCCTAAAGTTATTGGGTGTAATGTTTGAGCCGAGTTATTTGTATCAACATTTTTTTGAATGTGTACAACGTATGGCGACAGGTCTGTGGCTTCGTACAAAGCCCTAGCAACCTGTGGCGCCTTCTGGGGAAGATCTGAGTTTTGAATTTCAGTCTGGGGACCATCCACAGAACGTGGAGTGGCTTTTTGTTGAAATAAATTGACTGTGCCGGTACGTTTGTCATTATTTTTGGACTATGAAGTTGAAGTTGTCATTATCACAATGACAATTTGATTCATTATTACTTGTCCCTGTTGTTCCTGATGAGCGCCCATTTCGCCTTCTTTTATTACAATGTTTAAATACTTTTCGAGGCGCTCTAGCCCTTTTCCGCTCCGATCGGTTTAAGGACGAGTCCGTATCCATACTGGATTCGTAAACAGTGATATTATGCCCGACCGAGGGAACTGTGCCCCCCGGATCAGGCGGTTCATTATCCATTGTGGCCACTGGCCAGAAAAATAAAATAGAAAAAACTTACCCTAAATGAAGAACTATATCTAAAAACCATTATATCAACTAATCTAATGAATATTTACATATATCTACACAACTTATCTCCAATAGCCAACGTTTTTTAATATTTTTGTGAAAACGAAAGAAAAATCACGCCCGCCAAATTCGATGATTGGGGTGAAATCCTGTGAATGATAATGATGAGAAGCATAAGGGTGCATTCCGTTTTAGAAAATAATCACTCACAGCGCTCACATCAATATTTTGCGTTCCGATTTAGATTTCACGATTATGACAGCTAAGAGCTGTCATCAGGTCATTTGACAGCGCTCACGGTGATATTTATTTGGGGCATGGTCGGTGTAATCGCAAGATGGCGCATGTTTTGACGTCATCTATGACGATTCAAGGGACATTAATATCGCGCTCACGGTAATTCGGAACAGGTTTATGGACGCTCAAATCGTTTACAGCCTAATTTGGAACGCGGCCTAAGTATTAAACCTTAATTAAACGGTTAGCCATGCGATCAAATACGAAGGAAAAACGAAGCTGCATATTTACCTGTTACTGACTGGATTTGAGAATCGACAATTGAACACTCCCGGTATCGTTGGGTTGTCTACTTGATTCGACTGCTTGCCTAGAAATAAAATACACTAATAAGCCTCATCAGTGACTGAAACCGTGGAGTTAGTTTCTGATAATGTATTAATACTCTTTTCATCCCCCCATCTCGGAAAGAGTATTTTTGCTCTTCGATATCTGAGTACAAAAGCCGTTTTTATCGTCATGAGGGTAAAGTAAATTTGAATTTAGAACATCGTGTGCACTAAGCATGTGAATTCAAAACATCATTAAACCTATTTACTTCTACCTCTATGGTGCCGAATTTATCATACATTTTTTTTTAAATTTGTTTAGAACTCAGACTCTGAACCTTCTTGGTGTGCTTTTTTAGTAGGTATGTTTTGCGCGCGCCATTTTCTTTTCGCGTCATATTGTTAACACCTTAGGTTAAAAACAAGGAATCCTACTTGAAAACAAGTGAAAAACCTAAAATGACCACTCATTATCTAGCGACGATGAAGTTTATTTGACGCCAACAGAATTAACTGAATTTGTTAATAATGCGCATTTTTTTGCGTTTATCCATTTCCTCACTGAGGTGGGATGAAAAGTTACGTGTTGCACTCGAGTGCAAAGATTTTTCACCTCATGCTCTTTAGATTCCCTCGCTAACGCTCAAGATTCTAAGTTTTGTATCACTCGCTTCGCTCGTGACTCCATTTTAGAATCTTTCGCTTGCTCGGTCATCGAAATTGAGCACACGGTTAAAAAGCAACTTTCCTGTATAACAAATAACTATTATTTTTACTTCTTTACATCAGGGGCCTATTAATCGGGCTAAAAGATTATACAGAATAGATACAACCCAACGATCACGAATCCGGACAGGCAGATGATCATTTTGAGCAGAGCGCGTTAGCGAGGGAATTAAAAGAGTACGAGGTGACAAATCTTTGCACTCGAGTGCAACACGTAACTTTTCATCCCACCTCAGCGAGAAAATGACTGAACGCAAAAAAAAACGCATTATTAACAAATTCAGTTAAAATAAGGCGTCAAATAAACTTCCTCATCGCTAGATAAGGAGAGTGGTCATTTTAGGTTTTTCACTTGTTTTCAAGTTCCTTGTTTTTATTATTGTACCATGGTTTTTACCTAAGCTATGACGTGAAAAGAAAATGGCGCGCGCAAAGCTCATTAAAAAAAGGACACCAAGAAGGTCCCGAGTCTGAGTTATTAACAAACTAAAAAACGTTGTATGATAAATTCGGCACCATAGAGAAGTCAATAGGTTTAATGATGTTTTGAATTCACAAACTTAGTGCACACGATGTTCTAAATTTAATTAACTTTATTCCTCTATAATTGGATCGGATAAAAACGGCTTTTGCACTCGGCTATCGAAGAGGAAAATAGTTATTTGTTATACAAGAGTGCAAAGTTGATTTTTAACCGCGTGCTCAATTTTGATGACTGAGCAAGCGAAAGATTCTAAAATTGAGTCACGAGCGAAGCGAGTGATTCAAAACTTAGAATCTTGAGCGTTAGCGAGGGAATCAAAAGAGCTCGAGGTGAAAAATCTTTGCACTCGAGTGCAACACGTAACTTTTCATCCCACCTCAGCGAGGAAATGAATAAACGCAAAAAAAAATTGCGCATTATTAACAAATTCAGTTAATTCTGTTGGCGTCAAATAAACTTCCTCGTCGCTAGATTATGAGTGGTCATTTTATGAAGTTGGATTCCTTGTTTTTAACCTAAAGTGTTAACAATATGACGTGAAAAGAAAATGGCGCGCGCAAAACATATAAAAAAAATACACCAAGAAGGTTCCGAGTCTAAGTTCTCAACAAATTAAAAAAAAAAAAAGATAAATTCGGCACCATAGAGGTAGAAGTAAATAGGTTTAATGATGTTTTGAATTCACATGCTTAGTGCACACGATGTTCTAAATTCAAATTTACTTTACCCTCATGACGATAAAAACGGCTTTTGCACTCAGATATCGAAGAGCAAAAATACTCTTTCCGAGATGGGGGGATGAAAATACTCTTTCCGAGATGGGGGGGTGAAAAATGTATTTTTGGACATACCATCTTTATTTTGTGATGAAGTGTTCGTGCTATTCGTTCCTTGTTGATGTTCGCCCAGCATGTACCCCAGTCTTCTTACGTGAAAATATCTGTGAAGAGAAACATTATCGTGAACTGGGTTGTTGGCGACAGGCAGGCCAGTCGTTGCATGTCAAATACTGGTATTCAGCGGCAAAATTTGACAATAATCATTTAAAAAATTCGAACCATTTCATATTTTTATCGCAACTACAAAATTGGACCGATTGAAAAGAGCACGGAATTTATGGAAGGAAGAGGATTCGGGGAATCCGCTTCCTTTGAATGGTATTTTGTAGCGACTGCTGGCAACACCGTTTATACTGACTCGCGGGGATTCCCTGTATTTTGTAGAGGTGTGTGGGAGCCTTGAGGCAAAAACGTTTCAAAATACGAACACATGAATCAATCACAGAATACAGAATAGTGTGAAACCTGAGGTTACCCAAGCGATATACGTTCAAGCTCATTTCTGTTCTGCAATATTTTGCTATTACTTACTACTAATTTGCTTTGAAATATTTGTCATCATTGATCGGATCGAGGAGGGTTAGTTGGAGCCACAGTACCCAGCAGGGTGGCTGGTAGCATCTGTACACGTGTCAGTGGAGTGGTGTACTGACCGGTAGTAGATGAGCATGAAGGCGATGCCGGCGACGAAGGATGCGGCGGCGGCGGCAGAGAGCGCGGCCGGGCGCTGTGCGCGACCCGACCAGCACCACGCCGTCACCAGCAGCCAGTTCTCCACGCACATCACGCAGTAGAACGTTACCTAAAAGTAGGGACGCAAAAAAACCTGCTTCATTATACCTAGCTAATAGTATTATCTCTTTAAAAAAAGTTATTTATTCAAATTAGGCTGATAATCTGCACTTTGAACTTCAGAATCTAGAAAAAGACAGTCTCCAATAAGGCCCGCCCTTAGTGTTTTAGCTGGTAAGGAATGGCGGAACCACAGTACAAATATCAGTAGTGACAGACGGACAAGAAAGTGATCGTATTAGTGTTCCTTTTTCTACCGAGTTCCAAAAAGAGGTGGTTCTCGATTCAACTGTATTTCTTTTTGTGTTTGTTACCTCAGAACTTTCGAAAGCCGGTGCCTCCCGTGCCCGTGTGATCCCATTAAATTTGGTTAAGATCTGATGCTGATCTTCGGAGATATAAATGAAACTCTTCAAAAATAGACGGCAAATCTGCTTGTTTACACAACATTATGACAGAACATCACGCCTGTATGCTCTGAGGGGGTACGCAGATGTGCACAATACTCCCAGATTTCGACAGGTGTGTTAAGTTCCATTTATTAGGGATAAACCTATTACCGTGACATGTATTGTTTTTTTTTTAAAATTGAATTCGAAAGGATGTACTTCAAGGGTAGTTTTATTGTTGTTGCTTCCCAGGTGGTCCCATAATTCAAACGAACATACTGGTTACATTTTACGAATTATACTCATACTAGTAAGCTAGTACTCATACTGTAAGCTAGTACTCATACTGTCAGCTTGTACTAACACTAGCTAGTACTAATACTAGTAAGCTAGTACTAATACTGGTAAGTCAATACTAATATAATGTTCTCATAAGCTTACCATCTTCTGCCTATGGTTGAGCTCCTGCAGGTTGACGTACGCAAACACGTACACGAAGGCGATGAGCGCGGACAGGTACGCCTTGCGCGGCCGGCTGATGCGCTCGCCGTGGAACACGTTCTTAGGAGATATCAGCCACAGAAACATCGATAGCCAGTGGAGACCTGGGTAACAGGGTCACAGATTTATACAAAGAACAACATTCGTTATGTTGTGTTATGAAAACATGTTGTTAAAGCACACAAAACGAAAAGGAAACAAGTTAGGGAATATAATGGGTGTACAAAAACTATTGCGATTTTTTTTTGTTCTGGTCCAAACTAAAGTAACTAGAAAGTTATGGAGTTATTATAGTCATACTTCTTACTTTTTTACCAATAGGTATTATTTAATACTTTTTTTTTCAATGATATAACTTTTGACCTGGGCCTCGATTCTGCTATTACGATAGTGTCAGAATAGGCGACCATTGAAGTCACAATGATCAAGTTCTGTCAAGTTTTGACAAGTTTGGTAATCTACTAATTTAATGGCGTCATTAGTTTAGTGGCGAGTTGAGTGGGTAGTAGTGGAGACGCTGTTTCGTCTCTGAGTATTTTAAATCGTAAAAATATTTTAATCGCATATAAACAAGAAGTATCGATTGAAACGTAAATATAATAGAGTAAATAACAAGTACAATTGTTATCTGAGTGTTACGTGGAAGTCTAGTGTGTAAAATACAACTTTCAAATAAGGTGAATACAGGTGTTTACATCTGAGACTACGACCAAGTCCCTAACATTATAAAAAAAAAAAAAACACCTTTTTATAATAGACAATAAGTGCAGTGAAAATATCATTAAATAAAAGTGAAACAATTAACTATTTACAAAATAAAAAGTGTTTGTGACAACTTAATAAAACTGGCGGTTGCGGTAAAATTATCTACATATTCAAATGAGAGTCCCAACGATCGTTTTAATTTATAGAACGACTAAAAACGGATCATTTATTTCATCACACTCTAGTAACTGTTAGTTGGCGCAGTGGATACGACGGCGGCCTTGTGCGCACGGCGCGGCGGCGTCTCGAGTTCGATCCTGACATACGTCGTACACTTTTTGTGTTTGTAAAAGCGTTTGTCACATAACTCTCCACGTTGCCTTCCGGACTTACCAAAAACACAACAGTTTGGTGTATAATACGTGACACAATAATAAAGGATAACAATAACCAGCAGAATGTAACATTCAGGCGAATAAGACGATCCATATCGTTCCACGAAATGTCTAACACAACTATATTTGACTCAACAATGTTAAGTTTACCGGACACCTCTATAAATACGCACAAATCCTGTTGTGAAGACCTCCGAAACAAGGTTGAGACATTAACAACAAACCTTCCGGCGTAGCATGGCGTTCTATCTCTACTCTACCAAGACTCGACAAAGCTCTTTTCCATACTGACAATCGACAAAATGACAGATAAATGACAGATTTTCGAAACACCTCTACCGTCCTTAGCATGGCGATGTTTGACATGTGGAAAAGACAGTTCTCTAGTCTCTAGCGACAAAAGTCTATAACGTCGAGCATGGCGATATTTTTTGTCTACTTTTGACAGTTGTTGTAGAAATCGTTTCTTGACTTCTAATGTCAAAAAGTCTACAACACATCAGACCTAGACAAGCGGGTTTTTACAAAAACATATTATTTTTTTGTACGCGATTTGGTGAAAAACATGTCGAGGTCCTACCGTCGCCATTTCCTCAGTTTCTATGCTGAGGAAAATGAAGGGAAGGTCAAAAGGAACGCTGTACTAGCGCTAACCGGGGCTTTCAATCTCTCGGAAAACGAGTTCCTCGAAAACTATATACTTAGTAGGTAACCAAATAGATGGTGCAATATCTGTGCCAGGAGCTGAGCGTGGATCTGTTTCCTTACACATCACATGGTCTGCCCTGTTCTCGTTAAAGTAGGTAAGTTCAATCCAGTAATTACGCCTTCCAATCCAACTAGTTAGGTAGGTATCTTGTAAAAATAATGGGCAATCTTATAAGTGGATCAAAGTTCTGCTGACAGGATATTACCAAAGGGGTGTTGGCTAAGACCAAAACATTTGTATTGGCCAAACTACAATAAGCAATTTTTAATGCAATTTGTTGTTACAATAAACACAAAGTCAGTTAATTTCCCTCATAAAAACCCAAGTTTGAGTGGCCCGAGTTAGATAGTGTGATAGATATTTAAGTTCTGTTGTTTCAGGCTGAAACCGCGATGGATCCTGTACCCGAACACTAAGGCAGGAAGGCAGACTGTGGCAACTAGGTACCAGCGAAAGTTCAGCCTCCCAAGACATATTGGGAGCCATTAACTCTACCCATGTACAACTCTGTTACATTGCGATAATGCGAAAATCCAAACTAATATTATAAATGCGAAAGTAACTCTGTCTGTCTGTCTTTCTGTCTGTCTGTCTTTGCTTCACGCCTAAACTACTAAACCGATTTGTGTGAAATTTGGTACAGACATAGTTTGGAACTTGAAAAAGGACATAGGATAGTTTTTATTACAAAAAATAAAATTAAAAAAAAAAATTATTCCGGACATACAGCGCCATCTATTGGTCAAGAGTCGGCAATGTGAGTAAAACCAAAAATCTGCCGGAAGTCACTATTCCACGCGAACGAAGTCGCGGGCAAGAGCTAGTAAACATATAAACTACATCTTTCCAATGTTTCATTATTATTTTTGAAATCGAAAATTCACTTTGTTTGTCATTATAGTTAGAGAGCCGACGATACTAAACCTTGTCTGATAACGACTCCCAGACTGATTATGTACTTAGAAAATACCAACACAAATCTGAAAGATTATCAATTTCTGTGAAAGAAAAAAGACTGCTGCGTTTTCCAAACAGTGCAGAAAGTGATTGCTGCAGCCCACTGCGCGTTTTGTCAGCAATCACTTGGTTCCTGTCGATTTGTACTGATTAAATACACGTGTCACGATCATGTGCGAATCATTTTACAAGACTTGGGAGTCTTTATCACAAAAAATACGAAAAATATTTTTTTTTTAATTATATCTTCGGGGAGTCTTATCAGACTAGGTTTAGTGTCGTCGGCTCTCTAACTAGTATGACATAAAGTTTACACTTCATCTGAGTCCGACACAGATTAAAAACAATACGATGCCGCATGCTCGGGGATGTCCAGCCGGCGTAGCATGGCGTTCTATCTCTACTCTACCAAGACTCGACAAAGCTCTTTTCCATACAACTTGACATGTCTTGAGTCTTGGACATCCCCGAGCATGCGGCGACCCATAGACTCGAGTTTGTAAGAAGACAAAGACATTGAATGACTTTCCATGGCAACGGAGACGCAGCTAGTGATGTAGATATTCTAAAAATCCTACGATAATATTTACGTTTAGTTAACCAAAAAAATGTGTCAAACGCGCAGGTTTTATCACCTTTTGAACGTAATTCAAAGCAACAACGAAACGTATCACTCGTATAGTTTTTAATCTGTGTCGGACTCAGATGAAGTGTAAACTATATGTCATACTAGTTAGAGAGCCGACGACACTAAACCCGATAAGATAAGATGGTCTGATAAGACTCCCCGAAGATATATATAATAATTATTGAATGAATTACTTTATTATTAATGGGGGTACACGAAATGGCGATGCTGCAATGCAAAAAACCGAGGCGCAATTAAAAAAAATATTTTTTTCGTATTTTGTGTGATAAAGACTCCCAAGTCTTGTAAAATAATTCGCACATGATCGTGACACGTGTATTTAATCAGTACAACTCGACAGGAACCAAGTGATTGCTGACAAAACGCGCGGTGGGCTGCAGCAATCACTTTCTGCACTGTTTGGAAAACGCAGCAGTCGTTTTTCTTTCACGGAAATTGCGTTGGTATTTTCTAAGTACATAATCAGTCTGGGAGTCGTTATCAGACAAGGTTTAGTATCGTCGGCTCTCTAACTATAATGACAAACAAAGTGAATTTTCGATTTCAAAAATAATAATGAAACATTGGAAAGATGTAGTTTATATGTTTATTTTCGCATTATCACAATGTAACAGAGTTTTACATGGGTAGAGTTAATGGCTCCCAATATGTCTTGGGAGGCTGAACTTTCGCTGGTACCTAGTTGCCACTGTCTGCCTTCCTGCCTTAGTGTTCGGGTATAGGATCCATCGCGGTTTCAGCCTGAAACAACAGAACTTAAATATCTATCACACTATCTAACTCGGGCCACTCAAACTTTGGTTTTTATGAGGGAAATTAACTGACTTTGTGTTAATTGTAACAACAAATTGCATTAAAAATTGCTTATTGTAGTTTGGCCGATACAAATGTTTTGCTCTTAGCCAACACCCCTTTGGTAATATCCTGTCAGCAGAACTTTGATCCACTTATAAGATTGCCCATTATTTTTACAAGGTACCTAACTAGTTGGAAGGCGTAATTAACCTGGATTGAACTTACCTACTTAAACGAGAACAGGCAGACCATGTAATGTGTAAGGAAACAGATCCTCGCTCAGCTCCTGGCACAGATATTGCACCATCTATTTGGTTACCTACTAAGTATATAGTTTTCGAGGAACTCGTTTTCCGAGAGATTGAAAGCCCCGGTTAGAGCTAGTACAGCGTTCCTTTTGACCTTCCCTTCATTTTTCTCAGCATAGAAACTGAGGAAATGGCGACGGTAGGACCCCGACATGTTTTTCACCAAATCGCGTACAAAAAAATAATATGTTTTTGTAAAAACCCGCTTGTCTAGGTCTGTTGTGTTGTAGACTTTTTGACATTAGAAGTCAAGAAACGATTTCTACAACAACTGTCAAAAGTAGACAAAAAAATATCGCCATGCTCGACGTTATAGACTTTTGTCGCTAGAGACTAGAAAACTGTCTTTTCCACATGTCAAACATCGCCATGCTAAGGACGGTAGAAGTCTTTCGAAAATCTGTCATTTATCTGTCATTTTGTCGATTGTCAGTATGGAAAAGAGCTTTGTCGAGTGAGTCTTGGTAGAGTAGAGATAGAACGCCATGCTACGCCGGCAAGACTCAAGACATGTCAAGTTGTATGGAAAAGAGCTTTGTCGAGTCTTGGTAGAGTAGAGATAGAACGCCATACTACGCCGGCTTGTAGCTGCCACCAATGAAATAGACAACCTACATGGCGAAATTAGCAACCTGAAGAACGAATTAGCCAAGTATTTGAAAGTTCTAGAAGTATATAAAAAAACAGATTGCTCTGATTTATCGAAAACCCTATCAAATAGAAAGCAGAAAAGGCTATCCATGTATGACAAGACAAGAGCAACTTTAATAACTTCATCCCCTACACAACACGTTGCAGTATCCCCATTATCTGACAAATGTGATTTGGATGCTCCGGTCAATGAGTCACCTGCTAAAGATATACTGACGGAAGTCTCTACAGTATCAGCTGCTATCTTAACTCCAGGACCTGTAAATAATATGAGCTCAAGCTCTAGTACTCTTCCACAGGGCTCTAAATCCACTTTAAAGACGACCACCCAAGAAACCTTACCTGTGCAACGAAAGAAGGTCATTGTATTAGGTGATGACCAAGGGCGATATATTAGATACACCTTGCAAGCCCTGCTAGGCAATGATTTTCAAGTATTATGCTTCTGGAAACCGGGTGCAAAAACAACAGATGTCTTAATCAATTCGTATAACTTTGATTCTCTTACGAAAAAGGACTATGTTATTGTATTGTCAGGAACCAATGATACCAATCCTTTAGATCTTCAAATCGACCTTGGTGTGTGGTTTAGAAGTATTAAACATGCCAACATTATTGTATCAGAAGTCCCTTACAACAATAATTTAAATGAACGGAGCTTGAATAGTTCGCTAAGCCACGTATGTAATAAATATAATGGTCTATTTGTGAATATGGGATATAGTCAATCTGTACCACGAAGACAGCGCCATCTTACTGTTAATATTTGTAGATACTTATTGAAAGAAATATTACATATTGAATTCAAAACTAAATTTCTGACATATACTCAGCAAAATCGAACACTCACTAAGCCAGAATCTGACCAATCAACTCAAACTTGTAACATACCCGACGACGTTGTTATTACTGCCTGCGACAAATCCACTCAGACTGGTGACTTTCCTGATGAGAATATTATTAACTACGACTTGTCATTGTGTGGGGACAAAGAGCTTAGAGCTGGTAGTAGCAATTGTTTTCGTGTATAAATACGTGAATATACTCCATCAAAATGTAAATGGTTTGATTGGTAAGTCGGACCTACTTACTCTACATTTAGAAGAATTATGGGACAAGGGACAAAACATTGACTTATTATGCATCACTGAACACAATATGCTGAATGGGGATCAGTTCCATCTATCTATCCCTAACTACGAATTAGCTACTTTTTCAATGCGGAATGCTAGGCATGGTGGTACTTGCATCCTTATAAATCGTATGCACAAGTATAGAAATATTGATTTAAGTAAATTCTATGTAACTAATGTCCTTGAATGCTGTGCAATAGAATTAATAATTCATAATTTAATAGTCATTTGCGTTTACAGACCACCTAAAATTAAGAATGATTGTTTAGAGTTATTTTTTGCTAACTTGGATGGTATATTACGAATGTGTAGCCTCGGTGATTCAAAAAAAGTGGTAATCTGTGGCGATTTTAATATAGATACTTTGACACAATCAAAAACCTCTAATAATTTTCTAACTCTCCTTTTAAACTATGACCTAAAAATTGGAATTCATCAACCTACACGATTAGCTAGTGGTAAATGTATTGACAATATTGTTCATAATATCAGAGGTAGTAAATGTGCAGTACTTGATCTTTCGCTATCGGATCATACTGCCCAAGTGATCAAATGCCCTGTGAAAAAAACTTGTTCCATTAAGCATTGGTATACTGTAAAACGCGACTATTGCCAGGAAAACTTGAATAAATTCTTTGATTCTCTTCAAGGTCTTAGTTTTAGTGAAGTCTATCTACAAGACAATCCTGAGGAAGCTTTTAACTGTTTCTATGACCTATTTGTGCTTTTCTATGACCTCTGTTTCCCTTTGAGGAAAGTAAGAATCTCTCTGCGTAAGAAATCAAGATGGATTTCAAAGGGAATGAGGCTAAGTAGTAAGCGTAAAAGAGAAATGTTATGGCAATGCAGGCGAGCCCCTACTACTAAAAATAAACTTTTACTAAAACAATATACTGCTCGTTTAAAGAAAATAATTACATTGACCCAAAAATCTCAGAATGACTTTCTCATAAATTCAGCCAGGAATAAATCTAAAGCGACTTGGAGTGTTATCAATAACCATAAAAATAAGATTAATTATCCAAGAGAAAATATACCTAATTTTGTAATAGTAAATGACAATAAAATACATAAACCTCGACTAATTGCACAAGCTTTTAATGACTTTTTTATAGATGAAATTCAATCAAATAATTCAACTCCTTCTTATACAAATATTGAGACTAATTGTAACTCCATATTTATTCCTCCTACAGTACCAGAAGACATAGTAGATATAATTCACTCATTAATAGCCATGGATATGATGGAATCATTACAAAAGCGGTCAAGTATGTGGCGCCATTAATAGGACCTGTTATGAGTCATGTAATTAATCTTTGCATTGAATATGGCCGTTTCCCGGACAAACTAAAAATTACTGTTATCAAACCAATACATAAAAAAGATGATAAAAGTATCATGGGTAATTATAGACCATTAGCACTTATTCCTATTTTTTCCAAAATCTTAGAAAAGGTGATATATAATAGTCTTTCGTCGTTTTTTGAAAAGCATGATCTCATAGCCAGAGAGCAATTTGGATTCAGAAAAGGTAAATCCATTAATATGGCTATTTATGGCGTTATCGAGAAAATTGATTCGAGTGTTGATGCTAGAACTCCGGTGGCGGCCTTGTTTATGGATATGTCTAAAGCATTCGACCGTGTAGATCATGGTATACCGCTAAACAAATTAGAGCGTTATGGTATTAGAGGAAATGCATTAAACCTATTGCAGTCGTATCTCACAAATCGCACTCAAATCACGGCGCTTGATAGGCTATGTGTGGACTCAAAAGTAGAAACAACATACATATCGCGTCCTAGGAAAACTACATATGGTGTTCCCCAGGGCAGCATTCTTGGCCCTCCATTATTTAACATTTATATAAATGATATGCCTAAGGTCAGTAAACATCAGGTGGTCTTATTTGCTGATGACAGCACTATTTTATTTTCTAATAATTACATTAATATTCTTGAAAATGACATAAATGACGATCTGGAAAATATAATGAATTGGTTAATTAATAATAATCTAAAAGTAAATCTTGACAAAACGAAAATTATTAAACATTTAATCAAAGAACAAATAAACCGAAACTGAATATAAAATATGGTAACGTAGTAATCTCTGAAAGTGACAGCACAAAATTTTTGGGCCTATACATTGATAGTCATCTAACTTGGAAACATCAAATCGACGCTCTATCAAAGAAGCTTAGTCAATTTGCATATGCTCTGTACAAACTATCAAAAACGGTTAACCGCATTACAGTACAAATAGCTTACAATGCTTATGTAGCTTCTAGCATTAGGTACGGAATCATTTTCTGGGGCAACTCCACTGACAGAGACATTGCTTTTAAAGCTCAGAAAAAATGCTTGCGGTCTTTTACCAAATTAAAATCGATTGATAGTTGTAAACCATTGTTTAAGGAACTTTGTTTGCTCACTCTACCATCTATGTACATATATGAAATGGGAGTGTTTGTTCGCTGTAACTTGCATTTATTTGAAAAATTACGCTCCCGCCGTTATCAGAATACCATTCATGTAACCACTCATAAAACTGCATTCTTTGGCAAAAGTGTACTAGGCATGGCCCCAAAAATATTTAATAGTATACCAGCAGCTATTAGAAATAAAGAGTGTCTGGGATCATTTAAGAGGTCTTTGTTTAAATTTCTTTTAGATAGATGTTACTACTCCATCACAGAATTTACTACTGATAAACAGAGGTATGACGATTCCGACTTCCCAATTAAACACTTATGAATTTATGACATGTTTACCTAACTGACATTATGTATTATATTATTACTAGCTGACTGGCGCAACTTCGTCTGCGTCTCATAATTTGAGATTTAAACTATCCTATCTCTCAAGTTGGATCGAACTGCACATGGTGTGCGAATTTTATTATAATCGGTTAAGTGGTTTAGGAGTCCATTGAGGACAAACATTGTGACACGAGATTTATATATATTAAGAATATTGAACCTATGACATGTTTACCTAACTGACATATGTATCTTAAATTGAATTATTATTGTTATCTAATCTATTCTATTGACATTCCTGCCGTAATTGTAATTGTTTGTTTATGTTAATTTTGTACGCCAAATATTGGCAAAACATAGTGCACTTATTTTAGACGATATATTATCTGTAACCATACCTATGTTTCACAAAATAAATATTTGATTGATTGATTGATCATTATGACTTCTCAATGAACAACCACTGACACCCCATTGAAAGAAATGTCATAGAATATTGATCTCGTACATGAAATCTGGCATGAATCGCATCGCATCGCATGTTCGCATTTAGTAGTAGATTTCGATAGCAATACGAAAATGCCATTAAAACACAATTTTATTACGAGACCATCGACCGACCAATGATCGACCATTGTGAATTTAGCAGATTACGAACTTTAAGCAAAATGACAATGGGATGAGAATGGAATCGTGTTGGAGTGACGAATTTATTAAAATAGCAGAATTGGGCCCCTGAACCCTGTACTACTTATACATATAATGCATCTATCACCACAAAGTTTAGACGGCGTAACATTGAGTCCTACCGTATAATATCGTGTTATTATGCATGACGGCAGTATCAAAAAATTGCAAATCTATTTAGTCCGTCAATTAGAGTATTGGAAAATAATAAACTCGTATTTTTTGTTCTTGTAAATCAATGAATATTGACAAAGATAAAACGCATCATAACTTGAGAGTGGCGGCTCGTGACGTCAAAACTCGCTAAAGTTATACCAAGGCGTGACGTATGAGCATTTTAAAAGCGTCGTATCTTCGTCAATTTTGGTTTATGTTACAAAAGAAAAAATACGGGTCAAATATCTATCTTAATTATTTTTTTTTTGTCGTCTACCCTATTCACCCAAAAAAGTTATTTCCCAGCAATAATATTTGCGTTAGAGTTCGGCTTCGTGATGGATCCGTTTACATCCTGTATAATTATATTTATTTTCTAATATACAGTTTATATTTTTTCTGCTATAAAAAAAAATGTGGTTACTTACCTATAACTAAGAAAACCCAGTATTCGTAGACTAGAGCGTACACAGTGAGTGCGCAGATACGCGCCGATATCGTACCCAGCCGCCACAGGAACTGCACACAAATAACATAACATTAGTTACCAGAGCTCTTAGGGTGCAATTGATTTCGCGTTTCTAATTTTGTGTTTGAATTAGTACAATTGAATTAACCAGTTAGACCTATATCGCATATGTTTGATTAACCTTTACATGGGTTAATTCGTATAGTTCATGTGTTAACTATTAAACATTAGCAGCAGCAGTGGTGGCGCAGAGGTGGCGGCCGCGACTTACGAACAGTAAACCGTGGGTTCGAAGCCGCATTACTTTGTGTTATTTATTTCATCAGCGCTACTCTCAAAACGGTGAAGGAAACGTCGTGAGGAAACCGGCATGTCCTAGAACCGAAAAATTCGAAGACATGTGACATCTACCAATCCGCACTGAGTCCGCGTGGTGTATTATAGCTAATTCCCTCTCATTGAGAGGAAGTCTGTGTCCCAGCTGTGGGAATATTAATACGCTAATGATGATGATGGCAATTCATTGCTATTTTAGACAGACCAATAGGAATCACTCCAAACGCTTCGTGTGATTATTTTTAGTAGTCTATCAATCATCTAATATTGCACCTGCACTGTTAAACATGGTTACCTGGAAGATGACGCCGAGCCAAGTAAGCACAAGTCTGTGCACGTTCTGTAGCCGCACGTTCTTGCTGAAGCTGGCGAGCGCCCAGCACACGGAGAACAGCGATAAGGACGCCGATATCACGTTCAGTTCAGAAAACGCTTTGTTTTCTGAAAACGTATAAAGTTGCTGGTATCATTGCCAACATTTCTTCAGCAAAATATAGTATTTTTTTACCCCAAAAAAGTATAGTATTTTATGGTAAAAGCCAAAAATAGTCAAAGATTAATTTGTGATTTATTTATTTTTATAAAAAATATACCTGCTACTTCTGTTTCTTTCTTCCCGCTATTTCGAATTCATAACCGAAAATGACCTTTCCGTGAATGCCGAATTGGCGGGAAAAGAGAGCAGGACTGAAATAACTTTTTTCAAAAATAGTTTATGGTATTTTTTTTTAATGTCGCCATTTTTGGCCTGTTGTTTTGTCAGCAAACTCATTAGTCATTACAATCTTTTACTTTTGACAGATGTTTGTCAATGAATGATGATGGCATCAGTCAAAAGTTAATAATAATATTATTTTGCATGTTTTTTCTTAATGAAGGATTTTTTGATAGATTTGTGTGTTGGAGATATATTTTTGCGTACTATATATTTCTTTAATAGTATATGTATAGTACGCAGACCCGAAATATAGTAGGTACAATACTATAAAGGGTGTAAAACACCTCTTCACAAAGCCGAAAGGCACTTGTTCTCCCCATCATTGCGATCATTTTTTCTTCTACACCATACCGGGAACCTTCTAGTTACGGAGATATGGGGGGTCAAATTTCCAACATTTTCGCAAGTTTTTTTTTAAAATAAGTACAAGTTTTTTGTAAGATTTCGATTTTTAACACCTCCACGACTCCCGTACTATTCAATCCATCCATCAGCACAATGTTTTAAGTGCGTTTCATTGGGTTCTAGCACAAAACATGATTTACCTATAAGCTCAAAAAAAAAAGTTGTTTCCCAGCAATAATTTTTACGTAAAGTCACTAAGTTTGAAGTCTAAAATGCTTGGTGAACGGCTTTGTGATGAGGTGGTTTACACCCTGTATAGTGCAATACTATATACTATAGTACGGTTGGTTGGCAACCCTAGGTATCATTGACATAAGATACGGTCGCCCACTCTTTCCCCTAGCCTGCGCTCTCACTCCTGTTGAATTTAGTGGATAGTATTTTTTGTGGATTTTTCCTATTAGAATGATATAAATTATTTAGATCATTGACAATCGGAGTAGTCAGAACCGAGAAAGTCTGACAACCAGTCTTACCCAGGGGTATCGTATTATAACCCAGTAATTGTGTGGTGGAGGTCATACAGACAGTTGCCATAAGTAAAATACTGGTATTTAGCAAAGTCATATAACTGTTTTTATGTTAAGACCAATGGTAAGTAGGTACCTAAATATAACGGAAATGCACCGGTTTGTCACGTATATATGTGAGTGACTTTGTCGGTTATGGATACGTAGAAGCCCTAGAGATAAAACAAAATTATTTAGGTACCATTGGTCTTAGCTTAAATACAAAGTAACTATGACTGCATGAAAATGAAAATCCAGCTTTGAGAGTGCTATAAATAGGTATTTAAGTTTCGACCGTACTTGAACGCGTCCTGAAAGAGGATGCTTCTATATTTTCGGAACAAATGAACGCCATTGACGACATATAACAATATGATGATCAAATAGTCGTGGGACTCACGCGCTTGGGACGCATCGGAATAAAATATTTCTCACTTTTTTAACAGGTATTATTCCTAGTTTGTTTCCCTTACCGGACGGTTCGTCGATGCTCGGGTCTGGTGTGACAGCGAGGTCGCTGACCGGTTCCCTGTTGGTATCCTTCAACAGTATGTGTAGCTGCAGCAGCAACATCGGCGCCGCCTCGCAGAACGCGTGGACTAGGCGGAGCATGCCTGTGGTAAAGAAGCCACGATTAACTTTATTCAGCCTCCTAACACATTGAGAGTCAGCGTTCCCTAACCGCAGTAGGTGCATCGTAAGCCAGAAGGCGCCTATTGATATCCGGCCACCATACGATGTGTTCTGCGGGCAGACTTTGGGAGTCACAGAAACAGGCCTGAGACTTGCCGTTATCCGCGCGTACTCTCAATAGTTTTTATCAGTGAAATGCGCTAGCAATTTGTTAAGTACCAGTTTCTTCCAGAAATTCTTGGGAGACGGCGTTCATTTGCTCTCACGATACAGCTGAAATAAGGATTCACTGTTTACGACATGTACTCACACAAATCTCGCACTTGATGCTTCACGCGTCTCAACTCCACAGGTACGAGCAGCCTTGCATACCGCCACAGTACCCCGAGTTGTAGACAGTGAAGCAGTATGGGCAGCCACGGCGGCCGCCCTTTGCGCCCCTCCCCCGCCCACCACACGTGTAGATACCAGCGGAGGGACAGCACCTGGAGATAATAGGTATAATTACATGGAGCAAATGTTGGTGTGATGAGCATGGACATTTGTTTCCGAGTCATGGATGTTTATATGTATACTATGAATGTATTTATATACAAAAAAGTAGTAGTAAGTAGTAATGTAGTATATCAACTATCTAAAGTCCACGCGTGCAATGTACTTTGATCATGCTCACAGTTTTACTTTAAACCTTTGTTAAAAATTAGGGTCTTGTTCTTTCAATTGTTTCAAAGGCTGAAAAGACAAGGTGTCAAATAAAAACAAAATTAAAAATACAACAAAATACTACATACCTGTGAAATAAGCAGCGAAGTGATAACAATAGATATGGCGGCTGCAAAAGTGCCTTTATATCCTCGTTCGAGCAACGCGTAGCCCATGACGACGTCGAACACCACGTCGCAAAAGTACCCGGCGAGCGAGATTACGTTGAACAGCACGTCGCACAGCGGCAGGAACTCCGCCATTTCCGAACATTTCTTTCAACTCCTTGTTTTTGATGAAATGTTTTTAATTTGTTCTTGAATTTTCGTCATTTGCTGTAATAGAAAAGGAAAGTTTACCAAGAACGTGAAAAGGAATGTTGACCAAGAACTTGAAAAGGAATGTTTACCAAGAAGGTGAAAAGAAACGTTCGACTTACACGTTTCGTTTCAAGTTAAAGTTTCATTTTCGAGGTTATTTGTTTTTCATATTTAAAATAGTACAAAAAACCTACCAACACAAACTATAAATTAAGTCACTGCATATACATTTTATCCATAGATACCGTTTATTTTTATTCGACTTAGAGCTATTCTAACTTACTATTTTTCAACGAAGTGACGCATTCCGATATTTCATAGAACGGAACGTTATTGTTTGTTGACGTTTCACATCTCGTCTCGTCTCGTGTTTACGAGAATTGGCTATTATTTCTTGTTTTACTGTTTTCTTCGCATTTTGTACCTAATAATGTCAAATTATACAGATTTGATAAATAAATTCGGCAAGGAGACGTCTCGGGCGGCGTGTAAGAAGTGTGGCTACGCTGGACACCTTACGTTTCAATGTAGAAACTTTATCAAGGTAAATGAACTTTATTTTAACTTCGGTGTTGTTGTGATAGTGTTTATTCATGAGAACTTATTTTCAATACACATGATAAAAGCTTAAAATAACATGTTTATTATTGTAGTATCATATTGTGGTAAGTACATTGAGTACGTAAGTCAGATTGTATGTCCATTTTGTTCTATGTAGTGTACAATTATTAAGTATTTAATCACAAATGCCTTCTAGGCTAACATGTCTTGAGTTCACAATAACCATCAACAGCATGGAATCTGAAATGTGTACGGAGGTAGATCAACGGACCATAAAGAAGTTAGGGCTGCGGGACTTTTCGAAAGAGATACAGTGGCCCCGAATGTAAAGGGCAAGGAAGGAACATGAATGGGTTTTAGTCAAGGCTTGTGTCGTGGACAGATAGTTGGTATGCCTATGTTTCAGTATACCATGGTTTTGCTTGCAGGTGGACCCTAACAAAGAGATAGTACTTGATGTTAGCAGCACTAGCAGTGACACTGAGGAGGAGTATGCCACTCCGCTGCAGAGGCTCCGAGAGGCAGAGCTGAGGCAGAAGCTGCAGGAGAAACTGCAGAAGGCCAAGGAAAAGAAGAAGAGAAAGAGATCTAGGTAGGTGTAGAGCAACTATTCAGAAATGCTACGTGTCACTTTGTATCCTGGTCAAATTCAAGGATGTGCTGCAGGCTATCAAACTGAAAAACTTTCTCCATGAGACCACCATTGTAATCGTAGAAAAAAGCAGCTGTCTCATACATTTGGTTGAGTAGGTATTGGAATTTTGAATGGGGCCGTTGATTATTTTTTTTACAGCCTGTATCTACAGATTACAATGTTTTACACTGGTTAAATTGGAGACTAGCTGTTATGCGCAACCTTTGTTTGTGTGTAATTATTATAATTAAATCCTCATTAATATAAAATAAATGAAAAGTGGCTAACACTTCTTCATTTGAATAAATTGAACTATGTATTGTTACCAATTTCAAGGGGGTTAATTTTTTTGCACAAAACCCTAATATTTCTTTTTTTTAATTACAGACATGAAAATAGTAGTAAATAGATAAAAAAAGTGATTGTTAGATTGCTGTTTCTGTCTTTTTATATCAGTAAGATTCATCAATAGACTAAACTACCTGTCATTGCCCAAATGCCTGAATGAATGGTTATAATTGATGACTGTTGTTTACTCCATTCACAGATCATCAAGCACATCATCAACAAGCAGTTCTTCATCATCATCATCATCCAGCAGTGAATCAGACAGAGAGAAGAAGAAGAAACATAAGAAGAAATCAAAGAAGTCCAAATCTAAGAAGTCTCGTAGTGATAGGAAAAAACATAGGAAATAACATTTGGCTCACATTCTGATTTCCAAGAGGATGCGAATAGGTACAGACAAGGAACGAAATGGACATGCAAAACTGATTTTTATTTGCCGATGGCATTTTACATTAGTTTCACATAGTATTTTGCCATACTATTTCAAAGTAGGTCTTATCTCAAAATAAAATCTGTTATTTTATGACAAAATTGATTTAGAATGTAGCTAAATAGATTTTTTTTTAATTACCAATGAAAAGTTCGTTTTGGTAGTTTGAATTGATGTACTGACTACAGGGTAACTGCTTGTTCATTATTGTCCCTTCCATTTTGTATGAACACAGTACTCGCATATATTTCACACATAATATTGATGTTAAATATTTTTGAAGAGAGTGTTGTGCAATTGATGTTATAAATACATAATTAATTGTCCGATTAAATTGTCATTAAAACCCTATTTTTCAATTTTCTGAGTGAATGAATCTTTATTATTATACCTATTATTTAAGCATCACTATAATCTTTTTCACAGGTTTATTTTACCCTGATTATACTTCCATAGTAATATAGTGGAATACTTACAGTAAACTAAGGCTGATTATCGTAATTTTAAAGCAATTTAGAATAAGTTTTAATAGTTCAAATATTATTATTAATTAAAGGCACGGATTGTAACTTTGAATCTAATAAAGAACTTAGTTTTACAATTTGATTGTAACAATTTCTTTTATTTTAAAGTCTAGTAACCGGTGGCAAGTGTGTCAACGCACCAAAATTATGTTGTAAGGTGCTGTACATATCGGGGGTTGCGGGCCTGTTCGAAAGAGATACCGCGGCCCCAGAACATAAAGGGCGAGGAAGGGACATGGATGGGTTTTAGTCAGTAAGAGTCTGACACTCCCTCCCACTCCGCCCAGAGTGGGAGAAGTCATTTGATGATTTCCCATCCCAAAAAAAAAAAGGTGCTGTAACGTATTACGATGCAAGTGACAAAGGCAGACTTTATGTAATTATGAAACACTATTTTCTCAGACAGTTAAGTTTATTTCACCAACATTCTTACAACTAACTTGCATTGAAATTAAAATTGCATTGATAATTTTGGTCCTATATATTGGTACTAAAACAAACTCATTTATTAGTAGGCATTCTTAGTACTTCTCCCTCTAAAATCTTTGTTTATATATCTTTAATCACATCTTTGTTTATCTATATTTATTCACATCTTTGTTCACCTATCTTTATTCACATAACAAGATCACTGTCACCTACTTTGCCAGTGGATTGGCAACATGGCCTACATGTGACCATGTTCACATCCTAATATTATAAATATTTGTAACGAATTTACTAAACATAACTTGTTTTATTTAACATAACTATTATGTGTATGAGTTTGATGACTTGTCTGATGAGATAACGAAAAATAGTGAAGTATGGGAAAAGACGATATTCTGAGCCGACCCCATGAAGTCCCAATGAATTGGGATAAGGATAAGAATAGAATAGATTACTCTTTATTATGTACACCATAAAAAAGAGAATGATGCTAAGTCTGTTGACCAATATATGTTTGTTTTTACAAGTTTTATGGTATACCGATAAATAAAATGTTAACAACCTGAAACCAGTAATAAGATTTTCTGTCCTTATGTTAAAACAAAACCCGTTGCAAATATGAACACTTGTAGATGTTTCTCCTTAATGAAAGCTAGTGATGATCAGCCATCTGCATTTTTCTAAAAGTGGGCAGATGTAAACACCAATTCGGTAGAGAAATAAAAACAGTGATCACACCAATTTGGCATTGCATTTCAGACTTATGTGACAGTAAAAGAATGTTATTTTATAGCACCTATTCAACTCATCACTGCTTACAAGTGACCAAGCCAAACACGGTCTTGCATTTTATTAAATCTGCAGGGCAATGGTAAATATTTGAGTAAAAAGAAATAAAGTTTTAATTCAGCATTCAGTTTTCTTGAAATACTAACATAGAAAGTTTTAAAAACTTGAGATTATACTTGTGTGCTGCATAAAAAGGTGGTGTTTTCATTATCAAACAGGTAGCTAAGTTAAAGTTCATATAACTTCGAATCAAAAGTATTTAGATGTGGCAAATATTGAACAGCCAGTATCTTTACATGGGAATGTGACACTTGCAGGTTTTGGATGTTGTTCACTTGAGGAAACCGAGCCTATCAACGTGTAATTACTAACTTGATACGCGCGTGAAAGTGGGCTAATATAACTTTCGCCGAATCGTAATTGATAAAATGAACTCTATGCGTACAATTACTGATAATATCTAAGTTGAATTCAACTGACTTTCCTTACAGATAATGCCTATTCTAATAGTAAATAGAACAACATACCTTTTCTTAAGAATTTGTTCAAAGTTTTAGAAGCAGCAACCAGGATGTATTATTCTATGATTTCAAACACACATGTCTATTTCTCACGCATTGTAATATAAATGTTGTTATTTATACATATATTCTCACGGTTATCACTATTCACATCACATAAAAAGCTTAGAATATTTTGGTTAAGTTATTCTAAGTTTCAATCAAGTTCACGTCAAAAGTTCATTGATACTAGCGACATCTAGCTTGTGGCACGCGGAGTACAGCAAAGCTCCATCGATCGTAGTGGGCGCGTTCATTGGCGATGAATGCTAGGAATGCATCCAGTTTACCATTGCAGTACTGCATTCTTTTATCCTTACACATACGTCTTGTCCTTTAAAAGTTGGTAGTAATTTTTGTTTGTAAGGAAATGTCTTATAACTAGTTCTTGATCGGTCATCTTACGTAGCCTTGGACGGTGGTCAGGCGCAGCCGGTCTGTAAAATTACCGTTATGTTTAAAAATTATCTATAGAAACAGGTATCGTGCGAATATTCACATACCCGTACTTACTTATTGCAATGAGCGCTACATCCACCGAGTAGTCTTAAAAAGGCTGGCAAAGCGAACGCCAACGCAGCTTCGTCCATGGCCAATTTTTTAATAAGCTGTATGGGGTTTGTTTTCATGGATGCCAAATCACATATTTTACCCTGAAACGTTAGAATTAATCTAGAGAATAGGGTCTGATAGAGCAGGCGCTTAGGAATCAGTTTTTCATAATCATAGCAATACTATTCAAAACTTATTTTATTGTTGGAATGAGATGGAAGGTCAATTATTGTGGTGGTAGGTCTCCAGGTTTTACGGTAATAAAAGTTAAGAAGAAAGAAGAAAAGTGTATAGGAATACCTCAGTCAAAGCGATGACTTCCGCCTCTTGGCGTTCAAGCGTCTTCACTAATCCTTTGGTGATGGTAACAAACTTCTTGTTGACTCGATTCACACATTGCGTGTATATTAACCCTTTTCCTCTGCCATGGCACTTCTTTTTCACTGCTGCCGTTGCTCTTGTAGCCTGTAAACGGTTTTATAATTAGAAAATGGTAGATACAGCGTCGATCGATGGTCTAGTGTTTACAAGTGCTGAGCATGACGTCCTGGGACTCCTGAGAGTCGAGGTCGGTTCGAGTCGCAGGGCTAATTGGGTTTTCCCGTCAGGAATTCCTCAGTAGCAGCCACAGAATGAAAGTTTCTGCTCGGTTGATGGTGCTACATATAAGGCTCGCCCCCTATTGCATGGGGCATAAACATAAATGGCGAAATGTGAGTGTGCTATTCGGTGCGCATCTTTCTGCAACAGGATTGTTATGTAAAGCAGTAATACTACACCCAAACTGCCAAACTCGAGATACGACTACGAGTATAACAATCGTATGTTTTTTTTTTGCTCTAAGAAAGCGAGCGTTTTAGACATACGACTTTCCGAATAGAAATTGAGTCGAAGCGTTTGTGAATAGCTATGCAGGTTCCACAAAAATAACGGTCTTATAAAAATCAACAAGTTTATGTATTATCTTGTTAGAGTAGAAGCGCCAGGGTACCTAGGCAGCGAAATTCAATGTTTCTTACGTTTATTGCAATTTTGCGGGTCAATGTCAGGTTGTATGAAAACGTGATTGACGCAAGTATTTAACTCGTATGTAGTAACAGAATTATAATAATTAAAATCTCAAGTTCATTTAACCTCATTGAATGATTTTTTCATAAAACTGTGATAACTAGGGCTCGGATAAATATGTGCCAAAAATCCCAAAATATGTACTTACATATACTAGGGGTCTAAAAAACGGATGAAAAAGACAACGATTACCAAACATAAAACACTGTATTGTATCATAATTGTTTGAAAATAGGTACGTATAAAAAATCAACGAAATAAAATTGTTTAAGTAGCAAAAATTTAGTCTGCCTCGTTATTCGAGTTGTTGCAGTATTTTTCACATAATATTTCTAGAAATTTACAAAATTTAAGCTCCGTCTATTTGATAGGAAAAACGCTATATATTGACTGAATGACCTCTCTACGTCACAGGAAGTAACTAGCGCAAACTTCAAGCACAACTCTGCTGTAGGCGAATATGCCTCCTCTGGATTGCCGTTCGGTGTTCCACTGAGAATATTCTTATTTTTTTTAGCGTCGTAAATCCTTTATCTTTTTCGAGGGCGGACCGAATTTGCATCGATAGAAAAATGGCTCACGAGTCCCGCACGACTCTACTTACATGCGTGTATGCTGCGCAAAGACAATTTATTCCCGCGGCACGGCGGCGCTATGGAAGCAAAAAATAATGCAGTTTTGGCTAGTTTAATTATTATTATTAATTTCAAATAAGATAGGATAGATATGTGTTTACATATTTATCCGAGCCCTAGTGCTAACCGTACCTTAACCGTTGGTGGGCAAACAGTTGTGACCTCATAAGCTACGCACCTCTTTAATATCTTTAAGTAACAACAGTGTCTTCTCATGGTAGCTGTTGAACATGCTCAGTAGGGTTTTCTGCGTGAAGAGAACCAGGTCTCGCTGTGTCGGGATCTCATAAGTCCCGAGGCTTAATGGCTGCTCGTTCTCAGGGCAATTTATGTTAAATTTCTTCAAAATAACTGTTGGTTTCTTGTGCTCGCTTTCTGTTACAGACTGGAACTGTTGAAATTGAAGATGTACTTATTAACCGACTTCTAAAAAAGGAGGAGGTTCTCAATTCGGATGTTTCTATTTTTTTTTATTTTTTTTTATTTTTTATGTTTGTTCGGGCATAACTCCGTCGCTTGCCAACCGATTTGGAAAATTCTTTTTTTTTTGGAAAGGGTATTCTTTCCAAATGGTCCCATAGCCACCAAATCAGGATCTGATGATGGAATCTTGGCGAAATCGAGGGAACTCTTCAAATTTTATATGAAAACGTGTTGCGATTTTGGTATTTTCTACAACAAGTGAAGCATTTGCGTTTGATAAGAACCATTCTACCATCAGATCTGATGATCAAGCCAAGAGTCACGGAACTCCATAATGAGACAATGTACCATAGTCGTGTTTGGGCTTGTTATAATTGTAACGGTATGCACTTTCCATGTTTCAAGCACATGTGAACCACTAAAAAGTTGAAAATAAAAACTTTTTTGCAAAAAATAAAACCGACTTCAAAAAAAACAAAAAAGTGAAAAATAACTTTAGCTTCTGAAGTCGGTGACAAAAAAACTAAAGCAATCAAACAAAGGTCACCGACTTCAGAAGCTAAAGTTATTTTTCACTTTTTTGTTTTTTTTTAAGTCGGTTTTATTTTTTTATTAAAACCTATACAGTCCGAAATTAAGAAAGTATTCGTGACAAAATATAAAAGACAGCCGTAGGTACTTACAATATCATTTGCAGTTACAAAATTAATTTTTCTTTTTTTAATGGAGATTGAAGTGGGAAATGCCGAGCTGGTGATTGGAGTGGCAACCGCCGAGCTGGTGATTGGAGTGGTAACTGTCGAGTTGGTGTCCTCATAATCCGACTCACTGTTAAGACTTATTTCGTTGCTTCGCTTACTATTCCATACGATATTTTTCTGGGTTTCTGTTCTATGTTTACTAAACCCTTGAAACATTTCAAAGTTTACGTAGCAGACACAGCAAGCCAGGTTTACCGAGAGCACAGCCTGATCTGTTGATAAAATTAAAATGTGAGGACATATCTTCTACATACGGTCGCTAGCGCGGCCACTGATGGCCTACACGTGCCTACTCGAACTAAACTCATCATCATATCCTGTCCAGCCTTTTCCCAACTGTGTCGGTCCAATCTGACTGGATTCAGTTGAATACCAGTATTCAACATCAAGCGACGCTCCAGAACCCAGTGCTAGGTAATACGATACCTACTGGATTCGCAGAGAGCAAAGAACAATACCGAACGAATGAATAATAAACAGTCGTGTCGGCCAATGCCTTAATAGCCGAAAGGCTTGACCAACATCTGAGGAGGCTTTCGTTTGGCAGATGGATCTAAGGCTTGCGTCAGAAAGCATTAAGTACTTCTGCACACGGCGCGTTTTGTTAGGAGGTTTCTCTCTCAAGAGCCCTGACCACCGGTAGCTCCAATAGCTCGGATGCAGTTCCCTATGCAGCTTACTATTTATATATGTCGCCGAACCGAACACTCCGGTGTAGCTACATCTCCCGCTTACACAACACCACTACGGGGAGGACATCGTGGAGTAGGTACGTGTGTCAGAAGACTAAATACGTGGCGAGAGAGCAGCTGGATAGACATTTGGCCGCAGGGAGAGGAACATGGATGGGTTTAGATTTCCCATCCTAAAAAAAAAAAGGGGGTGGTGTTCCGTCGCTTCCAGTAGCAAATGCCAAAATTATAAATGATCACGCACGTGAAATGTACACAAGTGAAGTGTTCCTTTATTGTCACTAGTACCATTCACAGTTCGGAACTAACATCCTCGTAGTTTTTAGGTCCAATTTACTAACACACTTTGTATAGTATCACATGCAGGTCAGTCAGTTAGGTAAATATCTATGAGACAAAGTCCCACTCTTGAGCAAAGGCCTCCCTCCCCTCTTTCCACATCTCGCGAACCCGCAAGTCCTCCATGTAAATATTATTTTCATTACTCATACTTGGAAAGTAGGTCTGAAGTTGCCTGAGGAGCGGGCTGAAAGTATTACTTTTCAGCCCTAGGGAAAATCGCTTTCAACTGACAGCTGTCACATTCAAAAAAAATAGTTCTATTTTCACATTTCTATTGAACCATGTTCCGACTTCTATACAGCCTGTAAATTACAGCGCGATGTAAAATTGAAATAACATAAAATTCAGTATTAATTTAAGAATATAATTTTTTTAAATAACTTAGTTATAATTTAGTTACAAATATTTCTTTAAAATAACAAAGATTTGGGCAAAACATTTACTATTTTTTCAGTGAAGATAGCGAAAATAAAGGCTGAATAGCCGACCACAGAAAAAAAAACAAAATAGGCGGGAAAGCGGCAATCTGATCTGCATTTTTTTTCGAGTGGTTTCGTGTTTTTGTTCTTATTTTCCTTGTATTCGTAATGAAAAGCACAGTGTTTAAATAAGTCTTTAACCTCGGGTTAAAGACTTATTTAGTCCCTCGAGCTATTGACGTCCTCACTTTAACATCAGAACTTGATTTATTTGTATGGAAATAAATAGGTATCCTAAGTAAATAATTACTCACATAAATATTTGTTTCCGAACATTGTGAAATATTGAAGAAATCAGAAAACTCTTATTTACTTATCACACTAAGAACAAACGCAACCACTCAGTTCACTCAAGTTTTATGAAATATTCTTAAGCACATTTAGGCGTAGTGTTTAATAGTTAAAATAACTGTATTGTTAGAAGGTTTAATGTGCACTGAATGATTGTACAACAGTACCTAATGTTTTATCGGGCATGTTTACAAAGTGCGCTATGATCGAGAGGTGTTTTGTTAAACCAGGATGTGAAATCCAAAATTACAAAGACGTATAATACAACATCAACCTGTGCTGGACCCTCGTGATGGATTACGGTTCACTCCCTCTTGCCTCTGAGCGAGGAGGTCTGTGTCCCAGCGCTGGGGACTATAAATGCTGATTATGACAATGCTGGTGATTACGACACGTAGGTACACAGATATTGCTTCGACATCTGTTTTATTTCGACTTTGTGAAGAAAGGACAGAAAGAGTTTACTATAAAAGCATGACGTTACAGTAATTATGTAAACTATGACTTTGTTTGCTTGGGTATGATGATCATACATACATATTTACATAATTATCATGCTTTCCAATGCACAATGTATACAGGGTGTAAACAACCTCATCACGAAGCCATCAATCAAGCATTCTGTACATCAAAATAAGTAACTTCACACAAAAATTATTGCTGGGAAACGACTTTTGGGGCTGAAAAATGTTTTGTAGAACTCAATGTAACGCACTTAAAACAGTGCTGAAGGATAGATTGAATAGTACGGGGGTCGTAGAGGTGTCTTACAATAAAACCTTGTACATATTTAAAAAAAAAACTTATAAGAAGTTGTAACTCTGACCCCCAATGTCTCCGTAAATAGAAGGTTCCCATCCCAGGTACGGTATTTTTTTTTTTTTTTTTGTACTATTATATTAAGAACAAAATTCTTAATAAGTAATTAATTACAATCTAGCCTAAAAGACTAATAAGCAATTTAACTCTAACTTAATATGTTACGTGATAGAATATGTTAAAACTAAGAATAGTGTTCATTTGCACTTTTACACAAGTCCGTAGCACTTTCTTAGAGTCTAATATAATTTATAAAACACTATGTTCAAGTGTTATATGTATAGCACAACATTGTTACTATTAGTCATTCACTTTGTACACTACACTAATTCAAAAGGTTTAGTTCTTTTTAGCCTACGCACTAGGTCTGTATTGTCTAGCAGCTGGATTGCCTCAACATTCACGTGTCGATGAAGTCTGTGTTCGTGGGCTTCAGCAAATTTTTGGGTAATGGTGGCGACGAAATCCATTTTAAGGTCACGATGAAGGTCGTCATTTCTTATGTACCAGGGTGCATTGACGGCATCCCTAAGCACTTTATTTTGGAATTGCTGGATTATTTTGACATTGCTTTGTTTAGTACAGCCCCAAAGTTGGATGCCATACGTCCAAATTGGCATCAGAATGTGCTTGTATAGGGTTATTTTATTATGTACTGATAGACAAGATTTCCTTCCGAGTAACCAATACATACTTTTATATCGTATATCGAGTTCCTGTCTTTTCTTTTTCACATGAGCTTTCCAACGCAACTTGGCGTCGAGAGTGATGCCAAGGTATTTGGCTGTATTAGCATAAGGTACTTGCGTACCATTTATGAAGATTGGGTGATAGTCCATGTGTTTGTTTGTAAAGTCAATGTGAATTGATTTTGACTCATTCAGTTTGATCTTCCATTTTTGTGTCCAGTCATAAACTTTGTTCACAGCTAATTGAACTTTTTCTACTGCTTCTCTGTGGCTTAATCCGGTAGCCATAATTGCAGTATCATCTGCAAAGGTCACAATGGTGTTGTTTTCCAGTTCTGGGATGTCACATGTGTATAACAAGTACAAAATTGGGCCTAGCACACTTCCTTGAGGTACACCAGCTTTTATAGCTTTTAGCTCGGAATATGCGTCCTCCTGCCGTATTCTAAACATTCTGTTAGTAATGTACGACTCCAGGATATCTGCAAATTCTGGTAGCATGCGTCTAAGCTTGAATATTAGACCCTTATGCCAGACTTTATCAAAAGCTTGCGCGACATCTAAAAACACGGTGGCGCAGACTTCCTTGTTTTCAAGCGTTTTTTCAATGATGTTAGTTATTCTATGTACCTGATCTATTGTTGAGTGTTTTTCCCTGAAGCCAAATTGATGATTTGGGATAAGGTCTTTATCTTCTATTATTGGTTTTAACCGTTTCAATAACAGTTTTTCAAATAGTTTTGATAACACGGGCAACAGAGAAATAGGTCTATATGATGATGCTTCATGGGGTGGTTTCCCAGGCTTTGCAATCATAATGACTTCAGCAACCTTCCATGACTCAGGTACATGTTTTAAGATAAATGCAGCATTGATAAGCTTGGTCAGCTTTACTATGGCTTTGCGCGGGAGGTGTTTTAGAATTTCACCTGTAATGAGGTCGTAACCCGGAGACTTTTTCGAGCTAATGTTATTTTGTATTTCTCTCATTACTTCTGCAGGTGTCACAAGCTTAATTCTTTGGTTTTGTGATAAATTTTCACTCACAGGTATTTCGATCGAGCTTTCATAGGGTTGAAAAGTTTCTTCCAAGTGTTGAGCAAACCTTAACGCTTTTTGGTCATTATTTATGGCCCATTTTCCGTCGCTAGTTCTAATGGGCGGTATTTGTGTAATCGGCCTTTTTAGATTTCTTGTCGCTTTCCAAAGGGAGTAATCCGTTGATTTCTCATTGGTTAGCTGCAGAAGGTTGGCACTCAGAGATTCATCCTCAAATTGTACAATTTTCCTCTTTAATCGTTTAGTTAGGTTATTTAATGTTGTTTTATCTCGCGGGCACCTTGTTTGCTGCCACTGCTTCCTTTGTTTCCTTTTCTCAGATAGTAATTCCACAATTTCCTTAGGATAGATAAATCCTTTATATTTCCGTTTTAATTGCGGTGTGTTGTTCCACGCACATTGTTGGATGTCAACAATATATTTGTTTACTTCTGAGTCAAGCTGATCTTGCTTTTTTATAGAAGTGTTAAGGTCTATTATATTATCTAGATCAAGGGCAAAACTTTGCCAATCTGTTATTTTATTAACCAGTGTTAAGTGGCTTTGTTTGAATACGATTTTGTGACTAAGCATTAGTATAATTGAAGAGTGATCCGAATTCATGTGAAAACCTTCCTCCAAACTGACGTAATTGGCGGATATATTTTTGCATATAAAAAAATCTATAAGGTCCGGAATTTTGTGGTGGTCAGTAGGCCAGTACGTTGGTTTACCTGTGCTCATAACTTCAGAATGTGTATCTTTAACTGCGCTTAAGAGCTGCCTTCCCTTAGTTGTAGTAAGTCTTGATCCCCAATGCGTATGCTTAGCATTAAAATCGCCGCCTAGGATGAACCTCTGGCCTAGTAGTTCAAAGAGATGTAAATATCGCTCTTTTCTTATCATGTGCCGTGGAGGACAGTATACGGCTGCAATGGATACGTGACAAAATTTGGTTTTAACAGATACTGCCACGGCTTGAATGTCTTGTTCTTCATATTTACACTGCACGTAGTGACTAATGTTCTCTTTGATTATAACCGCGCTACCTCCTCTGGCGCAGTTGTCAGGGTGGAGCGAATTATATACCATGTATCCTCTAAATTTGACAAAAGATTGCTTAGTGAAGTGCGTTTCAGAGACCAAACACACGTCTATATTTTCTGTGTCTAGGACCGCCTGCAGCTCATTTTGATGTTTGAGGAGCCCATTAGAGTTCCAAGCCATTATTTTAAGGGTGCTATTCATTTTTGATTATTTAAAACAGCTGTTTTAGTGCTGGATTCTAATTTCTCTAATCTCTTGTCAAATGAGGTAATACACTTTAAGATCTGATTAATCTTATCCTCCAAATTCAAAGGCTGTGATCTTGGTTTTGCAGCTTCCGCATAGGAACCAGCGTTGGTTACTTGCATGGGTTTTGCAGTTGACTGAACACTTGCTTTCTGTGCCTGTTTGTCAAGTTTTGGTAAGGGAAGAGACTGTTGGGTAGTTGGTACCGCAAGTTTCTTTTTAATTATTTTATTTCTCATTACTTGAATTTGTTTAGCTACTTCACACCCTCTATAATTGGCAGGGTGAGGTAGACCACAATGAACACATTTTGGCTTCTCCTCGGGAGATTTGGTACAGTTGGCTGTAAGATGCTTGCCAGTGCATTTTACACACCTTGGCTCTTTTCTGCAGTATTTATGGGTATGTCCATATGCCTGGCATCGCTTGCATTGGGGAATGAGTTTGGGATTTTTAAGTGGGTGTATTTCAATTTTACACCCTAAAATGTATTTTATGCCATAGATTTTATTGACATCTTCGTCATTATTGAATGATAAAACGAACATGTTGAGTGGTTCTTTATTCTTCCAGCTCAATTTGCTGTCTACTTTTTCTATTTTCAATCCTTGTGTTGTTAGATCGTCTTTAATGCGATCAGGTTGGCAAGAAGAATGTAATTTCTTCACAACAACTCTAATTGGTCTAGCTTGCTTATTCTCGTACGAATGCCAATGGTAATCTTTTTCTGTTAAAAACCTGGCAATTACTCTATACGAGTCTTCTGTTTTGGCGTTAACTTTCACACAATCCCCATTCATCATTTTTGCAGTAAATGATTCAGCTGTTATTGTTTCAGTTAGGGAGTCGTAAAACGTTTGGTAGTTCTTAACTCCATCTATTATGATTGGCGGTGGCGGAGGTACTTTTTTGACGGAAGTCTCTTTCGCATTTTTTTGCTGTTTTTCTTGTTGGGCCCTTGCTTCGGGTTGTTGTTTTGGAGAGAGGGAGATATTAAGCTTCCTCTTCTTCCTGCTCTTGGCCCTAATCCACTCAGTCTCTTTAGCGAGTTCATCCTCGTCCGTGCAATATTCAACGTCACTTTTAGTACGCTGGGCAAATATTGTTTTTTCGCTAACCTGTTTTTCTAAGGGTTCTTTGGTTCCATTTTTTTCCTTCAAGCAGTTTAATTCTCCTTGAAGGCTTTGTACTTGTTCTTGCAAAGTATTAATGGTATCATTTAGTTTACGAACCATAAGTTGCAGGTTTTCTCTGTCCGTTTTTTCCTGGATGTAACAGTCATATAACCGCTTTTCCAGGTCAGTTTTTATCTTAATAGACTGTGAAGCCATTATTTTGTTGTAAGGCGAGTTTGACACCTAAACAATAAATTAATGTAAGCACTTCATGATTTCCGCACTTGTAACTAGGTCATGACAATGACCCCGATAGATCGACGTAGGTACACTGCGACGACGGTGTTGTGCTGCGTCTGCAGAATACTCTCTACTAGAGCACGCGCGCGCGATCGTACGTCTGTTCACTATTATAGTTAAACAACAACTGGGTACTAGGTACGGTATTGAACAAAAAATATATCGCAATGACGGGGAGTGTCTCTCTGCTTCGTTAAGAGGTGTTTTACACCCTTTATGTTGACCCTTTACATATGCATGGTGTAAAATATTCTTACCAAGTTATCAAGTATAGCAGCTTAGACGCGTCGCGTTGTGCGACACAATCCGCTGTCTGATTTCTTGGTCACGAGTTGGTTTGTTACTTCTTTTCCAACACTCGATGATTTAAATTATTAATACAAGTTTCAGTAGAGGGGCTAATGTAAATGAAGTATCTACATTTATTCATATTTAGCAGTAGAAGAGAACAATGTGAACAACGGCATTACAGAAAACAAACAAATTATCGTTGTTGATTTGTAGTATAGCAGGCGCGAAGTTCATACGAAAGTAATACCAAATAGTATGTAAATCAAACATAATTCTTAAGGTAGTGTGTATTTGTTTCGATTGAGTTACAGAATGTATACGTTCCCAAACACATATTTTGAATGTAGACTGGTTTAAACAAGAGTTATGAGAAAAATACATTTTCTATAGACATTTTAAACTCCTCATATCTCGTCTTTATATCATTCTCCTTTTAAAATATTTATTTGAAAGGTTGTGGTTGTGAAGGTTGCGGGAATCCGTTGGATGCGAGTCGCAAGGGACCGGTCAATATGGAGACACTTGGGGGAGGCCTATGTCCAGCAGTGGACGTCTTTCGGCTGAAATGATGACTGTTTCTGTGGCCATTTTAAAAATTGTAAGCGAATGTCCAGCGATATTTATTCTGTTAAAGTGGCCATTTTAGACTACCAGAACCTGATAAATAACGACATAAAAACGGGGACTTGAATGGAAATGGACTAGAATCAATTAGAAATATTTTGCAAGGTGTCCACTGTTGATCGATCGTGTTTGTTGGACGATCCGAATGGCGTAGTGGTAGTGACACTGCCTTACGTTCTTAGGGTCCTGGGTTCGAATCCCGGTAGGAGCAAATGTTTGTGTGATGAGCATGGACATTTGTTTCCAAGTCATGGATGTTTATATGTATAATATATCTATATAAATAAAAATGAATTGTTGTTCGTTAGTCTGATTAAAACTCGAGAACGGCTGGGCCGATTGAGCTGATTTTGGTTTTAAAATGTTTGTCGTAGTCCAGGGAAGGTTTAAACGGTGAGAAGTAGACAGGTAGGTAGGTAGGTAGTAGGTAGGTAGGAAAAAATGCATTGCAACGCATGCCGGGTACAGCTAGTGTATAATAAGTATGTATTTACAAATAAAAAAAGTATATATGTAGTATATCAACTATCTAGTGTCCACGACACAAGCTTTGCTTAGTGTGGCACTAGGTGGCGCTGTGTGTTAATGTCCAGCGATTTTTTTTTTTATCGTGTTACAACATCTGACGTTTATTTGTAAAACATTCCATTATAATCACAGTTAGCCCACACATTATCGCGTTAGTGCATTTTGTTTCCTTTTGCACTTTTGAGCAACTGTGTTTTAAAGAACTAAAGGGTTTTTTGTATAATCTTATATATCTAACTAAAAGGTTTTATGTAAGTATATGACGTTATGGCCTTCATTCCTTTGCCCATATGCCAATTAGTTTGGGACAATGCAGCGTGTCTTCTTCATCCATAAGTATCTATTACTCGTCTTCTCAACAGTCATCTTCTAGAGTGGTTTGGAAAAGAGGAAAATCTTCTTCTTATGATTACTGATGACATAACAACTTCCAATTTTGTTGGGGTGAACTGATTCACCTTCTGTCCTGGATCGCGCTGTCGCGTTTTGCTATGACTACGTGAGCTACCTTTTTCAGTACCCATGGAGACCAGCTATTCACAATTAATCGAAGTAGGTTTGAACTGAGAATGCCATTTACCACCATGGACCTATAAAAAAAGGTTTACCACTAACCAATATTATTGTACCATGCCAATGCCACTAACAAAATAAACTGTTTCCATGGCAACCATATCTGTTACGCACTGACCTCTATAATTACCACTGGACTGGCGGCTGTCAAAGTGCTTTTGTGCCCGTTTGATAATCGCCATTTTGGCGCTGTCGGACGTAGCGAGTGTCTGTGGTACTAAAACAAGTGATGTCGACATCAGTGCACAAATATCGATAATTAGAGTAAGACATGCATAAATATTATGTGTTAAGCTCAATGAAGACATGATGAAATAAGTAAGATAAGATGACAAAATAAACATCAGACAACAACATCACAACATCGTTAGATTGTAACATCTATTTTGTACCATGTTCTAACAAATAAACATTTTTGATTTGATTTGATTTGATTTGAAAGATTACAAACGAACCTGTGGAATGATATTTCACTGTCTTTTTTGTAGCGTCGCTTACAATATACACAAGACCTCATTCTTGATAACTTTTATATAATGCTTATAACAATGACAACATGAAATTCGAACTAAATTATTTAAAATGCTAAATTTCTCAACAGTAAACAAACGCTTTTCTCGCAGCCATTTGCAATATACGTCAAAATTAGTTCTGTGGACACACGCTAGTGGCGCTTCAAATAGGCACAAAAAAATTGCTGTCAAACTTACGGAACAGCCAGTCCAGTGGTAATTATATATGTCAGTGCTGTTACGTCAATACGACTGACATCGACATTGCGCGAAGAGGTAATGATTTTAGTAAATATTCTGCAGTTCTACCGCCACCATCCTTGACCATATCCTTCCATCATCACCACCATTTCATAACCCATGTTACCTTTCATGATTGTAAATAAAATATTCCAAAAACCGATCACACTTTCAAGCCGTCTCAAGCCTTTCCAACTTTACTACGAATTAAAACTAAAATACAATTTGATAGATTCGTTCGAGGCGGGGAAAAAAATATCGAGCTATCTTCAGCTTTCAAAATGGATAAGCCGCTAAGTGCAGACGATTTTGCGGCTATTGAGGGTCAGTTGAAGAATTCTGTGGAACAGGATCGGCGCTACTGGAAAGTGAACGACGTGAAGTGTGATGCCATTCATTCTGCTAAGACTTACGAGGAATTCGCGTAAGTACATTTGATTGGTTTTTATTTTTTAAGTATAGGATTTATGTAGAAAAGCAGCGGTTCCCCAGTGGTGGCGACCCCGACCTAGAACAGTAAATCGTAGGTTCGAACCCAGACAGGCGTATTTCTATCATTTCACTGCTTTCAAAACGGTGAAGGAAAATATCGTGAGGAAACCGACATGTCCTAGAACCAAAAAAATCGAAGACATGTGACGTCTACCAATCCGCACTGGGCCCGCGTGGTGGATTATAGCCCATTAATCCCTCTCATAGAGAAGAGGTCCATGTCCCAGCTGTGGGAAGATTAATAGGCTAAGGATGAGAAAAGCGTCTTTAAAAGGTGTAAAATTACCCTTCACCAAGGCGTCAACCAAGCATTCTGTACATCAAACTAGTAACACTAAGTAGAAATAATTGTTGAGAAATTGAAACGACGGCGACGTTAAGCCGTTGGTACGAAGCATGGAAGAAAATTTGTGGGTGATCCCCCCTCCACGAATCAACCTAAGCAAGTGCGGCTTGACATATAGATCGACCCGAGCGGCTGTTATCATTTAGCCACGAGCTTTTCAAGCCTTAGCGCGCGTTACATACAGTAAGATTTTTAACCGAATTCTATGGACTGTGTCCGATATGAGTCTGAGAGAAATGAATTGTTAAGGGTTTTGAGGTTGAACAGACTTGAAGTAGGCACATTTCACAAAATCTTGGCTCAACCAAATGGTGATGATGCGAAAAGTCTGTTTAGGTTCATGGCCCACATATGATAAATGTATATTTAGGATACGTTGGGACTGACATACGCATTGCGGTTATATATGTCTCTAAATAAATAAAGAAAAAGAAAAAACCGACTTCTAAACAAGGTGGAGGTTCTCCACGGTTTTTATTATGGTTGTTCGCGCATAAGTCCGTCGTTTGCCAACCGATTTGAAAAAACCTTTTTTTGCTGGATAGGGTATTCTTTCCAAATGGTCCCATAATCACCAAGTCGGGATCTGATGATGGAATCTAGGCGAAATTGAGGGAACTCTTCAAATTTTTTAGGATAACGTACAGCGATTTTGGTATTTTCTACAACAAGTAAAGCATTTACGTTCAATAAGAACCATTCTACTATTAGATCTGATGATGAAAAATACAGGCACCGGAACTCCATAATGGGACAATCTATCCTAGTCGTGTCTGGGCCTGTTGTAATTATAACGGCGTGCACTTTCCATGTATACTAAGCACATGTGAACCAATAAAAAGTGAAAAATAAAAACATTTTTGCAAAAAATAAAACCGACTTGAAAATAAAACAAGTATAAAATAACTCCAGCTTCTGAAGTCGGTGACAAAAAAAAATCAATCAAACAAAGGTCACCGACTTTTTTTTGAAGTCGGTTTTTTAAATAAAGTTTTAAACTACAATTCCCAGTTTATAATTACTAGATTTCTGCATTGATGCAAAAATAAGACATTGGAACACATTATTCCCTTTGCAAACAGATCCAAAAGAGAGCAATTTTCTGTTTTCCTCCCTAGTGATAAAACCATTAAGTATATTTTGAATTCTTTCAGGGATCGCGTGGCAGCAGCACACTTAAATCCGCTACACAATTCTGATTACAAGAAGAAATGTCCACGCAAATGGAACCAGTATGCAACCGACGATAAGAAATCGGATGAATAAATAAACAATAGCTGTAGAACTTAAACTGCGTTTCTTTTCATTCGTAACGTAAATGCATCTAAGCAGTGTCTCTCATAACCTCTCGTTTTTCGGATGGGTAATCATCAAATAACTTCTCCCACTCTGGGTGTAGCGGGAGGGAGTGACCTAAAACCCGTCCATGTTCCTGTCACCGTCAGGTTGGCTAGACCAAACGAGATATGTACATGAGACCATGTGCACTGTTTACTACCTATTTGATACTATTTAATACCTTTAATGAAGCAGAATTTGGTACCTTTGGGTTAAGAGAGTTATCAAAGAAATAAAGTGGTCAGCCATTCTGACGTCAGGTTGGCTGACCAATTTCAAGTTCTCATACTTTTAGCGTTGTATTAACTGCGTTGTTAATGTTAATATTTAATACCTATTTGGTACCTTAACATATATTTGTTACACAGCTTTAGGAAGCTCCTATAAATAGTTATTAGAAAAAGCCATTAAAACGCCTGTACATAAATTATTGACGTCTTTTCTTCTCAGAATTATTGCTAACAATGTTTTTGCAGGCGCTTAGTGGCTTATCAACAACTTGTTTCTGGATATGCATAGTTAAGTTTTATCCATTTGTAATATATTTTCCACCGACTACTGAAAAGAGGAGGTTCTCAATTCGACTGTATTTTTTTTTGTTGTTTGTTACCTAACTTTCGACTGGGTGAACGGATTTTGATGATTTTTTTTATTTGATAGCTGGTGCTTCCGGTGTGGTCCCATTTTAATTTGCTGAAGATTTGATGCTGATCTTCGGAGATATACAATGGAACTCTTCAAAAATAGACAGCAACTCTGCAGTGGTTGCTGCAATCGCTTGTAGGTTCATTGTTTATACTACATCATGACGTAACATTACGCTTGTATGCTCTGATGGGGTACGCAGATGTGTACAATACACCCAGATTTAGACAGTTAGATGTGTTAAGTTCCATTTATTGGGCATAAGCCCTATTACCTTGACTTCATCATTTCAGCCGAAAGACGTTCACTGCTGGACATAGGCCTCCTTCAAGTGTCGCCACATTGACCGGTCCCTTGCGACTCGCATCCAACGGATTTCCGCAACCTTCAACAAGTCATAGGTCCACCTTGTGGGAGGTCTTCCAACGCATCGTCTTTCAGTTTGCAGTCGCCGCCGGCCATCCGTTCTGCGAGCAATGTGACCTGCCCACTGCCACTTAAGTTTGGCGATTCTTCAGGCTACGTTGGTGACCTCGGTTCTGTTGCGAATGTCTTCATTTCTGATTCGATCACGCAAGGAAACTCCGAGCATAGCCCTCTCCATTGCTCTTTGGGTGACTTTAAGCCTTTTGATAAGGCCCATTGTGAACGACCACGTCTCGGTCACGTATGTAATCACTGGCAACACACACTGGTCATAGACTTTCGTCTTGAGACACTGCGGTAAGTTGGACGAGAAAATACCGCGCAACTTCCCGAACGCTGCCCAGCCGAGTCGGATTCGACGATTGACTTACCTGGACATATATTGTTTTTTTTTTATTTTATTGGAAAGGATGTACTTTAAGGGTACATTAATGAGGGTTGCGGGCCTATCCGAAAGAGATACCGCGGCCTCGGAACATAAAGGGCGAGGAAAGAACATGGATGGGTTTTTTTCAGTAAAAGTCTGACACTGGAATCCCGCTCCGCCCAGAGTGAGAGAAGACATTTGATGATTTCCGATCCAAAGAAAAAAAAGGGTACATTGATGAGAATTTAGTTAGGTTCTAATTAGAAAGAAAGAAAAGAAAAAAAAGAAAAAGATTTATTTGACGTCAGTAATAATTACTCCTGATTATGAGATCCATGATAAAGGAACGGAACTCTTTAATTCTTAATTAACGATACTCGGCCGAATCTTTTATAGGCTATCCGGATATTTGAGTCACTTACCATAACGTCGATGTTAACCGACTTCAAAAATAAGGAGGTTCTCAATTCAATGTTCCCCGATTATTCGAAGATGGATGGACCGATTTTGTTTTTTTTTATTGTTTGAAACAGGTTGTCCTATAATCATCAAATCAGGCTCTGATGACGGAATCCTGGAGAAATGGAGAGAACTCTTCACATTTTATAGGCAAACTAGAAGCGATTTGGGTAGTTTGAGGAAGTGTACTTTCTCGAAGTGATTCCATTTCAATTTGGTGAAGATGTAATGAAGAACTTCGAAGATAGGCAACGGAACTCCTCAATAAATGAAAACTATTGGGATTGCTGAAATCTCCTATCTGTCTATTGTTTACACCATAGTTCATAACAGAAAATCACGCCGGTACGCTGTGAAGGGGTAATCACATGTGGGCCACTAAAAAGTGAAAATAAAAACATGTTTACAAAAAATAAAACCGACTTCAGAGAAAACAAAAAAATCAGCTGTTCCCTACATTTTGACGAGTTATGCGAACATAAGTGTAGGGAACAGCTGATTTTTTTTTCGCAATTTCAAGGTTCGTCCCATAGAAAAAGTTGTTCAAAATGATGAGTACAATGACCCCTTTTCGGGTTTAGTATAAACAAAAAATAATGTTGTATACTTTTTTGTTTGTAAATACATACTTATTATACATATAAACATCCATGACTCGGAAACAAATGTCCATGCTCATCACACAAACATTTGCTTCTACTGGGATTCGAACCCAGGACCCTAGGAACGTAAGGCAGCCTCGTTACCACTACGCCATTCGGCCATTCATTCAATTTGTATCATAATTTGATCATGTTAAATTTAATAAAAACCCTTATTACTTTATCGTGTGGTTAGTGGCTAACTGGTTCATAGCACCATAGATACCCATAGGCCTCTGACTTGGCTTGCCATGCCGTCGAGAAATATAAAATCAAGCAATCAATAAAAAAAATACCGTATTCAATCATTCCCAAGTACATACTTATATTCCTTAGAAAAAATGCGATTTGTAAATAATTAAATAATAATACAAATGGATAAAACTTAACTATACATATCCAGAAACAAGTTGTTCATAAGCCACTAAGCGCCTGCAAAAACATTGTTAGCAATAATTCTAAGAAGAAAAGACGTCAATAATTTATGTACAGGCGTTTTAATGGCTTTTTCTAATAACTATTTATAGGAGCTTCCTAAAGCTGTGTAACAAATATATGTTAAGGTACCAAATAGGTATTAAATATTAACATTAACAACGCAGTTAATACAACGCTAAAAGTATGAGAACTTGAAATTGGTCAGCCAACCTGACGTCAGAATGGCTGACCACTTTATTTCTTTGATAACTCTCTTAACCCAAAGGTACCAAATACTTCATTAAAGGTATTAAATAGTATCAAATAGGTAGTAAACAGTGCACATGGTCTCATGTACATATCTCGTTTGGTCTAGCCAACCTGACGGTGACCATGTTCCTTCCTCGCCCCGTTATGTTCCGGGGCCGCGGTATCTCTTTCAAACAGTCCTGCAGCCCGGGCAGGCCTCATAACCTCATGATATTGATCTAGCTTATACCCGCGGCTTCGCCCGCGTGGAGTTGGATTATTATCCCACGGGATTATACTACCCAGATCAAAAGCAGCCTATGTATTAGGATAATCTTGACTCTAAAATTCATTCAAATTTGTTAAGCCGTTTGAGCGTGACAGACATCGAGCCGTTTGAGCGTGAAGGACAACTATAGAGAATGCGGGAGGAGGCGCGAGGAGGCGCGAGGAGGCGCGAGGAGGCGCGAGGAGGCGCGAGGAGGCGCGAGGAGGCGCGAGGAGTCGCGAGGCGACTCTTGATGTCTGCCTCGATTTTCAAATTGAAAACGGGCAGAAAAGAATTCAATACAATTTTCTACGTGTGTATCCCACTATTTCCATGGAAATACAAAATAGAAAAAGTGGGACCAGCGATTTTTACAAATTATATCCCATTATTTCTATTGCGACTAAAAAACGCAGATATGTTATTTGTAAATGTTCACCACTTTTAATGAATAGATTCAAATTAAAACACGACGTCTCGGTATTAAGCAAAAAAATGGAGAACAAATTAATAATCTGCCATTTTTTGAAATAATTCTCCACCATATGTACCTACTCCATAGTGCAATTCACACAAAGCCACCTCGTCACTACGCAGATGTATGGATGATTGTTTGTGACTGTACTCCTCACATGTTTCCATTGGCATTATTCCTTCATCGCTTAACGATATTATTACAACTGGTATTACTTTAAAAATTAAATCAACCGACAGCAATAGAAATAGTGGAACAATCCGTCCGTTCCACCTAGTTACATTGTTGTTACAGCGATGTAACTAGCTGGACATTAATATTCCAAGTAGTTACGTTATTTAAAAATTTAACTTTAACGTATTTTATCTACCCAAATATCATAAACCCTCTCTAATGCGTTCAAAAACCATAGGCAATGACCAGCATTACCAACCTGCAGAAATAAACGGAACTGTAATGAACTCATAACGCAACTGAAAACAGTTAGGTTATGAGTTTTAAATTTAGAACAGGTGTCAAATTCAAGTGAGTGTGCTATTCTAGTACCACCTACATTAAATCAGATATCGATAAAAAAAAACCCCAATTCAGTATGATTTTAATTATAAATCGCACGACATTTGATCTCGAGTGACACAAGAATAGTGACTTTGTTCGTTTGCCTATGATTTAAAAAAAATGACAGATATCCGAAACGCCGCCATTTCGAGCTGTCATTTGTTCGTTAGCTTTTTATTTCCAGTAATCCAGTTACGAGTAGACAAATTTTCTGATAAGTTCTTTATTTCTGTCGAAAATGAGTGATAGTGACTCAGAAATTGACATGAATACTCCGCCAGATATCGTAAATGCAGCGACAAATGCAACTAATAACCTGTTGGCACAAAAATCAAGGGCCAAGTAACAATGCAGGTCATTTCCCTATGGTTCCTGAACCCATCATAGAGCCCTTATGATATTTGGGTAGATAAAGTAGTGCATGCAACTATACATAATTAGGCATTACAACACTCGTGTGATGCTATTAAGAAACTCGCCTTCGGCTCGTTTCTTAAATCCACACTCGTGTTGTAATGCCCTTCATTATGCACAGTCGCATAAACTACTATAATGAGACTTTTTTGTTCCACCTAGTTACATCGTCGGTTCAAAAGATATATTAGTTAGCTCTCGTGAGTCATGTACTCCTAGTACTTTCATGCTCATGGCAACCAACGTCTTAATGAACTTACTTAATGAAACCTCTTTAGTGACGAAATGTACTGGCCACTTATAAATAATAATGAAGTCATCGACGTCAATGAAAAGTGTGTTGGCTCAATTACATTGTCTACTGTAAGTAATATTTGTCCTACTCACCTAATCGCTTTTTTCCGATAAAATATGACTATCGAGTTTGGAAGTTATGTCTAAGTTACATCTTATGACGATTTCATTCGAACGCAACGCAGTCATATACCTATCGATAAGAGCGAGGCCACACGATGCGTTGCGCTGCGTTGCGTCGTCGCAGCGTCGTACAATCACTGTCAAAATGGCAATGCACAACAGTGATTTTATGGCGCAACGCACTAATGGGGTAGTGATTTGTATGTAGGATGACGTTTGCGGCGCCGCTCCGTCGTCGCACCGCACCGCCAACGCATCGTGTGGCCTCGCTCTTATTTGTCAAAAAGCGATATACCAGCTATTTTTAAAATCTTTTATTAAACTTCACATGTTTGTTTAAGTATGTATGTGGCGTACAAATCTTGCAAGCCTAATTTGTCACACACTAACGGTTTCGTGATTTTCTTTTTTTTTAAATAAAATCTTGTCGTGAGAATGCTTTTTCTATTAATTTCATTTTATTTTAAGGATGAGACAATGCTAAAATTAAAACCTCATATCAATAACTGTCAGCCCGATGATGTACAAAATACTATTGATATAATTATCAATGAGGCTTGTTAAGAAGCCGTGGATGGTAGAGAACCAGCACCAAAAGTTTTTAATAAAGCATTGCAACATATTAATGAGATGGGTTATAATTTGGCTGCTAAAAAGCCAGTGCCATCTTTTAAAAATAAAAAAATCTGCTATTTACAAAAGAAGGAATGAAAAAGCCGGTGTGAAAAAAACTTCCACTAGAAATATAGAGGAAGTGGAAGAGCCACATCAATTCAATTCATTTTTACTGGCGGACTACAAAAATGGTAACATGCGTATCATAATATTCTGTTCGCAACATGTAAGACAGTATATTAAGACCGTTATATTTTATGGACGGTACGTTTAAAACTTGCCCAACGCCATTCCGTCAACTATTTACCATTCCTGGCGGTGTTGCAAGTGACATTAATAATACAAATATTATACCAATGATTTCTGCCTTTATGACACATCAAAACAAGGACGCGTATATTATATTATTTCATTTAATTAAAGCACAATTAAATGATTGGAAGCCACAGAAAATAATGATAGATTTCGAAGAGGGAATAATTGCAGCGCTAAGAGAGATTAACACTGTTCACGAAATAAAAGGTTGTCACTTCCATTATTACAATAGTTTGAAACGCAAAGCAAAGCAAATGGGTATATTTAAGGATAAAAGTCATAAAACTATACATAGTTTTACTCTGCAGTAGTCTAGCATATTTACCAGAAGAGGAAATATCATCAGTTTGGAATTACATAAAGAGTGAAATTGTACTAGAAGATGATCGAATAGAGCTTGGACCGTTTTCAACATTATTTTGAAAAATTTTGGCTAAAAGAAAAAGTGGTGAAACTGTGGTATGGTGAGCTACATCAAACAAACAATGTCGTGGAAGGATGGAATTTTAAAATAAATACTAAAGTGTATGTAGTGCAGCCCCGACTTACGAAAAGTAAGTCGTGGGTTCAAACCCAGACAGGCGCATTACTTTGTGTGATTTATTTCATCACCACTGCTCTCAAAGCGGTTAAGGAAAACATTGTGATGAAATCAGCATGTTCTGGAAGAAGGCCGGGAAGACCTGGAAGAAGACCGGGAAGTCCTGGAAGAAGACCGGGAAGACCTGGAAGAAGACCGGAAAGACCTGGATGAAAACCGGGGAGACCTGGAAGAGGAACGGGAAGACCGGGAAGAAGACCTGGAAAAAGACTGGGAAGAAGACCGGGAAGACCTGGAAGAAAACCGTGAAGACCGGGAAGAAGACCTAGAAGAAGACCGGGAAGACCGGGAAGAAGACCGGGAAGACCGAGAAGACCTGGAAGAAGAGCGGGAAGACCTGGAAGAAGACCGGGAAGAACTGGAAGAAGACCGGAAAGACCTGGATGAAAACCGGGGAGACCTGGAAGACGAACGGGAAGACCGGGAAGAAGACCTGGAAAAAGACTGGGAAGAAGACCGGGAAGACCTGGAAGAAAACCGTGAAGACCGGGAAGAAGACCTAGAAGAAGACCGGGAAGACCGGGAAGAAGACCGGGAAGACCGAGAAGACCTGGAAGAAGAGCGGGAAGACCTGGAAGAAGACCGAGAAGACCTGGAAGAAGGCCTGGAAGAAAACCGGGGAGACCTGGAAGAAGACCGAAAAGACCTAAAAGAAGACCTGGAAGAAGACCGAGAAGACCTAGAAGAAGACTTGGAAGAAGACCGAGAAGACCTGGAAGAAGACCGGGAAGACCGGGAAGAAGACCTGTAAGAAAACCGGGGAGAAGACCGGGAAGACCTGGAAGAAGACCGTGAAGACCGGGAAGAAGACCTAGAAGAAGATCGGGAAGACCGGGATGAAGACCGGGAAGACCTGGAAGAAGACCGAGAAGACCTGGAATAAGACCGGGAAGACCTGGAAGAAGACCGAGAAGACCTGGAAGAAGACCGGAAAGACCGGGAAGAAGACCTGGAAGAAAACCAGGGAGACCTGGAAGAAGACCGAAAAGACCTGAAAGAAGACCTGGAAGAAAACCGGGGAGACCTGGAAGACGACCGAGAAGACCTGGAAGAAGACCGGGAAGAGAACCGGGAAGAAGACCTGGAAGATGACCGCGAAGTCCTGGAAGAAGACCGGGAAAACCTGAAAGAAGACCGGGAAGTCCTGGAAGAAGACCTGGAAGAACTGGATGAAAACCGGGAAGACCTAGAAGAGGAACGGGAAGACCGGAAAGACCTGGATGAAAACCGGGAAGACCTGGAAGAGGAACTGGAAGACCAGAAAGACCTGGATGAAGTCTTCTCGGTCTTCTTCCAGGTCTTCCCTGTCTTCTTCCCGGTCTTCTTCCAGAACTACCCGGTCCTCTTCCAGGTCTTCCTGGTTTTCTTCCCGGTCTTCCCGGTCTTCCACTTGGTCTTTCTAGTCTTTTTCCCCATCTTCCCGGTCTTCCCGGTCTGCTTCCCGGTTTTCATCCTGGTCTTTCCGGTCTTCCCGTTCCACTTCCTGCTCTTCCCGGTTTTCATCCAGGTCTTCCCGGACTTCTTCCAGGTCTTCTTCCCGAACTTCCCGGTCTTCTTCCAGAACTTCCCGGTCCTCTTCCAGGTCTTCCCGGTTTTCTTCCAGGTCTTTCCGGTCTTCCCGTTCCACTTCCAGCTCTTCCCGGTTTTCATCCAGGTCTTCCCGCACTTCTTCCAGGTCTTCTTCCAGGACTTCCCGGTCTTCTTCCCGGTCTTCTTCCAGAACTTCCCGGTCCTCTTCCAGGACTTCCCGGTCTTCTTCCCTGTCTTCTTCCCGGTCTTCTTCCAGAACTTCCCGGTCCTCTTCCAGGTCTTCCCGGTTTTCTTCCAGGTCTTTCCGGTTTTCCCGTTCCACTTCCAGCTCTTCCCGGTTTTCATCCAGGTCTTCCCGCACTTCTTCCAGGTCTTCTTCCCGTTCTTCCCGGACTTCTTCCAGGTCTTCTTCCCGGTCGTCCGGGTCTTCTTCCCGGTCTTCTCGGTCTTCTTCCAGGTCTTCCCTGTCTTCTTCCCGGTCTTCTTCCAGAACTACCCGGTCCTCTTCCAGGTCTTCCCGGTTTTCTTCCCGGTCTTCTCGGTCCTCTTCCAGGTCTTCCCTGTCTTCTTCCCTGTCTTCTTCCCGGTCTTCTTCCAGAACTTCCCGGTCTTCTTCCAGGTCTTCTTCCCGGTCTTCTTCCAGGACTTCCCGGTCCTCTTCCAGGTCTTCCCGGTTTTCTTCCCGGTCTTCTTCCAGATCTTCCCGGTCCTCTTCCAGGTCTTCCCGGTTTTCTTCCCGGTCTTCTTCCCGGTCTTCCCGGTCTTCCACTTGGTCTTTCCGGTCTATTTCCCCATCTTCCCGGTCTTCTTCCCGGTCTTCCCGGTCTTCTTCCAGGTCCTCTTCCAGGTCTTCCCGGTCTTCTTCCAGGAGTTCCCGGTCTTCTCCCAGGTCTTCTTCCCGGTCTCCTTCCAGAACATGCTGATTTCTGCACAATGTTTTCCTTAACCGCTTTTAGAGCAGTGGTGATGAAATAAATCACACAAAGTAATGCGCCTGTCTGGGTTTGAACCCACGACTTACTTTTCGTAAGTCGGGGCTGCACTACATACACTTTTGTATTAATTTTAAAATTCCGTCGTTCCACGACATATAAAAGGTTGTCACTTCCATTATTACAATAGTTTGAAACGCAAAGCAAATCAAATGGGTATATTTAAGGATAAAAGTCATGAAACTATAGTTTTACTCTGCAGTAGTCTAGCATATTTACCAGAAGAGGAAATATTATGAGTTTGGAATTACATAAAGAGTGAAATTGTACTAGAAGATGATCGAATAGAGCCGTTTACACCGTTTACAACATTATTTTGAAAAAATTTGGCTAAAAGAAAAAGTGGTGAAAATGTGGTATGGTGAGCTACATCGAACAAACAATGTCGTGGAAGGATGAAATTTCAAAATTAATACTAAAGTGTTATGTAGTGCAGCCCCGACTTACGAAAAGTAAGTCGTGAGTTCAAACTCAGATAGGCGCATTACTTTGTGTGATTTATTTCATCACCACTGCTCTAAAAGCGGTTAAGGAAAACATTGTGCAGAAAACAGCATGTTCTGGAAGAAGACCGGGAAGAAGACCTGGAAGAAGACCGGGAAGAAGACCTGGAAGAAGACCGGGAAGTCCTGGAAGAAGACCGGGAAGACCTGGAAGAAGACCGGGAAGAAGACCGGGAAGTCCTGGAAGAAGACCGGGAAGACCGGGAAGAAGACCTGGAAGAAGACCTGGAAGAAGACCGGGAAGTCCTGGAATAAGACCGGGAAGACCTGGAAGAGGAACGGGAAGACCGGAAAGACCTGGATGAAAACCGGGAAGCAGACCTCTTCGGACCTCTTCGGTCTTCTTCCCGGTCTTCTTCCAGGTCTTCCCGGTCTTTTTCCAGGTCTTCTTCCCGGTCTTCCCGTTCCTCTTCCAGGTCTCCCCGGTTTTCATCCCGGTCGTCCGGGTCTTCTTCCCGGTCTTCTCGGTCTTCTTCCAGGTCTTCCCTGTCTTCTTCCCGGTCTTTTTCCAGAACTACCCGGTCCTCTTCCAGGTCTTCCCGGTTTCCTTCCCGGTCTTCTCGGTCTTCTTCCAGGTCTTCCCTGTCTTCTTCCCTGTCTTCTTCCAGGTCTTCCCGGTTTTCTTCCCGGTCTTCTTCCCGGTCTTCCCGGTCTTCCACTTGGTCTTTCCGGTCTATTTCCCCATCTTCCCGGTCTTCCCGGTCTTCTTCCCGGTCTTCCCGGTCTTCTTCCAGGTCCTCTTCCAGGTCTTCCCGGTCTTCTTCCAGGAGTTCCCGGTCTTCTCCCAGGTCTTCTTCCCGGTCTTCTTCCAGAACATGCTGATTTCTGCACAATGTTTTCCTTAACCGCTTTTAGAGCAGTGGTGATGAAATAAATCACACAAAGTAATGCGCCTGTCTGGGTTTGAACCCACGACTTACTTTTCGTAAGTCGGGGCTGCACTACATACACTTTTGTATTAATTTTAAAATTCCGTCGTTCCACGACATATAAAAGGTTGTCACTTCCATTATTACAATAGTTTGAAACGCAAAGCAAAGCAAATGGGTATATTTAAGGATAAAAGTCATGAAACTATAGTTTTACTCTGCGGTAGTCTAGCATATTTACCAGAAGAGGAAATATTATGAGTTTGGAATTACATAAAGAGTGAAATTGTACTAGAAGATGATCGAATCGAACAAACAATGTCGTGGAAGGATGAAATTTCAAAATTAATACTAAAGTGTTATGTAGTGCAGCCCCGACTTACGAAAAGTAAGTCGTGAGTTCAAACTCAGATAGGCGCATTACTTTGTGTGATTTATTTCATCACCACTGCTCTAAAAGCGGTTAAGGAAAACATTGCGCAGAAAACAGCATGTTCTGGAAGAAGACCGGGAAGAAGACCTGGAAGAAGACCGGGAAGTCCTGGAAGAAGACCGGGAAGACCTGGAAGAAGACCGGGAAGAAGACCCGGTTTTCATCCAGGTCTTCCCGCACTTCTTCCAGGTCTTCTTCCAGGACTTCCCGGTCTTCTTCCCGGTCTTCTTCCAGAACTTCCCGGTCCTCTTCCAGGACTTCCCGGTCTTCTTCCCTGTCTTCTTCCCGGTCTTCTTCCAGAACTTCCCGGTCCTCTTCCAGGTCTTCCCGGTTTTCTTCCAGGTCTTTCCGGTTTTCCCGTTCCACTTCCAGCTCTTCCCGGTTTTCATCCAGGTCTTCCCGCACTTCTTCCAGGTCTTCTTCCCGTTCTTCCCGGACTTCTTCCAGGTCTTCTTCCCGGTCGTCCGGGTCTTCTTCCCGGTCTTCTCGGTCTTCTTCCAGGTCTTCCCTGTCTTCTTCCCGGTCTTCTTCCAGAACTACCCGGTCCTCTTCCAGGTCTTCCCGGTTTTCTTCCCGGTCTTCTCGGTCCTCTTCCAGGTCTTCCCTGTCTTCTTCCCTGTCTTCTTCCCGGTCTTCTTCCAGAACTTCCCGGTCCTCTTCCAGGTCTTCCCGGTTTTCTTCCAGGTCTTTCCGGTTTTCCCGTTCCACTTCCAGCTCTTCCCGGTCCTCTTCCAGGTCTTCCCGGTTTTCTTCCCGGTCTTCTTCCAGATCTTCCCGGTCCTCTTCCAGGTCTTCCCGGTTTTCTTCCCGGTCTTCTTCCCGGTCTTCCCGGTCTTCCACTTGGTCTTTCCGGTCTATTTCCCCATCTTCCCGGTCTTCTTCCCGGTCTTCCCGGTCTTCTTCCAGGTCCTCTTCCAGGTCTTCCCGGTCTTCTTCCAGGAGTTCCCGGTCTTCTCCCAGGTCTTCTTCCCGGTCTCCTTCCAGAACATGCTGATTTCTGCACAATGTTTTCCTTAACCGCTTTTAGAGCAGTGGTGATGAAATAAATCACACAAAGTAATGCGCCTGTCTGGGTTTGAACCCACGACTTACTTTTCGTAAGTCGGGGCTGCACTACATACACTTTTGTATTAATTTTAAAATTCCGTCGTTCCACGACATATAAAAGGTTGTCACTTCCATTATTACAATAGTTTGAAACGCAAAGCAAAGCAAATGGGTATATTTAAGGATAAAAGTCATGAAACTATAGTTTTACTCTGCAGTAGTCTAGCATATTTACCAGAAGAGGAAATATTATGAGTTTGGAATTACATAAAGAGTGAAATTGTACTAGAAGATGATCGAATAGAGCCGTTTACACCGTTTACAACATTATTTTGAAAAAATTTGGCTAAAAGAAAAAGTGGTGAAAATGTGGTATGGTGAGCTACATCGAACAAACAATGTCGTGGAAGGATGAAATTTCAAAATTAATACTAAAGTGTTATGTAGTGCAGCCCCGACTTACGAAAAGTAAGTTGTTACGGACGACGTCGCTTCAAAGTAAATAATGATTGTATGATGTAAATAATGTTGATTGAATTGAAATTAAGTAGATATAAGGATGATTAAATAAAAACGATTTGAAAGTAGGGAAATCTTCATTGTAATTCGAATAAGGCTCTTTTATTATCCCATAGTAAGTAAGAAATCCAAATATGACGATGTAAAGTGGAGGCGAGCACGATCCGAACAGGTTCGGACAAGTCGAAACCTGTCCGAAGGCCATCACAAACCAACTCAGACAACGCGTTGTGATTGGTCGGAACGAATGAATTGCGCTCGCCTCCCCCCACTACTTGCACCTAGTAAAAATAGTATATAAACGGGACGGTTTGTTGCAAAAATCGTAGTTCAGCAGCAGTGTTCTCTCAAGCAACTCCGAAGCAACAAGCCGATCCTGAAAAGTGCAAGAAATTGTGAATCAAGAATTACTGAAGAAATATATTCAACTTATCATCAAGTCAGGCGTTTTATTCCTACGGAAGAAAGAAAATATATACAGTCCACCTCGACAGTTTGGTCCTACGCTCGCCGGATTTATTTGGATCATCGCTCGCCTGACAAGTTGAAGACAAGAACATAGTGCAGTGCTCCTGAAAAATGAAGACTAGAAGCATCACGGCCAAGGAAAGTGAGGCGGAATCAGGATACGACAGCCGACGTCCCCGAACATTCGAAGAGCCGCCGAGATCGCCGTCAACCGTTGCGCCCGCGTTGCCGCGCGCCCAATATGACACGCCCGCCGCCGCCGCGTCAGTGTCCGCACTCCCCGCGACCGCCGCGATGGGTAGAGTTGTGCCGCCGGTCGATGGTGCGTCCGCCGCGCTAACCGCACCCGCTCCACGCCGCGTACCGGCGAGTCGAGCAACCGCGATCGCGAGTGTAACAGTACGTGATGAAGAACTCGCCACTCCAAGCACGTCGTTCCAGCCAAGAATTCAGGATTCTGCCAGGACAATGACGGCAAATATATCAGTGAGAGACACAGCAAGTACGATAAGATCAAGAAGATCGTACAGCAGTGATGTGGCACGAGTAAAACTAGCAGAATACGAGGCACAGAGAAGAATTGCTGCAATTAGGAACGAGCAATTGGAAATTGAAAAGGCTCTAGTGAACAAACGGTTTGAATATGAAGTGTCGGCAATAGAAGCGGAGGCAGAGGCTCGTGAAGAGGGCTCCGGACATAGGAGTGAAGACAGGGTGGATGAGTGGCTGCAAAGTATTGACCAAGGCCACCCACCAGTCACCGAAGAGAGAACTCAGCCGCCGCACCCCGCCGCCCAACGAACCGCTGCAGAGCCGAACACCTGTGTCGACGCTGTGACGCCCGCCATGCCACGTAGAAGACAACGTTCGACCTCACGTTCGCCCACAAGAGGGGAACGTCGAGTAGGAAGAGGCATCGAACAACTGGCCGACACGCTGGACAAAATGATGCGTGTACGCCCGCCGCCACGACAAGTGACAGAACTACCCTTGTTCACTGGAGCGGCTATGGAATGGTTGCCGTTCAAGGCAGCTTATGAAGATTCATCGAGTGTCTACAAATTCACTGCGATGGAAAACCTAGCGAGACTGAGGAACTGCATCAGAGGTCCAGCAAAGGAAGCAGTCTCCGCGCTCCTGTACTCTGCGTCTGACCCACGGACAATTATGAAGACGCTAGAACAATACTATGGAAGGCCGGAGATATTAATGGACCACGTGATGGAAGATGTTAAGAAGTTACCTCGGCTCACTAGTGTGGCAAGTGAACTAAACTCGTTCGCAGTGAAGCTACAGAACATAGTGTGTGTGCTAACTAATATGGACAACCGCGGATACTTGTGGAACCCGATGTTAGTGCGTGAAGTCGTGGACAAGCTGAACCCGCACGTGAAATCAAGATGGTGCGACTACGCTTCTCAAGCAGTGGAAACGTCACGTGAGCCTGAAATTGTATTATTATCTCGGTTCCTGATGCGGGAGGCAGACCGTGCTATGAGGTACGCCTTCACAAACCCGACGCCCACGCCCGCACCAAAGAGAGAACAGAAAAATGTGGTGCAAGCGAGCGCAAAGAGGAAAGCGGGCAGAGAAGTAATTTACGCCACGACTGAAAAAGAAGATGAAAAGAAACACGTATGTTTATGTTGTGCTGGGGACCATGAAGTGTCTAAGTGCGCCAAGTTTTTAAAGATGAGTGTCGACGACAGATGGGAATGGGCACGAACAGAGAAAGTGTGCTTTAAATGCGTTAATAATCGCCACCGACGAGAGCACTGTCGAGCCAAGCGATGCGGTAAAGAAAAGTGTACCCGCCCACATCACGCGCTGCTCCACAAAGATATGTCGCAACAAGACGTCAAAGAAAAGGCGACGGATGTCGAACCCGCAGCAGAGTCCGTGTTGGCTGTCTCAGCAAACGGCGACGCACCGCATCGCGTACTACTGAAAATGTGCCCCGTCGTTTTGAAAGGACCAGGCGGTCAAGTGAGCACGTTCGCGCTAATGGACGAAGGATCGACGACCTCACTCATCGATGAAGATATAACACGCCGTATCCAAGTGAGGGGACCAGTCTCCACACTCAAAATACAAGGAGTGACCTCACAGCCACACGAAGAAAGCAGTCAAGAAGTCAAATTACAAATTCGTGGTCAAAACGGCGACTTTCATGAATTACGCGCACGAACAATGAAGGATCTCCGACTTCATGGTCAAACAGTGGATAGATCAATGTTAAACAAATATCCACACCTCCGAGACATACAAAATGACGCATTCTTTGATGAAGCCACACCGAAAGTGTTGATAGGTGCGGACAACTGGCACCTGATCGTGACACGAAAATTACGCATGGGCAAGAAGAATGAGCCTGCGGCCTCGTATACCCAGCTGGGATGGGTAATTCATGGGACGGCGCCGCGCTCAGCGTTGACTCAAAAGGAGGGTCAACTAGTGCTTCACATCTACGACGTGTCTGCGAACAAACAGACAGAAGATGTACGGCGCGTAGAAGAAATAGTGAAAGCACACTTCAGGATTGATGCCCTAGGAGTCTCCCTGGCGAAGAAAGTCAGACCAGAAGATCAAAAGGCAATCGACGTGGTCCAACGAACAATGAGGAAGGTTGGTGAACACTTCGAAGTGGGTCTGCCATGGCGAGACGAAGACGCTCCGATGCCTAATAATTATCACTGTGCCGTGAAAAGACTAAAAATGATAGAAAAGAAGATGGACTCCTCTTCAGACTTCGCTGCACAGTATCGCGCACAAGTAAGAAACCTCCTCGATAAAGGTTACGCTCAAGAGTGCGATGGACAAGAAGAAGGAAACAAGAAGACATGGTATCTGCCGCACTTCCCGGTCGTGAATCCTAACAAGCCGGGGAAGATGCGGCTGGTTTTCGACGCGGCACACCGATACAGCGGAGTGTGCCTCAATGACCACTTACTAGAGGGACCTGACCTCTTGAGATCGCTACCAGGAATCCTCTTCAGATTCAGAGAACGTCGGGTAGCCGTGACGGCAGATATTCAAGAGATGTTCCTACAAGTAAAAATAAGACCACAAGACCAAGCAGCTCAAATGTTCCTCTGGCGAGATGAAGAGCGTGATAAGCCGCCGAAGAAGTACAAGATGGTATCAATGATCTTCGGGGCTTCGTGTTCGCCGTTCATCGCGCACTCGGTGAGAGATGCCAACGCAAGACTGTACGCACAAGCATATCCTAACGCTGTGCATGCAATAACATCGAGCCACTATATGGACGACTACGTCGATAGCTTCACGACAGAAGAAGAAGCTATAAGAACAGCACAAGAGGTCATGAAGATACATGAGAACGCACACTTCAACCTCCGTGGATGGTGCTCTAACAGGCCTAATGTGGTGAACAGCGTGGCTAAAGAAAGACAAGTGCTCAACGCCGAAGTGAAGCTTGGTCAGAGACAGGAGAACTCCGATAAGACGCTCGGCTTGCTCTGGCATACAGAACGAGACGAGCTAGGCTTCAACACAGGGCTTAGCCGTCTAGCACCCGAAGTGAGGATGAGAGACAGAGCGCCGACAAAAAGGGAAGCCCTCGGAGCAGTGATGGCCGTCTACGACCCCCTCGGTCTCATCAGTCATTTTACTATCACGGGTAAAATCATACTGCAGAACCTATGGAGACACGGAGTGGGATGGGACGAAGCGATTCCCGATGAAGACGCACAACATTTTGAAGAGTGGCTCGGAAGTCTGAGCGTGGCCACGAAACTACGAATCCCAAGATGCTACGGGAAGAGCTCAGAAGACGAATTAGAGCTTCATGTCTTTTGTGACGCGAGTGAACAGGCGTACGCGGCGACCGCCTACTGGAGAATCCTGAAACCAGATGGAAGAGTGACTGTGAGCCTGGTTGCGGCAAAAGCAAGGGTCGCACCATTGAAACCAGTGACAGTCCCTCGGCTCGAACTCCAGGCGGCAGTGATCGGCGCGCGATTGGCGGAAACAATCCTAAGAGAGCATCGAGACAAGCCCAAGAGCGTGACGTACTGGACGGACTCACAAACCGTCCTGCGTTGGATAGAAAAAGATGCCATCAAGTACACACCCTTCGTGGCACACCGCTTGGGCGAAATAGCGGAGCTGACCGACGCCAATCAATGGAGATGGGTGCCCACGGAACAAAACGTGGCAGACGACGCAACGCGCCCAAACTACAAATTACAAATGAAACCAGAAGACAGATGGTTCATCGGGCCCGAGTTTCTATACAACGACGAGGACCTCTGGCCAAAAGAGAAAGCCAAGAAAGAAGACCAAGAAGAGGAAGTGACCTATGCGGTCACAGAAAAGGAACGCGCTTCTCATCTGCCCAACATAGGCAGATTCTCCTCATATGAGAAGCTGATACGAACTACAGCGGTACTCTTTCTCTTCAAGGAAAAATGTAAAAGTCGAGCCAGCCAGCTGACGGTCGACCTAATAGAAAGGGCCGAGAAGACATGGGTGAAACAAGCGCAGCTCGACGACTATGCAGAAGAAATAAGACTGCTGGAAAAAGGAAGACCAGTGCCCAAGTCCAGTAGCCTGTATAAACTGGACCCTTATTTAGAAGACCAGATTCTCAAAGTGAGAGGGAGGATCGGGCACGCTGCTGTTCCAGACACGAAGAAGATGCCGGTCATCCTACACGGCAGGCACCCGTTTACCAGACTGCTGGTGGAAGACGCCCATCGAAAAGCCGGCCATGCAAATAACGAACGCGTGGTCAACGACCTGAGACAGAAATATTGGGTGATCAATCTACGCCCTACCGTGAGAGCCATAGCACAGCGATGCCAGCTGTGCCGCATCAGAAGAGCGACACCAGTGAAGCCAGTCACGGGGAACCTACCGATGGAACGACTGATGGAGACGCAGCGACCCTTCACTCACTGCGGAGTTGATTATTTTGGGCCAATGACAGTAGTCATAGGAAGAAGACACGAGAAGCGCTGGGGAGCGCTGTTCACCTGCCTCGTGACAAGGGCAGTCCACCTTGAACTGGTGGCAAGTCTGTCCACCGACTCGGCTATAATGGCCATAAGAAGAATGGCAGCGCGACGAGGTTGGCCCCGCATAATGTATTCCGACAACGGTACCAACTTCCGAGGGGCAGACACAGAACTACGCACAGCCTATGAAGAATGGGCCAAGGAGTTCGTCCACTTCGGTCTCTCACACCGAATGAAGTGGAAGTTCATACCACCAGGGGCGCCGCATATGGGGGGAGCGTGGGAAAGACTAGTACGCTCTGTTAAAACGGCGCTGGGGGCGACACTGCATCAGCGGGCACTAAAAGAAGAAGTGCTGCTGACCCTGATGATAGAGGCCGAACACTCTATAAACTCTCGGCCTCTCACTCACGTTTCCGTCGATCCTAAGGATCCGGAGGCGTTAACTCCGAACCACTTCCTCATCGGGACCTCCTCAGGCCTTCCCAACACTGGACCTTGCGAGGAGGCCAGCCGAAAACAATGGAGAGCTGCCCAAGCGCTCGCCGACCATTTCTGGCGGCGCTGGGTGACTGAATACCTGCCGACGCTGGTGCCCAGAGGGGCATCCGACGACCAACGACGACCTCTGCACATCGGCGACTTGGTTGTTGTCATCGACCCTGCACTGCCACGAGGGACGTGGCCCCGAGGCGTCGTGGAGACTACGTACGTCGGTCCAGACGGCAAGGTGCGATCAGCCGACGTCAGAACTACAGCGGGCATCCTTCGGCGTCCTACGACGAAGCTCGCCGTCCTCTGCGTGGAAGATAAGGCTACGGTAGCCCTACGCCGGGGGGAGGATATTACGGACGACGTCGCTTCAAAGTAAATAATGATTGTATGATGTAAATAATGTTGATTGAATTGAAATTAAGTAGATATAAGGATGATTAAATAAAAACGATTTGAAAGTAGGGAAATCTTCATTGTAATTCGAATAAGGCTCTTTTATTATCCCATAGTAAGTAAGAAATCCAAATATGACGATGTAAAGTGGAGGCGAGCACGATCCGAACAGGTTCGGACAAGTCGAAACCTGTCCGAAGGCCACCACAAACCAACTCAGACAACGCGTTGTGATTGGTCGGAACGAATGAATTGCGCTCGCCTCCCCCCACTACTTGCACCTAGTAAAAATAATATATAAACGGGACGGTTTGTTGCAAAAATCGTAGTTCAGCAGCAGTGTTCTCTCAAGCAACTCCGAAGCAACAAGCCGATCCTGAAAAGTGCAAGAAATTGTGAATCAAGAATTACTGAAGAAATATATTCAACTTATCATCAAGTCAGGCGTTTTATTCCTACGGAAGAAAGAAAATATATACAGTCCACCTCGACATAAGTCGTGAGTTCAAACTCAGATAGGCGCATTACTTTGTGTGATTTATTTCATCACCACTGCTCTAAAAGCGGTTAAGGAAAACATTGTGCAGAAAACAGCATGTTCTGGAAGAAGACCGGGAAGAAGACCTGGAAGAAGACCGGGAAGTCCTGGAAGAAGACCGGGAAGACCTGGAAGAAGACCGGGAAGAAGACCGGGAAGTCCTGGAAGAAGACCGGGAAGAAGACCTGGAAGAAGACCGGGAAGTCCTGGAATAAGACCGGGAAGACCTGGAAGAGGAACGGGAAGACCGGAAAGACCTGGATGAAAACCGGGAAGCAGACCTCTTCGGACCTCTTCGGTCTTCTTCCCGGTCTTCTTCCAGGTCTTCCCGGTCTTCTTCCAGGTCTTCTTCCCGGTCTTCTTCCAGGACTTCCCGGTCCTCTTCCAGGTCTTCCCGGTCTTCTTCCAGGTCTTCCCGGTCTTCTTCCAGGACTTCCCGGTCTTCTTCCAGGTCTTCTTCCCGGTCTTCTTCCAGAACATGCTGTTTTCTGCACAATGTTTTCCTTAACCGCTTTTAGAGCAGTGGTGATGAAATAAATCACACAAAGTAATGCGCCTATCTGAGTTTGAACTCATGACTTACTTTTCGTAAGTCGGGTCTTCCCGGTCTTCTTCCAGAACTTCCCGGTCCTCTTCCAGGTCTTCCCGGTTTTCTTCCTCCAGGTCTTCTCGGTCTTCCCGGTCTTCTTCCCGGTCTTCCCGGTCTTCTTCTAGGTCTTCTTCCCGGTCTTCACGGTTTTCTTCCAGGTCTTCCCGGTCTTCTTCCTAGTCTTTTTCCAGGTCTTCTTCCCGGTCTTCCCGTTCCTCTTCCAGGTCTCCCCGGTTTTCATCCCGGTCGTCCGGGTCTTCTTCCCGGTCTTCTCGGTCTTCTTCCAGGTCTTCCCTGTCTTCTTCCCGGTCTTCTTCCAGAACTACCCGGTCCTCTTCCAGGTCTTTCCGGTCTTCCCGTTCCTCTTCCAGGTCTTCCCGGTCTTATTCCAGGACTTCCCGGTCTTCTTCCAGGTCTTCTTCCCGGTCTTCCCGGTCTTCTTCCAGGACTTCCCGGTCTTCTTCCCGGTCTTCTTCCAGGTCTTCCCGGTCTTCTTCCAGGACTTCCCGGTCTTCTTCCAGGTCTTCTTCCCGGTCTTCTTCCAGAACATGCTGTTTTCTGCACAATGTTTTCCTTAACCGCTTTTAGAGCAGTGGTGATGAAATAAATCACACAAAGTAATGCGCCTATCTGAGTTTGAACTCACGACTTACTTTTCGTAAGTCGGGGCTGCACTACATAACACTTTAGTATTAATTTTGAAATTTCATCCTTCCACGACATTGTTTGTTCGATGTAGCTCACCATACCACATTTTCACCACTTTTTCTTTTAGCCAAATTTTTTCAAAATAATGTTGTAAACGGTGTAAACGGCTCTATTCGATCATCTTCTAGTATAATTTCACTCTTTATGTAATTCCAAACTCATAATATTTCCTCTTCTGGTAAATATGCTAGACTACTGCAGAGTAAAACTATAGTTTCATGACTTTTATCCTTAAATATACCCATTTGCTTTGCTTTGCGTTTCAAACTATTGTAATAATGGAAGTGACAACCTTTTATATGTCGTGGAACGACGGAATTTTAAAATTAATACAAAAGTGTATGTAGTGCAGCCCCGACTTACGAAAAGAAAGTCGTGGGTTCAAACCCAGACAGGCGCATTACTTTGTGTGATTTATTTCATCACCACTGCTCTAAAAGCGGTTAAGGAAAACATTGTGCAGAAATCAGCATGTTCTGGAAGAAGACCGGGAAGAAGACCTGGGAGAAGACCGGGAACTCCTGGAAGAAGACCGGGAAGACCTGGAAGAGGACCTGGAAGAAGACCGGGAAGACCGGGAAGAAGACCGGGAAGATGGGGAAATAGACCGGAAAGACCAAGTGGAAGACCGGGAAGACCGGGAAGAAGACCGGGAAGAAAACCGGGAAGACCTGGAAGAGGACCGGGAAGATCTGGAAGAAGACCGGGAAGACCTGGAAGAGGACCTGGAAGAAGACCGGGAAGACCGGGAAGAAGACCGGGAAGATGGGGAAATAGACCGGAAAGACCAAGTGGAAGACCGGGAAGAAAACCGGGAACCTGGATGAAAACCGGGAAGCAGACCTCTTCGGACCTCTTCGGTCTTCTTCCCGGTCTTCTTCCAGGTCTTCCCGGTCTTCTTCCAGGTCTTCTTCCCGGTCTTCTTCCAGGACTTCCCGGTCCTCTTCCAGGTCTTCCCGGTTTTCTTCCCGGTCTTCTTCCAGATCTTCCCGGTCCTCTTCCAGGTCTTCCCGGTTTTCTTCCCGGTCTTCTTCCCGGTCTTCCCGGTCTTCCACTTGGTCTTTCCGGTCTATTTCCCCATCTTCCCGGTCTTCCCGGTCTTCTTCCCGGTCTTCCCGGTCTTCCCGGTCTTCTTCCAGGTCCTCTTCCAGGTCTTCCCGGTCTTCTTCCAGGAGTTCCCGGTCTTCTCCCAGGTCTTCTTCCCGGTCTTCTTCCAGAACATGCTGATTTCTGCACAATGTTTTCCTTAACCGCTTTTAGAGCAGTGGTGATGAAATAAATCACACAAAGTAATGCGCCTGTCTGGGTTTGAACCCACGACTTACTTTTCGTAAGTCGGGGCTGCACTACATACACTTTTGTATTAATTTTAAAATTTCATCCTTCCACGACATTGTTTGTCGATGTAGCTCACCATACCACATTTTCACCACTTTTTCTTTTAGCCAAAATTTTTCAAAATAATGTTGTAAACGGTGTAAACGGCTCTATTCGATCATCTTCTAGTACAATTTCACTCTTTATGTAATTCCAAACTCATAATATTTCCTCTTCTGGTAAATATGCTAGACTACTGCAGAGTAAAACTATAGTTTCATGACCGAAGAAGACCGATAAGTCCTGAAAGAAGACCGGGAAGACCTGGAAGAAGACCGAAGAGGTCCGAAGAGGTCTGCTTCCCGGTTTTCATCCAGGTCTTTCCGGTCTTCCCGTTCCTCTTCCAGGTCTTCCCGGTCTTATTCCAGGACTTCCCAGTCTTCTTCCCGGTCTTCTTCCAGGTCTTCTTCCTGGTCTTCCCGGTCTTCTTCCAGGACTTCCCGGTCTTCTTCCCGGTCTTCTTCCCGGTCTTCTTCCAGGTCTTCCCGGTCTTCTTCCAGGACTTCCCGGTCTTCTTCCAGGTCTTCTTCCCGGTCCTCTTCCAGAACTACCCGGTCCTCTTCCAGGTCTTCCCGGTTTTCTTCCCGGTCCTACAGGTCTTCCACTTGGTCTTTCTGGTCTTTTTCCCCATCTTCCCGGTCTTCCCGATCTGCTTCCCGGTTTTCATCCAGTTCTTTCCGGTCTTCCCGTTCCTCTTCCAGGTCTTCCCGGTCTTATTCCAGGACTTCCCGGTCTTCTTCCCGGTCTTCTTCCAGGTCTTTTTCCCGGTCTTCCCGGTCTTCTTCCAGGACTCCCCGGTCTTCTTACCGGTCTTCTTCCAGGTCTTCCCGGTCTTCTTCCCGGTCTTCTTCCAGAACTTCCCGGTCCTCTTCCAGGTCTTCCCGCACTTCTTCCAGGTCTTCTTCCCGTTCTTCCCGGACTTCTTCCAGGTCTTCTTCCCGGTCGTCCGGGTCTTCTTCCAGGTCTTCCCGGTCTTCCCGGTCTTCTTCCAGGACTTCCCGGTCTTCTTCCCGGTCTTCTTCCAGGTCCTCCTCCAGGTCTTCCCGGTTTTCGTCCCGGTCTTCCCGGTTTTCCACTTGGTCTTTCTGGTCTATTTCCTCATCTTCCCGGTCTTCCAGGTCTGCTTCCCGGTTTTCATCCAGGTCTTTCCGGTCTTCCCGTTCCTTTTCCAGGTCTTCCCGGTTTTCATCCAGGTCTTCTCGAACTTCTTCCAGCTCTTCTTCCAGGTCTTCCCGGTCTTCTTCCAGGAGTTCCCGGTCTTCTCCCAGGTCTTCTTCCCGGTCTTCTTCCAGAACATGCTGATTTCTGCACAATGTTTTCCTTAACCGCTTTTAGAGCAGTGGTGATGAAATAAATCACACAAAGTAATGCGCCTGTCTGGGTTTGAACCCACGACTTACTTTTCGTAAGTCGGGGCTGCACTACATACACTTTTGTATTAATTTTAAAATTTCATCCTTCCACGACATTGTTTGTCGATGTAGCTCACCATACCACATTTTCACCACTTTTTCTTTTAGCCAAAATTTTTCAAAATAATGTTGTAAACGGTGTAAACGGCTCTATTCGATCATCTTCTAGTACAATTTCACTCTTTATGTAATTCCAAACTCATAATATTTCCTCTTCTGGTAAATATGCTAGACTACTGCAGAGTAAAACTATAGTTTCATGACCGAAGAAGACCGGTAAGTCCTGAAAGAAGACCGGGAAGACCTGGAAGAAGACCGAAGAGGTCCGAAGAGGTCTGCTTCCCGGTTTTCATCCAGGTCTTTCCGGTCTTCCCGTTCCTCTTCCAGGTCTTCCCGGTCTTATTCCAGGACTTCCCAGTCTTCTTCCCGGTCTTCTTCCAGGTCTTCTTCCTGGTCTTCCCGGTCTTCTTCCAGGACTTCCCGGTCTTCTTCCCGGTCTTCTTCCCGGTCTTCTTCCAGGTCTTCCCGGTCTTCTTCCAGGACTTCCCGGTCTTCTTCCAGGTCTTCTTCCCGGTCCTCTTCCAGAACTACCCGGTCCTCTTCCAAGTCTTCCCGGTTTTCTTCCCGGTCCTCCAGGTCTTCCACTTGGTCTTTCTGGTCTTTTTCCCCATCTTCCCGGTCTTCCCGATCTGCTTCCCGGTTTTCATCCAGTTCTTTCCGGTCTTCCCGTTCCTCTTCCAGGTCTTCCCGGTCTTATTCCAGGACTTCCCGGTCTTCTTCCCGGTCTTCTTCCAGGTCTTTTTCCCGGTCTTCCCGGTCTTCTTCCAGGACTCCCCGGTCTTCTTACCGGTCTTCTTCCAGGTCTTCCCGGTCTTCTTCCCGGTCTTCTTCCAGAACTTCCCGGTCCTCTTCCAGGTCTTCCCGCACTTCTTCCAGGTCTTCTTCCCGTTCTTCCCGGACTTCTTCCAGGTCTTCTTCCCGGTCGTCCGGGTCTTCTTCCAGGTCTTCCCGGTCTTCCCGGTCTTCTTCCAGGACTTCCCGGTCTTCTTCCCGGTCTTCTTCCAGGTCCTCCTCCAGGTCTTCCCGGTTTTCGTCCCGGTCTTCCCGGTTTTCCACTTGGTCTTTCTGGTCTATTTCCTCATCTTCCCGGTCTTCCAGGTCTGCTTCCCGGTTTTCATCCAGGTCTTTCCGGTCTTCCCGTTCCTTTTCCAGGTCTTCCCGGTTTTCATCCAGGTCTTTTCGAACTTCTTCCAGCTCTTCTTCCCGGTCTTCCCGGTCTTCTTCCAGGTCTTCTTCCCGGTCTTCTTCCAGGACTCCCCGGCCTTCTTCCAAGTCTTCCCGGTCTTCTTCCAGGTCTTCCCGGTCGTCTTCTAGGTCTTCCCGGTCTTCTTCCCGGTCTTCTTCCAGGTCTTCTTCCCGGTCTTCTTCCAGGACTTCCTTCTTCCCTTCTGGAAGAAGACCGGGAAGAAGACAGGGAAGACCTGGAAGAAGACCGAGAAGACCTGGAAGAAAACCGGGAAGACCTGGAAGAAGAACGGGAAGACCTGGAAGAAGGCCGGGGAGTCCTGGAAGAAGACCGGGAAGAAGACCTGGAAGAAGACCGGGAAGACCGGGAAGAAGAGCTGGAAGAAGTTCGAGAAGACCTGGATGAAAACCGGGAAGACCTGAAAGAGGAACGGGAAGACCGGAAAGACCTGGATGAAAACCGGGAAGCAGACCGGGAAGACCGGGAAGATAGGGAAATAGACCGGAAAGACCGGGATGACCGGGAAGAAAACCGGGAAGACCTGGAAGAAGAACGGGAAGACCTGGAAGAAGGCCGGGAAGACCTGGAAGAAGACCGAGAAGACCTGGAAGAAGACCGGGAAGACCTGGAAGAAGACCGGGAAGGCCTGGAAGAAGACTGGGAAGACCGGGAAGAAGACCTGAAAGAAGTCCGGGAAGACCTGGATTAAAACCGGGAAGACCTGAAAGAGGAACGGGAAGACCGGAAAGACCTGGATGAAAACCGGGAAGCAGACCGGGAAGACCGGGAAGATAGGGAAATAGACCGGAAAGACCAAGTGAAAGACCGGGAAGACCGGGAAGAAAACCGGGAAGACCTGGAAGAGGACCGGGAAGTTCTGGAAGAAGACCGGGAAGAAGACAGGGAAGACCTGGAAGAAGACCGAGAAGACCTGGAAGAAAACCCGGACGACCGGGAAGAAGACCTGGAAGAAGTCCGGGAAGAACGGGAAGAAGACCGGGAAGACCTGGAAGAAGACCCGGACGACCGGGAAGACCTGGAAGAAGACCCGGACGACCGGGAAGAAGACCTGGAAGAAGTCCGGGAAGAACGGGAAGAAGACCTGGAAGAAGTGCGGGAAGACCTGGATGAAAACCGGGAAGAGCTGGAAGTGGAACGGGAAGACCGGAAAGACCTGGAAGAAAACCGGGAACACCTGGAAGAGGACCGGGAAGTTCTGGAAGAAGACCGGGAAGAAGACCGGGCAGACCTGGAAGAAGACCGGTAAGAAGACCGGGAAGAAGACCGGGAAGTCCTGGAAGAAGACCGGGAAGACCGGGAAGAAGACCTGGAAGAAGACCGGGAAGAAGACCGGGAAGTCCTGGAATAAGACCGGGAAGACCTGGAAGAGGAACGGGAAGACCGGAAAGAACTGGATGAAAACCGGGAAGAAGTTCGAGAAGACCCAGATGAAAACCAGGAAGACCTGGAAGAGGAACGGGAAGACTGGAAAGACCTGGATGAAAACCGGGAAGCAGACCGGGAAGATGAGGGAATAGACCAGAAAGACCAAGTGCAGGGAAGAGCTGGAAGTGGAACGGGAAGACCGGAAAGACCTGGAAGAAAACCTGGAAGACCTGGAAGAGGACCGGGAAGTTCTGGAAGAAGACCGGGAAGAAGACCTGGGAGAAGACCGGGAACTCCTGGAAGAAGACCGGGAAGACCTGGAAGAGGACCTGGAAGAAGACCGGGAAGACCGGGAAGAAGACTGGGAAGACCGGGAAGATGGGGAAATAGACCGGAAAGACCAAGTGGAAGACCGGGAAGACCGGGAAGGAGACCGGGAAGAAAACCGGGAAGACCTGGAAGAGGACCGGGAAGATCTGGAAGAAGACCGGGAAGAAAACCGGGAAGACCTGGAAGAGGACCGGGATGTCCTGGAAGAAGACCGGGAAGAAGACCTGGAAGAAGACCGGGAAGACCTGGAAGAAGAGCTGGAAGAAGTTCGAGAAGACCCGGATGAAAACCGGGAAGACCTGGAAGAGGAACGGGAAGACCGGAAAGACCTGGATGAAAACCGGGAAGCAGACCGGGAAGACCAGGAAGATGGTGAAATAGACCAGAAAGACCAAGTGGAAGACCGGGAAGACCGGGAAGAAAACCGGGAAGACCTGGAAGAGGACCGGGTAGTTCTGGAAGAAGACCGGGAAGAAGACAGGGAGCCAGGAGGAAGACCGAGAAGACCGAGAAGACCGGGAAGAAGACCCGGACGACCGGGAAGAAGACCTGGAAGAAGTCCGGGAAGAACGGGAAGAAGACCTGGAAGAAGTGCGGGAAGACCTGGATGAAAACCGGGAAGAGCTGGAAGTGGAACGGGAAGACCGGAAAGACCTGGAAGAGGACCGGGAAGTTCTGGAAGAAGACCGAGAAGAAGACAGGGAAGAAGACCGGGAAGTCCTGGAAGAGGACCGGGAAGTTCTGGAAGAAGACCGGGAAGAAGACCGGGAAGTCCTGGAAGAAGACCGGGAAGACCTGGAAGAAGACCCGGACGACCGGGAAGAAGACCTGGAATAAGTCCGGGAAGAACGGGAAGAAGACCTGGAAGAAGTCCGGGAAGACCTGGATGAAAACCGGGAAGAGCTGGAAGTGGAACGGGAAGACCGGAAAGACCAGGATGAAAACCGGGAAGCAGACCGGGAAGACCGGGAAGATGGGAAAAAGACTAGAAAGACCAAGTGGAAGACCGGGAAGACCGGGAAGAAGACCGGGAAAAAGACAGGGAAGACCTGGAAGAAGACCGGGAAGACCTGGAAGAAGACCGGGGAGACCTGGAATAAGACCGGGAAGACCTGGAAGAGGAACGGGAAGACCGGGAAGATGGGGAAAAAGACTAGAAAGACCAAGTGGAAGACCGGGAAGACCGGGAAGAAGACCGGGAAGATGGGGAAATAGACCGGAAAGACCAAGTGGAAGACCGGGAAGACCGGGAAGAAGACTGGGAAGAAAACCGGGAAGACCTGGAAGAGGACCGGGAAGATCTGGAAGAAGACCGGGAAGAAAACCGGGAAGACCTGGAAGATGACCGGGAAGTCCTGGAAGAAGACCGGGAAGAAGACCTGGAAGAAGACCGGGAAGACCTGGAAGAAGAGCTGGAAGAAGTTCGAGAAGACCCGGATGAAAACCGGGAAGACCTGGAAGAGGAACGGGAAGACCGGAAAGACCTGGATGAAAACCGGGAAGCAGACCGGGAAGACCGGGAAGATGGTGAAATAGACCAGAAAGACCAAGTGGAAGACCGGGAAGACCGGGAAGAAAACCGGGAAGACCTGGAAGAGGACCGGGTAGTTCTGGAAGAAGTCCGGGAAGAAGACAGGGAAGACCTGGAAGAAGACCGAGAAGACCGGGAAGAAGACCCGGACGACCGGGAAGAAGACCTGGAAGAAGTCCGGGAAGAACGGGAAGAAGACCTGGAAGAAGTGCGGGAAGACCTGGATGAAAACCGGGAAGAGCTGGAAGTGGAACGGGAAGACCGGAAAGACCTGGAAGAGGACCGGGAAGTTCTGGAAGAAGACCGGGAAGAAGACAGGGAAGACCTGGAAGAAGACCGAGAAGACCGGGAAGAAGACAGGGAAGACCTGGAAGAGGACCGGGTAGTTCTGGAAGAAGTCCGGGAAGAAGACAGGGAAGACCTGGAAGAAGACCGAGAAGACCGGGAAGAAGACCGGGAAGAAAACCGGGAAGACCTGGAAGATGACCGGGAAGTCCTGGAAGAAGACCGGGAAGAAGACCTGGAAGAAGACCGGGAAGACCTGGAAGAAGAGCTGGAAGAAGTTCGAGAAGACCCGGATGAAAACCGGGAAGACCTGGAAGAGGAACGGGAAGACCTGGAGGAAGACCGGGAAGATGGGGAAATAGACCAGAAAGACCAAGTGGAAAACCGGGAAGACCGTGAAGAAAACCGGGAAGACCTGGAGGAGGACCTGGAAGAAGACCGGGAAGAAGACCGGGAAGTCCTGGAAGAAGACCGGGAAGACCAGGAAGAAGACCTGGAAGAAGACCGGGAAGAAGACCGGGAAGTCCTGGAATAAGACCGGGAAGACCTGGAAGAGGAACGGGAAGACCGGAAAGACCTGGATGAAAACCGGGAAGCAGACCGGGAAGACCGGGAAGATGGGGAAAAAGACCAGAAATACCAAGTGGAAGACCGGGAAGACCGGGAAGAAAACTGGGAAGACCTGGAAGAGGACCGGGTAGTTCTGGAAGAAGACCGGGAAGAAGACAGGGAAGACCTGGAAGAAGACCGAGAAGACCTGGAAGAAGACCGGGAAGACCTGGAAGAAGACCGGGTAGACCTGGAAGAAAACCGGGAAGACCTAGAAGACGACCGGGAAGTTCTGGAAGAAGACCGGGAAGAAGACAGGGAAGAAGACCGGTAAGTCCTGAAAGAAGACCGGGAAGACCTGGAAGAGGACCGGGAAGACCGGAAAGACCTGGATGAAAACCGGGAAGCAGACCTCTTCGGCCCTCTTCGGTCTTCTTCCCACCTAGCGCCTAAGAAGAACAACGGCTGGCGTCCTTGCGGCGATTACCGTAAGTTGAATGCCCGCACCGTGCCTGACAGGTATCCGATTAAGCATATACATGACTTTACCCATAGTATAGCTGGATGTAAAGTCTTTAGCACGCTCGATTTAGAGAAAGCATATAATCAGATACCTGTCAGCCCGGAAGACATTCCTAAGACCGCCATCACAACACCATTTGGATTATACGAGTTTCCTTTCATGACATTCGGAACGCGGGCCAAACTTTTCAACGGTTCGTGGACGAAATGACGAGAGAACTAGACTTTGTTTATTGTTACCTAGACGACTTTCTCGTGTTTTCTAGAAGTCCAGAGGAGCACGAGGATCACCTACGACAAATCTTCAACAGGCTGAAGGAATATGGCATATTGGTGAACACTTCCAAATGCGTCTTCGGTATGGAGGAGGTAACGTTTCTAGGCTATCGGATTACCGAGAGCGGATCTAAGCCACTTGATACCAAAGTTCAGGTGGTGAAGAATTTCCCTCCTCCAACCAATGTTCGCCAGCTAAGAGGTTTCCTAGGCATGGTCAATTTTTACAGGAGATTTCTTCCTCACGCAGCCGAAGTCCAAGCCCCACTTCACGCCTTACTAACAGGCTCCGTCAAAGGTTCGCACCCAATTACCTTGATAGGTGACACACTAGCAGCTTTCGAGGCTTGCAAAGAAAGCCTGGCCAACGCTGCCCTACTAGCTCATCCGGACTGCACCGCTAAACTTGCAGTAGTTACAGATGCCTCTGATAAGGCTATCGGAGCTGTTTTGCAGCAGTTTAAAGATGATGCGTGGCAGCCCTTAGCTTTCTTTTCAAGGAAATTGAGCCCTTCACAGGTGAAATACTCACCATACGATAGGGAGCTTCTAGCAATTTATGAAGCCATTAAATATTTCAGGCACATGCTAGAAGCTCGCCATTTCATAGTCTATACAGACCACAAACCCATAAGTTTTGCCTTTAACGAAAGGAAAAACAATTGTTCGCCTAGGCAGTTCAGGCACTTAGATTTTATTTCCCAACTAGCTGTACCCGGCATGCGTTGCAATGCATTTTTTCCTACCTACCTACCTGTCTACTTCTCACCGTTTAAACCTTCCCTGGACTACGACAAACATTTTAAAACCAAAATCAGCTCAATCGGCCCAGCCGTTCTCGAGTTTTAATCAGACTAACGAACAACAATTCATTTTTATTTATATAGATTCACGACAGACATCCGCCACATTTCTGGAAAAGATAATGTGGTTGCAGGTACCTTGTCGCGAATTGAAGAGCTAGCAGACCCAGTAGACCTCGACAAACTAGCTCAAGCTCAGAGTTCCGACTCGGAACTCTGCAAGCTTTTGAGCGAAGGTTCATCTTTGCAGCTTAAAAAATTCAATGTCCCTGGAAGTCAAATTCCCTTGTACTGCGACGTCAGTACCCCAGCTTCCAGGCCATACGTACCTGTACCCCTTCGCAAGCAAATTTTTAACAGCTTGCATTCGTTAAGCCACCCTGGTGCCAATGCGTCGGCCAAGCTGATAGCCGAGCGGTTTGTATGGCCGGGCGTGAGAAAAGACTGTAGGGAGTGGGCGCGTGCTTGTATACCGTGCCAGAGGACGAAAGTCAACCGTCACGTGACTTCCCCTCTCGGCACTTATAACCTACCGCGCGCCCGATTTAAGCAGATCCATATAGATCTGGTGGGTCCTCTTCCACTATCCCAAGGTTATCGGTACTGCTTAACGGCCGTGGATAGATTTACACGGTGGCCAGAGGCAGTACCGATACAAGATATCACAGCGGAAACGGTGGCCAAGGCTTTGCTGTCCATTTGGATATCTCGGTTTGGTTGCCCGACAGATATTGTAACCGATCGTGGTCGCCAGTTCGAATCGGCCTTGTTTCAATGTCTGTCAAAGATAGCCGGATTCGAACATAAGCGGACGACAGCCTACCATCCGGCATGCAATGGCTTGGTTGAACGGTTTCACAGACAGCTGAAGGCCGCGATCGTCTGCCATGCAAACGATAGGTGGACGGAATCTTTGCCATGGGTCTTATTAGGCGTAAGATCTGCCTATAAGGAAGACCTCCAAGCCTCTTCTGCGGAACTGCTGTATGGGGAGCCACTAAGGTTACCCGGAGAATTTTTTGAGCCCACTGTCAACGGTACAGTAGATACAGCTGAATTTACTGCTAGGCTCAGGAACTTCGCCGAGAAATTGCGACCGGTACCAGATTCCCGCCACAGCAAGCCCAAAGTGTTTGTTTATAAAGAGCTAGAAACTTGCGGTCACGTTTTCCTCCGTGACGACGCATTGCGAGGTGCTCTCCAACCTGCCTATTCTGGGCCATATAAAGTAATCACACGAGGTGACAAGATATTTAAAATACTTGTTAAAAACAAAGAGGTGACAGTATCCATTGACAGACTGAAGCCTGCCTTTATTCTATCTGACCAGGTGGAGGAACCCCCACCGGCAGTGCCGCCAAGCTACACAACACGTTCTGGGAGGCGAGTTAAATTTACGGACATCTATCGCCCTTGACGGTCTCTGGAGGGGGGTGGTGTAGGCTACTTAACCATTAATTCAAATTATTTATATACATTTATCTATACCGTAAACTTAAAACTAATATACACAAACAACCACAAGTACATATAACAATACTATTTACAATATAATATATAACACACATACTTCCTTACCAGTTGGTCGATAAATTTACCGTCGATAGTCGATGGTCATTAGACTATCGACCGAACCGTCATCACTAATTACCAATATCCGTACAACTATCAATAGCGATATACGGCCGGCTACGGAGGCGCGGGCGCACGCCTTTCACTTTTGCAAGGTCAAACCAGTCAGGATTATACCTCGACGCGGAGCGCACGCTTGTCGCCTCAATATCATAAACACGCGGTATCGCGATCTAGCTTTGCTTTATATGTTAATTTCATCTTTATTTCATCTGTCTATCATTCTTCGACTTTCATCCTTCCGCTACTACATACTGTGCTTGTGCTCGTGCTTGTGAACGCTTCCCTACTGTGCCTTCTGGACTTGGTTTAATGTGTACGGACTTGTGGACAATATATATCCTTTTGGAACGTGAGTCTGCCTACTTATTTATAACCCGCACCCAGCCTAACCATAAAGACAGGGAAGACCTGGAAGAAGACCGAGAAGACCTGGAAGAAGACCGGGAAGACCTGGAAGAAGACCGGGTAGACCTGGAAGAAAACCGGGAAGACCTGGAAGACGACCGGGAAGTTCTGGAAGAAGACCGGGAAGAAGACCGAAGAGGTCCGAAGAGGTCTGCTTCCCGGTTTTCATCCAGGTCTTTCCGGTCTTCCCGTTCCTCTTCCAGGTCTTCCCGGTCTTATTCCAGGACTTCCCGGTCTTCTTCCAGGTCTTCTTCCCGGTCTTCCCAGTCTTCTTCCAGGACTTCCCGGTCTTCTTCCCGGTCTTGTTCCCGGTCGTCCGGGTCTTCTTCCAGGTCTTCCCGGTCTTCTTCCAGGACTTCCCGGTCTTCTTCCAGAACTTCCCGGTCCTCTTCCAGGACTTCCCGGTCTTCTTCCCTGTCTCCTTCCCGGTCTTCTTCTAGAACTTCCCGGTCCTCTTCCAGGTCTTCCCGGTTTTCTTCCAGGTCTTTTCGGTCTTCCCGTTCCACTTCCAGCTCTTCCCGGTTTTCATCCAGGTCTTCCCGCACTTCTTCCAGGTCTTCTTCCCACTAAAGACCGGAAAGACCTACGAAAGACTAGACTAAAGTGTATGTAGTGCAGCCCCGACTTACAAAAAGTAAGTCGTGGGTTCAAACCCAGACAGGCGCATTACTTTGTGTGATTTATTTCATCACCACTGCTCTAAAAGCGGTTAAGGAAAACATTGTGCAGAAATCAGCATGTTCTGGAAGAAGACCGGGAAGAAGACCTGGGAGAAGACCGGGAACTCCTGGAAGAAGACCGGGAAGACCTGGAAGAGGACCTGGAAGAAGACCGGGAAGACCGGGAAGAAGACCGGGAAGACCGGGAAGATGGGGAAATAGACCGGAAAGACCAAGTGGAAGACCGGGAAGACCGGGAAGACCGGGAAGAAAACCGGGAAGACCTGGAAGAGGACCGGGAAGATCTGGAAGAAGACCGGGAAGATCTGGAAGAAGACCTGGAAGAAGACCGGGAAGATGGGGAAATAGACCGGAAAGACCAAGAGGAAGACCGGGAAGAACACCGGGAAGACCTGTAAGAAGACCGGGAAGACCGGGAAGTAGACCGGGAAGACTCTCATGTCTTCTTCCAGGTCTTCCCGGTCTTCTTCCCGGTCTTCCCGGTCTTCTTCTAGGTCTTCTTCCCGGTCTTCACGGTCTTCTTCCAGGTCTTCCCGGTCTTCTCCCCGGTTTTCTTACAGGTCTTCTTCCCGGTCTTCCCGGTCTTCTTCCAGGTCTTCTCGGTCTTCTTCCAAGTCTTCTTCTAGGTCTTCTCGGTCTTCTTCCAGGTCTTCTTTCAGGTCTTCTCGGTCTTCTTCCAGGTCTCCCCGGTCTTCTTCCAGGTCTTCCCGCTCTTCTTCCAGGTCTTCTCGGTCTTCTACCAGGTCTTCCCGGTCTTCTTCCCGGTCTTCCCGGTCTTCTTCTAGGTCTTCTTCCCGGTCTTCACGGTTTTCTTCCAGGTCTTCCCGGTCTTCTTCCCAGTCTTTTTCCAGGTCTTCTTCCCGGTCTTCCCGTTCCTCTTCCAGGTCTTCCCGGTTTTCATCCAGGTCTTTCCGGTCTTCTTCCAGGTCTTCCCGGTCTTCTTCCAGGACTTCCCGGTCTTCTTCCAGGTCTTCCCGGCCTTCTTCCAGAACATGCTGATTTCATCACAATGTTTTCCTTAACCGCTTTGAGAGCAGTGGTGATGAAATAAATCACACAAAGTAATGCGCCTGTCTGGGTTTGAACCCACGACTTACTTTTCGTAAGTCGGGGCTGCACTACATACACTTTAGTATTTATTTTAAAATTCCATCCTTCCACGACATTGTTTGTTTGATGTAGCTCACCATACCACATTTTCACCACTTTTTTTTTTAGCCAAAATTTTTCAAAATAATGTTGAAAACGGTCCAAGCTCTATTCGATCATCTTCTAGTACAATTTCACTCTTTATGTAATTCCAAACTGATGATATTTCCTCTTCTGGTAAATATGCTAGACTACTGCAGAGTAAAACTATAGTTTCATGACTTTTATCCTTAAATATCATTTATTTATTTAATCCATTTGCTTTGCTTTGCGTTTCAAACTATTGTAATAATGGAAGTGACAACCTTTTATTTCGTGAACAGTGTTAATCTCTCTTAGCGCTGCAATTATTCCCTCTTCGAAATCTATCATTATTTTCTGTGGCTTCCAATCATTTAATTGTGCTTTAATTAAATGAAATAATATAATATACGCGTCCTTGTTTTGATGTGTCATAAAGGCAGAAATCATTGGTATAATATTTGTATTATTAATGTCACTTGCAACACCGCCAGGAATGGTAAATAGTTGACGGAATGGCGTTGGGCAAGTTTTAAACGTACCGTCCATAAAATATAACGGTCTTAATATACTGTCTTACATGTTGCGAACAGAATATTATGATACGCATGTTACCATTTTTGTAGTCCGCCAGTAAAAATGAATTGAATTGATGTGGCTCTTCCACTTCCTCTATATTTCTAGTGGAAGTTTTTTTCACACCGGCTTTTTCATTCCTTCTTTTGTAAATAGCAGATTTTTTATTTTTAAAAGATGGCACTGGCTTTTTAGCAGCCAAATTATAACCCATCTCATTAATATGTTGCAATGCTTTATTAAAAACTTTGGGTGCTGGTTCTCTACCATCCACGGCTTCTAAACAAGCCTCATTGATAATTATATCAATAGTATTTTGTACATCATCGGGCTGACAGTTATTGATATGAGGTTTTAATTTTAGCATTGTCTCATCCTTAAAATAAAACGAAATTAATAGAAAAAGCATTCTCACGACAAGATTTTATTTAAACGCACAAAAAAAAAGAAAATCACGAAACCGTTAGTGTGTGACAAATTTGGCTTGCAAGATTTGTACGCCACATACATACTTAAACAAACATGTGAAGTTTAATAAAAGATTTAAAAAATAGCTGGTATATCGCTTTTTGACAAATAAGAGCGAGGCCACACGATGCGTTGGCGGTGCGGTGCGACGACGGAGCGGCGCCGCAAACGTCATCCTACATACAAATCACTACCCCACTAGTGCGTTGCGCCATAAAATCACTGTTGTGCATTGCCATTTTGACAGTGATTGTACGACGCTGCGACGACGCAAGGCAACGCAACGCATCGTGTGGCCTCGCTCTTATCGATAGGTATATGACTGCGTTGCGTTCGAATGAAATCGTCATAAGATGTAACTTAGACATAAATTCCAAACTCGATAGTCATATTTTATCGGAAAAAAGCGATTAGGTGTGTAGGACAAATATTAATTACAGTAGACAATGTAATTGAGCCAACACACTTTTCATTGACATCGATGACTTCATTATTATTTATAAGTGGCCAGTACATTTCCTCACCAAAGAGGTTTCATTAAGTAAGTTCATTAAGACGTTGGTTGCCATGAGCATGAAAGTACTAGGAGTACATGACTCACGAGAGCTAACTAATATATCTTTTGAACCGACGATGGCACCTATCTACTATGTAACTAGGTGGTACAAAAAAGTCTCATTAGTTACGTTAAAGTTAAATTATTAAATAATGTAACTACTTGGAATAAAAATGTCCAGCTAGTTACATCGATGTAACTACAATGTAACTAGGTGGAACGGATGGAACAATCCGTCCGAATCAGGCCCAGTATTTCAACCAATAGAAATACCTAATAGAAATAGTGGGATACACCCTTTTCTACTTCAACTAAGGACTACTTCCATTTTCTAATTTTGGTAATACGGTCCTAGATTTAATGCACTTTATAAATTGCGCGAGGAATTTTCTCCGTCTGAATTTATCCTAGTGTTAACGTGAAAATGGCGACAAATGATACCTATTGTAGTTCCATTTTGAAAATCAATTTTCGGTAAAACTTAATTAATCGATCATTCTAAGAATATCCATTGGCTAAGAATATCCATGATGGATCTAGTGAGAATTAATTTTCTCACCGCATCTTGATTTGAAAAGATGGATCAACTGAGAATTATTCATTATCAGAAGATCCATTAGCCAAATCAATGATAGATCTAATGGATCTGTTGTAATAACAAAATTCTACTTTACCGGTCATATATGTATATTATCAAGTTTAGTGACAACACTAACTAAAAGGTACTTCTCTAGTAAGTCTATGGTTTTGTTTTTTTTTTACTCTCTGGAATCTCCTAAATAAAACTAGGTACGCTGTGTTAAATTTATTTTTGCCGTTTTTAATTAATCTCCTCAGGATCAAAGAGTAATGAATTGTTTTTCAAAGAAGATAATGCAAATCTGGGGGAAAAAACATTACATTTCAACTTCTTTTTTCGTGCGATAAATTATGGTTTGTAAGTAACCTCACGAAAATTACTAGACTAGCAGCATAAATTCAGGATGTTTTTAAATTATATTATTTAATAGATAACAATAGAACTTCACCGATTTTTAGTTCCTTAATATCGTGTGGGTGGCGGGCGCTGCCTCCATTTTCACTTATGTATCCGTTTTCTTGTTTTTCATGTAAAGTTGTATGTGTAAATATTTCGTTTATTTCTACGATCAAGCAAAACTCTTTCATTATTGTATGTATTTACTAAGCTGACCATAAATACTAATAAATAGCATGATTTAGGAAAAACGAAAATTTTATCAGCCTAGGGTAATTTAGGAACAGTCACATATTATATCGATTTTTAAAATAAATACCACCTTCAACTCATGCGAGCCTAGTACGTTTTGGGGTAGGTACATATTTGGTCTCTATATTAAAGATACGAGCCATAATGGGTCTGATTCATGGGTTTTTTGAAGAAAAAAATCTCAGTAGTCTCCACATCTTGAATTTTGACCCAATGAAAAAAAAATTATCACCGAATTCATCGTGGATCTGGCCAATGGATCTTCAGAGAGTGAACGATTCTCAGTAGATCCATGTTTTGAAATCAGGATCCAATGAGACAATTAATACTCACTAGACCCATTAGATCCATCATTGATTCGCCAATGGATCTTCTGAGAATGAACGATTTTCAGTAGATCCATGTTTTGAAATCAGGATCCAATGAGAAAATTAATTCTCACTAGATCCATCATGGATCTGGCCAATGGATCTTTTGAGAATGATCCAACTTAAATAATTATCGATCTAGTTTCTGCGTTGATGTCTTTGATAGAAATATAAAATGTTTAAAAAAGTAAAACAACATAAAAAATCTATACATATAAAAATCAATTGCTGTTCGTTAGTCTCACTAAAACTCGAGAACGGCTGGACCGATTTGGCTCATTTTGGTTTTGAATTATTTGTGGAAGTCCTGGGAAGGTTTAAACGGTGAAAAGTAGTAGGTAGGTAGTAGTAGGTAGATACTAGTAGGTAGGTAGTAGTAGGTAGGTAGTAGTAGGTAGGTAGTACTTTTGACGCAGACGCAGTTGCGTGGGTCAGCTAGTAATATATAAAATAAATAAATCTGATTTTGTTGTTTTTTTCTGAGACCTTATTAACAAGAAGTAATGTGTTGGTCAAAGAAAGAGGTGTCCGTGTATGAAATATTTATTTGCAAGAATGTAGGTAACTAACATCAGTTCTTAGGATCTATGGGTTTCACTAAAATAGACATGACGACAATATCAAAAAAATATAAATCTGTTTAGGTCCATGTTCACCAAGAAGATGACAGTCTGATTACCTAAAACAGCTGTTTAAAACGTATTTTTGTATGGTAACATGTCACAGTGACAGCTGTTTTTAGATAATCAGACGGTTATCTTTTCGGTGAACATGGACCTTAGTCCGTCACAGTATTGAAAAATATTACGACACGTATTTTTTGTTTTTGTAAATCAATGAATATTGACAAAGATAAAACGCATATAAACTCGGGAGTGGGGGCTCGTGACGTCAGTATGCTCTTAAAATTATACCTAGGCGTGACGTATTCAGAATTTCAAAAACGTCGTATCTTCGTCAATTTTCATTTAAGTAACAAAAGAAAAAATACGGGTCAAATATTTTTTAATAATCTAACTGACTAATTCTATTATTTTGTCGTCAACCCTATTATTCGGAATTTCAGCCGCACAAATATTTAGTTTTTATATCTTGCTGTGGTTAAAGGCACTTAAAGCATGCAGTACACATTCAGTAATTAGAAATAACATTAAAATACTAGTAATCATTTCATAATTAAAATTAAGATTAAAATGTAGGTAATCAAAAAAATTATAATTAAATACAATTATATTCATTTAAAAATAATATTTTATATGAAAAAAATATCAAGAATATAATGAAAATAATGTAGATATCATAATAATTATAGTAGACATGTTTGACATTTTGAACTTAAAATATTTAATGATGGAATAAAAACCTCACTCACGTAACCAGCTACATGCTTTCAATTAAATTCTAAATCTAGAGTACTTTTAAATTCTTTAGCTAAATATTTATATATTTTCATCGTCATGGTATAACAATTTATAACCGACTTCAAAAAGGAGGAGGTTATCAATTTGTTTGGTTTTATGTCACATATTGTTAGTCTGTTACGCGGGACTACTAGTGGCTTTTGTCGCTAGTATTATATTATCTGTGCTTTTGTGTTATTTCCCTCTTTGACCTATACAGCCTTTTCATCTTTTCCAAAAAGCGAGTTATTGTTTCTTACTTATTAATTTTTATACGAGTGAAGAAACCAATGCATCGGCAATTAATTTAGGTACGACATTTCTTGTAAATTTAATACTTTTGCGTAATCTATTTTTTTTAAATTAAGGGCGCTTTTACAGAAAGTGGCCAACGTCGCAAATAGCTGTCAAATATTTTGCTGTTTTGATTAAGAGTCCTATTACAATTTTTGATGATTACGTCCCGGATCAAATTATTTCGATCGACATACACGAGTGGATTGTTATTGACGAATTTTGTGCCCTGGGCAGAGTCTCGACAGAGATGGCGACAAAATCGCAAACTTTTGTGCACTGATTACTAACGAATAAATTAGGTTGCAATAATGATGCTTGCAAGTAATGAAAGTCTCTTCATCTTAGATACGTTTCTCGTAAGTATAATTATTGGCGAATGGCGTCCAAGAAATGGAAAAAGGAACGTGGGTCGTCCGGCAGCGAGATGGGCAGACGACATAGTTGCCGTCGGGGGAATAACCTGGATGAAGCTAGCGCAGGACCATGGAAATTGGCACAAGAAGAGAGAGGCCTATACCCACAGTGCGTTCCGAGATAGACTGTAAACGCTATGAGCGTCCATAAACCCGTTCCGAGATACCGTGAGCGCGATCATAAGCGCGATATCGATGTTCCTTGAGTCGTCATAGATGACGTCATGACACGCGCCATCTTGCGATTACACCGACCATGCCCCAAAGAAATATTACCGTGAGCGCTTTCAAATGACCTAATGACAAATCTTAGCTGTCATAATCGTGAAAATTAAAACGGAACGCAAAATATTGCTGTGAGCGCTGTGAGTGATAATACCGTATCTCGGAATGCACGGCCAGCAGTGGGTGAGATCGGGCTGTGGATGATGATGATGATGAAGCATAATTATTGCAACCGAATTTATTCGCTAGTAATCAGCGATCAAAAGTTAGCGGTTTTGTCACTATCTCTGTTGAGACTGCCGGCCCAGGTCCTTCCTCGTCCAGCGCTCGCGTCAGAACACGTCAGAATGACAAACTGAGGAGCGAGCTGAATTGATGCAGAATTTAGAGTGTTTTAATTTTATTTATTGTAACGTTGTGTTATTATACTGACAAACGAAAACTAATGAAACAAATTCATTGAAGATCGAAGTTTTATATTATATTAATTTATTTGATGAAATTGAGTTTATTTGGAATATAATGGCCGCTGAATCCAGACATTTTTGGCTTAAATTAGGCTTTCTTTACGATTTGTTTTGTGAAAACTCAAGGATTTTAACGAAATTCTAGAACTCCAACTTTCAAGTAAAACATTCAACTTATCGTTTTAGTAATTTTTGCTTTTATAAGAATTGAATGTAACTTTGTGAATTTGAGCGTTAAACTTCCATCGACGACGGTTTTTCTGCAAATTGAGTTCGTAAAATATTTATAGTAAGTAACACGAAAAGAAAAATGAAAAGGAGTAACACCAACTTACAAGAAAAAGAATGGAACTTTCATTATTCATAAGCAAATAATTAAAATATCTTAATGCTGCTGAAAATGACATCGTCAAAAAACATGAATTTGCGTAAAAGTGTAATAGGACTATTAAGAATATTACTGTATGGAAATGAGAAATATGGCTAACAAACTTTCTAAAATATTGATTATGTAATGCAATAATTAAAGATAGAAAGAAAGAAAGAAAAGAATAATTGGTTTTAAAAACAAGTATGTATTTATGCCAGCTATTCATTTATACACGTTTTAAGATCTGATACTGGCTTCATACAAAAATGACTCTGAATCTTTAACATTCTATTTTTTATTATTGTATTTTTTAAATTTGATGACGTTTTAGTACTGAGCCCCATATAATTTATTTTTTTACTTAGTATTTTTCTTTTTTTATTATTCATAGAAAATTACTTAGATGACATTTAAATCTTTTTAACATTATTTGTTTTTTTTTTTTAAATTGCATTATTCATAGAAAATTAGATCTTTTTATAATTATTTGACTATCGTTTTTCCTTTTATTGTCATTTTGTTTTGTTAAGTACCTAGGTAGGTACCTATTTTTTTAAATTGAATGTGGGTTGTTATCGTTTTGTATTTGTTATTCTATTGGAATTATTAATGGTTTCTTTATTATCTTCGACATAATTTAGTGTAACTGTACATATTTTGTTTTATAAAATTTCTACGCAATGTTTGTTCCAAAATAAATTAATTTTGACTTTAACACATTCTTAGTTTAGGGTGCTTCTAAATTAGGTGATCTTTAGCGCAGCGTGATCGCCATATCTAATATGAAATTGCAGTTTATTAGCTAGTTTTAGTTCTAGTTTTAGTCTATTTAGTCCTAGTTCCTATTAAAGGTTTAGATCGTTACTTTTTATTCTTGGGATTGGACATAAGGATGATGATTTCGATCTTCGTGTTTGAGCTTTCCCGTAGAGGGTAGTAGAACCGGTTGTCGTTGCGATTCATGGCCACCAGCGGTTTACCATACCAGCCGTAGCTGAAACAAGTTGTCAAATCATTAATATCATTAATTTTTAAGTAAAAAGAAACGTTGCTACACACTAGAAAACACTAAAACAACAACTACAACAATACAACAAAACACAACTTGTTTGTAATTGATAAAAGCTATCAATTGATATGTCACCGTAAAATTGTCAAACACGTTATATTACAATATAACGTGTTTTTTCTCGCGATATTGTAATGTCTCGAATTATTGTCAATTGAACACACGGAAGTATCTCTGCCCCCATAATCGGGACTTGGGGCACCCCCCCGTTAGGTTAGTTAGGTTCCTTTAAACCCTGAACTCGGAAAAAGGGGCCCCGCGAAGCGGGGCTCCGTCGACTACGCCTTTTAGGGGGAATATAAAGTGTTTTAAGGCTATGTTATATTAATCGGTATTTCTCAGGAATGGTGCATTATCTTTTCATGAGAGTTGTGCCACTGGGCAAGGGGGACCCCTCCTTCCCTCCACACCGCGTAAGTTGACTACCATCGCATGCATTTTTCACGAAAAATAATGCGTTTTGTTGTAAGCAGTATGTTCATTTGACAATAATTCGAGACTTTACAATATCGCTAGAGATATTACAATATAACGTATTTGGCAATTTTAAGGTGACAGATACACCATTTAATGCGTGTCTGATCAAATCAGTGAATGTACTTCAACTTTGATAGCTCATATCTTGGAAACATGACACTTTAGGACATTTTGTATCATACAAAACTTGTTTGTATTGATACCAGCTATCGATTAATATAGATATTATGCGTGGTCGCTATTTTGAACAAAAGTCGAAATGGCGGAAATTAATCCGTCCAAAAAATTAAAACTCCTTTGTTCTGTATTTTTTGCGTGAAAGGGTTACAGGGTAACACACTAGACACTCTCACATACAACCGGTATACAAACGAAGTACTAACCGAGAACTGCAGTCTACTTACTCGTAGATTAGTTTCTAGAGTTCCCTAGCCCGAGGCACTGACTCCCATATCTATTATTAGTTTTCTAGAAGGAACTAAGAATACGACGGCAACAGATTGCCGTCGTATTCGTCGGATCATACTACGGGGATAAGAAGTATTCCATGTGTTAATCTAGATTCTAGGTCATAAAAATCAATCTGTTCGCTAAATTTCATTCGTTCAGTATCCATCTAGCACCTATTCATCCATCCATCTAGCATCTATTCATCTATCCTCAAAAACCTACGCATTCATAATATTAGTAATCATAAATGATGTTTATTTAGCAAGCAGGTTTTATACAAACACTTTTATACGTGATTCTTTTAAAAACTAGATGGGGCCGGTGCAGTTTCGTAACTGACTACTCTGAGCAGAAACCTCCGAAACAAACTCAGAGGTCTCTTAGATTTTGATGCGTTGGTGTGACTGATCATTACGTATTTCGCTTTTGTTACATGGCCATAAAACCGTTCCTCTCTGAAGCTGGTCCCCCTCTCATAGATAAAACTGCATCTTACACTTGGTTTTCGGTGGCAGGCGCCCTGTACTTGCTTTGCGGTCCCTTGGCTCTGGTCTGTGCCACGTTTTCATGGTAGTCCTCCACTTTCTTCGTCTCCGCCTTGCTCTCCGCCTTCAGTTGGTCGTGGGCGGCGTAGAACTTGCCGGTTACGGGGATGGCTACACAAGTCAATAACAGCATGAGTTTTTTGTGTGTATATGAAGACATACGCATTACTCACGCTTTTCAGGCAGAAACTATAGAGTCTCGTTAAGGTGCCTTTCCAAGACAGACTGCAGACCGCAAACTGCAAGCGACAGTGTCTATGCATTTTGCAGCCGCGGTATGTCGCCGCGCTTCGAATAGAAGCAGCCACGACCGCAGGCCGCACTGCGATCTAACCGCAGCCGCTGCAGTGCAGTCGCCTGCGGTTGCAGTTTGCAGCTCGTCTCGGAAAGGCATCTTTACGATCCTTACACACTCCTTTTGCTTCGTTCACGTCCATAAATCTGGTCTTACACGCATGTCCGTAGCGAGTACTAGTTCTTGACCTTGCCGAAGAACATTACCAGAGTTAATTCATTCTCATCTGCCCATTTTCATATCTGTTGTTAGAACCTTTCATTAATCCTCTCAACTTGACGAAACCAGAAGCACTCATTTAGCCGTTACTATAAAAAGTCATCTGCTACTGAACTAATGACAATTTCTGATAAAGGCAATGCAGGCTTTGCCACCCGATAACAACACGTCTGGAATATTCTAGAAGGATTAAGCATAAGTTTTCCTATAGTAGAATCGCATTCGCCACTTCAGGTTAAGTCTCATGTAAGAAGGGGTTGAGCGTATTGCCGACAACCGGGCACAAAACAAAACTTGAGTGCTGCTTCCGGGGCGCCTCATAAAAAAACGAGTCGAGAATAACTTGATTGGTCCTGTTTTGTTAGCCTGAGTGTCTCATTGCTGGACAAAGGCTTCCCCTTTCTCCTTCCAAACCTCTCTGTCTTATGCGATATCTGACCATGTTCGCCCCGCAAACGAGATCAAATCGTCACACCACCTTTGTCGCGGGTGTACTTCGACGACGATTTCCTCATTTCATTCCGCGATTAGACCAAGAAGAAAAAAATTAAATTGTACTCACATCCAAAGTTAGGTCTGTAAATCTTGTAGTTCCTAAAATGCTTGACTTCCCTGTAGATGATGGCATTGAGCATGTTGATGTCGATGGGGGCGCGCGTGCCGAACGTGCACTTGCCTTCCGCCATCTTGTCTGAAAAAGTACAAAAATACATTTATTTTCGAGTCATGGGTAACTATAGCACCTCGCCCGCGACTTCGTCCGCGAAAATTGTGATAGTTCGGCTAATTTGCATGAAATCAGCTTATTACTCTGTAAAGATGTAGTTTTATAAGGGTCCACCCTTTATAGCAGAACTTTTTATGTCATAATATTATTTTGCATACCAGCTGATGGCATAAACTTCATTTCGCAGAAAATAGTTTGGCAGATACTCATTTATCATAGGTTCATACTCATAATTTTGTAAGCCAGAATCATCTTCAGGCATACATTTCATATGCATAAGATTCAAAAGTAGAACCATCTTATCGCAGAAAGTTCACAGTCAGAATCATCTATTGGCATAATTTTCATATAGATAGTCTTTAAAGGCAGAACTATCATATCTCAGAAAGTTTACAGATAGAATTATTGTTTGGCATACATTTCATATGCATAATAATGGAAAGACTCGTCTATCATACCACAGAAAATTCATAAAACCAGTTGATTGTGAACACTTGGTTTTTATTTCCCTGTAAAAAGCAGGCAAACAAGCATATTATATCGTGCATGTATACAAGCTAGCATGAAGCAAGCATGCAGCACGCAGCATGCAAGCAAGCATGCAGCAGGCAAGCAAGCATGCAGCAGGCATGTAAACATCTGAACATGCATATACCATGCATACAGCATGCATGCAAACAAGCATGCAGCATACAAACAAGCATGCAGCAATCATGTAGCATGCAAGCAAGCATGCAACATGCAGCAGGCATGGTTTCTGTCACGGCTCCGGCGCTGCGGGGCTACGGCGGTCCCACGCGAGCTGTTCGTCGCAGATGGGTTTAACGCTCACCACCGCAGCTTCGGCTTGCTGGCCGGCTTCGCCGGCCAACCTCAGCCGCGGCGGCGAGTGTTACAACCACCTGCTCCTCAACTCGCGGCCCGCCTCGCCCCTCCGCGCCTACGCGATTTTAAATTACACTCTTGGGGTAGGGCAAACAAGACTACGTGGAGTCGGTTTTGGAGCGCTTCTTTTCTGTCACTAACTTTTCTAGCACAACATATTGTCTTTTTAAGATAATATTTTAATTTTAAATTAAGGTTAAAAATGCTATTTTGTGGCATTGAAAAATGGCAATACTGCCAAATAAAATTATTCCAAATGAAATTCTGCAATCTTCATAGTATGCCAAGTGAAATTATATCAAATAATCGTCGTTCTAAGTAAACATTATTCTAAACGAAATTATGCGAAATATGAACAATGCCAAAGGTAATTATGCCAAAATAAATTCTGCTATCTAAAAGTATGCCATTCCAAATTCGGACATACACACATTCAGCCAAACAATAAGTATATTTTAAAAAAAATATGCCTTTAATATATTCGTTTAAAGAAAATTATGCCAAGTGTGTTATGCTAAATGAATTTCGGAGCAACAAGATTCTGCCAGATAGATGGAACCCGTTTTATAATGATGAAAGAATTTTTAAAATCAGTCGAGTAGTTCTTGAGTTAATTTGAAACAAACAAAAAATCAAGCCTTTCCTCTATATTATTTCAGTTTCGGTAAGTACTTACGTTTTTATTTAAAAAAAGTGTCTATGTAGTATATCAAGTATCTGGTGTCCACGACACAAGACTCGTTGCTTAGTGTGTTAGTGTGGTACTAGATGGCGGTGTGTGTAATGTTCAGCGATAGTTATTTATTTCATTTAACTCATACTAAAATTAACCCAAAAAAAACAGAAAAATTACAATAAGCCTAGATAAAAAAAAACTGCGCTAAATATAAATAAGCACAGTTTAGCAAATATGCAAGACAACTAGTGGCTTTCGCTAGTTTTTATTTTCCGCACAGCGGTATTTGTGTGAGGCGCTTCTCTCTGGGACTGTTCGAAAGAGATACCGCGGCCACGGAACATAAAGGGCTAAGAAGGAACATGAATAGGTTTTAGAAGTCTGACACCTCCTTCCGTTCCGCCCAGAGTGGGAGGAGTCATTTGATGATTTCCCATCCGAAAAAAAAGGGACGCTGGTGAGGCGCTAGCCAGGGGCGTTGTAGATATTTAATTCGCCCCTGATATCATGACCTTACTAGGAAAGTCAGTCAAAAAATTCAATAACAAACACTGTTTAATATATTGGATAACGGCATAATTATGCTGGCCGTTCTAAGACTGTTATAAACGAGTATGACACACTGTTACAGCTTTTAATACTTTCAAGTACAGTAAGTAATTTTTTTCCCTGGTAAAGAAAGTCTGAAAACGTAGTTTTCTGGAAGGTGCACATGATTTCAACTCGAAAGACTAGTTGAGGAGTGTTATCAAATACCTTTAAACGAGCAATTCGAATATGTATATGCAGTAATCTAAATCCCGGAAACGGCTCCAAAGACGAATATATTATGTCTTTTAAATCTCTTTGGCTCCAAAGATTTCGAGATCTTTAGGTTTCATTTTAGAAAACACCGTTTACCAAAAAATACCGAGCAGAGCCCGGTCATCCAGATATTCAACATGAAATTGGGACTGAGAACTGAGCTAAGAAGGGATGCATTGATTTTTGCATTCTTGTCAATAAAGTCTGGCAATGCACAGAAATACGTATGAAATGTGGAATACCTGATTTTGTATAAACACTAAATCATTGGAAAAAACGTGGTGGTTTTTTTGTGGTTTAAGTTGTAAATGACAATGTCAGATAGGTGACAGTTATGTTGGTCATGGGTTCTATTTTGTAAATGAGTTTGTCAGTGAAAACAAAACGATTTTTGGCCACTGCCTGGCGGGCCCGAAGACACGTACGACAAGTTAAAGCTGATTGTAGATGGCGCGTCCACCGCACAGACCCAATCTGACCACAATGAGGTCAAACTATTTTGAAATATAAAATGACATTGACAGATTTTCAACCAATGACGATGCTTTGGTTCATGCGGTGCTAGCGCCATTAGTTCCACAGTTGCCAACCCCATTTTTACTTTCGTTTCGGGAACAAGACACTACATGTCATATAGTGTCTACTGTCTAGTACAGAGTACACAGATCATAAATATTAGTATAAGCTTCATACAACGGCGCGAATCGGTTGCATTGCACCACGTGCGTGATCACTGGCCGCTTATCGATGACTTGTCGCGTACGCGTAATGAAAATCTCAGGGTTGTCAGAAGGTAACAATTTCGCAAGTTGTTCAGAAGCTTATACTCTGTTCCGTTTCGATCAATAATATTGACGGAAGCTGTTCCGTTTTTACTTACTCATGTGCTATTATCGTCAAATAGTACATTATAAAGGGTGTAAAAAACCTGCTAACGAGACCGAAAGGGACTTGTTCTCCCCGTCTTTGCAATCATTTTTTGTTCTAGACCATGCCTGGGAACCTACGGAGATATTGGGGTCCAAAATTGCAACTTTTCCACAAGTTTTTTTTAAATAAATGTTTTTATTGTATTGTTTTTTAGTTAAAACACCTTTGCGACCCCGGTATTATTCAATTCATCCACCAGCACAATGTTTTGTGTGCGTTACATTGAGTTTTACCGTAAAATGTGATTTTTCACCATAAAAAAGTAGTTTTCCAGCAGAATTATTGCGTAAAGCTAGTATGGTGTACAGAATGCTTGGTTGACGGCTTCGAGGTGAGTCTGTTTACACCTGTATAAGTGCCTAGACTAAATAGGGTGTCCATCTCGAGATCATAAGCGTATCTAATCTCACATTTCATCTCATAATAACAAAACATATACATATTAACAACATACTACACCGACCCGAGGCTCGAACTTGCATACTTCTCCTTAGTCACTCTATTAAATTAAAGAGCCAGCAGGCGCGGGTTTTACAAAGAAATTCTCTCTTTCTTCATAGTGATCACGGCTCAAAGGTTCAAATTAGGTTGACCCCTATTACATGGCTAAATATGTATACTCCTTAAATCTAGGCAACGCCTTCTGGTTATTCATGACTGATAACGTAATAATCTTCTGTTTACACCACAACTTAACGAAGGATTAAGAACTAAACCTCCGCTAGTGGTTGTAATCAACAGGTGGAGATGTTAATTTTAATGGGTCGGTTAACGATGTTAGCACCGGCTTCCAGGCTTAATCTTAAACCGGATAGATTGCTACCGGCGGCGACGGTGGCACCGGCCAACGTGTATCTGGTATTACACCGGTATATGGAGGATTTGAGGCTAAATTAAATTGAGGATGCAATCATGATCTTTTGATTGGGGGCGTCCTTTATATAAAAAAAGAAATATAAAAAAAACCATTTAATTCAGGTCATTGACCCATATTAGACAAAAAAAAATGCCAGAAAACATTATAGCTGATTGATTAATTAATAAATAAAATTAATTAAAGGGCAAAAATAATTACAATGTCAGAAATAAATGTCAGATCAAATCAATAAATGTCAATGGTCATTACTTAATTACGTGAGACAATTTTGGCAATTTTTCGACTCCCCTTGGTGAGAAATCGTGAGATTTGACTTGACCCCATCCCCCTTTGAATCTCACGTGAGATTTGTCAAAATGCGTACTTTAGTGTAAATACGATAAGATGTGATTGCGTTCCATTTATTAAAAAAAAAACCGGCCAAGAGCGTGTTCAGTAGTTTCCCGTTCGTCACAATAAGTGTTCAATCCAATCCGATTTTAATTTTTCTTTTTTTGTTTGAAAAAAGATACGCTCAGGATAATAAAATATTTAAAGGAAGTTAAAAAAAATGCTTGCATATACGATTATACTACAAACTTAGTCCAGAAATTATTTTGTACAACTTTTTGTGTTTTATGTACAAAATTTGTTTCAATCCAAGTCCAAAATGATTTTCCTAGAAAGTCCTTATAAAGTTCTACTTTTCAGATTTTTTTCGTATTTTCTAAACTTATGGTTCAAAAGTTAGAGGGGGAACACACACATTGTTTTTTACTTTTGGAGCGATTATTTCCAAAATCATTGACATTATCAAAAAATGATAGGAGCCCCCCTATATGTAAAGTGGGAAGTGATTTATTTTAAATTTCAACCTTAACTTGTGATATATTGTTGGAAAGGTATTTCAAAATGAATAGGGGTTTACTGAAATCATTTTTGGATCCACCTATATCCACCCTAATAAAAAAAATATTCCAATTTTTATTTCACCACTTTGTCGGCGTGATTGATACACACATAGGCACCCAATTTCAGCTTTCTAGGCGAGGACGGACCGACGGACAGACAGACATGGCGAAACGATAAGGGTTCCTAGTTGACTACGGAACCCTAAAAAGTTATTGTTTTCTTTGAATATTTATTATTTATTGTAGGATTTAGCCATATTTTAGTGGAGAAACATGTTTACTCAATTACCTAGTTTTCACGTAATTTTTCACTGTATCTTGCGAAAAAATAAATACTTTATTTATAAATATTTATATTAATTTGTCGAGACCCCCTTCTCTCCCAAGTGAGATTGGGTGAGATTCAGCTCGACGGTGGTCTAAATAACTAACCAGTTTCACTAATGACACCACAGTATGTACCTAGCGTATTATCGTGTGCCTAGCTTTTTCAAATGATATAGGGGTCTGGTCCTGTCTATCCTGGATACATCTGAATATCTACCAGTATTTTAAACGAAAAGGCTGCATATCCGGTTTCCACAAAAACAGTAACTGGGTAACACATTACCTCTTGGTAACTCTTTGTATTTTATTTTTTTGTCAGATGTCTCTGCGGTTCATCGTACTACCAAGTATTGACTGGGTTGTGGAGGTCAGATCCAAGGGAGTCGTTCCATGTAAAATACTGGTATTCAGCTGCATCCGGTAATACTGAAATCCGACCCCAACATAGTTGGGAAAAGGCTAGGCAGATGATGGTGCCTCTGTCCCTCGGCTGGTCAGCAATCTTTTGCCTTCTCCGACCAATAAATAAATAGAATAAATAAATATCGCTGGACAATAACACACAGCGCCAGCTAGTGCCACACTATGCAAGGCTTGTGTCGTGGACACCACATAGTTAATATAGTACATTTATACCTTTTTTTGTTTGTAAATACATACTTATTATACATATAAACATCCATGACTCGGAAACAAATGTCCATGCTTACCACACAAATAGTTGCTCCTACCGGGATTCGAACCCAGAACCCTAAGAATGTAAGGCAGCCTCACTACCACTACGCTATTCTATTTAATCCTTTAAGAGTGAGTCCAGATCGTCTCGACAGCGTTTTCTGCCTTGGCTATGACGACCGGTCAGTACTGTTTGACTATCTTCGCATTTCATCTTAATCAAGGCAGAAAATCACCATTACCTCTTAATGTCCCTACACCAGCCGCATCTAATCTACAAAACGTTCGCAGGCATCCAAATAATTCCCAATCAATAGGAGACATATAATTTTCAAAAGGAATACCAATAAGAAATGAAAAATTCTAATAAATGAGTCGTCTTTCCGCTAGGCGTCCATGGACTGAATTTAAAAAGCTGTTCGTCCCGCTATATCTCTCATTCTTCGCGGTGTCGGGCGCGTGAGGTGCCTTCGGGAGCTGGCACGGTGATGGGCGGTAGCGATAGCGGGCAGTGCTAGAGCGTTTTTTGGGTGTATTTCCTTTGGCTTCACCGGCCCATGTCCCCATTGGTGGTACCACACTGTGACTGTACAGTCACAGTGTGGTTTTGAGCTTCTTTGCAGGATATGCCCCACCTTTTTAGGGCGTTCCTCGTTCCATAGCCAAATGGCAATAACGGAACCCTTATAGATTCGTCATGTCTGTCTGGGCTGTCCGTCCGTATGTCACAGCCAGTTTTTGTCTGAAACTATAAGAACTATGCTATTGAAACTTGGTAAGTAGATGTATTCTGTGAACCGCAATAAGATTTTTACACAAAAATAAAAAAAAACGGTTCCCCATACTTAGAACTGAAACTCAAACAATTTTTTTATGAAACCTGTACGTGTGGGGTATCTATGGATAGGTCTTCAAAAATGATATTGAGGTTTCTAAAGTAATTTTTTTCTTAACTGAAAAGTTTGCGCGAGAGACACTTCCAAAGTGGTAAAAGGTGTCCCCCCCCCCTGTAACTTCTAAATTAAGAGAATGATAAAACTAAAAAAAATATATGATGTATTTAACCATGTGAAATTCTACCGAAAATTGGTTGAACGAGATCTAGTAAGTAGTTTTTTTTAATACGTCATAAATCGTAAACAGCAATTTACCACTTTTTTTTCAGTCTGCTACGGAAGCCTGCATGAGGGAGTCCGACTCGCACTTGGCCGCTTTTTTCCTGTCCATCTTGCACAACCAACTGCAGCCATCTTCAGCATTCAAGGTACTAGTCATTCAAACACGCCACGATAGTGGCGGTAAGTCCCCTCTTTGAGGAGTGGCTGGAGAGGCGCCACGGCGTCCTCACCTCCCGCCTGACGCAGGTCCTCACCGGACACGGAAGGTACTAGTAATTCCAACATCATCATCTGCATAGCCTTTTCCCAACTATGTATGTATGTTGGGGTCGGCTCGCACGCGGTCGGCGACTTCATTACCCGTATTTTACTTGGAGCGACGGCCTTTCTGACCTTCAAAACATAATACTGGGTCATAATACCTTTTTAGTTAGACTAGTTGTTAAACTTTCGGTACACTGACTACCTGTGACGGTTGTCAAAGATTTATAAATGATAGCCGCGCTTTCTGAGGCGAGACGAAAGACACTCGGCATGTTATGGTTCATCACCCCACAGAGTATATAATCACTACGTTTACATCACCCATCCACAGAACGACCTTGGTAAGCGCCTATAATTATTCTACTGCTGGGACTCATGGCCTCCTCTCTATGGTACGGAATGGGCTATGTTCGGGCCAGTTCGGGTTGGTAGATGTCATAATTATGTTCGTTATTTTGTTTCTAGGACATTTTCCTTCACTGTTTTGAGAGCAGTGGTGATATAATAAATTACACAAAGTAATAAACTTGCCTGGGTTCGAACCCACGACTTGCTGTTCGTAAGTCGGGGCCGTCACCACTTTGCCACCGCTGCTCTCCAGGTGATGATCTACCCGTGCGGCTCTTATTGTTTTAGCCACGAGCTTCTCGATCTACAATAAATAATCCTAATAACCCGCTCCGCTCATAACACCACAGCGCATTCCAACGAAAAATTCCAATCGGCCATCGCATCGGTGCGATATTGCGGGCACAGGCGAAAGAGACACCGTTCGCCGCTATTTCATAAGACGTATAATTGGAATAGCCGCAGAATACCCGCGCGCCGCGGTCGCACCCGCCGCCCTAAGGTACGTGCCAGGGTGGCGGTTGGGAAGCCGCGTTTAACTTTTATAGGCGGTTTGGAATGTCAGATTTAGATTTGCAGGAGAAATGTGTAGATATCTGTTCTTTTCTTTGCAGCAATTACATTCTTCTGCTTTTTTCCGTTTGATTCGTGCGGGTGCCTAATCTGCTGTCAGTTTTTATAAATGCTGGTCTTCTCACGATGTTTTCCTGCACTGAAGCAAGTGACAATTGTACAATTACACGTATGAATTCGAGGTGCGTGTCTTGGTTTCAAACTCATATCCGACTTGGTAGTTCGACGAACGCACCACTATTAGGCTATTACTGCTTACATCATTCATAAAAATGTAAGTTCTAAGCCCTAATATAGCCTATCAAAACTTCTTTTTCAATAATGAGCCACCATTATCAGAGTAATGGACACCACGGTTGATAAATTGACGTTAATTAACATTAACTACATAAAAATTAACAGACTTTTATGTTCAAAATTTTGTAAGGAATTTTGCCTGAACAAGGAAGATCGGTGTTTTAAATGGAGTGACGATCTTTGTTCGGTGACTGGTAAGTTGTTGGGTAAGAATATCTGAAGATCAAGTACGATAAAGTGCGATTGACGAGATCTATCCATGATCAGACGGCTATACCTAGGCTGATGAAGATGATGCATAAAGTATCTACCATCTGAGTGCCGACATCTGAATTTCAACAGAAAGTAACAGTTAATCGCTTTTGTCTATGTTTAAAAAAAAACAGTTTTCCGATTTAATTGATGATTTCGGTCTTGTCTTGCTGTTCGAGGCATTTTGTCCTACACTCTACACTTCTATAGTCATTCTTATTATGTTACTTATACTGAAAACGCCGCGTTTGAGCTGGCAGACGTACTCGAGGCCGCGAATGAATTCCCGGGATGTCTGCGGCGCGTGACAATAGTCCCGGTGTAATGACTGCCTCCAACGGTTGCCGCTGAGCCGCCGCAATCTGACAACTTACTATTAACTGAAGCTAACACGTAAACCGTCAACTTTTACTAAACTTTAGCCTCTCTCTAGGCCGATAGTATTAGTCGAAGAACTGCTGACCAATCAATTAATATTTTTGCTTTACTGCCTTTTGCTACTTATAAGTTTAAAAAACCCCGTATCCTATTTATTTATTTTCCTTTTAAAATCGTAAGTACTTACGTTCGTTTGCCTTGTTCTAGTGCAACCCGGGAACCTGACCTAGGAGCTCATGGTCTTGGATTCGATTCTCGGGTCGTTAGGAATTTCTCAGGAATAGCCATTTTTTTTTTTTTTTGGAAAATCATCAAATGACTTCTCCCGCTCTGGGCGGAGCGGGAGGGGAGTGTCAAACTCTTACTGACTAAAACCCATCCATATTCCTTCCTCGCCCTTTATGTTCCGGGGCCGCGGTATCTCTTTCGAACGGGCCCGCAACTCCGGCAGGCTTCGGCCCTTGCGGGCCCCTCCCCTTATGCTGACATCTCTTTGAGGCGCGCGTGGAACACGAACGCGCCGTCGACACGGCCTGTCATCGTCGTTAGACGGACGGACGGCTAGCTAGCCCATAGCCAACCGTCCACAGGCCCCTCAGGAATAGCCATGACATCAAGGTTTGTGCCCAGTTGATTGCAATACGCTCCCCCTCCATTACATAGGACTTTAGTAAAACTGAAAAAATGTGGGTGTACTAATAGTTTTTGCGTGAAAGAGTACCAAACATCCATACTCACAAACTTTCGTATTTATGATAGGATTTATAACAGTAGGATTAACTAGCTAGGATGGGAGGCATTGTCGACGACCCGATTGGCGTAGTGGTAGTGACGCTGCCTTACGTTGTTAGGGTCCTGGGTTCGAATCCCGGTAGGAGCAGATGTTTGTGTGATAAGCATAGACATTTGTTTCCGAATCGAAGTATGTGTTTACAAACAAAAATGTATATATGTAGTATATCAACTATCTAGTGTCCACGACACAAGCTTTGCTTAGTGTGGCACCAGGTGGCGCTGTGTGTTAATGTCCAGCGATATTTATTTATTTATTTACTGTAGGGCAATGCCCTACCTTAAAAATACCAGAAACTGAGAAACCTCAAATTTAACTCTGGCTAGAGCTAGTCAATAAAATTACAACACAGACTTTAAAATGAACATCAAGAATATATAATAGTATCCTGAATCAACTCGACCACAGTAATCAACCGTTAAATTACAAGGAAAACGCAGCAGGATTAAAAAACAAATCCAGCACACAAGAAACTAATGGATTTTAGATAAATCCGCTCCGTTCAGTCGAGAACACTTTCGTTTTGTATTGGAACTAACTAAATAACGCTCAGGATTGCAACCGGAGCACCTGGACACCTGTAATTATTAAAGACTAGCTTTAGCCCGGGGCTTTCGCGGCTCGCGATTGACAATCAATTTGGGTTGTTCTCTGCTTGAAATAATCATAGATCGAAATAGATAGAGCTGTTTTATATACTTGCCATAGGTTAGAATAATATGGATATACCCCTAGTCCCGGGATTTAAGTACCTAGTTAGTAAAATATATAAAAAAAAACTATTCTCGCCTTCGGGACTTATGAAAGACTAGCTGACCCACGCAACTTCGTCTGCGTCACATAGTATATGAGAGAAAAAGCTTACAAAAGGAATACATTTTCCCCGTTTTTGTAAGATTTTTCATTTATCTCCTATTGGTCGTAGCGTGATGTTATATATCCTATAACCTTCCTCGATAAATGGGCTGTCCAACACTAAGAGCATGCATGGTTCAATAGCGTACTTTCCCATTGAAAGTCATCTTCTAATGGGCCTCGTCGTTGTTATGAAATTATTTTGTTACGCGAGTTATTTTAATTCAGTTATATTTCCCAAGATATTCATCTAAATGTAATGGTGTCAATGGCAATTTTGGTCACAATTAAACGCTAAAGATGACTAACGTATTTATTTTGATAAAGATTAACACTATGTCTGTAAAAACACCTTCGCAAATGAAGCATTATTTATGACGAAATTTTAAAATCATAAAAATGGTTATTGTGAGTCAATCTTCAAAGATAGACATATGCTGTCGCGGCCTTTTTTTTAGAAATTTTTAAGAGCAATAATTCCTTAGTACATAATTTTCATGTAAGTTGTACTGTTTAAGCAGCGCACGCAACGGAAGCTCTCAAAAAGGAATCATTTTTCCCGTTTATGCAACTTTTTCATTTATGTTCCGCTCCTATTGGTCATAGCGTGATGATATATAGCCTTTAAACTTCCTGGATAAATGAACTATCCAACACAAAAAGATTTTTTCAATTCCAACCAGTAGTTCCTGAGATTAGCGCGTTCAAACAAACAAACAAACAAACAAACTCTTCAGCTTTATAATATTAGTATAGATTACACTTCCTTTCTGACGGGTAAATATAAGAAGTACGGGATTAAGGATAGTATAATAAATAGATAAACTTCATTCATTAAACCACAAAAAAGGTTTTTTACGTAACAATTTCTTATTCATGCATCTACAATCATTTAAACATTTTTATTCTGAAGTTGTAGGTACAAAAACATATTACCACACAAATTATTTGTTCCTCAGAAAATCAAAACATTATCAAATAGAACAATTTGTATTTACAATAAAATCTTAATTAAAATAATCAATACACTTCAACAATAATTCACTTATTTAAACAAATAATATAATGATAAAATCCCGTAGTATCAGTCGGAATCCCTGGAAATATTCCGATCACTGGTAATCTATACTAATATTATAAAGCAGAAGAGTTTGTTTGTTTGTTTGTTTGGTTGAACGCGCTAATCTCAGGAACTACCAGCTCGAATTGAAAAATTATTTTTGTGTTGGATAGTCCATTTATCGAGGAAGGCTTTAGGCTATATAACATCACGCTACTATCAATAGGAGCGGAGCAGAAATGAAGAATGTTGCAAAAACGGGGACGTATTTTTCCTTTCGTTTTTCTCTGTTATGTGACGCAGACGAAGTTGGGTGGGTCAGCTAGCAATATTATAAAATTAAATCATGATTCGATAGACACGTGGCGTCATCTACTATCATTTGGAAGTTTTTCTAGTTTTCGTCGGGACATTACTTTTTTTCTGGATGAAAGGCACCGTATGCCCGTTTCTGTAAATCTGATAACGTATGTGCAAAATTAAAAAAAAAATACTGGCTGTGAAATATTCTTGATTTGGTACTTTCACACCGTTGCGCAGTGGCTGAGAGATTGGCTGTTGCGCTGCGTGTCGCGGGTTCGATCCCCACACGGAATAAATATTTGTATGGTGGTGGTTACGGATCTGGTTGTTTGTTAAGAGGGCTGTGACAATTTTTCTTGTATTTGAGTGTTTTAAGAGCCTAACACTCAAATACAATAAAAATAGAGATATTTATTTTGAGCACTCCCTAGAGAAACAATCAATCTTTCTCAGGCATGTTTTTTTTTAATTTTGTGTACAAATCTGAACCATATACCTATAATCATATCAAAATTTTCAGTTTCGATGAGTGATTATGATTTAGGTATGGTAACAAAATTAAAAAATATATGTGCCTGAGAAAGATTGATTGTTTCTCTAGGGAGTGCTCAAAATAAATATCTCTATTTTTATTGTATTTGAGTGTTAGGCTCTTAAAACACTCAAATACAAGAAAAATTGTCACAGCCCTCTTAACGAGAGTTTAAATATTTATAAACGCACCCACAACACAGGAGAAATTGCTAGTGTGAGGCAACGTTAAAAAAAAATCGAATTAAATTCATATTGAGCATGGGGTTTTGGTTAAAGGCAAATTGTTTTTGGGGCTTCTCATTTATCGGATTTCCTGCTGCTGATTTACATGCCACGGTGCGAAGATGTAGGAGATCTAAAGTAGCATGAAAGCGTCATATCTTGCAATGGCCAATTAATAAGTATCATGTTATAGGAAGTATCCATCAACATCTGGCCAGCCTTTACCAAGCTATTTTGGGGTGGTTTTCCTGTTTTACCAGTTATATTTTGCTCAATTCCAGCATTTACATGTAGCAAGGTTACCAACGTTAGCCCAAAGAATTGCCAAGTGGGCAGGGCAAATTGCTCGCAGAACGGATGGCCGATTGGGCCGAAAAGTCCTGGAATTGCGACCACAAACCGTAAGACGTTGCGTTGAAAGGCCTCTCACTAGGTGGACCGATGACCTGGTGAAGGTTGCGGAAATCCGCTGGAAGTGGGACCGGTCAATGTGGCGACACTCGGGGGAGCTTCGGCTGAAATGATGATGATGATGACATGTAGTATTTATCATTGGCAATATTAGCAAAACTGGTGCTAAAAAATGCAACCCGAATCTAATTGCATAAAACTCGAAGAAAAATACACATTCCACTGAAGATAATGAAACTATTATTCAAATATGGTGATTAAGAGCGGTGATTATCGCGAACGACGCCGGCCCTCGGCGGACATTCGTCTAGAGATGCGCATTAATCGCGCACCTCCATTGTCTCTGGTAATCGGCTATCCAAGGAGAATCGCCGCGATTTATGGTCAGATCTGTTCAAGCTTTTCACTGTACGGCTTTTGAAACGTTTTATTAATTATTGCTTGGAAGCCAAGATATTGAAATATTGAGAAAGACATTTTAATTGGAGTATCTACTTATGGGTTCTTTGTTTCTTATTAAAACAGTGGAATAGCACATTTTCATACACCGGGAAATTTTTTGACCCCATACATCATGTAGAAAATGAAAAACAATGTGCTGTACTAGATATAAGTATTCGATTGAATTTTTGTATGAAGACTGGGAACATCATGAGGTATATTCAGTTTAATTCATTATCGTCGTATTGTCGGCGCCATCTTGTATAATGTCGTGCCAGCGACATAAAGTAGATAAAGAAGACCACCACTGGCCACTGCCTTCAATGTTCACCTACGTTTTGATTTCTGCATGCAGAAATAACAAAAAAAATCGATACGATCTTTCATAAAATGATGACGTATATAATATGCTTAAAATGTTTCCACTGCTGCTTTCATTCTTGGGCTAGACATGCTATATCTACCACGCGGGCCCTGTGCGGGTTGGTTGATGACACATGTCTTCGAATGTTTCCACCTCATAATGTTTTCCACCACCGTTTTGAGAGCAGCAAACAATCCAGTTAAACTTTAATCTCAATGCATAAACCAAGTACTTTTTACAGAAAAAACCCGACTTTTTTACTTTTAAAATATCGGTAAACCATTCGCAATGGGCTTTTGGGAAAATAAAATAAAACAACAGTAGAATATTAAAGCTTTGGCAGCCATTTTAATATTCCCTTTGACGCAAAAATCAGTGTCCCGTAAAGGGTTATAACATATTGTTTTAATTTCATGCGTCTTGCTTGTGAGGCACAATTATGTGTAAGTAAGATCGTATATAGCTTTTCCAATTAAATAATCTTTTGGGTTTTTTATTAAATTACACAACGTGCAATGTTGCCAGCCTTCTGGGCACTTTCCTCGGTTTTCTGCTTTTGATACATGTATGTAATTATTTTTATTACTATTTTAAGTCTGTAGTCCATCATCATTATCAGTTCAGACGAAAGACGTCCACTGCTGGATATAGGCCTCCCCAAACTTCATGTAGTCTAAAATGTATAGTTTTAATCTTGGGTTTAATTAGAAAAGATTTACCGTAGTTTGGGCTTTACATCACGCTATCACGTTTTTTTTGCATCAAATGACTCCTTAGAAGGAGTTTCAGACTTTTACTGACTAAAACCCATCCCTGTTCCTTCCTCGTCCTTTATGTTCCGGGGCCACGGTATCTCTATGGAACAGTCCCACAGCCCCGGCAGGATAACATCACGCCTAGTACCTACACTCACATTTCGCCAGTTATGTTTAAGTCCCATGTAATAGGGGGCGAGCCTATTGCCATCCATCAGGCACAAATTCAGACGCCGTGGCTGCTACTGAGAAATTCCTGAAAGAAAACCCAATCACACTTTTAGCCGACCTGGAAATCGAACCTAGGACCTCTTGGTCCGCTTGCGATCACTAGACACACCAATTTTTGGCTTTTACACAAACATATATATTTAACACCCAAAGGGCAATGGAGTTTCCGAAGAATTGCCAAACTTAAGTGGCAGTGGGCAGGGCACATTGCTGCAGAACGGATGGCCGATGGGGACGAAAAGTTCTGGAGTGGCGACCGCGAACCGCAAGACGATGCATTGGAAGACCTTCCACTAGGTGGACCGATGACCTGGTGAAGGTTGCGGGAATTTGTTGGATGCGAGTCGCAAGGGACCGGTCGATGTCGACCGACTCTTGGGGGAGGCCTATGTCCAGCAGTGGACGTCTTTCGGCTGAAAATGATGATATATTTAACATATATATTTTACCCGTAACTGTACATGCCTATGGGTACGGGTACGTAAACCCTATCTCAGTAAGTGATAGCTGTAACATGATCACCGGCGCCTCTTGACGGCTGGACGTGATGTATCGCACTTCGATCGCCATGTGGCTGTCCGTCGCTCCACATTGTGTTCATACACTGAATTACCCTATTTTCTAAACATACGAACTAAAATTGGGGATCATCATCATCATCTGCCTAGCCATTTCCCCACTATGTTGAGATCGGCTTCCAGTCTCACCGTATAGGCAGCTTTCAGTTCCAGTATTTTACATGCAGCAACTACCTATCTGACTCCACAACCCAGTTAGAACTGGGTAATAGAACACCAAAGGGTATTCTAATTCTAGTTTAATATTGGGATATTTTCCTTTATTGAAAGTTGTAATAAAATAACAAAACTTACTGAAGATACCTACATAATAGGTACGTTCACTGTGATTGAATTGAGATACACACAATTTTCAGCACCCTATTTTGAAAATGCGTTTTGGGCTATATCGTTTATGACATACTTAATTGTATTTAATGTTTGACATTCACTGTACATATGACCTTACAACTGTCATGGAAGCTAGAAGTTAGCTAGATACTAGTAAAAATGACAGTTTTCCCAGCTTGTCAGCAAGGCCTCTATGACGGACGCCCAACTTTTTCGTGGACTATATCTACTAGCTCGCATGAAAGTAAGTCCTCTATCATATCATAAGCTAAGCAAAAAGCTTCTTTCCCCAGCCTGAATATCCATGATTATCTACTTACGTTCACAGAGTACGTTTGTTTATAATTTCTAATTAACAGACTTCGGAGGAGCTGCGCGCAGATGGTGCATCCTTCATTTAAACTTTGACATAAGAACTATTGACGCGCCAAAACCATGCACTATAGTCAACTAATTGAGCCAACTAGTTCGATTAAGTGCCTCGGACTGGCTGCCACAGAGTAGGTTTTAGCAGTAGTACAACGGAATGGAACATAATAGACGGATGTACTATACTGGTAATAATGCTGTAGACGGATTTAATATACTGGTATTCAGCTGCATCCGATTAGACTGGAAGCCGACTACCAACTTAGTTGGGAAAAGGCTAGGCAGATGAGATACACAACAAAGAAGAAAAATATAGAAAAAAATACTGAAATCAATCTGTAACGATTATTTCAGTATCTACGTGATTTTTAAGTTTCAATAGTCATAAAAAAATACTGTTCTATACATTTTGACAAGGCTGTACGTATTGCACTTTTGTATAAGCAGCAGTTTCTTAAAAACGGCCTAAACGTTTGTTATGCTGTGCTGGGGATCTAGAACCATAATTATACTAAATTCATGAAAAGAGGTTGAGCGTCAATCTCCTTTACAGCTTGTATAATTTTCTTTCATCATCATCATCATCATCATCCAGAGCCTGACTTCACCCACTACTGGGTTACTATATTCCTCTTTTTGTTTGTGCCAAGCTCCACGCTCTTGTGCCTTATCCAGGATATTCCCGCAATTTTCTTTACGAGGATATTATTATTATTATTTTCCTTTGATTTTTCTTTTTCCACGGTGACGATTCGTCTTTCCCATCTTCCATAAAACAACGTAAATGTTTGCACGTCACCAATTTATAATAACCGTGCGTCGTTCGGAAAGTGAAAAAGTGCGCCACCTGCAACTTTTACTGTTGGCTGACTTTCCCAAGATATCACGGGAATCAATCTTTTCTATCTCATCATATCTTTATCGAGTTGATTTTCTCTGAAGTGAAAGGCAAATGTATCTTCAGGGTGTAAATATACCCTTCATGAAGCCGTCGACGTAACACTGCGCAAAAAATATTGCTATTCAGAAAGTAACACACTCAGACATTTTACTGATATTTTTCATTGAATAGAATAGCAGTCATGGAGGTATTTTAAGTAAAGCAATAACTTTAAAAACAAGTATTCAAAACCTATAAAGGGTGTAAAACACCTCTTAACGAAGACGAAAGGCACTTGTTCTCCCCATCATTGCGATCATTTTTTTGTTCTACACCATACCTGGGAACCTCCGGACAGTTCCAACTCTTTGAAAAGTTTTTTTTTTAATACAAGTTTTTGTTGTTAGATTTTCACTTTAAACACCTTTACGACCCCTGTACTATACAATCCATCCACGAGCACAATGTTTTAAGTGAGTTACATTGAGTTCTACCACAAAACATGACTTTGAACCTAAAAAAAAATCGTTTCCCAGCTATGTTCTTTGCGTAAAGTTACTAAGTTTGATGTACATAATGCTTGGTTGACGGCTTCGTGATGAGGTTGGTTACACCCTGTATAAAGATGGGATATATATATATATATATATTTAAAACGGTTTTAAGTGATCACGGTTCACAACTAAACTTAAAATGTCACTTACGGGATATCTTCCGTTATTTTTATTCATAGTGAGCTCACAATATTTTGACGCTGTTGCAAGCGCCATGACCGTGAGACAATCCGCAAAACTGGCGCATTTTAAGTTTAGAATTTTATTTCATAACTTCGATTTCTTTAGTTTTTAAACTGTCATGGACACCAACATTATCATGAACACTAGAAACGGGATTACACGGGAACGGGCTAGTTGTAGTGGTACTGATTACAAAGAACGAACAAGAAAGACCAGTGGACCGATTTGTCTGCTCAAAAGCACCCATTCGCAAAGACTTAAGTTTGTCCGTGATCATGGTGCTTGTAACAGACGAGGCGCTACTCCCTAACGTTTCGTCAATACGGACGGATCTATCTGTCTCTCTCGCGCACGTCTGCAGACGAGTCCGTGGGAGAGACGCGGATAGATCCGTCCGTATGGACGATGCGTTAGGGAGTAGGTCCTCAGCGCCGAAATAGCGGGAACTCACAATAGGCATGACGACAGTATCAAAAAATTGCAAATCCATTTAATCCGTCAGTTAGAGTGTTGGAAAATTATAGACACGTATTTTTTGTTTTTGTAAATCAATGAATATTGACAAAGATAATACGCATCAAAACTCCGGAGTGGGGGGCTCGTGACGTCGAACTACCTAAAAATTATACCAAGGCGTGACGTATTGAGAATTTTAAAAGCGTCGATTCTTCGTCGATTTTGATTTATGTACAAAATTTATTTATTTATTTTATTTATTTATTTAGGTTAACCAACAATTGTTTACACAATGTACATTTCTGACTTAATGACTAGAGTAACATTTACAAGTGCAACAATTAATTACAGGTTAACACCACATGCACAAAAACGGTTTAACATAACATAATTTTATATGTTATTGACATTGGAACTTATTTATACATTATATGCAAAGAAATAATTAAACAATAATAATTAAAGCTATCAAATCATTCATTCAATGCTGTATATAATACTGATAAAAAATATAATTGAAATTGTGACTAATTGTTTGGATTATAAAAACGAATTTACAAAAAAGAAAAAACGCAGTTGAAAACAGGATTGAGATAAAACCAAAATCAAAATTAAAATCCAAGTCAAAATAAATTAACATCAAAATCAAAATAAAAAACAATTATAATCAAAATTAAAGTCACAATTAAAATTAAAAACAAAATTAGAAATAAAAACAAAATTAAAATTCAGAAACAAAATTAAAATAACCATAAAAATTAAAATTAAAATAATAATCAAAATTAAAATTAAAATAATAATCAAGATTAAAATTAAAATAAATAATCAAAATTAAAATTAAAAACAAAAATTAAGATCAACATAAAAATTAAAATTTAAAATCAAAATTAAATTAAATCACCATTGGAATTATTTACAAAAGCTAATTGAAATTGATGAAATTGTGATAATTTTTTGGATTATAAAAACGAATTTACAAAAAAGAAAAAAACGCAGTTGAAAACAGGTTTGAGATAAAACCAAAATCAAAATTAAAATCCAAGTCAAAATAAATTAACATCAAAATTAAATTCAAAATCAAAATAAAATTAATTATAATCAAAATTAAAGTCACAATTAAAATTAAAAATTAAAAACAAAATTAGAAATAAAAACAAAATTAAAATTCAGAAACCAAATTAAAATAACCATATAAATTAAAATAATAATCAATACTAAAAATAAAATAATAATCAAAATTAAAATTAAAAACAAAAATTAAGATCAACATAAAAATTAAAATTTAAAATCAAAATTAAATTAAATCACCATTGGAATTATTTACAAAAGCTCGTAGGAATTTATTTATACTATCGTGGTGTATATCTACCAAGTCACTGCAGCCATTAAGGATTTTGCACAATCTAGGTATCGGAGAATTCGCACCAAGCACAGACTTTCGAAATGGCGGACACAGGGGTGTTATCTTATTTCTAGGATATCTGGAAGGGGCACGGAATCTCATAAGATTCAGTAAACCGGGGCAGTCGATCTTATTGCGTAACAGTTTGTAAAGAAACAAAACATCGGTTTTATCTCTACGCATAGACAACGACTGCATCTTAAAATGGCACAGACGAACATTATAGGAGGGCAGACGCTTAGATTTCCCATCACTGAAAGCTAAATGCCACACAAAACGTTTCTGAACCCTTTCCAGACGCAACATGTGAGTGGCATAGTGAGGTCTCCACACAACACTACAATATTCCATAACACTCCGTACGAAACTGTTATATAACATTATCTTGGTGCCACTTTTACGAAAGCCTTTGGTGTTACGAAGTAGGAACCCAAGCATTTTTGACGACTTTTTAATAATTTTATCAATATGAGGCACAAAAGTGACCTTTTTGTCAAAGTGTACTCCTAGATCCACTTTGACAAAAAGGTCACAAAAGAAAAAATACGGGTCAAATATTTTTTGATAATCTAAGTAACGGACTTATGTATATTTTTTGTCATCTACCCTATTCTGGTGTTAATGATAACTTCGATTTCATGTATTTACTAGTTGGGCTTCTGCATTTTCGTTGACTATATCACAGCATTCACGGCCTTGAAGTAAATTAATTGAACACTTAGGTTTTTCCTGCTTCCTGAAACATTGAAGAAACTCAGTTTTTAATCGAATATCCGTATCTTCATCTGATTAAACAATGAATTAAAATTGTTTTTTTGAACACAGTTTTATTTTTTCCCAAACAAATATTTGCCATGAATTTATTTTAAATTAGAACGCTTGCGAACTGTTGCGATGCAGCAACTAACGTAAGCGCATTGCAATTTTAGATAGATTTTCTGCCACAGATCGCACCTTTACTGTGAGCCGTTAAAGAGTTCCATTGATCATCATCTTCGACTACGACAATTACTCGAAAACAACGACGTCAGGGTAGGTGTCTCAAATATCCGGATAACCTTTAAAACATTCGGCCGAGTTTTGTTAATTTCCTCCTAAAAATTGAAGAGTTCTGTTACTTTGGAATAGATCCTATAATCAGAACTACCATCAAACTACCGTTTAAGTACATCTTTTTCAATAAAAAAACAACACATGTTATGGTAAACATGCTTATTTCCAATAAATGGAACTTAGTAATACCTAACTGTCGAATCGAAATCTGGGTGTATTGTACACTTTTCCGTACCCCCTTAGAGCATACAAGCGGCATGGTACATCATGGTGTTGTATAAACAATGAACATCCAAACGATTGCAGCAATCGCTGCATATTTGCCGTCTATTTTTGAAGAGTTCCATTGTATATCTCCGAAGATCAGCATCAGATCTTCAGCAAATTGAAAAGGGGACACACGGGACACATCAGCTTTCAAATAACAAAAAATCATTAATTGAGAACCTCTTCTTTTTGGAAGTCGATTGAAAAAAACAACACTAGTTCCAATATGAAACTGTAAATGGTACTAGTGACAATGAAGTACTTTGACGGCGTTGTGTTTCGCTGCGTGGTGTCACTTAACCGTCCTCGGAAACGTCGATACAAAAGTCTTCCTTCATGCAGGTCTTTAGATGTTGGGTTGGAACTAGTACCACGAATAGTTGAGCTGAATGGTGCTGATCCATGCGTCTTGTTCGTGAACGGGCGCTGTCAGTTGTGACCGGTCTTATCTTAGTCGCCATGGTTTATTTAAATTAATTATTTTGTTTTATGGACACTTTAAACGTGCACATCTTGCTACATTGTTCTCACACATCTCAACATGAATAATGTAACCAAGATTTTGTATTAATATTTTGATTTAAAAGAGTGTCCATGGAGTTTCTTGCCCGTTCTTCTCCATAGAGATCTACGCTAGGGAATGGGCAACTACAGTACTACTACTTGTACTACTCGTGTACTTTCACAGTTTTTTTGTCTTGTGACTGGGACTGTAATGTTCATTTTTGTTTCGACAATTCAAAAGTCCCTGACGGGCCTACTTGAAATAAATGCTTTGATTTTGATTTTGAATACAACGAACCAAATAATTGGTTACCATAAGGTAGGACACCCTCAAATGCCTTGTTGGTCTAGTGGTTGCAAGCGCGACTCTAAGCACGAGGTCCTGAGTTCATTCCCAGGTCGGGCAAAGTGTTATTGGGTTATTCCATCAGGAATACCTCAGAAGCAGCCACGGACGACCGTGTGTTAGTTCGGTAGTTTCCTCAGTGCCTCAGAAAGCAAGATAAACCGTTGGTCCCGGTTGTCATTTGTAATCATTTGCCAGTCATAACAGGAAGTCAGTTGCCCTGGACTAGTCCGACAACCAGTCTTGTCATCGTATTACTCAGTACTAAATAAATACTGATTTTCAGTTGGATCTGGTAAGACCCAGCTGAAAACCGACCCCAACATCGTTGAGAAAAGGCTAGGCAGATGATGATGTAAATGTGGTATGTGATAATCTATATTTCGTTTCACCACAAAAAGCAAGACAGGTATACATAGAGACTGCCGGGGTTTCGGGCCTGTTCTGCCGGGGTTGCGGGCCTGTTCGAAAGAGATACCGCGGCCCCGGAACATAAAGGGCGAGGAAGGAACATGGATGGGTTTTAGTCAGTAAGAGTCTGACACTCCCTCCCGCTCCGCCCAGAGTGGAAGAAGTCATTTGATGATTTCCAATCCCAAAAAAAAAAAAACAAAAAGGTATACAGAGAGAACATAAAGCTACACATTTCCAATATAACATGGCTTCACTTTGAGTAGATTTCCATATAGTTAAAGATCCTCTAAACTGGTTTTGTATTACTTGATGGTTGCCGTATGTACTTCAGGTAAACAATTCAATCATAACACGACCCACAAAGTGGTTCCATCAAATACAGCAAGCAATATTTATCAAACAAATCTTTACTTTAACTTGCTCAAAATAGAGTTCGAATTTAGCTGTTGCTAGCTTTATAAAATCCTGCAATAGAAAATAACTGGTTGTTTCCCAATATCACCATAAGCCGATTAACTGTAAATCAATAATACTGAGATATTATTGAAAGCACCTTTAATTGTTTACTTAAGAGTGCTGAGAACCAACTGATATTGAGGGCTGGGGACCATTGTAAGAAAGAAACTCTGAAGATATAAACTGACTACGAACAATTCAATTTAATACTAAGGAGTATTGTATTGTATTGTATTGTACAACGGGCTGGTGTCCGCAACTCCACGTCAAAGTGCGTATTTTGCGTATGGGCTATAATCCACCACGCGGGCCCAGTGCGGGTTGGTAGATGTCACATGTCTTCGATTTTTTGGTTCTAGGACATGTCAGCTTCCTCACGATGTTTTCCTTCACCATTTTAGAGAGCAGTGGTGATGAAATAAATTACACAAAGTAATGCGCCTGCTTGGGTTCGAACCCACAACTTTGGTACTGTTCGTAAGTCGGGATCTATTACTAAGGAGTAATTATTTATTCCTGTTTTCCTACTGCTTGCCAAAAATATCTAGAAATACTGATAGGATGTAAATAAATATCGCGGGACATTACACACAGCGCCGTCTAGTGCCACACTAAGAATCGAGGCTTTTGTTGTGAACACCAGATAGTTCATATACTACTTAGATACTTTTTTAACCCCCGACGCAAAATCGACAAGGTGTTATAGTTTTACGTGTCTGTGTGTTTGTCTGTGGCATCGTAGCTCCAGAATCGATGAACCGATTTTGATTTTGTTTTTTTTTTGCTTGAAAGGTGAATTAGTCGGGAGTGTTCTTAGCTCTGTTTGATGAAAATCGGTCCAAGATGGCGGCCGCCACCAAATGGCGATTTACATTTTTTTTTTTCACAATTCCTTCAATATGGGTGTCAAATGGGCTTGACTAATACAATAATGAAAGGGAATAAGGAATACTAACTAACGATTAACGAATTATTTTCTTTTTAACTTTTAGTACATTAAGGTCCATGTTCACCGAAAGATAACAGTCTGATTATCTAAAAACAGCTGTCACTGTGACATGTTCCCACAAAAATGTGTTTTAAACAGTTGTTTTGAGATAATCAGACTTTTTTATGAACTTAGACCTGAGTAATGCGCCAGCCTGTTTACATTAAGAATGTCTTATTTTTTTGTTATTGTTTGCTGAAATGATGACGATTATAATATTTTTAATGAGCAAAGCAAAGCTCTTATAATTTTTTGTGAGTTTGTCGGGGGTTTTATATTTTTAATTTAATTTACTTGTTGTTTGTAAATACATATCAAAAGACTCAAACTCAAATACTTTATTGCATTCATGTGTACATTCAGTTGTTACATATTACGTAAGTAAGTTGCAACATAAAACCCGGTTAGGGCACGGCAACATAATACATTGGACAAAACAGGCATCCATAATGTAATGTCATGTTAAGTATTTTATAAATTTATAAATATGTGGTGAAATGAAGGAACTCCTCTGCCTAATCCTTTGGAGATTACAAGGCGTGATGTTATGTAGATCCAAGAAAACATACATAGGAGCAGTGAGAGCATCAAATCAACGAGGGAAACCTCAACATTATCTTAAAATCTCTCGAATTTCGACATAGATCCGCCAACTCTCCAACTCGATCATAAGACACGCCATTACCGTTCGTATGGTCACAAAACCCCTGATATAATGTTACAATACCTACCTTTACAATGTACTAAACGATAATACCTAATAAAATATGGCGCCTTTCGCATAAAACATTATTATTATTATTCGTTCAGATACTGCGCTTAACTTTTACTACGGCGTAGACGTCGTAGCGGTTTCGTAGACGCCTCGCTACGCCGTAGTAAGTGTGTGTTTGAATGGACTTTTTTTTAGAGATGCTAATGGTTGAGAGTTTCAGGTATATGTAAAAAGTAACAAAATATTTATTATGAGTCTGTAGCATACTTATAATGTTAAGAAACAAGACATCATTATCTGTCAAGCCATTTCCTAACTACAGTTGGGGTTGGCTTCCAGTTAGCTGAATATCAGTATTTTACATGGAGCAACTATCTGACCTCCACAAGCCTTTTCGTGTTGGGTGATACCCGCCCACTTGATAAGACAGGTTGTCAGACTTTCAGGACACCGACTACCTGTAACGACTGTCAAAGATCTACAAAGGACAGCCGGAACCAACAGCTTAACGTGTTTTCCAAGACACGGAGGAAACTCGGTATGTTATGGGTAGTCACCAATCAACGTACTAACCTAAGCAATCAGCAAGCAGACACGTCATTAAATGCATATCTCACGAACTTGTTATCTACAGTTGAAACAGGTTAAAAATTAAAAAAACTCTTTAGTGAAACAGATGTACCTATTTCAACTAAAGTCTACTAATTATTTATAAAAATCGGGCAAAATTAAATATCTCTCATCTAACACCTTTAATAATCTGTGCCTTTAACCCATCATTAGACAGAATTTATTTATTAAAACTTTATGCACAATTAAAAACTGTACAAAGGCGGACTTAATGCTTTAGGCATTTTCTACCTTGAGATAATACAGAGAAGGTGCAATAACAGAGAAAAAGACCAGAAATTATTTATAACTAAAATGTATTAGAATACATAAATAAATTCGAATTATATGAAGTTAAGAGAGATGAACAAGAAAAACTACAACAATATAGTTTTGAGACGAATCAGCCAACTTCTTGTGTATATGCTCTTGAACCTTCACTCCTAATCAAACTTTCACTACAGCCGCGAACGCATCACCACAGTTTAAATATCACAACCACATAGCGCAAAAAAAATTAAAGAAATATCTTAACCGAGTTGGAAGGCACTTGTTCCATCCGTCATTGCGAACATTTTTTTGTTGTATACCATACCTTCTAGTTACAGAGATATTGGGGGTAAAAATTTCAACTTTTTCACAAGTGTTTTTTTAAATACCAGTTTTTATTGTTAGATATTTACTTTAAACACCTTCACACTATTCAATCCAGCTGTCAGCACAATTTTTTGACTGCGTTAGATTGAGTCCTATAACAAAACATGATTTTTCACCGTCGTTTACCAGCATTAATTTTTGCGTAAAGTTACTTAGTTTGATGTACAGAATGCTTGCTTGACGGCTTTGTGATGAGGTGGTTTACACCCTGTATTTTTCAATAATAATGTCATCGAAACACCTGGCCTTGCCAGCCAGTACACGGAGTATAGCAGCCAGGATCCAGTTGCGATCGGGCGGTCGAGCACGACGCACGTCTCGTGTTGAGCTCCGCAAAACTTCGACGTAAGTTGTTCGAGTGAATAAACACTTTACATTGAGTGCCCTTTTTTTCTTCTGAAACCAATAAACCGGAACTTATCAAAGATTTATGGCAGGTAAGACCTTTTTGAGTACTTTGGAGTTTTGTATTGAGGTTTTCTTGGAAGATGTGAACTTCGGTATTGTTTAATAGGATCGATTATTGGTTATATTTTATGCGATAATTTAAATAAATTAAAAAAATATATATGTTGATAGCCTATAGTGGCGTGAACCTACGGATTGAGTCATAGGTTCCAAGTTCGAACCCAAGACTTTTCGGATTTATGGTGTATTGAATAATTTCACTTGCTTCGGTGAAGGAAAACATGGAGAGGCAACCATCATGCCTGAGAGATACTTTTCGATGGCATTGTAAAGCCACCAAGTCAAAGACCCATGTGTGGCATTAAAAGTTCTGACACCGTGATAAAGAAGAAGAATAAATCAAAACATGATATTTATTTGTTTTAACGTATTTTTTCATTTAAGACAAGCTGAATATTCATTATAATTATTAAGTCGTATTTTAATAAATTATAAACCCATAAAAACGTGTAATTATCAATAACCCGTATTTGTTTGAGAATATTTAATTTTTATATCAACAATCAATTGAAAAAGGCTGATTGATTTATGCCACAGCACGAAATATGAAAAGAATTAGTTCATCCCTGCTAATTTCCATACATTCGGTATGTGGTGGAACTCAAACGGGCGTCTGATTCAATGGTTGATTTTGTGATGATTATCAGCAGTGAGTAGTTTTCATAGGTCAGAGGGTTATCTTGAGATGGGTAAATCGGGTATACAATTAAGGGAACTATAAGTAGTAATGTAAAAAAAAAAAAGTTTTGGGTAGCACCCTGCCAGATCTGTCCACTGTCCATAGGCTTCCAACCTTACTTTTGTCATTATACAGGGTGTACACCACCTCATCTGGAAGCCGTCCACCACACATTATGTATATCAAACTAACTTTACGCAATAATTATTGCTGGGAAACGACTTTTTATTTAGGGGTGAGTGGAGCCCCGAGGCAGCTAGACGGGATTGTGGCAGACCGAAGAGATCGCTGGACATTAACACTCAGCGCCACACTAAGCAAAGCTTGTGTCGTGGTCACTAGATAGTTGATATACTACATTTATACTTTTTTTGTTTGTAAATACATACTTATTATACATATGAACATCCATGACTCGGAAACAAATATCCATGCTCATCACACAGACATTTGCTCCTACAGGGATTCGAACCCAGGACCCTAAGAACGTAAGGCAGCGTCACTACCACTACGCCATTCGAGTCGTCAATATGAATGGCTTCCTCGCGGCGAAAAGAAGCACGCCATCGTGAGAAGTGGAAGAAATGGGGGCTCAGGACCACTCCTGAGCCCCCATTTCTTCCAATTCTAATACCCGTATACCCACGCAATACGGCCGTAAAAAAATATTTTTACGGCCTGTTTTGGGGCCTGTCGCTGTGAGCCACCTCCTCCTCCCAAAAAACCTATAAAAGGATAAACAAACTTGAAACTTTTACATCACTGACCTAACGCTTTAGTAAACATAATCAACAAACAGCCAATTAGTACATAATTATTTTAAAATGTCACTCAACTTACCAACTGGGAGTGGGTGATTAGCCATTAAACACTTCGTACTCATAATTCATCGTCAAGGGACTTCTAATCCGACCCTAAACTGTCATGTTAGCGTATTACTTTAACATATCGCTATATGTTTGTACATCTATGTAAGTACCTTTTAGAAATTAAATATGCTTTCATGTCTGTTTGTTTGAAAGCTTAGCCTTTATAAAGGGTGTAAAACACCTCTTAACGAAGCCGAAAGGCACTTGTTCTCCCTGTGATTGCGATCATTTGTTTGTTCCACACCATACCTGTAAACCTTCTAGTTAGGGAGATATTGGGGGTCAAAGTTCTAACTTTTTAACAGGTTTTTTTTTAAATACAAGTTATTATTGTAAGATTTTTATTTTAAATACACGACCTCCGTAGTATGCAATCCATCCAACGGCACAATGTTTTAAGTGCACTACGTTGAGTTATACCACAATACGTGATTTTTCCCAGCAATAATTTTTGCGTAAAGTTACTTAGTGTGATGTACGGAATGCTTGATTGACGGCTTCGTGATGTGGTGGTTTACACCCTGTATATTAGAATAGTTTAAGGTTGGCAAAACAATTGAGTGTGAACTTGTAGAAAAAATAAACGAACGCAATTTATTATAAAGAGCGCGAGCTGCGCGATAATTGACAAATGCTTGCATTGCCTGGACAGGCCCTCTCAAATCTGTGTGGTTATTTCTTGAAAAGACCATCTCAGACGTAAATATGCATAATACTTATGAGAGTTGACTAAAATTATGTCTGGACTTATTTGATTCAGCTGTTTTTTCTTTCAGTAGTAAGGTACGAAACACCGGCCCCATCTTGTTAAAAAAGATAACGTGTAAAGTGGTTTTTTTTAAACCATTTTTGCAAAATAACCTACGGTTTTCCCAAGTATAACATTATATAATTTATTCTGGCAGATTTATTCGTCTATTACTACAATAAATTAACAAAAATCTCGATTTTTTTACCTGTCGCCACAATCTACCCGTGTGAAGCAGGGCCGGATTGCTAATTAATTATATTTTGCTCATCAGGCTACAATATCACTTAGTAAGAAACAAAGTTTTGATCTACGCATGTGTATGACATAATCATAACTATTATAAACAGATAATCCCAACCTATATTGTCCCTCAGCACGTCGATATAGACTCTTCTCGTAAAAGAAGGGTCAATAGGAGCGATGAGGTATTGGAATATTTTTCTATGAAGCCTTGTATTCAACCGACTTCCAAAAAGTCCAAAGATCCATGACAAATAAACGGAACTCTTCAATTATAAGGAGAAAATTTTTGATACTTGGTCAAATCTTTTAAAAGCTATACTGATATTTGAGTCACCCACCATAATGTCGTTATTAACTGACTTCAAAAAGGAGGAGGTTCTCAATTCAATGTTCCCTGATTACTCGAAGATGACTGGACCGATTTTGTTTTTTAATTGTTTGAAAGGGTATACTTACCAGATGGTCCCATTAACATCAAGTCAGGATCTGATGATGGGATCCTGTAGAAATAGAGCGAACTCTTCAAATTTTAAAAATTACTCAAATCGATTTGGGTAGTTTTAGAAAGACTACTTTCTTGGAGTGATCCCATTTCAATTTGTTAAAGATCTGATGAAGAACTTCGCGGAAATAGCTAACGGATCTCCTCGATAAATGATAGCAAATGGACTGGGATTGCTGAAATCTCATGTCTGTCTATTGTTTACACCAATTCATAACAAAAAATCACTCGAAAGGGTATGCAAATGTGAACCACTAAAAAGTGAAAAATAACTTTAGTTTCAGAAGTCTGTGACCTTTGCTTGATTGATTTAGTTTTTTTGTCACCGACTTCTGAAGCTACAGTTACCTAATTTTCACTTTTTGTGTGAAGTCGGTTTTATTTTATGAAAAAAAAAGTTTTCATTTTAATCAAATTAAGTTGAATGCCTTATATAAACTTATGCATTATTAGCCAAAACTTACCTACTATTTCGTGTTTGAAATAATTATTATCTTTTTCTTACTCACTCACTTTAATAATTAAGTGAAGATGGATGTTTTTTACTCATTCGCGCAAAAACTACAGGAAATTTGGCACACACATAGTTTATAACCCTTCATCTTGGTGTTACGACCCTTTTTAAAAATACTACACTCCGAAGGCGAAGCCGGGCTCATTAGCTAGTCTACACTAATATTATAAAGAGGAAAACTTTGTTTGTTTGTTTGTTTGGTTGTAATGAATAGGCTTAAAAACTACTGGACCGTTTTTAAAAATTCTTCCACCATTCGAAAGCTACATTATCCACGAGTAACATAGGATATATTTTATCCCCGTACTCCCACGGGAACGGGAATTACGCGTGTGAAACCGCGTGACGTCCGCTAGTAACCTATAATAGCATTACACTGTCGGACATGCCCTTGACTCCAGCAACTGTGGCCAACGATCTTCGCAAGGGCCTCTATACGTAGTTAGGACCAACAGGCCGAGACACTTTAGTCTGAGGCTGAGGCTACATCAGGCCGCGACGCGACCTGCGACACAACAAGTAAATGAATGCTCACGTATATGGCTACACTGTACATCAAATATTACTAGCGATCTTTGATTACTTTATGCGATCGGAACAACATTACTATAATCACGGCATCGGCTACACCAACATAGCGAAATTGAAACGAATTTATTAGAAAATACACCGGAATTTCGCTTGTAATGTAGCCATACCAAGCCTTTCTCGTTTCGCTTTTCCAGTCGCATCGCAAATCGCTGCCTAGTGTAGCCTCAGCCTGAGTCTCACACTTCGTTAGCTAATTCGTGGTCTCCACTCAAAAGTAATAAGTTTATTACCACCGTTGTTGGTTCTATAGCTAAAATTGGTGACTGTGTCTATTGAGAACAATCTGGTCCGACTAAAGATAATGACATAGTATTACGCTTGTAGATATTGGAGATTAGACAGTCAGTTATCTTATTTTTAACCCTTGACGCAAAAACAACGGGGTGTTATAAGTCATCGTAGCGCCCGAACGGATGAACCGATTTTGATTTTGTTTTTTTTTGTTTGAAAGATGAATTTAGTCGGGAGTGTTCTTAGCTATGTTTGATAAAAATCCTTTAAAGATGGCCGCCGCCCAAAAAATGCCAGATTACATATTTATGCAATAACTCCCCTAATATGGGTATCAAATGAAATGGCTTGTCTAGTAGAATACTATACCTTATATTAAATTTCAAATCCAAGATGGCTGCCACCACAAAATGGTCCATTACATTTTTTTTTCACAAGTCCCTCAATATGGGTATCAAATAAAAGGGCTTGTGAAATTTTGACCCTACGTGTGTCGGGGATTTTAATTTTGTTTTTAATTTTATGTAACATGTTTAGTCCACTTATCCAATACATAACACTTCGTTCTTCGTTTATATAAAACGGCTTCACATCCGTAACCACACTAACTCAGGTCCAGTTGAAAACCAGCGTCGGGCACTAGTTGGCATCTTGCTGAACTGGGCCTATTTGGTGCAGCCGTGAGGCACACAGTGTCACATTATACTAACTTTTTTGTTTTTTTGTTCAGATTTAAGTTTTTTACAAGTAAGGTTTTTATAATATTTAAGTTTTTTTGTTCTTATTATTTTTATACCGTGTGCACTTGTGGCGTGTGCCATATAAATATATTTTCTTTCTTTCCTACCTGGAAATCAAACCCAGGACCGAAAACCAAAACACGACATGTTTATAACACATAACATAGACGGGGTAGGTAGTGGTGTACCTAATAAATAGTTAACACCCATTCGCCAGTTAAATTAAATCCCATGAAATTGGGGGAGAGACTATTGCTATCATACGGGCTCAAATCCTGACCACGTGAATTTCCTGAAGGAAAAACCCAATAACACTTTGTGTGATCCGGGAATCGAACACAGGACTTCATGCTCTGCAGTCAAGTTTGTGGCCACTAGTCCAAGGAGGCAGTCACTGTGCAAAAAACTTCTAACAATACAGAGTTTCTTGAAATAAACGGTCTTTTCTGGTATGTATGTATTTGTTCTGAATTAAACATGTGTTTTTAGATACGACACAGTGACAAATGATTTAAGAATTCAAGTCAATATGCCTTCCGTCTATGTCTGTGCCTAGATACGTACGTGTGTTTAATATCAGTGGTTATATGACACTAAGGAAAGTAATGTAGACTCTTATTAAAATGCATCTATACTAATATTATAAAGCAGAAGAGTTTGTTTGTTTGGTTGAATCTCAGGAACTGCCGGCTCGAATTGAAAATTCTTTTTGCGTTGGATAGTTGGATGTTGTTGTATATAACATCACGCTATGACCAATAGGAGTGGAGCAGCAATAAGAAATGCTGCAAGCGGGAAAAAAGCTTCCGTTGAGCAGGCTATGCGTTGCTTTATCCGAACGAAGTCGCGTGCAGAAGCTAGTCATATTATAATTGTTATGTTCTAATTTTTGAATGTGTGTTCATCGTTTATCATAATGAATGAATGCTTATCGACACATAAGTTAACGTCTTGATCGTCCGCTGGTTTTCTATGTAATGATTTCTATTGAAGACAAAATATTAAATGCAGCAGCTTAAATTCAGCTGACTAGTTTGAAATTGAATCGTAGTTTCCTTTAAAATTGACAATGCTATTCAGGGTGGAATTTTTCAATACCACTTGGAGGGAAAGTACTCGAAATATGGGAGATTGCAAATTTAACTCAAACGAAACATTCCTTTATATTTAAAAACAAACAAATATGCGTTCACAGATTTTCGAAAGTTCGTTTGCAACACTAGGGAATCGATCCGACTAAAGTTCGATAAAATAACCCTTAAACAAATGCAGCGTTGTGCAAGACTTATCAAAGATGTTAAAATGGATTTAGCTTACATTTAGAAGTAGTTTTAATGTATTTAAAATTATATATTAAAAAAAACATAGTATATATGTTTTTTTTTAGTGGGAATATATTTCCCTATATTTGGTTACGATATATTTTGTTTTAATGGTGGGAAATTATTTCCCTATATCCTTTACTGCAATGCCTAGTTGTGCTACATGACTAGTTGTTGCATTTGACTTTACTTGGTTTTTGCATGTACACAAATATTAAAGAAAAAAGACAAAGTCATAGAAATTAGAAGGTAATTTATTGCAAAAAAAGTGATAATCACGAAATTGAAACAAAACAGGAGCTTCATATATTGGTTACATGGCGAACTTCAATCAGATGAAATTTTTTAAAGCACTCTTGCTCACTCTCTCTTTTTCTCATTAATTGTCTTCTTTCTTTTAATTTTAGATTGCATGCGAGACACTTTGAAATTCTTACGTTCCTAAAAATAACAATAATTTTAATTCTTTTTTTTAATTTTAATATAAAAATTATGAACAAAAAGATAAAATCAAAATTTTAAATGTATTGATAAAACAATGAACGCGAAAGGGATATAGGTAATTAGTTTCCCACTTAGTAGTTACGGAAATGGATATAGGGAAGATATTTCCCACATAGTTTAGACATGCAAAACTAGCACTAAGTTTTCTTTTTATATTCTGTTTATACCATCATCATATCAGAAATATAGTCTACTTGCAGAAATAAGGACAGTTGTATACTTACAAGAATTTTTCTGCTCGTCAGACGAAAAACACTTCCCAAAAAATCTAATTTAGAGCTAAATTGGCGGAAAAAACGAACCTCGAAGATTGAACTGATTTTGACGTTTCGGCATGTGACATTTAGGAAGAAAGTGTTGCCAGAAAATAAAAAAATATGGTTTATTTTTTGATGGATCGAAATAATTTCAAGTAACGATTATCGATTATTTATAAAATACCAAAATGTAGACCATTGCCGGGTGGGAAATAGTTTCCCTATATTTGAATAAGGGATAACATACTGTTCTTTTCAACCGACTTCCAAAAAGAGGAGGTTATCAATTCGTCTGTATTATTTTTTTGTGTTTGTTACCTCAGAACTTTCGACTGGGTGAATCGATTTTGATGATTCTTTTTTGTTTGAAAGCTGGTGCTTGTCGTTTGGTCCCATTTTAATTTGCTGAAGATCTGATGCTGATCTTCCGAGATACACAATGGAACTCTTAAAAAATAGACGGCAAATCTGCAGTAATTGCTGCAATCGCTTGTAGGTTCATTGTTCATACTACATCATGACGTAACATCACGCCTGTATACTCTGAGGGGGTACGCAGATGTGTAAAATACGCCCAGATTTCGACAAAGTTTGTTGCCTCTGAAATTTCGACTGGGTAAACCGATTTTGATGATTCTTTTTTTATTTGGAAGCTGGTGCTTTTCGTGTGGTCCCATTTCAATATGGTTAAGATCTGACGCTGATCTTATATAAATGGAACTCTTCAAAAATACACGGCAAAGCTGCAGTAATTGCTGCAATCGCTTGGTTTTTTATTGTTTATGTAACATAGTGACGTAACATCACGCCTGTATGCTCTGAGGGAGTACGCAGAAGTGTACAATACGCCCAGATTTCGACAGTTAGATGTGTTAAGTTCCATTTAATGGGATCCTGGAGAAATAGAGGGAATTCCTTAAATTTAATAGGCACACCAGAAGGATTTGGGTAGTTTTAGGAGGAGTACGTTCTTGGAGTGATCCCATTTCAATTTTGTAAAGGTTTAATGAAGAACTTCGGAAGATAGGCGACGGGAACTCCTCAATAAATGATAGCAAATGTACTGGGATCGCTGAAATCTCATGTCTCTCTATTGTTAACACCAGTTCATAACAAAAAATCACGCCGTTACGCTGTGAAAGGGTAAGCACATATGAACCACTAAAAAGTGAAAAATAACAACTTTTTTGCAAAAAATATAAACGACTTCACACAAAAAAGTGAAAAATAACTTTAGCTTCAGAAGTCGGTGACAAAAAAACTAAATCAATCAAACAAAGGTCACCGACTTCTGAAGCTAAAGTTGTTTTTCACTTTTTTGTGGGAAGTCGGTTATATTTTTCACATTAATCAATAGGGGCAATCATATGGTTCAAATCTCTCTAACAAACATGATACATTAAATGAAGTTAAAACCATAAAATCTAAAGAACAGTTATAAATTCAATGGGATAAATTCAACAAGATAAAGCACTTTTATTCATGGTTTTCCTTTTATTTAATTTATTATCATGTTTTTTTAGCGAGTTATGATCCATTATGATTGAACCTATCGATTGATGTCAAAAAGGTATATTATTTTTCCAACTTAAGTCGATCCATCCCAGATTCGATTCCCGAGTGTGGCAAAATAATTTCTGAAAATCTGTGAATGCAGATTTTTTTCTTTTAAAAAATAAAGTTATGTCTTCTTAGTAAAATTTGCATTCTCCAGTATTTCTGAGTACTTTCCCTCCAGGTGGCACTGTAAAATTCCACCCTGTTTATAATAGTCAAGTAAATATATATCACACCACTAAAGAAGATGACTTAATTCCCTTGTTGCTATGATCCGTCAGTATCTCGTTACTGATTGTTCTCAATTTATCTTACTTAGATATCTCACTAAGTGCAATCTTGTCAAAGGTACTTGATATATTAACTTGTTAACATTGTACTGTGAGTGCAATCTAAGTAAAGGTACCGTTATTCCGCCAAGTAGACGCGTAAGTATCGCGCGTTTTAGTTCGTTTCTTTAAACTAGATGGCGCTGTACAATTACGTCACGTTTCTGAATCGCGGTGTTAAGATTCTCCGGCGTCGAACGACCCTCGCGCGGTACTGTAGTGAATTCATACTTACCTGGCATAGGGGAAACCGTGATCAAATAGGCGGTTCCCCCAGGGCGAGGCCTTCCCATTGCACTGCGGTTAGGTTGACCCTTGCGATTATCCCTAATGTGGATAACTCGGATGCGTAATTTCTGGTAGTGGGGACTGCGTTCGCGCCGTCCCCCCAGAGTTCACACATACATGTATCCTGGTGTTACTATGTAAACCGACCATGCCACATTGCAAGTTAATTATGGTAATGACGCATGGCGCATGATCGAAAACATATCGGTGACAGTCGATAATATATTGTAAAAATATATGCGACCTTTTGTGAATATGGATAGATGGATGTTTTTTACTCTTTAACGCAAAACTGTTGTACAGATTTGGATGAAAACGATTATTAAGCACAGTTTACTTTTAATCCGGTAGTATGATTCCATAGGACAAGTATCTAACTACTTACTTATTTGACCATAAACTTATAGATAACAACGACAGAAATATCTTGTCTATATATGTAAACAATTTTATTTCCCAAGTCTCCACTAAATAAAACAGAGCTACAATAAGACCAGACCAAAACTAATTTATGCTAAAACGCGGTTAAAACCAACAGCGGGATTTGAGACAAGAGATAACGGCGAGGGAACAAATAAACCAAGCAGGTGCACTCCACTGCATTACCGCGGCAAATCTAATAGCAACCGAGCAAGACACAGACTTTATTAAATGTTTCATTATTATGATATTGTGGTAGACTTCTGTGTTGTTTTGCTTTTAAAATATTAAAGCTTTTATGTAAATAAATGGCGATAATTTGATTTAATAGCTGTATGAGTATGCGTTTCGTGGCGCCACTGTGGTGCAGGAGATCTTGAATTATATTCACAGCTCGGGGAAAGTGTTCTTTGATTTTACTGTCAGGAATTTTTCAGTAATTATGGCCTGTAGTCTGAATTAGTCCCGGTTGATGGCGGCAATATGCTTACATACAGTAAATGGGACTTAAACATAAACATCTATCTGGCAAAATGTGGTTGTAGATAGGTACGCCTCTGATTTATCCTGCGGGTATTACGACCGAGATGTTACTCGTATGTTATATTAATAATATAATAATAATAATAATATCATTTAATTCGGGTAACAAAAGACCCATATCACATATACCTTACAGACTAACATACATATTTATTAAAACTACAAAAACATAAATAAAACTATTTAACACGAAGAGACGGCGTCATGTTGCGCTGCGTGGTGTCGCGTAGCCTTCCGCGGAATCGCCGATACACGACACCTTTCGGCCAAAACTCTTCCTTGAGGAAGGTCTCAATGTCATGAGTCGGAACTCGCACCACGAACGATTTAAAATTCGTGTTGTGGCGCGACTCCAACTTCTCGACCCTCACTGTCCAGTTGGTCTTCGCTCGGACGTACTCCACGATCTCCTCTACCTTCGTGGTGTGAAGTAGCCGTGACACATAGAGCTGCGTCGTTGGTATCGCCGGACGCAACACACTGGGTCCTTCCTGCGCGGTCCCGCACTGGTTCCGACTAGGTGGCTTCTTCCTTTTCTTCCTCTCCACCTTCACAAAGCCATCCTCGTCACACGTGGCCGCTGCTGGTCCTTGCTGTTTCGAAACCTTGTTGGAAGGTTCACAGCAGCTCTTATTTTTCTTCCCCTTCTTCACCTGCGATACAGGCGTGGCGACAATCGCAGCGTAGGCACGTTTAGGGGTCGACGTACCTACACGAGTCACGGCCTCGACCGGCACCGAGTCAGCAACTTCGGCGGCGCATGTAGCAACGCGTGCGATAGCAGCTGGTGACGCAGCGGAGCTCGCTGACTCAAAACTGCCGACGCTAGCGTTTCTCGCTCCGCAACGTGTGCTCACGTTGGAGGCATCAGGCGACCTATTTACCTTAATAGCGTTGCGCAACAACTCCACTTCGGCACGTAGATCACCAATGACGTTATCCGACGCCTCCAACTTGGAATGTACCTCGACCAGGCTTGCCTTGAGAGTTGTGATGTCCTTCAGCAACCTGGTGACGTCGACGTGGTCAAACGTGACTGGGGGCAGCTTATGAAGCTCTTTCGCCACAAAAGCGGGCACGTCGTCCGGGTCGGTGCTCTTCATCAATGTGATGATGTCCTGCACACACTTCTGGCCACCATCCCTCCGGCGGGACTGCATCTGCTCGACTTTGCCGAGCGACTGGAACAGAAGCAACTTGGCACCGCTGATCTCCTCCTCCTTGAAGCTGGACTTGCAGATCTGCAAGATGCTTACTTCGTCCATGTAGTCGATGGCATGTTTGATAAATGCCAAGACCTCGTTGGCTATGAGCGGTTGAGAACTCATAGCGACGCAAACTGGGCAACGGCTAAAGCCGTGCGACTCGTGAATATATTATTCGTATCGAGCTGTGCAAACACGTCCGTACTCGGCCGTGCATTGCGACGCTATGATATTATGTACTCTCTCTTCTTCAGTCCGTCCCTGATGAGCAGTGATCGGAATAGGTATATAGGTTCATTGACCACAAACATTGATGTTAATATGGATATTTCACGGGATTCCAATGTTACTACGATACAAATTGTTCCATTTGATAAAGTTTTGATTTTCTGAGGAACACTTAATTTGTATACTAATATGAGTTTGTACCTACATAGGAGAAGCTCGCGGCTAAATAATATCAGCCGCTCGGGTCGATCTTTAAGTTAAGCCATGCTTGCCTAGGTTGGTCTGTGGATGGATGACCACCCTTACAATACCGAGTTTCCTCCGTGCCTCGGAAAGCGCACGTTAAGCTGTTGGCCCCAAAAGTCTGACACCAGTCTTACCAAGTGGTATCGTATTTCCCAGTATTAACTGGGTTGTGGAGGTCAGATAGGCAGTCGCGCCATGTAAAATACTGGTATTCAGCTGCATCCGGTTGGACTGGAAACCGATCTCAACATAGTTGGGAAAAGGCTAGGCACATGATGATTTTGTACCTTCAACTTGAGAATAAAAATGTTTAAATGACTGTTGATTCTTGAATAAGAAATTGTTACGTAAAAAACATTTTTGTGGTTTAATAAAAATAAAAGAATAAAATAAATAAATCTTTATTCAGAATCTCAAAAGGTAAAATACAATATGAATCTAAAAACTAACAATGACAGGTACAAAAATGTAAGATGCCTGTACTAGGATAATCCTGTATCACAGGCTGCAGGAGCTCTAACAATATGCTATAAATAGGACAGTAGTTTATTGTCTAATGTTTAAAATTACATAGTGACAAAATTATTTTAATAAACTTAAACTCTAATAACTTAGAACTAAACACATAATTATTACACGAAAATATTTGCGTCAGTAGAATTTATAATAGGTTGCGAAACACATTCGAGGCGTTCTTGTTTATATTTGATAATTGCACTTAGCAACTAATGTTCTTACAAAAAATAAAATCGATGGTAAGTATGTCAGCGCAATGGTCTGTTATTGTCATGTTGTTTCAGCAATATTGCGTCAAACGCGGAAGTCTGACCTAGAGTATGACGCTCTACGCGCCCTCGTAGTCGATGGAGTTGATGTACCTATATTCGGCTAATTTCTTAGCTGGGCACTCAACATCTTCGTTTTGTGGTTGTTAGGCTTTTTAAAACGCGAGCACGTCGCACATTTAGGGCTGTCCGCTTACGGTTGGCTATGGGCTAGCTAGCCGTCCGTCCGTCTAACGACGACGACAGGCCGTGTCGACGGCGCGTTCGTGTTCCACGCGCGCCTCAAAGAGATGTCAGCATAAGGGGAGGGGCCGGCAAGGGCCGAAGCCTGCCGGGGTTGCGGGCCTGTTCGAAAGAGATACCGCGGCCCCGGAACATAAAGGGCGAGGAAGGAACATGGATGGGTTTTAGTCAGTAAGAGTCTGACACTCCCTCCCGCTCCGCCCAGAGTGGGAGAAGTCATTTGATGATTTCCCATCCTAAAAAAAAAAAAAAAAAAAAGGGCTGTCCGCTTTCTTCACGCACTCTGACATCGAGTGTCCTGCTTCTCCGCAGTGACCACACGTGGAGTTTACCTCTCTGCATGACTTTGCTGCATGACCAAATTGTTGGCATTTGTAGCATCTGGTAACCAAGGTGAAGTCTCAGGCAGGGGTTCCAATTTATAAAAAATCTTGCTTGAGATATTAAAGCCCTACGTATCTTGGCTGGTATCTTCGATAACATAATTACAGGTCGATGCATCTTTCTTCCCAGATTTGTGGCTAAGTTTAACGGCGGCCAAAAAGGTATCTATTGACATCGCTGTAAACTTATCGGCTTAATGAATCAAGTTTATCTATTTATTATACTATCCTTAATCCCGTCCTTCTAATATTTACCCGTCAGAAAGGAAGTGTAATCTTTCATCAGTCTCGAAGGCGAGAATAGTTTTTCTATGATTTTACTACCTGCTTAAAAACAATCCTGGGACTTGGCAAAGGCAAATTCATATTATTCTAACCTATGGCAAGCAAAAGAAAGAAAGAAAAATATTTATTAGATGTCGTACATAAAACAGCTTTACCTTTTCCGATCTATGCTCATTAGTGAAGATCGTGGTCACTGGACCCCTTCACGCGTACAATCTGCCTGCAACGACTCCGGTCCGAAGTTGCCGTCACCACCTGCTGTAATTTGTTTGAGGCCATAGCCTCTTTTACTCGGTCGGACCATCGTGTTGGCGACCGGCCTCGCACTCGTTTGCCTTCATTATTACCAACAATGACCAGCTTTTCAAGGCTGCTATCTCCGCCGCATTATGTGGCCGAAATACGCTGTAAATAATTGTGTGCAAAATTATTAGCAATTTTCAGTCTTTTTTCATCACCTGTTACATTCTCGACCATTATTTTAAGTACATACTTCAAAATGTTGACAATAAAGCAGTTTGAAAAATAATGAGGTGCAAGTGAAATTAACTTTTACTTATTTAACTTTAGTCATGGAATTAAAGGTGCTAAAGTTATTGCAAATCATTTCTGTAAACTATCGTCATCATTCTTTGTTGGCGGATCACTGAACAAGTTCATTCAGCCGTAGCTACTCGTAAATAAATAGAGTGCGTGTATTCTTTTAATTCTTTAAAGTGCACTGCAGACTTGCTCAATAACCGTGATAGGTAGGTACAATCGACGGTATTGTTGTACAACCTAACTGGTAAAGTTTCAACTAAAAGATTCGTGTAGAATATGAACAGAAATTGAACATGCAAAAAACCAGCCCAGAGCGAGTCGGACTCGCGCACTAAGGGTTCTGTACAAACTGTTTAAAGAAAAAGTTAATTTTGCTGTTAGATCCCATTTTTTTTTTGTTTTTTTTAGGATGTGAAATCATCAAATGACTTCTGCCACTCTGGGCGGAGCGGGAGGGAGTGTCAGACTCTTACTGACTAAAACCCATCCATGTTCCTTCCTCGCCCTTTATGTTCCGGGGCCGCGGTATCTCTTTCGAACAGGCCCGCAACCCCGGCAGGCTTCAGCCCTTGCGGGCCCCTCCCCTTATGCTGACAACTCTTTGAGGCGCGCGTGGAACACGAACGCGCCGTCGACACGGCCTGTCGTCGTCGTTAGACGAACGGACGGCTAGCTAGCCTATAGCCAACCGTCCACAGGCCCGCGCTGTTCGATCCCATGAAACGGCCATTGCAACAACCGCAAATAATAAGTTTGTAATAGTAAAATCGCTTCTTTTTTGTTATTAAACCACATATTTACTTGGTTTTTTTTTTGGTAAAAATGGTACTTCCGGTGACCTAGAATTGACAATTTTGGATTCAAGCATGGTCCTAAAGCACCAGTGAAAGGAAAATTCCGAAGAATAAGAAAGGTTGAAAATTTTGATAGAAACTCACACGCTTTCGCAAAAATTTTTTGCCCATATCTTTTTATCGTGTTGACTCAGTTCCTTGATTATAGACTTCAGTATCTGCTATAAATTTCAACTTGCTAGGTCCACCCGTTCCTGAGACAATCGGTGGTGACAGACGCACAGACGCCAGACGGACAAGAAAGTGATCTTATAGGGGTTCCTTTTTAATTTTTTGAGGTACGGAACCCTAAAAACCGGCCAATTGAAAACGTCGACTCCCAGTTGCTCCTATCCAGGGTTAATGTGTACCACTGTTCGTTAGTTGTGCTGCCTCGACCCGCCATCTTTTACGAGGTCTGCCGCGACGCCTTCTGGCTGTGTCAGAAAGAAAGAAAGAAAGAAAAAGCATTTATTAGCCCGACAGGACAAAACATAAAATAAAAAAAAATAAAAAAATGGTAAAAAAAAAACAACTAAATAAATGGTTAATATAGTTAGTAATAGTTTGGTAAATGGTCAGCGCTCCAGAAAGTGGTGTTTTAGCTTGTTTGTGGGATAAGATTCAGTGTAGTCGGTTTTTTTTAAATATATCAATCTCCGGTTTTTTGCCAGCAGCTACATGAACTCAACTAAAAAAAGAATACTTTGGATTTTCATTTATTTTTTTAAAAGTAACTACAATCTTAAAATCTAGCCAGCCAGTCAACGCACGCTATTAATTTCCGTTACAACATTTTATTTTGTCGTGAATTTCACGATACCGATACTTTTCATTAGCTAATCTGTCCGTCGATAGAATGTCAATGTTTTTGACGTAAACGTGCAATCTTTGGTATTAAAAAGTAAATAAACGAAAAGGTATTGAAGAAATAAACGTAGATTAATTTTACACTGTAAGTGGAAGTTATTGAGATCGTTTACATACCTACACTCACAGGGACAACTAACCGCCTTCTTGTATTTCTTTCAATTTGAAGAAATCGTTATATTTAGACCACATTTCATGAGTGGTGCATTAAAAGCTACAATTAAGGTAAAAAGTCTTGGAACAAAATGTCGTTCATTAAAAGATGCGTACTGAAAATCGATGTTGTGAAAAGCTTCGACAAAACTTAAGAGTCCTATTATATTTTTTAAGCTATTGCATAGCTTCTATCGCGGGCCTTGAGCGTGGAGACCGAATCCAGAAATTCCGTAACGAAAATAACCTAACACCCCATGTCAGATAATGACAATGACAAGCTAGTTTTCTTTTTAATATATTGCCGTAACTAGGAGTTGTATCATCTAATTTAAAAAATGTCACATACATGAATTGGTATAGAAAAATGTGTACTGTATAGTAGTACCCAAAAGGTCATTAAGCTGAGGTTTATCGCTCCTTACCGGACGGCGCAGCTTGTACGACGTTCGAGCCGCGCTAGCTCATGAGATAAGGGGAGATGAGGCCTTCTTTCATGTGTTAATGTGGCGGCCGAACTCTTTAGAAAACGGTTTTAATAGTTTAGACGCGAGTCGCGTAATTATAAGTTGAATTTGATACTTGCAGACAGTTGAAGTACATTGAATTTATGTTTTCTATCTAGGGGTCTAAAATGGCCGCTTTAACTTAACGTGATTTATATTATGATTCTGCTAAAGCGGCCATTTTAGCCCTCTTTGGTTCTCAAGCTTCGTCTACGTGAACTTATTATAAAATATTACTATTTGATGCGGATTTTGTTACGAATTTTAAGGGTTCTCATTGCTTTGCACGGAATCCCAATTCTTATTCTAAAATGTAACTAATAAATATAACATCAGCTATCTTACTTTAAAAATATCGCTAAAATTGGTCCAGCCGTTTCGGAGATCAGCGTAAAACAAACGGACAGGCAGACCGACAAAAAACATTGATACTTTCAATGCATTCAGTACAAAGCAGTTATTTTAAAATTACAAACAGACCCATAACCTTCACCTCGTAAGTCAAAGCCGTTGCCGTTGCAGGCTTTGACTTACGAGTTGAAGGTTGTGGGTTCAAACCCAGGCAGGCGCATTACTTTGTGTTATTTATTCATCACCACTACTCTCACATTGGTGAAGGAAAACAACGTTATTTAACCGGTATGTCCTAAAACAAAAAAAAATCGAAGACATGTGATTTCTGCAAACCCATACTGGGCCCGAGAGGAGGATTGCAGTCAGCCCACTCCCTCTCATAGAGAAGAGTGTATGGGGAACATTACAGAAACGATAGGGCATTTTGACGATCTAAAACACTTTTATTTAAGTAATGTTATAGGCTGATTTAGCTTCGTTATCTATACTATCTATACTAATATTATAAAGCAGAAGAGTTTGTTTGTTTGTTTGTTTGGTTGAAAGCGCTAATCTCAGGAACTACTGGTTCAAATTGAAAAATCTTTTTGTGTTGGATAGTCTATTTATCAAGGAAGGCTATAGGCTATAAAACATCACGCTACGCGGAGCAGGAATGAAAAATATTGCAAAAACGGGGATATTTTTTCCTTTCGTTTATCTCTCTTATGTAACGCAGACGAAGTTGCGTGGGTCAGCTAGTGGAAGATATAAGTTAGTCACAAGAAGACTATTGCTGACGCAGAACAATTATTCAACTTAAAGGACGACTCACCCCTGAGTCACTTGGCTTCACAGAATGAAAACCAATCATCACCTACCTAGCCTTTTCCCAACCATGTTGGGCCTGTATTTTATATGCAGCGACTGCCTTTCTGACCTCCATAACCCAGTTAATACTGAAAAATACGACACCACTTGGTAAGATTGGTGTCAGACTTCTTGGGGCACTGACTACCTATAACGACTTTCAAAGATAGACAAATGTCAGCCGGGACCAACAGCTTAACGTGCTTTCCGAGGTACGGAGGAAGCTCGGTATGAAAGGGTGGTCACCCATCCACAGACCAACCTAGGGAAGCACGGCTTAACCTAAATATCGACTCGAGCGGCTGATATTATTTAGCCACGGGCTCCACAGAATGAAAACCAATACTTAGATAACAATATGTCCACATATATGTATCTTCCACTTGCATATAATACACAACACAGTTCAGGCACCCCTTAGGAGTTCAACTTTAACAATATCTTTGTAATTGTACAAAGAGAACACTTATATGTAGATGTATATGTATAAAAGTATACAATGTACAGTCGACAAAAGAGTAAGATGTGCAGGCAACAAATAATCATCATCTCGTTTGGCAGGATTGTTGTTGTAGACTAAGCTACGGCCTATCTACCGACACTGATAGCGTGCGTCTTCCCACTGCTGGGAAAAGCTCCCCAACACTTCCAGTCGTTTCGATCCATGGCTTAAGTCGTTGGTTTGGTCCATTTCGCCCCACCATCTTCTACGAGGTCTGCCCCGATGTCTTCTGGATCCAGAAAGTGGTTATTTTGGCCCACAGCTCATTGGGTATGCGGCAGACGTGGTCAGCTCTGTTACACTTGAGCTCGGCGGCTTTTTGAGCAACGTCAGTAATTTGTGTTTAACTGGAGTGCATATTATTATTTCTTTCGTCAACTGAATTTGTTAAATGTAAACTACATGGAAAAAAAAGAATACTGGGGAAAGCTAAGAGTACCTTCTCATAGCGCTACCAATATTCTTGTCCTTCCAGATATAGAAGCGTTATGTCATAAAAAATGCCATACACTTGAATACCCTTTTCATAATAAGTTTAACAATGTACAACCGATACACACGCTGAAATTTTAGCTCAACTTTACTGTCTAACTGAAGGTGTTCTTGCAAAGATTTCAGTTTCACGCTACAATCACTACTGAGGAAGATATTTAAGTCTCCCCGCTGTTTCCTTGAAAGTTGTGTATACCAACAAGATTTTAATCAAAAGTAGCATGCATCACCTAGCACACGATGCTGGCCAGGTGGAGTAAAGCTGTGACCGTGTGGCGTCCTAGGAATGAAAAGAGAAGTGTTGGTCGTCCAGCAGCGAGATGGGTAGACGATATTGTTGCCATTGCGGGAATATCCTGGATGAGGTTGGCACAAGGGCGTGGAGCTTGGCACAAACACTGAGAGAACTATACCCAGCAGTGGGTGAAGTCGGAATATGGATGATGAGCATGCATTTATCAGGCTGCATACATATCCGTTGTGTTGTGTGTACAACAGTACATACATCTATCGTTATTCAGTGATGTATTGTTTCACTAACTCAAAGAGCGTCTCTAGGAAAATTATAAGCAGACTGTTTATATGATACTTTGTCCTTTGACACAATCTTAGTTATGGAAGAAGGGTTTTTATTGATGGGCCCTTAAGGACTCCTTTTGCAGGAAAAACGGGGATCAGACAAACTTTGCATTGTGTTATTTAATGACAGAGTTGACACATAAACTTAATATTCAGCTGCATTTGGCTAGACTTAAAACGAGCACAATATAGCTGGGAAAAGGTTAGGCAGTTCACTTACCTAATGGGTGAAGAACAAAAAAAACACAAATGGTTTTCGAAATCTACTACTAAATAAAAATGTATTCATGCCAGATTTCATTTATAATACATTTTTACACATTAATTTGTCATATTGACAAATTAATGTACGAGGTTAGCATTCTATGACAATTATTTCAATGGAGTATCAGTGGTTAACCATTGGCAAGTCATAATGACGCCATTATATTGGTAGGTTACCAAACATGTCAAATCTTGATAGAATTCGACCATTATGAAATCAATGATCGACTATTCTGACACTATTGTAATACTTAGCAGAATTGAGGCCCTGAAGGTAATTAATTGTTTACATGATGTTTAAGTACCTACTTAAAATTCATCGTAAAAATTATTTACCTTCAGATTAGGGTGGAAGGATTACACATCCCGTGCTCCGCTCCCAAGCAGTGGTTTTGTCACGTATCACTCTTAAGTGACACTTGTGACGGTTTGGCAGGCTGTAAGGAGTCTTGTCGCTGCGTGTGTGGGCAAATACGCCGCCACCGCCGGCTCATTGAAACGGTACTGCAAAAAATAAGCAAGAAGTTACACAGAGCTAAGTAGATTCTTTTTTATTTTGTGGGCTTATTCTTTTGGTGGAAAAAAAATGAAAAACCATTTTGTGGTACTTTAAAATGATAAAGATAATAGAATCAAATGTGTTGATTAAATGCAGTGCTGCATGCTCGTTTTGGTGCGAATTCAGTGTCGAAGCTATCGCCTCCGTTTTGTTTTTTCGCAGTCAAATTCACAAATATCAAATATTTAACCAACAGCGCTCTCTTGAAAATACCATACTACTAGCTCCTAATGAACCATACTACAATGTCTTTAGTTTACAACATCGTGACATAATACGGCCGTTTTCCAATTAATATTTTTCTCTTTTACCTTTCGTTATTTTCGGCCTAGCCTTTTTCCAACTATATTGGGATCGGCTTAAAGTCCAACCTTCTGAATACCAGTATTTTCCTGTCTTGCTCGTAGGTTCTGCTTATGCCCGACTCTGTATAGTATATTTAACACAGTATACTTGATCTACGGACTATCTAGCTTCAAGTGTAAAAAGATTCTATGTTCATTTCTTCAAAATAAAAATTATGATGAAACAGAAAATTACCTCACTACCATAAAAAATTAAAATAAAATAAAAACATTTAATTCAGGTCATCGACCCATATTAGACACAAAACAATAATATACATATTTTTTGTCAATTTTACAGTCAGCTGATTCATTAATAAATAAATAAAGTTAATTTAATGGCAAAAATAATTAAAATATTAGAAATGAATGTCAATGGCCCAAAAAAAAAATTAACAAATACACAAGTTAACTTAACTTCAATCAAAATACACACTCTCTCTCTTTCACTCTATCACATACACACTCATACACACGCACATACTACTTACACACTTACAAACACACGCAGACACACACACACACTAACACATGCTTGCTTATTCAATTACAAAAAATAAAAAATTGTAGTAAAAAATAATATTGTACTAGTTTATTGTAAGTTTTATAAGGAATAGGAACTGTAAATTCATTCTATAACCTAGCTAGGAAAGCAGAACTTCACTCACCAGATTGTGATTGACATTTTACAAACCGTTATGTATAACTCTGTGTATGCCTCATGTACTACACTCTCCTTTTTTATAAAAATAATTAAAATTTATACAGGGTGTATTTCACCTCATCACAAAGCCGTTAACCAAGCATTCTGTACATCAAACTAAGTAACTGTACGCAAAAATTATTGCTGGATAACAACTTTTTTTTTTGTGGTTATAAATCATGTTTTGAGGTAGAACTCAATGTAACGCACTTAAAACATTGTAATGATGGATGGATTTTATAGTACGGGGTTCGTGGAGGTGTTAAAAGTCAAAATCTTACAAAAAAAAATTGTATTTAAAAAAAAACTTGTTAAAAAGTTGTAAGTGTGACCCCCCATAGCTCCGTAACTAGAATGTTCCCAGGTATGGTGTAGAACAAAAAAATGATCGCAATGATAGGAAGAACAAGTGCCTTTCGGCTTCGTGAAGAGGTGTTTTACACCCTTTATAATATCGTAACATGGCGACGGCCGCTTTCCAATTTATTATTTTTCTCTTTTACCTTTACTGTAATACACGTTTTTTTTTATCATTGACCTTTAGCGCATCACATTCACAATTAATTTAAGTGATTCACCGCTCTTTGACGGTGAAGGCTTTCAGTTTTAACATTGAAAATAAAGCCGGTAGTTACAGAGTTTTATTTTATAGTTTTGTGGTTCGAAACTGTTACGAACTAGTCGAGTATATGAAATTTACATACCCCTTGTGTCGACTCTTATACCTTAGAGTGGACGATTTTCGACTGAAATGATGATAACAAAATACATAATATCTCGTCTATAATTACTGAAGGATTAGCCAGATTACCAGTAGGCAATCCACATTTTGGCAGTTATGTTAAAGTCTTAGTCAGTAAAAGTCTAACACTCCCTCGTCTCCCTCCCACTCCGCCCAGAGTGGGGATTTGAATCTATACTAATATTATAAAGCAGAAGAGTTTGTTTGTTTGAACGCGCTAATCTCATTAACGACTGGTTCAAATTGAAAAATTATTTTTGTGTTGGATAGTCCATTTATCGAGGAAGGCTTTAAGCTATATAACATCACGCTACGATTATTAGGAGCGGAGCAGGAATGAAAAATGTTGCAGAAACGGGGATTTATTTTCCTTCGTGTTTTTCTCTCATATGTGACGCAGACGAAGTTGCGTGGGTCAGCTAGTTTAAAATAAAGATAATGAATATTATACAAACCATAGCCATAACCAACGCTCTACAGGAAATACATCGTAACATTAACTACCGTGGTTCAACTGACCTCTGCAATCACCCCTCTCAATAAACCTCACTAGATGTGGGTAGTTGGAGATATGTTTACAGTAGAGCTGTCAGTCTGCCACTCGCAACCCTGACCAGACGGTAGACGCACTAATTGTGTGTGTTCTGTCCTTGACACACGCTCAGTGCAATATCTGTGTTAATATATGTATGTCTGATTGTCTGTTCGTAATAGGGTTGTTTGTCTAGTTCTAGGATTTAGAGAATTATGTCAATTAAATATATTGCGGATATAATTAATTTGCTTATACGAAAAACCACCTTGTAAGTTTTTAACGATTGATCAGTTTAAGAACAAGAAGTGTGTTGTAAATTAATAACATGTTTTGGCGCCCAACGTGGGATTCCATTTTGTAATAAAGATCATTATTCCATTTACATTAGATCATGGTTGTTCATGCGTATACAGCGTATATATTATCAGCGTCGGAGTACGAGAAGTGCAAAAAAAATCGTACACCAAATTATTCAAATATCTAGTTTTGGCGCCCAGTGAGGGGCCCCATTTTCTACTAATATTTCCCAAGTATGTTAAAACGCATGAAGAATGCTCACTTCTCTTACAAAGTCCAATAAGCACTCAAGTTTAAAAGATGAATGAAAGAAATTTACTATACTTTCCAAAGATTCTCAATGGTAGGCCTTATCACATTACCGATTTAAATAAAAAAGGTTTCAAATACCCAATAGATTTGAATACGAATTCTATTTAAGTTTCACCCGAGACATGTAAACTTACCAATATCTCGCCGTTTCAAATGAATCTAAATGTTTTATTACCCACAGCCCCATATGCGAAAATAAATCTTATATTGTTGCTATAGTTATCAATTGTACACTAGTTACCCCTGAACTTAGGTCACTTAGCCGTTTACATACCTATTTATTTGAATTTTTTTTTTGGATTTTTTTGTATTGTTTTTAGAAGAATTTGACTGCGTCTACTCAAAATTCAAGCCCGACAGGGTGTTGGAGATGCCTATGGACATTTTTGAGTTAACAGACTCAGGCATGACTGATTTGTTTTGTAGTACTTTTACTTTGACAACAACGTTATTCTATCTCGCTCTTCTAAATGAATATTTTAATACAAGGGATATGAAAACAATTAAATTCAAATAATAACTAATCTGTATGACATTGAATTAATTAATTATCTTATTATTTTGTTTCTTTTTATTTATTTTTTATTTAATTTTAAATTAATTTACTAGTCCTTTGTTTTATTCATAGTATTTTGTGATTGTATACATTTTGCATGCCTTACGGTAGAATCACTTGAAACATGTAAATCTTTTTAACACCATTGTAACAGTGTTTTCTGCAAAAATAAATGATTTGATTTGATTTGATTTGATTAAACTAGAGATGGGCCGATTATGACTTCGGCCGGTTGCAAAAATGCCAACTACTCAGCCGACTAAGGTCCATGTTCACCGAAAAGATAACGCGTCCGATTATCTAAAAACAGCTGCCACTGTGACATGTTCCCATACAAAAATGCGTTTTAAACAGCTGTTTTAGATAATCAGGCTATCATCTTTTTGGTGAACATGGACCTCAGGTGTTCACCAAAAGGATGATGCTCTGAATATCTTAAATCAGCTGTTTAAAAAACACTTTTGTATAGGAACATGTCACATTGACAGCTGTTTTTAGATAATCAGACTGTTATCTTTTCGGTGAACATCTTCCGAAGCCGATCATTGGTTCTGGTACAGTTCTGTATTCATCTCCTATGTGTGCAGCATTTCATGTACAGCTAAGTCAGTCGCATTGAGCACATCTCTAAAATAAACAAAATTATTTATGGAAATAACAAATGACGTCACATAAACGCGCACAATTCGAATCGTTAGCAGAGAGTTTGCAATAAGCATGAGTTAAGTTCGTTTGTTACATAGTTCGCAGAGTAAGTTGCAACAACTTAGTCGAGATGCGGTTACTTGAACTTAGCTCACGACACACTGGGAGATGAAGCGGCGAAATATAGCTTTGGCATTATAAAAGCATTTGTAGAAAATAATTTCTAACCATTGTCCAGGGCTTGGAAATAAAACCTGCTGCCTAATGGCGTAAGTAACAAAATTACAATCCTAATTCATGATCTACGATTCATCGTTTGCACGACAATATTAAGAACGAGACAAACACTACAACAACAAAAATAAAAAGTCATTGTAAGCTCGTGATGTAATTTAAGTTACCGGTTATATTTCCAAGGCCCAGTTAGAAAATGGGGTTGACCATAACAATCATGTAGACAATATCGACATATTCAAGTTTCAAACACTGTTTAAAGCTATCTCGGTTCACAACTAAACTTAAATAAATAATAATAATAATAAATAAATATCAATACTTACTTTTATGTTTATGTTCAAGTTTTATCCAGACACCACCGGACTTTATTAGGAGGATTTGAAATTAACTTTCAAGGCTTCCCCTGTCTTCTGTTAAACTAAATAATATATTACATGCTGTTAGACGTGATAGTTTATTAATTGAGTTAAGAAAACGCTTCTGTTAAAATAAATAAGCCTTTAATTCTACCATATGTACAATTGTACATAGAAGAAATGTACACTTAATGTATCGTAAATATAACAAATTCGTAATTAGCATTGCATTTTAACATTACCAACATTACATTAATTCCCTAACATTTATTCATATAATTACATTCCTTTTCTTACCTTCATTTAATTACATTAATTTAGTAACACAACAAAACATTCATTTAATAATTTATCCATTTAAAAAATTTACATTACATCAATTTAATAACATTACATTCTCATTCTCAGTTAAAATAATTACGATAAAAAACTATAAATTTTAACCAACGAGAGAAAAGGAAGATTTTTTAAAAAATTCTCTTGCATGCTAACAATTTTTTGTTGTGTGAATTCTACTCATGTTTGTGCAAATAAATAAATCATTATGATTACACTTTTCTGTCAGCAACTGACACGCTATACCATATCTTTTGCTGGACAGCTACCCTAACACAAAATATAAGCTGTTTGTTTGTAAGCATTCACAAAGGACCTTGTTTAATGAGCTGCTCACATTTAGTGGTCCCTTCATAAAACTGCCATTTTTCTCTTCGCAACGTAAAACAGTGCTGACTTGGCTACCGGGGTCAATTGGCGAGCAATTCAATTTAAAGGTTGGCTGGTGTCCACTGCTCGGGTTATATTTTAGTCATGTTTTGATTTTTATTGCTGTTCTGGGGAATATTAATAAAATAACAGTCAGTAAATCATAAGAAACATTTATTAATAATAGGCAAGGTACTTAGATACAACACACAATCACAGTTTACATATTAATGATTATAGCAGAGACCAATATACTGTAAATATAATGCAATCAGGAAAATTGGGACAATAATTAAATGTATGGAAATAATGTTTTACCAACATTATTTCTAGCTGATACTTATTATACACGAAGTATTGCGGTCACGGAGAGATGTTGCCTCGATGATGGTGCGTGTTCAAAAGAGGCCTCCGCATTTTTTTTTTTTTTTTTTTTTTTTAGGAATGACCACTCGTAGTTGCAACTCGATAAGGTTGCTTAACTACTTAACCGAACTATCCTGTGGGTGGCCAAAAAATTACTTTAAGGCCCCCAGCCAGGGCTTACAAACTAAAAATATTTACATTTAAATGACGATCACTAAGGGCACCCCCTGTGGGGTTCGGGCCTCGACTTAGTGCGTCATTATCGGGAGGGCAGCAAGGGACAGGCTGGGTCGGATTATTAATTGGGGAGTTTATCATCGTTAGAGGCCTCCGCAGCACTGAGCATCATTTATATACGATCTTCAAAACTGAATGAACTGTCATAGCGCGCCCGTTTTACCCTCCTCCGAGTATGGAAAAAGTAAGTGCGACAACATCCGGCCGTCCTGCTCACGCGTTCGTCCTCGAACAGCGTTTTGGTCCAATGTAGAAGCTGGAAACATACAATAATTACTTAGTTTAAGCCTCATTTAAACTTAGTTCATTTCATACATATGTGACTTGCTTTAACATCGAACTGTTGGTAAGGTGTTCGAACAGATTAGAGCTATGCTATCGCAACATGGTTAACATGCTCTTACTGTTTGTGGCTTGAACTAGATCAATGTTCACTAAGTATCAATCTAGTCGTGTATCACCACTAACAATACACACAACAGCGTTCACTACGGATGCCTGTTGCTTATTGTTCAGAGACCGAACACCCTATAAACATCCATAATGTTTAAAGCGAATGCATTGGACCACATGAATAATAACGGCTATCTGGCGAAACATCAGTAGCAATAAAAATGTAAAAATAAAAATCGTGAATGGACACAAGAACTTAAAAATAGAGCAACTGAATAGGTATTTTATTAATATAAAATTTACCTTATTGTCACTTTTAGGTACCTATGTATCTTCGACAACATCCGGTACTTCAGCAACGCGAATCCAGGGCTTCATATTTTCCACGCAGGCAACACCATCGTACCTTTTGGAAGATCTTTCAGCTCCCCTCAAGTCTGCTACTTGATACCTATCGTGCCCCAGGATGTTCGTCACTTGAAAGGGCCCCTTGTACAGAGGCAAGAGTTTCGTACTTTGACCATCATTTGTGTGACTTGGAATTTTGAGTACCACCAAGTCTCCAACTTTGTATATAGGAGCTTCTTTTCTTTTAGAGTCGAAGAATGCTTTTTGTCGTTCAGCATTACTCTTTATATTTGCGTCAACCTTATTCCTTAACGCAGTGACGTCAATAGAATGCTCGTTATTATCATCAGTGATCCCGTCATTATTCATGCGAATTCTAAACCCAAAAAATACCTCACTCGGCACGGCCGACGTAGTTTTATTAATTGTGCTGTTAATACCTTGTTGTATGCTAGTCATGTGCTGATCCCATTTATTATTATCAGTATCAGCACTCATACTACGTAATGCTTCTAGAATTGTCTGATTATAGCGCTCGACTTGGCCATTTGAGCGCGGAACAGCAGTAGCAATTATATGAAGCCTAATGGTATTATCTTTGCAATAATTGGTGAACAACTTTGATGTAAAAGCACTACCAGCATCACAAATTAGGCGTTTCGGACTTCCAAATACTTTAAATATTTTATTTAATTCATTGATGACCACTTTGCTTTTAGTGTTTTTCACAGCAGACATAAAAACGAATTTTGTAAATGAGTCAACTATCACTAAGATGTAACTATTTTGCTGCGTAGTTTTAACAAATGGACCAAGGTGATCGACGTGAAGTGTATGGAACGGTCTCGCAAATTTTGGGATTGGATACAACTTGCCTGGTTTTTTACCGTGTACGTTCTTGTGATAGATACAATTCAAGCAATTTTTTATATATTTCGAAACTGTTTTCTTTAAACGAGGGAACCAATATTTCGACTTAATTCTTTCGATAGTTTTATCTACCGCGAAGTGTCCCACATCATCATGGTTAGCACGAATTACATACCATATACATTTCTTTGGTACTAACCAACGCCTGCCAAATTCAGTTCTACGATAAACTTTGTTTCCTAACAATTCGTATTCATTGAATACATTTTTATTCTTATCGACCTCACCCGTCTGTAATAGGTCCCTAATATTACATATACTGGGGTCTTGCAATTGAACCGCTAGTAACCAATCACCTTCAGTAATTGTGTTAATATGTATCTCGTCAGATACATTATTGAAAGTACGAATAGGGTTCCTACTTAACGCGTCAACGTGTTGCATCTGTGACCCAGCCCGGTGAACTACTTCAAACGTAAAGTCCTGTGTATATAACACCCATCTACTTTTTCGCGGAATTATCTCCTTTTTACTTAAGGCATGTCGTACTGCATTGCAATCGGTTGTAATTTTAAAACTAGTTCCTAATAAATAATGCCTAAACTTCTGTAAAGCGGAAACAATTGCTAGAAGCTCCAATTCGAAGGAATGGTATTTCTTTTCATCATCACTTGTTTGACGACTATAAAAGTAAACAGGTTTTTCACAGTTATTAGTCAGCTGTGTCAAGATACATCCTATGCCATCACGACTGGCGTCCGTATACAAATTTATGGGTAATTTGGGGTCAAATACGCTTAGTACCGCATTTTTAATCAACGCATCTTTCACCCATGCTACAGCCTGATCTTGTTGGGACCCCCATTGCCATATTGCACCCTTTTTTAATAACCTAGTCAATGGTTTGCAGAGAAGCGCACAATTCTTAATAAATTTTCTAAAATAATTAATTTACCCTAAAAATTGTCTTAGTTGATGAACTGATTTCGGAATTGGATATTTTGAAATAGCTTCTAGCTTACGGGAACTCGGAGTGATGCCTTTTTCGGAAATATCATAGCCTAAAAATGTAATTTGATCTTTAAAAAAGAAGCATTTGTCTAAATTGATCGTTAAACCATTTTTAACAAAAATATCTAATACTTTTTTTAAGCAAGCCATATTTTCTTCTATGGTTTTCGTAGCGATTAAGGTATCATCCATGTAACATATTACCCTTCCAAAACGTAGATTGCCCAAAACAGTATTCATTAGTCTTTGGAAAACAGCTGGCCCATTACATACTCCAAAGGGCATCCTCAAAAATTCAAAATGGCCATCACTTGTTATGAATGCAGTTTTGTGCACATCTTCAGATTTAATGCTTATTTGATGATAGCCACTTTTAAGATCTAAAGAAGTAAAGAATTTACATCCCTGCAATCTGTCAATGAGGTCTTCAATCATGGGCATAGGGTATTTCTCCTTAACAGTTATTTTATTTAGCTGCCTATAGTCTACGCATAACCTTTTAGCCCCAGATGCTTTGTCAACCAGCAGAGCTGGGCTAGCATATGCTGATCTACTGTTTTGAATAATCCCATTGTTTAAAAGATCATCTACCAGTTCACGCGTGATAGCCCTTTCCGACTCGGACATCCTATACGGTCGTTGGTAAATAGGTTTATTAGATGTTAGTTGTATCTCTAATTCAACACACGAGGTGTTTCCTAACTTCGATAAATCTTGTGCAAAGGATTGAGGGTATTTTAATAATATTTTATTTAATGCGATTTCATATTCAAGTTTTACGTTATTAGTAACATTAATACTGCACACATTCAATGCTTGACCTGATTGAAAAGTTAAAATTTCTCCCACACGAACATACATGATATTTTTATGTTCAGTAAAATTTCTTCCTATCAAAACATTACAGCTAGCTAGAGCATCAATAACGTATAACGTAATAATTAATTCCACAGAATCGACTTGAAGCTTAACTGAGACCGCCTTATTAACGGTAGCTGTTAAATCATTAGTAAAACCCACTAGATTAACAGGATTATTCAAAGAGAAAGGTTGTAACTTAAATTGGTTTACTAACGCAGATGTAATTAAGGAGCAGTCGCTGCCCATATCAAAAAATGCACTACATTCCTGGTTGTTTATTAGAACTGGTTTGTAAAACTTTTGTTTCATTTTTGGGTCAGAAATCATTTTCACTTCGACATTTTTCTCGACCCTCGATTTAGATTTGGCATGACAGGCCGCCTCTAAATGCCCTAACTTTTTGCAAAAAGTACACCTCACATCATCTTTGACAGTACAATTATTCCTTCTGTGACCTACCTCTCCACATCGGTAGCATGTATGGTTTGGTACACTATTATTATTGGAAGAAGGTTCAACTTTGATGTCAGTTTTACTTAAAGCATTTTGGTACCCGGGTTGTAACGGTCGAGAAGAATGTTTGGGTGGCAATGTGTTTCTAGAAGGGATTTCATTAACCGAAGGTAAATGAATTTTTCCGTGTAAAAAGGAGGCTAAGTCGTCACAATATTTAAAATTGCCTGCTTCGGCAGCTACACTAATGTTCTTGTCACCTATTGAACCTACTATTATGGATATTATATCTCGATCTCGAAAACTTAACTGCAAGCGATCTATTTTCGACTTTTGTTTAAAAAAGAAATCGTACAAAGACTGATTTACTGAAGGTTTCGTGTCAATTAGTTCTTTAAGAGATCTGAACATATCACTTCTTACTTGAAAGGTATCCGACAACGTTTCGCGCCATTGCTTCCACTTCCACGTGGTCCACCTAGTTTCATTTTTTTGCAACGCATCTAGCCAAGTTTTCGCGGTATTACGTAATTTTTGAAGCGCCTGATACTTGATCATACTATCGGACCATCCAAACGCTCGAGAATTAGCCTCTACAACATTAATCCACATTTCCACTTAAAATTATGTTCTTCCAAACAAAAAAAAATATAATTCTTATCGGCTCACAATCAGCCAAGATATCGCTAATCAAAAGCGAAAAAAAACAAACTTATTGATTTATTTTACCTACTCCTATTTTACTCTTCCTATGCTAGACTAGCCGAATGAGCATCAAAACTGAAAGTTAAAAAATGAAATCCAATTCTCGTCACACTTACGGTATCGAAAACCGATATCAGTTTAAATGCGGCAGGTTTTCGTTTTTTTAATTCATGCATGAAGTAAAACCGTTTCCGTGGTTATATCAGACATTCTGCATTGCATTCTTTAGATGTATGTGTTTCAAACTAGACATACACTTTACAGTCATATCTGTGAAAGTGAATGTGAAAATTAAAATTTAACAGTAACAATGATCGAAAATTCCCAAAATTTATTTATTTGACATAAGCTATCGAAAAGCGAATGTCGATCCTGTTGAACCCCGGTGTAGAATGTACGCACTCGAAGGCCAATGTCATTTTATCCATTGTAATTAACGTCTTTCACTCAAAATAAGCCGAGAATATTCTTTTTTTTTTAATATGTTTCGTAAATTTGTGACACCAAGTGGCCTATTCTGATTTTGGTAGATCCTCATACATACTCTCTGTTTGGGGCAAAGCAATATTTTTCAAAGCATCAAGCTGCTTAATTTCAACGTTTATCTATGAGCGACGTAAATGACGTTATTTTCCAAACAAAATATTAAATCTTTGAGCTAAACTACAAAATGATATTTCTAAGAAAGCGTCCTAAACACTTCTGTTAGTTTCTCTTCAGAGGAAAACACTTTACTCGAACAATTGTATCGTTTCTTACTTACCGGTACAAAAACGAAGATATCTCTTCATCTTAATTGAATCCGAAGGCCATTTTGATATTTAACCAAACCGTTTCAGGCAAAAAGAGAAACCTATTAGAAATTATAATCTGAGGAATAGAAATCAAAAGATCAAAGGTATGATGATCTCGATCTGATTGCCTCTCTGCAGACATAAAAGGAGCCTCTCTAATTTTTGTGTTCATCATGTCTTTGAAAATCTAATAAGGATTAAATTAGATTTAACTAGCTTAAGCTCGCGGCTTCGCTCGCCTGGATTTCGATAATTGTCCCACACAAGATCATATTATACTAGCGGGATGAAAAGTGTCATATGTGTAGTAATCCAGGGCTATAAACTACCCGGGGCTGCGGGACTGTTCAAATGAGATACCGTGGCACCGGAACTCACATTTACACACATTTTAGTCAGTAACAGTCTGACACTCCCTCCCACTCCGGCCAGAGCGGTCGGGGGAGCGGGGAGACATTCAATGATTTCCCATCCGAAAAAAAAAGGATAAAAACCATCTCTTTGCCAACCCGATCAGTAGTTTTTCCGTGAAACTGTAACAGACATTCATCTCTCCATTCATCTATCCTCACTAAGTTTTGCATTAATCACTACATATTATAAAACATAGTCTGCCTGTCCCTATGTATGCTTAGATCTTTAAAACTACGCAACGGATTTTGATGCGGGTTTTTTAATAGATAGAGTGATTCAAGAGGAGGTTTTAGTATATAATTTGACGCGGGCGAAGCCGCGGGCATCGTCTAGTTTATAATATTAGTAGGAGTAAGTATTCGTGTTTTTTAGATCCGTGTCTCATCCGCAAGTCGTACCTGCAGTACAAGTACGTAGAAATCGATAGGACTCGATAAGATAAATTTGACAGTAATTCTCGATAAAATGAGTTTTTATGGAGTCAAAAACTCATTTTATCGAGAAGAGAGACGAGAGAACTCGTTCTTCTTTGACTGTCAAAGAAGACCGTTCTTCTTTGACAGTCAAAGAAGAACGGTCACGTCCCATATAAAAAAAACCCAGATCCGACAGAAAAGTGACATATCTCAGTTTTTTTGTTATTATTTATATAATCATATTATATAGTTTTTATATTCGAAATAAATGGCTAACACCAAAATATTGCCTTATGTTTTTGTTCAGGGTTTACACTAAAAAAATACAAAATGCCTACTTATCTACACAATTCGTAATGTATGTAACTAAATGACGATAAATAGTTATGGGATGCATCCAGGAGACCTGGAGATACAGCTGTATTATATAATTTTTGAACTCCTAGTACAACATTCAACTTAGGTTTTTTTTTTAAGGTGGTTTAAAATCGTCTAATGACATCTCTCGCCCTTGGGTGGAGCGAGAGGGCGTGTCAGACTCTTACTGACTAAAAAATTCCACCCCCTTCCTTTTTGCCTCTGGTACTGGGGTCAGAGCATGCCCTTCTGGATTCGCCCTCAACTTAGGATTAATTAAAATCGTCATATTCGATGATTCAGATCGGATTATTCCACTAATTCGTTGACGCCAGTTCGAGCTTATATCGGTGATTAGAGAACTAAAAAGTTCATTAATCACCGTTACGATAACAGGTATTCGTATTTTTATTTTTAACGCAGCCGGTATTAGTGGAATAATCGAAAAGAATGATCTGATCGTAGATCAGTGATTTAGGTAGCTATCAACGGGGTTCTACCAAAAATAAAGGCATTTTGTACTTTTTTAGTGTAAAGCCTGAACAAAAACATAAGGCAAAATTTTGGTGTTAGCCATTGATTTCGAATATAAAAACTATATAATATGATTATATAAATAATAACAAAAAAACTGAGGTATTTTACTTTTCTGTCGGGTCTGGGTTTTTTTTGCCTGTTCTTCTTTATCTTATCGAGTCCTAGCGATTCCTACGTACTTGTACTGCTGTCACGTTTTGCACTCGCCAGTAGCTGGTTTGAATCGTTTCTATCTCTGCAAACGTAGTCTGCTACACGGCGTAAAATCTGTTAGACGAATCACATACCTACGATACGTTTCCGCTATGGTCCAATATTCGATCGGGTGGTTTGTCTGTCAGTCGGTACTTTTTAGGAACGCTTTAAAAGTCACCAACAAAGTCACTATACGGACAGGTGGCATCTTGTGTCATTATCTGCTTAACCTTCACCCAACTATATGTTGGGGTCGGCTTCGAGTCTAACCAGATGCAGCTGAATACCAGTATTTTACATGGACCGACTGCCTGTCTGACCTCCACAACCCAGTTAGTATTGGGTAATAGTTTTTGTATTCAAAATTGTCATGCATAATCTAACGAGTGTGGCTGGCTACCTTCATACATTTTTGTGAGAAAGCAGCCTTGAGCTGCTTGGGACTGTATATTTGATATCCTGGTATTATCAATATAGCTTGAACCACTGTACATTGTTATTATATCATAGTCAGTTTAGTAAACTAAAGTAAATCGCCTGCTCTAGGAAGTTCTTATAACAGCTTAGTTAAATTCTACATCTAGTTAATAGGGATGGTTGATAGCAAGGGCCCAAACGGCAAGGACGTATGTCACAATTGTACTAAATTCTGCCAAGCTCAGCACATGACATGTAATTCATGAGCATATCTCTCTCTCGTTAGATAAACGACTGACATCTCCCTTCCCCCAGTAAAATGTGCTGACCGCGCACTGTGAAATCAACCAATGGAAATTATGACATCGCTGTTACACAGTAGGTTCATTGTTACTAGTAGCTTATGACCATGATAGGTACTATAAGTATTAAATGGTCATGCCGAAGGGTTGGTCAGAGGTGTACGTAAGTCATCTTAACCTTTGTCTGCCTTTCCCAAGTATGTTGGGTGCGGCTTCCAGTCTAACCGGAGGCAGCTGAATACCAGTATTTTACATGGAGCGACTGCCTCTCTGACCTCCACAACCCAGTTAGTGGGGAATATGATTGGTAAGACTGGTGGTATGGGGTTTACTTTATATATGAAGATGGGGACATCTTCATCATCCACTCACATCCCCATGTAACAGGAGACGCGAGCCTTTTGCCATCAATTGGGCCAAATTCAGGCTCTAGGTTACTGCGAAATACAAACTGCAAAACGAAAAATCTTAGTACACTATCCCCGTTTTGGGAATCAAACCCAGGAACTGAATGACCAGGCTTCACAATAGAGTTTACGACCAATAAACTAACGAGATTGTTAAAATGGTCCTTATTAACGAGTTTTTTAACATATTTTTATGTGGGCATTAGTTGAATGAAAAATCAAACTTTATTCGTTCTGGATAGTATAGCGGTTTCCAATAAAAAAGACAGTGCTATTTATGGCATCAATATATAATGGAAGGTAGCCTTTTGGGGCTTCTGTAGGTCTATTAACTTAAAATGTCACTAGACATTTATTATCAAACTTAAATTAAATAAAACTTAAAATTGATTCAGTAATATTTCAAGATAAATATCTAAAGCTCCGAGCTGAATGCGTTCCACATTAAAAAAAACTTTTATCAGATTTCAATTATTAAGATTTTGAAGTGTCATTGGATTTTTCCACAAGGAATCTCTCAGTATCAGTCACGGAGTATGGAACTGTCCCTGGGTGATGGCTATAAGCTGTCTCCCTATGCAAAGAAGAAGAAGAAGAGAAAGCATTTTTTGCACGCACAGGACAAAACACATCAAAATAAACGAACAAAACACACATCTTACTCACGAACATAAAACTTACTTTTAAAATTAAACAGGTAAAAAATATACATAAAATTAAAAGAAACGAACGTCCTGTACGAGACCAAAAGACTCCTATCTCAGCATGGTGCCGTAACATTAAAAAAAAACGTCACAGCGCTGGTACTCTGATAGGGCCCACGATTCTACTACTGATTCACGCACGCAACGCACGTGATGTTATTTTGATTCATGGTATCTGTATATCCTAATACTGCCCCGTTGGCTTCGTGGTCGTTCGCAGTGTGGGGTCCTGGGCTCGATTCCCAGGTCGGGCAAAAGCACTTTTGGGTTTTTCCATTAGAAATATCTCTCTCAGTAGCCCGGAGTTTGGAAGCTGGTGGTATGATACCTCCGTGCCTCGGAAAGCATGTTAAACCGTTGGTCCTGCGTCTGAGGCCCTACTCTCCTCGGCGACCTCTCGCGTCCGGCCCTGGTTCAATCCATGGTCCGGAGCGAGACGGAATGGGAAGCCGTCGCCTCCTTCTGCGAAGCAGTCATGCTAGCGAAGGAGGTGGCGGAACGAGAGAGGGAGAGATCCTCTCTTCCCGGCCGCCGCGGGAGACGCAACGGGCGTCGGGGGCCACGTGGTGGCTACCGGCCACCGTAGATGCGGGCCTGTGGACGGCTGGCTATGGGCAATAGCTGGCCGTCCGGCCGTCTAACGACGACGACAGGCCGTGTCGACGGCGCGTTCGTGTTCCACGCGCGCCTCAAAGAGATGTCAGCAAAAGGAGAGGGGCCCCCAAGGGCCGAAGCCTGCCGGGGTTGCGGGCCTGTTCGAAAGAGATACCGCGGCCCCGGAACGTAAAAGGCGAGGAAGGAACATGGATGGTTTTTAGTCAGTATGAGTCTGACACTCCCTCCCGCTCCGCCCAGAGTGGGGGGGGTCATTTGATGATTTCCCATCCTTAAAAAAAAAAAAAAAAAAAAAGGCCCTACTCTCCAACACTTCGTGCGTATATTCGGATCCATTTATCTCTCTCACTCGCACTCATCTGCAGACGTGTGCGATAGAGACAGATAGTTCCGAATAAACAGACGAAGCGTTAGAGAGTAGGGCCTCTAAGCTCTCTCCGGTCGTGTCGGATTGCCGTCCCATGGGACTATGAGAGAAAAGGAACAGAGAGTTCACCTGCGCCTGCGCACACACTTGTGCGTCATAATATCTCTTGCGCCGATGACCAATCTTCGCCCAAGGTTAGCCGTCGTGACCGAAATCAGTCAGGAGAACTATTACATCCATAAAGATAGCGTCACGCCCACTTCCTGTGAGTGCAGGGACTATAGAACACTGTTTTAATACTTCGGTACTGATATTCGTCACCATGTGCTTTTAACACTGTTTTTAAAACAGTTTCAACAGAAAAACACTTTTGGATGTAACAGATACAATAATGTTACCGAATCAAACTGTAACCTTTTACATTTGTTAATAAGTGTTAATATTATGTGTAACTGAAATAATCAGTTTTACAACAGACTGCGACTAGATTTCGGCTATCCAATGGCAACGCTGAGTTTACCTGTTAAACCTTTTATATCTGTTACAGATATGTTACGGTTACTGTACTTTTATAAGTGTTTTGGGTTAACACATTGAAAACACATTTATAAGTGTTACATTTTTGATTCTGTTACCAATTCAACATGTAACACTTATAATTCTGTAACCTTTATGAAGGTGCTTTGTAAGTCCCTGTGTTCGGCCCCCAACAAACGCTTCGCGCAAAAATGTAAAGTTAACAAAACTGTGTTTTCCGCACCATCGGCGTTCGCGTTACTAAGGTCAGACGAGGCGTGGTTAATGTAGCATAGCTCTAATTTACACGCTATGTATTACCGCTGATAAAGTCATACAAAAAGATTGGGGCCACGAGAGCGGAGTCATGATGAACGGTCACGGGTACAGACATTGCCATTTTGATGTAGGAACTCATGGGTCAATACATACCGAGTGTCCTAAGGTCCATGTTCACCGAAAAGATAACGGTTTGATTATCTAAAAAACAGCTGTCACTGTGACATTGTCCCATCCAAAAATGTGTTTTAAACAACTGTTTTTAGATAATCAGACTGTCATATTTTTGGTGAACATGGACGTAAGTGCCTCAGAAAGTATGTTAAACCGTTGGATCCGTTTGACCGGTGCATCTTTGACAGTCGTTACAAAAAGTGAAAGTCTGACAACCTGCAGTCTCGAGGTCAAATAGGCAGTCGCTACATCTATACTAATATTATAAAGCTGAAGAGTTTGTTTGTTTGTTTGTTTGAACGCGCTAATCTCAGGAACTACTGGTTGGAATTGAAAAAATCTTTTTGTGTTGGATAGTCCATTTATCGAGGAAGGTTATAGGCTATATACCATTACGCTATGACCAATAGGAACATAAATGAAAAATGTTGCAAAAACGGGGCAAATTTATTCCTTTGTGACCTTTTTCTCTATGTGACGCAGACGAAGTTGCGTGGGTCAGCTAGTATAAAATACTGGTATTCCGCTGCATCCAGGTAGTTGAGGAAAAGCTAGGCAGGTGATGATCTAAAGCTGATATAATGTGACTTTATCGAGGCTCGCTGCCCTGCCCCATCACAAAACAATCAAACACGTGACAAATACCAAGCACGTACTTCATGGCCCGAATCTATACGGCTATAAACCCGAGGTGGGGCCAGCAGAAAGCAGTGGCTCGCTCGATGATAAGGGACGCTTTTGTCCCACAGTGCACAGTGGACACCATCGCACCACGCCTGACGTCTAAGTGTGTGTGAAGTGAGCTCTTTACCTCTCTTCTCTTCCCTTTGAAAATGGAACGTAAAGATTTTGTTTTTGAAGTTCAATTTGTTTTTGTTGATATACTTTATTGATTGTTTGCGAATAGATAGGTGAATGATAATACGCGGATAATATGAGAAATGCTTATGTTCTTTTTTTAAAAAACAATCATGTGTGTTTTTTTTTTGTTTGTATTTAACAAACGACTTGCAAGCAACGAGAGATTCAGGAGGCAGGACCCATACAGGGTGTAAACAACCTCATCAACTAAGCCGTCAATCGATACCATCAACCAAGCATTTTGTAAATCAAAAGTAACTTTACGCAATAGTTATTTGTTATACAAGAGTGCAAATTTGCTTATTAACCGCGTGCTCAATTTTGTTGACCGAGCAAGCGAAAGGATCTACAATTGAGTAACGAGCGCAGCGAGTGATTCAAAACTTAGAATCTTGAGCGTTAGCGTGGGCGTCAAAAGAGCACGAGTTGAAAAATTTTGCACTCGAGTGCAACACGTAACTTTTCATCCCACCTCATCGAGGAAATGAATAAACGCAAAAAAAAATTGCGCATTATTTACAAATTCTATTAATTCTGATGGCCTCAATTAAACTTCCTCGTCACTAGATAATGAGTGGTCATTTTAGGTTTTTCATTTGTTTTCAAATACCTTTAACCCAAGGTGTTAACAATATGACGTGAAAAGAAAATGGCGCGCGCAAAACATATTAAAAAAAGTACACCAAGAAGGTTCCGAGACTGAGTTCGTAACAAATTAAAAAAAAATGTATGATAAATTCGGCACCATGGAGGTAGAAGTAAATAGGTTTAATTATGTTTTGAATTCACATACTTAATGCACACGATGTTCTAAATTCAAATTTACTTTATCCTCTAGCTAGATGATAAAAACGGCTTTTGCACTCAGATATCGAAGAGAGGGGTAAAAATCATGTTTTGTGGCAAAACTCAATCTAACGCACTTAAATCGTGCTAATGGATGGGTTGAATAGTATGGGGGTCGTAGAGGTGTTTAAAGTAAAAAAATCTTACAATAAAACTTGTACTTATTTAAATAAAAACTTTGACCCCCAATAGGTAAATGATAAGAAGAAAAACTCGTTCAGATTTCTCTTTCCTATAGACCATAAGTAGGTATATTTTACTCAAAGAAAACATTCCTTTAGTTATAAAAAAGTTTAAAAGTTTCTTTAAATCCTGTGTTCTGTTGGAGTCGAAACTCAGTATTTAACTTTTTCCGCATATTTCTCTGTGTTGCCGAATTTATGAACTTTTGGCGTGCGATGTTCTATATCTACGCAGTTGGGACGCGTGATTAGTTGCTATTAGGCATTTTGTTTAACTAGCCTACGATTTTTATAAGCGTGTCATAGGACTAGTGGGAAAAAATATTGCCATTAGATCAACTTTAGAACTGTTTTGTAGAACTAGTGGGAACGAAACGCAAAAACGAGTGTCTACAAACGATGTATTGTATTGACTGAATAGCGTTTGTGAGCGTCTTTGCCCGAGCAATTGATATGAAAACTTCTTTAGCACTTTTTGAGCGATTAAAAATCATGGAACTCGCGTGACCGTCACGTACGCTCTTCGTAGCACTCGTAGGCGATCGGCTACGTCGTAGCGGATCGTCTACGAGTTTTCACTTTATTGGCTGTCCCCAAAGTCTGCCCCTTTTGTTTTTTTTTTATTCTTACATTAAACATATCCTCTCGTACTCGACAATTCTGTAGCTGTATCTATCAGAAATAGATTTTTTATCGGATGAACAGTTGCACAGATTACCTCCTTACTCCAAACGTCACTTGTGAAGGTAGTGTGGTTAAAAGACCTATTTCATCGAACCAAAAAGGTGTAAATACTACTAAACTAAATCAACCTGTATACTAACAATTAGCACAAAATTAAACGTAACATAAATGCTTGGAAACCACACATCATCACTCCTTACAATTCAGTCATGATTTATTTACCTAAACCTATACAAATTCGTGTATTTGCCAACATTTCGGTTTAAAGCGAACTCACTGGACTGTTAACCGATACACGAATCACCCTGTACTTGCTTTGTGTTCGATTATCATATATACAGGGCGTTTATTACCAAAGAAAGACAGAGAGAAGCGACTATCTGATTCTGGGAGCTAAAGCCATAAAAAAGTCTTTGAACTTAAATCGGTGAACTGAAATACGTACAAACAAAGTCGTGTTGTTACTAAGTATGACATAACAGAACATCATGACGTTAATATCCAATGGGATAGGTAGGCAGGGGTGTATCTGTAGTGCTGTTGTTAGTTCTACCGGGTGTAAACGGACTCTTCAAGAAGCCGTCAACTTAGCATTCTGTACATCAAACTAAGTAACTTTAAGGGGGATGCTCCATCGTGCTGCTCGACGAGGTGGGCAAGCTCTTCGAGAGAGTTATTGCAAACCGCCACGCCGAGCACCTTGAGGGGATGGCGCCGAATCTTGCGGAGAACCAGTTTGGTTTCCGCAAGGGGCGTTCTACAATGGACGCCATCATGCGCGTGAGAGCCCTAACGACGGGGGATGCAATACCGGGGCGGGCTTGTCGTGGCGGTGTCTCTCGACATCGCCAACGCCTTCAACTCCCTGCCCTGGAGCTGCATCAGGTAGGCACTCCGGTATCACCGGGGGCCGACCTCCGTCGTGTGGTCGGGGACTACCTGACGGTCAGGGCCGTCATCCACCCTAGTCGCTGCGGAGAATGGAACCGGCGAGAGATGTCGTGAGTGTCCGAAAAAAAGGCCCCATATTTTCAAGGTCTTAAAAGTCTTATTTTCAAGGATGATCTCAAACGTTCAATCCTAAGTACCTAACGGTTCTCTGAAAGTAAAAATCCGAAGGTCATTGACATTTGTAAATCGGCTTATCTCCGGTAATACTAGAAGAAAAATATTATGATCTTGTGTCGTGTCTGCTTCATCGGTGGTTCCGTATAGGTGGCGGGACTTTCATTCAGGTCTACAAGCTTGACTTGGTTTTATAACCTACTAGGTACTCTTCATGATGTTAGTTTCTGAACACTCTGAATGCCATATGGTCTTGCTGTTTGACATGCCACTTCCGTATCTACTGGGTGTAAATCACCTCACCACGAAGCCGTCAACCAAGCTTTCAGAACAAACTAAGTAACTTTACGCAAAACTTTTTACTGGCAAACGGCTTTTTTTTGGGGTGAATAATCATGTTTTGTGGTAAAACTCAATGTAATGGACTTAAAACGTGCTGGTGTGATGGGTTGAATAGTAGTAGTGGTGGTCGTAGAGGTGTTTTAAGTAGGTACTTTAAAACTTGTAATAAAAAAAACCTGTCAAAAATTTGGATTTTTGACCCCCAATATATCCTTAACAAGAAGGTTCCCAGGTATGGCGTGGAACAAAGTGCCTTTCGGCATCGTTAAGCGGTGTTTTACACCCTTTATATTACACATTGCTATTTGTCTCATTCTCTATTTATCAAAGGATTGCCGGGAGTAAACTCAACTGTGAGTAAAGTTCACTGTGTGTATTCTAGGCTATTAGATGTCTTCCTTGAGAATTGGAAGGAAATAGTACAGAATCGTGACCGTTGAAAGGAATGAAGGGAAGCCTTTGCCCAGCAGTGGGAAAATACAGGCTAGCTATTATATAAGTTTAGTTTTGTTTCTTTCTCTCTTCTTGTCTTAGACCACGCATCATACTTCTGCGGAACCCCAAAAACCTCGGTAACGACGGACGTTTGAAACAGTGAGTGGGTCTCAAAGTTTGGCGGTTGATTTTTGTGATAATTCTTATATCTTATTATATGAACGTTAATGGATGTCCCAGCTATGAGAGCTATGTGAAGTCGTAAGCGGATAATGGGGGATCTGTCAAAATGCTATTAACATTTTGCTTTTGTTCGCTTAGGAAGAAGGCTCTGATTTTTGTGCAGTAAAAGGTTTTAAAAATACTCGTTTAAAAATGTTATATCTGGGATAATGATGGTAAACCTAATCGATGTATGGTACTGAAATCTCTGAGTTCGGATATATCCCTAAGTTACGTAAAACAAGAAGTTTTTTCACATGATTTCGTTAAAATTATTATAAATTATATCAAATTCGTGCAAGAAATAACATCGATGCTCAACGCGATTGTGGAGACCGACCTTTGTTTTTTTTTTCGGATGGGAAATCTTGAAATGACTTCTCCTACTGTCGGCGGAGTGGGAGGGAGTGTCAGACTTTTACTAACTAAAACCCATCCATGTTCCTTCCTCGCCCTTTATGTTCCGGGGCCACGGTATCTCTTTCGAACAGTCCCATAGCCCCGGCAGGCTTCGTCCTTTGCGGCTGGGGCGAGAGGTTCTCTCCCTCTCGCGTTCCGCCACCTCCTTCGCTAGCATGACGCTAGCAGCTTCGCAGAAGGAGTTGACGGCTTCCCATTCCCTCTCGCTCCGGACCATGGTGGAAGCACCCGGGCGTTTCCTCCCGCCCGATTCGATGCAGGAACCTCCTAAATCATCCGTGTCCGGTGAGGACCTGCGTCAGGCGGAAGGTGAGGACGCTGGGGTGTGGAGACCAAACCTGGATTGGACTTATTTGCTGATGAATGGAAGACCATAATGTTAGAATGTTTCCCTGAAAAAACCAAGTCAAAGGATTACTTAGCATTAATGGCTTAAACTGTACTAAATGTACCTAATCAATAAAATAAAAAAATGTGTGTTAATACAATATTTCATCACTTCTTTCACACTTGTTTGTTGCTACATTAGAAATTGCATCGTTACCGCAGTAAACCCACAATCTAAAGATATACTTGAATGGGAAAATTCTCCTTGCAAGGAATCAGAAGTCAACTAAATAAACAAACTTAATAAAAAACATAGAATATTTCCGATAATTGAGTTTATCGAGAAGATGTCATAGCTGTTTTGGATATTCGTTACAAAATATAAGTACAAATATCAAGAGAAGAAAATCTTTTCTCTCTTTTCAACACTAGCTAGAAAATATACGAGTGTTGAGATGAAAGTATCTTCTATCTCTCTCAAACGCTTCTAAAGGGCATCGCTGTCGTTGAGTTAATTGAACAAAATCTGTGAGTATCGGATATCACAGTTAATTCTGAAAACAATATCAAAGGGCATCTTGGACTGTTGTTATTGTCATAAAGCGTTTATAAATAGAGTTGCGGCAACGACTTGTAGCTAAAATCATAAATTGGAGTATCTGTTTGTAATTTTAGAAGAACAGCTTTTATTTATGCCACGTTGATGGCAATAAGTTCGTTCCGTAAGATCACAAAAACTCGTCAGTCTTTAAGTTAATACGTTAAAGCCCGAGAACATCATATTTTATAATGCCTTTTTAAACCGGAAAATGCACCGATAGTGTTTTTTTTTTCAAAATCAACTGGTTTGATTCCTGGCCAGGGAAATTAGTTTTCCAAAAATCCTATGATGCAGTTTCAGTTTTCATCAAAATCGGGCTCGAGACTCCTTTGAGTATTTTTCGCTATTCCTTATAGTTTCGAAATTAGTCAATGACCAACTTCGAAACTTAAAAAAATTAGTCAGTATATAGGGTGACTGGTAATTAGTGTCCGATACTTTAACACGTAATAGACTAGTTAGCTGAAAAATTCTAATTAGACCGTCACTTAGATTATCAAAAAATATTTGACCCGTAATTTTTCTATTGTCACATAAACCAAAATTGACGAAGATACGACGCTTTTAAAATTCCCAATACGTCACACCGTGCTATTATTTTTAGTGCGTTGTGACGTCACGAGCCCCCACTCCCGAGTTTCGATGCGTTCTAACTTCGTCAGTATTAATTGATTTACAAAAACAAAAAATACGTGTCCATTATTTTCCAATACTCTAACTGACGGACTAAATAGAGTTGCATTTTATTGATGGTGGAAACTAGCCTATTGTGCTCATGATAACAAACAACTTTTACTATGGGACCAAAGCTGAAATTGCAAAAAATAAATCAGCTGTTCAGTACATTTATGTTCGCCTTATCTTGTTTGTTATCATGAACACAATTACGTGTTAAAGTTTCGTACACTATTTACCAGTCACCCTAAATGTCAAGAAATTAAGAGAGATTTATTATAAATTAGAAAAGGTCAAATTGAGAAAAAACTTTTCTGTCAAAAACGAATTAAAAATTCGGTGGCAAAAAGTCACCGAAACAAAGTCTCCGTCTTCGCAAAGTAACATTTTATCTATTACATTATTAAGTATGGATAGCTACTTATAAAAGTTGTCTTTACCTCTATTGTGAGTGGAAAGTTTTGGGTTCAATTTCCAAGAAGGACTAAGTGTCTTCAGTCCTGATAACAGACTATCGTTTTCTTGGAAAATATGATTTCTACGAATATTGTACCTTACTATGAACAAGGCAACTGTTATTAATGTACCTAACCGTCAATAGAAAGTCTAGTTTCCTGGAAAAATATCCGTACAAACGATACAAAATCATGCTTGTGATCCCCAACGGGTTAGGCAGAGTTACCTACGAGTATATGTAATAGTACATCCACTTTTTGCCATTAGGCTGGGCATATTCCCATCAACTGGGCTCGTGGAAACAAGCAAGACGTGGTTATCAAAAAAATGCGTCAGTCAGAGAATTGGAAAATAATGGATACGTGTTTTTTGTTTTTCGTATTCTTTGTCAATAAACGCATAAAAACTCGGGAGTGGGGATAGTGACGTCAGAACTCGCTAAAAATATACCACGGCGTGACGTATTGAGAAGTTTATAAGCGTCGCATCTTCGTCAATTTTGGTTTTTGTAACAAAACAAAAAATACGGGTCAAATATTGGTTGGTAATCTTACTAACGAACTAATTATTATCTTTTCGTCAACTACCCTATTGTCGAGGTTTCCAAACGCCTAGTAACTAGGCGTTCACAAGCACACAGCACAATACAGTACAAGGTACAACTAGGCCCTAGTTGTACCTTGTACTGTATTGTGCTGTGTCTTACCTTGGCCAGAAGCTAAGCGGTGCCATTCAACCTGGCAACGCCGACAGTCTCTTGGGCAAAACAGCTGACAGCGTTGAGGAGATAACTGCCTTATAAAATTTATATTTATTTTAGTGGATTTAAAAGTTTTTGACGTGATAATATCTTATGATTCGATGAACACCGGCTGCACGAAAAACTGTCTTACTGTTCCTATCCGGCAATCAACGCCCAGCCCAAACCCTTGAACATAGAAAACAGAAATTTTGCACAGTGGTTCCCTTTATAATGTAGACAAGGAATAAGGAAGGAAGAAGATTTTTTGTAAATCAACCCCTAAAGGAGTTAAATTGGGGATGAAAGTTTGGATGAAATTCTCTCAGTTTCCAAGTTAAGATCTTAAAATTTTGTGCTGAGAATGAATTTATACTTGTCAGCGTTTTTGATCATTCCTCCCCTAAAGGGTTAAAAAGGGGATGAAATTGTGTATGGAAAGTCCTTAATTTCCGAAGTCAAAATCACATTTATTATCTAGGCGAATGGTTGGAAGCTAACGCAACGCTGTTGTCAGAATTTTAATCCTTAAGCGGGCGAAGAGGGTATACAATTTTGCTTTTTAAGTAAAAATCACAATATTATAAAAAAATACATTTTCACGTAAAATTATCATCCGTAAACCGACTTTATAGGCAAACATTTCTTTATTGTATAATTGTATAAAATTACTGTATGTATAATTCTGTATATTATGTGTATAGTTAGTTTTGAACATATTAAACTAAAAAAGTAGGTATACATAAACATATTTATTTATACCTACGTAACCTTAGCGTGTATATCCATTATTATTAAAACTAGATATCCTGTACCTGTCAACAAAGTCTAAACATGTCATGTAAGTGTATTACGTGTACCTTCGGCCCACAAGTGTCAACAAAAAATAAGTACATAAGTAATAGAGTACAGCATAATATTATTTTGTAGATGTGTTTATTTTGAATAGAAGTTTATCTAGGTCGCACACTGGTGGTCAAGTTTGTAGCTATTTATAAGGCATGATGGTATCAAAAAATAGCAAACCTATTTTGTTCGTCAGTTAGAGTATTGTAAAATAATGGACAAATTAAATAAATATCGCTGGGCATTAACACACAGCGCCGTCTAGTGCCACACTAAGCAAGGCTTGTGTCGTGGACACCAGATAGTTGATATACTATATATGTACCGTTTTTGTTTGTAAACACATATTTACATATGTACTTAAAAACAAAAAATACATACATACATATATTTATTTACATATTTTTTGTTTTTGTTAAGCAACGAATATTGACAAAAATTAAACGCATCAAAACTCGAGAGTGGGGGCTCGTGACGTCAGAACACACAAAAAATTATGCCAAGGCGTGACGTATTGAGATTTTTAAAAGAGTCGTTTCTTCGTCAATTTTGGTTTACGTAACGTAAGAATAAATACGGGTCAAATATTTTTTGATAGTCTAAATGACGGACTAATTATTATTTTTTGTCATCTACTCCATCTTAAAGCAGACATACCCAGAGTACGGAGACCGCTGACCCGCTGACCCCACTGGTTCGTCTAACCGGGGTAAAAGGGAAAATTCAAAACTGTCGTTTCGTTGACCCCACTAGCCTACCCCTAGGTGGGGTCAACGGGAAGTTATGTTACGTAGATAGATAATATTTTAATTATACAGGAATCATTTTTATCATTTTTTTTTTGTACTTTGAAAAGCTAAACCTAAATGTTTTATTTTGATAAGATTTTTAAAAATTTATAAAAAGCTATTTTATGTTAGGCTCTATAACGGCTTCATACCTTTGCTTCTCCTTCAACCTGGCGAAAGCAAAGCGCGGATTAAAAAATCATAGTCTCGTAATAATTCATGACACAAATATTTAACATTCTTTTATTTTATTTCTTCAAAAGTGTATTGAAAAACGTCGTCTGATACTGCGGACATTGGACATTTACTTATTAACACCCTCGCCTACAGCTCGTGTGTTAATACCGGCTCGTACTACAATAACAAACTTTCTCCACTTGTATCAAAATGTACTATTATTACTGATACTGACCCAACAATTTTTTTTTCCGCACTATTTAAAAAATATTCTAATATTCTCATATACACCATTATTTTTAGGTCGTTGTGTAACCGAAAGCCATAAATTCGATCATCGAACTCAAAACGATTGGGATTGTTTTTTTTTAAACAATACTGGGAAGTATTGTTTAAAAAAAAACATAATTTTATAATATTTTTCTATAATGATAAAAATAGTCTCGATCGTTCCGAGTTTGATGATCGAGTTTATTTCTTTCGGTTCCAGAACGACCTAAAACTGACCGCGCATATCTCAGCTACGAGTATAATGAAACAAATGACTACGTCACAGATTCTCCCTCAGCCTCGTGCAGTCGAAGGCAGTACATTCAGATACATTAGTCAATAACGTCGTTACCGGATATCTGTCCGTTCCATGTTACTATGCTTTAGATTGTTATCTGTGTTATGTTTGTTGGTTGTTGGAATTAAAGACACCGTTGGGAAGACTTGGTTTATTAGACAGGATACATAGTAGTCGACATCACAGACGGGGTTCACAATTAGACAGCCATTAGGCAAGTGAAGACAATCATAGACAAGACATAGAAAAGACATAGATAATGATAGTGATGTGTATACTAATTACATACTAATTAGTGATGTTACAACATCCCCCTTGTTGAGTTTAACTTAACCCCTGACAGACAATTATAAACTATGCAAACGACTTTACTTATAAATGACAACATGCTTTGATACTTATAGCTATGTTAAGACTAGACAACATTCTTATTAATACTAAGACTAACATTAGATCTTACTCTAATTATAATTCTAAGTTAATCTATTTCTTCAATTAACCTTCTTGTTGGTTTAACAATACGACCTGACCTTGTTGTGACTTGTGAGGATTTTTGAGAAGAGGCTTGAAGTCTCGACTCCTGTCTGTCACCTTCCTCTCTCCCCTGTGACGAGTTGGATTGCATAGGAGGGTTTGTGAAGTTATCAGAATACTTATGTCTTAAGTGTATTCTGTTTCTCCTATACCTTACACCATAGACATCCTCAACAACATATGACCTATTATTCATCATTCTTTGTTTGACAATAGCTTGCTCCCAATTACTTTTGGGATTTCTTTTAAAATAGACATGGTCATTATAATGAAACATTGACAAAGACTTTGTATTTCTATCATAATACCTAGATTTGTTACTATTATTTTTCCTGACCGACTCTTTGTAATCCTGAAATGTTACAACCTTTGGTTTCAATTTTTTATATGACACTGGAATGTTATCTCTTAAGTTTCTAGACATTAACAATTGTGCTGGTGATGCTAAATTGTTTTTTGACGTATTTCTGTATTGTAATAAAGCTATATATGGGTCTGTTTTATTTTCTTTACATTTCCTTAGCATGTTCTTTATTATCTTGACAGAAGATTCAGCCTGTCCGTTCGACTGTGAATGATATGGGCTAGTAACTACATGTTCTATGTCCCATTCTTCTAAAAAGTTTTTAAACTCTATTGACTGGAACGGAGGACCACCATCGGACACCAATGACAATGGTATTCCATGACGTGCAAAAATTGATTTTAAATGAATTATTACATTTTGAGATGTGCTGTTTTTATTTAATAATGCAATCTCTATGTATTTTGAGTAATAATCAGTGACTATTAGATAAACTAAATTATCAAAATGCATTAAATCTATACCGACTTGTTGCCATGGATATTTACATATTTCAAAGTTTTGTAGTGGTTCCTTTTGGTTACATGGCTTGAATTTTGCACATATAAGACATTGTTCTACTAAATTCTTAATACTACTAGACATATTTGGCCAATACAAAGATTCTTTAGCTAAAGTTAAGCATTTATTTATACCTTGGTGACCTTTGTGAATTTTTTCTAACATTTCACTATACATTGACTGTGGTACTATTAATTTTGAACCTTTGAATACTAAATCTTTAATGACATGGATTTCTCCTTGAATGTTCCAAAATGGTTTTACCAGTGGACTGACATTATTTTTGTTTTTGGCCAACCTTCATAATAATACTTGACTAATAATTGCAAGGACTCATCTGTTTTGGTTTCCTGTGCCAATTTCTTGCTATATTCATCTGTGATTGCTAAATTAGCATACATAATATTGACATGACATGACATTTCTGACTCATTTTCAGGTGTATAATGGTCTTTTAAAGCGGCTCTTGACAAAGTGTCTGATATAAACATTTCTTTACCTGGGACATGTATAACTTCCAAATCATATTTTTGTAAAGTTAACATCATACGCTGTAATCTAGCGGGGACGTCATGTAAAGGTTTTTTAAATAAATAGACTAAAGGTTTATGATCAGTATGCACTATGACTCTATTACCATATACATATTGGTGGAATTTTTCACAACCAAATTGAATAGCTAGCAGCTCTTTTTCTATTTGAGCATATCTTTCCTGAGTTTGTGTTAAAGTTTTTGAACTATATGCTATAGGTTTGTTTGCTTGTAATATGACTGCACCTAAAGCTGACTTTGATGAATCGACTGACAGGACTAATGGAATCTTGGGATTATAATGAGCTAACACTGGTGAGTTTGTAATCTCATCTTTTAATTTATTAAGACTTGTAATAGTAAAAAAATAAAAAAAATTATATATTTATTGATATTGATATTGATGCTACGAATGCTAGATGTTTTCCCTGTGTTGTGAAGCTACTGGGTTAAAATAAAATATGAATAGTGTATGTGTGCTCAAAATATAAGTTTAAAAATGAACCTCGGGCGCCAGAGCACACACCATGCTTACGGATTGTTCAGGCAGCAGGCATTAGAAAACCTTTAATCTGCTAGCGGGGGGCATCAATAAAAGTCGAACAAAGTTATAAGAAAAATCTAACTTTATTTGCCCGTAGGCTGCTGGGCTTAAAACTAAAACAATTGAAGATTCCTTCCTAAAGAAAAGAGTATTTAAGACTAGAAAGAGGGTCAGATCATTATTGCACTTTTTTTTTTTGAATATTACAGTTAAAATTATACCAAGGCCAGTATAACCAGCCCACCACACACGATGCTCATCTCCTGGGTCCTCCACTCAGGTGTGCGTCCCAGGTGAGTTGGTAGGAGCCGCGCGTCCAAAGTTTATTTGTAGAAGGTAAAGGAAACACCTCATTGGGTGTTTCCTTCAAAATTCAAATTATTGTCCTCCTCATGCAGGACATCTAGATTATCAATTAAGGGTATGATTCCATTGAAATAAAACGGAATCCTAGGGGGAATCATGGAAGAGTACCGGCAGCTAACGCATTTCGCACTAATTTCTGGTGTCTTGCAACCCGATTATACGGATTTATTATCGAGAGATCTAGATCACCACCATTCTTCCAAAATGTTCAGTCGGAAAGTGACAGTTGTCAAAGACAAACTCCACAGCTAAGCAAAATCAGTGTGACCACTACACAAAAAAAATAATTTTAAAGAAATAAATCCGCTTTCATGTAACAGGCTTAAAAGACCCGTTACATTACATCCCTCCCCGAAAAATAAAAGAAAGGAACTTTCTTTTATTAGAAAGCAATCTTCAACCAAATAAACCAAACATAATTACTTTCTAATTCCAAATAAAAAAAAATCATAAAAGATTCAAAGTGTAAATGAATTCTGGAAACGTCAAGCGACTAAGTATCAAGAACTCTATAAAAGCAAAAAATATAAATAACAAAAAAGAAATCTGTGAAAAACAGAATAAAAAAATAAGTTATAAAAACTTAGATAAATGAAACGAAGAGAGAAATCTCTTACCGCTTCCAAACTACAACCTTTAGTGCAGTTAGGCACCTTCGCCACTGACTAAAAATTTCGAACAAACTCGAACAATATACCAAAACAAACTACAACTTTTGGTACAATTAGGCACCTTCGCCACTGATCAAAAATTTCGAACTAACAATATACCAACACAAAACAAACTACAATTTTTAGTGCAGTTAGGCACCTTCGCCACTGACTAAAAATTTCAATCCATTTGGAACAGCACAACCTTGGGTGCAGTTAGGCACTATCGCCACTGACTACTAGGTCAGCTGCTTCCAACTCTACCATCTCTAGAGTGCAGTTAGGCTCTATCGCCACTGACTAACTCCGTGTTCTACAATCCAAAAAATATTTGAAAATCCAAACAAAAGTTTTCAAATAAAGCTGAAGGACTTTATTTAAAAATATTGTTACAGGAACAACCTGCAACAAAACAAAGAAAAAAGGGTATTGTGATCGGCTCATCACCACCGAATTCCCGAGCACAACAGCTGCAAAAGAATGTGAATGCTGTGACTGGCTCAACACTACCAATCTCCCAGACACAAACAAATTCACAAAAAACATTGAGATCTCCAATGAGAAATCTCAATAACAAAAGGGCGAAACCCAAAGTTTCACAATGCGATCGGCACACCACCACCGAACTTCCGAGCGCAAAGAAAAAGAATGACGAAAGTCAAAAAAAAATCCCGCATTGTGACTGGAACAACAATGTCCAACACAATGGAAAAGGAAAAAATATGGCCGGGGCCAAAATCCCACATTGTGACCGGCACAACACCACCGACCTTCCGAGCACAATGGTAAAAGAGTCGAAATCAAGGTCAAATATTACACCAAGATCCAAAAAAAATGATAAGGCATTTTGCAACAAAAGTTACAGAATGACCCTAAAAAGCAAAGTCCAGGATGAACGCGTACTAACAAAGTCAAATCCGATCATTAAAAAGAATGAAACTCTAGTAAAAATGAGAAACAATTCTGACAATGAACAAAACAAAATAGATTTAAAAATCGATTACTATTTATAACGAAGAGGAAATAGAATGATTTTAAACTATGTAAAAAAGTGAAGATTACAAAAACTTGAAATTGAATTTAAGTCTTTTAATCCCAAGGTAAAATTACCTGAAGTGTAGGATTATATAAGATTCTAATAAAATGTAAACAGGTAAAAAGGTTACCCTTAAAAAGAAAAGAGAATCATATATAATCCAACAAAAACAAACAAAACATAAATAAGATCCTTCGATGTGAAAAATAGTTAGTGTGGAAAAAAAACTAGTATTAAATTAACCAGAATGACCTAAGCTTTATTTTAGAAAGAATCGAATTGGAATCTAATAAATTATAGTGAAGTTACCTAACATAATAATAAGTTTCAAACAGTAATAGCCTTTCATACATCATTCTAACAAATACTGATCTTCACACAAAAATACTCAATAACAAAACAAAGTCTAAAAGTTCCCAAAATTAAAATTTAATAATATCTTTAACATGATAACGCCCCACTGAACCTTTTTTTAAATCTTTCAAAACATAGACGTTATCTGAAACCTTTTCAGTTATTTTACACTTTACAAACTTAGGTGCAAGCTTAGCCGAAAAATATGCAGGCGCATGAGATTGAACAAAACTTCTTCTCCACACCATATCACCCACATCAAAAGAAATGACTTTCCGACCTTTATTATAATAAGCGGCATTTCGCTTATACCCCTTTAACAAGTAAGCTTGAACTTTAACAAAAATATCACTAAGTGAACTAAGAGAAACTGCATAAGCATTCCTATTTGAAATTTCTAGTTGAGTTAAATCTTCAACAGAACTACTAAAATGATGTAATGACGCATCAATAATAAGCTCCCTACCAAACATCAGAAAGTTAGGAGTAAACTCAGTAGCAAGGTTTACACTATTATTTAAAGCTAATTGAACATTGGGCAAAAAACTTGACCAAGTTCTATGATCATCTTTAACAAAACACGATATGCAGGTTTCGACCGTTTTATTATACCTCTCAACAGGATTATTTTGAGGTGTATACAAAGTATTATAAAATATTTTGGTTATATTAAAACCTTTCATAAAATCTACAAAATGTTTTGAAGTAAATTGGGTTCCATTGTCACAGACTACTATTTTTGGACAACCAAACTTAAGAAATATTTCTTTTTCAAAATGTTTACAAATTACTCTAGTGGTAGCATTGATCATTGGAAAGAACCAACAATATTTAGTAAAAACATCTACAACCGAAAGTATGTATCTATGACCAGAATAAGTTTTAGGTAGAATTCCTATGATATCAACGGATAGCATGAGCATGGGACGATCAACCTTCTTAGGATTAATCATAATACCAAAAGGTGGAGACGTAGTATGTTTATAAGCTTTACAAGTATCGCAAGTCAAAATGTATTTATGAACATCATTAAACATTCCCTTCCAAAAATAATGTTGTTTTAATTTCTTCAAAGTTTTATGTATTCCCAAGTGTCCAGAATTTACATCATCATGATTTGATCTAATAGTATCTAAAATATGTTCTTTAGGTATAACAATCTTCCAGTCCAAAAGACTGTGGGGATTATATTTATTTTTACAAAATTTATACAAAGTATTATTTTCAACTCTAAAGTTTTTATATTTCCTGGGAGATTTTTGACATTGGGTAAATATTTTCCTATACCAAGGGTCAGTAATTTCATCGTCAGGTAAGACTAAATTATCCTGAGCGTTTATAGCGGCGACTTCTATGCGAGATAAAGCATCTGGAACTAAATGTAATGAACCTTTTTTATGAATAATATCGAAAGTAAATTGAGAAATTCTAGCAGCCCAACGAGCTAAACGTCCACTAGGATTACTGAGACCTAAAAGCCATTTCAAACAAGCGTGGTCAGTGATTACTGTAAACTTCATTCCCTCAATATAAGGTCTAAAATGTTCTATGGAATCTAAAATAGCTAATAATTCGCGTTCAGTGGTACTGTAATTTCTTTCACATTTATTAAGTGACTTAGAATAAAAAGCAATGGGATGTTGATCTCCCTTCTCATCTTCTTGACTCAAAACACTACCAATGCCCACAGAACTAGCGTCGCAATGTAAAAAGAAAGGTTTTTCAAAATTGGGGCACTGCAAGACGGGGGAAGTTACTAATGAATGTTTTAATTCTTGGAATGCATTTTCAGCTTCGTCATTCCAAGTAAGTGACTTTTTAGAATTTTTGCTACCTGCTGTCAATTTAGTTAAAGGAGAAGCAATATCAGCAAATTTACAAATGAATCTACGATAATAGGAACATAAACCAAGGAAACTTCGAAGTTGTTTTACCGTTTCTGGACGAGGAAAATTTTCTATTGTCTCTAATTTAGAAGGATCAGTATGCAAACCATTACTGTCAACAATAAAACCAAGATAGCGAAGTCTATCTTTGCAAAAGTTGCATTTCTTTAAATTTACGGTTAATCCCGCCTCTCTTAATATATTATAAATTTTATTTAATTGTTCAATATGGCTATTAAAGTCAGAATTTATACAAATTAAATCATCTAAATAACAAAATACAGAATTATCATACTCTGGACCAAAAAGTTTATCTACCAGTCTCTGCAACTCAGCCGGTGCATTGGTGAGACCGAATGGCATGCGAACAAATTCATACAGGCCTTTTCCAGGAACCACAAAAGCAGTCTTCTCACGGGAGGATTTTTCAAGTGCAATTTGCAAAAAAGCTTTAGAAAGATCTATTGTACTAATATACTTAGCACCTCTAAGGTTATCTAATATTCTAGAAGTATAAGGAAGGGGATAAGAATCTTTAATTGTAACTGAATTTAATCGTCTTGAATCTAAACACAATCTAGTACCTCCATCTTTCTTTTCCACCGCCAAAACAGGTGAACACCAAGGAGACTTAGAGGGTTGAATAATGCCTTCTTTTAGTAAAACTTCTACTTCATCAAAAAGTTCCTTTTGTTTAGCCGGACTCAAAGGCCAATATCTTTGTTTAAAAGGTTCACTAGTAACGTTAATTTTATGTTCTACTAAATGAGTGAGTCCCAAACCTCTTTTCTCATATGAAATGTCTTCGAACAAAGCAATAGTGCTATTTAATTTCTGATTCTCTGAAGGAGAAAGTTCAGAAATAGGAGTAACAGAACAAACTTGTATTTTATTATCTTGATTATCTTTAACAAGTGTAATGTTTCTCCACAAATCTCTAGCTATTTTAAATTTAATCCAAAAGTCAAAGCCTAAAATAATTGGTGGGTCAAAAGAAGGAATAATCAAAAATTCTATTATCTTAGTGATATTATCACAAGTTACTGGCAAATCCATGGCGCCAATAATTCTCCGAGAGGTGCCATCTGCTATAGAAGCAGAACCACAAGTAGGTCTAATTTTATAACCTGACTGCAAAAATTGTTCATGAATATCTGAGCCTAAAACACATTTAGTGGAACCGCTGTCCAACAAGCCTGAAAAAATTTGGTTTCCAACAAGCAAGTTTTCATTGAAATTTTTATAAAGAAAATATTCTTCTATCTGGGTAATAAATTCCCGAACACAAGATTTACCGGTATAAACTATTTTACTTTTCTTCAAGTCAGGCAATTTAGAGAGAGGAGGAAAGTTTTTTCGAATATTTTCATTCACAAGCGCTGTTGTAGATTATGTACTCTGGTATCATTTTTATATTATATTTTTTAAACGCTTGCAACACTGCACGGAACTGTCATATTTTACTGCAATAAAAGGACTATTACAAAATGGACGTTTATATTTTATTTTGACAAAATCATAAAACATGCGAAGATACAAGGGTGATTAACTGGTGCTTGTGTCTCCCTCTTCTCAGCCGCTCAGTCTTCGATCCATCACAAAGTGGCGACCGTGGGAAATATCAAGAACTTGCACAGAAGTCCGACCGACCCGGCTTGTCCACGTGTAGCGTGATCATACCACACTATGGCTGCACAAACATTAAAAGATATCCGGGAGCGGGATCAACTTCGAAGACTATTTAACAGGAGCGCAACAGCAGTAGAATCACATATTAAAGAACGGAATTTTTCGAAAGCAACAATAGAAATAACCTATTTGGAAGAAAAAATTCAACAGTTAAATAAATTAGACAATCAGATTCGAGAAAGAATGTTAAGCTTAGAAGATTTTAATGAAGCAAGCTACACAGAAGAAGTTGATAAAGCTGAAGAATTTGTTCACAAATGGTATACCATTAAAGAAATCTGTTCAAGTTTCAAGAACACCACCACTGATGTAACATCTCAAGAGGTGAAATCAGCTAAGAATTACAAACTACCTAAAATTGAATTCAAGAAATTTGATGATGATCTAAAGAATTGGTTAGGTTTCTGGGGTCAGTTCAAAAAGATTCACATGGATACTAATATGAACAATGAAGATAAATTTCAATATTTGATCCAGTCAATGAAGGAGGGCAGCAATGCACGAGCGTTGGTGGAAAGTTTTCCCCCATCAGCGGACAACTACTCCAAAGCCATTGATCAACTGAAGGCAAGGTTTGGCTGTGAAGATTTATTAATTCAGGTTTATGTTAGACAGTTATTAACTTTAGTTCTCAATCATAACAAAAATCAACAATCTATTAGGAATCTATATGATAAATTGTCAACTTATCTATTATCTTTAGAAACTTTAGGCATTGTAAAGCAAAAATATGAAACAATTTTATATCCTTTAGTTGAATCAGCCATACCTGAAACAATTTTAATTGCCTGGAATAGGATTAATGTTGATAATAAGTCTTCGAATCAACTTACCAAATTATTAAATTTTTTGAAATGTGAAGTGGACACGGAGGAGCGTGTGAAGTTGGCTAGGTCTGAGTTTGATGCTTGTGTGGGTTCTAAATCCTCTTTTAACAGTGAATCAAGTCTACCAACAGCAGCAGCACTGGTGTCCAACACAAAACCTGGTAAGGAGTTTTCAAATCCTAATAGTAATTGTTATTTTTGTGATAAAAGTGGCCATAATACCTTTGAATGTAGTAAAGCAAGTAAGATGTCTTTAGATGATAAAAAGGAGGCAATTAAGAAGAAAGGCTGTTGCTACATATGTCTAAGAAAGGGACATATGGCTAATAAATGTAAAAACTTTGTCAAATGTATAGCATGTGGAAGGCGTCATTTTGTTATTTTGTGTCCTGATGTACATAATAAGAGCAGTGATAATAGAACATCTGAGAATGTACTTATATGTGCCAGAAATAACACTACAACTTTATTACAGACGCTGATTGTGAATGTCGCCTATAATGGTAAATATGAGAAGGTGAGAGCATTATTAGACAGCGGATCACAAAGGTCGTATGTGAAAGCTGCAGTAGTCAAGAAATTGGGGCTGCGGCAGACTGGCACAGAGAAGATAGGGCATATGTTATTTGGAGGTGTAGAACAACCAGCTGAGGTATATAAGTGCTTTGAATTAAAGGTGAGTAGTTTGGACAACTCATTTCATGCTGAGATCAATGCATTACAACAGGCTGATTTATGCGGGCACCTACCAAAAGTTAAGAATGTGGCATTGTCTAAGAAGTTGCGAGACTTAAACATTAAGATCAGTGATTTTCAATTTGCAGACACTGAAATTGGTCTCTTAATTGGGTCTGATCATCTTGGGTCCATAGTTACTAATGAATTGGTACATTTAGATGACAACCTGATGGCTGTCAAAACCAATTTAGGATGGACATTACAAGGCCCAATAAATAATTTAAATTCAGTCAACACTAATAGTGTTTCATGCTTTTCGAAAACAAATCTTTCTGATTTGTGGAGTGTGGAGTTATTAGGTATTCAAGACCCCTATGAAAAGCAGTGCAAAAATGTTACTGAAACTGAAGTTCTTAAAAATTTTAACAACAACATTTCAGTGAATGCAGAAGGCCGTTACAACGTGTCACTGCTGTGGAAGGATGGGTGTCCGAGGCTCAGCACTAATTATGAAGTAGCATCTAAGAGGCTGGAGTCGACTACAAAGAAATTGAAGTTGACAGGTAACCTAAATACTTACAATCATGTCCTACAAACTTGGGAGAAGGATGATATTATTGAGAAGGTTACAGATGATAACATGGAAAACGGTCACTACTTACCTCATCACGGTGTCATAAAACCACATAATACTTCAACTCGAGTGCGCCCTGTGTACGACGCGTCCACCAAGGACCGAAATGGGTGGTCACTGAACAGTTGCTTGGATAAAGGTGTTAATATGATAGAATTGTTACCGAAATTATTAATACAATTTAGAAAAGGTGCTTATGGAGTTGTCTCTGATATAAAGCAAGCGTTTTTACAAATATGTGTTACAGAACAAGACAGAGATTATCTTAAGTTCCTTTGGTGGGAAAATATAGAGACATGTGATAAAATAGTGACATACAGACATAAGAGAGTTGTTTTTGGAATCACTTGTAGTCCATTTTTATTAAGTGCAACTTTGAATTATCATTTGGATTTGTGCACAGAGGGCTACAAGAAGACAGCAACTAAATTAAAAGAGTCATTCTATGTTGACAACTGTGTAACGAGTTTTGATAGTATTGAGGAACTAAAAACCTTTATTACAGAATCGGCAACTATAATGAAAAGTGGTATGTTTGATCTGCGTGGATGGGTAACAGCTCCTCGTAGAATAGACGACACAGTTTCAATTTCAGTATTGGGAATGACATGGAATACATTGCAAGATGACATACGATGTAATGTGAGCATAAATGTTTCTTCATCAGAACATATAACAAAGAGGTATGTGATCTCTGTGGCTCAACATGTGTTTGATCCACTGGGATTAGTTTGTCCAACAACTTTAATACCTAAGCTTATTATGCAAAAAATCTGGGAACTGAACCTTGACTGGGATGAAGAAATACCTTCCAATTTGGCTCAGGAATTTAAAAATTGGTTGAAAACAGCTCATTTAATCAATCAGTGTCGTATTCCAAGACGTGTATCAGTTGCACCTATAGAAGAATGTGTGACCAGTCTACACATATTTGGGGATGCATGCCAAACATCCTATGCTGGCTGTGTGTTCTTAAGAACACGAAAAGATAAAAATGTACATGTACAACTCATTTTAGCAAAGAGTAGAGTGGCTCCAGCTAGCAAGAAAATGTCATTACCTAGATTGGAACTTATGGGTGCTCTTATCGCATCTCGGTTGTATAAAGAAGTTATGGAGTCTGGAATATTGGCTCAATGTAAGAAATACAAAACCTATTTTTGGACTGATTCAGCGGTAGTGTATGCATGGATAAAAAGACAAACACAATGGAAATTATTTGTATCCAATAGAGTCAAAGAAATATGCACAACTTCAAATCGCAATGATTGGCACCATTTACCAGGCGAACACAATCCGGCTGATTTGCCGTCGCGAGGATGCAATGCACAGAGATTATTAGAAAGTCGGTGGTGGGAAGGCCCTACTTGGCTCAAAGACAATATCGAAGATTGGCCTAAATCATCGGTGGGTAACTTGAGTGACGCGTGTGAAGAGTTGGTGCGTGCTGAAATTAGTAAGAATGCTGTAATTTGTACCGACGTTACAACTGTTCCATTTAGTCGGAAGTTAATGTATTTTTCTAAGTATAACCGTATGGTCAGACTTGTAGCATGGATTTTACGCATGAGTTGTAAAGTAAGAAAGAAATTTAATGCACATGGATCGGATATAACAAATGACGAATATATAAATGCAGAGAATTCATTGATAAGATTGTTACAGAAAGAAGAATTTACTCAAAAATGTTTACCGAAGAATCTAAACACATTTATGGATGATGAAGGAGTAATCAGAGTAAAGACAAGATTGGAGTTGAGTCATGAAGATAAGAAATTCGTGAATCCAGTACTGTTGCCTGGCAGAAATGAAATAATACAACGGCTAGTACGACAGCGACACGAAAAACTAAATCATGCAGGGACACAGCTCTTGATGTCAAATCTCAGAAATTGTTTCTGGATTTTGAACATAAGACGTCTCGCCAAGAAGATCGTGGCGCGATGCGTAGTATGTAAAAGGGACAAATGCAAACACTATGAAGTTCCTGAAGCGCCGTTGCCTGCAGGCAGAGTTGAAGCATCCGCAGTCTTTCAGGTGACAGGAATAGATCTTGCGGGACCGTTATATCTTCGTAATCAAGAAAAATGCTGGATAGTGCTATTTACATGCGCTACTTACAGAGCAGTACATTTGGAATTGGTAGATTCCTTATCTACTAACAGCTTTTTGATGGCTCTACGTCGTTTTATAGCACGAAGAGGTCGTATAAATGTCATTTACACTGATTGTGGTAGTAATTTTCAGGATTTCAGCTAATTTATTGAAAGAAATAAATTGGTGTGAAATCGAGGCTGCGACAGCGATCGTTCCCCCGCCAATTAAATGGCGTTTCTTACCACCCAGAGCACCTTGGTGGGGAGGATGGTGGGAGCGTCTTGTTAGGGTAGTAAAGGATATGTTACGGAGAATTTTGGGTAAACAGACTGTAACATGGATTGAGTTGTCGACTTTACTTTGTGAATGTGAAGCAGTCATAAATAGCCGTCCATTGACATATGTAGCAACAGACGACTACTCATTAAAACCGCTCACTCCTATGATGTTTTTGCATCCTCTACATTCTACAGATACACCTGATTTGGATCAAATAGATTCAAATAATATTAATATTCGTTATCAATATTTAGATAAATTACGAGCCGATTATAGACAACGTTTTAGAAACGAATACTTAGCTTTACTTTGCAGTAGAAACAGGTGTATACCAAATTTTCCTAAAGTGAATGACATTGTTCTAATTGAGACAGATTCCAAGAGATTATATTGGCCTTTAGGAATAGTAAAAGAATTGTTGACAGGTGCTGATGGACACAGCAGAGCCGTAAGAGTACAGACTGCGAATGGTGAATGGATACGAGCTTGCCAAAAGCTTTATCCCCTGGAACTATCAGCTGTTTCCGATGAGTGGCGTAGAACAGGCAGCAACACAGGTAAGCCTGAGACTTGTTTACATAATGAGGATTTGAACTCTGGTGAGGCGTCGAACTCAGACTTGGACAACTTGACTCAACCGCCCTCCGTGGTCACTAGACACGGAAGAGAGATAAAAGTGCCAAAACGATTTTTAGAATAGTAAATTAATTTGTCGGCCCCGATTCTGTTCTTGCTGTATCACGCATATTATGTTACCCGTCCACATAGTATTGCAGTACCTTATTATAATTTTAATGACCATTTAATTTATTGTTGAATGTGTACCTATGAATGAATGTAACTGTTTGGACATAATATTTTATGTGACTTTGTATTTTTTTTACACAACGAATTTATGAATCCGATTGTTTTGACGTAATATTTGATGTGACATTGTATTTTTTACACAATTTGAATTTATACATGACTTTGTAGGTGCGTGAATTTGAATAATTATTGAATTTTATTAAATGGAAATGTTTTTATGTGTACCTATTGTAATGTAAAATTGAATGACTAATACCTATTTATATTGATATATCAATGTTCCTTTGTTGGGTGGTGGGAGGATGTTGTAGATTATGTACTCTGGTATCATTTTTATATTATATTTTTTAAACGCTTGCAACACTGCACGGAACTGTCATATTTTACTGCAATAAAAGGACTATTACAAAATGGACGTTTATATTTTATTTTGACAAAATCATAAAACATGCGAAGATACAAGGGTGATTAACTGGTGCTTGTGTCTCCCTCTTCTCAGCCGCTCAGTCTTCGATCCATCACAAGCGCATTCAAGGAATTAAATGAAGGCAACGCTGGAGCCGTAAAAGCCGAAGAAGAGTGAGCGATTCTCGAGTCAAAGGGATTGTTAACATCTGTGACATTAACCATCTCATGAACTTTCTCAGCAGCATTCACATCAGCAGCAGTACCAGTATCAAGATCACCCGATTCCTGAAGCGGCGGAAACTGAACTCCCTTGTCCATGATTAACAAAACAGCAAGTCGAACAAGAAGCGATAAGCAAGAACTAAACGTCAAAAAGTTTTAAGATTTGAAAATAAATTCTCAAGTTTGAGGTTAAGTATGAAAGTCAATGTGGTTTGCCCATGAAAAATTACTAAGTTAAATATTGTTTTAAAAAAGTGCAATAATCACTTACAAACAGCTTAAGTCTAGTTAAATTAAATGTACAATATTGTACTTAACAATTAGATTAAATTAATTACATACAAAGTTAAACTTAGTTTTTTAAAATAACTTTCCTGTTGAGTGCAACAACTAAACGCGGTCTATACTATAAATATGTTGGTTTTGCTAAGAAAAAACATGTTATTAAAACAAACAAGTCAATAAACAAAATTATCAATTGTAAACGCCAAACATTGTTTACAAAGATTCACCAAAATAAGTTAAGTACTACTTATGAGTCACAAACTAAAATAAACACAAAGTTATTAAAATAACAATGATGAACAAACAAAAGACTCATAGGTTAATTAATTATTGTGCAATAATGACCGTATATACTCATAAACAAGCACCAGACAACCTACTTCAAGTCCCTGTTCGCTGAGCGACAATTGTAATAGTAAAAAAATAAAAAAATTTATATATTTATTGATATTGATATTGATGCTACGAATGCTAGATGTTTTCCCTGTGTTGTGAAGCTACTGGGTTAAAATAAAATATGAATAGTGTATGTGTGCTCAAAATATAAGTTTAAAAATGAACCTCGGGCGCCAGAGCACACACCATGCTTACGGATTGTTCAGGCAGCAGGCATTAGAAAACCTTTAATCTGCTAGCGGGGGGCATCAATAAAAGTCGAACAAAGTTATAAGAAAAATCTAACTTTATTTGCCCGTAGGCTGCTGGGCTTAAAACTAAAACAATTGAAGATTCCTTCCTAAAGAAAAGAGTATTTAAGACTAGAAAGAGGGTCAGATCATTATTGCACTTTTTTTTTTTTGAATATTACAGTTAAAATTATACCAAGGCCAGTATAACCAGCCCACCACACACGATGCTCATCTCCTGGGTCCTCCACTCAGGTGTGCGTCCCAGGTGAGTTGGTAGGAGCCGCGCGTCCAAAGTTTATTTGTAGAAGGTAAAGGAAACACCTCATTGGGTGTTTCCTTCAAAATTCAAATTATTGTCCTCCTCATGCAGGACATCTAGATTATCAATTAAGGGTATGATTCCATTGAAATAAAACGGAATCCTAGGGGGAATCATGGAAGAGTACCGGCAGCTAACGCATTTCGCACTAATTTCTGGTGTCTTGCAACCCGATTATACGGATTTATTATCGAGAGATCTAGATCACCACCATTCTTCCAAAATGTTCAGTCGGAAAGTGACAGTTGTCAAAGACCACTACACAAAAAAAATAATTTTAAAGAAATAAATCCGCTTTCATGTAACAGGCTTAAAAGACCCGTTACTGACTTTGACTATGATTCTCATCCCAAGTCCAGACTGAATCTTTTTTCAAAAGATTTCTTAATATTTGAGTTTTTTCTGACAGGTTACTTATAAAAGGTCCTAAATAATTAATCATACCTAATATTCTCTGTAACTCTTTGACATTTTTTGGTGTGGGCATATTGACAATGGCTTTGACTTTCTCTTTGTCTGCCCTGGCACCATCTTTACTAAAGATATAACCCAAGAAACATACTTCTGAGACTAAAAATTTACATTTTGACTTATTAAATTTTAAATCGACTTGACGTGCTCTCTGCATGACTTTATGTAATCTTTCATTATGAACAGATTCATTTGGGCCATAGACTAATATATCATCAATGAATATTAAGACTCCTTCAATATCACCAAATAAATTCATCATGACTCTTTGAAAAATTTCTGACGAAGCATTTATTCCATATGGTAATCTTAAATATTTATATCTGCCAAATGGTGTTTGAAAAGTACACAATTCTGAACTATATTCATCTAGACGTATCATCCAAAATCCAGAATAAGCATCTAAATGAGAAAAACATACAGCACCTTCTAGCTGTGACCTAATTTCATCAATTGACTTGAGTGGATAGAATTCCCTCATGATATTTTTATTTAGATTCCTAGGATCTAGACATATTCTCAACTGACCTGTGCTTTTTACAGTAACAACAACTGAATTAACCCACTCAGTAGGTTTTGTGACCTTCTCAATAACATTCATCTTCTCCATGCGATCCAACTCTTCACGTAATTTCCCTTGTAACGCGAATGGAACTCTTCTGGGCGGATCAACGCATGGTACTGCTTCAGGCTTGAGTTTAAGATGACAGACTGGAGGTAGACACCCAAGACCCTGAAAGACATCATTATATTGTGTAAGAATTTGTTTACAAAAATCTTGTTTTGTTACTGAAAATACACGTTTTATTATACCTAACTTTTCACAAGTTGGTAGACCAAGAACATTTGGACAATCTAAGTTTGCTACTATGAATGTTATACATTCGACGACGTTATTATTGTTTATACACAAATTGCAATTTAAGCTGACTTTGCCTAAAATCGGAATGGATTTTCCACCAAATCCTGTGACGTTTATCTGACATTTGACAAGCAATACTTTTGACAGATTGTTTTGACGTTTAATGTTATTGTATGTCTGTTTTGACATAATGTTGACATCTGCACCTGAGTCTATGATGCATTTAATTTGTTTATTACCCATTAATACATTTATTTCCCAAGACTGCTTAGAATAACTACTTTCCAAAGTGTTGATTCTATGTTGATTATGACTGTTTGTATGTGACTGTGAATACTGACTATTTATATGTGACTGTGAATACTGACTTTGAGTATGACTATTTGTTTGTGACTGTAAATACTGATGACTGTTTTTGTGGTGATAATATTGTATTTTGTTGTGAGATCCCTCAGACTTGTGACCATTTTCATCTTTGAGATGTAAACACGGACACTGACATTTTATATTTTGACTATTTGATTGGGGAGTGAATCTCTCAGACGTGTGATTGTTTTCATCACTGAGATGTTGATATTTTTCAATGCATCTCTCAGACATATCACCATTTTCTTCACAGAGATAATGGGTATAGGGACGTTGACTTTGGGATTGGATAAATCTCTCAGACATGTGACTGTTTTCATCACTGAGATGTTGATTATTTTTATCACACCTCTCAGACATATCACAATTTTCATCATAGAGATGATGTGAATAGGGACGTTGACTTGTTTTAGACTTTTGACTATTTGAGTCTCCGTGAGATCTCTTTGACTTGTCACTGTTCTCATCATTGGGATACGGTGACTGCCTCGTCTGTGATGTCCCTACTATGTATGCCTGTGCGATGTGACTGTTTGACTGACTGACTGGTGACTTTACTGTGTGTGCCTGTTCGGTGTGACTGTTTGACTGACTGCTTTGTAAATGACTTTTATGACTTTGACTCGACTTTGACTGACTGTTCAATATTCCAACAAAATATTCTTGACAACTATCTGAATTAAACGATTGCAACTGACTGACTTTTTTATTTTTAAAGCAATATTTAGCAAAATGACCAAAAGATTTACATGACCTGCATTGCATGCCTTTAGCTGGGCACTTGTAGCGATGTGACTGCCCACAGCGGCTGCATGTCTTCGAGTTGCTGGTGTGGTCGCTGTCTGAAGCTGGACCACGACTGCTCGAAGCTGACTGGCGTTTGCTCGAAGCTGATTTGCGACTGGAAGCTCGCTGTCGGCTTTCACCTCGACCACGGCTCCTTCGACTGAGATGCATGACGTTTTCACTGGCGACGCCGCTCCCTTTGACAATTTTCTCGGCATCTTGCTGTGCGACTATGAGTGTCATCGCCAGCTCTTGCATTCTCTGATATGTCAAATCCGGTTCTTGCAATAACCTCTGACGTACATGTGACAAATCAATATTTAGGTTTGCAATAAAAATATCTTTGATGAGGGATTCCCTGAGCGTGCCAAACTCACATTCCCTGCTCTTCGTTTCCAAATCCGTGAGGAAATCATGGATGCTTTCCGATTTGTCTTGCTTCCGTGTGAAGAATAGGTATCTGCACATCGTCACGTTTCTCCTCGGCTCGAAGAAATTGTCGAATTTGGACTTGACCTCGCTGAGTGTGCTCGTATCAATTTTCAGGTTGAACGTGTTAAATATATTGAGACCACGTTCTCCGATTAAGTGTAGCAGTATGGCTATTTTTCGTTTTTCGGTCGACTTGTCCAGGCCTGTGGCTAACAGATATAGATCCAACTGTTGAAACCATTTTTTCCACGCCTCCGCGTTATTATTCGCAGGATCCGACGAGATGTGGAGTTGTTTCAGACTCGTGCGCATACCTGAGTCGCCATGTTGGTCGTCACCACGCGCTTCGCTGCTTGGAGGATTCGGCATTTTCACGTGCGTTCTCTCGTTTTCATTATAAATGACTCACTAATGACACCATGTTATGTTTGTTGGTTGTTGGAATTAAAGACACCGTTGGGAAGACTTGGTTTATTAGACAGGATACATAGTAGTCGACATCACAGACGGGGTTCACAATTAGACAGCCATTAGGCAAGTGAAGACAATCATAGACAAGACATAGAAAAGACATAGATAATGATAGTGATGTGTATACTAATTACATACTAATTAGTGATGTTACAACAATCTGCAGGTGACAGTACCTATGTACGGTAAAAGGAATGATAATTGTCACTCTTATTAGATGGCACTAAGTACATGATGGCACTGAGTGCACTAAGTCAAAAAACCGACTTCAAAAACACATTAAAGTGAAAAATAACTTTAGCATCTGAAGGCCTTTGTTTGATTGATTTAGGTATTTTGTCACCGAGTTCTGAAACTAAAGATATTTTATTTTTGTTGTAAAATAATTATAAAATAACATTACTAACTTATTTACTAACTTTCATACTTTTTTTTTATTTTTGTTGTTGTTGTGTTGTTTTTTATTTTTTGCATATGGTTTTTATTTTCACTTTTTAATGGTTCACAGGTGCTTATTCCATCACAGCGTACCAGCGTGATGGTATGTTATGAACTGGTGTAAGCAATAGACAGACTTGAGATTTCAGCAATCCCAGTCCATTTGCTATCATTTATTGAGGAGTTCCGTTACCTATCTCCGAAGTTGTTCATCAGATCTTCACCAAATTGAAATGGTACCGCTCCGTTAGAGTACTCTTCCAAAAACTACCAAAATCTCTTCTCTCTCTACGAGTGTGCTTATGAAATTTGAAGAGTTATCTCTTTCTTCAGGATCCCTTCATTAGATCCTGACTTGATGAGTATGGGACCACCTGGGAAGTATACCCTCTCAAACAAAAAAAAAAACCAAATCCGTTCAGCCATCTACGAGTAATTGGGGAACATACACAAAAAAAAATTGATTTCGACGAATTGAGAAACTTCTTCTTTTTGAAGTCGGTTAATAACCAAACTGAACAAACGATTGATGGAATTTGTAAAGAATGGTTTGGAATGAAAGGAGGTGCCTGATGAGATCACGAGTAATAGAGAAGTTTGGAAAAAGAGCACCCCTAATAAATTGGGATAAGGGTAGGAGAATGATATGATGATCATCAACATGATGATGATGATTAGCTGGAACTAATACGTGATGTTAGATGTGCGCTGTCAAATGGAATCTGTCTATTATTTATTACTAATTCTATTTCAATTAAAAGTTATGTTTATTGTGTAAATATATGGTCCCATGAACATAGATGGACGAATGACACAGCGTTTAGTACATCTAACCAAAGATATACAAGCAAAAAACGCACAGAAGATAACAAAGACATGGGTGTCTTTATTTATTTATTTACCCAAATATCATAAACCCTCTCTAACAGAAATAAATACTGAAAACAGTAGGTTATGAGTTTAAATTTGGAACAGGTGTCAAATTCAAGTGAGTGTGCTATTCTAGTACCTATCTACATTAAATCAGATATCGAAACGAAACCCCAATTCAGTATGATTTTAATTATAAATCGCACGACATTTTGATCTCGAGTGACACAAGAATAGTGACTTTGTTCGTTTGCCAGTGATTTAAAAAAATTACAGATATCCGAAACGCCGCCATTTCGAGCTGTGATTTGTTCGTTAGCTTTTTATTTCCAGTTACGAGTAGACTTTTCTGATAAGTTCTTTATTTCTGTCGAAAATGAGTGATAGTGACTCAGAAATTGACATGAACACTCCGCCAGATATCGTAAATGCAGCGACGAATGTTTATATATTCAATTTAATTTTTATTGCATTACACTGGTAACAATGCTGGTCATTTCCCTATGGTTCCTGAACCCATCATAGAGCCCTTATGATATTTGGGTAGATAATAGTAGTTTATGCACAGTCGCATAAACTACTATTATTTATATGGCACTTCAACGACTTACTCACTAAAGCATACATAAATATAGATCACAAATTTTCGGTGAAGTGCACAGCACTCACATCTTAATATATATAAATCTCGTGTCACAATGTTTGTCCTCAATGGACTCCTAAACCACTTAACCGATTATAATAAAATTCGCACACCATGTGCAGTTCGATCCAACTTGAGAGATAGGATAGTTTAAATCTCAATTTACGCAGACGAAGTTGCGCGAGTCAGCTAGTAATATTATAAGGGCAAGTAATATTACAGACATTGCATAATTTGTCACAATAGAAAGATAGTTAAAAACTAAAAAAACAAAGTTAAAGATGGGCTTGTAAGCCGATGAAATACAGAATTATTCAAGCAAACAAAATATGTATAAATTAAGAACAAAAATTAAAATTAAAAATTATGAAAATTAAAAAAATATATAGCCAGATAAAGAAGAGAATTAATTATGCATTGGGTAACTAACATTTTTTATTAATTTCGTTGGCTGAATTATTTTTGTTGTAAGTATCGAATGTTTTTTTTTGCCATTGTCTCATTTTGGTGGTCTGAGTGATTCCCATAAGTTTGACCATCTATTTTAATGGGACCTTATATAGTGTAAATAACGTTGATATAAAGAAAAATACAAGAAACACACTCAGCGTCTCAAAAAAGGATGCATTATTAAAAAAAAAATACAGACGAATTGAGAACCTCCTCTTTTTGGAAGTCGGTTGAAAATTGTGCCTCCTCTTCACTGCTTGTGACAACCATTGTTTTTCTGGAATTGAATCATCCCTGAAGATTCCTTTAACACACCTCCCAATATCCAACAAAAATGCAATAAACCCCCAAATTAATCCGTAACACGTAATGTTCATTGCCCATCAAATAACATCTGTCATAGTTATAAACCCACGACATAACTCTCATAAAACGTCCGGCGTGTACTGACAGACAAAATGTGGGGCGTCCACCGTCACTGACGGCTGGACTGTCGAGGGGGGCAATGTAGCCGACTGGCTTGACACCCTGATGTAGATGCTGTAGAGCAATGGAAGTTGCAGGCGGAGTATTTAATAAGGGTTTAAAAATCCTCTTAACGAAGCCGCAAGGCACTTGTTCCAGTTGCGGGCCTGTTCGAAAGAGATACCGCGGCCCCGGAACATAGAGGGCGAGGAAGGAACATGGATGGGTTTTTAGTCAGTAAGAGTCTGACACTCCCTACCGCTCCGCTCAGAGTGGGAGAAGTCATTTGATGATTTCCCATCCCAAAAAAAAAAGGCACTTGTTCCAACCGTCATTGCAATCAATTTTTTGTTTCACACCATACCTTCTAGTTACGGAGATATTGGGGGTCAAAGTTTTTGACAATTAAGAAAAATAGATATATTCGTTTTTATGTAAGATTTCCTTAAACACCTCCACGACCCTCTACTATTCAATCCACCCATCAGCACAATGTTTTGATTGCGTTACATTGAGTTGTAACACAAAACATGTTTTTTCAACCCAAAAAAACGTAATTTCCCAGCAATAATTTTTGCGTAAAGTCACTTAGTTTGATGTACAGAATGCTTGGTTGACGGCTTCGTGATGAGGTTGTTTACACCCTGTATTTCATAACGTAACACATAATATCACGCCAATATTCGAAGGGCTGTGGCAGAAGTGTGCCTAACAACGTTGTCTCGGTTAAGGTGAAAACGTCAGGGTAGTCCGCGAAATTCAAATATTCTTAAGTTTTTTTTTTATTTGCAGGCGGCTAGGTTGTATAATGATTAAAATATCGTTCGCAACTGTAAGACGTATGTAGTTACAGAATTATAATCATCAAAATTATCAATAGAACCCTCCAAGTTTATAAAGGTCGACCAACGACTTTTTCTAGGTCAAAGACATTCCTTGACCTTTATGAACTTGGAGGGTTGTATTGATGATTTTGATGATTATAATTATTTTCCTGTCCACAGTAATTAAGTTGTTTATCTTAATACTTCCTATTATCATTACAGGCGCAGTAGTTTGTGAGGGATATTACGACTGGAATAAAAATTAAGTAAATCCTATTTGTTAATAATAAAATCGTCATCCAGTTTGTAACCTGGTTACAAACTATCTGTGTGCCGAATTTTATGCAAATCCAATCAGTAGTTTTTGCGTGAAAGGTAATTAACATCCAGAAATCCATCCTCACAAACTTTCACATTTATTATAATAGTAAGATTTCTTCATTATTAGGGAACAGCTCTTTAACATCTAACATAATCTAACTGCATTATACATTTCCATAAGCCTGCAAACTTTCATTGCTTTTCAAGAATACTTTAAACGGAAATTACTCATCTTGGTAAACGATGAAGTGAGCGTAGTTTGTTGATGTTAGCAAAAATCATTATCTGAAAGTTATCTGTAGGTAGATACTAATCTGTTTGAAAGAGATACCGCGCCGGAACATAAAGGGCGAGGAAGGAACATGGATGGGTTTTAATCAGTAAAACTCTGACACTCCCTCCCTCCCATCCGAAAAAAAGGAACTAAACCAATTAACTCTGTCTGTTGTCTTCTCATATTTTTTTTTAACACAGGTAGGGAATAAGATGCCTATAGCTTCTATTCCCCAGCTTCCAGCAGCCCTGGCAGATCCTGCAGCACTCACTAGGTCCCAATTCCGCCGCATCAAAAAAGGGCCAAATTACATTACAAAAAAGAAATAAAACAACAAAAGTAATAGGACGCTTATGCGTCAAAGTTCTTCTCCACGTTTCTGTCATCCTTAAACGTGCCCAAAGACTGGTAGAATTCCCTTTCCAACATAATATTACAAGAAATAAATATATTTTCGTATAAGTAACGATGTAAGTGGAGACTTTTCGATAAATTGTAGCAAGACGTAACTCGTTACTTCCAGTCTAACCGACCAGCTTAACACCAGTTTTTTGCATGCAGCGACTGCCTGTCTGACCTCCACAACCCGGTTAGTAATGGGTAATACGATACCCCTTGGTAAGACTGGTTGTCAGACTTTTGGGGCCACTGACCACTTAACTATTGTCAAAGATCTACAATTGGCAGTCGAGACCAACGGCTTAACGTGCGTTCCGTAAACTCGGCATGTAATGGGTGGTCACCCATCCACGGGTCAACCTAGGCAACGTTGCTTAACCTGAAGAGCGACCCGTGCGGCTGTTATTATGTAGCCACGAGCTCCTTGACCTTTCAGCTAAATATCAATGAAATAGTGAATCATATGAAGTGCGTATAATAGACCGTTGCGTCACGCGTTCGTGCGAGGAAAGTTTTAATTTTATTTAATTGACTGCCTGCACGGTATACGGAGTGTGAATCAGGGTTGCCACGCGCACATTTGCCGATTTGCTCAAATTCTTGAAAAACTTGACTAATGTATAAATCATAATAATATTTGTTTGTTTATGGCCACTAGGCCCAATTGTTAGTAACATTATTCCTAAAACTATTGTTAGTAAACAAAAACAGAAACAAATACAAAATTGTAAGGTTAGGTGTAAGATCTTCTGACCAGCACCCCCACAGCGTACGACAACCAAGGTGCGTTGAACTTATCAATCACGGCATCCTAAGACATTCTTAGTATGTCTAGTAGAACTAGACCGCAGCTCTGGATAATATGGAGTTTGTCTTTTTGCGCATTATGGCATAAAAATCATCATTATGGGCAAAGGCTGCGAGGTTTTGAATATTTCTTCTTTTTAGAAGTAGTTATGTGTTGAATGTGGTTGTTCTCAATTCGGCTAGTGAAGCTTGAAGGTATGGTCAAACCGACTCCGGAATAAACTGCCGATACCAGACTTTGTCAGATAGTTTATAGAAGTATCTGTCAATCGTCCTAATCTACGGTGTTCAAACCTGGTAATTTACACAGTCTCAGAAGACATGCAGCATTCTTCAGCAGATGGCAAAAGTCGCCATACGATAAGTGCCGGAAGACGCATGGCTAAAAAGAGGTGGCGAGACCATCTGATGGCTGGTTCAAGAAAGCACGGAAACAGTCATTCAATTAGCTCGTTCTCTATCACTGTGGGCCTTTACATGGTAAACTTAAAATGTCACTTACGGGATATCTTCCGCGACTCTTGTTGATATTGAGCTCCCGATATTTCGACGCTGTTGCAAGCGCCATAATCGCGGGTTGACTGGAGAATGCGGGTGGATGGAAAAAGTTGTTAGGAGCAGACAAAGCTGTCTACCGTCTTTCTTCACGGAAGATAACCCCTTTTTTTTTCATTTTTTTTTTAGGATGGGAAATCATCAAATGACTTCTCCCACTCTGGGCAGAGCGGGAGGGAGTGTCAGACTCTTACTGATTAAAACCCATCCATGTTCCTTCCTCGCCCTTTATCTAAGTGACGTTTAAAGTTTAGTTGTGATTCGTGATAGCTAAAACAGTCTTTACATGGTAGTTAAAAATCATCATCATCATCTGCCTAGCCTTTTCCTAATTATGTTGGAGTTGGCTTCCAGTCTAACCGTGCCGCTGAATACCAGTATTTTACATAGAGCGACTGTCTATCTGATCTCCAGAACCCAGTTAGTGCAATGAGAATTAAACATGACAGTCGAAACGTTGATTCAATATTTTTGTAGGCTATCGAAGAATGAAAGCTACTGGTAAAACCTGTGACCATAACCTTTGCAGTAATAAAGTTAGATTTCAATCTCTAGTAAATTGAAATAGATCTTAGCCTGGAGCTATTACAGTCTAAGATTCAAGGTGAGAAAAGGAGACAGATTATGAGATGTCGTGTTAGATAAAACTGGGATTGAAGCAATTTTCTTTTGACGAGAAATAATTTTAGTTCAAGTTAAACTTAAACGTTTATCAAAATCATTGGAGTTACTGGTGTAGCTTGCTTTAACAAGCTGAAAGGGCATTTTTTGACGTGAATCGTCTTTAAAATCAGTAACACAGGAACCACACTGCGCAAAATTTCAGTTTTCTAGGTCCAAGGGTTGAAGGCTGGGCGTTGATCGCCGAATCGGGACGGTGCGGTGTGTTGTGTGTAAATAATAACAGCCGCTCGGGGCGATCTTTAGGTTAAGCCGTGCTTGCCTAGGTTAGTCTGTGGAGGGGTGATCACCCTTACATATAGTATAGGATCCCGCTATACAACGACCTTCACCGAGATGCTTATTTAATGAGACGTATTTTTTATGTTATTAAATATGCCAATAAATATATCCTATATGGGCTGCCTAACAAAGGAGAATGACCAAAAATGTATGGGCTCTGGTCCAAAAAAAAAACTGCTGCCCCCAGGGTTGACTCCATTGTGGGTTAACTTATAATGTTGGACTTACTATGTGTGCTAATGTGCATCAAATTTTAACCCACAGTTACAGACTAATTCAACAATTTTGAATGTGCAAGTGAATGTGCTACTTTTTTTCAAGTTCACGTTTCAGCTAATATCTATGATTCCGTGGGACAGATTTTTTCAGTTCCATAAAAGAAAATTAAGCTTTTGAACCAGTCTTTCAAATGAGCTATGTAGTAAATCTGGGGGCAGAACTTTTCTTTTTTTTTTTCAAATTTTGGTCCACTTTGGTCATTCTCCTTTCAGTCCAGAGTATTTTTAATTAATAATTTAAAAACATTTTTTATTTAAACATTGCACCGGTGTGATTATTAAATAAATTTGATACCAATCGAAAGTTTGAAGCCCATAGAATATGCAAACGTTAGGTTGCCTATTTTTTTCCGGTCACAACCACGGGTTGCCAGGTGTAAACAGGTAAATCTATAGGTACTAGCATTTTGCAACGGTCTGATTATTGAATCAAACTTAGATAAAATGAAAGATTATTTCATAAGGAACACGGTGGTATAGGGTTGCCTGCGAAAAATCAGTCCCGAATTAGGGTTGTCGAATTTTAAATAATAAAATATCGCTGCGAGTGAATGTGTGTGAGAGAGAGGTCCCAGACCAACCATCTCACGCGGTAGAAAAGGACGCAGCGTAGCAGCTGTTTAAAGTCCGCCCATTTAAAGAAGGAGAGTGCGCATGCTATTTGTGCTTGGAAATGAAAAGGATAGCGATAGACTCGTATATGCTGTGCATTATTTTGGAGTAGTTAATTATTAATATACAGAAATAGTTATTTAATTTTTTATTTTTTAATCAATTAAAGTCACATCGGTTTTTTATTTCTGAAATCCGAAAACTGAAAATTTGTAGTTCCACAAAAATTTTTTTGCGGGTACTGTTTTCATTGGTAAGTTTATACGGAACCCTCGGTGTGCGACTCCGACTCGCCCTTCCCCGGTTTTCTTTCTGTCGCTTTCGATGACACAGATTTCATCGGTCTAAACTTCAGGCTTTGTGTAGGTACCTATTTCTAATTTTATCACTAATTATGGGGTACATTTTTCCTACTAGTACTAGTACTTTTTTTTGTCCCTTTCAGCGACACGCTTTCTCGCCATCTATATAATACTATATCTATGACTCCAAAATAATGCACAGCATATTCGAGTCTATCGCTATCCTTTTCATTTCCAAGCACAAATAGCATGCGCACTCTCCTTCTTTAAATGGGCGGACTTTAAACAGCTGCTACGCTGCGCCCTTTTCTACCGCGTGGGATGGTTGGTCTGGGACCTCTCTCTCACACACATTCACTCGCAGCGATATTTTATTATTTAAAATTCGACAACCCTAATTCGGGACTGATTTTTCGCAGGCAACCCTATACCACCGTGTTCCTTATGAAATAATCTTTCATTTTATCTAAGTTTGATTCAATAATCAGACCGTTGCAAAATGCTAGTACCTATAGATTTACCTGTTTACACCTGGCAACCCGTGGTTGTGACCGGAAAAAAATAGGCAACCTAACGTTTGCATATTCTATGGGCTTCAAACTTTCGATTGGTATCAAATTTATTTAATAATCACACCGGTGCAATCTTTAATAAAAAAATGTTTTTAAATTATTAATTAAAAATACTCTGGACTGAAATTTGTTAGGCAACCCATATAGGATATATTTATTGGCATATTTAATAACATAAAAAATACGTCTCATTAAATAAGCATCTCGGTGAAGGTCGTTGTATAGCGGGATCTTAGACTAATAGCGAGTTTTCCTCCGTGCCTCGGAAAGCACGTTAATCGGTTGGTCCCGGCTGTCATTTGTCCATCTTTGACAGTCGTTACAGGTAGTCAGTGGCCCAAAAAGTCTGACACCAGTCTTACCAAGTTACCAGTATTAACTGAGTTGTGGAGCTCAGATAGGCCGTCGCGCCATTTATAATACTGGTATTCAGCTGCGTCCGGTTTGACTGGAAGCCGACCCCTACATACTTAGGAAAAGCCTAGGCAGATGATGATCATGTAAAAAACAACTGTTTAATATTTTACAATAACGAGTGACGTGAGCAATTTATTCTTTAATACATAATATAATACTTTAGAGAAAAAAAAGGAAAATTGAAAAACGTTTTTCTTTTTAACAACACGCTAAGCTAAGAGATGATTTAAAAACAACTATTAGCCATCCTTCAATACAACCACCTTCAAAAAAAAAATTTTTGAAAAAGTAATTTATGAGTCATTTCTTTCATTTCTGTCAAAAAATAATATATTATGTGAGGAACAAAAAGGTTTTCGTAAAAATAAAAATATAAACATGGCTATATACGATCTAATAAATAAAATAATGGTTAATGTAGATAAAAAAATACCAATTTGTGCCATTTTTACCGATATGACCAAAGCTTTTGATTACGTGAACCATGAAACGCTTTTGGCCAAACTTGATGCTTATGGTATACGAGGGAATGCTCTACGTCTCATAAAATCATATCTAAGTGGACGTCTTCAATATACAGAAATTTCTAAAATATGTGTCAAATCCAAACGTGACGTTAAATATTTATCTGGCCCTAGGAAAATTAAATATGGCGTTCCGCAGGGCAGCGTTCTAGGGCCATTATTATTCTTGCTGTATATAAATGATCTGCCTCGACACATTCCTTACTCTTGTGTGTTATTTGCCGATGATAGTACGATCCTAATAGACTGCGCCAACGAAGACCTTTATGAAGATGAAATAAATAATACTCTAAAATTAATAATAAACTGGCTCAATGATAATAACCTTATAATAAACCTCAATAAAACAAATATAATGCATTACTATCAAAAAATTCTTCCTTTAAACTTAAAAATTAATTATGAAGGACAAACTGTTGATAGCGTTAATGTGGCTAAATTCCTGGGTATATTGATTGATAGTCAATTAACTTGGAAACCGCAGGCTGAAGAAATCTGCAAAAGATTAAGCACGTCTGCGTATGTTCTCTTCAATCTGTCCAAGAAAGTTAACATTGATACATTAATGGTTGCATATCACGGTTTGGTGGTCTCTGCTCTAAGGTTTGGTGTAGTATTCTGGGGTAATTGTTCCGAAAGGGAGTCTATATTTAAAGCCCAAAAGCGATGCATAAGATCCATTTTCAATCTCAAGATTACAGATAGTTGCACTCCTTTTTTCAAGAAACACAAAATATTAACTTTTCCTTGTCTTTACATTCTCGAAGTATCTATATTCGTTAGAACTAACCAGCATCTATTTCCTACAATAAAAGATACGAGGATGCGAACTACTGCCATGAGATCAAAATATCAGAGTCTTTTGTGTACTGGTAGATATAACACAGCTCTGCTTAAAAAAAACATTATGGGTATGGCACCTATTATCTTTAACAAATTGCCAAATTGTATTAAGGACCAGCCCTTAATAAAGTTCAAGAAAATACTATCGTCTTTGCTGATAGAGAAATGTTATTACTCTGTTAACGATTTTTTAAATGATGAATTGTAATTCTTGCTGAACTTTATCTCATAATATTATGTAAATAATTTTAGACTTAGCTGATCTATGATTTCATTTTGAATTTAAGTACTTGCCTAGTTTTTAAATTATCTGTAAGTTAACCACTATATTTTTGTATGCCAACAGGCAGAATGTACTGGGAATATATCTGAAACTAACACCATTATTGTAACACCTGCATTCTATACAAATAAAGATATTATTATTATTATTATTATTATTATTAAAATGACTCACGTGACAGCCCTACAAATCGTCGGGGTGCGAACATAATTAATTACTCGTCTAAGTGAGAGTACGCGAGGGTTGTCACATAGCTGTAACCCCGCTGCGGGACGCGGGACGTAATTGTCATCAGGACCTTCAGCCCTACGTCATACGTGTGTAAATATATCTTTATGATCGATTCAATTAACAGGCGAGTCGCAATTATGACAGATAAATGCTTCCTGGTTTTTTTTTCAATCAAATGTATGTGGTACCGGCTGTAGGGGCTCTTGCTTGATAAAACACTTGATTGTTTCGATGGAAGACAAAATGTTCTTGTTGACGTCTTGATAAAATAATAATTGCTTATTACCAAGGTGTTTACAGTAAAACGGCCGAATGTGTACTATTATTGGGTCCCAGGTGTCAATGTTGACGCCTAAATTCTTGATACCATTCAGGCACTCGGTTGCTACGTCATGAATGCGTTTGATGTGATTTGATGTCGCTTGTTGCATAACTGGGATATTCATTAGGGTACTCATATGAGTGGAGAAAATGAGTTTCTTGTTGTTGTAACGATGGTTCAATATTTCCCAGCACGTAATATAGTTATCCGAACTAATCGGAAGATGTTGTATCAGGCGTTCTGGTTCACCTTTAATCTTGCTCTTCAGGAACTGCATTTTTTGTGCTGCAGATAAACATGGGTTGCCGTGAATGGCCTCGGTGAACAGGTCCTTGAACGAAACCCAGTTTTGGTAATTTCCGTTAAATATAGGAATATCCAGTTGCGGCGTAGACTTTTCTCGATGCGATACAGACCATAATTTACGGTTTATTTCTTTCTTGATCTTAAAATACATTTGCTCCTGTTGCGTGTATGAAGTTTCGTAACTTGCGTCTGTTTCATCAAATTCACTGTCTATTTTCCAATGCAGGTCATCGATGGCTTTCCAACGTGCTTCAAGAGTTTTCAAAATGTCTTCAAACTCCCATTTTTCTTCTACTGCCGACAAATCTATATTCGTTATGAAACGACCAAGGGCTTTGAAGTTACTACCTTGTTTACGTAACTTTTCATCAAATTTGCTATCAGTTCCCCGAGTAGTATACTCCGGTATTGGCATTGGACTCAACGGGGTAGTTCTGCCTTCCGTGGCCGCAGCACCTGGTTGCTGGCGGCTGAACAGAGGTGGCTTGATCAAACCTGCTCTCTGAATTGATTCTCTAACTTCCAAGTAGAACGCCTTGGTTTCTTCGTAGTGGTTTCCGATAAAATAGTCATGCGTCTTGTCTTCGTACATGCACAGCGTTTCATGATTTTTCTGAAACTCGTTCCAATAGCTGTCCAGAGTTTCAATTCTTTTCTTGATGTATTCTGTAGTTTTGCGATCTTGACCATCTTTCTTGAAATTGGTCCAAAGTAGTCGCATGCCACTGACGGCAACATGTTGTTTTTGAAGTAGGTCTTCCATCTTGATTCTTGATAAATAGGATAATCAAATAACTGTAGTGATTTTCCCTGCTAATTGTGGAGCACTATCGCCGTCAACTTGCTTGATACTTGCTGTAGATCGATCTTTGTTTTGGGTTGCTAGCTAGCTTTACTTGATGTACTTGATGAGGCCTTGTTGCCAATATAATTACTTGATGTTCGCCTTGATGCTGCTTGTATTCTTGGACTGCTTGCTCTAGTCACTTGTTCAGTGTGAGTGCTCTGATATCTTCCCGTGTGATCTTATGCGCCTTCTCAATTCGTGTCGGTGAGACCCGCTTGTGGGAGGCCGACTGAACCGATTCGCAACCACACGAGAAAAATAAAGAACACAACACTTACGCTCGAAGGACCATATGTAGGGGCTCTTGCTTGCTCCTACGAAGTTACGACCATTGTCACTATACAAATGACAAGGAGTGCCTCTTCTAGCTGCCATCCTGCGTAAGGCGGCGATAAAAGATGACGTTGTAAGGTCGGAGACTAGTTCCAAATGCACGGCTTTCGTCACCATGCAAACAAATACTGCCACATATCCTTTAGTGGTCTTGACACCACGGCCCTTGTTGGTTTTGATATAGATATGACCAGTAAAATCCACGCCAGTATGCATAAATGGACGAGATGGAGTGATTCTTGCTGCAGGTAAGTATCAAGAATTTAGGCGTCAACATTGACACCTGGGACCCAATAATAGTACACCTGCTCACGCAAAAAATGGATTCGGAAACTCTAAATGAATATTTTAATTCACTCAAACAACCAAGAGAACTACCTTCTTTGAAAGAATATTTGGAATTTTTGGAAAACAAGTTCACCACGATGGAGTCCGCACGTCGCAAACAAGATGCGACACAGAAATCAAATTCCCCTTCAAGTTCAGGGAACACAAGAGCAAGTCAAGGTAAACAGTACTACGTTAGCAACAAAACTACGTCACAGAAGCCTACATCCATCCGTTGTCCAGTATGCAACGACCATCATGGCATATATTTTTGCAAGGAATTCAGAGCAATGGCACCAGAGCTGAAAAGAAAAACAATTACACAACTTAATTTTTGTACAAATTGCCTATACAACCACAACGAAAAAAAATGCACGTCAAGTAAACGTTGCCAAAGGTGCAAAGGGCAACATAATACTTTGCTTCACGATGTTTTTACAAACGCTAGTACGACGCATAGCGCATCCGGCCACGTGCTGTCTGAGCAAGAGTCAAGTCACGCGGCTCACGTTGCACAGCAAAAGCTTGCGTCGACAGTTATTTTAGCAACTGCAATTATCAAGGTGTCAGGAACTGATGGGATGAAAAGAACAATGCGAGCCCTTATCGACCAAGGGTCACAAATTTCGCTAATCACCGAAAACGCAGCGCAACAGCTAGGGTTGCCCCGACAGAAATGTAAGGGAGTTATTACAGGCGTCGGCATGAATGACAAGACATGCAAAGGGATGCTGAGCATTCAATGTACCTCATTGGATGACACTTATACGTTTAGCACTGAAGTTCTCATAATGAAGAATCTAACAAGAAACCTGCCGAACACGACATTCTCTAGGCCATCATGGGCATTTTTAGAACAAATTGATTTAGCTGACCCACAGTTCTATATAAGCAACCCTGTTGACATATTATTGGGTGCGGATATATACGCTAAAATTATCATGAATAATGTGCATCGAGAAGATTCAAGTAATTATATTGCCCAAGAAACACGCATTGGGTGGATTTTGTTCGGCGAAGTACCAAGTCTACAATGTAACGTAGTCCTTAACAATATTCAAGACATTCAACATTTTTGGGAGATAGAAGATATACATGAAGACGCCCAACCAACAGATGAAGATGACGAATGCATTCGATTTTACGAGTCAACCACAACAAGATTGGAAGACGGAAGATATCAAGTCAGATTGCCACTAAAGTCTAATTTCAACACGGAAATTGGAGAATCCAAACAAAAGGCTATCGCTCAATTGTTTCAAATCGAAAGAAAGCTCAACAGAAACAAGTCTATTGCAAAAGAATATAAGGCATTCATTGATGAATACTTATCGCTCGGCCACATGAAACCGGCACATAGCAACAAGAAACTTGAGAACTTTCTGCCGCATCACTGCGTACTACGTAATGAGTCAATAACTACGTCCCTCCGAGTAGTATTTAACGCATCTTCAAAAACTTCTACTGGGACTAGTTTAAACGATTGTATGCATACAGGACCCAACCTTCAGAAAGACCTTATGACCCTAATACTGAAGTGGAGGCAACATCGAGTAGCCTTTATCGCAGACATTGAAAAAATGTTTCGCCAGATTTGGGTACATGAAGACGACCAAAACTTACAAAAAATAGTTTGGCGAGATTCCCCTGACCAGTTTGTACAAGAGTACCAACTAACTACGGTCACATACGGCACCAAGGCCGCTCCGTTTTTAGCAATGATGACGCTCAGGCAGCTAGCTAACGATGAGAGATCAAATTACCCATATGCAGCTCGAATAGTTGAAGAATGCTTCTATATGGACGATCTGTTACACGGTTCCGATACTGTAGAGTCAGCACAACAATTACAGCAAGATTTGACGCTACTTCTCAAGACAGGTGGCTTCAATTTACGAAAATGGAGGTCCAATTTTCAAGAAGTACAAGACAAAACCGACAAGGGTTGCGAGCAAGACCGTTACGACTTCAAACAAGCAGAGTCAACGAAAACATTAGGCCTTCACTGGAATCCTGGACAGGATATTTTCACATTTCAATCCAGGATTGACGACTCTACTGACACACATCCAACGAAGCGGAAGTTATTGTCAGAGATATCCAGACTCTTTGACCCTCTCGGATGGCTCACTCCAGTTTCCATCAAGATGAAAGTACTTTTTCAAGACATCTGGAAGGAGAAAAACCTGCAATGGGATGACAAGATTCCAGAGCAGATCAACCAAGAATGGATAAATATTAAACAAGATATATTAAACATAAATCGATGCAAAATACCTCGATGGATGGGCACTGACACGGCCGGACGTACTATCGAGTTACATGGATTTTGCGACGCATCGCAGAAGGCATATGCATGTGTCGTTTATTGTAAAATAACAAATCTAGGTCAAACTAAAATAACTTTAATGGTTGGGAAATCAAGATTGGTACCTTACAACAAAAGCATCTCTTTGCCCAAATTGGAATTAAGTGGGGCATTTCTGCTTTCTAAAGTAATGGCTAAAGTAAAGACAAGTCTCATCGGTCACGACATCAAGGTTTACGGGTGGACTGATTCCATGGCGGCTCTGGGATGGATACAAGGGAATCCCGATCGCTGGAGAGTTTTTGTTGCCAACAGGGTGCGACAAATAACAAAAGAAATGCCTTCAGGATGCTGGCGATATGTTAAGTCAGCGGAGAATCCCGCAGATTGCGCTAGCCGAGGATTAACAAGTCTGAAGCTAATGGAACATGTTCTGTGGTGGAATGGACCTGCATGGCTACCTTACTATAGCCCGGAGAACGAGACCAATCCCAGAACAAATTTCACTGACGAAGAAGATCCTAACAAGCACGTTCATGCTGTAACACAAGATATGACAAAAGACAACAGCGTCGTCTACAAAATCCTTAGCAGAGTTAACTCATTCACAATGGCTGTACACGTACTAGCATGGTTACGGCGCTGGCTAATCCGAAAGTCAAAGAGGCCAACAGGACTCTACTTAACATTAACGGAGCTTCGCAATTCAAAGGCTGTTATAATCAAAGAAATCCAGCAAGCGGAATTTCAACAAGAAATACATGACCTAAAGAAAACCAACCAAGTGTCTACTACAAGCAAGATTTTGAATTTGAACCCGTTTCTTGACGAAGAAGGAATACTTCGTGTGGGTGGGAGACTGCATCATGCTGCAATCAATCCTGATCTTAAACACCCTACAATTTTACCTCATCAGAATCGTCTGACAGAATTAATTATAGAACACGCGCATAAACTCACGTTTCACGGCGGAGCTCGAATTACTTTAGCAAACATCAGACAAAAATATTGGATTATTGGGGGAAATAATGCAACTAAAAAACAACTACGTGAATGCGTTATCTGTAGAAAACAAAGACCAAGAAAACTACAACCTCTGATGGGAGACTTACCTGCAGCAAGAATCACTCCATCTCGTCCATTTATGCATACTGGCGTGGATTTTACTGGTCATATCTATATCAAAACCAACAAGGGCCGTGGTGTCAAGACCACTAAAGGATATGTGGCAGTATTTGTTTGCATGGTGACGAAAGCCGTGCATTTGGAACTAGTCTCCGACCTTACAACGTCATCTTTTATCGCCGCCTTACGCAGGATGGCAGCTAGAAGAGGCACTCCTTGTCATTTGTATAGTGACAATGGTCGTAACTTCGTAGGAGCAAGCAAGAGCCCCTACACCGGCCAAACCCGATTTCAGGACCGACTAGTTTTGCCTAGGCTAAACTATGTTGACGGGGGTTTTGCCTAGGCTAAACTATATCGGGGCATGGATAGATTATTGAACCATTGGACCAATGAACCATTGGACTCCATCGACTTGCATGGCCGATATACCGGTTTTGCGTAAGACAAACTATGAACTGTTTTTCCTGAAATTGGTTTAGGCCGGTAACATATAAAGGGTGTAAAACACCTCTTCGCGAAGCTGAAGGGCACTTGTTCTCCCCATCATTGGGATATTTTTTTTTGTTCTACACCATATCTGGGAACCTTCTAGTTACGGAGATATGGAGGGTCAAAGTTACAACCTTTTGACCATTTTTTTTTAAATACAGGTTTATTACGTAAGATTTTAACTTTTGACACCTCATCAACCCCCGTTCTATTCAATCCATCCATCAGCACAATGTTTTAAGTGCATTACATTGAGTTCTACCACAAAATATGATTTATAACCTCAAAAAAACCAGTTGTTTCCCAGTCATATTTTTTGCGTAAAGTTACTTAGTTTGATGTACAGAATGCTTGGTTTGTGATGAGGTGGTTTACAACCTGTATGTATATGTCACCGTTAAATTCACTCACCGTCAAACACGTTAGATTGTAAAATAACTCTCGAAATATTGTCAAAAGAACATACTGCTTACAATAAAACAAATTATTGTTCGGTAGATTGAAATCTATCGAAGTGAAACCGTAATATTGTGAAATGCATGCGACGGAAGTATCCTTCCCCGATAATCCGAAATTGGGAAAGGCTAGGCAGATGATGCACGTAACGTCAATGTTTACACTCTGTATTTTCATCAACACGGCCCGTGTTGGTGCTGTTGTATTAACATACATATGATGCCTCATATGCGTGCTAGCTATGCCTATGACAATGGCAACGCATCTTCGATGAACTTATACATTTCTATCGAATGCAATCTATAAAAAAGCTACCCAAACATCTTTCAACGTGGCTTACGATCGTGTTATAACCGAAGTATACAGGTATTTGTCTCTTAAATTTAGACCCGTAAAGTATAAGATCAGTAGAATTCTCAGAAAGAACTTGAAATAAATTCTCAAGCCTCATTTTAGGAACACGTTACGGTCTGCGTAGCACATTGCTACGGCACGAGTGGTGCTACGACGCTACGTCGTAGAGAAGAGCTACGGCGTAGCGTCATTGCTACAAGCTACGACGCGCAATTAGAAGTGTTAGAAGTTTATGCAAATTATAGCTGCAAGTGAAAACCAATTAAAATAATTAATTATTTCTTATTAGATCTTAAAGACGTTGCCTTTAATGGGTAGACAGAAATATTCTTCGCAAGACGTCGACGGTCGTCTTTGAGAAAAAAAAATGTGTTTTGAACATCAGCAGTGATGGCCTAGTGGTGTGACAGAATGCCAAGTCATAGGACTGGAGTTCGAACCCAGGACACACCTCCGATTTTTCGGATTCATGTCCGTATTGCATAATTATTGCTTTCTTTGGTGAATGAAAACAGGAAATCAAACCAGCATGCCTGAAAGATATTTTTCGATGGCATGTAAAACCAAGTCAGAGACCCATCTGCGGCAAAAAACCTCTAACACCAGTTTAGGCTCCAACCACACGATAAAGAAGCAAGTAAACCAAAATAAGGGAAAACTTTTATTCAACAGGAAACAAGGCATAACAAACTATTGAAAAACAAACATGAAATATTCCAGCTTTTGCTATTAAATAGTTTTGTTTGCCATCGAAATAGAATTTCATTACCACAGTTGAAAAACTCTCGAACTATGCAACAGGTAAACAAATAACTGAATGTTTTGCTCTGTTCTACCGAAAACTCTGTAACGTAGTGAACTAATTGGTTATTTTATCGGCGGTGAATATTTGCTAAAAAATATGATTAATAACCATACGCTATGATTTTGTATGGCATGTGTAAAAACATCAGCATATATTAGAACCAAAAACATCGAAGCGATGAAGTCATCATCTGCCATCATCATCATCATCATCATCATCAGCCTATTAATGTTCCCACTGCTGGGACACAGGTCTCCTCTCCATGAGAGGGGATGGGCGAGCCCAGTGTGGGTTGATAGATGTCACATGTCTTCGAATGTTTTGGGTCTAGGACATGCCAGTTTCCTCACGATGTTTTCCTTCAGTTTTGAAAGCAGCGGTGATGAAATAATATGCGCCTGCCTGGGTTCGAACCCACGACTTACTGTTCGTAAGTGGGGGCCACCACCACTGGGCCACCGCTGCTCTCCATCTGCCCAGCCTTATCCCAACTATGTATATTATATACTAGCTGACCCACGCAACTTCGTCTGCGTCACATAAGAGAGAAAAATGAAAGGAAAAAAATCCCCGTTTTTGCAACATTTTTCATTCCTGCTCCTAATAATTGTAGCATAATGTTATATATCCTAAAGCCTTCCTCGACAAATGGACTATTCAACACAAAAAATATTATTTCAATTCGAGCCAGTAGTTCCTGAGATTAGCGCGTTCCACCAAACAAACAAACTCTTTTGCTTTATAATATTTAAGGTATAGATATAGTATAGATTGTGGGAGAGCAGCGGTGGCCCAGTGGTGGCGGCCCCGACTTATGAACAGTAAGTCGTGGGTTCGAACCCAGACAGGCGCATTACTTTGTGTAATTTATTTCATCACCGCTGCTCTCAAAAACGGTGAAGGAAAACATCGTGAGGAATCCGGCATGTCCTAGAACCAAAAATTCGAAGACATGTGACATCTACCAATCCGCACTGCGCCCGCGTGGTAGATTATAGCCCTTTCCCTCTCATTGAGAGGAGGCCATGTCCCAGCAGTGGGAACATTACAGGCTGATGATGATGATAGTATAGATTATAGTATAGGTATAGTATAGATTTAAGGGTGCTATCTTCCATTCTATAACTAAGCTATTTGGTTTTTGTTTCAGACGATGACATGGAGGAGCGGGTAGCGTAGCGGGCGGCATGGCGGGCATGCCCGTGCTGGGGAACAGCGTCGGCGCAGGAGAGCTGCGAGACAACAGCCGCGGTGAGTCACTGTAACCTCCACCTTAGTGAGAGTTAACTATACAACGTGTAACAGAAAGGGTATAGTCATATGAAAGGGTGTACTATAGACCATCAAACTGAACAACTTTCTCCATGGAACCACCATCGAAATCGCGAAATAAGTTACGTAGCTAGCGTTAATAAGTTATAGAAGCCGTTGGGTACTAATGCGTCATCAACGGAGTATACGGTCCTACAATACCACAGCGGAACTACCGTAGTTATTAGACAATGCGACAATGAGCCATCTACCGTATAAGATTATCGTTTGTTCAAATGCAACAAACTCAAGCGAACAATGAATAGATGAATATGGTCTTCGTGCACTATACGACCACGACTATTGGCTACAGAATCTTGGAGCAGGAAGAAAGTTTGGTCCAACTAGTTTCAGCGGGCACAAATCCAGACTGCTATGTGGCTGGTACTGGGAAATCCCTAATGGAAATACAGAATGACAGTTTGCCCAATTCAGAAAGTGAACCCAGGACGAGGGAGGAGGGGGGGGGGAGGGGGTAAGATGCGACCAATACCAATACATACATACACCATCGATCATCACTTACCTCGCCATTTTCCAACTGTATTGGGGTCAGCTTCCAGTCTAACTGGATGCAGCTAAATACCAGTATTTTACACAGAGCGACTGTCTATCTGACCTCCACAGGTGGTAAGACTGGTTGTCAGACTTTTAGGGTCACTGACTACCTGTAAAATATCTACTAATGACAGCCGGGACCAACGAGGCATCACTACTGTTATTAAAAGGCTGGGGCTATTGGGCGTATCATTGCGCTTAAGATAAATCCAACTAGTGTATTATTAGTCTATTTGCAAATAAACCTAACCTAACCAGTATTATTTTTTACTTTTCATACTAAACTTTTACCCTGTAAAATCAGAGTGGTCTTGAAATTGAGGTGAAGTTCAAGAACCAGCTTTAAAATAATGAGGCTTAATTTTTGAAGCACTTCTGCAGAGCCTAGCCATTGCGATTAATATTCGAAATCAAGTTTTCTCGCAGAAAATCACGAAGTAACAGAATTGAAATAAAATATTTTGGACTGAATGCAATTTAAAAACAATTATTTTACTTTTCAAGTTTCGCGTTCTTTATCCATATGGCGCTACAGTTTTCTTTCGATTATATTCATTGTTGTTTCGAGTGCAGAAAGATAAGCGGACTGTGGGAATATGTTCACGATTTTTTTTTTATTATGACACACGAATGCTGCTTGATAAGCGAGCGTATGATATTAGATATGCCGATTTGTTACTAAGTAGTAACAAGTATGGGATTACGATTTTCATCGTCTTGTCCCGTTCATCGCTCGTAAATATATGAATGGCTTTGTTTTGAGTACTTATCTACATTTTCCTAACCCATTACTGCTGTTGCCCACGACCTTCGTCTGCGTCAAGTTATTATAAAGGGTGTAAGCCGAAAGGCACTTGTTCTCCCCATCATTGCGATCATTTTTTTTTGGAACCTTCTAGCTTTTTTTTAACAAGTTTTTTTTTGTAAGATTTTGACTTTTAACTCCTCCACGACTCCCGTACTATTCAATCCATAGATCAGCACAATGCTTTAAGTGCGTAACATTGAGTTCTACCACAAAACATAATTCATAACCTCAAAAAAAAAGTTTTCTTTCTTTCTTTTCTTCTTCTTTCTTTGTTAACGGCTTTGTGATGAAGTGGTTTACACCCGGTATATATGTCTCCGTAAAATTGTCAAAAACGTTATATTGTAATATCTCTAGCGATATTGTAAAGTCTCGAATTATTGTCAAATGAATATACTGCTTACAACAAAACGCATTATTTTTCGTGAAATGCATGCGATGGTAGTCAACTTACGTGGTGTGGAGGGAAGGAGGGGTCCCCCTTGCCCAGTGGCACAACTCTCATGAAAAGATAATGCACCATTCCTGAGAAATACCGATTAATATAATGTACGGGACAACTATAAATGATAAATTGTGATAGATATAATATGATTTTATTGATATAATGCCATAGCTAATTTGATACAGTGATCACTTATAATATAATGATTTTAGGATATCGAAATGTTACGATATTATGATAATGAGTACACGCGGCGAAGACCGAACGCGAACTGAAGTAAATTGCGCACGCGGTACAAAACTGCTTATTTAACGTAAAAAGATATATGAATTGTACGGGTGGACCGTACATGCTCCCAGGCACGAGAGACTAAGATAAAAATGAAAAGTTAAAATATAAAAATCAAAGTCTAAGGATTAAACAATGTAAGTACATATACTTCGAAAGCACAAATTGGGTAAGTGTGCGAAAAAAACTTAATAGTCTCTAAAAAGTCTTATTCACTTTTATTGAAAATAGATTCGCGGAACAAAGGCGACGTAGCCTTGTTTTGTTTACTCGCACTGATTACACCCGAAATTGTATTGAGCTCAATTTCACTAGTTCCCGATTGCTCATTTACACTGATACGCGGAACACTGATTACATTAGCACTCTGAAGCTGCTGATGAGTCGAGCGCGCGGGCAGAGCCACGCTGCGCACACGCCGAAGGCGCCGCCACACGTGTACGGCCCCTGCCGCACACAGGGCGAACGCCATTATGTATATCACCGTGTAATGATGTACGTCATGATATGAGAACCCGTCCTCAAATTCTTCATCAATGCTCGGTTCATCTTTCATCTGACTCAACTTGTCATGGACTTCCTTTACCAGACCTTGAGTCTCGATGTGGGTATGGTCAGCCTGCTCGTCGATTGCACCGATAGGTATCGTTAGGTTGATAATGTTGTTGATAGGTGGAATATCAATCCTCAAAACGCCTGCCGTAGTTTTCAGAATGTTGGACAACTTCTTATGTGAGTAAACGGTGTAAGTATCGCCTTTGATGACGCATCCATCGCCGAGCATGATAACGCCGGCCTTGGTTAATTGTTCAGCCGTAACTTGATACTCGCATATGATTCGTATGGAGCACGGTCCGCAACAAAAATATAAATATGTGTTTAATTTATTAAGCTCTGTCCAACGGTTTGTGCAGATTGTAGATGCTGTGCTGCAACGGTTGGACTGTTGATCTCTGATGCAAAGGTTTTCATCCGACCTCATTTGATGAATCGGACCCTTCAAGGGGCAGATGTATGTTTCTGTGTCATAAAACAAACAGGTTTGGACATCGATATCCGTCATTGGAATGTAAGCGTCCTTTTGTATATTAATTGCGAGAAGATCTGCGATGGGAATTATGCTGATCATATCACTGCCAACCTGCTGCGGAACAGTTATAATTTTGTAGAGGTCGTAGCTGTCTCTACTCACTAATGGGATCTTAACTTCGAAGATAATAAACTGCTGCAAGACTCTGGCTTTAGTCTTCAGTAAATGATACAGTTTCGATAAATCCGATTGAATATTATTTGTTGGAAGAGTCAATTCTTTTGCTAACTGTCCTATTATGATATTAAGTTCATCCGTCAGCTGTTTAGGTGTTAGAAGGTGAAAGTTGAACCCTGTGTGATGTAGGTTCATAATAGTATCCACGATGGTTTCTTGGATGGTTTTCAAGTTCATTAAGATACTGTTAGCAATGATAGATGATACACTAAAGCTGTTAGACATTAGTGATTCTTGAACTCCTTCCTGAATTGTGTTAAATCCCTTTTCTAAACTGATCAAGTGCTGATTAAACACCTTGTGATGTCTATCCATCGCATTTTCTACTCTTTTGATGATGTTGTTCTCAGCTTCAACAATAGATGTGTTGTTTTTCCATAAGGAAGCTAAACGCACTTGATTACGTCTGATTTGTTGGATATCCTTGGCATATTTTTGAGCAAACTCGTCGTCTAAGACACCAAACAAACTCCGAGCTATGCTTCCTATGGGATTGATAAGACCGCGCTTTTGTCGCACGTTCCCCGTGAACTGCTGACCAAGCAACATGCTATTGTAATGGTCAAGTTCATTACTACCGTGACGTAATTGCATGAGGATTGCGTCACAGTGTGATATCTTAGTTGTATTAGAACATATGTTGCCCAGATGATCGATGTATTTTTTAAGCAAACCTAATCCCTGCCAATAGGGATCCATGTCATAATATACAATCATCTTCCACTCGTCTCGTTCGAGACGCATATTGGAGATCTTGTCGAAGTAAATACTCTGATTGCTATTCAAAGGTGCTGTTTTGTAATCACAACTGGATGGTGTTATGATTAACATAAAAAACATGAGAGCAATGTAAATGAAATTGCCGATTTTTCCCCTCCGACGATGTCTTGATATATTTTTCGATGTTTCGTTCGATGCCGAAGGTTGATCAGTCTTTTCTGTCGTGATATTATTTTGCTCTGCACTGTTTTCAGGTTGTTGATCTTCATAGACCGGCAACAAGGAAAGTTTTGTGATTGGCCTCTTGATTATCCCGTTTTTGGTTTTAACTGATACCACACGGACAAAGCCGTCCTTGCCGGGGTGCGGCTCAATGATTCTGCCGAGGGCCCACTTCCCAGGTGGTAGGTTAGCGTCTTGGATGATAACTATGTTGTCGATCTTTAAGTTCGGTTGGCGCTGCCGCCACTTGCTACGTGCTGATAACTGACACAGGTACTCGGTTTTCCACCGTTTCCAGATGTCATCAAAAATCTTCTGGTTAAGCTGCCATCGTGTCCTTGCGTCTTTTTCCGTCTCAATGATGGTAAGTGTGGGACCACTTGATAAAAAGTGCGACGGAGTTAGGTAATCCATGTCCTCCGGGTCTTCACTGATCGCACAAAGAGGTCTCGTATTAAGGCAGGCTTCCAACTGTGCTAGTAATGTGGAATACTCCTCATACGTCAGTTTTTGCTCGCCCACCACTCTCTTGATGTGGTGTTTGAGACTTTTGACAGCCGCTTCCCAGAGCCCTCCAGCACTCGGCCAGGAAGGCGCGTTAAAGTGCCATTGTATTTGCATATCTGTGATTGCTCTGTAGAACTCATGGTTAAGGGTTGTACGTAGATTTATGTACTCTTCACGCAGGGCTTTGTTGGCTCCGACAAAATTTGTCCCATTATCACTATAGATATGGGATGGAGCTCCTCTGCGTGCTGCCATTCTCCTTAGTGCTGCTAGGAAGGCAGCTGAACTCAGGTCGGAAACGAGTTCTAGGTGCACGGCCTTGGTCGCCATGCACACGAACACCGCTATGTAGCCTTTCGTCGTCTTGATGCCACGACCCTTATTTGCTTTGATGTCCACATAGCCGGTGAAGTCGACCCCAGTATGATTGAACGGCCGCGACGGATTACTTCGCGACTCTGGTAAGTCTCCCATTATTTGTGTATATTTTACGGGATTATGCCTTCTGCATATGACGCAGTTATGTATGCGTTTTTTGACAGCACGGCTACCGCCTATAATCCAGAACTCCTGTCTTAACCACGCTAGTGTTAGGCGAGCTCCACCGTGGAAGGTCATTTGATGGCCTTGATCAATCAGTCGATCTGTAAGTAATCCACTGTGAGGAATGATAATAGGATGTTGCATGTTTTTGCTTATCCTTGCATTGTTTATCCTGCCACCAACCCTCAGTAATCCGTTTTCGTCTAGATACGGATTTAGGTTAAGTAGCTTACTTTTAGAGTCTACATTGTTATGCTTTTGAAGGCTTTTAATCTCCTCCGTAAACTCATGTTGCTGTACATGCTTGATTAAAATGTGCTTCGCTCTTCTTAACTCAGTGATTGTAAGAAAAGACGGCTTTGGTTGCGATTTTGATGATATACGTAATATCCTCGCAAGTATACGAGTCGATTTCGCAAAGCTGCTATATTTGTTCAGTATTGTGCTGATAACGTCATATGATTGTTTTTGTGAGGAGGTAACTTGTTGTGCGATTGGTACCTCTCTCATTTCTTCGCAAGTGTTGTAGTCAAAGTTTTCTTTAGGCTGATTTTCATCGAATGAAGTTAGCCATGAGGGTCCATGCCACCAGAGAGTGTGGTGCTTAAGTTGTTCTACAGACATGCCTCTACTGGGGCAATCAGCTGGATTGTCTGCTGACTTAACGTATTGCCATCTATTCGATGGTATGATATTGGTCACTTGCTTAACTCTATTGGCAACGAAACGCTTCCAGCGACTTGGGTCGCCTTGAAGCCATCCCAGTACGGCTGTTGAGTCCGACCATGCGAAGATTTTGATTTCATGCCCAACCAGACATTGTGTTACTGTGTGCATTAACTTTGATAGTAGTACGGCTGCGCTTAATTCCAATCTAGGTAATGTGATACCTTTGTTTGTAGGAACAAGCCGCGCCTTTCCAGTTATTAATGATACTGTTGAGATATGGTTGACGTCTTTATTTTCGTATATGCAGTAAATCACACAAGCGTATGCTTTTGTTGATGCGTCACAGAATCCGTGCAGTTTAATAGTTCCGTTCCTGTGACACTGCAGCCATCTCGGTAGCTTAAACTCATTGATATGTTGTAAATCTTGTGTCATTAGTGACCATTGTTTAACAATCTCTTCAGGAACTTGATCATCCCATTGGAGTTGTAACTGCCATACTGCTTGGAATAGTAGCTTGAGCTTGGTCGTAATTGGAGACAGCCACCCCAAGGGATCGAAGATTTTTGATATTTCTGATAGGAGAGATCTTTTCGTCACAGTCTTTGATGATGACACGTTGATTTTGCTTTGGAACGTGAATTGATCCTTCGTAGGGTGCCAGCGCAACCCTAGAGTCTTGGTGGACTCTTGATGACGAAAATCAAATACTTCCTCTGTTTCGCTGACGTCATTGAGTAACTCCGCTTTATTCGATGACCATTTGCGGAGGTTGAAACCTCCTGATTTCAGAAGATCTATTAAATCTTTCTGCAATTGCTTTGCTTCTTGCAGTGTATGATGACCGCTCAAAAGATCGTCCATATAGAAGTCTTCTTCTAAGACTTTCGCTGCTGATGGGTACTTGTGGCGTTCATCGTTTGCTAGCTGTTTAAGCGTCATTATTGCTAAAAATGGCGCTGCTTTTGTACCGTATGTGACGGTCATGAGTTCGTATTCACGAAGAACTTGATCTGGAGAGTCACGCCATATAATTTTTTGATATTTCAAATCATTCTTGTGGCAAATAATCTGTCGAAACATTTTCTTTAGGTCGGCAGTGTATGCGAATTCGTATTGCCTCCATTTTAAGATCAAAGAAAACAAATCTTTTTGTAAATTAGGTCCACTGTACATTAAATCGTTCAAACTTTGCCCCGACGATGTTTTTGCCGAAGCGTTGAAAACGACCCGTAACGCAGTTGTCGTGGAATCTGATTTCATTACACAATGATGTGGTAAATAACAGCTGACTTGATTTTTGTCGTATGTACTTTCTTGCATGTGGCGTAATTCGATGTACTCATGTATGAATGATCTATAGGACGTTTGAATATTGACGTTATTTGAAAACTTCCTTTCAAGTTGATAAAATTGTCCAATGGCCTTGTGTTTGGACTCCCCTAATTTTTCTTCAATGTTTGCTTTCAGGGGTAATCTGATGACGTAACGACCATCTTCTCTTCTTGACGTATCGGCCTTGTAACGCTGTACGCACTGATGCTCTTCTTCTGATAACTTGTTTTGGCTGTCGTCAGCCACATCTTCGATCGCCCAGAACCTCTGAATATCATCTATGTTGTTTAGGACAACACTACATTGGTAGGAAATTACGTTCCCACTTATAATCCAGCCAAGGCGTGTTTGCTGCGCCACTACCTGAGAATCGCCTTCCTTGATGAGGCCATTCATAATGATCGATGAGTAAACATCTGCTCCAAGCAGTATGTCGACTGGACGACTAAGGTTATATTCAGGATCTGCTAGATTCAAATGCTCTAGACAAGCCCATGATGGCTTTTGGAATGAGCGATTGGGCAAATTATAAAGTAGAGTTTTCATGATAAGTACCTCGGTGGAAAAAACGAAGTCTGAAAACATTGCTGATGCTGTAATTTGTATAACACCCTTGCAGTTATTTTCCTTGGTACCAACTCCCATTACAACTCCCTTGCATGCTTGTCGAGGAAGTCCCAATCTCTGGGCTGCGTCCTCAGTGATAAGTGATACTTGGGATCCCTGATCTATAAGGGCTCGCATTGGGTAGTATACCCCATCAACCCTCATAACTTTGATTTGTGCTGTTGCCAACAGGGTCTCAGATATCTCTGGATTCGACACGTGTGTGACGTTTTTGCGTTCCTTTAAAGTCGAATCGCTAGCGCAGGACTTCGAGTTACTGGAACCCGAGAAGGTATCATGTAACAAGGTGTTATGATCGCCTTGACATTCTCGGCATCTTTTGTCGGAGAAACATGCTTTACCTTTATGATCATAAAGACAGTTTTTGCATAAGTTTAGTTTATTCACTGTCTTGCGTTTAGAATCCGATGTTGATTCTAAAAATGTTTTGCAATTGAATAAACGATGATATTCGCCGCAAACTGGACACTTCCATTGTTTTTTAGTCGCAGAATTGTTAGAATATGATCTATTGTACTTATGGAAATGCTTCTTGCTGTTGGGCTCTTGCTGATACTTGTTATCTGATTTCTGACCATCTTGCTTGCGCCTTGAAGCTTCGAGTGACGTAAACTTGTTCTCTAGAAATCTCATGAATTCACTCAATATTGGCAAATCTCGTGGGTTTTTTAATGAGTCCGTGTAGTCAGAGTGGGTCTGCTGATCCAGTTTCAATGCTAGTACATGAACTATAAATGGATCCCACGATTTTATGTCAACTCCAAGGTTTTTAACCGCATTCAGACACTCATTAGTGGTGTCATATATTTTCTTGATTTGTGAAGCTGCTTGCTGTTGCATAGTTGGTAATAATAAAAGAATATTGATATGGGAACTGAATATTAATTTAGTGTTATTGTATCTGTGGTTCAATATGTCCCAACAGACTTTATAGTTCTCGGTGCTAATATGTAAGTGCTGGACAAGTCTCTCCGGTTCTCCCCTGAGCTTAGCTTTCAAAAACTGCATTTTCTGTGCGCAGGAGATAGAACGATTGTTATGTACTGATTCCGAGAATAAGTCCTTAAATGCTACCCATTGATGATAGTTTCCATTGAATGTTGGGATCTCCATTGTTGGGGTACTCTTTTCTCGGTGAGAGACAGACCACATCTTACTGTTGATAGATTTCTTGATGTCAAGATAAAGTTTTTCGTATTTGCTGAATGACTCTTCATATTCTTTATTTTCTTCAAACAACTCGCTATCAATCTCCCAATGTAACGAGTCTATTGTTGACCATCTCGATTGGATAGTCTGCAAAATATCTTCGAACTCCCATTTCTCAGATATTGTATCTAAATCTATAATAGCAATGGTACGTGAGAATGCCTTAAAATTGCTTTTCTGTTTACGCAGCATCTCTTCCAACTTACTGATGTTACCTTGCGAAGTGTAACAAACTGGAGACTTGGCTCTAACCTTGCTGGTTGATTGCTCTTGATTGTCACCTGCATCTAGATCTGTTGATCCTGTCCCGTTCCCTTGACTCTTCTCCGCTTCAGCTGCTTGCAATGGTGGCTGTGGAGAGGTCGGTGTTACGATAATCTTGGGATCGGTCATGGTGACCTTGTACTGCTGAATGTGCGCACGTGCCTCGTTGTAAAACTGCCTAGTTTTCTGATAATAATTTTCTGAAAAATAGCTGTAGCCACGCGCTTCTGATTCTCCTAACTTAATATGATTGGACTGGAACTCTTCCCAATATTTATCGAGAAGCTCTAAACGTTTCTTGACGTAAGTAGAGGTTTTTCTTTCAGCTCCATCCTTCTTGAAATTGCGCAAAAGCTGCTCTATACCTTGCATAATCTGATTCTGATTTTCGAGTAGGTCCTCCATCTCGGAGATGCTGAAGTAGCTTTAGTTATACTAAGCTTGATAAATGATCAATTGAAATCTATAATATTTCTATGATTCCTACTCGATTTTGTATTCCTTGCTTCGTCGACTAAGCTTGGAAAATGATATAGGTACCTTATGTTGATAAATGATTTTATGCAAGACTTGCTCGAGAATAGACACCCTTTTCGTAAAATGCTTGATGATAGCTGATAGTAGTCTATTCGATTTGCTGATGATGCTGTATGCTGGTGTGGTCGTATGTATGCTGATGCAACAACCACGTGCCACGTGCTGCTAACCTCGTTGGCGAGTACACACGCAGAACTTAGACCAGCCGCTTCGCTGTTGCGTTGATAATGAAAGCTCACTCACCGGTATCTGCTGCTTTGTTACCTGGTGGTTGCCACTGATAATGGTAGGAATATCCACCCACTGATTCGGCGGAATGTTCGCACGTACGTTGTAAAACACGAGGTGGGTCCCGCCAATGCGGTGGCTCGAAGGACCATAAAGTTGTACGGGACAACTATAAATGATAAATTGTGATAGATATAATATGATTTTATTGATATAATGCCATAGCTAATTTGATACAGTGATCACTTATAATATAATGATTTTAGGATATCGAAATGTTACGATATTATGATAATGAGTACACGCGGCGAAGACCGAACGCGAACTGAAGTAAATTGCGCACGCGGTACAAAACTGCTTATTTAACGTAAAAAGATATATGAATTGTACGGGTGGACCGTACATATAACATAACCTAAAAACACTTTATATTCCCCCTAAAAAGCGTAGTCGACGGAGCCCCGCTTCGCGGGGCCCCTATTTCCGAGTGCAGGGTTTAAAGGAACCTAACTAACCTAACGGGGGGTACCCCAAGTCCCGATTATGGGGGCAGAGATACTTCCGTATGTTCAGTTGACAATAATTCGAGACATTACAATATCGCGAGAAAAAACACGTTATATTGTAATATAACGTGTTTGTCAATTTTACGGTGACATATATACTTTTTCCCCGTTTTGCAACATGTTTCCTTAATAAATGGGCTATCCCACACTGAACATTAAATATAATACTGGCTATTTTAATTCGAACCAGAGTAGCTCCTGAGATGCACGTTAAACCAAAAAAAACTCTAGCTTTATAATATTTCCGGACAGATTTATTCGGTTAATTACATCACACAACACACAATTCATTCGGTGTATATTTTTCCGATTGTGACAGATTATCTATGAATTTATTTAACCAGAAGTTATAAACGGTTCACAGAAAAACTTTCATTGAGTTCTCTGTTTATTTTTAAATATTGATATCGGATAAACTTGGCGACCAATGCAAACTTTTGACAACAAGTGGTGTCAAGAGTGAGTCACTGCAACTGACTGCTTTTGAAAACGGTCGCGGGGACTGCTAGATAAATAAATAATGCGATTTTTAAAGGTTGTGGGCGTGTCTATTGACAGAACATCGCGCGTGTATTGTCTGACGCGGTAGGCAGTGAAATAATGGTTTTTTTCCTACTCCTCCGCTATACTTTCTGATTAATTACGTTGCGGGATCCAAGACAGTTAAATTCATTCAAGCGCCGAGACAATGAAACTCGACGAAGTCCTCGTCGAGTTTCATTGTCTCGGCGCTTTTCTGGTGGTCGCCACTGTTGATTCTGGCTTTCATGAGTTACAGTGGTTTGGGCGTGTGTGGCGGGCTTGTCCCAATAAAAAAAAAAAAAAAAAGGAAGGGAAGTAAGAAAGAAAGAAAAATCATTTATTAGCCCGCACAGGACCAAACACATCAAAATTATCAGTATTTAAACCTTACTAATAACATTAAACAGAAAAAAAGACGTGTGGCACTCGGGGACTGCCGCGGTAAAGCATAACATTTTTTATCAACTTATGAAATTATAATTATTTATTTATTTTATTTTTCTAAAAAACTTAAAAAAACTAACTTGTCATTGTCATCATCTGACATGGGGTGACATGGGGTGTTAGGTTATTTTCGTTACGGAATTTCTGGATTCGGTCTCCACGCTCAAGGCCCGCGATAGGAGCTATGCAATAGCTTAAAAAATATAAAATGGAACGAAACTCGTCCTGTACGAGGCCAATAGTATAGACCATATAACCACATTTCACAAGCCTCATGACCATAGAAGAACCCTACTCAGGGCACGCATTGAACTCAGAACCCATACTTTAGAACAAGATATCCAAAAGGTGGAATTTTTGAATGCCACCTGGAGTGAAAGTCCTTCAAGTAATGGAGATAGCAAATTTTACTCAAGGGAAACATTCCTTTATTTTTAAAAGAAACAGCAGTGTTTCACAGATTTTCGAAAATTGTTTGCCATATTCGGGCATCGAACCCGGGATGGATCAGCTAAAGTTCGATAAAATAACATTAACTTTTTGACATCAATCAAAGTACAGTATGTTGTTTCCTCACGAAGTTTTCCTTCACCGTTTGGAGAGCAGCGATAATGAAACAAATTACACAAAGTAATGCGCCTGCCCGGGTTTGAACCTACGACTTATTAAGTCGGGGCCACCACCACTGGGCCACCGTTGCTCTCACTCTTTTAGTCGCATGTGTTCCATTCCTTCTCATTCACTGTCCACCAAAACCATTCGGTAATAAAGCCATCAACTGTAATCGTTTGTATTTTTTGTGTGCGCAGAGGCCAGCAACAGGTCTTCGAGCAGTGGTTCCCGACGCGGCTCCTCCCCACAACACGCACAGGTAAACATTTGTTAACATTACAACTTGTTTGTAAACATATCACAATTACTCACTTGGGAGAATCTGTTGTGATCAGGAAAATGATGAAACAACGACGTTCTTCTTTATCCAAATAGTGACGTCATTAAAAAAACATGAGCAGTGTTTGGGGACTGCCGATAAAAGTGAAAACTAAGTCTTCTATATCTGTTACGGGTTATGCCCCGCGCACGCCGAAGTGGTGCTACGCCGTAGCGGATCAGCTACGAGTGCTATGAAGCGTTAGGTGATGGTCACGCGGGTTCCATGATTTTTGTTCACTCAAAATGTGCTCAACGCGCCTAAAGAAGTATTCATTTCAATAATAGATTCACACACCCAGCGTTCCCATACAATTTTCAAACAGCTATAACTCAAAAACTATAAAGAATCGCTGTCACTATTGGGACCACCCAGTGCATTAAACTATTATTACCATTACAAAATTCAAAGTTTTATCAAAGGCGATTCAAGCAGATCGGTGAAGCAGATCTCGTGTCGCATTGGCATCTAAGGAATGCGTTGATGCCTAACTATCAATACAGGTCTCACCTAATGCAATAGCAAAGTCAAAACACCAAAAAATAAAATTAAAGCACCAAATACAACTCAAGATCTGAAAGATCATTGTTTTTAACATAGTGTAAACAATTACTGTTGCGAATTAACTTTAAAAAAAACAAGTCTATATTTGTTTGTTTTGTGTGACAGGAGCATGATACATGTGACGCGACGGTGCACAAGTCAGACTTGACGCGGACGCGCCCCCCCAGCTATGAGCGAGAGTACCACGAAAAAGTACCCACCATGGTGAGTATATCTCATTTAAGTAGATTAGTAACGCTCATAATAAAACAATATAGCCAGAGAAGCTCCTAGAGTTGTGCCAAAGCATAACTCATAAACAAGGCGGTGAGAAAAGTTGCACTACCGTACTTATTGTATTACAATATAACGTGTTTTTTCTCGCGATATTGTAATGTCTCGAATTATTGTCAACTGAACATACGGAAGTATCTCTGCCCCCATAATCGGGACTTGGGGCACCCCCCGTTAGGTTAGTTAGGTTCCTTTAAACCCTGCACTCGGAAATAGGGGCCCCGCGAAGCGGGGCTCCGTCGACTACGCTTTTTAGGGGGAATATAAAGTGTTTTAAGGTTATGTTATATTAATCGGTATTTCTCAGGAATGGTGCATTATCTTTTCATGAGAGTTGTGCCACTGGGCAAGGGGGACCCCTCCTTCCCTCCACATTTCACGAAAAATAATGCGTTTTGTATGCAGTATGTTCATTTGACAATAATTCGAGACTTTACAATATCGCTAGAGATATTACAATATAACGTATTTGACAATTTTACGGTGACATATATATTTGAAAGTTGTAAAATCACACTGCGACTTATTTCAACTTCTTGGGGACACTGTTACAATGAAAAGTCTCTTTATATCACAGAAGTTGCTTCCCCATTGTGGAGTCTAAGGATATGCATATAGGGTGGTGTAAGATATTTACTTAAACACCTGATTATGGTCATGATAACAAACAACTTTTACTATGGTACCAACCCTGAAAACACGAAATATAAATCAGGTGATATTTTTCATTTTATTATGTTAATGAGTATTTTAACCTTATAGATTCACGTTGACATTTTCCCATTATTAATTGATTGGAAAATGATTGGGATTCTTATCATGGACATTCTTATCATTATAACACCAATTATATTAGATTCCATTTTTGTATTCATGTATTTTTTAATTTTGTATGTTAGTTTTAGCGAATTGTGTAAGCAACTGTAACAAAACCCGACCATCTATAACGTGCTATAATTCTAGCAAATCAATTTAATTTCAACGTATTCATAACTACCTGTGGCGAAGAAATCGGTTAAAAGCTAAAAATAAACGTCACTTTGATCCTGAATATTCGCGATGACAATAAATTACACAGCAAAATCTATATTTATCGACAACCTTCAAGTTACTCCTATTTCCGATGATCGTGTTATAATATCCTGAAGCTGTCAAGTTACAAGTCGACCGCAGTAACTTGATTGTAGGTAAACTTTAAAGGTTAATCACACTGTTACTCAACTTAGCGGGGGCGAAGCAACCGGGATCAACTGCTCAACCCACGTAATTGGTTGAGTAAGCGGTGTTTATAGTAGAACGCTGTTCTAGGAAAAGACGGAGTATGGTGTGACCTGAACTAAATACAAAAGTGCAAAAATTACACATTTTTTAAATTTCCGATGAAGAATTTGAAGTTTTGTAAGGTGAACAAATTTGAAGGATTTCCCTTCTTATAAATGTTTGTGGGTTTACTTTTTCAGAAAAACTTTAATCGTTCATTTTTATTTTCCCAATAGGCCACGCTAAGCGGCGCCGGTGTGGTGACTCATACAGCGCCATCTTACGAAGAACAGCGCGCCAACCCTGCGCTGCTGAGTCGAGGCGCTAGTGGCACTCCAGGCGGCCGAAGCGTGCGGGATGATGGGTACTGCTCAGCAAGCAGCACGCCAAGAGCTTTTGGTATGTTACCGTTGTACAATAACTATGACAATCGCGCTAACCCTGTACTGATGACTTGCTACACTATTAAAACATCGGTTAGATAAGATGTGCGGAATGAAGCAAGCAGCATGCCAAGAGTTATCCGCTTCCGTAACACAAAGACGTAGAATTTAAGGACATAGTCATTAAATAGTGTTTCTCCATACATAATTCTAGGATACGATGAATTTGGCATTATTAGTATAAGCATTCGTTCTACAAAAATAAAAAAATATACGAATTGGCCAATGGCATACGAGGTGGGGTAAACGAAGCGTGAGGGTTCATCCCTTTTGCTTCGGGTACTGCTTAGCAGAAGTACACCTCGCGCTTTTAGAATGTGACTGTTGGTCTTGTAAAGTAATTTAGTGTTAACTACGCTAGCCCAACTAATATACCCCTGTAATATTGACAGTCATGAGACATAACAAGAACTAAGAAAAGCAAAGGACTAACTAGAATATAACTACGAAAATAATAGACATAAAAATGTCACAATATATTATCTCAAACAAAGTTAATAATAAAAAATATATCAATAATTTTCAGACCAATATTTCTCCATTAAACAACTACTTAGACTAGAACTCATTCCATTGTATTGCAATAAATACAGTATCGACTCAACTGAAAAACGAGGCGCACTAGAGAGGGGAAATATATTAAAAACTCTAAGCTCCGCCAGGTGGCGCTGTGGCACTCGAGTAGAAACTTATTGCCACTTCACTATTTATCCCGCCACTCTTGTTTGACTTGGCAGAAAACTTTGTTTTGCGGACTCCTTGACTTAACCGTTGAATTAATTTTATTGGAAAATTGAAATATTTGTAATAGACTTCTGATGAAGTTGTGGAAAGTTTTTCTGGTAGGTTTGTTTGGTTGGTTCTTGAATCTTTTCTGCGGTTTAACTTAATTTAACCGAGAATAGACTTAAAACAATGAATCACCGCTACATATTATAAAACAAAAACCCCCGCCGCGTCTGTCTGTCAAGCGTAGTTTTAAAGATCTAAGCATACAGTCATAGGGATGTATGCTTAGATTTTTAAAACTACGCCTTTACTACCGATTTTGAATCAGGTTTTTTTAATAGGTAGAGTGATTCAAGAGGAAGGTTTTTGTATATAATTTTACGCGGGTGAAGCCGCGGGCATCGGCTAGTATTTTGATAAATTGCATATGGCACTTTCATGCAAGCCTAAAAGCATGGCTTGCCTTTATAACGTACCACTCTTAATGATAGGGTTTCTGATTCTGCTGCCCTTGATACGCCACTGCCACAGGCCACTGCACACTGTGACAATCTACTTACTGATAGTGACATTTAAGGACACTGACTGCCTCAGTGACAGAGTGGTCGCAAGCGCGAATGCTGAGCATGAATTCTTTGGTTAGATACCCGGGTGGGGCAATGTATTGATACTACTATCTTCCAGGTTTACACTTTACAATTATTAGAAATTAAAAGACTTTTTATACACAAATTAATCCTTTAAACAGTTATTACAAAATATAATCACTGGAAGCACTTTTGCCGCCAATTCGTACAAATGTCAAGTCGTGAAAATTAGTGATGTTCCACATAGCGTCTTCATGTAGTGCTGTGCTATATCGATTGAGTAGGTTTTCGGTTTTCTTCCGTCTAACAGCTCGGCCATCCTGCAATCCTTCGGTCCCCGAAGGAGATTGTTCTCGGCCTGCTACGCCAGCACAGCCGCATGGCCCGCCACGCCAGCACAGCCGCATGGCCCGCCACGCCAGCACAGCCGCATGGCCCGCTACGCCAGCACAGCCGCATGGCTTGCTACGCCAGCACAGCCGCATGGCCTGCCACGCCAGCACAGCCGCATGGCCCGCTACGCCAGCACAGCCGCATGGCCCGCCACGCCAGCACAGCCGCATGGCTTGCTACGCCAGCACAGCCGCATGGCCTGCGACGTCAGCACAGCCGCATGGCTTGCTACGCCAGCACAGCCGCATGGCCCGCCACGCCAGCACAGCCGCATGGCTTGCTACGCCAGCACAGCCGCATGGCCTGCGACGTCAGCACAGCCGCATGGCTTGCTACGCCAGCACAGCCGCATGGCCCGCCACGCCAGCACAGCCGCATGGCTTGCTACGCCAGCACAGCCGCATGGCTTGCTACGCCAGCACAGCCGCATGGCTTGCGACGCCAGCACAGCCGCATGGCTTGCTACGCCAGCACAGCCGCATGCTCGCTGCAGGACCGACGATCGACGACCGGCGATCTTCACCATTTTAGGCAGTTGGTTTTAACGCGATAAGGCCCCGAAGGCAAGCGTAAAACAAAGGTTATAAGGCCCCGAAGGCAAAGACTGTGCTGTAAGGCTCCGAAAGCAAGCATGTCAGTTAACGCTGTGTAGGCCCCGTAGGCAAGCGTGATGATCAAGAAACTTGTGTTTTAAGGCTCCGTAAGCAAACACTTGACTAAACGCTTTGTAGGCCCCGTAGGCAAGCGTGATGATCAAGAAACTTGTGTTTTAAGGCTCCGTAAGCAAACACTTGACTAAACGCTTTGTAGGCCCCGTAGGCAAGCGTGATGATCAAGAAACTTGTGTTTTAAGGCTCCGTAAGCAAACACTTGACTAAACGCTTTGTAGGCCCCGTAGGCAAGCGTGATGATCAAGAAACTTGTGTTTTAAGGCTCCGTAAGCAAACACTTGACTAAACGCTTTGTAGGCCCCGTAGGCAAGCGTGATGATCAAGAAACTTGTGTTTTAAGGCTCCGTAAGCAAACACTTGACTAAACGCTTTGTAGGCCCCGTAGGCAAGCGTGATGATCAAGAAACTTGTGTTTTAAGGCTCCGTAAGCAAACACTTGACTAAACGCTTTGTAGGCCCCGTAGGCAAGCGTGATGATCAAGAAACTTGTGTTTTAAGGCTCCGTAAGCAAACACTTGGCTGAACGCTTTGTAGGCCCCGTAGGCAAGCGTGATGATTGCACCAGGCCCCGGAGGCAAGTAGTATAACATTATCAACTTAAGTTTATTATCAACCGACATGAATGGGCCCCAAAGGCAAGCACGATATCATTTCATTGTTTCGGATTATTTCTATATTAAATGTCTTCGTCAGATGACGAATCACATCGAGCATTCCAAACATTTAACTTGTCACGTGCTACAATAGTTTTATAGGCCCTCTTGCCCCTCGCGGCTGATGTCACTTCATAGCGATCATTACGCAGAACGGCAGTGCACAGCTGGTCGTAAAATCTTTCGTTCAACCATTACTAGGCTACCGACCGGAACGGAAAGAGTAAACGTGACCTCAACCCACACAATAGCTTTAAAGGAGATTTGCCCGTCCCTTGACTCACAGTCGTGCCTAGCTGTACTGTAGGCAAATATTTATCCCAGCCTTTTTGCTCTTCGCCCATATGAGCAGTTAACGAACTCAACATAGTGCGGTTTAGGCGCTCAATCTGCCCATTTGCGCGTGGAGTAGCAATGAATTAGCGTGGAGTTCAATACATGTTTATCCCCAACCCACTGCAATAGTCTTTGAATTCACGTCCAGTGAAAGTCGTAACTCTGTCGTTGACTATTCGTGAGGGATACCCAAACACTTGACCTAGCCTATTTAATCAAGTTATGCAGATTCCAGCCAAACGAATTTAGTGAACCCATAACCCATTACCATAACCGCAAAAATATGTCTTGCCCTTACTTTTGCAAAATGGGCCCAAATGGTCGACATGCAAAGTATCAAATGGTATAGCAGTTTTTGAAATAGAATGCAGAAGTCCAGGCTCGTTGCCTGTCGGCTTTTTGGTGAACTGACACCCAATGCAGCTATAAAATATGTATCATTACACGTGTTTCTTTATCTTTGGCTTGTATAGCCACCAGACACTTTTCGACACCCAAATGGCCATTTTCGTCGTGATAGGTCTTCATTATGTGCCATCACCCATTTTTAGGTAGAACAGGTCTATTAGCATTATTTAGTACACGGCACAATAATCCATTCGCCACCTTATAGTCTTTGGATAAGCCATTTTTCTTACGCTTATTAGCGTTTAATTCCAGCTGTAATTTTTTTATATTGGATTGAACTTCTTCATCAGCAATAATTCCCTATATAAGGCGATAAGTCCCTTTTTGACCATGCTAGCCGTAAAGCAGAGCAATCCGTCACAACTCGAAATTTTATTCCAGTTAAGTAAACTTTGAACTTCTGGATACTGAATACGACAGCTAACGCCTCTAACTCAAAGCTGTGGTATTTCACTACAGTAGCTGTGGTTTGCCGACTAGCATAAGCAACAGCCCTCCATTCACCGTTTTGCTGTTGTTGTAACAGCACACCACCTAGACCCAATTTCGAAGCATGTGTGTGGATCTGCGTTTCACAGATTGGACTATAAATCGCTAGAACAGGATCAGAGGTAAGTACATGTTTTAAACTTTCCACAGCTTTAGCCTGTTCAGGCCCCCAGGACCACTCAGACGTCTTCTTGGTTAACATGGTAAGTGGTTTCGCGATAGTCGCAAATCCTTTTATAAATTTACGAAAATAACTCGCCAATCCCAGGAATTGACGAAGCTCGTGAACATTGCTCGGGGTTTTAAAGTAAGCAACAGCCGTCACTTTGTGCGAAGATGGACGTATTTCTCTTTCATGAATCTCATGTCCCAAGTACTTAACAGTGTTGGAAAGGAATGTACACTTATTGCGCTTCAGTTTCACACCGGCAGAATCAATCAACTCCAAAACTTTTCTAAGATTTTTTTAGAAATAGAAACCCAAAAATAACCTGCCTGAAATAAAATGATTTAATTTTTTTTTTTTTTAGACAACTTGAAAAGTCATGTCCCCAGATGATCACATCATCAGTGTACACCTCTGCGCACTCGTGAATAACAGCTCATCATTCGATACTGGAAGTGGCCATCAGGTGTGACAAATCCCGTGTATGGCCTTGACTCTACTGCTATTTTAATCTGATGAGAACCATTGGCTAAGTCCAAGCAACAAAACATAGTCTGATCTATGAGTCTGTCCAATTAATCTTGAATAACTACAAAAGTCTATAAAAGCTTCAGCTGGACTCCCATTGACAAGTACCGTTTAAAAATACTACTTGTTTGAGAGGTCACAACACATAGTCTGTACCTTACGTAACCAACTTGTTTTGTCGCTTTAATATCACAGAATGTAAAATGTTTCTGATATCTTTTCTTATAACAACCAGCTTCGGTAATAACGTTGTCACTCAGTTGACAAGACATGCCTATATCCAACTTGGTGTAATAAAACTCAATTGGAACTTCATTTTCTTTCTTGACTTGGTTTACAAGTTCTCTAATCTGAGACAATTTATTTTTAGTCATTTACTAAAAATAAATTGTCGTGTACTAAAAGTAAAATGCTTTGATCAATTTTTGCTTCCACTCGTCCCAACTAATTTCATATGAAGCTTGTTGCTCGTACTACCCTTAGGCATAACCACTTAATTTTGAAGTACAATTACAGATTAAAGTATGTTCATCCCATCCATGCATTTTAGCTGAACCTTCTAAATTACGAATCCAATGTTCAATGGAAACAGGAGAAGTTTGTGGGTCAAATTGTGGAATAAAATCATTTCGGCCCACATATCGAACAACTGCTGGCCTAGATGTTGAAGCTTCTGATACAGTTCCATCATGGTAATCACTTTTCTTTCTAAGTTCTTTTATTAACCCTTCTAAGGCATCAATACGGCTGTTTTCAGCTTTCACAGTTTAAAACTAAACTTAACGAACAACAAACATAACAAAATAATCACCGAAGATATCCCGTAAGTGACAATATAAGTTTATCAATACGGCTGTCTTTCCCTTTTAGTTCCTTTTTATACTTCTTACTTTTGGAATATCTTACTGACTCATCAGAACTTGAAGACGAAGAACACTGGGACCTATTTCTCTTTTTATGCCGACCCATGTTTAGACCACAATTAGATCAAAACCAATAAATGTAACAGTGACCACACCACCACTAAACCAGAAAACAGTTGTCATTTATGTACACTTTGTACAGTTCACAGTAAAATAATAGAAATTAAGTTCAGTAATTATGAGCAAAATCAGCAAATAATCATTCACTTTCAATCTATTCAGTCCAATATTCACACTTATAATAATGTGTCTTTGATCACTTTGTTATTTACAGTAAAGATTACAAAATAAGAATCTTTATTCTAAAGATAATCCTGAATAGACTGAAATCAAGGTTAAGCATGAAACAATCTCACCAAACATTCAGCCAACAAACGTGCAGACGTGCAGAAGTATGCTTAGAGCACTGACCACCTTCTTTGTGCCAAGAGGGAAGATGAGTTTACTTATTGAAGATCACCAAAATCACTTATAAAGTTTGTTGTGCACAAGGTCAATGAACTTGCTAAACTTAATTAAAAGCATTGAGAAGTCACAAAAGCGTCCAAAGAAGTATTAATTCGGGTTAGTACCGACATGCACTGCACTTTAAGTAAGTGTCCAACACCATTTAAAAGCGTCTTTACCGAAAACACAATTTTTATCAAAGAAGTTGAACAAAACCTCAATCTTTTTTTTTTTTCTTATTTTACTCAACAAAACACTTTGTGGGAGTTTGTAATGTCCCGCTTCTGATTCTATTAGAAATTAAAAGACTTTTTATACACAAATTAATCCTTTAAACAGTTATTACAAAATATAATCACTGGAAGCACTTTTGCCGCCAATTCGTACAAATGTCAAGTCGTGAAAATTAGTGATGTTCCACATAGCGTCTTCATGTAGTGCTGTGCTATATCGATTGAGTAGGTTTTCGGTTTTCTTCCGTCTAACACAATGTAATTTGTGGGTTAAACTGTAAACCAATTAGCTACCTTGTCCTTCGGGTATTACAGGCGTGATGTTATGATGACAACGTTATTAACTTAGGAATACAGAGCAAAAAAAATATTTCTAATTTATGAACTTCAATTTAAGTAGTGTCCACGTATTTAAAAAAATCTTAGGAAGTACTTATTTTTTAAACTTTTATTTTACAAAAATATGTACAAATATCTAACATTATTTTAGCATTAAATATCAAACAAAACCGTATGATTGGTTTTCTGTATGCGGTCAAACGGAAAATGTCTCCTGAGACCAACATCTTTTGATTACTTTAAAAATTCAATTTTGAAAATCCTCAAGGTTAAAAAAAATATAGACCAGACGCACATGTAAATAAAAGTATACATAGTATTTCTTTGAAAGGTTTAGTTACAAAGTAAAAATCAATATGGTTTATAGTAATCTCAGCTTTCGACACTATTTTTAGCTCATAAAACGGTATTAGCTTCATGAAAGAATAAGTAACTATCTATTAATGTAAGTCACCATAAGCTAACATCACGCCTGTATGTCATCGCCGAAGGTATAAAGGGTGTAAAACACCTCCTAACGAATACGAAAGGCACTTGTTCTCCTCGTCATTCTGATCACTTTTTTGTTCCACACTATACCTGGGAACCTTTTAGTTACGGAGATATGGGGGGTCAAAGTTGCAAGATTTTGTCTTTTTTTTTTAAATACCACTTTTTATCGCATTATTTTTACTTAAAATATCTCTACGACCCCCGTACTATTCAATCCATCCATCCGCACAATGTTTTGAGTGCGTTACCGTGCGTTATTTATAACCTCAAAAGAAAAAGTTACATTGAATTATACCACAAAACATGATTTATAACCTCAAAAGAAAAAGTGGTTTCCCAGCAATATTTTTTGCGTAAAGTTACTTAGTTTGATGTACAGAATGGTTGGTTAACGGCTTTGTGATGAGGTGAAATACACCCTGTATACTGAGGTGTACGGTCAAACAAGCTATTTGGTTTACACTTTACAATGTAATTTGTGGGTCAAACTGTAAACCAATTAGCTTGTTCGACCGTACCTAACAGTCTACCCACATTTTTGCTAGTTATGTTTAAGTCCCATAGGGACTGATGAACTCGTGGCTAAATCATATCAGCCGCTCGGGTCGATCTTTAGGTTAAGCCAAGCATGGCTTAACCAAGCGCCTAGGTTGGTCTGTAGATGGGTGACCCTCCTTACATACCGAGTTTCCTCCATGCCTCGGAAAGCACGTTAAGCTGTCGGTCCCGGCTGTCATTTGTCCATCTTTGACAGTCGTTACAGGTAGTCAGTGGCCCAAAAAGTCTGACACCAGTCTTACCAAGTGGTATCGTATTTCCCAGTATTAACTGGGTTGTGGAGGTCAGATAGGCAGTCGATCCATATACAATACTCGTATTCAGCTGCATCCGGTTTTACTGGAAGCCGACCCCAACATAGTTGGGAAAAGGCTAGGCAGATGATGATGATGATGTTTAAGTCCCATAGGGGTGAGGCCTATTGTCATCAACCGGGCACAAATCCAGACTCCGTCTCTACTGAGAAATTCCTGATCGAAAAATCCAATAACATTTTGTCCGATCCTGTAATCTTACCCAGGAAGCACAGCAGTCGCGAGTAAACTCCCCATACCATACCACCATATCAGTTTAGAATTGGTCTTCATCACTACTCTGCTAGACATAATGTTCTCCAATCGCATGTCATGATGTCAGTATCAAAAAATTGCAAATCTATTTGATTGGTCAGTTAGAGTATTGAAAAATAATGGACACGTATTTTTTGTTATTGTAAATCAGTGAATTTTGACAAAGGTAAAACTCGCATTAAAACTCGGGAGTGGGGTCTGGTGACGTCAGAACTCGCTAAAAATTATACCAAGGCGTGACGTATTGAAAATTTTAAAAGCGTTGTATCTTTGTCAATTTTGGTTTATAGCACAAGAGAAAAAATACGGGGCAAATATTTGTTGATAATCTAACTGGCGCACTATTTGTTTAAGGTCCATGTTCACCAAAAAGATGACGGACGATTATCTAAAAACAGCTGTTTAAAACACATTTTTGTATGGGAACATGTCACATTGACAGCTGTTTTTAGATAATCAGACTGTTATCTTCTTGGTGAACATGGACCTTAGACGTCTACCCTATTCAACTCGATCCTCGGATCAAGCTGCTACCACCCTGCCAAGATCATTGCTCCATGTACCTAGCTTGATACCTGAAATTCTTCAAAACAAAGTAGAAAACTAATCCGCCACGTATTACGTTGCATTTAATTTACTTGAAAACTTTAATGAAATCCTAGGGAGTCGTGAAAAGAGGCTAGATTTAATGAAAGTATAAGTTTTACAAGAAACTTTTACTTGATTATACCCTCTCTATGCATGTTATTGCATTTCTGCTGGGATTGGGGTCTTTAAACTTTGCTTTTAGCAGCAGTTCATTCTGTTTAGTGGCTGTTTTGATGGTAGATTGAATTTAAGAAACATGATATTTGGTTTCATATTATAAATAAGTAGCCTTGTCTTTCTAAAAATGAGTATCCTTTGGTTAGTGTCCATGGAGTTTCTTGCCTATTCTTCTCCAAAGAGATCAACGCTTTGGGATGGGCCACTACAGTTCTTTCATAAGTTAATATGCTTTGTGACAGGGACTGTAGTTTTATCCTTTTGTTTTTAACTTTCAAAAGTGCCTAAACCGGTCTAATTGAAATAAATTCGCATAGGAGGAGAGGGTTATAGATGTAGCTCAGTGGTTGAACCATTTGAGAAGTTATCAATAATAATTTATTATATAACAAGGCTATTTTATATTGCTATTTTGGTATACAATAAAATTTTGGTCTATGTAATATCTGGTAGAGAATCCATAAATTGGCATTCAACATTTTTTTCAGACTTACATAACAAAAAACCATCTGAAAACTGTTAACATCAAAAAAATCCACGCCACATTTCCGATTAATTATCATAGCCAGGCACACGCTGAAACGTAGTCAATAACAGCAAAAAATACCGATGCATATACCGGTACTTCAATATGAAATACCGATCGGTTTCGTGCCAACATTACCGTTCCGTTTTTGAATTCCATTGGAATCTCACCTCAGGATTATTGCGGCATTTTTCCTCCTTGGCATCCTATTATGTTGTCCCGGATCGGATGCCAGTGACATTATTAAGATCTCGCGGTTGGAGGAAGAATGAACGGTATGAGGGACAGTTAGGACTCAGCTCATTTATATGCACGGGTATAAGGACTGGACTATTCGCATATTGATGAGATGGATTAATGTTGGAGAGTTTCGGGTGCATGCCGAGGTAGTTTGTGATTGGTTTGCGGATTTGTTTGAATTTAGTGGATCATGGTGGTGCATTTTCAGCCGGCAATGAGTAATCGTCACAGAGTTCTTTTCTGATTAATTTTGATGTGGCATTCCAGATACACTGGACAGCAAATAAACCGAGGGACCGTTTGAGAAAATCGAATCAGAGTTCCTAGGTAGCGGGTGGCTCGGTTTATTTGCTGACCAGTGTAGTTAATTTGTTTCTCTGGGGCTTCGTCGAGCTTCATTGTTCCGGCGGTTTTCTGGTGGTCGACACTGTTGATTCTGGCTTTCAGGAGTTACAGTGGTTTGGGAATAGTGTGGCGGGCTTGTATTCAAGGAAACATGTGTAAATGCATATCTACAAAAAAATGAAAGTTTTCAGACGATTTCATATTTATGTAACATTTTTATTTATGTGATATCACATTTTCGCATAGATGATTCTTATTTTCTTTTTCAGATAACAAATCTACGAAAGGCTCGGTGGTAACTCTATCATGTTATAAGAGTAAGTTATTATTTATGTTAATTAAAACTTATTACATCAGAACCCGTTTACACCACAACTCACAAAATCCGTTTAAGTTTGAAGCACCAGTGCAGCTGTGAAATTGAAAATTTCTTGCGTTTTTGAAGTAAAAACTTTTTTAGGCGCGTTGAGCACATTTTGGGTCTACAAAAATCATGAAACTCACGTGACCGTCACGTACGCATCGTAGCACTTGTAGCCGATCCGCTACAGCGTAGTACCACTAAGGCGTGCGCGGGGCACAACCCGTAGCAGTGCTACGTAGGAACTTTATTTTTCACTACCATCGGCAGTCCCAAAACCTGCCCCGATTTTTTTTCAACCAGTGTCAAGTTGTTTATTGATTAAAAAATCAACAACAACTTCAAAAAAACCCTCTAAGTTCTGATATTCCCAATAAATGACTTTTTCATGAAAAAAATATTCAAGTCACTTTACGCTGGCGCTTCCCACTTAACGCTAAACTTATTTAAAGCATTTATCATATTCAAATGTTGGACGAAAATGGAACGATGTTTACATACACTAAAGAGAAAGACCTATTTCAACTACGATTAAGTGCCCGTTTTACTTGGCAGGTAATTTGATACAAGTTTTGTTCCATTTCGGAATTTATTTGATGAGTAGTGCAGCTATTCGGACTGCATCGTGAAACAGGCCCGAAGCGTTAAATATGTTTTAGTGGTCTATAGTGTAACCGGATCTAAGATAATGATTGAAGTCGCTTTTTATTTATTTACGGTTTTCATTTCAGAGGAGCCTAAAGTACAAATAGAGGAAGAATTCTTTAGTGAAAATTCGAAAAAGCTCCGAACGAATAGTATTAAACCAGGTACCTACCAATTTACCTTTTTCATTTTTACACTGACTTGCAATCTATACATATACAATCCTTCATCTACCTTTCACCCTAATTTTAAAGACAGTAAAATATATCGTTGTGATTTTGAGATTTTCAGGGACAATGACCCAACGACTCGAATGGCGTAGTGGTAGTGAAGCTGCCTTACGTTCTTAGGGTCCTGGGTTCGAATCCCGGTTGGAGCAAATCTTTGTGTGATGAGCATGGACATTTGTTTCCGAGTCATGGATGTTTATAAGTATAATAACTATTATAAGTATGTATTTACAAACAAATAAGTATATATGTAGTATATCAACTATCTAGTGTCCACGACACAAGCTTTGCTTAGTGTGGCGCAAGGTGGCGCTGTGTGTTAATGTCCAGCGATATTTATTTATTTATTTTATTTAATCCTTATTGCAATCTTAATAAAATCAGTTAGACTTTGTCAGAGATATAAAAGAATATTGAAAGGACTGTAATATTCCTTGCTATACTTTTTTTGAGTTACACATACCGGCAAAATTGGGGACCAAAAATAAAAGTGACTTTTATTTAAAAGTTATGGAATCAGTCAGTAGAACGTTGGGTGTAAGTAGCCGTAATCCACTGTAATGAGAGACGATACAGACAGACAGGATATTACCTGCGCAGGCGAGGGCATGACAAATATCGTGCAAGCAGTGCCGTAGACGACATTTTTTAAGGGCGCAAACTTTAAGACATCGTCGTCAAACGACTGTTCAGACACGAAATGTTTTGTAAAAAGTGCGTAACGAACAGTGAGTTTTTCTATACATAAAGTCTGACAACCCCACGTTCTGTTGTTTACTTTTATAAAATAAACAAAGCGGATTTGAAACAATAAAATAAATAAGTATTCAATCTCAAAAAATCGTTCACTTTTTCACGATTCTCTAATTTTACCGGTGTGTGTATAAAAACCTTCTACATGAAATACCTGTACAGTCATAACTTATGTCAGAGGAAGGCGATGGGCGGGAGACCTGGGGCACCGGCGCTGACTTTTTGCTGTCCATCATCGGATTTGCCGTCGACCTTGCGAATGTGTGGCGCTTCCCTTATCTCTGCTACAGAAATGGCGGCGGTAAGTTGGGATATTTTTATTTTTTTTCTATTTTGTGCCAGTAAAGGCAATTTTTATTTTGTATGCCAGTCTTTAACTGTTGAAAGCTAAATAGGTTTGCTTATAAACTTACTTATAGTTTTGGAAAAATGTTATCACATTAATATTTCTACCTATTTTCGAAATAATTGTAATGATTTCAATGGACTTACATAATATTTATAAGTCAATCCTGATTAATTTTAAAGCTATTCCTACTATAATACTTTTTCTAGATACCAAGAAAGTTGGATTATTTTGACTAGCGCAGTACTACGTCATAAGCTAATTTGTGTATTTTGTTTTTCTTTGTTTTTTTTCTAAATGTCGAAATGACCACCTTTTTTCCAAAGGTGTCGGAAACGTTTTTGTCGTTACAAAAATATGTTGTCAAGATTTAAAGTCATCGAAAACGTGATGATGACTTTTATTGAGATTTTTTTCCATTATTAACCTCCAGGTTCTAACATTATACTCTATATTTTTCACTGCCATTACTATGCTCCTGAAAAATATCACAAAGGTCAAGCATGATAAGGTGCATTATTAATCGTATTAGCTGTAAGCTCATCAGTATTGCACGTGTCAGTTTAAAACATTAACTGACTTAATAATTTTACCGCTCTAGAGGTAGTGGTTAAGTTAAAATGAAGCTGGATATTTCTTCTTAGGTTGTGTGAAATATTAGGAACTATAAAATCATATGTTTTTTCAGGAGCTCGTGGCAAAATAATAACAGCCGCTCGGGTCGATCTTTAGGTTAAGCCGTGCTTGCCTAGGTTGGTCTGTGGATGGGTGACCTACTCATACATACCCAGTTTCCTCCGTGCCTCGGAAAGCACGTTAAGCAGTTGGTCCTGGCTGTCATTTGTCCATCTATGGCAGTCGCTACAGGTAGACAGTGGCCCAAAAAAGTCTGACAACCAGTCTTACCAAATGGTATTACCCAGTATTAACTGGATTGTGGAGCTTAGATAGGCGGTCGCTCCATATAAAATACTGGTATTCAGTTGCAACCGGTTAGACCGGAAGCCGACCCCAACATAGTTGGGAAAAGGCTTGGCAGGTGACGAAAATCATATGTGTTTTATTTCAAGTCCCAAAAAAACACTTTTTCACTTCTCATGCTCTAAAAGTACGCCGTTGTAGCCCTACAAAGCGGGATTAAAGTGACCGTTTATTCCCTAGGGAGTAAAAAGTAATTTAAAAATGGAACGATCTTTTACTCTGAAACATGGTCACATAAGAGTAACTTGTCAAAGGTTTTATTTAAATTTCGAATTGGCATGCAAATAGAAACCGGTTTATTGAAAAAAAAAACAAATGAACTCTTCAACGCGACAAAAATGTATGGTTGTTTGTGTGCTTCGTTGATTTTGAAAAGCAATGCCTCTGTTGCTATATAGCCGCTGCAGTAATGTAGGTACTAATTATCTGTGGAATGTGAATCATCTTCATTGCGAAAATGTTGAGAGTTTGTGTTGTGTTTTCAATGGTTAATCTGTGACTGACCTGATAGAAGAAAAAACTGACCACTCAGTTCAGAATTTTTGTCGAGTGTAAATTTGTTCAGTTGACTATTTTTCTCGCACTCGAAGTGAAAAGTACAGTTTGCACCTCGAGACTAAACGCCAATATAATATACCTTCGCTTTCATTGCCTAAACCATCTCGGGTATATAATGGCTTCGTTTAGTCCCTCGTTATAAAATATACTATTTTATACGGGAATAATTTTTATTCAGTGAGCAAACCTTGACAAACTAAACTTAAATGAGTTTCAATGAACAAATATATTTTGGTTTTGAAAAATGTTAGGACAAAAAAATAAAGTTATCGTTAACGAAAGATCTTTACTTTGAAATTGTTTATGGGCTTTTTCGTTTTTGGGGCAGGCGTAGGTATTTAAGTGGGTTACAATTTAAATTTTTCCTTCATACTTTTATGGATTTTGGACCTAACCTTAGGATTTAGGGTCCTGAAATGACCGACATAAAAAGTGTTGAAATAATAATGGAAATGTGTTCTATTACTGATACTGAAACCCTTAAAGTTTTTTCCGCACTGGTTAAAAAATATTCCAGTATTCTCAGGAAGACACATCGTCATAAGTTCTTAAATTCTCATCTCTTTAACGTTGACTTTCTTTATACGAAAAGCTCTATACGACATTCCATGTCACTGGGTTTATGATTTTCAATGCTTGCCTCTTGGATAATAATAGATATGAATATGTCACCGTAAAATTGTCAAGCACGTTATATTACAATATAACGTGTTTTTCTCGCGATATTGTAATGTCTCGAATTATTGTCAACTGAACATACGGAAGTATCTCTGCCCCCATAATCAGGACTTGGGGCACCCCCCCGTTAGGTTAGTTAGGTTCCTTTAAACCCTGCACTCGGAAATAGGGGCTCCGTCGACTACGCTTTTTAGGGGGAATATAAAGTGTTTTAAGGTTATGTTATATTCATCGGTATTTCTCAAGAATAGTGCATTATCTTTTCATGAGAGTTGTACCACTGGGCAAGGGGGCCCCTCCTTTCCTCTACACCGCGTAAGTTGACTACCATCGCATGCATTTCACGAAAAATAATGCGTTTTGTTGTAAGCAGTATGTTCATTTGACAATAATTCGAGACTTTACAATATCGCTAGAGATATTACAATATAACGTATTTGACAATTTTACGGTGACAAATATATGATATGAATTATGCGGATCATATCGGCTGTGGAACTTAGGGTCGGTAGCTTAGTCGTATCATTATCTGCCTAGCCTTATGTTGGGATCAGCTTTCAGCTGAATACCAGTACTTTACATGGAGCGACTGCCTATCTGACCGCCACAACCCTGTTAATACTGAGTAACACGATATCACCTGGTAATACTGGTTGTCCGACTTTTTTAGGCCACTGACTACCGGTAGCTTAGTAGTATACTCGGTGGAAACGGTAAACGGGGCAGTAAGGGGAGCTACCTTAACCTTTGCAGCTACACGAAAATGGTCTTAAGAAACTATCCATGATTTTTTGTAAAATTTTGATCCCCATTCACAGATTTAAAAAAAATGTACAGTTAGTAAGAAAATTGCCATTTTACACAAAACATTTTTTTATGCCTATTGATCCTGTTTCTGCAACTGATCAAAAAGTTCAACTAGACAAAAAATATTTTTGGTTCAAACTTTGCAATTACTAACTTTTTTAGTACTCCGGCCTGGGTTGGTCCAATAGAAATATTGATCAATATTAGAAACAGGATCAATTTGACATTAAACAAATGTTTTGAATAAAAAAGCAGTTTTCTTGCTAACTGTACATTTTTTTAAATCTGTAATTCGGAATCAAAATTTCACGAAAAACTACATAAAGTCTCCTAAAACCATTTTTGTGTAGCTGCAACGGTTAAGGTAGTCCCCCTTACTGCCCTGCTGTAAGTATTTTTTTTGCAATTTCTGACTTTTTGAGTACTCCAACCTGGGTTGATCTGAAAGAACTAGATCAAGATCTGAAACAGGATCGATTGTTATCAAAAAAATGTTTTGTGTAAAATGGCAATTTTCTTGCTAATTGTACATTTTTTTAGTCTGTGAATGGGGATCAAAATTTTACGAAAAATCATGGATAGTTTTCTAAGACCATTTTCATGTAGCTGCAACGGTTAAGGTAGCTCCCCTTACTACCTCGCTTACCGTTTCCACCCTGTATACTATTGTTATTGGTACTGTCGTACACTATTTAATTTTGACACCCGTTACAAGAACTGTCAGTAGACTGAAAGTATGACAACCACTCTTACCAATGGGTATCGTTTTACCCAGTACTAACTGGGTTGAGGAGGTCAGATAGGCAGTCGCTCCATGTACAATTCAGGTATTTAGCTACATCCAGTTAGACTGGAAGCCGACACCAACATAGTTGGGAAAAAGCGATGTAGGTGATGATTATGGCACCTCATATCATCACATCGCTTGTGAAACATCAGAGCCTGTAGTGTAGTACTCGTAGTACAAATTGTTATTTTTTGTTTAGACTGCCTCGCCTCGCGAGTGTTTTTTTTTTCGGATGCGAAATTATCAAAAGACTTCTCCCACTCTGATCGGAGTAGCAGGGAGTGCCAGACTTTTACTGACTAAACCCATCCATGTTCCTTCCTCACCCTTTACGTTCCGGGGCCGCGGTATCTCTTTTGAACAGTACCGCAGCCCCTAGCTTAAGGCCCTGGGTTCGATTCCCGAGTAGGGTAAAGTGTAATAGGCTCGCTCCCTATTACATATATGGGACTTGAACATAACTGGCGTAATGTGGGTGTACTATTGCGTACACCACTGCTTACCCTATCAGGGGTTATAGGCGTGATGTTATGTTGTTTTTAATATTCCGGGTTGCCAAGTACTAAGAAGTTATCTCTTATAAATCTGACTCTAAGAATTAAACCACCACTTCAACATTGAGAGAGAAGGATTTATAGTTTCTTTAGGAAACTCAATTAACAGCGAGATTGTTTGTGTTGTTGCCGATTATTGTAAACGATAGCTTTAAGTTTACACATTATTTATTTACGACTTGGATTTCAAACGATTTTTCAGACTAAATCTCAAGACTTTTCAGATTAATTTCATTGGAAATTGTTCTTTTTCTTCAAGTAATTTATTTGAGACATTTGAAAATTAGAGTGTGATTGATGCAATGCAAACAAAAATACTTACAAAAATCAAAATCAAATTATTGGAAATGATCAAACGTTAGTTTCGTAGACAAACGCTACGCGGTTGTAGCAAACGCTACGCCGTAGCATTGCGTGTAGCACAGCGCTACGCAGGGTGTAGCGAGAAGACGGTGCAGCGACAATGCAACAACGAACGGGACGACTGACTACTATTTACTGAATTTACTATTTTATGAGTTCGGTTTTTTTTTCCATCCTTTCTAGCTTAGCCTTTTTTTTTTGGGATGGGAAATCATCAAATGACTTCTCCCACTCTGGGCGGAGCGGGAGGGAGTGTTAGACTCTTACTGACTAAAACCCATCCATGTTCCTTCCTCGCCCTTTATGTTCCGGGGCCGCGGTATCTCTTTCGAACAGGCCCGCAACCCCGGCAGTTCTAGCTAAGCCTTAGGGCTTATCCAAAATGGTGAATCTGAGGACATAGTACGAACACGCGACGTATAGCGAATATAAATTCAATAGTTTTTGTTTACCCCACCGTAGTTTGTTTCACCTATCAATTTTAGTCGTCCGTACTCGTTACGTTTGCACTGCGAGCTCGTAACAGTTCCGCAGAGAGCACACCCCCAGCGTGGTACAAAAACGTCGCGTTAAAAAAAACGCCGATGCGAACGTGGACTAAGTGCGCGGCCTCGGTGAGAGCGGGTCAGGGCTACGGGGCGTGCAGCAGGCTCTTTCTAATAGAGATGTCCCAATCGGACCGAGGAGCGTGCAGTTCATTGCTCAAGCGATGAGCGTGTAAAACAAACTGGTGAACGATAGTATTTTTGAGCAATACTTCACTACGGTGGCGGTGGGGCCAATGGGAACGATTTTTAATTATTTTATCAATTACCACTGCCTCACTAGTGCGAAGGGCACAACGGGATTTTATTTCAATCAATACTAATATTATAAAGCAGAAGAGTTTGTTTGTTTGTTTGTTTGTTTGTCTGTTTGTTTGGTTGAAAGCGCTAATCTCAGGAACTACTGGTTCAAATTTAAAAATTCTTTTTGTGTTGGATAGTCCATTTATTGAGAAAGGTTATATTATATATATAAAACATCACGCTACGACCATGAGGAGCGGAGCAGGAATGAAAAATGTTGCAAAAACGGGGATATTTTTTCCTTTCGTTTTTCTCTCTTATGTGACGCAGACGAAGTTGCGTGGGTCAGCTAGTTATTCTATAAATTCTCCCTGGCCCTTTCAATGGAGCCACGGGTGGTGGGGCCACCGAGAATACACCAAAAAGACTCGGCCGCTGCCCGATCGCTCTTCTGCGCATTTTCATTGCAGTTTCTTACAAGTCTGAAGCGATTTACACGCTGACCGATCCGCTACCCGCTCACTTTGCCACCTGGGTCACCCACTAAGGAATGTTTTAGCAAACCACTGAGAAGTATCTCTGTATTAGGAGCGTTCCTGATCCCGTACACGCTGATGCTGGTGTTCGGAGCCGTGCCTCTATTCTACATGGAGCTGATCCTCGGGCAATACAACCGGCAAGGACCCATCACCTTGTGGAAGATATGTCCGCTGTTCAAAGGTATTTATGACTTTACTACTTATTTTTGAGGTGTGGCCAAACCGGAGGGTCCGAGATGTGGAGTTATTGCGGAAACCGGACTATAGACACCGGACAGATATTTCTTTACCTACTTTTTTTTGTTAAAATCTAATATCCACATTCCACATTGCGGTCTTGTTTGGCTGCACCACCGTAAAACTCGTATTTTTTTTAAGTAATAATCGTTTACATAATACATTTTGGAACTGGCTTAAATCTTCCACTTTTTGACCAAAATGAGCGACTTCTTCAACAAGACAATTCACAAGTATTGAAAAATTGGGCGATAATAATCAAAAAGTTTTCTACCTAATACCTAATTTAAGATCGATTTTCGGAAACTTTGGAATTATAATGTTTGTGAAATCTACTGCGATTACGACAAAGTTTGTTTCATGTAATTATTAATTCATTGTCCATTTACGTTTTCCATTCCCACCAAACGTGTCAAATTTCACACAAAACGTGTATTTATTGAATTTGAACCAAACGTGAGTATTATCGGTAAATGTTTATCGAATGACTACATACAAAATGTGAGTTATTATTGCCGTGAGTTGACACAACCGCTCCTATAAGTACAGTCACAAGCATTTTGGAAGCCTATTGAGTATCTTACAACTGGGAAAAGGCCTGAGAGAGACAACGTAACTACAAAATGTAGTCAAGAATCATTTTGGCCCTCAGAATTGAACTACGAGTATTACACAATAGATACTTGGATTGTTTTGGAATCGTGTAACTACTGTTTCAATTCTTAACTTCGCTTCGAGCAAACCTGAGTTATTATCTGTATCAGAAGAGCCCGTTGCCCAGCAGTGGGACAATAACAGTCAGATATAAAGTGCGCACATATTGATGTTGGTGATAGTACTAGTCCTCTCTTGTTTCAGGTGTCGGATTCTGCGCGGTCATGGTGGCTTTCTACGTGTCCTTTTATTACAACGTCATCATTGGTAATTATGTCCAGTGTTTATCTGTTTATTTGACGTGTGTATTTGTGTTTAATTAACGTTCTCAAATATAACGTATTCAGTAGCTTTATGATCGAAAATATGCCAGAATTAGTAGTGTTGAGGTAATCAATTTTGTGAAAAGCATAGAAGGAATCTGTGTCAATTGTATCAAATGTGTATTGACATTTCTCAAATAGTACGTAATTAAAAAAAAAATAACAATCCTTTTTTTTTGGGCCGATGTGTAAAAGAAGCAGAGACATTTTACAATACCAATTTTTTTTATAAAATTCTTCATGGCGCCGTTTGAGGGCCGTCAAATTGATTACCTAAGGCCTGAATTCCTACCACAGATATGTCGGTCGCGTACGGTCGGTGGCGTATGTCAGCGAGAAATATTATAATTTAACTAGCCGATGCCCGCGGCTTTACCCTCGTAAAATTCTATACTAACCTAACTACACTATATACTAACCTTCCTCTTGAATCACTCTATCTATTAAAAAAAACCCTTATCAAAATCCGTTGCGTAGTTTTAAAGATCTAAGCATACATAGGGACAAACAGACGCGGCGAGACTTTGTTTTATAATATGTAGTGATAGTGATACGGCTAACTTTTGCGGCGCGTGGCAACTTACGTGCCGCTGAAATCAGCGTCACATAATGGTGCTATAATATACAACACATTGAATATTCGTACGCGCGACCGACGTATGCGACCGACATCAGCGTAAGAGGAATTCGGTCCTAAGTGATCATTGCAAGCGATAAATAAATCCTCATTTGAAAATTAACAAGATGGTATTCAACGACCTTAACCACTGCATATCATGTTGTTAACGTATTTATCAGTACCCGAGCTCATATTACAACATTCGGTGTTGGAACTCATCTAAATGTTAGAGGCATGCCAGAACTGACGCGTTATGCCTGTCATTAATATTTACACCTACTCAGACTCACCTAGCCGTGTCAGGGTTATTGGTGTTGGTGCAAATTAAGAGCTCTGCTAGTAGGCATATGGTTTAATGTTAAAATTAACTAGTGGGTGAATTAGACAAGATTAGACTAGATTTTATATGCCGTACGACTGTACGCCATAATAAATAAAAACCACTCTCACATACAGGTTGTGTGGTTACTGGGTGCATTTTTTTAAATGGATGATGCTAGACCTATTTTGCAATAACTTTGACCCAATAACATGGGGTCCAAACTCGGTGACGACCCGATTGGCGTAGTGGTAGTGACGCTGCCTTACGTTCTTAGGGTCCTGGGTTGGAATCCCGGTAGGAGTAAATGTTTGTGTGATTAGCACGGACATTTGTTTCCGAGTCATGGATGTTTATATGTTTATTAAGTGTGTATTTACAAACAAAAAAAAGTGTCAACTATCTGGTGTCCACGACACAAGCTTTGCTTAGTGTGGCACTAGGTGGCGCTGTGTGTTAATGTCCAGCGATATTTTTATATATTTTATAAACTGGGTTGTTTTGGAGAAATATGTAGAACATTGATTGAGCATAAATCATGAAAAAGTCATTCAACATGTTTGTTTTGTTGATTTATACGCGATTATAACTCTGTAAAGCCATATTACTTACGGTCCCGGCACTTTTTAAGCAACATACAACCTGATACTGGCCTGCAAATCGCAAAAAACGTAAGATAATTTGAATTTCGCGGACTACTGTGTAGCTTTCACCTCTAAATTTGTGTAACTAGTACGCGCGGCGACTAATCAAGATATACAACACTATCATTTTCATTTTCATTTTCAAATATCTTTATTTACCATGAAATAACAATAACAAAAATGCACTTACCCTAAGCTACATTAACACACTAAGATTAAAACACTTTATTAGGCTAGCATTTCGCCTTTCAAAGCTTATAAAAGATAGGTAGTTTAAGCTGGTAATAACATAATATTAACACACAGTAATACGGGTATTTAATAACAAAAGTGTAAATAATTTAGTTAATTATAATTTACTGCTTGCATGTAGGTAAGTCGAGAATAGAGATATACAACACTAGTTTATGCGTTCATTGTACTGAAAATTAGTACAAAGGCCGGATTTTTTGGATTTTAACTTTGATACCTCATACCTCGGAAACGTGACACTTTAGAACGTTTTATTTCGTATAGAACTTGTGTGACCGATCAAGTCAAAGATATGCTGATGATTCCATCAGTCAATGGACTTTAACTTTGGTGGCCCATATCTCGGAAACGTGTCACTTTAGAACATTTTACCCAATGCAAAACTTGTTTATATTGATACCAGCAATCGATTAATACAGGGTGTAAACCACCTCATCACAAAGCCGTTAACCAAGCATTCTGTACTGCACTAAGTAACTTTACGTAAAAATTATTGCTGGGAAACAACTTTTTTTTTGAGATTATAAATCATGGTTTGTGGTAGAACTCAATGTAACGCACTTAAAACATTGTACTGGTAGATGGATTGAAAAGTACGGGGGTCGTGGAGGTGGTAAAAGTCAAAATCTTACAAAAAAATCTTGTATTTTTAAAAAAACTTGTAAAAAAAAGTTGTAAGTTTGACTCCCCATATCTCCGTAACTAGAAGGTTCCCAGGTATGGTGTAGAACAAAATAAATATCGCAATGATGGGGAGAACAAATGTCTTTCGGCTTCGTGAAGAGGTGTTTTACACCCTTTATAAGTATTATGCGTGGCCGCTACTTTGAAAAATAAAAACAAAATGGCGGAAAAAAATCCGGCCAAAAAGTTCAAACCCCTTTTTACATGAACCCTTGTTATACTGGAAATGTGTAGCTTGGTGTGTTGCCGCGTGTACGGTTTACGAAAATCCACCGTAATCCAACTATGTTCTCTTCCTCCTTAGGCTGGGCACTCTACTTCCTCATCTCATCAGCGCGTTCGGAGCTCCCCTGGGTGCACTGCGACAACGCCTGGAACACGGCGCAGTGCTGGGACTCCAGCCGAGAACACAACGGAACCAGCAACAGGACTGATGTGCGGTACCAAGGACCTCTGTCGCACTTCACACCAGCTTCCGAGTTCTTTCAGTGAGTTTAGTCAAACTCAAACTCAAGTCATTTATTTCAATTTGGCCAAAAAAAAAAACCGAAGCTACAGTCACAGACAAGGCATAATAACTTGAGAAAGTACTGTAGTTGCCCATTCCCTGGCGTAGATCTCTATGGAGAAGAACTGGTAAGAAACTCCATGGACACTCTTTTCAATCAGCTAGTCGAGTATTTGTTGTGTGTATTAGGAATGGGTTTTTTGATAAGCGTCTCGACCCAGGAAGAAAGTAAGGCACGCGCGTGTCCTTTAACGCTAATCGCATCAACCGTGGCCGTGAGCGAAGCCTAACTGACTGAGTGGTACAATTATGAAACTCAGCCCAGCAAACAAACGAATTTCTACAAAATGGTGTCTGTTGATCTAACCCGCAGTCAGGGTTACCTTCATAATATCGACAGTAGCTACATTGTTGGTCGCTGTATCGACAACATTCCATTGACGAGTTAAAGAATCAACAGTAGACTAAATCGACGGTACGCTACATCGACAGTACACCATATCGATAAGACGTTGCATCGACTGTACACCATATCGATGATAAAAGTGAAGGTACTCAGTAGTAGTCTCTGGTAGGTACTCAGTAGGGAATACCGTTGCGGAAAGTTCAGGTCTAAATACAAATCGTAAGGTCTAAATTCTTTTAATCCACATCTGCCTACTCAAGCTAAATGCGAATGAAATCATTGCTTGTCCGCGACTTAAGTAGAAGTGTTACAAAGTGTCAATCATCGTCCGATATTTCCTGTATATCAGTAAGGCATCCGCCTCATACAAAAGGTCCAATCAGAGCTTCCGGAAATGGACCCTTTTCAAGGCTGGATGTAACGTAATTCGTCTACTGCGTCTTCGAATAGAAAGGTTAATGTTGGTCATATATCTTTGATGTACGTATTTTTAGGTTAGCATTTGAGTACCTGGCCTATTTTGATTTGATTCTCAAATATGTAAAAGAAGAAAACCTTTAAAAGTTGTTAATAAATTCGTCCACATCACTGTCAATAGGAAAAGTGCCCAGAAGGCTGGCAGCATTGCCATGTTGGATGGTAATGCTGATTCTGTGGCCAAAAAAAGATAGGGTAAACAAGGGACTGACAACCTAGATACATAATCATTCTCCTTTTCAGCGCATTGATCCTTATAACAATTAATTTGGAATCGACGCAGCACTTTTTCTCCTTCCATACTTCTAGCACAAACGTAGAGGCGGCGGGACAGGCTATTCGATATCACATTTTCTTTGAAGTCCTGCCAAAAGGTCTAAGAATTATTTTGTTTTTAGCCGTGCGGTCCTCGAAATGCAACATTCAGAGGGTCTGAACGATCTCGGCTTCCCGAAATGGCAACTGGCGATCTGCTTGGGCATAGTCTATGTCACTCTGTACCTGTCACTCTTTAAAGGAGTCAAGAGCTCTGGTAAGTCTTTATTTAATATTTTATTTTTATCTGTCTTACGTCTTCTTTCTTCTTCTTGAAATAAAGATCAGAACAGTCGTTAAAAGTCAGACGTTGTTTTGTTTAGAATATAATTAATTAAATGCCTTCCTCGATTGTAGTGATCGCAGTTGCGGTTGCTGAATGTGAGGTCCTGGATTTGGTTCTCAGTTCGCGCAAAGTACTATTGAGTTTTTCCTTCAGATATTTCTCAGTACCAGCCGCGGAGTTTGGATTTTTGCCACGCTGATGGCATTAGGCTCGACCCTTATTATATGGTACATAAATATAACTGGCGAAATATGCGTGTACTTGTGCCTAACCCTTCGGCAATAAGAAACGTTGTGTTATATTATAATTAAACATACTTAAGGCAGAGACAGTTCACCGCATGGCTTTTAATCGAAAGATCTTCTAATCGTCTTCGAACACATCACAATAAGGCTTTACCTGTACAGTCACGTCTAATAATATGTATACACTTTCCTTAACATTATAGCTATTTTCGCGAGAAATAACGATTGTAACTAGGAAATTGGATCTTTTTTTTTCATAAAAATATGAATTCCAGAATACTATGTACGTAATAACATTAAATTTTAATCAGTACATTAGGAGAAACACAATTTAAAAAATTCTTAAGTGTTTACATAATAATAGACGTGACTGTACAACGCAATTTTGATATAGCATCCGTATCCGTAAATCATCTAAATTGCGTTGCTCATGTAAATTGTGCGAGGGATCGGAGACTAGGCTCGAGCAACCGTTCGTTCTCCGGGCACGAGACATAATCTGGAAAGGAAACCAAACGATGGGACAGTTCGCGGTGTAGTTCAGAAGTCTGTGATATTTATAGATAATAACATGGTCATATAAAACCTGTAACTTCTTATATCGTTTGGGATCGACAACGACTCGACAGGTCAACATTTGATATTGTTTGTTGCAGGCAAAGTTGTATGGTTAACGGCCACCATGCCATACGTGGTGCTCTCCATCCTGTTGGCCAGAGGTCTACTGCTGCCTGGGGCCACCAGGGGCATCGCGTATTACCTGCAGCCGGAGCTCACGAGGCTGAAGGATACACAAGTTCGTTACAATTTTATTTGTCGCGATGTAATACTTACTTTTCATAATCAAAAGAATTAAAAGACTGCTGTTTTTTGTTCATTGAAAAATGAGTTTTATCTGTCTATGGTATATGAGAGATGTTGGTGTATCGATACCATAAACTTTAACACCGTAACCAAGTACCTGTTTGGTACCAGTAGCAAATAATAAGAAACATCTTTTTATTGCTGAGAAAAGTAACGTTTTACGGTAGTGCTCATTGTATAGCACAGGGGGCATGGACGGACAATCCTGCCGGGGTTGCGGGCCTGTTCGAAAGAGATACCGCGGCCCCGGAACGTAAAAGGCGAGGAAGGAACATGGATGGTTTTCAGTCAGTAAGAGTCTGACACTCCCTCCCGCTCCGCCCAGAGTGGGGGGGGGGTCATTTGATGATTTCCCATCCTTAAAAAAAAAAAAAAAAAAAAAGGGGGCATGGACAACATTAAAAATGCGTGAATAAAACGCGCAAAAGTTGGACTTTCAACCTACAATAACTCTTAACTGAAAGGTTCCCAGGTATAGTCCAGCCCCTGTATTCACAACGCTTCGATTCGCTTCCGATTCGGGAAGTCGTATGTCTATCTCGGTCGATTTCGTAATGCCAGAAGAAGACAGATATACGAGTTATCGAATCGGAAACGAGTCGAATGTTTGTGAATACGGGGTCAGAACAAAATAACGCCTTTCTTTTCCGCCGGGGTTTAAAAATGATCGCAGTGACATAACGGGAAGACAACATAGTGCCTTTTCGTCTCGTTAAAAGGCCTTTACACGCTTATTATTACAAATTTGAACTGTTCCTTATGCTTCCAGGTGTGGGTAGACGCAGCTGTCCAGATCTTCTACTCAGTCGGAGCTGGCTTTGGAGTTCATCTGTCATATGCCAGCTACAACACCTTTCACAATAACTGCTACAGGTACGTTGCCAAATAGCTGATTTTTATTTTTATTCTGTTATATTAAACAGGCTTGCGTTTGCCGTATCATCGGTTTAATCGGATTCTTCTAGCCAAGCGCCTAAAAGAAATCAATTGAACTTTTGACGACATTAGATTATAATGATCGGAAAACAGAAACCGCCAGTCTTTGGCATTCACCGTCAGTTCGGGTTTATGAAACTTCAACCATGTAAGAGTGACGCTACGCCGGTATCTCTACTCGTCTCGTTATAGAATTGGGATGACGGAATTGGAAATTGCTATACAACCTAATTAAACAGCCCCCATCGAAAGAAAAGTTAAAAACATGGCAAGACCTTGAAGGTATTACGTGCAATGGCAAATGTAGCGAAGATCCCTGGGACTGCCTAGTTCGTCTAGTGGTCTCAAATGCGACTACTAACGGTCTGGGTGCTATCTTTGGGTAAAGTGATATTTGGTTTCCCAGGATTTTTTCTGCCACGGAGTCTGAATCTGTGCCCGGTTGATGGCAATAGGCCGCCCCCCTATTACATGATACTTAAACATAACTGGCGAAATGTGGGTGTACTATTTGGGGGGAAGATAGTCATAACTTGGATGCCTGAAGACGTTCGTCGCACCGAGGCAGGCCCAAAAAACGCAGGCGTGACGATCTGGACTCGTTCTTGACGGATCGGTCGGAAAGGGCAAATTGTAAACAGGATTGGAAAGCCATGGGGGAGGCCTTTGCCCAGCAGTGAGACAGAACAGGCTGAAAATTAAAATATAACTATTGGTACAATGTGTAATGTTATGTTATGTTTGTTTATCTTTGGGAGTTTTAGAAAGATTGATGTCTCTCTTTAGCTGACTGGTGTGTATGTTCTTTCAGAGACTGCTTGGTTACCACATTGGTGAACTGCTTTACGTCGTTCTTCTCCGGTTTCGTCATCTTTACTTACCTTGGATTCATGTCGTATAAGCAAGGAGTACCAATATCATCTGTGGCTACTGAAGGTATGAAAAAATTGATCAATCATTACAGGAATTTATTGTAAAGAGTGTACCTACCTAAACACATTCTTAGCACAATGTTTTGAGTCCTTTACATTAACCGCTTCCGCAAAACGTGGATAACACAAAAAAATATGTATCCTTTGATTTGCAGAATACTTGGTTAACGGCTTCGTGTAGTTTACACCCTTTATTACAGAAAGCATATTAAAGTGCGTAAAGCTTCTGACAACTTATTGGCCGTTTTAGACCACTTTCTGGCAGTTAAGTTGACCTTTTCATCTACATAATAGAAAAAAAAAATTATTCCATTTTATTTATTTAGGTTATAAAAATATTTGACCCGTGTTTTCTTTTGTTACGTAATCCAAAATTGACGAAGATACGATGCTTTTAAAATTCTCAATACGGCACGCCTTTTTTTTTTTTTAAGGATGGGAAATCATCAAATGACCCCCCCCACTCTGGGCGGAGCGGGAGGGAGTGTCAGACTCTTACTGACTAAAAACCATCCATGTTCCTTCCTCGCCTTTTACGTTCCGGGGCCGCGGTATCTCTTTCGAACAGGCCCGCAACCCCGGCAGGCTTCGGCCCTTGCGGGCCCCTCTCCTTTTGCTGACATCTCTTTGAGGCGCGCGTGGAACACGAACGCGCCGTCGACACGGCCTGTCGTCGTCGTTAGACGGCCGGACGGCTAGCTAGCCCATAGCCAGCCGTCCACAGGCCCGCAATACGGCACGCCTTGGTATAATTTTTAGTGAGTTCTGACGTTCTGCGTGATGCGTTTTATTTATGTCAATATTCATTGATTTAGAAAAACAAAAATATGTGTCCATTATTTTTCAATACTCTAACTGACGGAGTAAATACATTGACAATTTTTTGGTACCATCGGCATCGTCATGCCTATTTCCTTTTTGTCTTATGTTTTCCAGGACCTGGGCTGGTATTCCAAGTGTATCCAGAAGCGGTCGCCACTTTACCAGGAGCGAGTCTATGGGCAATGCTGTTCTTCTTCATGCTGATCATGCTGGGATTAGATTCTGGGGTAAAATCGGATTACTTGGTTTTCAAATCCCTTTTTGTGATTATACATATACGGGCTAAGAGGTGAAATGGAGCTCGAGAATTACTGACCAGATTAGTCAGTTACCTACAAGGCTAGAATGACGTGAAATAGGCTATATAATCTTGGCTTAATAAGCTAAATACAGATGCTGCCTACCTTTTCAAACTCCTCCGGTATTATTTTCTGACAGTTAAATTGTAACTCTTTGATGTCGTCGCTGCTGTTATCTTTTACTGTAAGGCAGTGCAAGAAAAGGACGGCTATAGCTATGGACTAAGATAAAGATGTCAAACTAGTTCATATTCGCTTTACCGTTTTAGTCGACAAGTTTTTACGTGCACCCTTCATTTGTATGGAAATATTTGTTCCAATTAAATTTGTCAGCTCTAAATTACGTCCGTCTCTTTCTCGTTTTATTAGAGAGAAAAAGATAGCAATAGCCTAAATTAAGTTTAGTTTGTGCACAACAGAATCGACACCATTGTCTAAATTGTCTAGACGCTTTTCAGGAGGTCGCTACTGTTGATCCTGGTTTTCAGAATAGTTTGGGAATAGTCGCCACACTATTCACGGTCTATACACGGTCTTGTGCCAAAAAAATAATACAGTTTCTACTGACCATAGTGACTGTAAGCGGTTGCGAAGTCCAATGTTCTATAGGCAGTGTAGATTGTGAAGTTACCTAGAAAAAGAAATAGACAAGAAAGTTTTAGAAATGCCTCGTTCTATATCAGTTAAGCAAATTCTTTTTGCAGATGGGTGGTCTAGAGTGCGTGATAACCGGTCTACTGGATCATTCACGTGCTTGTGGCGCCACGTGGTTGAAACGGGAACACTTCACGCTCATCGTGGTCTGCGTGTCCTTCTGTGTGGCCTGCATTAACATTACTCCGGTAAGACATAATAATAATACAAGCCTTGTTACTCTCCCACTGCTGGGCAAAGGCCCCTTCTCAACAGAGAAGGCACGAGCTTATACTCAAGACGGGTTGGCGATTTTAGATTTATATTGATTGTTAGTCTAGACCCCATTTCACGACGCTTCGATTCGGGAATACGCTGTCGCGCTCGTTTTTGTTATGCCAAAAAAGGATAGACATTTCATTCCTAGCGTTTGTGAATACGGGGGCAAGTTTCCTGACGATGTTTTCCTTCACCAATGTCACCGGTAAGACATACACATAGTGAGCATAAGAACTTCTCCGCTGTTGGTACACAGGCCTCCTTCTCTACGAAAGGGAATGGGCTATAATCCACCACGCGGGCCTAGTGCGGATTGGTAATGTCACATGTCTTCGAATTTTTTGGTTTTATGACATGCAGGTTTCCTCACGATGTTTTCCTTCACCGTTTTGAGAGCAGCAGTCTGCCGTAATCCGACAAAAAGGCCCACGAGTGGGATAATCTAAGGCCTAAATTCTTGGCACTGATGGTGACAATGTATATGTCACCGTAAAATTGCCAAACACGTTAGATTGTAATCTCTCTAGCGATATTGTAAACTATCGAAATATTGTCAAACAAACGTGAAATGCATGCGATGGTATTAGTCAACTCACGCGGTGTGGAGGGAAGGACCCCTTGCCCAGTGGTAGGTACCACTCTCGTGAAAAGATAATGTACCATTCCTGGGAAATATTAATGAATACAACCTAGCCTTAAAACACTTTATATTCCCCTAAAAAGCGTAGTCGACTCGTACTCGTACGCGACCGTGCGTGACTGACCGTCAGCGCGATGAGAATTTAAGCCGAGTCTCATGTCTGTGCATGCCGACAATAATTTTCCTTCATCATTTGAGAGCAGCGATGTTTAGGTAAATAAATAACATAAAGTAATGCGTCCGCTTGGGTTCGAATCGAATCCACGAGTCTACGACCTACCTGCGTTGTACGCGGAGCCTGTTATTTACCACCCAGTATTGGTTACGTCACTAGCATGAAAGTCAATTTGGCCTGTTTCTGTCCCTTGTGGAAATCTTTACGGATACACATTAACCTAGGGAGGGTAAATTCCTAGATTTATGTTTTTGTTTTTTCAGGGTGGCATCTACATGTTCCATTTGCTGGACACCTATGCTGCTGGCATATCTTTACTGTGCTCTGCTCTCTTCGAAGCGGTCGCTGTATCCTGGTTCTATGGTATTACACCCTGTTTTTCCACTATCCACATTATATTCTATGACAACAGTATTTGAATGGTCATGAATTAATCATTTGCAGGCTTGAAGCGGTTTTCTGATGACGTGGAGGAGATGCTTGGCTTCAGACCTGGTCTGTATTGGAGGATATGCTGGAAGTTCGTCAGTCCTACTTTCATCATTGTAAGTAGAATGCCACGTCACATAATCCTAATTTGGGAACAGATATAACCGTAGTTAGGTCGTTTTGCTAGAAAAACAAAAAACTAAGTGCGTGCTTCGATTCATATTCTCTATTTTCAATTTAAATATGGATGCAATTAAGAGCGAGCGATGCGAGCCCGGGACTTAGGACACCCCGACGTTAGGGTTGGTTAGGTTCCTCAGTAACCGAAAATATGTGCATTATTACTAAGGACCAAGATACATGCATACTTATATCGTTGTCACATTCCAGGGTGTAGTGGTCTTCGGCCTCCTATACCAGCAACCACTGCAATACCAGACCTACACGTACCCGCCGTGGGCCGTGGTGCTGGGCTGGGGCCTGGCCTGTTCCTCCATACTCATGATACCCATCGTCGCGATATACAAGCTGTTATCCACTCCTGGGACCTTCCGACAGGTTTGTTTCTTAACAATATTTCGTACGTCAGGGCCAAGACAAAGTGACAATCTGTCAGCAAAATCGTGTTGAATGTGGAAGACTGTTAAAAGCTAATTGTAGATGACGCCGATGATATGTCTCAACCAGACCATATTCAAGCTATTTTATAAAAATTATAATGGCATTTCCAGATTTTCTACCAATGCAGCAATGACGATGCTTTGACTCGGCTATGTTGCCATCCCCATTCTTATTGACATAAGCTATAAAAAATCGGTGTGAATTCTGTTGACACTTTGTGTATTTTCAAGACAATCGAATAATTTCTCTAGTAGGTATTCGTCGATTGATTTTCTGGTTGATCACCAAGTTTGTCTTCTTGTTTCTTATAGCGTTCGTTTCAACATTTACCACATGCTTAAAGAATCATGATGCACTCGGACATGTCCCAAAACATCTGGTGCCAAGTTCGAGAAGTAAAATGATGTTGCTTTACCTTCTGAGTTTTGCAATGATTACTTTTCATTTTTCAGCGCTTGGCCTGCTGCATATCACCGGAATCTGAACACGAGGCTATAAGAGGTGGCGCCCCCGTTAGTCGCTTTACTTGGAAACACTGGCTGTATGTCTAGAGAAAACAAAAGAAAATTTTCTGGAGTTTCGACGGTCGGAGAGCCTTTCTTCGGAAATGGACGTGGTGAAGAGTTAATCATGAATGTGGAGAAGATATCTTTCCGTCTCTTCATTTTTGTAAACTTAGCTTGTTTTGCCAAAAACTTTTGGGTGTGGCTCCCGAATTTATTAAATTGCCCCGATTTTTTAATATTTTTGTAGGTGTTTGGTTTAGAAAGTCTTTCAAATTCAGTTTTGAGTTAGAAAAGCAACCTGCTTAAGATCGTTCAGTCAGTGGCCGAAGACGAGAGCCCCAAGCCCCCAGAAGTTTTAACAGGAATCTAAAAACTTACTAATACATTGAAGCTCATTATTTAAAACTTTTTAGACAATTCATTGTTAGTTTGCGAACCGGAAGAACCGTTGCGTTGGACGACCTACCACTAGGAGAACCGATGACCTGGTGAAGGTTACGGGAATCCGTTGGGTCAGGACCGGTCAATGTGGCGACACTTGGGGAAGCCTATGTCTAGCAGTGGACGTCTTTCGGCTGAAATGATGATGATGCTGAATGATTGTTATTTCATTAAGTAACTAATACGCAAAATTATTTTTGAGTCAAATTTTTCAACAGACCTCTCAGGTAAGCCCTGTATTATGCACGTCTCAACTGTGCATGGGACGCCATTGGCTATGAAAAGGAACTAAGAGTTCTGTAAATAAATTCTAAATTGTAATATATTCCACTAATTTTATAAGATAATTTCTTTATCGTAGATAACATGTATAAAGTAGTGATGTTGTTAACAATTTTAATATCGTCCTGCCAAAGTATTTATCGGAAATATTTATATATTTATTAGAGAAATGCCTCATATTCTGTTGCCTATGCCTAAGAAAAAAAGTAGATTATTATTGTTAAAAATATAAATATTTATTTATGTACCTAAATGTGAATTTTGTGAGATGAGTGCTACTTTCAGAAATATATAATATAGCATGGCTAAGTACTTCTAACTAGACAAATCGATAAATATAAAATCTTAGGTACCTATCCTAAGAATTGTATGTCTCTAGAACGATGCGATGCTCAACCAACCAACAATAAAAAATAATCTTCAATTGTTGCTAAACTTACAGTACCTAATAAACAAATAGTGCTATAATGCTAGGTTCGCTAACCTCACTAGAAAAATTAAAATCCGCACTATAATTCCGATTACCTAGGTACTTACTGTAACGCTGCAATACTACTAAATCATAATATTCCATTATTGATTGAAATCCTAATTACATTTTGGTTTATTAAAGAAAATCACATTAATCTTATAACTTGTTTCTAGTCTGTCTCAATAATCATCCATCGTTTTTATACTTTTTTTTTATTATTTACTTTTTAAGCTGCCAGTAATAATTAGCAATCTAGAATGATCGATCATCTTCGAACCTCTACAGTAGGTATGTACCTACACGTCATGTTAGGTAGGCATTCTAGCCTAACCTAGGTGCGATGGCGGTACATTCGTACGCGTCTAAAAGCTTGTCATGCTCTTAGTAAATAAAACAGAACAATATGGATGGCTTTAGCAGTCAGATGAGCCACCATACAAAAAAAACAAAAACTTGTCTTGAGACTGCAAAAGGTTGAGAATCGCTGTTAGACCTATTTACCTTAACAAAGATGTAGAAACCTATATCCCTAAATACGCTTCCACCTAGTTGTTAAGCATATTACTAAATAATCTACGTCCTACGCTGGCTGGACCAAATCGCAAACAGATCTGTGACAAGCACAATAATTTTGTATATAACTAATCTTTGTACTTATGTATACCTGAGAAATGTACACTCATGTAACTTGTAACTTTAGACCGCTTACTGTAGGTACCTAGTGGAGTACCTACTTAATTATGTCCTTGTGCTTAATTTTCGATCCCACGGAAAGGGTACCTATCAATAAAATCATTGGGTAACCCTCACCCCTACTTCCAAGGTCTATCAATTTGGTACTTATGAACTGGAAGTCTGGAACAAAATGATCTCATCTTATGTTAAAACTCAGTAAAATAATCGCTTTTTATTCCTCGTTTATGGTTCTGAAATAAAAATCTTTTTGATAACTGTGGAAAACTATCTAACTGACACACATGATGATATATATCTTACTGTATCAGTATTTTATATAAAAACAAATTACTTTAAGGTTGTATTTTTTTACGTTTTTAAAATGATTATTTGGCGCCCAGCTGGGCAATTGTTTCTGTGATTTTTTAAGTGTAAGTAAATGTTTCACTAAATCGCGTCCTACAAACTATTCAAGTAGGAAAATTAAACGAATACTTAAGTTTATTTATTACAATTATATATACCTACCTAGATTTATCAATAAATGTGTATCGAAGGCAATGCTCCGGGCGAGTAAAAATAATTAGAAATTGTAAAAATGTAGTCTTGTGTTGTTCATATTAGTAAATGTGTAGATTTTGAATAGTAATGTAAATAATAATTTTATTGTTGTATTGAGTTGTCTGCAGCAGATAATGTTAATGTAAACTGTGTTCATTTATAAATAAATGTCTTAGATAACTATACAATTCGTTTCCATTCCATCATACAACCAGTATGCACAATTATCACATTGCTGTTTATTTGACCCAATAATATGGTTGACTTGTATTATCTATGGTTGACTGGTAGACAATGCCTTGTGGCATTAAGTCCGCTTGTACCACTCTTGTACATGAAGTGTAAATAAATAAATAATATATAAATTATCCTTCCCAAGAAAACACCTATTTATAATCTTCCTACATAAACCTACATAATAGTAGTAAAGACTTTATATTCTTTGTAAAGAGTTCTCTTTTGACCCATTTTGCATTAAAGCCTTTTCTGTACGCACTCGGTTGAATGCAAACTTGTTTAAACAATAGCGTAGTGCTTAAATTTATCTATCTTATTTTTTCCCCATATCAACAATGCCTAACCCAGTGTCTGACCCAACTAACATCAACGAGCCCCTACCGCTTTCTAAGTTCATCAGAAACGGAAACTAGTAACGCCATCTAGCTTTCCGCAAAATCATCTTGAGTTGGTATTAAAAAAAAACAAGTTGGTACAGAAAAGAATAAAGTTACTTTATATGTAATTTTACACTTCAGAAAGATTCAAATAAACACCAACATTCAATCGTATTCTAATACCTACAGTTTTTACTTGCTTCGCGTTTTTTATAATGTTTTGATCATATTATTGAACAATATTCATGATCTATACCCATTTTTTTAGTCTTTACTACTTAATTCTACCACTCGACTAAATCAGAATCTATTCGACTAATTTCTTAACAACTTGTTTACACGGTGCAAGTCACTAAACCGTAAGAGTCATAGACACGCACTTGGCACTCCACTCGCCACAGGAGTCGTGTAAATGGCAGCTCAGAGTTTATTTATTGACGAGTGTGACGCCTGAATTATTTCTGAATAAAAATATTTGGCTATACCAGCGATAAAGCACTGAACCATAAGTCGCGGTATAATCGATAAAATTATTTAATCTACTCGTCACACAACTTCCCACAGCAGAATCAGTCTTTTGAGCTAAAATAATAATTGGTTGAGATTTTACAGTTCATTTCAGCCTGTCAATTTTATTTGACCTTGATAGTGCGTTTTGTAAAATGGCGGGAAACAAGTGGTCCGAAGACACTACCATAAAGTTTGTTGGCGAATACGTTGCTCACGAGTGCTTGTGGAATACTGCACATCCACAATACAAAAATAAAATAGCCAGATTAACAGCATACATAGACATTGCAAATAATATGAATTTACCCAACTTTGGCGATAAGGAGACCGTCGTGAAAATCAAAAGTATTCGCTCCACATTCTGCCAGGAATTAAAGAAAATAAAAGAATCCAAGGCGTTGGGTTCAGAAGTTTACGTTCCAAATCTTAAATGGTTCTCAATACTTAATTCAATACTAGGAAAAGAACACACTTTGGTAAGATTTTTATTTGATTATTTTTTCAGTGGGTATTAAACATTAGAACTAAAATCACAGATGGTATGATTAGAAGGCATCATTATTTTTCTCATTTTTCTTCTGCTATTGCTAGCTATCTGTAATTTCTCCCATAAAATAATCAGCATAATCATCTCTGATCTGACTAGCATTTTCTGAAGAGCAGTTTTCTTTATTTTTAGGGAATTCAGATAGCCCTTCTGTCAGTAATGCTCTCCATGATCCAGGTATAATGTTGCCAGTGTCGCTGTCCTCTACATCCAGTGTTGCCACTTTTATTGGACATTTAGTAATTCTTAACCAGTTATGTAAAGCACAACAGGTTTTTATAATTTTTTCTATCTTATCTGCTGAAAATGGAAGGGGTTTTTCGAAAATCTTGAAGCGGCTCACAAGAAGTCCAAAGGAGTTATCAATGACACTTCTAGCATGGCACAACCTGAAGTTGAACACTTTCTCTTTTTCGGATTTTTCTCCTTTGTATGGCTTCATTAAATACTTTTTTAATGGGAAGTTTTCATTTCCAATTAAAACATGGTTCGGAGGAAGTAGATTATTTTCTAATGTCTTAGCTAAATTACTGTCTCCAAAAAGATCTTTTGACATCTTTTCTCTTGTCCAAACATCAACATATTTGAAGCAATAATCATCATCACACACTGTCAATACGGCAATTGTGTGAGCATGCTTTCTTATATCACTTTGAGATCTCATCACAACAAATTTCCCATCAATAGCACCACAGCATCTTGGGAAGTTCCAAGTATTTCTAAAACCAGTTTCAATTCCTTTCCATGCATCATGAGTTGGTACCTAAAACCAAATTAAGATTATATTATTTTGCATATTTTCAGGAGAACACAGATGAAAATGTTAGTGGGACCAGCTTTCAAGATGATTGTAACAATGGCGGAAATAACTCCCAGTATACTGTTGAAGAGTCTGCAGACAACACTTTAGTAGAAACAGAGCAGCCGCGCTCAATAAAGAAGAGAAGACTGCAAGAACTGGATTCACTTTTAACAAAAGTAAAAGAAGTATGTGCTATGAATAACGCTCCACCTCCTGAAGAGCATGAATTTGACATATTTGGACGAAGTGTTGCAGCACAATTAAAGACGTTACCACTGGAACAGGCTTTACAAGCTCAGCATTATATACAGAGTTATTTGACACAAATACGGTTGCAAGATACTCCTGGTTCTGGGGACTCTTCACCAATTTATGTGAAGTTTGAGCCGATTAGTCCGTGAGTGTTCCAAGAGTTTGGCAAGCATAGTGAAGACTAATCAAGACTGACTGCTTAGGAACACTGGCTGAGTTAAACTGAGCAATACTTCATTCAGGGCATAGTACCTAGGCTCGTGTTTAACATAAAAAGACGTCTAATCCGCTCTTTCACTATCATCATCATCATCTGTCTAGCCTTTTCCCAACTATCCAACTATGTTGGGGTCAGCTTCCAGTCTAACCGGATGCAGCTACTCTTTCAATATCATACAATGATATTAGAAATCTGCTCACTAAAGAATCTTTTTGACTATAAGTGAATAACACTATGCTTTTGTGGATGGATAAAACCAACTGTATTTTAAGTACAAGAAATATATTTCTCACTACACTGATTTTTGAACTGATACAAATTTATCTTAAACTAGCGGACGTCACGCGGTTTCACCCGCGTAATTCCCGTTCCCGTGGGAGTACGGGGATAAAATATATCCTATGTTACTCGTGGATAATGTAGCTTTCCAATGGTGAAAGAATTTTTAAAAACGGTCCAGTAGTTTTTAAGCCTATTCATTACAAACAAACAAACAAAGTTTTCCTCTTTATAATATTATTATATATTATATTAGTGTAGATAAATTGATCTCAATAAAAAATCTTTTGTTTACCTTAATATAATCCTTTAGAGCTAAGCAAATGGCATCACACTCTCTATGAATCATCAAACTAATACTAGACCTTGAAACATTAAACAAACTATTCAGAACTCTCAAACCGCTTCCGGTAGCAAATAAATGCAGAACAATTTCAAGTTTCAGTATCGGAGGCAGTGCCATTCGCATTACAGTATCTGTCTTCTGAATATACGGCTCTACTCCTTGTAATAGCCAGTAAAATGATTTTTCTGTCATACGTAGTGCTTTAAAATGTTCTGTAGGGCCTTTGGCAGACAACTCCTGGAGTATGTAGCTGTTTGTGTCCTGTTTGACTTTGTCATTAACCCATTTACGTTTGCGGTTTAGTTTTACGCTTTCTGTTTCGGCTTCCTCGTCAATTTCTTCTATGATGTATTGCAGAGTTTCTTGGAGGATACCTCGCACTTCACCACGGATCTGAAGCTTATCCATGGTGGCTATTTAATACGTTCGTGTCGCAGATTTCTGTAGTGAACAGCGCAGTCAGTTAATATTCTAAGCTTATTTGTACTTCATATGTTTTGAAATATCTATTAAATTACGATTATGTATTTTGCACCGGGCGCCGAAACCCAAAACTACAACAACAAAACAAACACTAGTTGTCAAGTTGACACTTGACGTTGACAGTGTCATTTTTACGTTTGTTACCTACTTTTTGAGTGATATTTTAACAAACACTGACACACAAAACTAGATGTGGCCAACCAGATATACTGGGACTAACAGTGTTTACTAGGTAGCTACTAATGGTTAGTAACTGCCTAGACTAGATTCAGTGATTCGGCTCCTCAGTCCTTGCTTTTTTAACGCAAGGCAAGTTACAGACGATATTTTTTTTATTTGTGCACAGAAACCGCAACTGCCCCCGTATTCACAACTAATCACAACGCTTCGATTCGCTTCCGATTCGGGAACTCGTATGTCTATCTCGGTCGTTTTCGTAATGCTAGAAGAAGACAGATATACGAGTTGTCGAATCGGAAACTAGTCGAACGTTTGTGAATACGGGGTCAGGCCCCTTATTCACAACCATTCGATACGTTTCCGTGTCGGTAAGGAATCGTATTCGACTATCTCATTTCCGAACCGAAGAACTGTCAAAACGCTATTCACAGATCCGAACGGATGCGTTTTTTTCTATCCGTTTGAGATTGTGTTTATGGGGATCGCTATGAAATGGTAGTAAATAGATGATCGTGGTAGAAAATGAAAAGTAGTAAATAAAATTGGTTTATTTGAATATTTCGTTCTGTTTATATAAGTAAATATACAGGTAGTTACTTAATAGACAGCAAACGAAACAAAATGATTTTACTGAAATAAAATAATATTAATTTTCAAATAAACTTTATTTCGAATAATACCAGCTTTGTAAACAGCCGTCTGTCAAACTGGCAAAGCGGAAACGGTGTTTATTTTTAAGTCAAATTTTCTTTTTTCTTAAAAGGAAAAATGACTGAAAATGTGTTTAATATCAGTGGTATACAATTCTTGCTTATTAACTAAAATCTAGAACGAATTACACATTTTTGTAAACACATTGAATTTATGTAAATACGGATCCATCAATGAAATACGGTCAATAAAACTACTAATAACTCACAAACAACACCGGACTATAATTAAACTTAATTTACTTACTTGAGGCAGTGTTTAAAAAGTTTGATATTTTTTATTTTACTGAAATAATCTGGAAATATGGTTTATTTCTTCGTTTATATTTTGTTCGATATGACTCCCGACAGCAAACAGCTGTCGGAAAGATTCGAGTCTTCTTGTCGAATTGAACTGTCAAAATTATTCGATTGCGGATTTATGAATAGCGTTTGGATGACATCTTCGACATCTAAGACGTTCGATTCGGTTCGGAAGCGAGTCGAATGGTTGTGAATAAGGGGCCAGGATGGATCGGCAAAAGCTAGGAAATTTACCCATTACAAAAGCTTTAACCCTCACATTTGAGCCTGCTGGAAAGAAAATACTAACTTAGAATTAGTTAGCTGCTGTAGTGCTGAGTCGTTGTAGAAATAATTGAGAAATATTTATATAGAATATGAAATACGCAGTCCTGCATAAATCCAAGTGTCCAAATTAGTATTTCTATCAGAAACTGAAATGTGTTTATGGTATGACATTTAATTGATCCATTACACACAGAATTTAAATTTCACAAAATTTTGTTTTTTCTTGTATGTTCTAAACAATATTTTTTAAGTTAACGAAGAAGCTGTAAATTAATACATAGTTAATTAATTTAATTAAACATCCAATTTAATTCCTTCACGTTAACACTGATTCTCTACATTTTTGAAAATATTTAAATAGAGATGAAAAATTCAGTATTTCAGGAACGCACTTTTAATGGCAGGCTTGTCATGTTGATTTCAATATTCCGTAATTTATTGGCGTACAGGAATTACTTTTAGTTATAATTTATTCGACGAAGTAGATGTCAAGGAAATTATCTATTAATATAAGAAGAGTGAAGACGTGTGATAAAACAGTGAATGTGGCTTCCGTTTAAAATATAATCATCAAGTAAATATCAAGTTGTCACTAATAATATCTTTGAATCGATTTATCTACAGAAATAATCTTGAGTTTGCCGTGAATATATTATCGTTATGTCAACAAAGTAATGAGCTAATCGTTCGGTTAAGGTAAGAGCTCTTTATCATCGTAAATTTCGTGACAATTTAGTGTTAACAAGTGTTTTTGCGGACCTAGGGCCGCGGGCCTTGTTTATATTTTTTGTCGTTCAAATCATTTTCGATCTAATCTTTGTGTTGTCGACATGAATCAATTTTAAAGTACACACCTTCATATCTGTTTTTTTGTGATAATTATCGTTGTAATTCTTTGTAGTAGTGAAAATGTCGTTAGAACGTGAGAGTGTGGGCGGAGTGCCCAGTGTGGGAGACCTACGAGGGATGCCCAGTGCGGGCTCCGCCTCCGCCGACCCTCGCTCTCAACTGCTGCAGGAGATGAGGGAACAGAACTTTGACCTGATCAGATTTGCCTCATACAGAACAGCTTGCAAGCTCCGCTATGTTCAAAAGAAATGTAACTGTGAGTAATGTACAGTGTAATTTACTTATACTGGTTTTAAAACTAGACCTTATTTTTCTGCAAACAAAAAAAAGCTAGGCCTACGGGCTGTTTTCCCTGTTGGATGGTGCATAAACACATTAATCAACTAACAAGTATAATTCATTTTTATTGGGTTAAATTGGTGTTTATTGCTTCTAAAATTATGAAATGGTTTCACTGATGCCCCAAATAGATTGAGTCATGAATATTTATAACTGGGCTGGAATTACAACTCTTATGTTTAGCCTGATTGGGCACCAAGGTTTTAATAAGTCATTGACTCAAAGTAGGTTGACAATTACAAATTCTGTGAGTGTATTTTAGTAGACAATATAGGGTCATTGCGCCGGTTAGCGACCAGTTTGCTGGGTTGCCCACATAAGATGAGGAAAAAAAATGTTATGTACCCGCAAAATAGTATATGTTAATGTGAATTTGTCCCAAATATAATCTAGTTTGGGTACAAAACATAAAATAAAATACACACATACAAAAATATTTAGAAAATGCTGAAAAACTAAAAATATAGCATGAATGTTGGTTTACGACCATTTTTGTTAGTTTACGACCATTAGTGAGCTGGTTGGCGACCACTATTTTTAAATAAAAAATATGCAATTAAAACAATTACAAATGCTTTAAAAATATTTTATTTTTTGCCTTTCAGTAAAAACAATTGGTGTAATGTTTTCTTCTAATTAAATGTCCAAAAGCCGCTCTTTAATTTGTGGGCTTCTTCAGTGTACTGGATAGTCTTTTTCTTTTTTCTGTTGACTCTGATTAATTTGGGAGCTCCATCTAAAAGAAAAATAAAATATTTCTCTCATACAAAATTTTGGGTGGTCGGAATCCAATGACTTTATTTCGATTATTTTGGTTTACAACCACTATTTTGTATGTAAATTAAACAAAGTTCTTTCAAAGAAACCGGTGGTCGCTTACCAAAGAACTACAAAGATAAGCTTTTACCATGCTACATTCCAAATTGTAACAGTCCTGTATGAAGCTTAAGGATCATATTAATCAAAACAAAATTATCCGGTCCTCGTGGTCCTCGTCGGTTTGCGACCATGTGGTTGCTATCTAACGTTTTGATAAATAAGCATTTCAATTACCAACCACTTGATTTGATCTTAATAATAAGTTTAAAAATAACAAAATACAACTAAATATTAACCAAAACTTATCGACTGTACAATTTAACATTTATCTTGTGTGTAAAACATGAAATAAGTAATAAAACTTACCTTTAAGCGCTGCGCGCTGTGTTATTTTTTTTCCAACGCGCGGTACATTCACTCACCACTAAATATCACTGAGTAATTCTTTTCGGCTGTGTTAACCCATTTGTTTCCAACTGTGTAAATTCTTATTTCCTAATTATTTATAAAGCACATTCAATTTATTTTTTAATAATGTTACCTCTAGAAATACTATTATCTTGATTTAAAGAAACTTAGTCCGTCAAATAGTCGCCTACTGAACGGTGGTCGCGAAACAGGCGAAACGACCCTACTACATAGTACTTATAAAAACACTATGGGATAAAAGAATGGGGCTTTTTCCAGCAGTGATTCCAAGAGGACTACTAAAACTAGATACTGTTTTCATTGATTTTTTAAACTTACGTTTTACTATTTCTTTAATATTTTAAAAAAATCTTAATAATTTTTTGTTAAATAAGTATTATATAATAAAACTATAAAAAGGAGAAATATACTGTGGCAATATACTACAAATATATCCTCTTTCTTTCAGTACACGTAATAGACATATGGAACGTAATAGAAGCATTCCGTGAGAACGCACTGAACACTCTAGAGCCGACCGCATGTGTGAATGTAACAAGACTGGAAACGCTTGTATCATCATTGTACCACAACTTGAACAAAAGACTGCCCCCTGCTCATCAGGTGTCTGTTGAAGCATGTTCAGCTTTATTGTTAAACTGGTTGCTGTCTGCATACAGTACTGGGTGAGTTGGTATACAAGATTCTACGACTATTTCATGAAGAAGAAAACGACACTCAATTTTTGCCATGTTGTTAACTTTTTAAGGCTCTAGAAGGCATACTGTTCATAGAAAGAGTACCGTTTCTCGGTCACTGCAACGAATCTCAGCGAGGATTAGCTATTGGCGCGGGGGAGATTATAGTGCACAAGTGCTCTCTCTCTTCCCTCGCTCTTATAGTCCAATGGGATGGCAATCTAACACAACCAGAGAGAGATCAGGCACAACACCAATGGCTTAACATGCTTTCCAAAGCATGGAAGTATCATACCCCCAACCTCTAATCAGACTGCTTGCTACTGAGAAATTCCCATTGGAATACCCTCTCAGTAATTTGTTACTTGAAATATTTTACCTAATCAGTCAATTTTTTTAACGAAAATGTAATTAAATAAATCATCCTACTTCCTACTTATTATAATGCGAAATTTTGTGAGTATGGATGACTGGATGGATGTTTGTTACTGTTTCACGCAAAAACTACTGAATGGATTTGGATGACATTATGCACACAGATAGTTTATAACCTGGATTAACACATAGGATACTTTTATCCCGGTAGTAGGATCCCATGGGACAATTATCAAATTTCACGTGGGCAAAGCGGCTGGCAGAGGCTAGTTATTGAATAAATATTGCTGGACATTACACACAGCCCCACACTAAGTACTGAGACAATTCAATGCATCCTAACCTAGAACAATTTATTATTATTTATATAATATTAACATGATGATGCAAATTACATAGCCTTGAATTGATGAAGGGTTTTTAGTAGTAATACTAATCAAGTTGCACCTTATTCATAATAAGATATCAACATTATAATGTTTATGTAAGAGGTAGATTAATAATGGCAAGTCATTGCAAATGCATCTTTATGTACTTTAACCTAATCTATATCAGAGAACGGTTTCTTTATGACAAAGAGTTAAAGCAGGTGACCTCTTATACCAAAAACGAACTTGAGAAATTGTTGGAACTTTGACTTCCAATATCTCCGTAACTAGAAGGATCCCAGGTATGATTCAGAAAAATTAAAAAAAAAATATGCGGGGTAGTCTTTGAGGACTGCCGATGGCAGTGAAAACTAATAGCCGACCCGCTAACGCATCGGCTACGAGTGCTACAAAAAGCATACGTGACGGTCACCCGAGTTCCGTGATTTTTGTTCACTCAAAAAGTCCTCAAAGCGCCGAAAGAAGTTTTGACTTCAAAAAACATCACAGTAAAATCCTATGCAGATCGGGACGGCATTCAAACGTATTGGTATATAAATACGACCGTGGCCCGTATTTTAAAGCATAGCAATTTTTGTCGTATTTCTATATCAATACGCTTGAATGTCCATTGGCAAAAAAATTAAATCCCTTGCCATGCACATATTAGGTGTGAAAAACTAAATAATAATGCTTTTTCTATTTATTTCAGGGAGAATGTGGGGAAAATCCGAGTGTTTTCCATCAAAGTGGCCCTCGCCACGATGTGTGCCGGCAAGTTGATGGATAAACTAAGATGTAAGTACTTTTGTGTGCGTATTCTGCCCTGCAAACCAATATCCAATATCTATCTGATATCATCATCTGCCTAGCCTGTGTTGGGGTCAGCTTCCAATCTGACCAGATGCATCTGAATACTAGTATTTTACTAGGAGTAAGTGCCTATCTGACCTTCACAACCCCCCCCCCCCCCTGTTAGTACTGTCTGTAGTTCTGTACTGTGTTATACGATATAATAATACCCCTTAGTAAGACAGGTTGGTGTGTTTTCAAGACCACTGACTATACTTGTAATGGCTGTCAAAGATCTGCAGATAACTGATATTTTGTGACATATCCTCGCATCAATTGGACGAATCAAAATAAGCGTAGTACATCCAATGAGAAAAACTTACATATACATTTTTTTTTGTTACAATTAAGAGAAATACAAGTTTACATTACTTTTTTCTCGACACAAAGATTGTTGACTCACCGCTGTTTGGCTTACAGGGACAGTATTGTGTGTATGAAGCGTGAAGGTCAATGTAAACAATGAATCATTAATGACTACTGTTCTAGGCTATTCAGCCATGAGTCATCAATGTGATCCAACTTCTTAGATCATTAAGGTCTGCATATTAATAATTATGCAATTTAAATAAATGTGGTACCCATTACACTAGGATTATTTCATGCATTAATGCTATATTTAGATTACTTATGTTTTCACTAATCGCTAGAAATAAATATGCATTTATCTAGTACAAATTAGATTATACCAATGAGAAAATGCAAATGCCTTGTCCTGTATTTTAAGGAAGTTCCATATCGGCCACTGATTGCACCCTTCAGGACTTGAATTAGGCAATAGACAACTGTCCAAGTTGCTACGTTCTAGTCCACTGGTTCCCAACCTGTGGTCCGCAGGAGCCTCGACTACGGTCCGCGAAAGATTAAAATGTTATTCGTACTTTTTAACACAGAAGATGCAAGCTCAACCCAACCTAATTGAACCTATCAGAGGCAAAATTACTAAATTTTTCGAGCTCAATTCGATCGCTTTTGTCCAATTTTTTATAGTGTGTGTTAAAAATTCACTCCCCTAGTTATAATCCTGTCGGTGTCCATGTTTATCTAGGACCATTATGGTCCCTGTTAACAATGAACATACCAAAGTGGTCCCTGGCCTAAGAAAGGTTGGGAACCACTGTTCTAGTCGGACAAAATCTGAGTCATTGATCCAATACTATTCTCATCTAGTGTCATTAATACTATTTTATAACAAACAAAAGAGACATATTTATTTGATACCATAATTAAGTCACTGATGCCGCAATAAACGTGTCCAACCAAAATTCCAAAAATAATTGTGCATAAAAATCTATCCATTCATTTGGGAGCTACAATGCTTCTGACAGATCACACGTTAAACTTAAAACACCCCTCTTTTTTTCTTAGGGGATAAACAACATAAAGTTGTCGCTACACGAAAAGAAGAACTGTTAATCTTCTAATGTCTTCACCTTTCTTCCACCAGACATATTCTCCCAGCTATCGGACGGCAACGGTCACCTTCTTATGAAGAGGCTGTCAGATTACCTACGAGAGGTTCTCGCTCTACCCGCAGCGGTGTACGAATCACCGTCGTTTAGCTATACTGATTCTCTAGCTCTTACTATATTTAATCAGGTAAGTTCTCATCAGCATCTGTCTAGCCTTTTCCTAACTATGTTGGGGTCGGCTTCTAGTCAACCTGACCCCGTATTCACAAACGTTCGACTCGTTTCCGAATCGACAACTCGTATATCTGTCTTCTTCTGGCATTACGAAAACGACCGAGATAGACATATGACTTTCCGAATCGGAAGCGAATCAAAGCGTTGTGAATACGGGGGCAGGATGCAGCTGAATACTAGTATTTTACTTGGAGCGACTGTCACTTGCTTTGGTGGATATGTTCAGTCGTAGCTACAAAATTCCCTGACTGCCTTTAATTCGCCAAGTAAAATCTAGGCGATTTGTACGAATATCTGCAGTTCTCGTAACATAATGATTAATATTCTTACTTGCATTATACTCATATTCACATTCAATCTTGATACTCGCACTAGTAGGTATTATACGAGTATTAAATATGAATAGGCTTGTTAACTGAAAAAATCTAATTAGTCCGTCGCTTATATTATCAAAAAATATTTGACCCGTATTTTTTCTATTGTCACATAAACCAAAATTGACGAAGATACGACGCTTTTAAAATTTCCAATACGTCACTGTTTGGTATCATTCTTAGTGAGTTCTGACGTCACGAGCCCCCACTCCCGAGTTTTGATGCATTTTATCTTTGTCAATAATCGTTGATTAAAAAAAAAAAAATAACGTCTTCATTATTTTCCAATACTCTAACTGACGGACTAAATAGATTTGCAATTTATTGATGGTGGAAAGTAGCCTATTATGAATGACTTAGCAAAGTTCACCGTAGTCTGTAATTTTTTCTCCAAGTTTGCATGAAAATAATTATCATAAACCATCTTTTAAAATACTATTATTTGTCTAGAACGGCAAGATCACCGTAAACGATTTCCTCGACACACTGATGTCCGACCCTGGGCCGCCATGTCTTGTGTGGCTACCTCTTCTGCACCGACTCGCTAGCGTCGAGAATGGTATGTTTTCATTTCAATAATAACGTTTTTTTGCAGATAATGTAAAGATTAACCCATATAGAGGTTATAATCGAGTTATTTTTTGTGGTTAGAAAAACCCTATAGTAAATGTTAACCATTTTTTGAGGGTAAATCAGTCCATCCTAACATATTATAAAACAAAGTCGCTCCCGCTATTCGTACCCTTATATCTTTTAAACTACGCAACGGATTTAAATGTAGTTTTTTAGCAATAGATAGAGTGATTCAAGAGGAAGGTTCATATGTATATGTCACCGTAAAATTGACAAACACGTTATATTACAATATAACGTGTTTATTTCTAGCGATATTGTAAACTCTCGAATTTTTGTCAACTGAACATACGTAAGTATCTCTGCCACCATAATCGGGACTTGGGGCACGCCCCCGTCAGGTTAGATAGGTTCCTTTAAACCCTGAACTCGGAAATAACCCGCGAAGCGGGGCTCCGTCGACTACGCTTTTTAGGGGAATACAAAGTGTTTTAAGGTTAGGTTATATTAATTGATATTTCTCAGAAATGGTACAATATCTTTTCATGAGAGTGGTACCACTGGGCAAGGGGGACCCCTCCTTCCCTCCACACGGCGTGAGTTGACTACCATCGCATGCATTTCACGAAAAGTAATGCGTTTTATTGTAAGCAGTATGTTCATTTTACAATACATTGTCTTCAAACAAAATTTTCATAGGGAGTGCTGCCATCTGTGTGTTTAAGAACACAAACTTTTCAACTGTTTGACAATTTACAACTGTCATAAAGAGAACAACTATTTTAGTCAACTTGTCAGTGAAGTAGATAGCCTAGCGGTGACAGCGGTTGCCTTGTGAATAATAGTTCTCAAGTTCGAATCCTTAGTCAAGAATTACTTTTTGTATTTATTTGGTTGAACAGACAGAACTAACAGCGCCATCTAACAGTTGAGGTACACAGTTTTAAAAACGAAAACCAGAGTTGCGCATTTATATTGTATTTTTAGGAACCAGAAGTGAAAATCAAATAAAAAACAACAATCATAAACAACCTAACACTAATTTATTTATAAATAAACTAAGGTTGAACAATTATTTAATAAATCATCAGATTTCCAGGAATCACAAGCAATCAAACAAACAAACACCCGTTAATATTCAAAAATAATCACCACAATAGAATACAAAAATATAGCACAAAATACCACTAAAACAACAATATGGAACGAACTCACTGTATAGTAGCGTAGGCACCACTTTACCGATCGACGACTCAGCAACAAATGGCCTGCACTCCGTCGAGCGCTCGCTTTTTATAAGGATCGGTGGGGATGCCCTCACTACCAACAATAAATTTGCTTATAGTATTATATAGTGTATTATCTATGGGTAGACGACAGAAAAAATCTAATAAGTCCGTTAGTTAAATTGTCAAAAATTATGTGACCCCTATTTTTTCTTTTGTTACGTAAACCAAAACGAAGATCATCATCTGCCTAGCTTTTTCCCAAGTATGTTGGGGTCGGCGTCCAGTATATCAGCATTTTACATGGTGCGACTGCTTATGTAACCTCCACAACCCAGTTCATAGTGGGTAATACGATACCACTTGGTAAGACTGGTTGTCAGACTTTTTGGGCCATTGACTACCTGTAATGACTGTCAAAGATCTACAAATGCTTGATGAAATGATCTGCACAGCCGGGGCCAACTGCTTGACGTGCTTTCGTAAGCACTGAAGAAATTCGGTATGTACGAGTGTTAACCCATCCACAGACTAACCTAGGCAAGCACGGCTTAACCTAAAGATAGGCCCGAGCGGCTGTTATTATTTAGCCACGAGCTTCTCGAACATGCGACGCTTTTAAAATTTTCAATACGTCATGCCTTGGTATTTCTAGGTGCGTTCTGACGTCACGAGACCCCACTCCAGAGTTTTGATGCGTTTTATCTTTGACAATATTCATTGATTTACAAAAACAACAAAATAAGTGTCCAATATTTTCCAATACTCTGACGGACTAAATAGATTTGATTTTTCATTTTTTTTTATACTGCCGTCATGCGTATTCTCTTAAGCCACTAAGTACGCATTCACGTTGACTCGCGGGCGCGGTCACGAAATATCAAACATATGGCGTAATATCCAAGTGTTCACGTACACAACGCACGTGCGATCTAAGTAGCGGGCAAGCTAGCGACTGGCGCGCGCGGCGGGCCTGCGACAATATCAAACGCGTGAGATGTTTGTGTGTGTTCACGTCGAACTAGCGGCGGAGCGCGCGATTCACTCGCGACGTCAGGTAAGTTCAACCAGTATGAACTTGTCGCTCGAAACGGACTCGCGCAAACGCCTGGCGGCTAATGTAAACACGAACTCGGCACGTCTCCGCGCTCGCACCCGCTGCCGCGCCCGCGTGTTCCTACGTGAACAAGTACATACAGTTTGCGCATTCAAGTCAATGCGTGTAAAGGGATCGCACGGAAACGGTTTTCTGTAATGACAACGCGACACAGCTATAGTTTTATGTGTTTACACTAGTGCAATCAGCTGTGTGGATGAAGGGAACATTTTCAGTTCGAGATAATGAAACAATGGTTTTCTTTCAGTGGTTCACCCGCTAGCCTGCAGCGCTTGTCGGCGCAGCTCGCTGACAGGGTTCCGCTACCGCTGCACGCGCTGCGCTAACTACACCATGTGTCAGGACTGTTTCTGGCGCGGCCGGGTCTCCGCTACCCATAGCAACGAACACGAGGTCAAGGAGTACGCCGCCTATGTGAGTGTGTAGTGTTATGATGGGATTTTCACTTCTCATGCTCTAAAAGTTCGTCTTTATGTCGTGCGTAGGTGACATAAAGTCCCTTTTTATGCTCTAGAGCAGTGGTTCCCAACCTTTCTTAGACCAGGGACCACTTTGGTTTGTTCATTGTTAACAGGGACCACATGGTCCTAGATAAACATGGACAACGACAGGATTATAACTAGGGGAGTGAATCTTTAACTCACACTATACGAAAATTGGATAACGTGATGAAAACCTTTAGAATGAAGATAGTGATGGCTACAAAAGCAATAGAATTGAGCTCGAAAAATTTAGCAATCATTTAGTAATTCTCAAAAAAAAAAATAGAATTTTGCCTCTGATAGGTTCAATTAGGTTGTATTGAGCTTGCATCTTCTGTATAAGTTAAGTACGAATAACATTTTAATCTTTCGCGGACCGTAGTCGAGGCTCCTGCGGACCACCAGTGGGAGAAGTTATTTGATGATGTCCCGTCGTAAAAAAAACGGGCTCTTGTAAACGTCACGGTGGTTCAACCGTACGGCGTGTTAGCCGTACAGTTGAAAAAACGTGAGAGCTTGTAAAACCACCGGGCGAGACATCGGCCAAGTACGGCTCAGTACAAGGCGCCGGCGCCGCCGTGCTGGTCTACAAGGTTCCATAGTGATCCATACAACACTGACGACCGTGTCTACACACGGCGAATTAACCGTAGATTTTAGGCCTTACAGGTTCTTGCTCAACTTAATCGTCTTAAAAATAACATACATTTATTCCAGAAATCCCCGTCGAAGCAGATCGGCGCGACGCTGCGCAAGTCGTTCCGCTGCGTGCCGGAGCGTGCGCGCGCGCAGCTGCCGCGCTACCCCGACCAGCCCGAGCGCACGCTCAACCTTAGTCATATCGTGTACGTATTCTATCAGGGGGATTTGGTTTCTGCACTTACCGCCGAATACTGAAACGTCACGCATTTGAGTAGCACTTATATTTAACAGATACTCAAAAATGACGTTTAGCCATACAACATTTAAAGTTTAGAAGCTGCTCGAATGTTAAGCAGCTCTTAGATTTTGAGTGACGTTTCAGTAGTATTCGGGGGTAAGTCCTTAAGGCGAAAGCGTCAGTCGAAGAAGGACTTTGACCGTGAAAAATTCGGTCATCGACTCTTGTGAACTTGGCGGGTTGTATTGATGTTTTTTATGATTATAATTCTGTAACTTAATACCTTACAGTCGCGACCAATTATACGTTTATCAACATACAACTTAGAACTGCCCTCAAAATTGCAAAAAGTACAAAAGCACGAGCTAACTCTGTGGCCCTCGTGTATTTTTTTTTTTTCTCGTTTGTTGTTTCTATGTGTGAGTTATTTTAACTATGCATGAATATGTTGCAGTCCCCCATCCCCGGTGCCAGCACACAACGGGTTCCCGGAGTACGTGGGCGGGTACGTCAACACGGGCTCGCTGGACTCTCGCTCGTCGCGCTCCACGCATCGCAGTACGTATGAAATTATATCTTAATCTTTTCCCAGCTGTGGCCCTTTTTGATTGGACGGTGAGGCATCAGTATGACCTGTATCAATGTCTGCTTAGGATTTTCCCAACTTTGTTAGGGTCGGCTGCCAGTCTAATCCGATACAGATGAATACCAGTATTTTATATGGAACGTGCCTATCTGACCTTTACAACCCAGTAAGTACTGAATAATTAATTAATACGATACCTCTTGGTAAGACTGGTTGTCTGAGTTTTTGGCCACTGACTACCTGTAACGACTGTCAAAGATCTACAATTGACAGCATTGACCAACGGCTTAACGTGCTTTCCTAGGCACGGAGTAAATTTACGTCGTTTTTTATTTATTATTTTATTTTAATAAGCTGTTGCATAGCTTCTATCACGGGCTTTGAGCGTGGAGACCGAATCCAGAAATTCCGTAACGAAAATAACCTAACACCCCCCGTAAAAAACAAATGCAATAGCTTTACCGCGGCAGTCCCCGAGTGCCACACGTCTTTTGTTCATTAAGCTTTAAAATGTTTTTGGGTAGGTACCTAAAAATCATCGAATTACTGAAAATGCTATAATCAGATGTGACACAAAACGCAATAATAGGCTTCATAGGTACGACTGTATCCACAAGCAAGAAATAAGCAACTTTCAAATTTTATGCCATCAAAATAGCGCAGCGCTATCGGACTAACAGTATTATTTCTAACACATAACTCCATCGTCCATCAGGTATAGCAGAACACTTATCTCGTGGGGTGGACGACGAACATCGTCTGATAGCGCGGTACGCGGCGAGGTTGGCGCACGAGAACAGAACTATGGTATGTATTGTAACTACGAGTAACTAGTTAGTTAGCAATCCGCCTTGGCTTCGGGTAGTGGAGTAAAGCTCCCAGACGGTATGTTTTATTTCCGAAATTTTCAACAATCAGCCAATTTACACAAAACCATAATTAATAATACTTAGACCTAAACCTGAAATCCGTATGAAAATCCGTTCGGTAGTTTTTGAGATCATCGCGAGACAGATGACGCGGCGGGAACTTTGTTTTATAATGTCGTGATAATATCTTTGTGTAATTTATTACATCACCACTGCTCTCAAAACGGTGAAGGAAAACGTCGTGAGGAAACCGGCATGTCCTAGAACCAAAATTTCGAAGACATGTGACATACGTGGTGGATTATTAAAGCCCATTCCCTTTCATTGAGAGGAGACCGTGTCCCAGCAGTGGGAAAATTATAAACTGATGATGATGATGATAAAATCATCTTTCTAACATTGTCCCAAGCTATTGTGTTTAGCGCTTAACATGTTCTCGTCTTTTTTAAACTTTTACGATGAGAACACATTATAAAACATCTGAATACGGGTATTTATCGCGAATTTACCTTTAATTGAATCCCGACGTTTCGACCGGATTGCACCAGCCGTGGTCGCGGGGAGACGGAGGTACCGCGACAGCAAAGTGAAGGCGTTTATTCAACTACCCTCACTCATCTTCATAAATGTTAATTAGGGCCGGTTCACACTAGGACAGCACACTACACTAACAGTAACCGTATATTGAGGCGATTTCACTTGACGAGTACACTTAGTGATCACTGGATTCCAAGCTGAAGAGAGTTTGAAGCCGTCTTCGCGATTTAAATTAGGGTAAATTCGCGATAAATACCCGTATTCAGATGTTTTATAAACATTTTCTTTTTCTATTTTTCTCTGTCAGACATTCATCAGGCATCATCTACTACTTTTTCTTTCATATTATTCCTCACACAATCCATGTATCGTTTCCTTGGTCTTCCTTTCCCTCTCCTTCCATCAAAATTGATATTCGTCACTGTTTTAGTCACACGCGTCTCATGTATTTTTTGTAAGATAAAAAACTAATGTGAAAATATTCTTCCAGCCAAGAGCCGGTAGATCAGCTTCTCTTACTCCAGAACTGGTAAGTAACCCAAAATATCCAAACTTTTATAACTGGCTATTCATCATGAACCATTTTCTAAACATTTTGCCGGCATACATTCCTTTTTGCCACAAATCTGAGATCCGGTTTCTAACTCGATAGAAGTTGGAAGTGAAATATAAAAAAAAAAGAATTTTGAAAGAATCACCCTAAGCGCTACCGAGTTTACTGACAGTCGAGACCACTTTTTGTCCTTATTACTTAGGGCATAAGGTTGAAAACTGACTGACTATCAGTGCCCTCGGTAGTACCTATACTACTTGTTATCGTGTCGATGGCAAATTATCTTTAAGGCTGATGCTCTAAGGTCACCCGCGAAATTCAAATTTTCTTACGTTTTTTGCAATTTGCAGGGCAGTACTAAGTTGTATGTTGATAAACATATCATTTCATAAACTTATATTGTCACTTACGGGATATCTTCCGTGATTATTTGTTATTTTGGGCTCCCGATATTTCGTTTTTTTTTTGTTTTTTTTTTAGTTTTAAACCGTGAAAGCCTAAAACAATTTCATTTCATAGTTAATTTTTATTTATTGACTTAGATCTGGATTTTATATGATTTATTTGATTTAGTTTATTTCTGACTAGCGCCCGCCACGCGGTTTCACCCGCGTAATTCCCGTTCCCGTGGGAGTACGGGGATAAAATATATCCTATGTTACTCGTGGATAATGTAGCTTTCGAATGGTGAAAGAATTTTTAAAAACGGTCCAGTAGTTTTTAAGCCTATTCATTACAAACAAACAAACAAAGTTTTCCTCTTTATAATATTAGTATAGATTGATTGAGTTTTGATTTATTTTTATTTTATTTTATTGTGATGTTAGTTTGATATTGATATTTGATGTTTAATATTATTTGGCAATGGATGTTATTTACCTGAAAATAAATGAATTTATTATTATTTTTGTTGAGATTCGCGATCTGCAGGGTCAATATTCTTAAATAAATATTGTGGAAACGGCGAAATGAAAAAACTGGTAAGCGTTGTATGATGGTTGCTATTCAAACACAAAAGTCACAAGCATGGTACAATAATTTGAACCTCGAATATCTTTTTTATCGACATTACATTAGACATTTAAAACCTAACAAACAGTACTTAGAAAGTAGGTTTTACAACATCCGCCCTTAATGGAAATAAAAAGATAAAGTAGTAATGCTAAACACAATAAAAAGAATAAAACATTACTACCGGACTAAACAGTAATACAAAAACACAAGCCGACAAAAAATAAATAAATAGAAAATTATTCTACCTATTTATCGTTAAACCCATATTAACAACGCACCTAAGATGAGCTATGCGCCTTAAGGGCTTGGTTAAAACATCGGCTGTCATTTTATCCGTAGGTATAAACTTTATATCTATCAGACCCTCGGTAACCTTTTCACGAATAAAATGATATCTCGTATCAATGTGTTTGGTTCTATTGTGGTGGATTGGATTTAGCACAAGTTTCTGTGCACTTTGACTATCGTTGTGCAACAACACCCTATCAGCAAAACCAGTAATGTCACACACTAACCGTCTGAGGAAAATAGCCTCCTTTGCAGCACTGGTCAAGGACATATACTCAGCTTCTGTAGACGATAAGGCTACCGTCGGCTGCTTCTTACACTCCCAGCTAATAGGTCCATCTGCTAGCGTGAAGTAGTAACCAGTGTACGACCGACGGTCATGTACACAATTCGCCCAGTCAGCATCCGTGTATCCACACAAACGTCTACCGACTTTCCTGTAAGTAATACAGTAATCCATAGTACCTTTTAAATACTGTAACACTCTTTTCGCGGCCAACCAATGCGTCTTATCATAACAGTTATTAAACTGACTTAAATAGCTTGTGGCATAAGCTATATCAGGCCTCGTATTCACAGCTAGGTACATGAGACATCCTATCAAGTTTTGGTAAGGATATTCACAAAGAGATGATGGATTACCTTTCTCCAACTTGTTATTCTCTAAAGGTGTAGACATCTCCTTGCAATCTTGCATATTAAACCGCTGCAACACTGCCTGAATATAGGTCTTCTGACTGACCACGATTTTATCGGCAACACGGTTAATATTTAAACCTAAACAATACGACAATTCACCCAAATCTTTTAGCGAGAAAAATTTTTCCAAGTCATTTTTGACATTGTCAAACGAACTTTTTTCTTTGTAAAAGACAATTAGATCGTCAACATAGACTGCAAGTATTAAGGTTTCACTACCAAACTTTTTCAAGTAAACACATGATTCCGCAGATGTTCGTGCAAAGCCAATTTTTGATAGGATTTGATGCAATTTTATATTCCAGGCTCGAGCTGCCTGCTTCAAACCATAAATGGATTTTCTGAGCAAACAGACTTTACCTTCTGCCCCGCGCTCAGTAAATCCCTCAGGCTGTTGCATGTACACCTCCTCCTCTAAGTCCCCATTGAGGAATGCGGTATCCACATCCATGTGCTGGATCTTTAAATCCATTTCTGACGCCAACGCTATAAGGGTACGCAGAGATGAATTTCGAACCACAGGGGCAAAAGTCTCATTATAGTCAGTCCCCCAAACTTGACTAAAACCTTTCGCAACTAGTCGCGCCTTATGCTTGACTATTGCACCGTTCGCGTTCCTCTTTACCTTGAACACCCATTTACATGGAATAACCTTTTTATTTGGTTTATCCACTAATGTCCAAGTCTGCTTATTCAATAGGGCAGTGTACTCATCCCTCATTGCGGACATCCAGTTATCTTTATCATCGCTATTTATAGCTTCACGGTAACTTTTCGGATCGTCACACAACAAATCAACATCGTAAGTGCCATATGAATAATAATTTGGAGGTTTACGTACTCTTTCAGGATACCTTCTTACAAGACATTCAACGCTGGGTTCATCTGAAGGAACCAGGGACAGATCATGTTGTTCACCTGAATGTAGAGACTCCATGTCACCAAATCCACCAGCTTCATCAGTCGCGTCCACAAAATCATCAACTTGCTCTGCCTCCATGTGCACACCTTCTGAAGTAGGTGAAGAAGCAGAAGTAGATGAGATAGAAATCTCCCGTGGCGATGTGGTATCTGAAGAAGTTTGTGAAAAAAGATTAACGACATTAGGGCTCACAACAACTTCAGGCAGAACAGATTTATCCTTCAATCCTGAAAAAATATTTTCAAAGAACGTAATATCCCGTGACTTAATCAACCTCCGAGGGTTTTCGACGCTACGGAAATAATAACTCCTTGGATCGTCTGAATATCCAACGAAGATATGTTCAGAAGCTTTCATATCTAGCTTAGTTCTCTGGCATGACGGCACGTGAATTAAAGCTCGGCAACCAAACACCCTTAAATGAGACAGGTCAGGCTTACTACCACACCACATTTCAAATGGCGTCTTACCATCAAGTGCACGATGAGGTGACCTATTCTTTAAATAAACACTAGTCTCTACAGCATCCTGCCAATAAACTTTCGACAGAGAGCTGTGTGCCAGCAAGGAACGGGCCTTCTCCACAATACTACGATTGCAACGTTCACTTACCCCATTTTGTTGAGGGCTGTATGGTACAGACGTTTCATGTCGAATCCCTTGAGCCTGTAAATAGTCTGTCAACTCCTTGTTGACATACTCAGTACCATTGTCTGACCGAAGGGTTCGAATCTTAGTGCCAGTCTGTCTCTCAACAAGTGCTTGGAAAGCACAAAAATACTTTTGAACTTCTGTCTTAGATGACATACAATAAAGGGATATAAAACGTGTATAATCATCTACAAAAATGATAAAATATTTATTACCTTTAAAAGATTCAGTGGTCAGGGGACCACAAACGTCCGTATGGACCAATTCTAATGGTGACGGCGCCTTCTTATACTTTATCCCTTTGAAAGGCTTCCGGGCCTGCTTACCTTCTACACAAGGTACGCATGGTTCTTTGTCAACCTCAGTATACTCCACACCAACAGCAAGACCTTTTCTGAGTAGATCCATACCAATACGGCAGAGATGTCCTAGACGCTTATGCCAAAGCTGAAACTGGGACAAATTAGTGTGAACATTATAAGCTGAAACACCTTGCGGTTTTACTGTACAATCTAAAGTGTACAATCCACCATAAATAGAACCATGTAAAACAGGATCATTTCTAAAAGAAACGTCATTAGAATTATAAAAATTACAGCCATTCGTATCAAAAACAATCGAGAAACCTTTCTCTACTGCCTTTTTGACTGATAATAAATTACAATCTAGGCCAGGAACATGTACCACATTAGAAATCTTCTTGTAATCGGTTTTTGTGTCAATAGTAACATCTCCTAAACCCACAGCCGGCAAACTTTTACCAGATGCTACAGTTATCTTCCCATCACAGGGTCGGTAACTATAAAACCAATCAGCATGTGGAGTCATATGAGTAGACGCACCAGAGTCGATAATCCACTTCTCAGACATCTGAACACTCGGTGCAGACAAAGCCAGTTCCGTGACACCATCCAAAACCAATTTCGTGACACATGCATCCATATTCCCTGAACTAGAAGCAGTCAGTCCCTTATCTTCAGAACAACTTCCTGTAGAGCAACTCGCCTTTGCCTTTTTCTCCTTCTTTTTGAGAGGACAATTAGGACTTTTGTGCCCTGGCTTCTTACAACGAAAGCAAATAACCTGCTTGCTAGTATGCAGCGCAGCCACACCATCATTAGTCTCCTTCGTCATTTCGCTCAACAACTTAGCTCTCACCAAATCTGTTGTGACTTCAACGCTCCCATTTTCAAGCGCCATTATCATGGGCTCGTAGCGAGACGTTAGACCTCCCAATATAATAGCTGCTAAAGAACTATCTTCTATGGTTTTGCCAATATCGGCCAGGTCCAGTGCAGTTGTAGTTATTGCTGTTAAGTAGCCTTCTAAATCAGAAAAGTCAGATAAGGAGTACCTGAACAACTTTCTTTCCAGTGACAGTTTACGACCCAAACTTCGATCCTCGTAGGATTTCATAAGAGCATCCCACGCTTCTTTTGCGGTCTTAGCTGGTCGAACAATCGAAATAGCAGCGCCATCCACAGAAAGGCATATTTTTGAAAGAGCTTTTTCATCCTTCCGTACATCGTCGGGCGTCTTATTCCCTTCGAGAACTCCTCCGCTTACCGTTTCCCATAATCCTTCATGGATTAGCAACATCCGCATTTTAAATTTCCATATGGTATATCCTATTCTATTATGTAGTATCGGAATACCATTTAGCGATGAAATAGACACTGCAGAGGACATGTTCACTTACTAATAATTCAACAATCTCCTTTTAAGTTTGATTTTGAATAAATTATATAGAGCTTCGTGCTGATAACGTGTTGAGATTCGCGATCTGCAGGGTCAATATTCTTAAATAAATATTGTGGAAACGGCGAAATGAAAAAACTGGTAAGCGTTGTATGATGGTTGCTATTCAAACACAAAAGTCACAAGCATGGTACAATAATTTGAACCTCGAATATCTTTTTTATCGACATTACATTAGACATTTAAAACCTAACAAACAGTACTTAGAAAGTAGGTTTTACAACAATTTTCTTTTTATATCGGTCGCGTCTGTAAGACGTATGTAGTTACAGAATTATAATCATCAATACAACTCTCCAAGTTCATAAGAGTCGCCGAACGAATTTTTCACGGATTAACTCGTTTCTTACCTCTTAAAACTTAACAAAACTTAGTACTGCCCTGCAAATTTCAAAAAACGTAAGAAAAATTGAATTTCGCGGTCCACGCTGACGCATTCAGCCTAAAAATATTTAGCCCTAAATTCCGCTCCGTTCGCTGATGCAAGTTCATCAAGTGTGCAGGTGTCAAAGCATGCAGCGCAAGATGGAAGGTGGCTCAAGGTCTGTGGAGACACGCCACATACACAGTTGACATATGAGCCGTCCATGAACTCTCATTTGAAAAGATATCTATACTGCTGAAGAAGAGTTTCACAGGTTCTCAATTCATTAACCAACAATTAGTTTCACAAATTTTTCTTATTCTCAGGGTCGTTCATCGTCTGAGGGGTCTGAAGTGGACGCGGCGCGACAACAGCGCGAACTGATCTCACAGCTAGAAGCCAAGAACAGGGAGATCATGAGGGAGATCGCTAGGCTCAGGTAAGAGGGAAGATTTGGTTTAGGATAACGAAACCGTCGTGTCCACCCTCAACTTACAGAGTTGTGAAGGACATAGTTTTCTCGAAGCACCACGCCATTCAACAAGTCTCGGCAACTCGCAACCTACTGAGAGCGTGCCCTGCGAATTTAAGGTGCCGGCGAAGAAGCGTTTTTCATACAAACGTAATACCAAAATAAAATGAAAATCAAACATATTTCTAAGGTAGTGTGTATTTATTTCGATTGTATTATAGAATATCTATGTTCCCAAATACATATTTTGAAAGGACAATGATATAAAGACGAGATATGAGGAATTGAAAATTTATATAGAAAAATTATTTTTCTCATAACTCTTGTTTAAATCAGTGTACATTCAAAATGTGTGTTTGGGAACCTTTATATTCTGTAATCCAATCAAAATAAATACACACTACCTTCAGAATATGTTTGGTTTAAAAATTATTTTGGTATTACGTTTGTATGAAATTCGCATGAGACTAGATAACTTGAGACTTGTTAACAAAAAAGTCGATATGTCAGTTCGATAATTTGTTGAAAGTTGAAAGAAGTAAATGATTTCATTCGGTCATCCACTCATACTCAAACCTACGGTCTTCTCCGGTGTGGTTAGGCCGAAACTACAGGACCTTATCTTTACATACCTTTACTACTGTCATCATCACCATCATCATCAGCCTATTATTGTTCCCACTGCTGGGACACGGCCTCCTCTCTATGAGAGGGAATGAGCTATATAATCCACCACGCGGGCCCAGTGCGGATTGGTAGATGTCACATGTCTTCGAATTTATCGTTCTAGGACATGCCGGTTTCCTCACGATGTTTTCCTTCACCGTTTTGAGAGCAGTGGTGATGTAATCAATTACTAGTAATACGCCTCTGCCTGGGTTCGAACTCACGACTTACTGAACGTAAGTTGGCGCCCCCACCACTGGGCCACCGCTGCTCTCACTGTACAACGTGTAAAAGAAAGGGTATAGTCATAATGGACCGATGTGCTACTGAGGTTCAAACTGAACAAGTTTCTCCATGGGACCACCATCGAAATTCCGAAAAAATAATCAACGGCGCCATACAAAATTCCAATTCTGGACCCGAATATATGAGACAGCTGATTATTTTCTTACGATTACGACGGTGGTGCCATGGAGAAAGTTGTTCAGTATGATGGTCAGAAGCACAGCCTTCCATATGACTATACCGTTTCTGTTACACATTGTATACAGGGTGTATTTCACCTCATCACAAAGCCGTTAACCAAGCATTCTGTATATCAAACTAAGTAACTTTACGCAAAAATTATTCCTGGGAAACAACTTTTTTTTTTGAGGTTATAAATCATGTTTTGTGGTATAACTCAATGTTACGCACTCAAAACATTGTGCTGATGGATGGATTCAATAGTACGGAGGTCGTAGAGATATTTAAAGTAAAAATCATGCGACAAAAAGTAGTATTTAAAAAAAAACTTGTAAAATTCTTGCAACTTTGACCCCCCCCTTCTTCTACAGACGCCAACAAGAAGCCGAAGCGAGTGCAGGCGGTGGCGGCGGCGTAGGCTCCGCACCTTTAGTGTCAGAACTACGTCTGTTACGACAACGTAAGGATGAGCTGGAGGGACACCTGTCTTCACTGCAGGAGTCGCGCAAGCACCTCATGCACCAGCTTGAAGGACTCATGCGTATGCTAAAGGTATGTACACGTGTGTAGTACCTATGCGTCTGTCAGACGTACTTGTGCGTCTGTCAGATGTACCTATACGTCTGTTAGATGTACGTATACGTCTGTTAGACGTCAATATGTACGACTACTAGAAGCAACTGTACGTCTGTTAGACGTACCTATTAGTCGGTCAGACGCACCTATACGTCTGTCAGACGTAGCTACGTCGGCTAGTACTGAAGTATTTCTCAAATATCAAGCTTATGTTGTGCCTTTTAAACAAATGGTAAAAAAAGCGTAACAGACAAATTTGATAATAACAAGTATCAAATTGTCACTCAACTGTGCGTAATTCGAAAAATAATGCAATCTACCATAAAATCTGTTTAGTCTAATGAAACCCTTTTGGATGATGAATTTTCAGAGATTCATACTTGATTTTTCTCACCCTCATTATGAACAAGCATTATTTTAAGAACTAAAAGCCGACTGCGTATGAATCGCACTCTCAAAAGAACGAAATAAAAATTGTAAAACTCGTTAGATTATAATCCTATCTCGCTAGATAGATTACAATCTAAATAGCCTCCCGTTCTGGGCTATCGGGAGGGAGTGTCAGAGTTTTACTGACTAAAACCCATCCATGTTCCTTCCTCGCCGTTTACGTTCCGGGGCCGCGGTATCTCTTTCAAACAGTCCCGCAGTCCCGGCAGGCTTCAGCCCTTGCGGACCCCTTTGTTATAGAGAGAAGGGCTGAAGTCATAATTCTTCGTAGTCGGGTAAAAAACTCATACAGAATTTCATTTCCTAGTCGTTAAGACTGAGTCAGTTGATAAAAAGATTTTATTCTGAGTTAGATTGTGGAGTAAGAAATGAAACAATAAGTATTAAGTTTCTTTAATATACATAATATGCACAGGCCTGATATTTTTTTCTACTCTAATTAATGAAAATACTCCTCTGGCCGTTTTCGCAACTGCGATTCGCAACCAGTTGCGAATTAAGAACTTTATTCTTTGTTCGCAACGAGTTGCAAATGAAGAAAACTTTTTCCGCAACCATTTTTATTCACAACTAAGCAGTCTGTTGATTATGTTTCGTAATCAGTTAAGCTAAAATAATGTTTTCCTTATTCGCAACCTTCATTGTCTGTCAGTTCCGAAAACGGCCGGAGGGGAAAATACCATTTTCTGACGAATTTTAGTACATTATAAAACATATTGTGCTTCAACTCAGACCCGTTAGTTGGGACTGCACTATTAATTAGCCATAATGAGTACTTTTGTTAGCTTGGGTTTTACCTGTTAAAACAAATGTATGTGTTAATGAATAAAATAAATAAATATGGAAACGGTTATTTATCACAAATTTTACCGTGGTCGCGGGAAGACTGACAGAGTCTTCCCGCGACCACGGCTGGTGCAATCCGGTTGAAACATCGGGCTTATATTAAAGGTAAAATTCGCGATAAATACCTGTTTTCATATGCTGTACAATGTGTTCTGATAAGTGAATTTTTAGTAGCTCCGCCATATTTTTCTATGAAATCGATTACTGAAGGTCTTGGTGTAAATCTGTAAAAATAACAATGCAATGAGTGACTGCTTCGTTGTTCTAGTGTCGCTACTGCTGAGCAGGACCAGCGGAACCCAGGACCTCATCCTGGGTTCCCAGGTCTGGCATAGTGTTATTGGTTATATTTTTCAATCAAAAATGTCTCTGTAGCAGCCACGGAATCTGGGTTTGTGCCCGGCTGATGGCAATAGGGTCGTCCCCTATGACATAAATAAATAAATATATATCGCCGGACATTAACACACAGCGCCATCTAGTGCCACACTAAGCAAGGCTTGTGTCGTGGACACCAGATCGTTGATATCCCTTAAGGCGATAACATGAGCTAAACGCGAGTTATGTAATTACTAAAAGTATATGATTCACTGCTATAAACAAGACCAGAAAAATATATGATATTCTTCAGGATATATGCTAGCATGATACTGTTTTGAAAACATAAAACAATTAATTTGGCTCGATAAAAAGAAATCACGACCTTGCCCCTTATTCACAACCATTCGATACGTTTCCGTGTCGGTAAGGAACCGAATTCGACTATCTCATTTCCGAACCGAAGAACTGTCAAAACGCTATTCACAGATCCGAACGGATGCGCTTTTTTCTCTCCGATTGAGATAGTGTTTATGGGGAATGCTACAAAATGGTAGTAAATAGATAATCGTGGTAGAAAACTTAAGATAGTAATTAAAATTGGTTTATTTGAATATTTCGTTCTGTTTAATTAGGGAATATACAGCTAGTAACTTAATAGACAGCAACGATACAAAATTATTTTATTATTTTACTAAAATTAACTAAAAAAAAAAACAGTTTTCGAATAAACCTGCTTTGTAAACAGCCGTCTATGAAATTGCCATAGCGGAAAAAATGTTTTTTTTTATTAACACTATAGTTTTCTTTTTTCTCAAAAGGAAAAATTTCTAAGTATTTGATATCAGTTTGTTAACTAAAGTCTATAACGAATATTACATTTCTGTAAACACATAGATTTTATGTAAATGCGGATACATCATTAAAATTCGGTCAATAAAACAACTAATAAAACATAAACAACACCAGACAATAATAAAACTTTATTAACTTACTTCAGGCAGTGTTTATAAAGTTTAGTATTTTTATTTTACTGAAATACGCTAGAAATATGGTTTATTTCTTCGTTTAAATTTTGTTCGATATGACTTCCGATAGCAAACAGCTGTCGGAAAGATTCGAGTCTTCTTATCGAATTGAACTGTCAAAATTATTCGTTTTCGGATTTGTGAATAGCGTTTGATGGACATCTTCGATATCTGAGACGTTCGATTCGGTTCGGAAGCGAGTCGAATGGTTGTGAATAAGGGGCCTTATCTCTAAAAATATATTTCAAACAATAATAAACGTACTAATATGCATGCGTTCATTCTGATTTTTTGCCAAATAAATCTACAAGCAATATATTAGCATGATACTGTTTCAGTTTTTTAATCCAATCAATAGTTTTTTTGTAAATCGATCGAAACCACTTATTTCGCGCTATTTGGGCCGCAGTGGCTGACGTAACAACCACTTTGTAGTGCAAGCTGATTAGAACTTTATTCTAACAACATTTCAAACGAAGTTTGAACCACCGCGAATAGAGTTGCTAATTTAGCTCGCCTAAGCGCCTTAATATTTTAAATGTGAATGTAAGTTTGTTTGTTACGCTTTCACGCGAAAACTACTCAACCGATCATCATGAAACTTTGGACACATATTCTTGGAGGTATTAGAAGTAACATAGGATACACTTTATTTAAAAAAAAATTGCAACAGGATCCGCGTACGAAGTCGCGGGCAGAAGCTAGTCCTACATATATACCTTTTTTTGCTTGTAAATACATACTTATTGTACACATATACATCCATGATTCGGAAACAAATGCCCATGCTCATCACACAAACAGTATCTCCTACCGGGATTCGAACCCAGGACCCTAAGAGCGTAAGGCAGCCTCGCTACCACTACGCCATTCGGGTCGTCAACCATGGGACTTAAATATATCTAGCGAAATGTTGAGAACATACAGCCTTATCACAGCGTTCTTTCTCGACAGCAACAACCTAACAGGAACCTTATTCTGATAGAAATAAAGGTCACTGTGGTGTGACAGCGATGCAAAGTCGGAAATATCTGTAAAAGAATACTAATTGACTTTCCAATAACTAAATTAATAAGAACAAACCTGTCGATGGTGGATCGGTTTTTGCTTTTGCTTCACACTCAATGGATAGCATTGTGACAGTGTGAATACATTCCAAATGATCTGTACCTGTAATTAACATTAAAAGTATTCATGTATAATTATTATTCAATTATCACTTGCTTTGGTGAAGGAAAACATCAGTTAAGAGTATTGGAAAATAATAGAGACGTGATTTTTGATTTTGTAAATTAATGAATATTGACAAAGATAATGCGCATCAAAACTCGGGAGTGGGGGCTCGTGACGTCAGAACGCACTAAAAATTATACCACGGCGTGACGTATTGACGTCTGTTCTGTATAAATCACGCCTCAAAGGGCGGCATAAAATCACTGATACCAAGTTAAGCACTAACTACACTATAAAGAAATATTAACATTCAAAGTATTTATTCTAGAAACTGAAGGTGATCGGGATCACGGGAGCATTCGCGTGTAATGTAACAATCCAAGATAAGTTATTTACAGAAAAGAGTGATTGTAACAAGATGTATCGTTACAGGTTGCGCACTGTTGCTCGGTTCTCCTCGCTCACTGATGTTAGCACGTATCAGAACCGTTACATTACAGGCGAATGCTCTCAGGACACTGGAGCCCCTTTATAATTTTTCTGAGTTCTTCTGCCGACATGACGGTTCGATTTCCCACCGCGGGTAAAGAGTTATTCAGTTCTAAATATTGCAAGTTGTTTTCGTAAAATAACAAAATCAATACCGTACCGTTTTGAATACATTTAAAGAATTGGATAAATGCTTCTTTTTCGCACTCGTCCTGGGTTATTTTAAGGCCTAGCGCCCAAACCGGGGGCTCTTCCGTCGGTACCGAGCCTACCGGGGGCTCTACCGTTGGTACTGATCCTAACGGGGGCTCTACCGTTGGTACCGAGCCTAACGGGGGCTCTACTGTTGGTACCGAGCCTACCTGGGGCTCTACCGTTGGTACCGAGCCTAATGGGGGCTCTAAAGTTGGTACCGAGCCTACCGAGGGCTGTGCTGCCACGGACGCCGCACCCAAACAACAGACGAACAATACCAGCAAGAACGCCGTCATTTTCACTACTGACACGTAACAATAAAAAACCCCATTTATATTATATTAAGGGCCTTCGTACACAACGCTACTTTTGTTGCAAACTTATGTTGCGAGCCACTTGCAGCGTGCCCTTCGTACAGGTCTACCTAAGTCTCCGATATTAATGAGTCGTGAGTTGAGTTGTCATATTCGGCCATTGTAGGCGTCCTGACTTATCAAGGAACTCTCAATTCTAGGTATAAGTAGCTTAAGTTGAGAGTTCAATGAATAATAAAAAGTTTTTTTTTTACTAAATTACACATAGTCACAGCAAAAGAATTACATTACAAAAATACTAATATGTTAGTAGAGTAGTGGGTAGACGACAAAAAAAATAATTAGTCCGTCTTTTAGATTATCAAAACATATTTGATCCGTATAAACCGATCCGTCCGTAATAAGTATGTATTTACAAACAAAAAGTATACAGGGTTATTTTTTGTTTACACTAAACCCGAAACGGACGAACCTTAAAATCGCGAAAAAAAATCAGCTGTTCCCTACATTTTGACGAGTTATGCGAACATAAATGTAGGGAACAGATGATTTTTTTTTCGCGATTTCACGGTTCGTCCCATAGAAAAAGTTGTTCAAAATGATGAGTACAAAGACCCCTTTTCAGGTTTAGTATAAACAAAAAATAATGTTGTATATGTAGTATATCAACTGTCTGGTGACCACGACACAAGCCTTGGTTAGTGTGGCACTAGACGGCGCTGTGTGTAATGTCCAGCGATATTATCATTATATTTTTTTTTCTTTCGTTAAGTAAACCGAAATTGACGAAGATACAACGCTTTTAAAATTCTCAATACGTCATGCGCCATAGTATAATTTTTAGTGAGTTCTGACGTCACGACCCCCCCCCCTCCTCTCCACTCACAAGCTTTGATGCGCTTTATCTTTGTCAATATTCATTGATATTACAAACTATCCTGTCGAGAGCGCGGTCTAGCTCTAACGGCATCCTAAGTATATTGATTGATAAGTTCGACGCTCCTTGGTTGTCGCACGCTGTGAAGGTGCTGGTCAGAAGACCCTACACCTAACCTCTCAATTTTATATTTGTTTCTGTTTTTGTTTACTAACAATAGTTTTTAGGAATAATGTTACTAACAATTGTGTCTAGTTGCCATAAATAAACAAAAAATATTATACTGTCTTCATGCCTATTAGAAGGACACCTGACAGTTATGCTTCGTATACATAAATATTCCAATCAAAATAACCCTTAAAAAAAAGCGTTTGTTTGTGCTGTGCTAAAAAATTCACGGAATATTAAGATTAGAAAATACAATAGCGTAGAATTTTCTTTTAAACGTACATTGTTATTTAATGAGTATTTGTTTAAAGCTATTTGTTGCTAAATAATCTGTAGAGCGTAAACATCCATAGGTATTTAAGTTCGTCGTCTTTCTCTACTTCTTAGACCCATCTCTGCTTTTGCTATTCCGTTACAGGTTTTGGTAATTTATTGTTTTTTTTTTATCACGGAGCATTTGACTGGCCTATCTCCGTTTAAATAATTTTGTGTAAAATAAAAATAATAATATATAATTGTTTATTTGCACTTTCAAGTGAAAATTATGTTTACGATACAATTCGGCCTTAGGACGCTTTCAATTTAGACGTTTCGTGCGTTTGTCGTACTGCGTACGTACGCGCGTTTGAATTTCATACAAAGCTCACGGTGCGGCAACACTGCGGCGTCGACATGCGCTGCGATACCGACGGCATACGTCTGCCGGATTTCCCTACTTACTTTAAGTCGAAAGTTGATGATTCGATTTTTATAATATCGAACACGGTGTGTCGATAATTCAGTTGTTGGATGTTTTATTCCATCGATGCTTTATTGGTGCGAAGTAACGTTTCTGTGAAAAATCCTGTTGCGAGAAACCCTACAGCGATTGCTCTTTAGTTACACACACAGTCGCGAATGGTACTTCCACCAACATACAACCCAGCACTGGCCCCGCAAATTGCAAAAAAAAACGTAATAAAATTTGAATTTCGCGGGCCACCCTGATGCTTTCACCTTAACTACTCGTGTATCCTGTGTATCAGAGCTATGGCAGTCTATCTTTAAACCTAGGACACATAACAGTTCAGTAAATACAATGTTAACATACCATTCTCGTCTGGGCAGGCACTTTTCGTGTTATTTTACCTATCTTCAAGAAATATACACACATCAAAAGTGTCTAGGGATCAACATATATTTTTGCAATAAGTTTTCTCCTGATTAATATTAATTAAAATTTTCTTTAAGGATTCATCAAATAAAGTGTTTTCGTTTGTCACAGTAACGATAAACCAAGTCACCTTTGCATTAATAAAGAAATTTGCCATTTTCCTAATAAAGGGATTTTTGACATTTGAACCACTAACACAAAAGTTCGAAAAAAAGACTGAAATAACAGTTTTCTTTAAAATTTTATTGGGTAACTTAAACAATTAATAATCCGTGTTTCTACCGCGAACACTAACAACACAAGAACATCGGTTTGGCATACTCAAAATGAGTTCATCCAAATCACGCTGTGGAATGGCCGCCCATGTTCGTTGCAACAACAAAAAAAGGTCTTCTTGCGACTGGATACCCTCCATATTCGGCAGAGCTCTTCTCTGTAGCATATCCCATGCATGCTCAATCGGATTCAAGTCTGGCGACTGAGCAGGCCAGGGCAGGACATTGATGTTAGCTGCGGCGAGAGTCTGTCTTACAACTCTTGCTGTGTACGGTCGTGCATTATCATGCATTAACTGAAATAAGGGACCGATTTGCACTTGTAGAGGAACGATGACGTCTGATACAATCGTCTCAGCATAAATTTGAGCGTTGAGGTTGCCTCTGATCCAAATCAACTCAGTTCTTCCGCCGATCCAAATACCCGCCCATACCATGATGGTTCCACCACTATAAGGATGGACTTCCTGGCAGGATTTTAATCGCTGTTGGCGTCCAGGGGTTCTCCAGTGTCGTATACGTCTTGTATCCGGTCTCATACCAAAACGAGACTCATCAGAAAAGCACACGAAACGCCATTGTTCTTCTGCCCAATTTCTGTGTTCAAGAGCCCATTGATATCGAATCCTACGATTGTGCATTACTATAGGTGGTACCCGTAGCGGTCTTCGGGAATGAAGGTTCACTTCATGCAAGCGGTTTCTGACTGTTTGGTCGCTAATTAAGTTCCCTGAAGAGTGATGAAGCCTCACGGCTAACATCATGGCGGTTATTGTTGGAGCTCTTCGAGTTAAGATTTGAATGTATCGATCTTGTCTCCGTGTGGTGCAGCGATACCGTCCTCCATGGCGCTCAGCCACGGTACCAGTGCTTCGGTAACGTGTCCAAAGTCGACTGATAACACTCTGACTTGTATTCAGAGCTAAAGCCACAGTACGTTGCCGGGAACCAGCTTCTATCATTCCCACGGCTCTGAGCATTTCGTCCCTGCTTAAATGACGTCGCCGCTCCATAATAACGTTGGTTTTAATCAGTAGTAGGGAAACAGTAGCACTAATAATGTCTTCAATGCGTTGTATGTTTTTATAGGGAAAATATTGACAGCTGATTTTCATCTTTTACTCGAATTTGATTCACAGTTCCTGATTCAAATTATGAAATGCACCAAAAAGGATCCATATAAATTTATAAAATCATAAATTTATTACAAAGCCACATCTCAATCTCAAGAAATCCGCATAAAAATGCTTGATCCCTAGACACTTTTGATGTGTGTACTTTAAACAAAAGCTTTCAAAGTAATGTACAACTGTGTTTAGTTAAAATCCGCTAAACTAGTTCCAAACCAAGTTTAAGATAGTCTTAATGACGTATTTGGTCTGATTCAGGGGGGGGGGGGCAATAGCACCCACAGGGACTGTCATTTAATGGGATGAACTTAGAAATATCCAGTCGCTACTGTCAGTGTTATCTATGGGGGTTGAGTTGCCTAAGCAAATCTAAATGCGGTTTTCTGTCTTCCCCAGACGCAGCAGTCATCTCCGAGATCGACACCGAATTCATCGCCTCGCTCCACGAAGAGTCCTCCACTACCAGGCACGCAGCCACAACCCAGCGCTCCAGAAAGGTATCCCTTTAGAACAAATGTTAGAGCTGCATTTGAAGACATTTGTCATCCACCAACCGACGCTTAGAGAGAGGGCTGACTCCCAGCAAATCAGGCTGATTGTTATATGCTTTGTTATAAATTACTAGCTTCTGCCAGCGGCTTCGCCCGCGTGATGTTTTAAAATTGTCCCATGGGATCTTACTACCGAGATAAAAAGTATCCTATGTGTTAATCCAGGTTGTAAACCATCAGTGTGCAAAATTTCATCCAAATCCGTTCAGTAGTTTTTGCGTGAAAGAGTAACAAACATACATCCATCCTCACAAACTTTCGCATTTATAATATTAGTAGGATAAGTTATAAGTTATATAAGTTAAGTAGGATAGGATGGGCCGCTGTTGTCGGGAGCAGAGTCCAAAACTACCGGTAATTAGCGCTCCAGAGACAGGAACCTGCTCACAATGCGAGCCATATCGAAGAGTGCTTGCTTCTGAATCCGGCCCTTGATCTTTCTCTGCTAAACAAATTCAACTGGGAGGCAGGCAACCGAAATTCCATCATCATCATCATTGAAGCCAAAAAACATCCACTGCTGGACATAGGTCTCCTCCAAATGTCGCCAGGTTGACCGGTCCCATGCTACTCTCATTCAGCGGATTCCCGCAACCTTCACCAGATCATCGGTCCCACCACTGCCTCTTAAGTTTCGCAATTCTTCGGGCTACGTCTTTTAAAGTTCGTTTTCTTGCGGATATCTACGTTAATTTGCTACAAATTGCTTATGTTCATAATTATTTTTGCAGGGAACCGCCACCACCACGGGGAACTGTGCGAAGCGCGCCTCAGACTCCGTCGCTCGGAGAGAGAGAAAGAATTGATATGTCACACAGTCTCGGTAAGCATAGCTGAAAAAGGATCTTCTGGAGACATCTAAAGTCGAAACCAACGTCGCTAGTTGGAAGTTTACGAATATATTGCAATAGCCCTGTCGATGTTATTCTAGCTTCAAAAAATCCAGTAAGATCCTTTTAGCGCTTTATAATATCTTCTACCTTATCATCTGCCTAGCCTTTTCCCCAACTATATTGGGGTCGGCTTCCAGTCTAACCGGATGCAGCCGAATATTAGTATTTTACATGGAGCAACTCCCTATCTGACCTCCACAACACAGTTAGTACTGGGTAATACTGTAACCCTTGGATCTGATTGCCAGACTTTGTGCGCCACTGACTGTCAAAGATCTACAAATGACAGCCGGTACCAAATGCTTTCCGAGGTACAGAGGAAACCCCGGTGGGTAGGTAATAGGTGGCTATTCTATCTAACCATCCTATTTTGAAAACAATACTAAAACAATAAATATTATGTTGATTTTATCAGATTCAGAGACCTTTCGACTAAATAAACTTTTTGTATATTTTTATATGAAGGTATGGAAAGCATGGGTGACGGCAGAAACTTCCATCAAAATCAACGACCCACGACCAGTGAGTATGATAGTACTTTTTTTATCTGTACACTTATTTGACAGTACGTTTAAATAACAACACCATGTCAATAACATCACGTGCTAGCCAATTTTGGCTGTTATACGCTATAGCATAAGGTAGCATTGATAAAGAATTGGTAATTTTGGTAGTTATATGTTCACAGTATCAAAATAAATGAAAAATTTAACCGATGTGGAACGGAATATTACAAAATATACACGGTGGAATGACATATCGACGCACAATATCGGTCACGTGTTTAGTTTATCATTCCGAAAACATACTAAGTGTAAACGGACTTTTCGTGTAGCTATCAACCCAGTATTCTGTGTATATGTCACCGTAAAATTGTCAAACACGTTAGATTGTAATCTCTCTAGCGAGGTTGTAAACTCTTGAAATATTGTCAACTGAATACGGAAGTATCTCTGCCCCATAACCGGGACTTGGGGCACCCCCACGTTAGGTTAGTTAGGTTCCTTTAAACCCTGCACACGGAAATAGCCGCCCCGATCGGGCTCCGTTGATTATGCTTTTTAGGGGAATATAAAGTGTTTTAAGGTTAGGTTATATTAATCGGTATTTCTCAAGAATGGTACATTATCTTTTCATGAGATTGGTACCATAGCGCAAGGGGGACCTCTCCTTCCCCCCCTCTCCTCCACACCACGTGAGTTGACTACCATCGCATGCATTTCACGTGCGTTTTATTGTAAGCGGTATGTTCGTTTGACAATATTTCGAGAGTTTACAATCTAACGTGTTTGGCAAGTTTCGACGCAAAAACAATTGTTGGGAAACGACTTTTTTTTTAATGAAAACTCGCGTTTTACGCTAAGACTAAATGAAACGCTCTCAAAACATTGTGCTGATGAATGCATTGAATAGTACGGGGATGGTGAAGATAAAGTAAATGTCACATAAAAATACTTATGTTTATAAAAACAAAACTTGTGAGCATGTTGAATATTTAACTCTGAATATCTCCGTAACTTTTTTGGGGAAGGGCACGGTCAAGAGCAAATAAAATAAAACAAGTGCCGGCTTCCTTAATTTTGAAAATGATCGATGATGTAGGTTTCAGAATGGTGTACTAAATACGAGGCGACAATTTGTGCGTCAATGCCACCATGTATTGTATTCGCTTGTTCCATGGCTTCAATACTTTATGTTAGAGCGGGGGCACACGATGCGTTGCGGCGCCGCACCGCAAAGATTTCACCGTAACAGCGGGCACACGAGCGGTGCGGCGCCGCAACGTTATTATGTCGCAGCAGCGCCGCCGGCGACCCAGCAGCGTTGGACAGTAAAGAACTGAGCGGTACCGCTCCGACGTCGCAACGCATTCACCCCTCCCCCCTCGTCTCGGTGGTTGCAAGTCCGGTGCGGCGCCGGAGCGCATCGTGTGACATACCACAGATATTTCTATGTAAAACGACGCAGCGACACCGCTCCGGCGCCGCACCGCCGCCGCAACGCATCGTGTGCCCCCGCCCTTAGGCTTCGCTTATTTCTGCAAGAATTCTGGAAAACACTACACATATCTTAGTTTTTTTAGTACGAGAAGGGAGCTGAGCAATTGGATTTCGTAGGCATCCTTCACTGAAACGATTCAGATGAAATGTCTGTGCTTCTATAGGATACCTAAATGATCGCTCTTTTATGAAGCAACAAAAACGAAATTAATAGAACCTACAAATATGTATGTAAACTTACGCCATAAGGCCATGTTCAAACCAAACGATAGTCGGCTGACTTCAAAAATGTTTGAAAAACAAAAACGAATCACTCGGCGGCTGAAGTAAATCTTTCGTGCATTTTGTACTGGATATTCACAGTGCAGAGCAGCGGTGGCCCAGTGGTGGCGGCCCCGACATACAAACACTAAATCGTGGGTTCGAACCCAGACAGACCTATTACTTTGTGTAATTTATTTCATCACCATTGTTCTCAAAACGGTGAAGGAAAACATCGTGAGGAAACCGGCATGTCCTAGAACCAAAAATTCGAAGACATGTGACATCTACCAATCCGCGCGCCCGCGTGGTGGTTTATAGCCCATTCCCTTTCATTGAGAGAAGCCTGGTCGTGTCACTGCTGGGACACGGCCATCAGTGAGATCATTATATGCTGATGATCGTGATGAGTCACAGCCGGCGGCAGACTATACGCGTTGGTGTGAACGTAGCCTAACTAACAAATCCTTTGGGTAATAGGGAAACATTTCATGTGTGGGTAGCAAAGGTGCTTACGTTCCTAACCTTCATGAACGTCTTCTAACTTTTATATGTATCTGTGTATGTATATGTCCGCTTTTGATCGCGCAGTGGGTATAGACAACCGTAGTCTCCGCAGCGACCTTCTCTACGCTGCTGACTCGGTCACCAACGCCATGTCGACGCTTGTTCGGGAACTCAACTCTGGTTAGTTCGGCACACGATTTGTAAAGAGGCTTCATAGTGTCACCATCCTGATCTTTACTCGTTGACAACTGCTATGTGATGCAGTTTTATGACCTTGAAAAATAGCTACTTTAAATTCTCATTTTAGGAAGATTGGACGGTAAAATATCTATATATACAACGTGTAACGTTAAACCTGAAAATAGTTTGTTCAGAATCACGAGCAGAATCAATTAAACCACTTTTTAATATAGGTTACATTTTTCAAAAAATCCGCATTAAAAATCTTGCCCTGTCTATTTATTAATAAAAGTCAAGCCATCACGAGCGCAAACCCGCCAAAATAGGTAAACAAACAAACACAAATGGTTGTCGTCCAATTTAAATGTTCTCATAGGCGGAATAATAATAGTTCTTGCCAGTAAATCAAACTACCAATAATACTAAAACAGCACATAAAACCTTTAATTTATTTTTAATGTTTTTTTTTTTCTCACAATTATGTCAACTGATTAAAAATCACTAGGGGTGTCTAAGGTTTTGCACATTTAACGTTACACGTTGTATATTGTGTGAGTAACTTCCATGAGCGTGTTTACTCTTTCATTTATGTTTGTTTTTTTTTTTATGTTTGCAATGTTCTTCTGCTCAATAAAAAAAAAACAGAAAATATTGCTGACATGCTAGAATGTGATGAATAGGGACGACGAGGGAATTAGAAAAATACGATTCTGTTCAGTCCCTCAGTAAGATTATCGAAAACTAGCTGACCCACGCAACTTCGTCTGAGTCATATTAAGAGAGAAAATCTAAAGAAAAAAACAACATTTTTCATTTATGCTCCGCTCCTAATGGTCGTAGTGTGATGTTATTTAGACTAAAGCCTTCCTCGATTGTTGAATTGTAACCAGCAGTATCTGAGATTATCGCGTTCAAACAAACTCTTCAGTTTTATAAAATTAGTATAGATAATTGAATTAGTTTTTTTTGTTTTATCAAATTCATAAAATTTGACGAAGATAAAATACGTCAAAGTGCCCCAACTTTGACGTATTTTATCTTCGTCAATTTTTTTATATGACTCAGAGGAAGTTGCATGGGTCAGGTAGTTTTCGATAATCTTACTGAGGGACTGAACAGAATCATATTTTTTTAGTTAATAATCGTCCCTATTCCTCACATTCTAGCACGTCAGCAATATTTCAATATTGAGCAGAAGAACTTTGCAAACATAAAGAAATTGCTTTTGTTCACATGTCAAAATGAAAGAGTAAACACGCTCATCGAAGTTACTCACACAATATACAACGTGTAACGTTAAATGTACAAAACCTTAGACACCCCAAGTGATTTATAATCAGTTGACCTAATTCTGAGAGAAAGAACAAAACATTAAAAAAAATTAAGATTTTATGTGCTGTTTTAGTTTTATTGGTAGTTTGATTTACTGGCAAGAACTATTATTATCCCGCGTATGACAACATTTCAATTAGACGACAACCATTTGTGTTTATTTGCTTACCTATTTTGGCGGGTTTGCGCTCGTGATGGCTTGACTTTTATTAATAAATAGACAGGGCAACATTTTTAATGAGGATTTTTTGAAAAATGTAACCTAAACACTGCTTTAGGCTTTCACGGTTTAAAACTAAACTTATATTGTCACTTACGGGATATCTTCCGTGATTATTTGTTATTTTGAAGACAAAGAAAGAGGGTAGACAGATTTGTCTGCTCGTAACAATTTAATTTACATCCACCCGCATACTCCAGTCAACCCGCGATCATGGCGCTTGCAACTGCGTCGAAATATCGGGAGCTCAAATTTTTTTTTTATGACGTCACTTTCCGGTAAAAAAATAAGCGCACTGTATCATTTTTTTTTATATCTACCCTATTGTTATCAGCTAGCATGATCCTGTCGCATCAAAAATAAATGTTTAAGTAGACATGCAGACACAACAATTCTCTGCAAAAAAAAAAACATGCGATCAGTCGATAGAAGTGAAAACGAAGTAATCTAAATCTGCTACGGGTTGTGCGCGCACGCCTAAGTGGTGCTACGCCGTAGCGGATCCGCTACGAGTGCTACGAAGCGTTAAGTGACGGTCACACAACTTCCATGAGTTTTGTTCAACTTAAAAGTGCTCAACGCTCCTAATCAAATACTCTATGGGTCCGAATAAATTTTCGTAGGGTTGTCAACAAAAGGTGTAGGAGGTGACATTATGAAAGTTCTGTTTATTTCAACATCCTTTGTGATTTCATGAATAAATAGTTGACTTTGGAATATGGGTCTGTCATGAGGCATTGGGCATGCTTGTATGTTTCTTCAATTCTTACTTACGGTTCGGTCTTCACAGTTGCGATTGATAGTTTTTTTTTTTGTGGAAATAATGACGGAACAGCATTTAATTTCCATATATTTCATTTATTTTGTTAAATATTTCTGCCGTCTTTATTCTCAGTGTTTTTCACTTCCTAAAAAACTTTTAACTGATTTAGTAAAAATAATAGTAATACTTACGTTTTTATCTCCCATTTTGCAAAGAAGGCAGGCATAGTTTTGATAACGTTATTGACCCTTTTTCAGAAGCTTATTTTATTATTTGTAGTAAAACATTGTCCCAATAACTTGCTGCATATATCTTTTTTATTATTCTCATCAATATAAATAGTGAAAACCCTCCTATATCCCCACTGCTGGGAGTCCTCTTGTTTCAAAGGACAAAAGGAGTGGGACATAAGCCACCACGCGGGTGCTATGCGAGCTGGTGTATGTCACTGTCTTCGATATTTTAGTTCTGGTACATACCGATTTTCTCCCGATGCTCTTTTTATTTTCATCCTACTTAATTTTATTTTTAATGTTTTTAATATAATATTTGGGGTGGATACATCGACGCACAAATAGTGTGTTCAGTACATTATTCCACATAAATTCTTCATCGGTTAGTTAAAAAAATGCTTTTCCATACTTGTAGGTCGTGTAATGTGATTTATTTTGAATGAAAATTACCGATGAAAAGTTTCTATGTGTGGGTGGCCGGGGAAGTATATGGAACACGTGGTAGGGTTCTTACAGACGAGCGACACGTTGCCAACTGCAGCTGTCGCCTCCTGTCGACGCTTGCAGTTGTGGCGTCGGTGGCAGCCGTCGACACGTCGACGGCAGTCGTCGACACACATTTCTACAGACTGCAGTTTATCTGCCGTTGGCAACGTGCCACTATCTGTAAGAACCCGTAACCGCTTTGCTCGTCGATGTCTCTTGCATCCAGTATAATTATGATGACGTCAATCGCAACTGCTCCGTACTAAAATAACTAGCAGATACTTAAACAACTTAAATTCTCCTGCACCATTTCCTCAGTAGATGTTACAACTATACATGTTTTCCAGAAGGCTCCGATACGGAGGATACCGTAAAGGGGGACAGCAGAAAGCAAAGAGGTAAGATTTCTTTGGCCATAGACACCCATAGAGTAGGATGCACCTTTTTCCTTTTTTTTTGGTTCTTTTTAAATCTACAATGCTCGGCTCCCTGTTTTAGTGTTGTGTGTGATTGTGTTTTGTTTTTCATAATTGTGTTTGATATTGTAAAATGAGCTTTAGAAATAAAAAAATAACAGTTGAAATGCGTTCTGTTACGTGCTTTGTAAGAAAGGAACATCGAGATACTGAAAAGTGCGAATACGGTATGGATAGTAGACGTTTTCTTAAGAAACCAAAAAAAGAATTCACGCCTCTGATGTTTAGAATGCAGGATAATGGACCATACGAAAAATATTAAATTATTAATATTATAGTTATAGTTGGTTATATTTGCATGAACTTTAGCATATTTTTTTTTCTAATAGTTTGGTACCTATACACAGTGAAAAACTGGGTAAAAGTTAAAAATAATAAATCAACGTATAAATAATAGGGTTTTACATGTTATTTATTTTTCTGTGTCGTTCGCATGTGCACAAGCATGTTACACTACATTTTGAATTATTTACAATTGTGTGCTTTTTTTTAGTGGCGAATAGAAAATTAAATCAACGCATCAGATTTTTCGTGCTATCATTTTTCTTATGATTGCACTTAAAACTGAAGGTTTCTGATTAGTATTTATTGATGCGATGGTGAAAACAACCTTTAAATACATAATACGATGTGTTTACAACGAACCATTACTATTGCTAAAAAGTAAACTATATTACCATTACTGTTTATAGTAATTTACTTGTCCGCTAAGGTAAAAAGCGAGAATCGATAGAGCGTCTGCGTTCAATTGTACTGTACTCCTCAAAATGCCAACACTAAACAAAGTGGTTGTGTTTAATCATCTCGATCGAAGTATAAATTGAGTTTTGATTACTTTATTCTTGTGACTGGTAAATAGTGTACGAAACCTTAACACATGAATCTGCTCATGATAACAAACAACTTTTACTATAGGAATAACATGAAAGCGAGAAAAAAAATCTGCTGTTCAGTTCGCCTAATGTACTGAACAGCTGGTTTTAGTTTTAGAGCGGAATCATGTGTAGATTCGTACACTAATTACCAGTCACCCTATACAGGGTGTATTTCACCTCATCACAAAGCCGTTAACCAAGCATTCTGTACATCAAACTAAGTAACTTTACGCAAAAAATATTGCTGGGAAACAACTTTTTTTTTTGAGGTTATAAATCATGTTTTGTGGTATAACTCAATATAACGCACTTAAAACAATGTGCTGATGGATGGATTGAGTACGGGGGTCATGGAGGTGTTAGGAATTTAAGAATTACAAAAAAACTTCTATTTAAAAAAAAAGTTGTAACTTCGACCCACCATATCTCCATAACTAGAAGGTTCCCAGGTATGGTGTTGAACAAAAAAATGATTGCAATGATGAGGAGAACAAGTGCCTTCCGGCTTCGTGAAGAGGTGTTTTACACCCTGTATAATATCATTATACTTTTCCAAGGTCCCAAAATATTCATGGTCAAAAGATTCACCAGTCAGAACTCGGGAATACTAATCTAATGCCCAACGCAGCCAGCTATATTTTTATTGACAATACATTATTATGGCATGTGTTCAGATTTCGAAGAGGACGACGATAGCGACGAACCGATGCCTCGGCCGCAACCGCCGCGCCATTATCTACACGACAACAACGTACAGGTAACTTTAGCAAGAACAGTTTTTTTTAGATGGTTATAAAAACATGGCATGCTCGGCAAAACCCTTCTAGATTACCCTGCGTAATGGCTGCTACACACGTTACGAAAAATCGTTACGATCGGACGGTACAGTTTAAACTCCGACGATAAATCTACATGTGTGCATGAGAAAAACTGTACAGTTAGTCCGATTTTTTAGAATTGTACAGTTGAACGGAGCAGTATAAAATTTTAAGTACACCAACCAGCACAAGATTTGCGTGGTGGATTACAGCCCAATCTTACAGAGAGGGGTCCTGTATCCCAGCAGTGGGAACGTTGCGGGCTGACTTGGCTCATAAAAAAACGGAGCTTGGGTTTTTAATTCATGTAGAAGTATTTAGTGCTAGTAGTAGTTGACCCCGATGTAAAAAAAACTGTTTTTTGCCCGCATTCATTACGAATTCCATAGAAAAATTTGCTAATCTGTAAACTATTCAATACTTATTACGAAATATGGTTGCCCATCGTTTATCGTCACATAATGTCCGGACTGGAAATATGTAATTTGTATACAGGGTGGAAGGCATACTGAAGCACGAACGGTTAACACGTATTCAGATCATCGTCAACAATTTAAAAAAAACATTGGTTTCTACAAAAGTGCAAAACCTACGGTGCCGAAATACAAGCTGTTTTTTTTTTAATATTTACGAGTATTGGGAAAATTTATATTGGCGGAGATCAAAATGATGTACTGAATATGTGGTAACCCTTTGTGCGTCTTTGTCCCTCCTACCCCGTATTTCCCAGTGTTTTTTTAGTATTCTTTTTTTTGCTTTATTATTATCATTTGCATATATTAGTCCTCTGTTTTATTTCAGAACACAACGCCCAGTGTTGAAATGCGCTCATAAGCTTGTTTGAGGTTTGTTTTTTATTTTGCTTTCTTTTTATTTTCCTGCATTATTTTAATGTGTTTTTATGTACAGTAAATTTCGGGTATAACGACGATGAAGGGACTTCTCTATTTTCGTCGTTATATCCGGAAGTCGTTACAGTCAGATACAGACAAGTAAACACGTATAGTTTATATTAATTTATATTATTATTATTAATAAACCCAGTTGCTACTCAGAATATCACTTTATAACTGAACCATAAATTAAATTTCGTAACGTCGTTACACGCTTCTCTTCCTACTTAGCTGATATCTATAAACAAAAGGTAAAGGTCTCACCACTTGCTGACCATCTGTGTGGATGTAATCAAAAGATAAGGAATCTTTGTGTCTTTGGCGGCCGACTCCGTTCGCAATATCTGCATGGGATTTCTAGGAATTTGTTATAAATGTTTCATTAACAAAAAAAACAAAAAAGTGAAAAATAACTTTAGCTTCTGAAGTCGGTGACCTTTGTTTGATTGCTTTAGTTATTTTGTCACCGACTTCAGAAGCTAAAGTTATTTTTCACTTTTTTGTTTTTTTTGAAGTCGGTTTTATTTTTTGCAAAAAAGTTTTTATTTTTCACTTTTTAGTGGTTCACAGGTGCTTGATACATGGAAAGTGCATACCGTTACAATTACAACAAGCCCAAACACGACTATGGTACATTGTCTCATTATGGAGTTCCGTGACTCTTGGCTTCATCATCAGATCTGATGGTAGAATGGTTCTTATCAAACGCAAATGCTTCACTTGTTGTAGAAAATACCAAAATCGCAACACGTTTTCAGATAAAATTTGAAGAGTTCCCTCGATTTCGCCAAGATTCCATCATCAGATCCCAATTTGGTGGCTATGGGACCAACTTGGAAGTATACCCTTTCAAACAAAAAAAGAATTTTTCAAATCGGTTCAGGCGTCTTCGAGTAATCGGTGAACATACATAAAAAAAAAAAAAAATACATACAGTCGAATAGAGAACCTCCTCCTTTTTGGAAGTCGGTTAAAAAGGTCGCTACACCCGAACTCGGCGTTACATCCAAAGTCGCTATAGCCACATGGATTTTGTACTAAAGTATGCTTTAAATTCAAGGGACTTAGATTTAACGTCGCTATAGGCAAATGGTCGCTACAACCAAGGTCGTAATAAATGAAATCCACGTATGTCGTTTATGTACGGCCCTTATCGCGATTTGTTCTAAGTAAGAAAATGTTATGGTAACCTTAACGTTTGAAAATATTTTTTTCACCTTTATATGGATAGGATTTAAACCAACGCCGTGCCTAGGGGCCAACAATATGGTAAGCCCATAAGCTTAAAGACTATTCCGACACTCTAACATCATGAATAGTAGTTATAAGGCCAGACCAAGCTTTAAGAGGCCTGCGAGCATGCGAATTTCACACAAGCTCAAGTCAAGCGTAATACTGAGATAATTTGTAAATCAAACATATTCCTAAGGTGGTGTGTATTTACTTTGATTAAATTACAGAATTTATAGGTTCCCAAATATATATTTAGAATGCACCCTGATTTGAACAAGAGTTATGAGAAAAATAAATTAATAGAAATTTTTAATTCCTCATATCTCGGCTTTATATCATTGTCCTTTCAAAATATTTATTTGGGAACATAGATATTCTATAATACAATCTAAATATAATATACACACTACCTTAAAAATATGTTTGATTTTCATGTTATTTTGGTTTTACGTTTGTATGAAAAACGCGTGCTCCGCCGGCTACAAAAGGCTTTTATGAAAGAATCGCAACTACTATGTATTTTTTCTGTAAGTAGGTTTCAAACACACCTTTACTCGTTGAAGAGACGTCAAAATAAATTCTGAGTCTCTTTTAAATTCCGGACAGGTACTATCTATACAAATAAATAAAATTGAAGCGTCTGTTTGCGAATTCAAAATAACAGCTTTTTACTGAATGCATAAATATGAACTGTCTGTCTGTTTGTTTGTTCCGGCTTATCTCGGAAATGGCTAGACCTAATTCGACTGGACTTTTACCAGCAGATAGCTGATATTAGAAGGAGTAACGTAAGCGAGGATAAGGGTGCCGTGCAAAAACCCTTGTTATAGGGAAATTATTATTTTTAAATAAATTCACGCGAACGAAGGTAGCGGGCAACAGCTAGTTTTTGCATATTTTTTTGGAAAAGAGTATTGCTTTTTTTTTCTTTTTTTCTCTATCATATTGTTATCCTATTTGACCCAAAGGTTGACTGGTACAGAATGCCTTATGACGTTAAGTCCGTCTGTACCAGTCTTGTACGTGAAGTTAAAATAAATAAATATATGTGCCTAAATAATCAAACAATACACCGTTATTTTTTAGTCGTTTTAATTACTTTAAGGGCGGATAGTACTTATGAAAATGTACAACTTTTACTATGGGACTTTCGATATAAGTACGCGACCGATAATGTATGAAGGAGCTGATATTTATTTCGAGATTTCATAGTCGGTCCCATAGTAAAAGTTGTTCATTTTCATGAGTACAATCCCCCCTTTGTTATTAAAATGACTAAAAAATAACGGTGTATAAAGGGCGTAAAACACCTCTTAACGAAGCCGAAAGACACTTATTCTCCCCGTCATTGCGATCATTTTTTGTTCTACACCATACCTGGGAACCTTCTAGTTACAGAGATATTGGGGTCAAAGTTCCAACCTTTTGACAAGTTTTTTTACATACAAGCGTTTATTGCACAATGTTTAAACACCTCAATGACCCCCGTACTATTCAATCCATCCATCAGCACAATGCTTTGAGTTAGCTTCATTAAAAAAAAAAGTCGTTTCCCAGCAATAATTTTTGCGTAAAGTTAGTTTGGTTGACGCCTTCGTGATGAGGTTATTAACCACCTGTATTTTAATAAATAATGTTGGATGTTCTTGATGAATGACTGCCTAGATGACTCATGTTCTGAGCTCTTTATAATATGGCTGTTTAAATGTGTAATAACAACATGAACATGATTTTTCAGGACACGCCCCCGCCGCTGCCCGCGCGCACCGGACACTACTACCCGCGCACATAGCTACACCACTAACGTATGTACCATAACTATATATAAAATACTGTAACTACATACATACTACATAGACGTTATCCTATTATATACTATACCTACCTACATTGATTTGTTCACTAAAAGTATTGAGGCTAAGAAATCAGTTGAAGTTCGAATTATTTTTTTATTGTGTCAAATGCTTTGTCGATTTGGTGATATATGTCGTGTCCCATGATTGTACGGACCGATTTCACTAATATAACTGAACTCGATCAGCACACCTAAAGAGCTCGCTGTGTCAATCATCATCTGCTTAGCCTTTTCCTAACTATATTGGGTTTAGTCTAACCGGATGCAGCTGAATACCAGTATTTACATGGAGCGACTGCCTATCTAACCTAGGTAATACGATACCTTTGGTAAGACTGGTTGTTAAGATTTCGGGCCATTGACTACCTGTAACGACTGTCAAAGATCTACAAATGCAAGCCGGTACCAACGGCTAAACACGCTTTCTGGGGCACAAAGGAAACTCGGTATGTACTGGATTGCCAGTCAGTCATCCACGGACCGACCTAGGCAAACACGGGTTAACTTGCTGCTTGCTTGCTTGCTTGCTTGCTGGCTGATGTAATTTAGCAACAAGCTCCTCCATAATAATAATGACACGATGATCACGGGATGATGTGACGATCTAGACCAGTTTTATTGCTGAAATTCGCCGTGAGATGGTGAATTCTGAAAGTTGACAACTTTTCATATCGCTGTCAAATATCTTGTTTTATCACAATTTAAACTGAGAGCTTAGATGTGTGATTATGGTTTAGATATAGCATCAAAATTTAAAAAAATATATATGACCGAGAAAGTTTGATTATTTCTCTCGGGACTGTTTTAAATAAATACTTATCACATTTTTTTTTGTATTAGAGTGTTAGAGCCTTGAAACACTCAAATACAAGAAAAATTGTGATAACCCTCTTAATAAATCAATAATAATCATTGTAGTAAATTATGTTATATCGCTCTGTTACTCTACCGTTTTGGTAATGGATTGCATTTTGCAATGAGACCATTGAATTGGGTGTTGTTATCCTTTTAATGGAAAAAAGGGCTTTTCACACCCTTAAACTCCTATTCAGTGTCACGGTATGTTTTGATGGTTATTTAAGTACAATCTTGAAATATATTTCATAATATCGATAAAAAAACATAAGTAAATTGATGATAACGCAGCAATATTTGACAGTTGTATGCGATGTTGCCAGCTTTCAGAATGCACCCTCTTAAAATGAGGCAACATTGTACATGTATTGCTGTTACTGAAAAAGTAAATTATAAGCCTAGTTTGTATAATGCTTGTAATTTAGTCAAAGAGACGGATATTTTTGTGAGAAAACGATGTTAAAAAGAAATACTTAAACATTCGTTTAATTACTAACTTATCTAGTCTAGACTAAATTGCAGGTATGTTATAGGATAGGCTTGAGAAACAAAATAAATCGATACCTATGCAGTTTAGCTGATTTCCATGCTTTTAAAATAACTGGGTGATTCATGAAGATGATGTAATTGTATATTATCGTAAACTGAATTAAATTAATTTTATATTAAGGCGAGATGTTGAATGTATGGAATTTAGTCTTGTACTAGAACTTATGGAAATGGACAGGCTGATGTTTTGTGGTCTTACAAACGAGCCTAACTAATGTCGACTTTATGTGGCTGAAATCAACGTTGATTTTAAAACGAATAAGGTTTTAAAATTGTACTCAAACAATTTAAGTTTATTGGCTAGAAACTGAACTATTTGCAATTGAATAAATTAAGTATAATGACAGTGAGAAAAACCTCAATATTAGTTATTTACAAAAACACTCATTTAACGACGTACAAAATTTATTTGATTGTATAAATATTGACTTTTCGCATGACCCAGACATTTTTTGCCGTTAGTAAGGCCACTAAAATACCATTCAAGTATATTAACATAATATAACTGTACCGAAGAAGTGTATGATTGTTTAATGTCCTCCAATTGCTATTTTACCTCTGGCTTTACAGAACACTGACCTTCAATCTTGTTGAAATAAGGTTCAAGTCAGAAGTAAAGTAAGTGTGAACGGACTGTAGTAAAGAAATTATTTATGTCTGTACATATATATATATATACGTTATAAGGACGCGTTCCGCTTACTGTGTCTAGTCCCGGAGCTATGAAATTCGTTTTAAATTTTATCTTGTAAGTGTGGCAGGACTTTTTCCTACGTTTGCAGTACTATACTATACTCTTACTTATGATAGTGTCATGGTTGGTGTTAATTTCCTTCGGGTGGGTTTTGATCAAATACAAAAAAAAAGTTTTAAACCTCTTTTATGACATACACAACCTGTTTTTTTGTTTATTCGAAACAATTTCAGGGTTTGTGTCGTAGTTTACTAAAACTAAGGTTGTACATTATTTTTTCCGCAATATTTGAATACAAAATAAACATTTCTGCGTCAATAGAAAAATATTTTACCAACCCACCTGAAAAATAATGTCATGATTCCCATGTTTTAACATCTATTTGTACTAAAAACGCTTACTCTTATACTACGACTGTGCGTCTATTATTTGACATATAATTCCTTTCCTGTCTTCCATGCGTCAATTCCTTCCAATGTATTGTACAAACATGTCAATTGATACTTCCCTTCCCTTTGTATTTGTCTATGGTCTTTCTTCTTTGTGTTATATTGTGATGTCGTTGGTATGAGTATGAATGTTTTATGAAATAGTTAAACATACGAGTTTACATGATCATTATTTCAACATGAATTTGGACTAATATTTATTTGCATCTTACTTGGTTACAGCAACTTTACATTACATTTTCACAAAGTATGAATGTATAGCTCCTTGACTATTTGACATACTGGCTGTAACGGATATGGATTCGTGTCAAACCTGTTATTTTCCTTTAGATCTTGTTTATGTTATAGCCGATAAATAAAACATTCATACTTCTCCAACGCATTCATTTTAACCGGATATGTAAGACCCTAATTTAAACATGTATAAGAACTATTTACTCTGCCAAAAAGCCTTTTTTTTTCGTTCAATACTAAAGTTTTATTTATAAAAATGGATTGAATCTAAACTTCCAATGGCGTGCTAATTAATTTAAGCCTTTTTAAACCATAACATTCCTCTGCATTTAAAAATCTAAATATTAACATAAAAATTACCCTACTTTTGGGTTCCGCCGCAGTCAGGTAATGAAGGCAGCTAACGTTCGCATTTTTGACTTTTGCTATATTGTTTTAATTATGTTTTTTTACAATATGATTATAATAATAATCCACACAGCTTTTTTTGTATTATCGATGCATTTTTTTTTAAGGCTAATTTCTTTGGAAAAGTAAAAAACAGAAGGCTCAGCAGAAAAGCATTTATTAAAAACAATAACTTCTTGTGTTTGTCCCCAGATTTTGGCAAAATGCTCTTTAATACAATTTTATGAATCGTCTTTGTTTCACTTTTTACTTAACAAGCGTTTCACGCACTTTTCAAACACCTCTACTTAATCTTTCGGGGAATGTCCGGCTTAACGAATTCACCCGAAGTCTAACAAGTACTTAGTCTATTTATGATCATTTGCTCACATCCCTCATCGAAGACTGACGCATACATTGAATATGTCTCACCGAAAAAACAAACCAAAATTGCTACGAGCCAAAATGTTTCATAGGATTTTTTTATGTGGCAGCTTTTTATATTTTAATTTTAGGTCTTGTAACATTGATATTTGTGATTTGATTGATAATCTCCATACATATGTCCAAACAGCTGATGGAGTTTTGCATGAGAAGTCGATTTTCTTTTGCCTCCTTTCCCAAAAGTCGTAGAACAAATGTTGTTGCTTATGATCTTAGTAATCTACTCCTGCGAGGTTGTTGGTGTTTTACAAATAACCCTGTATAACTAAACCGATGAACTAGACTGATGGGGCAAACCAACTCCTGTCTCTCAGAACTTTAACTCAATGGTGGAGCTAAATGTTATTTGGTTTTTCCCAATAACAGCCCGATATTTGGAAGTATGATACCTCCGTGCCTCGCAAAGCACGTTAAGCCGTATTTCCTGGGCCTGATCTCTCCGGTCGTGTCGGTTGACGGAAGAGAGTTTACATGTGCACCTGTGTTTGTGCACATAATTGCACACTATCATAATTTCTGCATCGATGGGTATTCTCCGCTGAGATGAGGCTGGCATGGCCGCCACAATTTGTTGACGACCCGATTGGCGTAGTAGTACTGCCTTACGTTTTTAGGGTCCTGGGTTCGAATCCCGGTACGAGCAAATGTTTGTGTGATGAGCACGGACATTTGTTTCCGAGTCATGGATGTTTATATGTATAATAAGTATGTATTTACAAACAAAAAAGTATAAAATTATGTAGTATATCAACTACCTAGTGTCCACGACACAAGCTTTGCTTAGTGTGGTACTAGGTGGCGCTGTGTGTTAATGTCCAAGAAAAAAAAACAATCAGAAGAACTATTTGTATTATGTTAAACTCGGAGAGTTACTCGTACGTGTTATCTGTCTTATCTCTAAAAAAAAAATTATTTGCATGATATGATTTTGCCAAGCTCCACGATTTTGTGCCAGCCTCGTCCAGGATATTCACGCGAATGCAACCATATGGTCAGCTCGTCTATAAAAAATATCTAGTTACAAGTAAATGTTATTAAATGAAATCACAAATATCAATGAAATTATTTTTAAAGGTTTTCACTGCGTTTATTCGCTTTGACTTAAATAACATAGTTTTATTTTACGTACCTACCTACTAATTGCTCATTACACACATTCTGCTAGCCCGATCATCAAAAGACAGCGAAAATGTATAAAAATCTTTATTTAAAAATGGATTTTCGGGTATATTTATATCTTAGGCTAAGTATCTGCATATCATTATATTTTTTTTGTAACAAGTGTGTTACGAGTGCAATATTGTTATAAATGGTTCGCGAAAGGAATCTTGCCTGTATGTGATCGATTTGTTTTTTTATTAAGTTTTTTTTTAGATCTGTTATTTCGAAAAAAATATGCGGCAACTATATTTTTAATTTTTAAATGTCAATCCAAAGCATATTATTAGATTTAGATATAGTTTGTAAGTGATTATGTACTTATAAAAGTCAGACAAATAGAGAATATCTATACTTATTGTAATGTAAAGGGTGAAATTCGTTTAATGTAGTGTTAGTAACTGTTCAGCAACTTTAAAACAACATGCATTTTCCGAATTTCAACCATATTGAAAATATGTTTTCATCCAATTTTCGACCTTATTCTTCAGGATTAAGTTATAAAAATCATCAAGCCAAGGAATGGTGAACAAAGGTCATAACATTTACATTAAGAACCTTCAATTGTTTACAAATATTTCTGTTTAAATAAGCTAAGAGCCCCTCCCCCACCCCTCCCAAACTTGAAGACGTGATAATTATAAAGTGATCAGGAATAATAAATATTATGACAGTTTTAATAATAGTTAAGGTCTGATTATCACTTGTACTGAATGGACTAGACGCAAATCGAAGCCTTCTACTAAGTACTTACATATTTTATTTGTTTATGTAGTTAGAACGGTTTTTTTCAACCAATTTCAGTAACTAAAACTAAAAAAGTTAAAACATAAAATGAAAATATGCAAAGTAACAAAGTAAGTAAATTTTAGAGTGTCTTAATAGGTTACATTTATTATGTAGACAGTAAATAATTGCAAAGAATAATATTGTAGCATTGATTCCCACATTGTTAATCAATGCACAAGAAACTTCATCTTTATATTTGATATGGCAAGGCACCCAAAATAACTGTCGTATTGCAGAAGCCCTTCAGTGTGAACCATTTTCTATCAAGTTGATCGTTTGTTTGGTTTCAGGTTCCACTCAGTATTATATTATATAAAAAAAGCGTACATTAAAAGGAAATGCTAGCGGCAGCAAAATGCGTTTTTATGAGATAAGTGCCGCTAGCATTTTTTTCTTATAGTGAGCAAGAAACGGTCATCAACCCTTGTAAAATTAATTTAATGTCTAGTTTTAGACCTGGCACATATTATAACTTTATTCTATTGAGGCTACTCAGGCAATTTCCATTCAAGTACAAGTGAAAATAAGGCACAATTTGTCACAAAATGTAAATGGATACATTGAAAGTAAAGTTACATATGGACATAATAATCTTTTATACTATGCGTACTATAGATTTTGTAATAGAGTAGTCACGTAGTTGTATGTTAACGTCTTAAGATGTATTAATAAACTATTGTGTACTTATAAAATAAATTATTTAACTAAATCTTTGCTAAATTGAGAAAACAATAATAAAGAGATGCATAATATGTGTAAGTTACCGGTATAGATAGATTGCGAATGCCGCTCTGAACATCATACTTTGAAGTATACATAATGGAATGATTACCGACGTACAAACAGTTACCAAGTACTCAGTAAGTACGGTCGAACAAGCTATTTGGTTTACATTTTACGATGTAATTTAAGGGTTAAACTGTAAACCAAGTAGCTTGTTCGATCGTACATCATTTGTAACCACCAGAAAATTTTTATCGGTAAAAAAAAATTGCTGTTTCATACATTTTAAGATATGGAATAGAAAGCTGTTTTAGTTTTTGGTCAGAATTATATACTATAGTCATGGTAAGCGTGTATTAAATGTTGATGTTCATTACAGCTGGTATGTCAGCATTTGGTGTCGACAGCCGGTTCACAATATTATAACTAAAATAATTACGTTGTAAAAAAATCTTTATATTCGTTTTTAAGATTCTGAATTATTTTCCTAAAAAATAAAACAGAGTCTTCTGTGGACTTAAAACCGTAAAACCTTAAGAATTACAAATTAAGCAAAGATTTAGTAAAGTGTCATCTATTCATGTATGTATAATCTATTGAATAGGGGAAAGCACAAATTTCAGAACTAAAAAGAACACTCATTTTCTATAATATATCGTGGTCGTCGTTTTATATAAAAATAATAAACTTCCATTTTTTATCAATGTTGTATACGTTAGATCACAGAATCATTATGTACTATGTATGTAATATACATATAACCAAAAATAATCGAGTGTTTTGTATAAAATCTCTTCGAACTGTTCAAGAAAGGTAGTCTTGCTTTGTACTTGTGCCGATAGGTGGCAGCACATGGCGTGAAATTGGAGACGAGATTTTGACAAAGTTTACGAGTTATGGGATCTCAAATGAACCTGCCTAAAACTCAACAAAATCGGACTGTGGTTTAATACATTAAATAATTAAATTTAAAAATTAACGGCATTTTTCCCTTGTGAAACTTTATTGAACTACCCTACATTTCATTTGACATCTCAATGACATAAGACCTTTTTAAGAAAGCAAAGACAAAAATCCATTATTCCTATTGAAAGGCGAAAGGTTGTGACTTCAACGAATGGATTGAATATGAAGAGTTTATCCACGATACATAATGTATTTATTTACTTATATAAATTTTATTGGATTGTATTATTTACAAAGTAAGACTGTCTTTCAGGCGAGGCTTATATGTACTTACACCTGATACTGTAAGAACTTTATCATTGCAATTGTAAACATTCCATTGCTTGTGAATTTGATGTTTTATTTATACTCCTCTTACCTGAAGAAGTAGTCTTCAACCTTTCTGTTTCGTGTGGTTACTCTACCCCTTTTTATTTCGGATGGGTAATCATCAAATAACTTCTCTCTGGGCGGAGCGGGAGGGAGGGTCAGACTTTTACTGACTAAAACCCATCCATGTTCCGGGGCCACGGTATCTCTTTCGAACAGTCCTGCAGCCCCGGATTATTGCCTACCTTGGTGGTGAAAGTTTTTATGCCGCCCATGGGCCGCTGACTTGGCTTTACATGCCGTCGAGAAATATGTCTCAGGTATACTGGTTCCTCACAATGTTTTCCTTTATCGAAGCAAGTGATAAGGTGTTCGAACTCGAGGCCTATGACCTGTCAATAGGGAAGACCGTTAAAAGCGAATTGTAGATGGCGCCACCATAGCTGGTCTCAATCTGACCAATGAGGTCAAGGTATTTCAAAATATGAAATGACCATGCTTGATTTTCAACCAATGACGATGCTTGGAACCAGGTATGCTAGCGCCATTAGTTCCACAGTGTGCAACCCCATCCGACGGTTACGCCACTAGGCTATTTCCGCTAAAAGTACTATTAAGCACTTATTAGTTTAGGTACAATAGGTATGACGACGAAATAAAAAAATTACAAATCTATTTAGTCCGTCAGTTAGAGTTTTGAAAAATAATGGATACGTATTTTTTTTTGGTGTTAATCAATGAATGACAAAGATAAAACGTATCAAAACTCTAGTGGGGGCTCGTGACGTCAGAACTAGCTAAAAAATATACCGAGGCGTGATGTTATTGGGAATTTTAAAAGCGTCGTATGTTCGTCAATTTTGATTTACGTTACAAAAGAAAAAATACGGGTCAAATAATTTTTAATAATCTACCTGACGGTCTAATTCGATTTTATTGTAGTCTACCCTATTTACAGACCAGCTTCCCAATCGCACACTACTCTTTCACAATCTGAATAATTTTAAAGAAAATGCATAGTTGATTGCTACAGTCATATTCTTACGTCGGCTGTTTTACGAGAGCATTCTAGATTACTCTACGTTCGAGACAAAAATGTTTCTAATATGGAACTATGCAGAAGGTAAAACAAACAAATTAAACAACACAATTTCCTTAAAATACTACTTTATTTCTAAGTAACAAAATCATACATAACACGAGAGATTCTTATGTCCCTCATTCTGGACAGGTATAAAAACTATATTAAATAGGACAATTTTTTAATGAGATGGCACAAATAATATCCGATTTTTTTAACATGTCTTATAAAAATAAAAATATTTGCAACGGAGGCCCTAAAAATATACACTTGGTTTTAAAATACACTTAAATAACGCATTTTGATATTTATTTTGTAGAATATATCAGGAGGAATATTCAGATTCAAAATTATCCACAATATTTCCTAGTCTGTGGCTTTTAAAATGGCGTCAGTTTTGGTGTATAGCAAAACGCTAAAACTACTTACAATTACACAGCTGAGTATTTGTGCAAGCTCACTCACATAATTAAATAAATTATTTAGTATACAAACAAGGTCAAACTAAGTTAGCTAGCGAAATTCCGCAGTCGTGTATATTGACATCTAAACACTTTAAAACACAAATATATATGAAACTCAAATACTCTAATTTAATTTGACCCGGTATACTTCTACTTACCACTAAACTACATACAAGTCTTTAGATTCTAGAAGTTTATACGTTTAATAGACCTGCCTAGTCTGAAATTGTGAGCCTTGACACCTGACTATAAAGTACCCAAGAATAGACGTGAGCTTGCCGTATTAAAGCAACTAAAACAAAACTACATCTACACACATTTAGTGCAAAATATCACTGTTAAGCCGACGTTGAACAAACTAATCTATGGTAGCTGTGCAAGGATCTTTAACCGCGTTATCAAATTTCCGCTTCTTCAATTTTGTAACCTACGCCGCCATCTTTTTTTTCCAATTAATTTCATATATACAACTATTGTAATTAAATATTCTGTCAACGTGCAGCATTCTAGGCGTCAATTTAACCGACGTTATTAATACGCAACACCACACTGCGCTTTAAGACACAAATTACTGGCATTGCTCAAAATGCCGTTGGAGGGGGCTGGGCTGGTTGAGACATGAGCAATGAGCTGTGGGCCAAAATACGCCAGAAGACGTCGCGGCAGTCCAAGAAGATGGCAGGACAAACTTGACAAAACTAACGACCAGCCCGCGTAGCATGACCACGGTAGGCTGTCATTTTGTCGATTCAATGACAGATGAACAAAAGATTTGTCGAGTCTCTCTCGTTTCTCCGGTGGTCATGCTAAACGGACAGTGGTCCACTTTAGTCTTGGATCGAAAAAACTGGAAACTGGAGGTGAGGAAAGGAGAGGCCGTTGCCCAGCCGTTGGGTGACACGGGCTAACAGTATCATTATCATAAATACACAAATGTTTACTAACAGCGATGTCAACATCATTCGAGAAAGATCCTCGCAGCACTCTAGCAAACAATACTTTTACAAGCGACAACCTAACCTCAAAATAATACCGATATAACAGTTAACGTCATAATCTACAGTTTTGTGACGTCAGCTTCACAGTCTTTTTCTTTGCTCTTTGTCTTGCTATTCTTGCCTCCGATCTCCGCGTAGATTTCATCTAGGGACCTCATCTTGGTCTCTGGGACAACTAAGGCTATGTAAATGGTGCTGACTAGGCATACACCTGAGAACAGCCAGAATATGAGGTACAGCCCTACGGAAGCAGCGATTGGCTGGAACACTCGTAGTTCCACTGACATGAGGCCACAGGCAAATGCGATGACTATTGCTGTTACGGTGCCGCGTAGCTGAAAAAGAAAGAGGATTTTAACACAATTCGACTTTCACAATAATTTATATTTTGGTAAATTAGATCAGCTTTCAGTCATGTTAGGTACAAAAGCTGTGAAGCTGATACGTGTAAGTATACTTCACAATTCTAGACGTTAGTGTAAGTCCATTGCTCTGAGTCCTTCAACTTTAAAGCTTAGGGCCTGCGATACTAAGATGTGGCAAACTGTCCCTTGGTGACACACAATCGACTTCTGATGACAGTAAATCTCCCACCCAAACGAAATCTTATAAATGAGTGCTCAACTCCGTCGTAGGTAGGTTTACTTTGTGATCGCAAGCACTACTGCTAAACATGAGATCTAGAGTCCTCAAGATGGGTAGTGTTATTGGGTTTACCACCAGGCATTTCTCAGTAGCGGCTCGAGAGTGGGCTCGCCCCTTATTACATGAGACTTCAAAATAACCCACAAAATGGAGTGTAATTTTGGAGACAGCTTTGCCTAACCATTTAGGGGCTTACAGGTGTTATGCTATGTAATCGTGCGAGTACAAACCTGGAAAGAGAACATCTCGGTCATAATAACGAAGGGCACAGGCTGTAGGCCGGCCGCGTCACAGTATATGCACAGACAAAGCGCGACTATGGGCAACCATGATGCTGTTTCGGTGACCGCTCCGACATGCGCGTAGAACCATGCCCCGAGAGCACACATAGCTATGCCGGAAACTAGGCAGGTTGTGCCGAGAAGGGGCTGGGGAGAAAAAAACAGTTCAAATAACAAATTATGAAAACGTAGCTAATGCATTTTCTTCGTCGACCTTTTGACCGCCACAGCATGAACGCACGTGCGTACCCTCCACGCCAAGCCACAATTTCATCTACTATTTTGTCACATATGTGTGTCGTCTGGCGTATAGGGCACGCGCTTGCTTGTCACGTATATGTGACAATGGCGTTCAAAAGGTTAATAATCATTGTTGGTCAACGGCCGCTTTCTCATGAGTAGTCCGTATTGACAGTTCGAAGTCTCTTTTATCAAGTAGTTAGGTAGGTAGTTGGTGCAACTTTTCGAGCACGGATGATTCGTTTTAGATCAACATCACTTCATAGTTATGCAGTTTTTTAGGATCAACACGCCAGTAGGATATTAGGCTAGGGCCCAACGATGATCCCACTCAAAGCATAGGTATCTCTTTGATTCTATCATAATATAATCAAGACAAGGCTCCAGCGCTAACCATGCAAAAGGAACCCTTCCTTTTGCATGGGTTTCTGCTGTCAACTTAAGAATCAAAGTCACTCACCTTTCTCCCAGTCCTTTCCACCAGACTAGAGGCAGTACAAGACCCCACGAATTGCACTAGCCCCAGAACTGCAGCCTGTTGATTGGCAGTTAGTAAAACTCCTGCGCTGGCCTTGCTAAAGATGGTCGATGCGAAGTGAAGGACTGCGAGGCAGCCGCACAGCTCCCTCGCTACTGTGATGATGAGAACAATGCGGAACGCGCGGAAGGTACTGCGGTCTGTGACTGTGGAATAAAGGTTTGGTTGGTCAAGGTGTAAATGTCAATCAAAGACTGGCAGATGCTCGTTTTCAATATTTTATTTATTTAAACTTCATGTACAATTATAATAGTGGTACATAGGCGGACTTAATGCCACAAGGCATTCTCTACCAGTGCATTGGGTCAAATAAGACAGCATTGTGATAAAGTACAATAAAAATAAAAATAAACATGCCATTTTGCAAGAATAAAATCAAACACATAAATGGGTATCTACATACTAATACATAAATAAGCATATAAAATAAACTAATATATATTAAAATACATACAAATAGTCCGAAATACGAGAAACCTTATCAACCAATACAAAACCAATATCAGTATGTTCGATTGCGGACCCAGGTTGGCCTCTGTAGAAATATTTGGGCCAAATGGGGTTTTCTTGACCTATTCAAAATCGAATGGCAGAATGGTACCCCTCTGCAGAATTTGGATCACCTGCTTTCCTGCCCATACTGCACATCCACCTGCCAGGAGTTAACCCTTCGTATGATATTTTTTTTCAAAAAAGAGCGCGGACCACCAAATCTGCGGTAGAAAACTCATTTAAAAAAAACCGCTCGTATGGCCGTTATTACAGACAACAATTAAAAAGCCATTGTGTCTCGCGTAAGATCTACGTTAAAAGAAGCCGTGCTAGTGTTTACGTAGGTACCTACTGTTTGCAGAACTAGACACTTTTATTAAGGCATTTTGGTTTTGTTTTTAAACCTAGTCCTACTCTAGGATTGATCCTGTACCGCAGGGGCGTTTACAAACATTTAAACTAACAATACACGAAAAGCCAGACCCGGAACAACTCCTGTCAACCGTCCTAGAATAAATATTTGTTCCGTGAGGGGATCGAACCCGCGAAACGGCCAGCCACTGCGCCCACCGTGCCATCAATGGAAGTAACAAGGTAACTACAATCAGTAAATATAAATTAGTTTAGAACGTACTCGTAGAATGTATGGTCTTAAAGTGAAAGGGTAGCCCGCGAAATTCAAATTTTCTTTCGTATTTTGCAATTTCCAGACCCAGGTTGCACAGGAGGTTAGGTTGTATGTCGATTAAAATATTGTTCGCAACTGTAAGGCGTATGTAGTTACAGAATTATCATCATCAATACAACCTACAAGTTCATAAAGGTCGAGGAATGTATAAGACTTTGAAAAAGTTCGTTCCTCGACCGTTATAAGCTTGGTTAAAAAAACTGTTTATTGTTTTTTTTTTATCTATAAAGAATATTACATTAAAACATAGGTAGGTACATTTTATACATCATATTATCTACACTAAATAAAATTCCACCAACCAGAGCATCTACAAAATCGTAAGTTCTTACGAAGCTTTCCTTAGCGGTGGCCGCTATGTGCGTTGTGCGTGTTAAAAGCATCGTCTCACGTGGGAATGTACCAACATAAAGCGAGAAAAGCTACCTACACTGTCGTATTGCCGCGGCTTTTCTTGTTTGAGTAGGTTACACACTACAGGGTGTAAACCACCTCATCACAAAGCCGTTAACCAAGCATTCTGTACATGAAACTAAGTAACTTTACGCAAAAAAAATTGCTGGGAAGCAACTTTTTTTTTTGAGGTTATAAATCATGTTTTGTGGTAGAACTCAATGTAACGGACTTAAAACATTATGCTGATGGATGGATTGAATAGTACAGTGGTTGTGGAGGTGTTAAAATACAAAATCTTAAAAAATACTTGCATTTAAAAAAAGCTTGTCAAAAAGTCGTAACTTTGACCCCCCATATCTGCGTAACTAGAAGGTTCCCAGGTATGGAGTAGAGCAAAAAAAATATCGCAATGATAGGGAGAACAATTGAAGTGCCTTTCCGCTTCGTGAAGAGGTGTTTTACACCCTTTATAGCTCACGCAACGTTATCTGCCTAGCTTTTTACTAAATTTTGGGATCCGCTTCCTGGTTTACCGGACGCAGCTGTATACTGGTATTATTTTACATGGAGCGACTGCCTCTGACCTCCACAGACCAGTTAGTACTGAGTAATACGGCACCCATTGGTAAGACTGGTTGCTGTTTGGTAAGCTTAGCTTATCTATAGCTCTGTAAGCGATAACAATTAGCGAAGTTAGTCATCTATTAATACTATAAAGTGGAAAGATTTATATTTTTTGGATGTAACGAATAAACTTAACTAGGTACTGGACCGATTTGAAAAAATCCTTGAGCAATGGATAGCTACATTATCAGCGAGTAACAAAGGCTACATTATCCGCGTATTCCCACGGAAACGGGAGACACGCGGGTGAAACCGCGTGCAGTCGCTAGTGATGTATAAGCAGGGCAAGTTTGTAACTATCGAAAACCATGGTACAATAATATTGACCATGTCGAAAACTAGGTAAGACTTGTCAATAAAACCATTCGTTTTTAAAACAGCACAAGTGTTACTAAAAACAGGTTCTGCTCAAACTGGAAAAAGGTCCGTTCTAACCCAAAAACCTATTTTATAAGTTAGTTAAACACAGACGGTCATGCCGAGAGCATTAGTGTGGACAAACATAGGGTCCCGGCTGTTTGCCCTACGTTCCGTTACCGGGTCCGGTAGCCACTACGGTGCCCACAGTCGTTTACTTATTGTTAGTGTTACCGTTTGCCTGAGCACACAGACAGTAATGACTGGGTCTGTTGCTATGCAACTCAATGTTCAGTTGTGTCTTTATACTTAGAAGAATTTTACCGTTTTTGTAATTAAGTAAGTGCCTACCTACTAGATTAACGAGTAAAGTGCAAATTTGGAGGCACTAAAAAAAGTAGGTAGCTTTAGTATTGAAAAAATTAATGAAGTATCTATTCATCATCAGCTTTTTAATGTGCCCACAGCTGCACACAGGTCTCCTCTCAATGAGAAGGAATGGGCTATAATCCACCACGCGGGCCCAGTGCGAATTAGTAGATGTTACATGTCTCAACGATTTGTTTGATTTTCGGACATGCTAGCTTCCTCACGATGTTTTCCCTCATCGTTTTGAAAGCATTGGTGATGAAATAAATATACACAAAGTAATGCGCCTTTCTGGGTTGGAACCCACGACTCGGTAGACTCGGTTCGTAAATCGGGGCCGCAATCCATTGGGGTGGCCCAATGGATTGCGGCCCCGATTTGCTTTGCTTCGCTGCTATTATAAATTATTAAAACTTTTCAATACCAAAGTAATATTGAAAATTAGGAATAGTTACCTACAAGTTACCTAATCCAAGTTTTAGAGATAGGTATATATGTACAGACGTCAGCACATCACGCTACCCGAAACTGTTAAACTTTCCCAATTTAACTTGAATCTAATGCTTTAGCTATAGAGATGAAAATCTATTAAAGACATTTGACAGATTGTATTAGCTTGATGTGCTGGCATCTGTACATAGTTGAGAAAAGGCTAGACAAATAACGATGAATTACTCAATGCTCTACTTACTGAGTGTCTTGAGCGCGTCGCTCAGTTTGCCTGACTTGCTCTGCTCCAGTTCCACCAGTAGATTCTGAAGCTCGTTGTCCACAGCTGGCTCGGAAGGCTCCCGGCATCGCAGCCAGGCTAATGCGTCACGAGCTTCCTAAAGCCCAAGAACATTTAAATTTGATGATAGATGTAACGTGACAACTAGAAAGAAGAATAGGTACCTCTTGGTAAGACCAAGAGGTATCATACTCAATACTAACTGGGTTGTGGAAATCAGATAGGCAGTCCTCTATGCAAAGTAGGGAAAAGGTTACGCAGATTTTGAAACAGGATAACACGTACAAAATCAAAATCAGCGCCTAAGCCCCTTCGTACACAAGGCTACTCAAATCTTAGAAACTTAACGATTTTAGTCTTCAAGCGACTGCCGCCATACAAATCCATTGAAGTTCGTTTACGAGTCGCGTCGCCGACATTATGAATATAGGACATATCTCCGTAACTAGACGGTTCCCAGGTATGGTGTAGAACAAAAAAATGATCACAATGGTGGGGAGAATAAGTGCCTTTCGGCTTCGTGAAGAGGTGTTTTACACCCTTTTAACATTTCTTCTTCAAAATTAGGTTAGCTCTTTGCTTGCATGATGTAGGTATCAAATGGATATGGCTAAAATAAGAAGTTCGGCTTAGGTTCAATTATTTCTTTAACCTAAAAAATCAAATGTGTTAAAGAAACCAACTCCTCACCTCAACTTTTCCACACTTCAACAAATACGAAGGCGTCTCCGGCATCGTAGTGAACAGCAGCAGATGCAGGATTGGCACTATCAAACACACCCACAGCATGGCGTTATAGCTCAAGTATTCCCCCATCACGTACGCAAAAAGATTTCCCAAGTTCTGCGACAACACCACAAGGCTCCCAAGGGTACCCCTGATTGAATCCTCGCTGATCTCCTTGATGTAGAGAGGTGTGACTACGTAGGAGCCGCTGACGCCAAGACCGACTATTGCCCTGGCGGTAATGAGCGCCCATGTTTCTGTTGAATAGAGTTTTAGACCCCAGCATGCCTGGAAAGGTAAATGTCACTTTAATTAGTCTATACTGTATTAGGAACGTTTGGGAGAAATTTAAATGTTACAAGGAACAAGCCAATTAAAACCAAACCATAATTATGGGGCATTATTTATTTCTATTGAAAGTTACATACAGCACAGCCCGCCTATGACTGCGAAGAATCAAAACGTGAGAACAGCCCAAAATACAATTATCAGCTTCAAAAATAATCTCGTACGTAGATACATGACATACAAACACATACACAGGGTATGTATGGGAATGTATGCGCATGCACGCACATTACGAAGACACTAGCAATCTTTATATACCATACGTCTCTAAACCAAATTACAGGAACAAACAAAATGGCTTAATATTATGCAAATACACTTACAGCCATAGAAAACGACGTAAACATCAAAGCCCTCTTCCTTCCATAGTTATCCACAATGTAGCCAAAGAAGAACACAGTAGGGGTTCCGACAAGGTACACCACGGACGCCATCCACGATATGGTGTCTGGATGAACGGGGGCCGAGGCTGGAGTGTCGTCCGACATGAGCCGGGGGCCCATTGGAGAGATCCATCCTATTGCGGTGCCGTAGGAGAATACTGGTAGAACCACTGTAGCGATAAACATCACAAATGCAATATCAGAAAAGCTAGGAAGAGGGAGAAGGTGTCCAACAGCGTACCCACATTTCGTCAATTACGTTTTTAGTGCTACAGCAAAGGCAGATCGGGTGGAGATGCTACTGGTACATTCCTGCTGCAAAAAGCCCATATCTTATTGCCCGTTTCGGGAATTAAAAACCCAGGACCTTGGTTATGATCAGCAGTGAGCCAGTGGCGCTTGAGGTTGCCACAACGGTAGCAATGAGACAATCAATAACTCTGATTTGCGGTAATCAGACAATACGCCGTGTAGATAAAGTTAACCACAAGCTTTGATCATCATTGCTTAGACTCGTGCTAACACACGTGAGTTTAGACTATAGCATTAAAATTACATCAAAATTCATTAAAAAGCTAATACTTAGATACTTAGCTATGTTAATGAACTTTGCTAATCATTATTTACCTAAGTAGATAATCAAGTAGAATAAACCAGTCTTTTACCTAATTCTTAATGGTATTTGGAGATTAAAACTAGGTTCCTTTGTGATTTTAGTTAAATTTTTCCTTTTGTCTTGTGCAAAAACGTTAATAGGTACCTAAATAGCAAAGATTATGCATTATATCAGCGAATATGCACGTGAGCTCGACAGTCTGACATCAGTCTTAGTCAAGAGTATTGTATGAACCTAGTACCTGCCCGCGTAGCATGACCACTGGAGAAACGAGAGAGTCTCGACAAATCTTTTGTTCATCTGTCATTGAATCGACAAAATGACAGATGAACATAACATTTGTCAACTCTCTGTCGTGTCTACGGTGGTCATGCTACGAAGACTGGACACGAGTTGCCATGGCTGACCTAGAAGTCTTTAAATAGACTCCGAACACAGGTTGAGCGAAGCAAAGAAAACCGGTTTAAGTTTTCTCTGGAGATTCATAGACGACCTTGTCCAGGGGTGAAGATTTTTTTAAAATGTGGTATGGTATGTCGAGCATGTCCTGTTCTTTGCTCATCACAGTAGCTGATGGATGCTGCTGAAAGTGCCAAACTCGTCGCCAAACGGGCTTACTCACGACACGCTATGCCTTTTGACCGCTACAGCATAAACGCTCGCGCGTGCCCTCCACGCCAAGCCACAATTTCATCTACTATTTTGTCTTATATTTATGTCGTACAGGGCACGCGCTTGCTTGTCACGTTTTTTTTTTTTTTTTTTTTTTTTTATCAAAAACAAAGTAAGTATACTTAAAAACTAAGCCCCACAAAACCGTTGTAATGGTTTGACTGTGGGGTCGGTGATTCTTTAAACACTAATACTTATGCACTAAATAAATTAAAGTTTATTTACAACTATTTATAACTACAAATTTGTTAGTATTAAGTATTAGTAACAATGGTGCTTAGATATTAGGTTAGTATTGTTAGTATAATCATCACTTAGAAGTAAACATTTTAACTTTTATACATATATGTTAGTGGCAATGAAAAACTTATAAACTAGTGTTAGTAACTTTAACTCGAAGTTGGATGACGCACTCCGACTCCGGGGAAAGTCTCCTTCTACCACCCCAAGATCGGAGAGCGTCACCCATCATCCAACCGTATATAACTAATTAACCTATACTTAACACATGATATCTAAATAATATTTTTTTAATTTATTTCTAAATCTAATTTTATTCGCTTCACTCCTTATGTCTGCCGGCAGACTGTTCAGTAGAACATGGTGTTTATGTGACAATGGCGTCCCAAAGGTTAGAAGAAGACTTCGTATCTGGCAGGCAGTATCTCCACGTAAATACCTAATTACAGGTTTTCTGTTCAATACACAGAAAATGTCTAGAACGTTTGATTGCATGCAAAAATAAACACTGATACTTCTAAAATGTTGGGTCAATTATATATTTGAAACATTTGATAAGTACAATAAATTATAACAATACCTTTACAATGAGAAGACAAACAAAAAACATTTTAATTAGCTTCATTCAAAACACATTATTTGTCCTTAGTACCTCTTCCTACTTACTAGATGCTCAATTGTCCAGATTACAAACAAGACAATTAAATTCATCTGTCCGTAATCAATATTCAATTAGCTGTAGGGCCATGGGCCATGGTTGACCCGTCGTCGATAGAACACGTGCAGTTGACTTCGTGCCAGTTCATCATGCTAACGAGATGCTTGACCCTGTTGCAGGAGTCAGGGTTACGGAAGCGGAAGGTGCGTTGAACTAGTGCCAATTAGTTACGTACCCTAGATGCAGGGGTACGGAGATTTTACATCTTATACCTCAACTAGCTGACCCACGCAACTTCCTCTGCGTCATATAAGAGAGAAAACGAAAGGAAAAAAAATCCCCGTTTTTGCAACATTTTTCATTCCTGCCCTGCTCCTAATAATCGTAGCGTGATGTTATATAGCCTAAAGCCTTCCTCGCTAAATGGACTATCCAACACCAAAATATTTTTTCAATTCGAGCTGGTAGTTCCTGAGATTAGCGCGTTCAACAAAACAAACAAACAAACTCTTCCGCTTTATAATATTACTAGCTGACCCACGCCACTTCGTCTGCGTCACATTAGAGAGAAAAGCGAAAGGAAAAAAAAGGCCCGTTTTTGCAACATTTTTAATTCCTGGTCCGCTCCTGATCGTCATAGCGTGATGTGATATAGCCTATAGCCTTCCTCGATAAATGGACTATCCAACGCAAAAAGAATTTTTCAATTCGACCCGGTAGTTCCTGAGATTAGCGCGTTCAACAAAACAAACAAACAAACTCTTCCGCTTTATAATATTAAGTATAGATTCCTCGTTTCGAGTAAGGTGGTGAGACTGGAGAGGTGAGTACTAAACACAGAGCAGAAACTTTAAAAAAAACTTGGGAGCTGCTGTCATGTAGTCGCATGATTGGACAGTTCTCCGTCCAGACTTATTTGATTGCACAGTTTTCCGTCCTGGCACTGAGTTACTGTAAGAACTTCCACGGAACACTAAAGCAGTGCTACCTAGCAGGATGGCTCAAGAGTTACCCTGTTAGGCTAGGGTGAAATTTTGTACCTACGGGAAATTAAGTGTTTGGCAAAGTTGCCTCGCAACATAACTCAAGAGTTATTCTGCGTATACTAGTAGAGTAACGATTCGACGTCCTCCAACAATATTGGCAACAAAAAGTACAAAAAAGAATCAAGGAGGATAAAGAATGAGGAGCAGCGTTCGCTGAGATTGGTTTCTTTTCTCAACTCTGTTACTGAGTAAGTATATTCTGTTATTATCACAATTTACTCCATCAATGAAAAGTGTGGTCGAAGACAAGCTGCTAGAAGAACAAAAGCATTAGATACCTACTACTTAATAGGAGTCTGATATGAGTCAGTCAGAATTCGTAAACACGAAATGCCTACTACACGTTCCTTTAATAGCATCATCATAAGGGACGCAGCAGGTTCATGCTGGGTCATTAATTGCCCGGATCAATTGTGCAGGCCCTCCAACCCATACATTGGCTCATTGATTCATTTGTTTGATACGTCGCCGTCGCCGGACCGTCTCGACCATTCTATATTGCGATTAATTCGCCACATCACAAACAATCAGAGGTAGGTAGGTATCAGTGATTATTGTTTTGTTTTGAACTTAAATTAGGTTAGCAATTTGTTGATGACACTTCTTAATTGGAGATTCATAACAAAGACTGTGTTTTCGATCGAAAACTCCGTCTGTGGAACTCACTGAGGGCTTCTCTGTTCCCTGGGTTGGAGTGTAGCCTTAGGGGCGCTATGGCTCGCGGACTTAAAAACTTTTCGTTTTTTTTCCAAATTTAATAGTACATTGTAATACAAGGGGCTAAAATGACCCATCATATTGATTATCTTGAACATCACAGACATCGTGAGAAAACCTGGATGAGTCTGAAATCGCCAACCCGTCTTGAGCAAGCGTGGTGATCAATGCTCGTGCCTTCTCTGTTGAGAAAAGTCCTTTGCCCAGCAGTGGGATAGTAGAGGGCTGGAATTATTATTATTATATTTTATGTTATACCTATTTAAAGGTCGTGTGAATCGGATTCTTCAAAGCAAGCGTGCTCCACACTTTCTTTTTAAAGGATGGTAAATGATCAAATAACTTCTCCCACTCTGGGCGGAGCGGGAGGGAGTGTCAGACTTATACTGACTAAAACCCATCCATGTTCCATCCTCGCCCTTTATGTTCCGGGGCCGCGGTCTTTCGAATAGGCCCGCAACCCCGGCAGGCTACGGTCCTTGCGGGCCCCTCCCTTTATGCTGACATCTCTTTGAGGCGCGCGTGGAACACAAACGCGCTGTCGACACGGCCTGTCGTCGTTGGACGGACGGACGGCTAGCTAGCCCATAGCTAACCGTCCACAGGCCCGCATCTACGGTGGCCGGTAGCCACCACATGGCCCCCGACGCCCGGTGCATCTCCCGCGGCGGCTGGGAAGCGAGGCTCTCTCGCTCTAGCGTTCCGCCACTTCCTTCCGATCGCCGCTACAAGGACACTGCGGTGCTCCGCCCACGCAGGGCAGAGCTCCACCGTGTGCTCCACCGTGTCCTCCGGTCGATCCTTGCAGTGGAAACACCCGGGCGTTTCATCCCGCCCGATTCGGTGCAGGTACCTCCCGAAACATCCGTGTCCGGTGAGGACCTGCGTCAGGCGGAAGGTGAGGACACCGTAGCGCCTCTCAAGCCATTCCTCAAAGGGGGGACTTACCGCCACTATCGTGGCGTGCCCTGCACGGGGTTGCGACAGTCGCTCTCTCCATGTCGCCATGAGATCGCGCCGGAGGTCTGTCCGCTGAGCGGCGATTTGCCGCGGCAGCGGAGTTTCCCCCCGGCGTAGTGCCTCCGCGCGCCATTCCTGCAGGCGCGCGAGGACTATCGCCTCCACATCCCATGGCGGCAATCCGGCAAGCAGGCTCACCGCCTCGCGGGAGATCGTGCGTTACCCACGGACCATTGTTACGGCTACCACTTTCTGGGGCGCGTTCAGGTAATGGGCGGCTCGCCGCCTCAAGGAACGCGCCCACACTGGGGTCCCGTAAAGGGCCATGGACCGCACGATCCCCGCATAGAGCCTGATGAGGCGTTTGGCCCCCTAAGCCAACGGCCACACAGAAAAGACGCAAGACCAGGGCGGGGCGCGGACCCGTCGCGAACAGGGCGCCGTCGCGACTTTTTAACGCATATAGAAAAGACACGGACCCGTCGCAGACAGGGCGCCGTCACGACTTTTTATGGCGCGCACTAGAAGCTTTACCCGGCATTCAACCGTCCGATTTTGATACGACAACATGTCTTCTTCTGAAGATGAAGATGTATTGGCACTGGTAGGTATATCTCGCTAATCTGCAGAGGGTTAGACGTTACTGGGTACATCCGGTATGGCTAAGCAATGGACAGAATAGATTTTTTTAAATAATGGAGGATCTACATTATTATCCTGATCGTTTTTAAGAAGTATACAAGATGACTCCACAATGTTTTTACATTATTATGTCCAAACCTGCCCTCCGCGCCCTTTCCGCTCTCCCGCTTGCGCCCGTGCAGGCCCGCGCCCTGCCCGCGCCTTGTCCTTTCTATATGTTTTCCAATAGGACGCCGTCGTGATGGGCGTCCCGTCTTTTCTGTATGTTTTACGTCGCGACGGCTGTATACATTTTATATGCAAGTAGATTAAACGGGCGCCGCGACTGCGACGGGTCCGTGCCTTGCGTCTGTTCTGTGTGGCCGGTGCCTATGGCTGCCTGTCCACTGAAGCGGAGCGAGGTGGCAGAGCGGAGAAATGGGAAAATTTTAACCAATAGGATAGCATACTGGAGCGAAGCTGATATTTTATGCAATTTTATTGGTTAATATTTATCCTTTTCTCCGCTCCGCAGAGTATCTCCGCTTCAGTGGACAGGCAGCCTAAGGTTGGGCAGGAGCCGCTTGAAGGCGGCCCCGGTAGCTTGCTCCACCCTGGGCTGCACCATCGCTTCACATCAGGCGACTTTTCCCTGTATTCCCGTTGTCTCCGTAGTCCATGTCCGGGATTAAAGGGGACAAAGGGAATTTTAGTTCCTTACGCTGCTTATATTATGTATAATACAACATCAAAAATGCAGAACTACACCATCCTTTGCGATTTTAGCCTTTTTGTTTATTTGGCGTCGATTAATAATGGGCTATTATATTGTATTCTACTCTTTGACAAAGTACTCATTCGTCATCGAAAAAATTTCGAGAACATGTTTTCATTAAAGCTGTTTTCGTGATGTAGGTATAGAAAGTTTGTTTACCCACGATATTTATCATCCCCAAATCAGAGTCCACTCAATACGGCCGCTATTTGCCCAGTGTCAGAGTGACCTCGAACTTTCGAGGATGAGAAGTCAAGAGGGTTGACGTGGAAATATACGGTTGGTTCCAGACTAACGTAGACCATACTATCAACAAGTAGAAACGTCAAAATCTATTTATCGGTCTGAGGGCCATCTTATACAACGTGTAACAAAAAGGGTATAGTCATATGAAAGGGCTTAGACCATCAAACTGAACCACTTTCTCCGTGGGACCACCATCGTAATCGCGAAAAAAAATTCAACGGCCCCATACTAAATTCCAATACCTACTCGACCAAATGTATGAAACAGCTGATTATTTTTTACGATTCTTAAGAGACAGTGATCGGCCAAAAATTGAAATTGAATAGAACAAAAAAACAACTGTTCAGTACATTTATGGTCGCCTTATGTACTGAACAGCAGATTTTTTTATCGCGAGCAAAAGTTGTTAGTTATCATGAAGACAATCACGCGCGTGATCGTACACTAATTACCAGTCACCCTATAGACACGGTTCTGTTAGGTGTTTGAGTTTATTTGCAAATATTTTTGATCTACGTGATACAAACCTAAAAATTGCTTTAGGTAATGAGGGTTAGCTAGTTAGCTAGATGTGGGTGCTAACTCCAACTCAAAGTCTCAAACTAAGCAGGCATATGAAAATAATGATCTAAGGGGTGTGTAAAGATCCTGCCGGGGGTGCGAGACTGTTCGAAAGAGATACTGTGGCCCTGGAACGTAAAGGGCAAGGAAGGAACATGGTTTTAGTCAGTACAAGTCTGACACTCCCTCCCGCTCCGCCCAGAGTGGGAGAAGTCATTTGATGATTTCCCATCCGAAAAAATAAAAAAGGGGTGTGTAAAGGTACAGATGCGGGAGAGGTTCATCATCTTCCTACCTTTGTCCATTGTTATTTGAGGAGCAACACGTTTTCTTCTTTCATCTTCCCTGTCCTGTTCCATTCTTCCATTTACTCCTTTTTCATGCATAAGATTTCTGACAAAATCAATCCATTATGGACGCGGGAAATATTATATTGCACAAAAGTTTGTACGCAGACGTTAGTGCTTTCTTCTCTCGCTATCTTACATGGAGAATTATCTTCAGTGTTTATGTGGTTAGACAAGACAGACTAGCGTTTGGATCTTTCTTCACTATCCCAAACGCCAAGCCTTCCATTAAAATCATCTGCCTAGCCTTTTCAACTATGTTAGGGTCGGCTTCCAGTCTACCCGGATGCAGCTGAATACCAGTAATTCACGTGGAGCGACTGCCTATCTGACCTCCACAAGACAGTCAATACTGGGTAATACAATACCACCTATTAAGACTGGTTGTCAGACTTTATGGACCACTGGACTACCTGTAACGACTGTCAAAGATCTACAAATGACAGCAGGGACCAATGGCTTAATTAACGTGCGTTCCGAGGCATGGCGGAAACGGTGTGTGAGAGGCAAACCAAACGGGCGGTGCGGCGCCGCACCGCAAGCCATTTCGCCGCGCTGGCGACCACATGGGCAGAGCGGCGTCGCAACGTTCTATGGAGCCGCGGCGGCGCCGCAGCGGCGGCAAAATGAGGGGTATGCTGCGCAAACAAACATATGCGAGCGGCGCCGCTCCGGCTCCGCTCTGCTTACACCCCTCCCCGCCTCGTCTCGATTCCGATGCGCGCGCGGCGCGGCGCCGGAGCACACCGCACGGCGCCATGTGGCTACAATTCATTTTTGTATGTAGAAAACCGCAGCGGCGCCGCTCAGGCGCCGCGCCGCAGCCGCGCCGCCCGTGTGGTTACACCCTAAGAGGCAAACCACACGGGCGGTGCGGCGCCGCACCGCAAGCCATTTCGCCGCGCTGGCGACCACACGGGCAGAGCGGCGTCGCAACGTTCTACGGAGCCGCGGCGGCGCCGCAGCGGCGGCAAAATGAGGGGTTGCCCATCGCTACGTACGCAAACAAACAACTGCAAGCGGCGCCGCTCCGGCTCCGCTCTGCTTACACCCCTCCCCGCCTCGTCTAGATTCAGATGCGCGCGCAGCGCGGCGCCGGAGCACACCGCACGGCGGCGCCATGTGGCTACAATGCATTTTTGTATGTAGAAAACCGCAGCGGCGCCACTCAGGCGCCGCGCCGCAGCCGCGCCGCCCGTGTGGTTACGTGGTTACGTGGTTACCACCTATGGGTGGTTACCCATTCACAGGCCAACCTAGGCAAGCATGGCTTAACCTAAAGATCGGCCCAAGCGGCTGATATTATTTAGCCACGAGCTGTTTTTTAAGTGGATACGTACACACTTAAGCACACGCACATCTTCCTAGCCTTTTAATAAATTTATTGGGGCCGTCTTTCAGCCTTGCAGATAGGAATAGGCACCAGCATGCTGACCTAAGCAAGCACGGCTCAACGTAAGGATCGAGGGGCTGTTATTACTTAGACACGAGCTCCTCCACTAACATAAAGCTCAATGACTAATGACAGTTACCCACGAGCCAACTGCCCTGATAATAACTTATCGCTTTGGTTATTAAGCCCAAGGTGTTATGTTATTTAAAAATAACTTTGTGACCTGTTAATGAACTATTTCATGATTAGGATAATGCACTAATTTAGTGTGTGACCAGAGAAAGCCGGTATGGGTTTCCGAAATAGTTACTGTACTGTGTCACTTTAGTACATTTTGATACAAGTGGAGAAAGTTTGTTATTGCCGTTCGAGGCGGTATTAACACACGAACCGTAGGCGAGTAGTGTTTCTGAGCCGAGAACTGCAATAACAAATGTCCACGTGTATCAAACGACGTTTTTCAATACACTTTTGAAGAAATAAAATAAACGAATGGAAATATCTGTGTCATGAATTATTACAAGACTATGATTTAAATCTTTTTTTTTCCCCGCTTTGCTTTCGCCACGTTGAAGGAAAAGAAAAGGTATGGAGCCGTTATACAGCCTAATATAAAAAATTGTTTTTTTTTATATATTTTTGAATTTAGAACACAAATAAATGTTAATTTGTTTATAAAAGTAAATATTACTTTTATATAATCATGTTTATCTATGAAATTGAATTTATAAAGACGTAGATCACTTTGCCGAAAAAAAAACATACACCTCTGACTGCATTGAACCAAGTTGGACTAAGTATATACCTATCTGTGGCAATTTTATTTTCTGCACACGTGTAGAAATATCAAAAAATATGAAATACACTGCATTTTGAACCTAATCATAGTGCAAAAAGAACCAGTTTTCCAGGAAGTGTATTGAAAAAAGTATAATTAACACTGAAAATGGAATACTTATTTACCATGTTTTTTTTGGTAGCCCGCTCTCTGTCGCTCTTCTGGGCAAAGGCCCTTCGTGGCCTTCCTTATGATTTATAATCATTATATTATATTTATAAAATGATTGATTTATATTTATAATCCGTGATGCTTGCAACAGCGCCGAAATATCGGGAGCTTAAAACATCATGGTAAAATGATGAATATCCCGTTTTTATGTTAACGATAGTAGCTATTAGTGAATATTCCTGTATTGTATAGGTATTTCATGAGATATTTGCTCAGCCTTTTCCCCCCGCTATGTTGTGGTTGTAACAGCCTAACCAGATGCAGCAGAAAAATGCCAGTATTTTACTTGGTGCGAATGTCACCGCTTCTAGTGTGTGGTGGTATTGGTTCCGTTTGGTTAGTTATGAGAAAAATCGAATGATTCTTAAAAGTATTGTTTTGTTCTTAGTATGCGCACAATGATAATACGTTCAGACTTTTCTTTGAATCAATACACATTTATGATTCGTTTAATTCATCATTCATTGCCTGTTTTACATAACTTCATGAAGGCTCCGAAGTGCCTGTCTTGTTGGTTTGATTTAAACCAAACAATGTTCTTATAATACAAGAAATTAAATATTAACATTTTCATGCCATTGAAAAGTTTTATGCAAAAGGCTCTTTGAATAAAAACACAAATACAACACTATTATAGAACTCGTCACAAATAACTACTTACTTCTAGGACAATTTTCATTATCGTTCCAACATGATTGTTTTGGAAGAGGGCTTATCACGTTTCCCTGCCGTATACCCTGCTACTCATTACCCTAATTTAAATATTGATTTACATATTGGTATTGGTATTTTACATATGTCTTTTAAAAATATATTTTGGCCGAGGTTATTTATCTACAGTTTAATTCCTCTTAAACCACAATCATTTAATTTCCAAACAATGTGTTTGTGTGTGTGTCATATGGAGTCAAAAGCTTGTGTCAATAACAAAATACTGGATTGAAATTCCTAGAAGTTTATTTAATAAAACAATCTAAGTACCTATGTATAATTAAATAGGATGCAGTAAATATGTAGACTTCAACTTGTTAGGTTTGCGTCTTCATTCCTCCGATTTACGATCATAATGCATCTGGTATACTAAAAAGAACTCTGCAAGAGGCGCCTGTGACGGCAAAGTTGTTTGGTAATCGGTTATCGTGGTATGGACGTGGTATTGTGGATGGTTATAAAAGTAGAGGAAGCCTCATAAACGATGGATGGACTGTGTGGAGAAATAATGATATGGCCTAAAAACGAGGTGACTGCTGAGATTACGCGTAACAAATTAAGTAAGAAAGTGAAGTTTGACTCCAAACAAATTGAATAAGGGCAAAAGAATGATGATAATAATGGAATAGCGGTCATTAACCCACCTACATTAATTAAAGTTCTTTACTATTAACTTCAAAAATGAGCCTGTCCAAGTCTTGAATCGTCATCTATGGTGATCTTCAATTTTTTTCTAATTAAAAACGATACACGGTTCATTTGTTTTGGTTCGTACGAAGAGATAGTAGGGAAAGGGCAATGACCGATATTGCGATTTTAACCTTTTGGACGCCATTGTCACATATACGTGACAAGCAAGCGGATGCCCTGTACGCCAAACGACACAAATATGTGACAAAGTAGTAGATGAAATTGTGGCTTGGCGTGGCGGTCAAAAGGTTAAATATTAATCAGCGTAGGTGTGTAGGTGAGTCAGATTTATTAAAAATCTACTGCATTAACAATATTAAAGTAAGAAACATGGTTTTCCATAACCATGGCACAGAAGTAGGTACAGTTCCTTACACAGTTAAGATAAAACTTACATAAATATGGTCTATTTTGAAAACAATAGGCTTGTTTCCAATCAGTTTCTAGGGCACACCAATAAATATCTGGGACGGTTATGTCATTATACATGTTTGCATTTGCAGTAGAAACCCAATTATTATGTTTAAACAAGTGTGTTCAAAAATGACGAACTAATATTTAGCAGTACTTAGATTTATATTACTTAAGTAATAATAATTAGTTACCTGGAGGAAAGGATGGAATTTTGCAATGTCACCTGGTGGGAAAGTACTCGAAATACTGGAGATAGCAAAGAACACCGGTCACAGCGCGAACAAATTTTTGTTGGTATTTTATTTTAGCGTCTGCCCATGAAAATTATGTAAAAGTATAGAGTTTGAATTCCTGAAGAGTTTTGTCTTAAGTCATATTTTTCTAGGAAGTCATGAATGAAAGATATTCCAGTTTGAAGTTTTAGAGGTTATATCTTGTTAACAAAAGACTATTCGAAAAATAAATCTAAAACTACCTACTTATCGCTTACTCAAAGAAAACATTCCTTGTTTTTAAACAGAAACAAATCTGCATTCACATATTTTCAATAATTCGCTTGCCACACTCGGGACTAAAGGTCGAAAAAATACCATCCTTTACATTTTTAACATCAATCGATAGGGCCAACCACATGAGTCAAATCTCTCTAACAAACATGAACAATTAAAGAAAAACTATCAAAACTAAAAAAAAGTTATACATTCAATGGGATAAATTTAACAAGATAAAACACTTTTATTCATGATTTCCTTTCATTTAGTCTATCATGTTTGTTAAAGAGATTTGATCCATTTGATAGACCCTATCGATTGATGTCAAAAAGGTACAGAATGTTATTTTGTCGAACTTTACTCGATCCATCGCGGGTCGATGCCCGCGTGAGGCAATAGTACATTTTGATACAAGTGGAGAAAGTTTGTTATTGTGGTACAAGGCGGTATTAACACACGAGCCGTAAGGCGAGGGTGCTTTTGAGCCGAGAACTGCAATAACAAATGTCCACGTGTTTCAAACGACGTTTTTAATACACTTTTGAGGAAATAAAATAAAATAATGTAAAATATTGTGTTATATTGTACGTTATATTGTAATATAACGTGTTTGACAATTTGACGGTGACATATATACTAAAAAGAAGAAAGGACCCAATATTGAGCCTTGCGGGAACCCCATTTTCACTATTTGAATATTCAAAAAATGTTATAAAGAAAGACATAGCTTTTCCGAAATGAAAAAAAAAACATTTACCTCTGGCTCTATAGTCAGATGTGAATTTTTTTTTAAATTATGCAATGAACCAATTTGGACTAAGTATAATATGTATAGTTATCTGTGGCAATTTTGCTTTCTGCACATGAGTGGAAAAATCATGAAAAACACACGTGTGAGAAATACACCGCATTTTGAACCTAATCGTAGTGCGAAAAGAACCAGTTCTCGAGGAAGTGTATTGAAAAACTGTATTTTTTACTTGATCTTTGGATCAAGAAAAAGGTTGCGAGCCCCTGAATGTCTGTTTACAAAATTTCTAGCGCCTCGTGGCGGAGAAAATTGTTTTTCTTTTTTAAATTACTTATAAGAATGATATGGCAAGAAATGAAGGGTCTGATGAGATGACGAGTTATAGAGAAGTAAGGAAGAACAAGACATGCTACGCCGAACACAAATTGATTGGGATATCATCATCATCATCATCTGTCTAGGCTCTCCCCAACTATGTTGGGGTCGGCTTCCAGTCTAACCGGATGCAGTTGAATACCAGTACTTGGGATATATTTAAATCAGTTTAAATGTAGATCTCAAATGACTTTAAAACTGATTACGGAATTTAACCTAAGTATTTTGACATTTTCAAAAAAACTAATTTGATCGTAAGATAGATTTACAAAAAATATTGGACACGTATTTTTTCTTTTTTCACGTAAACAAAAAAATAAGACCATAGGTACAGTGCGTCGAAAACTCGTTTAAAAAGGGGCCCGCTGGCTGGTCTGAAAAACGAACATCTTCTAAAGTATAGCTTACATAAAGACATTTTGAATTTGTAAGGTAGGGACTTATAAAATATTTTTTAACTCCAAGCACTATTGGGCGATCTGAAAGTATAATAGCAATAATCATTAAGGGCCCGCTATATGGACACTTCATACAAACATTATTTAATCAAAAATGCTAACGAGGTGCAAAATAATCAAAAATCACCTGTTGATAAATCTCGTTGGGGCCTGCCAGATAGACTCACATCTAGTTGCTTTCTAGCGATTGGCCTAGCATTGATAAACCAACCAACAGTGCGCGTTTATTTAGCCGCATGGCAATCCTCTATTTCTCCGCACACAGTCTAAATTTTTTTTCTATAAACTATGAAATAGATATGTAGTAAAACTTTCTTACTTTCCTGGAATAGCCTCAGATTACAGGAAGCGGCCTAAGATTACAGAGTACGAGTCACACCATAGTTATTATATTCACATTATGTCACCAGCAATAAACGGCAGACATTTTATTTTGAACTCTGGGAAAGCTTACACAAGTTTTCAATTGCAAAGTGGCTAAAGACTTAATTGATTCATGTTTATTGTGTGCTTTTAAGGGGTTAGCGCGAATTTCACGGGCTACCCTGACCCTGGTAAGGATTCTTGTGACCTGCCTTCTACTTGTAATTCAGTGGCTTGACAGTCAGAGATCTTGTAGCAGACATAATCAAATTGTCGATGTAAATCAGTGATTCCCAAAGTGGTCCAGCTGGACCCCCAGGGGTCCATGGGAGACTCGACAAGAGCAAACGTCGCGTCGGCTTGAAAAATAAAATGGGGATCCACAAGTTGGAATTGGGGACAACGAAACATTTTTTGTTTCGGTACTGAAGAATAAAACAATTGTTATATCTCAATGTAGGCAGATAATAAACTACTCAAAAAAGTAAAAAAAATCCAAATGAGTTTGGTTATTTTTGAAATAAAAATATTTTGGTGAAACTGATTGTATTGAAGAAAAAAGCATCTCGAAGCTTTAAGATTCTAATTTTCAGATTTTATGGGAAAATTAAAAATTATCTCGTATCATTCTAACAAATAGCACGTAATATTATTTTTTTGTTTTGGTCCACTGGCTTGAATTTTCAAAGTGGTCTCATCACCTGCCTAGCCTTTTCCCAACTATGTTGGGGTCGGCTTCCGGTCTAACCGGATGCAGCTGAATACCAGTATTTTACATGAAGTGACTGCCTTTCTAACCTGCCCAACCCATACTGGGTAATACGATACCCAGTAAGACTGGTTGTCAGACTTTTTGGGCAATTGACTACCAGTAACGACTGCCAAAGATGGACAAATGACAGCCGGGACCAACAGCTTAACGTGCTTTCCGAGGCACGGCGGTAACTCGGTATGTGAGGGTGGTCACCCTTACATACCCATCCACAGACCAACCTAGGCAAGCACGGCTTAACCTAAAGATCGACCCGAGCGGCTGTTACTATTTAGCCATCCAGTTATTTAACATTTTAAGAAAGTGTAGGTCACCAAAAAAAAACGAGCGATGCTCGGTCATCCAGATACTATATAATAATTTAAGTATCCACAAAGATTTGTAAGTACAAATTTTTGTACTTTTCACTAATCACCAGATACATGAGGTAACTCGCGACAAATCAACAATTAAACATAGTAAGTAGCGAGAGATTATCGAAAAATTACTTTCCCATGAAGCTTGATATATTTACAAAACATAACACGTAATGTCGGATTGTTCGTGTCAAACAAATTTTCATAATGTTTTCATGCATTTCGTACGAACATTTTTTTGTATTATCTGTAAATTTCCGCGTTTATTTGGTACTAATTTATTGCCCGCGACTTCACCCGCGTGAATTTCGTGTCCCTAATAGTGTCCCCCAGGATTATACTACCGGATCCCGTATTTAATCCAAATCCGTTCAGTAGTTTCGACACCTTCCACTTGACACACTAACACACACACGCATTTTTATTTTTTGATTTTATTTTATTAGTAGGTACTTTTTTGATTTTATTTCATTAGTAGGTAGGTAGGTTTTTTTTTTTAACATTGTCATAATCCCAATCTCGGCGAGGGAGGGCAGGAGTCCATAGCATAGGGTATCCTAGTTTGAACTCCTGGCTCTCACAAACCTTTGTACTTCCAATATTTGTAACACCTCTATATTATAATTGTACTTTGTGGGAGAAAAATAAAGGGCTTGGAACATTTTTGTATGAAACGTGGTCGGATCTTTTTTCCGTATTTTTTTTTTTGTAGCGTCCATGCATAAGTCATTTATACATATAAATCGATAGCTGGCATCAACACAAACAAGTTTTGAACGAAACAAAACGTTCTAAAATTTCACGTTTCCGAAATATGATGTATCAAAGTTTAAGCAACAACAATAGGATACAATAAACCAATTTTTTGTTAATTGTAAATAATAATGTTACGGTGCTAGGTTTTTTGTAACTTTTGCTTTAAGTTTTGTATTTATCTGTAGAGGCTTGTTATTAAAAGAAAAAATATGTATTTTGTTATTATGATAACAAAATAAATAAATAAAATATTTATTTTGTTATTATGATAACAAAATAAATATTTTATTATATTAACAAAATAAATATTTTAGCTGTAAGCTTTCCTCAAATGTAAAAAAAAAATAATTAAAATAAAATAAGTAAATTCATTAAGCATCTTTAGCACAACTTTGATTTGTTGATGATGGCAGCTATCGACTGATACACGTTGTATGCGTGTCTGATCAAATCAAAGTTGTGCTAAAGTTGCCATCAGTGATTGGATTAACTTTGATAGTTCATATCTGGGAAACGTGACACTTTAGAACGTTTTGTTTCGTACAAAACTTGTTTGTATTGGTGACAGCTATCGATTAATACACGTTTTATGTGTGACCAATCAAATCAAACTTGTGCTGATGATTCCATCAGTGAATGGACTTAAACGTTGATAGCTCATATCTCGGTAACGTGACATTTTAGAACATTTTGCCCAGTACAAGACTTGTTTATATTGATACCAGCTATTGATTGATACAAGTCTTATGCGTGGCTGCTACTTCGAAAAATAATCAAAATGGCGGAAAAAAATCCGGCCAAAAAGTTCAAACCCCTTTATTGTATTGTATTGTACAACGGGCTGGTGTCCCCAACTCCACGTCACAGCGCGTATTTTGCGTATGGGCTGTAATCCAACACGCTGCTGGCCTAGAGCGGTTTGGTAGATGTCTTCGATTTTTTGGTTCTAGGACATGCCGGTTTCCTCACGATGTTTTCCTTCACCGTTTTTGAGAGCAGTAGTGATGTAATAAATTACACAAAGTAATCCGCCTGGGTTCGAACCCCTTTATAATTATTATTCTACCGAATCCGGATTTTTATCCAAATCCGTTCAGTAGTTTTCGGGTGAACAATATTAACAAACATAAATCCTCACAGACAATCGTATTTTTACTTAATATTAGTAAAATTATTGTATTTTTGAAACATCATATTCACGCCTCTATTTTCCCAATGGGTTAGGTAGAGATGTAGGTAAGTTGATACTATAGGGCATAGACAATGGACTCTATGGTACACCTTTACAACTTAATCCTTACTGGTGAAATGGGGGTTACTATGGATCATAGAGGTGGTGGTGGTAGTTTTTAAATCCCATTTAATGAGTGAGCTTTTTGCCATCACCGAGCCACAAATCCAATCTACTGAAAAAAATCGTGATGAAAAATCCTAAGATCACTTCGTTCAACCGAGAAATCGACCCTTGTTCTCAGCAATAGGTCCTGCAACTAGGTACTTGAGTTTTAAAATTATAAGAAAAGTAATATTAGGTCTGAGTTACGTGTATAATGCACCGGTTTGCATTTTCTACAAATTACTTATTTTAAATACACTAACAATTTTATGGCATAAGGAGAATGTTTCTAATATATATTTACGTTTACTTAGAGGTAAGTACAGTTTTCTAATTACAAACTAATAATTAGAAAATAATAAAAGTGAACTGAAAAATTAGACTGAAATAGCTAAAACCGATTCTGAATTAAAGGAGCTTTCTGCCTCATTTGTTGTACTGGATTTTTATAAAGATAAAAATATATTTTGAACGGTTTAAAATATTAAAAAATAACTTAACTGAATCATTGTAGCGTTAAATTAATCTGACAAAACTGAATGATCGGCAGCTTCAAAACAGCTGTTTACAGTGTATACCTATTAAAATCCTGGATTTTCCATACCTTATAAAAACTTAGGTAGGTACATACTCACTTAAATACAGATTTATTTAAGAAAGTCTAATTTCTTGACTATAAAATGGTGTTTAAAGCGTAGTATTAAAATTAAACCCCTATAAGATATAAGATACATAAAATTACGAAAATACCACTCAATAATATTCTAATAAAGTTAGTCCCTACTCAAAATAAAGATATAAAAGAAAAAAAAACTTACTCAAACAAGCAATCACAATTTGGTTGAATTTACTCCCCACACAGTACTTCTTCATCGTATTCTGCAACATTTTCTTTTATTTGAACTAAGCACTGTCTTACGGAAAATGCACAGATTATATTTAAGCGCGGTCCACCGCTCGCTGCCCGGGACTGAAGCCGAATGGCCGACAGCCAGTGAGCCAGTGTTCCCGCCAACCGGCATGTATTTGTTTAAAACTGTAATCTCAAGTTGAAGCTAGGCGGAGGCCTATATTCAAGGCATTGCTAGGCTGTGCAATGATTTAAAATCGATAAATTAGGTAAATAGGAAAGGAATGGTAAATCGATTTTTGGTAGTCCAGAGCTATTGAGCTTTTTTTTTATTGGCGAGGTAACTTTGAACTTTATGGACCTCAAGATTTTCATAAATTCACAAATTACAACAGAACTTCTACCTATCGATCTTTTACGCATTGTTCGTTATAAGCTTTAAGAGATTCAGGATTAATGAAATTCTATATACTCTCCTAATATCGCTTTTTGATAAGGCGTGCCGACTGTAAAGCACCAACTCAAAAAGCTTGCTAGAATAATCCATCTTTTTTGCATAAGGGGCCTTAACTTTATACTTTCAATACTAATATTATAAGCAGAAGAGTTTGTTTGTTTGGTTGAACGCGCTAATCTCAGGAACTAATGGTTCAAATTGAAAAAAATCTTTTTGTGTTGGATAGTCCATTTATCGAGGAAGGCTTTAGGCTATATAACATCACGCTATGGTCATTAGGAGCGGAGCAGGAATGAAAGATGTTGCAAGAAAGAATTTTTTTTTTTCTTTCGTTTTTCTCTCTTATGTGACGCAGACGAAATTGCGTGGGTCAGCTAGTAACTCAGAATTTATTGATGCCAAAACAGAAATATCGAGGCAGCAGTCTTCGGTTCGATTCCTACGATGAGCACATTTTTATACGGGTGAAAATTTTAGCAGCTGCGCGGATTAGGTTGAATTTAGCTAAACAAAACACAACACCCACTGATTTGGAGCTGACTGTGCGCATCTGGTTATCCAACTATCTAAGTATGTAGGTTACCTTAAATTACCTAACAGGTGTTCAAAAAGCTTCTTTAAAACGAAGCCGAAAGGCACCTGGTTCATCCCATCATTGCTGTGTTCTTGACCATAAGTAACTCGGAACCTTACATACAGGTCAACCTATAAACCCTGTACTATGCAATGCATCCCTCAGCACCATACTTTGAATGCGTTACCAGGACTCCTACCGTACCGTCTACCATGATTTTTCACTCCAAAGAGGTGTTTCCAAACAATTTATTTTTTGCGTAGAGTTACTTAAAGTACATCAAAGTACAGAATACTTTTTTGACGGCTTCGCGAAGAATCGGTTTACACCTCGTATGTTTATCCAAAAAAATACTTCATTAGTACCTATTGTACTGTATTTGTGTTTCTGTTGTATTGTATTTGTGTTGTATTGTTGTTGTATTGTTTGTGTTTGTATAATTGCGTTCTGTTTATTAATATTCATGACGTTATGACTTTGCGACGAATAAATGTTTTTTCTTTCTTTTCTATTGCATATCCTGCAGGCATTCGTAAATTCTACCTGCATAAATTAAATGTAGGTACACTAAGTGCCTTAAAGTTCTAGTCACCCGCTACCATTACTCAGAATCCTGCGCATCCTAATAAAAATAAATCGTGAGACACAATCTTTTTTCTAATTATAGTCCTAAGTGTTGCCAGTTTAAAAATAGCCTGGATCGCGTGCAAAAACGCGGCGCAGGCGCAGGCGCCTACATTCATGCTTGGCGCCTATAAATTATCGCGGAGATTTCACATAACTTACAACAGATGGCACTGTAGCGGTACCAAAGTGCTAACGGTACTTTTATCATAGATTTATGTGTAATTGATAAATGATAACGTGGTACAGTACTTTTTCTAAGAGGGTCACCTGGTCTAATCTCCGTGATTATGGATTTATTTCTTCTAAACTGTTCGTTTCTCTTTAACTTAGCCGCTTGACCAGTTAATAATCAATCTTGATAGTAAAAAGTTGTGTTTTTATTTTGTACAAGTTTATTCTACAGCTTCACCCGCGTAGAGTCCGATAATTGTCGCACGGGATCGTATTACGGGCATAAAAAGTAATTCCAGGTTATCTATACTTAATATTATAAAGCAGAAGAGTTTGTTTGTTTGGTTGAACGCGCTAATCTCAGGAACTGCTGGTTCAAATTCAAAAAATCTTTTTGTGTTGGATAGTCCATTTATCGAGGAAGGTTATAGGCTATGAAACATCACGCTACGACCATTAGGAGCGGAGCAGGAATGAAAAATATTGCAAAAACGGGGATATTTTTTGCTTTCGTTTTCTCTCATATGTGACGCAGACGAAGTGGCGTGGGTCAGCTAGTTAAGTATATTTCTGCTGATATTCACCAAAATCCGTTCAGTAGTTTTACCGTGGAAGAGTATCAAACATTCATCTACACCAGCTTTCGCATTTTGTTAATACTTATTCTTATCCACACACAACAGCAATATTATACATAGCTAAAGTAGATACCTAAAACGGCAAGCTTGACTAAGAAATGAGTTTTCTTACAGCATTTACTTCGATTGCGAGATTTTCAAAAGAGGTTGAACCTTAGTCGTTGATGATATGATTCATCTTTGATAGGTCTCTGCTTAAATGCAAAACAAAAGCTCACTCAGTTGACGATAAATTATAATTCAAGATTTCCAAAGGCAATGGCAAGCTTCTCCATTGCTTACAACAACTAAAAAACTAATTAAGTTGTCCTCATAAATTTTTTTTTTTTTTTTTAAATTAAGTATTTTATTTAATTAAATTCGCGATAAATACCCGTATTCATATGTTTTATAACTAATTAAGTTTTTCATTTAAAAAAAACTAAGAAAACCTAACAAAACTAGGCTACTCACAGCTGTAGTCACGTCTCCGAAATATCTCCCACGAGCCAGTGACGCCGGGAGCCAAAGCAGCCATACTCCTAAAACTGACTAACCCCACGGGCCATGAGATGCAGCTGCGACTGCTTCGACCAGTTCAAATCTCTCCACAGAATTAGAAGGAACCTGATGGTATAGATAAGTCGTTGACTTTGGAGATGGTAAGATTTTTCATACACCTATTCCCTTAATCCGTGTATCGCTCTACTATATCCTAGCAATTTTTTTTAAGCTACCTACCGTTCGAAAATCCTAAAAAGCTCACGGTTCTTAAAGGGAATCATCAGTTCTCACCGTAAGAAGTGAGAGGTGTCAGAACTTAGTCACAAGTCTAAAAAAAGAACACTATTTCCGTTCCAGGAATCTTTTAACCTCAGAGTATGCCTTTGCCTATGTAGATAAGGGAGTCTCACAGATATAGAGAATGTAGATAGCGCGTCGTCAGATACTCCATGCGCTGGATTTCTTAGAATTCCGATGGCCACGGCTTCGCCCGCGTAAAATTATACACAAAAACCTTCCTCTTGAAAACCTTCATATCTATTAAAAAAACCCTCGTCAAAATCCGTTGCGTAGTTTTAAAGATCTAAGCATACATAGGGACAGACAGACGCGGCGGGAGACTTTGTTTTATAATATGTAGTGATGGATAAACATTAAAGTTTAATAAGAACCTCCCTTGCTTTTTGGTGTTACCAGAGATATTTTATAAGAAAGATTGTTGTTTGGACTATGGTGCGACATCCTATCTGACTTCCGAAACCCGGTCATACTAGGTAAATACGATACTCAGCCACTGCCTACATGTGACGACTGTGATCTACTATTGATACTCATGTATCAATTTGCCGCCATTTTCAATTGCTTACTGACAGGTATCGGTACGTACGCTATTTCTGTCTGTTTGATATTTAGCTTAGAAACAAAACTTCACAGAAAAGCTTTCTTTTTTATATGAATCGAGTTACATGTAGGTCACGTGACGCGGATAGGATATTTCAAGATAACTTTGTTAATATGAAGAAATATCGATGGCTACAAGCGTAGGTATATTAACTTACAGTCATACGCAAGTAAGTTATAGAAAACGGCCGTAAAAGGGTTTGGGTAGAAAAAGTTTTTAAATGCTTTTCTTTAAAAATGTATTTTTTACTATAAACTTGTTTTCAATACAATTTCCACAGAACCGAAATGTTTATCAACATTGACTTCCTCTCAATGTAATTCAAGGGCCAAAAGTTACCTGCTGGGGTTGCGGCCTGTTCGAAAGAGATACCGCGGCCCCGGAACATAAAGGGCGAGGAAGGAACACGGATGGGTTTTAGTCAGTAAAGTCTGACACTCCCTCCCGCTCCGCCCAGAGTGGGAGGAAGTTATTTGATGATTTCCCATCTTAAAAAAAAGGGCCAAAAGTTACAGTTAAAAGATCCTACACCTATACAACGTGTAACAAAAAGGGTAACTCATATGAAAGGGTGTGCTATAGACCATCAAACTGAACAACTTTCTCTATGGGACCACCATCGTAATCGTAACAAAATGATCAGCTGTCTCATACATTCGGTCGAGTAGGTATTGGAATTTAGTATGGGGCCGTTGAAATTTTTTTCGCGATTACGATGGTGGTTCCATGGAGAAAGTGGTTCAGTTTGATGGTCTGTAGCACACCTTTTCATATTACTATACCCTTTCTGTTACACCTTGTAGAAGATCCACGCGTCTACATCTGTGTATTACCTATATCCACGCTCCTCATGCCTGCTTGTCATTAGCGAGCTGTCGCTCTAATGTTCGTCACACGATGCAGCTTCGCCGTAATGGAGCTTACGATGCTGTACGTGAGCTAATTACTTTATATATAGTTTGCGCCTGCTCGGGAATAGGGATATAGGCTTGCGCCATGTGTCTGCTTGCTTAAAAAATAGATAGAGGTAGCTTTCGATAGTTGGTTGTTGAAAACCATAGTTATGTACCTACTTTTTTCAATCAGTACTTATTATGTAAAGTAAGTACTTAAACTATTTTAATCGTGGTAATTTAAAATCAAATTTTGAATTGTAGAAACAAAGATAATAATAAAAATAAGCTTACACAGTCAGAAGGCAATAATACACTTTGGAGCTGTGCACTCATTTTTGAGCCACCTTCTTTAGCTCCAAAAATGGCCCTGTATTTAAATATTTTGGCGCTAAGATAGGACAAAATATAAACAAAACTGGTCTTGATTTTTAGCACTGAATAATATGAAGAAGAATACCACTTTTAATTAGACAAATAGATATAAATTGCAAGTTGTAACCTTTGATTTAACTCATTAAAGATATAAGGTACACGTGTTATTTATTATTGTAGGCAATATCATTCACTTTAATTAAAGGCAATCAATGTGGAGATACTTACAGCTTGATGATTAATTGAAAAATCATAATCCTGACATGACCGAAGCTCTGGTAGACATTTATTTTCTTAGCAAAAAAAATATCGTTGTGTTAGTAAGAAGAATGTTGGTTTTGATAAATTAAGGACAATGGATAGCATCCTAGCCCCCTAACTTAAAAAATCCCAATACCAATATTTAAAGTGTTAACTTCTTTAGTAACGTTGAGCATTTTTAGGGTTAGCAAAAATCATGAAACGCACGCTTTTCGTAGCACTCGTAGCCAATCCGCTACGGCGTAGCATCTGTATCAAGATTCCAGGCTGTCCCCGATGAATGTCCAACATTTTTTTAAAGTTCATTAACACTTTTCACGAGGTGATCCGCCTGAGAACCAGAGTGACCTCTATGTCGTTAGACATAGAGTTCACAGAATAAGTAAGCTGAAGTGGCAATTGGACGGCCATATTAGTCGGAGAACCGATGATCGTCGGTGGTTCGCCCTCAGAGGCCCTACTCTCTAACGCTTCGGCCGTATATTCGGATCTATACGTCCTTCTCACTCGCACTCATCTGCAGACGTGCGCGAGAGAGACGGATAGATCCGAATATACGGACGAAGCGTTAGGGAGTAGGGTCTCTGGCTCGGTGGAGCGACGATCTATGCAGGGTGACTGGTAGAAACTGGATGAGAGTTCAAATCAATTTAAGTGTTGTTAGATTGAAAAGGTGATATCCAGCCGTGGACTGTTGTTGGTGAAGACTTCTGAAATTTTTCAATCTCTGATTTTGGATTGTTTTAGGCTTTCACGGTTTAAAACTAAACTTATATGGTCACTTACGGGAATATCTTCCGTGATTATTTTTTATGTTGAGCTCCCGATATGGCGCTTGCAACAGCGTCGAAATATCGGGAGCTCAACATAAAAAATAATCACGGAAGATATCTCGTAAGTGACAATATTAGTTTGGATATTATTCATTTCTAGTTTCAATATCAATCACTCTCGAATAGGTAATTATCATTCAAAATTTAGATAAAACTTTCATTTTTTCTTGACAATGTGTGAACAAACAAATGCACATGTCCATTTACACTATACACGGGCACACGTTTATTTAAACAGAATTTAATTATTATTCAAATAATACGAGTCTGCCGCCATGAAAATAGCAATTGAATAATACAATGTGGCGCTCAATTAGGTCATTAGTAACTTGGCTGAGGTAATTGAAGTGTTAAAGTGTACATTTTAATTTATAAGTTTTTGTGGCTCAAAAATGGCGCTGTGTCCATAGATTTGTGGTGATAACTGAAGTTTATTTTACAAATTGGTTTTCACAAACACTTTTGCATTTTATTCTTTTCCGAAGCCAGGAACGTTATATCGGCCCCATGTAATAATAGATGGGCCGGTATTTCGTTATTGGCTGAGAAGAAAAAAACTCCAGAGTTCAGTTACATCTGTCTCTCTCTCTCTTCAACTCTTGGCCACACAATGTTGAGAGTAGGTCTCCTATAAATCCCCCACTTTTGGCGGTTTTGGCTATCATGGCTATCCAGTTTCATCCAGCCACTTTAATGAGATCATCTTGTCACCTAGTCGGTTGTCTTCCCACATTCCTCCGTCCCGTCCGTGGTCTCCACTCCAGCATTTTCTTCCCCATCTTCTATCCGCATATACAGGGTGTATTTCACCTCATCACAAAGCCGTTAACCAAGCATTCTGTATATCAAACCAAGGAACTTTACGCAAAGGAACTTTACGCAAACGCTTTTTTTTTGAGGTTATAAATCATGTTTATATAACTCAATGTAACACACTCAAAACATTGTGCGGGTGGATGGATTGAATAGTACGGGGGTCGTAGAGATATTTAAAAAAAACATGCGATATAAAGTAGTATTAAAAAAAAAGCTTGTCAAAATCTTGCAACTTTGACCCCCAACATCTCCGTAACTAGAAGGTTCCCAGGTATAGTGTAGAACAAAAAAATGATCAGAATGACGAGTAGAACAAGTGCCTTTCATATTCGTTAAGAGGTGTTTTACACCCTCTATGGTCACTTCCACTTCAGACATAATATTTGGTCAACTTACATTCATGAGGACGCATCATAATTGGCCTAGTCGAGGAGCTAATGGCTAAACAATAACCCAGGTCAATCTTCAAGTTAACCAGCGCATTCCTGGGTTCCTGACCAACCACTAAGTACGTACCGAGTTTCCGCCGTGCTTCGGAAAGCACGTTAAGCTGTTGGTACTGTCTGTCAATTCTGTGTAGATTTTTGACAGTTGTAACAGGTAGTCGGTGGCCTGAAGGTCTGACAACCAGTCTAACCAAGGGGTATCGTATTAGGGGTAAGTCCCCTCTTTGAGGAGTGGCTGGAGAGGCGCCACGGCGTCCTCACCTTCTGCCTGACGCAGGTCCTCACCGGACACGGATGTTTCGGGAGGTACCTGCACCGAATCGGGCGGGAGGAAACGCCCGGGTGTCTCCACTGCGAGGATCGACCGGAGGACACGGTGGAGCACACGGTGGAAGTCTGCCCTGCGTGGGCGGAGCTCCGCCGTGTCCTCGTGGCGGCGATCGGCGGCGGCGGCAACCTCTCGCGTCCGGCCCTGGTTCAATCCATGGTCCGGAGCGAGACGGAATGGGAAGCCGTCGCCTCCTTCTGCGAAGCAGTCATGCTAGCGAAGGAGGTGGCGGAACGAGAGAGGGAGAGATCCTCTCTTCCCGGCCGCCGCGGGAGATGCAACGGGCGTCGGGGGCCACGTGGTGGCTACCGGCCACCGTAGATGCGAGCCTGTGCTGGCTATGGGCTAGCTAGCCGTCCGGCCGTCTAACGACGACGACAGGCCGTGTCGACGGCGCGTTCGTGTTCCACGCGCACCTCAAAGAGATGTCAGCAAAAGGAGAGGGGCCCGCAAGGGCCGAAGCCTGCCGGGGTTGCGGGCCTGTTCGAAAGAAATACCGCGGCCCCGGAACGTAAAAGGCGAGGAAGGAACATGGATGGTTTTTAGTTAGTAAGAGTCTGACACTCCCTCCCGCTCCGCCCAGAGTGGGGGGGGTCATTTGATGATTTCCCATCCTTAAAAAAAAAAACGGGTATCGTATTACCCAGTACTTACTGGGTTGTGGAGGTCATAAGGCAGTCGCTCCACGTAAAATACTGGTATTCAACTGCATTCGCTTGAGCAGGAAAAGACCCTAACATAGTTGGGAAAAAGCTAGACAGATAATAATGATAAAACAGTCCATTCTTCTTGATTGAAAGTGAAATATTGTCAACAGAAAACTTTTTTCAAACACTTTTCTGCCTCCCAGAATACCCAGAAAAAACTAAACCATTGTCATATTGACAGACACATAAATAAACTTTACAAATCACACATTGCAGTAAATATGTACTTTAGTTCACAAAACCTCGTAAACGTTTCGGTATTTATAATCTGATTAAATTCAAAATTACCTGTCATGTCCTCTGTGCTGGTGGTAGCATGCCTGCTCATCACGATGAGTGGGGGGAGTCATATCACAGCCATGCACCATAACATCTGCAGTGCTTACGGCTACCAGCTGCTAGAAGCCAAGTTCGGCAAAGAAGTCCACGTGCTGTGCCTGAAGTTACAGCCTATTGGTAAGCATTCAGCTTTTAGTACTTTAAAGGTGGATTTTGGCTTGATAACATTCATTCCCTTAATTTTAGACGCCTCGCACCTCTCAACGCGTACAGAAACCCTGTACCTGGCGCCTACATCCATTGACGATGACGTATCGTCTGATAGCGACATCCAGACCCGCGTGGTGAACCAACCGCTGACGGATATCAGCATGGCATATGGATATCCCGTCAGAGATCCTTCGTCAGGCTCCGCTGAAGGATATATCGGCGAAGACCATCAGTTCTATGGTGTTTTACATTTAGGTACGTATTTTGTGACCCCTGTGTATTTCCAGTGATTACATACAGGGCTGAAACGTGGTCGCTCACAATAGGCCTTATCAGAAGGCTTAAAGTCACCCAAAGGGCAATGGAAAGGGCTATGCTCGCGTGATTGAATCAGAAATTAAGTTAGTTAGTGACAGTAACGTGGGCAGGTCACTGCAGAAAAACTGTGCGTTGGAAGACCTCCCATTATGTGGACCGATGACCAGGTGAAGGTTTCACGAATCCGCTGGATGCGAGTCGCACGGGACTGGTTAATGTGGCGACACTTGGGAGAGAGGCCCATGTCCAGCAGTGGACGTTTTTCGGCTGAAATGATGATGATGATGTATTTTGTGCCCTGTGTTTTGTGCACTGTTGTAAACTTTCACTGTCCATAACTAAATGTGTTGCATGCGCCATGATCGCGGGATGACTGCGGAAAGCTGGTAAATAAATTATTAGGTGCAGACAAATCTGTCAACCCTCTTTCTTAGTCTCGCTACAAAAACAGCGCACTACTGGAACTCGATGTACAGTCACGGTGAAAGAGACAAAAAAATCGGGCAAGTGTGTGTCGGGCCATGTGCAGTATAGGGTTCTGTAGTAGCCTGTTTCCACAACATAGAGCGGTTCTTTCTAAGGATTTTGTGTTTGGTACAAAATTTCCCAGCACCCAAGTTCAACGACAATTACTGCTAAACTAATAAAGTTATCTTAAGGGGGATGCTCCAAGGTAGCCCGCGAAATTCAAATTTTCTTACGTTTTTTGCAATTTGCAGGGCAGTGCTAAGTTGTATGTTGATAAACGTATCGGTCCCGACTGTAAGACGTATTCAGTTACAGAATTAAAATCATCAAAAACATCAATACAACCCTCCAAGTTCATAAGAGTAGATGAACGAAAAATTCGTTCATCTGGTCAGAGTCCTTCTTCGGCTCTCGAAATTGCAAAAAGCGTAAGAAAATTTGAATTTCGCGGGCCACCCTGACGCTTTCACCTTAACCGCTTTAATTTTCCTTTAAAGTTCATGAAATGTACTATCATCATGAATTTACCCAGATTTTTCAAACCAGCAGCTACTGGAACAAATATCAGGACTTTGAAGTTTAATATTTCGTAAATGGAGCATTCAATCGAGAAATTCTATTAGCAACCCCTAAATCATATAAGACCTATACAACGATACCCCGTACAGACCTATACGATGTGATAGACGACGAAAAAACAATTCATTCCTACTACACACGTAGGGGAACTACCCTAAAAAAAAATATTTTCCAAAATTTATTTTACCATTTTGTCGGCGTAAGTGATATTCACACATCTACAATATTACAGCTTTCTAATACTAACAGTCTCTGAGGAAAACCTCGGACGGATAGACAGACGTACATGACAAAACTATAAGGGTCCTTGTCAGGACTTCGGAACCCTAAAAGTAGCAACTCTTTTTTGTTCCGTACTTTTCGTCGATCGCAGTTGGTCCGGCTGTCATTTGTAGATCCTTGACAGGCGTTACAGGTAGTCAGTGGTCCGAAAGTCGGACAACCAGTCTTACCAAGGGGTATCGTATTACCTAGTACTAACTGGGTTGTGAAGATCAGAAAGGCAGTCGCTTCTTGTAAAGTATTGGCACTCAGTTGCATCGGGTTAGACTCAAACCCCAACACAGCTGGGAAAAGCTAGGCAGATGATGCCTTACCGTCGATCAGTGTTGCTAAGTATACTCAATAAGACACAAACTTACCTCCAGCCTGAATTTTCTGAAAATCAATCGTAGTTACAATGTTAGTTACACGTGCTTCCACTTTGACCTTTATAAAATATTCCACAGAAGCCTCAATGATAACAAAAACTTTTGGAATCTGTATTTTCAAACTCCTACTTATGAATTCGTTATTCTGGGAAGTTATACTCGTAATTGGTTCAAGGAACGTATCATTAAGAAGGTTTTTGCATCTTACAGTTTTCCACAACTCCCATAACGACAGTAGGTAATGCCAGCTGAATAGGAACCAAAATGGTCGCACATAAAATACCATGATAGAGCGTCAAAGATTTCCAGAGGCAAAATCTGGCACTGTTTGCATCGGAACATTTATTTCGGCAAATATTTTACGAACAAATTCAACCCAAAATAATCGGCGTCTATCATCGCTGAATCGTGATCGGTATGACTAGTATGCACAATTCGAGTTATGCCGATCAAATTTTTTCCCATATTCGATGTTGCAGTTCGGTTGCAAAGAATCATGCCGAGGCGAACATGCGTTGTAGCAGTTGCAACCCTAAACCGTTCTTCATAAAGTTCCGTTTGACAGGTAACCGCACTCTCCACGCGGATCCTTACGGCAACGATTTAAACCCTCACAAGTTCTTCGGTGCCTTTGAGAACGACAACATGGCGATACCCCGGTCTCGGGCGGTACGCGATCATGCACAGGTGATCAGGTGATGATGATAACTCTCCACTAATACACTAGTCTCCTTCATTTGTGTTGTCATCAGACTTCAGAATAGTACAGAAACTATAATAGACCTCGTCAAGTAGTTAATGCGAGAATATAAGGAGCTTATACAGGCTTGTCTCCCAAAAATCTAAACGCTCATCTTCTCTTACAGTACAACGTGTTAGAACGCGTTCCTTACTTCCCTTTTCGGCTAGAAGAACGAGAGAGAGTGCGCGGAGTTGCCCGCGCGAGGATCTGTGACCTCCTACTTCTGGCTGACAAGGAATTCTTCGAGAAAGATGCCAACTCCAGCCTCAACCATGTCGTGCGGCGAATGATGCATGCAGTCGCGCAAGCTGATATTATATTTAGGAACGCGGATTTTAATGAGGATGGGGTCCCTGATAACATTGGTAAGTATGTAAAATCTTGATCATTTCTTAGGTGATGGTCCACTTACCAGCATTAATAAGTGGATCATCACCTCGGATTAGTGTTCAAACAGGGGAGTATACGATGACGTAGTTTACCTATGCAGAAATCATCATTATTTTCATTGTCATCTGCACAAACCTCATCATTCACATGAAACGACTGCCCACCTGACCTGCACAGCTCAGTTACTGGGTAACCCCTTGGAAAGGCATCTATAAAATTCTAAAAATATCTAGAATAATTTAAAGACACTCAACAAAATTTTCGTCTACAGGTTTCTCAGTCAAATACATACTGGTGCTGACATCTGAGGACACAAACAAGCGTGTTTTCGGGGACCTCTTGAAAGACAAGGCGATCGATGGACGCGACTACCTCATGCGATTTGCGAGGCTACGCCGCCTGTCCGAGGTCTGCCTTGGAGTAGCTTTCTCTGGACACGCGTTTCATAATAGGACTTTGGGTTTAAGGTATAATTTTTCAAAACCATGCCAGATAGCAGATTTAAATAGGCTATTCCCATTACATCACGACTTTTTAACTACCTTCAGTGGTTAGATTATCCGAACCAAACTTTGTATATTTTAGTATGTCCTATTTCCATAATTATGTCTTTGATTCACCAGTATTTTATTAAATCAGTTGGTTATTGAATCTTACACAAGGACCATCAGTTTCTAAAAGCTTCTCTTCAATATTTCAAACCAAACTGATATAAAAAGAAAGAGAGATAATAGACGTTAGTCACAGCATTGCACGTTACAAGCAGACTTTTCTTACCTATGAAATAAGTATGCGATGCGCTGCGTCCTAAACTCCTGATGCATCAGCAATGTTCACCTGCCCGTCATGCATTTTTCCTAACCACAGCAACTAATGAAAACAGTGGCAGAAAAACGCCGATGTAATGAAGCTCGACGCGTCCCGGGAAAACGATTCCACTGTCTTGTCTTCTGCAACGAAATTATTCAAAAAAGAATTGTTGAGGAATAAGAAACAAACTAGTTCGCCACCTTTAATTCTCCTTTCTTCCATAACCATTTCAGCTTCACATCTCTCGGTGGGGGCATGGGTGGCGCAGCTGGCGGTTTGTGTGACCGGCGCGCGTACGGTCGCTCCTTCAACACCCTGGCTATAGCACACTCCACAACTGAGGAGGTTGGCAGGGTTCCTGAGAGGATAGCGGCTCTTACGCTTGCTCACGAAATGGGTAACACTTCTCTATTGTTTCTTGAACACGTTAAAATTTGCTTTTGTTTTTCTGGTACGTAGCATCTTTCATTTTGTTTGTCGAAGAGAGTGCTGAAATATTCATCATGTTAACGCAAAAACGTGAGGGGGAAATCATCGCGGCATGATTTTGCATTCAACCTTTTCCTTTAACAAGTCCCACGAAATACCGTGGCTTGTCTCGTTTCTTTCAACATGGCAAAAAACGCAAAAAACCCCTGGGCTTGGTAAAGCAAGCCGCTGGTTCCGCGCCTGATCTGTCTCCAGTTGTCGAATTGCCGACCCATTGGGGTTTAAGAGCGAGTGGACCTGTGTCTGCGTACGAACTTGTTCTCTAATTCTCCATAATATCTCCGCTGTGATTGCCTACTGTGACAGAACAGTCAGGAGTACTATTACTGACAATTGAGATTTTAACCCATAAAAGTACATTACTTCATTCAGGTCATAGTTTCGGTGCACATCACGACGACAACTTCCCAAACCCGGAGTGCCGCGGCTTCCTCATGGGCTCGCAGTCCTCCACCGCCATCGACGGCCTGAACTACGAGTTCTCGGTGTGCAGCAAGCGACTGATCGCGGCTACTCTGAGCAGCATGAGCTATTGTCTGATTGAGGAGGATCGCCCGTATTGTGGGAATGGTAAGTGGGTTTCTATAACAGTAGACCTATTGGTTCATCGATATCAACCAATTAACTCAGCCTACCGCAATTCACTACAGGATATTAGGTCTATCTCAAGTAGGGTCACAAAACCCTCTCGCCTACTCCACGCTCACGCTGTCCGTACCACTTTTGTTGGTTATTTGTTACCTACCAACAAGTCAAAAATACGAAGCCTGTGTAGCAGTTGTTTAGGGGACTACTAAAAAGAAGCTGTCAAACTAAGAACTTCTTCACTATTCCGTCTATTTTTATTTCCGACAGCTGTCGTTTTTCTGATTAATTTCGTCACGGGATCCAAGAAAGATAAATGGTTTCTCTGGGGCTTCGTCGAGCTTCATTGTCTCGGGGCTTTTCTGGTGGTCGCCACTGTTAATTCTGGGTTTCAGGAGTTACAGTGGTTTGAGAATCCTGTGGCGAGCTTGTCATTTATGGTTATTCCCGCTGGATCACGAAAGAGACCATCTTTCGATTTATGAACAAAAAACGATACGTGAAAACTTTTTGAATGAATTTACGATTTATTTGCGAATCCCAGGAATAGTAGAAGAAGGTGAAGCCTGTGACTGCGGTCTGCCGTCCAAGTGCATCTACAAGGATCCTTGCTGTACTCCACGAAGCGGGGGTGCTCTGGTCTTCGAAGAAGGGTAGCTATTTGAACTTTGTTCCCAAATATGTATAATACGCCTTCTCTCCAGTTTACCGTTGATTGCAGTTAGTCATTTATTATTTAACATTGAATTACGGAAGTAACTACTTAAGTTGTCAAATTTCATCTTTCAGATCTTCATAAAAACTGACCCAGAAACCGAAAAGTTGTTTTTTTTATCCATGCAAGTCCTGTAAATGCAGCCCAGAAATACAAGCTTAGGTAAAGCTAATGACTAGAGACTACCTATATCGCTAAAGTCTGTGGGACTTCTGTGGCTCCAGTCAAAAAATGTTACAGATGAGATGGTAGCAGTTACCCTGCCACCGAACCTGCCTGCCAACAAAATGAGAGAAGAGATATCTCTCATTTTGTTCTTTGGAACAATGCGTTTTATACCCGACCGGGTATGAAACGAGTACGCTTGTGTCCTGAAAAAAAACGAATAAGTCCGTCAGCTAGATTATCAAAAAATATTTGACCCGTATTTTTTCTTTTGTTACGTAAACCATAATTGACAAAGATAGGACGTTATTATAATTCTCAATACCTACGTCACGCCGAGGTATCGTTTTTAGTACCTACGTTGTGACATCACGAGCACCCAGTCTCGAGTTTTGATGCGTTTTATCTTTGTCAATATTCATTGATATACAAAAACAATACGTGACCATTCTTCAATATTCTAACAGACGGGCTAAATAGATTTGCAATTTATTGATGGTGGAAACTAGCCTGTTCTAGAAAACATAAGTATGCAGACTCATTGAACAGTCCCAAAAATCACTATGATAGTTCAAACTTGGATTCCAGTGCGCTGCACAAAGAAGGCTGTTCGGTTGCACCTTCAGCGATGTGTCATCCATCCCAGGGCCTGTGCTGTACTCCCATCTGCCAGCCAGCGGATCTCATAAAGAGTGGTATTGTTAGTAGTATAATCTTCATATCACTCGTGCTTGTTATTATTTTTAAATGTTACTTTTGACATTAATTTTATTTTCAGTAGGTTCTCTTCCATTGTGCTTCTTGGATTATTTACACGTTGTAAAGTGGTTTGGCAAACAAAGTAAAGCTTTATGTTTGTTGTTTTTTTATAGAAAATTCATTGTCATTTACTTATTTAGATTTTGTAATAAATACTTTTATTCAGTAATTGTGTAGTTTCATTTGCTTAGATACTTAGGTCTAGTATAGGTTCAATTTTATCATGAAGTCGATGAGTTTGCTTAGCAGTAAAAAGTAAGTTTTAAGAGCTATAAGAGGTTTTGGAAACGCAAGAAGATAATGTTCGTTCCCTTTTGTTTCTCACTTACGTACATGTCCCGCGTAGAAGTACTCAATATTAAATAATAATTGTAATACCATCGAAACTTTCCTAATGCTAACGCCAATAACACTGTGAATTGGGGGAAAGGGTTCAGTACAGTATATTGAGTAAAATTAAGATGCTACGCAAATCGGAGTTGTAACAGTTGTGGGAAAAAAACCGTGTAGCTACAGACTATGATATAAAGTGTACAATCTATGCTATCGAGTCTGGTGTTGCCAGCGCTTATGGTTGCGTTCATAAACGCCACAAGGTCAAGGTTTAGGCCCAATCATATTTAGCACCGAAAACGACTAGGATTAACGCTCAAATCCCAGCTCTTGACATCTCAATGTCTTTCCATTTTGTGTTCTAGAACAAGCTTCTCTGGCTCTGGCTAGCCGTTCATAGCAACAATAGGATAAGTAGGTATTCACAAATTCTCGTAAGGATCACCTGACACAGTTTCGATAGTGTTAAGTGAGAACCTCATTAAAGCAGTTTCATCGTAATTAAGCGTTCTTTAAACATGGAGTACAAAGAAATGGAGTGCAGCATATGAACTGCTTAAAACTTAAAAGGTTTTATTGACGTAGAATCATTTTCATCATAAAAACCTCTTCAGCCGTTAGGTACTGTGACCTATTAGTAAAGTCACGATTCCGTCTAAAATTTGAGCCACTCGGACTCTCAAAGACAGTCGCTAACCAGCCCGTGCAGAAAAACCCAGTTACTGAAAATTTCTAAGGACAGTGATGTCCTGAATCTGTGCTCGGTTTTAAAATAGTTTATAGAACAAGAACTATTTTTTAAACACTACAGTGTATGTAATCTAAGCTTCACTTAAGTATCTTCTAAACTGTGATCGCATTGCGGTAGACAGGTAACATAATTCCCACCTCAAAATTGAATCGGTTACCATGCCTGCATTGTCAAGAACTCATGAACGGTTCCCAAAAAAAAAAGTGCAGATGGAGAATGTCAATTTTTAGATTCATATTGCAAAGACTTTTTTTCGTAGATTAAACAGCTTCTGCCCTAAAGGTCCTTAGCAAACAGCCTAGACTTCGTGCCGATCCTAAAGCCCCAAAACATTATAGATACAATTCGTCGTCCTTATTTGCCGTAGGTTCAGCCCTGTTCCAAATTTTGTTCATCCCCTAATGCCGAAGCGTGCCGGCCAGATGATTGTAAGCATCTCTCGCCATCTGTTTGAACAAAAGCGGCCATGTTGAATGTTGAATCAACATCAGAACTAAGCCCGATGGCGTAGAGACCCATATTGGAATAATGGAAATCTATAATGGACCTTGGCCTTCGATTTTAGTGTTTGTTTTATATTGTTCCAGTAGATTCGAAAAGCTTTCTTATTAGATGGATACTGAGACTTTATCTCTGTCACATAGATATGTGACATCTAATAACTTCTTTATTCTTAAAGCATTGTTTTCGTATTATGGGATAAGCTAGAAAACTAAATTGTGTCATGGTGTGCTTTAGATAAAGCTAGCTTTGTTGCTGTGCACTGGATTTTAGTAGAGAAAGTGTCATTTTCGCCTAAGGTCTACGGCGCTACTCAAACTATCTGCACTGATCCACTTGCTCACAGTCAGGATCCACTTGCAAAGAGGCAGTAACCGAAGGTTCCAGTGCGAGCTTTTATCACTGACAAAACATTCTCGTTCGCGTAAAAGAAACTCGCACTGCCTTCAGATACATCAACATCCGATTTGCTGATCACCTTGCTTGCAGAAAATTTTAGGGGCCTACTCATGATAATGCTACAGATGTTTCCAGGCGCTTATAAAAACGCATCATTTGCAGGACTGCAAAACCCAAGAACAGGAGTGTACATGTCCAGTGCTGACGGCGCACTGTCGCTGTGGTCTGAACGGCAGGTGCCTGTCAGACGGGTCCTGCCACGCAGCTGAGTGCGCCATATTGGGGCTTAGGGAGTGCGCGTGTGTCAAGAAAACCAATCGCCAATTAACACATGGACTTTATCAGGTAACAATCCGCACTGGGCCCGCGTGGTGGATTATAGCCCATTCCCTCTCATAGAGAGGAGGCCTGTGTCCCAGCAGTGGGAACATTAATAGGCTGATGACGATGATAATGTGCTTCGTATTGCCTCACTCTTGGGCAAAGGCTTCCCGCATTTCTCAGGATGGTATGCTCCTTCTCGCCAATTCGCGAGGAAATCCGAGTCTTCAATTATTATTCCCTTTCATTTCAGGGTTCCTTGAATGGTGCGACGCAAATGTGCGGCATTTGCTGTGAGATGCAAGGGAAGGGCAGTCGCAAAGAGTGCGTTCCCGTGGAGGCGGCGGTGCGGCAGCGACTGGCCAGCAGCGCTGCGCTACCGGATGACTGGCCTGATCCGGACTATAAAGGACGTTAGTATGAGGCTTGTAGTCTAAAGAAAACGGCATGTGTATTTTTTAGGGTTCCGTAGCCAGAAGGAGAGATCCTCTCTTCCCGGCCGCCGCGGGAGACGCAACGGGCGTCGGGGGCCACGTGGTGGCTACCGGCCACCGTAGATGCGGGCCTGTGGACGGGTGGCTAGCTAGCCGTCCGGCCGTCTAACGACGACGACAGGCCGTGTCGACGGCGCGTTCGTGTTCCACGCGCGCCTCAAAGAGATGTCAGCAAAAGGAGAGGGGCCCGCAAGGGCCGAAGCCTGCCGGGGTTGCGGGCCTGTTCGAAAGAGATACCGCGGCCCCGGAACGTAAAAGGCGAGGAAGGAACATGGATGGTTTTTAGTCAGTAAGAGTCTGACACTCCCTCCCGCTCCGCCCAGAGTGGGGGGGGGGGGTCATTTGATGATTTCCTATACTTAAAAAAAAAAAAAAATTAAGGGTTCCGTAGCCAAATGGCAACGGAACTCTTATAGATTCGTCATGTCTGTCTGTCGGTCTGTCTGTCTGTCTGTCGGTCCGTATGTCACAGCCACTTTTTTCCGAAACTATAAGAACTATGCTGTTGAAACTTGGTAAGTAGATGTATTCTGTGAACCGCATTAAGATTTTCACACAAAAATACAATACATTTTGGGGGTTCCCCATACTGAAACAGAAACTCAAAAATGTTTTTTTCGTCAATTCCATACGTGTGGGGTAGATAGATAGGTCTTCAAAAATTATATTGAGGTTTCAAATTTTCGTTTTTTCTAAACTGAATAGTTTGCGCTAGAGGCACTTCCAAAGTGGTAAAATGTGTCCCCCCCCCCTGTAACTTCTAAAATAAGAGAATGATAACACTAAAAAAATATGTGATGTAGATTGCCCTGTAAACTTCCACCGAAAATTGGTTTGAACGAGATCCAGTTACTAGTTTTTTTTAATATGACATAAATCGTAAACAGCAATTTACGTTTTATTCAATCTGCTACGGAACCCTTCATGGGCGAGTCCGACTCGCACCTGGCCGCTTTTTTTACTCGAAACTCCACCTGTATTCCCCTTGAGAAACCCAGGGGGTTACCAAGACGTCTTAAAGCAGGATTTTTTTTATATCATTCCAGTATGGGAATGAGACAGAGCTATAGAGAACGTTTAGCGCCATCTCTTTCTCGCTCCGGATTAAAATTAAAACTAAGACTTCTTGGTACGCCACCTGCCCGCAGCCACTACCAACGACGACGTCGATGTGGCTGAGTGCTGATCGAAGCTAACTTGACTCAATTAATTATCGGAATCATCCACAAGCCAACAGACTATGATAAAACAAAACATAACGTCGCGCCTAGAATACTTGAAGGGTTATCTGAGGCGTACCTAATAGTGACTTTTTGCCACGCTAAATTCGCGCGCATTTCCGACAGTCGGCTAGTTTCGTAAAAGCTCGGAAGTCACACAAACCTGAAGAAGGAATGGCGATTGGGCTTTAAACGAAGAAACAGTTACAGCATCCTTTTTGTGTGATATTTGGTGTCCTAAGCATATTATACAGCTTTAATACTTATTCGTGTTATCAGACATTTATTATAAGTACCATTTGACCATTTTGTTTTTGTGTGTTATGTCCTGGCGGGGTAATAAATGCATTATCATTCTTTCTTTCTATCTATCTATCTTTCCAGCGAACGTTACAATCCGTCTATGCCGTGGCAACGAGTGCAGCGATATGTGGTTGCGCGCCTGGCCGCCGGGTAGTGTGTGTGTATCACAGAACATCGTGGGGAGGTGCACGCCGCGCGGCCTCTGCAAGCTGGACCACATCACGCCACGGTCCAACGTGTACCCCAATATCATGGTAATGTATTAAGGTTGATGGTCCAGGGTACTTAGCCCATTTTCTTACGGTTTTTTCCAATTTGCAGTCCAGTGCTAGTAGTATAGGATCCCGCTATACAACGACCTTCACCGAGATGCTTATTTAATGAGACGTATTTTTTATGTTATTAAATATGCCAATAAATATATCATATATGGGTTGCCTAACAAATTTCAGTCCAGAGTATTTTTAATTAATAATTTAAAAACATATTTTTTTTAAACATTGCACCGGTGTGATTATTAAATAAATTTGATACCAATCGAAAGTCTGAAGCCCATAGAATATGCAAACGTTAGGTTGCCTATTTTTTTCCGGTCACAACCACGGGTTGCCAGGTGTAAACAGGTAAATCTATAGGTACTAGCATTTTGCAACGGTCTGATTATTGAATCAAACTTAGATAAAATGAAAGATTATTTCATAAGGAACACGGTGGTATAGGGTTGCCTGCGAAAAATCAGTCCCGAATTAGGGTTGTCGAATTTTAAATAATAAAATATCGCTGCGAGTGAATGTGTGTGAGAGAGAGGTCCCAGACCAACCATCCCACGCGGTAGAAAAGGACGCAGCGTAGCAGCTGTTTAAAGTCCGCCCATTTAAAGAAGGAGAGTGCGCATGCTATTTGTGCTTGGAAATGAAAAGGATAGCGATAGACTCGTATATGCTGTGCATTATTTTGGAGTAGTTAATTATTAATATACAGAAATAGTTATTTAATTTTTTATTTCTTAATCAATTAAAGTCACATCGGTTTTTTATTTCTGAAATCCGAAAACTGAAAATTTGTAGTTCCACAAAAATTTTTATGCGGGAACTGTTTTCATTGGTAAGTTTATACGGAACCCTCGGTGTGCGACTCCGACTCGCCCTTCCCCGGTTTTCTTTCTGTCGCTTTCGATGACACAGATTTCATCGGTCTAAACTTCAGGCTTTGTGTAGGTACCTATATTTCTAATTTTATCACTAATTATGGGGTACATTTTTCCTACTAGTACTAGTACTTTTTTTTTGTCCCTTTCAGCGACACGCTTTCTCGCCATCTTTATAATACTATATCTATGACTCCAAAATAATGCACAGCATATTCGAGTCTATCGCTATCCTTTTCATTTCCAAGCACAAATAGCATGCGCACTCTCCTTCTTTAAATGGGCGGACTTTAAACAATTGCTACGCTGCGTCCTTTTCTACCGCGTGGGATGGTTGGTCTGGGACCTCTCTCTCACATTCACTCGCAGCGATATTTTATTATTTAAAATTCGACAACCCTAATTCGGGACTGATTTTTCGCAGGCAACCCTATACCACCGTGTTCCTTATGAAATAATCTTTCATTTTATCTAAGTTTGATTCAATAATCAGACCGTTGCAAAATGCTAGTACCTATAGATTTACCTGTTTACACCTGGCAACCCGTGGTTGTGACCGGAAAAAAATAGGCAACCTAACGTTTGCATATTCTATGGGCTTCAGACTTTCGATTGGTATCAAATTTATTTAATAATCACACCGGTGCAATGTTTAAAAAAAATATGTTTTTAAATTATTAATTAAAAATACTCTGGACTGAAATTTGTTAGGCAACCCATATATGATATATTTATTGGCATATTTAATAACATAAAAAATACGTCTCATTAAATAAGCATCTCGGTGAAGGTCGTTGTATAGCGGGATCTTAGACTATAGGTTGTGTGTTAATAAAAAGGTTGTTCGCGGCTGTAAGATGTATGTAGTTACAGAATTGTAATCATCAAAATCATCAATACAACCCTCCAAGGTCGAGGAACTGCTTTATAAGGCCAAAATCATCCCTCGAGTTACTCTCTTACAGTCGCGAACAATATAAAGGGTGTAAAACACCTTTTCACGAAGCCGAAAGGCACTTGTTCTCCCCATCACTCCGATCATTTTTTTGTTCTACACCATACCTGGGAACCTTCTAGTTACGGAGATATAGGGGGTCAAAGTTACAACTTTTTGACAAGTTTTTTTATAAATACAAGTTTTTTTTTGTCAGATTTTGACTCTTAACACCTCTACGGCCCCCGCACTATTCAATCCATCTATCAGCACATTGTTTTAAGTGCGTTACATAACCTCAAAAAAAAAGTTGTGTCCCAGCAAAAAATTTTGCGTAAAATTACTTAGTTTGATGTACAGAATGCTTAGTTAACGGCTTTGTGATGAGGTGGTTTACACCCTGTATAATCAAAAAATACAACCTAGCACTGGCCTGCAAATTGCAAAAAACGTAAGAGAATTTGAATTTCGCGGGCTTTTTTGGAGCATCACCCTTAAGGTGGAGAGGATCTCGTGGCTAAATAATAACAGCCGCTCTGATCAATCCTTAGATTAAGGTTGCTTGCCTAGTTTGGTCTGTGAATGGGTGACCACTCTTACAGACCAAGTTGCCTACGTGCGTCGGAAACCATGCTAAGCGGTTGGTTCCGGCTGCCATTTGTTTCTTCTTCATCTTTGACAGTCGTTACAGGTAGTCAGTGGCCCAAAAAATCTTACAACCAGTCTTACCAAGGGATCAGGCCCCTTATTCACAACCATTCGACTCGCTTCCGATTCGGAAAGTCGTAGGTCTACGCTATGTCCACTTTTAACGTGCACATCTTGCTACATTGTTGTCACATAATATACCATCTCAACAAGTATGATGTAACGAAGATTTTGTAACAATATTTTGATTTAAAAGAGTGTCCATGGAGTTTCTTGCCCGTTCTTCTCCATAGAGATCTACGCTAGGGAATGGGCAACTACAGTACTTTCACAGTTTTTATGTCTTGTGACTGGGACTGTAGCTACTTTAAATGTTCATTTTTGTTTCGACAATTCAAGTGCCTGTAAGTGGCCTACTTGAAATAAATGCTTTGATTTTGATTTTGATCTATCTCGGTCGTTTTCGTAATGCCAGAAGATGGCATAATTATACGAGTTGTCGAATCGGAAACGAGTCGAACGTTTGTGAATACGGGGTCAGATCAGCGGCAGTCGCTCCTTGTAGAATACTGGTATTCAGCTGCATGCGGTTAGACTGGAGGCCGACCCAAACGTAATGTTATGTTATGTTTTATGTACCTATATACTTACAATCATATAAACGGTTTATGTATGTTCATTTCAGAACAGACACTTGACCGGCGCGAAACAATCGGCAAGAAGCATAAAACCCGCCCCAATCATATTTATTTCTTTTTTGTTTTTGTTATGTTTAATAAAATAATGTGCAGTCTCTCCAAAGATTTTTATTAACAACTCTTAAAAAACATAATTTAAATTATCATACAGTTTAGTAATGTCCTACTCATTAAAACTAGTTAACATTTTTCTCATTACTCCTACTCGGAAACTAGGTCTGAAGTTGCCTGAAGAGCGGGTTGAAAGTAATACTTTTCAGCCCTAGGGAGAATCGCTTTCAACTGACAGCTGTCATATTAGTAGGAGGAAATGTTTGTGTGATGAGCATGGACATTTGTTTCCGAGTCATGGATGTTTCTATGTATATTATGTATGTATTTACAAACAAAAAATTATATATATGTAGTATAACAACTATCTAGTATCCACGATACAAGCTTTGCTTAGTGTGGTACTAGGTGGCGCTGTGTGTTAATGTCCAGCGATATTATAACTAGTTCTATTTTCACCTTTCTATTGAACCATGTTCCGACTTCTATAGAGCCTCTAAATTACAGCGCGATGTAAAATTGAAATAATATAAAATTCTGTATAATTATAGAATATATTCTTTTTAAATACTTAACATATTTATAATTTGGTTACAAATATTTCTTAAAAATAACATAGATTTGTGCAAAATATTTACCATTTATTCAGTGACGAAAGTGAAAAATAAAGGCTGAATAGCTGGCCACAGAAAAAAAAACAAAATAGGCGAGAAAGCGGCATTCCAATCTTAATTTTTTTTTCGAGTTGTTTCGTGTTTTTATTTTTATTTTCCTTGTATTCGTAATGAAAAGCACAGTGTTTACCTACTTGTAGTTAAACCTCGTCTCGGGAATAAATAAGTTACTTTCACACCAGGATAACAATTTACTATTTTAACACGCTTTTATTAAGTCGACCTGTATGTAACTATGTAAAGGAATCTAAGGTATCTAATCAATTTAACCGTCTTCGAAGGATCGTAGCTTCATGAAAACTGGCAGCTGTATGTAGTTCTGATGTCAATACAACCGGATGGAGCCGGGAGATATGCACTGAAATTTCATCATGGAACATCGTATCATAGCTGTGTTTGGACTTGTTAGAAAAGTCTTGTACTCGTAATGAACTTTGACCACGATTAGGTTTCAAGGTCTGATGATGAAGCCGGAAGATAGGCAATGGCATTCCATGATGGAATATCGTATGATAGCCGTGTTAGGACTTTTAAGAAAGGTATTGTAATGAACTTTGACCACGATTAATTTTCGAGGTCTGATGATGAAGCGGGAAGACAGGAACTGATATTCTATGATGAAATATCGTATCATAGTCGTGTTTGCGCTTGTGAAAAAGGTCACGTAATGAACTTTCAACACGATCAGGTTTCAAGGTTATAACGAACTTAATACGACTAAAAAGTATAAAATAAATTAATAGTTTAAAAAACACTAGAAAAACACGCTTTTATAAATGCACGTAAAAACCAAAAATAAATTATGGAGCGTTCAAGTTGTCTCCATTTCTGGGCTGAAGTGTAAACTATGTGCTTTTAATTATAATATTTGATTTTAAAAGCGTGGAGCGCTGGAACAGGATGTTCTGTGCGACTTGCATCTAGCGAATTCTCGCAACCTTCACCAGGTCATCGGTCCACCTAGTGTGTGGTCTTCCAACGCATCGTCTTCCGGTTCGCGGTCGCTCCTGAACTTTTCGGCCCCATCGGCCATCCGTTCTGCGAGCAATGTGCCCTGCCCATTGCCACAAGTTTGGCATTTCTTCGGGCTACGTCGGTGAAGGTCACCGGTTTTCTTGCGGTTGTCTTTATGTATGATTCGATCACGCTAAACGAGTGTGTGCGAGGAAACTTCGAGCATAGCCTTCTTCATTACCCTTTGGGTGCTTTAAGCCTTCTGATAAGGCCCATTGTGAGCGAGCACGTTTCGGTTTCGTATGTAATCACTGGCAACTCACACTGGTCACTTTCGTCTTGAGACACTGCGGTCTCTAGTCACTATCTATGTCAATAATCATTGATTTACAAAAACAAAAAATACGTGTCCATTTTTTTCCAATACTCTAACTGACGGGACTAGAGTTGCATTTTTTTTTGTCGTCATGCCTATTATATTGGTGGCGCCACCATAGCTGGTCTCAATCTGACCAATGAGGTCAAGGTATTTTAAAATATGAAATGACATTCTTTGATTTTCAACCAATGAGGATGCTTGGAACCAGCTATGCTAGCGCCATTAGTTCCACAGTGTGCCATTGCTCTTATTTTATGAAATCAAAGCTCTTTTTTGGTCCAACAGATGAATGATGGTAAACTTTAAAACATCTTCTTATCTTCAATACTTCCTACATAAACTCTCAAGCATTTTATAATAGCAGTACTTGATATCGAAGTCCATATCGTACCAATAGTTGACGGCTATACACCCATGGCTCTGCTTCACGTGGTGGAACCATAGACTAGGAAGATAGAGGCAGTCTCCTTTGTGGAGTCGGACGGAGTACACGTGCGCCTTTTTGTATTCTGGGTACTTTGTTAGGTCCGGGGCTAAAGGATCTGAAAACAAAAGAATTTGGATAAATATAACTCATTTTTCACTTCTCATGCCCTAAAAGTACACCATTATAGCCCTACGAAGCGGGATTAAAGTGACCGTTTTTTCCCTAGGGAGTAAAAAGTAACTTAAAAATGGAACGATATTTTACTCTGAAACGTGGTCAAAAAAGAGTAACTTGTCAAAGGTTTTGTTTCAATTTCGAATTGGCTTGCAAATAGAAAGCGGTATATTAAAAAAAAAAACCAAATTAACTCTTCAACGCGGGAAAATTTATGGTTGTTTGTGTGCATCGTTGATTTTGAAAAAGTATGTGGAATGCCTCTGTTGCTAGCCGCTGCAGTAATGTAGGTACTTACTATAATTACCTGCGGAGTGTGGATCATATTCATTGCGAGAATGTTGAGAGTTTGTGTTGTGTTTTAAATTGTTAATCTGTGACTGACCTGATAGAAGAAAATCTGACTGCTTAGTTCAGAATTTTAGTCGAGTGTAAATTTGTTCGGTTTTAAATGACTATTTTCTCGCACTCGAAGTGAAAAGTACAGTTTGCACCTCGAGACTAAACGCCAATTTAATACACCCTCGCTTTCATTGCCTCCCTCGCAAGCTCGGGAGTCAAATCACCTCGGGTGTATAATGGCTTCGTTTAGTCCCTTGTTATAAATTATACTATTAACTAACTGCACGCATCATACGCCCGGAAGTTTTTAGCTTATAAAATCAGAGCTTGTGTCTAATCAATAACAGCCGCTCAAGTCAATCTTTAGGTTAAGCCGCGATTACTTATGTTCGTCCGTGGATGGGTCACTACCCATTACATATCGAGTTTCCTCCGTCTCTCGGAGAGCATGGTAAGCAGTTGGTCCCGGCTGTCATTTGCAGATCTTTGACAGTCGTTACAGGTAGTCAGCGACCTGATAAGAACGAGAAGACCGGGAAGAACGGAAGAAGACCGGGAATAAAAAACGTTTATATCTATTAGCTCTATTTAATTATTGCGTTTATTTTTGACGACTCGAATGGCGTAGTGGTAGTGACGCTGCCTTACGTTCTTAGGGTCCTGCGTTCGAATCCCGGTAGGAGCAAACGTTTGTGTGATGAGCATGGACATTTGTTTCCGAGTCATGGATGTTTGTATGTATAATAAGTATGTATTTACAAACAAAAAAGTATATATGTAGTATATCAACTATCTGGTGTCCACGACACAAGCCTTGCTTTGTGTGGCACTAAATAGCGCTGTGTGTTTTATGTCCAGCGATATTTATTATTATTATTTTATTTTTGTTGACCGGCAAAAAAAATGTGTGTGTAATATATGGCATAATAACAGAAAGTATATTTTCACTTGAAATAACGTTCACATCATATCATTTTCATATGCTATAAAAACCAAAAACCTAATTTCATGTGATTTAGTGATAAATGTCATATAAAATTCTTTTGCTCTAATAACATTTAGTACAACGTTCATTAAAAATAATTTTCAATTTGCATAATGCTCTTTTTATATAACGTTCAGTTGATCTAACTTTAATTTGACCTAATTTTTATATTTGCTCATTTTACTTAATGAATAAGTAAATATCGGGAAACTTCATACTGTTATAACTTCATCTAATTCATCAACAATATGGGGAATCTGGCCTTCGGCGGGCGCTGCCGCGGCACGCTCGCTCCGCTCGCTCGCCTTCGCGTGCTAATGGTCACTGTTCTAACCTAACCTAACCCAGATGATTCACTAACAATAGAGAGAGTCGGGGGGAACACGAAAGTAGCAGGCGTTTATAGTCTAATCAGTTTTTGCAAAAATTTAGAGCACTTTATAGTTAGTTTCAAAATTATATTATACGTGAGTATAGATTTTAAATAATATACTAACTAAATATTATATTAACTTAATATTAGTTCAAATGTGCATTATAGATAATTATTATTATTATAAAACCATATAAAACTAGGTAAACTGAAATTATATCAATAATTCATTATATGATTTCATTGTTGTACTAAATAAAAAGTATATGACATGAAAATAGGTCATGTGATCGATAGAACCTTTGTTATTATATCAAATGCACGCAAAAAAATACCCTAATCTGCGTGATCTCTGATATTTTTAACCGACTTCTAAAAAAGGAGGAGGTTCTCAATTCGGATCGTTCTATTTTTTTTTTTTCAAAAATAAAACCTTCAAAAAAATACAAAAAAAGGGAAAAATAACTTTAGCTTCTGAAGTCGGTGCCCTTTATGACCTATGATTGATTGATTTATTTTTTTTGTCACCGACTTCAGAAGCTAAAGTTATTTTCTCTTTTTTGTATTTTTTTGAAGTCGGTTTTATTTTTTGCAATAAAGTTTTTATTTTTCACTTTTTAGTAGTTCACATAATTATGCTTGGTACACATGGAAAGTGCATACCGTTACAATTACAACACGCCCAAACAGACTAGGATACATTGTCTCATTATGGAGGTCCGGTGCCTGACTCTAGGCTTCATCATCTTATCTGACGGTAGAATGGTTCTTATCGAACGCAAATGCTTCACTTATAGTAGAAAATACCAAAATCGCTGTACGTTATCCTATAAAATTTGAAGAGTTCCCTTGATTTCGCCAAGATTCCATCGTCAGATTCCGACTTGGTGACTAATGTGACTATTTGGAAAGTATACCCTTTCTAACAAAAAAAATCAAGCGACGGAGTTATGCGCGAACTAACATAAAACAAAAACATCTCTGACATTTTGTGGTTGAATAACTTCTCGGTGAATTGACTTACGACTTAGTCTATCCAAGTAATAAGTTTACTTTGGTTGGCCACTTTTGAAAACAGCCCAAAAATAGGCTGGCTGGGAGATCTCCTTTATAAACCAAGAAAAATCTTACCAATACTAATCCAAGGCAATCCCCCGGAATGATCAAACTCGTCATCACAGTCTTCCTTCAAGTCCGCCCACTTCACCCTATTAGTGTCCTCAGGTACAATGTCCCACATGTCATGTTTGTGCTGAAACGACGCCTGGGGGTATCGCTTGTAGGGCACGAAGGGCAGGTCCGTTGGAGGGATCAAGATGAAGTCTTTGTAGCCGTCTATCACGCAATACATGTTCTCGTAGGGGTCTTTGTGCACTGGAATAGGCAAATGTGCATTGGTGTGTGTGTTTCTGTAAGGAGGCAGTTCATTAGGAGACGTCCATTATTTTCGACACTCCCGCCCCCCTTAGTGAGATATCGTGAGATTTGACTTGAGTCCCTGACCCCCCACCTAATCTCACGTGAGATTTATCAAAACGCGTAGTTTTGTATATGTCACCGTAAAATTGTCAAACACGTTATATTACAATATAACGTGTTTCTCTCTAGTGATACTGTAATATCTCGAATTATTGTCAACTGAACATACGGAAGTATCTCTGCCCCCATAATCAGGACTTGGGGCACGCCCCCGTTAGGTAGGTACCTTTAAACCCTGCACCCGGCAATACGCTTTTTAGGGGAATATAAAGTGTTTTAAGATTAGGTTATAATAATCGGTATTTCTCAGGAATGGTACAATATCTTTTCATGACAGTTGTACCACTGGGCAAGGGGGACCCTCCTTCCCTCCCTCCACACCGCGGGAGTTGACTACCATCGCATGCATTTCACGAAAAATAATGCATTTTGTTGTTAGCAGTATGTTCATTTGACAAAATTTCGAGTTTTTACAATATCGCTAGAGATATTACAATATAACGTATTTGACAATTTTACGGTGACATATACATACGGTAATCTGTGCTTCATGTGCTTGATTGTTGAATTATTTTCAGTGAATATTAATTATTAAATCAATGTATTAAGTGCACAATTTGGCCATTTTTTTTTAGAGAGACATATTTACTAATTAAACCCAGTTTTCTCGAAATATTACACTGTTTGTTGAAGGGAAAAAAATACGTGATTTTACAGGCACCCCTCGTGAGATTGGGTGAGATTCGGCTCGACAAACCATTTTACCGTTTTGAGAGCAGTGGTGATGAAATAAATTACACAAAGAAATGCGCCTGTCTGGGTTCGAACTCACTACTTACTGTTCGTAAGTCGGGGCCGTAACCGCTGCTCTCAGAAATTATGATGACTTGATATTTGCTATACTTACTTGAGGTAACAGCTCTCTCGTCGCCCATCCAGAAGTTGACAGCATCTGGCTTCTTGTTGAAGGCTTCACTAGCTAACGGTATGTCTGTGAACACATCAGGCAGGAGCTCAGGGAAGTCAATCGTGAGGTTGGAGTTCTGCTTCTGAATGTACTGGATGTAGTTCTTCCTGGTAATTAATTTTGTGATGGTAAAAAACATGAAGTCTTTAGACGTGAACTAAAGTCATCTTAAACTTTAGGCTACTAATTTAATGAGTTTCTAATGGAACCAGATCTGGGAATCAAACCCAGGGCCTCACCAGCAGCAGTACTTGCGACCACTAGGCCAATGACGCAGTTATGAGGACACAAACCGGACGTTTTTACATACAAACGAAGTTTCTTGTTTCCTCCCTGGAAACCTAAAAAATTGACCAGATTTTCTGCTGTAATCAACAAGAAAATATATGTTACAAGATTATAAAAAAAGGACAATATAGGAACGCGGTCAAAGCCTTTCTAATCTAATTTTAAATTAAAAAAGTAGATAAATTGGTTAAGTTTTGGATAAGTAATTAGGGGACTATGAAGTGTTGCTTTTAATTGATATTTTCTGCTGTTCTCTATTTCGCGCTCGTCGTCAGAGCACTGCGCGTCAGCAATACATTTTACAAATACTTATTTTTCAATTCTTTCGCCCTTTTTGTTTTCTCGTAATATGTGAGTGTGTAATATTATTTACTAACTTTATTAATATTAGAATAGATCTATAAAAAAAACATACTCTTTCTGCTCCAAGCCATCCAGAAATTTTGACATAGTCATTTCGACTTCAAGAGGAGTAACAAAGTATTCAACTCCCTTCTCATTCTTAGTAATACCATCAGCTAAGCCATTTGGTGTGATGGCAACTGTCACTTTCTTATCAGGAATTATTTTTCTGAAAACAAAAGTTGATTGAGATCTACATATATTTAGGTAGTAGTAGGTAGGTAGGTAGTAGTAGGTAGGTAGTAGTAGGTAGGTAGTAGTAGGTAGGTAGTAGTAGGTAGGTAGGTAGTAGTAGGTAGGTAGTAGGTAGTAGTAGGTAGGTAGTACTTTTGACGCAGACGAAGTTGCGTGGGTCAGCTAGTAAGTCATAAATGAGAATGGCTTTATATTAACCACAGAGAGAACACTGACATCTGATCTTTCTGAAGACCTTTACTCTACACCAGGGGTTCCCAAACTTATTTTGTTTACTGCCAACTGTGAGAATAAATTATTTTAAAGCGGCCCCATTTTTTCACCTACTATTAAAATTAAAATTCCTTAAAAAATAAAAAAAATATTAATCATTTAAATTAAAAAATAATAATAATAACTAACAGCTAACAAGCTGCTAAAAACTATCAACTGTTATGTTAGCTTAGCTAGCTATTATAGTTTTTTTTATAATAATATTAGTAATTTTTTTCCTTATAATTTACTTTTATTTATTAAATTTAAAACAGGACAGATATATGAACTACACAGAGAGAAAAATCGAACCGAGTTAGTTTGAGCACTCTCTTAATATAATATTAGTTGATTATCACGAATTGTAGCCGAGAGTCGAGAGCTCAGTCGGTGTCTAAGAGTCCTCCCAAATGAAATTACAATTCGCCCCCTAAGCCTCTGCAGAATGCCCCCATTATTTTTCTGGGGTTCTTTCCACTTTGGGAAAGGCTGCACTATGCGAATGTATCAAGCGGTGAATTCATGAGCAATAGCCCCCATTGTAAGACTTCTCTCGGTTCAACCATTACCACTAAAACTAAGCAGAGAGGAGCAGTATTGATTGTTTTAAACATATCCCCTCTGAGTCTGTTGTCTCATGTTCACTTCAGTTGAACCCTGGCTCTTTGACTCAAACATCTCGCCTGTGGACTAGTTATAGTTTGTGTGCATACAGCGATCTACAGGTCCAGTACAATAACGCACTCAGGATACTGTTGAGGCTGCCATAGCGATGTAGCTCGTCAACAATGTTTGCGGAACGGCATATTGATGGTTTTGCGGCCATAATGCGTACCTAAGAGAAGCACTTCCCTGCTCGCTCGTCTCGTGGCAGTACCAACAGTATTTTGAGTGTTTTTGCAGATAGATGGGAGTCTCCAATGCTGCAACATTGGATGAAACTCCACTGTATATAATTAAACCGTTTTGTGTGTGTATGAATGTCTACTAACACTAGTTTTTAAGACCATTGTTACTAACACTATGGGCGTAGCCCGAAATAAACGTTATTATTATTATTAACTAAAGACCACCATCCTAACCTCAGCAGTATCAGTAGCTATTTTATATAAATTGTTAAATAAATTCTGAAATACCTGAAATAGTCCGCATTCCACTTCGACATGGCCGGCCAATGAGAATAACGGTCTCGTATCACTACTGGGATATTTTTCGACACATAATCTCTATAAAACTGCAGAGGTTCCAAATCATTTGTTTCTGCTATACTTCTGCCCAAATATAGAGCTAGAATAAAAAAAAAAAGTTAATCCCTGTTGTTTAAATTACTGAGACGATTTCATGCGTGAATGTTACTATTTACCTGATGATTCTTCATTTAAAATTTCGTAAGCTTTACTGAGAGAGATATTCATGGTTTCCTTTTACTTTTTTTTGTTAAAACATAGCCAAATTTTTGTAAACATAACCTAAAATAATGTTTTTGAATTTGACGTAACACCGGTGACACTGACAAACACCACTGACACTGACATTACGTGCAGCGTTCGCGGTCAGCAAGTTGCTGTTGCGTTCAGATTTATTGATACACAATTCAGGCCCCCGTATTCACAAACCCTCGGATTGAATTTCGATTCGGCAAGTCGTATGTCTATCCCTTTTTGGTATAAGGAAAACGAGCGAGATAGACTTACGACTTACCGAATCGAAATCGAATCGAAGCGTTGTCACAGATTGCCATGACGGATTTTCTTCTCCAACTCTTCCCTAGTCACTGGATAGATGGCGCTGATCTCTATGCGTTACTACAAGGAACAGAACGTCACATAATTTCACTTGGACCTAATTTCTATATTCGGAAGCTTATGCAAACGAAAATGTCAGTCAACGAGCCTATGGGACGTTTTTTCAAGCATTTTGGCTTTGGCACCTTGTAACGTAGATCAACGCCATCTATCGAGTTCATCTTCATGGAAATATTTTCTTATATTCTCAAAAAGAAAACTTCTCATTGACACGCTAAGAAGAAGTATCCAGTGTTCATATTTTTAAAATTGGTCATCTAGAGCTATTTATGGAATAAACTAGCTTCCGGTCGATTTGCGCCACTCGAAATCCGATATTATTGTACCATGTCGAAATCCACCCAAATTATCAGCTGTCACAAAAATGTAAACGTCATTTACAATACGTCAGTCAGATTGCTAAAGTAAACAGAATGTTGATCTTCTTTTCACAATATTTTTATTAATTCTAAATAATGCTAGGTAATCTAAAGGATTTTATTTCTGTCGTGCAAGATGGGATAACATCTAACAACAATATAAGGCATACGCTACAAGAAGTGCAGAGGGTGACAAATATATTCAAAGACAGGCAAAAAGCGTCTCAGGACCACGAAAGCAAAGTTAATTACGGGGCTGGTGGAGCTTTACTGGAGAAATATCAAGAAGAATGGGCTAAGATTCACGAAAACGCCGATGTAAATGCTAAGGCAGCTGACGAAGTAGATAAATTAATTGTAGAGTTACACGAAACTGCTAAAGGACGATTACAAAGTGCGAACGAGTGTGCGCATAATTTGTCGTTTATTCCTAACTTAACTGCTTCCGTGGCGCAGTGTATGGATAGTTTGAAGAACGTTGAGGAGCTGCTGAAGTCTGTGGAGGAGGAGCTAGTAGAATTCGAGGATATTGTAGAGAGGAGTAAGATGGAAAATTGGAAACTAGATCACCACTACCATCTTACAGTGTATAAAGAGAAGAAAATGGGTATGCTATTCAAAGCTCTTATTTAAATACCAATTAGTGAACCACCAACTCAAGGAAATAATCTGATAAAATTTATTTTGTAGTTTATTTTATCACATGATTTTCCTCTGGCCCACATACCTTTTATCTCAAGTGGAGATGAATTTTGATAAGAATCTGGCCTTGTGGCTTTTGTTGTATCAAGTTTTATACATTACGATAATTACGTGATTAACTTAGCTAATGGAAACAAAAATTCGAAAGAATTTGAATTTATTTGGAATGAGAACCTATTGTAGTATAGATTCCTTTATCCTAGCATTTCACTGAAATAACCAAGAAGACTTATTGTTTTGACTATAAAGATTGTGACAATTGATTTGCGAGTTGAATACCAGTATTTTACATGGAGCAACTGCCTATCTGACCTCCATAACCCGGTACACCCAGGTAATATTTTACATTTCGGTCTACTGACTACTTATAGCAACTCCTATGCTCGTTGTGTAGTGATAAGAAATATTTATGCCAACACTCAAGAATCCTAAATGAAAATAAAATCTTAAAGCCGGTCGATCTTTAGGATAAGTCATGCTTGCCTAGATTGGTCTGTGGATGCCTCAGAAACCACGTTAAGTCGTTGGTCCCAGCTGTCATTTGTCCATCTTTGACAGTTGTTACAGGTAGTCAGTGGGCCCTAAAGTCTGACACCAGTCCTACCAAGTGGTATCATATGACCCAGTATTAAACTGGGTTATTCTGTCCATGTAAAATACTGGTATTCAGCTGCTTCCGGTTAGACTGGAAACCGACCCCAACATAGTTGGGAAAAGGCTAGGCAGATGATGATGACTCAAGAATCCTAAATTGTCAATTCCAGCGGCACTGGAGGAAGTCCGTAACAAGCTAGCCAAAGAGAACAGTCAGCGGAACTATGAGAGAGAGAAGCAGCAACTGGCTGAGTACCAAGCTAGAAGAGAGCAGAGTTCAAACGCATTCCAACAAGATGTCGCCAAGTACCTGTCTAGCGGCACTGTGTCCACAAGTAAGTAACGCAGGCACAGATTACCAGATACTACACTCCATGTACTTACACGCGCTAATCACCTACCGAGCGCCGGGTAACCGGTAACCCATAGCGCAGTGGGTTGTCAACAGCCGCGCGGCGCGTACGTACAGGCTACTCATATTCCCCAAAGATAACTTATTAAAACTATTTGACCGATTTCGAATATTCTCTACGTTAAATCGAATCAATCGGGAATTTAAATAAGGGAAAGAAATATTAATCATTATTTCAAAATAAAACACCTCTACGCAATTTTTTTAACAATTCTTTTTACATATTTTGTAATTATACTTATTTTTAAAATAAAATTACAAATTCTGATACACCATAAAACATGTTTAATTATATAATGTACCTGTACTAAAAATCCTTACTAACATCTTCGTCGACAGAGGCAGCCCTAGCAATCCGCAATTTCCACGCGGCTGCGCGATCTACAAAGCAATACCCACTTTACGTTTGTAAGGTTAGGTACATTTTCGTTCGCAGCGTCTATTGACTTGAAAGTGTAGGCTATTATAGCGGTAGGTATTGAACATTTTGTATGGAGTGAGTTATCTGGTAATCTGTGACGCAGGCCCATTTTCTATAACTTAGTTATGTATAACTGTCAGTTAATATGCCACGTCTTGCAGCTATTGCTGTTTCTATAAACAAAAATAGCTTGATACATCCTATACGCGTCACCAACTTGTCACTTTATAAGTGTAGAAAAGTAAAAAGAAATACTGTGACATTTTGTTTCTAACCGTCGACAAGCCAAATGCCAACCAGATGGAGATAGCAACCTACCGAAACCGAACAGTAAGTAAGTTATTGAAAATGGCTGTAAGTCCGTCAACGAAGATACGGGGCTCATCCGAAAATATTCTATTATATTGTACAACAGGCTGGTGTCCGCAACTCCACGTCAAAGCGCATATTTTGCGTATGGGCTATAATCCAACACGCGGGCTCAGTGCGGGTTGGTAGATGTCACATGTCTACAAATTTTTGTGTTTTCCTTCACCGTTTTTGAGAGTAGTGGTGGTGAAATAAATTACACAAAGTAATGCGCCTGCCTGGGTTCGAACTCGAACCCACGACTTACTGTTCGTAAGTCTATTTTCATCCGAAAATAGCTTATACTTTGAAATGAACCCTACTCCCTAATATTTCGGACGGTTGCAGACCCATTGTAACCCTGGCCGTACCCTGGTGGTACGGTGGGTTTTTTAAAGTTTAACGTTACCACCACCAGGTAATATTCTGACAGCAACAATTTTATTTAATATAACTTTTTAATCCATTATGGGCGGGATGGGTGCCGGGCCGTAGGCCGACGAACGAGGCCGGCGGAGGCCCGGCACTTCGGTGTCAGAAGTCAAAGAGTGTTATTTAATATGCGAACGAAGCGAGCGCGCGTCATGAAGTCGTAGCAGGGTCTAATACAATATTGTTGTCAGAAATGGTTTTAACTAGTGTTACAACCAGTTACAACGCTATAACGTGGTGGTATCGTTTAACTTTAAAAAACCCACCGTACCACCAGGCGTACGGTGAGACTGCAGTAGAAAACACATTGTGAAACAGCTGACCAACCGTGTTGTTATTCATTTTTAGTCCGGAACGAATCTTATGTCCGTAAGATGTGACACGTAGTAGGAAACTACCGTAACTTCGACCGAAACAACGGATTTCGTGCTTAGAGAGTAGACCTCCAGTCCCTACAGATACGTTGCCACCTTCATATTTTACTGTTCTTTGGACACACCTTAAGCCGGAAACACACTTACGTGGCGTGGCGCGCCAGAAGCATAACGGTTTCATACATTTAGTATGGTTAGAGACATATTTGTAGGTCGTGTCGTGTTGTGGCGCTGACTGCTCACCACCGATTGCGCCAGAGCGGTGGGTTATGGCGCGACACGACACAACAGGTAAACGTGTTTCTACACCAGGTGGCTCGTGGCACGAGCTTGCCGAAAACATTACGCACGTTTGAACGCTGCAAAGGTTAATTATGTGCTGTTCAGAAATAACGCCAGAGCGCGGCACGACATGACATAATTAATAGTGTGCACGGTCAACGTCATGACAGCGAGCGCCACGCCACGAATGCTATGACGTGAAATCTACTAACAAAAACGTACGGAAAGGGTAAGGCAAAGAGTAATACCTAATAGCTCACCCATATTTCGCCACCAATTACCGAAATGTCTTAAGTCGCATGTAAGGGGCTTCGCATGGGTTGCGGGCCTGTTCGAAAGAGATACCGCGGCCCCGGAACGTAAAAGGCGAGGAAGGAACATGGATGGTTTTTAGTCAGTAAGAGTCTGACACTCCCTCCCGCTCCGCCCAGAGTGGGGGGGGGGGCATTTGATGATTTCCCATCCTTAAAAAAAAAAAAGAGGCTTCGCATACCTCCCGGCCACGAACACGAGACGCAATATAATATTTAAGTGTAGTTATTGACTCGAAGGCATGCAAGTTGCATGCGGCTGAATAAAAATGGCTGCTAGTAATTACATTACATTACACTTATTATAAAGGCGAAAGTTTTGTATGTGTGTATGTTTGTTACTCTTTCACGCAAAAACTACTGAACGATTTTGAATTAAATTATGCACACAGATAGTTTATAACCTGGATTAATACGTAGGATACTTTTTATCACGGTAATAAGATGCCATGGGACATGTATGGAACTTGCCGCGGGCAGAACCTAGTGTCGAATTATATTGTGTCTTGGATTAATACGTAGGATACTTTTTATCACGGTAATAAGATCCCATGGGACATGTATGGAACTTGCCGCGGGCAGAACCTAGTGTCAAATAATATTGTGCCTTTCTCCTTTTCCAGGTCAGCCCACAACACCAAAAATAACCTTAGAACAAATCCAGCTGGATGATGACCACACCGACCTGGAGAAGTTCCTAGACAGTTGATGTGATCTGTCACTAGGTGGGGGGCAACGGTATAGTGATATCAGAGCTTGTACAATTAAGACTAATGCATTCTATTTTATATTCCAAAGTTAATATAAATATTGTTGAATATTTTACTACTGCGTTTTAATTTTCTGTAATGGGAACATTTGATGTTACACCCACATTTAGGTCAATGTTCACCAAAAAGATGACGGTTTGATTCCGGTTATCAATAAACAGCTGTTAAACACATTTTTGTATGGGAACGTGTCACAGTGACAGCTGATTTTCAACCGACTTCCAAAAAGAGAACGTTCTCAATAAAATTAGTCTGTATTTTTTTTTGTGTTTGTTTCCTCAGAACTCGACTGGGTGAACCGATTTTGATGATTCTTTTTTTATTTGAAAGCTGGTGCTTCTCGGTTGGTCCCATTTAAATTTGCTGAAGATCTAATGCTGATCTTCCGAGATATACAATGGAACTCTTCAAAAATAGACGGCAAATCTGCAGTAATTGCTGCAATCGCTTGTAGGTTCATTGTTCATGACGTAACATCACGCCTGTATGCTCTGAGGGGGTACGTAGATGTGTACAATACTCCCAGATTTCGACAATGTTTGTTGCCTCTGAACTTTCGACTTGGTAAACCGATTTTGATGATTCATTTTTTTATTTGAAAGCTGGTGCTTTCCGTGTGGTCCCATTTCAATTTGGTTAGGATCTGACGCTGATCTTCGGAGATATAAATGGAACTCATCAAAAATACACGGCAAAGCTGCAGTAATTGCTGCTGCAATCGCTTGGTTGTTTATTGTTTATGTAACATAGTAACGTAACATCACGCCTGCATGCTCTGAGGGAGTACGCAGAAGTGTACAATATACCCAGATTTCGGCGGATGTGTTAAGTTCCACTTAATGGGATCCTGAAGAAATAGAGAGGCACACCAGAAGCGATTTGGGTAGTTTTAGGAAGAGTACGTTCTTGGAGTGATCCCATTTCAATTTGGTAAAGATCTGATGAAGAACTTCAGAAGATAGGCGACGGGAACTCTTCAATAAATGATAGCAAATGTACTGGGATCGCTGAAATCTCATGTCTCTCTATTGTTTACACCAGTTCATAACAAAAATCACGCCGTTAGGCTAAGAACTCACGGAGCGATTTTCGCCCGCAACCGCCGCGGTCGTGGATCTGCGGTTTTATTTCAAAACTCACGAGACAGGTTATTCGCGCGGTTACGCGGCCGCCGCGGTTGCGATCATCGCCCGCAAACGTGGCAGGCGATGATCGCAAGATTGCAAGACGGGCGGTTAACGATCAGTTGAGGTCCAGACCGCCATGGACACTTACTTCACAGAAGAATTAAAAAAAGAAGGCCCAAAAGGTTCTGGGTGCATCCACGGATTAAGGACAGAGATCGTTATGGATTATTTGTTACTCTTACTGTTACCGCGCCGCCCGCCAGCCCCACATGCCAACCGATCGCAAAGCGCGCGGCCGCCACCCGCCGAGGCTGCGGGTAACCGCGGCCCGCACGATTCTACTAGTTGCCCGCCGGTACAGCGGGAGCCGCATACAACCGCGTACACCGCGGGCGTAAAACGCGTCGTGAAATGTGCTTTAATTTTTTATATAAATATTTGCATTCTACAGAAGCTGCGGGCCCGCAACCGCAGCGGACGCGGGCGAAAATCGCTCCGTGAGTTCTTAGCCTTACGCTGTGAAAGGGTAGGCACATATGAAACACTAAAAAGTGAAAAATAAAAACTGTTTTTGCAAAAAATATAACCGACTTCACACAAAAAGGGAAAAATAACTTTAGCTTCAGAAGTCGGTGACCTTTGTTTGATTAAGTTTTTTTGTCACCGACTTCTGAAGCTAAAGTTATTTTTCCCTTTTTGTGTGAAGTCGGTTATATTTTTTGCAAAAAAGTTTTGTAGCTAATCAGAGACCGTTATCTTTTCGAACATGGACCTTAGTTAATGGTAAAATGTTGGGATTATTTGGTATCATCACAATTCTCTTGCTCTTATCCCAATTCATTTGGGGTCGGAGCAGCATATCTTGTTCTTCCATAATTCTCTATTACACGTCATCTCGTCAGACACTTCTTTTCTTGTCTTACATTATCATTCTTAACACAGTCCATCCATCGTTTCTTTGGTCTTCCTCTACTCATATACCACATTTCATATTTAAAACTTCCCTCTCGACATTTTCCTCATTCATCCGTATCCACCACGTTGGGATTATTTGTAAGTACATGATATCATAATCAAAAGCCTCAGTTTGAACAATTCATATACAATTTATTTTAATGTTAATACCTAAAGAATTTATTTTCTGTACTGTTAACCTTTTCTTTGAACTGAAATTATTTTTCTTATTCAATAATAAAGTCAAAAATACAAAAATATATATACAAAGCATTTATGACTAGTAAAAATAAGCACATTGGTAAAACAGCTCTATCGGAACAACACGGTTCGCGCCGTCCGCGACATAGTTCGATACTGGTCTACGGGGGATCCCAACTCCATTCATATCAGCAATAATTATATCAAAAACTGACCCGACCACTAAGAGTTGACGGACGCATCATATGAATCGATCAAAAATATATCCGTACGCCACAAACACAATTAATTTACTAATACGACAACAAACACTGAGGAAGCTTCGTCAGTGACCGGCCACGGATGCCGCAATTCGCTGCTCTTCAACTGTCAGTGGTGGGAGCGGTGTAAAGTGTAAAAATATATCAGTAGCAATCGTTTGTGTTAGCTGGGCGACGCCGCCAACCTGGTTGGCGGCGTCGCGTTTACTTTGCTACGTCTTCCTCATGATCGGGTGTAGGTCCCCGCCGCCGTGCGCCGACATCTTCACCTTCCCCGCGACGTGGTTCTTGATGCACGGCCCCGCGTCCTTCATGGACACGGCGCCGTCCTCGATATCCTCGTCGGAGGAGAAGTCCGTCACACACAGCGTCAGGTGCCGCTTCTTGGGTGGTACCACGTGCAGCGTCCACCGCACGGGCCCCTTGTGATTGCCCTTTAAGTTCTCCCGAGCTTCGTAGTCTGTATCGGAGGCCGCTCGCTGGGACTCACTTTTTAAACTGCGCAAGATCTTACTCGGTCTATGGGTTTGCTCCTTTTTTTCCCCCCTCGGGGGGGTGTGGAAGTTTTTTAAATTCATTACACTGGACGTTTGCCCCTTGGAATTAAGGTCGGGAAAATTCTGGGAGTATATCACAACGCTGTCTACCGGTTTCTCTTTATGAAATTTTGCCGGCTGTTTGCTTTTCGTATCGCTTTCGGAGGGCGAGCTGGAGGCTCGTTTCTCCGCGGAAGTGCCACTGCTGCAGCTGGTGTTACTATTGCTCGTACTATATTGCTCAACAGCCTGCTTTTCTAGCTCTCGAAACTTGGTGTCTATACTCTCATCAGAGGCTTTGTACTGCTCGAGCGCTTCTTTCTCCAATTCTTCGAATTTGTGATCAACTGTCGGTGGACGCACCCTCGATCCAGGGAGCATCATCTTTGGACTTAATTTTAAGAGACCCGGCGTCACTAATTTCTGCGCCAGTCTTACGACCGGAGAGAGCCCTATAGGTGACGGTGCGCTCATGCTGAGCACAGTGCTGTACAGGCGCTTCTTTCTTAGCCCGGTCTCCATGGCGGCTGCGCTAGTGGACGGCAACTGGCCATCAATCACAATATTGTCTTGAGTAGTTGGACTTTCTGGCTTATCATTTTGTGAGGTCTGCGGTTCAGTCACAGGGACCACAGCCAGTTCGATAGTAATACTGTTGCTTTCTTTCTCCTCGGGAATTTCTGCTGCTTTCTTGGCCTCTTCTGTATCCGTCCGATCGGGCTCCTTCTGTGCGACGGGGGTGGAGGCCTGTACGTGCGTGAGCTGGAACCGATGGTCAAGGCGCGGGGAGGGATGGTCGCGCGGCCACCACACGCCGTAGCAGCGCTCGGTGCCGCGCGCAGGCCGCGGGCCGGTGGGCGCGTAGCGGCTCACGTTGGTGCCACGGTAGGGGGGGCAGCGCACGGCAGACGCGCGCATCACGGCCTGCACGCTGGCCGACAGCCGCCCCATTGCACGCTGGCACTCCGTCAACTGAGGAGGCCGCGGCGGATCGAACTGGAACTGACACATGGACCACTATAAAACTATTTGGTACTGAAGGTATACCTCGTAACGTCGAATCGTGGGGTCGAGTGGAAAAGTTGCAGTGCGTAAAGGAGATGGAGCTACATAAAGTGTAGCGCAATCCCACAATGCACTGAACATGGTTAAAGATGTCTCTGTCTACTACTAAAACTTACTTTGCACGTGGGGTCGCAGAAAAGTTGCGCAGGTACATCGAGGCAGTATGCGGGCGGCGGTGGAGCTAGTGCTGTCAACCGCCTCGGTTGGCGACGTCTGGCACGTATCTTGCGCGAGACGGCCGGCGGGCTCGGGACCCGCGGCCCCGGCGTGTGCGTGGATCCCCTTGACGTCTGGGCAGGGGACCAGAGCGCGCGTACGCTCAACACTCGCGCCGCCAGCACCGCTTCTTCGCCTGCGACTCGCGCCCCACTCGGGCCCCAGCGCTCGCTAGCTGCCGATCGGTGCCAATTAATTCCTCTACTCACAAACTTAGGTTATTATCCTCTGTTCATAAGAATAACGTAATCTCAGTCTGTGGGAAATATACTGGCCGAATGATAGCGGGGAATGAAGTAATATCGGTGGCATGTAATAATAATACGTCTTCTAAACAAAAGTGGGTTTATTACTCAAGCACCGGCTTGCTCAACCAAGTTATTGTTCGCCTGCATCATTCCACAACTAGACAAAAGGCTCTACCACTACCAGCTCAAGACTTTCAGCTCTTTTGATTCAGGGCTAATTTGTAATTTGGACCATTGATCATTGATTTTCCCGGCTGCCGCTCAACCTAGTCACAATAATGCATGCTCTTTGCCAAAGAACCACTATCGTTAAATTCAAAAGCATTAAATGACGGAATTGGCTGACTGCATTATGCTGATAAGATAAGATGGACGCACAAATCCTCGTCGGGCAGCATTCTGTACTGACGACGCCGGCGCGGGAACATGCTGCGCTCGGCTGACTCGTCTACCAGCTTGCGAAACCAGTACTCCACCTGGACATACAAAGTAGGTGTTTGAAACCAGGGATATAAAACTCCGTTATATCATTTATATGACTACCAAGCTATGTACCTGCCCAGATAACGCTTATACCGCGTAACTGTCACATTCCCATTGGTGAAACCAATCCCGAGTTGAAATCTTTTAGCTCATCAAACAAGAGAACATGGTTAAATGTGAAGTTATCCCCAGTGGGAACGCACGGTATCATTGGATGCGCTTTGAGGCCCCCTAACTATCTCTTCTGCACGCCTATTCCAGTCTTTTGGAGCACAGTGGTGACAAAGAAGGCTGCAGGTGCCCATATCTCCATAAGCCTTCTGCAATCGCCTATCAGACCTTTCTTATACTTGTGAAAATCCTCACATTATGTCCTCCTCTAAAGTAAAGATGGTTTAGAAAACCAAAATGAAGAAGAACGTTGTGTAGCAAGAGTAACATTTACACAAAGTTGACCCAGAACGTAGCTTCGAGCCTTGCGCTATCACTAGCTTACATCAACGCTGCCATTGACACCATTACTCCTTTTGGAAATAAACATTTTTGCCAAGAGTAAGGTTACCATCTCTTCCATATAACATTGCCATCATCATTATCATCATTTCAGCTGAAAGACGTCTACTGCTGGATATATGCCTTCCCAAGTGTCGCCACCGGTCTCACGCGACTCGCATCCAGCGGATCCCCATTGGTATAATTAACTTAAAAACATCTAAAGCCTCTTAACCTCTCCTAAGGAAAGTTATTGTTACTTTTATCTCAGCGAACGTCATGGCTACAAAGCAGTTAGGTCACTTAACCAAGCACAAGGTAATGGGTACCTCAGGCAGCATCCAGCATTCCGTGAGGTCAGAGTTTTCGCAACCCTGTCCGTTGTATCCTCGCAAGTTTGTTCTTTCGCTTGTACTTGTATAACATTTCTCTCTTGAAATAGAAAACATGCTAGATTAAAAACACTAAACATTAAATTCAGACAGAGTAGCCATTTCTGGAGATGAAACCGGTAGGTACTATATTCAGGGTCTGAAGAAAAGCAGTATTCCAAAATCGTTTTTGGAGTTCAAAAACTCGGGAATTTGGGAATCAGATCAATCACTCCACGAGTCAACTGTCTTGTTGCTTTATCTCTGCACTGACGACGAAGACAACAATTGCTGCAGAGTGCAGACTTCATCAGGATTTGGATATTGGTCCTAAATTATCTCGCTGAAAGGTATTTAGGACATCATTCCGTCCCAGTAATCTTTAAACGATTGATACGTTTAGCGCTATCCTACGCATTTAGTGATTTGCGGAGCAAGCGGGGTCAGGAATGTGATGAGCTTCCTTCAGAAGCTAGCATTACCCGCAGATGTAAGATAACATGCATAGCTCTACTCTACTCATACTAGTCCTCTCAATTCCACACAGTCATAAGAGACGCGCTGGACAGAAACTGATGGAGGCTGATCATCCGCTTGAGATAAGAGAGAACTGGCACCTCTACTGGTTTCTTTCTCAAATTAATAATGCATAGGATAAATGGCCCACCTGACTTCGTCGTAATAAAAATTCCCATAAAATTGTGCCAATCTGGACTCTGGTATTAAGTCTTTCACGCTTTTTCTGCCACTACTGCTTCCATTTTCTTGGCTTTGGCCTGATATTGCGCGTTTATTATCTGCAATCAAATATATTATTTAACGTTCATCATCATTATTGAGTTTTTTTTTATGAAACTTGAGGTTACTTGTGTCCACATCTGTAGAGTTTTTTGCACATAAGACGTAATGACCAACAAACTTCTCAAAGTTGTGAAAGGTAAACGGCCCAGACTTATCGGTGTATTATCTGTTCTATTCAGTTGGTATCTCCAACATTTTAAAAGAACCAGTCACTACTACAAATAATAACTACTCGATATAAAAAGCTGCTCAGCTTAGATCCATTTGTGTATATTCGCTGCAAACATGATTCGACGACGACGGCAGATGACGAACGGAGTTTGCTGATCGTCACGAACCGAATGAAAGCTGAATGAAATATTATAATTGCTTCGGGGTGTGAATCCTGTTAAAAACCGTTGTGGAAATACGGAAAGCAATGAAATCAATTGCCACTTATCCAGGTCCTCAGTTCAGCTATCCGAGTATGACACGAAAGATTCTGAATTCAATGAAGAAAGAAAGAAAGAAAGAAAGAAAAAACATTTATTCGTCGCAAAGTCATGACGTGCATACAATATTAACAAACAGAACGCAATTATACAAACACAAACATTTAGACTTAAACCGAAGATTAACACAATAACAAAAACATTATAATAATTTCAAGACAAAGACCATAAATAAAAAAAATGCACGTCGTGTGTGCGACAAATAGGTTACCACTCAGCATGATGCTGTGCTATGGGGAACCCACAGAACAGCGCTGGTTGAACGTGAATAATGCAAAAGGAGTAAGTAAGGATTGAAGCATGTGGTGTTCTGAAGTATCAACCTGCCCCTGTGACCTATCCCTATGGAAAAAATGATATAAGGGACGTAGAGTAAAAGTTTATGTCGGTATGTTTCATCATTTCGGCCGAAAGACGTCCATTGCTGGACTTAGGCCTCGCCCAAGTGTCGCCACATGGACCGGTCCTGTGCGATTCGTTTTCAGCGGATTCCCGCAACTTTCACATCCTTGATCGGTCCACCTAGTGAAAAACTTTTCGGCCTCATCGGCCATCCGTTTCTGCGAGCAATATACCCAAGTGCCCACTGCCACTCAAGTATGTATGAACTACGACTATTCTATGTTCTGACCTGTCAGTTCGCATTGATTATTCGTTTGCAAACTTTGTGATTCCAATGATGTGTCTTGTAGTACTTGAGACACACGACAGTGTTGTGACCAGAGGCGCTGTAAACGAAGAAACATCATAACAGAAGGAAAAACTTACGTATTGTCCGGAATAATGAATGGAAAAATGGGATTTTTCGATGGGGTACCTGATTAGCTATAATGAATTCATCGGGAGGTTCCGTAGCCCATGTGAGATCCGCACAAAGGGCGATATGTGCCCACGCAGACGAGTACCGATCCACTTCGAAGCTCATTCAATGTGACATTTCACACATACAATTAATTACCTTTAGAATAAGAAACGAACTAATATAATAGTCACTAAATTTTAAGAGAAAAATTAACGGTAAAACTGTTAATAAAAACGAAGATAATTTGAAAGACATTGGTGGTTAAATCTACAGTAACAAAATTTTCCTCTTTTTTGATAGATACATGATATATTTTTTTCTTTTATTTGAATTCGTTTTCGAATTTCGTACCAAACTGAAAAGAAACAAATTGTCATCTCGATGGCTTGGCCGGATGTCCGTAAGTAGTTTTTATTTGTAACTTTGTGGTGGAAGCTTTCTCTTTGGAATAATTTATCGAAATCTCTCTGGAACTTTTTCAACAGCGCTTATATAATTGTGCACATAAGTCCACCTTGAGTTCATTGTTTATTCCTACAAGAAGCTTGAACTGAGAATACTTTCGTGTGTTTTCATGTGGCAACATAATGGTTATGGTGTATATTTTTCGTAGCTAGCAACATAAGCGGTCCCGCCCGCCAGCGCCCGCCCGTCACCCGTTATGTCAGTTTGGCTTGCGCAGCCAGGTGGCATTGTCGTAGCGGTCAAAACGCGCAAGCGCGCACAGCTGAGGTGGCTGAATGAACATTGACAGATCAGTTAAATAATTATAATTTATTTTATTTAATAAAATTAATAAACCTAATCAATTAAACAAACTTGGGCTTTTATTAGAAAAAGTGTTACAAAGTATTGGCATAATCAAGTTTGTATTGTGAACAATTGGAGAAAGAAGAGTTAAAAAAATCGATCACAAACGACAGATCGTATTTTCGTTGATATTTCTGTGTGTTAAACGACTTTAGTTTTGCAACAAGTGTGAGCTCCGCTAGTCGTACTGAGAACGGGTTTCGGGACCGTTGGGTTTTTTGTTTATGTATATTTGTTTGTGGTATATATATTTTGCGAGTGAGTGTGGTGTGTCCGTTAGTGATGCTGCAAGCGGGTGCAAGTGGTCACCGCTGAGCCGTCACCTCGCCACCTCTGCACGGTGAGTGGTGATCCTCTTCTACTTGTTATGATTGTGCTATAGCTCTGGTTATGCAAGCAACTTCTCTGGAAAGTGCGCTCAGTTTAATACTTGTTTGAGTTCAATCGGTTTCATCAAGTGACGTGAACTGTCTACCTGTCCCATGTGCATGTACCTGTACCTGTTACTTTTGTTCGTGTAACTGTCCTTTCTAAAGTATGAACATAATATTTATCGTATTTATCTTCCTAAGTACCTATTCCTAGCTACTATTGTTATTTCTTAAGCCACTTTAAAACAATTAAAGTGTTCGTATTGTTTTACGATTGATTGAGACATCTATTCTTTGCCCAAGTTCGTTTGAATTGCAATAGAATTAGTAGATCTATTGTTTATTTTATATATGGATTTGAAATCATATCTTTTCATATAATGTAGGTACCTACGACACAAAGAAAATTGTGAGGAAAAAAAAATTGCGATATTACCGCACTTGTTTGATAATATTTTCTTAAGAACAACCAATGCCTATTTACATAATGATCTTGTTTAGCTCTTGTTTGCAAATTGTTATTAGTTACATTACAATGGATGATGGATCATACATTATTCATAATTTTATTATGTAGGTTAATAGTACGCTTTATCAAACTGATTTATAAGATAAGATACGTTGTGAAGAAGGTTTATTCCATTCATACCTGTAGTAGGTACCTACCACATAATTCCTGGAACATTCATTTGACTAAGAGATACGAATATGTACCGTAACTATATGCACCCAAGGGTTGTAAGGGGTCCCCAATAACAGCCTAGGAATTCAAGCAACTCTCACCTTCTCGTGGTACGCCCTGTATTAGACCAGCGAGCCTCTGGCGACCCTCAAACACGCACTGAACCAGCGCGGCGGAGCAAAGTCTGAACCTCTCATTAATGGAAAGCACAACGACAATATATCCAGTGCCCGGCGACTCCAGCCGTTCTGCTGGCGTTGGCGGGTACCAGCTCAGCACTGGAGTCAGGGGCAAGGTGAATCGTTGGGCGTGATCGATCAACCGTCAAACAACTTCGACTAAAATACTATAGGCACGCATTTAGCCACGAAAAATCTGAAATTACGGCTGATGAGCAGTTGCACGTCATTTTCTTCGATTAATGCACACATTAATCGAAGAAAATGACGTGCAACTGGCCCCAAAAGATTAAGAGTTAGGACAGACTGTTAGGATAAACCGATGGCAGAAGGCACTAGGTTCTTATAATTATTTATTTATTTATGAAGCCCCCTCTGGAAATCACAATAGGAACTCAAACGATACTAAATTCTTCTATAATTTACAATGTAGTTACTCCAAAGATCTATGTATTCCTTTCCATCTGTGTTTCATCTGTAACAACCCATCTAGTAATCCTAGGTCCAGTACACCTTCTATTTTTTCCAGCCCGCGTGGTAATACCTCTGTAGAAACGGGTTTATTCGAAGAATAAATCGACAAAATGACCGATAGTGACAGATTTCTTTTGTCCATCTGTCAGTTTGTCGATTCTTTCTTCGAAAAAATTCGTTTCTATGATGGTCATGTTACGCGGGCAGATGCACTTCTTTTTTTCTTTCACTGACATTAATTTTACGTTCTGTTCTGTTCAGGTTGGTTGAGGGCTGACAATTGGCTTGGCTTGAATTGGCGCTAACTTCATCATCACTATGAATGCTTGCTTCATTTATAACTTGCTTGCTTTTGGATTCATTGCTAACAGTGTACTAATATGCATGACGTGCATTTCGTGTTTGGTCGAATTGGTTTACGAAAAAAGTAGTCCTTACTAAATAACAAAAATACAGAATGAAGGAGCTAAATCCATGAACACTTCATAGTTCATTCATCCTAAGCCTTAATTCGACCATACATCCTTTTGCAGTTTTGAGTTTTGAACGGAAACTATCTGGTTTGAATAATCATTCTAATAAAAAAATTAACATACATACTATATTTGGTTACATGTATAGGTACAGACGCCAGCATATTAAGCTACTCGAAACTGTAATTCTTTTTCCTGATTGTCCTTGAACCGAATGCTTTAGCGATAAAGTTTTAAATCGATTAAATAAATTTGACAGATTGAAATAGCTTGATCAGCTTGCGTCTGTACCTACTTAGGTTTGGATAGTATTAGTACCTAGAATCATCTTATTTTTTCAGAGTCATCAAACAAACCAGATTGTTAAAACCTTTACTGGCTTCTATATTTTTGGTTTATTTTGAATGTCGTTCCACTAAAATAGTTTCCAATAAAATGTTAGATGCACCTACTCACTTATTGATATTAAAGATTACTATCATTTTGTTTTGATAATTTCCAGCTTCCCACTTTTAAAAAATTGTACCATACATCATTTGTACATTGTTTTTAGATGTATATGTCACCGTAAAATTGTCAAACACGTTATATTACAATATAACGTGTTTATTCTCGCGATATTGTAATGTCTCGAATTATTGTCAACTGAACATACGGAAGTATCTCTGCCCCCACAATCGGGACACCCCCCCGTTAGGTTAGTTAGGTTCCTTTAAACCCTGCACTCGGAAATAGTCGTCGACTACGCTTTTTAGGGGGAATATAAAGTGTTTTAAGGTTATGTTATATTAATCGGTATTTCTCAGGAATGGTGCATTATCTTTTCATGAGAGTTGTGCCACTGGGCAAGGGGGACCCCTCCTTCCTTCCACACCGCGTAAGTTGACTACCATCGCATTCATTTCACGAAAAATAATGCGTTTTGTTGTAAGCAGTATGTTCATTTGACAATAATTCGAGACTTTACAATATCGCTAGAGATATTACAATATAACGTATTTGACAATTTTACGGTGACATATATTGAATTTGTCTTCACGTATATGCACATGTAAGAGGAGTTATAAAGATCTTTTAATTAACTAAAACTATCTGAGTTTCCCGCATAAATCCTTCGTAAAAGAGAACTCTTACTGTTTACCTTCTCTTTGTTACCCGTAAAAAGGGTCCACATATTGTTTGCCACAAGATTACCTCGCCGTATAATATGACGTAAGCAGCCGACCAAACATTACATTACTGTACATTATCCCGTACTAGATCCCCTAAACACTGTCAGGTTGAGGTACTGGCCTTGGCCCCATTTCCCAATCCGAGCCATCTCTAAGGACAGCCTTTGGTACATTTCGACGGATGTAATAAAGTTGAATTTTCAATGCGGAATAATTTCAGCAAAAGAAATGGGTCTATGAAAATTTTGGGACATCTTTATCTGAAAAAGAGTCCTCCGCCCTTCTTTATCGTGTTTAAAAGCACTGACAAAGACTTTGTTTAAGCGAAAACTATATGTAGGATCAATGAAAAAATATGACATAAAATTATCACCCTATCTTACCATAGAATAAGTGATACAGGAAAGGTATGGACTTCATCTGAAATTATGAAAAGTATGTAGGTAGGTAAATATTTAATCTCTGCTCGGTCATCATAAGAATTAATGCCAAAAAAATCTAGTAGCGTACTTACTTAGGTGAAATCCATTCGGATGCAGTTAGACAAGTCACTCAGCTTGCTTGATAATTGGCTTATCTTTAGTCCACATTCCAAACGACATGTTTACAAACATTCATATCGCACCCAATCTTGTCCCTGACATTTTATTGCACTATTTACCTACCCTCGTCCAAACTCGAACGACTTTTTCATATGAGCCTAAATAAATATCTACATTTCGACACCAACTCCCATTTTTTTGTTGCGTCTTTTTGCGCCTGCATGCAGTATTAGGCCCGGCAGTTTCCGACCTTGGCCCATTTTGGGGAGCCACCCCGCTAGGATCTCTTCATATGCCCTCTTCTTTAGATAAATTATTCTACGGATGAAACTGTGGGCACGTGTATGTTTTTTTTGAGAGGGTTAAAGTCTCCTACTGCCTCTGAAATCAATATTTGTGTCGAGGGATGAGAAAAAATCGTATTGAGCGGTATTTAATTTTTGCCTTTCTTTTATATCTTTCAGAAGTGTTGCATGTTTAAGTTCTTAGCATGTTTGTCCCTATTGTGTATGCTAGCAAACAAGAGTTCAATTTTTCAAGCAGCGTTCGACTGTTTTCTCTTTATTTTCCTTAGATAACGTAATATCTTATTATTACAGCCCATTACATAATTTATATAGCGTGAAGACTTGCAACAGTTGAAATCACCTACTTATGGAACTTCCGTAAATAATGGGCCTAAAATAGTGCCTTGGTGAATTACTTTCTCTATACTTTTAGGGCCCGTAAAACTAAAGATGGCTTTACAGATTGCCAAGACTATTCTCTTGGCCACATTACTTCATTAAAAGACTCCAGTCAGCATCAGTAACAGAGTAATTAAAATTCCCATAAAAGTTGCGTAATGAATGGGTAGACCCATAAAAAAACAGTATTGAACAAGCCGTCGATTTTATGACGCTCATAGCATGGTTGATTCGCGTAGATACGGCCACTGTTTACCGCTGACCTACTTAGGTTAATTTTTCATTTTAATGTAAACCGCCAGATAAAATGAATTATGATGTTTATGTAGTTATAACAGAGTCTAAAATTGGTGGGAGTAGGTCGGGTATTGCAATATTTGATTTTATATCAGGTCATTAGATATGATGCAAAGATCGATGATCGTGCCTGATATAATTAGGCTGTGTGGGAGAGCCATCAATGACTTTACAGATAACCAGAAGAAATAATGGGTTTAACAAAGCACTATTCTGGTATTGAAAAATAATATACTAGGTAGAGGTACCAAACAAAACAAAGGAACGATAAGTCCTTATTAAGCGGTTCGTAAACCCAACAATGATGATATAGAGAAAAACAGGACAGTTGACCAAAGAATAAACATAGGTGAGCCAACACATAATAAAGCTTATGAAAATGAATTAAAAGAAAGTTTACAACTCAAAGGTTGCAATATAACTTGTCTAAAATGAAGCGTAGATTACTGTGCCACATAGAATTACATCACACAGACCGTTGAATGGCGATGGGTGATTAACTTACTAGTCGCTTGCATACGCAGCGCTGAACTCATAATAAAATTAACATTGCTGATTAGTTACTACAGAATCTTTGCTGCATGAGTGAGTTTGTAAAGGTCAAAATTATCAGCCTCGCCTTTACTCAACTTTGTCGGAGTTGGTCATGCAGTTTAACATCATGCAGCTGAATACCAATGTTTACATGAAGTGTCTGGCTTCCACAATCCGATACCCGATAATGTGATACACTTTGACTGGTTGTCCGACTTTTGGGCTTCTGTCTACGCGTCATCAACATCATCATCACCATATCAGCCCAGAACCAACCAATGCTGGGTAAAGGCCTTTCTTTTCAACCGACTTCCAAAAAGAGGAGGTTATCAATTCGTCTGTGTTTTTTTTTTTTTTTTTTTTTGTGTCTGTTACCTCAGAACTTTCGACTGGGTGAACCGATTTTGATGATTCTTTTTTTATTTGAAAGCTGGTGCTTGTCGTTTGGTCCCATTTTAATTTGCTGAAGATCTGATGCTGATCTTCCGAGATATACAATGGAACTCTTCAAAAATAGACGGCAAATCTGCAGTAATTGCTGCAATCGCTTGTAGGTTCATTGTTCATACTACATCATGACGTAACATCACGCCTGTACGCTCTGAGGGGGTACGCAGATGTGTACAATACTCCCAGATTGTGACAATGTTTGTTGCCTCTGAACTTTCGACTGGGTTAACCGATTTTGATGATTCTTTTTTTATTTGAAAGCTGGTGCTTTCCGTGTGGTCCCGTTTCAATTTGGTTAAGATGTGATGCTGATCTTCGGGGATATAAATGGAACTCTTAAAAAATACACTGCAAAGCTGCAGTAATTGCTGCAATCGCTTGGTTGTTTATTGTTTACTAGCTGACCCACGCAACTTCGTCTGCGTCACATAAGAGGGAAAAAGCTACCTACTACTACCTACCTACCTACTACTACATTTTTTTTTATAAGAACCTTCTCCTGACAATAACAAACACAACAAAAAAAAAAACAGCCAAAGCGGTCAAGCCGTTTTCATGCTATGCCGTGACAACGGAAAACGGGTTTCATTTTTATACAGAGTGGAGAAGACAATACGACAATAAATGAAAACACGCGTAATACTAGTTCATAGGAATAATTCTACACAATTAAAAAAACCCAAAACCGATATTTAAAAAAAAAACAGACAAAATCTAACTCTAAGGATACTTCTTTATGACTCTTATTGGCCTGGTTTAAGGTCTAATTTGCAGTAAAACAAATTTAGCGAAAGTTTTTAAATAGCGAGTTGGCAAGGGGTCGTTAACCTGTTAGTGCTTCTTTAAAATCAGATACATCATGTAGCAAATGTTGAAGGTGAAAAATAATTTCCTGTGACTAAACTACTTCATTTTTTCAAACGATTTTTTTTTTTGTTTGTTAGGAACGTCTTGAGGTATGCGTAGTTTAATTTATTGTCGTATTGTCATCACCACCCTGTATATATAGATGTAACATAGTGACGTAACATCACGCCTGTATGCTCTGAGGGAGTACGCAGAAGTGTACAATACACCCAGATTTCGACAGTTAGATGTGTTAAGTTCCATTTAATGGGATCCGGGAGAAATAGAGGGAATTCCTTAAATTTTATAGGCACACCAGAAGCGATTCGGGTAGTTTTAGGAAGAGTACGTTCTTGGAGTGATCCCTTTTCAATTTGGTAAAGATCTGATGAAGAACTTCGGAAGATAGGCGACGGGAACTCCTCAATAAATGATAGCATGTACTGGGATCGCTGAAATCTCATGTCTCTCTATTGTTTACACCAGTTCATAACAAAAAATCACGCCGTTACGCTGTGAAAGGGTAAGCACATACCAAGGGTAAGAACCACTAAAAAGTGAAAAATAAAAACTTTATTGCAAAAAATAAAACCGACAGTCGGTGACAAAAAAAACTAAATCAATGAAACAAAGGTCACCGACTTCTGAAGCTAAAGTTATTTTTCACTTTTTTGTGTGAAGTCGGTTTTATTTTTTGCAAAAAAGTTTTTATGTCTGTAACATCTCCAGGTTCTGTGCGTCCCTTATCCCGATTTTTCCCGCGACTTTGACGATATTGTCGTTCCAGCGAGCTTTAGGCACGTTAAGCAATTAGTCCCCGCCGTCTCTGGCAGTCGTTATAGGTAGTCAGTGTCCCAAAAATTCTGACAACCAGTCTTACCAAGTGGTATCGTATTACTCAGTATTAACTGGGTTGTGGTGGCCAGATAGGCAGTCGCTCCTTGTAAAGTATTGGCACTCAGCTACATCGGGTTAGACTCAAACCCCAACACAGCTGGGAAAAGCTATATAGGCAGATGATGATGAACGAGGTTTAGGATGGCCCTGGTTTCTTTGGCCACCACTCGGTTTGTCTACCCATAATGACTGGCAAACGACCTTCGAGATCGACAGCATAACGTACTTCCCATAACTCATCAGTATCTAGATATATCACGTATTGATTTCTAATAATGAGGTCGAAGAGTAGACAAACAATGTAAGCAGAAATATTTGAAGACATTAGCGATATTTATTTAAGTTCGGCTAATGTGTAGCGAGGCTTTGTTGGCTTGGCTCAATGCCCAAATAGGGGAGTATTGAAGATTAAAGTGTATAGATAAAGCTGCTGAATGAATCTTATAAACATGGAGGGAAAATTAAAAGGAAATCAGAGCAGCAAATGGAATATTTACTAGTGTTCAATCACTACTTCTGATAATTGAAAAACATTGCCAAGAATCGGACTGTTACAGTGCTAAAAGGATCTTTTGGCCCGCGAATGACGTTTAAAGAAGAGAGATGTTGGTGACATAAAAAATGTCGTCGTAAGTTCCGATTTTGGCCACGCGGTTTATGATCGCTGTACAACTATACCTACATTTGAATTCGAATCCAACGTGCATTGCACTGTTCATATATAATATCTACTTGGGTGTACAAAAAAGGAACCGGTATCTACAAAGCATGTGGTACCATCACATAACAATCAGCCTATTTCTCACTGCTGGGACACGGGCCTCCTCTCTTTATAGAGTATGGGATAAAATAGATGTCAAATGTCTTCGAATTTTTGGTTCTAGAATATGCCAGTTTTTTCAACGTTCAGTTTTCATTCATCGTTTTGACAGCAGTGGTGACGAAGTAAATTACACAAAGTAATGCGACTGCCTGGGTTACCGCTGCTCAGCGAGAGGTAACCTTTTTGAAAAAAATACACAAAAACAATAATTAACACAAAAACAATTATTGTTTTTGCCAAAGCAACTAGGAAGTTAGTCTACAAAGAATAGCAGATTTAGCTGATCGTATCAAAGTGTGATGCCGTCAAATATGCATACAATGCAGGTAGCTAGGTAACATCCGAAACCTTGAGAACTATGATTCGCATACCGTGCGTAATAATTTTCTTTGCTGTGTTAATAAAATGCGATAATTCGACCTTACTTTAACAGAGTGTGAATTTTAACAAGCCAGCACTACTGATGCAGACAACATAGCATCACTCTAGTAATCCCTGCATAGTCAGGCAGAGATGGAATTATGGAACACTTAGATTTCATTCGGTTCATTCAGCCATAAAGTCCCATGGCACCTATGCCATCAACCGGGCAAAATTCCAGACTCCGAAGCTGCTAATGAGAAAAACAAAACCCAATAACACCCACCCAATAACAACCCGGAAATCGAACTCAGTACCTCATACTCAGCCTAACGACTGACGAGGAAGCTAAAATAAGGAGTTCTAATCAATCATTGCAAACCTACGAGTATTTCTACCGCTAAAAAGTTTTCCGATCCAACATTTAACATTCTCCTTAGGATAGTATAGTTAACTTCTACGAGTAGTACTGTAGTTGTAAACACTATAGAAAGTGGTGGACCAGCAGGGTTTTTTTTAACAGTAAATAACAGCTGCCAACCTACACAGTCAGAACCAAATTTAAAATTGCTTCCAGCAACTGTGTCCAGCATTTCGAAACTTGCATCAGTAAATCCAGGCGCACTGGAAACTTTGCCAATAAAAGTACTAGGAGTGGCGAAGTAGCTAGGAGCCACTTCAGTTCTGCAAACAGTCTGCTCACCCGTTGTTTTTCAATGTTTATTTAGCTTGCCCTCTTGAGTGTGCTCTTGTTATGAACCCCGTGCTTATTTTAGCCTTCTAATGCTCTTTCAGCTGTTAGCGCAGAGTACTTATCGTAAATTTATTAATAGTGACTGCATGGGTTTATGGTTCATAAGTTAGGATGGGTTAAGATGTTTTAGGTGTTTTAAGTAGTGTAAACTAATGTTGGATTTACCGATTAGCTAATTGCTGTGTGGTACTTTTCTGGTTATTTCGGCGCGGGATCCAAGACAGTTTAATCAGGGATTTCGTCGAGCTTCATTGTCTCGGCGTTTTTCTGGTTGTTATCTACTGTCGCCACTGTTTATTCTGGCTTTCAGGTGTTGCTGTGGTTTGAGAATAGTGTAGTGGGAGTGCTGCGTGATATAGTACTAACAATTTATTATTATATCGTTACTTCGCTTACTTTTTCTACTAGTCCTGCTTTAGGTTTTTTACCGTCACAAGCATTTACGATTGCACCAAATTTTCTTGTTACCTGTTTAAAATCTAGTTAAGAATCCTAACCAATATGCAAAAGTAAGTTTGTTTGTTTGTAACCTTTTCACGCCTGAACCACCAAACGGATCATCCTGGTGTAAAGAATTGGACATGGGGTACCTTTCATCCCGAAAGAACTACTGTTCCCGAGAAAAAGCTGAGTACAACCCGAATTGATTGTCAAATTCTAATTTAACCCGAACGGAAATCTAGTCTATACTTAATATTATAAAGCAGAAGAGTTTGTTTGTTTGTTTGGTTGAACGCGCTAATCTCAAGAACTACCGGCTGGAATTGAAAAAATATTTTTGTGTTGGATAGTCCATTTATCGAGGAAGGCTATAGGCTATATAACATCACGCTATGACAAATAGGAGCGGAGCAGCAATAAGAAATGTTGCAAGCGAGAAAGAAGCTTCCGTTGAGCAGTTTCGATATCAAAACTTCACGCGAATGAAGTTGCGGGCAGAAGCTAGTACCTTATAAATATAAATCCAAATAAGTGTAAGAGTTGAAGAGTATCAAGGAAAGTTCTACGAAAACCTATACATATCTACAAGATAATCTAACATTACTCGGCGCGCAGACGTCACAAAACAACTGTACTCCATGCTACGGTAACCAGATCCACTCTCCCACGCATTCCCATCATATTCCCATAACCTACTGATTCACTGTACATTATTCACTAGAATTCTATCGATTTAAAGCGATTTGGAGTCTTATTGCTTTCGATGCAAGGTTTGTTAAGTCTAGTTTGTGAATTTAGGATACATGACATGTTTTGATGGGAAATTAAATTAAGTAAAGTAAGAGGGTGTGAGAAAGATATTGCAGGCGTGATTTTACGTCACTATGTTACATAAACAATAAACAACCAAGTGATTGCAGCAATTACTGCAACTTTGCCGTCTATTTTTGAAGAGTTCCATTGTATATCTCAGAAGATCAGCATCAGATCTTCAGCAAATTAAAATGGGACCAAACGAGAAGCACCAGCTTTCAAATAAAAAAAGAATCATCAAAATCGGTTTAGGATACATGACATGTTTTGATGGGAAATTAAATTAAGTAAAGTAAGAAGGTGTGAGAAAGAAATAATTGAAAAACGTCAAGAGAAACAGGGAAGATTGAAACTTCGACAGATCAAAACTAGTATTGCAGTGAGGAAAATGTTGATGAATGACTATAAAAATACAGGAAGACCAAAGGAACGATGGATGTACTATTTGAAAAGGGAGCGTCTTCTTAGACGACGAGTAATAGAGAGGTATGGAGAGAAGAAGACATGCTACGTCGGTCGACCCCAAATAAATAAGGGCATGCAGGAGAACGATGATAACGATGATTTGTGGGCTAGCTAATATTCAATACTGTTTATAACAGATCATTGCCACAGTCAATTTTGGCTCTTGATCTAGCTGAATTAAGTAGATTTTACAAAATCATATCATATCAATCACTGAATTCAATTTGTGTTTGGAGACTAGCAAGCGTTTCTTTTAGCTGTTAGGTATAATTGTGTTCATCGCAAAAAGTCATATTTCATTAAAAAAAAGCTTTCTATCATAGTCGTCTTTCATAATCTCAAATTAAAATTTCTCGACTTCTCCATTTGCAGAAACATATCAATTTCAACGGCACAGCTTGCAAAAATATGGCTTCTTGAAGCTGATAAAAACAATGCTGCGTACAAAAGCATTGGGACCATCTGTTTCTTTGTTTGTCTCTGAATGGCTAGCATCTGGGGTTCATACTGTATTATTATAGAGTTGCAGTTAGTAAAAAATGCGGGTTGAGCCGACCGCAAACATACACAGATGTTAAAACAATTAGACATAAGTAGCGAGCTGTACAAAAACGAGAATTAATTGAATATGATTGTCGGATAGACATCTAGTCTATATTGAAAAAAACGTATTAATTTCGTAATATAAAGGATTGCCAATTAGATACTAAAATCATTGAGACTTTATTGATTGGATTAACTTGTGAGAATTCGATTTAAAAACTTGAATCTGTTCATCGTGAGTTAAAAATCAAGATTTATGTCTGGGAATTGAAATGATGAATTTTGCTCTCCATCTTTATTGATAGAAAGAACAATACAATCAAGTTGACAGAACAGAACTTATTAAACCTTTTTTGAGTAAAATATCGTTTTTTTTCGAAACTGATGGAAGATTGACCATCTAATTCCCTACAAATACGCTTGACTGTTCTCCAACAGCTTTAGAAGACCGAAGAGACCACACAATACTATATCTACTTACGTTCAATGCCAGTAAGCATAAGCTGTTATATAGAGCATCTCTCGTTCCTCTACAATAGCTCTTTAGTGCCTTGTCAATACTGTCTTCCACACAATTGTAGTATTGTATCCATCCACAATAGATACTGCAGTGGTCTTCTCCGGAAGCGTCCGAAAGAGACCTTGAAATCTGCTCTTTGAATAGCGTCTCTTGACATTTAGTGGGTTTCATCTATTGAGTGTCCTTGCAGGAAGTATCTTTGGCCCTGTGTAGATTGAGAGGAATTCGTCTGTATCTTTTTTATACTTACCTGTCCTCGCAGTAGTAAGTAACGTTGTGCAGTGGTTTATGCTTCAAACACTGTTTTGCTTATATTTTCCTGTGTTATTTATAACGGTTTATAAAGATGCTTAACGAAAGCGAAATTGACATCGTACTCTGTGCCGTTGCATGCACCTATAAGCTTAATTCTTTGCGTGTTACAGTAAGCAGCGATTTTTCACACCAAAAAAAATAAAAGGTTATCCTCAGTCAATTTTTTTGCACATGATGTTACTTAGTTTGGTTTACAGATTGCATAGATGACGTAGTGAATTTTTCACACCTTTTATTTGCTCTTGATGTTTTTTCATCATCATCATCACCACCATCTCATCATCATCTGCCTTTTCCCAACTATGTTAGGGTCGGCTTCCAGTCTAACCGGTTGCAGCTGAATACTAATATTTTACATGGAGCGACTGCCTATCTGACCTCCTAGGCAAGCATGGTTTAACCTAAAGATCGACCCGAGCGGCTTTTATTATTTAGCCACGAGCTCCTCCTCATCATCATCATCACTTCATCACCATTCCCTACTAAAGGCTATCTGAAAATTCAAAATTCGCGTTTCCAGACTAATAAACGTTGATTACGTTACGTTTGATGAATCTGGTCCTTTTTTTCCGAGGATTTGTCCAACGCTTAACGCTGATTGATTGATAACCGTCAGAACGAAAGTCTAGATTAACTCCTCCGTTGATAAATCTTTGTGAGGAATCGTACCAGGTTTTCTTATTAACCTATATTTTATCCACACACATTTCCTTAACCATACATAAGATAGATCATGATTTAAGAGAATTCATTCCAGAAGATTTGTGGAGGAGCTCATGACTAAATGATAGCCGCTGAGATCAATCTTCAGATCAAGTCAGGCTTGCCTGGGTTGGTCTATGGATGGGAGACACGTTCCTGTGCCAATCTCATCCATGTTTCATCTGCATTGGCAACAATGTCATCTACCGATATAGCCGTGGTCAAAAAGTATTTCTTTTTCCAATCCGCGATCACCTGCCACCATCTTCATTTGGGGTCGGCTTCCCTTTATCATTCTTCTCCAAAAATTGTCTTCTCTGAGTGCCGCATTGGGTCTGTATCGCATGTATGTACTACATCTTTCATCCACGTGTGTCTTCGCTGTTTCGGTCCTACATACACATAATAATCATTCTTACTTACCTACGTACTCCCATATTTGGCATATTTCCCTCATAAATAATTACCATTTATCATCTCTTTCACAATGAGACTTTTTTAATTACTAGATCGTTCCCTCGCGCCATAATGAGTCGTTCGGATACTGCACGGTGGCAGTTTTATAATTGAACTGTCGATATCATCGACTTTGCACTTTACCAATGATTTATGAGAAAGCTGTTGGAAACTTTTTGATCTCATATTGTAGAATTTGAAGTAGAATTATCGAGTTAGATGACAGTTATTTATTTGATTAGGCGATCATTAGCTTGTCTCTTTCTATCTGAAATACTTGATAGACCTTGAAGTTCGCTAACGATAGGTAAGACTTTGCGAGACTATTTGAATCTTTTTGGACTTATTTATGCGTATTTGACGTCTCATTTATTGAGCATAGCTGGGATGAAAAATAAAAGATTCCGATATTATAGTATGACCACTTTAGTGTGCAGTAAAAGGTAGTGCTGCGTGTCAAGCAAAATGCATCTATGTCTTTATTACAATTACATTAGTTCTGTGTTTGCTCGCCTCCATAGATAAGTTGGCTGAAGTGTATGTATAATTATGCTAACTTTTAATAAATACTTCGCGCCATGTTGTGTCATTAAAAATGTAGACTGGATCGCATCTGGTGCTGTGAGACTCTTGACCTATAAAACTATGATAGATAAGCACTTACCATCTGTTGATATTCCACATTTAAATTGAACTGTCATCCCATAAAATGTAACTCTCACGACATGGTATCCATAAGTTATTTATAATTTATTAAACCGAGAAATTGTATTGGGTACTCCAAGAGCCGTCCCTATTTAGTAGTCCAAGAGCGGTTGAATGAGAAATTAATTTCAACTGTTAGGAATTCTGTACACAAACAAAGGTTATGTTGGACACATGTCAACATGTACTTCTATGTAACAATTATAATTCAAATTCTCTCTGTATGAATTACTTGTACTGCCCGCGGCACCACCCACGTGTGAGTTTTACTTAATACTTCATAGTTGTTTTTTTTTTATTAAATTATAGTAGGTAGATAGTAGTTATTCTATATATAATCTTTGAAAGTCAAGTAAAAACTGTTTGAAAAAATTTTAAATTAAAATCTGACTTTCCATAATAGCCAATCGTGCTGGCCTGTAGTGAGGTACTTCCGCAGAAAAAGTATTAGCTTTTATAAAACTACGCGACCTTTGTTCGCCTGAAATGATTATTTAAAAATATTACTTAAGAGGCGTTTTTGCGTTGCGTTTTTCATACAAACGTAATATCAAAAAAAATGTAAAAATCGAGCATATTCTTAAGGTAGTGTGATATTTCGATTGTATTATAGAATATCTATGTTCCCAAATAAATATTTTGAAAGAACAATGTTATAAAGACGAGATTATAACAGTGTACTCATTGTTGAGAAGCCATATCTATATCTATCTATACTTATAATAAATCTGTAGAGAGGTCAATTCTGTACATGAAATATATTTACAAAATAACTATCGGGGGGTGATTAGTGATCGATACTGATGCCAAAAATGCAATCAGTAAAATTTTTGTCTGTCTGTCTGTCTGTCTGTCTGTCTGTCTGTATGTTATTTATAGAAAAAAAAACTACTCGACGGATTTTAACGAAACTTGGTACAATTATTCTACATACTCCTGAGCAGGTAATAGTATACTTTTCATCACGCTACCATTAATAGGAGCAGAGCAGTGAAAGGAAATGTTGGGAAAACGGGAGAAGTTACTTGGTTTTTTTAGCTTCCGTCGCGTGTGCAGCCTTAATGGTTAAAGCTACATAGAAATCATGTATAACGGAAATATTCCACATAAAATTATATAAAAAATATCCCAAGACAGCATATGTCTATCTTTTATAGTTGACTCACAATAACACGTGTAACTCCCGATAGCTTAGCAGTTCGGAGATTTGTTATTATTATATTTGTTTACTCTTACGTTTATATCATCACGTTATGACCCACATAAAACATAGGATACATTTTATTCCGGTAGTAAGATCCCATGGGACAATAATCAAACTTCACGCGGGCGAAGCCGCTGGCAGAAGCTAGTAATAAATAAATAAATAAATTATCATCATCTGCCTAGCCTTTTCCCAACTATGTTGGGGTCGGCTTCCAGTCTAACCGGATGCAGCTGAATACCAGTAGTTTACATGGAGCGACTGCCTATCTGACCTCCACAACCCAGTTAATACTGGGAAATACGATACCACTTAGTAAGACTGGTGTCAGACTTTTTGGGCCACTGAGTACCTGTAACGACTGTCAAAGATGGACAAATGACAGCCGGGACCAACAGCTTAACGTGCTTTCCGAGGCATGGAGGAATCCGGTATGAAAGGGTTGGTCACCCATCCACAGACCAACCTAGGCGAGCTTGGCTTAACCTAAAGATCGACCCAAGCGGCTGATATTATTTAGCCGCGAGCTCCCCCTCCTCCTTATAAAGACGAGATTATGAGGATTTTGAAATTTCTATAGAATTTTTTTTTTCTCATAACTCTTCTTTAAATCGGTGTACATTCGGAATATTTATTTAGGATACATATATTCTGTAATGTAATCAAAATAAATACACACTACCTTAAGAATATGTTTGATTTACAAATTATTTTGATATTACGTTTGTTTGAAATTCGCATGTTAGGTACATAATTATTTGGATCGTATTTTGTTGTCAATTTCATGACTTTAAATGTTTTTGCATGGAACTCTAATCCCTTTTCTCCTCATAAGCTACCTGTCAGAAGAAATCCCGTCAAAATTGATCCAGCTGTTTCGGAGATTAGCAGCTAGACAAAAAAAGAAAAAGATTAAACGTGTTACCGTTAAACGTGTTATTCTAAACGCATTCAGTAATTTAAAGCTGTTATTTTGAACAAGACACTTTAAGTTTATTTATTTGTTTAGTTAGACCAAAACAGCAGAACCCATCAATAGGCTTATGCACGTCTTCCGGACAGATAACAAACAACCGACTACCTAGTATCACAAATCCGGCCAATCAGCCTAACAAACGTGGTGTTATGTCTATGAGTTCCTATCAACAAATGAAAGCGCCATCTTCAGCATATTCTAAGAACCTTTAATCGAGCATATCAGCGATATTTTTCTGCTGTCAGTACAGGTCCGCATTTAGGGCATGGCAACAGCGGCACTTGCCCTGGGCATCCACATGGAAGGGGCCCCCAAAAGTTCTTTTGTTTTATACGTAAGAAAAAAAAAATTCTTAGTATCCATAACCAGATTCATGGTCCGAGACACCACGCGAGAGGATGTACGGTTAAGTCTATTTTACAACATGTATATATGTCACCGTAAAATTGTCAAACACATTGTAAACTCTCAAAATATTGACAAACGAACATACTGCTTACAATAAAACGCATTATTTTTCGGCAGATTGTAATCTATCGAAGTGAACCCGCAATATTGTGAAATGCAAGCGATGGAAGTCAACTCGCGCGGTGTGGAGAAGAGGGAGGGAAGGAGGGGTCCCCTTGCCCAATGGTACTACTCTCATGAAAAGATAATGTACCATTCCGTTTTATAATCTATCTATACTTATAATAAATCTGTAGAGAGGTCAATTCTGTACATGAAATATATTTACAAAATAACTATCGGGGGGTGATTAGTGATCGATACTGATGCCAAAAATGCAATCAGTAAAATTTTTGTCTGTCTGTCTGTCTGTCTGTCTGTCTGTCTGTCTGTCTGTCTGTCTGTATGTTATTTATAGAAAAAAAAACTACTCGACGGATTTTAACGAAACTTGGTACAATTATTCTACATACTCCTGAGCAGGTAATAGTATACTTTTCATCACGCTACCATTAATAGGAGCAGAGCAGTGAAAGGAAATGTTGGGAAAACGGGAGAAGTTACTTGGTTTTTTTAGCTTCCGTCGCGTGTGCAGCCTTAATGGTTAAAGCTACATAGAAATCATGTATAACGGAAATATTCCACATAAAATTATATAAAAAATATCCCAAGACAGCATATGTCTATCTTTTATAGTTGACTCACAATAACACGTGTAACTCCCGATAGCTTAGCAGTTCGGAGAATAAATGTGAATGTAAGTTTGTTTGTTGCGCTTTCACGCGACAACTACTGAACGGATTTGGATGAAATTTTGCACACAGTTAGTTTATAACCTGGATTAAAACATGTAACGTCAATGAAAGGCGTGGGTTAACGACAGACTGGTTTAATTGCCAAGCTTAACTGAGTACCCACCACCATACAATTATAAGTACCGACTGATGTCGCATCTCTCCTCCTCAAGTCCACTAATCACAAGAAGTACATCTTACAACTAAGAGTTTTATACATAACTATTTTAACTAAGTATTATTTAAATTACAGCTTTCTTGCTCGATTGAACGCACGCAGTGCACGAGCTGACGCGCCCTGCGGTGGCGGTGATACCGGTGACGAAAGCCGTTCAGGTCGAACTTGCGCAGACTTTGAACCTTCCAGCGGCGTGTCTTTAGTATCACTGTCACCGCTGGATGCGTCCTCAAACACCTCACCCTCGGCTCCGCTATCGGCCCCCGGTTTGGCTGCCCTAGAGTCCGTAGACTCGGTTACGGCCACGTCACTTACGCGTGATAATGAGTACCTATTTTTGCAACTTGCTGAAATAATTTGGTCGGCATGTCTACGCCACTCTACCCCATTAGCTAAACTAACTTTGTATGAAATTGGCCCTGTCTTTTTGATAACAGTTGCTTCGGCCCACTTGTCCCCCCTCGCCGTGTAATCGCGAGCAATCACCGCATCCCCAACGCGGAATTCCCTGTCGGCCCCCGAAGAGCGAGCGACCTGACGCTCTTGCTTCGCGCGTACCACTGCGGCTACGTCCGGCCGTAGCGCATCAAGTCGACTGCGCAAGCGCCGCCCCTGGAGCGCCACTGCTGGCGAGACTCCTGTAGTTGCATGTTCACAATTACGGTACTGAAGAAGAAATTTGCTTAGGGCGACGTTGACGTCCTCGCCTTCGTACATCGCTCTCTTTATTGCTTTTTTTACGGTTTTAACTGCGTTCTCAGCCGCGCCATTCCCCTGGGGCCTATATGGTGCCGAAGTTGTGTGTTTGATGCAATTCTTTTCACAATATACTTTAAACTCTTGTGAAGAGAAAGGCGGGCCGTTGTCAGTCACGAGCTGCGATGGTAAACCGAAACGCGCAAATATACTTCTAAAGGCTTTAATTGTTGCTGCTGCGTTCGTGCTACGCATCGTCAGGGCCTCTATCCATTTAGAATGCGCGTCTACTATTATAAGATATCGCACACCGCCGCAGTCTGCGAAGTCAGCGTGTACGCGTTGCCACGGGTGCAGTGGGAACTCCCAGGGATGCAACTGCGCCCGTGGCGGCGCGTCCCGCACGGCACGGCATGCCGCACATGACCTACATACTTCTTCAATGTCCTGATCTAAAGTAGCCCAATAAATGTAGCTCCGCGATAAAGTTTTCATTTTGTTCATACCTAGATGACCCTCATGAAGTTCCTGTAATATTTTCTTTTGCAGAACGTGAGGGATCACTATCCTATATTTATAAATGACACATCCTTGATCTACTAGAAAATCATTTTTCCTAGCAAAGAATGGTTTTTCCGCGTCGCAGCTCGGGACTGTCGGCCACCCGAATTGTACATAACCTTTTATTTTACTTAAGAATGTATCGCGCTCTGTCTCTTTCGCGATAACTTTAAAACAAATAGGCAGCGACTCATCTACTACATTAAAATAATCTATGGTGTCAACGAAGCGACCCTCCTGAGGTAACGGTAGTCGTGACAACGCATCAGCCGGACCGTTGTCCACTGACCGCACAAATTCTATGTCGAAATCATAAGCTGCCAAGCGTGCCGCCCATCTTTGTAAACGACTGGCAGCTGTCTGTGGAATTCCCCCTTTTGCCCCAAAAATATGAGTCAGAGGCTGATGGTCAGTGCGTAGAGTAAATCGCCTTCCGAACAAATATTGGTGATGTTTGGTGACTCCGAACATTATGGCCAGCGCCTCCTTATCGAGCTGGCTGTAGTTGCGCTCGGGCGCACTAAGTGTGCGCGACACGCAGCTGACGGGCCGCTCGCTACCGTCGGAGTACCGGTGCGCCAGCACGGCGCCCAGTCCGTACGCGCTGCTGTCCACCGACAGCACCAGGTCACGCCCCTCCTCATAATGTGCTAAAACACGTTCGCTCATGAGTGATCGCTTTGCCTCCACGAAAGCCCTATCGCACTTGAAGTCCCATTCCCAGCCGCTGTCCTTTTTTAACAAGTTGTGTAGTGGTTGTAACATAGTACTCAAGCTAGGAATAAATCGCCCGTAATAATTAATCATTCCTAAGAAACTTTTCAGTTGTGACACATTTTCTGGTCTTGGCGCGCTGGAAATGGCCTCCAGTTTCTGGGTGTCCGGTCGCAAACCGTCCTTATTAATAATGAAACCTAGATAATGTACACTATCTTGTAAGAATTTACATTTATTTAGTTTAACAGTAAGTCCCATTTTACGTAGCCTTTCTAGTACAGCTCTCAGATTTTTCATATGATTAAATGTGTTTGACCCCGTCACACAAATATCGTCCAAGAATACTACACACCCTGGCACCCCGCGCAGCGTCTCCTCCATAATTTTTTGAAACTTTTCCGGTATAACCGACAACCCGTAAGGCGTACGTCGGTAAACAAAAGTACCTATATGCGTAGTTATAGCCGTGTAGGGTTGCGAGTCGTCCGACAACAGACACTGTTCATAAGCATGTTTCAAATCAATCTTTGTGAATTTATCTCCCCCGCTAAGGTTTGCAAATAGCTCTTCTATACGCGGCAACGGATAATAATCTCTTTTTAATTTAGGATTGATGGTTATCTTATAATCCCCACAAATACGTATGTCTCCGTTTTGTTTAACAACGGGTACTATTGGAGTTCCATAGTCTGAGTAGTCAACGCGGTAGATGGAACCGTCTGCCTCGAGACGCTCCAGCTCCCGCTCGACGCGTGCGCGCAGTGCCAGAGGCATGGGTCTCGCTCGCACGTAAACCGGTTCCTTATCGGACAGCTGTAGTCGTATGGGCTGTTTGCATGTACCTAACTTATCGCTAAATACTTCAGGGAATTCCTTGCATAATTTGTTTACTAATTCATCATCTATGATCTCATTGAGGTTTAATTGCGTTATTTTTAATGCGCGCATCCACTCGCGTCCCATCAAAGGCCGCGCCCCACCTTTAATAATGTATAATCGTAATGATTTAGCTTTAAATTCGCCTAAGCAAACGTCTACCTCAATGTAACCAAGTGATTCGATTCTTGAACCCGAGTAACAACGCAATACTGGTATACCGCCGTTTACCCGAATTTTATTTGCCCTAATATCATTTGCCATAATAGTCAACAGCCATAATATCATACGACATAATACACATTTGCCCTACTCTCATTTGCCATATTAGTCACGTGCCAGAATCATTGTTTCCCATAAAGTCACTTACCATAACATCATTTGTCATAATCATTGTAAGCCCTAATTATCACATGCCATAATTATGATATGCCATAACATAATTTGCCATCGACATCGGGTGTGTAACGGTTGTTTATATCAAGAGAAATTGGATGCAATTGGGACTTTAGGGCACCCCGACTCGGACAGGTTAGGTTAGAAGGGGATGGCGGGGTCGTGTGAGCGAGCGAAGCGAGCGAATAGACCCCGCCATCCCCTTCGTGGTTATTTTTTTATAAACCACACAGAAGTAGGAGCCCCGCGAAGCGGGGCTCCGTCGACCTAGCCCACCATCGAACATGCACAGAAAAAAAAACCATGCACAGAATAAATAAGTTTGTCTAATACTTGTTATGCCATTTAAATATTATGTCTAATAATTATTATGGCACATAAAAATAAGGCAAACAATACTTATGGCATTCGTATCTTATGGTATCTAAAATTCGGGCAATTAAAAGTATGTCATATGTCTTTTAGGGCAAATGAAACATTCGAGCAAATGAAATTCGGGTAAATGAAATTCGGGAAAATGATGATTATGGCATATAATCTTCGGGCAAACAATAGACAACCCGCAATACTAAGTTATCTGGTTCAATCTTTTTATGCGAAAACATACATTGGTACATCTTTTCACTTATTGCAGATATACGACTACCTGTGTCCACTTCACATTCGATATCAATATTATCAACCGACAGTTTAATAAAATATGGTTTGTTACCTCGAGCCGCCACGTTTAAGTTGAACATATCATCGTCTGATTCATCACTCACATAATTTTGCCGACCACCACTGCCGCGCACTTGTTTGCACATCACTTTTAAGTGCCCTTTTTTACCGCACTCATCACAACTGTAATATTTAAAACGACACTTCTCCGCCGGGTGCGCCTTGCCGCAGCGCCAGCAGGCCCGCGCAGGCGCGCACCCGTCCGCCGCGTCCGCACGCGCTGCGCCTGCGCCTGCTGAGCCAGCTGCTGCCGCTGCTCCATCGCCTCGGCCGCCAAGCGCGCGTTGTGACCCGCGCCGGCGCGCCTGTCCGCCACGCGCGTAATGCAGGCCTTCGCCCGCCTCGCCCACTGCCGGCTTTGCTGGGTCCACTGCCGCCGTCGTCGTGGTGCCGCTCACCTCGGCATGCTTCTCCGCTGCCTCAAGTGCCAGCGCCAGCTCTACTGCCTCTTTGTATTGAACTTTTTTTTCTGCGAAGATTCTCGAACGCATTACGTCACTTGCCAGCCCTGACACAAACTGGTCGCGTAAATTCTCTTCAAGCGTCGAACATGACTTGCACTTTCCGAAGCTGCACGTAGATGCCAGGTGTTTCAATGCCTGCAGGTATTCCGTAAGGGACTCGCCTGGACGCTGCCGGCGCAACCTAAACACGTGGCGCTCGGCGATCTCTGATCGTTGCGGTTCCAAGTGTTCCGTCACTAATCGCACTAGCTCGTCAAATGTTTTGTTCTCCGGATAGCTAGGTGAACACAGATCGCACATTAGTGCATATGTTTCTTCCCCAACAACCGTTATTAACATAGGCACTTTTAATTCTTCGTCGATATCATTAAGCCGTACGTACTGATTTACTCGACGAATATAAGCTGGCCACTGTTTCGAGCTCAAATTAAATGGTTCAATTTTACCAATAGGCATCTTGACGCACTCTAAACTCCGAAAATTTAAAAGAAAGTACTGTAAATCCCGTTCTCGTCGCCAATGTAACGTCAATGAAAGGCGTGGGTTAACGACAGACTGGTTTAATTGCCAAGCTTAACTGAGTACCCACCACCATACAATTATAAGTACCGACTGATGTCGCTACTTAGGTAGGATACTTTTTATCCCGGCAGTAAGATTCCATGGGACAATAATCAAACTTCACGCGGGCGAAGCCGCTGGCAGAAGCTAGTAATTAATATAACCTAAACTCAAAACACTTTATATTCTCCTAAAAAGCGTAGCCGACGGAGCCCCGCTACGTGGGGCAGATATATTTCTGAGTGCAGGGTTAAAAGGAACCTAACTAACCTAACGTAACGTGGGGGTGCCCCAAGTCCCGATTATGAGGGCATAGATACTTCCGTCTGTTCCAAAAAAACAATAAACCGCGTCCACTTCTTGATTGCTCCAGGGCCCCTACCTTTAAATCCGGTCCCTGTGTCGGTATGATCCATATACATATTATGTATATGCACGCTAGGCAGTGTTGCGACATGTTCTATAAAGTAGTTCTGCACATGCGACTCGACTGCCATGCACGTGTTCCTTACATACATTGCGGTATAGGCTAGCAAAACTACTATTGACGCTTTATTTCTAGGATTGCGACTTTGAACCCTGACTAAACAATGATAGGGTTCAAAGTTTAGTCTTTGTAAACGGCGATCAATTGTAAATTTAATGTTTCTCGACCCCATAATAGGCGTAATAAAAGAAGAAATATCGTCGACTACAAATGACGCTACTTTTCAACCAAGATATCTTCTTAACAAAGCTGAAACGGGCCAAAATGCAAAGACAGACAGTTTTCCAGCATTTGCAGTAAAAGCATATCTGAGAAAAAACTATCACATTTATAGTTTTTAGTCCAGTCATCATCACTACGTGTTAATAAAACAAAGTCTCCCGCCGCGTCTGTCTGTCCCAATGTATGCTTAGATCTTTAAAACTACGCAACGGATTTTGATGCGAGTTTTTTAATAGATAGAGTGATTCAAGAGGAAGGTTTTAGTATATACCTAATTATACGCGGGCGAAGCCATGAACAGCGGCTAGTATTACATAAAACCAAAGTCACGTTTCGTATCTGTCTGTTAGAAGCCGCTTCTAATCTCTAAAATTCTTATTTTTATTGATGCAGTCTCACCCTTAAAGAGCTTTGAATCTGAAATCTTTAAATGTACACTTCTAATATTATAAAGAGGAAAAAAATGTGTTTCTGTGCGTGTATGTTTGTAATGAATAAACTCAAAAGCTACTGTGCCGATTCCAATTCTTTCACCGTTGGAAAGCTACATTCACCCTGAGTAACATAGATACATTTTATCCCCGTACTCCCACGTGAACGGGAACTATGCGGGTTCTTCTTCTTCTTCGTGTCGATGATTTGCCCTTTTTTATTTTTAAATTGTTGTCGACCAGCACTCTGCTACGTCGACGTTGGGGGTGGTCTCGGAAAGGTCCCTCAGAGTGCAGGTGGAGCCACACATAGTGCAGGACAGGAGGTGAGCCATAGTTTGTGTTGAAGCACCGCAACAACAACCCTACAGAAGCAAAAAAAATGGTGGCTCCTCAAGCATCCCGACAAACTACGTCGAAGTAGCAGAAAAGCTCCCTGCCGGACACCTTCTGCCATGGCCCACCTGGAAGACCCTAAACTACGCGGGTGATACTGCGTGACGTCCGCTGGTATACAATACATTGCTATACAACTTTAAGTTAGCGCAGAAATCGTTTACTTCATCCCAAGAATCCGCAAAGTTAGCCCACTTCTGATCGTGCGCAGGTAATAGCTCAGTTTAAAGATCTAGCCACGACTGAGCGACCATCTGGCTTGATGGCTAACTGCTACAACAGTGTTGATTCTATGTGGGTAGTGTACGGTTCGAGATAGTGTAACTTTTAAGTGGTATTTCGTTAGTAAGTGATTAGTCAGGTTGGGTAAATATCAGAGGGTTAGCCGAGAATTGCTTAGGTCATTAGGATGCCTCCAATTGCCAAATCGTACGCTGATATCGGCTGCAAAACCTCGGTCGTGCATTAAAAGACAATTGCTATATGCCCCAATCTTGATTGCATTTAAAAATCCAATGATCAAATATTTATTGAAGTTAAAAACCCCTTTTTAAAAGCATTTTTGGACTGTTTTTGCAGCATATCTGTGTGTCTGCTTGGTCAACTTTGGAGATATAAAAACCACGTCATTGTTGTTATTCACGTTGTGTGTTCATAACAGTAATAATAATAATTAATCAATAATAATAATTGACAAATTATGAAATGTGATCAACACTATCTCCCATAAAACAACGGTTCCTAATGCGACCATAACAATTTACGACACCTCATCGATCTCATCCATTGCATTTACTGAAGAAAACTGCGCCAAAACGGTGTAAGCCAAGTACGTGCGCCGGCGCAACGAGCGGCGTGAAATTATAAATTTCTTATGTACCCACTAATGATAGGAACATGTCTGCTATTGTGATGCTCTAATACGTTCAATATGAAAGCAGTATTGGGGCTTAACGGTCACGATGATGTTTCGTTAGGTTGGTGAGTACAGTCACCACCGAAATATGTAGGTATAGGTGTGCTTAATAAAGTTCAAATGCGATTATCTCGTGAAACAGCGGTTGCAACTTTGAAATAAGTCATTTATCTTGTAAGTATGAGTACCAAAACTACCACCGGTCATACATAACAACATAAAATTGCAATCCCTAGAGCAGGAGTTACTCTGCACTTGCAGTCGGGGGCATACGCGCGAATTTACGTGTATTTTTCGGGCCCCCGACACGTGGTAGTAGTAGGAACAATGGGTTTGTAGTCGATTAGAGTCCAACATTATCATCCTCTCGCCCCAGACAGAGTGTATCCATGAGTATTTACTTCTAAACAAAAAAGGTGTCACTCAAAAAGTGCTCACTTAAAAACTTGGTACTTTTGTCTGGACTTGATAGTACTCGCGGCTGCACTTACTGTCTTGTATTCGATGGTTGCGCGTGAAATCAAAGACGAAGGTCACGTCTCATGACCTGGAGAGGTGTAACTTTAACATTTTTTGTGGACGCATTGTAGCTTTGATAAAGGCTTGCCAATGTAGGTCGGGGAGTAGCTCAGTCTAGAGATACAAATGCAAAAGAGTTCCTTTTTAAAAAGTTCTTGCTTAATTTCCACTACCTTTTTTTCCACCATTAAAAAAAAATGCAAGTTTGAATGGCAGTTTGTAATTTTTGGCAAAGGAGAAACCCAACAGGCGCATGTGAAAACTTGCAAATTCGATTCTGAGTGCATTGAACTTAATTTCCTGCTACGTCTGTCCATTTTATGTCAAAACACTAACAAAAACAAAATAAATTAACAAAATTATATCATTGTCTGGCTCTTAATTTAGAATCAATAGCACGTTGACCTACGCCTGAATTTAAATATATTATGTAGCTTTAAAAGCAACCATAAAGCAGTCATAAAAATCTATAATTTACTCCTCGTTTTCAGCACGTTGAACTTTAAACCGCGAATGACACCTGGAAGTCTATTCAACGCCAACGCAAAAGAGGCTTTAGATAAGTTGGTAGGCTCTCCAAAGAGTTCAGAATCCAGGACGCGGTAACAGGCAACTTCCTGGCCAGACCGCAGGGCGTCCTTCCGCCCTTGAAGCCGTTATGAACTCTGCATAACTCTCATTCAACTGTTAATAAAAGTTCTATAAAATAAGTAAAAGCAGTGACGGGCGTATTTTTAAATCTGGCAACTTTGTATTTTTTAACATGGCAACATTCCTTTTGTTTAATCTGTCCTCTGTCGCATCATGTTTCATTAATAACAAAAAACGGAATATGCAATTCTGAATGGCCAGCAGCATTTTCTGTGTCAACGTCGAAAAATGTCAGTACCAGAAAATTGTTAATTTCACAGTACATGCACAGTTATTATTTTTATGCCAGGTGTACAAAGCTTTAATTTGGATCACAGTTAACAAAAAGATCGTATGTGCTTACAAAAAATATCGTAAATATCGTGGTTCTTTTCATTTACAAACAGCAATTCCTTTTTTGTCCTTTTAAACTTGTATTAGGAGTTAAAGCATGTGCTACTAAAGTAACACCTACAATGTAAGCCCAAAAAGACCAAAACGCGATTTGCTTTATTTAGAGATTACCTTTTGAGGCAAAACAATGAGACTCTCGACAAATAGGTGAGCTGGTCAAATACGGTGATGGGCTGCAAATTTTGTAATGTTGTCATTGTCTTCTCGACTGTTGCGAAAACGAGAAGGATGGTTTTTAACTAGGAGGTGTGAGTCAACACTGTCTCTTATTTTAGGTGATTGCTGTAACGAGGTTTCATCTTTGATGGAATCCGCGCCAAAAGAAAAACTTCTCATTCGCATAACGTTATCTATCGAGGTTTCATAGGATATCATACAAGTAATTATAAAATTCGTTTTATTCGGCTTTTTCGCTTCTTTCGGCTCTGATAAGTGTGCGTTCACCTCTAGGGTGTGGTATAAGCAATTTTTCCATATGAAGGTGTGGGACCTTCTGAAAAGTCTTCTTCTATACTTATCTGACACTCGTAAGTGACAGATAAGTTTGGTTTAGTTATAAACCGTGAAAGCTTTGAACAGTGTTTGAAGAAGACTTGTCAGCAGTGGGACAACCACAGAAGATAGTAGTGAACAATCACAGAAGATATCCCGTAGTATATCTTCTGTGGTTGTTCACTTTTTGAGCTCCCGATATTTCGACGCTGTTGCTAGCGCCATGATCGCGGCATGTGAGATATTCCGTAACTGAGAATTATAAGTTTAATCTCTTTCAAAGACATTTTGTTGTGTTGATTTTGCTAGGTAACATGGTAATCTTAACAAAAGCTCTCAGTGATTTACAACTACATAATTAGCACGTTGAGAGCCCTGAAGTTCCTTGAACATTGGAATTGGTGAGAGCCTTGCACTACAAACCATTACTTAATCGCATTTAGCGCTAAATAATTTTAAAACCGTCGTCTTTTTCTGTCATCTTCTAAAGATTTTCAGAAACAGAACGATATTATAAACGGCGCATCAGTAATTTGTGGTGCAAGCCGTCGTTGATTAGATGTTTAAGCTGCGGTTCCACTGAAGCGGAGCGGAGCAGAGCGAAGACGAGCTGTGCCGCGATTCACCAATCACGTGGCTTGAAATATGGCTTGATGTGGATTTTAAGCTATGTGATTGGTGAATTACGGCACAGCTCGTCTCCGCTCCGCTTCAGTGGAACCGCACCCTTAAGGCCCAGTTTCCACCAAAGCGGAGAGGAGCGGAGCGGAGAAGAGAAGTGCAAGGTTCGACCAATCACATTGGCTAAAGTCTTCATCGCGTCTCTCGTCTTTCCTGTGATTGGTCGAATCTTGCACTGGTGGAAACCGGGCCTTAATCACGCGACTGTGACTTAAAACAGGAAATACAAAAAAGTATATATATGTAGTATATCAACTATCTAGTGTCCACGACACAAGCTTTGCTTAGTGTGGCGCTGTGTGTTAATGTCCAGCGATATTTATTTATTTAATCTAGATTTTATTGTTAAGAGATAAGTGTACGGCCACAAATCTTATTTTAATCAATATACAACCTAACACTGCTAAATTGCTGAATTTCGCTGACTAGGGTAGTCAGCGCTTTGGTCTAGCGAACAATGCCTTCCAAATCCACGATGGAACATGTGAAATACGTTGAATAGTTGAGCATATAGCTCAGTAAATAGATCGACGTGTGGCGGCCAGGTGTCAGCCACGCGTTCTACTGACGTGCAACCGAGCGTGGACTGTAGGGTGGCCTGCTTTTTGGATGCTCGAGGATAGACTGTTTTGCTGGGATCATTTAATAACGCACCATTAAATAATAGGAACCTTCTGATTGTAGCAAGGTTGAGGTTGGATTTTGATGACGATCCACAAAATTAGACATAACAAATTAAAAAGCCGTTTAGTCTCTCTCAAATTCATTCCATGGACAAAATTTTGGTTAGTTGTTTATTTGATCTTGGATATGTTTATGTACTGCAATATAATTTTGGCCACGAAGAAGTATTTATTTGCAAATACTTAAGCAAAAAATAAGTATTTGTTTAATTTATTGCATAATGCATGTCTTGTAAATGTATAATACTTGTCAGTCTAGACAATTGCTTAAGCATATTAAATTAAGCTTATTATTCAAGTTTAAAATTACCATGGCCTTTTAAATACTGATTTGTGTAAACATAGGTATTGTCTAGAATTAATTATTCCGTATTATACTGGTATTCCCGTACGATAATAAAAAAATGGGATTGTAGTGTCTCACGATCAAAATTTTTTAACATAAATCTTCTCGCGCCAATATGTATATCCTGAAAAATTTGATAGAGTTGTTAAGTAAGTAGGTACTCCCTAATTTCGCTAATTATCGGAATCCTATCTATAATAATAGGTGGCAAACCCATTGCCATATGGTACTGCTACTGTGAAAATTCCGAATCAAGTTTCGATAATTTCCATTTACTATTCATTTCGCTTCAAACTTGTCTTACTCATCGCCACAGACAACACGCCAATAAAGAATTGTTTTATAAAACCTACCAAACAGGCTTACTGGGCACCTAATGGGTTTTCTTTACTATAAGTACCTACTGATATTGACTCTGTGTTCATGACCGTTCATACCGTGAAGAGTAAACTAATGTCAAGGACTTTACACCTAGATCAATTACTGCGATTGTTTTGGGCCGTAAATTGACTTGTTAAATTGACTAGAAACTTTGGTATTTGTTAAGAATTTTTATGTTTGTTACTGAAGGTATGCGTACAACTTCGGGTAACTAACTATCTGCCTATAGATGTTTTACTATCGTACCTGAAGTTTAAACAAAAAGAATGACCGACTTCCTAAAAAAACTTTACTTTCGACTTTTGTTTCTTTCGTTGACTTGTTTGCCACCGCACCGACTTTAGTTTTTCTTTTTTGGAACCACCGCGCAAGCTTTCTCTTCCAAATTATGAAAAATATCGCTTGAATCGGGCAATAAAAAGACGCTGGTGGAATACCTCTTATTTTTTTAGAACTTCTAAAAAAATAAGAGGTATTCCACCTTGATGGGTTGATAAATAAATTAGTTCTTACCTACCGAAAAACGAAATTAATCTAAACAAATCAAAAGCAATCAGTCTTAAGAAAACTTATCAATCAAATCCAAACGTAATTTTCTTTATGAGTAAAGTAACTTTGTCACCAATAAATTGATTTCTTTTCAATACGTTTTGATTGATTTCCTTGCCTACATTAGTAGAAAATATTACGTTTTGGGCCAACAAAGTTCGACCAATGTCGTGCTAGTGACACGAGCAAAAATATCAATTTAGTAGAAACTATTAAGGTTACTCCACTTCCATTGAAGTGGCACCTTAACTGTTCCATTGAAGTGAAGTGGAACTGTCAAACATTTTTGACAGTTCAAAGTTAAACGGTCTTTCGCCTGGATCCTAAATTGTGGTCACCGTATTCCTTATGAGCAGCGGTTGCACAAACACTTCACGGTGACTGAATGTCTATAGGCAAGGCAGAGCACAAAGATACGTGCTGCATAAATTATAATTATTTAATGTAAATGACCTTTTCATCAAAAGTTATAGCTACATTAATAAAACTGGAATATCTATGCATTTATAGGTGCTATAATGCACATATTTTGTAATGACTGAAAACTGGATTATTCTGGACATCAAAATCCGATATCTAACTTCAAAATGCTTTTCGCGGCAGAAATATGGAATTGTTAATTGCATATTTAATAAGAAAAGTTAATTGTCTATTTAGACTTGTGCTTACCTACTTACCTGGGTAGCTGGGGTCTTTAGTCTGCTATTTTTATGAATTCGTTGTTCCAACACGATCCCATTCTCATGCTATAGTCATTTTGCTTAAAGTTCGTAATTTGCTAAATTCACAATGGTCGTTCAGTGGTCTGTCAATGGTCTCGTAATGGAATTGTGTTATAATGACATTATCGTATTGCCATTTATAAAACCCTCCAGATTTCATGTATATATTTTTATATATTATTTATTAGTGAAGCAATCTGAAGTAGTTAGAAGTTCGTAAATAGCACCAGTCATTAATTTGTCATTGTTTACGAGATAACTATTCGATGAAACTGACACTATTGAAAGAGATAACCATTTCTTTCAATAGTGTCAGTGGTTGACCATTGGAAAGTCATACTGACGCCATTATGTTAGTAGACTACCAAACTTGTCAAAATCAACAGTTATTTAAAGTCTTTGATAGACTATTCTGGCACTATTGTAATAGCAATATTGGTATAGCAGACTTGAGGCCCGCTCATGGCTTCTCTGGATGAGAAAATTGTTTTGCCCTGCTGATGCTTAGGAATAGACTGGTATTAATGTTCTAACAGAATAACATATTCCACAGTAGGTACTAACTGATTTGTGGAGATGAGATAGGCAGTCGTTCCATGTAAAATACTGGTATTCACCTGCATCCGATTAGACTAGAAGCCGACCCCAACATAGTTGGGAAAAGATGATGATATGTGTTCTAACGAAATAATTTGAGCAATAAAACGATGTTAATGTCTGTTACAAGACATAAATATTTTTTGACTTGTAGTTAAGATACTTGCTTACTTATGAGTAGTTAGATTGCATAAACCCTTCACGGTTGCTGACCACATTCGAAGGCAGGAGAAGATGTATTTCAAATGTTGCCATTGTACAATATTGTTGCAGAGTTTAAAGCGGTGCTAAGTAACTATTGTTTTGCTAACGTTATTGTGACTTGAAAATACGTTAAGTTGATGTTATGTAAACAAAAAGTTTCTTTAGTTATGTAGGTATTTTAAGAAAACAACAATACCTACGCTGAGAATTGCTTGGTACTTACGTTTATTGCAAAAGGAATCATGAATTTCATAAGAAAAGCTGACAACTTAAAATTGTCAATTGAGAATCCTGGTGTTAGCTATAGCTTTTGATTCTTCTTTATCGTGTGGTTAATGGCTAACCTAACTTGGTGTCAGAGTTTTATACCATACATGGGCCTCTGGGTTGACTTAATATGCCGTCGAGGAATATCTCTCAGCCATGCTGGTTTCCTCAGGATGTTTTCCTTTACCGAATCAAGTTATAATTATACAAAATACACATGAATCCAAAAAATCAGAAGGTGACGATTGGCACGTTTGTCTTGGGTTCTACTCGAGACCTTTGGCAGTCCGACGCGACGCGGCGACGGTCACACACTGCTACAGCTTATGATTATTCTTACAATTAGGTAAATAGGAACATCCCTTTTCATTATTTCCACTTCAAAACCATGCCACTAGCTCATAAACTTGAAGCGTGCCTGTGTTCAATTACACACCTCGTATATTCCGCTAGCCTCTCCAATGCTCCATTTCAAACAACGTTAGACGATTAGCCACAGTCGAATTGGCGCGTGTTCTCCGGACGACCATAGAGATTAGTCTACACGATGAGTCACCATAGACTAAAGACACACTTATGACACCCGACGCCATGGCTCTCTTGAAGATTGCGCCATTGATTTAAATCATAGATGTGTCGTCGCCATTCTTAGGTTAGGTTAGGTTCATACGAAAAAGTGTTTTTACACTGACATGAGGGAGTTGTCATAAGAAATCATATTTTCAAAACGAAATAAAAACGTCAACACATTTTTGGCGCAATAGCGAATCTGTGGTTTAAATCTATGGATTGCGCATAATGCGACATGTGGTGCGGAGTGTTTCAAGTCTGTTACTAGCTTTATTGATTGATGAGTAGTGGACTAACTGGAAATGTTTACAGTTTGAAAGGGTTTAAGTGCAATAAAACGGTTTGTTTACTTATAGCTTCTTCCGGGACGTTAGGGAGTATGTGCTATTTGATTTATTATGTCGTGTGTTCGTCTTTTGATGACGGAAGAACACCGTATAAATTTAAATTGCTGCCGTTGAGTTGGGTGGTTCCTGTTTATCGAATGTGTCTTTATTTTTGGCAATGATTTACCTACTTTTCCCAATCGTCATCACAGAGCAGTAGGTAAGATCGTTGTGTAGCAATCTAACAAATTTCAATTCCTACTAAGTACTTTTTTGACAATTCAATAATATTTATTTACAAATCTTATGACATGCAAAATTAAATTAAAAATTTAATAAACCCCGACACAATGCACTAAAAGTTAAATAGAAAAGAATTCGTTAATTCGCCATTTTGCGGTGGCGCCCATCTTGAATTTTTGATTTGTTATAGTGTATAGTATTCTATTAGTCAAGCCCTTTCATTTGATACCCAGATTAAGGGAGTTGTTGAATAAATATGTAATCCGCCATTTTGTGGCGGCGGCCATCAAGGACTGATTTATATCAAACATAGCTAAGAACACTCCCGTCTTATTCACCTTTCAAACAAAAAAAAAACAAAATTAAAATCGGTTCATCCGTTCGGGCACTACGATGCCACAGACAGACACACACACACACATATACAAACACACATACACAGACACGTCAAACTTATAACACCCCGTCGTTTTTGCGTCGGGTTTTAAAAACAGGCTGGATGTAGAAAGTGTGAACGACACGGAACTGATCAATGGATTACCCATACGAATTTCCTTGAAAATTCTTTGGTTTAAGTATAATAGAAAGGGCTGCAAGTCTTACCCGCAGACATTAGGCATTCTACTCCACGCCACTCAAATATATTTGGTTGCCTATCCTACCTATACATACAGTTTTACGAAAACCAATGGCAGCAAAATGCCCTAGAGAACACTGGGTAGGGTTTCCAACCAAATATTTCTACTTTAGGTTCGGGTTAACGAAATTCTTACATATTCTAGTCGTTGCAATATTAATTTGATAAAAAAGGTCAAAGCTGCGAACTTGACTAACCAAACACGGTCTATTTTGGTCAACTATTTCAAAATATCACTAACATTACGCCTTGAAATCCCAGTAGAGTTAGACAGAGGGGTACCTAACAAGTACGGTCGAACAAGCTAATACCAAATACCAAACCGGTACCGGTAATACCAAACCAAAAATGGTAATTTGTGGGTTAAACTATCAACCAAATATCTTGTTCGTCCGTACACCCATATTTTGCAAGTTAAGTGTAAGTTCCATGTTATAGGGGGCGGGCCAATTTCCATCAACCGGTCATAGATTTAGATTCCGTGGCTGCTGCTGAAAAGTTAATCTATACTAATATTATAAAGCAGAAGTTTGTTTGTTTGTTTGGTTGAACGCGCTAATCTCAGGAACTACTGGTTCGAATTGAATAAAATCTTTTTGTGTTAGATAGTCCATTTATCGAGAAAGGCTTTAGGCTATATAACATCACGCTACGACCATTAGGAGCAGGGTGTTTTTTTCCTTTCGTTTTTTTATGTGACGCAGGCGAAGTTGCGTGGGTCAGCTATATAGTCATGGTATAAACTCAATGAAACCTTGCCCTACTCGGGAATGGAACTAAAAGTAACAGACAATCAGACGGAAATATTTACCGCATTTAATTAATATTAGATTCGTATATTAATTTAGTAATTGCTTTGACATTCCTAATTTTATAATTGACATTTTCTAAGTAGGTACTACATTTTTATCTTCTTACATTTATCATTTATCTTATTTCTTTAACTTTATTGTTGACATTGTGGGAATATTTATTGTAGGACTTGCTTTGACATTCTTGTTTTTATAATTTGAATTAATTGTATTTTTATAATTTTATGTAATGTATTTGCTGCAAGGAACTGAACTAATTTAAATTGATGATAATATTTGTACGCCAAATGGCAAAACATAGAGCATATTATATTAAATGTAACATCACATAGACTCGGTAACTTTCTATGTTGACAAATAAACATTCTGATTCTGATTCTGACGACCCCCATTACAATGAGACCTATAACATAACTGACGAAATATGACTGTAGCCATACTCCTCTGTCTAAACCAATTGGTAATACAGGCCGCAATGTTATGTTACGATTTTAGGAAGTAGGTATACAACGTTATTTTTAGTCGTTTAAATTACTTTAAAAAAATATCAGCTGCTGCCTAAATTTTTTCGATGTACGCGACCAACAATGTATGAATCAGCTGATTTTTTTTGAGATTTCAAAATCGGTCCCTTAGTAAAAGTTGTTCATTTGCATGAGTACTAACCGCCCGTAAAGTAATTAAAACGACAAAAAAATGACGGTGTATACAACCGGTGCCGGGTTTTTTTTATCGCTCGGTTTATTGTCTCCCTCGGTACCTACCATTGGTATTTATTTCATAGCGTGCATTTCAAAATGGCTGGCGTGACAACTAGCGATAAAATATCTAATAATTTGGTTGAAATAATCCAGCACGCTAGTTTTAAAGGCACATGACCTAACTGTATTTCTGTTGTTATACTATTTTATGATAAATGGTTAAAATATCAGTTCCTGGTTCGATGATATAATTGAGGTTAAATATTCAAGCACGGGTCCTAAAGTCCTTTACCAGACTGATGTATTTTACCATGCATCACTGCGACACAACAAGCTTCCGTCACTGACAATAATGCCAAAATTATAGTGATACTAGCTGACCCACGCAACTTCGTCTGCGTCACATAAGAGGGAAAAAGCTAACTACTACTACCTACCTACTACATTTTTTTTTCATAAGAACCTTCACCTGACAATAACAAACACAACAAAAAAAGAATCAGAAAAATCGGTCAAGCCGTTTTCATACTATGTCGTGACAACGGAAAACGGGTTTCATTTTTATATATATAGATGTAGCTGTTTTCGGTACAATAAGGTTGCAGTTGGATTGCAGCTGTCAGAGGTGAATTAAACTGTGAAAGTACTGTAGTAGATTTGTTTGGTTAGGGTGGCAATGACAATTCCAATTTCAAATTTTTTCACAAGGAGGTCTACCATTATGTTTGAAACGTGTTTGAAATAGTTTTATGCTCGCTCGCCAATATCCGTTTTCCGTATATATCAAACAAGATTTTATGTAATAATCCAGCTATTACTTAGAAAGATATTAGAAACCAGACAATTACAGGTTATTAGCACGAAAACATGATTAAACAGTCATAACTGTCCGTTTGACGCGTTTCAATTGATTTCACAACGCTTACAGTTTTGAATATGAAATTCAATTAGCAAAATCGACAATTTTGTGTGGGTATTATTACTTGTTAATTACTTCATTCATGTATTGCAAAATTGATATATATATTTTAGAACAAGCAAGTATATTGATTTTTTGCTGCAATGCGTGCAAAACTTTTGAGTTGAAGAGTTTTGCACGCATTTGCAAATTGTATTATGCAAATGACACTAGACAGTTCATCTATCAATTTTTCCTGACTAATAACGATGTCAAAATTCTGCAAACTGTATGACAGAATCAATGTTACCAATAAAAAATAACTATGGAGTCAATGTGGCGTTTCCATATTTAAAAATTATCTGAAAAAACTGTAGCCATTTACATTCGACTTGCCATAAAGCTAGTACAGCAAAGAGCAGCAAAATCTGTGACGAAAAATTCTCCTCAAAAAGGTCACATTTCTATCACTAAAACTTCCTCAATTCATCCACCACCGTTTTTTTGTAAATCCCGTCAGTTTTCAATCATGTTCAACCAAGTTCATTGTACCCGGCGGATTGAATTCGCAGCGATTGCGTGATTTTCGACACTTCATCCGTGATCGAGGCTGGCCCGTCTATCCCAGATTCTCAGCGGTGACAATTTGAGAGTTATTTTATATTTTTGTTTAGAAATATTCGTACTCAATTTAGCACTCAGATGGACTATGATCTGCGTTAAAACAAAGGAACATTTTAAAACTATACGCAGACGAAGCCACGATCAATAGCTACTGAAGATATAAAGAAGTATTCATGAATTAAATGGTGTTGAGATTCATGTTTGACGTAGGCACTCGTTTCGGTCATAATGCAATAAAGTTTATGGTAATTTTTATTAGTAATTATGGAGCCTATCAACGTTTTGATGCCATTTGTCAAATCGGAAGACACGTTGTTTCAGACAATCAGAAACAAGAAACGTCTCATCTAGTTTTCAAGTGAACACAAATAAAAAAATAGTTTTATACTGCTACCTAAGCATTTCGCTCTCCAGTAAGGATGCTATTTTCAACTTACTTACCTATCATGATAGAATTTTACCGACGCTATATCCTTTCTTCTCTTTGTTAGGAGTGATCAACCTAACATGCATGATTTAAATGTATTGCGACTATCCTTATCCCCGTTTCCAAACCACTGAAGTTTACCTTTTAAGCCTTTTGAACTTCGCAGACCAATCCCATAATCGTCAGAACCCAAGATTGAAATTGACAAAGTATAAATTCCAACTCCAAATACGTCTCATTCAATAATACGAGTATAACAATGTGACTCCATTTTTGCTTCTCAATTCAAAAGTTTAACATTTTTTGCAGCGATCTAGCTCCGTCTGACTTTAAAGCGAAGTAAAAGTACTTATTTCAGAGAAATTCATGAAAAAAGAGTAAAAAGTAGTCGCCGCCAGACGTACAGTCGTCGATCGCCTCCTTCCTTTCCGTCTGGCGTACGCTTTGTAAGTAGTAGTTTTTTATTCACTTTATAATATCAAGGTTCATTAAAATTGCTACTTTTATCCTGCGATCTATATTCTGCTTCTTATCATTTTAGTTTCTTCAACATCCTGGAGTTTTATTTGTGTAATAATAGTAATAGTTTTGCCCCTATTACATGGAATTTTACCTTAACAAATGTGCTATGGTACCAACTCCTACCCATTGGTATGTTCTAGAGCTTTACTTCCAATACATACATGTGATTTTTATCAACTAAAGCCTACACGACACAGAAGAGGCGTGTGGTCACTTAAAAAGGTGGTCCAGCGATGGAAACATTATTATGTTGATTGTTTATAGGCTAAAACAAAGAATAAAATGATCCTAAGTTGATAATTCCTTAGAAATCTTCAACTGAGATGCACTTAGGAATCTCTTTTCAATGGCCCACACAACATACAAGCCATAATACCAGATAAATTATGATTAGCAACCATTATCAGGCCACCATTTTTATGATCTTCAATTGTTTTCACCAGCCATTAAGGCCATTTCCATTGAACTCCTTTCGGAAGCAGTTAACACGTCGCTTAAGAGGTTACGACGCAAATTGTTACCATTTGCCACTTATTCAATGTTATTGGCACGCATTGTGTTACAATCAGTGCGTTGACAGCCATGAGAAAACCGCATGGAAATCGGTTCAGTAGCCCAGGTAACATTGGCCGTTCTACAAATTGCTTCTCTTGATTTTTTGCCTTCGAAGAGTGTTGGGTCTATTTTGTTGTATGGATATTGCCGTAATTATAGGTACTGCTGCTTTGTATTTGATTCGTGATCGGGCTGGTGAGTCATGCTTGGCGGCCATGTTTTTTTTATCTTCCAAAAGTAACCAAGTTATGATTCGCGGTTGGCTTTTAGGCCTTGTTATAAAAGTGGTCTCAAATTGACAAATAATACGTAACATGAAGCGCTAAATTCATTTTGAGAAATGATGTTTTGACTTAAGTCAGTTTTGTTCTGCTCTACCGATCTCTTCGTTTTTATCCGCCTCACGATTTCCTTCATCATCTCATTCCAGGGTAATGGCCTCTCCCCATGGCTATCAGCTCTTTAATTTCACAGCTAATGTTATTCGAACACATTTCCCAAAAAAATTGTATCTGCAAAGATAAGAAGCCATTTTCATGCACCGAAGTATCCTTGATTTAAAACAGTCTTCATCCAGAGGCCCTTCTAACCACTTAATCTCAGAACAGCTATTGTTTGTCCTTACTGACTCCTAACATACAGCTCAAATCACTGGACGAATTGGGCTAAAATGCGGCTTGCATACAGCTTAGCTATTATGAAGTTGCCATCAGCTAAGAAAAGGTTTCGGAAATTCAACCCTTAACCGGGTATGTATGTTAGATGTTCTTAGATTAAGTGGTTAGAAGGGCTCTGGATGAAGACGGTTTTAAATCAAGGATACTTTGATGCATGAAAATGCCTTCTTATCCCTGCAGATACAATTTTTGCCATCTGCTAAGAAAAGGTTTCGTAAATTCAACTCCTAACCGAGTGCACTTAAGGTTGAAAGTTTGTACAAAAACCCGTCACAATGCGGAGCTGGTGTAGATCATAATACTTTTGGTTAGCTTTGTAAACAGTCTCTTCTAGCGGTGCATAAAGCGCGGAGAATCGCCTCTCCGTGACGGTCGCTAATCTTAATTTACTTGATTACCAAAGCATGAAAATTGACGTCTGATTGACTTAATTGCTTGTCACTATTAAGTTCGTATTGGTTTTTTGAGGCCAGTACTTGAGATTTCAATTTAAAATACAATTAAGTGATAGAAAACCAAAAAATATAAAGTTTTTGATTGAATTGCAGAAAGACTTATTGATTTTATAAAACGTTTTCATAATTGTTGAGATATTTTAAGTTGGTGTATTCGTAGGACCCAACTTTTTCCGATACTAACAACAGGACAAAAATCTTCTGGGACATTATATCAGTAGGTAATATCTAAACATAACTGGGACACTGTCAACATAAAACCCTAGTTGTAAATAGGCATTACTTTGAGCCTTACCCAGACTTCAATCTTCGTTCTCCAATATATCACGTTCCGTTTACATAGTTGTCTACATAATCTCAATCTATCGGCAACAGAATCTTCCAATACATGCTGTCCTTGTCAATTGATACTAAGACAAAACACTGTCTGGCCTTTTGGCCGTCAGCTGTTGTGTTGTCAGGCGGCCATTTTGAAGACGCGTGACAGAAAATAGCGTCCTTTCATTGACAGCAACAATCCAACTATAAAATTATTGTAACGAAAATAAGATTAAGTACTTTTTCTTTGACAGGCAGATTTTTTTGAACAGTAGAAGGACTGTAGTTGATTCTTTGTTAATTAAAATTAAGGGCGCCTGATTAAGGATTAAAGAAAGAGGAAAATTAAAAGAATGATTTGTTGGTAAGGGAGTTTCGGAAAGTTGCCAAATCTATTATAACACTATTGTTTATGGAAGCAAGAGATTGAAAGAGGTTGGATTTGCATGTTCAACCGATTTCGGTGGGGTGAAACTTTTAATTGACTTTTGTTAAATAATAACAGTACCGTTGAGGTCTTACGCAAGCTGTACTTTGAGGATCTCTAATAGGCATAGGATTAAAGTATGCATTACTTGATTTTTTGGCGTAAACCTAAAAGAAACGTTCATGGTACGCAACATACGCGATAAATTATGTTTAAAAAAAAAAAAAATCGCTGGACATTAACACACAGCGCCACCTAGTGCCACACTAAGCAAAGCTTGTGTCGTGGACACTAGATAGTTAATATACTACATATATACTTTTTTGTTCGTAAATACATACTTATTATACATATAAACATCCATGACTCGGAATCAAATGTCCATGCTCATCACACAAAAATAAGCTCCTACCGGTATTCGAACCCAGGACCCTAAGAACGTAAGGCAGCGTCACTACCACTACGCCATTCGGGTAATTTTTATCTCCACTGTTTATATAAAATGCCCTTTAACAACCCCATTGGCATTTAATAAAGCTTAGACTATACTTTATGAAGTGACACTATAATATGCTGAACTGCTGTCTCGATATAGTCACCCTTTCCGAAATGTCAAAACCGTTCTCTTGTCCACTGACAGAACGTAAAGCGAAAACAAGAATACTTTTTAAGGAATGTCAGTCCAAAAAAAGTATTATATTCAAAGAATCATTTTATTGTGTTTATGTCCAGAGGTAACCCACTTTTAGATGTCATTCAGCGAGTTTGGTCTTTTACTCTAAATAGACGTCGTTATGTAGAACAAAACAATTTGCGAAGCGAATTAGGGACTGAACAGACTAGCTGGCATTAAATTAATCTCTAATGTATTGTCTCTTTGCAAGGTTCACTATAATTAATACAATTGGCATAGAATTGGTAGAGTACAATTATTTAAATCCTTGATTAGAACAGAACTGAAAATCCCAGTTGAGTAAGTCCAATGAGTTTCGAACCAACGGCCACTAGCCTAATGAGGTGGTCAATGTAGTTCCTATTTCGAATTTAAACCTTAACGGTTCTATTTTTTTGTGAACTGCGACCGTTAAAGTTGCCAGTGCAAAGTGCCTATTAGAAACATACTTGGAATAATGACGTAATTTGTTGCCAGTGTCAAAATATTGTACAATATTATTGTAGCGATACCAGTAATTGCACGGAGTTGTTTTATGATGATCCAAATTGTAGGTTAACGTGGCAATTCTTCACTGGTATTATGTCCGTTGAGGTTACGCAAGACGTTATTTTAGATGCATTGTTAACTATTTAAAATGAGGTTACTCCATCTTTTACTGTGGTAATGTCTAAGGTTGTTTTAAAGTGTGATTTTAAAAGAATATAGTCACCGGATGTGCATGAATGATCATTACTGTTAGTCGTTTTCTTTGTAATTGTAACCTACACCTGGCATGAGTCTATAATAGCAAGCGTTTTTTTTTAAACTACAGGAGATTTAATTAGCTGGTTTGTTCCAAAAAGTATTTGGTGGCGCCACTACCGTATTAGACTGTTCTTCTTCCTAATATGGTGGAGGCGAAACCATCGACAATATTTGAAAACATATCACAAAACAGTTTTCTGCTGCTACTATGAGTCTTTGTCTTCATCACCTAGTGGTTTTAGTTTTTGTAGTAGTTACATTGTCTTGCCTTGAGTAACATTATTCCCATTCGCTATAATTTTCAACCTTATCTTTGATGTCATAAGGGTGAAAAGTGTTCGACCGTCAATGAACTCGCTAGTACTGACAAATACCTACTAAGTACCATTAACTGCAAATCAAAAAGCTATCAATTCTCATGTCCTTCCGTATGCTGCAACATCTTGAACTTTGATTCTAATTTATAACAATATAGATAACTTGCATCGTTTCAGTCACAAGACCATAACAATAGCGATTTATTGAGTACCGAACAATCGTCCATAGTCCATGCTCGATATATGTATAGTGCTGCAAAGATCTTGCCGTGCTAGAATGACATTGACAGGATAATTGGTAAACATTTGTATTGTTGAAAAACAAAATGGTGTCGTTGTCCTTCAGTTCCCACTTTGACCACGCGCCAAAAGATCTTTGTACTACTTACTATATGGTGGAAAGTCGCCTATAGCAGTTAGTCCGTGTGTACTCAGTGAATCACAGCCATTTAATCGATTTTTTCACCAAACTCTGGTAGTACCAGGCTTCAATAGGGCTGCCTCTGATCCGGTTTGGACCGGCTTATCCGGCTTAAATGCGATTTGTTTGAGTGCAGTGCACCGAAATCTGATTAATTTTGTCGTTTGATGAAATTCAGGTGACTACGAACTACGTTACGAAGTTTATTCGGTTGGCTTTGGTTTGACAGGGACTTTTATGAAAGCTCGGTAGGTACTTTTAGCAAAAAAAGTTCCTACACTGATTAAAGTAGTGATACTTCCTGTTCCTGTTCCTGTGGAGCAGCGGTGGCCCAGTGTTGGTGGCCCCGACTTACAAACAGTAGGTAAGTCGTGGGTTCGATCGTACCCAGACAGGCGCATTACTTTGTATAATTTATTTCATCATCATCACTGCTCTCAAAACAGCGAAGGAAAACATCGTGAGGAAACCGGCGTGTCTTAGAACCAAAACATTCGAAGACATGTGACGTCTATAATACCAATTCGCGCTGGGCCCGCGTGGTATATTATAGCCTATCTCCCAGTAGTGGAAACATTAATAGGCTGATGATGATGATGACTTCCTGTTATACTTAGGTTTCTGAGATTATTAAAAACAAGTCCAGTATGTCATGATTTTTTATACTAGGTAGCTACTATTCGCAAAAACAATCTCGTTACAAAGTTAAATGAAAGTTTAAAACTCTTCGTCCTTTTTTGAAGTTCTTTCCTGCCCCTGTCCCATAAATCTGAACTGCAATTTAGCAGCCCTAATCACAGAGCGAATCAAAGCCCGGAGGCGTAACGAAGTTTTTACAAAAAGTTTTCGACTCGTGGGTGCACCAAACGTGACTGCCACTAATCGCAAAAAATATACAAAATGGACGCCGCTTGTCGTGGAAATCAATAATGGCGACGAAAAGGCGGTTAAACATTTTTGAGGTTGTTTTCCATAATTTTTACTACCAAATGTGATGAATGCAGGTAAATTTAAAAGAGCTTTGATTTAAAAAAGTGGTGTTAAAAGAAAGTTAAAGTATTACCTACCTATTGTCACGATTTCGTACTTTTCGCTCATTTGTTTTGTCGTAACATTGACAAGGAGAAAACTTTTAAATTTCTGCACGAAGTCGTTTTTGAACTTTACTATTATCGTCTCCTACGAAATATTAGACCACACAACACATACATAAGTGGTAAATAAATAACCAAACACAACATCACTCTAAGTTAATTTTACTCTAAACATTATCTACTCTAAGTTAATTTTACTTTAACACAGAAATCATAACAATGTAATGTCCCAACAAACATTGTCCTGCTATTTTTCTAAGAACTGTCTTTTCCCTGTTAATCTTGACGTCTATATACTTACTGCATTTGCGGTTTCGTAACGCACCTACACCAATCTTACACACAAGTAGAACACCTAGTGCTTCCAGAATTAGTTATTTTTCCTGTATTCACTTAGAAGAACATAGAACAGCTATTGGCCACTCTATTAGCTGGCCTGTCTTGTATGATAAAGAGAGGATCAACATTTTAGAAAACCCTTTAAAGTTTGCTATTGATAAACTCTTTATGTAAGCTTTTCGAACGTCTTACCAAATCAGCTGTCAAACCACAGTTATGTCAACCATCACCAACAACCAATCACATCCCACTGAAAATACATAAATTAGATTCAATTGATCAAGCAATTAAAGATTCGGGTTCAGAGGTTGTTCAGAAGTAATCACCAGCCTTGTTTGTACCATTGTCTGTTTCTACATCATCCTTGTCAGATACTGTTTGACTTTGATGTTCATTTATCTAAACAGATGAGCATCAAAATCTGACGTAGATTTACGCCAGGACATTGCCCTTTACTTGATGGTAATCAAATAGATTACGATGAGGAATCTGTTGTGATTACTGCCTTGCCATCGGCATTCCCAATCTAAATAAGCAGAAACAAAGCTATTTACGAGCAGATATATTGGCTTCTGTTGATAGTAGACTGATAGTTAAACGTTCAGTTTAGAGCCGCCATTGCTTGCGATAGGTCAGTGACCGACGAGCTGAATTGATTGGAGAGAGTACATGTAAGGTTTAGGAGTGAATTGGTAATGTTTTGTTGGTTTTGGTAGGGTTAATACTGGCTATTTGGGACATTATGGACAATTAGATTGATTTTGTTGATGATGTCGTCGACTGGTGACTGACTCATCTTTCTAGGACTGAATGCTTATATCAAATTGGAAAATTGTTTCTGTTCCAGCTTTGTTTGACACTTGCGCACTTATGAGTAACATATTAAAAAGTTCTTAGCTTATCGCACCTTGAGGTAAGACCCCAAAATTTTGTGGTTTGGTGGTGTTAATAGTAAACAAAATAACTTATTATTTACTTTCGAAACTATCTTCCCACATCCCAAAAGATTTCATCAAAGCATACTCCTATTTAGTCGAAAACCCATCTTCGGATATGCAAATAACAATATGACTTGACATAACACCGAGAGGCAATAAATAATAGATAAAGATGGCTCCTATTTTCGTACCAGATGATATCGTTTTGATTTATAGACATTATGCGGTGAACAAACTGCCTCACATTCGTTCGGGAATTAATTCTAACCGTACTTGGAGGAAAACCGCTATTTTTGCTTTGTAATATACCGCATTACCGACCCAATTCTTTTCTGCGTGGGTGTTGTGTCCGATTATCGGAAAAATGGGAGCAACATCCCGACAATCCGTCGCCATGTATTACTAGGTCTTTTTCAAATTATACTAGCTATAATGAGAATTGAGAGGAAGACCAAATAAGAAACGATGGATGAACTGTGTAAAAGATGATATGGCAAGACAGTAGGTCTCTGATGAGGTGACTATGGAAAAAGGAGACATACTGCGCCGACTCCAAATTACTTGGGATAAGGGCAAGAGAAAGAAAATTGACATAAAATACCTACTTATACTTCGAGGTGTCTGATGAGATGAGGAGTGATAGAAAAGAATAAATGCTGCGCCGACCGACCCCAGATAAATTGGGATAACGGCAATGATAATGATGATGCATGAGAATTGACTTGACTAACTTGGTCCGACATTTCTTTTCCTAGCCCTTGGATGCCTCTCGGTCACAGCTTTACTCCACTTATCATTACTGCGGCGGTGAGATGAGCCAAAGACATTGGCATAGGAACGTATAATCGCCCTTTTGGTACTGCTTATGCCCTAGTACAGACAGCAGTAATCACTGTCCATCGAAGTCTTTATCAACGTAAAACATATCTTAGATGAAATCTTACTCGTGTGTGCTGCCGTCCGAAACTCTAAAATACTTACATAACTTTGTCACAATCACACTCTAAAAATGTAAGATTTTGTCTCTTAGACGAAGTTGTTACTTGAAAACTAATTGTATAATAACACTTGAATGAAAGGTAGTTTGGGGAAGGAACAGTTAGCTTCAACATCGTTCTACTTTTGAACTACCCCAAACGTACTGAGTACTAGTCTCAAAACAACTTTAAGACCGCACACACAAGCAATCCTAAAAAAAAAACCGCATCAATGGCATCAGATTATTCGTTCGAATCGAACTGTAGCTACACAAGCATCGAGCGAATGGTTGCTATAGCAACGGCCGCGACTGATCGATACAGCGTAAACAACTCTGCATCCCGACGAGGCTGCGACTTTCATTGAGCTGGGATCAGTTGTGGAGTAAATTATATCAGAAACTAACTGTTGCCTGCGACTTCCTTTGCACACAAAATTTAAACTCCGTCAGATCCGCCTGGGAGTTCGAACCACATGTTTCTAAAAGAGTGATGATTATAAATGTTATTGAATAAGAGAGGAAGAACCAGGAAATGGGATGGATTGTATGAGGAATGATATGAAAGTCAAAGGAGTAAGAGATAGCGTGTAGTTGGACAGAGGAGAATGAGGAGTCCCTTTGTTAGAAGTCAAGTTCGATCCTTTATGTTCATCTTGGTCAGGCTTGACTCAGGGGTTTGGTTTTGGAACATGCGTTCTAAGAATATCTTACACCCCTTAAAGTCAAGCTTCTATTCCTAGCAAAGCCTTAAGGTTAGTACACTGATTAGCTTAATTTCGTCGACATCGTGTCGATTGTTGACCTAAAACTTGTCTTTTCGCAATTTATTACTGTTCCGTTTGGTAATTTAGCTTTTAGTTTTGGCATCCATGGCCAAATGCTCCTTTCATTGGATCACCCACAAAACGCGCATTTAGTCTTCACAACCTTTACATATCATGACGGTTGATGAAATCGCCTGAATCGTATGAGCTTTTGAACTAACAGATCAGGATTATTAAGGCACATCTCATTTCTCATTATTATTTACTTTTAAACTCTCATCATTCTTCGTACTCAATCATCTCACGCATCTAAATTCGGTAAAGTAACATTGAAAACAAAATGCTTTAAGATAATTCCAAGTGAGATAAAGTTACCATCAAGTTTCGACATCGGGTGGGCGTGTGTGGGCAGGCGAGTTTGGAGTAATCTAACCGAATCTTGTATAGGCGGTTATCAAGGACACAGTTATTTATCGAGTTACTTAGAAACCGTATTTGGTTAACTGAGTGGTAGATATATTTGGAAGTCTGACATTCCCCTGTTTACTAAATGTTACGAAAATTTACAGATTATAGAATTATAGGAACCGGGAAGAGGGTCATCTACCCAGGAGTGGATGGCTCCGGGCTGGTATGATGATGATGATGATGAAATGAAGGCTGATATAGAAAAAGACATAAATAAGAATAAGAGAAGGAAGAAAATGATGAAGTTTTAGAATATTAGCGTTCAGTGTAAAGCTTACTAAAACATGAATGCCAACAATATTATTCTAAGTTATAGAGCTACTGTAATCAATAACTCATGGAAATAATAATGATTACATCTGGGGAACATCACAGATTCTCTTATAGAAGAAAAAGTCCTTGCTTATCTATATAAATCCAAAACGGACCATCTCAGCAAACTATGTTTTGTGTTGTAGAGATAGGCCCCTATCTTACTGAGTCATGTTCACCCAATTGTCCGGGCATTCTTTATTAGATTTTGGGCCTTAAAAGTCGCATAATATGGTCTTTGCGACTTTGCGACTTTTAAAGCCCAAAATCGCTTGCCAGTCAAATCCCTACAAAAAATGAAAAACCATTGGGATGTGGCAAATTAGCTTGTTAAATGTTGATTTTCGTTTCATGAAAAAGCGTGCCTTTAATCTGGCTCCCACCAAAATGGCTTTTCGTTTTGGAAGCTAAGCTTGTTAAAAGTTTTTAATTAAATTTTAATCAATGGTAGGTCCATAGTATGCGCATCCTTTGGGGCTGAACTACGTAGCTGAAACATTTTGGAATGCCTTTTTTTATCAATGGACTAACCGACCGCTTGATGACATTTACCATAGACAAATTGATGGACTTTTTGAACCAGTGTAAGGGAAGAATTATGAAAAGTCTTTTCTTAGTACTCCTAGTGCTTTCCTAGGATCTTAAGTAACTCTTGTGCAAAATGCCAGTCACCATTTACATCATCAGTGGTTTAGGCTATGTTCCCTAACACACGTTTTGAAGAAGAACATCGTCTGGATTTAGTTACTTCGGAGCTTCCGCCGAGAAGTGGGACAGTATAAATTATTTTAAAAAAGCAGAAATAAAAAACATGCATTTTTAATAGAACATTGAGATTCATCGAGTCATACATGACTTTACCTTCAATGATTTAATGTTTCGCAGCTAAAAACTTTACACAGATTTAATTTATCTATACATCGCCGCCGTCATTAATTGAATCAATATGGCGCACCTTTGAGGACCTAAATTTTATTACATTTTCATCCTTTTCTATCACTGTTATTACTTGACCCAAGGTAGGCTATAAATATCTTACAAGATCGAAGAAGTTCTTCTTTTAACACTGTATATAAGGATCGGTCACCGAAAATATTTGGTCCATTACAAGGGACTTTTGAAAGTTCCAGTTTTCTAGGGTATATAATGATACTAGTTTCTTTATGGTACTCACAATTTAAGACAATATCACCTCGAACTCATCGTGATGTCATCCAATAGTATCAAGGTTCCAAATTCTAAAGGCTGCCTCCCTTCTTTTCTTCTTCTTCTACGCGAAGTCCCTAATCTGTTGTCAGAGTTTTTATGTCGCCCATAGTCCTCTCACTTGACTTTACATGCCATCAAAAAATATCTCTCAGACATGCTTGTTCACTCACTTCTATTAATTAGTTCTTACTATTACTAGCTTCTGTTGGCTACCGTCAACACTCACTATGTAAATTATTACGTGTGTTTGATGTATATTTTCCGTAATTTCCCAAGTTAATACGTCATATACTTTCACTATCGGCGACAGGTCTCACTTTGCATTGGATTATGTAGTCAATACTACCTTTAAGGAAAAGTTGGCACATGCTGTCTTATGCTTTCCCTAATGCACGGTTCCTAAGGCAGAAGATCAAAAACGTATCCGTAAAGTATAAGTAAGTTAAAAGATTCGTCTTCGTAGCATAACATCGAAGAGTTCGGCAGTGGTGTACGTAATACTACAGCACCCACATTTGTGTTAAAATTGTGTTGAAGTTCCATGGAATAGAGGGCAAGACGATTACCGTCAACTACAAATCTAGAGTCCGTGGCTGGTAGAACTACACCTTGACCTCTAGGAGACGCACTTAGAACTTCATGCTCAGCTGTCGCGCTAACACCAATGAAGCAGTAGTACTTATAGTTATACTTTATTCTTAGCCGTATCTGACCGTGGCATCACTTTGGGCCCTATCAGAATATCAGCGCTGTGACGTTTTATTTTAAATGTTACAGCACCATGCTGAGATAGGAGCCTTTTGGTCTTGTACAGGACAAATTCTGTTTCGTATTTTGTTTGTTTTTTTCTTATGATATCGTTATTATTTTTTTTTTTTTATTATCTCATTATGTTTACTTTTAACTAGTGTTGTAATCACAATTTTACCATTTTTTTATTTTTTATTTTATGTTCTGTCCTGTCGGGCTAATAAATGCTTTTTCTTTCTTTCTTTCTTTCTTCTTATAGCGTTTATCTATAATCAAATCTTCATTTGAGACTGAATTATATTCTCTTTCTACTTATATTCTACTAATAAATACTTGATAATTATTGATTCATGTTTTCAAATGGGTAACTTGTTGTTTGAAAACTTTTTAGGCTTAAATTTACCTCTGAAAGTTTTGAAAGGATACAACTTACCTTTGAAAAGTTTGTTACTCAATTGACATTAATATTGCAGACAGCCTTTAGGTCTCTTTATGTATCTGCTATTTCTGCGTAAAGTTCAAATAAATTAGCATTTTTTGTAGGTATATCCATTATCAGTTACAGGCCTGCCTGTCTTCAAATATCAGTCTCGTTTGCTCTACCCACGTTAATTATAAAAAGGTCTCTGGACATCTTGTATTAGCTCAAGGAGAAACTAATCGCGTGTACGTACAAAATGGCGACACTACTTGTATGAAATATAAATTAATTCGTTCTTTATCAATACAAAAAGCAAAAAACCAAACGTTAAGTCTGACAATCAGCCTTTCTAATTGGTTTAGTATTATCGAGTGGCTACCAGAGGTCAGATAGGCAGTTGATCCATGTAAAATATTGGTATTCAGCTGCACTTGGTTGGACCCAAACACAGTTGTGAAAAGATAAGGCATATGATGATTGAGATTTACCAAAATATTTCGTTCATAAAGCTCCGCATACAACCTAGCTATCACCCACTTTCTATAAGCCTTAAAACATGTCTTACTTAAATTCTATAATTTGTTAGAATGTTTGCTACTCTTTCACGCAATAACTACTGACCGGATTTGGATGAAATTTGGCACATAGGTAGATTAAAACCTGGATTAACACATAGGACTTTTTAATCCGGTAGTACGATTTCGCGGGACATGGCCGAACCCCATGCGGGCGAAGCCGTGGCCATAAGCTAGGTCCAAAATAAAAGCAATGCCTTTAATTGCAATCGATACATTAGAATCAGTAGAAACCGCGTTATGTCGCCGATTAGGCGGTGACAGCGAGCAATAGACTGCACCGGACCAGTATTTACGTAAACCGACTGTCTGTTCCGATCTCAGACTCGATATCTGGGGACCTACTATGAGCTTTAGGAAATATGACGAAGTGATCTTTGAAAGTAGCAGTTTATAAATTACTTCTTATTTCTTCCTGTTTAATGAGCCGATATAAGCCGACTGCACTGCAACTTCTGTTTTTTCAGTAGGAAATAAATCTTTTTGAACTTGGACTGTGTTGTATTTCTCGAAATAAATTCTCTAGAAATAAGAACCATTAAATTGCATGCTTTGAGAGCAATCTTCGGCCACTCATAACCAATTGGCAATGTTTAATGTAACTTAGACCAGAGACATGACCAAGTTAGGCACTAACCAAACGAGTTAAAAGAAGAACTAACGAACATAGGTCATGTTCACCGAAAAGATAACGGTCTGATTATCTAAAAACAGCTGTCACTATGACATGTTCGCATACAAAAATGTGATTTAAACAGCTGTTTTTAGATAATCAGACCGTCACCTTTTTTTTAGTATGGACCTAGGAGGATTATTTCTGGTCCTTAGATAAAGCTGTGAGATCACTTAAGTTTGAAGAAGAAATTGGACGCTCCGGTGATGTGAAAAATAACTCCACACTGAGAAAAATGTAAAGCCGAATGTTTCGTAACGAGGGCGGATTTATTCGTAATGAAGGCGAAAAAACGACCAAAAGTCAACCGACCAAAAACGCCTTCCTAGGTTGGAGGCGTTTTACGCCTTAAGCGTAAGGCGCAAAAAATAAGCAGCAATATACTCTCTAATGTGTATTTTAGACGTAATTATTAACAGATAAGCCTTAATTCAAAAGCTATAAACGTGGTAAGTCAGATAGAATCGTCTGATTGACGATGACATTTAACTTCCGGTAAGGCGATATAAACGGTAAAGGGACGTGTTCGGGTCATACACACAAAACTTTCCGACGTATCACTGTCCCAATTGACTTCTAGTAAGGCGTTTTACGTCTTTCCTTACAGTGGTTTAACCTGTCCACTAAGCGCTTTTAACGTTTATCGACTTCTAGTAAAGCGTCTAACGTCTTACCTTACTGTATTTTAACCTGTTCACTGAGCATTTTTTACGTTTCCTAAGTCGTAATCGACTTTTATTAAGGCATCTTAAGTCTTTCTTTACCGTGGTTTAAACTGTCTAATAAGCGCTTTTAACGTTTTTTAAAGTAATAATTGACTTTTAGTAAGGCGTTTTACGTCTTTTCTTACTGGGGTTTAACCTGTGCAATAAGCGCTATTGATGTTTTCATAAGTCGTAATTCACTTTTAGTAAGGTGTTTTACGTCTTTACTTACTGTGGGTTTAACCTGCCTACTAAGCGTTTTCAACGTACTAAATCGTAATTGACTTCTTTTAAGGCGTTTTATGTCTTTCCTTACTGTGGTTTAACCTATCCACTAAGCGTTTTCAACGTTTACTAAGTCGTATCCACCTTCTAGTAAGTTGTCTTAGAATGTTCCATACGATTAGGTAAGCCGTATCGTAAGGTAATTTATGCTTTCTTTTCGAGCAGAAACGTTTTATGAAGACCGGAAAAAAGCCTTCTAACGGCTGGTAACGATTTTCCCTAAAGGCATGATTGACTTGCTTTACTATCATTTATTAGTTCATATTAAGGGCATTGGACCGCTCAAAGTGCGCGTTCACTCTAAGGTAGCGCGAGCTAATATCCTTCACATGAACTTCATGATAGTAGATCAGCCAACCGTGCCTTCAGTGAACAGCGTAACCTGCTGTTCTCAGAAAGCTGTTCTCCCAGTCTTTGTAAGCTTCTGCAATCAATAGAACGAAAATGTATAAAACACTTCAATAATAACTGTTTACTAAAGAAACATACTAAATAGATTAGTACCTCCTCAACCCAACATTACAACCTCAACCTAATAATAAGCCGAAAGCGTCTGTAGCTTATAGGAATGATAGTGCATTGCAATAAAACCATTAAAAAAAAAACAAAAAAATCTGTATTAAAAAATAGAAAATCAATTAAGATACATTACTATATTTAGATACTTAAAACTAGATAAAAAATATAGGTACGCTCACCAAGCTATTTGGTTTACATTTTACAATGTAACTTGCATGTTCAAATGTAAACTAAATAGCTTGGTCGACCGTTCTTAGTATACAAATTTTCAATATTTTACATTGTAAGTAATAGGTTTGACGGAACCAAAACGTTCCGTCAGTTTTCAACTTAATTTGTTCAACGTAACGAGCATGTGCTCGTGACGATACGTGCCTTTTGAAACTGAATAGACAGAATACACTGAGATAAGAGAAAATAATGTTTTAACTATTCGTAATCAAACTTCAAAATTATTCAGGTCAAAGTTGTTTGACTGTTTATCTTGTCAAAATGTCAAAGCGAAAACCGACTTTAAGGTGACGAACCTTTTCATTCCGTTTACTGTACCTATAGGTAAATGAACTTATATCAATCTAAAACTAAAACAGAGGTCTAACTTAGAGTAAACTTACGAGTAATCAGACTTATATATCAACCAGTAGTCATTGGTAAGAAAAATTTAATAACATAAAATTTAACTTTAAATAAAAATCAATTATTATTTACTATTTCATTTCATTAATTATTTAATTTAAATAAAATTTGAAGGGTGTGACGAACCTTTTCATTCCGTTTACTGTACCTTTAGGTAAAAGAACTTATAACAATTTAAAACTAAAACAGAGGTCTAACTTAGAGTAAACTTACGAGTAATCAGATTTTTATATCAACAAGTAGTCATTGGTAAGATTAAATTTAATTAAATAAAAAAATAAATTATTGTACTTATTTTATTAATTATTTAATTTAATGTGAAGGGTAGGTTATGATTAGGGTTGCCAACCGTACTCTAAAATAGAGTACCTATTGTACTCTATATCAAGTAGGCGTACTATATAATCTATAACAAAAATTGAGTACGCTAAAATACTCTTTTTTACACAATGTTTACTATACTAGTGCCAGTCATGTAATATTATGCAAATCCATTATCATAACCAAAAAAAAAGTCTGTTTACTGTTAATATGTGCAGCAAAAAGTACTAAAAAATACCTTTTTAAATTGTATATAAAATAAATGATACCCAGTTTTTGGAAGTACGTACTCTTTATTTACATCCATAACCTCAGCAGGCCTGGCAGAAGACGATGATGGTGGGGACTCGTCCTTGGCTGCCTGGATTGCGTTAGAACTTAATATTACTACATACTTTTAAATCGAAGATTGTCAATACTCTTAAGCGTAAAACACTTCACTTCACAACTTCGGTTTCTTCACTTTTTTCCACTTATGCACTCACAAATCTTCTCTCGGATTGAATTGTACGAGTATGCGCCTAAACATCTTCAGCGTGAGCTTGGTCTCTCCTTCCGGATAGACGCTGCCTCATCCTTCTTATAAATGCAGAATCCACTAACTCGTCTATCCATTTGTTATGCTTTTGTATGATTTTCTTATAATTATTGCAAGAATCACAATAAGCAACAGCACCAAAAAGGTCGTCATAAAAATGTGTGATTTTCTTGCTATTTCACTGGCGCTGTTTTGCCTCCTGAAGCGTTTTGGGCGATGATAACCTCCTTATCCTCAGTCTTCGAATATTTTTTTCCAATTTTCACTCGTGCTTATAATATTCCTATTGTTTTACATTGTATCTTGGTGCACCAAGGCACACAGGAATCCGCCGCTTTTGCACTTTGCGCCCGTTAAAGGATAACTTGCCAGCGCAGTTCCCGAAACGTGTGTGGCAGGGTCGCCATGAAGTATGCAGGTAGAATCAAACACGTCTGTTCAATACAAGCGTTTATTACTGACTACCCTAACATAAGGCTCTACTTATTCTAAGTACATTTATGCAATTCACTAAGGTTACCATTTGATTTGTCGTGATCTAAGCATATTTCGCCTTATGATAAGACAAATGTTGCCAAATTTACGGTTGCATTGACCAAATATGTACGTCGTTATATGAAGAAATGTTACCGTTCAATCAGTCGTAACTTGACCATGTTTTACCTTAGTATAAGGTGAATATTGCCGTACTTACGTTTATATGTGCCGTATATGTACGTCGTTATATAACCTAAGGTTACCATTTGATTCGTCGTGATCTAAGCATATTTCGCCTTATGATAAGGTGAATATTGCCATGTTTACGTTTATATGTGCCGCATATGTACGTCGTTATATAACTTAAGGTTACCATTTGATTCGTCGTAATTTAAGCATATTTCGCCTTATGATAAGACAAATATTGCCAAATATACGGTGTTTTGACCAAAAATGTACGTCGTTATATGACGTAATGTTACCGTTCAATCAGTCGTAACTAGACCATGTTTTGCCTTATGATAAGGTGAATATTGCCATGTTTACGTTTATATGTGCCGCATGTGTACGTCGTTATATAACCTAAGGTTACCATTTGATTCGTCGTGATCTAAGCATATTTTGCCTTATGATAAGACAAATATTGCCAAATTTATGGTTGCATTGACCAAATATGTACGTCGTTTTATGATGTTATGTTACCGTTCAATCAGCCGTAACTAGACCATGTTTTGCCTTATGATAAGGTGAATATTGCTATATTTACGTTTATGTGTGCCGTATATGTACGTCGTTATATAACCTAAGGTTACCATTTGATTCGTCGTAATCTAAGCACATTTCGCCTTATGATAGGGCAAATGTAGCCACATTATACGTTTATATTGCCGAATACATACGTCGCTGAAAAACTTTATGTTTACGTTTAAATTGTTGTGACCGAAGTATATTCCGCCTTATTATAAGGTGAATATTGCCCTGCTAAAGATTATTTATGACGCATTTGAAAGTTTGTTTATGACTTATGTTTACGTTTGTTTAGTTTTTATTGAAGTATATATCGCCTTAATTTAAGTTAAATATTGCCATAATTACGGTGATATTCACCACATATTCGACGTCGTAAATTTAAAGCGTTTTTTGGAGTCCATTACTGCTGTATTAACAGTATAAAGTTAAATTCCAACACTGCCTTACGGTAAGACATTTTTGTCGGTTAGTGTTTATCATAAAAGACGTACCATTTTAACGGAAACGCCTAGCTAAGCCAAAATAACCGTAAGCGTTACAAAATCGCCTCGCGACATTACAATTTAGCCGTCAAAGGCGGAATACACCTTAAGCCAGAAATCAATTTTTCTCAGTGCATGAAAAGTACCTTCTTTGCTTACATACCTTTCTTAAAAGAATGATTTTTAAAAGAATCATTGTTTTAATCTATTTGGTCATTCCCTTTGATGATCTAAGCATTGCATAAACAATTCGCATTGGTTTTTGTTTTAAACTCGTAACAGGCGTGAAGCCTTTCATTGGAGGACTGTGACTTGTATTTTTCACGCAAATCTTCGTTGTGATTGCGAATAACTGGTAGAACAATCTGGATTGATCGGTAACCGATTTCGCGGGGTTATTTGATTCGACATAGTTGAAGATGTAACAGACAACAAAACCCAAAAGTTTGTGCAGAAAATAGAAGATCGCACTCAACTCTTTAAATAGTAAGTAACTGCTTGATAGCACAGTTTTCATAGAAATTTAAACAGATATCTTGCAGTAAAGCTCCTTCGAGATTCTATAATTTTGCATCATGTCATCCTACATCGAATACGACAACAGAAATGAACTCCCTACTAATGTTAGTTAAAGCGACCAAAGATGTGTCGATTTCACAATTACTAGAAGGAAGATCTCTATCAAGAATCACCCTTAACCCAACACGAAAAACTATGTACTCTCCGTCCCTTCCCATATCTACAACTTTCCTTAATCTTAAGACATCTCATCATCAATCATCCGTTTATTCAAGCAATCCTAAATCGCAGTCCAATAGTAGACCTCTCGGAGCGGTTGCAGGCAGTGCGACCGGTTCCCACGGTGCACGTTATAATATATCTGGTCAGGCAGGCAGTTTGCATGCCCTATCTCAGTCACCAGCCAGTGTGAATGTAACCACGCGCCGTTCTCCTCCAAAGGTGGTCAAGCGAAATGTTTGAGTAATTATTGGATAGGAAGCGAGGTTGATAAAAGATTTCATACTTAGGTATTTACTTAGATGTTGCCTGACATACATCGATAGACAACTTTAGATATTAAATAAATAAATAAAAAAAGCCTTTATTTACATCTGACCTTCTTAATACATAAACAAGTAATACTACATTAATAGAAAACTAATCAGCTACCAGGTCAGGCTGTCTTGCGACATATACCTCCTCTATTTCCCTCCAATTATTCCTGTCCAGAGCAGTTCTTGGTCAGCCCTATGGCAGGCATTATCCTCCTACCTTTTCATCTGTCTTCCTCTACGTCTTTTTTCATTTCTTGGGTACCATTCTGTGAGTTTTGTGGTCCATTTTCCCGTTTTGGCTCTCATCATATGACCTGTCCATTTCCATTTGAGTGTTCTGGTGCATATGCCGATCATTTATGTTTGTTTTTGTCTAACATACATCGACACACAACTATTGAACTAGTGTTGCTCAAACCATATCCTTAACAGACAAAAATCTAACATGCGACTTCCAAACCTGTAACTACTATCAATAAACAACACAAATATGAATGTACTGAAAATGGGAAAGGAATTCTCGAAAACAACCAGAATCTGCTCTAACCTTAATAGTCACTCTTACTTTTGTTCTGAAGAATATTGATTAATTCAGAACTATACATTGAAAAATCATGATTATTAATCGTATTGAGAAACTTCATGATATTTCTCAGGTCTTCTGTATGGGCGATAAACTGCAGTAAGTAGTTATACTGTGGTTAAACCTGTAATATTAAGCAATGCACGAGACGACTAGATTTGACTTACCTATACACTTTAGTCAGCTACACATGGTGTAAACGGACCCTGAACAAAGTCAAGCCAAGCAAACAATAACCAATAAATAATTTTAAACAAAATTAATTGCTGGGAAACGACTTTTTTGACGAGTGAAAAATCACATTTTACAATTTGACGCAACATTCAAAACTTGTGAAAACATGGAACTTTGACCATCTATAGGGTGTAAAACACCTCTTCACGAAACCGAAAGGCACTTGTTCTCCCCATCATTGCGATCATTTTTTTGTTCTACACCATACCTGGGAACCTTCCAGTTACGGCGATATGGGGGGTCAAAGTTACAACATTTTGACGAGTTTTTTTTGTAACATTTTGACTTTTAACACCTCCACGACCCCCGCACTATTCAATCCATCCATCAGCACAATGTTTTAAGTGCATTACATTGAGTTCTACCACAAAACATGATTTATAACCTCAAAAATAAAAGTTGTTACCCAGCAATAATTGTTGCGTAACGTTACTTAGTTTGATGTGCAGAATGCTTGGTTAACAGCTTTGTGATGAGGTGGTTTACACCCTGTATATCTCCATATAGTAGATAGTTCCCAGGTATGGTCTATAACAACAAAATTATCGTAATGACGGGGAGAACAAGTGCCTTTCGGCGTCGTTAAGGCAACTTTTTTACAACCATTATTCTCACTGTACTTTCTCAAGCAAAGAGTCGTATCTCATAATTAGATTTTAAATAAAAAGACGTCAACAACGCACCATCATGACCACAGCATCTTTTTTCTCAGAGGTAGGCTTTAATTAAAATAAGATTATAATTTTAAAGACAAGAATAAAAAACCAGTTTTAAAATGAATGAGTCTCCTTGGAGTTATCACGTTACAAGTAAAGATATGAATGAAGCCGTATGAACTCAAGTGGTGTGGATGTAAGCCAGATTTCCTGCGCTTATTGGATATGCACAGATTATATAACGGATTAAATAAATGTCGGTAAAGCGTTCTATAAGAGGCAGGATTATAAAGGCTCTTCGATATTCGAAAAGTGCATTCAAGTGACGATGATTAGCGGAAATGGGGAGTCCGGGCCACTTTATCAAAGCGGAGGCATGCGGATAAGACAGGAGATACTTAAGAGCTGATGTATGTATATCTATCTAAGCTGAGCAGAGTTGCGTACTAGCTAAAAAAGTAGAAGACATGCATGTACAGACTACTCACAAAAAAAATTGCGACCGCCACACGGCGCTCAAGTCTATTCGTCTCCGCCATGCGCTGCTGCCTGCTTGCACTAAATAAATATATGAGACACCTCCTCTCCTCTGTGCTTAACTGTTCCCTTTTAAGCTATGCGGGGATGAGAATTGTAAATAACCAAATTCTATTGGTGGTTTACAACACTTCTCCTCGTCTCCGCTATCGAGGAGTTTGGGCCATGCCCGAAAATACAATGGGATCTTACAAGGTGCTTGATCATGTTTTCGGAAACTCATACTTATGATCCAATATTCCAACACTTACGTTGCCGTGAATAACGTTTACAATATAATATAAATTTATCATCAACATATACAACCACATCACCTTTGCTATAAAATAATTGAAATTAGCATAGAACGCTACGCTGACGGATAAGGCTATCATATCCGTTAGAGCTTTTGTCTTTCCACTAGCATATACATAGCGGTAAATCTTTACAGTCTATGCTTATAAATTTAAATAGTGTGTGCTTAACTCATTTAGACGTTTATGAGGTGTTAAATCTTTGTAAGGATTACTTTGTAGCTAAGCACCTAATGTTGGTTATTTTTGGCTAGCTATTAATCATGATGAAAAGGGAGAGGCAGATCAAGGAATATTTGGAAGGATTGCGTGAGCGACGCTAAAAATATGAATGAAAGAGAGACTTACGCTGAGGATGGGAGAGAAAAACAAAAGGTTTTCCCTTTCCCCCTAGGTAACTTGGAACAAGGGCAGGCACAAAAATACCTTTGTCATAAGGAATCAGAGATTTTAAATCACCTCTGTGAAGTACAAGATGTCACAGGTTTATTGCTTCATTCTTCATCTGATTCCTGGCAGTGACACGGTCTGATTTCTTATTTTACAGAAGAGAGACTTATCTGTTGTCTGTTTATAATAATTCAGTGAGTCCCATCTAGTCCCCTCCTTGACGTCTAAAACCTATTTTCTGGCAAGCCCCTTATTCAGTTTCAATATATCTACTACAAGAAGTTATACTAACATGTAGCAATGTTATCATTCGTTCCTGCACGACCAGCCCTATTTGGATTAAACATTGTAGCGTACCGAAAACCAGCTTCTGCTTCAAAAGCTTTTTACCCATCCCCAGCAACTCGTTTGCATCATATTGACTTTAAACTCCGTTAAATAAAAATACATTCGCATTTAAATATTCAATTTGTTCGCGTTTTTAGTAAACAATGCTTTTTTTTCCATTTGTTTTCCTTTTTAAAACATGTTTTGTTCATTCTGCTTATATTGCAAACTTCTTTTTTAAATCCTCTTTTCCCGCATTCAGAGAGTAAATATAAAACATGGAATGGAGTAAAAATAAATGTGCTTTTTGCTATCCTACGCGTCTTGCGTCTTGTATTATTTGCCTAGCCGCCAGCCGGAAGTCCGGTGGTAATTCATCTATTGCCTGTCCGATATCTATACTAGTTTTTTTCTTTAATATCTCAGTTTGAATTTATGAGGTAGTTTTATTGATAAAATTTTTGACCACCCTGTTATTATTATCATGATTGATGGACGTCTATAAATATAGATTGATAGGAGTAGAATAGGTTTATATGTTACGTTGCTCTAAAAATTGTTACACAGTCTTTGAGAATCATATTCTTTGTTATAGGTAGATAGATATCCCAAAGTTGGTCCCTTGGCAAAACTATACCAACTGTCAACCACGGGAAAGACTCCTATGACTTCAAAGATAACTTGAATAACTTTGACACTTACCTAAACTAACCCCAAGAACCTAAACATGTTTTATTCTCATCATACATAGGATTTATGGCAAAATTAAAAACCTAATTTCCTTACAATCATTATTTTAATGCGCATCGTCTAGCCGGATTTCCTGCGATCCATCTACGATTCCCTTCGATTACTCACTGGCCACCGGGAGCCATTTGAAACGGTAATGACATTGTGTTGTGGCCTTCGAAGGATGGCAATGGCGGCGGCGGCCATACTTGATTTCTTGACACTTTGATTGTTTGTTGTCATTTGTCGGCCATTGTCGATGGATTGTATCAATTTAATGTGAGATTGAAGGAGAATGTGAATACGGATGTACTTGTATACAGATATAGAAAAAAGGGAAAGTAGGTATAGCTGCGTGGTTAGTTTAATACTTACTCTAGGCTTTTGAAAGGCCTGGTCTTTTTGATCTTTATGCCTGGCTATTAAATGCCATAATATCCGCTTTAGTTGGTTGACCAAAATTACAGCAGCCGAAGTTGACAACGTGAAGTATTTAAATCTCGTTTTGACTAAACAAAAAAAGATTTAAACTTAAGTGCTTGCTTTTTAAATTAAATCTTCATGAAAAGCGTTCATAGATTTAAAATCTTCACTTTGTTATTGCTGGCACTGTCTGGTTTCTAGCAGCACAGCTAGCAGTTCCATAATTATTAACAAATATTAAGATATTAAGAAATTAACGCTATTCTATCCAACTAACTTGCTTTGGGCAAGCGTTTACAAAAACATCTAAGAAAATCGAAAACAACGCGACAATGATTGATGATGTTTTCGTTATTTTTGCTGACCTTATTCTGGCAAAAAACAAAATCTTATCTAACGAAACAAATGATCCTAGACTAGACAACGCGGATTGGCACAAAATTCTATCTTAAACACATTATTGTCAATGACCTGATCTTCTAACCCTGGTACCTATATATAGACAAGTTAAAGTAATTACTCACTTGAGTTTAAGTTATTACGTATGCAACAATTTTTATGCAATAGACAAGAATTTGAACGAAGTAAGAACCATCAAAAACAGCATACTTAGCTCTAAGAATTCAAACTTTTGACAGTTCTAACTTCAAGCAATTACTAAACTACAGAAAAAGTCGTTTCATAAGTTCTTGTTAACCCCGACTCAAAACCGACGGGGTGTTATAAGTTTGACGTGTAAGTCAGGAGTGTTCTTAGCTATGTTTGATAAAAATCTGTCCAAGATGGCCGCCGCCGCCTCAAAATGGCGGATTACATTTTTATTTAACAGCTCCCTCAATATGGGTATCAAATGAAAGGGCTTGACTAGTACAATACTATAAGGTTATAATAAATTTCAAATCCGAGATGGCTGCCAACACAAAAAGAAGAATTAAATTTTTATGTGTCGAGGGTTCTTTTTTAAATTTAATGTAAGTAACTTGTTTCAACTGAAGTAATCACTTTTACTTGGATATGCGACACAGGGTATCCTAGTGCGGGATCCAGTGTCACATCTTATTGTAACACTTTCTTTGGAACAATAAACATTTATTATTTATTATTATTAGTATTGTATGGGTTTATTTTATTTTGAAAGTACACTAAAAAGGTCGTAAAAGTATGTATTTACTATGAATTCACTAATAGGTTAAGAACATCCATCCTAAATCGCTGGGTCTAAAATGTGTAGTCAGCCATCTACATTCATACTCAATATTTCCCTCACTTCGATTCCCCAATTCCGCCGTGTTTCAGCCAATGCATTTAAAAAGATGCTTACCTATACCTAGGTCGTTCTGTAAATATTCACTTCACCACAGCGCCCACCGATATACCAATCTAGGTCATCCGATGGCTTGGCTTTAAAACCTTATGTACTTAAATATTTTTTTTCTGTTCAACGATTGACCACGAAGCAGAAACTCAATAAACTATTGCCATGGCTTTCAAATTGTAGAATGTGCACAATTTGCTGGAAACTAAGAGAACATGGAGTTTCTATTGAAAGTTCTATTAGAAACACAGCTTATAAGAGACTTAAAAAGGGAAGTAGAATCGTCATCTGCTTAGCCTTTTCCCCAAGTATTTTTTGGGGTTCGCCGGTCTAACCGAATGCAGCTGAATTACAAAGGGAAATAGCAAAGCCTGTCATTTCAAAAGTCATCTCCATTCTCCTACCCATCTTCTTCCATACTTATTTATTACTCATATCGTCCTACACACAGTCCATCCATCGTTTCTTTCTTTCATTCCCGTCATTTCAAACGTAAGACACCAAACCGATTATGTAAGTACCAGAAAGTCCTCATTTTAAAGCATCTGTCATCTTCAAACACCAGAGAGCCAGTAACCTCAAGCACAGTTCGAAATTTAAAACTAAAATTTGACATATTCAGCTCTGAATGCATTCCACTGTCACTTGAAGACAATGGCTACCGGTACCGAATGTAGGCGCCCGCGCAGTTAAGCGGGCATGCGGCCTTTGAGATAGTTATCAAGATTGAAGAGTTACTTGATGGTTAGCGAAATGTGGATTTATAATATGGAATGTTGCTGATGACATTTCAGGAAAATTGAGTTGTTTCTTTTTTGCTCAAAATTCCTCTACCTTCTCCTCTTTCTTTCTTCTTTTCTTTACCTCGCACGCAAGCAAATGGTTTTTCAACATTTTTAACAATTCGTGATTTTAGGTGCACTTTTCTGCCTTTTCGGGGGTTACGAGGAATGTGAATGTAATGTCGAAATGCAGTTTCCCGAGTAACTTGCTTGCAACACTTGCAGTCATCGAAGTCAATATTGTCATACCATGAATGTTTCATACAGACAATTTAGTGGTTTGTCTCTAAAAATATTATGTCGTTCATAAAATCAATGAACAATGCAATGTATTTTCTATTGATACTGTACGTCTTTCGGTTGTTATTACAATTAAGAGTGCCAAGTTATTGTACTCACAATTTGGGGGGTAAAATGATGTAAATCTAAACGCAGTGGATACTTAAAATGATTAAGTGTCATATGTTAAACAGATGCTTTGTCGCAGTTATCATGTAAAGTCGGGTACACAAGTACACAATGTTTGTCGCGATGTGAACGAACCGAGAGGCGTCGCAGTGAATAAATAATGCACCCATGTACACTTACACACAGTGGTTGGTACAGCTGATTGTGATCTCATGACAAATGAATTCGAATTCTCTTCCAATTTATTTGTATAGAATTGGAATAGAATTTCAATTCATTTATCGTGAGATCTTTGAAGTCGTCTGGAACTGGGAATAATTTTGGCTCCGATAAAAATGGCAACAGTGAAGGGCTGATCACATCGATAATTGATGATGCTTTAGTGATTTTTGTACTGCTGTAGGTACTTTTTGTAATGCCGCTATAAATGCATAGAATATACCAGGGATTCCCCAAGCGGTCGATATCGACATCTTGGGGTAGGTATCGGTATTCCAGAGGTCGATATAAACGAAAACTGATTTTGGGGGTCGACGAGGTCTAAAATCGACCCCTATTTATTAACACAAGTTCTTAATAAACTCAACAGTCAATAAGCGTGCACGAGTTGGGCCTCTTTTTTTTTAGGATGGGAAATCATCAAATCCTTCTCCCACTCTGGGCGGAGCGGGAGGGAGTGTCAGACTTTTACTGACTAAAAGCCATCCATCCAGGGCGAGGAAGGAATCCTCGCCCTTTATGTTCCGGGGCCGCAGTATCTCTTTCGAATAGGCCCGCAACCCCGGCAGGGCACGAGTTGGGCCTGAGGTATCAATTCATTTTGGAAAAGGGGTCTCTTGCCCAAAAATAATTTGGGAATCCCTGGACTGGACAAACCATCCTTGAGGCAAAGCAGCATCAAATCAAAGAAAACAACCCCACAGCCACTTTTTTTTTAAGACAGTACTTCAAAGGACAATTTATTTCTCTTAATATTATCGTACCCTATTCAACAAAACATAGGACCACACAGCATTAAAATAAACTAAACAGAACATCTTTAGAACTATAGCACGGTTGGTCGGTAACCACAAAAGTATGTTTCTTTTAAACTTAAAACACACTTGGAGTAAGGAGTTATCCTTTGTTCGTCTGGTATTGTATATCTTTTTACACTTTCGACTGAATTAATGAGTGCATACCATCCTTTATGTTGTATGAGAGTGCAGTAGAAATTTTTAGGTTACTTCTAACTTCATTTAAAATTCCTATAAGATTTTGGATAATTACCATACTTTCGTTGGTGTAGTGGTCGCAAAGGACGAACCAGTGGGGTCAGCGGGAACAAATTTCAAACTTCTCGTTGACCCCACGAGTAGGGTAGCCTAGTGAGGTCAACGAAACGACAGTTTTGATATTTCCTGTTGACCCCGCCAGTGGGACGAACCAGTGGGGTCAGCGGGAATACACCTTGTTATATTTTTTTTCAGGCGTGATTTTGTAATGTGATTAAATAAAAAAACACTGCAGATGCGACATCGATTTCTTGAGCCTCTTATAAATCCTGTTTGAATTTGGTGGTTATTAAATAAAGTTCCATTCTGTGAAGAAATGAATGACCGATTCCTGCCCCCGTATTCACAACGCTTCGATTCGCTTCCGATTCGGTAAGTCATATGTCTATCTCGGTCGTTTTCGTAATGCCAGAAGAAGACATAAAGAAGAAGAAGACACGAGTCGGAAACGAGTCGAACGTTTGTGAATACGGGGTCTGATCTGTTCTTTTTCTCTCTCAGCTTAGCAAAAAGAGTAAACCTCTAAGTAAATCAACATCCTAGTGTGGGTAGACAATATGCTACTTACCGGTTTTATATCAAACATTTGATCAGCCTACAATGCCAATGATGTCATAGTTATATAACTTAGTAAGCTAGACAGGTGTCTATGTTGACGCCAAACAAGACTATCTAGTAATGTGAGGATTTTAGAAAGACGATTATTTTATTATAACCAAATAATCTCCAAAAGCTTCTGGGAGAAGAGTAAGAATGAGATCTTATCAAATGAAATAATTTTTGACATTAATTATTTTCAAATAATATAAAAAATTAAAAAATATCAGACAAAAACACAGTTTAAATACCAGCACGCACTGGGCTCGCGTGGTGGATTATGGCCCACTCCACAGAGTCCACAGAGAGAGGAGGCCTGTGTCCCAGCGGATTAAAAAAAAATTTGCTACTTACCTAATTAAAATTTACTCTGTTTAATTTTGTAATAAAGTCTCTTCAATATCTCGAGGTACCCCTCCTGCATATACCTATAGGTAGCGAGAGCATCGGAACGGTACATTATGTCGTAACTCACTGGCTGTCAAAAGCTCCGCGACTGATTTAAGTCACGTTCGCAACGCGCGACAAAAAATACCTTCAAAATGGTCTCTGGGGTCAAGTGAGAGCGATGGACCGAGCGATTGTTGTGATGATTTAATTTTAGAACACCTTTAGAGTGTGTCTATGGTTTTCAAGACCATAGAGCTCTCTAGAATGGTAAGCTTTGAAACGTGGAGTAGAGAATGTCCGTCGTAAGCGGTGTTTTATAAAATTGGCCAATAGGAATGGCAGATGCGACCCGCCTTTGGTTGAAAATCTGGTAATGTCATTTTATATTTCGAAATAGTCTGGCCTCATGGGTCAGATTGAGACCTAGCTATGGTCGCGCCATCTACAATTATACCTTTTAACGGTCATAAGTACTAAACTGTCGAATTAAATAAACTGACGAGTGAGGGAAAGTGACCAGTCTTACGCGGACTCCTAGTATCGTACTCATTTTATTGGCTATAGGTATATGGCTATGAAAAATCTTACAATTTTCAGGAAATTCGAATGTAGGTCAGCTCCCGATTGAAGTTTGCACAAGTGAATCATAGGTTACAGCTGGGCTGGGTGATAGTGAAGAATGCAATTGTGTCCCCGCATCCCAGACAGAATTGAGGAGGAGAACACCGTGGGGTTTGTGTCATTATGAGCCTGACAGACCCTTTTCTTTACATCCATTAAGGATTTAACAGCGTAAAAAAAAGTTAATCATTGATTTTTGATGTCAAATGGTCTCTTTAGTAAGTTGGAATTCTACAGTTGTCTTTCCAATTCTTCCATTGCGACTCCACAAACACCTCGACAATCGATGTTATTTTGATCTCCATAAAATCAGTCATCATCTCTTCCAAACTTAATTAGCAACATCGCAGAACCACAAAACCCCAACAGTATTCTCCAATTCTATTCAACCACGCTGCAACCGAAACTGTCACAACTCCACAAACTCTCAAAGAATCCCATGTGGTGTTATTTTGATACAAATACTAATAAAACCGTCGCAGTGTGGCGTCGCTGTCGTGTCGCATATACCCGTCCAGATATACCGTGTATCTGTGTCATAGTTTATGGACACCATGGCGACGTGAATTCACGGGATAGTCCGTCGACTTAATTTTTGAAAGTGCATTTTATTTTTCAACGCATTTGCCTAGTGTTGCGCTTTTTGTACTCGTTACTTTCGTTTTTTGAAAAAGGTCATGTTTACCTAGAAACAATTCTGTTTCTTTCTTTATTACGTGTTGACTTTCACTTGCACTTTTTTCAGGAATGTATATAGCCAACACGCTACCTGCATAGCTCTGCATGACTTCGTTGAATTACTGATAATAATAAATGATTTCACTGCATTCCCCACTTATTTGTCTCTGAAAGCACTCGACAATGGCCAGCTTATCATAAATCAATGTATTGTCTTTTTCTTCATTTAATTTTTCATACTTATGGGTTTACTTTCGCTTCGATCTTCAGATCCGAGGATAAAATATAGCCTATGTTACTCAGGATGAATGTAGCTTTCCAATGGTGAAAGAATTTGAAATCGGCACAATCGGTTTTTGAGTTTATTCATTACAAACATACACACATACAAAAAGACAAATTTGTCCTTTTTATAATATTAGTGTAGGTGTAGAAGGAGATTGTTCTGACTGTTATATATATTTAATTTTATCCTGCCTGTCGGTACAAAGTTTTTACGTATCATTGTCTGAGAAAATCAGTCGTGAAGCTTCCCCAATGTGCAAATTAAATGGAACTAGGAACTATCCGACAACTGCAGCGCGTATGGTCGCCCATTCACCCCGCGGATGACCGGGCGGGCACCGATAACTGCTCAGAAATAGTATCGATTTCATCCCGCAGCTTCCGTGTTCTGTGTCACAGATAATATAATGCTGTGTGACATTTCTAGTGATTTGTGGTACTTCTTGCTGTTATGTACTGCCTCTGTCGGCTTGCCTTTAATGTGTGCAGTATTTTTTTTGTGACAAGCGCGCCACACTATTCCTAAACCACTGTAACTCCTGAAAGCCAGAATCAACAGTGGTGACCACCAAAAAAGCACCGAGGCAATGAACCTCGACGAAGTCCCAGAGGATGAATTTAACTGTCTTGGATCCCGCAACGAAATTAATCATAAAGTATAGCGGAGACCTGGTGAAGGTTGCGGGAATCCGTTGGATGCGAGTCGCACGGGACCGGTCAATGCGGCGACACTTGGGGGGGAGGCCTATGTCCAGCAGTGGACGTCTTTTGGCTGAAATGATGATGATGTATAATGCGGAAGAGTAGGAAAAAACTGTAATTTCCACTTTCCTCCATATCAGCCGGAGACTAGGTGCTACTTATAGTATGTCTATTCAAAAGGCAAGTGGAAATCATTACTAAGTTAATGTTTCTTATGTGTACAACGACTTTCCTCAGAAAATAAGCTTCTCGGTAGCCCTATCAATCATGTCAATGCTGATAAAATGTTAGATTGTCAAATTACGAAAGTTTCACGGCACAAGCGAATGTAAATTTCATCATCTAAGCATATTAAACCACATGCTGTCACTATACAATTACATAAATAATAAGATATTGATTTAGAAAACTGTTTAAAATATGTATATCCTAATCTATATAAATTGAAATGATTTAATTATATATTCTAATAATTGTCTTCTCTCTTTTCAGGTAATAACGGCGAAATTAGGAGCGATTGATTGTAAGGTATAATTTAATTGTGTAGAAGAAATTCGGTCTATATTAAACTTTTCCAATTTAGGCTGATGAAGAGATTTTAAGATCGATTTATTTGCTCTTAATAATGAAGTGCTTAGTTAACACTTCGGGGCTCGATTCAATGTATTTAACACCTTCGTCATTTTAATTAACCTTCTGAATAAATACAGTATGTAAGTTTTACGTTACACAAACTATACTGTATAAAAAACTGAAAAGGTAGTCTTTACTGCCATGTATTTAGAGTTGAGGTAGTTTTAGCTTAAATATCAGATTTTTGGCTTCAGTATCTAGCATCCAAACTATTGGTCAATGTCATCATCTCCCTAGTATTTTACCAATAATGTCTTGGATCTTCTAGCTGTCTAACCTTGTGGATCTAGGCACCAGTATTTTACTTCCACAACCCTGGTATATTGGGTCCACAATACCGGTAACATTGGGTGTCAGAATGTCGGTCATCTATAAGTACTATCTATACTAATATTATAAAGCAGAAGAGTTTGTTTGTTTGTTTGGTTGAACGCGCTCATCTCAGGAACCACTGCCTAAAATTGAAAAAGTTGTGTTGGATAGTCCATTTATCGAGGAAGGCTATAGGTTATATAACATCACGCTATGACCAATAGGAGCGGAGCATAAATGAAATATGTTGCAAAAACGGGGGAAATTTTATTCCCTTTGTGAGCTTTTTCTCTCTTATGTGACGCAGACGAAGTTGCGTGCGTTAGCTAGTAAGTTTACAAACGTATTTACTTAATTACTTAAGTACTACAAAAAAATTATAAATAGTAAGTGCCAGTTAACATCGCAATAAAGGTCATTGCCCTTTCCCTAGCCATCTCCTCGAACGTACAAACCAAAACAAATTAACTATGTGTCGTTTTTATTGGAAAAAAAATGTTAAAGATCACGATACATGACGATTCAGGGCTTGAACAGGCTTATTTTGGTACGATTTAGTTACGATTTTCAATAAATGTAGGAGGGTCAATGACCGCTATTGCGAACTTAACTGTCACTTAATATACAGAAAAATAGGCCGCCATTTTGGAATTTGTGTATCCCGCGCCCCTGATCATTAATTGCTCGCCTTTGTATTGCAAATTGGATTTTACAACCAAATCATTTTTTGACAGGGCAATTTCCTTCTCCCGACAATATAAAGTCTAAAACGTTGAAGTGCTACTGTCAACGTCATATCCATAAAAAACAGTTTTCTTTAGACTCCTTATTTTGCAGTAGTAAAACATGTAAGGAAATCGCGATCTCTTACAACAACAAAAAAACAACGAGTTGCACTCCGAAGTTTGATATTTTGGAATGGTTCGGGAATTATTCGAGCTGGCCTGTGTTCCTGCAGTGGGAACATTACAGACTGACTAGCTGTTGACTTCGGTCACGTGGAAAAATTCAAAATTACCTTTAAATAACTATTCCAGAAAACAATCCGTCCAGATCCGTTCAGCCGATCTGGCGTGATTGAGAAACAAACATCCAAACTTTAATCCTACTTCCTACTAATATTATAAATGCGAAAGTTTGTGAGTATGGATGTATGGTTGTTTGTTACTCTTTCACGCAAAAACTACTGAACGGATTTGGACGAAATTTAGCACAAAGACAATTTATAACCTGGATCCCATGGGACGATTATCAAACTTCACGCGGGCGAAGCCGCTGGCAGAAGCTATAGTATAATATAATTGTAGTAAGATTATGTACAGGGTGTAAATAACCTATTCACGAAGCCATAAACCAAACATTATGAACTTCAAACTAAGTAACTTTACGCAAAAATTGTTGCTGGGGCACGGCTTATTTTTTGGAAAGAAAAATCATGTTTTGTGGTAGAATTCAATGTAACGCACTTAAAACATTGTGCTGATGGATGGATTGAATAGTACGGAGGTCGTGGTCTCGTGGAGGTGTTTAAAGTAAAAATCTCACAATAAAAACTTATTTTTAACAAAAAAATATTTTCAAAAACTTGGAACTTGACTGGACTTGACCCCCAATATCTCCGTAACTAGACGGTTCCCAGGTATGGTGTAGAACAAAAAATGATCGCAAAGACGGGGAGAACAAGTACCTTTCGGCTTCGTTCAGAGGTTTTTCACACCCTTAATACACCCTGAACAATTAGCCCAGCTAGCTCCCCTGACTAGCCAATAGTTCTCGCTTGTATGACAGCTGCCAATTTCAATTTATCAATACCACTTAGTGATTTTCTACTGCAAATAATTATCGACTATTGAGTCTCATAACGCACTATCACCCCGTATCCCTACCAATATTATAAATGTGAATGTAAGTTGGTTTGTAACGCTTTCACGCGAAAACTACTCAACCGATCATCATGAAACTTTAATTTAATTTTAATATGTGTATTCTTGGAGGTATTAGAAGTAACATGGGATACTTTTTATTAAAAAAAAAACTAACCCTCACTCGCAGACGAAGTTGCGCGAGTCAGCTAGTATATAACTACAGGGTGAATTTTAATAAATGCGACAAAATGAAATTTGAGCTTCAGTTACAGTAACATAGTAATTATAAACAGTTTTTTCTACAATCTAAATCGTTAAATAAAATAACGCGATTATCGTTTTCAAAAGGTCCATTGATGTTATATTATCTTTATTTAAGTACGAATTATCGGTATTCCAGTAATATGCAAAATAAATAAGAAAAAGTAAGGCAAATTTAGGTAAATGACCGCTATATTGAGCACTGCGATGAGTCGAACGAGATTTTTTGATACTTTTATTATCTTTAAGGTTTTCGTAACACTGATCAATTATTTTTTAATTTTACATTTGATATTTTATACATTTTCTTGACAACACGTATTATTGTATATTTAAATTTGTCGCATCTATTCAATTTCACCCTGTATAAATTAAACCCCCGCATACACATAAAGGGATGTAATGTAAGTTTTGAACACCATTATCGGCCTGTCAGGCAACGTGAGCGACAAGCGACCGATAACTTCGATAAGCCCCTATGTGTTACTCATGTAATTAACGAGTTCAGCCCCCGAAGCTTAACGATTTAATTATGAAAACTCCCTGTTCAAAATGTCAGTTTAAACCAAGGAAACGTGCACAATTGCATTGTTTTAATAGAAGATTGTTTATCCACAAAGCAAACTACTATTTTTGTAATAAAAACGTATTTAAAAATCTTTTGCTAGGGACGAGAGACCGTTTTGAAAAAAGAAACACATTTCATCGTCATCTTATAAGCCGAAAGACGTCCACTGCAGGACATAAGCCTCCCCCAAGTGTCGCCACATTGTCTGGTACCGTGCGACTCGCATCCAGTGGATTCCTGCAACCTTCACCAGATCATCGGTCGACCTAGTGGGAGGTGTTCCAACGCAACGTGTTCTGGTTAGCGGTCGCCGCTCCAGAACTTTTCGGCCTTATTGGCTATCTTCGGGCTACGTCGGTAACCTTGATTTTCATGTGGATGTCTTCATTTCTGATTCGATGACTCAAGGAAACTTCGACCATAGCCCTCTCCATTGCCCTTTGGGTGACTTAAAACGTTCTGATAAGGCCCATAAAAGAAACACGCCCGAATCAAAACATAGGGTCAAATAAAATTAGCTAACAAACTTAACAGAATAACTTAACAAGATACAACATATAGTCAAAGAGATAGTATGTTTAAAGTTTGTTTGAATGCCATTATCGGTTTGTCAGCCACCGAAGCGACAAGCGAGCGCTAACTTCGATAAGCCCCTGTGTTCTACCTACTCATGTAATTGATGACTTTGAACCCCGGGCTTTACCAATTTAATTATGAAAGCTAGGGTGCCTGTTAATATGTCAATTTGAACCACATATTCAAACTTGAAAGCATTTATATCAGTTAACATTGTACGAATGGTCGAGGGTGCCGAAAAGTTCTGGAGGGCAATCGCTAACCAGAAGACGTTGCCCTGATGACCTGGTGAAGAAAATGATGATGATGATGATGAACATTAATAGGCATTTTTAAATAGTCGAGGAGTCGGTCATTTAGACAGGAAGCTATTCGAAACCGAGGATGATTGGCCAAGAAACGCAATAATATAATAATAATAATAATATAATAATTTATTTTCAGAAAAGACACATTGAAGTTTTACAAAAAACTATTTTCAAATAACAGTGAACATTTCAGATAAGTGAATCGTTGGTGCCTGTACTAATGATTAAAATCATTGTATCGCAGACACCAGCGCCTTCCAGAATAGGTTATGTACATAAAAAGAAGAGCAATAGACACTTTTTTGTGTTATACCCTCCTATTTTCAAGAAACTCTATAGACAATCAATGCGGTTTTCTCATACCTGTCAACACACTGATTGTAATGCTTGTAATAACTCTGAATAAGGGGCAAATGGTAACAATTGGCATCGTAATCTCTTATGAGACGTGTTTCTGCTTCCGAAAGAAGTTAAATTGGAGTGGCCTTATGGTTGAAGATATTTTTTGCTATGGTAATTTGTGTGACATTTATTGACAGATGGTGCGTGGCCACAATTGGAACTAACGGGGCCATCTTTTATTTCCAAAACATTTCATGAAGTATCTCTTAATTTAACGTCATTCGAGTGCCAAAGGAATCCAAAATAATTCCATAGACTTTAAAAGAACTTAAACAGAAAAATGTTTATCCCTAATACCAAACCCAGCCAGCTAGCGAGCGAGCGACACTTTTTTCATATTTCGTTTCCGCTCTTTCGGTACTTCGGTAGTTCGCAGTGTGATGGTTCAGGTACGATCGAACAAGTTACCACGCGACAATGTACAAACAACAACAACAACAACAACAACAAAACAAACAACAACAAACAACAACAATAACAACAATGACAACGACAAACAACAATGTAACAACAAACAAACAATAATGACAACAACAATGTTATTTGTGTGTTAAACATTAAACCAAATGTAGTACCTATAACAACTATCTAGTGACCACGACACAAGCTTTGCTTAGTGTGGCACTAGGTGGCGCTGTGTGTTAATGTCCAGTGATATTTATTTATTTATTTATTTAAACAGCTTGTTCGACCGTACTTTTGAAAAGACGTGAAACGATGTCTCGCTTGGCTCTCTAGTTCGCTTGCTAGCTGGCGTTGTTGCCTGCACTTGTGCACCTTACACTTGCCAAGATAGAGATAAGTAGTTGAGACTATAGAAGAAATCAAGGACTATAAACAACATTATTCCCACAATATTAATTAATTATCTTTCTTCCAAGAAATGATAATAATTAAGAGCAATAAATTCGCTGAGATTTATATGCAACAGACTCTCCCATTGAAACATAATTATCAGTGTTCATGAGATGTTATTAATAATTTAATTTAATGATGCCTTTAATAAACTGATTTGCAGCGTGTGGGGTGAGCTAAAAATAGGGACGTCACAGTAATAGTTACTGTATCAAACAACTCTGTGGGTTTGAATGTAATTATTAAATAATTCTAAAATGCTAGGCCACGTCATATCTTCGGGACTTTTCGACCTCTTGGCGACACAATATATGAGCTAGCAGAGAAGAGAAGAGATTGGTTTATGGTCCATAATTATGAACAAATCCAGAAATAGAACCCTGAAGAATTCGTGACTAAATAGGTAATAACAGCCGGGCAGTCGCTCGGATCGATCTTCTGGAAGCCGATGACCGATTGTTTTACATTTTTTGTTGGTATAGCAAGCAACGACCTATTGTCGGGCCTACGCTGTCCCTCCATACTTTAGTACTAATGCTGTAATGAAACAATAATATTGTAATACCAAATGATTTGAAAAGAGTAACCATGGAGTTTCTTGCCGGTTCTTCTCCATGGTATCGACCAACGCGAACCGTGCACCTTTTTCGACGTTTTATAAGTGCCCATCCAGGCCTATGTGAAATAAAATATTTTGATTTTGATTTTGATCCCCAACCTATTTGAGAAAAGACTAGGCAGTTCATGAACCAACCACGACGTGGACTGAATTAGACCATTCGATGTCAGTTATAGACCTGTGACAGCTAGTCGTTATGAGTAGTTGAAAACCCGAAAACTGAAATCCAGTCTTACCAAGGAGTATAATTTTACCCAGTAGCTGCATCCGGTGAGACTGGAGGCCAACCCCAACATAGTTGGGAGGCTTATGCAGATGATGAGGTTTACAAAAGTTGAAATATTCACGAAATTGTCCCATTAGTCCTTTTTTGACACTTCAAAATTGTATTGACTGTGACCAAACAATTCCAAAAAAATGGCACATAATTGAAACTACAAATAGATTTATCTATACTAATATTATAAAGCAGAAGAGTTTGTTTGATTGTTTGGTTGAACGCGCTAATCTCAGGAACTACGGGCTCGAATTGAAAAATTCTTTTTGTGTTGGATGGTCCATTTATCGAGGAAGGCTTTAGCCTATATAACATCACGCTACAATCATTAGGAGTGGAGCAGGAATGAAAAATGTTGCAAAAACGGGGACGTTTTTTTCCTTTCGTCTTTCTCTCTTATGTGAGGCAGACAAAGTTGCGTGGGTCATGAACTCATGATATAATAAACGGTCCTATTGAATCCAGATTATTCGTTCATAACTAATGCAACACTGTGATAACTACAACAAATGTTTATTTATATTACTATTCCACACACAGACACAAATTCTGACGAACGAAACGTGAGAAATGTACATAATGGGAGCGATAGTGCTTGTAAATATTTTGATCTTCATCTGAATACAATATTATACACAGAATGCATATAGACTATTGTTGCCACATACACGTCGCCTTGGCTGACCTGACAGTCTTCAAATAGACTCCGGACCCAAGTATGTGTACGGTCGAGCAAGCTATTTGATTTACAGTTTAACCCACAAATTTCATAGTAAAATGTACTTATATCAAATAGCTTGTTCCACCGTACTTGAATAGACTAATAAAAAAATGCAGCGCAGTCTTTGAGGTCCCGATAAAAGTGAAAACAAAGTAATCTATTGTTTTTATTATTATTTATTATTCTATTATTATTATCTGAAGCCCTACTCTCTAACGCTTCGTCCGTATATTCGGATCTATCCGTCTCTCTCGCGCACGTCTGCAGATGGGTGCGAGTGAGAGAGACGGATGGATCGTTAGTGAGTAGTGCCTCTGCTACGGGTTGTGCCCCGCGCGCGTAATTGGTGCTACGCCGTAGCGGATCGGCTACGAGTGCTACGAAGCGTTAGGTGGTCGGTCACGCGAGTTCCATAATTTTTTTTCACCCAAAAAGAGCTCAACACGCCTTCAGAAGTTTTCACTTTATTTTTTTTTAGGTAAATTTATGCAATAGTTTCAATACACGACTTAACAGTAAAACTACTGTCAATCAGTACAGAATCACAGTTTCAGAGTGGTGTAAATAATCTCTGTACATACTGTGCTCTCACCAAAACGAATGAAATAAAAGGGTGTACTGAAGTGTGCAAAAGCACTCTTTACATTTTTTTACTGGTCTTTTGTGGCGCATTTCAGTCCACTCATGTGTAGGACATGGGTTTTGATATGACGAGACCCTTTATAGGGTACCGTACTCGAAGCAGCGGTGCCCAGGAGCAGCGGTGGCCCAGTGGTGGCGGCCCCGACTTACGAACAGTAAGTCGTGGGTTCGAACCCAGGTAGGCGCATTACTTTGTGTAAGTTATTTTCATCACCGCTGCTCTCAAAACGGTGAAGGAAAACATCGTGAGGAAACCGGCTTGTCCTAGAACCAAAAATTCGAAGACATGTGACATCTACCAATCCGCACTGGGCCCGCGCGGTAGATTATAGCCCATTCCCTCTCATTGAGAGGAGGCCGTGTCCCAGCAGTAGGAACATTAAAGGCTGATGATGATGATGATGATGATGACTCGAAGGGTAACTAACGGTACCCTAGATTACTAGCCCTCTAATGTCCGTTCATCTGTCTGTCTGTCAGCGGGGTGGATCTCATGATCTTTAATAGGTAAATAGTTGTTTTCACAGAATGTGTATTTCTCTTGGGTCCGTGGTTTAAGCCCCCAGTGGTCGAGGCACCTGGTCTGTGGCCGACGCCCCCAATTAGTTTAATTTAATTTTCTTTTGTTTTTGTACTTTTTCAATTAGTATACAGATGAGAAAACTGTTTCACCATAATTATAATCTCCTTTATTCATTTCAACATCTTATACATTTAAAAAAAGATAACAATAAATAAGTAATATAAATATAGGGGGCTCCCTTACTACGATGGTACCTTCAAACTTGATGTGCGAGTCCGATTTGCACTTGACCAGTACGATTCATTACAAGCCATGAAAGCCAAATCCACCAAGTGACAGCGAATCGATATAAAGGGTGTAAAAACCTCTTACCAAGGCGAAAGGCGCTTGTTCTCCCCGTCATTGCGACCATTTTTTTGTTCTACATTTACACCATACCTGGGAACCTTCTAGTTACGGAGATATTGGGGGTCAAAGTTCCAACTTTTTGACAAGTTTTTTTTTTTAATGCAAGTTTTTATTGTAAAATGTTTACTTTAAACACCTCTACGATCCCCGTACTATTCAATCCATCCATTAGCACAATGTTTTGAGTGTGTTACATTGCGTTCTACCACAAAACATGATTTTTCACCCCAAAAAAAAAGTGGTTTCCCAGCAATAATTTTTGCCTAAATTTACTTAGTTTGATGTACAGAATGCTTGGTTGACTGCTTCGTAATGAGCTGGTTTTCACCCTGTATTATGTCACATGTTTTATTTATTTTTCTCCGGACTAACTCTTCGGGGCCACCTCTACTCTCAAGCAATAGTACGGTCGAACAAGCTATTTGGTTTACAGTTTAACCCAAAAAATACATTGTAAAATATAAACCAAAGAGCTTGTTCGACCGTACATTGTTACCCTAGGGGTGAAAGTAACTTATTTGGCCCCGAGACGGGGTTTTGCGCCCAAGCGTAGGCCGGGCGCTAATAGCTCGAGGAACTAAATAAGTCTTTAACCCGAGGTAAACACTGTGCTTTTAATTACGAATACAAGGAAAATAAAAATGAAAATACGAAACCACTCGAATAAAAATAAGATCGGATTGCCGCTTTCCCGTCTATTTTGTTTTGTTTTCTGTGGGCGGCTATTCAGCCTTTATTTTTCACTTTTGTCACTGAAAAAATAGTAAATATTTTTCCCAAATCGAACAAATTTATTTAAAAAGAATATAATTATTTAATTAATACAGAATTGTTATTTCAATTTTACATAGCGCTGTAACTATTTTTTTTTAATAATTTGACAGCTGTCAGTAGAAAGTGATTCTCCCTAGGGCCGAAAAGTATTACTTTCAACCCGCTCCTCAGGCAACTTCAGACCTACTTTCAGAGTATGAGTAATGAAAAGATACATTAATTATTATAGACCAAAGTTTCAAGGTCGTATACCGAGAATGAATGATAGTTAACTTTAACTACCACCTTCTAACCGATTTATTGATTTTAACTACATTATTTCATGGTTTAGTTATGGCTTGTTATATTTAACGGGACTCTACGGTTTAATTATGAACGGTGTGATGAAATTTAATGTTATATCCGTGAAGAAGGTGCTTCAAACTATTACTTTGATGGTCCGTAGAATTCGATAATGAACTTGAGTCTCGCTAAAAAACGAATACTATACGTGGCCTGGATATTTATTTTGAGCTGTGGAGTTGTTTAAGCTTAAAACCAATGAACCAGGGTGCGGGCTTTTGAAATAATTGTGTACTAACACAAATTTTGCAACAATATCCTAATCACAGTTTAAATAAATAAATAAATATCGCTGGACATTACACACACAGCGCCATCTAGTGCCAGCAAGCAAGGCTTGTGTCCCACGACACTAGCTACTACACACTAGCTCGCTTGTCGTTTCGGTGGTGGTGACCACTCACCAGACAGTTGAATACTACATATCCACCGTAGATGCGGGCCTGTGGACGGCTGGCTATGGGCAATAGCTGGCCGTCCGGCCGTCTAACGACGACGACAGGCCGTGTCGACGGCGCGTTCGTGTTCCACGCGCGCCTCAAAGAGTGTCAGCAAAAAGAGAGGGGCCCGCAAGGGCCGAAGCCTGCCGGGGTTGCGGGCCTGTTCGAAAGAGATACCGCGGCCCCGGAACGTAAAAGGCGAGGAAGGAACATGGATGGTTTTTAGTCAGTATGAGTCTGACACTCCCTCCCGCTCCGCCCAGAGTGGGGGGGGTCATTTGATGATTTCCCATCCTTAAAAAAAAAAAAAAAAAAAAAAAAAAAATACTACATATAAATACTTTTTGTTTGTAAATACATACTCGTACTTATTATACATATAATAAACATCCATGACTCGGAAACAAATGTCCATGCTGATCACACAAACATTTGCTCCTACCGGGATTCGAACCCGGGACCCTAAGAACGTAAGGCAGCTTTACTGCCGCTGCGCCATTCGGGTCGTCCAATAAATACATCGTAGTTAGACTTTTTACATTCCGCACCCGAAGGGTAATCAAAGGGGGCCTATTACTAAGCCTCTGTTCGTCCGTCTGTCTGGCTGTATCTCATGATCTGTAATAGGTAGACAGTTGAAATTTCCACAAAATGTGAATTTCTGTTGCCACTATAACAACAAATAAACTAAAATAAAAAATGTACTCTTTGGTCACATCAAGTACTATTTTAATATCTTATGTTTATTTTTGATAAATCACAACAGACCCCGTATTCACAAACGTTCGACTCGTTTCCGATTCGACAACTCGTATATCTGTCTTCTTCTGGCATTACGAAAACGACCGAGATAGACATACGACTTTCCGGCTCGGAAGCGAATCGAAACGTTGTGAATACGGGGGCAGATTCCAGTAATATTTGAAAATCATGACATTCGGCCATCCGACACAGTGTAGCCTCCTGGCACACACAATAATCATAAAAATTTAATTATTGAACAAATCATGACATTCGGATGGGGGCTCCCCTACTGCTACTATGATACGGAACGCTACATGCGCGAGCTGACGCGCACTTGGCCGATTTTATGTCCTAGCGGGAATACAGGGTCAATCATATTACTCGCCTGTTCTATACTACCCTTGTGACCATTCCATTGACCTGCCTTATCTCCTTTTAATTCGAAACAAAACTAAGTGACACGGGTTCCATTAAAATTGATTAAAACCTGTCCATCAGCTAAGATCATCGCGGTATTGACCTTGCCACTAATTCCACCACCATGAAACTGTAGTAAATGGTGAACAAATTGACCATGACATTACGTAGTAGGTACTCGATTAATGTGCGTGTTGCAAGTTTTAAGAACTTTGCTGTAGATGTGAATTACCTTTTGACATTTGTGTTTTAGGACCTTTCCAATGACAAACGCATACTTACGTTGGGGGCAGGCGAAATGCGATAAAAAGACGTGTGACACTCGGGGACTGCCGCGGTAAAGCTATTGCATAGCATTTTTATCAACTTATGCAATTATAATTATTTATTTATTTTATTTTTCCGCTTGTTGTCGGCTCGAGGACCAAACGCAGACTGAATGTTCAGGCTCGGCTTCCCATCACGATGAAATTATGAATTTACAACACACATACACAGACACGTCAAACTTATAAGCGCGTGGTCGGCGCGCAAGCACGCGGTCCGCTCGCTTGCGGCTCTCGGACGCCGCAAAAACGACGGGGTGTTATAAGTTTGACGAAAACTAGCTTGTCATTGTCATTATCTGACATGGGGTGTTAGGTTATTTTCGCTACGGAATTTCTGGATTCGGTCTCCACGCTCGTTTGGCTTGGTATGGACATGTAATGAGGAGGGATGAAACGCATGTGACTAAAAGAGTGATGGACATAATTATTGATGGATGGAGAGGGAGAGGAAGGCCAAAGAAAAGATGGATGGATTGTGTAAAGACTGATATGAAATAAAAAGGAGTAAATGATGCCGTGACGTCTAACAAGGGAGAATGGAAGAAGAAAACGTGTTGCGCCGACCCCAAATAAAATGGGACAAGGGCAGGAAGATGATGGTCTCCACGCTCAAGAACCGCGATAGAAGCTATGCAATAGCTTAAAAATTAAAGTAATAACATCATACATCACGCGGGTAATCCCCGAGGGATTAGGCAAACGTGTTAGTAATAGGACACCCTTATATCGCCAGTTATGTTTTAAATCCCATGTAATAGGGGGCAGGCATTTTGCCATCAATCGGGCACAAACCCAGACTCCATGGCTGGTTCTGAGAAATTCCTGATGGAAAAACTCAATAACAATAGGCATGTCGACATTATCAAAAAATTACAAATATATCTAGTGTCAGTTAGATAGTTACTGAAAAATAATGGACACGTATTTTTTGTTTTTGTAAATCAATGAATATCGACAAAGATAAAACGCATCAAAACTCGGGAGTGGGGGCTCGTGACGTCAGAACTAGGTAAAACTTATACTACGGCGTGATGTATTGGGAATATTAAAAGCGTCGTATCGTCGTCAATTTTGATTTACGTGACAAAAGAAAAAATACGCGTCAAATATTTTTTAATGATCTACCTGACGGACTAATTAGTTTTGTCGTCTACCCTATTTGCCCGACCCGGGAATCAAACCCAGGACCTAGTGCATATCAGTCGCAATAGCGTTTTCTAGACCAACCATTATAAAGTAATAGACTTTTCAAATCGCAGATTTGTAGTTTTTAATCTCAAATTGAGTACTTCTTGAGACAACGGTAAATTCGGGCCACTGATTTGCTAGATAAGGCTAGACGACATTGCTGCTTACCAAAATGGTGAAGATACCGACAATGGTGGGACGAGCTTACCTCCTAACGAAAGTCCCGCACAACAAAATGAGAATCATTTGGAGAAAGGAGAGGAAAGATTTTCTACTGCACTGATGCTGTAGTCAGACCACCTACATCGTCATTATTGAACCTACAGGAGCGATTGGTCCAATTCGGGATTGGTTCAATTCACCTTTTCGCGATTGGCCCAATTCGCAGTTGGTCCAATTCGTTGGATAATAGATGAAAAACTTGAGAAAGGTTAAGTAAGTTAGTTGCTTAAAGTAACATATAACATTAATAAACTCTGTACCTTATTAGGAGAAGACTATAAATAATTCTAACAATAAAAGTACTAAAACAAATATTGGAGCAATTAAGGCCACTTCGAAAGCAACTCATTCAATACAAAAGTGTTAGGTAAATAACACGAAAATTGGAACACAGGTACTGAGGTATCTGTTGTTAGCGTTCAACTCGAACATAAGATGTAGGTGACAGATAACAGCAAGTGCTAGGATTGTGCTGATTACAGATACCTGGCCCCTTTTTTTTTTTTTTTTTTTTTTGCCCCTTATTCACAACCATTCGACTCGCTTCCGATTCGGAAAGTCGTATGTCTATCTCGGTCGTTTTCTTAATTCCAGAAGAAGACAAAGATACGAGTTGTCGAAGCGGAAACGAGTCGAACGTTTATGAATACGGGGTCTGTACAGTTGTACACTATCAAATAATTTGTTTGTTTGCGTGGCAGGTGAACAAATTTGTAAAACGCTTAGGTCGTTGTCTTTGGAGAAGAAAATAGCGTTTGTGGATTCGAAGATGCTGTGGATTTGCATGCTGCATTTTTCTTTAATGTCTATGTGGATGACTTGCTAATAAGTTTTTTTTTCAATGGAAATTTGAATACTCGACAAGAATTTGTGTGTGAAATCATCAAAACAGCAACGAAGAAGGCTAAAATTAAAAAATCACTGACTTCCGCAAGTAAAGTTATTCTCCACTAAGTATTTAGTGTTAAAAAATTTGGTGTTTTTTTTCTTTGCAAAAAAGCTTTTTAAAGTCATCGTCTTGATCCTTAGATTCTGCGATAAACCGTGCCTCGTGCAGCTGACCAACGCAACTTTGTCTGCGTCACATAAGAGAGAGAAGCTCACAAAGGGAATCAAATTGCCCCCGTTTTTGCAACATTATTCATTTATGATCCGCTCCTTTTGGTCATAGCGTGATGTTATATAGCCTATAGCCTTCCTCCATAAATGGACTATCCAACGCAAAAATATTTTTTTCAATTCTAGCCGGTAGTTCCTGAGATTAGCGCGTTCAACCAAACAAACAAACTATAGATTAACTCTATGGTAAGGAACTGATATGGTATCGGTTGTAAAGAATAGCACCATCCCATATCTTCCTGTGGGTGTCGTAAGAGAATGCTCTGTGCTTTAACAACCGTACTGTGATCGCCAACCCGCCTGCCAAGCGTGGCGATTATGGCAAAACCCTCCCTTTGGAGGAAACTCATGTCCAGTAGTGGACGTATTTTGGCTGAAATGATAATGATGATGATGTACTCTTTTCTCCAGCTAGGTCCATACGCCAACACATCAAGCCACTGCAATCAGTCAAATGTCTTTAAGGTATAATCCGCGAAATTCAAATTTTATTTCGGGTTCAGCAATTTGCAGGCAGGTGCTGGGTTGTATGTTGATTCAAATATGATTCGCGGCTGTAAAAACGTACGGATTTACAGAATTATAATCATCAAACGAAATCTGATGATTTTTTCATTAAATAGTCATTTAATCGACAAAATATTGCAAAAAGCGTAAGAAACACGCTTTGGACACTTTTAACGTGCACATCTTGCTACATTGTTCACACATAATATACCATCTCAACATGAATGATGTAACCAAGATTTTGTAACAATATTTTGATTTAAAAGAGTGTCCATGGAGTTTCTTGGCCGTTCTTCTCCATAGAGATCTACGCTAGGGGAATGGGCAACTACAGTACTTTCACAGTTTTTATGTCTTGTGACTGGGACTGTAGCTACTTTAAATGTTCATATTTGTTTCGACAATTCAAAAGTGCCTGTAACTGGTATACTTGAAATAAATGCTTTGATTTTGATTTTGAAAATTTGAATTTTCAATTTTATCGCCAAAGCAGCGGGGGTAGCTTGATGTCCTGGCGTCTGTAAATATTCAATACATGACTATGTTACTAAACAAACAATACACCAATGTATGAGTACCAACTAAGTAAATCATTAACATAAAGCTATGAATTTTGATCCCCGTTCGTCATTTCGTTGCACGAGCCACATACATATAGGCTGTATCTACATAGTTGAATCTCATGCTCGGATGCGCGTGCGCAGTATTTCGCAATGTACAGTTAGCTCTGTGGCTATGTGTGTCTATGTGATATAATTTGTGCTAGATGTGTTACGTGGAGTAATGAATCAGGCTTTATGGCACCCCAATTGCGTAACGTATTCTGTCACAAATTAAAGGATTTTCAAGAAAGTTCTTTGCTTCATACGTAACTTAAATATGAATAAATTACAGTCGTAAGTAGAACGTCAGAAACGTAATTAAGGGTACTGACGTGACGACGACTAGGCTAAGGAAATTAATGAATAATTTGATTTAATAACTAAATAATGTCTGAACCATTTTTAAAGGGTTCATTTCTGCACATTGCTTATCAATAGCGAAACAAAAGTAAATATGAACGTTTGCTATTGCCAAAGCTAACGCCATCAAAGCAGGAGAGCAAATGACGAACGAAGGTCCACTTTAAGACAATCATTGAGAGAACTATAAATAGAATAATTTAATACGGGTCCCACTCGCCGGCGCGGTGTCACCTACTTAGTTTATAAATAGTTCCCCACATACAATTGAGATTTAAACGCACAGGAAATAAACACAATGCCCCTATTAACTAATGCAGAGATATCATCGATGCAGACGTCAAAATCCCACGCTGTGTAAGCCTACCATCTTGTTGATATAAAATAAGCGTTAATTTTACTTTAAATAAATAATAATCATAGGAAAGATGACGACAAATTGGAAACACAAATCATCTGCCACATTCTATCTAGGGCAGAAGTCCTTTTAATTATTCGATTTTATTAACTTACTGTTTAGTAAATAAAGACCAAATTGTAAATTTATAATAGTCGCAGCTACTACCTAATGAAATATAGGATCCTTGAAAAAGGTTTAAAAAGTTTGCGGTGGTTGCATATTTTACATGGCTCGTTCAAAATTCATGATATCACGAGGCGCGGAATGGCGACAGTTTCGCTGAAATCAATACGACTTGAAACGGCAACAGAGTTATCATTAAAGCCAGAAATAGGACACCTTTTACTAATGAATTAAGGCAAAAAAACTTGGAATTTCAACTGGATCATTTCAGTAATTTAGTGAAATTGAAACTGTATAAAACAAGTAGGTAGCAAAAACGACGATCATTTCGGTAAAGATACTGTCTTTTTAGGGTTCCGTTGCCAAATGGCAAAAAACAGAACCCTTATAGATTCGTCATGTCTGTCTGTCTGTCCGTCCGTGTGTCACAGCTACTTTTTTCCGAAACTATGAGAGCTAGGCTGTTGAAACTTGGTAAGAGATGTATTCTGTGAACCGCATTAAGATTTTCACATAAGAATAGAAAAAAAAAACAATAAAATTTGGGGGTCCCCATACTTAGAACTGAATCTCATTTTTTTTTTCATCTAACCCATACGTGTGGGGTTTCTATAGAAAGGTCTTCAAAAATGATATGGAGGTTTCTTATGTCATTTTTGTCTAAACTGAATAGTTTGAGCAAGAGACCCTTCCAAAGTGGAAAAATGTGTCCCCCCCCCCCCTGTAACTTCTAAAATACGAGAATGATAAAATCAAAAAAAATATATGATGTATAACTATATAAACTCCCACCGAAAATTAGTTTGAAGGAGATCTAGTGAGTAGTTTTTTTTAATACGTCATCTTTTACATTATGTTACTCGCTGCTGCGGAACCCTTCATGTGCGAGTCGGACTCGCACTTGGCCGCTTTTTTATTTTATTTTCTCTTTGTTGTGTTCACTTTTTTTTTTTTTTTTTTTTTTAGGATGGGAAATCATCAAATGACTTCTCCCACTCTGGGCGGAGCGGGAGGGAGTGTCAGACTCTTACTGACTAAAACCCATCCATGTTCCTTCCTCGCCCTTTATGTTCCGGGGCCGCGGTATCTCTTTCGAACAGGCCCGCAACCCCGGCAGGCTTCGGCCCTTGCGGGCCCCTCTCCTTTTGCTGACATCTCTTTGAGGCGCGCGTGGAACACGAACGCGCCGTCGACACGGCCTGTCGTCGTCGTTAGACGGCCGGACGGCCAGCTATTGCCCATAGCCAGCCGTCCACAGGCCCGCATCTACGGTGGCCGGTAGCCACCACGTGGCCCCCGACGCCCGTTGCGTCTCCCGCGGCGGCCGGGAAGAGAGGATCTCTCCCTCTCTCGTTCCGCCACCTCCTTCGCTAGCATCACTGCTTCGCAGAAGGAGGCGACGGCTTCCCATTCCGTCTCGCTCCGGACCATGGATTGAACCAGGGCCGGACGCGAGAGGTCGCCGCCGCCGATCGCCGCCACGAGGACACGGCGGAGCTCCGCCCACGCAGAGCAGACTTCCACCGTGTGCTCCACCGTGTCCTCCGGTCGATCCTCGCAGTGGAGACACCCGGGCGATTCCTCCCGCCCGATTCGGTGCAGGTACCTCCCGAAACATCCGTGTCCGGTGAGGACCTGCGTCAGGCGGAAGGTGAGGACGCCGTGGCGCCTCTCCAGCCACTCCTCAAAGAGGGGACTTACCGCCACTATCGTGGCGTGCCCTATGTTGTGTTCACTTTAGGCATGTTTTTTTAGTTAAAAAACCATTAGAGCCTTGTAATTAGGCATCTTATATTAATAGTAATTACCTAACACATCTTAGAATTTCGTTGTGTTAATAACTGTGTACACTAGGAACTAATTAGAGTGCTTAGTGAACCCTCATTATTGCTCGGTCTTTCGTTCATTATTTGTTCGCTATATAAATTGATATTGCAAAATTGACCGTTCATTTATTAATGTTTTTGCGGCTGAAGCGAACGCACCCGCCTGGCCGCTATCTACTGATATTCTCGGTGCGCTTATTGATTCAATTGTGACTTGTGTGAGTGGATTTAAAAAAAAACGAAGTGGATCTCTGTGGGTGCCGTACTGCGATAGTGATGTTCTTAATTCAAATTCGAATGCCCGAAATGAACATTGTGTTTTCGGAAACGACAAATATGAGCTTGAAATAAAATAATGTAAGTTTTTAAAATGTTTTTCTGTAGATTTTAGATTGTCTTTTAAAACTCGACTTTATTATTGCTACAGGAAAGAAAAGTACCAAGATAAATGGAAAAATAGCGTGAAACATGTTTCAAAATGACGTTACATTTTTTTTACGTAAAAACTAAGCACCCACTTTCTACAATTCGTTCCAATCAAATACGTGAATTTAAAAAAAAGTAGTGTTCCACATTTGAAAATATTAAAATGGCGCGCATTGCTCCAGTTGCTAACTAGGTAATATTAACAACAAGTGCGATGCTCAGTGCTTTTCATTATGCTATAATGTGAACGTAAACACACATACTTGATGGGCTATGAAATAAGCGCGAAGGTGCAAGCGGTAGCGATTTCATGAGCGAGAATCCAAGTGCTGTAAGCTGTCTTAAATTATTCACAGACGATCGAACTTGGTTCGGAACGGACCACGAACATGGTGCGCTCTGAACCAAATTCGATCGTGTGGCGCACGGTCCGCCGAACATTATTATTATTAATATCGGTACGGCTGGTTCGGAGCGCTTGCATATCGAACGCGGTGCGTTCCGAACCGATTCGATCGTGTGGACGGCGCACCGAACCAAATGTCAGTTTAGTCGCTATTGAGCCTCCGTACGCGCAACACGTCGTAACGTGTTCACAGACATGGATTCGGAACGACGCCAAGAAGACATCGTTAGTACCCAGAAAAAAGCTGTTATAGAGCTGTTGGAGTTGTATAAAGACTTTCCATGTTTGTGGAATACCGCACATAGCCTTTATTGTAATAAAGTTGCACGCAATCTAGCATTTCAAATACTTTTAGAAAAATGGAAGTCATATTACCCCCTTGCGACTATTACCGAAATTAAGAAAAAAAATATTGGTTATGTAATGGCGATGTAGCAACGATAGTTGCCGCAACTAATGCAATTTTGGCCTGTTTTGATAGAATAGGCGGCATGTCGAGGAGACGTGTTCACGCAATGCTAGCACAATAGACTGGACGATTCGGAGTCTGGTGCGCTAGTCTGTTGTGTAGACCGCACCGTACGGTTCGTGGTCCGTTCCGAACCAAGTTCGATCGTCTGTGAATACTTTTAGGTTGCGCTATGACAAAAAAAGAATTAAAAAAAAAACTGGCCAAGTGCGAGTCAGGCGTGCGTAGGGGAGCCCCCTTTCATTTATTTTATTATTTGTTGTTATAACGGCAAAATTTTAATTGTCTACATATTACGGACCGTTAGCTGGGTACCTTCGGGTAGTGGTCAGTGGCGCGTCTTAGGGGCACTACGAAAAACAGACGAAGAAAATTTTCGCGACCAATTGACCTTAGAAGTTGTAATTCTTTTTAAATTACTAAATACTACTACGCGAATTTCTTTTGAACGTCGTCGTTCGGTCAAATAAGAATTTCCTAGAAAAATAATTTCGTTTTTCCTAATGATCCTTTTAAAACGAATGGCAAATTGGCAGCATACCACTTGAAAAAGTTATTTTATCTGCTAATGACTCGTTAGCCGATAAAAGAGAGAAACTTTTTACTTCAAAGTCAAATCTTTTTGGTCATTAAGTAATGAGCCAAACTGTACTTGGCAGGTTTTGATATTCCAAAGTTTCTTGGCCAAAATTTACCTCTTTTCATAAAGAAATAGCTACTGCAAAATGGCGAGGATTGTATTCCCCGACGGCACGTATCAAGCGAGATAAATCCCATATAGGTATTTTTCCTTTGTACAGGCATCTTGGTATAAAACAGAAGGATAACAAATGCGATGGATAGGACAATCACAACTGTTGTGTTTGCACTTCTTTTTTCTTCAAATAAATGTTTCTTCCAGTGTCGCCAGTTGATTTACTTAGATCATGTTGTTGTATAAATGAATTATATCTAGTTATAATATCATGTGCGAATACTCAATAATTCACTGACAAAAAGCTTTAAAGAAGGCCCACTCAATTAACCTGCACAAACAGGCTTGGAGCAGGATCTTCATAATCTTTTGTCCAAAATAGCAGCAAACATTGTCTACAAAATGTATTTTTATTTAGACAGGGTTATTTGTGAAACATCAACAACCTCGCCGGAGTAGATTACTAAAATCATACACAACAATGCACCTTAATTAAATGTCATTTTCCTCTCCTATCTAAGTCGCTGGTTTCGGGGCCCATCCCACACAAACGTAACGAACATCATACACTAAAGATTTTTATTTATTTATGCTAATTTATTTAGTAACATCCGACATTATTATCATATAGATAGACCGTTAGTTTCTTTTATTTTAATTTTAATCTCCGTTCTTATTGCTTTATGGATAATATTTATTATTATGGAAATTGGTTGCTCTTAAAAGTTTGTAACAATTTTTTTATGTTATGTGTATTAAGCAACCCTGTAAGTTCATATAATGACTTATCATCTATACTAATATTATAAAGCAGAAGAGTGTGTTTGTTTGTTTGTTTGAACGCGCTAATCTTAGGATCTACCGGCTCGAATTGTTTTTTTTTTGCGTTGGATAGTCCATTGATCGAGTAAGGCTAGAGGCTATATAACATCACGCTATGACCAACAGGAGCAGAGCAGCAGTAAGAAATGTTGCAAAAACGGGGGATATTTATTTTATTCCCTTTGTGAGATTTTTCTCTCTTATGTGACGCAGACGAAGTTGCGTGGGTCAGCTAGTTAAATATAAGTCATTAACTGGCGTTCGAAGACAATGTAACATCTACCAATCTGCACTGAGACCGATTATAGCGGTGATCCTTATAATGGGTCTTGAACAATAATAATTGTAGAGACTGGGATTCTATTCTATTTGAAATATAAATAAATTTATATAAAACTGCAGGGACTATAATCACCCATGTTCTCTATTTTACCACCGACACGACCGACCGATTGTCTGTCAATGTTAAGGCACACCACTATTTGTTAGGGGTGGTCGAATCCACACTACTGGCAATAGCCCATTCCCTCTCAGTGGGAATATTAATAGGCTGTTGATGATGCAGTGGGGTTAAATTAATTGATGATTTAATGATAATAATCCTGTAACTACATACGTCTTACAGTTGCGAATTCTATTTTTATCAACATACAACCTGAAACTAGTCTGAAAATTAAAATTAGCTAAAAACGTCATAACATTAGAATTTCGCAGGCTACCCTTTTTTTTTTTTTTTAGGATGGTAATCATCAAATGACTTCTCCCACTCTAGGCGGAGCGGGAGGGAGTGTCAGACTTTTACTGACTAAAACCCATCCATGTTCCTTCCTCGCCCTTTATGTTCCGGGGCCGCGGTATCTCTTTCGAACAGGCCCGCAACCCCGGCAGGCTTCGGCCCTTGCGGGCCCCTCCCCTTATGCTGACATCTCTTTGAGGCGCGCGTGGAACACGAACGCGCCGTCGACACGGCCTGAAGTCGTCGTTAGATGGACGGACGGCTAGCTAGCCCATAGCCAACCGTCCACAGGCCCGCATCTACCGGCTACCCTGGCGCTTCTACCACTGCTGCTATAAGGATGACGCACGCTAGACCCCGGCACGGTCCGAGCCGAGTGTCGTCCGTAGCACAATCCATTATCCGTTGCTCGGTAGCGGCTCGGAAGCGTGAGTGTATCCATACTAAATGGCACGGTCGACTCTCGGCTCCGACCCGACACGTGTGTCAAGCTTAAGTCTAAGTACTTGTTCACGTAGGAACGCGCGGGTGCGGCAGCGGGTGCGGGCGCGGAGACGTGCCGAGTTCGCTTTACATTGACCGTTAGGCGTTTGCGCGAGTCTGACGTGTTGTCAGAAGTTGAGAACATGGACGACGTCTCTCTTCTGTATTGAAAGACATGATGGAAACGTGCTACCATATTTTCTAGCGACAAGTTCATACTGGTTGAACTTACGTCGCGAGTGAATCGCGCTCTCCGCCGCTAGTTCGACGTGAACACACACAAACATCTCACGCGTTTGATATTGTCGCGAGGCGCCGCGCGCGCCTGTCGCTTGCTTGCCCGCTATTTAGACCGCACGTGCGTGAACACTTGGATATTACGCCATATGTTTGATATTTCGTGACTGCGCCCGCCACCACGCCCGGGAATCAACGTGAATGAGTACTAATAGAGCTGCCTTGTTGGCTGAGCTATCGCAAGCGCAACTTGAGGTTCTGGGCACGCCACGATAGTGGCGGTAAGTCCCCTCTTTGAGGAGTGGCTGGAGAGGCGCCACGGCGTCCTCACCTTCCGCCTGACGCAGGTCCTCACCGGACACGGATGTTTCGGGAGGTACCTGCACCGAATCGGGCGGGAGGAATCGCCCGGGTGTCTCCACTGCGAGGATCGACCGGAGGACACGGTGGAGCACACGGTGGAAGTCTGCCCTGCGTGGGCGGAGCTCCGCCGTGTCCTCGTGGCGGCGATCGGCGGCGGCGACCTCTCGCGTCCGGCCCTGGTTCAATCCATGGTCCGGAGCGAGACGGAATGGGAAGCCGTCGCCTCCTTCTGCGAAGCAGTCATGCTAGCGAAGGAGGTGGCGGAACGAGAGAGGGAGAGATCCTCGCTTCCCGGCCGCCGCGGGAGACGCAACGGGCGTTGGGGGCCACGTGGTGGCTACCGGCCACCGTAGATGCGGGCCTGTGGACGGCTGGCTATGGGCTAGCTAGCCGTCCGGCCGTCTAACGACGACGACAGGCCGTGTCGACGGCGCGTTCGTGTTCCACGCGCGCCTCAAAGAGATGTCAGCAAAAAGAGAGGGGCCCGCAAGGGCCGAAGCCTGCCGGGGTTGCGGGCCTGTTCAAAAGAGATACCGCGGCCCCGGAACATGAAAGGCGAGGAAGGAACATGGATGGTTTTTAGTCAGTAAGAGTCTGACACTCCCTCCCGCTCCGCCCAGAGTGGGGGGGGTCATTTGATGATTTCCCATTCCCGGGTCGGGCAAACCCCTTCGGGTCATCCTGTAAAGATAGTGTGTGTAAGTTTAATCAATAATAATAGGCGTGATGTTATGTTATTTTAAATCGAATGGCGATTGCATCCGATCCTCTATCCTTAGACAACTTCAATCGCCTACAGATTATAGTCTTAAATACTCGTAGTAAGAAATAGGCCGAAAATGCCTTTGAAGAAAACTAATGTTGAAATGATAGCTAACCCCGAATAATTCCAAGTTACTTGGGATCGGCGCTCAAATCTCTTCATCCTTCCGTTCTTATCCCAAATTCCTAATAAGGACAGGAAAATGATGAGATTTATATCCGTTTTCTCTAACACCATGCGAGTGGACAGCTAAATATGTGATAAAATAAGAACTATTCTTTGAATTGTCAATGTTCAGCTCCGAGAACTTAATTTCCAATAAGTACCTAGTCCAATAATAATTTGGGCAATCACATGCATTTAGTGATTAAAGTATATTTTGTACTTAATTAACTCCGTCGCAAAAAAAAGGTTACCACGTAAGACGTAATGTCGAACAAGCTATTTGGTTTACACTTTACAATGTAATTTGTGGGTTAAACTGTAAACCAATTAGCTTGTTCGACCGTACACAGTATTCAAATAAAAGTCGGCTATTCCATTCATTCCGACCGTGTAGGGTCTTATTTAAAAAATAAAATGCGAGCCGGCCAATAGAAGTGAATAGAATACCTACTATGTTATTTAAATCTGCTACGGGTTGTACCCCGTGCACGCTTAAGTAGTGCTACGCCGTAGCGGATCGGCTACGAGTGCTACGAAGCGCTAGGTGACGGTCACGCGAGTTCCATGATTTTTGTTCACTCAAAAAGTGCTGAACGCGCCTAAAGAAGTATTCACTTAAAATATGCCGTAGAAAATCCCTATCCCACATATGTTCGGATTGATGCTGAACACATGGCAGTCATTATTGTGTGTCGATGTATTCCTCCCTGCACATAACATAATGCAAGGAGCATATTTATTTAGTCTGCCGGGGCTGCGGGACTGTTCGAAAGAGACACCGTGGCCCCGGAACATAAAGGGCGAGGAAGGAACATGGACGGGTTTTAGTCAGTAAAAGTCTGACACACCTTTCCGTTCCGCCCAGAGCGGGAGGAGTCATCTGATGATTTCCCATCCGAAAAAAAGGGAGCATATAATTATGTTTGCATCTACATCTGTAATGCATCTAGTAGTTCATCCCATTACAATTTGTGCCATTACTGTTCCATCGTGGGCCGTCTGCCACCTATAACTTAAAAATCTTTAAACAAAAAGCATTTATATTTTGTCTGCAACATAACGGATGTCAATAAGTTGCACAACCTTGGTACGTCTGAAAACTGTGCCTTCTCACTCGTGACATCTTATTTGATATTCTCATTTACATGCGTATGGGTCAAGGATATTTTAAAATGCTAGTTATGTCGATTATTTATTTATTGCGATTTTATTCAGTTTTTTTGTTATTTTATGTGGTGCTGGATATGTCACCGTAAAATTGACAAAAACGTTATATTGTAATATCTCTAGCAATATTGTAAAATCTCGAAATATTGTCAAATGAGCATACTGCTTACAACAAAACGCATTATTTTTCGTGAAATGCATGCGATGGTAGTCAACTCACGCGGTGTGGAGGGAAGGAGGGGTCCCCCTTGCCCAGTGGTACAACTCTCATGAAAAGATATTGTACTATTCCTGAGAAATACCGATTAATATAACCTAACCTTAAAACACTTTATATTCCCCCTAAAAAGCGTAGTCGACGGAGCCCCGCTTCGCGGGGCCCCTAGTTCCGAGTGCAGGGTTTAAAGGAACCAAACTAACCTAAGGGGGGGGTGCCCCAAGTCCCGATTATGGGGGCAGAGATACTTCCGTATGTTCAGTTGACAATAATTCGAGAGTTTACAATATCGCTAGAGAGAAACACGTTATATTGTAATATAACGTGTTTGACAACTTTACGGTGACAGATACAAATAATTGCACAATTCCATCTCATCCCGTGGGTGGAAAAGGCGACTAAGAGATAACTTAATGAATATTGATGAACTTCCTAATTTTGTAAAAAAAAGTACAGTACGAATCATGAGCATGGACATTTGTTTCCGAGTCATGGATGTTTATTAATATACTAATATTATAAAGCAGAAGAGTTTGTTTGTTTGTTTGTTTGGTTGAACGCGCAAATCTCATGAAGTACTGGTTCAAATTATAAAAATATTTTGTGTTGGATAGTCCATTTATCGAGGAAGGCTTTAGGCTATAAAACATCACGCTGCGCCCATTAGGAGCGGAGCAGGAATGAAAAATGTTGCAAAAACGGGGTTTTTTTCACTTATGTGACGCAGACGAAGTTGCGTGGGTCAGCTAGTGTATAATAAGTATGAAATGTAGTATATCAACTGTCTGGTGACCACGACACAAGCCTTGCTTAGTGTGGCACTAGATGGCGCTGTGTGTAATGTCCAGCGATATTTATTTATTTATTTAATCATATTTTGATCCACACACAGTCTGATTCTACGTTAAGAATGTTATGGCAAGAAAAGAAGTGCGTGATGAGATGACGAAAAATAGAGAAGTTTGGAACCCTCCCCTTCACGGTTACCCTTGTCTAACAGAGATAAAAGGTTTATGGTCTACTGACGAACTGTTGCAGTATGTCTAGAAAACTAAAAAGAAATCACTAAATCTGCCAACAAGGTTAGAAAAAAAAACAATAGGCTTGTTTCCACCATCAATCAATTGCAAATCTATTTAGTCCGTCAGTTAGACTAACGGAAAATAATGGACGCGTATTTATTGTTTTTGTAAATCAACGAGTATTGTCAAAAGATAAAACGCATCAAAACTCGGGAGTGAGGGCTCGGGGCCGAAGCCTGCCGGGGTTGCGGGCCTGTTCGAAAGAGATACCGCGGCCCCGGAACATAAAGGGCGAGGAAGGAACATGGATGGGTTTTAGTCAGTAAGAGTCTGACACTCCCTCCCGCTCCGCCCAGAGTGGGAAAAGTCATTTGATGATTTCTTTCCCATCCCAAAAAAAAAAAAAGGGGCTCGTGACGTCAGTAACACGTAACACTAAAAATGATACCAAACAGTGACGTATTGAGAATTTTAAAAGCGTCGAATCTTCGTCAATTTTGGTTTATGTAACAAAAGAAAAAATACAGGTGAAATATTTTTTGATAATCTAAGTGACGGACTAATTAGATTTTTTCAGTTTACAAGCCAATTACTGCCAGACACAAGCAAAAGTCCTAACTACAGATTCAGAAGAAAGTGCTTGCATTTGTTATAGTTACCCAATAAAAACAAATGACGCTCAGATAACCAGTAATTGTCAGCCACAATGACTACCGTTGTAGATGACGCTGCGTTGGGCTCACGTCTGCTCTTACGCAAGCCTCGGGTGTCACCGCAAACTACTGATCTAACAGGTAGTTGATGGTAACTACATCTGCTGAATACGTAATTTGTTTGTTTGTTGTTTATGTTTCCTTGACCAGGTGTGTGTTATGTTAGTCATATTTTTTATTACCTCTGCGGTTTCTAGTTGTGCTCTATTTGGTTGTTTAATTTGTCGATAGTTGAAACTAGGGCTAAGACAACTTCTTCATCAGCATCTAAGGTCGACATCACGTCTTTTGCTTTGTTTTTATTATTATTATTATTTTAGTAGCGTTAGCACCTCACCACAAGTCAAGCCAAACTGCTTAGTCACATAAGTCTCGAGTTCGAACCCAAGGCACGCACCTGTGATTTTTCGCGTACCTATTGTGTAATTTTCACTTGCTTTGGTAAAGGAAAACATTGTGAAGAAACCAAGATGCCTGAGAGGTTTTTCTCAACGGCATACAGTACATCAAACTGAGTAACTTTACGCAAAAAATATTAAATAAATAAATATCGCTGGACATTACACACAGCACCATCTAGTGCCACACTAAGCAGGGCTTGTGTCGTGGTCACCAGACTGTTGATATACTACACATATACTTTTTGTTTGTAAATACATACTTATTATACATGTAAACATCCAAGACTCGGAAACAAATGTTCATGCTCATCACACAAACATTAATTTGCTCCTACCGGGATTCGAACCCAGGACCCTAAGAACGTAAGGCAGCCACACTACCGCATCGCCATTCGGGTCGTCGGGATATTGCCGGGAAACAACTTTTTTTTTTGAGGTTGTAAATCATGTTTTGTGGTAGAACTCAGTGTAACGCACTTAAAACATGGTGCTGATGGATGGATTGAATAGTACGGGGGTCGTGGAGGTGTTAAAAAAAAAACTTGTGTTTAAAAAATACTTGTCAATAAGTTGCATCTTTGACACCACATATCTTCGTAACTAGAAGGTCCCCAGGTATGGTGGTTTTACACCCTTTAGTTAGATAGTTATGTTTCTATGTCTATCAGCCGTTATTTCAGTCTTCACCTGGATGAATTGCTCCCTACTTTCCTAGTAGTCCCAGGTAGTATAACTACTATGTTTTAAAATCTTTCTAGAAACTGTTTGTGTATCTTATAGTTAATTTTAATATACTAAGGTCCATGTCCACCAAAAAGATGACGATCTGATTATCTAAAACAGCTGTTTAAAGCACATTTTTGAATGGGAACATGTCACAGTTACAGCTGTTTTTAGATAATCTGACGGTTATCTTTTCGGTGAACATGGACCTAAGATTCCAAATTATTATAGAAATCAAAAAACTTTTCGAAATCCTCCAAAAGCGTTGTTTCGTTAATTGCCTTCCGCGTTTAGAATAGTTTCTTTATTCTAAGACAGTGAAAACAATTGTTACCTACTTCCTTTAAGTATCTATTACATAACCTATTCTTCTGCGACGATCAATGAAGCGTCATTCATCAATAACAGTTCAGTAGTTTAAGATAAATAACAAAAGAGCTCTGTGTGGCACAGTTTTTGATTATTTGTATACAAAGGGCGATTAATGTATTTTATCTAATAATGCCTTTCTATCTATATCATCTTAGACTACTTTAGTTCTGATATGGACGCACTATTCTGCCAGTAAAAGGTTGTTTTAATCATTTCTGTCAGTATGTGTCCGAAAAATAAGGAGGCAGACAGACAATTTATTAGGAAGAAAGCGATGTCGCAATTTGGCGGAACCAGCCAATAACTTGTGCCATCTTGTGGCTCTAACTGATATGTTTTATACCTACTTTTTGTTGGTCAAAATTTGAAAGCCACACACGTCTCCAAAGACCTAAACGGCTTTTGTACTGAAAACACGTCATGAAGTTTTTTTCCGCTTTTTATTGCTTTTAAACGTAGTGATTTTAAAAGCCATTTCGATTTTATTATATTTCGATTGAAAAAACTGTATTTAAACTGAATATCAGTAATTTCCTACTCCACTGTCATAAAAACAAACAGAACTATCTCTAATTACTCCTAATTTCGTCTCTAGTTCATATCCATTACCTCGAAAACCTCAAAAGGTAAAATTATCAAAAAAATACGCTTTTAATGACTGCCCTAAAGACTTGTAATCTCACTTGCTGTGTGTAAACTCATTCAATTGAGCCAAGCGTGGCATTAGTCGCCTTTGTTTACCAAAGAGTTTCTCATAAACGCGCGTAATTTGTGAAGAAAAAACTAGATAAACACTGTGTACCTACTTTCGTTTTCCCGTAGCTTGTGACTGGTGGCAACTTTCTATACTTCATGTAGTGGATAAGGTTTATTTTGTAAATGGTGGTGTTAATTCAGATTAAAGTTGGCACAAAGGTGAAGGCAAAATATCGTGCGGAAATCGGCTTGTTCCAGAACCAAAGTTGTTTAGACATTATAATAAGAATAACGTTATCTATAAACTGTGCATGTGACTGAGCGATGAATATAAATATTCATGGATGGAGAGGGGCAGGAAGACCGAGGAATCGATGCATGGATTGTGTAAAGGGTAGGATTGTGGTACGGGGAAGAGTGAAGGGGAGAATATCGCAATGGCTGGCCCCGCGTGGTGGATCATATACAGCCTTCTGTCGCAAAGGGGAGACATGTATCCCAGCATGAATGGGAAACGGGAACGTTATAGTTTGATTACGCTTAGTTATTCTGCAAGTGAACGGGGCATCAAAATTATTGTAGCTCTATAAAAAGCTATTTGGAATAAATTAGTCTAGGGAACTTTTAAGTAGGTCATAGAAGAACTTAAAAAGTGGTCCTTTTGCCCGTACTTGGTATACGTTGAAAAACTGAAAGTATATGTTATTGTTTTGTGGAATACTTGTGCTGAACTTTTTCTTTGAATCAATAGGTAAAGCAAATTAAACATAACTAAAATTACTACGAGATCTATTATTATACAAAAAGGGACAACGAGTAAAACCGCAAACTGCTCTGATATAATGAATGGAAGCCAAAAAGTTAATTGCACTTCACTGAAATATATCGCAGATCCACGGAATCCCGTTAAAAATTAAATTGCAACCGCGTCCATATTAAAATGTGAGCCAACCACGCGATGGCGTACAATAACCTCATTACCAGCGGTCAGCATTGTCATTGCGCTTAATAAAGCTAATGTATGCGCGGATACTATTCATCAATATTATGGCCTGCCCGAATTGCGGCACGTGGCCCGAATACCGGACAATTGGGGCGTTTGTGTTTATCTGGTTTGGTAGTATAACCGGTATTTGCATCCCAAAATTAGTCTGTGTAGGGAATCTATGGTGCAAGCTGGTATGGGAAGAGAAGGATTGGCTGTAACTACTGAGATGACAAGTATGAAAGAAGGAAACATGCAGCGTAGACCTCAATGAGGGTAGGAGAATAGTGAGGATGAGGAAATTTTACTAAGGAGGTCATTATTTCAAGATAATCAGGCTTTGTGAAGGTTAAACCCATTTTAAAAGATCTAAGGTCCATGTTCACGAAAAAGATGACGGTCTGATTATCTGAAAACAGCTGTGTAAAATACATTATTCAAATCAAATTTCAAATTTATTTATTTTGTGAAAATAGGTAAAAGTAGGTGTTAAAAATACATAAAATTCAGAAACTAACTATGTTCCGCCGGTAGGCATACAAAATGTTTCATGAAATTAAATTAAACCAAAGCAATTAAATATAAATTAAATCAAAACAATTAAAATGAATAAATATAAATAAAATTAAAACAATTAAAATCAATAAATCAAAACAATTAGAGTCAATCAATAAAATTACATGAAATAAAATTAAATCGTTATATGTATGGGAACATGTCACAGTGACAGACAACTGTTTTTAGATAATCAGACGGTTATCATTTCGGTGAACATGGACCTAAGAGCGATGGTTGGAGAGTCGAGATTGTGTGGAACTGGTGAAAGGTGACTAGTGGAGGAAATGTTGAAAGAAAGAGTGTGAATGAGACGAAAGATAGGAAAATAGAAAAGGAATGTGTCTGCTACCGTCAGTGTTCGTTGCATACCTCCCAAACCCCAAGCCATAGGTACGCAAGACAATCAAGCTATGCAAAACCAAATTGAGCTGATCTCATCGTACGGGACGCTCGAACTAGGAAGTCAGGTTATACTGGTAATGACTTTTCGCCATTTGTACCTTGAGTTGTGAATCTATTCCACCTAGTACCTACTTAGAAATAGGTTCTTCTTCTTCTTAGCGTTGGCAATCTAAATCGTGGTGGCCCAGTACTGAGCCACTAGTTCAGCACCTTCAATAGCGTCCATCAGTTTCTGTAATGAACAAACAAAAGTACACACAGGACACAATATCAAGTGCCCCATCGTGTGTGAACAGCACCACATTTACATAGAGAGCAGCGGTGGCCCAATGGCGGTGGCTCCGACTCACAAAGTCGTGGGTCCGAAGTTTCGAACCCAGACAACAAAATAATGTGCCTCTTACTTTATATAATTTATTTCATCACCACTGCTCTCTAAACGCTGAAGGTACACATGTGAGGAAACCGGTATGTCCTAGAACCAAAAATTCGAAGACATGTGACATCTACCAATCTGCAATGGCCCGCGGGGTGGATTATAGCCTATTCCCTCTCATTGAGAGGAGGCTGTATTCCAGCAGTGGGAACAATATAAGCTGATGATGATGATGATGACCACATTTACACTCCAGAGCAGAGTCATCAATGAATCTCCACTTGACCTCTGCAAGCAGCACGTATTCATAACAGAATTCGTCGTTTTTGAACCACTGTACGGCTACATATCCATTTAATACCACATAATACGAGCTATAATAAGCTGTCTGTACGTAATTAGATATCTCCGATTTGACGTGACAGCATTCGCTGACAGTTTCACATTATTTCGCAAATCATGCTGTTTTAAACAGACAGTCATCGAACGATCATAAAACTCAGTAACTCTTCACTTTTGAAACATTACTGTTTAGTTTTCTCTGCTATTGTATTAGTATAAATTTACTCTTATCTAATAGTGGATTACTGTCGTGTCATTCAGTGAAAGTACTGAGAGTTCAAATAGTTAACTCAAGTAGGTATTACTTGTCTTATGTCAGGTTATGTAAAGTTAAATTCAAAGTGAAGCGGTTTTTAATTAAGTGGTAAAGTTGGTGAAGTACTGCTTATTCCCGCGGATTCACCTGCATGGACTTCGATAATTGTCCCACGGGATCGTACTACCGTAATCATCATCATCATCATATAAGCCCAAAATCTCCTAATGCGGGATATATAGGCCTCCCCTTTCTTCCGCCATAATTCCCGTTTCTGTGCGTCTTTGATCCAGGTTATAAACTATCCGTGTGCTTTTGGTCCAAATCCCTTCAGTAGGTTCTTAGTTTTTGCGTGAAAGGGTACCTTCGTCACATACTTTTGCATTGATTCTAATATTAGTAGGATCAGCAGAGTAATTAGCGTGATTTAATGAACTACAAAAATTTCATCAAAACTCTTTATTAAGACTCTCTATTATCATAATAACGCCGCCGCCATCACTAATGATCTCGAATTTAAGGACCATATAAGGCAGGGTGTCAGTTACGACACTTTATGAGATATTTTATGCAGAACTTATAAAATGTCAATATGGCCATGTTCGCCATTTCTAAATGATACCCAGACCTACTGATATGGTACATCGAAAGACCAATTCCTAATATGAAAAACCATAAAAACGAAAAAAAAAAAATGAAAAATAACTTTAGCTTCTGAAGTCGGTGACCTTTGTTTGATTGATTTTTTTTTGTCACCGACTTCAGAAGCTAAAGTTATTTTTCACTTTTTTGTTTTTTTTTTTATCTCGGTTTTATTTATTGCAAAAAAGTTTTTATTTGTCACTTTTTAGTGGTTCATGTGCTTGGTACACATGGAAAGTGCATACCGTTACAATTACAACAAGCCCAAACACGACTCGGACACATTGTCTCATTATGGAGTTCCGTGACTCTTGGCTTCATCATCAGATCTGATGGTAGAATGGTTCTTATCAAACGCAAATGCTTCACTTGTTGTAGAAAATACCAAAATCGCTGTACGTTATTCTATACAACCTGTAACGGAAAGGGTATATACATACGAAAGGCACGGCTTCTTTGGATGATAACAAACGATATGGCAAGGGTTTTTTAACCCTATCTCTACATGTTCGGAAGTTATGAATTTTTTAAATACATTGATACCAGAAACCAAACTTTTCAAATTGCAATAAACACATCACTAGCACTAAATCAGCTGATCGGTGTCAGCGAACTATTTGCAAGTAAGAATAAACCTCTTACTCCTGATACTTTTGAAACGAGGGTTCCGCATGTTTATTTTTTTCTAACAAAATAATTTGAATGACTTTTCTTAAACTTAGATTATGTTCGAGAACAAGCTAAAATTAATTTGTCTAATTATCTAAATTTAACGTAACAATATTTAATACGTGCTTTCATTGTCACGTCGTATCATTTACACACTTGTTTTTTTTACGTAGTTTTTCTTTTGAAGATTATTATGTAGTTAACCCTTGATCTGTCAAGCCTGGCCGTAACGGTCAGACGCCATTGTTTAACTATTGTGTCAACTTCGCTGAAAGTTAATGAATTAATTGATATCTGCTATCGTACCTTCAAAACAGTAAATACCTAATTTAATAACAATTCACAGACCGAACACCGTGCACTAGAACCGATATTCAAAATAACGTAAAATCGTCGGTTAAGATCACAATGAGAATAATATCACAATACAGAATAAGACGCCGTGCGATAATTTATTAAAATACAGCTATAACTCGTATAACTAAAGTATGCACCCTTATCATAATATTTTTTACACATAAGATCCAGGAGATCTGATTAACCTTACTATTGAATCAATTTGCTTGAAGATCAGATTAAAACGAATCGATTCGAAAAAACGTCATCTTGCGCCATTGATTGAATTGATCACAAAAATCGTTACATGCATCCTAACAGGAATTAATTTATTAAATAAACGTTATTGTTAGTCATTATTAGAACTAAGAATAGAAAAAGGATTTAGTAACAGTAATTTGTCCAACCGAACCCAAAACACCACCTATATGCAACTTATGCAATATTCCTAGTACAAATAAAATCACAGTGGGTTCCGTTCATAATTTTAAAAATAAGGTTACGAAAACTATTAACAAGAAGTTAATACATTTTCTACGAGCTACTTTCATAAGTCTTTTTTACTGCCCAAGCGCAGTTTTTATATCAAAGTCAATAAAAAAAATGCGCAAAACTGTATCTAGCTGCGGAAAGAAATTAATAAAAGTACTAGGACCGCATGAGTAACGAGAATATTGTTATTGCGAATTGAAAATCTTTCCCTCACATAACCCTAATTTCGACGTTAGACACACATAGACAGACGTTAGACACACTATCATACGATTTAGGGTATGTGAACCAATTGCAGTCCCTGCAGTTTAAATTACTCCTTACTCCTGGTAAATAATACTTCTGATCAGATTCAGAATAACTCGGATAATGTTATTATTTTGATCAAAGATTATTAAGTATTTATGTTATTTTGAAATAAAAGCTCCGGGGTTCAGATTCTGAAATAAAAAAACGTACCACAGATCTTCATGTTTATTATCATGTCTAATTGATTGAAATTAATGATTTTTCAATTTTGAATTTGATTTATGTAGTTAACTCTTATTTTATTTTTGCGGACATTTCTAAATATTGGTGTTCAGTTGAAATTTTTATTAGGATGTAAAACAATAATTTTTAATAGTGGTAAACACTAATTGGGACAGCTACCCTATTAGCAGGATAGTAGGGAATAGGAGGTTTTTTTTGCATTGTTTGCTCGTCAGTCGTCAAGTGTTCCGCGTGTGGTGCATACCGTTTCCATACTTGTGATTCGCGCATCATTTCAGTACGGCTACCTTGAATTTAAAAATTGACTTTGGTTTCTTATTGTTGTTAAGTTATCGTTTTTGTTGTGTTTTTTTTGTTGTTGTGTTTGTTATTGTTGGGTTTGCAAAATTTCATTTAGTAATACCGAATATTACGAAATGATACTGTGTGTCGGAGCAGAACATAGTAGGTAATTTGCGTGCTGCCCGAGAACTGTACCATGAACGCTTTATTTAGGGTAGACCAGATGCTGAGCGTCGACAGCTGCCTTCGTTGGCGTGCTTTAGTCGGATGGTACATCGTCTGCACCAAACTGGGGCTCCGCGGTCCCCAGACCATACGCCGTTGGACTTTTTTTTGTGGGGGTTCATTAAAAACGTAGTGTACGCAGTGCCGTGTGATACAGTGGATCAAATGAAAGTGCGCATTGAGGCCGCTTTCACGACGGTAACACCACAAATGCTTCAGAATGTCCAAGAATCCATGAACAAGCGAGCGGCCTTGTGCATACAATACCAAGGTCACGATATCGAACCCCATCTTTAAAATGTAAGTCAATTTGATAAAACGAAGCTTTAAGATTTTACTGTTTACTCGGTAATAAATAATAGGATAAAACTAGCTTACTTATCTAAACTTTGTTTCGAATTTTTGTTACGTAACTTTTGTTATCTCAGTTTTTACGTGAAATTACTTGCTTGAAATTAACGAGTAAACTGTAAATAAGTAAATCAATAATTACGCATTAATAATTTTTATATCACGGTAAAGTAGGTAAGTTTTCTATTCTGTGGCACCGCGCACTTTTGCTAAAAGAGGCCGCCGCGCGGCGGCCCTTGTGATCTCGTCAGTGCGCGCCGACAAAGAGCACCGCCTTCTTCTAGGCTACTTGACGGTACTAGGCGCGCAGGATTACGGAAGAGATTTATTTATTTCTTTATTAGAGAGAGAGAGAGTGATGTGTGCAAGTAACGTGCAAAGTTATTGACCTACGTGGTGAAGTGACACGTTTGTTATGATTTGAACTTCAGAATCTTACGATACCAAAATTTTGGTATCAATTTTTTGAGTATCTTATTTTGAGCTGAAACTTCGTATAGTGATTCTATACCAGCTGTTATCTTTAGTGGTTAAGGATGGATATACCCTTTCCGTTACACGTTGTATAATTTGAAGAGTCCCCTTGATTTCGCCAATATTCCATCATCAGATCTCGACTTGGTGACTATGAGACTATTTAGAAAGTATACCAGTTCCAACACAAAAAAAAAAATCAAATCGATCGATCGACGGAGTTATGCGCGAACAAACAAAAAAAAAGTAGAAACATCCGAATTGAGAACCTTCTACTTTTTTAGAAGTCGGTTAAAAAATGGAAAACACCGTTGTGTCTTAACGGTGTATTTACTATTTATGCCTATTTTTTTTTTTTTGTTTCTATTATCTTTGTTTTACCATAAAATGATTCCTACTCGGAGACGGGCGATCCACATTTGAGAGAATCTCTGTAATCTGCGACAATCCCTCCGGTGATGCTTATTAGATTAAGCTTCCAACATTCTAACATCACCTCTTCTTCTTTTCAGAAGCCAGTGACTGTAGCGGCGGTGTCTCCTGAGCGCGGCCCGAATGATGAGAGTCGCCGGCGGCGGCCCCTGCACCCCGCGCCTTCCCCGGCAGAGCCCGCGACATGGCCGCCCTTTCCTGCTACCAACCCTGCAGGTCGCATCTCGCGCAGCCTGCTAGGTAAGACTCGAAAGACCAAAAACTTTAATGTATTCTGCTCGAAAGACCAGTGCCTTAATAACGTAACACACTTTAGATTTTGGTGGAAATTCCTAAATCGTTTCTTTGAAAAAAGATGATTTGATAAATGCGTTTGTTCAAGCATTTAAATAACGCAATTAATGTCAAAATTAATGATATTGCTATTAACCACTCCGCAGAGGAGATTCCGTAATCAGTGATCCCCATTTCTGTTGGCTCCCAAGCCAACAATGAAGTTACCATTCTATCGAAGAACCACAAATTGCAAGTTCTTAACTCCAATTTAAGATATGGTAAGCAATCACTGGTAACAGTATAAGCGGGCCCGCTTTCTGTTGAAACTTCATACTACACTAGGCCAGATGAACCACGAAAGTGTTGCCACCGATACCTCGCGGAATGTGTCCTCGGCAATGTACCTGAAGCTTATAAAAGAAATCATGACTATTCACCATCACTTCTTTCGCAGACTAGTGACTCTCTCTCTCTCTTCAAGCACAACAAAACAAGAACAAAGAGACAATATATTTTCAAGTATCATGGCTAGGTTGCAGACATGCGAGACTGCATACCAGTCCATTCCTGTATACTTTAGTTACTGCATGACACAACGTATTGCTGCGTAGAATACAAAAACTATTTGGTTTACTTAGATTAGGCATTTGAATACCAAGTTCCAATGACATTGTGTAAAATTCTAGATCAACGCAATTATTTCGGCAACCAAACTAGCTCATTGTTATTGAATTTCGTCAACTGAACATTAGCTTTTTCGTCTGTGACAATGTCTGGCCATTGACTCCGACAGGTGCATAGCTCAAATATAGTTAAGTATTATAAACATTCGTCATTTACATGAAGCTACGGCTAAGCTAATTACTAGATAACAAAGATCAAATTAAAGCAAAGACGATGACTGACAGAATAAGATTCCGGGATATTAACATAACGATGCGATATTTACTGCTGAGTCGATAAAGCAGCTTCTATCATACAACAAGCAGGCGAAAATAGATACTAAGGTGTCCTCGTCCTTTTGATTCAATAAACAGAACACCTTGCTCCCATTTCTAGGTGCCTAGACGACGACGAAGATCACCACCAGTCAGTGAACTTCTCGCTCCGGCGACAGCAGTTCATCGAGAGATGCCACGAGGCGCGGGGCCTGCGCCCCCGTGACTCCATCCCTGAGGTCTCGGTGAAGAGGACCAGGGAAGAGCTGGCGAAGAATGCGTCACAAGCCACGCCGCTAAACCGCCGGCTTAACGTGGAAGCCGGCTGGTCTAAGGTCGAGGAAGTAAGGAAGAAGTTTGAGGGAGCTGCTAATTGTCCGTCTTTCTCGAGGTCCTTTGAGTCGCCGCCCAGGTGAGAAAATTAAACGTTCTGCTGCACTATACTTATATATTCTACACTGCTTTTACGATGACGGTTAAACAAGAAGACCTTTTTGCAATGTAGATGAACCACATGGTCGTACCACTATTCAGGTCTAGATATAGTCCTAAAGGACGAATTAATAAAATCCTAGAACCATCAACATCCTAGAACAATAGAGAGAAGGACCAATACAGGATGAATAGCATCAGAATCATTCAAAACATCTTCCTCGTTCTACTCTACAAAGATCTACATAATAGAACGGGCGACCAGTTTAAGCCTAACTTTTCGTCATCTCAGCAATCACCTCCTTTCTAGCCTCATCACAGTTCATCCATCATATTTTTTGACTGACTGAAAAATACTTTTTATGAAATCACTTCATCCACGCCTTTTTGCCCAAAATCACTCATCCAGGCAGACTAATCCAATGACCACAGTTTCTCTTCCCTCCCCAGGCGTCGCCTCGCAGACTCGTTGTTCGCGAGTTTCAAACTCCCGCGCAAGTCGAGAGAAGGTATGGCGGCCCCCAGGTCTTTGGCGCAGCCGCAGCAGCAGAAACGGAAGTCTGCTGTGGAGCTGTTAGCAGAGACCAAGGCTTTCTATGTGAAGTCGGAAACGGTGCTAGATCGGAAGCAGGAGTTGCCGTTGAGAGTGAGTGTATTCATAAGTTTAAAAATGACGAAGGGAACGATGTCATGACCTAGCCGACATGTCCTTAAAATAAATCATTGCTTATTGCTTTGGATCTGGATCATTGCTTTCACCCACCTGCTAAAAGAGGCATGATTTCCAGTTGCAGTGGCAAAGACATTTTAGAAAAGTTAATAAATAAGGTAGGCAATCGTACATTAGTTGTGTTTCTTTGTTTCCACCACAACCTGTCTCACCGTGTAGATCAGATAGGCAGCCGCTCCAAACAAAATGCTAATGTTTAGCTGCATCCCGTTAGACTGGAAGCCGACCCCAAAAATAGTTTGGAAAAATCTAGGCAGATGGTGAAACTTCTAAAAGTACATCTCAACCTCAATACTGTTTGACAGATGAGCAGTGGCCTAGGGCAGGCGATAGCTGCCGGAGGCTGCCACCTCGTCAGCTCCGGTACCTTGAACAATGATGCCTGCTGTAACCCATGTAAGTATACCACTCGTCCGCTAGGAATCTATAAGGTCAATAAAATGTGGAACAGTATTTTTCCTTGATTTCTACAAGGAAATTTGTACATCACAGATTTATCTTCGTTCGACACACACTGCATAAAACTGCCTTGTTTTGACATCTCGTATAAGATTAATTGCGAAGTCTCGACATAGCTAATTCATGCCTACGTTCTCAGTTCACTATCAATCAGTGTCAACCGCATCCGAATCAGAACTGATCTATGTGGAGATTGTACTGCGTAGGGTAATTTGATGGCGTTTTCCTTATATGGGCTTAGAAAAAATCTGTTTCGGAACATACGAAATCAAATCCGTTCCATTCAAGAGTTGAGAGTTACTATTCGTGCAGATTTTTGCAGACATGTCTGCCTTTTTGTCCTTCTGCTGGACTTTATTTGACTTTGTCCGGATTTATCACCACAATGGAACATTTTTAAGGATAAAAACAATGTATACTAAAAAAAGAAAGTCCAAAAGATGGCTAGTCTTTTCTGAGATTGGACCTAATGGTCAATATTTGTTCCGGAGGTTATTATCACACCGTATCCAATAGCTATTCCATTGTTCACAGACGCGACGACCCGCAGCATGGGTCCCGCCCGCCGCGCCGTGAGCGCCGGCGAGGGACTACAGAACACGCTGCGTCGGCTGCTGGAGCATGCCGACAGCAGGGAGAATGTCTACTCGCCGCCTTTTGCTGTTTGTAAGTCTCACAAAATGGTGATCTTACAGGCTTTGTTTGCTAAATGAACGTTCATTCGTCTGGTACAATATAGAGCTACCAGTACTACGCCAACAGATGGTCTTATATCTTACCAAATTGACTCAAACCTCAATTGGTTCCATGTTCTTTGATCCACTTGAGGAACAGGACCGAATGTCATCAAAAATTAAATTCCACTTTATCTATAACTTTTCGGCCTAATAACTAGCTCTATACAAAAAAAAACAAGTCAGGTGTCCTTTTATTGCTACATGATAAAAGGACTAACATGATACAAGTTAAACTGCTCAAAAAAAAAAACAACTCTTGATAGCAAAGATCAACTAGGTACTAAAAATATTTAAATTTTCTTCTTCAGGTACACTTTCAGCGCACAAAGTATACGCTGACACAAGACGGCTGAAGGACTCCTACCCTGAACGGGAAACCATTCCCCGCTCGCAACACAACTCAGGGACCTTCTCCGGGACTTTCTCCGGAACCTCGTCATCAGGCACCTCAGGGTCAAAGGCCCAGAAGTCAGACCCTGACCATAGGGAGAAGATGAACAGACCCTTGAGCTTTGGCGACGCGAGGGTGTTCTTTCCGGAGTCTTTTGTAATACCTCGGCAGAGGCCCAGTGAGGTGGTGATTAAAAGTGGATATTCTATGCGTGAGTATTCTGGTCTTTTTAACTCTACTGCAATTTTGTTAGTTATGACTTCCGCTGGTGTAGTGGTAGCAAACACGGCTGATAAGCTGGGGACTCTCTGTGGTTCAATACCCAGCTCGGGCAAATTTACTTGTTATTATCATCAAGATTAGAATCGTAAACAGCCTTAATTCTAGACTTGTCTGACCCCGTAGTTGACAACAGTCTCGCCAGGCCCCTTTTTTTGAGACTTCAACACAGCTGCTAGTGAAAAACCTTAGATTTTTTTATGTTGGTCCTTTTGGGTTTGATTTTTCAACACACAATTAATAATTTCGTGATTCAGATTTTGGTCCTTCCGTTCTTTACTAAAGCTCCTATTCGTTTTACCTTTTCAGCGAGTTCCCACTCAAGTCCTGAAAACATAGAGCTTCCCGAGCCCGTGGTGTCAGGTTCGGGCTCCCCCGCCGACCCGATGGCTGCCATCAGTCCACCGGCACAGTACGCACACTCCGCACCACGGTACATCAGGTATTCTCATCTGCCTAGGTATAGAACAACTACAGTCCTTTCACCTTACTGTAAGAAGATTAAAGAAGACAGATGTTGATCTCTGTTAATTGTCACAATCCTAAAGCAAGAACATAAAGATCACTGATTTGGACAGTAATGCAAATTCAGTGGTAAAATAAATGTGAGTGGACTGTGAGTTGGGAATGTTGGGATCGCCCATAGAGCATGGAGATGTTTTGGCGGCTGCTGCTAGGGCGGCATTATTGTCAATAATTCCCATAGTATCGAACTGTATCATCGATTACTCATATTAAGACAGAAATCACGTAGGTACCTAAGGAACAGCTTTGAATAGTGATTTCCTGCAGAAATTCACTGAAATAAAAATATTTATTTGACATCAGTTAAAGCAGTTCAGTTGTGCACACGCACAATAATATATAAAAGATCCAAAACATAGTAGAAAGGTGCTGTGTGCCTCACGGCTGCGCCAAAAAGGTCGATTTCAGCATTCATGCCAGACAGGTGATGCTGTCTGACGCTGGTCCTCCAATGAACCTTGAGAAGAACCTTAGAGAACGTTACGGAAAAAGCAGTTTCACACACTATATAAACTAATAAACAAAAGGTTTATAAAAATAAATAGATAACGAGTAAATTAATTAAATGAAGCACTTTTGAAGCCACGAATCTAATGTGCGTCAAAGACAGGGTCAGCCAGACGTAGGAGGTAAAAAAAAAATGAGTGCGTAAATTTTATTGAAAAGCTAAATGGCAGAATTAGTCCCTACTATCTACCTCCAATAAAAACATGCAACACTTCAAGTAGGTACGGCCGCTAAACGGTGCTGGCGATTCCATGCTCTTTAGGCAAACGGTAACCAAGACAGTTTATAAAACAATCAGAAGTAAGTATTTCTTTAATAATAAGTGCGCAGCTGTATGTGCAGGTCGAACTCGCACTCGCAGCCCAGCATGCGAGAGGAGGACAGCGGCTGCCCCAACATCAACAGTCACAAGTCACTGCCGGATCTACACACGCAGACCAGGTGCTATCCTGAACAGTGAGTATAATATTACTATTCTTTCACTGGGATTGAATAGGGACTTGGGGAGATTTGGAAGAAACCTACCTCAACATCGGGTTGCCATGAAGAAGAATTGGGGAAACCAGAATTGAAAAAAAGCGGAGTTGAGTTAGAGTTAGAGGAACCGTTAGGTACTTTTTTCCCGAAAATCATTTTAGTATAATTTGATCTACCATTTTCATATATTTTGATGAAGTGCAATTTCATTTCATCAGCGCAGGCCTCACCGGCTGCTAGTGAGTGACCCGGGCGTCGCATCGTTTTTGATGGAGTATGTTCAGAGCAACCTGAAGTCCCAATCTGGATTATCTGAATCCAAATAATGAACTTAAAAACTACTTAATTTCATTTTCAGAGACGTTGTTTTGAGATTTCTGGTGTCTACATTTTAACAATCTCAAAAATATACATTCAAAATTTCGCAAAATTACGATTTCCTCACACGTCTTTTTTTAACCCTCTCAGCGTCAACGTAGGCCACACGGATACCATCGGCCGCTCCCCACGTCGTCGTCGTCACTCCACACATCAGCGCACCGCGTCCTGTTCCTCCAAGGGAACCCGCTCCAACCATTCCTCACTCATGTCCTCATGTGATGCCTTTTCGGAGCATCCCTCGCCGGGAGAGGACAACTATCAGTCTTATAACAGGTGACTATGGTTCATTATCATTCAGCTGTGCTCACAAACAGTTTACACAAAAAAGAAAACGAGCGGAGCGGAGAGACATGCAGGATTCGACCAGTCACAAGAGAGACGCAATTTGGATTTCAACCAATGTTTATTGGTCTATTTCCGCACATCTCACTCTCCGCACGATACCCTCTGGTAGGACAAATTTTCTGGCTTTTGTAATTTTGACTCTCCTTAATAAATCCAGAATCCGGGATTCTTGCTAAAGATCTCTATTTGACGAAAAGTTCGTGTGTATGTTATTCAGTCGCTGCGGCTCATCGTTTGCTCGTGACTCCGGTGGTTCAAGCGGTCACTACACACAGCGCAGCGCACCCGCACACAACGCGCCGCACCAACACAGACGTACCGACTCCGGCTCCTCTACGCAACATGACCATGAACACGCCAGGTTTGTACAACATGTACAAGGGTTAAAAGTTACAGGAATCCGGCTCGAAGGACCAATACTTTTTTCAATAATCTAATTTTAACTTGAAAAATAAACAGCTGAGATCCTTAAAAAATATTCTCTGACGTCTAGATAAATAATAAACACCCTTAAATATAAATACACAAAACTAACGTCCATATAACGTTCACAGCCGCTACAACTCGTACGGCGTATCGGAGTACGGCGCGTCACTAGAGTGCTACGTGTCGGCGCCGCCACAGTTCCAGGACGGCGCGCCCGAGCCTCCCCCCGCCGCGCCGCCCGTACCCGCCCCGCCACAACACCATGCCCATCACCATCATTACGCTCACGCACCTAGAGTTGGGATACACTTTCAGGTAGCTTATTCAATGAAAAAACCAGTCCTTAGGACCTGTGCTTACATAAGCTGAAAATTTGAGAATTGCCCATCACACCTTTTGAAAATATTCCAATAACCACTTTCCTTCTTCCCTTCGACCAGGCTAGTGCCCCCCCGCCACAGTTCCAAGACGAGCCCCCGATGTACGACTACGGTGACTACGAGTGTACGTACAAGACGCCGCTCAAGTGCCTCAACGTGGGCCGCAAGGAGTACGCCCGGGAGTACACTAGGTGAGGACCATCTTACAGCAGTCATTGAATATGTGTGTTTTTGGGTGTAAGAATAAAGGAAGTATTTTTAGTGGTTCAGGGCGAAATTGAAAACACTTATTTTTTGTAAGCGGAACCGTAAAGGAGATATTTTTTTTACTGAGGTGACCTGAAGCAATTACTACCTGCGTACAGTGTAACTACACATATTGGGCTTTCGTTGCGGTCGGCGAGTGTCGATCGACCATCTCAGTTCGGGATCTACCATTGCTGGATAATGTTGGGGTCGGCTCGGCACGTTCAAATTAAGTTAAGCGGCGTTGTGCTGATCTTGTATCTACAAAAATAGATCGTATTGCCGCCCGGCTGTGCTAAATCATGCAGATCCGAACATGTTTAAACAAGGCTGATGACAATTTCTTTACTTCCAGGTACCACGAGCCGAGCACGGAGGTCGTGAACAAGCAGCCACAGTACCAGGAGCTCCGCATGAGACCACGTGTTGATGACAAACAGGAATACGTCAACACTACTCAAGTTAGTACTAAGAACTAGATTAGTTAGTATTGAGACAGAATTATATCAAAATTACGGACATAACACCAATGCTGTGTTACGTAAAAAATTTTCACTTTAAACTGTAGAACAAAACTGTCCTTAAGGTTAAGTGACCTGCCACCATTATAAATAATACGTCTATACACAAACATATAGGTCCTGTAGGTCATTTTTCCCATAAAGGTATGTCACTAATCCGGCTCGAAGGATCATAAATACTGCAAAAACAATCGGCTTCTTAAATCTATTCGACTGATTACAGAATTGTCAACTGTCGTTGATTTTAAATGCGTTCATGTTCAAATTCCCACCTTATTGGTTCCGTGTGAGTTAAATCCAAACAATAGCTTGTAGTTGCGTAGTGAATAAACAATTACCTATTGAATATATTGGTTTGACGTTTCTGCAAATTTCTGAGCATTAACCTTGTAATCTACAAAATTGCCTCACCCTTTATCATATGACTACTAACAAAGAAATACATCCTCTTGCAGATCTGCCAGCCGACAGAAGAGGTGACGTCACCGCTGGGAACGTTCAAGCGCCAGCGATGTCTGCGGTACAAGCAGCGCCGACCCCGACCTATACTGCGCTCCAAGTCGGATATCTCGGATAGGTAAGTTACACACATTTCTAATAAAATATTCTCCTAAATAGGTCGTCGTATCGATGGCAATCTAGTTTGAAATTCAATAACGACATTTTGCTAAAATGTCCGATCAATACACAACAATCGTTGATTTTGTCAATTCTGGCTATTTCCCAATTGAAAGACGTCATGGTTTTTACCATACAAAAAAATTATTTAATGTATTAATAATATAATTAAATAATTAAAAAACATTTGGTATATCAAACGCAAGTGCTATTTATGTACATCTAGAAACACACTGAGTCCATGGTAAAAGTTCGTGACACGATATTCCTAACACGGTGTATGTATTACTTACTTCCATAGAAAAACCTCTTAACAGTTCCATACTCTAAAACCTCCGGCCCTTCCAGATACCGTCGCTCCGACGGCCGCAGCCCGGCCTCCGCCCCGTGCGAGGGCGAGGACTCCCCCGACAGTCCCTCCGAGGAGGCGTCGCGCCTGCAGGACTTCTTCGAGCGGCTCGGCCTTGAACCCAGACAGTACGACGCGCTGGTGCGGGATGCTCCACCTGACAGTCCCGTGTTCTTCTCCTCTGCATCTACGGTGGATAGCAACCAGTTGGCTGCCACTGCTGATTATACGGTAGGGAATAGACTGAACAAGAAAATACTCACTTGCCGAAAAAAAATATGGAAAGACCTGACTTCGTAAAGAATTTGGCCCAAATCGTAGTACAGTACAACATAATTTAATTCGTAACTAATGCGGCCATCTTGTTTTTTAATACAATGTCCACAGATAATTTCATAAACGTTTACAGTTTAAACAGTGGCCCTCTAACGATATCCCGTAGACGAGGAACGGTGGTCTTTGCCCTGTTTGACACAAAGACTTCATTGACTTGATAAATGATTGTACTGCTTCTGGACTACCAGCTTCTTTTGGATAGTTCTCCACCAACATCGGTAATGGTGTAATCATAGAAGGTCGTGTCACTGTATTTTAACCCGTCTGCGACTGGGCCCAAAATAGTCGTAGTATCCCGAAACTCACCAATTATTGTTTTTTCCAGGTGCAAGGCCCCGGTGGCGGCGTCCAGAAACAGATCTACCGCAACACAGAGCCCCCTAGCGTCGTAGAACGGAACGCGCGCATCATTAAGTGGCTCTGTCAATGCCGGAAGACACAGATGCCACCGCCACAGTGAACATTCCTAGCGCTCATAGACAGCACTGCCCCAAGGAATATTTAGATAGGTACAACACTAGTACACATAGATCGACCTGTCGTAGAAAAGGTTTGCAAGGATAGTCCCGCAGTAGAAAATTTGTAACCCCTGCTAAAGATGCTATGATATTTATTAATAAGATATCAGGATAATGGAAGTAGAAGAACATCGATTTGAAATTCGAGAATCGATTTGAAACTCGATAATCGATTTCTGAAGATACGCTCAATGACTGACTTGTAATAATCGATTTAAGAATGACTATGAACTGTCAGAAACGAGATTCATACGCGAATTCGAATCCGCACTCAAACAGGAATCGAAATGTGAAGTATAGATTTATAGGATGTGACTAAAAATTAAATTAAGCTACTCGACTAAGAAGTCACTCGACTAAACTGTATAATCGACTATCAAAATGTTACTTATAACAGAAATGAGAGAACCAAATGTTGCTCATACGTCAATGTAAATGACGTCTTATTCTAATTCCTAAAACTAAGACTAGATTTAGGCGATTAATAAAAGTTAGATTTCGATATTTAATGACTTCTTCATTTATAAATTAAGTCTTCGCAATGATAATAAAATAAATAATTTTTAATATTGAGAAGATCTGGTCCAGATAACACAAGCTTATGTAAGACATGTTACTGTTCGGGCACTTGGGGTTTTTGTCAAATTTATATTCGTGTTGCTTGTATAATACAAAATATAGGAAGTAGTTTAAAATTTTGCGTCAAATCTCCAAGTTTAACGCCAGCATTGAATAAATATCATATCAAGTACCTAATTTGCGGAAATCCATAACATCATCTCATCATCTGCCTCCTTGTCCTTTTCCCCACTATGTTAGTGTCGGTTTCCAGTCTAATCGGATGCAAAAAAAAAAACATTGGCTTATGTGAAATTCAAACGAAGAAGGTATCCTGCGGGAAAGTCTATGTACGAAAGCGTATCATAGCGGTTAGGTCATAACGAAACCAGGCATGTCTTTGCGATCATTCATTGCAATCCCCGCAAAAGTTTTTAGTAGCGAAAAAGCGTCATAATAGACATCGCAAGAAAGCAAAAAGGCTGTGCGTATCTGGACGAGTGACACGGCGAGCGAGCGCCGTCGACTGCTGGCATTTGATAACTAAGCGATACTAGTTCACTAGTCTGTACGATTCTTAGCGTAAGCATCGACATAATAATATTCTAAACTTTTTAATAACGAGAATTAATAATAAACATGGTTGGAATTTTAAGTCGCTGGCCTAATATAGTGAGTGGCCTGACTAAAACCCCAATGTATTTAAAGTTAACCTACTCTCTCTCTCTAGATTAATATTTTGTTCTGGGTCTTAACTAAAGTCGCATAGTCACGTTTACTTAAAAAAAAATCGAATGTTGTACCTAAGATATGTAGTTCGTGACATCGAACATAACATTCGAATTTTATTCTGAAAAATTAATCAATTAACGTTAGTCGATTTTTCATTAATAGTAACCTTCGTCAAGAATCGACTAAATTAATTGAAAATTCAACCATGCTTATTATTTAATTTCGACTAAGAAAACGTACGTAAAAATATAATTATCTCAAATGTTTTTGGTCAAATAGCCATAAAGAGTTGAAAGTTTTGATTGTAAATAGTAAAACGTATTTTTGTCTCGACAACCATGTACAAGTCGCAAGCTAATAGAAAAAAAAATATTTTCGAAACGGAAAACATAATTCGATAATTCGACTATCCAAAGGTTTCTGCTATTTTCTTTAAATTATTTATATTTGATATTTGAAATACGTAAATTCTTTTCACCAACTTTACTTGTTGTTGCGATCAAAATAAGTGTTCGGGCGATACACTAACATTTAAAAAAAGAACGCCACACATAGATGATAATGAGACAGCATAGACAACGCTCTCCAAAACAGGACTTTTTCAAAAAGTGCTTGTGATGCTAGATATTATCGCATTTATTGTTGATTATGACTGCCTAAATGCACAATAAGCCATTATTAAGGCCTCTTAATTGTGTCTTTTGATTTATCTAAGTAGATATTTAAATTATATTACTTTTTCTATTGGGCTTTTATAGTTATTATTGTAATGTTGAAGTTCTACTCATGTTTTAATTAAATGAATAGCTGAAATATACATTGTAATTATAAATTGCGAAAAAGGTAGAAACGTACTTGCCAAGAAACTGAATCAGGTCCATCTACGAACGCGTATCCAAAAAGTTGGCAACTTTACGGGTCTGTCAAATTTAAACTATGACAGAAACGGAACTACATTTTAAATACCTGATGTATTACATTATTAATATAAAAGGGACCTTGTATAAAGTAAATTCTCACAATAAACAGTAAAAACCAAATGAAATACGAAATATTTGTAAAAAAAATGTTCCTGTTATGGATTTGTCTTAAATATTTTCAAGTCTGTATTTACCTATATATATTATTTATTTATGAATGTTATTCTAGTAATTTAAGGCATAACTTACCTATCTGGGAGCACAAACGGATCAAAATAATCGATGCTGTATTTTTTGTGCCAAAAACATTTACCTAAATATTTATTTAACTGTAGGTTAACTTAAAAACAGTGTAAAGTGGAATAAGGCCCATTTGCTTTACAAATCACTAAATACATTGTATATTATTGTACCTAAACGTCACTACCAATCATTTAAAGATGACAGTAGAAGAATTATATTTTATGTCTAGTGCTAAACGCGTTTAGTGATTTGCGGTGTAAGTGAGACTTACTACAATTAAGTGACCTTCATTAAAGGTTCACTTACACGACTCTGCTCCAACACCGCCCTAAATTTAGGCGAATGCTCGAAGTCCACGCGGCGACAGCAAGCAGGCACCCAGCTGTCCCCCTCTCGGTGCGCGGGCACCGTCCACCGACCGGCACGGTGACAGTTAGCAGTCAAGCGAACACCGCGCAAACCGCTAGCTGGCAACGCGTGGTAAGCGAGGCGTCAGCTACCGAATAGTCGTCAGACTATTTGGTAGCGGGCGGACGGTGGTAAGCTCGCTGACAGCAAGCTGTCTGCTAATTTGTGTTGCCAGTATAAAGTATATCAATAGAGCTATACTTAAAACCCATATTTGAATTATATTCTTTATGTGTGGTAGCGGAGTAGTGTAAGTGGGCTAGAACATACATTTCGAAGCTTTCAGTAATGCTCATGTATGTTATACCGAAGACCTGTGTCTCTTTCACGATGAACTTGACCTTTCATTTAATAAGAAGTCAGAGAACTATCAACATAATTAGCCCATAGGTACTTGGCAGTAGAGCAAGGTTAACACGTTGCCCTTAGAATTTACTTGGCTATGTTAACTTTTCATACGAATACGAACGTTATTTTATAGCTGACAATGTTCATGTTCGTATCGTATTGGTTTATGTACCTATTTGTTGATAAAAAATAAAATTTACGTTCGTATGAAAAGCAGACGGTCGAATAGCGTTATGTATCAAAATTGTTTCCTGATTACATAACATAATATTTCATCGTAAAATGTACCACTGAGGCCTAAACATTTACTGTAGTAAACATTACCTAATTAGGTACACAAAATGTTTGTGTTCATCCAATAGACCTAAGGCCGTTAAATTACCATTACTTATGCATTTATGTCGGACAACTGCCTTTTTTTAACCCCCGACGGAAAAACGACGGGGTGTTATTATGATTCAAATTCAGGTACATAATTATATCGTCTTTTCTAAAAATCGTAGTTGTCAAACAAAATAAAAACTGTTAGGCCTGAATTCCTCCTACGCTGACGTCGATCGCGTACGTCAGCGAGAAAGTCACAGTATGGTGCTATAAAGAACACAATATATACTCGTACGCGCGACCGATGTACGCAACTGACATACGCGTAGGAGGAATACAGGCCTTAAATTCAAAATCATGCGGACTCAAGACAAACAAGATCGAAATATGTTTTATTCGTATCTTAAAGCATAAGATTTAACAATAGTTCCAATAACGCAACAATTAAAGTATTTAATCGTTCTTAATAATATGTAAATAACCATTAGACTGGTCTAATCTCAATAGGGTAACATTAGATTGTAAGAAATCATTGTTTTTCTTCTATTGCAGTTAATGATGCTAATTTCTGGTTCTGATTTTAAACCGACTTTAATCACAAAAGAGGTTGTGTATTTCAGTTTGTATGTTCTGTGATATGATAGGAAAGCCTAGATTTTGTGTAGACACTGCTGTATGTGATTTGTGAAATTCAGTTTTAGGTTATTACCCAGCTCTAACTCTCATACTATTGATGCAACTCTTCCGTTTAGTTGCATACGTACATTGTAACTAAACCATTGCTCAATTTTCATAGAATATCTTGATTGCCCATAGTGTCACCTGCATTCCGTTTACGGTAGATTTTCAAAATAGCTGTCTGTTAAGGATATTTTCAGTCTAAAAAAGAAAGGTTTATAATGATGTAATACAGTAGAATAATATGTTTTACTATTAGCAGGATACATTACATTTTATTTTACCTCTGATTTTGCATTCTTTATTTCAAAGCCAAAGTGATAAATTTATACTATCGCTCTCATAAGGTTGCTAAAGGATTGCTGGCTGAGGTAAAATAACTTCAAAAGGAGTGTAGATTCCATGTAGTAACTAAATTTTTTTTCGCATTAATTTTTCAGCTGTCATTTAATTAGTCGATTTTGTTGGATTGATAGTCGATTCCTAAATGATTCATTTCGATTATGTTTTCTCTTTTTTTTCTGTGATGTAACACGTGTAAAATTAATTGTTTGCGTTTGTTTCTTGACTAATAGCAACTAGATATGAAATCGAATTAATAAGAATTTCTTGATTAAGGCGTTTTACCTTCAATTTAATTATTCTGTATAGTTATAAAATGTATTGACAATGGTTAGCATTACAGTATTAGAAAGTTTAGCATTCGATGCTTCCATTAATTGTGTAAATAAGATTTACGTAAATTGTTAGAAGTTTATCGTGAAGAAAGAATTATATTGTGGTCTGATATTCTGTTGTTTTATTTAATTCGCCATGAACCCGAGTAGAGCACAATGCTTAATCATCATTTAATACCTACACTGATCACCATCCTCAGCTGTCTCATACATTCGGTCGAGTAGGCATTGGAATTTTGTATTTATAACTAATTCACAGAGTTCATCATCATCATCATATCAGCCATACCAGTTCCCTACACTTTGACGAGTTATGCGAACATAAATGTAGGGAACAGCAGATTTTTTGTATTCTTTTCTTTATTTTTCTGACCCACTCGTTTTTTGGAGACAGTACTGCTCCTCTTTAATATTTTTTTTAATTAACCTCGAAATTGAGAAATGTGCATATGGTATGATCATCGTCTGTGGTCACTGGCTGGGAAAATTCTTCGGCAAATAGCACTTTTCCATCTGCATCCGATTCCAGATGACCATTTGCAGCAGCATATTTGAAAAGACACCTGCTTCGTGATAGATGTACAGTTACATGTAGCCTTTTTTTTTTTAGGATGGGAAATCATCAAATGACTTCTCCCACTCTGGGCGGAGCGGGAGGGAGTGTCAGACTCTTACTGACTAAAACCCATCCATGTTCCTTCCTCGCCCTTTATGTTCCGGGGCCGCGGTATCTCATTCGAACAGGCCCGCAACCCAGTTATATGTAGCCTTACGACAATACAGAGGAATACGACAACGTCACCCATCAGCGCCTGGTTGCTGCGGACGTCCTGCAAGCTGCGGTTCAACGCTTCTATTTATTGTATGACCTACAGATACAAGTTCAGGGTCTGGCTGTTTGTGTTTGTGATGAGTTTAAATGTTCGTAAACACCCCTACGATTTCTAGTATGAGGCAAAACTTTGGCGGTCTCTGCGGCGTTGGGCCAGCTGATGGCACAAACGCAAATATTGTGATGGCACAGTTGGCGCAGTGGCTGAGCAATTAACTGCAGCGCTGCGTGTCGCGGGTTCGATTCCCACACGGATAAATCTTCAACTTCGTGGATTTTAATTTCCTTTTCTTTTTTATACTTTTCTGAGATGTTTTTTCGTACTGTGTAAATTGTACAATTTTAATCAATTAATTAATGATAGCATGTCTTTTGAATGGTTAAAAATTATAAGTACTTTTTATTTTATAATAAATTTAAATCGTAAAGCACTTAAACAAATACCTAGAACTTACAAAAAGTGAAAACCGGGCGGGGATCGAACTCGCGAACCATGTTTATTATTTTATGAAATACTAGCGGCCGTCACGCGGTTTCACCCGCGTAATTCCCGTTCCCGTGGGAGTACGGGGATAAAATATATCCTATGTTACTCGTGGATAACGTAGCTTTCAAATGGAGAAAGAATTTTAAGAACGGTCCAGTAGTTTTTAAGCCTATTCATTACAACCAAACAAACAAAGTTTTCCTGTTTATAATATTAGTGTAGATAACAGCCACGGAACAGTAAAAACAGCTGTTCCGTGCTAACAGCGTTAAAAAAAACACTTAAAGTAAATACAGACTGCGATTACAACTTGGAAACTCTGGTTCACAGGGAGGCCGCTGTACCATTAGGCTACTAATTCCTGTGACAAATGGTCTAAAATAGCCATTCTATTCAATGTTGTTGAAAGAGTGAACATAATGCAATATTGCTCATCCCCCTAGCTTATTAGCGCGATAATATACGCCTACGTGTTATTCCAGACTATATTGCATCTCTGTGCAAAAATTTCATGCAGATCCGATCAGCCGTTTTGGCGTGATTTAGTAACAAACATCAGTATGATTATCCATGGCCCCCAATTCTTTAATGTCTGTATTGAGGAATCGTGCAAAGCTGGTTTGACACAAACGTTAATAATTAGAAAGTTTAAAGTTGAATTTTAATAAAATGGGCCCGATTTTGTTAAAATTCAATTTCCCTGTAAATCTTATTTCGATCCTCAAGGATTTAAAATGGGTCCTCAATCCTGCACATAAAATTAAGTCATTTCCCAAAAATAAAATGCGTAGAGTTTTAGTTTGATGTACAGAATGCTTGGTTGACAGTTTCATGATGAGTCTTTTTACACCCCGCTTAGTCTATCACATCACTAAGCACAGTTGGTGGGGCTAATTTTTTTAATGACCTCAACAACTGTGAACTATATATTCTGGCAGCAAACCATAAAATGTTGAAATCGGAGTATAGTCTTTTTTTTTTGAAAATTACTTTTGTGTATCAGTGAACGCAGCTTACAAATTTTAGTAAAATGTTTCTGAACGCAGCTATTGAAATGTCAGTCATTTTGTCATGTTGAACCAAACGTCAGTTAGAGATGGTATATCACGATTTCGATTATCGAAAATAAAATAGAATCGATTATGTTTCAAATCGACTTTATTTAATATTTTCGTTTCAAACAAATTAATCACGTCATCTAGTCAGCCAATTAATTAATTCAAACTATTTATAAAGCTGTTGTTTATTATGAAACCCTTCTACAGGAATACGTTTTCAAAAAGATCTACTTGAAAATCTTTCAAAAACAAAACCTTCTTGGAAAGTTTTTCATGAAACGAATGATGAAATCCCTACAACGAATGACTCATGACGTCAAAAACTTCCTCAAATGACGTCAACTGACATTTACTGAGCTATTTATATTTTTGCTGTCGAGTATTACGCATCATGAACTGAGTAAATTGAACACTTTGCAAACGTGTTATTGTTGTTTGTGTTTTCAAATCCAGTGAAAAAAGATAAAACTGTATAGAAACTTTTTACTTAGGAACATCAAACCAACCGTCTTGCATTGTGTATTAAGTTGTGCAATAGCATAATGCAAAAGTGATCCAGTTAATCCAGTTTACCAACAGTGCCACGATTTCTCGATAATACGATTGCAAAATCTTTCTATAATTTCTCAAAACCCTCGTTGGGCTTTAAAAAGTGTGTTCCAAAGGAATTTTTGTTACCTTTTTGTGAACAAAGCGCGGCTATTGTCGTGTAAACTAATTGATGATATTAGACGAGCTTGAAGATTACTTCGACATGGCTCCTAACAAGCGAGGGAGACGAGGTATCAGTGATGCTGACGATGAAGACGACGATTACCGACGGAAGAGAGACAGAAATAATGAGGTAAAATTCAAAACATTTGTGGATACTAAAGGAAGACGCCTTTTATTCAAAGACTCCCGCAAAGAAAAGATTTCCATTAATTAAATAGTCAATATCTACGAAGTAACAAAATGATAATTATTTTTGAATTCGCTAGGTATTTTATCTATGAGCCATCGGCGATGCCACCTAGATGTTAAATGTTGGTTTCTGTCTCTCATATCATGCTAAATCTAAAATTCTTATATGTAATAGGGACAAAATACTATTAATGTTTTAGTTAGTTAAAAATAAAATATTAATCATACTGTTTTACTTTAGTTTCCATAGTTACAGGTATTCCTGAACTTTTGTCTTTCAAAACATGATTCACCATTATTTACCAAACATTATTTGGAATTAAATAGCCATTTCTGAATCACTGTTAATTTCCTTAAATATTTCCAGGAATTACCCAACCTCACTTAATAAAGGACACAATAAGGAAAATCATATTCATAAATTATGAGCCCATAATATTCTTTCTTTTAAAAATATGGTGTAAGAATTAAAAAAAAACATTCATTTTCATTTAAATATCTGGCAAAATACTGTTCTTATCTCTGCCACATTATAGAGTACTTGTTTGATACTATTTCCTATTAAAAGATTATAAAAAATATTGTGCAATTTGTTGTGTAGTTTCCGTAATCATTATGCAATAGTTGTACTGTACACACCGGGACTTACAGCTTAATACGGCCGTTACTCCAAGTGCGTACGATGTGACTATGTTTGAGACAATTGAGCCTGGATCAGTGCCTACAGCCCAAGTAATGCCAAACCTAGCCCTACAGTAACTACCTAGTATCCTAGTTATCCTAGCCCTATAGTAATTACCTACCTAGCACCCTAATAAAAGTTATCCTAACGCCCTAGCCTACCATACAAACCACACCAAACGTAGGTTACGTTGGTTATGCGAGAGGGAAGTCTGTCACAAGGAGACCTACGGTAACAGACGGAGTTTGGGTAGGAAGAGGGTTTTGTGTACGTCGTGCAATGTACACAGGAAATGGTTTTCTCACTGCCGATCCCACAGACTCATAGGATCGATGATGGCTAAAGGTGTCTTGGCCACAGTAAGAGGGAGTAAGGAGATGAATCACACTCGACTCCAGCTTGATGACTAATTTATTACAATAATTAACTTAATTATATACAATTTTTATGGTAAATACACATTGATGCCTATTTGCATGTGTGTCGTGTGTGTATCGAGCCGATGAAGCAAAGATCTCAGTAGGCCACCTCTGAGTGCTGACGGTGTGCTGGTGTTGCCGGCGCGTGGACCGTATGTATGTCGCTCTTAATGCTGACGCTGTGATGCTGTTGTTGGCCCGTGTATCGATAGTATGTTCATGGTTGAACATTCTGGCGCCTCTCAGGACCTATGCTCCAGTTGGTATAATTCAATCGTTTCATGTTGATGTGGTAAACTGTACATAGGTCCCGTTGTGGTAGTTGGTTGGCCTGTTGTTATTCTCGTAGTAGTCTTTTTGGCGGCAAGCGAGTTTGATTCTCTTGCTGGTTGGTTCGCTGGCTCGGGACTTGTCCTTCTGGTCTTGCGCTGCACCGTGGCTCCAATCCACCTCAGTATTGCTGGGCCGTAGCAAACTAAAAACAAAAAGATTAAAAACATAATTAGACACGATATCGCACTAGTTAGGTATGCGTGAGAACTGATTTGATTCCAAATAGTACTATCTAATTCGGTTTGTAACGCTTTTTCTTGATCTACTAGATTCTGAAAAATCTCCTTTGAGTGATCTACGACTTCTTCTTCTTTGGTAATGTTTAGTATGGATTTAGTCACCATGTGCGCTACTATGGGAAAGTCTATTTGTTTTGAGTAAGATGTTACAATCGGTACTGAAACAATTCTTTTGGCAGTTAATATGTTGTTAGTTGTTTTAATAATGCAGTTATCTGCGATTCTTATTACGCCAACATTTTGAAGCTCGAATTCTTCTCTTTGTCCATCACAAAGTATTGACGTCGTAACCCGATCTCTTACAATGAATAACCAAGTGTTTGGCATGTAAAGTTGTTTCCATATTATTTTATTAGATAAATGATATGTTTTAGTAGGACATTTCGTATGTGTCTGGTTTTTGAATAGTTGATTTACAATGCAATTTTCTTTTAATTGCATGTTTTTCACGGCCCCAGGAAAGCAAATAAAATGGTTGGTCCATTCTAAACATCGTTTGAACTCATCATAGTTCAAGTCAAAATACATTTCGTTGTTGTAATCTAACCCTATGTATGCTTTAGGTACTTCTATACTTTGGGCAGACTTGTCAGAGTTTATCTTTGGGACTGGTGTAACATACATTAAAGTGTATTTAGTTATCTCTTGTATAGGAAAATAGGCGTATACTTTGATATGAGTCTTGTTCTCATATATCTTGGTGTCTAGTAACTGTTGTTGACCAATTCTTAGTTTAGATGGTAATTTTTTGTTTGCTGATGATATCAAGTCAGTGACGTTCTTTGGTGTTAAAACACTATATACTGTCGCCTTGGTTAAGTATATCTCTAATAGCCCGTTGTAATGATCCATGATTTCTTCCATGTAATTATATGCTAATTGGTAAGTCTGCATAATACGTATGTTTACACTGTTGTGGTCGACGTCACTGAACCAATGGTTGTTACTCTCGATGTAACCTATGACTTGGTTTAATTTAGTTTGAAATCCTATAAGTTTCTGTTTTATTCTTTCTTCAGTTTTGTTTACTTGTGAGATTGTTGATATCATGAATTTGGTTTGATGGTTGGCAGCTTCAATTAATTTTTTTTGGTTTAAATTTAATGTGTCTATATCTCGGTATACCTCATCATTCACTCCGAAGACAGCAGTTAGTAACTCTCCCCATATTCCCCTTTTCTTCCTAATCTGGTTCACTGTTGTCAAGTATTCTTTAGTTCGCTCAAATTTTGATGCTTCTTCTAACAAATGGTGTTGTAATTGTTTGCAAAATCCAGAAGTTGTTATTTGTTCTGCATTTGTACATAGTTGACTGAATTGTGACGTCATTGTTTTTATTTTGACAAGGTCTTGCTCTAGGTGTTGTTTTTCATAATTTATTTCTATCCTAAATATTCCTCTGTCAATGCTTGCTGTTCCTATTTTTTCGACATAAAATCCAGGTGGTACCGTTTTTACAGAGTATGTCGTTGTAGTCGATTTTGCTGAACCCAATATTTGTAACATGATGAATAGCAACGTGAACCATTTAGATATTTTATTACATCGTTTGGGTTGATTAGTTTTGTTTTTTCTTAGGATTGTAACGGTATTTGTTTGTATCGACTGCTTTGTTTCATTACTACTACTACACGTCTTTGTTTCAACTGGCAATGGTATTAATGTATGAATTGATCGTTTTTGAGTTGTTCCTGACGATTTTTGAAGTGTCACTACTCGGGATAAGTCGTCGTTACCCGTATGTATTTCTTTTATTTTTGCAAGTGGCCATTTGCTGGGAGAAACTTTTTCATCTTTTATAATTACTAGAGTTCCAACCGACAAGTTTTCTTGATTAGTTTTCCATTTGTACCTTTGTTGAAGTTGGTGTAAATAATCTTTAGTCCAGCTTTCCCAGAAATCTTTTTTCATTTTTTGGATCTGTTTCCATCTGTTTATGTGATCTGTATTAGTTTCCGATAGTGGGTCTGGTACCCCTACCGCTTCTCTTCCTATTAGAAAATGACTTGGTGTTAACACGATATTATCGTTTATATCTTCACTTAGTGCACATAATGGTCTTGAGTTTAAACATGCTTCAGTTTGGTGTAAGAACGTGCTCATTTCTTCGTAAGTTAGTGTCTGCTCTCCTATCACTCTACGTAAATGGTGTTTCATAGATTTTACTCCTGCTTCCCAAATCCCTCCGAAGTGGGGAGATGATGGCGGAATAAAATGCCATTGTGTTCCAATATTAGTCAATGTGTTTTGAAAGTCGTCAGACTGGGTTATGTCTAACATTTCTTTATACAAGTAATTGGCAGTGCCTACGAAGTTCGTCGCGTTATCACTATACATGTGTGATACTGGTCCTCTGCGTGCCATAAACCTCCGTAGTGCTGCTATAAACGTTTCTGCTGATAAGTCGCCTACCAGCTCCAAATGTACTGCTTTCGTGGATAAGCAAACAAATATCGCAATGTAGCCTTTGTAAGATTTATGACCCCTTCCTTTCATTGTTCTCACTGATATTGGTCCAGCATAATCCACGCCTGTGTGACTGAATGGGTACGATTCCGTCACTCTTGGTTTTGGTAATGAGCCCATTTTTTGTGAGGCGGTGGATGATCTGTATCTAGTACACTTTACACATTTTCTAATGCTACTTTTCACTGCTCGCTTTCCTCCAAGTATCCAATATTTCTGTCTTATATACGCCAAGGTCATACTATTACCTCCATGTAATGTGGTTAAATGAGCATCACGAATTATGATTAATGTTACATGATGGTCATGAGATAACAGAATTGGGTGTTTTTGATCGTACGGTAGACTGGAGTTTTGAAGTCTTCCTCCCACTCGCAGTAAGCCCTCATTATCAATAAACGGATCTAGGCATGACAACCTGTTTCCTTTCTTCAATGATTGTCCGGCTTTAATTGATTTGTACTCCTCAGCGAATACTTCTTGTTGCACTAAGCGGAGGAGTTTTTTAGTTGTTGAATTAATTTCCTTACAACTTAATGGTTTTTTGTATTCTTGTTTATTCACGAATCTGTAGCAATATGATAGCACTCGTATCATCCTTTTGAAGCTTGAAAATCTTATCCAGATTTCGTTTTTTGGTATAATAGTTATATGATAACATCGTTTAATCTCCTCACATATCTCTGGTATAGTTTTCGTACTAGGCATGTTATCACTTTTTAACCACTCTGGTCCATTCCACCATTGTGATAGGTTTTGTAATTTATTTGGTGCAATGCCTCTTGTAATTAGGTCAGCTGGATTTTGTAATGTATTTACATAACTCCATTTTGCTTCTGGTAATGTTCTTTGTATGGCTATTGGGTAGTTTGCTTCTTCATCTGCAGCTAGTTGTTGTAGCGTCTTAATAGCTAAGTATGGGGCAGCTGCAGTTCCATACGTAACAGTAGTTAATTCGTATTCGTCGATCATATGTTTCGGTGAATTCCTCCATAGTATTCGTTGGTAGGTGTAGTCTTCTTTGTTAATATTTATGTATCGGTACATTTTTTCGATGTCCGCCATAAATGCTATCTTGTGTTTACGCCAACGTAACAGTATAACTGCTAATTCTTGCTGTAGTCTTGGTCCCGTAAACATATTATCGTTTAGACTTATGTTAGTACTTGACTTGCTCGACGCATCAAATACTACTCGTAGCTTAGTAGTTAGTGAATCTTCTCTAATAACTGGTTGATGTGGTATATAATATTTTCCGTGGTAATAGTCAGTACTAGATACTTTCCTCATGTGGCCCATTTCTAAGTACTCATTGAGAAAGTCTTGGTATTTTTTCCGTAAGTTTTCATCCTTGTCGAACTTCCGTTCTAATTGTAATAGTCTTGCAATAGCTTTTTTGCGCGAGTTCCCATACTCTACGCTTTGGTTCTTGAATGGAAGTTTCACTGTGTATGTCCCATCTGGATTTCTTATAGTCGTTTTTTGGTAATAGTTTTCACAAGCCTGATCCTCGTTAGTTACTTGGTATTCTTCTGGAATTTCTTCTAATTCCCAAAACTTGTTTAGTTGCTGAACTTCTGTAGTCCGTGTCATCATACTGATAACTGTATTAGTATTGGTCGTATCGCCACAAATGCCGGATAAAATCCACCCAAATTCGGTATTTTGAGCAATGATTCCGTCTTGCATCTTGTGTAATCCGTTTAGTAGTAAGTTGCTATATTCTTGAGCCCCCAATATTATATCTATTGGGCCTCTTTTGTAGTATGTAGGATCGGCAAATAGTTTGTTTTGCAAACAATCCGATTTTAGTTCTGGTACATTTTTCTCTGGTAAACAGCCAGTTAGTTTTGGTAGTATTATAAGTGTGACTGGTAACCTATATTCGCTCTGAAATCTTGGCTGTAGCGTGACATTGACAGAGTTTTTCGATGTTTTAGGTTTTTCGTCAGCAATCCCAATCACTTCAGTATGTATCTTAATGCGCGGGTATGCCAATAGTTGGGCAACTTCTTCTGTACAAAATGATGCCTCAGAACCTTGATCACATAAAACCCTTAGTAAATGCGATGTCCCGTCAGACGAGTGAGCTTTTATTAAGGCCGTCGCTAGTAGTGTGGTTTTTGGTATATTCGTTTTGTTAATAGTAGACATATTAGACACAGTCTTTCTCATGGATTTACTTGTAGACGGGGTCGACAAATCTTCCTTGTTTGGCTCACTTTTTGCGTGCCTTGTATTAGCATTATTGTTATGATGATGTAAATAGGAATGATGACCTCTTTTTCCACAGTATCCACAACTTTTCTCACTGTGACATTTTACCGACGTTTCATGAGTCAAACAGTTTTTGCACTTCTGTTTTTCGTTTACGATGTTATTGCGTTCTTGTACTGATAGCGTTTTAAAACCAGCACATTGGTAAATGCTGTGTTCGCGACTTTGGCAAAACCAGCATACACGTTGATCTACTTGTTTGGTAGTTGAATTTGATGACTCATGGCGCGATCTGTGAGTAAACGCTTCTTCCCTCAGAGTGCTTGAAGTTTCCAGACATTTAAACCTTTTTTCTAAGAATTGCATCATTGCCGAAAATTCTTGTACTTTATTAGGCTCTATTAGTTGATGTTCGTATTTTTCATCAGTTTCTGAGTCCCATATTCTACTAAGTATTCTTGTCAAAACAGGGTCCCAAGTTGAAATGTCGATGTTTTGACTCTTTAGCGCTTCTAGGTTTTCGTTGAACGTATCATGGAGATTTTTTAAGTTTGCGGCATTACTTCTCTTTATTTTCGACATACTTAGAATATTATCAATATGCTTAGTAATGATTAGTCTTTCATTTTTGTATCGTCTTGTCAACAAATTCCATGCAATTATGTAATTTGCGTCACACACCGTTAAATGCTTGATCAGCTTAGCGGCGTCACCTCGAACATGTGTTTTTAAATACTGCATTTTTTCTGTGTCACTCAACGATTTATCTTCGTGTATTATTTTCAAGAATAAGTCATAAAAGGAATTCCATGACTCATAACTTCCACTGAATGTTGGAATTATTATTTGTGGTAACTTAACCGACGTTTTATGATTGTTGTGTGTCGATTTTTGACCTATCATCCCGAATAATTTTTCCATCACAAGGTCGAATTCCGTTTGCGTTCTCTCGAACATATTCTCTTGAAAATAGCTGTGTTCCAACGTACTATCTTCCATTAGAATGAGTACATGTGTTTCTTCAATTTCTTGCCATTGTTTTTGCAAAGTAGTCATTACAGATTCTAAGTACCAACTTGTTTTCTCTTCAGTAATTAATTGAGTCGCACTGATCCGGCTCGAAGGACCAAAATGTACACACCGGGACTTACAGCTTAATACGGCCGTTACTCCAAGTGCGTACGATGTGACTATGTTTGAGACAATTGAGCCTGGATCAGTGCCTACAGCCCAAGTAATGCCAAACCTAGCCCTACAGTAACTACCTAGTATCCTAGTTATCCTAGCCCTATAGTAATTACCTACCTAGCACCCTAATAAAAGTTATCCTAACGCCCTAGCCTACCATACAAACCACACCAAACGTAGGTTACGTTGGTTATGCGAGAGGGAAGTCTGTCACAAGGAGACCTACGGTAACAGACGGAGTTTGGGTAGGAAGAGGGTTTTGTGTACGTCGTGCAATGTACACAGGAAATGGTTTTCTCACTGCCGATCCCACAGACTCATAGGATCGATGATGGCTAAAGGTGTCTTGGCCACAGTAAGAGGAAGTAAGGAGATGAATCACACTCGACTCCAGCTTGATGACTAATTTATTACAATAATTAACTTAATTATATACAATTTTTATGGTAAATACACATTGATGCCTATTTGCATGTGTGTCGTGTGTGTATCGAGCCGATGAAGCAAAGATCTCAGTAGGCCACCTCTGAGTGCTGACGGTGTGCTGGTGTTGCCGGCGCGTGGACCGTATGTATGTCGCTCTTAATGCTGACGCTGTGATGCTGTTGTTGGCCCGTGTATCGATAGTATGTTCATGGTTGAACAGTACTATAACTGTTAGCGTTACTATCATAGTATTGTTTATTTCAAAATGGCACTCCAAGGCTTGTGTTATCCCTCAATTTGCTTTAATTTTAAATTAGATTCAATGATAATTCTATTGTAATTGTGATAATTAGTAACAGTGATCATGTTGTTTTTGTGATATTACAATCATAACATATTTATCGTATATATTATTTGAGTGTTGTTGTTCTTATCAGAAAATAATGGTAGTTATTATGCTAAATAATATTGTTTACATAGACCCCAAGTGATGCAATTAAACTATGTGATGTGCTCAAGTGATAATAATAAACAATTTTAATCTTTCCAGGCAGTAAAAAAGAGCAGATTCAAGACAAAACAGCGGACGCAAGAAACATTTACACGAGTGAACAAATTAAAAGCAGAAAACCAAATGTTGGAAGAAAAAGTGAAAACGCTAACAAAAGAGCTCCAGTTTCTTAAAGAGCTATTTTTAGCTCATGCTTCAAACTCAACCAATGCAAAATTCGAAGGGATAGACTTGGACAAACTGCTAGAAGATATACCAGAAGATAAGAAATAGTTGTTTAAATTTTAAATTCAATAGACTTGCCGTAAGTAGTGGTTGAGATACCAAAATATTGTGAAAGTGATCACTGAATCAGCTAAATTCAGTGTTCCGTGGCTCAATTAGGAAAAAATAATCGCTATTATGTACTGGCGACTGTAAACTAAATTACTATAAGTACTATATGCAAAAACAACAGTTGACATTTATACATTTGAATTGTAAATCATGAATTCATAACCGCCAACAGTGATAAGGTCGCAAGTGCGTAGTGGTAATAAAACGGGATTATTGTATACTATGTATACTGACAGTTATTTTGTACCATTTGGTACATTATACATATTAAAATTTCAAATTGGGTCATTCTACAGATAATCAGTTATTTTTTTTCAATGTATTAAGAATTTTTTGTCCACATTTTTTACTATGACAGGAATTTATTTTACTGGTAGGTATTGATATTTCAGCGGAATGACCCACCAATTACCAATTTGTCGTAGTATAATGCTAGAGAATAGTGACATAGAAATGGAACTTTTTATAGCTTAAAATGACGCCATGTCAATCAATAGAAACTAAAGATAATTATGTTACTGTAATGCTTGCCTGTATAAATTTAATCAATATGACTTGCAAATGTAATGCCAATCATTTTTTGTTTGAGATGTCAAATACAGCATTTTAGATAAACACACCTATATGATGATAAGATTATCTGGATTATTAATACATCATGTTGATAATGCATTTATAAAATGCATGTAATAGATAAATGGCGACTTTCACTCAGCGGTCACTGTCGCCTTCCATAATTAAGGATCCATTGCATTATAAATAAAAATAAATTAATTAATTAATTTGTAGTTACTAGCAAATGTTTTTTTTGTGCCTGTCTGTTTTAGATTTGTATTATTAGAAGAGCTGATTTTTTTCAATTTTTGATTTCTTCCATTTTGGATTGACGATTTGAGATTCTTTTCTTCTCTGAGCTGTTTGTTTAGCCAATTAATGCACCGCAAAATGCTGAATGTTGATAATTATGCATAGTTCCTTACCTAAGTAACACTAGTACAAAAGAGGCAATATTTTACACTACTTTAAGACAACTTATTCGAGATTTTGTAATCTTGAGAAAAATATACGGGATTTATTAAAAAATTAGATGTTAATGACTTGTCTAGATAAAAACATTGTGATCAGTGATACAATTATAATAAAAGAATAGAACTATGGTTTTATTGTTCTTTGAAATTTAAATGAATATTTTATAGTTTAGTAAAAGATATACCAAAATGTATAATGTTAAATTTGATTACATATGATTATAACAAGAAAATATCGTAATTATTTTAGAGCAATAATCAAATTCAAATAATATTTCGATATTTTATTAAAATGAGTATAATGTTAAAACAAAAACACAAGCCACATCCTATTACGCATTTTTTTGTGTTTTTGGCATTACACAGTATTGTATGAGATCTTTAAAGTCATAATTTCTTTTATATCTTTATGTATTATATGGATTAGCAGCTAGACATTATTTTATGTTTTAAATGACTTATCAGAGAACTGTGCTAAATGATCTTATTGAATTAAACAATAAATAAATATCTACAACAGAAAATACATTTTTACAAAACAATAATTTCCGCCTTTTTATTTTGTGAAAATCCTATGGGTAACTCTAAGAACTTATTTCACCGCCTTTGCTCCCATTATCCGTATACATTTTAGCGTGGAGGAGCTCGTGGCTAATTAATAACAGCGGCTCGGGTCGATCTTTAGGTTAATCTGTGCTTGCCTGGGTTGGTCTGTGGATGGCTGACCACTCATTACATACCGAGTTTCCTCCGTGCCTCGGAAACCACGTTAAACAGTGATCCCGGTTGTTATTTGTAGATCTTTGACAGTCGCTTGGGTGGTTTATGAAGGACAGGTAGACAGTCGCACCATATAAATTACTGGTACTCAGCTGCATCCGGTTACACTGGAAGACGACCACAACGTAGTTGGGAAAAGGCTAGGCAGATTTTACCGTTGCCAGTAAATGAACTTGGTAGAAAATATTCCAAATAAGTTTGAACGTATTCGGAATTTCGGATAGTCTTGCTTGACATCTACCAGAACGATATTTTTGCTATTTAACTCCATCTATTGAAGATTGACTAGCTCGTTGGTTTAGTTGTCTCAAACACGAATGCGGAGCATGAGGTCCTGGGTTCGTTTCCGGGGATGGGTATTGTTATTGGGCTTTTCCATCAGGAATTTCTCAGTAGCATAACGGAGTCTGAATTCCCGCCCGGTTGATGATAATAGACTCGCTCCATAATTACATGGGCCTTAATCATAACTGGCGAAATGTGGGTGTAATTCGGTACAACTCTGACTTACCCTTTGGGGATTACAAGCGTGATTTCTAAATTACCATTTGAACATAGCCAGGTAGCGAAGCAATAAACACCGAAGTTAAACGTAAATTAGTTACTTGTTATGATTTCAATCGAGTACATTCTTCTTTTTCGATTTATTGTCAACATTCGATTGTTAATATCATAGATGGCACACCCATCCCTATGAGTAGAGACGTCATTTTATCTGACAGATCGAAAGCTGTCTTGCCAATCAGAGGGAAATTCCCTGAACCGGAGGTTTTTGGGGTCGAAGCGGAAAACCCGTTTTCAATAGTACTGCTGTATGCTAGGTCTAAACTCGTTTTATTTTAGCTAGAAATTGTTTATGCAAATTGAATTGTTCATGTTTTACTGATTCAGAAATTCGATATTGATCAGGGTTACAGAGGAATGAAAAAACTAGCTTATTCTTTCTTGGGAGTAGGAAAACATACAATTGGCAACATTGTAACATGGTTTTTTTAGTGGACTTTTGTCTCTGTTCTGAAATATTCATTAATAGTTCATTCACAAAATCCATTCCATTCGTACAAGTATCGCGTATTACTTTGTATTGTCAAATAAATTAAATGAACTGCATCTTTTGATTTTTATACAAATCCAGTGAAATAGTGAATCAAGACTATTATCAGCGAAAGCAGTATTTAAAAAGCATTAGCACCGTAATTTGGTACGTATTACAATTTAATGTCGAAATTCGACAGCAAAATTGCGTCATAATTTCATGGAAACTTTGACTTTTCGTAAACTAATTTTGCGTTTTCTTTTGTTTCTATTACAGAAGTGTGATTTACAGTAAATTTCTGTAAAGAGTTTACGGCTTTCGGTCGTTAGCAATTTGATGACCTTATACGATTTGGACGATTTCCTCGACATGCCACCCGTGAAAAGAGGGAGACGTGGGGCCAGCGATGCTGATGAAGGAGACGATGAGTACAGAAAAAAGAGGGAGAGAAACAATGAGGTTTGTATCTTTTTATAATTATGTAAAATCATAGAACATGTGAGCTCAGCCTTGTGATAGTCTCCTGCTGTAGGATGGATGCATTTCTTTTAGTTAATGTGAGTCCAACATAATCAGATAGTCCCTCTCTGACAGAGAATGCATTTCTTTAATAACTCAAGCCTACCAATCATTTAATGATAAACTTTTTGTTGCTAGGCTGAGCAGCAAAGTTCATATAACATGCTATTAGAATCTCGGTTATTTTATCTGAAATAGAATTTGATAGTATAGCATAACTTCTATTAATAATCACTAGTAAAGTATCATAGTAAGAAACATTAAAAAAAAAGCTACATAGCAACTTTTTTAGCAACTCAAACGGTACCTAGATTAAGTTACATTAAATGTTCTCTTTGAACTCTGTGGCTTACTCCTTAAGTATGTAGATGTCCTAAAAACCACCACAATATTAAAAATTTGGTAGTTTTATGTCAAATCTAGTCTTTGTAGCAATAGCTACAGCAAGTTGCAGAAATATTGCGCAATTGTTTACATTTTGTAATGATGATGCAATCACTGTAATAACAGAAAAACATGCAACATTTATTCAAATCATTATTTAATTTATATTAATGTTCACAAAATGATGTACCTACTTCTATAATAACTTGAGTTTTTAACCAGCTAGATGCTGAGCAGATTGAGAGTTGATATTCCAACAGTGTAATAATGTGTAGGAATTCACTTAGAAGTCACTTATTAGTAATGAAATAGGGCATTTAATTGATGATGAATAATACCTCATTTGTTTAATAATTCTTTAGGCAATGATGTTTTAAGAGATGATGAAATTTTTGTTATTTTCATATCTAATACCTTCTAATCTTAATACTGGTAGTGGTAGTCTGCTTTATCCCACTGCTGGGCAAAGGCCCCTCCCCATGACTTCCAGTTTTTTTCTATCCAGGGCTATTGTGGACCACTGGTCGTTGGTTTTATCCAGCTCGTCTCGCCATCTTCTATGATGTCTACCATGACACCTTCTGGCTGTATCTTAAATCAAACGAAAATTAATTAACAATCTCACTTTACTCAAGGGGCACACAACACACAGTACTACTAAAATTAACTTTATCTTCTTTATTTCATTTAGGACAAATCCAAACCTCAATAAGAACAATTTTATAACATTGTTTTAACCAATAACTTTTCATTTCACCTTATTTCCAGGCTGTCAAAAAAAGCAGGGTCAAGTCTAAACAGCAGACACAAGACACATTCACACGTGTCAAGAAGCTGAAAGAAGAGAATCAGGAGCTAGAAGACACAACAAAAAGACTGACAAAAGAGCTAGAGCTATTAAAGGAGCTCTTCATCGCTACAGCAGCTAACAAGGCTGATCCCAAGTTCGATGGGCTGGATCTCGAGAAACTGTTGGCTGATACACCTGAGAAAAAATTTTAGGTATTTGCTGAAGGAAGAAACTTTTAAATTTAGGGCAGATTGGAGCGAATCCCGCACAAGATTAATAGAAGTATGTACTACCGAGTTACCAAGGTCAACCACTTTCAACCATATTACTTAGGGCATAAGGATGAAAAATGGCTGACCTTAAGTAAATTTGGTAGTACCTAACAAACAGTAATTACTTTCAAAGCATTACATAACAACTTAACAACAACTTCGAATAGCTTTAACATAAGCTTTTCGGCAGCTGTTTCAATGCAATTTGATTTCATTGTTATTGCTAATAGAGCGTTAATTTCTGTAGGCCTCAGCAAACAATTGATTGACTTATGCTATGGGAACACTATGAAAATCCTGTTTGCAAGTTGTTGCAGAAATATGTAATGCTTTGAAAGTTTTTGCAGAAGTATGTAATGCTTTGAAAGTTTTTGCAGAAATATGTAATGATTTGAAAGCAATTGCCTCGTCTAGTATTTCTTACATTTTCATACATATTCCTTAGTACCAATTATGACTCCAGCCATACTTGGAAGTATATGGCACTATGTTATAAATTATCTTCATTTAAAAAAAATAGCGGCCGATAATCTCCTTTTTATAAGTCTGTTTATGAATGTTATATGACACTAGGAGCGGGATTCCCCTCATTATGAGTCATGCTTTCAAAGTGACGCAATTTACTTTGAAATTTTCTTCATGCAGTATACTTTAATATATTTGCATGACGAAAAGAAAAAAACAGGGGTTTATTTTTGTAGATTTGCCATAAGGCCTCGCTCCCACTTTGTCGTAACGACGGATAATCGTGTAGTTTTAAAGTGTCCTGGTTTGTGTAAATGGAGGTGTTCGCATATCGGACGACACGATTACTGTCGTTCATGACCTTTACCTACTAAAAACCAACGATAAAAGAATCGTCACGACATTGTGGGAACGGGGAGTAAGTAGGTACCTAGTACGTAAGAAAGTATGGAATTGATTAAACAGTATGTTTGTTCGTATTATGTCATACATTTTTATAATCTGTGATAGTTAATCTAGTTCATATCGAACAGTGTTCTATGACAAGATGAATTATTAGCACTAAACTTATTGAATTGTTGTTGTTTTGACTAAAATTAATTATTGTTTGTTGGGGTTCGGACAAAGCGGTACAGACATATTGTGGACGCGGTAGTAATCAAAGTCGCGTAGGTATTGAAGTAACTGAATAGGCGGGAGCGGGTGTGGGGGTAGCGGAGCGGTCAGCGTGTAAAACAAACATTTGAGATTTTTATGAAATTACAAAGAAGGCACGCGGACGCGTTCTTAGCAAGAGCTAGTGCCGAGCGGGCAGTGGCACAACTGGCCGAAAATAAAAAAAAGGACTTAAAAACCCGCGAACTTAACACAGTTCTCTTTTCAAAATTCGATGATGTAACTGTGAAGACGCTTCCCCGCGTCTTGTCGGTCGCCAGTTTGATTTACACGCTCATCAAGTGAGAAATGAACGGCTCGCCCCTCTGTCCGATTGAGGCACCTCTGTGTTCACACTCGCTCTCACCTGTGCCGCGCACACCGGGTCACATATCCATAGTCTGCCCACATCGGAGTGACCGAACCTTTATAGTATTAATTATTATTGATATGATGGTGATGTCACCATCTTCTTTAGACAGTTAAAACACTTAGGGATTTTGAGGTATTCCCTCTAAAAATAAATTCGTTGTGTCCCATTGTTTTTTTGTGTAAATGAAATCATGATATCTTTTTATTCGTTTTTGACTCACGATCAATGCATCTGCTATTTTATATCTCTGTGCTATCCTTGATTAATTGGTAGAGAGTGCCTAAGGCAATTAAGTCCGCCTATGTACCTTATGTGTGTATAAGTTTGACAAGTAAAATCATTTTTAACACCTCGACAGTATGAGGAAAATAATTATGTAAATAAAACAATCAAGTAACTGATAATATTTTATTTTATTAAAATAGAATTTTACTATATACAATTGTAATTATTATGTCCGGTCCGGTCCACTTTCATGCGTGTTTCCGGGTTCGTCCGAATATTTTCGGGCTCGAAACAGATCACTAAACGAATCATGCACGAAATAGAAGCCATAACTATAAATCATAGATATGAAAGTTTTTATGACGAATGTTATATTATAATTTACTATAAGAATAATATAATAAAAAAAAAACATTGATACAATTTTATTCAGTCGTTGTTATTTTTACTTACGGTACTCCTCCGATAGCAAGTGAAAATAAATTAATATTATGCACATAGCATAAAATATAACTGAGTAAAACATTAAAACATCACAGATAAACAAATCTAAGGACCTAATTTAAAATAAAATAAATCATTTAACAACTCAATTTTCTGAATCTTTTTTAATGTTATAGCGTCAAGAAAAATACACTTTCGGTGAAAATTTCAACTGTCTAGCTATCACGGTTTATGAGATACAGCCTGCGTACAGACAGACGGATATTGGAGTCTTAGTAATAGAGTAAAATATTTCAATGATGGAGAATAAGTGCCTTTTGGCAAATTATCACTGCTATGATGTTATGATGAACAGTTATAATTTTATTATATTCAATAATTCTACTTCCACACATTAATAACGCCATCAGCGGCCGCACTGACGAGGTAGGGCTTGGTCCCCTCCACCATAGTGAGGTCGGTGATAGGCGCGGTGTGGTAGAACGAACGAGACTCCACGCTGCGGTATATGTTGTCTTCTATCAGGGAGGCTGGCGCTGAAGGATTTAGTTTGCAGCATTCTTGGATTACTGTGGTCCCGTCTATTATGCGGCTCCTGTGAAATAAATTAATATTTAGGATTAAAAGTTGTTTGTCAATTTAAACACTGTTTTAGGCATTCACGGTTTAAAACTAAACTTATATTGTCACTTACGGGATATCTTCCGTGATTATTTGTTATGTTGAGCTCCCGATATTTCGACGCTGTTGCAAGCGCCATGACCGCGGGTTGATTGGAGTATGCGGGTGGATGGTAATTAAATTGTTACGAGCAGACAAATCTGTCTACCCTCTTTCTTTGTCTTTTGCTACGCGCACTATTGGAACTCGACAGATTCAGATTTGTCTGCTCGTAACAATTACCATCCACCCGCATACTCCAGTCAACCCGCGATATCCCGTAAGTGACAATATAAGTTTTGTTTGTCAATTTGCTTAAAGATGTAACACTATTCCATCAATTGGCGTGTGGTTTAAATCCAAACTAACTTCGCTCATCGTCTGCCTAGCCTTTTCCCTATATTGTGGTCGGCTTCCAATCTAACCGGATCCAGCTGATATCTATCATGAGGCTGAGGATACATTAGGCCGCGACGCGACCTGCGACACATGAGCGATTAAAAAAAAGTAAATGAACGCTCACGTATATGGCTACACTGTACATCAAGTATTACTAGCGATCTTTGATTTCTTTATGCGATCGGAACAACATTACTATCATCACGGCATCGGCTACACCAACATAGCGAAATTGAAGCGAATATATTAGAAAATACGGCGGAATCTCGCTTGTAATGTAGCCATACCGTGTTTTTCTCGTTTCGCTCTTCCAGTCGCATCGCAAATCGCTGCCTAGGGTAGCCTCAGCCAGACTTCCGCAATCCAGTTAGTACTGGGTAATATGATACTCCTTGGTAAGAGTCGTTCTCAGACTTTGGGCCACCGACTACCTGTAACGACTGTCAAAGATCTACAAATGACAGCCGGGACTAACTGCTTAACGTGTTTTCCGAGGCAAAGAGGAGACTCGGTATGTATTGGGTGGTCACCCATCCACAGACCAACCTAGGTAAGCACGGCTTAACCTAAAAATCGATCCCAAACTAACGTCGCTATTTTTAGTTATTTCATCATAATTGCGCAAAGACGCCCCAATGACATTGAAGTGCCAAAAGAAGCCCACTTACATTGGGTCCTGTTGATTGCTCATTACAGGAACTAATAGACGCTACTAAAAGCGCCAAATTCGTTGCTAAATTCCGGGTCGGTTCAATTGTTTTTTTCTATTAAACCGACCCGGAATTTAGTAACAAATTCTTAAAAAATTCTACCCACCTATACTTGATGGCATTAGGCGTATGCCTCAAGGAGTCGTTATGGGCATGCAGCAACACATAGGAGTCCTCCGGTTGGTCCAGGTTCCAGTAGCGCAGGCGCAGATCGGAGCCGCCCGTCACCACGAAACGGTTGCCTTCGCGCGACCCGCAGTAGATCGAGCTTATGTAGTGAGATGCCTGGAGGATATGAGACCAATTATTACTACCATTTTTTTTGTTAGCCTATTTGAGAGACCCACAGCTGGGCAAAGGGCTCCCCTTTCTCCTTCCAAACCTCTCTCTCTTCTGTGCGATATCTGGCCATGGCCCGCTCCGCAAACCACCTTCGCCGTGGTTTACGGCGACGGCGATTTCCTCCGATAGGCCTCCAGATACTATACTTAGGTCCATCATCATCTGCCTAGTCTTTTCCCAACTATGTCGGGTAAGACTGGTGTCAGACTTTTGGAACCACTGACTACCTATAACGACTGTCAAAGATGGACAAATGACAGCCGGGACTAACAGCTTAAGGCGCGGGACAAACACGAGCGGCCGTATGGCGAATGGCGGTGGCGCGGGTGCACGGGGGGCGAGGAAGTGTCGCCATTTCCTCGCCCCCCGCGCACCCGCATCCGCGCCACCGCCATACGCTTCTTGTATATAACCTGCGCCTAACGTACTTCCCGAGGCACGGAGGAAACTCGGTATGTATGGGGTGGTCACCCATCCACAGAACAACCTAGACAAGCATGGCTTAACCTAAAGATCGACCGGAGCGGCTGATATTATTTAGCCACGAGCTCCTCTATACTATACTTAGGTCCATGTTCACCAAAAAGATGCGATCTGATTATCTAAAACAGCTATTTAAAACGCATTTTTGTATGCAGGGTTAAATTATATTCGCTGGAGAATCTTCACGGACGCATCTTGTATGATACAAAAATGGCACTCAAAAAAAATATCGACGTCGAAACGGCTTATCGGCCCTCGACCTAGTTTGAACTTTACCAAGCATTCAAATAAGTTTTACTGTTGAAATTTCTGGTCTAATCTGAATCTGAGCTTTAAGAGGCCTGCTGGGCCACAGCGCGTGCGTCCTCTGCGTGGACTACAAGCTCCAGGCGGCTGCATACTTACAGCGGGTGTATACTGCAGAGGTTGCACACAGTTAGTGCTGGGCCACAGCGCGTGCGTCCTCTGCGTGGACTCCAAGCTCCAGGCGGCTGCATACTTACAGCGGGTGTATACTGCAGAGGTTGCACACAGTTAGTGCTGGGCCACAGCGCGTGCGTCCTCTGCGTGGACTACAAGCTGTAGGCGGCTGCATACTTACAGCGGGTGTATACTGCAGAGGTTGCACACAGTTAGTGCTGGGCCACAGCGCGTGCGTCCTCTGCGTGGACTACAAGCTCCAGGCGGCTGCATACTTACAGCGGGTGTATACTGCAGAGGTTGCACACAGTTAGTGCTGGGCCACAGCGCGTGCGTCCTCTGCGTGGACTACAAGCTCCAGGCGGCTGCATACTTACAGCGGGTGTATACTGCAGAGGTTGCACACAGTTAGTGCTGGGCCACAGTGCGTGCGTCCTCTGCGTGGACTCCAAGCTCCAGGCGGCTGCATACTTACAGCGGGTGTATACTGCAGAGGTTGCACACAGTTAGTGCTGGGCCACAGCGCGTGCGTCCTCTGCGTGGACTACAAGCTCCAGGCGGCTGCATACTTACAGCGGGTGTATACTGCAGAGGTTGCACACAGTTAGTGCTGGGCCACAGTGCGTGCGTCCTCTGCGTGGACTCCAAGCTCCAGGCGGCTGCATACTTACAGCGGGTGTATACTGCAGAGGTTGCACACAGTTAGTGCTGGGCCACAGCGCGTGCGTCCTCTGCGTGGACTCCAAGCTCCAGGCGGCTGCATACTTACAGCGGGTGTATACTGCAGAGGTTGCACACAGTTAGTGCTGGGCCACAGCGCGTGCGTCCTCTGCGTGGACTACAAGCTCCAGGCGGCTGCATACTTACAGCGGGTGTATACTGCAGAGGTTGCACACAGTTAGTGCTGGGCCACAGTGCGTGCGTCCTCTGCGTGGACTCCAAGCTCCAGGCGGCTGCATACTTACAGCGGGTGTATACTGCAGAGGTTGCACACAGTTAGTGCTGGGCCACAGCGCGTGCGTCCTCTGCGTGGACTCCAAGCTCCAGGCGGCTGCATACTTACAGCGGGTGTATACTGCAGAGGTTGCACACAGTTAGTGCTGGGCCACAGTGCGTGCGTCCTCTGCGTGGACTCCAAGCTCCAGGCGGCTGCATACTTACAGCGGGTGTATACTGCAGAGGTTGCACACAGTTAGTGCTGGGCCACAGTGCGTGCGTCCTCTGCGTGGACTCCAAGCTCCAGGCGGCTGCATACTTACAGCGGGTGTATACTGCAGAGGTTGCACACAGTTAGTGCTGGGCCACAGCGCGTGCGTCCTCTGCGTGGACTACAAGCTCCAGGCGGCTGCATACTTACAGCGGGTGTATACTGCAGAGGTTGCACACAGTTAGTGCTGGGCCACAGCGCGTGCGTCCTCTGCGTGGACTACAAGCTCCAGGCGGCTGCATACTTACAGCGGGTGTATACTGCAGAGGTTGCACACAGTTAGTGCTGGGCCACAGCGCGTGCGTCCTCTGCGTGGACTCCAAGCTCCAGGCGGCTGCATACTTACAGCGGGTGTATACTGCAGAGGTTGCACACAGTTAGTGCTGGGCCACAGTGCGTGCGTCCTCTGCGTGGACTCCAAGCTCCAGGCGGCTGCATCTCTAGCCCCGGCCGCCCATATACCACCGCTGGTGCCACTACCCACTATGCGACGAACTCGCTCCGCTGTACAAACCAATAAATATAATTAGGCTGTAAAGTTAAATTTCTGAGAATTGTCGACTTCCCTCAAAAAGACGGAAGCTTAAGGACGCTGCAACGTTTTCGTTGAACTCAAATTTAGGTATTCGATGCCGCACACAGCAACATCACGCGTACGCACTACGCACACATTCAACAACTCCGAGCGCTCGATTTTATACTTCACCTAAATAATTTAGCTCCTTGGTTTTATTTTGTAATGTTATTGAAATTAACTCCGGAAGAATACTTGGACCTTTGAAAATGCGTTTGGTTACTATTACTTAGTACCGTTGTCGTGATAATAGGTTAGTATTTTCAACCAACTGCAAAAAAAGAAGGTGCTTGACCCTATCAATAGTATCTTTTTCTTCGCGATTTTCATAACATAAAATCACGCCTGTTAAGGGTAACAGAATATGTACACCTAATATGGTACCAACATAAAAAAACCTGCCCCGTGTTCAAAAACTAAAACAAAAGTACCGACACCGACTACCGTAAAGAAAATCATCATCTCAGTGTTAACCTCCCGGTCACAAGAATTAAAAGGGGGGGGGGGGGGGGACACATTTTACCACTTTGGAAGTGTCTCTCGCGCAAACTATTCAGTTTAGAAAAAAAAAAATGTATTATTTTTTTAATATTTTTGTGTATAAATCTTAATGCGGTTCACAGAATATATCTACGTACCAAGTTTCAACAGCATAGTTCTTATAGTTGCGGAAAAAAGTGGCTGTGACATACGGATAGACAGACAGACTGACAGTCAGACATGACGTATCTGTAAGGGTTCCGTTTTTTGCCATTTGGCAACGGAACCCTAAAAACGAATTGAACATTTTGTTATTAATTATATGGAACATTTAATTGAGTCCTTTCCAATCCTATCCTATATAATATATACAGGGTGTCTCATTCAAATCGGTCAGTATGGGAAAGTCTGAAAATATAAGACATACGAAGATCTGTTCTGAGGAACCATGTCATCGATTTTAATAACAAGAAAAACTGCATTCATACATTTTAAAAAACATCTGTACTCCGTTCGGGAATCGAACCCGGTTATTTTGAATAAAAAACCTACTCTATTTCTATTCAGATATCGATCGTGTAGGTCTTAAGCAGTAAATGTCTGTGTGAAACATGATGTCTAAAATGAATAAAATGCATTGTTTCCACATACTTTAATTTATTTTAGTAGGTGCTTGAACTGACCACGTTTACAATATTAAACAAGTTCTGGTGTTTAAAATTGACTCTATGGTTGTTTGTACCTCTTTGCTGATGTTGCAACTAGATACATACACCGCTTCACATACATATGTCATTAGCATTGCATTAAACCATTCCGGAAGTTTTGTTATCTGCGATAATATTATCTAATATCGTGTTGAATGTTGTATTGAAAAAGACGGTGGTCACTTCGAGCACCTACTAAAATAAATTAAAGTATGTGGAAACAATGCATTTTATTCATTTTAGACATCTTGTTTCATACAGACATTTACTGCTTAAGACCTACACAATCGATATCCAAATAGAAATAGAGTAGGTTTTTTTTTCTTCAAAATAACCGGGTTCGATTCCCGAACGGAGTACAGATGTTTTTTAAAATGTATGAATGCAGTTTTTCTTGTTATTAAAATCGATGACATGGTTCCTCAGAACAGATCTTCGTATGTCTTATAGTTTCAGACTTTCCCATACTGACCGATTTGAATGAGACACCCTGTATAATATAATCCTAGTGTTACGAGCTGGGTATGAGATAAATTAATTACTACCGATTAAACAACACAATAACTTTATTAATCACAAAACAATTTAAACTTAATCACAAGACTGTACACTACAATACACTACTGTTCACTATTCGCTTAGATATCGCTCTTCAAGTTCACTTCGATTCGCTTCGTTGTGTAGTTAAAACAAGACTGACGGTCGCGGGTCTGAGCGATGTATTTATACTGGCCAACAGACACACCAGAACAATCACGAATATTCTAGAGGGTCATAAAAAACACTAACAAAAGATTACCTACCTACTATAGGTAGGTAAGTAAGTAAGTAAGTAAGTATCGCTGGACATTAAACACACAGCGCCATCTAGTGCCACACTAAGCAAGGCTTGTGTCGTGGACACCAGATAGTTGATATACTACATATATACTTTTTTGTTTGTAAATACATACTTATTATACATACAAACAAACAATACAATTATTATTACTAGCTACTTGTACAAACCAATATGAACCGTATGCCCTAGGCGTACGGTCGAAATTCCAATGTCTTTTTATAAATAGGTCGCGAGTTTCTACCTACCTAACTTTACAACTAATGATAATAGAATGCTCTCGAACTTCTAACGTACACACACTGCAATCACTTGCTTTCTCGAATGTTCTAGTAGGTCCGTTGTAACACTAGATAATAGATCGTTTTCAGCTCATTATAACTAATGCGACCAATTGTGAAATCCGGCGTACGATGAACATGTCTGCATACACCTCTCAGGATTACAGTCGTGAAGATTTCGTCTCCAAGACTTAGCAAACAGATCGTTTTCAACTCGTAATAACTATTGCGAGCAATTGTGTAATCTGGCGTGCGAAGAACATGTGTGCTTACCCCTCTAAGGATTATAGTCGTGAAGATTTCGTCCCCAGAACTTGGCAAACGGATCGTTTTGAACTCATAATAACTAATACGACCAATTGTGAAATCTGGCGTACGATGAACATGTCTGCTTACCCCTCTAAGGATTATAGTCGTGAAGGTTACGCTTATGTTTATCAGTAAAATCATAACTCTCCTCCCCATCCACTTCCGAACTTCACCGTGAACAGCTTGGCCTTACCCATCCAAACCCTAACCTTACTAAGAGTTGCTTAACACCACCCATCCATTTCACAAATCCCGATCTTACCCAACATATTTTCTAAGCCACACTTTAATAATAAAAGTAGGAACTCGTAAGTACTTACTTTAATGTCGTTGGAAAAAGTTTCAACTCATTCCGAATACCCTATACAACCGGACGTACCTACTCACACGCATGCACACTTCAATATTTTTTAGTAATAAAATCGTATTTATTTTTTGCGACAGAGCGATACACCCGTCCGTTGAGGAGCGCGTCTCAGCGCAGATTGACGAACCGCGAGGCGCAAAATGTATGAAGAATTCGCCAAATGTTTATACTTTGGCTAGTAATTGGAAAATGTTGTGATTTTAATACAAAAAAAAAATGATTTCCTGTAAAGAACTATATTTACCGCAATTTCTTATTAATTATTAAGATAAAATATGCTTTAAAATGACCTAAACTGGTACCTATTCTGACCCCTTTTTTTAAATTTTCTGCGATTCTTGTGATGGGAAAAACGTATTTGTGCGAAAATTTTGTATGACGTCATAGATTTTTTCTGATGATTATCTGGACATTAATATGTTATCTTTAAATTAAGACCATGAAATTTTCACATTTGTGACAGCTTGTACATTAAAATGGTACCTGAAAAACACTAATATTCGTGGAAAAAAGTAACAGCGTCCTTAAATGGAATTGAGACGAATACACGAACTTGGAGACGCTTCCAAGACTGTTGCCAGAGACAGCATTGTTTGTTCATAACATGATTCATGCAAACCAAGCGTCAGGGTTTTTCTTGCAGTATGGCACTCAGGGACTCAAACTGTAACCGTAATCGACGACCCGATTTGCGTAGTGGTAGTGACGCTGCCTTACGTTCTTAGGGTCCTGAGTTCGAATCCCGGTAGGAGGAAATGTTTGTGTGATGAGCACGGACATTTGTTTCCGAGTCATGGATGTTTATATGTATAACTAGCTGACCCACGCAACTTCGTTTGCGTCACATAAGAGAGAAAAACGAACAGAAAAAAAATGGCTATTAAAAAATAAGGGTTGATCGTAGAAGGGTGAAAATTTAGGATTGTATGGTATTTTTGTATGTTGTATCATAAAAAAATAGAAATTAAAAATTTTGTCTAAAAAATAAAAAACTAAATTTAGGGGTGGACTACCCCTAACATTTAGGGGGATGAAAAATAGATGTTGGCCGATTCTCATAGATACCGGATAAGCACAAAAAATTTCATCAAAATCGGTCAAGCCGTTTCGGAGGAGTATGGCAACGAAAACTGTGACACGATAATTTTATATATTAGAAGATAAGTATGTATTTACAAACATAAAAGTATATATGTAGTATATCAACTATCTAGTGTCCACGACATAAGCTTTGCTTAGTGTGGCACTAGGTGGCGCTGTGTGTTAATGTCCAGCGATATTAATATTTATTTATAATAAAGTGTTTTTAAGACTGTTTTTGAAACAGTTTCAACAGAAAAACACTTTTAGATGTAACAGATACAATAATGTTACCGAATCAAACTGTAACCTTTTATATGTGATAATAAGTGTTAATATGTGTAACTGAAATAAACAGTTTTACAACAGACTGCGACTAGTTTTCAACTATCCAATGGCAGCGCTGAGTTTACCTGTTAAACACTTATTAACACTGTTAAACCTTTTATATCTGTAACAGATATGTTACGGTTACACTTTTATAAGTGTTTTGGGTTAACACATTGAAAACACATTTATAAGTGTTACATATCTGATGTAACACTTATATTTATATTTATTTATTAATTCTGTAACCTTTATGAAGGTGTTTTAAAGTCCCTAATGGCACTAATGACGTAACAAACGTTTTGAAGGCGCTTTTAAGAGCCCTCTTACAGTCCACTAGCGCCACCAATCGAAAAAATGTCATAACTCGTAAATAGAATCAAAAATACAAAATGTGGTCTATTATTACTGTAGAAAAGGCAATAACGTAATTTTATAACACCTTATCAACACTTGAAATATAGCTGTTTAGCTAAATCGTGCATTCAAAACATAAACGGCCGTTTTTGTTACAAATGCACGATTTAGCTAAACAGCTATATTTCAAGTGGTGACAATGTGTTATAAAATTACGTTATTGCCTTTTCAACAGTAATAATAGACCACATTTTGTATTTTTGATTCTATTTACGAGTTATGACATTTTTTCGATTGGCGGCGCTAGTGGACTGTAAGAGGGCTCTTAACAGAAACTATACACTCACTGTCATATTCATTTTTATCGTCTGGTATAAACCTATAAACTTGGTGTTAGATTTTTGACGCCCTTCGGCTTCTGACTAGGCTTAACATGCCATCAACAAATCTCACTCGGGCATTTTTGTTTCCTCACGATGTCATATTCATAAGTCACTTCGGTTTAAAAGAAAAAAATAGACCTTACTGAGTCCACGTAGGTACAGCTACAGATATATGTAGTCTCATTTCTTTATTGAATACCAGCTGATACCCGCGGCCCGTGTCCATATTATACTAAAACCTTCCTCGAGAATCACTCGATTCATTGGTGAAAACAGTATAAAAATCGTTGCAAAAGTTAATGAGTTTATAGCGAACAGACAGACAAGACGCGGCGGAGGATTTTATTTTATAATATCTAGTGACTAGTGATATAACAAATACTCACAGTTGGGATGTTTGACTGACGTGATGGGCAGATGGAACCGGAGGTCCCACACACAGATGGCGCCACTGGAGGTGCCCACTGCCAGGTACCCGCACGGGTCCGCGTACAGGCACGTGTACACTCCCTGCTTCAAGTCGCCTTGGAGCTTCCATGCGTTACCTAAGGGATAGAAAGTTGAATAGGAATAATAATAAATAGGGGCCAATGCAGATGATAGACTTTGCGATGAAATCAATATAAATGTCTTGTCATCTGTAGAAGGGACCAGACGGACAGTCGAACGATGACGACGCTCGATCCAAAATGTACCTCATGCATCACAATCACTTAACAAATAAAGTTAAATTAAAAAAATAAAAACCCACGACACAATGTACTAAAAGTTAAATAGAAAATAATTCGTTAATTGGCCATTTTGTGGTGGCGGCCATCTTGGATTTTTTATTTATCATAGTGGCATTCCACTAGTCAAGCCTTTTCATTTAATACCCATATTAAAAGAGTTATTGAATAAATATGTAATACGCAATTTTGTGGCGGCGGCCATCTTGTACTCATTTGTATGAAACATAGCTACGAACACTCCCGACTAATTCACCTTTCAAACAAAAACAAAACAAAATCAAAATCAGTTCATCCGTTCGGGCGCTACGATGCCACAGACAGACACACACACGTCAAACTTATAACACCCCGTCGTTTTTGCGTCGGGGGTTAAATAGTAGATTATGCACCGAGGGGCTAAAGTTGTGTCATATATCACGGGCGTGATATTGAATCTCGAGCGCAATGAAGGATTGGGGATTTAAGAGTTTAAGCCACGAGCGAAGCGAGGGAGTTAATACAAGAATCCTGAATGCAGCGAGGCCTGCAGCGAGCGAGATTCCTGCCGAGATTAATGCCGTAGTATGCAGGGCTGTAATCGTCTTTATCGGCTCTTTTTATTGCTCTACTAGACTATGTTGAACTTTGTTTTTATGGATGGGACTGAGAAACTTCTTGATAAGCTCGAACAGCTCAAAAGCCGGACGTATGCAACTATGCACGGCGCATTCAACCGAAATTGCAATATGCTTTTTAGCTAGGAGCAGGGTCCATGTGTACGTGACGGAATTGGAAGCCGTCACCACCTCATGTTAGCGAAGGAGGTGGCTGAGCGCAAGAGCGAGATAGCCTCTCTTCCCGGCCGCCGCGGGAGACACACCGGGTGTCGAAGGCCACGTGGTGGGTACCGGACACCGTAGACGCGGGTCTGTGGACGGTTAGCTATAGCCGCCCAGAGTGGGAGGAGTCATTTGATGATTATCCATCCGAAAAAAAGGGTCCATGTGTACCTATTCAGAAGCTGGTCACTAACAAAAGCCCTTATAGGACTGTACCTTCAGAATTATCTTGAGAACTGTACCTGGTGCTCTCAAATCCCAGCCTACTATAGAAGCTAGTAGCGTGGCGTACGATATGACGGCGCCGTGTGACGGAGCTGCTACACACACCGCGTCGTCACCGTCACCTTCTAACTGACGACCTTGGGACAGGTTCATACGGGATGACGTGCCGTCGACCCTGAGGAGAATGGAAATTTTACATGAACACGGCCTCGGAAATGACAAATAATGTGTTTTATAGTCGTTGCTTGTCAAGTAAAAGTTTGTGAATTAATGTTTGGTGAACTGACTGGTCACCGTGTGAACTGGACGATATGGCAAGAAAGGAGGTGTCTGATGAATTGACGAGTAATAGAGAAGAATGGAAAAAGATATGCGCTGATCCAAACAAATTGAGATAAGGGGCTGGAAAATGATGATGTTGTAATCATGATAACTGTTTGATTTCAAGGCATTCAATCTGAATTAAACTTTATTACTTTACAGATACATACCTTAATACAAACACCGACTCTTGTGTGGCCGCTACAAGAGATTGTCCACCTTCACACGCAGCTATTGATAGCACCGGGCCCGCGTTTCTGTTATACATTGACTTTGATCTGTGAACATAAAAGAGCAAATAAAATATTAAATACAGATAGTGGTTGGTGGGATAAGGGGTCAGAAAAAGAGAAAATGTGGTAGTCCCCTGGCTCTACTTAGACTGGAGGTGACCCTTACATATTTTTTTATCGCTGGACATTACACACAGCGCTATCTAGTGCCACACTAAGTAAAGCTCGTGTCGTGGTCACCATACAGTTGATATACTACATATATACTTTTTTTTGTAAATACATACTTATTATACATATAAACATCCATAACTCGGAAACAAAATATGTCCATGCTTATCACACAAACATTTGTTCCTACCGGGATTCGAAACCGGACCCGAAGAACGTAAGGCAGCCTCACTACCGCTGTGCCATTCAGGTCGTCAATTGGTAAAAGGCTAGATAGAATATGATGAGAATCTATACACAGGCTGGAAGCTTTCAAGGCAGTTAAGGGATCCTCATTCACAAGCACATTTACTCAAACAATTACTATTTTACACAAGACATTTATTTATGCCTATCGATCATGTTTCTAATACTAACACCAACTGGAAAAAACTTTTCTCATACCAGCGCTGTGACGTTTTTTTTTAATGTTACAGCACCATGCTGAGATAGGAGCCTTTTGGCCTCGTACACGAAGAGTTTCGTTTCTTTTAATTTTTAAATATATTTTTGTTTTTTTTTTCTGTGTAAGTTTCATACTGATAATTTTGATGTGTTTTGTCCTGTGCGGGCTAATAAATGCTTTTTCTTTTTTTCTTTTACATTTAGTTTGAAAATTTTAACTAATTTTTTGTATGTTAATCGATACTGTTTATAGATATTAGTTACCTGTTAATATGCGCCTGTGTGTGTAATCTTGCCGCGTCCCATAGCCTCACAGTACCGTCATCAGAACACGAGCCGAACAGAGATCGGTGAGCCGGTAGAGTTACTAACTGATTGACGCGGGCTCTGAAAACAATATAATAAAGTCAGATCAGATGTATATGGAACTGAATTAAGTGTACTAACTGGGTTGTGGAGGTCAGATAGGCAGTCGCTCCATATCCATAATCGCTCCATCTATACTTAATATTATAAAGCAGAAGAGTTTGTTTGTTTGGTTGGTTGAACGCGCTAATCTCAGGAACTACCAGATCGAATTGATTTTGTGTTTTTTTTTTGTGTTGGATAGTCCGTTTATCGAGGAAGGCTTTAGGCTATATAACATCACGCTACGACCATTAGGAGCGGAGCAGGAATGATTTTTTTCCTTTCGTTTTTCTCTCTTATGTGACGCAGACGAAGTTGCGGGGGTCAGCTAGTGTTGGTACTGGTATTCACCTGGATTCGGTTAGACTGGAAGCGACCCCAACATAGTTGGGAAACGGCTAGGTCGATGATGATAAACGGCACAGAATCATCAACAGTATATCTAAATGTACAGGGTGTAAACCAGATCATCACGATGCTGTCCAAGCAGTACATCACAAGCATTCTGTACATCAAACTAAGTAACTTTACGCAAACATTTTTGCTGGGAATCAACTTTTTTTTTTGGGGTGAAAAGTCATATTTTGTGGTAAAACTCAATGTAACGCACTTAAAACATTGTGGATTGAATAGTACGGGGGCCGTAAAGGTCTTTAAAGTATACATTTTACAATAAAACCTTGTTATTTTTTTAAAAACTTGTCGAAACGTAGTAACTTTGACCCCCAATATCTCCGTAACTAGAAGGTTCCCAGGTATGGTGTAGAACAAAAAAATGATTGCAATGATGGGGAGAACAAGTACTTTTCGGCTTCGTGAAGAGGTGTTTTACAACCCCATGTTGCCCTATTGTTGCCCCCTAGACCTAAACTTACTTGTGTTCATGTAAATACGCCAGCAGCTGGTTCCCGGGCCGCCATCCGTGCGGCGGTAACACATCGTCATTGTTGTCTAGCGGATCATCATGACTCCTGCACAAGCAAATAACAAATATTAAGAACGGAGGTATTAAGGTGGATACCAAAGTAGCCCGTGAACATAAAGGGCGAGGAAGGAACATGGATGGGTTTTAGTCAGTAAAAGTCTGACACTTTTTTTTTTTGGGCAGGCTTCGGCCCTTGCGGGCCCCTCCCCTTATGCTGACATCTCTTTGACGGCGCGTGGAACACGAACGCGCCGTCGACACGGCCTGTCGTCGTCGTTAGACGGCCGGACGGCTAGCTAGCCCATAGCCAACCGTCCACAGGCCCGCATCTACGGTGGCCGGTAGCCACCACGTGGTCCCCGACGCCCGGTGCGTCTCCCGCGGCGGCCGGGAAGAGAGGCTCTTTCCCTCTCTCGTTACGCCACCTCCTTCGCTAGCATGACTGCTTCGCAGAAGGAGGTGGCGGCTTCCCATTCCGTCTCGCTCCGGACCATGGATTGAACCAGTCTGACACTCCCTCCCGCTAAAAATAAAGTAACCCGTGAAATTCCAATTTTCTTCCGTTTAAATACAACCCTCCAAGCTTACAAAGGTCGAAGAACGATTTTGACTTTGAAAAAATAGTTCCTCGATCTTTATGAACTTGTATTGATGATTTTGATGATTATAATTATGTAACAACGTACGTCTTACAGTTGCGAATCACATTTTATCTATACTTTAATACTATAAAGCAGAAGAGTTTTTTTGTTTGGTTGAACGCGAACGAATCTCAGGAACAACCGGCTCGAATTGAAAAATTATTTTTGTGTTGGATAGTCCATTTATCGAGGAAGGCTTTAGGCTACATAACATCAAGCTAAGATTATTAGGAGCGGAGTAAGAATGGACAATAAATTGCAAAAACGGGGATATTTTATCTTTAGTTTTTCTCTCTTATGTGACGCAGACGAAGTTGCGTGGATCAGCTAGTTCAACATAAAATCTAGCACTGGCCTGCAAATTGCAAAAAACGTAAGACAATTTGACTTTCGCGGACTACCCTGACGCCAGTAGACTTCGCAGGAGATAGTGAGATAAACTGGACAGAACCAACCACCAGCAGTCCACAATCGAAAGATTTGGAGGTCATTGGGGAAGGCTTTCGCCCAGCAGTGGGATAACACAGGGTAACAGTAACTATAAGCACGGAGCCTCATAATGTATTACCGTATACCTTGATATTTTGAACGTGAATTCATATATTAACGTCTATTAGCAGTTCATCATCATCGTCATCATCTCAGCCGAAAGACGTCCACTGCTGGACATAGGCCTCCCCAAGTGTCGCCACATTCACCGGTGCCTTGCGACTCGCATCCAGCGGATTCCCACAACCTTCACCAGCCCCATTAGCATGACCACCGGAGAAACGAGAGAGACTCGACAAATTTTTTTGTTCACCTGTATTTGAATCGACAAAATGACAGATGAACAAAAGATTTGTCGACTCTCTGTCGTGTCTACGGTGGTCATGCTACGCGGGCTGGTCATCGGTCTACCTAGCAGGTCGCATATCAGAAATACGATTAGGACAATTTGGCTGAAAGAATGAAGGTGCCTTAGGTCCATGTTCAAAGATAACGGTCTGATTATCCAAAAACAGCTGTCACTGTGACATGTTCCCATACAAAAATGTGTTTTAAACAGCTGTTTTAGATATACCCTACCTTATAGAACTATTTCAGAGCTCATGGCTAAATAGTAACAGACGCTCGGGCCGATCTTTAGGTTAAGCCGTGCTTGCCTAGGTTGTTCTGTGGATGGGTGGGACTCTTACATACCGAGTTTGCTCCGTGCCTCGGAAGGACGTTAAGCTGTTGGTCCCGGCTGTCATTTGTCCATCTTTGACAGTCGTTACAGGTAGTCAGTGGCCCTAAAAGTCTGACAACCAGTCTTATCAAGTGGTATCGTATTACCTAGTATTAACTGGGTTGTGGAGATCAGATAGGCAGTCGCTCGATGTTAAATGCTGGTATTCAGCTGCATCCGGTTAGACTGGAGGCCGACCTCAAAATAGTTGGGAAAAGGCTAGGCAAATTATGAGTGACTTATAAAACTTACCTCAGCGATTTCTGATATTTCTGCTGCATCCGTGACGTCAAATCTCTCAGTTCTAAACGACATGGAGCCATGCTGTCTGCAAACGACCAATTAACATAACATTAATGCATAGCTTTTCAGATTCAAGAAAGAAAATTAAAACTTCAATGTCGAGTCTTTGTAAAAGTATAATAATTTATTCCGATATGTCCCAAAACTCGGCGATCAATCTGCTGAATGGCCTAAAAGCTAATTGTAGATGGCGCCACCATACCTGGTCTCAATCTGACCAATGAGGTCAAGGTATTTTAAAATATGAAATGACATTCCTTGATTTTCAACCAATGACGATGCTTGGAACCAGCTATGCTAGCGCCATTAGTTCCACAATGTGCATCCCCATTGCCTAGAAACTTGATGTTGGAACATTTATGTGAAGAAAATCTGCAAATAAAGGCTGTAAATAGAATCTTAACGAAGCCGAAAAGCACTAAGTTCTCCCCGTCATTGCGATATTTTTTTTTTCTTTTGGAACATACCTCGGAGCCTTCTGGTTACGGAGATATTGATGGTCAATGTTATAACTTTTCACAATGGTTTTTAAACTTATAACTTAAGGGGCCGGCGGACCACGCGAACTTCATACAAACGTAATACCAAAATAATTTGGAAATCTAACATATTCTCAAGGTATTGTGTTTTTATTTTGATTGGATTACGGAATATCTATGTTCCTAAATTCATTTTTTAAAAGGACAATAATATAAAGACAAGTTATGAGGAATTTAAAATTTCTATAAAACACTTTTTTTTTTCATAAATCTTGTTTATCAATGTCCATTCAAAATATATATTTGGGAACCTAGATATTCCGTAATCCGTATTTTTGTATTAGGTTTGTACGAACTACGTATGCTCCGCAGGCCTATTAAGATACCTCCACGACCTCCGTACTATGCAATGCATTCATCAGCACTTTGTCTTGAGAGCGTTACAATGAGTTTCACCGCAAAACGTAATATTTCACTCCAAAAAAAAAAAGTCAAGTAAAGTCAGTAATAATGTTTTGGTTACATTGTTTGAGAATGCTTGGTTGACGGCTTCGAGAAGATTCCAGTTACGCCTTGTTTTTGCAAGATTTTTAAAATTGTAAGTTAAGTTAGTTTCTTAGTTATGTTGTAAGTTTACTGCACGATTTGGTATAAATTGTAAGTACATCAAGCAATTGTTACATAAATAAATAAGTGTTTGAAATGTTACGTGTCAATATATCGAACCAACAGCACTATCAAATGAGATAAACTTTGGTTTAAAAAAGTTATACATATTATGCATGGAGGGATGAAATAAAGGGATGAATGTAATATAACTATCGACATTGTAAACTCTCGAAAGATGTCAAACGAACATACTGCTTTCAATTTAACGCATTATTTTTCGGTACATTATAATCTATCGAAGTAAAACCGCAATATTGTGAAATCCATGCGACGGAAGTATCTCTGCCCGCATAATCGGGAATTGGGACACCCCGACGTTAGGTTAGTTAGGTTCCTTCAAAACCTGCAGATAGAAAGAGAGGCCTAAATGGGTTTTTCTCAGGAATGGTGCATTATCTTATCATGGGAATGGTACCAGAAAGCAAGGGGGACCACCCTTCCCTCACCCCCCTCCACACTGCGCGAGTTGAATTCCGTCGCATACATTTTACAATATTACGGTTACACTTCGACAGATTATAATCTACCGAATAATAATGCGTCATATTATAAGCAGTAAGTTCAGTTCACAATATTTCGAGAGTTTACAATGTCGATAGTTATATTACAATCTAACGTGTCAATACAATGTGACTCTGACAAATATACATGTTGATGGATGGAGATGAAGAAGAAAAGAGACGAGAGAAGTATGAAAAAAAGGAGTAAAAAGGAGTAAATGATAGCGTGACGGCCGACAGAGGAGAATGGTAGAAAAACACAATTTGCGTCGACTCCAACTACACGGGCACAAGGGCAGGTAGATGATGATGAAATGGACGTAGTTCTGCTAAAATGTATCAACCCACAGGGTCTTGCAAGTGCAGTTAAAAACAGCTAACCAACTCGACAGATTCAAATTAAAGTTAACGGCAGGAGAATGAAGATAATACATCTAAAACGTATCATCATCAGCCGAAAGACGTCCACTGCTGGACATAGGCCTCCCCAAAGCGTCGCCACATTGACCGGTCCCGGTCCGGTCGTTTCTAAAACGTATGCTTATAACAGATTTAAAAAATAATAAGCGTTCCATATTTAAAATCATTACATTTACTTCGGAAAATCTATGACCTACTGATCCAATAGGCTAGTTTTCACTTTTCGCCATCAATAAATTGCAAATCTAGTCCGTCAATTAGAGTATTGGAAAATAATGGACACGTAATTTTTGATTTTGTAAATCAATGAAATAAATAAATAAATACTCGCTGGACATTAACACACGTCGCCATTTAGTGCCACACTAAGCAAGGCTTGTGTCGTGGACACCAGATAGTCGATATACTACAAATATACTTTTTATACATATAAACATCCATGACTCGGAAACAAATGTCCATGCTCATTACACAAACATTTGGTCCTACCGGGATTTGAACCCAGGACCCTAAGGACGTAAGGCAGCTTCACTACCACTACGCCATTCGGGTCGTTAAATCAATGAATATTAACAAATATACAACGCACGAAACTCGGGAGTGGGGGTCGTGAGTCGTGACGGCAGAACGCATAAAAAACATACCACGGTGTGACGTATTGAGACTTTTAAAAGCGTTGTATCTTCGTCAATTTTGGTTTACGTAAGAAAATAAAAAATACGGGTCAAATATTTTTTTATAATCTAAATGACGGACTAATTAGATTTTTTCAGTACGCCTATTGTATTTTTTTTTTCAAAGATAGGTAGATGCATATTATTATTATTCTTGGGTGCTATAGGCTATACATTCTATTTATATCATGTAAGCCGAGCTAGCTATAGTTTTCGAGGAGACACTCGCGGGCGAAGTGCTAGAGGAAGATATTTTGAGGTGCATTTTGTCAGAACTACGTCCAAACATTATATACATACATTGCACATAGCTAGCGCTATGTCCTAGTTGCGAGTGATGCAGCGGTACGGACATCGCTTGCGACACTACGCCGCTTCCCGACACCACTTGTGACTGAGATACGCCCTCTGAAGTTAAACATGGTTATTACTCCACACCAATGCCTACTATTTACCTTAAAACCTCTTGTACACACACGTTTTTATTCGTTAAAATTCTTGTACGTCACATACATCCACACACATACAAGCTGTAGTAGTTTCACAGTAAAATACAGTATCAAAGCAGTGTAATAGCTCGTACACATAACATGATACGACGTTGCATCGTGCTACTACGCGGCATCGTTTCACGATGCGACGTCGTATCGTGGGAATCTTTGTTTGAAGTTAATCTACTGCTTTTTACTGTGCTTTAGTAAAGCGAAATACGACGTATTTTCTGCAAACACTGCAGATTTATTGCTACTTGTTTCGATATAGGCTCCCACGATACGACGTCGCAACGTTAAACGGTGCTGCGTCGTAGCACGATGCGATGTCATATCGTGTTTATGTGTACGAGTCGTAAGGACACGGCGATGATCAGGGGGCACTAATGCGTAAAATAGTCACAAAGTAAACCATTGTAAGAATTTTGACGAGATTCATAAGATAAGATAAGATAAGTTTATTATTTCTGAGTATATGGTACATTAAGATCTTAAAATGAGTCAGTTTCACATACACTACCGTTACCGGTGTAGAAATATTAAAATTAAATTAACTTACAAAGTGACCAAGTATGAATAAAATGTCAAAATTTAGTAGTTACGATATTACGATCCTAGTATGATTCTGTTTAAGCGGACATTTTAGACCCCACTAAGTAGGTCTTTTTACTGTATAATTCTGGAGTCACATTATGGCATTTTTATACTGCATTTGTTTTTAACCGTATGGACGGTGAGACAGATGTTGTCGTTTGATGTCATCGTACCGAAAAATATCGTTTAGAATCAGGAATAAATAAATGTAGCTGGACAACTTACACACAGCGCCATCTCGTGCCCCACTAAGCAACGAGGCTTGTGTCGTGGACACCAGATAGGATACAATCAGGATCTAACAAAGATTTTTAGTAGAGATAAAAATGTGTGTACAAGCGGCTCATTGAAAATTAACCCTGTATAATTATGGAGCTAAGTTACGCCGGACGTAAACCACGAAAAATTTTCAGCTAAACTGGAGTAACTTTGCTTCACATCAATTTATAATTAATCGCGTTTAGTAAGAGTTGAGTGTAAATAAGGTAAAATGAGAAGACAGTTTAGTAGAAAAATCATCTCGCCTCCACCCTGAACTGAAAAATATATCTATATTTCAATGTAGGCTTTGAAATGAAATAAAATATGAAATATAAACACTGAATAAATGATGGGGTTTTAAATATTGATACATTATACGTACATATTCTTTTAAGTGGGACAATAAGGAGAAATCCGAACTCATAAGAGATACATGGAAACTTTCTTAGGAATTTTTGTAACTAATTTTAGCGTTATTTTTTGTATTTAACTGTGGAGACTTGTTATTAGCAATTTAAGTATGTCATTAGTCTGTAAGCTTTCCTAAACTGTTAAAAAAAAAATGAAATTTTTTGGCTCGTTTTCATGAAAACAATTTCAGCGTACCTACTTTTTTTGGTCAATTGTGAGTTGTAATAATATCAGTCTATTACTGTCCCACAGCTGGGCAAATACCTCTTCTCATACAGCATGGGGTTGTGGGTTAAAATCCGGGCACGTACAAATGTGACTTTTGAAGTGAAAAGTTATTTAGGCGCGATGGCTACTTTTAGGGTGATCAAGGATCTCGCGTCATCGTCACTGAACGCTTTCATATAATGGTAAGTCAAAATCAACATTATACAATAAAGATAAAAGTTCATTTTGGATTGCTTAGTTTTCACTTTTCCAATTAAAATATAGTTTCTAAGGGCTGGTTTTTCAATAGCCAGTTAACTTTTATCCGACGAATAAGTTTCACATTTTGACAGTTTTTGTATGGACTCTCTCTCAAAACGTCAGATTTACTCTTCTGATAAAAGTCTAAGTCAAAAATACCTCTAGTATGTTGTTCGTGTGACTGTCCGAACATGTGCTGCCATTCAGTGTTCATGTGAGTCTCGTGCGATACTGACGTTTTGTGGGTGCGTCTGTAAATACAACAACCAATAGGCTAGTTTCCACCATCAATAAATTGCAAATCTATTTAGTCCGTCAGTTAGAGTATTGGAAAATAATGGACACGTATTTTTTGCTTTTGTAAATCAACGAATATTGACAAAGATAAAACGTTTCCAGACTCGGGAGTGGGGGCTCGTGACGTCAGAACTCACTAAGAATGATACCAAACAGTGACGTATTGGAAATTTTAAAAGCGTCGTATCTTCGTCAATTTTGGTTTATGTGACAAAAGAAAAATTACGGGTCAAATATTTTTCGAAAATCGAAGTGACGGACTAATTAGATTTTTTTCAGTTAAAAAGCCTATTATTAAATAATCTACTAAATATTATTGATAATACAACGAAAAGTTTTAGCGACTTAAATTCTCGACGAAGTTCTCGAAAGCGACTCAAACAAGTTCGATGACAGTTGCAATATACGAGTTTACGGGGGATGTAAAATCGATTTAGCTAGGTCTCATACTAGGAAAATTCATTTTCTCTATTTAAATTTACCTGTTCTGTGTAGAATTATATAATTTGTCGACATGTTGCATGGCGTCTGTTGCCCCCGTGTCCAGTTGTACGGCGCGTGATATGCTTGTTTGTTGCAGGTTTAGTCTACCGGGAGCCTCTGTTATATGCTGAAAATAATGATCATAGCGATGAGCGACGATAGCCCAGTGGTGGTGGCCCCGACTAGATTTCATTTAACCATTAATATGTGAGTATATTTCTTAAATTATAAAAAGTTTCACTAACCTGTGTAGATGATCCTTGTATTTTGATTAAATGTGCACTCATAGCTAATAACTGGTTTTCCACATGCTCTGTCATACCTGAAATACGATTAAAACGTAGAAAATTAAATCTCTCCTTAGATAGGTAATTTGATTCATAAGTATATATTTACCATCAGATGCCAGCCTCCTGAACAGGTTTCTGAGCTGCTGCCCCATTTCGGAGTATTGTGGCACAGTCCCTTGTTTTACCTGAAACAATCAATTATAACATTGAGTTAGTAACTTGTTCATTTTGTCGTTGATTTTCTGTCAACTACGACTCCTGGGAGTGTGTAAGAATTTATTTTATTTAAACAACTTCAAAAGCAGCTTTTTTTACGGATGGAAAATCATCAAATGACTTCTCCCACTCTGGGCGGAGCGGGAGGGAGTGTCAGAATTTTACTGTTTAAAATTCATCCATGTTCCCTTCTCGCCCTTTACGTTCAGGGGCCGCGGTATTCCTTTCGAACAGTCCCGCAACCCCGGAAGTAGTCCTACCCCTCCTGACAACAAAAGCGCAATGTAAAGTAATGTTACCTTGACCCTCGTGTTCCTCCTCTCTCGTAACGTGTGCACCAGTCGGTCCACATCTCCGTGCCGCAGCACAGCATCCAGCACCTTACGTGGGATCGGCTCCGCTAGGCTCTCTAGTAGAAGTTCTGCTCTTTCAACCTAGGCACAAGAATAGCATATTAAATATCGCTAAATAAATATCGCTGGACATTAACACACAGCGCCACCTAGTGCCACACTAAGCAAAGCTTGTGTCGTGGACACTAGATAGTTGATATACTACATATATACTTTTTTGTTTTTAAATACATACTTATTATACATATAAACATCCATGACTCGGAAATAAATGTCCATGCTCATCACATAAACATTTGCTCCTACCAGGATTCGAACCCAGGACCCTAAGAACGTAAGGCAGCATCACTACCACCACGCCTATCGGGTCGTATTATCTTTAAAATACTAATTTTAAATGCGAAAGTAGCTTGTCAATCCTTAACGGCAGTTCAGATTTTAATGACATTATGCAGACAGATAGAAAAATTACAAAAAAAGTCTGACAACCAGTTTTATCAAGTGGTATCGTATTACCCACTATTAACTGGGTTGTGGAGGTCAACTACAGTATTTTTAAAGTTTTTATGGCTTGTGATTGGGACTGTAGCTACATTTAATTTTCATCTTTGTTTCGACAATTCAAAAACGCCTGTAACTGGCCTACTTGAAGTAAATGCTTTGATTTTGATTTAGATAGGCAGTCGCTCTATGTCAAATACTGGTATTCAGCTGCATACGGTTAGACTGGGAGCCGACCCCAACATAGTTGGGAACAGGCTATGCAGATGATGAGAGATAAACGTGGTTTTTCGAGTTAATTTGTGAATAGAGAGTTAAGCGACGCAACATAATCTAAAAATACAAAAGATATATATAGATATAAAAGATATTTGACGACCCGAATGGCGTAGTGGTAGTGAGGCTGCCTTACGTTCTTAGGGTCCTGGGTTCGAATCCCGGTAAGAGCAAATGTTAGTGTTATGAGCATGGACATTTTTATCCAAGTCATGGATGTTTATATGTATAATAAGTATGTATTTACAAACAAAAAAAAGTATACATGTAGTATATCAACTGTCTGGTGACCACGACACAAGCTTTGCTTAGTGTGACACTAGATGGCGCTGTGTGTTAATGTCCAGCGATATTATTTATATTTATTTATTTATATTCTTATTTTACCAGAAACATTGTTACCTGTATAAGTTTGTGCTTGAGATGTGGCCACACTAACGGCAATATCTTGCAGTTCACGTCGATTGGGTTCAGGAGACTCGACACACAAGACACCAAGCCGCATACTTCGTGGCGAATCTGAAAACAGAAATAAATAAGTACAGTCACGTCTAATAATTATGTATGCACTATTTTCGAGAGAAACAACGATTGTAACTAGGAGATTGGAATTTTTTCATAAAAATATGAATTCCAGAATACTATGTACGTAATAACATTAAATTCTAATCAGTACATTGGGAGAAACACTATCTAAAAAAATCCTCAGTGTTTACATATTATTAGACGTGACTGTACACTTCACAACGACATTCGTTCAAACGTTGACATTACGTCAATAGTTTGTCACAGTTTTGATACTTATTCAATTACTTACTAAAATATATATACAATACATACTAAAATCTGATCCTTAAAAGATTGACGTAAAGTCGTCAATCTTTTAAGGATCAGATTTTAGTAGCTGGCATTAGTTTCCCCCGTTTACTTTAAAAGTGTTTACAGAAAGTTGGCTACATTGCAAACACCTGTCAAATATGTACAATACTTTCTCAAGTTATTATGCCTTGTGTCTGTGACTGTAGCTTCGCTTTTTTTTCGTTTTATCGACATTCAAAAGTGCCGTAATGGTCTAGTTGAAATAAATGATTCGAGTTTTGAGTTTTTTTTTGAGTTTTGAGTACCTGTTTTAATTAATTTCGAAATATTACTGTATGGAACTATGATATGTGGCTAACAAACTATCTACATTTAGAATATTGGTTGTGTAATGCAATCATTAGTATCGTAACACCGAATAATCAGTATTAGATGTAAAATAAACTAATTTGGAAACTCTCCAGATGCCTTTTTTTACAATTAAAAACGATTATTCGGTATCGAGATATTAATTATTGCGTAATCAATATTCTAGATAGTTTGTTAGCCATATTCCAAAATAGGCTTGTTAACTGAAAAAATCTAATGAGTCCGTCACTTAGATTATCAAAAAATATTTGACCCGTATTTTTTCTTGTCACATAAACCAAAATTGACGATAATACGACGCTTTTAAAATTCCCAATACGTCACTATTTGGTATCATTCTTAGTGAGTTCTGACGTCACGACCCCCACTCAAGAGTTTTGATGCGTTTTATCTTTGTCAATATTCGTTGATTTACAAAAACGAAAAATACGTGTCCATTATTTTCCAATACTCTAACTGACGGACTTAATAGATTTGCAATTTATTGATGGGGGAAACTAGCCTATTAATCAAAACAGCAAAATATTTGACAGATATTTGCGACGTTGGCACTTTCTGTATAAGCGCTCTTAACTCATGCATGGTACAGTCAGCAAAACAGTTAGGTTCGCAGGCTAGCAATCTTCTTACGACTATTATAAATGTAAAAGTCTATGAAGATCGATTTTTGTTATTCTTTCACGCAGAAACTACTGAAAGGATTTGGATGAAATTGCAAACCGATTGATTATAACCCTTTTCCACTTATAATAGTAGAAAGAAGATTGCTAGCCTGCATACCTAACTGTTTTGCTGACTGTACCTACCCAAATAGCTAGTGGACAAAATGAAAAACAAATTGACTATAAATAACTAAGTTATAATGTACTGAAATATCGTAAACTCACCCATAAGTTAGGATGCGCTAAGAACACAGCGCTCTCCGCTACAAGGTCGCACAGCGCTTGTTTGGGCAACAGACCTAGCTCAGCTAAGTTTGTGGTAGCTCTCAGAGCCTTGGCTATTATCCACTCCGATTGATCTGTTAGACCCTGAAACAAATGAATTTTAGTTATAAGGTGTATTACATTCTGTCTCGACCTGTAGAATTGTAGATGGCATTAGTCAAAATATTCTTATACGGAATGAATGGTTTCACCACAATGTGAAATTTGTTGAAAGGTTCTCAGAGGTGATTATGAATCAATACTTCCAATCAATATACACAAACCATGACACAACGAATGGGCAACACAACAAATTAAGGTTGAATCGCCAGGGTAGACCGCGAACCGGGGTTGCGGGCCTGTTCGAAAGAGATACCGCGGCCCCGGAACATAAAGGGCTCTCCCTCCCGCTCCGCCCAGAGTGGGAGAAGTGATTTGATGATTTCCCATCCAAAAAAAAAAAAAAAGTGTAGACCGCGAAATTCTATTTTTTTACTTTTATTACTAACAAAAAAATTGAACTTCGTGGCCAAACCTGGCGTTTTCAGCTGAATTAGGAGTAATCCTTCGCTTATAGGATACAGTATGGCAAACAGATATAATTAATGTTTATGGAGGGGTTTTTATTCAGATTATTTGTACAGTTTTAACCCACCTGTTGTAATAAAGGTACAAGTATAGGCGCAGCATGGTGCCCGACATAGGCAGCTACCCCCACCACTCGCTCAAAGAAACACCCACGTAAAGCCGCTTCTTCCTTGTCGTTCAGAAATGTTACCATGTGGGATAGTATCACGTCGTTTGCTGTAATACGGATATAGTTTATTTAAAATATGTTCAAACTGGGCCGGTTTACATCTAGCAAGGCAATACAATGCAGTTGTCGCTGCCAAACAAATATCAACGTTACCGGTCTTGAAATAAAGTTATAATTGTAGATATTGAGCACGGGATTAAAGCAGTGTTTATGTCACATAGGGCTAGCTCTGAGTTAACTCCTGAGCGAACCGAGTTAGCTAAAACTCCTGAGCATAGCGGGGGATTCAAGCTCGCCCAAGACACCCACATAACTTACTGAGATGTAATTAACTAAGTGGTATTTGAGAACTTATTTGAAGATAGACAATGTTGAAAGTATTTAGGCAGTGAAAACCGAGTTGCAACACGCCAGATGTGACGGTCGTAAGGGGCCGGCGGAGCATGGGTAGTTCATACAAACGCAATACCAAAACCATTTATAAATCAAACATATTCTTAAGGTACTGTGTATTTATTTCGATTAGATTACAGAATATCTATATGTTCCCAAATATATATTTTAAAATGACAATGATACAAAGACGAGATATGAGGAATTTAAAATTTCTGCATAAAACTTATTTTCCTCATAACTCTTGTTTAAATCAGTGTCAAATTATTTTGGTACTAGCTGACCCACGCAACTTCGTCTGCGTCACATTAGAGAGAAAAACGAAAGGGGAAAAAATGCCCGATTTTGCAACATTTTTCATTCCAGCTCCGCTCCTAATAGTCGTAGCGTGATTTTATATCTGTTTGGCCTATAGCCTTTCTCGATAAATGGACAATCCAACACAATAAGATTTTTTCAATTCGAACCAGTAGTTCCTGAGATTCGCGCGTTCAACCAAACAAACAAACGAACAAACTCTTCTGCTATATAATATTAGTTTAGATATAGATTGCGTTTGTATGAACTACGGATGCTCCGCGGACCTCTAAAGCCGTAGCTACTACACACTTTACAATCTCTTTACCTACTATAAGCCTCGAATTATGAGGTAATAGCTCAACTAGTGGCGGTACTTTCACACAAGCCTAAAAGCTTGGCTCGCCTTTTTAAACTACTACTATTCATGATATTAGGGATTCTGATCAGTCTACTGACTATTATTAGCCAGGCAGCAAAAACACAATTTCCACTGATCACATTCGTTACGGGGCGTTACATAAAAAGCTACGTTCGGTAATGGTTTAGGCCCGGTTTTCACTAAAGCGGAGAAAAGCGGAGTAGGGGCAGATATACAAGAATTGACCAATCACATTGTAGCCAAACAAAATATTGCATGGAAATAAAAAGTGGTTTATAGCAATTTTTTTTTCCAACTTTCTTCTCAATTTTACAGCTCATTACTCAATTCTTTATTGCATTCCATATGTATTACATAGATGGTGTAACAAAGTAAAATGTCAATATGTAAGTACCCTCTAGGAACTCAATAAAAAAGTCCCATAAAAATCCGAGCACAATAAACTTCGTTTAACCGTTTTGTCAATAGTCACTGTCAGTTGTGGTCGCAATAACGGTAATGAGAGGTTTTCATTTTACTAAAAAAATATATAAAGGGTGTAAAACACCTCTTTACGAAGCCGAAAGGCACTTGTTCTCCCCGTCATTGCGATTATTTTTTTGTTCTACACCATACCTGGGAACCTTCTAGTTACGGAGATATGGGGGGTCAAAGTTTCAACTTTTTGACTAGTTTTTTTTTTAAACACAAGTTTTTTTTGTACGATTTTGACTTTTAACACCTCCACGACCCCCGTACTATTCAAACCATCCATCAGCACAATGTTTTAAGTGCGTTACATTGAGTTCTACCGCAAAACATGATTTATAACCTCAAAAAAAAAAGTTTTTGCCCAGCAATAATTTTTGCGTAAAGTTACTTAGTTTGATATACAGAATGCTTGGTTAACGGCTTTGTGATGAGGTGGTTTACACCCTGTATAGTTTCCATGAACTCGACAGATGGCGTTGATCCGACTACGTTACTGGGTGCCAAAGCCAAAACGCTTGAAAAAACACACGTTACATATGCTCGTTGACTGACACTTTCGTTTGCATCAGCTTCCGAATATAATCATTAGGTCGAAGTGACACTATGTGACGTTCTGTTCCTTGCAGTAACGTAGTCAGACTAGCGCCATCTATCCAGGCACTAGGGAAGAGTTGAAAAAGAAAATCCCTCATTATCATTATCACACCTTCATTTATTAAAGTCTTAATTTTGAAATACAAAAATAAGCCTGTTTTTGAATCGTCATTTATCTATCTATATCATCAACATCACGTGGTTCATTTGTTTTGGGTCGTACAAAGAGACATTAGGACAATGATCGAATGCACTCTACTATTGGTTAAAATCCACATTGTGACTCCTGAACTCTTGTGTCTCCCATGATTGGTGGAATCTTGCCCGTTTTGGAACCATTCTGCTCGGATTGGTGGAAACCAAGCTTCAGTCTTAGCACTGACCATGGATGATAGTGATTGCGAAACATATCAAAATAAATCTTACCAGTTTCTGTAATTTTGAAAAAAAAAACAAGTCCAGATATAATAAAACTCATACTTATAAAAAATTGCAATATTTTGTTGAAGATAAGAAGAAGATAGGTGAAATACTTACCCTTTTGTTTACCGAAGAATATACAAAGTTTTGTGATTCCATTCTCTACTAGCGCACGCTTCACTACTGCTTGCGAATCCGTCAGTAGATATGATACTGTTGACCGCACCTGAATGACAGAAAACAAAAGATTAGTCAGTGAAAACTATCAAACTATCAGAAGCAAATCAAGAAACGCAAGCTAAAGATCTTAGACCAGTTACACGACTAAATTTCCCACCCGGCAAAAATAATATAATTAAAAAAATTGGTTGCCTGTAAAGTCGGTATACGGGCGAAAGTTTTACGTGACAACGACTTTGAGTGGTAAAATAATTTTAATGTGAATATTCATTCGTATAGTAGGAAGGATGAAATAATAGTAACAATTTAAAACATTTATTTATACAAAGAATTATATTTAAAACATTAATTTATACAAAGAATCTCGCACTGAATTTCATATTAACAAAATTTTATTTTTACCTTTACACATACATACCTATCTCTCTCACTCTCTCTCTCTCGCTCTGTCTCTCTCGCTCTTAGGCGGGCTAACTGTGCTCGAGTGGAAGGGACGCGTGCCTTTCACTTTTTATGTCTGTCTCTCTCGCTCTTAGGCGGGCTAACCATGCCCGAGTGGAAGGGACGCGTGCCTCTCACTCGCTCTCATTGTGAGCGCATAACGTGAGCGGAGCGTAACGCAGTTTCTTGAAGTGTCACCCGGCAAACCAATTTATAAGACGTTGTCACGTCAAAATGGGCTTTAAGTTTTCATCTTTAAGTTATAATTTACATTGGCAACATATAGCAGACCGCTCGCTGTCAGCGGGCTTACCACCCTCAATGCCAATGTATATCTAAAGAGCAATACATAAAGTCCATAATTGAATTGTATTATTTTTGTTGGGTGGGAGCAGAGTCACTAATGTGGGGTAACAGCTCCAAAAAAAATGCGAGGCAGTCTTATGGGGACTGCCTATGTAAGTGAAAACCAAGTAATCTACAGGGTAATTTGTAAAACACCAACAACCTCGCAGGAGCAAATGTCTAACATCATAAATAACAACATTTGTTCTACGACGTTTTCGAAAACAGACAAAAAAACTACTTTTCATACAAAACTCGATCAGCTGTTCAGACATATGTATGGAGAGTTGATATTTTTTTGTCTGCTTTCGGAAAAGTCGTGGATTTTTTTTTGTTGTGTCTGATGTTAGTAATCTACTCCTGTGAGGTTGTTGGTGTTTTACGAATAACCCTGTACATCTGCTACGGGTTTTGCCCCGCGCACGCCTAAGTGGTGTTACGCCGTAGCGGATCGGCTACGAGTGCTACGAACCGTTAGGTGACGGTCACGCGAGTTTTTTTATTTTTGTTCACCCTAAAAGTGCTTTTAACGCGCCTAGAGAAGTTTCACTTCAAAAACCGATAGCTCGTCCCGAGAATCGTACCCACGAAAACAATATCTCTTGCACAGAAGTTGGGCTTCAAGAGGTCAAAAACCATCCGCATTATCTATCTAAGTGCTTATCATTTTCATAAAAGTTGGGTTCGGCTTCCAGTACCCGGATGCAGCTGAATTACACTATTAGTATTTTACAGTATTTAGTATTGTACATGAAGCGTTGCTTATCTGACCTCCAAAAGTCCACAACCCAGCAGATAAGAAAATACGGGGCCTTTGGCATAAGCGTTACATAATGGTAAATGGTAAGACATAAGCATTACACCGCCTGAAGACCCGTCTCTATAATCAGTGTGTTCTGCCCACCATGACGTACGGTGCTGAGCCGTGGACACTCTCACAGAAAGGCTGTGTACAGGCTCAGAGTAGCAGAGAGGGCCATGGGCGTTCCATGCTCGGCATAAAACTAACAGACTGAGTTCCAAACGTCAAAATCCGAAGAAGTACTAAGGTCTTCGAAATTGGAAATCGAGTTATGGAACTCAAATACAGTTGGGCAGGACACCTAGCAAGACGCGTTGATGGCAGATGGAGTAAAGATGTGACTGAGTAGCGTCCTAGGAATGGAAAGAGAAGTGTTGGTCGTCCAGCGGAGAGAGGGGCGGACGATATCGTTGCCTTTGCGGGAATATCCTGGATGAGATTGGCACAAGAGCGTGGAGCTTGACACAAACAAAGAGGGTCCTATATCCAGCAGTGGGTGAAGTCGGAATGTGAATGATAATGTTACATCGGACCTACGAGAACATTCGAGAAAGCAAGTCATTACAGTATCTGTACGTTGGGATTTCGAGTGCTTTCCATTATTATTAGTTTTAAAGCTAAGTAGGTACAAATTCGCGACCTATTTATAAACATACATTATAATTTCGACCGCACGCCTAGGGCCTACAATTCATATTTGTTTGTTTTGTACAAGTAGCTTATTATTACCTACTACTCCTTTTGTTATTGTTTTTTTTATAACCCTCTAGAATATTCGTGGTTATTTTTTGTGTATCTGTTGGCGAGTTTAAATACACCTCTCAGGCCCGCGACAGTCAGTCTGATTAGATATCAGAAGTGCGATATCTAAGCGAATAGTGAACAGTAGTGTATTTGTGATTGAGTTGTAATTGTTTTGTGATTAATAAAGTTATTGTGTTGTTTAATCGGTAGTAATTAATTTATGTCATACCCAGCTCGTAACAATAATGATTTCATAATGAAATACATACCATTTCATGCAGCGCCGACAGTTCAGTCTCGTAGTTAATGTTGGCAGCTTCTTTCTCCACCATGTTCTGCGTCTGATCAAGGAATCGGACCGCCGTCTCTGCCAGTTTAGCTGACAAACGAATATTGCGTTGAAAAAAATGCAAAAACTGAATGCACTGATGGTAACGCGCGGAGGGTCACCAAGTCGGAAAAACTATCAACTGGGTTTTAGATATGTATAATATCATTAAATAGTACACCCAAATTTGCCAAATTAAGTCCCATGTAATAGAGACGAGCCTATTATCATCAACCAGGCATAAATCCAGATTCCGTAGATGCTAATTGAAAAATCCTATAACACTTTTCCGGACCTGGACCTTATGCTCAGCAGTTTTGATTGAATGCCAATAAACACATTTTTTTTAAGATACTCCTTGGTTAGACGTGATCTGTTAGACTTTCGACCATCTGTAGACCTAGTAAGACCATAGACTATACATTACGACCGAGACCAACTGCTTAAGGGGCCGGCGGAGCGTGCGTCGTTCATACAAACGTAATACCAAAATAATTCTTAAACCTAACATATTCTTAAGAAAGTGTGTATTTATTTCGATTGGATTACATAATATCTAGGTTCCCATAAATACATTTTGAAAGGACAATGATATTTAGACGAAATATGAGGAATTTAAAATTTCTATAGAAAACTTATTTTTCTCATAACTCTTGTTTAAATCAATGTCTATTCATAATATATATTTGGGAACCTAGATATTATGTAATCGAATCGAAATAAATACACACTTCCTTAAGAATATGTTTGGTTTACAAATTCTTTTGGTATTACGTTTGTATGAACGACGCACGCTCCGCCGGCCCCTTAACGTGCTTGCTAATAGGCACAGAGGGGTCTTCATCGTTTGCCTAGCTTTTTCCTAACTATTTTAGGTTAGAGTCGGCTTCACGTCTTACCGGATACAGCTGAATACGAATATTTTACATGAAGCGACTGCCTATCTAACCTCTACAACTAAGTACTGGGTAACACGATATCCCTTGGTAAGTCTGACACCCAGTCAGACTTTTTTATGACTGACTACTTGTAACGACTGTCAAAGATGGACAAATGGCAGCCGGGACCAGCAGCTTAAGGCTGATGATCCAGGGTAGCCTGCGAAATTCAAATTTTCCAACGTTTTTTGCAATTTGCAGAGCAGTGCCAAGTTGTAAGCTGATGAAAACATCGTTCGCGGCTGCAAGACATATGCAGTCACAGAATTATAATCATCAAAATCATCAACATAACCCTCAAAGTTCATAAAAGTCGTGGAACGACTTTGACCGTGAAATATTCGTTTCTCGACTTTCATGAACTTGAAGGGCTGCCCGACGGTTGTAATGCATACAATTCTGCAATCACATACGCCCCACAACCGCAAACGGTACTTACAACCCAGCACTGGCCCGCAAACTGCAAAAAAACACAAGAAAATTTAATTTCACGGGCTACCCTGACGATTTCACCTTAACGTGCTTGCCGAGGCACGGAGGAAACTATATATAGGGGTGCTCACCCATCCACAGACCAACCACACACAAGCACAGCTTAACCTAAAGATCCACCCGGGTCTCAGTACGTTAGTGATGATCACCCATCCACATACTAACCTCGGTAAAGGTTGCTTAACCTTGAAGACTCACCAATATTATTAGCGTAAGCGATCCTGACAGGCACACTGGGGTCTGTGGCTCGTGGTGCAAGCTCGGGCAGGATGTACTCGGGGAACACGTTGCAGTCTGCGTTGGGCAGCGCGCGCACGAGCGACACAGCGCGCGCGCACGTCGCTACTGCGCACGCGCGCACGCGGGGGACGCTGTCGTGCGACAGGTGGATCTGAAGTGAACACGAGATAGTTTGTTATTGCCGTTCGAGGCGATATTAACACACGAGCCGTTGGCGAGTAGTCTGCACACGTGTAGAATAAATATCAAAAACGCACGTGTGTGAAATACACTGCATTTTTAATCTAATTGTGGTGCGAAAAGAACCAGTTTTCGAGGAAGTGTATTGAAAAATAGGTACCTACATGGTACTTCAGCTGTTCACACGTACGTCCGGTACGTACGTGTGAACAGCTGAAGTACCATGTCATGCCACGCTACTCTTCAAAAACAGATAGAGAGAGAAAAAAGGCTCGCAGGCTAAATAATATGATTGGGCGGGTCACGTTAAACACATGCAGTGACGGCGAGGAAATAGTCTCCACGCAGTGGGTTCTTGAAGATAGAAGGCGCCATCGAGGCCAGTTCAGGAAACGGTGGCGCGATGACTAAGAGACGTTTATCATGACAGCTGATTCAGAATGGCGCGGGAAAGGGTACTTAGAAGGACTTTGCATTTCAAAGCGTTTGTCTTATCAATTCTTATGAATAAATAACTGCAGTTCTCAGACTTTAAAGGGTCCAGAAGAGCTCACAAAACAAGCTAAAGTCGTAAATAAAGACTTTCTGCGATAGGATTCTAGGACTCTTTTAATCCTTCTGTGAAAGCAAGATCTAATGTTGAATCTAAGGAACATGTCAAAAGACAACATTTTAAATAGCTAAAGACAATAGACAAATAAACTTACAATATAAGGCAAAATCCGATCCAAAATGGTCTCCGAGCTAGAATTCTCGCACAACAGCTGCAAAATCTCCAAACTATACAACTTCGAGGTGCAATGATGCAACCCTCTAATACACGACGTCACCAAAGACGTTATCAGAATCAACCCTTCACTGTCCGGACCCATCACTTTCCTCTCCGGTGCCTTATCATCATCTTCACCAAAATCCGTCGTATTTACATTCAAAACTTTAAACTTATCTTTAAGTTTGTCTATATTGTCTATGTTCTGATGGTCTGTGGTCTCTTCGACCAAGTTTTGGTAGTTTTTGGTGTCCGAAGGCTGGGTGAAGATCTTGATAATGTTGCGTATGTCTTGGTGTATGCGGAGTATTTTTTCGTCGGGCGGTAGAATGGGCTGGGCGGAGAATATCAGCATGTATGATTGGAGAAAGGAGTAGAAGTATTCGGGGAATAATCTGGAACAAACATTTGAAAGTTTATATGCTTGCAAAGTTTATATTAAGTTGAAAGCGTCAGGGTAGTCTGCGAAATTCAAATTTTTCTCACGGTTTTTGCTATTTGCAGGCCAGTGCCAGGTTGTATGTTGATTAAAATATCGTTCGAGACTGTAAGACGTATGTAGTAACAGAATTATAATCATCAAAATCATTAATTAATTGACTTTTTTAGTTGCTTTGAAATCAATAAATAGAGTTCACTAAACAGTGACTTCACCGCGTGCTATTGCCATATAAAATCTATGAGAGAACCGCGTTTTGATAGTATGGCAATGAGGGTTTTTTTTTTAAACTCTTCGCTAGTCGCTGGATAGATGGCGCTGAACTTGGTAAGTTACTTCAATTATATCCTACTAATCCTACTAATATTTTAAATGCGAAAGTTTGTGAGGATGTATGTTTGTTACTCTTTCACGCAAAAACTACTGAACGGATTTGGATCAAATTTAGCACACAGATAGTTTATTACCTGGATTAACACATAGGATACTTTTTATCCCGGTAATAAGATCCCGTGGGATAATTTCAAACTTCACGCGGGCGAAGCCGCTGGCAGAAGCTAGTCGGTTATATTCGGAAGCTTAAGCAAACGAAAGTGTCAGTCAACGAGCGTATGTGACGTGACGAAATGTTTTTTTTTTCAAGTGTTTTGGCTTTGGCACCTAGTAACGTAGTCAGTTCAACGCCATCTACACAGTTCTTGGAAACTATGTTTGAAAAGAAAACCTCTCATTGATTTGTCATCTACCCTAATAAAGTTCTCCACTTACTTTCCCCTAGCCTCATCTAGATACAGCTCAGCAGTCCTCCGATCCCTCGGATTCCGTTCAGTCATGGAATGCAGTAGGGTCTTGAGCTGCATCTCCTCAGTAGTTAGCGTCATGGTAGGAGGGCGGTCTTCACCGTTGCGGTAGGCGAGTAGACCGGGCAAGTCTAGGGCGGGGGTGCCGTCGTTCCAAAGTTCTAGGAGGGCGCAGCTGGGGGGAAACAAATGATCCCTTATTAAAATGGGGGGAAATACTAGTTTTGTTGGGAGAAAGATAACCCCAAAAGACTTTGTGAATCAAGGCAATTATTAAAATGGAATGACAAGGTGAATTAACAATTAAAATGACTAATATGAAGACTACATCTCAGGGCTGCTACATAACTTTTCTAGTCGGTATGATTAGCCACCCGGCTATGCGAGCGGCAAAATACGTTCGGCAAAAATAATCGTTCGGTTCAGCTGTAATAGTGCCGAGTCAAAAGTTTCGCCCTTACAAAGGTCGAAATAATATAAGCGCAAATAAAATAATTAGTTTCACAGTTTAACTCAATGGTCCTTTTCTATACTAATATTATAAAGCAGAAGAGTTTGTTTGTTTGTTTGGTTGCACGCGCTAATCTTAGGAACTACTGGTCCAAATTGAAAAAATATTTTTTGTGTTTGATAGTCCATTTATCGAGGAAGGCTTTAGGCTATATAACATCACGCTACGGCCATTAGGAGCGGAGCAGGAATGAAAAATGTTGCAAAAACGGGGTTTTTTTTCTTTTCGTTTTTCTCTCTTATGTGGCGCAGACGAATTTGCGCGGGTCAGCTAGTTAACTATAAAAGTTAAGAGTCACTTACCCAGCCGAAAATATGTCCATACTGGGAACAAGTTCACCAACTTTACAGGGTGATTCACTCAGCAACAGACCTCCCATTCTATCATCACCCTGGAACAGAGAAAATGACGCTGTACTTTTGTTTTCAATCAATATCTGACCTCCACAACCCCGTTAGTACTGTGTAATACAATATCCCTTGGTAGTACTGGTTGCAAGATTTTCGCACCACTGAATACCTATCAAAGATCTACAAATGACAGACGGGACCAATGGTTTTACGTGATTATACATAAAATAAAAGGCCACCGTGGCTCAACTTAAAGATCGACCCGAGCGGCATAAAACCTAATAAAAGAAAGGGAAAACATTTTCGTCTTACCGCAGGCCTATTGTGCGGGTCAGGTGCCCTCACAAACCTCTCAGGCGCGACATAGCACAGCCTCCTGCGAGAGGTATCGAAGAAGTAGCTGAAGTCAGCCGGGTTGTCGTCAGGCAGGAAGGTGGGCTTGAAAGACGCGATGTCTGTGAGGAGCACCCATAGCCAAGAGGTCACCATTACGTTTTCTAACTGAAAAAGAAGAGATAGAATTTGGATTGATTTTACATGCAACTTGCATAGAATAGTTGAAATCTGTATAGGCGATTTTCAATAGTGTACGCAGCGTAGACGCCGTGCTAACACCGCACGTACTGACCGTTCCATTCCAAATGCGTCTACGGCTTGGGCATTTCCGCAAGTTTCACGTCAGTTCACACAATTTCAACTTACGGCACTATTACGCAGTGTTAAAACATCTCGGATCTGTATTCAGCTAGTGTTGTGGGGAAAAAAATGCATTTCGCAGAGGGCGTTACAGAATGCAGATTCCAGAGCTCCCTGAATAAATAGCAACCAGTCCATCATTTTTCCTACTTACCCTGCCTTTACTCCAATAGCAGAAAGAGCTGGAAATAATCTTTAATCGAAACTTCTTTCTATAAGAATCTTTAGGCTTACTAAAAAGCCACTAAAACGCTTACCTTAATATCACCATGACAAATCCCAAGCTTATGCATGCGGTGCAGTGCGTACAGCACTTGGAAGGTAATCCATTTCTTCTCCAAAGTAGTGAGGAAAGGACGCGTGGACATGCGGTCGTACACACTACATTTACAGTACTCGCGCATTAGGAGACCAGCTTTGTCTGTGAGCTGAGAGAAAATGAAAATAATAAATAAAATAAAAATAAATAAATATCGCTGGACATTAACACACAGCGACACCTAGCGCCGCACAAAGGAAAGCTTGTGTCGTGGACACTAGATAGTTGATATACTACTTATATACTTTCTTGTTTGTAAATACATACTTATTATACATATAAACATCCATGACTCGGAAACAAATGTCCATGCTCATCACACAAACATGCACTTTGCTCCTACCAGGATGCGAACCCAGGACCCTAAGAACGTAAAGCAGCCTCACTACCACTACGCCATTCAGGTCGTCAAGAATACAGAGTAGTTGTTGATTTTAGATTTAAAATACAGCTGTGTAGCTGATGACATTTTCTATTGGCAAAAATGAATAATGTTACATCGGACCTACTAGAACATTCGAGAAAGCCAGTGATTACAGTGTGTGTACGTTAGAAGTTCGAGAACATTCCATTATTATTAGTTTTAAAGTTAGGTAGGTACAAACTCGCGACCTATTTATACAAAGACATTAGAATTTCGACCGTACGCCTAGGGCATACGGTTCATATTTGTTTGTTTTGTACAAGTAGCTTATACCTACAACTTTTATAGGTAATACCTATCTTGTAGGTAGGTACTTACTATTTCTTTTGTTAGTGTTTTTTATGACCCTCTCGAATGTTCGTGGTTATTCTGGTGTGTCTGTTGGCGAGTATAAATAGAGCGCTCAGGGCCGCGACCGGCAGTCTTGTTTTAGCGACACAACGAAGCGAATCCAAGTGAACTACAAGTGCGATATCTAAGCGAATAGTGATCAGTACTGTATTTGTGATTAAGTTTAAGTTGTTTTGTGATTAATAAAGTTATTGTGTTGTTTAATCGGTAGTAATTAATTTATCTCATACCCAGCTCGTAACAAATTGGTGTCAGAAGTGAGAGATAAATTATGCCAATCCTACCAAAGGACGACACGGACGGTATCCGTACCAGAAGTCAGCGACAGCAGGATATGGACCAAAGGCGGTTTGGGGATTCTCCGACACAGACACCGGGTGGTGTCCAGCCTACGTCACAGCCAGTCGCTGGCCCATCCGGAGTTTCTCCAGCATCAGTGGCACCAGACTTGTCAGCTTTAATGGCACTGCTGCAGGATCAAGCTCGCCGTCAAGAGGAGCAGGCTCGCCGTCAAGAGGACCAGGCTCGCCGTCAAGAGGAGCAGGCTCGCCAGTTACAGGAGCAATTGCAACGAGACAAAGAGGAGCAGGCTCGCCGTCAAGAGGAGCAGGCTCGCCGGTTGGAAGAGCAGTTGCAGCAAGACAAAGAGGAACAAGCCCGCCGCCAAGACGAGCAGATGATCCTCATAAAGGATCTTCATGCAACTTTCGGCAAGGACCTGAAAGTGATGAAAGATCAGGTCCACCAGCACGAGAATCGCATCTCGGAGGCCGAAGTTAAGATTGCTGGGGTGCAGAAGGCTTTGAGCGAACTGAAGACTGAAGGTGGAACTGTAGCTTCGGTGGTTGCTGCACCTTCTTCGCGTGGTTTTAAGGTGCCTCCGTTCGACGGCACATCTTCGTGGTCGGCTTACAAAATACAGTTTGAGGCCGTCATGAAGGCGAATGGATGGACAAAACCACAAGCCATGACCGCGCTCACCTTGGGCCTCCGAGACCAGGCCCTAACTATTCTGGAGGCGCTCGGCAAGGACGTTACCTACGAGCAGCTACTGGAGGCGTTGGAGTCCAGATACGGCGACGCGCACCTGGAGCACGTATTCCGTGCCAAGTTGAAGGACCGTTTCAACGAAGTGCCGAGAACCTACAGCAGTGGGCTCTGGAAGTTGAAAAACTCGTTCGGAAAGCCTACCAGTCTGCCCCTGCACTGATTGATGGAAATCTGGTACAGGCGTTCGTTGATGGAATACGTGACTTGGAAGTTAGAGCTGCCGTGAGACTTGGGCATCATGAGACCTTGAAGGACGCCTTGGCCCATGCCTTAGAAGTAGAGGCAGTGAGGCAAGACCACCGAACGCACCGTGTCAGGGAGGTTGTTGCATCACCTGTACGCGACCGCCCACAGGGGTATAGTCCTAGGTGCTACACATGTGGAGAAAGGGGTCATCTTCGGTCCAGCTGTCCTAAGCGCAGCACCCCGAGAGAAGATCAGCAGGGAAGAGTGGCTGAAGTGACTGCCCAGCCACAGCAGGGAAACGAGTAAATGCCAGGACTGGGGGGCGGGTGCTGGCTGGTATTCAAAGAGCCCCGAGAATCTTGATCTCGCAAGCACATGACGGAAACAGCCTGACCATCAAAGGCGAAGTCAATGGAACACCATGCAAACTGACGTTGGATACTGGAGCTTCTCACACGGTCGTCAATTCTAAACTAGCAAGTCGGTTTCTTGGGGACTACTTCAATAAGCACGACCGTATACATTTATTAACAGCTACCGGTCAGCACATTACCGTCCGAGGCAAGAAGGAGGTGGAGTTAAAATTGGGTGACAGATTTTACAAGCAGAATGTCATCGTGGCTGACATAGTGGACGATTGCATCTTGGGCTTGGACTTCATGCGGAAATATCGTTGTGAGATCGACGTTGATCAAGGAGTACTGAAATGTGGTTCAGAGGAAGTATTCATGGAAGGTGCACCGTCAGGGAAAGTGTACTGCTTGAAGAAGATTGTTCTTCCTCGCAGATCAGAAACGATTGTGCCAATTTGTTTGCCACGGAACTCTGGACAAAGAGATCGAAGTGTACTGATAGAAAGGGTGAACAATGACTTCCCATGGAAGATGGCACGAACTCTGGTCAAGGCCACCAACGTCTCAGCAGTACGTATACTGAATCCAAGTGACCAGGAGCAAGTGATTAAGAAGGGCACCTTGATCGGCACTTGCGAGGAAGTAGCTTGGATGCGTCAATTGCAAGATGTCCCTACCGGAAATGAAATTCACAGTTCAAAATTTGACGTGTCAACGCTTTTGGAAAACTGCGATTTAACTAAAGGAGAAATGGACAAGGCTAAGAAGATGTTACTTCAGTACGCCAACATTTTCTCTTCGAATGATGCTGACATAGGGAGAACTGGACTTGTTCAGCACCAGATTAATACAGGTAACGAGTTACCTATCCGTCAGCGACCAAGAAGACTGCCAGTTGCACGAGAAAAAGAGGTAGAAACCATGATTGAGGGAATGGTGAAGGACGGTGTTATAGAGCCTTCATCGAGTCCATGGTGTTCTCCTGTGGTCCTGGTAAAGAAAAAGGACGGCAGTATGCGCTTCTGTGTGGACTATCGACGACTGAACGACGTCACGAAAAAGGACAGCTACCCGCTGCCTAGGATCGATGACACACTGGACACGCTGACTGGTATGAAGTGGTTTACCACACTTGATCTGAAGAGTGGCTACTGGCAAGTAGAAATAGACCCCAAGGACAAGGAGAAAACTGCATTCTCAACAGGAAAAGGGCTATGGCAGTTTAAAGTTATGCCATTCGGTTTGTGCAACGCTCCTGCGACGTTTGAAAGGCTGATGGAGCAAGTACTCGCCGGATTGATTGGAGACGCATGTCTTGTCTATCTAGACGACATAATCATCGTGGGCCGTACATTTGAAGATCACCTTAAAAACCTCAACCGAGTGCTGTCGAAAATCCAAACAGCAAATCTCAAGTTAAGTCCGAAAAAGTGTTCGTTTTTCAGACAGCAAATGAACTTCTTAGGACACATAGTTTCGGGGGAAGGTGTTCAAACAGACCCAGAAAAAGTAGTCGCCATCAAGGATTGGCCAGTTCCGAAAGACAAGACACAGGTCAGAGCATTCCTGGGTTTGTGCTCCTACTATCGAAGGTTTGTCAAGAATTTTGCCGACATTGCAAAACCTCTGCACAAACTCACTGAGGAAAAGAGGCAATTCTGTTGGGACGATGACTGCGACGTCGCATTTCAGGAATTAAAGAAACGTCTGTGCAACACACCTATTTTGGGATATCCTGACACTGAAAATGACTTCATAGTTGACACAGATGCCAGTAATACTGGAATTGGGGGCGTGCTGTCTCAACGGAAAGGAGACCGGGAGGTTGTAATAGCTTACTTCAGCAAGTCTTTATCTAAGCCAGAAAGAAATTACTGCGTTACAAGACGGGAGCTACTCGCTGTAGTAAAGACAGTGCAGCACTTCAGTAAATATTGGCTGGGACGTAAATTCCAATTACGAACTGACCATGCTGCACTGAAGTGGCTATTACAGTTCAAGAATCTAGAGGGGCAAGTGGCGAGATGGATAGAACTGCTCCAAGAGTTTGATTTCGTAACTGAACATCGCAGTGGGAGAACTCACGGTAACGCCGACGCCTTATCAAGAAGACCTTGTCCTGAAGACTGTAAGCACTGTGCCAGGCAAGAGACTAAGGAAGTAGTGCCCGTGAGGATGCTTAGAACGGATCTCAGCGATGAATGGAAGGAGACCCTACAGCAGGCTCAGCACAATGACTCGGATATCAAACCGATCTTCGAGTGGATCAAAGCTGGTGTTCCTAAACCCAAGTGGAGTGATGTGGCTGCGATGAGTTCCGTCACGAAGAGTTATTGGGCACAATGGAACAGCTTGGTGATCCAGGATGGAGTCTTGTGCCGTAAATGGGAAAACGCTAGAGGGGACAGCTGTCATCTACAAATGGTTGTTCCGAAAGCTAAGGTACCGGATGTTCTACGGCTCTACCATGATGGATGTTCTGGAGGACATATGGGGGTAAAAAGGACTCTACTAAAAATTCGAGAACGCTTCTACTGGATCCACTGTCGAGATGATGTGGAGGACTGGTGCCGTAAATGTACCAGTTGTGCGGCCGTGAAAGGACCCCGTACACGCAGCAGAGGTGCATTAAAAGTGTACAACGTTGGAGCCCCTTGGGAACGGATAGCACTAGACGTTGCGGGACCATTTCCAGTAAGTGAGAGCGGAAACAGGTACTTCCTGGTGGTCATGGATTACTTTACAAAGTGGCCGGAAGTCTTCGCCATTCCTAACCAAGAAGCAACAACTGTCGCAGATAAATTAGTTCAAGAAGTATTCTGTCGTTTTGGAGTACCCTTAGAAATACACAGCGATCAAGGAAGAAATTTTGAATCGCAAGTATTTCAAGAGACTTGTCGATTGATGGGTACCCATGAAAACCAGAACCACCTCTTACCACCCACAATCCGATGGAATGGTGGAACGATTCAACCAAACGTTGGAGAGATATCTGGCGAAAGTTGTGGAAAGCCGGCAAAGGGATTGGGACAAGCACATACAGCCGTTTCTTCTGTCTTACCGAAGTGCAGTCCACGAAAGTACGACTGTGACACCAGCCTTCGCGAACTTTGGAAGGGAATTACGGTTACCTGCTGATTTAATCACTGGAACTCCCCCTGATGCTCCATGTAGCGTAACAGATTACGCGAATGACTTGCGTAATAAGTTGAACGATGTTTATGAGCATATCCGACAGTCCGGCCAACAGATGTCTGAGAAGATGAAGACCCGTTATGACCGGAAAGCAAACGGTAGGGGTTTCGACGAGGGTTCACTGGTGTGGTTGCATAACCCAGTGCGGAGCAAGGGGAAGTCTCCGAAGTTACAAGCAAAATGGGATGGACCATACCGAGTCATGACTAGGATCAACGATGTCACCTACCGAATACAGAAGGGTCCACGAGGTGCGCCTAAAATTGTGCATGTAGACCGGTTGGCGCGATACTACGGGACTAATGATGCTCGGGACGAGCATGTCTAAGGAGGGGGCAGTGTTACATCGGACCTACTAGAACATTCGAGAAAGCCAGTGATTACAGTGTGTGTACGTTAGAAGTTCGAGAACATTCCATTATTATTAGTTTTAAAGTTAGGTAGGTACAAACTCGCGACCTATTTATACAAAAACATTAGAATTTCGACCGTACGCCTAGGGCATACGGTTCATATTTGTTTGTTTTGTACAAGTAGCTTATACCTACAACTTTTATAGGTAATACCTATCTTGTAGGTAGGTACTTACTATTTCTTTTGTTAGTGTTTTTTTATGACCCTCTCGAATGTTCGTGGTTATTCTGGTGTGTCTGTTGGTGAGTATAAATAGAGCGCTCAGGGCCGCGACCGGCAGTCTTGTTTTAGCGACACAACGAAGCGAATCCAAGTGAACTACAAGTGCGATATCTAAGCGAATAGTGATCAGTACTGTATTTGTGATTAAGTTTAAGTTGTTTTGTGATTAATAAAGTTATTGTGTTGTTTAATCGGTAGTAATTAATTTATCTCATACCCAGCTCGTAACAATAATAAATATTCCAATATATTTCATAACTAGCTGACCCGCGCAACTTCGTCTGCGTCACATATGAGAGAAAAACGAAAGGAAAAAATCCCCGTGTTTGCAACATTTTTCATTCCTGCTCCGCTTCTAATGATCGTAGCGTGATGTTATATAGCCTAAAGCCTTCCTCGATAAATGGACTATCCAACACAAAAATATTTTTTAATATTATATAGAACTATCTAACCCACGCAACTTCGTCTGCGTCACTTAAGAGAGAAAAACGAAAGGAATAAAACGTCCCCGTTTTGCAACATTTTTCATTCCTGCTCCGCTCCTAATGATTGTAGCGTGATCTTATATAGCCTAAAGCCTTCCTCGATAAATGGACTATCCAATTCGAGCCAGTAGTTCCTGAAATTAGCGCGTTCAACCAAACAAACAAACAAACAAACTCTTCTGCTTTATAATATTAGTATAGATATAGAATTATATAGAATATAGATTATAATATCTATCTATATATATATATAAAAGAAAGTCGTGTTAGTTACTCCACTTATAACTCAAGAACGGCTGAACCGATTTAGCTGAAAATTGTCAGGGAGGTAGTTTAGAGCCAGGAGAAGGACATAGGATACTTTTTATCCCGTTAGGTAGTAGTAGGTAGGTAGTAGTAGGTAGGTAGTAGTAGGTAGGTAGTAGTAGGTAGGTAGTAGTAGGTAGGTAGTAGTAGGTAGGTAGTAGTAGGTAGGTAGTAGTAGCTAGGTAGTAGTAGCTAGGTAGTAGTAGGTAGGTAGTAGTAGGTAGGTAGTAGTAGGTAGGTAGTAGTAGGTAGTACTTTTGACGCAGACGAAGTTGCGTGGGTCAGCTAGTTATGTACAACATTATTTTTTGTTTACACTAAACCCGAAAAGGGGTCATTGTACTCATCATTTTGAACAACTTTTTCTATGGGACGAACCTTGAAATCGCGAAAAAAAAATCAGCTATAGACATAGGATACTTTTTATCCCGTTAGGTAGTAGTAGGTAGGTAGTAGTAGGTAGGTAGTAGTAGCTAGGTAGTAGTAGCTAGGTAGTAGTAGGTAGGTAGTAGTAGGTAGGTAATAGTAGGTAGGTAGTAGTAGGTAGGTAGTAGTAGGTAGGTAGTAGCAGGTAGGTAGTAGTAGGTAGGTAGTAGTAGGTAGGTAGGTAGTAGTAGGTAGGTAGTAGTAGGTAGGTAGTAGTAGGTAGTACTTTTGACGCAGACGAAGTTGCGTGGGTCAGCTAGTTATGTACAACATTATTTTTTGTTTACACTAAACCCGAAAAGGGGTCATTGTACTCATCATTTTGAACAACTTTTTCTATGGGACGAACCTTGAAATCGCGAAAAAGAAATCAGCTGTTCCCTACATTTATGTTCGCATAACTCGTCAAAATGTAGGTAACAGCTGATTTTTTTTCGCGATTTTAAGGTTCGTCCCATAGAAAAAGTCGGTGACAAAAAAACTAAGTCAATCAAACAAAGGTCACCGACTTCTGAAGCTAAAGTTATTTTTCACTTTTTTGTGTGAACTCGGTTATATTTTTTATCTATTGGTTTGACAGACTTTAGTTTTTGTTTGTGTGGAAGGGACATTGATGCAGAAACGCTTAACACATATTCAGTACATCATTCTGAACCTCCCCACATATAAATGGTAATGATACCGGATATGGTTTTCATCAGCAATTTAAAAAATCAGCTTTACACTTTTTTATTTACTTAATGATGTAAAATTTCTGGATCTGTGAAATCTTGTATTATACTGAAAACTTTTTTTTTTGGAATACTTAACTCAGGACCTAATACTCACAATAACCCTCTGGAAAGGCAAACAATTGAATGCAGAAGCCAGCTGCTCTTTGATCTTCAGTATCCTCTCCTTATGTTCAGCTAGCGGCAGTGACGGGTCATGGACTGCAAACACTTTCACCACTACGAGACCCTCCCGTGATCTAGCCCGAGCGACCTTTAGGAAACGGGTTGAGCCGAGGCTGGAAATAAAATATTTGCCATTATTATTTATAACTGGATTTTCAGAATTTTTGCTATTTAGATATTATTGTTGCTAAGAATAAGCATGTGATGAAGAGGGACAAATAGTAAGTGAATAAAAGATTGATGAATATAAATGTTGATGGATGGAGAGCTAGAGGAGAGCAAGGAAACAAAGGATAGATAGTGTGAGGAATTTAAAAGAGACAATGGAGTAGATACTAGCATGACATGACATGATATGACATGACTGTATGTTGAAGATTGAGAAGCAATAAATATTTTTGTATTTATTTTTGTATGTACTATTTCTTTCGATTAGATTACAGAATATCTATGTTCCCAAATATATATTTTGAAAGGACAATGGTACAAAGACGAGATACGAGGAATTTAAAATTTCTATTGAAAACTTATTTTTCTCATAACTCTTGTTTAAATCAGTGCCCAATCAAAATATATATTGTACATTATAACTTCTAATACTCTGGAGGTAATTGTATTGTACTGTATTATCATATTTATTCATTTGTATCTCATTATAAGTGGACTGTATATTCCATCATGGGGTTTAGGTTTCCGCACTTAGTCCTTGATGTGGACCATTGTGTGCATGCGAACCAATGACAGATACAATATAATAAACTTCGCTGGACATTACACACAGCGCCATCTAGTGCCACACTAAGCAAGGCTTGTGTATACATATTATATACTTTTTTGTTTGTTATATAAACATCCATGACTCGGAAACAAATGCCCATGCTCATCACACAAACATTTGCTCCTACCAGGATTCGAACCCGGGACCCTAAGAACGTAAGGCAGCCTAACTACCGCTACTCCATACAGGTTGTAGTAGATAAAAAAAGAGAATGAAATAAAAAGATGTGATGAGCCGACCCCAAGTAACAAGGGTGGGACAAGGGCAGGAAGATGATGAGCTATTATTTTTGCTAGTCTTTAGTATCTCATTACAGTATCTTTATCTATCTATTACCACACTCACACATACATGGTGGGAGCAAAAAACATAACAATCTTTAGGAAATTCGACAAGTGTAAGACATCATAATATTCATATTATTAAACAACAAGGTATCAAACTAAAGTATTACTATACAAAGATGAAATAAGTTTGTAAAGATAAGATGATTACATGTTCTGACTCAGACCTATAAATTGATTTAAAGGAAATATGTTTCTAGATAGCCATAAAGCATTTTTTAAATTTCAAGTATGAATTTGCTCATATTAATTGCGACGTGAACGTATTGTAAGTATTTTTATCAAAACTACATAAGTATCAATATTGATTGTGATGCTGAAATTGAATCATACCTCTGATCGAAAGACAGGTCTACATGGTCGCTCAGGTAATGTTCTACAGGATATATCTGCGACGGAGCTACACCCACAAGTTGATTCCCCATTGTGTAATGTTAAAATTTCCAAATTTTGCGTTCAACACATTTCCTTTTCCACAATGACTTGTTTACTTTCGCCACAATCGTTTGTTTCGGTCTAAAATCTTGAAGAGGACTTATTAATTTTCTGCGTTGTGATTTACAAGAATAACTGCGGTTTATCAACGATTTTATACTAATAAGAAAGTGCACGAATGTATTCAAAACAAAGCAAAATTTGCAATTTTGACAGACGCCTGCCAGGCAGTCGAAAAGTGATTTTTTGACGTGACGTTGACAACGGGTGGCACGTTCAGGAACACCTACTGTGGACCAAAGCGTTGGTTTTCAAAAAAATATATTTCTAGTCACTTCGTTCATATAAACTTAGTTCGTTATTAATCTGACTATGATAGTTTCAAGTCATATTTTATGGACTTTTTTTTATTTCGAAACCTCTGTGTTTCACTCTACCTTGATTTTCGCGTTTTTCTCATTCTGTCAAAAATAATAGAGTAAAATGACAACACAACTCATCAAATCTGCTGTCATTTTAGGTCTATGGTTTCTCTTTCCTTCAACAAACAAGCATTCCACCCATTTTCATTGAATTTGATATCGTTTGCTAATAATATTTCAAAGAAATGTCTTCTAAAAGTGAAAAAGATCGAACCAAACAGATCCAGGACAGATGTCAGAACATATTGATGCAGATGTTGAAGGATGAGGACAATAAATATTGTGTTGATTGCGATGCTAAAGGTACGCGGATTTTTTTCTTTTTTTGGTACCCAATTTTTTGATGTGTCTTTTTGAATGCAGTTGTGATGAGGTCATAATAATCTAGAATTATTGTTTCTTCACAAGTTGTGTAAATTTCGGAAGTATGAATGAGGTCCTTGAACTCAATTTTAACATCAAAATTATTCAAATGCGTCACGTTATCTTGTAATAACTGTCTTGCTATCGCTTCATATTCCATTTTCTCACAGTTTCCGTGCTCTCACTTTGTTAGTATTTATAATTAACCGTAAATCACGAAGGCTGCATGTATTTGATAAACAGTTTTGTTCTTGGTTGAATGACATAAAGGAATGTTTCAAAATAGCAATGTAATCAGTGTTAACAGCTGCTGTAATTTATTACAAACAAAACTAGCTCTCTGAATTTTCTTTCATAATTTGAAATCTTAAAAGTTAAGAAAATACCCCTTATCATTGTGACAATACCATGTCATTCAGTCTTTGTTATGAGATTAAATTAATCAGGGAATTTCGTCACATTCAGAAGTGTTTTTATAGTACCAAAGCAATATTCATTGAAAAAACCAGGTAGACTGATATTCTGCCTCTGAAATACAACCTCTAGTTGGAAAAACCCCGATTATGTTATGTTAGTCTATGACTCGCATTATTTTTAAACCACTAATAATTGTATGCAATTCTAATATTATGATACAAGACAATAAGTAATACTTTAGAAGTAAGACTTTAATGAAGCTAAATAAACATCAAAATTGATTACGTTGGAGATTGCTTAATCCTTTTTGAGTTAAACAAACATATTTTTCTGTTTCTTTGGTTCATTTTAAGATAATTGAATCAGAAATGTTGGCCAACTAGTATAATGTAAGAAAATTAAGTTTATGAATTTGTAGGTCAAGTTTCTTATTTGTCTATATACTAATACTAATATACTAATAATTATATTTTTGTGATTGTAACGAATAAACTCAAAAACGACTGGACGGAATTGTATAATTCTTTCACCGTTGGAAAGCTATGTTCATCCTGAGTAACATAGGCTACGTTTTATCCCTCTACTCTCACAGGAACAGGAACTACGCAGGTGAAACCGTGTGATGTCCGCTAGTAGTAAATATAAAACCTATGTGAAAAACATACAAGAGGCAGAGAATAAAAGTTGATTTTCATTTGTGGAAAGTTATCTGCCTCATATCTGGCAGTGAAGCGAAGCTAGCTAAAAACATCCATTGCAAATTATAAATATATGTGGTGATTGCCATACAACATTGCAATACCAGTGTCTTGGCTAAATTAGCGGTTGACAGTTTTGAGGAGGAGTTTATTTTATTGTAAGCTTAGGTTATTATATTGTTGTAAATAGACAGGGAGGAAGGCACACCATTGCAAAAACATTTGCCACATATTCAGTACATCATTGAATACTTCCTCACATAAATTTTCAGTAATATACACAAAAATCTGCTGTTTCCTTCAAAAGTGCACTATCTATGTCAAAATGTAATGAACAGCAGAGTTATATGTGATGTCCTGAATACATGGTAATATGCTAGTTTCCACCATCAATAAATTGCAAATCTATTTAAACAGAAAAGAATGCACTCATATTTTTTGGTTTTGTGAATCAATGAATATTGACGAAGATACAACGCATCAAAACTCGGGAGTGGGAGCTCGTGACCTCACAACGCACTAACGTATTAACAATTTTAAAAGCAGCGTATCTTCGTCAATTTTGGTTTACGTAATAAAAAAAAAAATATGGGTCAAATATATTTTGATAATCTAACTGTCGGACTAATTCGGTTTTCGTTTTCATCTATCTTGACTTTGTATAGTTATTCTGTTGATAAAACTTGGTGATTGAAGGTTGACAAAATAAAACTTGGTGATTGAAGTTGGCTTATTAGGAGCATGCAATGCCATGCCATCATAACTACTTACTAATCAGTCATATCAATAGTCCATTGATATCTTATACAGATCTATTAATGGATATGTTTACATAATATTATTATTAAAAATGTAAGTATGTTTCAGCTGTTGTATTTAAACAGACATGTTGTTTTTCTCAGGTGATGAGCATATTATGCATGACATAATCTTAAAATAGCATAATATTTATTAATGGAGGCATTATCTTTATCTGTAAGACAAGTGATTCATAAATAAACTTTTTTTTGCTTGATCATACGATCAGTCGAAAGACTGAGCAGTAGGGTCAGTATTAAAAACAATTTGGGTAGGTAATCCTGACATGACACAACATTGAGTGAGACAAAATAATAAAAACTATATCCAATTTCAATTTTATCAAGCCCTATCTTACCCTGTCAACCATCAGAAATCAATTTTATTCTTCTGACAGGGATCAGACCCAAGAGGACACAGCATTTAGTGTTTTTAAAATGCTGATGTTTTAATAACACAAGGATAAATTTTCATGAACAAAAAATAATAAGGTGAACTGGCCTAATTATCGTCCAATTTCCACTTATCTCCATGACATGGCTTTTAATGGCCCATGTCCAACATTGATATTTTTATCATAAAGACTGATATGTTATCTAGACTATTTCAGCTGGTTTCATTGCCTGATCAGCTGTTTAAACTAATTAACTCAAAATATCTGTGACTAGCTGACGTCATGTTTTTTCACCCGTGTAGTTCCAGTTCCCATGGGAGTATGGGGATAAAATATAGCCTATGTTACTCGCTGATAATGTAGCTATCCATTGCTGACATCACTGCCTCGTTGGCCCAGTGGTCGCACGACTGCTGAGCAAGAGCACACCTCTGCGTAATCCTTTGGGGATAACAGGCGTGATATTATGTTGTGTTAAAACTTTATGCACATGTAAAAAATGACGCCGTACAAAAGGGGACTTGTATTGTATTGTACAACAGGCTGGTGTCCGCAACTCCACGTCAATGCGCGTATTTGCGTATGTGCTATAATCCACCATGCGGGCCCAGTGCGGGTTGATAGATAGGTCACATGTCTTCGAATTTTTGGTTCTAGGACATACCGTTCCTCACGATGTTTTCCTTCACCGTTTTTTAGAGCAATGGTGATGAAATAAATTACACAAAGTAATACGCCTGCCTGGGTTCGAAGCCACGACTTGTTGGTAAGTCGGGGCCGCCACCACTGGGCCACCGCTGCTCTCAAAACGGGACTTAATGTGCTAGGAATTCAGTTTGACTGTTAATTGACCATAGTTAAGTTGGGAAGAGCTAATATTATTATATTAATTACCAGACACCCTGTATCATGCCGATAGAACTTCCCTAATGTACAGTGAACATTTAAATAAATTGTAACCTTGCATTAATTAGAACATGGACAACAGGAAGTCTGCAATTTATGTTTTACCTTCTACATCAACAATGTCAATGTTGCATATTTCAAATAATTCGCGCAATGTGAATGTTTGGTGAAGTTAGCTCAATTAAACTATCAAGGAAACATATTATACTTTTCTTTGTATATTTCCAGAATTTTTGTTCTAAATGCTTAGCTTAGACTGCCTCCTTGGTGTAGTAGTCGCAATCGTAATTGCGCAAATCAAAATCTGGTTCGAGTCCCGGGCCGGCCAAATGTTCATTCGGGTTTTCCCCATCAGAAATGACTCAGTAGCAGCCACGGAGTAAGAATTTGTAACCGGTTGATGAACAAACATTGGTCCTTCGAGCCGGATTAAACATAACTGATAAAATGTTGGTGTTCTATTAGGTACACTTCTGCGTAACCCTTCTGGAGTTACAGGGCGTCATGTTATATTATGTAGAGTCAAACAATTTACTGATTTTCAATTAAATGTGTGACTGTCATACTAGGTATTTCATACAAGCAAATAGGAGAGCGAGTGAAAAGACAGTGCACATGTAAATGCGAACACTCTTGTGCACTATAATAGTCTCGTCAATTCTCTCGCGTCTATAGCTAGTCTTCTCTAGAATTGACCGCTATGGCCGGAATTCAGTCAGAAGGAAACCATGTGCCAATCTTAATACTTATCATCATCATCTTCCGGACCTTGTCCTTGTTACTTTGGAGTCGGCGCAATACGTTTTTTCTCCCATCTTCCCCCCCTGTTACCGTCACGCTATCATTTACTCCTTTGACAAAAAATAATGCTAAACACGTAACCCTAACATGTGGAAGTATCATAGCACAACATCGCGCGACTTTGCTAGTCGACGAACATACTAAATGTATTGTCATAGCAACTTACTAGACAAGGCTTTATATTGCACAAATCGGCGTGTTAACTTGCGTAAAGTGAAGCGCAGAAATGATACATTAGAAGCTAACCTTAGATTGGTGAATCATTCAGCCTAGCCAACCATTTTGGAGTGAAAACTACTTTAGGCGCGTTGAGCACTTTTTGAGTGGCACTCGTAGCCGCTACGCCGTAGCGGATCGGCTACGAGTTTTCATTTCTATCGGCATTCCCCAAAAACTGCCCCGCATGTTTTTTTTAAGAACCTTTGAATTCAAACTGCTCAGCAAAGGTCTTCTCCATGCTCTTCCACTTGTGTCTGAAAGAACGAGTCCAAATCATCATGCCAGCGTTTCCTAGGTCAACCAAATTATTAGTTTATTTACTACTAGCCTTTCGCCTGGGACTTCCTCCGCTAACAATGTAATAGCTTGGCTAGTATACATAATTTAAATAAAATGTATAGCCTAAATCACCCACGAATAATGTAGTTACACTATTCGTGGGTGATTTAGGCTATACATTTTCTGCCAGTGAAAGATTTTTTAGAATCGGATCATTCGTTTCGGAGATTACCCCATGCATTCAAAATTACAAAGACTGACAGATTCAGGAAGAATAAAAGATATATTTCTGTGATTATATTCTTGTTTTCTCATCTCTTCAGGTCCTCGCTGGGCGTCATGGAACCTGGGTATATTCCTGTGCATCAGGTGTGCCGGGATCCACCGTAACTTGGGGGTCCACATCTCCAAAGTGAAGAGTGTCAACCTCGACTCATGGACACCGGAACAAGTAGTAAGTTCAATATTACACAAACTTTAAATTTAAAACAGGGTCCGAAACGGTTACCTGTAGTAGTTGTTAACCTTAGAGTAAAGATTAGCCCGTATTATAGGGTTAATCAGCCTTTTATAAGCAATAACTCGATTCACGCACAGGGTTCATATTTTTGCATAAAACATATGCAAGAAAGTGACGGAGTAAGCCCGCGCTTGATACATTGTTTCTTTCATTCTGGTTAATCAGCAATATATAAATAAATGGTTAAGTTAACTTACAATGACCATTATAAGGGTTAACCCATTATAATGGTTAATCAAACATATGGGTTTATATCATTAGGTTCTAGGGCATGCCGATTTCCTGGTGGTATTTTCCTTAACCGTTTTGAGACCAGTGGTGATGTAAAATTCACTGAAAGTCAAGTGTTTTGGTTCGAACTTTATCTAATTATTTTCTTTAGCTTACAACTATCATAACAGGGTTACCTAATGCGATAGCGTACACAATAACAATATTAGGTTTTGTAACTAATCACAAACAATGCATTTTTTTGTTGATTCACTCAGTGAACAATAGAATAAATCAACGTAACTAGTTATGAAGTTTAGTTAAGAGTGTAGTGCCCGCGTCAATGGTGCCTCACCTAAAAGATAGGTCCGCGCGCGTGGCTCCACCAGCAAGCTTGGCTGGAACATCACCTATCTATCTGCCTTTCTTTCTTCTTTGCCGTGTGGGTACCTAACCTGGTAACAGAGATTTTATACCGCGCATGGGCCTGTCTTAACTTTTCAAGAGAAATAGTTTCCTTTTGATGTTTTCCTTCACCAAAGCAAGTGATTATTACTCAACGCACATGCATCCGAAAAATCAGAGGTGCATGTCTTGTCTGTCTTAAAATGATCCGCGTTATGTGCCTTCCCTTTAAGAAGTACTTTGAATATTCAAGGTAGGTACTTCTTTTTTTGGACTTACGAGGTGAAAGTGAGATCCCTCTTGACCCTCATTACCCCTAAAATAAATAAGGTTGGGTACTTAACCGGATAAAATGGATATGTCACCGTAAAATTGTCAAATACGTTATATTGTAATATCTCTAGCGATATTGTAGTCTCGAATTATTGTCAAATGAACATACTGCTTACAACAAAACGCATTATTTTTCGTGAAATGCATGCGATGGTAGTCAACTCACGCGATGTGGAGGGAAGGAGGGGTCCCCCTTGCCCAGTGGCACAACTCTCATGAAAAGATAATACACCATTCCTGAGAAATACCGATTAATATAACATAACCTTAAAACACTTTATATTCTCCCTAAAAAGCGTAGTCGACGGAGCCCCGCTTCGCGAGGCCCCTATTTCCGAGTGCAGGGTTTAAAGGAACCTTACTAACCTAACGGGGGGGTGCCCCAAATCCCGATTATGGGGGCAGAGATACTTCCGTATGTTCAGTTGACAATAATTCGAGACATTACAATATCGCGAGAAAAAACACGTTATATTGTAATATAACGTGTTTGTCAATTTTACGGTGACAGATATACGCCATACAATCGCAACTAATGCCTCGTTTGTCTGGTGGTCTCAAGCGCGACTGTTGATCACTAGGTTCGAATTTGATTCCCAGGTGTGTGAAAGTGTTTTATTGGGGTTTTCCAATAAGAATTTCTCAGTAGCTGCTCCGGTCCCCGGAATCTGGATTTGTTGATCCATACAACAGTGCAATCAAAATAAAATAAAACTAACGTTCAAGTAAAATCATTATTTAAAAATAAAACGGCTGATAGCAACCATCTCAAGTCATACATACCTGAAAACAACTGAAATACCATTTTTTCTGTTAACCCAAGCAATGCCGTGGCCGGTCATTGACCAAGCTCACCTGTAAAGAATATACGTTAGCCCAATATAATGTTAATGCCTACTTTACCTATCTTGTGACGTATCGTGTCGTGCGAAATTATTAAAGTACCCTTTATTTAGTAGATTGCGTGACTTATAACAATAAAGCGTTTACAAAAACGACGTCAATGTACGATACACATGGCAGCACGTTTGCTTGAATTTTTTAAATGTTGGGGTGCTATTTTTAGTAAAGGGTTTCTTTCTTTGTAATTTTGGCTCCTCGGTTTTTAAAAGAAAAGCTTTGTTAAATACAACTTTTGTTGCATAGACTGAAAATAGAATCGTTATTGTTTACGCAAATAGCTCTCTCTCCCCCTCCCTTATCTCCTTCTGATTTTGCAGACTCATGTGCGTATTGTGTATCACTTGCTTCGATGAAGGAAAATATCGTGAGGAAACCAGCATGCCTGAGAGATATTTCTCGACGGCATGTAAAGCCATGTCAGAGGTCCATGAGCGGCATAAAAACTGACACCAGACCCTTTATTCGCAACCATTCGACTCGCTTCCGATTCGGAAAGTTGTGTTTCTATCTCGTTCGTTTTCGTAATGCCAGAAGAAGACAGATATACGAGTTGTCCAATCGGAAACGAGTCGAACGTTTGTGAATACGGGGTCAGGTTAGGCATTTACCACACGATAAAGAAGAAAAATGCACTCAGCCTTTACGACTTTATTTCTGACCGGTCCGTTTAGGTTACCCTTTCGGCCTGTGGATCAATAGAGTGTACTCACAACAGTTATACCTCTGCGTATTCTACTACCTGCCTCCGTACTAGTGAATCTCTCTAAATAGCAATGTCTAATGTTGCAAACTCACTTACCCTTATCAACTATGTTGGACTAGGCTTCCAGTCTAATCATAGGTTGCTGAATATCAGTATTTTACATGGAGCGATTGCCTATCTAACCTCCACAACCCAGTAAGTACTGGGTAATACGATCTTGGTAAGACAAGTCTTCAGACTTACAGACCACTGAGTTTCTGTAACGACTGCTAAAGATCAACAAATGCCAGCCGGGACCAAGAGGTTACAGTTATTTCTGAGGCACGGATGAAACTCAGTAGATAGTGACCCATCCAAGAACAGACCGAGACTTGGTTTAGCATTGAAGATCGACGCGTGCGGTTATTATAATTTAGCCACGAGCTACTTTTCCATTTGCAAGCTATGTAGGTTTATCTAAGTAAGAGAAACAATGCATAGAGAAAGAAGAAAGAAAGAAAGAAAAATATTTATTTGACGTCAGTTAAAAAGCACACACACAATAATAAATATAAAAGTTACAAAACAATAAGTTGGACTTAGTAGTAATGTGCTGTGTGCCTCACGGCTGCGCCAAAAAGGTCCATTAGAGCATTGTTTCTCAGCAGAATTTTCCCAAATCTAGGTATGCCATTACTATTCATTTACGGGCTGCGTATGTATATAACATCAAATAAGGATGATGTTTAGCTGTCCTTATATCGATCGTAAAATTTCCTCGTGACAAACAAGGCAAAATCAGAATTTGTGCTCAATTGATGACAATGAGCTTTCCCCCTATTACATCGGACACGAACGTAAATGGAGAAATTGGGTATAAACGTGGAGCATGGAAAAATGCGTTTCCGTGCCGAAATTTGCGGTTCAGCCCTCAATGAAACCATCACGGTGGTCACCGTCCGCACATGGGACCTTTTAAAAGACCTGTCCGGAATAGAAAAGTATTGAAAAAGAAGAAAACAAGCCACGCTGATCCCAAATTAATTGTGATAAGGTCCATGATAACCTAGTCAAACTATAATTTCCCATAATTCGCCAAAGAGTATCCACACCTCACTTTACTGCAACCTCCCACAATTGCAGGTATCTCTCCAACAAATGGGCAACTCTCGCGCACGTGCGGTCTACGAGGCGAACTTACCTGACTCCTTCCGAAGGCCGCAGAACGACTCCTCGCTCGAAGCCTTCATCAGAGCTAAGTATGAGCAGAAGAAGTACATTGCTAAGGAGTGGGTACCGCCTGCATTGCCGAAAGTTAACTGGTAAGTGAAATTAAACCTTCTTTCTAAGCAAATTTGTTGGTCGCAAGAATTATTGAAGAACAAAGGGTCTTGGATTTCTGTGGGGCAATTGGTTATTGTGTTTTTTCCATCAGGATTTTCGTAGTAGCAGCTCATCCCTACTATCCCTACTAATATTATAAATGTGAATGTAAGTTTGTTTGTTACGCTTTCACGCGAAAACTCCTGAACGGATTTGGATGAAATTTTACACACAGATACTTTATAACCTGGATTAAAACATAAGATACTTTTTATCCCGGTAGTAAGATCCCATGGGACAATAATCAAACCTCACGCGGGCGAAGCCGCTGGCAGAAGCTAGTAGTCAATATTTGTGCCCCATTGATGAAAGTAAAGGTATGACATGAAACCTAAACATAACTTGTGAAGACGCCATTTTTCTTAGCTATGCCATCAAGACAGAAAATAATAGCAGCAGTGTCCTTGACATTTGACGAATTAGTCTTCTGTGAAGCCTGGCATGTGTATACTTGTCTAACTAATGTATACCATCTAATAAAGCAGCCTCGGATGAAAATTACGGAACGAGCTTGACTCAGATCAGGTAGATTTGTCCACACTAGCTCTAAATCAAGCGAAAAAGGAAGCATTTTCCCTGCAGTGAGACGACACAGACTGAAATAGAGAATAACTGCAAACTTCATCAATGAGGATGACGAAAATCAAGATATTAAAAAGCAAATCACGGGGTCCGTAGTCATAGTAGATTACGGACCTCGGATATCACAGAAAAATAAAATGTTTTGCAATATTAATCGTGTTTGTGTAATGTTTCAGGGACAAAGAAATTGATGAAGAAATAGAGAGGCAGAAACGAAAAAAGAAATCCAATACTTCAGGCTTAGGACCTCTGCCAGCACCCTCAAGTGATAGTAAGAAATATAATGTAAGTGTTAACTTATTTTATTTTAAAAAAAAATGTAAAAATACCTCTTACCGAAGCCGAAATGCACTTGTTCTTCCCGTCATTGCGATATAAAAAAACATGTAATATGTATGAACCATTACCTTTTCAAGAAGGAAACCGATAAAGTCTTAGGGCCAGTTTCACCGGTTCCGGATAAAGTGTTGGTTAGTTATCTGATAGTTAATACTATCTACCACTTAAAGGCTGGTTATAACTAATACTTTATCTACCAGATATCGCTATCCGACACCTGTGAAACCAAAAGTGTTAGTTTATCTGGCAGATAAGTTCCTAATAGGCTAACCAACACTTTATCCGCAACCGGTGAAACTGGCCCTTAGTATTATTATTTAATCATTTATTTCGAGCAACAAGACTGCCACCTATTATTACCTTTTTATAGTTTTTTTACCACAATTTGTGACTTTAGGAGGCACCTTAAACCTTAAAGTTTGATTCATTGTATATGTATCTTGAAAAAACGTAAATCGAAAATTTAGGTTTTACATTTTAAATCCTGAGAAGTCATACAAAGGTAACCACTTCAAATTGTCAAGTCGCTATTGTATATCCACAGTGTATATACACAAGTGTTAACAATCAAAACACCTTTCTGACCGATAAGGGCTTACAAGAAACAATTACGATACATATATATTATTAGAAAAATATTTTGTGTAATTCACCTTCCATGAATAACATTCTTAAAAGAAAACATGGCACATAGGGTGACACAATGAGCGCTCTTATCGCTAAAAGCATACATTATTAGATACATTTTCTTTTATTGTTTTTCCGTGCAAACTTCTTTGATCGAATATTCGTCATTTAGGTAATTGTGCTTCAATGCTTCATTAACTATTTATGTATAGGTATCTTGTTAATACGTTGCTGATGGTGTTTTTTTCTACCACCTCATCACCCTAGCTAAAACACCAGGTAGCGAAGGGTGGATGTTTTCGGAAACAGTCGATTGAGACATTTGAATAAATGACTTGACATTTTTAACACAACAATTATTTGATTTCAGAAATCGGACGTCATCCCCAGCATTCCGAAACCAAAATCGTCAGTGAGTCCAAAACTAGGCAGGTCTACCCCACCAACACAACCAGACCTCAGCAAGGTTTCCAACGGAGCCGCAGACCTGCTCGGTCTCGACACCAGCACCAAACCGGACCCCAAACCAGCCAACGACGACATATTCTCCAGTTTCTTCTCCGCACCTACAGAAAAACCAGCAGAAACGAAACCTGAAGACCTGAAACCAGACCTCAAGACTGAGGAAGAAAACTTCTTCAAACAAGCTGCACCAACGGAGAAAGAAAAGTCAAAGTTAACAAAGGACAGTATATTAGCTCTGTACAGTCAAACCCCATCAACGAATTTAGTGAATCAATTCAACCCCGTACAACCTGTGCAACCGGTCCAACCAGCATACCCCTTTGGTCCCAACGCTCCCAACGTGTTCCAACACCAACAGGCTTTCAGCAGCATGGTGCAACAACCTGTGCAACAAAACGGTATGCAGTTCAACCAATTCCCCATGCCTAACCCATACCAGCAACCGTTCCCAGGTCAGGTACAGCAACCATTGCAGAGTCAACCGTTTCAGAGTAATCAGTTCTTTAATCAGCCACAACAGCCGTTGTCGCAACAGTTTAATAGTTTGAACTTAGGACAGAGTTTCCCGAACGCGTTCGCGCAACCTAACGCAAACGTTGCTAGCAACTCAACATGGCAGTAGGAGTGCGTTGGTTTAGACTTTTTTTATTTACCGCGGATGTATTTTGTATGTAAAGACGCTACGGATGTCATGTAGTGATGTTTTGATAACAAAAATAGTTAAAATATACTGAACCTTTTTTAAAACTTCTAGTACTTCTTATGCCATAGAAATAGTTTTGCCATAGTTAGTAACCTATTACCTCATATCTTTCTAATTATCTGCAATTAAATTTTAGTGTTTAATAAAGTAAGGGTGCCATGCTCTTAATACATACTTTTCAGGCAATAATTAGGACAGCATGACTCAAGATGGTGCATTATAAAGCTCACGGTTGTGCGATGCAATTTTCGACACATTAATTGTTTAGGCCCAGAGTGGCGATGAGACGTATATCTCTTCTGATCGCACATGGTTGATTGTTTATTTCAGTTTGTAACGACAACCTAAAGAGGGTAGATAGACTCTAAAAGGTTTATTCATAAACTATGATCAAATTTAAGGGAAATGTTACAATTAATGTTTGCAACAGGGTAAGCCACGAAAAAGGTGGTATGTAAATAACACGTATGTATGTATTTATAGAGTTGTTGTCATTAAAATCACCAAAACATCTTCTTCAAGTTAATTTAATCTCATTGAATGACTATTTCTTGAAAAAAAGTAAGAAAAATTGAATTTTGCGGGTTACCCTGGCGATCTACATTTATGAATAAACTCTTAATAGTCAAATGTTGAGAAAATGGTTTGCAATTGCCAAATTCTTTAGCATTTTGTAGCCTAAAAGCGATATTTTTACTATATCATCATCATCATCATCATCCTATATTGTTCCCACTGCTGGGACACGGCCTCCTCTCAATGAGAGGGAATGGGCTATAGTGTACCACGCGGGCCCAGTGCGGATTGGTAGATGTCACATGTCTTCGATTTTTTGGTTCTAGGACATGCCTGGTTGCATGGTTTCCTCCTTTTTTACTATATACAACAAACGATCTCAAATAATAAGTCTTAACACCACTACATGACTAAAGCTAGGTACGTCTGCGCGGGAGTTGATAACACGAGTAGATAAGTTAGTATGAGCAGTGGCTCGATCGGCTTGTTAAGCAGTTTGTTCCTATTTATAATGCTCAGATAACTTTGGCTGCATGCAAAAGGCACGGTGCGGTTTTATTTAAAAAAAACATGAGAGGCAGTCTGCGGACTGCCGATAAAAGTGAAAACTAAATAACTTGTGAACCAGACGTAGCACGGCTACGGGTTGTGCCCCTTGCACGCCTAAGTGGTGCTACGCCGTAGCGGATCGGCTACAAGTGCTACGAAGCATTAGGTGATGGTCACGCAAGTTCCACCCAAAAAGTGCTCAATGAGCCTAAAGACATTTACACCTTTCGGGGATTACTGGTGTGAAGTTATGTTCATGAGTTACTATTTTGAGGAGTTTTTCACGAACACTAAGTGACATCTAAGCTAATTCTAAAGTGTTTGAATTTCAATCCTTGGAGCTGAGATCAAAGTTGATTATCTAGCAGAGCACTTTTTTGGATGACGCCTAGTTTTATAGAAAACGGGATTAGCTTAAATGTCTGGATTGAAGATGTGATCATTTATATCTTGACAGTTCTGTTTTTTATAAAACGCAGTAGATAAATGCAAACCGCATCGCGCCTAATCTGTGCAGTTCCCAACAGTTATAAAGCTTGGGGCTTTAGAACAAGTGGACCGAATGGTGAAGTACTTATTAATATTATTTTCAAAAATCCTACTTGTTGATTATGACCCTTATTCTCATGAGTCACATCTTGGCTTTGGTGCCTAGAATGTCTAGATATCCTAGAAAAATTTGATAACGGAAATGTCAAAATGTAATGAATTGACATAAGCTATCAAAAAGTTTATCGATCCTGCCAAAAGACGCTGTAGAAATACGAAACACTGAAGGTGCTGTAAGATTTTCAACTTTGGGCTCGATACCGAAAGTTCAAGATCCAACAGTATTGACTTTTCCAGGCCCTCTGGTCTAGAGTTGATTGTGAAGAAATGATTTTGTGGAGTGATTTTGATGTGTCCGGTTTTTCAATAGTTATAAAGTGTTGGTATCCACTTGTTCTGAAGTTGTGGCGGTCAATGCACACATGTCAGTTGCAACTATATTTTAGGGAAGGTTAAATGTGTCATTTAATTTGTAAATTATGTTACTGGCACAACTGACTGTTGAAGAGTTATAGTTCAAAATATGATAAATGTTCTCTTGATATTCTGTTGCTGGACTATACTTTATCTAATGAAGGCCTGCGTGTACCATAAATTGCTTAATACTTTATATGTTGGGGTCGCCTTCCAGTCTAACCAGATGCAGCCAAGCATCAGTAGTACTGGGTAATACGATGCCCTTTGGTAAGACTGGTTGTCAAACTTTCGGGCCACTGACTACCTGTAACGACAGTCAAAGATCTACATTTAGCCCTGTACAAATATAAATCATCGATCTGTCTCTCTCGCTCTTTGGAAGCGGGAAAGATGAGAGAGACGGAATGACGTGGGTGACGAGACGACTTTAAGAAACTTTTGAAGTATTCCGCAATTTGTAGAGCAAGCAGACTTACAATTTAACCAAATCGATATTGGTCATAATGCCAGTTCCAAATAAATGTGATAGGCAAAATTATACTTTATGAAATAGGGTTAAAAATGCCTTGTTTTTACATGCAATAGTAGGGAATGTGTGCAAAGACTCTAGTTATTTCAAGCTGTGTTCATTATACGTGCGTTGTTGCTAAGTCGTCGGAAACTAAATTATACCGCCCTTTCGTGATGGGTCATATGTGCACAATGTAATCTAATATACTAACTATAATATTGCCCGGTTTTCACTCACACTAAGCTAGACCTACAGGATGTAACAGAACAAGCGGTATACCTCTTACGCGTTGATTCAAAATTTCGAATAGAGTTGGCAACTGTGGAACTAATGGCGCTAGCTACGCTTGAACCAAACATCGTCATTGGTTGAAAATCTCTCAATGTCATTTTTATTTCAAAATAGTTTGACCTCATTGGTCAGACTGGGTCTATATGCGTGTGCGTACGCGCAGCGGAATGTTGTTGAATTTAAAGAATTTAATTATGCAGATATTTAGTGTATGACGTCGTATAATTGTGTAAGGTAAATTAAAATTTGTGTACGCAACCATTGTGGAGAAATTCACCAAAAACTGATTCCGCTGGGCGAACGTTGTCCTGGCGGAACTTTTTTTAATCCATAGACTTTAGAAGAAAAGAGATGTGTCCAAAAATTAGTGTGTATTTGTGTGTAATTGTGTATGTATGAATAAAACTAGTGCATGCATAAACTTCGGAGAAATTCAAGTTTCCGCTACGCGAACGTTTGGCCAGTAGCTAGTTTTCATATAAAGCGCTTACATAGAGAACTGTAGATTTTTACATACGTTGTTTTGAATTTGTTTATATTTGTTTAAAAAACAGATTTAGAAAAAAACGTAGGGCTTAAACGATAAAAATATAAACGTAAAATACGCTTATTAGGTCTTAGTTCTTAAAGTATGCACTTTGGGGTCTAGATTTTCACGTTTATACAAACCTTGTAAGTGTCTGCAACATGTTGCCAAGTATCGATGATATTCCGTTAGTAATTAAAGAGTTATAGGACAAATTTACCATGAATAGATCACTGTTACCAAAGCAGTCAAATATCACGACGTTCTAAATTAATTGCATGGTAAAATGTATGCCAATAATTAGTGTATTCATTCAACTATTCACATGCAAAATTTCATGTCATTAAATTCAGTAATTAAAGAAAAACAATTATAATACTGACGAAGCATCGAAAATCTACATAACCCGACCAAGTTCGGATAGCTACAAAAAAGCGGCCGTGCCATATATCTAAGAAACGTTCTTAACCTTCCAATATAGTATTTATTAATATGGTACAGTTGCGTACACAAGCGTTAGGAAAAAATAAAACAATTGCATTTCTTGAATGAAAAATATTTTTTTAATAATAACGCCACTATCTACGATAAAAACAAATCTTCAATTAACAAGTACTTCTCTATTTAAATATCCGCGTACAAAAATATTTTTAATTACCTATAATACTTAATTATGTAATTATAATAACGTTAACAAACGCTTGCAATGACAGCAATAGACTTAAATGTGTTTCAACTAAAATAGATTATGAACTAACTTTTGCCCGCAACTTCGTTCGCATGGATGACGAAACTTAGGGTAAGTTAGTAAGTATAATATTTCGAGCTTCAATAAAAATTAACATCACATAACTAACCTATTCAGTTGTTTAGATTTGATCAACATTAAAAAAGTGCTTTTAAACTAAAACATTGGTATAAAAATACATTTAAAAAAGTAGGTGTACGAAAATAAATGACCTATAAATTATATCGAAACAACAATTGTGTTATCACCTATACCAATTCAATACCGGTATTATACTGTAAATTTTGGGATGTTACCTAAACATATTGCACGGCCGCTTTTTTGTAGCCATCCGAACTTGGTCGGGTTATGTAGGTTTTCGATGCTTAGTCAGTATTATAATTGTTTTTCTTTAATTACTGAATTTAATGACATGAAATTTTGCATGTGAATAGTTGAATGAATACACTAATTATTGGCATACATTTTACCATGCAATTCATTTAGAACGTCGTGATATTTGACTGCTTTGTAAACAGTGATCTGTTCATGGTAAATTTGTCCTATAACTCTTTAGTTACTAACGGAACATCATTGATACTTGGCAACATGTTGCAGACACTTACAAGGTTTGTATAAACGTGAAAATCTAGACCCCAAAGTGCATACTTTAAGAACTAAGACCTAATAAGCGTATTTTACGTTTATATTTTTATCTTTTAAGCCCTACGATTTTTTCTAAATTGGTTTTTTTTTTAATATAAACAAATTCAAAACAACGTATGTAAAAATCTACAGCTCTCTATGTAAGCGCTTTATATGAAAACTAGCTAATGGCCAAACGTTCGCGTAGCGGAAACTTGAATATCTCCGAAGTTTATGCATGCACTAGTTTTATTCATACATACACAATTACACACAAATACACACTAATTTTTGGACACATCTCTTTTCTTCTAAAGTCTATGAATTAAAAAAAGTTCCGCCAGGACAACGTTCGCCCAGCGGAATCAGTTTTTGGTGAATTTCTCCACAATGGTTGCGTGCACAAATTTTTTTTTACCATACACAATTATACGACGTCATACACTAAATATCTGCATAATTAAAATCTGTAAATTCAACAACATTCCGCTGCGCGTACGCACACTCTATATGCGATGGACGTGCCATCTACAATCAGCTTTGACCAGCCTCCTCATTAGACAACTTTCAATCAGGCGCCGAGGTAGACCGCGAAATTCATTTTTTTTTTTCCAATTCGCAGGTCAGTGTCAAGCCATAAATATTTGTTTTATGGTCGCGAATCATATCGCGTTAAAATATGAACTCCCCATACAAATTTATTGCATCAGCTAAAGCAATTAGTATAAAGAGTTCATTTTTAGGGTTCCAAAAAGAGAACCCTTATAAGATCACTCTCTTGTCCGTCTGTCAGTGTGTCACCACCACCGATTATTTTTACCACACATTCCGCCCTATGAGTGTCTTATTAACTCTTTCTTCAGCTGAGGGTTGAATATCCATTAATGTGTTTTTTTTTTGCTTAGTGTTACGGGAAATAGGGGCATATTTTGTTAATTTCAATAAGTTAAGTATAATAGGGTTATGTGAAAATTAAAGTTTTGATATTATGCAGCCAAAAAAACGCCTGAAAACAACTTGAAATAACCAACCAAGCTGAAACTTATAATTCGAACTGTGCAATTATGTAAATTGATGATATTTTAATTCAATTTTATTTATATTATTATTATATTTTATATGATTGTGTAACCTAAAACGTTAACACTTTGAAGAATAATTTAGCACTTTTTTAACACTCTTTTTAAATATTTATGCACAGATAATAATTTGTGTTTGTGTAACGATCTTAATTCGCAGTAATTTTAAGTAGATTTTTATTTTTAGCGATACGCAGACGTCTCGGATTCGTTCTATTTCGATATGCAAATATATTTGAAATGCATTGAAAAAAGTTACAAAATATTTTATTTTTATATTTTATTTAATCATAGACAAAAAGTAATAAAAAAAAACATAACACGATTTCGGGACGTTTGTAACTCGAGAAATTGGTGCGTGTTCAACATTTAATATTTTTTATTTATTTATAGAAAGTTAAAAATGTTAAATAAAATCTGAATATAACCGTTTTCTCTAAATTGTAAAGTTTCTATATTATAACTAAACTATTTACAATAGGAAGCCATTTCCATCTCATGCTTTTTACGCATTTTTTTTGGTGTTGCTAAGGTTTACAAGTATTACTTATTATTTTTAAACTTGAGTTTTAGTTAACAAGGAGTATGTACCGTCAGGGAATTAAATGTTAAGAACAATGCTATCATATACTCATATAGTCCAGTTCATACAATTGTTAAAGAATAACAGAAATAGACACTAGGAAAGTTAATAGTCAAGTTGCTAAACAATTAATTTCCCTGACATACTACAGTACCGGGTTGTTATACAGGGTATAGGAGACATGGACGCATAAACAACTACCACATATTTTAATTTAATTTACGATTTTAGGAAACAGTTTTTCTTGGTATTAAAAAACAAACACCTGTTTCCTACAAAAATGCAGGAACTACACAGCAACAGCTGATTAACTTAATCAACGTTATGAAATTTCTACGTGGGTTCGCAATGTCGTACTGAACACGTAGTAATCGTTTTTGCATCAGTGTCCTTTACACCCTGTATAGTCCATCAAGATATTGAAAAAGTTTTGCTCTGTATAAGTTCTGCTTATGCACGATAAAGTTTTGTCATAAAAGACTGATTTCTCGTGCATCGTTCCTTTGGAACAGGGTCATATCGTATTGCGGAAACATCAGTAATAATTTTGTCAATTTATTTATAGATTTTTGTAGAATGGAATTTCAGGCCCCCGCTCGTATATGGCCGTGAATATGTATGCACTGTTATTATTATAACCTGAGTTTCTCTCAAAAAGACAAATGCCATAAAATATATTATTTTAAACATCTATCGAAAATAGAAAACATTTTGTTTTGTAGTTATTGTTAGTTATTTATAACATAAGTCTCAAATTGCTTCTCCTCTTTTGCGATTTCTTCGTTCACATTTTGAGAGAAACGCAGGTCCATTCGAAATTCAAATCCATTTCGTTTGTCATTCAGCATCATATTCGCGCTAATTTATTTGACGTGGATGAACTTATAGGGATGAGAAAGTCATGCGTGGAACTTTCATTATCGATTTGTATAATCGATCGATGATGAATGCATTATGCGATCAAGTTGAATGAACAAATGAAGGCGCCATTCATATTTAGCACGATTCGAACGTCAGATAAGAGATGTCGACAATATCTTATCAAATGCGATGCTAACAGAGTAGTGAGTCAATGAAGGAAGACTCAAACTCAAATCATTAGCTACAGTCACAGACACAAGGCATAATAAATAATTTGAGAAAGTACTGTTGTTGCCCATTCCCTAGCGTAGATCTCTATGGAGAAGAACGGGCAAGAATCCTATTCTGGCTAACTTAAAAAATACATTTACTTGGTATGAGTACTTCATTTACTTACTACCTGTGTTCTGGACCTATTCTATGGAATGCCTGTACGAATTATTAGATAAAGACCTTCATCGTTTAACTGGGACTGTGCCCTAGGTCGTCGCGTGGTGTGGTATGGTAAAAGTGTTATCGCCGTACTACGGGGGAATGACGAACGTCAAAATGACGGGACCACGCCAGGTTTTGCGAATATCATGTGAATAGGATATAATACAATATTTTAAAGTATAATAACTATTTAAACGTAATCCTACTATTTCGTATTAAAATTTCGTGTGTTCAGTTAAAGATCACGCCTTGTGTTTTTCATTAAATGAATAGTGATCCTGTCATTTTGATATCAAAATAGCGGGACCACTTTCTTTGTAGACAATTTTAAATTAAAATGGTATTGGTGTAGAATTTTACTATGAAAGTATGAAATAGTAGAATTAATATTGCATTATATCCTATTCACAAAACCAGGGGCCTAATTCTGCTATTTTAATAATTTCGTCACTATAACACGATTCCATTCACATCCCATTGTCATTTTGCTTAAAGTTCGTAATTTGCTAAATTCACAATGGTCGATCAATGTAATAAAATTGTGTTTTAATGCCATTTTCGTTGTCATTATTATAAAACCAATAGTACAAATGGTTTTCGAAATCTACTACTAAATGCGAACATTTATTCATGTCAGATTTCATGTACAAGTCCATTTCTTTCAAGTGTGTTAGTGGTTGATCATTGTAAAGTCATAATGGCGCCATTATGTTAGTAGAATTAACAAACTTGTCAAAATTTGACAGAACTTGACCATTATGAAATCAATGATCGACTACTCTGACACTATTGTAATAGCAGAATCGAGGCCCTGAGCATCACTTCACCACGCCCCACCCGTTGGCCTGAATTCCTGTCGCGCTTACGGTCAGTGACGCACGAGTATGTAACATTGTTTTCTATACAGCGCTACAAGAATTCAGGCCGTAACGCGCACTTCCATGAAGCACCACCTCAATAGTTGAATATCGCTCTTAACTACGCATATAGCCTTTACGAAATGAAGTGGCAATGCGATCGAAAACCACGATGTCAACACGCGCATAAAAATGGGAAAGTACAGATTCATTTGTACACGGCATATGCACTCCATTTCTTACTACTCTGTGTCATTTTAGGATGCTGAATTTGTACTGATATTTATTGATTTAGAACGTCATTCATAAAATCCACTTTTGATGTATTTAGTTGAAATATAAAATGTGATTCTTTATTAAGTGAATATGTAATATAGTAAAAGTAACGGGCGATTAGTCATATTGGCTGAATGTAGCCCTGATTGAGCCTGTATTTCGTTTACATACCTATAAATAAATATAATGCCAATAGAAATATTTTTATTCAAGTACTTTTTCCCATATTTTTCCCTACAGCAGACTTTGATGGCACAGACCTGTTTCAAAGAGGTATGCGTATGTATGACCAGTAGTTCTGTATGATCATTCTTAGATCTTAATGCTATAGCCGGTGTCCATTTTGGTGGTTTTTGCTATAATCGCCACGCTTGGCAGGCGGGTTGGCGATCGCAGTACGAGTATTTATTACAAAAGCACAGAGAACGCTGCTGCCCATTCTCTGGTAAGACTCAATGACAGAGGTGCTTACTGACAGCGTGGGGTATGGAAGGCGCATCCTCAACGAATCTACGGTAGATCCGTTATCCCGGTAGTGGAAGCACTGGCCTGTAATATAAAATTTCTAAATTTGATTTTGTACAGGAAGGTGATCGTTCCAATTTGTAGTATCGTTGCAGATTGGTTAAATTCAAATTCATTTATTGGTGTGATTTTTGGTAGTGGTTGGTTCTCACTCATTAATGCAATGCTAGAATCTGAACTCTTAGGTGAATGATTCCCTCGCTCCTGCACCGCACAGTGGGTCGAAACGATGATTTTAGTGACTCACTTCGTTTTTTTTACTTTTTTATGCGGATCGATAGTAATGATTTTAACGTGAAAACAGTGGTGCACCGGGAGCATTCGCATTATTTGCTTTGGCATATTTAAATGACCCGTATCAAAACTCAACTAATGGATATCGATAAATACATAAAAAAAGCGGAAACCACTACCACCGGTCACTGATCGCAATTTTTTCGTTTTACCGTGTTATCGATATCTATCATGTGTGAGCATGTGTGTCAAGTTTCGACCTTGTTTAGTTCTGTACCTACTCTGTAGAGCATCCTAAAACAAAATACCCGACTGGGTATTTGAAAGTGACATTAGTGGGTAGTTGGCACTAAGTTACAAAAAAATGTGAGGATCTTCTGACATCTGCTAGTTCACGGTCGAACCTCCCGGATCTAAAGCAGCGTGCTTTTCTTCATCCAGTATTTTAAGTAGGTAGTTATGTAAGCAGTAGTTGACTTCTGCTTAAGCAGTAGTTGACGACTGCTTACATCAGCAGTAGTTGCCCCTTAGTATTTGTTGTACATCGTAGATTTTGTGACAACAATAATCAAAAAGGGGCGAGACTTGTGAACATGAGTGAAAGAATGAGCGAAGCGATTAGATTTTGGTTTCTTTGTGTGATGTAAGGCCAAATATACACACATCAAGTGTCTAGGGATCAACATATATTTTTGCAATAACTTTTCTCCTGATTGATATTAATTAAAATTTTCTTTAAGAATTCATCAAATAAAGTGTTTTCGTTTGTCACAGTAACGATAAACCAAGTCACCTTTGCATTAATAAAGAAATTTGCCATTTTCCTAATAAAGGGATTTTTGACATTTGAACCACTAACACAAAAGTTCGAAAAAAAGACTGAAATTGGGTAACTTAAACAATTAATAATCCGTGTTTCTACCGCGAACACTAACAACACAAGAACATCGGTTTGGCATACTCAAAATGAGTTCATCCAAATCACGCTGTGGAATGGCCGCCCATGTTCGTTGCAACAACAAAAAAAGGTCTTCTTGCGACTGGATACCCTCCATATTCGGCAGAGCTCTTCTCTGTAGCATATCCCATGCATGCTCAATCGGATTCAAGTCTGGCGACTGAGCAGGCCAGGGCAGGACATTGATGTTAGCTGCGGCGAGAGTCTGTCTTACAACTCTTGCGGTGTGCGGTCGTGCATTATCATGCATTAACTGAAATAAGGGACCGATTTGCACTTATAGAGGAACGATGACGTCTGATACAATCGTCTCAGCATAAATTTGAGCGTTGAGGTTGCCTCTGATCCAAATCAACTCAGTTCTTCCGCCGATCCAAATACCCGCCCATACCATGATGGTTCCACCACTATAAGGATGGACTTCCTGGCAGGATTTTAATCGCTGTTGGCGTCCAGGGGTTCTCCAGTGTCGTATACGTCTTGTATCCGGTCTCATACCAAAACGAGACTCATCAGAAAAGCACACGAAACGCCATTGTTCTTCTGCCCAATTTCTGTGTTCAAGAGCCCATTGATATCGAATCCTACGATTGTGCATTACTATAGGTGGTACCCGTAGCGGTCTTCGGGAATGAAGGTTCACTTCATGCAAGCGGTTTCTGACTGTTTGGTCGCTAATTAAGTTCCCTGAAGAGTGATGAAGCCTCACGGCTAACATCATGGCGGTTATTGTTGGAGCTCTTCGAGTTAAGATTTGAATGTATCGGTCTTGTCTCCGTGTGGTGCAGCGATACCGTCCTCCATGGCGCTCAGCCACGGTACCAGTGCTTCGGTAACGTGTCCAAAGTCGACTGATAACACTCTGACTTGTATTCAGAGCTAAAGCCACAGTACATTGCCGGGAACCAGCTTCTATCATTCCCACGGCTCTGAGCATTTCTTCCCTGCTTAAATGACGTCGCCGCTCCATAATAACGTTGGTTTTAATCAGTAGTAGGGAAACAGTAGCACTAATAATGTCTTCAATGCGTTGTATGTTTTTATAGGGAAAATATTGACAGCTGATTTTCATCTTTTACTCGAATTTGATTCACAGTTCCTGATTCAAATTATGAAATGCACCAAAAAGGATCCATATAAATTTATAAAATCATAAATTTATTACAAAGCCACATCTCAATCTCAAGAAATCCGCATAAAAATGCTTGATCCCTAGACACTTTTGATGTGTGTAGTTCCGTGGGCACCGCACGATCTCCCGCACGGCGGCGGACCTGCTTGCCGGATTGCCGCCATGGGATCTAGAGGCGATAGTCCTCGCGCACCTGCATGAGTGGCGCGCGGAGGTACTACGCCGGGGGGAAACTCCGTTGCCGCGGCATATTGCCGCTCAGCGGACGGACCTCCGGCGCGATCTCATGGCGACATGGAGAGAGCGACTGTCGCAACCCGTGCAGGGCACGCCACGATAGTGGCGGTAAGTCCCCTCTTTGAGGAGTGGCTTGAGAGGTGCCATGGCGTCCTCACCTTCCGCCTGACGCAGGTCCTCCCCGGACACGGATGTTTCGGGAGGTACCTGAACCGAATCGGGCGGGAAGAAATGCCCGGGTGTTTCCACTGCGAGGATCGACCGGAGGACACGGTGGAGCACTGCCGTGCGTGGGCGGGGCACCGCCGTGTCCTCGTTACGGCGATCGGCGGCGGCGACCTCTCGCGTCCGGCCCTGGTTCAATCCATGGTCCGGAACGAGACGGAATGGGAAGCCGTCACCTCCATCTGCGAAGCAGTCATGCTAGCGAAGGAGGTGGCGGAACGAGAGAGGGAGAGAGCTCTTCCCGGCCGCCACGGGAGACGCACCGGGCGTCGGGGGCCACGTGGTGGCTACCGGCCACCGTAGAGGCGGGCCTGTGGACGGTTGGCTATGGGCTAGCTAGCCGTCCGTCCGTCTAACGACGCCGTCAACGAAGCCGTCAGGCCGTGTCGACGGCGCATTCGTGTTCCACGCGCGCCTCAAAGAGATGTCAGCATAAGGGGAGGGGCCCGCAAGGGCCGAAATCTGCCAGGGTTGCGCGCCTGTTCGAAAGAGATACCGCGGCCCCGGAACATAAAGGGCGAGGAAGGAACATGGATGAGTTTTAGTCAGTAAGAGTCTGACACTCCCTCTCGCTCCGCCCAGAGTGGGAGAAGTCATTTGATGATTTCCCATCCCAAAAAAAAAAAGGCCAAATATAGTTACTGAAATGAAAAAAGAATGATAGGATTTTTGTAACTAACATTACTATTAAAATATAGTTTTGATAAGGTCGATTTTTTTATTTTTTTGCAATAAAAGTTGGCTATGTAAATGAAATTGAGAACAACAGGGAAAGGAATTCTGCTTAAAACGGAACGTATTCAATAAGTAGCTTGGGCCCTCAAACCGTATTTTTCAACCGATTTATATAAAATCTATGTGAAAAACGAAGTTAAGTGATGAAAAATTAAAAATCATGGATTGCGGGTAAGTTATTGTGCTAAAAATTATACATAAAACTTTTGATTTTCGTTTAGTTACAATGGTAAACTTGCTAAACTTTTGTTTTGGCGCCCGCAGCCATATTGTGTCAAACAGCTGTTGCGGGACGACTTCTGTGCGCTCCGTTGTTTTTGTCGTTTTTATTAACAAAAAAATGTTTCTAAACTCGTTACATCGTAATAAACAATGATAACGTAGTGCTAAATACGTGTTTCATATATAAATATAATAAAATTGGTTGATCGGGATGTGTTTTCGGTAATCAGAAAATACCATGGCTTGTGGATTGCAAAATTACGAGGACAGTGAAATGCCCGCGGCAGAACTTGAGTTCCAGGCGAAATGGAGCAGGTTTTCCGACTGGTTGCACTGCATTTGTGTGGTTACGTTCGACTTGGAGCTCGGACAGGCTATGGAAAGTGTGTATCCTCCTGGTGTCAAACTAACTGATCAAGAGAAGTGTAATATTTGTTATTTGGCGTTCCCTGACTCTAATTCGGGATGTATGGGAGATACGCAGTTCCATGTGCGTCTGCGTTCACGAGCGGGTTTGACGCGCCAGCAACTCGTGTACAACGAAGACAGCGTGCCAACGTTGCGCGCCGACTCCACGCACTACTGGGGCTTCGTCTACTTCAGACAAGTCAAGGACCCCTCCCTGCCCCGAGGATACTTCCAGAAAAGTATAATTTTACTTACTAGATTACCTTTTATAAATCTATTCTACAAAGTAATCCAATTGATTGCTCCTAAGCACTTTGAAGAAGGGGAAAGGAGCCTAGAAGCTGCCTGTCATGATATTAACAGGTGGCCTTCACTTGACGCCGGCCAGAATGTGTTATTACCTGTGCTTGGTACAGTTTTTCAATCATACATTCCTAACCAACAGACCGGAAAGATCACCCGATCTGACATCGCAAAACAAGTGCATTCTCCGAATGTACCTCACATATTAGCATCAATACAAGATGTAAATGTATTTGATGTGTTATCTAGTGTTATTTCACACCTACATTTGTTATGGGAGTTAGTTTTGACTGCAGAACCTATTGTGGTTATGGCAAGTTCACCAACAGAATGTTCTGCATTAGTTCAAGCCCTGACATACTTGATACAGCCATTGCCATATTCGGCAGAATATAGACCATATTTCACAATACATGACAGTGAATTCAAAGAGTTTACAAGGAAACAATTCAACCCACCTTGTGTAATACTCGGTGTGACCAATCCATTCTTTACGAAAACATTGCAACACTGGCCGCACACTATTAAATTGGGTGATTCTTCTTCAATAAAAACTAAACTACGAAAAGTTGGTAACTTAAAGCTTTTGGACACTGCTCCTGGTGTGTATACCCAATACAAACCTTTTTTGGAAAAAGATAAAACAATTATAAAGAAATTGCATAATGGGATTAGAACTGATCGCCCATCTGAAGTTCAAACGGCAATGGTAAAGAGACACTTGCTTGAACTGACTCAAAGTTTTATGATACCCTTGGAGAGGTATATGGCATCTCTAATGCCTTTACAGAAGAACATATCTCCATTCAGAGCACCACCCGTACCAAATCCATTCAACCCGGAGGATTTCTTTGCAATGTTACAACAGTCAGGTCCACAGTTGACTACTGGCATCAAAGGAGATTGGATTGGCCTGTACAGGAACTACTTTAGAACACCCAACTTCAGTGCATGGTTCCATGAAAGGCACAACAATTTGACAAACAAGCTGCATGCATTACAGCTTGAAGCATTGGCCGAGAGTGATTTGAAGAAATGGTCAGTTGGCAAGAAGGAGGTGGAAATTGTTGACATGGTCTTGAAATTAAGGGAGGTATTGAAGAGTAACCCCCCAGTGGCAGATAATACCAGGACATTGCTCGCGCGACGTTTGGATGACCTGAACTGTGTCCTACCTGAAGATATGAAGTCTATTCTCAATGCGGCCACGTGACAGAAGCACTGCTGCGCCTCAAACCTGCGAGGATGCAGCGACGACTGCAAGACACAATACAGGAAGCTAAGACATGGTCACCCTATTGCGTGCATGTGAAATGTTAAGGTTTTTATATCTATGTGCAATAGTAACCGAATTCAGGGGTCGTTTGCGTAAATGAGTTGCAAATAACTGTTTAATTGCAATATTTTTATTATGCCAATTCACATTACTAATGTGGTGTAAAAAAACAATAGTGAGGCACTTCAGTTCGCATTTAAAATTCTACGCTCTTTGATTTTAGCGTCTCTGGCCACACATTTTATTATGTAGGTAGTTGACTTAGGTTGTAATAAGTCAATGGGGGTGCACGCTGTGGAACTAATGGCGCTAGCATAGCTGGATCCAAGCATGGTCATTGGTTAAAAATCAAGGAATGTCATTTCATATTTTAAAATACCTTGACCTCATTGGTCAGATTGAGACCAGCTATGGTGGCGCCATCTACAATTAGCTTTTAACGGTCTTCCCCATTACTTAAACACACCTCTTTCAACTTGATACCTGTGTGTCTGTCTACTTGCTTGTTTAGTCATGTGGATCCTAACACCAATGAATTGTTTTGGGTATCTTCGCTTCCATTTAAGTACTCATGGCGACCATTCAAGCTAACAAAACCATTTGATGCGGATCTCTCATTGTACTGGAAATGTATAGTTTGATTTGCCGCCGTCTGTACCTACTCTGATATTAAGTATCTGATGATAAGTAGTAATGATCGTACTGACAAAGTATCTTGTTGGGATTGACAAATTTTTCTTTAAGTGGCTTGCGGAGCTTGCGAATTTCATACAAACATAATACCAAAATAATTTGTAAATATATTAAGATTATGTTTGATTTTCATATTATTTTGGTATTACATTTGTATGAAAAACACATGCTCCGCCGGCCCCTTAATATCGGGCTTTTAATTTAAATACATTCAAGATGTGTTATGTAATTAATTTGGTCGTTTTACGATTTTATTATGAATTCTCCTTGTTATTTTCCTTCATGGTTTCAAAAGACGTTTTCGATGTTACTATAGAGCATTTTCCTGTAATATTAATGTTATGTACACCTACATTATATACCTACATTAGTAATGAGAATGAGTCAGCCAAATAAATTCAAGAGACTAGACAAGTCGTTGTTTACCCATGTCAAAACAACATTGGCATTCGAATAGTTTTTTTTTATTATTATCTGACCAAAACATTCGACACAATGTACAATTAAATAACGGCCATAATTCTCCATAATACATAATTATACTGTTTTAAACTATTGAAAATCTTGCCCAGATTGCTTATGTGAAGTTTGTGTTTGTACACACTGATATGGCATGATATTATTATGAAACTACGTCGATTATATAAATATGTAGGTAGGTGTTGTAAATATTGTAGTTACTTATAAATTAATTAATCATTCATTTTATCTTTCGTGTAACCAGAGACAATGTCGGAAGGCGTTTTGTTAGATAGTTATCGTATGTTAAAACATTGTAATCCAATTTGTGAGACATTTGTAAGTCTGCTATTTTTTAGCTGTGTAGGCAAGGTCACATAAAAACGCCGAGTTTATTTTCTTACGAGCATGTTATGCTTCATGCAAACGATTTTTTAGGGAGTCACTCATACTTATCGACGCGGTATCGGCTTAAACAGGTCAAAAAGAGCTTTATGTCCATGCAATAAGAACGACAAAAGCGTCATTCGCCTTGCCTCGGTTTGGACGACGACGCGACTCAACATTGCGTCGGATTATTTCGCTTTCTGTCCGGATCAAGCTGATTCGCGTCTCTAAGCGCGGTCACTCTTCAAAAAATGAAAATATGACACTGGTTATTAAAACCAACATTATATTTCCGCTGTCAAAGGCTTTAATTTTATACTTAGTGCATAATAATATTATCAGGTACCTACATAGATAGCTATACGGTAAAATAACCGTTTCCAGAGTCAACATACGCCAGTGCTGACTCAGTAATATGAATCAAGTAGTATAGTTACTGTTCGAAAATAAACCGTTTTAATCACAGTGGGAATCATTTCAGTGTGTCATCCGTAGACATAGAAGATTCATAACAGTCGAAACAATGAAAATAAATATTCTCGCATTATCGATGCCTTGTGGGAACGGCTCTGGTTACCGCTATAATCTATTTAATTATTCGTTTATCAGATCATGCGGAAAAACCAATATTCAGTAATCTATTGAACCGTATTTATTGTGAAATATCCAAAAGTAGCCACGTTCAAGCACAGCTCAATCGTTATTGTAAAAAGGTTTCTTTCTGGTTTTGTCAGTTCATCCTGTTATTCTAGGTCGCAAGAAATACCTCTTACCTATTATCGGGTACTAGAAAATAGCCTAAAAATATCACTAACTTAGTAACGTCTTCTAGATTTGCGATTTAAAACTGAGCTTCTAATAACACAGAAAACAGTCCAATATCAATCTAAATATAAGTAATTGTCCTCGTTCGTGCTAAGTCTAGATAAGTATGTGTTACTTAAGGTCCATTACTCAAACGACATTTAATTTTAAGACGCTCTGTAAGTATACCTGTCGTACAAAAACTGCCGAGGCAACAGTGTCCAATTGCAATGACAACACCCCCGTAGATTGCGTAATTACCGCCTTTCGCCGAAAACACAGTCGTGTAACTCCGGTTATGGTTCACATTACCTATTCCACTCTAGTAAACCAGTGAGTTAATCCAGCCCTGTTGGAACTGGATCATGATCAAACCTTTAAATCCAGCATTGGATTGGCTGTACAGTGTACACTGTTGCAGTTGTGAAAAGGGCGGTCTTTTCAATCCAACGCGCCCTGCGTTGGATAGAAAAGTAGAGCGCCAATCTAGTTACTGCACCAGATCCCTCACTGGACTATTCCAGTGGCGGGTTTTGACTATTCCAGTTGTAATCCAGCGCTGTATGTCACTACTGGAATTCTGCTGGAATAATGTGAAACGGGCATTATTGCGATTACACGACATAACATTGGCACTGCGGTTCGCGGTTGTTTTTGGAATTGCTAATAAAGTTTAAGATGTATTTTAGTGACAGAAATACGTTTGAAAAGAAATACGTCTAATAGTTAAGTCTCGTTTGAGTATTCGGAGGTTACTCGCATTGTTGAAGTATATTTTCGTATACTATTTTAGTAGAATGTATGTTTAGAATCTCTGTAATGTAATGTACCTATGCGTACCTATGTCATATCTGTGTATTTATGTATCGCAAACGGTGCGTTACGATTGTCAGGGGCGGTAACTAATCATATCTGGCTATAAGTTGACCTAACGATCGCGATGGGGGGATCATATTAAGGACATTTGCCAATATAATCTCGTTAAGTTCGATTATATACTTGAGTGAGGTACATGTTGAGTAAACAGAAGATAAGCGCAATCGAGGGATCACCTGCGAAGTCCATATTTTTAGAATCAAATTCAGTCTTTTACAAGACACTGCCAAATGCAAGAGAAGCCGGGTAGTTATCCTATTCATTCCGTGATATCAAACAGCGGGCAGTTTATTTAATTATCAGTTTTATTGTTATTATTATCAATCGGGCCGTGATCCCACAAGGCCGTGTCAATAGATGCTTATAAAAGATAGATTAAACAAACTAATGTCATCATCTGACTTCTACAACCAAATTGGCTAGACCGTTGTCCAAACCATTATATCGATTAGGTAAATTCCTATTAATGAAACCTAAGAGGTTTCGAACAATTCAACACAGCCAGATTAGATTCATAGGTATATTGCGCTGCAGGCCCCTTATTCACAACCATTCGATACGTTTCCGTGTCGGTAAGGAATCGTATTCGACTATCTCATTTCCGAACCGAAGAACTGTCAAAAAGCTATTCACAGATCCGAACGGATGCGTTTTTTTCTATCCGATTGAGATTGTGTTTATGGGGATCGCTATAAAATGGTAGTAAATAGATGATCGTGGTAGAAAATGAAAAGTAGTAAATAAAATTGGTTTATTTGAATATTTCGTTCTGTTTATATAAGTAAATATACAGGTAGTTACTTAATAGACAGCAAACGAAACAAAATGATTTTACTGAAATAAAATAATATAAATTTTCAAATAAACTTTATTAAGAATATTACCAGCTTTGTAAACAGCCGTCTGTCAAACTGGCAAAGCTGAAACGGTGTTTTTTTTAAGTCAAATATTTGTTTTTCTTAAAAGGAAAAATGACTGAAAAAGTGTTTAATATCAGTGGTATACAATTCTTGCTTGTTAACTAAAATCTAGAATGAATTACACATTTTTGTAAACACATTGAATTTATGTAAATGCGGATCCATCAATGAAATACGGTCAATAAAACTACTAATAACTCACAAACAACACCGGACTATAATTAAACTTAATTTACTTACTTCAGGCAGTGTTTAAAAAGTTTGATATTTTTTATTTAACTGAAATAATCTGGAAATATGGTTTATTTCTTCGTTTAAATTGTGTTCGATATGACTCTCGACAGCAAACAGCTGTCGGAAAGATTCGAGTCTTCTTGTCGAATTAAACTGTCAAAATTATTCGATTGCGGATTTGTGAATAGCGTTTGGATGACATCTTCGATATCTAAGACGTTCGATTCGGTTCGGAAGCGAGTCGAATGGTTGTGAATAAGGGGCCAGGTGCCAAGTGAGCCTTCGTCACATGCGGTTTGTAACAAGGCGATTTTTAATGCACTTTACAACTTTCGGTGATGAGCATTGAGAACTACAAAGCGCTTCTCAGCGCGTCAAAAAAGCGCTGTGTTTTAACTCTCGTCTCGAAGATGCTTTGGAAATCCAGTGGGCGTTAAAAAGTCATCGCATTAAGCGTCGCCTGTGCAAACGACGCGCGACGACTAAGAGCAACCAGCAGTGTAGTAATACAATGAATGATTCGATTACACGCTCGATTAGACAACGTATCTGACAACCGGAACAGCTCCATTCTTATTAACTCATCTATCACACAAAAGTCCATCCAATTGTACTTTGTTTTAAAACCGCTAAGTAATGAACGGTTGTATTGTTGAACATAGATAAGTAAAGAATATTAAGATAAATTACATTGTTATCGCTTATAGGATTTTTTCTAAGATATTTTATCATGACTACAGTTTAAGTAATATGATATTAAACGGACCGCGCTTTTTTATATATTATAAAGTATTTTCTGATACCTGCAATGTTATGCAAAATTTTATTGGAAATATATCGATCTTTGGTGATTTTCATTCGATTGAAGGTAGTCGACACATCGTGATCAAATAATACGTTACTTTTTACTAATGCCACAATTATTGGATAAATTTCTTTATTGTGAAGTAATGTTTTCAATTCGAATAATAACCAACTAATGATCATCTATTAACGTTAAATTAGAAGAAATTAGCTTAAGAGTGGCGTGAAACGCAACCATTTTAAAAAGGTAAGTGCCCGTTACTCAAAATGGCAGCTAAATCGATTTATGTCAGAAAGGAAGGCTCTTCCTTCCTGACATAAAAACTAGAACATTAATATAATAATATCGCCCCGCAGTCCGCCTACTGTGTGACGCACGCTTTACTGACAAGAAAGAAAGACGGACATGCATTCCGGGTGTTATTAAAAGAACCAGTAAGGTATAAATAAAACCTCATTGTAAAAGTCCGAGACTCAAGGCTATAAATGCATTTTAGGCATATACACCGGTCGCTTGGAACTCGATGTCGTATTATTTTACAACGCTAGTTAACTACGATAATGGATCAACCGTATGTTTATTTTTAAACGCGAATATTTGTAAATAATTGGGTGCCAAATTGTTTTGTTTTCATATATTGGACGGTAATGATGGCATTGTAATTTTATTTTTATAAGTAGCTAGTTTTATGGTGTACCTACTCCATGAAAGGCCTGTTTGCTCAATAACATTGTTGGAACTAATTATAAAACATAAGCTTATGAAAGGGTGCGGACATATTGTCGAACACGCTTCTGATGCGCAAGAAGGTACTCTGTACTCCATTGCTAACAAATGGACAAATGTAGCAGAATTTCGCAAGTTAAAAATTTCATATCAGCGAAATTAGTTGCGCGAAATTCTACCGTCATTTTTCGGTCTGTCGGCAAAGATTCAAGAAAGTGTTAATGCAAGGTTCCTCGTTCGCCAATATGTACACACCCCACAAAGGGAGATATATCATGTCAAGGTCGAGTCGAGCTAACGGACGTCAGTTTACTCGTGCAGACAAAGTAATTCCAAACTGGGGCGGTCTGACCCATTTGTTTTAATTGACATTAAGCTAAATAAGAGCCCTTCCAAGCGGAGATTCGTGGCTTCCTGTTGAGTAGATCACTATGCGTGGATTTATACCCTGATAGTCTTCTTCCTTTTAGAAATCCACAGTCAGATAACATAAAAAAAATCTTCTCAAATGCAACACTGGCATGACACATTTCAGTTTTGGCTCCGAGACTCAGCTATGTGCAAGCCTTCAATGAAGCCTAATTGCAAATGGAGTGGATTGTTCCACCAAAATAAGGCGACAACATAATAAACCTTTTTGATGAGTTTCGATAAGGCCATGGCCATCCATGCGGGTCAGATCCATACGCGAGGTAAACTACCCAACAGTCACAAAGTATCTGCTAGTGATTAATACAAAGCAGAACCTGTTTATTTTGATGCTTTCTTGAGTAGTACTAGTTTTTCTGATCACCAACGACTTCCATTGGCTCGACTAGACTTGGGATGGGATGTTGAAATACCCATCTCAATACTTTGTCGTTTATCGCTGACTCCACTAGTATATAACATATCCCATCGTAATCGCCACATGTAAATACAAGATTGTACAAACTGCACTGTGTAAGACAACGTAAATGAAATAAATAAACATTATTTTTCAAATAACTCATTTATTAACGCTTATGCATATTTGTGCGGTCCTGATACGACAAGGCGGGAATATGTACGTAATACAGGGGGGTTAGATATCCATAAACTGCACGTAATTTAACAAAAAGGTTTATATGCAAAGCTGCATAAAGTACAAAATTGTATGAGATTAAATACAAAATAAAACTTCGAGGAAGTCCTGGAAAATGAATACAATCAATGTTCACTTTCATAGACAAAACCAAAGTATAAAAAATCTGATATTATTTGAGCAATTCTTTGCACCTTTTGACTTCCTCAATAATTTACGTACCCACTTTAGTTTTGGCGTAGGAAGCCCATTGGTAGTCTAAAGGCTTACTTACTATAACAAAAAGAATAAAAATAAAAATTTCACTAAAAAAAATACTCAATAAATATCCATTTATTAAGTACACGATTGCATCTATGGCAACAGTTACACAACTGCACAGTTTATGGATACCAAAAAGCACTACACATAAATCTAAACAGGTACGGGGGGACATGGCACAAATAAGTCCCTGCGTCCTTACAGATCCTTTGGCGTCGTCCATAACAAAATACTAAACATAACAGTCTATTAAGTATTTACAAACTATAGGCGGGTTGAATCACAATCTATTGTATCTAGCTTTGCTCCATATATTGTCGTTATCAGTTATGAGGGTGTATACTCCGGCAAGGCTGAGGCCTACTGCGGCTCCTAAGGCCATGGAGCGGAGTCCAGAGGTGCTTTTGTAGATCATGCCGGTGGTGGTGGCAGCTATGAAGGTGTTGGCGGTGTCTTCCTTGTCGCGCATCCATGTGACTCCGAGCGCGATACAGGAGTAGAATGATGCGATGATGCCTAGGGTGCAACCTGTGTTTGTTCCTGAAACATAGAAATGAAGGTCTTATAATGTTATTACTGGTGGATAGAATATTCTTGCATAGGCGCGTATTTTTCATATGGTAATTTTTCTTGTTGTTGCTACACCAAGATCACTATCACTACATATTATAAAAAGTCTCCGCGCCTGTTTGCCCCTATACAGGGTTATTTTTTGTTTACACTAAACCCCCGGGTTTAGTGATAGATTAGAAAAAGTTGTTCAAAATGATGAGTACAATGACCCCTTTTCGGGTTTAGTATAAACAAAAAATAATGTTGTATATGCTTAGATCTTTAAAACTACGCAACCGATTTTGATGCGGGTTTTTTTAATAGATAGAGTGATTCAAGAGGAAGGTTTTGGTATATAATTTTACGCGGGCGAAGCCGCGGGCATCGGCTAGTAAACAATAAAAACTTTTATAAGGATAATAAGGAGTGGAAGCTGATTTAATGTGGGATTTAAGGGTCAGAATGTGATGGCAGTTTTTACCATCTAAATGAATAGGTACCAACCTCATTTGATCATTTCTAGATGCACCATGATAATTAATGATGCAAGCTTGGGTCATTCAATTGATTTTGTTGACAGCTATTGAATGGTATCTAGTACATAAACAGTCAATCAACCATAAATAGGTTTTGTGTAAGGGTTGTTGAATTTTGTTCAATTATGCCAATATCACATGGTGCTAGAAATCCACTTGACATTTTAGTGTCTAAATTAATAGGTCCTGATAAAATTCTTATTTACTACAATCTTCCAAGTACAATTTAACGCCAGTAAGTAATTGCAGACTGGGGTGACAAATATACATAAACATTAATGTCCTGATGTAGTTATTATTGACATAAACTGACCTTGTTTCATAATGTAGTTGATAACTTGTGTTCTTCGCACCTTGCCTGTTTGCCCTGCTAGTGTCGTGGCCCTCAGACCTTTGTATAAACCTGCCACACCACCCAAGCCTGGAACAGAGATGAAACATGTTTTAGAATAAACCTAGTAACAGAGAGTGCTGAAGTCATGATGATAGGGAGCATTTTGTTATGCAGAAGTGAGTATGCTCTTCACAAGCTTACCAAGTACAAGTCAGTACTTACTCAACATGTTATTGGGTTTTATAAGTAGCAGCCTAGATTTTTACTGATGGCAATGTGGGTCTGCAGGTGCACCCACAACTAATGGGTACACCTCTTTCTCATTATTTAGGGATTGCAGGTTTGTTATGTTACAGAATGCATTACTGAAGGTTTTAGCACAGCAGCTGGTGGTGTGCACTGTGTATTGATGGAAATCTTCGTCTGCCTTTGTTTCGATGTTTGCGATCTTTGCTTATGTGATAAATTTCTATTCTAGCTAGAACTGGTATTTTATAAAACTGATCAGAATTTTAGTTTCTTAAAAGATTTTATACATAATTTGCAATGATATTCATATCGGCCTTTTGTTCTGTGCAGTACAAATTATTATCTATACTAATATTATAAAGCAGAAGAGTTTGTTTGTTTAGTTGAACGCGCTAATCTCAGGAACTACTGGTTCAAATTGAAAAATTACAATTTTTTTTGTGTTGGATAGTCCATTCATCGAGGAAAGCTTTAGGCTATATAACATCACGCTACGACCATTAGGAGCGGAGCAGGAATGAAAAATGTTGCAAAATCGGGGATGTTTTTTCCTTTCGTTTTCTCTCCTATGTGACACAGACGAAGTTGCGTGGGTCAACTAGTGACTGAATCACCCCACTCCCCCTCTCCTCTATCACTGTTTACTGTTTGGGGGTCTTTTCATATTAGTGAGAATGTTTGAAATGTATGACTGAAAAAAATTAAAATATCTGGATATACTTGTGGTACTTGAAGCAAATAACTTCTTTTTATTTATTCTGTTTAGATTTCATGTTCTACAGAACATGACGTGGCTAGTCCATTTTAATAAGTTGAGTTAATTTGTCAATGTTTTTTTCTTTTAATGAACACGGATGAATTATAAATTAGATGCTAACTCTAGTGTGTTTGGCAGAATATGTACACACTTATTACTGCAATCTAACTTGGCTGGTTCCCTACAATGCTAATATACAGAGATAATTTATGTCTCATTAAAAACATCTGTTAATTGGGACTTTTGATCAGCTTCCACATCACTTTTTCACCGTGATTTAGTTATAATCCTGATTTTTCATACATAACAAATATCCACTGTTTACACATTCGGCCTTACGCAGTGTTATGTAAAAAATACTAATAATTTTGAGGTTATTATGCTAGAATTTCATCATCCCATTACCTGATCCAGACATGAAGGACATTCCAATGATGGGTAGCGCTACGTTAGACCTCCTTGCAGTAGATGCCATGTGACTGTCGTCAGGATACAAGAATTCTGGCTGCATTTTCGGTATGATATGGGGATCGAAGTTCAAATATGGGGATAGGCTCGCCCCCGCCTGCTGTGCCTTCTCCTCATTCTTATTTATTGATAGTATATCGCCGAACAAGGACATTTTGCTATTTTTTCACACTATTTTAACTAATCTAAAAACTAAAACGTGATTCGGTTATCACGTAGCGAATTTTAGGAAATCGAACTATGTAGAAATGTCAATGTCAAAAGGTCCTGAAAACTATAGACAAAATTTACGCGAATGTTGTCAGTTTCAAAAAATTAAATAGCGATAGACAATTTAAAAATTTTGGATTTCTATTGTTGGAAATGGAAATTATTCTTCTAAACAATACTTTGAGATTTTTTAAATCTAAATAACAATAAAGATGAAAGTAGACAGAGAAAGTTGTTTGCGGTGAAAGCAATGGAGTAGCCCGCGAAATTCAAATTTTCTTACGTTTTTTAATTTGCATTCCATGGTTGTATGTTGATGAAAATACGATTTGCGCAAGTAGCACATAGTTACAGTATTAAAATCATCAATAATAATAACGACTTTTTCATGATCCAGTTATTGAATGGAGTTAAATGAACTTAGAGGACTGTATTGATGATTTTGATGATTAGAATTTTAATCACTATGTATTAAAAGTCCTCTGCCGCATCTTTCACTCTTTTCGCGATTAACCCAAAAACTATTGCTCAGTGTTTTCACCAATGGATACACTGGTTCTCGAGAAAAGTTTTAATAAATAATTTTTACGAGGACGAAGTCGCGGGCATCACCTGATATATAATAATATTTGGCGCGTGTAGATTACATTGGGTACTTCAGGGAGTTCTTAAGTTATTTTAGTGATTTAGCTGTTTCAGTCAAATTAGTTGTTAATGTTTTATCCTATTATTAATTCCAGTGAATTAAGAACCCCAGAGGAGGTGAGAAAAATCATAAAAACTGCAAAACTTCACGAGTCAGAGTTAACTGAAATCACACAAGTGCTAAGGTTCCCTGATGCCAGCAAACACAACGATAATTTGAAACTGATGCTCTTGGATGCCACACTCCTGAAGGAAATAGAAGCGGGAAACGAACTGCTTTTTAAAGGTAACAAATGTCTCTTTATTTTGTAACTGCACAATTTATTAATATAGGTACTTAGGCCCCTATCCCACTATGTCGTGACGACAGATAATCGTGTAGTTTTAAGTGTCGTAGCTTGTGTATTTAAATGGAGGTGTTCACATAATAATACGACGCGATTACTGTCGTCCACCACTTTTGCCAACTAAAAACCAACTATAAATTAATTACGAGTGTACTAGTGTTTTTGAAATTGTTTGGAATAGTGGATTGTTACACGAGGGTCGAAAGGAATCAATTCCCATACGAGGCATTTAGCCTCCCGAGTGCAGCGAGGGCGGCTATAGTCCGAGTAGGAATTGATGTCTTTCACCCGAGGTAAGCATACTCCTTTTCATTTCGAATATAAGGAAAGTAAGAAAAAGCAGTTTTATTTTCTTATCTGCTCGCCACTTAATAAAGTCATTAGAAGTATTTTTTTAATTTCTGGCAAAAGATTTTCGATAACTGTATTTTGCCTCGTCTTAAACAGTCTGGGGTCAGCATTTCAGAATTAATGAACTCATTTTAATAAGATATTGGAAAAAATACCGAGATTTCGATACAGCTTACAGAGTTAGTATCCCGCCAAATTATACAGGGTTATTTTTTGTTTATACTAAACCCGAAAAGGGGTCATTGTACTCATCATTTTGAACAACTTTTTCTATGGGACGAACCCTGAAATCGCGAAAAAAAAATCAGCTGTTCCCTACATTTTGACGAGTTATGCGAACATAAATGTAGGGAACAGCTGATTTTTTTTTCGCGATTTCAGGGTTCGTCCCATAGAAAAAGTTGTTCAAAAAAATAAGGTTGTATATTCTATTTAAAATTTAAACTATGGAACACTCTGCGTTTCAGACGGGGGCGGACCCGCTCAACAGTTTTAATTTTAAATTCACACTGGCTGTCTATACACTCACTTAGATTTTCTGCAGCCGATTGCCCAACAAAATTTAGTTCTATTTTTAAAATTTATTCCCGCCTTAGGGACGCCCAAGGGTGGGATGTATCATTTTCCACCCGCTATTCGGATCAAACAAACACTTTTTCATCCCATCTATTCGAAAAAGACGACTTGGTTCGCCTTTAAGTGCACCCAAAGGTGGTGTTTTCTATAAGAAACTTTTAGCGGGCAGTAATGAGTTTTTAATCCTCTTTATAAGTGCGCCGCAATTATCTTTGCCGCGCACTTTTTGAATTTGGAACATCTTGTGTTCAGCGCCCAAGAAATCGAACGCAAATATTGTTTGAATAAAGACTGGCTGGTGCGACGGCCCATAGTAGCGCCGCGCGCCGGCTGAATACAAAAAAAAAAAGAAATAAAATTAAAAACGCGCGAACTATAGCCCGCGTTTTCGTCAATTTTCACGGATTGATAGAAATTCATGATTTTGTTTTGAAAAATGAGTTCTTCAAGTGACAGTGAAAGTATAGAATTAACTCCTGATAGTATTAGAACTGACGCAAGAAATGTGATGGATAATCTACTACCTGCAAAATCCCGGGAGAAATATATGAAAGCTTATGGTAATTTTATTGAATGGAGAAATTCAAGAGGCGCCAAGAATTTTTCAGAATCTGTGTTTTTGGCCTACTTCCAGTACTTAGCCAAAACTAAACAACCTTCCACACTTTGGAGTACCTACTCAATGCTAAAATCAACAGTCAGTTCTAATAACGACGTAAAACTGGACACATATTCGAAATTAATAGCGTATCTGAAGAGGATGTCTGATGGATTTAAACCTAAAAAATCCAAAGTGTTCTCAGTCAAAAACGTGGAGACTTTCCTTAATGAGGCACCCGACAACATCTTTCTTGCCGTAAAAGTAAGTAACTATGTATGTATATATGGTGGATTAGTAAAGTATAACCAGTGTTTTAAAATGCGCATTTTATTGTAACCTGTACTTCGATAGATAGGTACTTGTCTTATTCACATTCGGTTTTGTTACAGGTGGCTTTAATTTTCGGAGTACATGGAGCTTGTCGTGGCAATGAACTTTTAAAAATAACTGTTGATGATGTCGAAAATCACTCGGATAATTTACTGTTAGTAAAGCTGACAGACACAAAAACAAAAATTGACCGATCCTTCGTAATCCGAGGAGAATACAAAACTATTGTACAGAAATACCTGGACCTGCGTCCTGCTGATATAAAGACCAATCGGTTTTTCATCCGTTATCAAAATGGCAAGTGCTTCAAACAAGTTATGGGAAAAAATAAAATTTCTTACATGCCACAAGAAATCGCTACTTATTTGAAGTTACCAGATATCAAGCTATATACAGGACATTGTTTTCGTCGCACTTCTGCTACCCTGTTGGCAGATTCTGGAGCGGACTTAACTGTTCTCAAGCGACATGGAGGATGGAAGTCGAGTGCTGTAGCAGAGGGATATATAGAAGATTCCATTGAGAACAAGGCGAAAACATGTGAACGCATCGTGGAAAACATTAAATTGCAACCTTCAGTTAATCCATCCATGCCACTGTCGCCGCGCCCATCTACATCCAAACAAAGAGATTCACCGTCACATTTTCCTCAAAATGAGCCACATTCTGACATTATTTCAAATACGCAGAATAAAATTAAATCTACAACAATCTCTATTCCTAATAAAACTGTAACAATTAATTTTCAAAATTGTGAAAATGTCTCAAATGTAAATATAAGTTTTTAGTTGTTTTATTATTAGATACTACTTAATTTCAATTTAGTTGTTACTCTGTTTCATTAAATATCAATATTACAATAAAATATGAGGCGCCTTTTATTTTCTCATAGTGGGTGATGAAAAGTAGAGTGTATCACTCGGGCGCAAAATATATTTTTGGCTCGGGCGACGTACTTTGAATCCCTCGCTACGTTCAGGATTCTACTAAAGAATCCCTCGCTACGCTCGGGATTCTACTCTAGAATCCCTCACTTCGCTCTGGATTCAAAAAAGCGCCCTCGCCGTAAAAATATTATCCGAGTATGAGAAATGAAATAGTAGATTGTATCATAAGGGAGCAAAATAATATTTTTACGGCGAGGGCGCTTTTTTGAATCCAGAGCGAAGTGAGGGATTCTAGAGTAGAATCCCGAGCGTAGCGAGGGATTCTTTAGTAGAATCCTGAACGTAGCGAGGGATTCAAAGTACGTCGCCCGAGCCAAAAATATATTTTGCGCCCGAGTGATACACTCTACTTTTCATCACCCACTATGAGAAAATAAAAGGCGCCTCATATTTTATTGTAATATTGATATTTAATGAAACAGAGTAACAACTAAATTGAAATTAAGTAGTATCTAATAATAAAACAACTAAAAACTTATATTTACATTTGAGACATTTTCACAATTTTGAAAATTAATTGTTACAGTTTTATTAGGAATAGAGATTGTTGTAGATTTAATTTTATTCTGCGTATTTGAAATAATGTCAGAATGTGGCTCATTTTGAGGAAAATGTGACGGTGAATCTCTTTGTTTGGATGTAGATGGGCGCGGCGACAGTGGCATGGATGGATTAACTGAAGGTTGCAATTTAATGTTTTCCACGATGCGTTCACATGTTTTCGCCTTGTTCTCAATGGAATCTTCTATATATCCCTCTGCTACAGCACTCGACTTCCATCCTCCATGTCGCTTGAGAACAGTTAAGTCCGCTCCAGAATCTGCCAACAGGGTAGCAGAAGTGCGACGAAAACAATGTCCTGTATATAGCTTGATATCTGGTAACTTCAAATAAGTAGCGATTTCTTGTGGCATGTAAGAAATTTTATTTTTTCCCATAACTTGTTTGAAGCACTTGCCATTTTGATAACGGATGAAAAACCGATTGGTCTTTATATCAGCAGGACGCAGGTCCAGGTATTTCTGTACAATAGTTTTGTATTCTCCTCGGATTACGAAGGATCGGTCAATTTTTGTTTTTGTGTCTGTCAGCTTTACTAACAGTAAATTATCCGAGTGATTTTCGACATCATCAACAGTTATTTTTAAAAGTTCATTGCCACGACAAGCTCCATGTACTCCGAAAATTAAAGCCACCTGTAACAAAACCGAATGTGAATAAGACAAGTACCTATCTATCGAAGTACAGGTTACAATAAAATGCGCATTTTAAAACACTGGTTATACTTTACTAATCCACCATATATACATACATAGTTACTTACTTTTACGGCAAGAAAGATGTTGTCGGGTGCCTCATTAAGGAAAGTCTCCACGTTTTTGACTGAGAACACTTTGGATTTTTTAGGTTTAAATCCATCAGACATCCTCTTCAGATACGCTATTAATTTCGAATATGTGTCCAGTTTTACGTCGTTATTAGAACTGACTGTTGATTTTAGCATTGAGTAGGTACTCCAAAGTGTGGAAGGTTGTTTAGTTTTGGCTAAGTACTGGAAGTAGGCCAAAAACACAGATTCTGAAAAATTCTTGGCGCCTCTTGAATTTCTCCATTCAATAAAATTACCATAAGCTTTCATATATTTCTCCCGGGATTTTGCAGGTAGTAGATTATCCATCACATTTCTTGCGTCAGTTCTAATACTATCAGGAGTTAATTCTATACTTTCACTGTCACTTGAAGAACTCATTTTTCAAAACAAAATCATGAATTTCTATCAATCCGTGAAAATTGACGAAAACGCGGGCTATAGTTCGCGCGTTTTTAATTTTATTTCTTTTTTTTTTGTATTCAGCCGGCGCGCGGCGCTACTATGGGCCGTCGCACCAGCCAGTCTTTATTCAAACAATATTTGCGTTCGATTTCTTGGGCGCTGAACACAAGATGTTCCAAATTCAAAAAGTGCGCGGCAAAGATAATTGCGGCGCACTTATAAAGAGGATTAAAAACTCATTACTGCCCGCTAAAAGTTTCTTATAGAAAACACCACCTTTGGGTGCACTTAAAGGCGAACCAAGTCGTCTTTTTCGAATAGATGGGATGAAATAGTAGATTGTATTATAAGGGAGCAAAATAATATTTTTACGGCGAGGGCGCTTTTTTGAATCCAGAGCGAAGTGAGGGATTCTAGAGTAGAATCCCGAGCGTAGCGAGGGATTCTTTAGTAGAATCCTGAACGTAGCGAGGGATTCAAAGTACGTCGCCCGAGCCAAAAATATATTTTGCGCCCGAGTGATACACTCTACTTTTCATCACCCACTATGAGAAAATAAAAGGCGCCTCATATTTTATTGTAATATTGATATTTAATGAAACAGAGTAACAACTAAATTGAAATTAAGTAGTATCTAATAATAAAACAACTAAAAACTTATATTTACATTTGAGACATTTTCACAATTTTGAAAATTAATTGTTACAGTTTTATTAGGAATACAGATTGTTGTAGATTTAATTTTATTCTGCGTGTTTGAAATAATGTCAGAATGTGGCTCATTTTGAGGAAAATGTGACGGTGAATCTCTTTGTTTGGATGTAGATGGGCGCGGCGACAGTGGCATGGATGGATTAACTGAAGGTTGCAATTTAATGTTTTCCACGATGCGTTCACATGTTTTCGCCTTGTTCTCAATGGAATCTTCTATATATCCCTCTGCTACAGCACTCGACTTCCATCCTCCATGTCGCTTGAGAACAGTTAAGTCCGCTCCAGAATCTGCCAACAGGGTAGCAGAAGTGCGACGAAAACAATGTCCTGTATATAGCTTGATATCTGGTAACTTCAAATAAGTAGCGATTTCTTGTGGCATGTAAGAAATTTTATTTTTTCCCATAACTTGTTTGAAGCACTTGCCATTTTGATAACGGATGAAAAACCGATTGGTCTTTATATCAGCAGGACGCAGGTCCAGGTATTTCTGTACAATAGTTTTGTATTCTCCTCGGATTACGAAGGATCGGTCAATTTTTGTTTTTGTGTCTGTCAGCTTTACTAACAGTAAATTATCCGAGTGATTTTCGACATCATCAACAGTTATTTTTAAAAGTTCATTGCCACGACAAGCTCCATGTAAGTACTCCGAAAATTAAAGCCACCTGTAACAAAACCGAATGTGAATAAGACAAGTACCTATCTATCGAAGTACAGGTTACAATAAAATGCGCATTTTAAAACACTGGTTATACTTTACTAATCCACCATATATACATACATAGTTACTTACTTTTACGGCAAGAAAGATGTTGTCGGGTGCCTCATTAAGGAAAGTCTCCACGTTTTTGACTGAGAACACTTTGGATTTTTTAGGTTTAAATCCATCAGACATCCTCTTCAGATACGCTATTAATTTCGAATATGTGTCCAGTTTTACGTCGTTATTAGAACTGACTGTTGATTTTAGCATTGAGTAGGTACTCCAAAGTGTGGAAGGTTGTTTAGTTTTGGCTAAGTACTGGAAGTAGGCCAAAAACACAGATTCTGAAAAATTCTTGGCGCCTCTTGAATTTCTCCATTCAATAAAATTACCATAAGCTTTCATATATTTCTCCCGGGATTTTGCAGGTAGTAGATTATCCATCACATTTCTTGCGTCAGTTCTAATACTATCAGGAGTTAATTCTATACTTTCACTGTCACTTGAAGAACTCATTTTTCAAAACAAAATCATGAATTTCTATCAATCCGTGAAAATTGACGAAAACGCGGGCTATAGTTCGCGCGTTTTTAATTTTATTTCTTTTTTTTTTGTATTCAGCCGGCGCGCGGCGCTACTATGGGCCGTCGCACCAGCCAGTCTTTATTCAAACAATATTTGCGTTCGATTTCTTGGGCGCTGAACACAAGATGTTCCAAATTCAAAAAGTGCGCGGCAAAGATAATTGCGGCGCACTTATAAAGAGGATTAAAAACTCATTACTGCCCGCTAAAAGTTTCTTATAGAAAACACCACCTTTGGGTGCACTTAAAGGCGAACCAAGTCGTCTTTTTCGAATAGATGGGATGAAAAAGCCTTTGCGCTAGATTGTACTGTGGTCTTTGCTGTCGTCATCATTAAACCTTACCCGGTAGGATAGCCTAGGTACAGTGTGTGAGACCATCAGTGATTCAGTAACATCGAGTGAGAGCGGCGGTTGTGACTACTATACTTACTCGGTAGGATGGAGATGCTGTTAGGTTGGGACCAGTCTTTTGCGGGTTCCATCTATCTGGCAGAATCTTGTTGCTCCGAAATTCATTTAGCATAACACACTTGGCATAATTTTCTTTAAACGAATATATTAAAGGCATATTTTTTTTTAAATATACTTATTGTTTGGGTGAATGTGTGTATGACCGAATTTCGAATGGCATACTTTTAGATGGCAGTTTTTTATTTGGCATAATTACCTTTGGCATTGTTCAAATTTCGCATAATTTCGTTTAGAATAATGTTTATTTAGAACTAGCGGACGTCACGCGGTTTCACCCGCGTAATTCCCGTTCCCGTGGGAGTACGGGGATAAAATATATCCTATGTTACTCGTGGATAATGTAGCTTTCGAATGGTGAAAGAGTTTTTAAAAACGGTCCAGTAGTTTTTAAGCCTATTCATTACAACCAAACAAACAAACAAACAAAGTTTTCCTCTTTATAATATTAGTGTAGACGACGATTATTTGATATAATTTCACTTGGCATACTATGAAGATTGCAGAATTTCATTTGGAATAATTTTATTTGGCAGTATTGCCATTTTTTAATGCCACAAAATAGCATTTTAACCTTAATTTAAAATTAAAATATTATCTTAAAAAGTCAATATGTTGTGCTAGAAAAGTTAGTGACAGAAACGAATCGCTCCAAAACCGACTCCACGTAGTCTTGTCTGCCCTACTCCTAGAGTGTAATTTAAAATCGCGTAGGCGCGGAGAGCGTGAGCGTTGAAACACATCTGCGACGAGAAGCTCGCGTGGGACCGCCGGGGCCCCGCAGCGCCGGAGCCGTGACAGAAACCATGCTTGCTGCATGTTGCATTCTCGTTTGCTGCATGCTTGCTGCATGCTTGCTGCATGCTTACTGCATGCTTGCTGCATGCTTACTACATGCTTACTGCATGCTCATTGCATGCTCATTGCATGCATGGTATATGCGGGTTTGCATGTTTGCTGCATGCTTGCTGCACGTTTGATGCATGCTTGCTGCAGGCTTGCTGCATGCTTGCTGTATGCTTACTGCATGCATGGTGTATGCAGGTTTGCATGTTTGCTGCATGCTTGCTGCATGCATGGTGTATGTTTGTCACTTTGCACTTTATTTTTTTCGTAAATGAATCCATCCATTTCTAACTTTATTCCACCTTTGTTTGATTTAAACACTTTTAAATAACTTTGTTCAGAATTTTCCATAATTAATATACTTTATCTTTGTTTTGATCAACACAATAAAACATTATGATAACTAATAATACACTACCCCCCACTACAGCAAAAGTAAAAATTAATTGAAAAACGCCTGATCAGAAATATGCAGCAATAAACATTATCGTAGTATTTTTGCGGCGAAAAAAAATGTTCAATAAATTTTATAATTATTACGGTAAGAAATATAAAATTACTAACAACTAACTATTAATTTTCTGTACCTATTGAAAATAGTCTTTCCATAATTATGCATAAGAAGTGTATGCGAAAAGATGATTCAAACTATAAACTTCCTGAGATGTGATAGTTCTGCCATTCAATGACTATTGATATGAAATTTATGCCAATAGATGATTCTAACCCTAAACTTTCTGCGATAGGATGGTTCAACGTTTAATGTTTATGCATATGAAATTTATGCAAAACGATGATACTGACCTCCAACTATCTGCGACAAGATGGTTCGACTTTTAATTTTTATGCATATGAAATTTATGCCTTTAGATGATTCTGACTTACAAAATTATGAGTTTGAATGTATGATAAATGCGTGTCTGCCAAACGATTTTCTGCGAAATGAAGTTTATGCTATCCGCTGTTATGCAAAGTAATAATATGGCATAAAAAGTTCTGCTATAAAGGGTGGACCCGTCTTTTGCATGCTGGATTGAAGTAGGCCTAAGTAAATCATTAGTTAAAAAAACAAACAAATATTCTGCCGTTTTGTGGGAGGCATTTTGGGTCGCCCAAAGAGCATGTTTGTTTTTTTAAAAAAGGGCTAAATTCGTTTTTTGTTCTACCAATTTTATTGTATCATCGTGTAAACCTTGGAACCTTGAAAACATGAAAATCGTTTAGCCTCTGAAAAGCAAGGCCCTACGACGTACCGTTTCCTGGATATAAACCTTCGTTTAGTATTTTTTCTGATACGCTCTGTTCTCAAAAATTGTTGTCAGATGAAAAATTTTTCGGGAAAGCAAATGCTGCTCTAGGCAGAAACTATGAGATGATATCATAAAACCAGTGAAAAGTCGAAGGAGCTAGCCTATTGCCATATCAATCAGGCACAAATCCAGACTCCGGGTTGCTGGAGAAATTCTAGGTGGAAGATCACAATAACAATGGCTGACCTTGTATCCTTTCATCTCTAATCCCTTGTAATAAAACAATTTAAAAAATAAATTCCAGGTGATCCCGACGAGAATGTAGTACTATGCACAAACAACAAAACTTACGATGTAAAAGAAGCCGAAACTTCTAACAGCCTTCTTCTCGTCCCAGAATTACTATTCGCAGCATCAACAGGACTAGACGAGACCATACAAAATGAGTCCATGGAATCAGACTCCTCATTTGATAAGTCAAACGCAAGCTTGAACAAGTCTACTGAATCTGATGAAGGGGCAAGACCGCCTAGACAAATTGTGCACAAAGATATCATCAACACATTTTTCACATACTACGAATTGAAACCTTGCAAACCAAGGCTAACAAAGCTTCGGAAACTTCTAGAACCTTCTAGATATCAAGGCTTTGAACTAGAATATGCAATAGACAAAACTAAGTTACTAAATTACGATGCAATATGCAACCAAGTGCAAGCATCGAAAGCAGAATTGAATGAGGAACTAGAAAAGATTCAAGCAATAGAAATTGATGGGCATTACAGGTTACTAGAATTTGATTACGAATTCCGAGTTCTTTCATACATGTTGGATCTTATAGATGAGAATTCTTGGCTTTTGGACAGGATTTCCAAAGAAATTACTATTGACAGTCTCAAAGACTTGGTTCCGTTGCCAATACTAGAGGCGACCTTCAGATTCTATACCACAAAGTCTATTCTCGAAGATGGTGTTCAGTATTACGAGTATAAGCAAGACAAAGTTTGTAGATTCTTAGCAAGAGTGCTGTTGAAGAGTGCCGGGAGATTCAACTTAGCGGAGTTTTTGCAAGCCTGGAGGGATTCGGTTCCTGAAGGAATGGTTACTGATGTAAGTGTAAAAAATTGTCTTTATTTATTGGATGGCTGTCTTCATTATTCTTTGGCCCTTGTTCTTATTTTAATTAGCCTATATTATCCTACTGCCGAGCAAACGCTTCCCAGTCCCTACATTTTTTTCCGTCACTCTCAGTTATGCGCCGTTTCTTGGCAATTCTTCAGAAAACATCCTACTCGTTCTACCATCTCCTTCATGGTCCTTTCTTTCGTCTTCCTCTATTCTTCTTGTCTTTCATACTCATACTCAAATCGCTATTCACGATATCCTCGTCTCGCAGATCCTTCTTAAAAGTAAGTGGTCGCCGCATTTTTGGAGAGTTTGCTACCAGAGACATCTGTAGTACTATAAATAATGATCAAAGCTGAAGCATATCATATGCATGTTGTTACAACGGTACCTACTACAAAATATTGATATTTTGTTTGTGGGGTTGGTGGGCTGCATCGCTTGGGTACCCTAGTTGGGATCCAAGTACGCCGCGGTTTCGAACGTCGGTGATTTCAAGGGGGGTACCACATCGTGAAGCTGAGTGTACCTTACTAAATATCCTGGTCCTATTGAATTACTTACTATTTGTAACTCTGCTCTACTGCCTCCTCGTTGATCTACCTATGGACGCAAACGCTTCTGCTGAGCATAAGGTCTTGGGTTCAATTCCCAGGTCAGCCAAAGTGTTTTCTCAGCAGGAACCCGAAGTAATTCCCAGTTGATGGCAATTGGGTCGCCCCCTAGTTAAACATCTGACTTTAACATATCTGAACAAATGTGGATATAATATGTACGCGTGATGTAATTTTATTGAATTTATATCTATTTATTTTGTGTATTCCAGGAATCTCTGCTGTCTGGCATAGCGTTGGTAGACAAATCCACAACGCCACAAGTCGTATGGGGGTTTGCCGAAAGCGATTTACCTGAAGAAATTAACGAGCGATTTAAAGTGCTGTTTCAAACTAAACCGAAGTGGACTGTTGATCAGATATCACCTTATATCGAGTAAGTACTATTGACATTTTTTTATTAAAAGGATGAATAAGAGGCTACCGGCGACTAACAAAAAACAAATGGAAATGCCGGAAACTCTCTTGCTAGTAGGGCATACACTGACCTCATTGGTAATTTTCTTTAGAAAGGTCAGGACTGGAGGTGGTTATCATGACGTCTTGTTTTAATGTCACTCCATGTGGATAAGAGTCTTGCGTCATCTCTTTCCCATACTGGAATGACGTTGAAACAAAACTGTTTTATGATGTCATGGTAGATCAGAGAGGGCTACCATAATGTCTTAAAGCAGGATTGTTACATCATACGCGGACGACGGCCTGCTGCTCATTCAGTCGAGTACTCGGGCTGGACTCGAGAATTTAGTTGACACTTGCCTACAATTGATATCTCAATGATGCGATTGATTGAAACCGTCTGACCCTTGCACCGCAAAAAACTCATCAACTAATTTTAAAAGGTGGTCTTAAATCGTGGCCGAGCATTAAATTTAATAACGTTCCCGTGAAAAGAAAGCAGTGTGCTACCTTGGTTTAGTCTTAGAGAGGAACTTTTCATTCATAGATCACATAAAAACTTTCGGTGAAAAAACTAAGGCTTGTCTAAAAAAAACAAAGATACCCCAACTAGCACACAAGCTGCTTCAATCACTTCTTTACAAACTGAATGTTCTGCAATGGCCGTTCAAGGGGTTTACTATAGGGGGCACGCCACGATAGTGGCGGTAAGTCCCCTCTTTGAGGAGTGGCTGGAGAGGCGCCATGGCGTCCTCACCTTCCGCCTGACGCAGGTCCTCACCGGACACGGATGTTTCGGGAGGTACCTGCACCGAATCGGGCGGGAGGAATCGCCCGGGTGTCTCCACTGCGAGGATCGACCGGAGGACACGGTGGAGCACACGGTGGAAGTCTGCCCTGCGTGGGCGGAGCTCCGCCGTGTCCTCGTGGCGGCGATCGGCGGCGGCGACCTCTCGCGTCCGGCCCTGGTTCAATCCATGGTCCGGAGCGAGACGGAATGGAAAGCCGTCGCCTCCTTCTGCGAAGCAGTCATGCTAGCGAAGGAGGTGGCGGAACGAGAGAGGGAGAGATCCTCTCTTCCCGGCCGCCGCGGGAGACGCAACGGGCGTCGGGGGCCACGTGGTGGCTACCGGCCACCGTAGATGCGGGCCTGTGGACGGCTGGCTATGGGCTAGCTAGCCGTCCGGCCGTCTAACGACGACGACAGGCCGTGTCGACGGCGCGTTCGTGTTCCACGCGCGCCTCAAAGAGATGTCAGCAAAAAGAGAGGGGCCCGCAAGGGCCGAAGCCTGCCGGGGTTGCGGGCCTGTTCGAAAGAGATACCGCGGCCCCGGAACGTAAAAGGCGAGGAAGGAACATGGATGGTTTTTAGTCAGTAAGAGTCTGACACTCCCTCCCGCTCCGCCCAGAGTGGGGGGGGTCATTTAATGATTCCCCATCCTTAAAAAAAAGGGGTTTACTATAATACTTAACTGGTACAGTAGCGTATTCAATCGTTCTTAACAGGCTTGTGGTACAATAGCTGAACAACAGTAAACATAATCCCAATGGAGATACAAAGGCATTTTATAGAGCTATCAATAATCCGTTATAAACCTTGGACTCTTAAAAATATATATGAATTACCGATATAGACCTAGAAAAGTACAATAGAGCGTCAATACTACCATCATAGAACTGAAAGGTCTACAATGGTCGATACTAGCGGCTTAACCGGTAGAATGGTTCTAGTTAAGGGGATTACATCGCTCAAACCCTAAAAATACGCTCGGTAAAATGAAGTTTCTAGACGAATTCCTTAATGCTTTTACTATAAAAAAAATGTACAAGTAAACTAGAGTATATGGAAAAAACTTTGTGTTGATTAAAGTTTTTATAAACTTGTACAAATGTTGCCAAAAAAATTGAGAAAACAGGTCTTTTTTAAACTAAATATTAAATTGACTATACAACGGCTGGGTCATTTTGTATGATATTTATACTAAAAGAAAGAAAAAACCCTGTTTAACAATTCGTGTTGTTTATTTTGACAGATTTATTTTTATATTTTGTAATAATCCACAATAACACGAATTATTACAAAGCTCCCCCCCAAGCACCCCCGCTGTGCCCGTGACGCTTACTCGGGATTCGGCTTATTAGTGTCTTGACGACTCTTACGACGAGTGGACTATACGTGCGTTTTTTTTTTCAAATAAGATTTTAAATTCATTATTCTTGAATGAAATCATAGTCTTTATATAAGGAAAATAATCTTATCATTTAGTATAAATTGTAATTAAGTTTGTAAGCGTTATATGACCCAGTTTTAATTACATTTTATTTTCAAAATAGTCATAGACTATGCCTAAATACAAAAATAAAAGTCAAGTGAAGCGTAGCCGAGCTCTCCAAAACTATTGGTAAGTACCTAAGCGGAGTGGTAAGTACCTTCGTACTTGAGTTGATAACAAAATATTTATACTACGTATAGTTCGTACCTTGTTAATTTATTTCAACGATTTTTTTTGTTCATCATCATAATTATGTTAAAAAGAGTACGTTGCTTGCTTAGATAAAATTAATGTCTTGAGCTCCTTGATGGTAGAAAACCACAATCATGATATGACACACGTAATCTAAGATGTTTGTACTCATTTGAAAGAGCTTACGGAGACCTACGTGACTGTGAGGAACTGACTTACCTGATGATGGACTCCGAAGGTAGGCAGACCTCAGTCATGACCGAAGCAAACCAACATGTTTGTACTCATTTGAAAGAGCTCACGAAGACCTACCTGACTGTGAGGAACTGACTTACCTGATGGTGGACTCCGAAAGTAGGCAGACCTCAGTCATGACCAAAGCAAACCAACATGTTTGTACTCATTTGAAAGAGCTCACGGAGACCTACGTGACTGTGAGGAACTGACTTACCTGATACTAGACTCCGAAGGTAGGCAGACCTCAATCATGGAAATGCAGAGAACTGCTATTCATTGGAACTCACACCTAGGACTTATTGTAACCTAATCTTGGTCTTAAAGTATTTATTGTTTTTTTTATTCTGATGTGTGGCTATTACTAAGCTTATAGATAAAGCAGTACAAACGTCAAACAATTATAACTAAAGTTCTTTTTTCCAGGCGATTAAGAAAACAGCACGGATTACAAAATCAGGAGGCTCAACCATTGTCGGAATCCGACAATACATGTGAACCGTCTGATAAGCCATTTGAAGAGGAGGCAGTGCAAAATGTGCCGGTAACGTCAAGTATATTTTTTACTTGGGCCTATGTCCAACACTGGACGTCTATCGGCTGAAATGATGATGATGATATTTTTAAACTCTGTTTTGGCTGTACAAACTTATAAGATATTGTTTTAGTAGTGACATATTTTTTTTTTACTTGTATTTTGTTTTATTTCACTTTGTTTTAGGTATTTTTTTTACTTGCAAGTATTTTGTTTTATTTCACTATGTTTTAAGTATTTTTTCTACTTGTATTTTGTTTTATTTCACTATGTTTTAGGTATTTTTTTTACTTGTATTTTGTTTTATTTCACTATGTTTTAGGTATTTTTTTTCCTTGTATTTTGTTTTATTTCACTATGTTTTAGATATTTTTTTAACTTTTATTTTGTTTTATTTCACTGTGTTTGAAGTACTATTTTTTACTTTTTGTATTTTAAATTAATTTTGTAGTAAAATTGAAATAAACTATAGTTGAATTTAGACCACTATTGCCTTTTAATACCCACTTTGTCATGTCAACTAACTTATCAATGTAAAGCATCTGTGCGGAATAAGATAAATATTGAAAACTATGTTTTCCTAAATATGTTCATAACCAAAAACTGTTCAGTGCTTAGGTAAATATTAGAACCTGAGTCTTTCTGTCAATTTCCATTACTGAGATCCTTTTAAGCTCTAATATTGACCATATTCATCATCAGACCTTCAGCAGCTTTTCTGTAGTAGCAACCGTGATCAACTAGCCAAATAGTGAAAACTGTTACCTCCTAACTAATTCCATTATTGAGAACCGTTGGGCGCTGATCTGGTCATCATCAAACCTTCAGCAGGTGTTCTGTAGTAGCAACCGTGATCAACTAGCCATATAGTGAAAACTGGTTCCTCCTAACTAATTCCATTATTGAGAACCGTTGGGCGCTGATCTGGTCATCATCAGACCTTCAGCTGGTGTTCTGTAGTAGCAACCGTGATCAACTAGCCAAATAGTGAAAACTGGTTCCTCCTAACTAATTCCATTATTGAGAACCGTTGGGCGTTGATCTGGTCATCATCAGACCTTCAGCAGGTGTTCTGTAGTAGCAACCGTGATCAACTAGCCATATAGTGAAAACTGGTTCCTCCTAACTAATTCCATTATTGAGAACCGTTGGGCGCTGATCTGGTCATCATCAGACCTTCAGCTGGTGTTCTGTAGTAGCAACCGTGATCAACTAGCCAAATAGTGAAAACTGGTTCCTCCTAACTAATTCCATTATTGAGAGCCGTTGGGCGCTGATCTGGTCATCATCAGACTTTCAGCTGGTGTTCTGTAGTAGCAACCGTGATCAACTAGCCATATAGTGAAAACTGGTTCCTCCTAACTAATTCCATTATTGAGAACCGTTGGGCGCTGATCTGGTCATCATCAGACCTTCAGCTGGTGTTCTGTAGTAGCAACCGTGATCAACTAGCCATATAGTGAAAACTGGTTCCTCCTAACTAATTCCATTATTGAGAACCGTTGGGCGCTGATCTGGTCATCATCAGACCTTCAGCTGGTGTTCTGTAGTAGCAACCGTGATCAACTAGCCAAATAGTGAAAACTGGTTCCTCCTAACTAATTCCATTATTGAGAGCCGTTGGGCGCTGATCTGGTCATCATCAGACTTTCAGCTGGTGTTCTGTAGTAGCAACCGTGATCAACTAGCCATATAGTGAAAACTGGTTCCTCCTAACTAATTCCATTATTGAGAACCGTTGGGCGCTGATCTGGTCATCATCAGACCTTCAGCTGGTGTTCTGTAGTAGCAACCGTGATCAACTAGCCAAATAGTGAAAACTGGTTCCTCCTAACTAATTCCATTATTGAGAACCGTTGGGCGCTGATCTGGTCATCATCAGACCTTCAGCTGGTGTTCTGTAGTAGCAACCGTGATCAACTAGCCATATAGTGAAAACTGGTTCCTCCTAACTAATTCCATTATTGAGAACCGTTGGGCGCTGATCTGGTCATCATCAGACCTTCAGCAGGTGTTCTGTAGTAGCAACCGTGATCAACTAGCCATATAGTGAAAACTGGTTCCTCCTAACTAATTCCATTATTGAGAACCGTTGGGCGCTGATCTGGTCATCATCAGACCTTCAGCAGGTGTTCTGTAGTAGCAACCGTGATCTACTAGCCATATAGTGAAAACTGGTTCCTCCTAACTAATTCCATTATTGAGAACCGTTGGGCGCTGATCTGGTCATCATCAGACCTTCAGCTGGTATTCTGTAGTAGCAACCGTGATCAACTAGCCAAATAGTGAAAACTGGTTCCATCTGACTAATTTCATAATTGAGAACCGTTGGGCGCTGATCTGGTCATCATCAGACCTTCGGCAGGTGTTCTGTAGTAGCAACCGTGATCAACTAACCAAATAGTGAAAACTGATTCCTCCTGACTAATTCCATTATTGAGAACCGTTGGGCGCTGACCTGATCATCATCAGACCTTCAACAGGTATTTTGTAGTAGCGTACACCTCAGTTCATTGCGTTCACAATGCTGATTCAACATATTCATATCAAACAAAAGAAATAAGTAATGTAAGTGTGAACACGTATATAATAGTAGTTTATGCAACTGTGCATAATGATGGGCATTACAACACGAGTGTGGGTTTAAGAAACGAGCCGAAGGCGAGTTTCTTAATAGCATCACACGAGTGTTGTAATGCCTAATTATGTATAGTTGCATACACTACTTTATCTACCCAAATATCGTAAGGGCTCTATGATGGGTTCAGGAACCATAGGGAAATGACCTGCATTGTTACTTGGCCCTTGATTTTTGTGCCAACAGGTTATTAGTTGCATTCGTCGCTGCATTTACGATATCTGGCGCAGTATTCATGTCAATTTCTGAGTCACTATCACTCATTTTCGACAGAAATAAAGAATGGGTTACTGGAAATAAAAAGCTAACGAACAAATGACAGCTCGAAATGGCGGCGTTTCGGATATCTGTAAATTTTTTTTAAATCATAGGCAAACGAACAAAGTCACTATTCTTGTGTCACTCGAGATCGAAAATGTCGTGCGATTTATAATTAGAATCATACTGAATTGGGGTTTTTTTTTTTTTTTTTTGTCGATATCTGATTTAATGTAGGTGGTACTAGAATAGCACACTCACTTGAATTTGACACCTGTTCCAAATTTAAAACTCATAACGCAACTGTAAACAGTTGCGTTATGAGTTCATTACAGTACCGTTCATTTCTGCAGGTTGGTAATGCTGGTCATTGCCTATGGTTTTTGAACGCATTAGAGAGGGTTTATGATATTTGGGTAGATAAATAACTTAATTATCGAATGCCTCCCAGAGAGCGAATAAATTAGGCAAATACTGTGTCAATATTGCGTCGCATCTGTGATCTTATCTAACCATCAGTAAATGTTGTTATAGTTTGATTATCTGTCAGCAGACGGCGCTTTATTTTTAAACACTGTTACGAAGGCCAGATCTTCAAGGCTATCGAGCAATGTAATACCCTTAACTCTGAAGGCTGTTTTAACCGAGACGCCATTAGAGTTTTTAATATAAACAATTCTCATGATTTTTTATAATTTACTTATATTATAAATACGTATAAAAACCGAATTCACGTCACTCTTTGTCATCCAGGATTCTGAAGAAACTACCTAGAAAACTAAACTGTCTTAAATAAACTAAATTCAAAATTCAAACCCTCTAATCAAATGTACTTTTTATCCAAAAACATATGTATATGTCACCGTAAAATTGTCGGTGACATATCGACACCTCTGGGCTCAAAGGTCGTAAAGGACATTTTGGCGAAAATGACTTTTTGATGTAGTTTTACTCAGTTTTTATTTCTCTATCGATCTGTATATTCCGTTTGACGAAATTCGCAAAAAAAATGCCTTTACGACCCACATAATTTGAGACGTTAAACAAAATGTACCGTTAAAATATGGAAGTAAATAACACTCAGTTACCAGAGCGAACTCATATTGGTAGTAAAGCAAAATAAAAAAACAACTTTTGGGGTTAAAATACCTTAAAAATGTCAATTGTCCTTTACCTCCTTAGGTGGTTAATATGTCATTTAAAAAATTTGGATGTAAAGGACATCGTCTTTGCAAATTGTCCTTTACACCCTTACAAGTTAAAATAAAGGAACATAAGTGTCCTTTACTACCTAGTTTATTTTAAATTATGTGCTTCCACTAAGGGCGTATTATAAACTTAAGGGAGAAAAATACGGTTCCTCTAATTCCACAAGATTAAATTTCAAGGCAAGTTGCTGGTGAATAGTCCTGGCTACTTGATTGTGTCTGTGCAAATAGTCGCCGTTAGCCAGACGAGAACAACCAGAAATAATATGTCTGATGGACTCACCTGGAAGGTGGCATGCCCGACACACGTCAACTGTCCCGTCCTTCATAATATATTTCCGGTAGTTGTTCGTCAACATAACTTCGTCCATAATCGCACAGACAAACCCTTCAGTTTCCCCAAAGAGGTCACCAAAACGTAGCCAGGACACGGACGCTAGAAAATCTACATCGGGCCCATGAAGAGCCCGGTAGAAGCGCCCGTGAAGCTCCTAGCCCTGCCATTCTTCCTTACGGTCATCAGTAGTAAGTACCACAGGTTTGCGCCAGTTCTCTTTAGCCATGGACAACGGGGTGAGTCCCTTGTCCACTGCGACCACATCCCTGTGCATACCCACGTCGGTTTTTAGAAAATATTCTCTGAGACTGCACACCTCGCGGTTGTGGAGGGACTTCGCATTTAAAAAGCCCCGCACTTCCGCGGGATGTCTCATCACCGATGAGCGTGGGTGATGCATCCGGTTTTCGGTCAGCAGTGTACGAACTCTTCTATCCAGGGCGTCGAGTTCGGTCTGAGTCCATTTGAGTATGCCGAAAGAGTACATCATAACCGGCATGACCCAACCGTTAAAGACGCGCACCTTGTTCCCACCTGAAAGAAGGCTATTTAATACCTTCTTTAGGCGACCGAAGAAGCGCTCCCTCAACGATTGCTTCATGTCAGTTACGTTAATGCCTAACGCTTCCGACATATCCAAATACTTATAGCTCTCGGATGAGGAAAGGGATCTTAGGTGTATGGAATCCGAGAGCTGAAGTCCCTCAGATCTCATAATCTTCCCTCGCTTCTCATACATGACCGCACATTTGTCCACACCAAATTCCATCCTGATGGCACTACTAAAAGTTTCGGATACTTTCAGTAGCTCCATCAGTTGCAATTTGTTGGGGGCAAAGAGTTTTAGATCATCCATGTAAAGTAGGTGAGATATAACCTCACCATCTTTCTTTAACCGGTAGCCTAGTCCTGAATTCTCCAGCAATGTGCTTAGAGAATTCAGGGCTAAACAGAACCAAAGTGGACTCAGACTGTCGCCCTGGAATATTCCCAGTTTAATCCATACAGATTCATCGTTCCCCTGGATCTGTCGACATCCTGGATATCGAAGGACCGTCCTCCATTGCCCCATACATGACCCAAGGAAGGTGCGTAGAGTTGCATCTATCTTGTACAACTCCAGCATCCTCATGAGCCATGAATGTGGCACCGAGTCGTAGGCCTTCTTATAGTCTATCCAACATGTTGACAGATCCTTGCGGGATCGACGGACCTGTTGGCTAATGGCCATGTCGATGAGGAGTAGCTCCTTAGTACCGCGTGTCCCATTCCTACATCCATTTTGAGAGGCAGACATAATAGTGTTTTTGTCAATGTGTATATTAATTTTCGTTCTCAAAATGGATGTAAGAAGTTTATAAACCGTCGACAAACACGTGATCGGTCTATAAATCTTGGGTTCCGCGGCGTAACCTGATTTATGGAGCAGGTGGGTAACGCCTGCTGTTAAAAACTGCGGAAGAGACCCAGATTCTAAGGATGACTGGAATTGGGATGGTGAAACAGCTATATAACAGTAGATTACCAATAGCCGCTGCTAAGTATAAAGATCTCACGAACCTCTGTGAAAATGGGACTATACCTAAAAGGTTTCACAAAGAATACAGGGAACTTCCATGCAATTCCGAGCTACGTGAGACTTTAAACGAAACGGACGAAGAGGATGATGAAAATGATATTGAAGATGAGTAAATAAATCATCAGAATGATAATGACTTAATTACTCATTATTTGTCATCTTCTAATCAAACTGATTGAGATTAGACAAATAAAGTTGATTAAAGAAGAAAAATAATCAAAAGAGCAAAGAAGGGAGTGGAGAAAAGGACTTGTAAGGATAACGACGTTAATTACTACAATCTTAATCTATAATTATTATTTCAAAGATAATTATTATAAAAGCTTTGTGTTCACTTATAGAAAATAATAAACGATCTCAATTTGATTACGAAAATGTACGTTTTATTTGTATGATTATGTTATTTCATGATTAATAAAGAAAATATAGTAATACTACTATGTTTTCTTACATAAATATATTTAAAAATTACGTGATCCATTTAATAATTAAGTTTAATTATCAATTAATCCTTTTAGAATACCTTAGCAGGTGATCGTTTATAACCTAAAAAATATTGCACTTGTCCATTATTTCCTTACTTTGATTAGTTTTGCACAGTAAAGTAGATTTACGCCCTAAGCTAAAATCATAAGATGAAAATTTTAGGGGGGTAAAGGACATTTATTTTTTAAATTTGTGGTCGTAAAGGAAATCTATCTCGATAAATAAAGCATTAGGGTAAAATTGAAATACTGTCCAATAGAGTACTATTAATTCTAAGCACTTTTCCAAAGTTTCATTTAAATAGCTCAAGAAACAAAAAAGTTAGAGTAAAAAGACGTTTTTTTTTTTAGTTTTTTGCTTCTCCTGAAAAGTAGCATTTTGTCCTTTACGACCTTTGAGCCCAGAGGTGTCGATATATAAGAAACAAACAAACATTTATGTAAAAACATATGTATATGTACATATGTATATGTAACATATGTATACAAGTGGCACTCACACTGGTATTTTGCATGCATAAAAGGAAAAATCAACACTACTGTTGTTTATTTTCCAATTCATCCATCAATCACTCATAAGTTAAAATTTCAATTAGTTTTGTTAATTTCCTCAAAATATCGTTACTGTAGACCTAATATAGATCTGTAAACTCTAATTCAGATATACAGTCGGGTTTAAATACGATTCGAGCTATACAGTCGCGCTACAAGGACTTATTTTAGATCCTCAGGCGCACTGTACCGCGTGCTATGCGAGCGGTAGAGTGCGCCGTACTAACACCTCTGTACAACCATTGTAGAACCTTAGGCCGTATTGCGTGGGCCTCTTACGGGGGTACAGCGGCGCTATAGCTGCTTGTACATCTACTGTAGAACTTATCTATGGAGGCTATGCTGTTATTAAAAACCTCGAAGCGGCCGCTGTACGGCTTGTTATAGAGCTTGTGTGCTAGTTGGGACGCCACCTGGTGCATAATATTCGCTACCAAAATAGGAATGTAGTCGAAGCAAAAGAAGTATGTAAGGAGTCCTCCCCACTGCGTGGTTGCGGGCCTGTTGGAATGAGATACCGCGGCCCCGGAACATAAAGGGTGAGGAAGGAACATGGATGGGTTTTAGTCAGTAAGAGGCTGACATTCCCTCCCGCTCCGCCCAGAGTGGGAGAAGTCATTTGATGATTTCACATCCCAAAAAAAAAAAGGAGTCCTCCCCACTGGGGTAGGCTTTTGCAGCTCTTCTCGTTAAATTTTCAGAATTTACAATGTGGCTGCTTTTTATTAATGATGCACAAAGTCTATTTAATACGTGAACGATTATTTTTTACCATAGTATTATCTGTAGGCCTTTCGCAGACATTTAAACTCTTATTCAACGTCACTGACAAAATAAAAGTGATTTTTATTATTGTTGCTACAAGGCTCCCGTTGAGTTGCGGTTAGAAGTAGAATAAAACTGAATGTCTAGTGTCCACGACACAAGCTTTGCTTAGTGTGGCGCTAGGTGGCGCTGTGTGTTAATGTCCAGCGATATTTATTTATTTAATGTACTGTACCTACTAGTTTATTGATAAATCCATATGTACTGGTACTGGTAATCGCAACTCGATGCTAGAAACATCTTCTAAAATGTAATCTCGCGTTTTCCAGATGCTACGCAACAGAGAAATTAAATGTCGCCGCCCTTTTGACAAAGTACGCAAGAGCTTCTACTCAAGACGGTGTCAGAGTATTTTCAGCTAAACATATGAAATAGAATGTGTAAATGTAAGTAGTAATAATTAAGAGTAGTGTAAGAAATGTTATAAAGTTTCTGGGTTGCAAGTAAATAAAATTCAAAGTTACTCATTGAATAATACGTTTTATTTTATACATAACTTACATTAGGTACTTATAAAAATATTAATCCATTATTTGATGAGTAATTCATTAATGTACACATTATTCTTATTTAAACAACTTATTACACTTAAATAACACAGCCTTCTCGTTCTTCAAACAACGTTCTTAGAAACCAACCTTTTTAGAACTTTCCTCTTTTTATATCAATATGGACGACCAGCGTTGGATTAAAATAAAAATAAAATACATAAAATCTCTCTGGAATGTTTGCAAAGATTATACACGAAAAAGAAATATAAGTAAGTAGTATCTTTACATTCCAAAACTTACGACTAGAGCCTATTTCCTAATGTGATACCTTGACAATTATTAAACCAAAAAAAAAAACTTGTTGTCTTTCGTTGGTTAAAACTGGCTTCTACTTGATTCGATATTCAAACAGTAAAATAATTTCATCACAGTTTTTGCCACATAATTTTGGGGTTAGCTTCCAGTCTAACTGGATGCAGCGAAATACCAGTATTTTACTGTGTAATTAAATATAAAGACATTAACTTAGGTGTCACATATAAAAACGGGCAATAAAACTTAAAGCTAAAAATCTTTGGTATCATTTTAAGACTGCTGAACATTCTTCCTCAATTTCTTCAATTCTTCCCACATAGCTGCCGGTAGATCTTCTCCAACTTCTTCCTTGAAATACTTCTCGATGGCGTCGGCTTCTTGCAGCCAGAAGTCTTTAGGTATGCTGAAGAGGGTCTTCATGTCAATGGGGCCTAGGTTTTGGGTGTTCAGGTCAGTTTCCGATGGGATTTTGCCTAGGGGAGTTTCTGTGAAGCATGGCTCATTGTCGCAGCGACGAAGAATCCAGTCTAGCACTCGGGAATTTTCGCCGTAACCGGGCCAGAGGAATTTACCCTGTAGACAAAATTATTATTAGTATTAGAATGCGCTTGGCCTTGTGGCTGCATCAGCGAGCGAGTTTGCCTAGCTGAATATTGGGCTAAAATAATTATATTTAATGAAATTTTGCCATCAACACGATCATCATCAGCCTATTAATGTTCCCACTGCTGGGACAAAGGCCCCCTCTCTATTAGATCTTCTGTATCGATACGATAAAAAGAAGTATTAGAAAATTCTTAAAGCTTGTATAGAGTGTATTTTAAGGAGATTTCAAAATGATGCTTAGGCTCAAATAAAAAAGACCTCGAAACAATAATTTGCAGTCATAAATATAGCATTTGCAAGGTGCAGAAAGAAAATGCCTTGGCTTGCTAGTAGATGATGTAAAATTCTTGTTAGATACTTTTATCCATACTAATAGTATAAATGCGAAAGTAACTCTGTTTGTTTGTCTGTTTGCTACCTTTTCACGACTAAACGGCTGATCGGATCGTAATGATATTTGGCAAGGAGATATATTTCAACCTGGGGAAGGCCATAAGGTATATAATTATCACGCTAATAAGTAACGGGGGTATTCGGTCACTATTTTTCAATTCACGCAGGCGAAGTTGCGCTGGGTCAGCTAGTAATTCAATAAATAAAACGATATTGAATGTTACAAACCTCATCATTCTTCCTGAACCAGTTGACGTGGAAGATCTTGGGCATCTGTCGCCCAGCCTGAGGCATCGACAGCCAGTGCTTGATGTACTCGCCGAAGTTGTAGCCGAAGAACGGACGCATCGCGAAGGGATCATGCATCACTACTTTACCCTGTTGGAGATAATGTTGGGTTAAAATGGTGGTCATGGAATTATTCGTTGAGAATATTGTATGTAGGGTTCAGGGATTGCTAATATAAGACGTATCTATACTATAATATTATAAAGCTGAAGAGTTTGTTTGTTTGTTTGTTTGAACGCACTAATCTCTGGAACTACTGGTTGGAATTGAAAAAATCTTTTTGTGTTGGATAGTCCATTTATCGAGGAAGGTTATAGGTTATATCATCACGCTATGACCAATAGGAGCGGAACATAAATGAAAAATTATGCAAAAACGGGGAAAATTTATTCCTTTTGTGAGCTTTTTCTCTCAATATGAGACACAGACGACGTTGCGGGTCAGCTAATTATAGGCATGACGACAGTATCAAACGTTACAATTTAAATATATTTAGTCCGTCAGTTAGATTTTTGAAAAGTAATGGACACGTATTTTTTGTTTTTGTAAATCAATGAATATTGATAAAGATAAAACGCATCAAAACTCGGGAGTGGGGGCTCGTGACGTCAAAACTAGCTAAAATTATACCAAGGCGTGACGTATTGGGAATTTTAAAAGCGTCGCATCTTCGTCAATTTTGATTTACGTAACAAAAGAAAAAATACGGTTCAATTATTTTTTAATGATCTACCTAATGGACTTATTAGATTTTTTTGTCGTTTACCCAATTACACAGATTTTTACCCGATTACTGCGAAGTCGAGGGATATGATTTTAGCCGTCTGTTCGTCTGTATGTTTCTTCGTAACGCTTAAAGTATTCATCTCATTTTGATGACGAAGGTGTCAATGGATTCGTTATTATGTTCCGGGTAATATAGGATCTTGTAGTTTAATTAAACTAGGGCTTTATTGTATAGTAAGAACCTGTATTGGTTTCATGTGAGGGACTAACAGAACAAATAGTCCCATCCCTTTTTGGCAAAATCGACCCCGAAAGATGTAAAAATAGAATAATTCTCTCAAAATTTTAGCCTGCTTCATCCCACTGCTGGGCTCTCTGAGACTACCAGTTTCTCTGATGTATTGCTAATGTGGACCTGAGTTTTATACTTACCCGGGTCCTGCGAGACTGTTCGAAAGAGATACCGCGGCCCCGGAACATAAAGGGTGAGGAAGGAACATGGATGGGTTTTAGTCAGTAAAAGTCTGACACTCCCTCCGCCTAAAGCGGGAGAAGTCATTTGACGATTTCCCATCCGAAAAAAAAGGTATATAGGTACTTACAGCATGTTCGGCGGCGGCAGTAGCCTCAGACCTCATGGTGGCGCCCATGAACACTCCGTGTTGCCAGTCACGAGACTCCACCACCAGCGGCACACCCGCCGGACGACGACCGCCCAGCAAGATGGCGGAGATCGGTACTCCCTCTGCGCTCTCCCACTCGGGGTCAATGATGGGGCATTGTTCCGCTGGGGTGCAGAATCTGTGGAACAAAAAAAAATTAAATAGTGGAAGAGATCTCTTTAAAAAAAATTGGTATAGCCCATATTTTTTCCCACAGCTGGGACACAGACTTGCTCTCTATGAGAGGAAGTGGTTCGCAATCCACTACGCAGGCCCAGTACGGGTTGGTAGATGTTAAACTTCGAAAAAGTTATTACAATTCCTTAAACTGGCATCTCTTCTAATCATAGATATGTAAATAGCCTAACTTTATCTTACAAAAGTGTTTCGTCAATGTTACAATTTTCTCCCATAAAAGTAGAAATTCCCAAACCTGGCAACACTTTCAACCATAGACAATATCCTTCAACTTTTCAAACCAAGGTATAAAGTTTTTGAGATTTTTAAATCTGCTTACCTCGAGTTAGGATGGGCAGCCGGAGTCTTCTTGGTAGCATCCCAAGGTTGTCCCTTCCAATCGGTGAGGTTCTCGGGCGCGGTGCCCATGCCCTCCCACCACACGCCGCCATCTTGCGTCTCGCCTACGTTCGTGAACACCGTGTTTTGGAATACTGTTGACATGGCTATCGGGTTCGTGGCTTCTGAGGTTCCTAGAGAAATAATTTTATGATGAGTATTTTGGATAACGGAACTATTAACATAACAGAAAGACCATTTTTTTAGGTTAGGCAGAGGTGCCTAGTCACTCAAATTCTGTCAATTATTTATTTTTTCTGTCATAGAACGCAAGCGCATTTTGCCAAAAATCCAAGCTAATGGGTTTCGCCGATTTTTATTTACCCTAAAACCCCAATAACTGATCGCTCAACCTAAGAGTCGACTCAAGACCTCACAAAACTGGTCAAGCCAACGACTCGAATAGCGTAGTGGTAGTGAGGCTGCCTTACGTTCATAGGGTCTTGGGTTCGAATCCCGGTAGGAGCAAATGTTTATGTGATGAGCATGGTCATTTGTTTCCGAGTCATGGATGTTTATATGTATAATAAGTATGTATTTACAAACAAAAAAGTATCTATATCAATTATCTGGTGTCCACGATACAAGCCTTGCTTACTGTGGCACTAGATGGCGCTGTGTGTTAACGTCCAGCGATATTTATTTATTCTTCTTCAAAGTCTTACCTGGAGCAACTCCAAAGAAGCCATTCTCAGGGTTGATAGCTCTAAGCACCCCATTCTTATCAAACTTCATCCAGGCGATGTCGTCTCCGACGCACTCCACCTTGTACCCGGGCAGGGTCGGGGTCATCATCGCTAGGTTAGTCTTGCCGCACGCGGACGGGAATGCCGCTGCGATGTAGCGCTTACGACCTTTTGGGTCGGTTACGCCTACGATCTGGGAGAATTAGGGGCTTTTAGTTAGTTGTTTTGTGGTATAAATAAACTGGTTTTAGTGTTCTGATTTTTTATGTGGTTTTAGAAAATATTAAAGAGTTTTGAAATGTCATGTAAAGGCTTGGTTTAAGCAATAATCATATGAAATGAAATTAATGCATATTATAATAATTTTGTACTAATAAGAGCAATATTTCAAATTGTTGAAAACCGAACAGCGTAATGTTTTTTTGTGCTTGTAATTGTAACAGGTATATTTTCTAATATCTTTTATTTTCTTGTAAACGCAAAAATGGATGTGACTGTTCATAAATTACCCTAGGCTGATAACATGTTTGTTTTTGCTAAATCATGTTAATAATATTATAATAGTATTAATGTCGGTTTCCGCCGTGTAGGTTAAGCTAGGCACAGATTCCAACTGTCTTGAATGTTAATACAAGTATGTTAAATCGTATCTATTACAAATTTTTAACAGCTACTTTGAACTTACCAGCATATGTTCAGCGAGCCACCCCTCTCTGCGAGCGATGACAGAGCCCAGACGAAGAGCGAAGCACTTCTTGCCCAATAGACTGTTTCCACCATAACCGCTTCCTGATAAAACAAGAAGAAACACTTAAAAAAACTGACAAAATAGCAAAAAAAACTTGTTTTTTTTTTAATTACAAGAGTTTTGTTAGTCACGACTAGATGGCGCTAGTAGTCGAGAATTTACATAAACGTGTATTTTTGACGTATTCAGAATGATCAGAGAAATTGTTTAATCACAAAGTTTTGTTAAATAAGGTTAACTTGGCTAACTGTTTGTATGATTTCCGTAGCCTTTTCCAGTTATCAGTCCATTTCTTACCAGTCAACCACTGTGAAAGATTTATCAAAGGAACCGTTCAATGTCTCATAAATTTATTATTAATGAGGAATTATGCTTATTCATTATACGGACAGACGGGACAGAGTGTACCAGGTGTCGTTGATAATACTGTGGCATTAGACCAAGTCTACTTGCATGATGTTATATTTTATCTGTGTATACTCACCATAGCTAACAATTTCGTTTTCAGCAGGTTTATGCAGAATGATAGTACGTGGAGGGTCGCAGGGCCATCCAGAAATGCCTCCGGTACCCACAGCATGCAAACAACGTACAAACTGCTCATCTTGACGCAAAGTTTCCAGAACTTTCGCTCCTGTTGATAAAAAAGAGATAATTTTAGATTTTGTGCTTTCTGCCATGGGTTAAAGTGTTCAGGAAGATGTTTTGTCATTTTTTCTCTTGAGAAAGTTGAAACAGCTGCTAAAAATGGGTGTTTGTAAGCATAAGCTGTATTTTTATGAAAGAGTGGTGTCAGTTAGAAACAGGCGGGTTTCAAAAGCTTTGCTTGGTTCGTTTTAGTTTAAATGACGACTGAATATACTATAACAATGTGTGACTACTTTGAAGCTACTACTGCTACTAAAAAAAGGGGATTTAATGTAAAAGTCATCAAATATCAGAAGAGTTAATCGCCCGCGCGGCGATTTGCAAACAACACCGAATCAAAAGTAAGTACCTGTCATAATCCATTTGTTGTCTACAAACAAAAACGCTATCCGTTCATCTAGAGACACGTGAGTACTAAGTTCAAGTAAATATCTAACAAAGAAACCTAATAATCATAAAACAAACAAAATATTTATTTGACAGAAAACCTAACCTAAAATTTTAAAAGTTCGCGCCATTTTTCCTGCTCTTGGATTGGCGTTCGTAGGTGAGGGGCTATCCCGCACCTGCGTACTGGAAACACAACCTACGCAACACGTGAATGAAGAAAGACTCGTTATTGGCCACGACCTTATCATAATAATATTTTAAGAGTTCACAACAATGAAACAGGAAAATTTTTACTCAAAAGCTATCGAGTTTTGGTTACAAGAAAAGAAAACAAAAATGAAATTGCGGTGTGGTTTTTAAACGTGACAGACAAAAATAGTGGTTTGAAAATCGAATTTCGAATGCGCGCCTTTTTTGAGTGCATACGTAGATGTCGTTGCAGTTATAGAGGCTATGCGTCGACTTGCCGCGCGGCATAAGTACCGGGACCTTTGTTGATAACGGTAGCGTCATGTCTCAGTCTCTGTCCGCCGTTGAATCTGCCGCTGGACCATCAGATTCTTCCTCTCGGAAAGACGCAAGCGTGATGACTGAGCCTCCATCCGCTGTCGAAACTGCCACTGGACCTTTAGCTTCATCATCTCAGGAAGACGCTAGCGTGATGTCTCAGACTCCGACCGCCGTTGAACCAGTCGCTGGACCATCAACTTCTTCCTCCCAGGAAGATGCTGGACCTCACGAAATCCTCGATGCAGACCTTATCGAGGAAATTAAAAATCACCGGGTGCTTTTCATGTACGCAAGACAGGAACACGAAGAGCAAATGATTAAAAAAAAACCGTGGTTCGAAATATGTAAACTGTTCTTCAAAAATTGGAACAGCTATTCGCTACGACAGAAACTAGACACTGGTAAGCTTATTTCACATTTTTTTTAAATACATTTTATTCATTTTTATACCATTGTGCACATTCAATTTTTCGATGGAGTCCCGGCAAAATTCACTTTTTAAGTGTTAAGGTGCAAAGCTACGGTATTTGAGGCAGAGTGCAGAGTACCCGGGTTCGATTCCTAGCTCGAGCCTCAAGCGAAACTTCACTTACTCAAAGGGGACTTTCGTTTAAAAAGTCTTTGTTCAAATAGAGTTGGACCTTGTATATGACGATGATTATTTGGTTATTATTGGACAATCTAATCATACGCTCAAAGCCTCCATACACTAATTAGATAAAAGTATTTCTAAATGAAACGAAATTCATTGTAGGTTTAATTCTTTTTCAGTAAAAAAGCTCCAGAAACGCTGGGCGGAGCTAAAAGAAGATTTTTTTCTTCGGCTGGACGAAAGCCGGCCTAATTCACCGGTTTCCAAAAAAACCAAAACTATTTATGACAACATGAATTTTTTACTCGAACCTATCGACGACGAAATGGGGCCGGTGCACAGTGGTAACGATTTTGACCCAGGCAACATCAATGACCTTCATCCACTTTCGCCCCACTTAAACAGTAATCTACAACAAAACTTAATAAATTTGTCCATGCATTCCACTTCGTCGGCAAACTTAGGACACACAGACGCCAATACCCACTTCACATCATTAGTAGCCTGTCTTCTAAATAATCTAGATAGAGAGCAAACTTTCACGACTTGGAAGATAATTTTAGAATTAGTACAAAAAGTGCTAGACCGGAATTCAAGTTTTATACAGCATGACCCAATATACGTTCCCGGAATGGGAGCGGAACCGTCGCTTTCGGTCCCAGCTGAAGAGGCTACTAAAGCTACTGAAGAGGCCACTGAAGAAGAAGCATCCACCAGCTACCCAGCGAGGCCACGAAATGAAAATGGCGAAATAGAATATCCGGTAACGGATGAAGAAGATGTAGAGTAGTGGTGGTGTCTACATTTTCTTCATTCGTTTCAGTTTCCTTGCATCCGTACAGACGCAAACACATCAAGCTAATAAACAACTTAATGAGGTATTATGAGACAAGCTTTAACTACGCTGAGTTTACTTTACTAGCTTGTCTTTTAAAATACCAAGAATTTTGCGGAAAGTGAGCCATCGAAGTTCCGTGGACAATTTTGTGCTTTTCGCAACACGTTTTGTAGAAATATTTTAACATTGTTTTTTTTTTTAATTAGTTAGTGTTGCTAAAGGTCTCGGGTCTTTTAAGAAATAAGTTTTATTTTCTTATTAAAAAAAAATGATTTGCTAATTAAGAGATCTCTGCTAAAAAACGTCAGTAAAAATAACTTTAAAAACCTAATATGACAATATACTTCTTTATATCTATCTTCTATAATATAAAAATGAATCGCTGAATGTGTTGCTAAGCGCAAATCTCGAGAGCAGCTGCACCGATTTTGCCAATTTTTTGTGGTTGTTGTGATTGTTATTTTTTTTTGTTTTATTTTCTTATGAAAAAAAAAAAATTGTACCTAGGTAGGTAGTAGTTGGTAGGTAGGTAGTAGTAGGTAGGTAGGTAGTAGTAGGTAGGTAGGTAGTAGGTGACAGGACAACGTCTGCCGGGTCGGCTATATATACTCTATGGGTCGGCTAGTACTAAATAATTTATTACCTTCTTCCTGCGCGACGCAGATTGGGATATTAATAAAAACGACGCCAAGTCGAATATAGGAAAACCGAAAAAGACTAATACAACTTAATAAATATGAAAATGTACAGGTTAGGTACGAAATGTTTACGAATTTACTTTATTCTACATACTATAACTGAATAGTCTCTTTTATTAGACGAAAACAGCGAATGTTATATGTATTAAAATGTGCAAATGAATAATATCTGTAATGTAATAAATGTGTGCAAGAAGCTCCTTGCTAAAATGGGTCCGTGGACACCAAGATTTCTCCGAGCCTCGGAAATCACGATAAGCTGTCCCGGCTGTCATTTGAAAATCTTTGACAGTCGTTACATGCAAGGCTGACAACCAGTCTTACCAAGGGGTCCTATCGTACCTATAACTCAGTAATAACTGGGTCGTAGAGGTCAGATGGGCAGTCGCTCCATGTAAAATATTGGAATTCAGCTCATCCGGTAACACTGAAAGCTGACCCCAACATAGTTGGGAAATAGAATATTTCTGTGTGTCTCTACTTCACTGTAGACTCTACAGTGATCTGTCTATGGTATATGTGTGTAGACAGAGCTAGGCGTTAATTATTATAGCTATGCATTATTATTTGTGTGTTTATAATTAAAAATAAATGTTGTGGAACCAATATTGTGTCTTATTTCCTGACCGAAACAGCTGAAATTTGTATTTTTCCTGTTCTGTTATTTCTAAAGCTGGCGAAAGATTGCGTAGTCTTATTGTGAATCGCGCACAATTCATTGTCTCAATTTCGAAATTAAAGCGTAATCTCCTTCTGAAGTTGATTAAAAATGCGCGCTTTTCAGAAAAAGGCTGCAAGTGATTTATGCCATTAGCGAGATGCGTTCACAAATCCTTTGAAAGTCGCGAATCGTCAATAAACAAATTTTTATTTATAGAATTTAAAGACTGGCCGCTAGAGCAGAACCAAACATCGCCTTCTCTTTCCCGAGTCCCGAGTCCGAGCGAAGCCCCTAGGCCCTGATTGCAGACTAATACGCATCCAGTATGAATTGACCTCCAGTATTTTAATAAAGCGCTGAGATTTGATGAACTGTGCTTAATTTATACCCGCCGGGCTTCTGTCTACGGCTCTAGATACACTAGTGACATCGGTATGTCTAACTACTTTAGTACGTTTTATGGAAAATTGTTGAGGTGTTATGTTACGTACCTATCCGTGTCATGACTCGCATAGAGTAGACTACGTAGGGAGAGTCTGTGATCTCGACGCCGATCTTGGACAGCGGAGAGCCTACGGGGCCCATGGAGAATGGGATCACGTACATGGTGCGGCCTGTGGACAAAATATTCATAGATAATTAGCACGAAGTTAAAAAAGTACATTCATTATTTTGGTCGGACACTTCTAAGACGTCGAACAGAAAAAATATAATATTTAGGCGAAATGTTTTTATACTATCGGTGGCTGGTAGCGGTAGGAGTAGCTCACCTCTGTATATCTCCTCAGGAATAATGATTACTTATTTCATTTTTAAGATGCTGTTTTTTCACCAGTGTAAACTACACCTAGTAATGATGATGTTTCCAATTTTAAATTACTTAGCAAAAAAAAAAAAACTTTAAAGAAAAATTACATCAAAATATTTTTAGTCTATGCCCAGACTCCATATTCAATTAATCTGCGTGCCATACCTGTCGGCTAATTGAAGCAATAAGCGGATTGCCCGGGACTTCGGCGCGCTCTGTATTGATTTTGAGGGGAGTTTGAGCCAGACGTAGCACATATGCAACTATTTGTAAGTACAGCTATATTTCAATCAATGTACGCATGGTTGCCATGCAATGCAACCCTTTGACTAGCTCGTAACTCAATATCTGTTGGGCAATCCACAGAATCGGGAATCGGGAATTAGTTGCGACTGTTCATTGTTTGAAAATAGAACAAAGACAAAGAGTAATATGTTTTTCACTTCTCATGCTCTAAAAGTACGCCGTTATAGCCCTACGAAGCGGGATTAAAATGGCCGTTTATTACCTAGGGAGTATAAAGTAATTTAAAAATGGAACGATTCTTTTCTCTGAAATATGGTCACAAAAGAGTAACTTGTCAAAGGTTTTATTTAAATTTCGCATTGGCATGCAAATAGAAAGCGGTTTATTGAAAAAAAAAAGTAACTCTTCAACGCGAAAAAAAATTATGGTTGTTTGTGTGCATCGTTAATTTTGAAAAGCAATTCCTCTGTTGCTAGCCGCTGCAGTAATGTAGGTACTAATTATCTGTGGAGTGTGGATCATCTCCATTGCGAAAATGTTGAGAGATTGTGTTGTGTTTTCAATGGTTAATCTGTGACTGACCTGATAGAAGAAAAAACTGACCACTCAGTTCTGAATTTTTGTCGAGTGTAAATTTGTTCAGTTTTAAATGGCTATTTTTCTCGCACTCGAAGTGAAAAGTACAGTTTGCACCTCGAGACTAAACGCCAATATAATATACCCTCGCTTTTCATTGCCTCCCTCGCAAGCTCGGGAGGCAAACCACCTCGGGTATATAATGGCTTCGTTTAGTCCCTCGTTATAAAATATACTATTTTTTTAAGTAGGTATTGCGAAGTAGGTACTTAGTTATTATTTTTTTGTTTGGAGTTCAAGGAAGTCTTAAATTCCTGAGTTTATGTGAAATCTTCTTATGCTGATTCGAAATACCTACTTACTGGTTTTTCTTCCGTATTTGATGACCAGCTATTAAGTCATCTAGCGATTAGCATATTTAGCCATGTAAATTAATCCTGATTTGCTATACATTATTTTAAAGGTCATGTTTATTTAAGTGAAAATTATATTGAAAGTACACAGCAACATCGTTTATGGTAGTGACGAACTTTAATTGTTCGCCACTACCATAAACGAGGCTGTACCTACTTATAAATTGATTAAGCAAGCATTATGAAGTAAAAAAAGTGATCTTTTAAATGCTCCATCATAAATTCATAACATGACTCACCTCGCATACATCCTGGGAACCTTTCAGTAATAGCCTTCTCGTAATCGTTGGGGGCGATATAATTGCCGAGGACCGACTTCTGCCCAGCGCGAGCGATGGGGACCACATCCCTCTCCTTGTCGGAGCAGATGAAGGTGCGGGACTCCACGCGAGCCACGTCCGCGGGGTCGGTGCGGGCTAGCCAGCTGAGAGAGGAAGAGATGGGTTAGTTTTTTTTGTTGTTGGTAAAGTGTAGAGGCCATTTTGCTATCACTGATCAATAGTGCGCCCACTGCCAAAGATATAGACTTGGATTGACAGTTATTACCAATTAAATCTCCAATATGATTTTTGGGAAAATTTCGAGTTTCATTTACCAAATGTGACGTTTGAATATGATAGTCTGCTCGACTCTATTTTACTTCACCCATCTTTAACTGATGCAAGAATCAACACAAAAACAAACGAAGATAGAATAGTATTGTGGTTACTTACCAGTTGTCATACTTGTGCAGACGCTTCAGGGTTCCTTGTTGCTGCATGATATGCAACAAGGCGGCTGCCTCAGCCTCAGAGCCGTCGCAGACATGGACATGTTCCGGCTGACAGAGAGCAGCACTGCGCTCCACGAAGGCACGGACCTAAAGAGATGAAGGGAAGTTTAGGACATTCTCCTACTACATCATAATAACAACGAAATACAACAGGACCTATGACAGTCCCTTTAGAGATCCCTTAAAATTTAGTATCGTTTAGTTGTTCGCCATTATTTGACCCTCCCCCAATTCTTGTAAGAGGGGTAAGGTTATAAATACAGGCCACCGACTACGAACTTTGTGGGATATCTCAAGGGTCTGTCTTAGGTTCTACTGTGTTTCGTTAATAAGAACTAAATTTTCGAGAAGGAAATCGGCCAGGACTAATCTGATGTAAATAGTGGATGCCACATGTGTTCGGTCTTTTGGTTCTAGAATATACCATTTACTTCAAAACTATATCCAATAGTTGAATCAAATTTTTGACAAAAATATGAAGGAACGACGGAACTAACATATATTTGCGTTAGAGGTGCATTTACATCGATCCATCAAAGATGGCCTGCGACCTGAATAAATAATTTAAAGTTATCGACTCAAAGGTTTCAAAGTGACGTGCTAGCTTGGCCTATAAATGTTTAAAGCCCTTCGCTTCGTGTCTGGCATCGACCTATCTAACCTACATTGCTATAGTGCAATAATGATTAGGTGTTGTTTCGTATGTATTTCCAAGGCCCTTGTAAAATAAGGAACCCTACAAAAAATTACAACGCAAGTTTCTGCTACTACAATATTGCACGACTTAGACAATAATCGAGGCATGCAATGAACAGAAATCATTGTTTTTTTTTGCCCCTCAATCACTTCCTTGTCTTTGTTTGAGAAATTATCTTTAAATCATTACAGCGATTACGACTTCGGAAAAGAATATGGACCAATAATTTCCTTATTATTATGGTTGTACTTGTATCAGAAGTGTTGCAGCCATAGATACTGTTTTTAATATTTCTGTGGTTGCAGCAATCTGGCGAAATTCAGGTGAACTATTTGCGCCTCTGGTCGATTCGTCGGGGATTATACAAACGGTTAAATGTTATGTTTGATTACATTTACCTACTGCATCGATATGTTTGTGTAAAGTTGTAGTTACCTTAGGAGTCAATGCAGCGAGTTGAGGGCTGGGGCTGGTGGCCCCACGGAGAGCGGTCTGATGGGCCGCACGACCGCAAGCCAGTGCCACTTGGGCATACCTGGGAACAAACAAAAGATAGCGTTACAAAAATGTTTTATACCCAAATATGGATAATGTTCTCTTAATGGAGTTTTGCCATTTTAGATTTCCTATATTACCAAATATGGTAAAAAATCTGAAAATTAAATATTTTGACGTTACTTAATTGTGGTTATTTACAATTTCCCGTGCCATCGTATTATGGCGCCAAACATTAGATAGAGGAAAAAGCAAATGAGATCTAATTTGTTGTGGAATTTATTTTGCAGTTTATGATGGATAAAGTTTCGAAAAAACTTACAAATACACACATAAAATAGAAATTAAGTATTACTACTTGTGTGTAGCATAAGTTAGTATTTTTTTATAAAAAAACTAACTATAAATCTTTACCTACTCATAAAGATTTTATCTGCCTCCTTGACTCCTACAAATTAATAGCTATGTTGAAACTTTTGATATCAAATTAAATTAACAATAAATTCGTTATCTATTGCGTTTGCACACCGACCATTTATTCCTCAGGGTGACGTTTGAAACTTTGAACCGGGCACAAAATGTCGGTCAATTAAATCTAAGGTTAGATATTATTATTATCTGTCCTGAACTTTGTTCTTACTTCGTAATTTAATTACTTAGGTGTTGATAAATGGATTAATTGTTTATAAGTACGTAATCTTGCACAACTTTTATTAGAAGGTCCTATGAATGGTTTTGAAGAAATAGCTAGCTAAGAGAATAAAGGCCTTTTAAAGGTGTAGGTACATTGTTGTTTTAATTGTTTTGACGAGAGCTAACCATAACGGGTGAAATCAAGTGTTTGCATCTTTAAGTCGTGATTGGCTATGTAGGTAATGATTTACACGATTTCTATTGTAGTTTTTCATCATTAATAGGTTTTCCCCTTTGACTCATTTACAATTGGGCATAGGTACCTACACACTATTGGGTTTTCCTGTACGTCAGGATAAAGAGTGTTATCTGACCATTTTTATGGCTAAAAAATCTAAAGGACTTAGTAAACTGCATTTTTCTTCAGCTAGAATTTTGACTTCACACAGTTTTAAAGGACACTGGCGATTTGTCGACCAAAACGAGACTCATCCAGATTTTTCGAGTTGCCTCGTGGCAACCCCGCTACGAAAATATTCGGTAAAAGAACGAGGAAAATCGGCGTTGGGACTTCAGTAGGTAAGTACTTACTTTCGGATTCTAGCTTATCAATTAAGTACTCTTGTTTTGTGTATTATGCAATCGTATTTTATTGCCAGCCAAGTCAGGTTATGATTACGGTTATGGACAATGTTCCATACGAATGCTGCAATATAATACATTTTCTTCGTATCATCTTGGACGGAGCACAAAACCTTTACTAGTGCGCATTTATTGAAAACTATAGGAAAGCGTTGAATGCAAGAAAATTGATTCTTCAGCTATATAGTTAAGTGTCTCTAGAAGATACTGGTTAAAATAATTAAAAATCATTAGGTATAACTCCATGAATTTTGGTAATTTAATAAAAATGCGTGGATAAATAAAGAGCGTTGTTGCCTTTTTAACACCCAACAGTTGAACAATAGGTATTAAGGACTTCATTTGAGTGTCGTTTAGTGTTAGTCAAAACTTACAACACACAATGCACACTGTCAGGCACAACACATAATGACGTGTGCCAAATTGATTATTTTTTATTAGGAACTCATTGACGGTAATAAACCAAACAGTGGCAACATAGTTACAGACTCGGTAATTTGAATCAATTCGAACAATGCTGTTGTGACGAAATACGATAACGTACTGGAAAGTAACGCGTGCAGACGGGTCAATATTTAGAAAAAAAATATGGGTTTTCTGTGTACTCTTGAACATTTCCTGTAACGGTGGGTGGAACGAATTGGTAACCATGGGGATTTTCCTTTTCTGAGATATAAATAGGTTTCTTATTTTCGATAAACGTGCCACATGAATCGTGGAGTTTCCTTTATCTTGTTTTTTTGTAGGTGAAACGTTGTTACATATTTTTGTTATTTCTTTTTTTTATATAAAATGGGCTTACTTTTGACCTCAATCTTGAACTTAAGACAAATGAGGTTGTCAATGGAACGAGCACAGAAATATATTATATCTATCTATGGGAATGAGCTTACCCAACAACCGCCTATTATTAAGTAAATCTTTTTATCTAAACGAAGGCCTATCTTGACTTGAGGAAATATTTGTTACGTCAGCCTGTGCGTCAGCACAAGCTGATTTTTATGGTGTCTCTGGAACTCTGAAGTGATTGGAAAGGTGAAAGAACTAAGATAGCAAATTAAAATAGTACTTAAATACCTAGGTCTGTATGAATTAATGATTCAATTCAAAGGCCGATAATTTACCTACTTAGAAAACCAAATTATCAGAAGCTATATTCTAGTTTTTATTTTTTATTTTAATGTCTGCAAGATTAGATACATATATGGATGGTTAAGTACATAATAATATGGCTCGGTAATGGTTTTAGAACTTTATGAAAAAAAAATATTTATTAGCAGAAATAAAAGTATGAGTACCTATGTAGTTTGGACAAAATAATAATAGAACGATAGAAGAAAGAAAATTGAATTAATAAAAATACTCACTGGTTGGTCTTCCTCACGTAGTCTTCGGGGATAGAGTTGAAGTGCAACATTTTCAATACAAAATAATTATAAACTAAATAACAATAAAATTAATTAATACTTTACAAAATAATTGAAAAAACTAAAAAGCGCGAAGAAGCTAAATTTTATCAAAATTACTGAAACTGAACAGAAATATTAGCCACCTATAATATGCTATAGTGTTTAATTTATCACCCATTTAATAGGTACTATACGTTAGAGAACGAAGAAACGAAGTGCTTATAAAATATTGCGCGCGCGCTTTAATACCGGGAGGAGTGTTTGCACGGCGCGCGCTGATTGGTCGAGCGCGCGGGTGTGTCGTGACGTGTGCACGCGACGTTCGAAACTCAAACAACTTGTTTTTCTACGATTATTATCATCGATTTGTTATTGTAATGCTGATTGTATATTAGTGCTTTTGAAAATATAATCGTGTTCTAGACTAGATGGTTAGGGATTGGGTACCTACTTGGTAAGCGTGATTTCATGGTTTTTAGTCTTTTGGTCATCGAATTGTTGAAGTTAAATAAAAGTATTTTAATTGAGACTTCAAATGACTTCAATGAATGAACCTTGAATATTTTTAGTTTTTTTTTCGGAGTGGCATAAATCGTAGTTAAACCTAGAGAGGTTGTCGTCTGCTTAACCGGACTATCTTGTGGGTGCCTTGAGCCAGGGCAAATCTTGAATATGTATACCTACAACTGCAAAATATTTATATCATGGAATGTACCACAGAATTTACAATATAAGTACTTTAAGTAGGCCAAAAAGCAATCTCCTTGTGCTACGTTAGCAACATGGAAGCCTTATTGCATCAGCTAATCATGTGTGACGATTACGCTACATCTGACACTTTTTAATCAAAGTAATCGTTACGAGAAGTCTGATAATAAAATAACAAGGCCGGAGGCCTGTCAGCATACTAAAAATACCTTCCCGCCATTTTTTAAGTCAAAAACATTTTTTTTCTATTTTTCCCATCATGACCGCCAAATTCAAATACGGCCAGTAACAAAAAAAAACAATTATAAATTCAATTGATCTTAGGAAGTAAACGTTTTGACTCAGTAGAGTCAAGTTGTTTATATTGTAACTGAAGGCGTCTATTTCGTCAGCGAGTTGTAAGCTCAAGGTGAATTTCGTCATCGGAGGCGTGTACGCTATGCACATACTGATTGCAGTTCAAAATAACTGCTCACTTACTTCTAAATTTTGTTGAGACTGTTATTAAAAGAACTATCTTTAGCCATAGTTATGTTTTAGTGTGATTTAGTGCCTACTGAGTGTGGGTTTTTACCTATTGAAAAATGTATAAAACACAATAAATTAGAGTGCCTGTCTTTCAAACTCATTTCAATGATTCAATCTTAATTCGTTCGATAGATCGTCTTTAAACATAATATAATGATGTAGTAGAGTATACATAAAACGGTTGTCAATGAACGAAAAACGTAAGTATTTTATTGTGTGGGAAGTGGAACACATTCACTCTGATGCATTTGTCTTAAACCAGAGTCACATTCTGGAAAAACTTGGCCTTCGAAAAAGGTGCGTGTATGCTCGCCTGAGACAAGATCCGTTAAACCAATAGGTTTGGATGCGGCTCCAGACATAATAATGTCCGATCCAGCAATTTTCCCATTAAAATTTATTTGATAGCATCTTTAGAAAGACATCTGACATCTCTAATAGCAAGGTTCGTTCATCTTATATTCTGCACTAATATTTTATAGAGGTAAAGTTTGGATGCACTGCAGGAGGTCATCTTCGAAACTCCTGAACTGATGCCAGTATTCTTTACTACTGGGAAACTACTCTATCCGCGAGTGCCTTGGGGTATATTCTTACTTCCCGTGGAATACGAATAACATACAGGGAGCAAAGGCGCGGGTAAAACCTAATCATAGACATAACATTAAAAATCGTGTGGTCCCGGAACTAAAGAATTAGGCCACCGTGGGTGTAGTAAAAGGCGTTTAATAAGCACATTGGGTCAACCGAGAGATGACAGATGAACCACCAGCAAAAGCATAATTCCCAAGGAGGTTTAGTGCCAAGCAGGTAGGCAGCCAACTATAACCTAAGCTAAAACCTTCATGCAACTTTTGAGACAACACAGTAATTGATCGATTATTATGATGCTTTTCCCGTTATTTGATTGACGTCACTAAATTGGATGTAGGTATGTTAGTTTTTCTGCTCAATGTAACTGATTTGTTTACCAAAGTCTTTGATAGATTGCAATATGTTCTGTTTACGTCATCAATTCTTCATAATATTATGGTAATGCTTTTGTTTGGCCTTAATGTTTTGTAGTAAATGTTATTACGCTTAGTGTAATGACGTTAGAAGTCAATGAATCCATTTTAAGGTCGTATGAAGTTTACTTTGTCGATTATGTTAACAAAAACCATGATTTTCGAAAACTACGTAAATTATTTACATACAGGGTAATTATAACCTATATTAAAGCCTTTTTTCCTATGAGGTAAGTACGCAGAAACCACTTTCTACGATCCTTACATATTTTTACATGTTCGTATGTAATAATAGCTATTTTGTGTAAATGGTTGATAATCAGCGAAACGGAACTGTTATGCAATTATTTCTACCATAGACATGGTTTGTTCAAGAATTCAAGTGATAATGTATATTCCTTTATACATTTTCCGGAAAATAAAGAATGAATATCATCAAAGTGAATTTCACAACTCAAAATGCAATGCGGCGGCGGCGGCGCGGCGTTCGTATTTCCACGAACCCTTCGTTTCATTAAGCGTAGCGTAGCGCTTTCAGGCTTCAGCTCTATTTCCAAGTTTCCAGGAATCCTATCTGAAGCCTCTGGTAACTGAAGTTTCCTGTTACTCGCCACTATAAAAGAGAAAAACATCGCTAGGTTCTACTTCGAATGAAAAGCAAATAGGGAAAATAAACCCTCTATCCCTCAGAAATTACGTAACGTAAAATAAGACTCGTAATAATGTATGTATTAACAATTTGAATGTATAATGCTTATTGATGAAATACGAGCAAAACACCGTGAGAGATGGAAAGAAATAGGAGAGGCCTTTGCCCAGCAGTGGGACAGAATAACTAAAAAAAAATGAAATACCTACCGAAACCCTAATTAGAATCTGAATCAATGGGTTTTCGTATTATTTGAAGGTCAGAAGCATCACTTACTTAGCTCTAAAGTTACAAAAGGTAGACGCAGCAAAAACGCCTACGTCATCGTTACCACGTCTTAAAATGTTTTAGTTCGGAAGAAAAAGAAGCGTAATAAATTAATCCCGAACCCGAAGTCCCGAAACAAAAATCTCTATTATTGAGTCTCAATAAACGTATCTATTGAATTTAACTTAAGTGGCAGTGGGCAGGGCACATTGCTTGCAGAACGGATGGCCGGTGGTACCGAAAACTTCTGGAGTGGCGACCGCGGACCGAAAGATGTTGCGTTGGATAAGACCTCCCATTAGGTGGACCTTCAGATGATCTGGTGAAGGCTGCGGGAATCCGCTGGATGTGAGTCGCACGGGACCGGTCAATATGGCGACACTTGGGGGAGGCCTATGTCCAGCAGTGGATGTCTCATGGTCTGAGACCACCATCCAAAAAGTATTAAAACCCACCCAAACATCCAACATTCATTACCTATGTCTAGCAATTAAAAAAGGCCAGCTTACAAATAAAATCCATAGATAAAATTCTGATGCAAGTATCCACGGCCTTAGTACCAACATACATTCTATTACACTACGTGACTCCGAATAGGTCATAAGTTCGTAGAGATAAGCTGAAAATATACTATAGTCTTTTAGTTTATAGTTTACATCAGTTTTTTGTGATGAAAAAAATGCTTGTCATATGACAAGCCGTGTGAATTTGTGATAATAAAGATGCGTGCAAAGCGGGGCGCAATGTTTGTTGCCTACTTTTTTGGGCATTTTATAACCTACATGAATCAGGTGGACCATAGATAAGCTAGACACTTTTTCTTTGTATTCTTTAGTTACGCACACACACACTACATAGCTAACTGACTACTACTGTACTGTGACTCTACTGATATGACATAATTTCTCACCTCTAAAACAAACGTTATGATGACGAATAAATAAAGGTTTAAACTCAGATCAAAGAATTTCTTTGATCTGAGGGTTAAAGTATAAAAATGAAAGTACCTACTGGGCTAGCGACAAAACTGAACAAAAACATTTTTGCGCGTGTAACAAGAGTTCCGAGAAGATCCGCTTAGACATTTTTCAGAAGAAAATTTTACCTGCAATGTGAGAGTAAAAATTGGAAAGATGGTGGGTGTATAAATCAAGATCAATACTAAACAAGGGCAGAAATGAGTATTTTGTTTATTTGTTTGCAGCAGTGTGGGTGTGGTCTAGCTAGTGTTTATAAGCGCTTCTGCTGAGCACGGGGTCCTGCATTCGATTTCCAGGTGGAGCAGTGTAATTGAGTTTTTGCATTAGGATTTTCTCAGTAAAAGTCCGGAGTTTAGTTTTGTCCTCGATTAATATTGCATGTATATTAGAGCCTGGTACTTTCATACAAGCCTCAAAGCTTGGCTTGCCTTATTACTCTTCGCGATTTTAAGGTTTTTGAACAGCCAGCTTGTCTTATGGGTTTGCGGTCTTGTTGGGCCCTAGACACGCCACTGCTGGCGACGTGTATATATATATGTTACTGTAAAACCCCGAAGTACAGTAAATCTTAAGATTTCCCAGTAAATTCTAAGATTTACCAGCATCAGTTGGTAAATGTCCGAATTTTATAAAAAAGAGACAATATTTCGGGCTTTTACCAGCAGAGTTTGGGAAATGCTAAAATTTACCAATGATGTTTGGTTAATGTTGGTTATGGAAATAAAATAATGACTATTTCTTAATCGTTTTCTTTTAATTATCGGTCAGTCAAAGCTTTACATAGTTTTAATTATATTTATGATGATACAGTTTTAATGTTATTATTTTTTATTACTTTTATTACCATGTGTGTTTCTTAACCATTTATTTATTATTAATAATCAGTCGCATCATTATAATTTGACTTCTGTTTGTTTAGGCAACGTTGGCAAAGACTCAAATAGGTCTTAATAGCCTCGACTGATAATTTTTTATACTTGCGGTTACATTCCATTATCATCCTTGGCCTCCCACCGTGTCCAACAGTAACGTGTATTTCTTCGAGAACGTTAAACAAGTCTTCGTAACAAACGTAGGTAATGCCTGATTTCACCATTTTTTTCTTTTATTGTATTCAATTTCGTATTTAAACGAGCAAAACGAACGAACGAAGCGCGTGGAGGCGAGCGCGCTATTGTGGGGGGCTGCAGAGTGCTCGCGAGTACGCCACAGTGATCTGACACGTTTCGAATTGTCAATTTTTTAACATTTACCGCTTCTCTGGGGTAAGTCTTAAGATTTACCGAGTGTATGTTGGTACATGTCCAAAATTAATGATGATCATAGAACATTTCGGACATTTACCACTGAAGCTGGTAAAATTTAGGTTTTACTGGGAAATTTGAAGATTTACTGCATTTCGGGCTTTTACAGTAACATATATACTTAGATTACAGTCATGATGTTATCTTGTTAGGTCCATTCACCGAAAGATAACGGTCTGATTATCTAAAAACAGCTGTCACTGTGACATTTTCCCATACAAAAATGTGTTTTAAACAGCTGTTTTTAGATAATCAGACTGTTATTATTTCGGTGAACATGAACCTGAGAATTCCATCATCGACATCTTCTTGTCCCTGTCCCAATATTCTACTTGGATTCGGTGCAACACGACTTCCTCTACCATTCTCCGCTATTAGATGTCACGGCATCTTTACTCCCCCTTCTCTTTCTAAATCATCACATAATCTGTCCATCTTTTCTTAGACCTTCGTTTCCCTCTCCATCCATTAACATGCATATCTATCTCTATTTTAGTCATAGGAATGCGTTTAATCCCTCCTCATTTTATGTGGTTAGTTATCCATAAAAAGACATTACACACAGCGCCATCTCCGAATAGCCAGAACAAAGCATAATCTACCAACATAGTGCCATTCAACGTTCCAATTAACTCATCATTTGCCCATCCCTAGTTGGTATTGATTTATTGAGCACGGAGGTGGCGAGCGACGGCGCGGTGTACCTTGATTTCAGTACTATAGGGTTAAATTAAGTTTGTATCCAGCATTACCTTATTTAGCTTGAAAGAAGACGTATCTCAATTTAAAAGTAATCGTAGAAGAGTCTATTTCGGGGGACTGTTTTTGTAAGTTACAGGTGCCTCGACCACTGCGGGGGCCTATGCCACGGAACCAATAAATGTGCTTTCTCTCTTAGACTTTTTCTGTTAAGTTCTTGAGGTTTAGTTTTTTTTAACATCACGCCAGTAATCTCCGAGGGGTAAGGCAGAGGTGTACCGTCTCCCTAATATTACACTCACATTTCGACAGTTATGTTTACGTAAGTTCTAAGTAGCGAACCTATTGCTACTTACGGGGCGCAAATTTAGACTCCGTGGCAACTACTGAGAAATTATGGATTATACTATAAGTAGCCCAATGTCACTTTTCCCGGGAATCAAACCCAAGACCGTATGCTCAACAGTCGTGCTTGCCACAAGACTAATGAGGGTACTTAAACTAATTTCAGCTACGTAATTAGAAAATGGACTTGGGCGCAGCAAAAAAGTACTTAGCAAGTTTCGTTCTGTTAGTTTCTTTTGACCGCCAATTGTATGTATGTTTGATATGATTTTCGACTTGGCAACATCGGATCGTTCATCAATCACAATATTATCAATTGATTCACTCAATCAATAATAGCCTTTGTCGACAACAGTGGGTGTGTCCGTGCAAAGTCCATATTAAAAGACGTAAACAAAAAGATTACATAAATCTTTTAATTCTTTAAGTTCATCATCTATTTTGAGCTTTAAGTTGTTAAGCTAGGTAATTAATTATTAAAACAGCACATTAGGCACAAGTGACATTTGGAATAGGCCAGAATGTCAAATCTTGTCACCTGACTTCACATAAGCTGTTGTGGTATTTCTAGTGATCAAGTTTTTAATTATTCGTTCCATGACTTTTTTCACACATGTTTTGAACACTTATAGGTAGTTAAGTTTAAATTTTTGGTGTTAATAACCATCCTAAGACGATGCGTTGGAAGACCTCCCACTAGGTGGACCGATGACCTGGTGAAGGTTGCGGGAATCCATTGGATGCGAGTCGCAAGGGACCGGTCAATGTGGCGACAGTTGGGGGAGGCCTATGTCCAGCAGTGGACGTCTTTCGGCTGAGATCTATCAAATCAAATCAAATCATTTATTTCTTTGCAAATATGGGTAATTGGTACATAGATGTTTTCTTATATAATATAGTCCTCCATATTCTACCGTCTTATAGGCATGCAAATAATATTCAATTCTAAAATCAATTAATTGTATTGATACCGAACAAATTTAGATGTAAAAACATTAGAATTACAAAAAATTAAAATGTCAGCAGTAAAAATTAATCAGTAATGTCAAACAGAATGATGCGTATGTCAATAAGAAGGATAAATCAAGACCTTGCTGTATCTAATTGAAAATATTTCGCCAAAGCTAGAATGGCAACTTAATCCATTCTGATACCATTTCATTTGGTGTATTTATACCTCAACTGCCAAGAATATATGCTGCTCCGACCCCAAATAAATTTGGATCAAGAGAATGATGATGACGCAGGCAAAACATGTGGTACCTAACAAGAGACTAGTGGGCGTCCTTAGACGTAGGTATGGCTGTCTTTGTTCGAGACTCGAACGCGAACATCATTATCTGCCTAGCCTTTTCACAACCTATGTTGGAGTCGGCTTCCAGTCTAACTATTTTTATGGAGCGACTGTTTGTCTAACCTCCATAACCCAGTTAGTACTGGGTAATACGATACCACTTGGTGAGACTGGTTGTCTGACTATTTGAGCCACTGACTTGCTGCAACGACTGTCAAAGATCTACAAATGACAACCGGGACCAACAGCTTCGTGATTATAACGAGAACTAACAATCAAAACAGAATTCAAAACAAATGACATTTCATGATTTCTATCACGTAATGCATGTGATTATTGTTTGACTAACTATAGCAAAGAAAAGACACTAGTGCTTTTAATTTAGTTTTTGCATTTTTTTGACCCAGGCCTATGTAAGTACATATTTCATAATTTCATCAACAAGCGTGCTATTGGATTGCATAGGCTGATCATGATGTAGACAAGGAATAGAGCTGGATTTGGACGAACCAAGCCTCAGGCAAAGTACCGGTTAAAAGTACACTATTTTGAAAATTGAATAACAATTGGCATGACGACAGACTCAAAAATGCAAATCCGTTAGTTGGAGTATTGGAAATTAATGGACACGTGTTTTTTGGTTTTGTAAATCAATGAATATTGACTGACCTAAAACGCATCCAAACTCGGGAGTGAGGGCTCGTGACTCGTGACGTCAGAACGCACTAAAAATTATACCAAGGCGTGACTTATTGAGAATTTTAAAATCGTCGTATCTTCGTCAATTTTGGTTTAACTAACGAAAAAAAAAATACGGGTCAAATATTTTTTAATATTCTAAATGACGGACTAATTAGATTTTATTTGTCGTTTCCCCTATTATGTTGGATATAATATCTAGCTATGTGCTATCTAGAGAAGCCAATAAAAAGAGCCAGATATTGAAGGAGCCGGCTAGCTTTTTAAAACCGGAAGCTATTATTATTTTGTTATTATTATCCTGTTAGATTGCCACTCCTACTCATAATTGACGATACGATGAAAACAGTGTTATCGCAATACTAGTAATTCTAAGTAAACAGATAATTATGACTAGTTACCTATTTTGTACATTTATTATTGATCATAGTTCTAAGTCCAAGTGTTTGCCTAGTTTACCTGATCTAGAACTAACTAGATCGAATTGTTGATATTCATAAAGACCGTATAGTACTAAGTTCATCTGACAGTATAACAGCGTACTTTACACTTTAAACTCGTATTTGTTATCAAATTAACACTAATTGACATCTCTGAATATCAAATTCAGTAGCATAAATTATGTTACAAAGTTTGTTATGTGTAAACAATAAAATGGACACCTAAATCATAATGTCAAACAAGACTTTGGAATGACTGAACAAACAGTTATCAAATAAAATCACGCCTTTTTTGTCAGAAGGGTATGCAGAAGTGTGTAGAGCCTACAACATGAAAAACAAAAAAAAACAATATTTTACGATGTGAATTTGGAAAAGTTGTTTTTTGTTTCACCCTTTACGTCTGAAGACTTTGACTAGATATAACTTGACCCTCTTATCTTAGGACTAAGTGGTACCAAATCCTAACTTACGAAACTATACACTACACTTAATTGTAATTTAGAGAATGGTATGTAAGTACTTGACTTTATTTAGTACTTACTTACTTACCTAGGTCTTCAACATACAATATACCTATTTTAAATAAATAAACGGCCTACGGCGGTGCACGTTTCTAGGATAAATAGCATTGTAATTATACTCAAAAGGTTGCAAATCTTCCAAATAAGTAACACGATCCCAATATTTTTTCGTAACCAGGAAACGGTTTTGATACACAAGAAAATGATCATATAATTATTAATAGCTGTTCATAATAATTGGCTCCCGGAACCACCCATCTTCCTTATTCCCCCTTATCAGACGGCGTAGCGGCCATGTTTGATAAAATAAACGTTTTAATACGCATTAAGTATACAACATTATTTATGTTCGCATAACTCGTCAAAATGTAGGGAACAGCTGATTTTTTTTTCGCGATTTCAAGGTTCGTCCCATAGAAAAAGTTGTTCAAAATGATGAGTACAATGACCCCTTTTCGGGTTTAGTATAAACAAAAAATAATGTTGAATGTAGTAACGTCTAATTGGTACTTAGTCATAATAATACCAATTCGCTTGTTAATTAGCTTTGTTTTGAGAGATCAATACGAAAATCCTAAAATCCTATACCTACATTAAATGAGCAATAATTATTCATATAAATTTGTAATCACTCTATTAATAATCACTCACTTTCTCTAACGATTTCGATGAAGTATTGGGGTTTACGGAGGCGCAAAATCGACCTATTATAGCCATAAGTGTGGGAATAATACATTGTTACCCTAGGGGTGAAAGTAACCCGAGGTAAACACTGTGCTTTTCATTATGAATACACGGAAAAAATAAAAGAAAAACAACTCAAAAAATCGGATTGCTGCTTTCCCACCTATTTTGTTTTTTTTTCTGTGGCCGGCTATTCAGCCTTTATTTTTCACTTCCGTCACTGTAAAAATAGTAAATATTTTGCTAACCTACGTTATTTGAAAGAAATATTTGTAACTAAATTATAACTAAGCTATTTAAAAATTATACATTCTTTAATTAATACTGAATTTTATGTTATTTAAATTTTACATCGCGCTGTAATTTAGAGGCTGTATAGAAGTCGGAACATGGTTCAATAGATTTGACAACTGTCAGTTGACTTGAAAGTGATTCTCCCTAAGGCGGAAAAGTGGTACTTTCAACCCGCTCCTCAGGCAACTTCAGACCTACTTTCCGAGTATGAGTAATGAAAAATTCGTTACCTCTATTCGCAGCAGAGCAGAGGTCGCCCAGGTACCTACTTAACTATCCCCAATGGCTGGAAAGAGCTAAGCGTAGTAGCAATTTTTTAGCTAGTAAAGCATATTAAGATGTTAATGATTTTTTAAATGAATTACTTTTTAATTGATATTTTTTTTATGTGAAATGAACTGTAATGTAATAACGATTATGATAATGATGTATTTAAATTAATTTTCTATGGACATTCTTATATTTGTTTTTATGTTTATTTTTTGAATTTCTTAATAATTGACAATTGAATCCATTAAAAAATATGATCAATTAATCATTTAGTTTTTTACTAATGTCAGCATTGTCAATGTTAATTTAATGCTATTTTTTAAGGCCTGTCCTACCCTAAAAAGGTCATTTTTGAAGGCCCATAACTCCAAAACAAGCCTACAGAAAATTCCAGAAAAAATACATCTTAGATACTGATATGTATACTCCAATCTGGGTATTTAAAAATTTCGAGGCATATCAAATACTATGCGAAAAAAAAAATTAAAGATGGGCGGTTTTAAACATAAAATTTGCCTCTGCTCCTAAACTACTTGCGATATTTTCACGGTTCTTACGGTAAAATATTGGTAAATCTAGTATCTTAAAACTGGGTATTTTTCATTGAATAATAACAATTACGTTTGAAGAAAACGATTTTATTCAATATTCCACTATAAACGGCAACGCGCAGGCGACGGGGATCAGTGTTATGCAGGCATTCGAGGGGGAAGGTCGCGCGCTCCGCTGCCGCTCTCGCATCGACCGTATTTCTATTATTTCAATTACAAATCGACGTTCCCGCATAAGTCGGTAATCGTAAATTCCAAATTTTGCAGGAGGAATATTTTGATTTTGTACCTTATTTTTTTGTACCTACTTTACTGTGTAATAGTTTTCGTTAATTGTTTAAATAGGTACTTTTAATTTATCGTATACATTTCATTTACTGCGTAATTGTTTAAATAGTGTTGTAAATTTGAAATATAAAAATGCCACAAAAAAAGAAGTTAGAAATTTATAGTCCGTACTGTGTTTTTTTTGTATTGTTATATTGAAATTTTAATTATTGAATATTACCTACATGTTGAGAATTACGCGGCTGGGGATTTCATAAAGGGGAGCAAATTTTTAAAAAAGTACATAATATTCACATTTATTTTATTTTTCTTTTTTGACAACTCCTGCACATTTGCGACTGATAGTGTAAATGTCACCGTAAAATTGTCAAATACGATATATTGTAATATCTCTAGCGATATTGTAAAATCTCGAAATATTGTCAAATGAACATTCTGCTTACAACAAAACGCATTATTTTTCGTGATATGCATGCGATGGTAGTCAACTTACGCGGTGTGGAGGGAAGGTGGGGTCCCCCTTGCCCTGTGGTACAACTCTCATGAAAAGATATTGTACCATTCCTGAGAAATATCGATTATTATAACCTAACCTTAAAACACTTTTTATTTCCCTAAAAAGCGTGGTCGACGGACTATTTCCGAGTGCAGGGTTGAAAAAAACCTAACTAACCTAACGGGGGGGGGGGGTGCCCCCGAGTCCCGATTATGGGGGCAGAGATACTTCCTTGATCGACTTCATCATGTCAACCAAGAAGCAAATGTTCAATGATGTCTCTGTGATCAATTCGGTGAAATCCGGGAGCGATCACCGCATGGTAAGAGGCACATTGAACATCAATATCAAGATAGAAAGGTCTCGACTGATGAAGTCTACGCTCCGTCCAGCACAGAATTAAATCCAAAACCCCGAGAGCTTTCAGCTCGAACTCTAGAATCGTTTCGAGTGCCTAGGCGGCTCAGTGGACGAATACAACGATGGGTTCGTGGAAACTGTCCATACGACCGGGACTAAGCTCTTCAAGACACGTCGTACAGATCAGAAAAAGAGGTTCTCCGATCAAACTCTCGAGCTCATGAAGGAGCGGTGTGAGATGATCCTGCAGTCTTCAGATGAGGCGTCGAAATACCGGCAGCTCAATAGACGGATCTCTAAATCCTTAAATAGCGACCTCCGCCGCTTTAATACCGAGCGTATTAAAGACGCGATCGAGCGGAACAAAGGCTCCAAAGTATTTTCAAGAGATCTGGCTATTGGGCAGAGCCAGCTCACGAAACTGAAGACCGACGATGGCAGGATCTTATCCGCCAAACCGGAGCTACTGAGGGAGATCGAGAGCTTCTATGGACAGTTGTACATGTCAACCAGCAAACCCATTGTCGACCTAGCAAACGACCCAAGAGCTAGACTAACCCGACACTATACCGAAGACATCCCGGACGTCAGCCTGTACGAGATTAGGATGGCTCTAAAACAACAAGTCACCGGGGGATGATGGAATTACTGCTGAACTCCTGAAGGCGGGTGGAAAACCGGTACTTAAGGCCCTTCAGAAGCTGTTCAATTCCGTCATACTCGAGGGGAAAACGCCGAAGGCATGGTGCAAGGGTGTGGTGGTGCTCTTATTCAAGAAGGGTGACAACGCCCGGTTGAAGAATTACAGGCCCATCTCACTTCTAAGCCATGTCTACAAGTTGTTTTCAAGAGTCATCACGAATCGTCTCGCGCGCAGGCTTGACGATTTCCAGCCACCCGAACAAGCCAGTTTCCGAAAAGGCTTTAGCACCGTGGACCACATACATACGCTTCGGCAGGTAATACAGAAGACCGAAGAGTATAACTTGCCTCTCTGCTTAGCGTTTGTGGACTACGAAAAAGCCTTTGATTCGATCGAAACCTGGGCTGTACTGCAGTCTCTTTAACGGTGCCAAATTACTAGGACTACTTAGAACTATCGGTACATCGAGGTGTTGAAGTGTTTGTACAAAAACGCCACCATGTCAGTCCGACTTCAGGACCAAGCCTCGGAACCTATCCTTCTGCAGCGAGGTGTAAGACAGGGAGACGTCATATCTCCGAAATTGTTCACCGCTGCACTGGAGGATGTCTTCAAGGTTCTGGACTGGAGATGGCTAGGCATCTACGTCAATGGCGAGTACATCACTCACCTTCGGTTTGCCGACGATATTGTGGTCATGGCTGAGACCATGGAGGACCTCAGTACAATGCTCGATGACCTAAGTAGAGCCTCCAAAAGAGTGGGTCTAAAAATGAACATGGACAAGACGAAGGTCATGTTGAATGCCCATGTCACACCCATTCCTATCAAGATCGGAGACTCTACACTCGAAATTGTAGACGATTATGTATACCTAGGACAAACGGTCCAGTTAGGTAGGTCTTACTTCGAGAAAGAGGTCAATCGTCGAATCTGACTCGGCTATACAGCGTTCAGGAAGCTGCGCGATATCATCTCGTCCAACTTACCGCAGTGTCTCAACACGAAAGTCTATGACCCGTGTGTGTTGCCAGTGATTTCATACGGGACCAAAACGTGGTCGCTCACAATGAGCCTTATCAAAAGGCTTAAAGTCACCCAAAGGGTAATGGAGAGGGCTATGCTCGGAGTTTCCTTGCGTGATCGAATCAGAAATGAAGACATCCGCAAGAGAACCAAGGTCACCGACGTAGCCCGAAGAGTTGCTAAACTTAAGTGGCAGTGGGCAGGGCACATTGCTCGCAGAACGGATGGCCGATGCGATGGGGCCGAAAAGTTCTGGAGTGGCGACCGCAAACTGGAAAACGATGCGTTGGAAGACCTCCCACTAGGTGGACCGATGACCTGGTGAAGGTTGCGGGAATCCGGTGGATGCGAGTAGCAAGGGACCGGTCAATGTGGCGACACTTGGGGGAGGCCTATGTCCAGCAGTGGACGTCTTTCGGCTGAGATGATGATGATGATGATGAGATACTTCCGTATGTTCAGTTGACAATAATTCGAGATATTACAATATCGCTACAGAGAATCACGTTATATTGTAATATAACGTGTTTGACAATTTTACGGTGACATAAATACCTTCACGGGCGGCGGCAGGCGGGCGGTATCGTCCGACATCAAAAGGCTTTTCCCAACTGTATGATTGTTAAACTGATACAGTAGACTCCTACAGTCTGTTAGTGCTTACTGTATTATGGCATTTTTTTTTACAATTGGCAACACTACTACTAAATTAGGTTGGGTAATCTAATTTTATCAAGTTTTTTTGTGATGTAGGTACTGTAAATTTGAAAGAAATATCAAGATGTTTTTCAATCAAAGTCCTATGGACTTTGATTAAACACATTTCCGACTTACCTACTGCTCGGGGCGTCGAAAAAATTAATACTATAAAATTGTGTTATATTCACAAATTAACATAGGCGAGATGAGTTGAGGTTAACAGGACTGTATACCCTAGATATTTAACATAATCGCGCCGCGAGTGCATTAGCTAAAATATAGCGTATTATTTAGGAGCGTAAAGCAAGCTCGCGGCGCGATGTTTCGGAAGGGGGTGGCGGGGCGCTTAACATTTGGCCACGCCCCAGCGTCCAAGGTCGTTCACGTATACATAGTCCTTAAGTCTAAGCTTGTATTAACATTTGCACACCATGACAATATGGTAAACATGTTATCACAACTCTCCTTAAAAGTAACACCTTGCATGCATTTGTTTTCTTTATAATAAATTGTATGTACTAGTGTTTGCGCTAATAAATGAATCTGAATCTGAACTAATTGAAAATAGTTGACCAAAAAATATATCAATACGTCTCTCATCATATCATATCAAACCGTCATAGTATGTGCCCATCGAACACCATGAAACGGTAAAATACAGACTGATATAAAGGGTGTAAAACACCTCTTAACGAAGCCGCAAGGTTCTCCCCGTCATTGTGATAATTTTTTTGTTCTACACCATACCGGGAACCTTCTAGTTACGGAGATATTGGGCTCAAAGTTTTTGACAAGTTTTTTTTTAAATACAAGTTTTTACTTTAAGGTTCTCCACGAACCCCGCACTATTCAATCCATCCATCAGCACAATGTTTTGAGTGCGTTACATTGAGTTCTACCACAAAACGTGATTTTTCACCCCAAAAAGACAGTCGTTCCCAGCAATAATTTTTACGTAAAGTTACTTAGTTTGATGTACAGAATGCTTGGTTTACGGCTTCGAGCTTCGTGATGAGGTGATTTACACCCTTTTTTTTATTGGGATGGGAAATCATCAAATGACTTCTCCCACTCTGGGCGGAGCTGGAGGGAGTGTCAGACTCTTACTGACTAAAACCCATCCATGTTCCTTCCTCGCCCTCTCTATGAGAGCAAATGGGCTATCCACCACCCGGGCCCAGTGCAGGTTGGTAGATGTCACTGTCTTCGAATTTTTTGGTTCTAGGACGGCTTGTCCTAGAACCAAAAAATTCAGTTTAAAAAAATTCAGTTTCCTCGCGATGTTTTCCTTCACCGTCTTGAGAGTAGTGGTGATGAAATAGATTACACAAATTAATGCGCCTACCTGGGTTCGATCCCAACGGCTTACTGTTCGTAAGTCGAACCCCTCAAAATGTCACTTCGATGGTCGTGAATTGGAATTTCAGATAGATAAAGATTCAGGATATCTGTAACTGAGTTTTTCCATCACGTGTTGCTCATTAGCAGACCAAAGTCTCGTTTTTTTCTAGTTTATTGCAACAGATTTCGCCCCCATTACATGAAACTGCAAACTTATTTGGTGAAACGTGGCTACACAATAGTAGCTAGGAACATCTCTGCCTAATCCATCTAGAATAACTAGCGTGATGTTATCTCATGTGACCGAAATTCGGTTAATCAATGTTAACCAGTGATATTTACGACAAAAAAATGATATCATCACATAACTATCCTCGATCCGCCTAGAGACGACAAGATCGGTTTTTTTTTATCTATCAAAACAACGATAAAAAAAGCGAACTTGGCCTGTATCGTAACATTTAAACGGAATGATGTGGAAAATTTATCGAAACCGGTATGGACACACCCGCTGAATATTTTAACGTAGCTTGGAGCGCGACGACTCCGACGCCCGACGCGACTCGCGAGCCGTTGTTAGGTGTGTCTGCTACGTCACTATAAGTAGATCATGTGTTTTATCTATGGTACAGTTTAAAAATAATTGTGTCTATGGTTTGTAAGGATCGTAAAAGCAGGTGGAGGTCTGTCATTTCTCCCACTCCCCTCCCCTTTTTTTGGCGTTTTATGAACATTTTGAGCTACACAAGTTCTTTATCAAAACATTACGTCATGCTTATAATACCCGAAGTGGTTTATAGAGGACACCAACATTCTTGAGTAGACCAACATTCAATCCCAGAGATCTTAGTTTTTTTGGGGACCTTTAAGATAGCATTGCGTAGGTACATCCGGGAAATGAACCTTAAGAGACACTTCGCATCATCAGGTCCTTGTTTATAGCTGACGGGTTTGTCTCTAAACGAAATTCAGACTGCTGTTCAGAAACATAAATTTTATGAAGTTCAATCACGTTCCTATAGGTCAGGGGTCGTCAACTTGATTGGACCCAAGATCTCCTGTTCACTAACGAGACCCTGTGCGATCTACCAATTACATACTTCTAGAAATCGTTCAGTACACAATCATGTTCTTGGCATTTTTTATTTTATTAAGAGAAAAAAACATAAATGTTAAAATTATACTTAGTACTTAACTACTTATTTACAAATAATATTAGTGTGAGCATTGCGTCCCGAGTACCTATCTTCCACTAGTTTAGCATAATCAGGTTTGTAGTTGGAGATTGCCAGCCTTAAAGAATCCAATGTATGAGCGTCTGTCAAGCGAGAACGGTATTTACTTTGTGTTTGCTTTAAGTAGGAAAATGCTGACTCACATAAATATGTTGAACCAAAACACGAATGAAGTTGTTCAACACATTTCTTCAAATTTCGATATTTTTCGTTGGAAACCAATGCCCAGAAATCAACAGGAACAGCGTTTGAAAAATTATACAAGATGATGCGTCCAGCAGTAGGTGATTACGTTGGGCAGTCTGGTCTACGTATTTATATTTTTTGCCTTGCCACGATCGACTGGACTAACAGTCGCGATCGACCTGTTGGCCACCCCTGCTATAGGTTATGTAAGTTCCATAAAAGAAGCCATTGAAAACCAAACTTTGGAAACAGTTTTATTTTTATCGTCCGCCGCGTCTGTCGTTCCAATCATGCCTGTTGCTATGGCTTGAAAAACCGGCCAAGTGCGAGTCAGACTCGCGCACCGAGGGTTCCGTACAAACTTTATTAAAAATATTTTTATTATATGATGTAACTAAAAATTTATGCTTTTCGCAATTTTTCCTTTATCTGTGTTATAAGACGTTGCTTCGTACCAAATTTCAAGATTCTGAGTTCACGGGAAGTACCCTGTAGGTTTTGATTCCCTTGCGAGTGTCGAAAAATTGCGGCATAAACGGGAGTATCTTTTGATCGCGTTGACTTAGAAGTTTGATTTTTTCACAGCTCCAAGAGACCATAGACTTGAGTATTTGATATGAATTTCAGCTTGATACCTCCACGCGTTCCTGAGAAAAAAGGTCTTGACAGACAGACAGACAGACGGACAACAAAGTGATCCTATAAGGGTTCCGTTTTTACCTTTTGAGGTACGGAACCCTAAAAAACGAAATAAACTTCAGGCATACCTGGCCACGTGTACAAATATGTTGCAATCTTTAATGTTTTTGAAAAAGGAATGAAAAAAATAAATTCAAAACCGGTGGTTCTGTTGGATGAACTGTAGAGAAAAGGCTCTATCTTGTTCTAGGAATGTTTTCAGTACTTACGAATGTACATAAGTACTGCCTCGTTGGTAGAGCGGTCGCAAGCGCGACTTGACTGCATGAGGGTTCGATTCCCGGGCCGTCAAAGTGTTATTTGGGTTTTTCCATTAGGAATTTCTAGGAGCGACGACTAGGAGCGGGCTGCGCTCCTAGTCGTCGCTCCATTGTGCCCCCTATGCCGGCAGTGGCACTGCTAGAGTTAACGGTTGTGTTTTGGCTTCAATTCTGAACTTCCTAATCGATCAAAAGTAGCGTAAACGCTATACTTATAAATAGCAGACACAGAAAAAGTCCCCAATCAGAATGTATTGTTATGACGTAACATTTATGAGTATATTTGTGTACCTATTAGGCATTATTTTCTTATCTACTTCTATTTCTGATAATAAAAATCAAGGTAATGTCACATGTGGATAAAAACAGGACCTTGATAAACAATTAGACACACCTTTGCCCTGATAACTGTTATCAGGACACTGGCAGGCCCCTTGGAGACTCATACGCAATAAAAGATGACTAGACAATACGATAATGAGAAATCATTATCTGCATATAATCATGGTACCATAGAACATCATAATATAGGTATTCTGCCAGCGTTATGTTGAGAATCTTGCTGTTGCTGGGTAGAAAACATTCAGGTGACCCATCTGATTGTAAATGGCAAAGAAATTGGTTATCTCCACCCTGGCATGACCATCTTAACAGTGTGCAGTGCAGTACAACTACAATTAGTAAAAAGGTAGCCACAGAGCATCTATATGCGGGAAAAAGGTAGCGTTGCTTGTCAAGATTTGCATCGATATGTCAAACTTGGTACATTTATTTTACCTCTGTGATTTCCTACCTCCACAGATAAGCTGCATCTTCAATATCAGAGACACGGCAGAGGCAACGCTAAAGTATTTCCCAAGTTCGTATAAGTACGAACGCCACGCTTCTTTGTGGTAGGTACGGTGTTAGATAGTACGAACCTAGCTTATCGGACGAGATCCGTAACAAAGAGATTTACTACTTCCTATCTTGTTCTGAAACAGCCTTCTAATCAAATTAATTGTCTTACTAAGTCAAGCTTAGTAAAAATATAATGCAATAGATTGTGAGAACTTTTCATTGAAGATATAATACCCAACAGAAAAACGTCAGGCCACAAATTTTGAGGAGGAAGTGATGCGGCCAAATAAATCAAAAGCTTTTTTGTTCTGATGCAAATCAAAAGACAAACAGGTAACATATAAGTGAGAGGGAAAAAATGTAGCCCTATGTTCTATTCCAGACTATAAATTTATCTGTGTATCAAGCTCTGTGCATTCTCGCGATTGAGTGACAAGTATATTGTTTGTAACTTTATATTATGCTGCTCTCCTTATTAGGTGGATTTTTTTAAAATATAACTGTACACATGTACTTGTAGGACACATCTTTGCCTGACGAGAAACAAATGCGTAATTTTCATAAGTCATTATCATCAATAATAATCCAAATATTATGTTGGAATGAGGATACAAACACAAAACCAGTCATGTAGCTAATCATTTCCTACTCAACCATAGACAACAATATTTTTTATTACGAACTCTTTATAAATATCTCCCTCTTTGTGTACCGGAATATCTTTTAATGTCGTAGATAATGTATTCCCTCGTTTCTTTGTCTGCTGATCACCTGTTAGACTGGTCGCGAAGGCCGCAGGTCTTGCTGACTAAAGAGAATGGGACTCCTTTGTCAAGCTAAAACTAGGAAGCTTATTAGTTTGACAGATGTTAAAAAATGCGCGGCAAAAAAGCATTTTTTTTTAATTAATAAAAAAAAAGCAAAGCTTTTTTGCCTTGTATTGAGTTTATTACGAAAAGTAATAATGTTTTTGTAGTAAAAGTATTTCTATATATTTGTCTACTATTATTTTTTTTTTTTATAGAAATAATCTTTGTTGTTGTAAACCATTTGTTATTTTTTATCGGTACCGCAAACTTATCGCGAGCGCCTACACTTTTTATGAATGTTGCTGGTGAGTGCTATGCAGTGTAGTTAGGCGCTTTGTATTTCGGTAAAGTTAAAACTGAGGCACTGTCGTTTATTGTTTACTGTTGTTTATGGCTAAATTGGCTATGAATAAAGCAGTATTTTTTTAGCGTAGTCTCAATAGTTCAGTTAAATGAGCTTGTTTGTATATTTGTCACCACCTCCATGTTTATAGTTACTCAGATGGAAAATAAACTTGGCGAGGCGTTGGACTTGAACAGTGGAAGTTTACCTAATCATTAAAAGATTATAAACATAGAACAAGAAGATAACATTTATAGGAACTGAAGTTATGAGATAGAAATAATGTGGAATGTAATAATAAAAGGGAGAGAAACTAATTAGGTACGTTCCTAATTCAAGAAGATCTTGACCTTCAACAATAACTGTGAAGAAGATGAGATAGTTCTATTAAGACAGCCAGACAAAACCTAACAAATTGGCAGGACTGCAGGACTTGCACTCAAGGCATCCACAGGACACTCCCTCCCGCTCCGCCCAGAGTCGGAGAAGTAAAAAAAAAAACAAAAAAAGGATCCGTCCGACTAAGCAGAACCTTAGAGGCTGGCCGTCTTAGGTTGCAACGCCATTAAAAAAAACCAAACGAGTAGATCAGTCAATGTCTATTCTAATTATAAAATTATAATACCAAATGATCAACAGTACAACATTTGAAATGAATAAAAAATACAACTTTTTCAACTCTGTGCCATGCCAGTGCTAAACTTACTGATGCAACAGTTCGACCTTTTGCAGCAGTCAGTTCAAGATACGGGTCTACATAGTAAGTAGTAATAAACACATCTACAACTGTCTAACACAATTTTATCTTTACAATTACTGCTATAATTATAAATGAATCTTCTGCAGTTAATAATGTCATTTTTGTACCTCATTTTAGATTCTTTAGCGTCGTCTATTTTTCCAGCACTTCTTCGTAGGAAGTTACTTATGTGAATGGTTTTGCAGTTTTTTTTCTAAAAAGATAACCATTGTTTTTGCAATATTACATAATCGTTCTCGTCTCTATTCCCAAATGATTTGGGGTCGTCGTTGCATGTTTCTTTCTCTATTATTCGTCCATATCAGCAGTTAGTTACCCCCTTTCAAGCCATATCCGTGTGGGGTATCTATGGATAGGTCTTCAAACATGATATTGAGGTTTCTAATATCATTTTTTTCTAAACTGAATAGTGCGAGAGACATTTCCAAAGTGGTAAAATGAGTGTAATGATGAAACTAAAAAAAATATATGATGTACATTACCATGTAAACTACCAACGAAAATTGGTTTGAACGAGATCTAGTAAGTAGTTTTTTTTTAATACGTCATAAATCGTAAACCGGAATTTACCTTTCATTTGCAACGAACTGCAAGAACTTTTATAATAAGTATGTTACTTGCTGTTACGGAACCCTTCATGGGCGAGTCCGACTCGCACTTGGCCGCTTTTTTGGTGTTCTCCCACTCTTATAGTTATAATAACATTCATGCTCAAAACCTATCTGTAACTACCTACCTATTAAGTTTTCCAAAAAACCTAATTAAGAATGTCAAAGTATCAATTAGAAAACTATTATTCAGATTGATCAACAATAAGTCTCATGTCTGACCTCTCTACATCTGTTAATTATTAATTAAGACATTTCCATTATTAAACAGTTATCTGGCAATGGGGATTTTCCGCGATAATAACCGATGACTGAATAACAAAATAATAAATAACTTTATTGTGACAAAATATTGCTAAAGTAGGCGTATAATATAAGGAAAATTTTGCTTGATTTTATGAGTAATACGCGATAAGGGTAGCCTTACTGACTGATACCGTTGAAATCTGAGGGTCGTTGAAAAGGGGATTTTCCATCGCATCCATTTATAATATAAGGCTTTGAGGTATTAACCGACATTATTTTACTGGCTGGCTGTTTATTTGAAAAATTGTACAGCATGCTTGCCTTTCAATTGTAGCGAGTTGAGAGCGAGTGGAAAGCGTGGCGAGTGCGCAGCGAGCTCCCTGCGAGTTCGCAATGTGTGCGCGGTTCGGTTCGCCGCCAAGAAAAACAAAAAACAATGATTGTTCAAAACGCGGATTGCACACTGCGAACTCGCTGCCACCTGTAGCGTGTCCGCTGCGAACATGTTGCGAACTCGCGGCGAGTTCGCTGTGCACTCGTCCCGCTTTCCACTCGCTCGCAACTCGCTACTTTGATAAGACTCTAATGAAGAGTTTTTGAAAATGTTTATGGGGATTAGGTAGAGTAATACCAGCTAAGTTTTTTTTGTGTGTTTTTGCCTTTAAATTGCTGCGAGTTGCGAGCGAGTGGAAAGCATGGCGAGTGCGCAGCGAGCTCCCTGCGAGTTCGCAACGCGCAACGCGGTTCGCCGCCAAGAAAAAGAAAATGAAGGATTGTTCCAAACGCGGATTGCACACCGCGAACTGGCTGCCACCTAGGGAGGGTACTGGGACTGCCCTCGTATTATTAGGTCAGTCGTACTCGCAATAATAGGTCTGGCCATAAGAGTCTCCAGGATGGAACCTGCAGCTATGATGTTCGAGAATTATGGTATGTTGTCGAACTTAAATCATTCTCCAAGGTAGCCCGGTAAATTCCAAATTTCTTAGGTTTTTTGCAATTAGCAGGCCAGAGTTAGGTTGTATGTTGATTAAAATATCGTTCGCGGCTGTAAGACGTATGTAGTTACAGAATTATAATCATCAAAATCATCAAATCAATAAAATTCATGTCTAGGAACAGTTATTTCAAGGTCACAATAGTTCCTCGACTTTTATGAACGATATGAGGGTTGTATTGATGATTTTGATACGAATGAACTATCTAGAATTTCTCTTAGTTATCATATTTTTGAAATTCCTCTGACTTACTAAAAATAAAAATATAAGTAGGGTAACTATTAACGGCCATTTTCTACAACTTACGTATAACTGTTTTTTAATATGCCTTCTTCCGTAGCAATCGTTGTTTCTATAACGAACAAAGAATATCCTATCCGTGTTACCTACCTGTCACTTGATTCATATAAAAATCAAAGAATGCTCTTCTGTGACGTTTTGTTTCTAACCGTCCAGTAAGCAAAATGTCAAACTGACAGAGACTGCCTGGGTACCGAAACCGGCGAGTAAGTTATTGAAAATGGCCGTAAGTAATCAAAACCGCTGATCTGTTGCAGATATAACTGCGGTGAGTGGGAACTCTTTCTGGAATGAACCGCTTACAATTGCGATTAAATAAACTTAATAAGTCAAACACAGACAATAATGGAAGTTCAAGAGGTCAATGAAGTGTTGAAGATAAGACAATTAACAATAATGACTACGCAAACGATTACGATTAATAAATGTTTATAATCAACAAACATTTTGCACACCCATTTTTGCACACCCAACGGATATCTCATAGGGAGCTAACTCCTACATAAAAATCTTAAATTCATTGTGCATTGAGTCACTGATAGAAAACGAGCAACCTGTCCGCTGGGTCTATGAGGTCAATCTTAAAGTGTGTGAAAACTGAGCAAAGTTTTTAGAAAATTATTAATCTCATCCTCTGCTAACTTGTTATTAAAATAGTTTTCATTTTTAAGCAGTTACGTAAGGGTGCAAACAAGGGCGTAGCGAGGTACGGGCAGAAATTCTAGAAGATGCAGAAATGCTCACAAACCGTAAAGTAATAGGTATTACCAAGTTAGCCTATTAATAAACAACAACAAAGTTGATTCTATCGTCAGGCGAATTTTATAAGGTTGTACTATGAATGGTTGAATCTAGTTTTGTTTTCATTTTTAACGTAATATGTCCCATCGCTCATGCAGCAATATTCTTGGTTTTTCTACTCCGCTAACAAAATCCTAGCTACGGCTACGCTCTTAGGTACAAGGCTTGTTTATTATTGGGATAAAGCTAGGCACACGATGTTGCAGGCTGCCCTCATCCCGTATCATTTTTAATAATTCCTCTGAAGGCATGATGTCTTCTTCATCTTCTCGAATCAATGTCTCACCTTCTGTCCGACCGGTACGTATCAACCTGGACAGCTATCGTTTGCCTCTTTCAAGTCCTAAAGGGTGCAATTGGTTGTGCACGATGGACAGGAGAGGAGGTGCGTGTGGCATGTGTCCTGTGTTGGGTCTCCACACTCGCATTGTGACCGAAATGGGTAATTAATTATCTATCTAACCAAATTGAATCCGCAGTCTGTTGAAAGAATTCCATATCGACCACTGAAATTCGTGACCAAAAGGTTTTCATCGCGATGACAGAGAGTATCAACGCTCGAGTGCACGTTCATTTTATTGCTTGTTATAAGCCATTATTGTTGGAAGCACAGTCTAATATTTATTTTTAAATAATAATAAATAATAAATCTTTATTGACAAATTATTTCTCAAACATCAGTGTAGCTCTGGCTCTTGTACTAGGAGTTCCTGTATCACAAGAGCCAGACCTCTCAATTAACAGAGAATTATGTAAAAAGACGATAGACTAAAAAAAGGTACATTATAAGATTTGGCATGCATTAGAAGTATTTACAAACATAAAAATTAAAAAGTAATAAAAAAAATAAAAAAATGTCTACGTGGTATCAAGTATGTACATTAAAAGGATATGCAATTTTATAAATTAAAAAAATTAAGTTAAATTGAGTCACACTCAATGCGTTCTAACTTCTAAGAAAAGTGTGGATAAATGTGACCGGGGTGTTTGTGAGTGATGTGGATGTGTGTGTGTGTGTGTGTAGGTGTGAGTGTGTGTGTGTTCGTGGTTAGGTTAGTGTGAAAGTGATGGGGGTCAAGTAATACTGTCGAAAAGATTTTCTGATTCATCATAATCGTATTTTTCTAGCCAGTCAAAAATTGTTTTTTTTAAATTGGAAGTTTTTAAGCTTTATGAGTTGTTTTATCTAGGCGTTGTAGGAATGGACCTTACATCTAGATATTATTCACAAATAGAAAGTTGGTAAACAACTGCTAACAACACTAGTGATTAATTAATTTATCGTCTAATTTTATGTTAGATTAGAACGTGTATTTTAATCCCGTGGCATTTCCAAGATACAAGGGTCAATATTTATGATGATAAACACTGTTTATTTTATGAAACAACTAAAGTACCTATATTGTAATCTTGTAAGTAGGTACTTATAAGTACATAATCTAGGTCCAGAACTTTCTAGAGATACCTAGACGTATGGTACAGAATGATGCTAAATAATTATGATCTGTCTAAACCTAAAAATATCGTAAGCAAGAATTCAGGGCGACGATTTTCTGAGGATGATTTCGCCCATTAGGGAATAGTCATCATCATCAGATTCCTGCAGTTAAACCGGACGCAGCAGAATATCAGTATTTCTCATGGACAGACGATCTATCTGACCTCTACAACCCAGTTATGTGTAATACGAAACTCTTTGATAGAATAAACTGTCTATTTTGGGTTTATATAAGGGTGTAAAACACCTCTTTACGAAGCCGAAAGGCACTTGTTCTCCCTATCATTGCGATCATTTATTTGTTCTACACCATACCTAGGAACCTTCTAGTTACGGAGATATGGAGGGTCAAAGTTACAATTCTTTGACGAGTTTTTTTTTTAATTCAAGTTTTTTTTGTCAGATTTTAACTTCTAACACATCCACGACCCCCATACTATTCAATCCATCCATCAGCACAATGTTTTAAGTACGTTGAGTTCTACACACAAATATATGATTATATGATAACCTCAAAAAAAAAGTTTCCCAGCAATATTTTTTGCGTAAAGTTACTTAGTTTGATGTGCAGAATGCTTGGGATGAGGTGGTTTACACCCTGGGTATATACGTAACTCATAACGACAATCAAATATCTACAGATGACAGCTGCTCTAATAACGTGCTATTTTTATCGGCATATCGCAGGTCAACCTATGAGGCTGGCTTCTGCCTAATCGAACTACCTCTATGGGAGCCTTGAGTGTTAGGCCTCCAGCCAGGGGCACAAGACTAAACTAAGCAACCGCGCGCTAAAGGCACCCCATGTGGGGTACGAGCCTTTTCTTAGGGCGTCGCTAGGGGAGGGCAGCGGGCATCAAAGGGACAGCCTGAATCTGAGTGAGTTTGTGCCGCATCTACACTAATATTACAAAGAGGAAAATTTGTACCTATTTTTGTGTGTGTATGTTTGTAATGAATAAACTCAAAAAGTACTGCGACGATTTCAAAAATTATTTCACTATTGGAAAGCTACATTCACCCTGAGTAACATAGGCTACATTTAATCCCCGTACTCCCACGAGAACGGGATTAAGAACGGGAATATAAGAAACATTGACCGTTGGTTTCAAGAGGGTCACCGGTCGCATGTCGTAACAATGTGCCTACCGCCAATAATTCGGGTCAGCTAATTAACTTCAGATAACTACGCTATTAAAACATCGATAGTAAAGCGGTCTGGTTGGAAACGAGATTATTTTGGAATGAACTCGGCGTGTAAGGTCGAGTACAAGTACGAGATACTTTGGTCAAACATTTTTATCAATGGAATATACCGTGACCCAGCTATCAGTGTCGAGCCCATAAAATGGGCGATGTCTTTTGCAATAGATACAAGCATAACCTACTCTCGATTATAATATAAGGTTTTTGAGGTGGGGGATTATTATAGCAGTTTGGTTGGATATGTCAAATAAATACAGGGTACTAATTAACTTTACGCCAAAATTGTTACTGGGAAACGATTTCATTTTTTGGGGTGATTAATCACGTTTTGTGGTACAACTCAATGTAACGCACTAAAATCAATGTGCTGATGGATTGATTGAATAGTACGAGGTTAGTGGAGGTATTTAAAGTGACAATCTTACATTATAAACTCGTTTTACGCAAGTATTAAAAAAAAACTTTTCAAAAAGTTGTAACCGCCATTATCTCCGTAACTAGCCTCCTAGTTACGGAGATAATGGCGGTCAAAGTTACCAGTTCCCAGGTATGGTGTAGAACAAAAAAATGATCGGAATGACGGGGAGAACAAGTGCCTTTCAGCTTCGTTAAGAGGTGTTTTACACCCTTTATATCGAGCTTAAGGCTGATGCGTCAGGGTATCCCGCGAAAACCAAATTTTCCAACGTTTTTGCAGTGCCAAGTTGTACGCTGATGAAAACATCGTTCGCGGCTGCAAGACATATGCAGTCACAGAATTATAATCATCAAAATCATCAACACAACTCTCAAAGTTCATAAAAGTCAAGGAACGACTTTGACTGTGAAATATTCGTTCCTCGACTTTCATAAAGTTGGAGGGCTGCACCATGATTCTAGATGACTACAATGCTGCAATCACATACGCCCCACAGCCGCGAACGGTACTTCCACCAACATACAACCCAACACTAGCCCGCAAATTGCAAAAAACCTAAGAAAATATTAATTTCGCGGGCCACCCTGCCGCTTTCACCTTAATAGCGAGATTTGACATACGTGATCCTAGTACCTATTGGTAACTAAACGAGAAAAACGTACATTATCATTTTCTCAAGGTGTTTTTCTTCGCCGTTTTGAGAGTTCCGTCCTTATGTAGTTTTATTTCTTTATGATTTCTAAAAACTATGTAGTTTTTTTGTTTGTGTTTTATTGTTTTTAGTTTTTCTATATGGTTTTTTTCATGTCTTTAGAGCTAAACTACTTAATAAGTTCCCATGTAAGTAAACCATCTTCAAACGTAGAATAATAAACACAGCAAGGGTTGAAAAACGGGTATGAAAAACCCAGAAGCCTCTTTAGAACCCCTTTCCCTCTACGGGTAACCTGTTATTAGATTTCCTTCTACTTCAAGTTTCGAAGCAATTAAAAAACAAACTTATTGCCATTGGCTTCATTTCGCAATACAAAGTTTGGCAAAAGGTAAAATACAAAAAAAATAAAAAGAAACACGTGCCACGGTTTGCTACGGTTTGGCCAGGGCGTAATTTATAAATGCTTAGCACTGAATTACATTAAGGCGACTAGATGAGCTAAATTGGCAACTCTTATTGGTTCAAACTTCGTTTGAAATGCTGTTAGAATGGAGTTCTAATTAGCTTGGACTATAAAGTGATTGTTACGTCAGTCACTGCGGGCCAAATTGTGCGAAATGATTTCGATCGATTTACAAAAAAATCTATTGATTGGACTAAAAAACTAAAACACTTTTATATAATATATTGCTAGTAGAATTATTTGCCAAAAAATCAGAATGATCGCATGTAAATTAGTATGTTTTTTTTTGGTTGAAAGAAATTTTTAGAGATAAGTTCGTGATTTTTTTGTTATCTAGTCAAATTAACTGTATTATGTTTTCAAAACACTATCATGCTAGCATATATCCTGAAGAATATCATGTAATTATCTGGTTTTGTTTATAGCAGTGAATCATAATTATACTGTTAATCATTATAAAACTCGCGTTTAGCTCATGTTATCGCCTTAAAGGATCGGTTTTATGAGATTTGTCGGTGTTATTCGGGCCTGTATGAGTCACTTTCCTAATAACATCACGCCTGTAATTCTGAAGGGTTAGGCAGTTTTACCCTATGCCTATGGTACACCCGCATTTCATCAGTTAGGTAGTTATGTTTATTATGTCCCATGTAACAGGGTGTTAAAAATGGATCATCCTGAAGCCGAAAGGCACTTGTTCTTCCCGTCAATTAGATTTTATTTGCCTGTGGACTATTCCAGGGAACCTTCTAACACTCTTGTTACAGAGATATTGAAGGTCAAAGTTCATTTTTTTTTGTAGCTGTTTAACTTTATTTTAATTACCACTATGACCCCCGTGCTTCATTACATTCATAGGCACAATGTTTTGAGTGCGTAACATGGAGTCTTTTTAGGACCATGTTCACCGAAAAGATAACAGTCTGATTATCTAAAAACAGCTGTCACTGTGACATGTTCCTATACAAAAATGTGTTTTAAACAGCTGTTTATATATAATCAAACCGTCGTCTTTTTGGTGAACATGGACCTTAGTGTCCCAGTAATGGGCGGTCAGGGTGGTCCGAAAAATTCAAATTTTCTTACGTTTTTTTGCAATTTGCGGGGCAGTTCTAAGTTGTTTGTTGATGAAAATATCGGTCGCGGCTGTAAGACGTATGTAGTTACAGAATTATAATCATCAGAACATCAATACAACCCTCCAACTTCATAAGAGTCGAGGAACGAATTTTTCACGGTCAAAGTCGTTCGCCACGACCGATATTTTCATCAACATAAAACTTAGCACGGCCCTGAAAATTGTAAAAAAACGTAAGAAAATTCGAATTTTGCGGACCACCCTGACGCTTTCACCTTAAGTGAAAAATGATTACTGGGACACTGAATTGGAAATTTTGCGAATTGGACATTTTTCGAACGCTGGACATTTTGCAAATTGGACATTCTGCGCCTAAACGACTAAAAAGAATCCATGTTCCGCACTCAAAATATTGTGCCTATGGATGTAATGAAGTACGGGGGTCATGGAGGTAATTACATAAAGTAAAGGGTCCATAACACTTTGTATTAAGGTTGTGGTTTGTCGTAAGGTTTATCTAGAATCTGGGCTTGACAACGAATATTCCTAAAACGTTGTTACTACTCAGATTATTTCGCCAGTATAACTGGCTTCATAAATATTATTATAAGTCAGATTACGTGGGAGGGTGTGAGGCCAGGCCTCCGAGCTGAGGGTCACGAGATGACCCTCTTATCACTGCGGGCTGTTATCAATCCGGAGTTCTCCGTATGATGTACAATAATATTTGTGTGTGTTTGCTGGCATGTGTAAGCGATAAGTTAGAAGGTTGAGTTTGCTACGTCTATGAAAATTTCAAAATAAATCAAAGATTTGAAAAAAATATTTAATTTATACTATTTATTATTGCATCCTCATTACAAGGAAAAGCTATGGAGGAAATGAAAATACTTCATTTTAAAGGTGATATACGTATCGTACACATATAAGGTACTTATTAGTTTAAAAAAAACTTGAAACTTTTGTTACAAATACCACTACTAATTCAGAAAGCATTACGAATTTCAACCGTAAGAAACTATAATTTATTCAGTACACCTGAATCTTTATTACTTACAAATAATTACGAATAAGGGTTATGACAACAACGAAATGTCTGATAATGTTGTATTACCGATATGACTTTAAAACATGTTTTACTACGGTTTCGTTCAAATAAAGTTACATCAGTTATTTGATCTCGCGTATCGAGCTGAAAAACGTGTGCACAGCTGTCTCAGATCAATTTTGTTGATCTGAGACAGCTGTGTGTACTTTACGTAAAGACGGTACCAGAGACAATTTTCCGTAATGAATGAACATTCACAAGAATAATATACTGTTCTGCTTCGATCAACAATTAGCTAGTTCTGTCAGTCTTTGCTGATTTGAAAATAGAAGGCCGTTTTTTTTTTCAAAGTATCCTTCTAAGGATCTTCATCTAAGGTTAGTTGTATCCATGTTGTATCTTAATAGTACATTGTAATACAGGGGGCTAAAATGACCCATTATAGACGAGGTAGTTTTACTACCGAGCATCAGCGAGGTACCTAGTAGGTAAATAGGAACCGAGTTATAATGGCATTTTTAGGAAGTAGGAGCGGACTGTAATCGTTACACGTGTTTTCGATTTTTTGGTTTTATGACATCCTAGGTGGATTCTTCAAGACGTTTTCCTTCATCGTTTTAGGAGCATCTTGCTTATGGCTTCGAGTAAATTACTAACAAAAGTGTCATATTTGGCAAAGTACCTACTTCGAATTTGATCGACTTTGACATCCACATAAGTAAGCTTTAATAGGGATTCGAAGACCAAAATATTAACTTGAAAAGTGTGTCGTTTCTCAAGTATTTACTCTACGTATAAACTTGATGCAGTGGGGCCACGAACCTACGATTTTAACTATGAGCACAGATGACAGATAACTCACTCCATACAAAATGTTCAATACCTACCGCTATAATAGCCTACACTTTTAAGTCAATAGACGCTGCGAACGAAAATGTACCTCACCTTACAAACGTAAAGTGGGTTTTGCTTTGTAGATCGCGCAGTCGCGTGGATATTGCGGATTGCTAGGGCTGCCTCTGTCGACGAAGATGTTAGTAGGGATTTTTAGTAAAGGTACCTACGTTATAAAATAAAACATGTTTAAAATGTATCAGAATTTATAATCATTTTAACGGAACATATAAAAAAGAATTGTTAAAAAAAATTGCATAGAGGTGTTTTATTTTGATGTAATGATTAATATTTTTTTCCCTTCTTTAAATTCCCGATTGTTAACGTAGAGAATATTCGAAATCGGTCAAATAGTTTTAATAAGTTATCTTTGGGGAATATGCGTAGGTACGTGCGCGCCGCGCGGCTGTTGACAACCCACTGCGCTATGGGCTACCGGTTGCCCGGCGCTCGGTAGGTGATTAGCGCGTGTAAGTACATGGAGTGTAGTATCTGTAATCTGTGCTATGAGTGGTAGTCTCACTAAGCAGTGGAACCACGAACCCATGATTTCAGGGATAGTGGGACCACGAGTAATAGTGGTACAATCCCAGTGGGACCACGAGTCGACAACCGATTTTATTACTTGTACTTTAAGTGCCAGTTAACTCCCACTAAGTTCCATCAGGCATTTTCCTCTCCGATATTATCACCTAAACTTCTGCTATCTCCCTTTACAATTAGCAACGCAACCGGGCTCTCCGCGTCACGACCGATCGATCGCAATGTGAAAATAGACTCATAGCTAAATAGAAGAGTTGCGACGGCGACGGGTAACTAAGTAGTTTGCTATGTAGGTATGATGTATGCAACAGTTGGCAAGAGTTGCGCCGAACACACGTGGGTGGATGGGCCAATGTTTGTTGCATATGGATTGCATCTTTCTTTTACAGAATGTGTGTTCCAATAAACGATCCTACTGTTGTAACACCGACTTGAGAGGTAGTGGGCCGTACCACGTACTGCCGTAGGTACCTAATCTACGACGCACGGGCTGTGGCACGGGGCCCAACTGCTGTATTCAATCCACCATGCGCCCCGGTCTGCCGTAGGTACCCAATTCACTACGCGGCCCAGGGGGCCTAAAATGGAAGCTTTAGCAGAACATAATGTGAATCACGTTAAAATTTAAAAATTCTTAAAATGGAATTTAAAGAAGGAAATGACTGAAAAGTCCATTTTTAACCGACTTCAAAAAGGAGGAGTTTTTTTTTTGTGTATGTTCCCCGATTACTCGAAGATGGCTGGAGCGATTTAAGGCGCTTAGACGAGCTAAATTAGCAACTCTATTTGTGGTGGTTCAAACTTCGTTTGAAATGCTGTTAGAATAAAGTTCTATTCAGCTTGCACTACAAAGTGGTTGTTACGTCAGCCACTGCGGGCCAAATAGCGCGAAATGAGTGGTTTCAATCGATTTACAAAAAAACTATTGATTGGATTAAAAAACTAAAACAGTATCATGCTAATATATTGCTTGTTATTTATTTGCCAAAAAATCAGAATGATCATATTAGTATGTTTTTTATTGTTTGAAAGATATTTTTAGGGATAAGTTCGTGATTTCTTTTTATCGATACAAATTAATTGTGTTATGTTTTCAAAACAGTATCATGCTAGCATATAATGTGAAGAATATAAGTGAATCATATACTTTTAGTAATTATAAAACTCGCGTTTAGCTCATGTAATCGCCTTAAATTATTCTTTTTTTGTTTGAAAGGGTATTCTTCCCAGGTGGTCCAATAATCATCAAGTTGGAATCTAATGATGGGATCCTGGAGAAATTGAGAGAACTCTTCAAATTTTAGAGGCACACTTGATGTGATTGGGTAGTTTTTGAAAGAGTACTTTCTTAAAGAGCTCCCATTTCAATTTGGTGAAGATCTGATGAAGAATTTCGGAGATAGGCAACGGAACTACTCAATAAATGATAGCAAATTCATAATATAAATCACGCTTCTACGCTGTAAAGGGGTAGCACAAGTGAACCACTAAAAAGTGAAAAATAAAACTTTTTTACAAAAAACCGACTCCAAAAAAAAACAAAAAAGTGAAAAATAACTTTAGCTTCAGAATTCGGTGACAAAAAACTACTTAAGTAAATCGATCAAACAAAGGTCACCGACTTCTGAAGCTAAAGTTATTTTTCACGTTTTTGTTTTTTTTTGGAGTCGGTTTTATTTTTGTAAAAACGTTTTTTACATTTTTCCAACGTGATTCATATTATGTCCTGCTAAAGCTTCCATTTTAGGCCCGCAGACTGCCGTACCCAATTCACCACACGGCTCAGACAGGGCCCAGTGAAGGTTTGAGATGTCATATTATCATTACACATCAATTTTGCTTCTAGTCCGGCTTTGTAATGTGGATTATACATTGCAGGACCTACGTTCCACGAAGTAAAGTTCATTCATGGATTCGAAATTCAAATATGGATTCAAATATAGATAATTATGGTTGGTAGATTAGATGGCTTGGCGGCAGTCATGGTAAGTAGTATCTACTATTTTTGTAAATTGTGTTGTTTTTAACTAATCTTATTGGTCGTTAATTTCCGTACGGCGAATGCTAGAATATTTTAAGTAAAGTCAGACCTTTTACATGTTTCGTGTTACTTCTCGTCCATAATAGAACTGAAATAGAACACATCAAGTTAATAAAACCACTTACTTTTTAGTTATTCGAGAGAAGAAGAACACCATTTTGATTTTCCTGTAGTTTACCGCTCAAACAGTTTGATTTTCTGTAACAAAGGGAATTGTTATTTAAAAAAGTGTGATTAGCAAACATCCGGTACAGGAAAAACTGAACCTTGCGTTGCATGTTGGTCGTCTCTTTAGAATGATTCAATACAGTCTGTTGCTATGATAGACAGAATTTTGAGTAGGTATATACCTATCAGTAGTATAATGGTCTCTCGTTACCCAACCAACAAAAGTTAGTTGTATTATATAGAAGTCCATAGAACGTTTTGTATAAACTAATCAGTGGTCAAATAAAGGGCCCAAGAAGGTGCACCTACGAAGAAAGTGGCGCATTTATATCTCCATTCAATTGTATAGTACAACTGTAGCGGTGTCAGGTGTGACCATTTTGGCCTATTACAGTTGATGTAACAGTAACGCTAACTCTATTTGTTGACATATAAAGCCACCACAATGCAAGTATAGTACCTTTTAGAACTGTAAAAGAGTTCATGCTTCCATTACTTCACTAATATTCATCATTCATTCAATTTTCATTCGTTCACACCGCTGCAGTGTCTTCAGTGTTTTTGAAGAGCAAAAGATATAGAATACGAGGAAATCAGACATTGGAATCGGAGTTAGATAATATTTTATTTTGTAATTAAATTATTCATCTTATAGGGGGAAAATGATGTGCGACTTTATTTTACTGATAAACTTTGTATGGGTTTACGGCAATATTTTAACGCCCCCCTTGAATTATTGAGGTTTTACTCAAATAATTACGAATTTTAAGTCATAAATATACTTCCAGCTTCCTGAACTCTACTATAGCACTCGTTACGACAGATAACAACCACCATTACATGAAATTAGGGTTCTTTTTGCTCGTCCGTGTGCCATAAATGTGATGTTTTTTTTTTATGGATCTTGGTCGTTTTTTATTAAACATTTCAGAAAACATGAGTTTCTAAATCAGCACTACTACGAAGTCACAGTCATACTTATTAGTTGTTATTTATTCATACTCTGAATTTTTGTGATAAAGTTCCTGATTTTTCTTAATAGAATAATTGAGCTTCGGGAACTAAACCACTACTGGAATCATTGTTCATATTTAAATAATTCTCAATTTCTTTGGCTACGTACGTTAAATATATTTTGTACGGAACCATTTTCTATAATTAGGTCCATTTTCTATAATGGGAATCTAAATGTCATTTTTGTAGAAGCGCCGTAGAATACCTTTACACACCGTAATTATGTTTTAAAAGTGAAACGATCTCCGTTATTGTGTGAAAGAGGAACTATTACAGCTACAAAAAAATATTCTGTTCTAAAAAAGTATCCTTGTGATAAGTTTATCACTACGACTATAATGAGCTTTAAAAAACCTTTTTAAGACAAGTTGGGCAACATAAATGTAATTTGAAACTCAGCTATATCACCAAATCACTCTGTCGTAGATTTTTTGTGCCCACTATATCACAATATCGCCCTATTCTTGAGTTTTCATCTCTACTATAACGAAAGACCCATTATAGTACGTCCAGAACCTTTATTGCGTTAATCAGGCGCATTAAGGCGACAGTAAACACTGTAATAAAGTTCTATCGTTGTATACTAGTCACATTGGTGGTTGCAATAACTCCTGACTATAACAGCTATACAAAGTCACGAAGTAAACCTTTACATCAATTCCTAATAGGTCGTTTTTGCTATATAAAGTTATAGAGCCAATTTGTATTGGCAAACGCTTTTACTCAACAATCAATTGCCGCCAAAACCTTTATACAACTTTTACCCAGCTTTTTGGAGATAAAAGGTTTTGTTATAGGGCAAAATTGTTGGTTGGGTAGTCTCGTGGCGGCTGAATATGAGATCCTTGGCTCCTAGACCGGACAGAGTAGTTTTTGGCACAAGAGTCGCAAACTCCATTTTTTTTTAACTTTGGTCTCGGGTTTACATGCAATGGAAGTTGTAGAAGAATTATTATAGAATTATTTTCTAGTGTATTCCCATACAATTTCCATTACAAGTAGCCTAGGTTCAGTACAAAAGAGTTTTCCAAAACAACCCCTAATTACATGGGGGAGAATGACGTGACAGGCACTAGGGTCTTAAATATTAAAGTCCCTAACAGCGTTGCCTAATTATAGGTAGTCTAAGCAAAAGAAATCAATAATTCGGTCTGAGCACTGGCAGACTTACGAGACTCACTAAGACAGGAGCTTTTCAAAGAAAATGAATTAACTCCGTAAATAGATACCTGTCTAGAGGAGCACGTGGCTAAATAATAACAGCCGCTCGGGTCGATCTTTAGGTTAAGCCGTGCTTGCCTAGGTTGGTCTGTGGATGGGTGACCAGACCACCCATTAAACTATACTTATCGAGTTTCCTCCGTGCCTCGGAAAGCAGGGGAAGCCGTTGGTCCCAGCTGTCATTTAAAATATTTTACATTCTTTACAGCTATAGTCAGCGGCCCAAAAAGTCTCGAGTCTGTCAGATTGGTCGTAACAAACAACCAGACAAATAGATGGAAAATAGGCATCAATGAAAACTGTTGTTTTAGTGGGTACCTAGTTATTTAAATTTTCTATACTCAGATCGGTACATAGATACATGTAATAGTTTTTCACGTGAGAAGAAAGCTGCTACAAATATAGATTTGGCAATTCATCGGTTCTTTATTTTTAAGTAGACGATTTTATCAAATGTAAAGATAGAAATATCTAATGCGATTACATAGTATATAATAGCACCCACTGCCATTGCTCGGATTTTTGTATTTAAAACATTGATATATAGGGTTTTTTTATATATCAATGATTTAAAACGATTAATAGGTCTATCTCAATTTTTCTTGTATGTGTGTGTGCAGTTCAGTGTTTTAAGAGTAACACGCTATTAATACAAGAAAAATTGTGATATTTATTTTGAACTGTCTCTAGAGAAATTATTAAGCTTTCTCGGCCATAATTATATTTTTTTAATTTTGTGGCGATATCTAAAACTAAACCATAATCACAATCTAAATTCTCAGTTTAGAGGTTAATAAGATATGATTATTGGCAGACTGCCTCGTTGGCCTGGTGGTTGCAGGCGCGGGTGCTGAGTAGGTATGCGGTACTGAACAGGGAAAACCACCCCTCGTTTATTATACGACACCGTAAAATTGTCAAACACGTTAGATTGTGAAATAACTAGAGAGATTGTAAACTCTCGAAATATTCTCAAACGAACATACTGCTTACAATAAAACGCATTATTTTTCGTGAAATGCATGCGATGGTAGTCAACTCACGGGGTGTGGAGGGAAGGAGGGGTCTCCCTTGCCCAGTGGTACCTCTCTCATGAAAAGATAATGTACCATTTACCGATTAATATAACCTAACCTTAAAACACTTTATATTCCCCTAAAAAGAGGGGGGGGGTATTTCCGAGTTCAGGGTTTAATTAAAGGAACCTAAGTAACCTAACGGGGGCGTGCCCCAAGTCCCGATTATGGGGCCAGAGATACTTCCGTCGAATGCATTTCCCTCTCCTCCACACCACGCGAGTTGACTTCCGTCGCATGCATTTCACAATATTACGGTTTCACTTCAATAGATAACAATCTACCGAAAAGTAATGCGTTTTATTGTAAGCACTATGTTCGTTTGACAATATTTCGAGAGTTTACAATCTCTCTAGTTATTTTACAATCTAATGTGTTTGATAATTTTGCTCCATTGAAAAGGTAGGATCCCCTGATCGGCCGAGTGTTCTGTCGGGTTGCCTGGCAACTCCCTTGTATTCACTGAAATACTGAAACAGTGTAAGATTTTTTGACGTATGTAGCGCCACCTATACACTTCAGTAGGAACTACACTAGCTCCTTTTTGACGGCATAGATGTCGCTACGCTAATGTCTCCTTGTCCTTACAAGACCTACAGCCAGAGGTCGCAAGTGGGATGGTTGGATGGTTGAGGATGTGGTTCTGGGTCCCGGGGTCGGTCAGTTATACAAGTTGTCGCTTTTCATCTTGGTCAAATTCTACTGACCATCAAACTGAACCACTTTCTCCATAAGGTCACCATCGTAATTGTAAAAAAATAATAAGCAGTCACTTTTACATTTTTAGTGTAGTAGGTATTGCAATTTCTTATGGGGCCGTTGATTATTTTTTCGCGATTCGCATCTCTTGTATTGTGATTGATTTCTAGGAAATTCTTAGTATCGGTTTGAAAGTTTCATGCCGGTGTCCCAATATATAACACTAGCTTCTGCCAGCGGCTTCACCCGCGTGAAGTTTGATTATTGTCCTATGGGATCTTACTACCGGGATAAAAAGTATCCTAAGTTTTAATCCAGGTCATAAACTATCTGTGTGCAAAATTTCATCTAAATCCGTTCAGTAGTTTTCGCGTAAAAGCGTAACAAACAAACTTACATTCACATACACTCGAGAGCAATGAATCCGGGTCACTTAAAGAATGTTAAAAATCTCGGAAACTAAAAATGATAGGTTAATGCAATAAATTGTATTTAATAGACTATGTAATACTCCTTAAACGAAAGTAAAAAAAATATGAGTCACCATACATTTTATTAACACAAAATTACATAAAGAAAAAAACTGCTGATCTCTCCTTAAAACAAAAATAGGAAACATGAAATTTTTGAACTTTATTACGATTTTCTTGAATTTTAATACTATCGTATTGCCTCCTCGTGCTTCCATTACTTCGTTTACGCGGTTTGGCATGCTGTACACCAAGTTCCTTATACGATTTTGGGGAATATTCTCCCATTCCTCTGTGAGAGCAATTTTGAGCTCACGAAGCGTGATTGGGGGAGGGTTTCGTTGTTTTACGCATCTGCCTAGCTCGTACCAAGCATGCTCGATCGGGTTGATATCCGGGCTGCGCGCTGGCCACTCCATACGAGTAATGTTCATCTCTTGAAGGTAGTCATTCACAATCCTACCTGTATGAGGTCGGGCATTGTCATGCATAAATATAGCATCCTCACCTAAATTGACCATAAATGGACCAACGTGATCATTGAGGATTTCTTCCACATATCTTACGCTAGTTAAAGAGCCGTTTTCTATGATCACCAGCTCTGTGCGACTTTCAGAAGAAATTCCGGCCCACACAAGTACAGACCCACCACCGTAGGCTACTTTTTCTTCGATGCATGCTTGCTTGAATCTTTCCCCTGGTCTTCGATACACTCTGTGTCTTCCATCGTGCTTGTAGAGCATAAATTTTGATTTGTCGGAGAACATAACTTTTGACCAATCTTCAATACTCCAATTTACGTGGCTCTGGGCATATCTTAGTCTTGAAATACGATGCCCACGCTCCAGTTTAGGGCCGTTTGCAGGTCTAAGGGGTTTTAAGTTAGATTCAGCAAGCCGACGTCTTACTGTCCATGCACTTGGGTTACTTCCTCCGAGGCGTCGAAACTGATTTGTGAGTTCAGTTCCTGTGAGAAAGCGATTTCGAAGCATGGTGTTCACCAAGTATCGGTCTTCTCGTGCTGTGGTACACCTGGTTCTGCCCGTTCCTGGTCTGCGTAGGTTAGAACCAGTTTCTTCGTAACGTCGGAGAACTCTTTGTACTGTTGACAGCGACACACCGACAGTCCTGGCTGTATCGCGCTGACTCCGGCCGGTTTCCAGCATTGTAAGTATTCTGGTGCATTCTTCAGGCGTAAGCGACATAATTTCAGCTTGAATAATGAATATAGAGCACTATCAACATGGTTTATGTACCCACATATATGACAGATTACAAACAAAGGCAAAACCAAATGCTGTAATTTCGTAGTTCCATCTTCGAAAGTGGCCCTTTTTCAAATTTGATTTTTTATGATATAACTTTACAATAACTAAGAAGTTTTAATACCTTAATTTAAGGAGTATTACATTGTCTATTAAATACAATTTATTGCATTAACCTAGCATTTTTAGTTTCCGAGATTTTTAGGATTCTCTAAGTGACCCGGATTCATTGCTCTCGAGTGTATTTATAATATTAGTAGGGATAACATCTCGCAAGTAATCTTTGAAGGGTTACGCAGAATTGTCCCTCATTTCGCTAGTTATGTTTAAGTCCCATGTAATAGGGACGAGCCTATTGCCATCAATCGGGCATACATCCAGATTCCTTGCCTGAGGCCCTACTCTCCAACGCTTCGTCGTTCGGATCCATTTATCTCTCTCACTCGCACTCATCTGCAGACGTGCGCGATAGAGAGAGACGGATAGATACGAATAAATGGACGAAGCGTTAGGGAGTAGGGCCTCTGCTACTGAGAAATTCCTGATAAACACTTTTACCCGACGTGGGAACCCAGGACCACATACTCAGTAGTCGTGCTTACGATCACTAGATCATCATCATCATCATCATCATCATCATCATCAGCCTATAATGTTCCCACTGCTGGGACACGGCCTCCTCTCAATGAGAGGGAATGGGCTATAATCTACCACGCGGGCCCAGTGCGGATAGGTAGATGTCACATGTCTTCGATTTTTTGGTTCTAGGACATGCCGGTTTCCTCACGATGTTTTCCTTCACCGTTTTGAGAGCAGCGGTGATGAAATAAATTACACAAAGTATTGCCGCCTGCCTGGGTTCGAACCCACTACTTATTGTTCGTAAGTCGGGGCCGCCACCACTGGGCCACCGCTGCTCTCTCACTAGATCAACGAGCTTTATTCGTTGTCACAATATTGTTCGAGAAATCGGGTATTTGAATGGAGACCATAAATCTATTTGGTGAATAGGTTACAGACATGATCATTACAAATACTTGTCTACTGTGAACAATATCCAGTTGATCTTGTTTTATTATTTTTCCAAAGAAACAAGATCATCCAGCCTAAGATAAAATAACCGGCCGAGTGCGAATTGGACTTCCGAATCGAGGTTTTCGTATAACCTTTTTAATGAAAGAAAGAAAAAGAAATAAATAAAAAATATTTGGCACACGCCACAAGTGCAGTGCTTCAGTATTTGATATTAGTTTCTGCTCTCCACGCGTTCCTGAGAAAAAGGGTTTTGACAGATGGACAACTAAGGTCCATGTTCACCGAGAAGATAACAGTCTGATTGTCTGTCTAAAAACAGCTGTCAATGTGACATGTTCCTATGCAAAAATGTGTTTTAAACAGCTGTTTTTAGATAATCATCCGTCATCTTTTTGGTGAACATGGACCTAAGTGATCTAGAGCCCCGGGTTTCGTTTTTGCCGACTGAGTTACGGAATCCTAAAAACAACTAGTCTGGGTGTGGTATTCTAGGTATTAACAATGTATATTAAAAACCTGATATTGAATACGTTAAGAACTCATTACCTTGAACACGGAAATCATTATACAGTGTTAAAAATGTCACGAGTGGTCACCAGCATTAAAAAGGTTACGTTTATTTTTAAAACAGCCAATAATGTCCCCACTGCTGGGACACAGGCCTCCACTCTATGAGGTCTCCTCTCTTTAGTGGGCAGTAAAGTAAATCCACCTATCTGACCCAGTAGCTACGGGTTGGTGGCTAGGTCACATGTCTTCGAGTTTTGGCACTTTCATGTTGGAATTCTAATTTCCAAGCCAACTAATTACTCAGTTTGGACAAAGTGTTTTGGAATCTTTTCAGCAGTATAGTTTCTCAGAACACCCGAGGAGTTTGGGTTTATGCTTAATTGCTAGCGATAGGCCGCCCCCTTTTACATGAGACAAAACATAACAGGTGATATGTGGGTACCTTCAGCACATTAGCTACACCTCTGCTAATCTGGGATTACCTCCAATGCCCTACATTGCGTGACGTAACGGTATGTGTTTTTTCCTATAAAAATAAGTTAGTTGGTTACAGATATTTTTAGCCGTTCGTTCCACATTTAACAGAACTATTATCTTATCAAAACATTACGTTTTATATAAAACATTTCTTCCGCCTCTTCACATTGTTATTTGAAATTTGAGATACAAGACTTACAAGGAAAATATCATTCTTTGACGTCAGCTTAGTCAGCTGTTAACACTTTTCAGTTAAAAATTACGCATTTGCGAATTGTTATCAGATACAAATAGGAATTGTTTAGGCCTTGATGCTGCCAGTTTGTGATGACATGTTCGGGTGATAAAAAACATTTTATATTAGGCCATGAGTTTCTAGGGCAGGCTCAAAACAAAAATATTGAGTAAGATTAGTCAAGTTTGTAATAACTGCTGGACATAGACCTCCCCAAGTGTCGCCATATTGACCGGTCCCTTGCGACTCGCATCCTTTTTTTGTAATAAGTAAGTAAGTACTTAGAATTTTAATAGATTCAGATGAAGCTAAGTAGATTTTAGATAATAGTCTATTGTTTTATTTATGGGTACTTGCTGCTTTTCTAATTAACTACGTAGTTAATAAATAAATACTTACATACATTAATGAATTAAGCTAAGTAAGTACCTACTTACAGAAAAATTAAAACTAAGAAAAAAGGGACCTATTTTAATTAAATAAACTAAATAAACAACAGGGCGCTTAGGCGTGTTCAGGTAAATGTTACTCTCTTTGCTATACGTATGTAATAATGATTATTTACTAGATTTAAAGTTTGACTCACAGCTGTACTCATCTATGTAGATCTGAGAAAACAAATGATTAAATTAATGAACATCAGAATTTAAATGATTGTCTGATGTTGACGCGTCAAAGATTAATTGACAAACAACGTAGGTATACCCTTCTAAATATTCTAGACCGTTTCTTGCACATAATTATGTACGTACATAATAATCAATTAAAATACTAGCCATCAAATTAGTAAGTACTGAACCTTTTCACCCGGATTTAAATAAACAGATAACAATATATAAAGTAATGTGGTACCTAGTAGTAGGTATTATATTTAGTTTTTCTCGCATTTTCTTATCAGCTCTGGTGGAATATTTGCTATTTATTTTTAATCTTGGCGCGGCACGTTTATAAATAACTATTTATTTGTAGATAATGAATGCAGTACATAAAGCTAATATATTTTTAACCTATGCTATATTCAGGGTCATATTCTTATAATAAATACTATTCATTCGACAGACGAACGAGAAGTTCCCCGAATTTATGCTTACCAGAAAAAATACTTTCAGGAAAGCCTGTTTTTGTGTGTAAAAATACGGTCATAAATTGTAGACATTTGAGTGTCATAAAACAGTATCGCGAACTACATGCAGTAACGGACCTTCCAATAACTCATAAGTACCTACTACCTACTTGATGTGTTGAAGCTGAAAAATGTTGGGCCGTATTTTTGCTTCACCAATTTCAAACTGAATTTAAACTAGTTGTATATTCGTTTGAGCCGAAGTAATGATTGTGCCTTGACCTTGAATAAAACGGGAAAGAAACCATTTTCATAGTTTTCACCACACAATCTACATTATTATAATATTATAAAGAGGAAAACTTTGTTTGGTTGTAATGAATAAACTCAAAAACTACTGTGCCGATTTCAAAAATTCTTTCAACATTGGAAAGCTACATTCACCCTGAGTAACATAGGCTATATTTTATCCCCGTAGTCCCACGGGAACGGGAACTACGCGGGTGAAACCGCGTGACGTCCGCTAGTTTTCTTAGAAAGGAAACAAAAAAGGCGCGAAAATGAATAAAAAAATATCGATTTTTTCTCAGCAAACGCGCGTGTTACAAAAAAAGAAACTCTCAGAGATGTTTTGTTGTTGTATTTATAGTATTTTAACCTCAAAAATGGGTGAAAAATCAACGAAAATTCTCTACATTTTTCACTTCATCATCTAATCTTGGAAAATATACGAGGTCCTGATGTCCTAAGAGATCTATTTGCCGTAGAAGCACTCGGCTGCTTCTATGCTGATACTTCTACGGCACTTTAGTGGTAATATGGTACCCTTGGGTACCAACACACGGGTTTTGCATCGGTAGATAATGTACTTCGAATGCTTTTAAAAGGTTTCATAGACAATGTAATAAAGAGTGGCGAGTTACCGCGCGTCTATGGTAGACAAAAAATTGAAAATTATGACGTCGAGACGTGGTTGTCGATGTTTTGTTGAATGAAATAATGGAAGACGTTTTATGTTTGCATGTAGTACGGGTACCTACGGTAGGCCACAAGTCAGTGGACCAAATCCAGTATAAGATAGCCTCGCTAAGTATAATCTCAAAAGTCCCGGCTGTCAATTATAGACTTTTGACAGTTGTTACAGGTAGTCAGTGGACCAAAAAGTGTGACAACCAGTCTTACCAAGGGGTACCGTATTCTGGAGGTCAGATAAGCAGTCGCTCCATGTAAAATTCTAGTATTCACCTGCATTCGTATCTAGACTGGACGCCGACCCTAACATAGTTGGGAAAAGGCTAGACAGATGATGATGTGAACCATAGATATAATAAAGAAGAATTTCTGTGATGTGAACACATGCTTACTATTTATGAGTAGGTAGGCTGTTGGCGTTGTTCGGCGTCCCACCGACAAGTCATCTTCAAAATCAAAATCAAAGCATTTATTTCAAGTTGGTCAATTACAGGCACTTTTGAATTGTCGAAACCAAGATGAAAATAAAATGTAGCTACAGTCCCAGTCACAAAACATAAAAACTGTTAAGGTACTGTACTTGTCGGTGGGAGGCCGACCAGTCTCAGACGAAGCCTGAACTTTACAAGCCCGAATTGGGAATCAGTCCTGTCAACTCCTGTCCTGATTCCCCATTTGGTGCTTGTAAAGTTACTTGCCCCGTATTACAAGGGACTTGAGTAGTGAGTACGGTATGAGCATGGTTACTGGCGAAGTGGCAAAATGTGGGATTAGTAGGCATGTGCAGATCTCAGCGTAGTCTTCGATAATAACAGGCTATTCTACATAAAATCACGCATAGGATCCTGGAAGGGTTATGTAGATCTAATAGTACACAACCTACATTTCACCACTTATGTGTAAGTTACATACAATAGGGTGGCTGCTACTAAAAAAATCCTGCTAGAAAAACCCGATAACAAGTCGCGATTGCGAACATTACACCAACGAGGCAAACAGACAAATCTGTTATGTGTTTATCATCTCAGTCGCAATATCAAACACAAATGATAATAATACCAGTCCATTGCTAATATTGCTATCCCACTGCTGGGCAAAGAACTCTTCTCGACATAGAAGGCACGAGCATTGATCACCACGCTTGCTCAAGACGGGTTGGCGATTTCAGACTTATATTTGTCACCGTAAAATTGTCAAACACGTTATATTACAATATAACGTGTTTTTTTCTCGCGATATTGTAATGTCTCGAATTATTATCAACTGAACATACGGAAGTATCTCTGCCCCCATAATCGGGACTTGGGGCATCCCCCCGTTAGATTAGTTAGGTTCCTTTAAACCCTGCACTTGGAAATAGGGGCCCCGCGAAGCGGGGCTCCGTCGACTACGCTTTTTAGGGGGAATGTAAAGTGTTACAAGGTTATGTTATATTAATCGGTATTTCTCAGGAATGGTGCATTATCTTTTCATGAGAGTTGTACCACTGGGCAAGGGGGACCCCTCCTTCCCTCCACACCGCGTAAGTTGACTACCATCGCATGCATTTCACGAAAAATAATGCGTTTTGTTGTAAGCAGTATGTTCATTTGACAATAATTCGAGACTTTACAATATCGCTAGAGATATTACAATATAACGTATTTGACAATTTTACGGTGACATATTCATTATAAGTACGTGAGGAGCTCGTGGCTAAATAATATCAGCCGCTCGGGTCGATCTTTAGGATAAGTCATGCTTGCCTAGGTTGGTCTGTGGATGGGTGACCACTCTTACATACCGAGTTTCCTCCGTGCCTCGGATAGCTCGTTAAGCTGTTGGTCCCGGCTGTCACTTGTCCATCTTTGACAGTCGTGACAGGTAGTCAGTGGCCCAAAAGTCTGACAGCAGTCTTACCAAGTATTAACTAGGTTGTAGAGGTCAGATAGGCAGTCGCTCCATGTAAAATACTGGTATTCAGCTGCTTCCGGTTAGACTGGAAGCCGACCCCAACTATGTTGGGAAAAGGCTAGGCGGATGATTCATTATAAGTCCGTCCAGGTCTGTGATGTCCGTGATAAACTTAGAAACTACATATGAATTGGAAAAGTCACACAAGTACTTGTCCGGATTTGAAATCAAACCAAAGATACTTAAATAAATAAAAAATCTTACGCAATATATCGACAGACCTACAAAATCTCTAAGAGACAATCAGAACGCCCCCTCGTTAGTGATAGTGAAGCTGCAGTGTTGTCAACAAGTGCTACGTCACAATGGACAGCGTTATCAGTAGTGTGGCTTCTCGGGAATGTTACATCATCTGTTGTGAAGTTGTGATAAGGAGTTTTAGATCAGAGCGGGGCGCTCGGAGGCTCGCCCTACTGACTGAGATATATACTTATATATAGCCGTTTTGAAAATAAAATGAGTGTTCTTTTTTTGTATTCAATCATACGTATTCTTGCTTAGATGGAAGGAGGGTGGAGGGCTGTGCTGTTCACCACTATACCTAGAGGTAGGTACATGAAGTTTCAAAGTGTTAAAATCGTCGTTGAAGTTCTAACACAACGAAAGTCAAAAATAGCATAAGTTTACAGAAGAGTGATTACAGTGAAATAAAGTGCATAATTTACAATAACATTTCATAATTTGGAATAACCTCAAATTAGATCGAGAAGTTGCTAGTTTCTGTGATTGGCTGTCAAAACGTGCCTTCCGATTCCCAGCACAGCAAACGACATCAAAAATCAAAACGTCAAAACCGCATAAAATACACTTTCGTGGTTTACTTCAACGACGAAATAGGGATTTGAGCTAGGTGTTGAATTTTTTGAAGAAAAATGGGAGTAGGTATTTGAAGAGGTATTGGGCAAAGTATAATGCGAACAGGAACATTTAAAATTAATAACATCACAACATCATCATCAGCAGTTTTTCTTAACATTTTATTTAAAAATATTTTTAATAGTTTTCCAGCACCTAACAGGTTCATCTGACAAGGAACTGTCTTAAACTAGTTTGATCGTAATGTCTCCGTGGTAACCTGTACCAGTTTGACTTCTTTACGTTCGTAACCGTCGTCGGAGCGAACAGTTCATCATGCGACCTATTGTAAAACCTGATTGGAGCCTTAAGGAGACCACAGAACGCGTACGAAACACTTAGAGAACGCGTAGAGACGCACTTGTTCTGCTGTTTTGTTCTACTGTGAACGTTTTAAGTACGGAGGTATTGGGGTCAAAGTTACAACTATGTGACAAGTTAAAAAAAAAAAAGTTTTATTGTAACTTTAAACACCTTTACGACTCCCGTATTATTCAATCCATCTATCAGCACAATGTTTTAAGTGCGTTACATTGAGTTCTACCACAAACAATGTTTTATCAGCCCAAAAATTTACGTCAAGTTATTTAGTTTGATGTACAGAATGCTTGGTTGACGGTGGTTCGTGATGAGGTTGCTTACGCCATAACAATGTATTATTCTGTACACTAGAAAAAAATGTATACGGATGATGTAGATCTGGTTATGGACTATTACGTATTATTACGGACTTACCATAAAATCCGCCCCTATGATACTGACCCTATAACATACTGTTTTAGGAATCTAAGCTGAGAGTGTGAGCGAGACAGATTGAATTACGTTCAAAGAAAATGTGGTAATTGGATTAAGTGAAGGTTAAGTCAAACTTTTATGCTGAAAACAAGTCCTTCCAATGAGATTGAACCCACATTTCGATTAGTTTTCGTTTAGTATAATTTATATTTAAGTCCAATGTAGTATGGGGTGGTAATGTGGTGTGGGTGGATTACCATTATCTGGACACAAATCCTGACTGCGCTATCGCTACATAGAAATTCCTGATGGAAATCCAAATAACAATTTCCTCGAGCCGGGAAACGAACCCAGGAACCTCATGCTGAACCGTCGCGATTGCGACAACTACACTAAAGAGGGAGTCATCGAAATATTGGATGAGGTATTTGATCATGAGCACCGCTCCATCATTATTAACGTGAGAGCGTCAGGGTGGACCACGAAATTCAAATTTTCTTACGTTTTTTGCAATTCGCAGGGCAGTATGCTAAATTGTATGTTGATAAAAATATCGGTCGCGACTGTAAGACGTATGTAGTTACGGAATTATAGTCAATAATACAATCCTCCAAGTTCTTAAGAGTCGAGGAACGAATTTTTCACGGTCCTCGACTTCTATGAACTTTGAGAGGGTTAAACCTTATTGTGATTTAAAAGAACTGTTATGTTCTGTTGCAACTTGCAAGTGATTTATACAAGGAGTGAAGAAACTGGCTTGCTGTCAAAGAAAATTGAAGCAAAAACAACTAGGAATAAAGTCCTTTTTAGAGGAAGATCTTTCGGTTTAGTGAAAGAAACCATTTTTGTGTATTCTGTCTTGTTTGTTAACTGATAGAATGATGGTTATTATTAGTAAATGATTTATACCTATCTCTTTTACTTGTAAAAGTTTGTGTCACTGGTTTACCAAATAATGATAAATCTGCAATTCAAATGTATTTAAAACTAGGTAGGTACCTACCTAGGTAAAACAATACTAGCCGTATGACGTACCTACTAATTTTAGTAAAATATTTACAGTTGGAAATAAACCAATTCTTTCCAAAGATATTAAATCGTTATCGTGATGTAAGTTATAAAGAATTTATTTGACGTAAAATTTCTATTTCGAAGCCAAAATTCTATTTTCAGAATCGAAAAGTTTAAAATATTTCGCGAACTCGCCGTTTCCTTGGTAGAATGCAAGCAAATAAACAAAGACATCGTTTAAATAAATAAAATAACAATGATTAGTTATTGTTTTTATTTGTTGCAATCAGGAAGTGGGCGTAGCAATGATAATATTGATTACATTCCACTATAAAAACAAACACAAATTATTATTGTAGGGTAGTTGACTATTGACACCTATTCTGACAGAAGAGCAAAAGACAAGTGAAACTGACAGTCCACAAAAACACGATCCGCGAATTTGACAGTTGTTTGTTTTTTTTTTTGTGAGAAAAGTGTTACAGTCGTTTTACAGTCTAGGTACCTATTTACTGCTGGCTATCACGAAGAATGGTGTAAAAAAATGTAGTAAACACATTCAAACTAACAAAATTTAATTTGTTCGATTGTAAGAGCGGAAAATAACAACGAACACGCAATAAGTAACTAAATCTTGTTTTCGAAATTAACACAATAGAGATCAGTTCTAATCAGTCTAGCAAATGTGATAACAGATTGTTATTATTTCTAGCATTCCTATCACTGCGTGACTATAAACGATAACCTTGCAAAAATTTTCAATGCACGTTCTATAATTAAACTCGAGGAAAGTCTTCCTTATTTCAAAATCAACCATAGACAACCACAAAAAAAAACACAGCCATAACTAACCTTTTTCTCAGTTAACGGCACACGAATGAAAACCGGATTTCTCGAACACGATGCAGTTTCACGTTATTAACGATTTTTAATAAAGAAAAAAAAATGCGCAAGACGTGTAGTATGCGGTCGTCGCACTAGAGGACTGCTGTAAACAACATCGAGATGTTACAATTACTTGCCAGGCATCGCTATCAGTGATACGTCGTCTTTTGATTGTAGCTGCCAAAACTCAAAACGTTCGAACTGATGACTGTCTTTGCCTAGGTGTAGAGATAGGTCAAGGACGCATGTGGTGAGATTATTGTCGATGGTCGATTTGTATAGTAAGACACACCTTCGCATGCCTTCGCTTGATGTAAAATTTTAATGTAAAATCATTTCTATAATATTGATTTTGTAATAAAATTAAAAAAAAAGAAGTACTTACAATTAAACTGAATTTCTAAAGGTACCGACTTTACATTTCGTATATTATTTAGAACTCGAAATGTAGGTAAATGTATTTACTTATTATTTATTTACTTGGATGAAGCCTATGTCCAGCAGTGGACGTCTTTCGGCTGAAATGATGATGATGATGATGACGGTAAATACATTAACTAGAAAAGGACACACTGGCTTTGTCTTACCTACCTCATAAACGAACGAATAATAAGTAGGTAAGTACCTTCTTACTAGATTTATTTAAATAAATGACATGAAATCATTTTTAGGTAAATACAAAGACCTGAATAAAAATGGGCTATAAAAGAGTTGTACTTAAATAATAATAATCACAACTCTTACAAATTCCTTTATTAATAATCTAAATAGATTATTTCGAACGTTAGACTTATGTAACCAACTAGTTTAGTAAGTATGATAATGATCTAGGATTATTATGTATAGCTATGTGGGTATACTTACTTAAATCTGTTTCTGGGTCTATCGTGTATTTAATTATGATTAAATGTGTAGATGTCTCGTTGTTAATGAATTGCTTTAAACTCAACACTACACTCCACTTTGGTACCAAGTGATTAATCTCTTTGAATAAAGTATCAGAAAACCATCAATTGATAATTAAAGAGTGAGTAACACCGGGTTTCTAGAATGCGTCCTAATTTTGAAGACAACAATTAATAGGCTGACAAAATGTCAAGCTAAATGATATGAATTTGTTTACTACTACTGTTTGTGATTATTTCGTTGACAACTTTTTAGAAATCGGCCTTGTTTCCGGTGTTTTATATCTGTCACCGTAAAATTGTCAAATACGTTATATTGTAATATCTCTAGCGATATTGTAAAGTCTCGAATTATTGTCAAATGGACATACTGCTTACAACAAAACGCATTATTTTTCGTGAAATGCATGCGATGGTAGTCAAATTACGCAGTGTGGAGGGAAGGAGGGTCCCCCTTGCCCAGTGGCACAACTCTTATGAAAAGATAATGCACCATTCCTGAGAAATACCGATTAATATAACATAACCTTAAAACACTATTTCCGAGTGCAGGGTTTAAAGGAACCTAACTAACCTAACGCGGGGGTGCCCCAAGTCCCGATTATGGGGGCAGAGATACTTCCGTATGTTCAGTTGACAATAATTCGAGACATTACAATATCGCGAGAAAATACACGTTATATTGTAATATTACCTGTTTGACAATTTTACGGTGACATATCCACAGGGTGGCAGTTAAATTTTATTTAGTTAGGAACTAAATTATTATTATTACCATTAATAGCTATGAATGAAGTACAATTTATAAACCACAAATAATAAACAGCGATAATTTTAGCCCGCCATGTTACGCCACAGAAATATACAAAGTAGGCGAACAGATCATATTCCTTAAGATGTTTGTAGTTCTCAATAGTTTACAATGCCAAAGGAATGTATTGAAATTCATAAATAACTGGCGACAAAGGTGGACATTTTGTAAAGCGCCACCTGGCGGATCGCACGGGTATTGTCAGTCTATGGACGGACTAACAATGGATCAAAGGGAAAATGAATGTATTTCATTTTCCACAATGTTCTTAAACATGTTTACGTGTTCCTTTGTATGTGCAGAGACATGTCTTAAGCGGGTTAGGCTGTATATGTGGCCACATGTAGCGAGAGGAATAAATTCTGCTGGTACACAAACTTGAAAAGGAACTCAATTTTTGCCTAGCTTTTGGATAGACTTCCAGTCTAACCGGATTCAGCTGAATCCCTCCACAACCCAGTTAGTACTGGGTATTACGATATCCTTTGGTAAGCCTGGTTGTCAGACTTTTTGGGCCACTGACTCCCTGTAACGAATGTCAAAGATCTATAAAAGATAGCCGAGACCTACTGCTTAACGTGCTTTCCGAGGCACGGAGGAAACTTGGTAAGTAATGGTGGGTGGTCACCCATCCACAGACCAGCCTAGGCAAGCACAGATTATCCTAAAGATCGACCCGAGCGACTGTTATTATTGTGCTGCTAACAACGTGTGGCTAAATAATAACAACCGCAAGGAGTCGAACTTCAAGGTTAAGCCGCACGCCAAGGTCGGTCTGAGGATGGATAACCATCCAATACATACAGAGTTTTCTTCGCACCTCGGAAAGCACGTTAAGCCGGCGGTCCCGGCTGTTATTTGCAGGTCTTTGATAACAAAATTATAGTTATAACAGGATGTCCGAAAGTCTGACAACTAGTCTTACAAAGGAGTACTGGCGATTTCAGGGTTTCTCCTATAGTAAAAGTTGTTTGTTATCATGAGCATTGGCATGTTTTCGTTTTAAACAATGTTCTCGCAATATACATATTATATGTCACCGTAAAATTGTCAAACACGTTAGATTGTAATCTCTCTAGCGATATTGTAAACTCGAAATATTGTCAACTGAACATACGGAACTATCTCTGCCCCCATAATCGGGACTTGGGGCACCCCCCCGTTAGGTTAGTTAGTTTCCTTTAAACCCTGCACTCAGAAATAGGGGCCCCGCGAAGCGGGGCTCCTTCGACTACGCTTTTTAGGGGAATATAAAGTATTTTAAGGTTAGGTTATATTAATCGGTATTTCTCAGGAATGGTACATTATCTTTTCATGAGAGTGGTACCATTGGGTAAGGGGGACCCCTCCTTCCCTCCACACCACGTGAGTTGACTACCATCGCATGCATTTCAGGACAAATAATGCGTTTTATTGGAAGCACTATGTTCGTTTGACAATATTTCGAGTTTACAATCTCTCTAGTTATTTTACAATCCAACGTGTTTGACAATTTTACGGTGACATAAAGGGTGTAAAACACCTCTTAACGAAAACGAAAGGCACTTGTTCTCCTCGTCATTCTGATCACTTTTTTGTTCCACACTATACCTGGGAACCTTCTAGTTACGGAGATATGGGGGGTCAAAGTTGCACGATTTTGACAAGTTTTTTTTTAAATACCATTTTTTATCGCATTATTTTTACTTTAAATATCTCTACGACCCCCGTACTATTCAATCCATCTATTCGCACAATGTTTTGAGTGCGTTACATTGAATTATACCACAAAACATTATTTATAACCTCAAAAAAAAAAGTTGTTTCCCAGCAATAATTTTTGCGTAAAGTTACTTAGTTTGTTGTACAGAATGCTTGGTTAACGGCTTTGTGATGAGGTGAAATACACCCTGTATAATGTATTAATGTCTTTTAAATCGCTTGCGGGACCTATGTGGGTCGATAACTCGATAGGTGGCCCCCGGGGCCGTATGTTGGACATGCCAGGGCTAGGCAGATGATGATGCTACAAAACCACGTTGTCTGACTGTACTTTTAAGTATATCATCAAACTGGCTATGCCATAAGTAGGAGGGATTAGGGATCTCCTCATGACTTCTTAATCTGAGTACTTTGTGGTCCTAAACTTGATTTCCGAGGAAGTAACTGGTAATGATGGTTTTCATGATTATTAACCTATGGCCCTTTTTTCGTATGGGAAATCATCTAATAACCGGGGTCCCGCTCTGGGCGAAGCAGAAGAGAGGGTCAACTTTTACTGACTAAAAACCCATCCATGTGCCTTCTTAGCGCTTCGGGTTCCAGGGCTGCGGTATACCTTTCGAACATTCCCACAGCCCCACCAGAACCTAGGGCCCTTAGTCTGAATTAAGATCAATTTTTATACATACTGAAAGTTTAGCATTAGGTGCGTACAAAATACGGATTCCTAGTTATGAACTAGGGAACAATGATCGTGACACAAATGTGCGTATTACTTACCTGTATTAAGTAGAAACCCTGTTCAACAGAGCTAAGAGGTCCACAGTGTGAAATCTTAGACATCTTTCTAAAAACTTCGCGCAAAAAATTATATGAGGATTTATTCGCCATTCGGGTGTGATATTTTCATTAATTTAACAACGCTTTCGGAAGGTTCTTGCTTCTTGCTAACTGCAGAGAGTAAATGATCCTGAGGGACGAATGTTTCATCAGTCGTGATTATCAGTTTGGATATATGAATACAACTTTGTATACAAGTTTTCACGAAAATCTTTGCCCAAATCTTTTTATCGTGTTGATTCAGGACCTTGTTTTTACCCAATACTATAGACCTCGGTATCTGGTATAAATATAAACTTGCTAGGTCCACCCGTTCCTGCGAAAATTTGTGGTGACATACGGATAGACGGACAAGAGAATGATCTGAAAATACGGGTTCCTTTTTTCCCTTATGAGTAACGGAACCCTAAAAAGAGCTGAAATCATCCAGATAGAGAGAAGTCTTGATTTCAAAAACCCACAAATTATCATGGTGCAGACGTGACATTGGTGTAGTAGTTGCAAGCTTGTCCTGGGCGTGAACTCTTGGGATCTTTCCATCATCGAGTAGGATAATAAGTGTGAACTTTCTCAATAGGAAACTGCGCGCGTGTAAGCGCTGACAATGGACGCCAACCCTTCCGGTTTTTCCGAGCAAATGACTGACATTTGAATGCCAAGATCGAATATCGCGCGACTGATCGCTCTTTTTAGTTTGCCGGATTATTCTAACCCCTTATATCATCGAACATTACTGCGTCACAGACATCAGACCAGGCCAAAGTCAGGCCAGCCTTAAATTACGCCCTGCTGCAAGTTTTGATTAATAACGTAAAGCAAATCATATAGGTACACATCTTTATGACCACATCTAAGATTCCACACAAAAGCTATAAACAGTAGATTAGTTCTCTATATCTCTGAATAATTCGGCGTTGTTACAAGTTTGACTCCCACACCCGCTCTGGGCCCGTCTGGTGGTTTATGGTTCACACCCTCTCATGTAGAGAAGGCGTGTATCGACCCTCAACATCACTGGTACTCAACCCAGTTTTTTGGTCACTTTGATCGAATGTGGGTACAAAATATTAAAAGTGTCTTAGGCCCTGTGCTTATTCATAGTCAGATAGAAGATCAAGCAAAAATTTGCGAATTAGTATAATGCAGGACGATGGACCCGGAGTCCTAAAGACGGACTACATAACCTCGAAAAGCACCTGCTACCATAACTTTGGGCATTATCTATTCTGTGCTTTGGGGGACCTTATGGAAGAGGCAGTAGATGAAAAATTTAACTTCATTATATTTTAACTTTACCCATTCATAACACAATTCCACCAGGACCACTGGACCTAACATAATAAGTTATTTCTTCCGTGGAAAAGAATAGAACAAACTCATTAGTTAGGTGCCCTTTACCTTCCATTATCTTAATTAGGCCTAATTATAATTACAAGTTATGAATCTGAAAATTAGGCACAAACACAGTAAAATTGAATTAAAATCCTGAGTGTGATATCAGGTCCACCAAAAGTGTTCATTAATTTTTTTTTTCAATGAATATAAGCTTATTACTGTTTTAAGAAATACCTAATTTCTTTAATGACTGACCTGAAATGATAATGATTTCTGAAGTCGAATCGAATCTGCTACCTGCTACCCGCGAACACCTATTGTTAGGGAGTTAGGGACTGTCCGAGTGTGTTTCAAGGATTTGCAGGGAAAAAATATTAAATTGTGGAAAAAGTGCCGAGAAAGTTCATTGTAAAATTAATTGGAAAACTCGTTCTGATTTTTAACCGACTTTCAAAAGGAGGAGGTTCTCAGTTCGCCGCAACCTTTTTTTTTTTTTTTTTACGTATGTGGTCTGGTTACTCGAAGATGGCTGGACCGATTTGGATTCTTTTATTTTGTTTGAAAGGGTATTATACTTCACAGGTGGTTCCATAATCATCAAGTCTGGATCTGATGATGTAATCCTAGAGAATTAGAGAGAACTCTTCAAATTTTATAGGCACGCATGAAGCGATTTCTGTAGTTTTCGGAAGAGTACTTTCTCGGAGTGGTCCTACTTCAATTTGGTGAAGATCTGATGAAGAACTTCGGAGAAAGGCATCGGAACTCCTCAACAAAAGATAGCAAATGGAATTTCAGTGCTGAAATCTCATGTCTGTCTATTGTTTACACCAGATTATAAGATAACATCATGCCAGTACGCTGTGAAGGGGTAAGCGCATGTAAACCACCAAAAAGTGAAAAATAAAAACTTTTTTTAAAATAATTCGTTGCACGTTTGCAAAATTTAAAAGTTATCTTTAACCTACACAACCCCTTAAAGAAATTCCCCCCTTAATAAACTGAAAGGAAATTGAAAAATATGGAAAATGTTCTTTTTAAAATATCTCGTATTATCCGCAAGAGATTTCCTTAATCCTTTCCCACGTTGTCTATGCGTGGAAGGATGCGCGGGAATACGGGACGGTATATAAAGATGGCGGCCGTGTTGCAGGCTACTGTTGTGTCCAGTGATCTGTGCTAACCGAACCTAGTGATGACGCCAGTGCGCTGTAGGTGAGTTAAAAAAAGTATTTATTTATTAAAAAGTTTATATTCAATAGGTGAAAGTACTGGTGTAAAAGAAAAAAGTGTAAGGAAAGACTGTTTTTTTTTTTAAGTTTTTTGTTTACGATTTTCTGGAAAGTACCTCGGTGAAAAGTACGATATTATTGTGGTGTAATTCGTAAAGTGAAATTCTTGGTATGAAAGTAAAACGTTTTGGGATGTATTATGTACATTTTGAAAGTTTTGAGTTCAGAATTTTCAGGATGGGGTAGTTTTAGGTTTACTTAAGTACCTACTTTAAATGGTGCTTTTAAGATTTTCATTGAACTTAATATGGATTTAAAAGTTGACTAAGACAGGGGCCTGTTATTTTAGTAGGTAGTGCAGAGTGCAAGTTAACATTTTCAGGACCTCAACTATTTTGAAGCAATCATTTACCGTCGTTTGTTTACAATACAATTACCAATATTCTATTCTGATCTTCATGTACCTGCCGTCCATAAACTATGTTGATCTTATGATGTAGGTACTGAAACTTCAGAAACATATATTATTTTAAAGTTCTTGAAACGTCACCATTGAAAAACTTAACATCATGTCAATCGTGTGTCTATCCTTTTCCCAACAATGTTGGGGTCGGCTTCCAATCTAAGCGGGTGCAGCTGAATACCAGTATTTTACATGGAGCGACTGCCTATCTGACCTCCACAACCCAGTTAGTACTGGGTAATACGATACACCTTGGTAAGACTGGCTGTCAAACTTTTTGGGCTTCTGGCTACCTGTCACGACTGTCAAAGACCTACAAATGACAGCCCGGACCTGCATTATAACGCTGCTTATAACGTGCATTCCGAGGCACGGAGGAAACTCGGTATGTTAAGGGTGGTGGACCATTATTGATCGAAGGGTGGACCACAATTATTAAAATCAAAAAGGATTTTTTTACAATAATTTACTGAATCTAATCGTATAAATCTGTCACGATATCAGTACCACCGTGTAGGTAAATGTAGGTATATAACTTGCACGCGTTTCTATCTACAACAAATGAATTGCATACGCTCCAAATGTCATGTAAATCTGTGTTATGGATTGATTTGTAGATACTATTTTCAACTGTATAGAAACGGTGATACCTACCAGCATCCAATGGCACGACCTTCACCACCAAGTCCACCTACAGGGGGCCAACGCGATAATATCGAATGATAACTTGATAAGCCCTTATCTTACTAAAATAATTCCAGAAAAAGATTTGCAATATACATATATTTTATTTTACACAGTAATGCTGATTTGTAGATGTGTGACGAGTGCGAGTAGATAAAAACAACACGTTTCGAGGCTTATAAGTGTTTCAAGTTTATAAGAAAACCTCAGTGGTACCTATCTACTATCTAGTCATGTGATTGATAGGCGAAACAATATTCATAGTTAGAAAGCCGACGACAACAAATCAAGTCTGATAAGACTCCCAGATGATATATATTGTGGAATTTTTCAATGCCACCTGGAGGAAAAGTACTCTAATCTAAATACTGGAGATAGCAAATTTTGCTCAAAGGTTCAACGTTCCTGTATTTTTAAAGAAGAAGATATTTGCATTCACAGACGTCCCGTTTGCCTCATTCAGGAATCGATAGCGTCAATCATGTGGATCAAATCTCTAACAAACATGATTGAATAGAAGGAAAACCATGTACTTAATCTAAAAGTATCAATTAACGGAATTTCTCAGTAACAAGTAGAACAACACACGCCATTCACAAAGAATATAATTCCAACATTTTTACTTTAAACACCTCTACGACCCCCGTACTATTCAATCCATCCATCAGCACAATGTTTTTTAAGTGAGTGACATTGAGCTTTACCACAAAATATGATTTTTCCCAGCAAAAAAAATTGCGATAAGTTACTTAGTTTGATGTACAGAATGCTTGGTGGACGGCTTCGTGATGAGGTGGCTTACAACCTGATTATAGTATTATTTACAGCAATAACACCAGAAACATCACCAAGTTGTCGTAACTTGTGAAGATATAAGAGAATCACGCGTTACCCGGTGACTTATCATAGTAAATCACTAAGCTGACATGATCGTAGTTTGCGAGCAAACGTCGCGAGCTCTGCTGATCCCGTGACTAAAACTGCCGACGTGTGGACACACATAATAAGTGGTTATGCTGCGATCCATCTAGTTCAGTGGTTCTCAACCTTTCTTAGGCCAGGGACCACTTTGGTATGTTCATTGTTAACAAGGACCATATGGTCCTAGATAATCATAGACACCGGCAGGATTATAACTAGGGGAGTGAAACTTTAACTCACACCATACAAAAATTGGACAAAATCGACCGATTTGAGCTCGAAAAATTTTGCAATCCTTTAGTATGAGATTCTCAAAAAAAATAGAATTTTGCCTCTGATGATAATTATGTTCAATTAAGTTGGGTTGAGCTTGCATTTTCTGTGCAAAAAAACTTGTGTTATAAAGTACGAATAACATTTTAATCTTTCGCGGACCGTAGTCGAGGCTCCTGCGGACCACCAGTGGTCCGCGGACCACAGTTTGGGAACCAGTGATCTAGTTTAACATTGGCGAGAAGTGTGAAATGCTAGACTTATCTGCACAGCTGAAACAATACGAGTACCTTAGGAAGTGCTCATGGGCGGTTTAAGGGGAGGGAAGTGAAAAAACGCCTTCCCCAAAATTCGGAATAATTTAATATCAAGTACCTCTGTTTTCACTAGTTCAGTTGACCAGTTCAGTTAACTGAACGAGTGAGATTTCTTTTTTCGTTTGTTCTGTTGTAAATGAAACTACTTTTACATCTGCTTTGAACTGAAACTCATTTTTTATTTTTTCATCAAACCCATACGTGTATTACGAGTGGGATATCTATGGATAGGTCTTCGAAAATGATATTGGGGTTTCTAATATTTTTTTTCTAAACTGAATAGTTTGCGCGAGAGACATTTTCATCGTGGTATATTATTTAATATTATTTTATTATTACGTGGTATATTATTTTAGAAGTTACAGGGGGGGGGGGGGGGGCTGTAACTTCTAAAATAAGAGAATGATAAAACTAAAAAAAATATATGATGTACGTTACCATGTAAACTTCCACCGAAAATTGGTTTGAACGAGATCTAGTAAGTAGTTTTTTTTAATACGTCCTTAATCGTAAAAACTTAACTTTTATATTATTTTACTTGGTGCTACCCTTCACGGGCGAGTCCGACTCGCACTTGGCCGCTTTTTTTTATTACACTAATATAACATCAAGCCTGAAGGAATCCTGCAAGGGTTCGGTAGAGTAGTATCTTAGTGTACGGTCGAGCAAGCTATTTGGTTTACACTTTACAATGTAATTTGTGGGTTTAACTGTAAACCAAATAGCTCGTGCGACCGTACACAACATTTCACATTGTAATGTTACTTAAACATGACTGTAAAGGTTGCAAAACACCTCTTCACGAAGCCGAAAGGCACTTGTTCTCCCCATCATTGCGATTTTTTTTTGTTCTACACCATACCTGGAAACCTTCTAGTTACGGAGATATGGGGGGTCAAGTTTGGTTTTTGACAAGTTTTTTTTGTAAGATTTTGACTTTTAACACCTCCACGACCCCCGTACTATTCAATCCATCCATCAGCACAATGTTTTAAGTGCGTTACATTGAGTTCTACCACAAAACATGTTATAACCTCAAAAAAAAAAGTTGTTTCCCAGCAATAATTTTAGCGTAAAATTACTTAGTTTGATGTACAGGATGCTTGGTTAACGGCTTTGTGATGAGGTGGTTTACACCCTGAATGATGGATGTGGCACAACTCTGTTGACATCTCGTTGTACAGTCACGTCCTAATAATATGTAAACACTTAAGATTTTTTAATATTGTGTTTCTCCTAATGTAATTATTAAAATTTAATGTTATTACGTACCTACATAGTATTCTGGAACTCATATTTTTATGAAAAAGATCCAATCTCCTAGTTACAATCGTTATTTCTCGCGAAACTAGCTATAATATTGAGGAAAGTGTATCTATCACCGTAAAATTGTCAAATACGTTATATTGTAATATCTCTAGCGATATTGTAAAATCTCGAAATATTGGCAAACGAACATACTGCTTACAACAAAACGCATTATTTTTCGTGAAATGCATGCGATGGTAGGTAGTCAACTCACGCGGTGTGGATGGAAGGAGGGGTCTCCCTTGCTCAATGGTACAACTCTCATGAAAAGATATTGTACCATTCCTGAGAAATACCGATTAATATAACATAACCTTAAAACACTTTATATTCCCCCTAAAAAGCGTAGTCTATTTCCGAGAACTAACCTAACGGGAGGGTGCCCCAAGTCCCGATTATGGGGGCAGAGATACTTCCGTATGTTCAGTTGACAATAATTCGAGAGTTTACAATATCGCTAGAAAGAAACACGTTATATTGTAATATAACGTGTTTGTCAATTTTATGGTGACATACATATTATTAGACGTGACTGTACTATTTAGTTACAATTTAGCCTAAGCCTTTGGAGTTTGCAGTTGTGATGTTATGTTGAATTTAAATGTAGCCGGGAAGGGACGTACAGTCTTTTCCAGGGTAGGTATTTTATTTACATAGAAAATAGTGATGTGGTAAAATGATATCGATTTATACAAGATGGACGAGGATGTTATGATACAATATATTATTTACCATTCAATTTTATTCATGATTCTACCCAGAACAGGCATTGAAATTGTTCGCATACGTTTCGAACGTTGGGATATTGCGCATTATTGGTACGTCGAGCAGCGGTTTTTTTTTAAAAGCCTCATTTTGTAAAATCAATTGAAAAGATGGATGGATTGTGTAAAGACTGATATGAAAGAGAAAGGAGTAAATGATGCCGTGACGTCTAACAGGGGAGAATGGAAGAAGAAAACGTGTTGCGCCGACCCCAAATAAAATGGGACAAGGGCAGGAAGATGATGATGATTTTGTAAAATCAATTAGTTTACATTTACACAATTAAAACTCGTAAGTAAATAATTCTGTTCTATGTTAGTGTGTCTATCTTTTTACCGGTGTAATTGTCGCATGTGTTAAATCCAATCTTTTACAGTAGTAGGTACTGGTTCCATTATTTTGAAATTCTTTCAAAATGGACCTAGTGATTATAAAAAACAACACTAGTTCCATCATGGAATTGTTAATGGTAGGTACTAGTGACAATGAAGGCTAGCCAGAGCCCTAATTAGTAAGATATTTTACTCCATAAATCTCAGAAAGAACTAGAGTGCCTAAAAAAACAAGAAGTAGAGATAGAAGTGAAAAAGGCCGATCCCCTACGCCGTAGCGGATCGGCTTCGAGTGCTACAAAGCGTTAGGTGACGGTCTCGCGTGTTCCATGATTTTTGATCACCAAATAAGTGCTCAACGCGCCTAAAGAAATGTTAATTTCAATTATAACAGCCGTTCGTGTAGATCTTCAGGTTAAATCACGCTTGCCTTATTGGTCTGTGGATGGGATGACCACCACAGGATATAGTGAGCTTTCTCCGTGCCTCGGAATTTCAGGAAGCACATTATCCGTTGAATTCAGCAGACATTTGTAGATCTCTATGACAATGGTTTCTCGGAAAAACCAATGATATATTTGTGGGCCTAAGGTTTAATGAAATATCAATCTTCTCCAGCTGGTGTGTAGCGGTGGTAGCGGCCTGTGTGCTGGCTGCGGCGCTGGTCTCCGCGCAGATCACCTTCAGCCGCGACTGGACCGGCGGCAAGCGGGCGGCCCCACAGCTCGCCCTCGACTGCGGGCAGTTCACGCGGCTATGTCGGCACTTCGTAGTTAGTATATAATTCAGAATGTTTTAGAGACAGCTGATGTCAAAGATCCCTGGACTGCTACAAGTGGACAGCCCTCCAACTTTCCCTCGACTGAAGATAGTTTACACGGTTCTTTCGCGCGGCGCCGCGGCGTCTCTCGCGACTCGCGTTTAAGCGGCGTTGACACGATCAGAGTATGCTCGAACCGAGTGGACTCGGATACCAACTCGTATTGTAGCAACCCAAATCCGAGCGCACTCCGACAGGAAGTGGTCCGAGCACACTCTGATCGTGTCAACGCGGCTTAATATGCGTGACAACGCTTGTTAAAATCTGCGCTTGTGGCAAAAACCTCGCCCTATGCGCGCCTACAATCGCAACTAAAAACGAGGTTTTAAGCGCCGGAAAACGTAAGTATATCTGATTGAGTAACTGGACTTACAGTACAAATGTTTCCTTAAGCCATTGTTGTGTCTCTAGAACTTCAACCTGCAACGTTTAGTCTGTTCCGCGTAGGATAGACTTGTTGACCTTTCAAACTTCAAACGGTCACATACTACCGATGAAAGTTGCTGACACAAAGTGGCCTAGAGATGTCACTTAAATCCATCAAACCGTTGATTTGAATCACAATAATGGTCAATGGCTTGTCAATAGCGAATATAGTACCGTATCTTCACTAATCCCTATGCAAATATTGATCGGACCCTGTCCCTGACAGAAGACCCATCATGAATCCGTTCTTGTATTATTAAAGGTCTCTTTTTAAGGTCAAAGTTCGTCATATGAATGTAAACGTCCGCTTTTTGGACAAAGGCTAACATTTGATTGTGGTCCCAAAACGGAGATAAGCTTCCCAGCTTAGCTATTTATTATGTTGCCTTTTCGTTGGATATGCTAAGCACGTGTATGATGCCAGTCAATTAATATAGGATCGTCTAATGTCTTATAGTAGCCTAGTAGTGTTCAACGAAATTAATCTTTAAAATACGCGCAACACATATAGTTATCAAAACATATCGAGCCGTCCGCTACGCCTCTTAGCTCTGGCGGAAATGGAATAAAAGGGCAAGATTGGTACGTTACCTAGTAAGTGCTTTGGCTTAGGTCACGTCTCTATTTTGCTAAATTAGCAACTCTATTTGTGGTGGTTCAAACTTCGTTTGAAATGCTGTTTGAATAAAGTTCTAATTAGCTTGCACTACAAAGTGGTTGTTCTGTCAGTCATTACGGGCCAAATAGCGCGAAATGAGTGATTTCAATCGATTTACAAAAAAAAACTTGATTGGATTAAAAAACTAAAACACTATCATGCTAATACGAGTATATTACTTGTAGAATTATGTGCCAAAAAATCAGAATGATCGTAGTATGTTTTTTTGTTTGAAAGATATTTTTAGACATAGTTCGTGATTTATCTTTATCGATTTAAATTAATTGTATCATATTTTCAAGACACTATCATGCTAGCATATATCCTGAAGAATATCATGTATTTTTTTGTTTTCGTTTATAGCAGTGAATCAAATACTTTTAGTAATTATAAAACTCGCGTTTAGCATATAAAATCGCCTTAACGTAGTTGGCTTTCCTTCGATTCGTACCGGTCGCCAAACTGTTATGTTTCTACCCTAGATTCTACGACTACCTGTAATTATCCACTACATTCTTCTTACTGACATCATGTTACAATTCGAGTTACCCCGCCGCCGTGAAGCCCTTTTCAAACAAAAATCTATCTATCGGTACTCGTACCTACTCAGTCGATTTTGCTGACCCTAGCAGTAAGACTGTAAAATCCACATCGTTTATAGATCTGGCAACCTCGCATATCTCTAATCGAAAGCCAGCCTTATTAACTAACCCAACACCAAAAACCCAATACAGAAGTGAGGTACTAATCTAAAATATCTTCTCCCATATTGGCAGCACGAATTGAAGGCAGCTCTGACCTCGGAAATGGCCAGCAAGCACCACAGCGACCCGGACAAGCCACCTCTCTACGACGAGGAGTAGGCCCCCTGCACTTCATGGGCAGATAGACTCGCGAACTGACGGCCAGATCCAGTTGATGATGAAGAGATTCCGTAATGATTGGATAGAGTTTAAGTGACGTTTGTAATACTGTGCTGTCTCTTGATCTATACCTTCTGTTTTAGGACAATGAACTCAGGACTTCTAAAGCAGATTTTTGTTTCTTGTTTATTTAAGATTTTGTTGATTCTGTTGACTGTTTTGGTTCAAAGATTCTGAAATTTTCTTACACCAAGGTCTTTAAATAAGTGTAAAGGTATTAACGCTAGGGTGTACCTGACAGGTTTCTCTGTACAGGTGAAACCGGAGCGTATGTTGCAAACCTGTGCAGGTTTGTCCTCTACGCAACTCAAGCTTACCTGACGCTGTATCTGTGCAGGTAAACCTGTCAGGTACACCGTAGCACAGAGTATAAAATCACTACACCCTAGCGCTTTGCCTTTACGCGTTAGTCCTGTCAGTTTCGCATAACTGTCAACTGTCAACGTTTACAGAAAAATCAACACAGAAGAAATTAAATTTAAGCAATATCTAAAGGAGTTGTTTAATCAAGTATTTATTACTGGCTGGTATTATTTTGTTGTGGTCATAACATACATTGCCCTTTGTGTTACCACCAAATTGGGTTCCGTAATCTAAAAGTTTCGGACAATCATTGAATTATGCGTAATTCTAAATTTAATTTAGCGTAGCTGGTATTTTATAGAGGACGATATTACGTGAAAAGTTGAAAACCTTATACTTGTAGAAGGGAAAGTTTCATATTTTCGGACGCTTCTGTTGATTAGTTAATTACTTATGATGTTTGTTTTAATGCAATAGGATTGTATTTTTATTTTAAAGTAATTTATTATTTTAATATGTTAAGAATTCAATTATTTTAGTAGGAACCCCACTTTTTTTAATAATACTCTTTTACCTTTTTTGCATTAAGTTACTTAGATAAAAAGTCAAGTGTTGGTCTTTCAATAGTTCATTTTTATTTAGGCATTAATTAAATTGTTGTGATAATCTTATTTATTTATGTAGGTTAAGTTATGTGGAAATTTATTTACTAACTGTTTTCTCTTCAAGAAAATACGATTTTTTAATCTAAATTCACCATACAGTCCCTTCACGATTAGTTTCATATATAAGTATGACTGTATTGTTCCTAAAACCTACTTTTAAATTAATAAGTTTACACCACTAATTTTTAATTAGTAAAAAAAAAAACAGGGTTGCATCCGTACCCTTTACGATCATATTTGTGTTGTCAAAAGTAAAAAAAAACGAAATCTCAAAATTGTCTACGAGTCATAAGTACAGATAAACTCATAACTGAATGACGCTAGGTACGATGATCGGATGAATGACTGAACGACGGATTATGGTCGCAAAAACGATTAATGAATACTACCTAATAAGAATTTTAGAATGGCCTGTACCATCTTTATACATTGAGTGACATTTTTGGATAAGTACCTATAGATAATCGTTAATAACTTGCTGTTTATCAATATTATTTATTGAAACATCACAATATACACGGTTATTTTTTGTTTAATGATGAGTACAATGACCCCTTTTCGGGTTTAGTATAAACAAAAAATAATGTTGTATATAATAACAAGACCATCTTTGAAAAGCCCTTTATGTATTTGTACGAATTAAAATTTAGTGGTGTATAAGCTAACTTCTACTTTCCACTCTTGTCAATATGCTTTACTATGTACTTAATACATAAGTAGTTAGGTATGTTTAGGTATCAAATTACGCGAATAAATGCACGACGATAATAGGCGATGATTAATATTTTGATAGGTATATCATCACTGTATAGCAACTGAAAATCTCTGTATATTGTATTGTATTATAAATAAAGGTGATTGAAGTCTTAGGGCTGTTTTATTTATTAATGGTTCTTTCTAGAAATCCAAATTCAATGTTTTTATAACCTATAGGGCCGTGCGCCACGGAAGCAGACGGACACGAGACGAGAAAACGGAGATCTGCTGTAAACTACCAATAAAATTATTAATAATAATAATAATAACCCCACCGCTGTATCTCTACGTTGACGACGTGGTGGGGCTTGCGTGCTCTGATGAGCCCTAGGTCTGTGCCGGTAGGGGTTACTTTGCCGAAACAGGTCTAGGGTGAGGGGCCAGACTAAGAGAGATACAATCCAAGCCAAGGTCGCACACGCCGAGGGCTGCATGGCTAGGGGAGAGGTTAGTCGCTAGTGTGCCAACTCTGGAGAATAGGGGACCTCCAGTTTTATTCACTCTTGCCACAGTGAACGCAGGGCTCTGCTGTGGTCGACTTTTAAGTCCCTAGCTACTCGTGGGAATAACATGAATACTAGATCAAAAACAAAAAAACAACTTCAGGCAAAACTGCCTCAGATAGATGACGAAACTTCGTCAACGCCTTCATCTCTTTTTCCATCAATTTCTTCATCATCGCAATCTTTCCGCGTCACACCGACGCCTTCTTTCTCATCAATAAGTATACAGTCAGCGGATGTTGTACAGGAGACAAATTTTGTCGACGATACTGTACCCGCCGCTAGAACTGCAACAAGTCGTAGGAAATGGAGCATTGATATGAATAAATTCATCCTACGCACATATCTTCATCTTACTCATATGGAAACTGATAAAAATGCGTATCTACCATCGCTTCACACTAAGTTTTTAGAAAAATACCCAGATATGCAAGTAGGGCGACAAAGAATAGGTGACCAACGAAGAGCCATTGTCCAAAAGAAATTACTACCACAAGAAACAATAGATCAGATTTATGAGGAAGTCAGAGTCGAATTACAAACAGTCTATACTCAAATACAGCAACACTCCACACAGTCAAAGACACCAACTAACACACAACCTGGTCAGCGTATGAAATGGACGAACGAATATAACGAGGCAGTAATCAGAATATATTTTACTATTACACAACTAGAAACAAATAAAACAGCCTATAGAAAACATTTGCATGAGGAATTTATTAATAAATATCCAGAACTAACACATTTAACTGAGCAAAGATTATCAGATCAAGTAAGAGCAATCATAAATAACAAATACATACACACTAATAGATTAACAGAAATAAAAAAACAAGTAGCTTCAGAATTAAAAAATAACAATACCAACACACAAAACACAGAACACATAAATAATGTCTTACAACAACCTGATGAGAACATGTTCTCACCTAGTACTCAATGCATAAATATTAACGTTTCTAATACGACCACCAACACTCCTGCAACAAGAAATATTACACTCCTAAATAATAGTTCTGATACTAACATAGTTTCTCAAACACTCACAGCCGACGAACATTTTTTAAACCACATAGATATAGGCCTATTTGAACCTACGCCAAATAACTTTGATGCTGCTCCAGAAAAGAACTTAGAAATCGAAACCACCTTTCAACAAGCCCAACAACTTTTTTCTGATACACATCCCACTAGTAGACCATACATTCCCAAGCAAAAGACATCTAAAAAATTCTCCGCCATAGTTACATATATAAATTCCGTCATTCTCCCAAATAATGTAAATGCCGACACCGATTTCGCCAAACTGCAGACCACAATTTACTGTGCAGCATGGACGGCAGCTACATGCAACGGAGCTAAAATATCAGACACACAAAATGAAAGCCGCACATACATTAAGAGAAAACCAAAGTGGCAAATCAGGATGGATAAGAAAATTCAAAGTCTAAGAGCAAATATAGGTAGACTAACACACTTTATTAATGGTAGCAGAAGTCCAAAACTAATAGCAGCAGTAGAAAAAATTAAGAAAAATTATCAGGTACATGCTCAATATCAAGACTCAAACACACAATTAGTACATTTTTTAGACACTTTGAAACAAAAACTAAACGCAGCTTCCAGTAGACTTAAAAGATATTTAAAATGCACGAACCGTAAAGTGCAAAACTCAAAATTTATAAATAATGAAAAAATATTTTATAGAAATCTTGCAACAAATAATAGTGAAACCACTAACCAAAGCCTAGAGACACCTACATCCGAAACACTACGGGAATTCTGGGCTAACATATGGGAAAACCCAGTAAATCATAATCATCAAGCTGACTGGATCAACGAAGTAACACCAGAAATCCCAGAAATGGAATTTGAATTCATACCAATACCAACATTTATAGACGTCATCAAACGTACACACAATTGGAAATCTCCTGGCACTGACAACATTCACAACTACTGGTATAAGAGATTCTCGAGCATACATCCTTTTTTACATAACCATTTAAACGCATTCATCCACTCACCACATTTACTGCCATCATACATTACACACGGCGTAACTTATATGATACCCAAGGACGTTAATGATACTAAAAACCCAGCGAAATACCGACCGATTACATGTCTGCAAACTATTTACAAAATTTTAACAGCCTGTTTAAGTGAGGTTGTATATGAACATTTAACCAATAATAATATTTTGTCAGAACAACAGAAGGGATGCCGTAAAAATAGCCAAGGTTGCAAAGAACAATTAACTGTCGATGCGATTACTATGAACAGCGCTGTTAAAAGCAAAAAAGATATTCACACAATGTTCATTGATTACCAAAAAGCATTTGACTCAATTCCGCACAGCTGGTTATTAAAAATTTTGAGTCTATATAAAATTCACCCAACACTAAAACACTTCTTAGAAATTTCCATGCAGAATTGGCAAACCGTACTTAAAATTAATTCCTCCTCCTCAATTGTAGCTACTGAACCAATCCACATAAGACGTGGAATTTTCCAAGGCGATGCTCTAAGTCCGCTGTGGTTTTGTATGGCACTCAATCCACTCTCACACCTTCTAGATAAAACAGACGCTGGATACACACTAACGAACATTACAACACATTATACACTTACTCACCTCATGTATATGGACGATATTAAGTTATATGCACCTGACAAAAACGCACTTTTCATATTAGCTGACACAACTCAACAATTTTCGGATGATATTTGTATGTCATTTGGAGTAGATAAGTGCAAAATTTTATCTATTGTAAATGGTAAAGTACAAAATAATAGTTACACACTCGGGTCAGGCCAATTAATAGAGCCAATGGATGAACAGAGCACATACAAATATCTAGGTTTTAAACAATCGAGACAAATACATCAAAAGATGACTAAACAAGATCTGCTCAGTAAATTCTCACACCGCTTAAACCTCATTTTGAAAACTAACCTTAACTCCAAAAACACTATTAAAGCAATCAACACATTCGCAATACCCATCCTCACATACTCTTTTGGAATCATACGCTGGTCAAATACAGATATCAAAAAATTACAACGCACTATTAATACATCTCTTACTAAACACAGAAAACATCATCCAAAGTCAAGCATACATCGACTCACTCTACCACGCCAAGAAGGAGGAAGAGGTCTGATAGACATACACAATTTACACAATAAACAAATACATTCACTCAGATCGTACTTTTATAATAAATCCGAAAATTCATCACTACACAAACATGTTACCGAAAACGATAGGAAACTTACGCCACTTAACTTACACGATAGGAACACTCAAATTAATGAAGCCCCCATAACCACACAAGAAAAAATTACTGCATGGTCTGCCAAGGCCCTCCACGGGAGACACCGAGCCTATCTGAGCCAGCCACACGTCGACAAAACTAAGTCGAACGAATGGCTCAAACGAGGCGAGTTATTTCCCGAGACAGAAGGATTTATGCTGGCAATCCAGGACCAAATAATAGCTACTCGTAATTACAGGAAATATATAATTAAAGACCCTCATCAGCCGACTGACTTATGCAGACATTGCAACACTGTCTCTGAGACCATTCAACACATTACAGGAGCTTGTAAATCACTTGCACAGACTGACTACAAGCATCGACATGACCAAGTTGCCGCTATTATACACCAACACTTAGCATTCAAATATAAATTCATAAGTGAGATGAAACCATATTATAAATATAAACCCGAAATAACACTAGAAAATAGGAATCAGAAAATCTATTGGGACAGGACTATTATAACAGACAAAACTATACATTTCAATAGACCAGATATAACCCTTCACGACAAAACCAACAAAACAGTTTACCTAATAGATATAGCTATCCCAAATTCACACAACATTCAAACTACAATATCTGAAAAGCTTAGTAAATATCAAGACCTCGCCATAGAAATAAAAACCCAGTGGGAAGCACAAACCGTCCACATCGTCCCTATAGTGCTCTCTTCCACTGGTATCGTACCGAAATCTCTTATGCAAAGCTTGAACACTTTACACATACCCACACACTTCATCTCCTCCAAAAAGCCACAATTCTTAACACCTGTCGCATCACCAGGAAATTTTTAACTTCGTCTACAATATCATCAACATTCTCCATTTAAATTTCCCCCTACAAACTTGGCTACGTCCCGTGGGTAGGGTTTTTGTACTCTCTTACGAGAGAAGAAAATTAAAGAACAAGAAATAATAATAATAATAATAATAATAGTTTATTAGTACATAACAAGGGACAAAAACAATACATAGCGATGGAAACAGTGGGTTGTACTATCAATTTTAAAATAATGGTCAGCTTTCCAGGCTCCTAAACTAGGTACGCAGACCTGTATCTTAGGAGTCGGAGATATTGCGGCTTCAATTTATATAATACAACCGTGACTTTTATGTTTGTTTACAGTATCTTTTTTTTTTTTTAACACAGCAGATTAAGAAAAATATTGTGATTGTGTATCTAGGGGTGTGTAAATGAGTGTGGTGTGTGTGTGGTGAGGTGTGTATGTGAAATCAAAGTATTTAAAAACTGTCTTTCAGTGTAGTTTGTTATGTTATGATTCTATAGCCAATATATTTTCTGTCTCATCATAAGATAAGGATAAGAGCCATTTTCGTAATTTATTTTTAATTTCATATAAGTTAAATCTATACAATGGAATAATTTTATTTATTTTATTATAAATTCGTGAACTTTGAACCGACAGTTGTCGACTGGTAAACGCAAAATGACAGGGGGTTGTACTGCATATTGGGAAACCGTGGCGTCTTTGAAGCAGCTTTTTATCCAATGGAAGATTGGAGTGTCTCCGCAGAACTGAACGAAGGACATATAGTTGCCTTACTGTGAGAACTTCAGCCTCCGAATATAACTGATCGGTGGGATAGTCTCTAGGTTTAAAAAGCATCACCTTAAGGACAGCACGTTGTGCACGTTCTGCCGGAATCATTGTGGTTTTGTAAGTACCACCCCACACCGGAATGCAGTACATAATGATTGACTGACAAAGGCTGAGGTATACGAGGGTTAGAGTTTCAGTGTTGGCGGAGTGCCTGAGTTCTTTAAAAATGTATATCAGTCGTCTGGCTCTAGTGCAGAGTGCCTCTATATGCGCGTGCCAGTTGAGATTTTCATCAATTATTACTCCCAAGTACTTAATATTAGTAACTGTGCTGAGAGCAAGACAGTTACAGCTTACCGGCTGATGAGGTAGACAAGAGTGAGCTATAATTTTATGAGAGAAAGACGATGGAGTATTTGATTGTGGGCGATAGAACCTGATTAGTTTCGTCTTATCCAAATTCAACGTCAGCAAGTTAGTAGACAACCATTCCATTATTATTCGAAGAGCGTGTTCTGCTCTGTCTCTGGCTTGCTCCCAGTTTTTGTCAGACACTAAAAGTGCAGTATCGTCCGCATAAGAGAATATTTTGCAATTTGAGATGGAGAGCTTGCATAGGTCATTGATATATATTTGGAAAAGTGTCGGTCCTAATATACTACCTTGTGGGATTCCATAGGTGAGCTTTTCGTATGAACTAGTGACCGAATCAATGCGAACACACTGAGATCTATCACAGAGGTAATCTTTGAATAGTTTGAGAGGCACTCCACGCACTCCCAAGCTTTCTATCTTTGAAATAAGTCGAGGGACAGAGACCGTATCAAAAGCTTTGGTTAAGTCTAAGAAGATGCCATAGCAGTTTCGTTTATTATCTAATTGGCTTACCAGACTGTTGGTGAACGCAGCAACAGCATCCTCCGTACTCATTCCCGATCGAAAGCCGTATTGGTTTTGAGCTATTAATTTACGTTTTTCCAGAAAGCTGACTAGACAGTTGTTCAGAATTCTTTCCAGAATTTTTGAGAGCGTACTCAAAACAGAGATAGGTCTATAATTTGTGACCATGCCTCTATCCCCGCTTTTATATATAGGATGCACGACGGCTCTCTTAAAATGTTCAGGGAAGATTCCAGAGTCTATGGACAAGTTACAAATATGAGTGACTACAGGGATTAAGGTAAGACGTGAGCTCTTAATAACTCTGGCTGAAATGTTATCCCACCCTGTAGCGCAGTCACTACGGAGGTCATGGATAATTCTACCTACTTGTTCCTCATCCACAGGAAGGATTACAAGAGAGTTCGATGATTGACTGGGTGGTGTTGTCACAGCAGCGGTTTTAGTACTGGTCCCAAATTTTGACGCTAGGTTTGAACCTATATTGACAAAGAACTCATTGACCTTGTTTGCCGATGTTTTAACGTCAACTGAATCACGCAGAAGTTCACGTGGGGAGCGGGTTTGAATATGAGTATTCGTGATAGATTTAATCACTTTCCACGTTGCCTTAGGATTATTTTTGGCTTTTAGGAATTCATCCTTTTCAAAAGCACGCCTCAACTTTCTTATTAAGGTGTTACAAAAGTTTCTGTATCGTGTATATGTCAATTTAAGTATGGAGTCGTCAGGCTTTTTCCTGACTTCCTTATGCATTCTATCTCGGTTTTTTAGACAACGGACTAGGCCAGTGCTCATCCACGGTTTTAGAACCTTACATTTATTTTGAGTTTTGGTTATTCTGGTGTGATGTGTAATCACACGTTGTATATTATCAATTAACAGGGTAGTTGCTTGATTGACGTTTGTACAGGTCAATATGGGGCTGAAGTCGGTGTTGTCTATTTCTTTACGAATAGCCTCATAATCATACTGAGATGTTCTCCTTTGCCCATTAGGTACATCCTGAACTGGAATTGAGGAGCAGAAATAAACAAATAGGCTGGTGATCGGTGACGTAAGAGTCTAGGACTAGCACGGTAGAAGTCTTTTTAGATTTGAGCATTACATGATCTAGACAGTTGTTAACTCTGGTCGGTAGAGAATGCGCAGGAAGTAGTCCAAGAGTGGCGGTGAGAGTAAGATAGTCACTAGCGTGCCGGTCACTAGATCCTGATTTGATGTCAATATTCATATCACCTATTAGGATAACGTTGGCGTAGGATTTCAGAGAAGATATTACGCCTATTAATACTTCTCTTCTCCACTTGGCTTTATTAGAGACGATTGAGCAGAGAGATGTCTCGTAATTTGGTTTGGCCAGCGGAGACGAGAAAAGACGTGACGGTGTGTGTGGGCGGCGAGCCTTTGCACATCTCCTCTCCGCTTTGCACGTGTCTTCTCCTCTCCGCTTTGCACATGTACTCTCCTCTCCGCTTTGCACATGTACTCGCTTCTCCGTTTTGCACGTGTCCTCTCCTCTTCTCTTTGCACGTGTCCCCTCCGCTCCGCTTTGCACATGTACTCCCCTCTACGCTTTGCACATGTACTCTCCTCTACGTTTTGGACATCGCCTCTCCTCTCCGCTTTGCAAATGTACTCTCCTCTCCGCTTTGCACATGTATTCTCCTCTCCGCTTTGCACGTGTTCTTTCCTCTCCGCTTTGTACGTGTTCTCTCCTCTCCGCTTTGCATGTCTTCTCCTCTCTGCTTTGAACATTTCCTCACAGCTTGTTCCAGGCGTAAACCCCTCTTGCTGCTAGTTTTCAAGGCAAACATATGATTTGAAGTGACTGTCTCGTTGGTATAGGGGTCACATGTGTTACTGTTGAGAACGATTTCCCTGGTTCCATTCTCAGATTCTCATGATTTTCCTTCAGGAGTGTGTCTCTTGCCTGGCTGATAGCAATAAAGGGTGTAAAACACCTCTTCACGAAGCCGAAAGGCACTTGTTCTTTCATCATTGCGATCATTTTTTTGTTCTACACCATACCTGGGAACCTTCTAGTTACGGAGATATGGGGGGTCAAAGTTGCAACTTTTTGACAAGATTTTTTTTTAAATACAAGTTTTTTTTGTAAGATTTTGACTTTTAACACCTCCACGACCCCCGTAATATTCAATCCATCCATCAGTTCAATGTTTTAAGTGCGTTACATTGAGTACTACCACTAAACATGATTTATAAACTCAAAAAAAAAAGTTGTTTCCCAGCAATATTTTTTGCGTAAAGTCACTTAGGTCCATGTTCACCAAAAAGATGACGGACGATTATCTAAAAACAGCTGTTTAAAACACATTTTTGTATGGGAACATGTCACATTGACAGCTGTTTTTAGATAACCAGATTGTTATCTTCTCGGTGAACATGGACCTTAGTTTTATGTACATAATGCTTGGTTAACGGCTTTGTGATGAGGTGGTTTACACCCTGTATGTTAGCCCCCTTTTACATGGGATTTAAAAATAACTGAAATATGGGTACTACAGCTACAACTCTGCTTAACCCATCCGGATATCAAGCGGGACTATAAGGGTCAATCCCCACTAAAAGAGCAGCGGCGCGCAGCGGCCGTAAGAGCAAGTGACTGAGCGTGGCGCCGCAAGGGGCAGTGTGGCGCCGCGCGGGGCAGTGCGGCGCTGCGAGAGGCAGCGCGGCATCCCGAGGCGCTGCAATGAGCCTTAGCGTGGTAGCTTTGAAAACTAGTGTGCGATCTACTGGTCTAAATGGTCGCTCGCGCGCAGCCGCGAGTCTGTCAGCTGCACCGCGGTCGGCCGCACGTCAGCTAGCTGCGCCGCGATCAGCCGCGCGGAGCCTCTTTTGACTACTCGGTAGAAGGCTCGTGCAGCCTCGCGACGCCACGCTACCCCTCCTTTGCCTTCAAATGACTATGAACTTTTTAATCACGTAGATAAGATTCAAAATAGTTTGTAATATTTTGCCTCAAAAAGACGCTGCCGGCCGCTGCTCTTTCAGTGGGAATTGACCCTAACGCTGAGCGCAGATTTGAGCCACGGCCCACGACAGTTGTGTCCGTTTCGATGGCGTGGCCATGACGTTTTTTTTAAAATTATGCCATGATTTTGTAGAAATTTGCACAAGTAGCCTCCCAAAACCATACATTTGTCAAAGCTTTGGTTAAAAAGTTATAAGGGTTTGAACGTGGCCGCGTCATTGAAACGCTCCGAAACGCACTGCCACGGAGATCTTTAAAACTGAGCATTGCAGAGAGAGTAACAGATTGAATTCGTAAAAATATAGAAAAATCCTGGGCTTATAATTTAGGAGCTGTCAGACTAATACACCATGGCCGCGCCTTTGAAACGGTGAAAAACACATTTTCGCCGATATCTCGCTGAAACAGCATGACAGAAGTTTTTTGTAAAACCCAGATTTGAATTTGTCAAAACCAGCCCAGTTACACGACTCCGCTCCCACCCAGCAAAAGAATATAATTAAGAAATGGGCTTTAAGTATTCACTGTTAAGTTATAATTTACATTGGCAACATAAATTAACAGACAGCTCGCTGTCAGCGGGCTTCCCACCGTCAAATACCAAAGTGAAGTATATCTAAAGAAGAATAAATATAGCCCATAATTAAATTGTATTATTTTTGTTGGGTGGGAGCAGAATCGTTTATGTGGACTAAGAGCTTGAGGTCCAAGTGACAGCTGTTTTTAGATAATCAGACCGTTATCTTTTCGGTGAAGTCCTAAAGTCCTTAGAGTCCTAAAGCTCATGAAATATAAACCTAGGATTTTTTGCCTGATTTTTACTAGTTTTGACAAACGGACACCGACAGTTTTAAGACAGAGTGACTATTGCTAAAGGGAATAAATAGTCTGTCTCGCTCGCACTAGTAGGAACAGTCTGGTCTTAAGTCTGTGCTCAGCCTTATTAGGTATCAGCATCTTTTTTCTTAAACATGTGGTAAGTGCCTGCCTAACCTGGTGTTAGAGTTTTTATGCCGCCCACGGGCCTCTAACTTGGCTTTTCATGCCGTCGAGAGATATGTCTCAGGCATACTTGTTTCCTCACGATGTTTTCCTTCACCGATGCAAGTGATAATAAAACAATACGAACATTAATCGGAAAAATCAGAAATCGGGTATCTGCTAATGGTTTGCAACAATAGTGAATGTTTTGTGTCATTTTGAGTTATTTGATCAAAAGTGATACGAGCTTCATTTCGGAGACATGAAACATGGACACATGATTTTGAATGCACTTCTACTGATTGAATCTAACCTTGCTGATAAATTTTCAGCGACATTATCAGTGATAACGATCAAAATAGGAAGTAACAAATGAAACAAGAAAATATACTTAAAATTCTTATATTATTGTAATAAATTGATTTTATTTACATATAAAATATAATTACAAAACTACACACACATAATTATTGCAAATACAATCAATCCCAATTCTTGGTGCACACTTTACTAATATAAAAGAAACTTCATAGTTCTTAAATAATATTGAAGTTGTATTGGAAGTTATGTAAAAACAAATGTCTTTTGACGCAAAGGCACTGCTGTTAACGGGGTATAGAGCCACCGACATACGCGACCGACCGTCGGACAAGAATTCAGGCCTTAGAATGATGTACTGAATACGTGGTATTTTTTTGTGCGTAGGTGCATGTTAATCCTCAATGTACGTAAATCAATGTTAATAGTACATTGTTACCCTAGGGACTAGCAACTTATTTAGTCCCGAGACGGGGTTCGGTGCCCAAAAGTCTTTTACCCGAGGTAAACACTGTGCTTTTCATTACGAATACAAGGAAAATAAAAATAAACACACGAAACAACTCGAAAAACAAATTAAGATCGGATTACCGCTTTCCCGTTTATTTTGTTTTTTTATCTGTGGTCGGCTGTTCAGCCTTTATTTTTAACTTTCGTCTCTGAAAAATAGTAAATATTTTGCCACCTTCTATGTTATTAATTATAAAGAAATATTTGTAACTAAATAATAACTAAGTTATTTGTAAAAAAACCTATTTCATTAATACTAAATTTTAAGTTATTTCAATTTTACATCGCGCTGTTATTTAGAGGCTGTATAGAAGTCGGAACATGGTTCAATAGAACTAGTTTTTTAAAATAATTTGACAGCTGTCAGTTGAAAGCGATTCTCCCTAGGGCTAAAAAGTGTTACTTTCAACCCGCTCCTCAGGTAACTTCCGACCTACTTTCCGAGTATGAGTAATGAAAAGAAATATGTTAACAGACACCCCTTTGTATTAAGAGACCGGCCAGTGCATAATGTTGTAAAGCTGAAATAAGGATGAATAGCTAACGAGCTACAAAACCCGAGGACCTACAATATGGAACGCCAAAATGGGTAAGTTCTAATTGCACATTTTGTTATAAAAACGGTGGAGACCAATACTATAATATCAATTATCTTTATACCTAAAATAACATCTAAAAAAGTAAAACAGGTGGATTACAAATGACTTAACACATAATTATTCAATTGCATTGTTTTAATGCAATAGCGAACTAATAGTATGACGTCGCGAGTATTTATTTTATGATTATAACAGTATAATGGAAGATGAAATGATGCTTATTTAAAACTAAAGATAGTATGTGAGTTAGTAGAAATTATGAATGTTATAAGGACTAAAATAAGATGATTTATCAAAAAGATTTAGGTATTTGTGGGAATGTTTATCATTATTAATTTTGTTCATGTCATTGTTATAAAATTGCGAAACCTCGTTAAATGTCTATAAACCTTTTTGTTGATTTTGCAAACTTGGTTTAGTTAGAATTCAAATTCGAACAACAGCAGAATTCAAATTCCAACAATAGCAAAATCCAGATTCCAACAATAGCAGAATTGAAATTCCAACAATACAATTAATAATCTAGTGGTTACATTGTTAGTAATTAAAGCTAGATTCAGTCAAACTAAAGCTATACACACTACAATATTACATAAAAACTTCGTTTACGCTGCTACCGTATCTACTATCTAGAAATTACGATCTATTTTGTCATGACAAATGTTTGTGGCGTGGCAGCTCACTTCTATAAGTCACATGTATAATTTAGGATACATTTGTTGAACTTTTTTTGTTTACTTTTAAGCCGCGATTCCATTTGGCAAGTTTTGCATGCAAGTATAACGTCACATTTGCGTACAAGTTGCTTGCATTGGAAACATGTTTTTGAGAGTGTGCAAATGCATACAGGTTTTATTTGCATACAAGTGGAGATGTTCAACAATTGAGTAGGACACGTCACTCGTTCGCAATTCAAAACGTGCAACTAACGCTTGTGCGTTCAATTTGCACGTCACTTGATTAAAAAATATACAAGTTCAAACTACCTCACACAAGTTGTATCTTGTATGCAGGTTTGTTCAAGTTGTATGCAATTTGCAACTTGCATACAAGTAACTTGCTTAATGGAATCGCGCCTTTAGCGTCATAATTAGCCAATTATCTCGATTTCAAACTACACACAGAATCAGAGTTATTTTAAATCTGAAGGCTTCTACAGCTAACGCAGATTGGAGGCAGACTAGTAGTGTAGGAGACGTCATAGTAGCCGTGCCTTCAAATAACTTTGCAACAGTGGATGCGGTCCCAAAATGACCATGCTGTGCCGTTTATTCGTACGATTTCTGTTCCACTGCTTTAGTTTGTAGAAACCTTGTCGATAGCTACCCGGGAGCAAACGTATTGTAACAAGAATTAAGATAAAGTATTCTAATTTGACAATAACGAAAAATTTGTTGAAGCTCTATAGATGTGGCCAGTTATGAATCGAGTACAAAAATCAACGACGCATCTTGTTGAGTTGTTTCGTTTTCATACATTAATTATACTAAATGATACGTCTTTGTAAATAATAACAGGAATACATACACATAATAATTAAAACTGGTCCCATACAATTACATACGACATTATATTACACAGGTATTACTTGGTCCTGCCAATGAAATACTAGATTGTAAGGCGGATAAGTTATTTGAATGGATGGCCGGTATCTATCAACTATTTCGAGTCGCTACGAGAAGGAGAATTAAAACATTGTCAATTTTAATTGTTTTATATTCTCACATATCAAACTCAAAGTTCGATCCAGCTCGATTCATCAGAGTTAATAATGTTTTTTGAAAAATTATTTTCTCATCTTAATATATCAAGTCAGAAGTCCCTGACCCTTGTAGCGAGGTTAATAATTTCCGCCATCCAATACAAAACACTTAAAAACATACCGGAATAAACCAAACAATATTGTCAAAAAAATTTCGTAATCACAGCATAATGTCTTTCACACGATTCCACATATCACATACCTCCTCTTCCCCTATATTCTCAAACCCTAATCAGTATCAGTCCCGCAGCAGCGCACATACTCGAGCGCCTTGTTGAGACAGTCGAGCCACACGTCGCGGTCGCGCGGTGTGTCGGCCGCCAGCAGGTGTCGCCTCACGACGGAGCCGTCCGCGCGCCGCACGTACACCAGCGACCCGCTGTCCGGTACGATGAGGCCGGCGGGGACCGCGGACTCCAGCAGGATCGTGTTGGGACGTGCACACAGGTCGCGCGGGGCTTTGATTACGCGCTCCGAGATGACGGTGGAGAGGTCGATGTCGCCTATTGGCATCTGGAAGAGAAGGTTTATAGTAAAGTCATCATCTGCCTAGCCTTGTGCACTATGTTGGGGTCGGCTTCCAGTCTAACCGGATGCAGCTGAATACCTGTATTTACGTGCAGCTGACCTCCACAACCCAGTTAGTACTGGTAAAATGGGGGAAATAGGATTCCAGGGGTGAATGGAAACCAAGTACTCTATTGTGTTAACTAAATTAAACTTAATTATAAAAGTACCTTGTTGGCAATGTACAATATAAGTTCAGCGATAAAATCCCTTTCAGTTTTATTTCCATTCACCCCTGGATCCCTATTCCCCCCATTTTACGGTACTGAGTAATACGATATCCCTTGGTAAGGCTGGTTTCTTGGTCGGACTTTTTGGGCCACTGACTACCTGTAACGACTGTCAAAGATCTACAAATGACAAACGGGATCAACAGTTTAGCGTGCTTTGCGAAGCATGAAGGCACGGAAAGTTTATAAGTGAAAGTGTAAAATTGTACCCTTAGGAAGTGATAAAACTTTTCGACATGTAATTAGCTTAAGCCGATCACACATTTGTTACAATATCGACACATGTGTCACGTCGTGCGAACCTAATCAATATTAATTACATCTTTTTCGCTTTTATTGCTTGAACTAAAGCCAATCCTTTGCTTCCTTAATTGGCTGTAAGATAAGTTTAAATAGTTTAGATTAAAATTGTAAAGAGCAGTGGATTTTGTAATAAATAAATAAATAAATAAAAAAGAAGAAGAATTGCGAAGCCCGAATCGCGCGATTGAATCTGACGTCGTATACATTTTGGTCGAATAGATATTATGTGATAAATAGCGTAGGTTGACATAAGAGTAGCTATATTGCGCCTTCGTTGTACAGGATGAGACCCAAATCCGTCCTCTTACCTTCTTCTGCACATCGTCAGGATACTTCCAGTAGGCCAGGCGCGGCGGCTGCAGCTTGAACCATCTCCGGTGCCACGCGCCCAGACCCGACACGTCGTCGAACGCCGTGAGGAAGGCCGCGTGTGGGGAAGGTGGAGGGACCTGTACACGCGCCTTGATCTCCAGGTTCACTGAGCCTTCTAGAGGACTGCTGCATGGGACCTGGGGGTGGAGGAAGAAAATGTGACTATTAGAATGCTTTATGATGTTAGGGCAGCATGTTATAAGATTGGTTTACATGTAAAATCACCAGCACCATGCTGAGATAGGAGCCTTTTGGTCTTGTACAGGACAAATTCTGTTTTGTATTTTGTTTGTTTTTTATTATGATTTCGTTTTTGTTTTTATTTTTTATTGTCTCATTATGTTTACTTTACACTAGTGTTATAATCACAATTTTACCATTTTATTATAATTTTTTTATTTATGTGTTGTCCTGTCGGGCTAATAAATGCTTTTTCTTTCTTGCTTAAAATAAATGTTAATGTCAAATAATTTGTTTTATTTATTTATTTATTTATTCACTCATCATCACTATCATTACAGGATTGTTCAATCAGTTAAAACTGCACAGCAGCATCAATTCGTAGAATTTCTTTAATACATTTTGAACTTTACTGCTAAAGAATTAGGTACCGGTTTGATTGGAAAAAAGTTGTCAATTTCGGGTAGCCTGATTTGGCAACTATACTACCGCACTCATTGAAGGTCGACCACTTTTCAAACTTATTACTCAGGGCAAGGATGAAAACTGGTCGACCATCAGTCTTTGTGGTGTTAAATATGTACGGGTTGTCTGTTAGCGAAATTGATGATACATTTGAACCTGATTTTGTTCTAAGTATATTTCCTTACCTTGTTCAAAGTGAAGTTGTTTCTACTAGCTTGCTGTAAGGCGAAGATGCAGTATCCGTGCAGAGAGAACTGCGGAGAGCGTACTGCTAGCGGTCCCGCCGGGCTCTGCACTCGCGGCGCCTTCAACTCTGATACCTTTGATTTGGGGGTGAGGAGCTTGGAGCTTGACTGTGGATAGAAAAGAAGACAAATCAGTATGAAAACAGAGATCATCATCATCAGCCTATTAATGTTCCCACAGCTGGGACACAGGCTTCCTCTCTATGAGAAGGATTGGGCTATAATCCACCACGCAGGATCAGTGTGGATTTGTAGATGTCACATGTCTTCGAATTTTTTGGTTCTAGGACATGCCGGTTTCCTCACGATGTATTCCTTCACCGTTTTGAAAATGGAGATGGTTACTACAAATATTCCAGTTAATAAGAAGCTTCTTCTCCGGAGGAACAAGTGGCTCAATAATAGCAGTCGCTCCGATCGACGTTTAGGTTAAGCGATACTTGTCTAGGTTGGTCTGTGGATGGGTGACCACTCTTACCGAGATTCCTCCGTGTCTCGGAAAGCACGTTAAACCGTTGATCCCGGCTGTCATTTTTCAATGTTTGACAGTCGTTACAAGTAGTCAGTGGCCCAAAGTCTGTCAACCAGTCTTATGAAGTGGTATCGTATTACCCAGTACTGTCACAATCACTACATGTAAAATACTGGTATTCAACTGCATCCGGTTAGACTGGAAACCGATTCCAATATATTTGGGAAGAGGCTAGTCAGATGATGAAGGAGCTTCTTCTTCATCGTGTGACTCGGCAGTTCGATCACACCGCTTGGTTATCACTGCAGTATACCAGTTAGTAACGTGTAAAATAAAATAAGTACTGGTAATAATGTTATTCTGCCCCTGTGCCGAGAGTACAGAAGGTAAGGGGAGAAATAACATTATTATTAAACTTGTATGGTTACCTTTTTGCTTGAGATGTGGTATTTCATTTCATGTGACAACACTTCTTTTGATGCTTGCAGCAAGTATACTTCCACTGTAACCTGAAAATAACAATACAAAATTCAATCAACTTGGTTTTCCTTTGATTACCTGCGCTAGTAACGACATTTTTAACCCCCGATGCAAAAACGACGGGGTGTTATAAGTTTCAGGTGTCTGTGTATCGTAGCTCATAAACGAATGAACCGATAAAGATTTAGTTTTTTTGTTTGAATGGTGAATTAGTCGGGAGTGTTCTTAACTATGTTCTATAAAACTATGTCTAAGATGGCCGCCGTAACGAAATGGCGGATTACGTATTTATTCAACATCTTCCTCAATATGGGTATCAAATGAAAGGGCTTGACTAGTAGAATACTAGAAGCTATAAAGATTTCAAATCCGGAATCACAAAATTATGAATTACATTTTTATTCACAACTCCCTCAACACATAAATGTCTAAAAAACTTCGTTCCAAAACAAAAACACCTTGAAATAATGACCCTAGGTGTCGGGGTTTTTTAATTTTTAATTTAATGTAACTTGTTGTATAAACAATCGCGACCATCGTGCATTCACGCGACATACAGTTAGGAGCAGGCCTTACGCTCGATTTGTAACTACTTTTAATAGATCAAAGGGTAAGTTTACCCTTTTTTTTCGGATGGGAAATCATCAAATGACTTCTCCCACTGTGGGCGAAGCGGGAGGGAGTGTCATACTTTTACTGACTCAAACCCATCCATGTTCCTCACCCTTTATGTTCCGGGGTCGCGGTATATCTTTCGAACAGTCCCGCAGCCCCGGCAGGCTTCTGCCCCGCTCAGAGTAAGTTTACCCTGAGTTTCATGTACTGTATCGCATCAATCATCATTTCAGTCCGGAATCACTCAACGCTGGAAATAGGACTCCCCTTTCTTCTGCTACACTTTCCGGTTCTATGCTTTCCTTACGACCCCATAGGCACAGCGGTAGTGAGGCTGCCTTACGTTCTTATGGTCCCGGGTTAGAATCCCGGTAGGAGCAAATGTTTTTGTGATGAGCATGGACATTTGTTTCAGAGTCATTGATGTTTTACAAACAAAAAGTATCTGTGTAGTATATCAACTATCTGGTGTCCATGACACAAGCCTCGTTGCTTAGTGTGGCACTAGGTGGCGCTGTGTGTTATATCTAGCGATACTTATTTATTTATTTGCTCCGATAAACCTTATACTGTCAGCGGAGTAGGCATAATAATTAAACAATGGCGTCAGACCGTTTCGGTCGGGGTTCACAGACTATACATCGGTACAGCTCCGTATTATATAAGTTCTTACCTTGAAGTCGCTCGCAAGTCCCAGCATAGTGATTTTGTCAGGGAAGTGCAGGATGTTGGTCGTAGGTTTGGTTTGTTGCATGCTTGTCGCGAGGACGCGGTCACGACACTTGATCAGACAGACTGCGTGGTGACCGACGGCGCCGTCTGTAAGTAAATTACTTCAAGTCAAAAGAAAGAATATTCTTTTTTAATGTTACTAATGTATTGGTAGATAAAGACGTTACAGATTGTCAGAAGATCGAAAGTCTGACCTGTCTTGTTAAGGTATAGTATTGCTTAGTGTGGTGTTCACTCGTACGCTAGTTAGGGTTTAGAGTAAAGCCACCGTTTATCAGGGTGGTGTCTTTGTCCAGGGTTGTACAATAAAACACAGTTTCCAATATTACTGGGTTAGGCGTGGTGTCGCTAGGACTGCTTGTACTAGAGCGAGCGCGGCGCTCCCTCCAACGCGCATCCCCCACCATAGCACGCATAACTCATTTATTAAACGTCACACTTAGTTATGTGGTTATAGAGGTCAGCTAAGCAGTCCTACTAATATTATAAATGCGAAAGTTTGTGAGGATGGATGTATGTTTGTTACTCTTTCACGCAAAATCTACTGAACGGATTTGGATGAAATTTTGCACAAGGATAGTTTATAACCTGGATTAACACATAGGGTACTTTTTTATCCCGGTAGAAGATCCCATGGGACAATTATCAAACTTCACGCGGGCGAAGCCGCTGGCAGAAGCTAGTCGTTCATAAAATACTAGTATTTTGCTGCATGCATGCTGCAAATGATTTCGTAGACTTCCTCCTTGGTCAAGTGGTCAAGCGCGAGTGGTGTCGATTAGTCAATTAGTCGGGCAAAGCGTTATTGGGTTTTTCTATCAGGAATTTCTCAGTAGCAGCCACGGAGTCTAGGTTTGTGCCTGGTTGATGGCAATAGGCTCGTCCCCTATTACATGGACGAAATGAGGGTGATGTTATGTAATGTAAATGATTGTAGGTAGATAAGAAAATAATAATCCTCATAAGAATAAATTATAGTATTCTGCACCTCGCCATAATAGATTATACCGTGAGGCCATAATGCATGTGGTGAAGTATGTTACAAAACTACCAAACTGATCTTTTTTTTGCATGAACCGGACAGCCAGGACCCCAACAACATTTATGTACGTAACGTTTTGAAATAAAGGAAGCCTCACATACCAGCATTGAGCTGGCGCACGTAGTCCCTCTTGAGCGGCACGTTGAGCGCGTTGAGGTTGAGCGTGGCCATCCCGGCCGAGCGCGCCGGGCCCGCGCCCTCCACCTGCAGCCGCTGCAGCTCGTGCACGCACGCTTGGCGACGGTGTGCTGGAACAAACGTACACTATTTTATTCATGTTTCTTATCTTCATAAATAAAAAAATAACAGGAGAAAGAAAGTAAAATGCTTAACCCGGGTAAAAACATCAATTCCTACTCGGACTGAAGCCGCCCTCGCTGCACTCGGGCGTCTAAATACCTCGTATGGGAATTGATTCTTTTCGACCCTCATGTAACAATCTACTATTACTTACTAGCTAATAACAGTAATCTTTCGCCTTCCGCTTGTTCAGTGGAGCCGCTGAATTCAATGGTAGCTGCGCACAGATTCAAAGCTTGACTGGCCTGAAATAACATGATACTCCGTTAGATCGTAATGTTTGTTATCGATTGGCATATACATCATTAAAGATCCACCAAAATGATGAAAAGCGTATGACTAAAAGAGTGAAGAACGTTAATGAATGAACAGGGAAAAGGCCTAAGAAATAGATGGATTAGGTAAAGAAAGATATGAAAGAGAAATTAGTAAATGATGCCGTGTCGGGGCGTGACGTCTAACAGGCGAGAATGAAAGAAGAAAACATGATGCGCCGACCGCAAATATGATGATTATAAAGATGATTTAATTTGATGATGATACAATTCCATTTAGTCCGTCAGTAAGATTCGAAAAATATTGGACAGGCATTTATTATTTTATCATATCAATAAAAATTGACGAAGACAAAACGCATCAAAAATCATGAGTGGGGGCGTGTGACGTCACTTGTGGGTAAAAACGAATACAAAGTGTACCTAAATGTGACGTCACATGAGTTTTAGACGCACTGTATTCTCGTCTTCATTTTTTGATCTATCTGACGGACTACTTAGATTTTTTTAGGATTATCCGTTACTTTAGGAGCCTGGGGCCTAATTCTGCTATTTTAATAAATTCGTCACTCCAACACGATTCCATTCTCATCCCATTGACATTTTGCTTAAAGTTCGTAATCTGCTAAATTCACAATAGTCGGTCAATGGTCTCGTAATAAAATTGTGTTTTGAATGGCATTGTCGTATTTTCATTATTCTAAAACCCTTAGTACGTAACCCTTAGTAGTAGTTTTTCGAAATCTACTACTAAATGCGAACATTTATTCATGCCAGATTTCATGTACGAGATTAATATTCTATGACATTTCTTTCAATGGAGTGTCAGTGGTTGTTCATTGAGATGTCATAATGGCGCCATTATGATAGTAGAATTAACAAACTTGTCAAAATTTGACAGAACTTGATCATAATGAAATCAATGATCGAATACCCTGACACTATTGTAATAGCAGAATTGAGGCCCTGTTCTGTTGACAAAGAGAACACATTTCCATAAAATGTTTTATAGATCCATATTACCTGAGATATAACGGTCTGCTGCTTCCCGATCTCGTTCTGCAGCTCCTTGATCCTCTCTCGCACGGTCGTGACGCAGGCGGCCGGCTCGTCCGGCGTGGCGGGCGGCTCGCGCTCCGGTGACACGTGACGGACCACACGCATTGGAGTTGACGGGGTGGATGACTGTGGGGAGTAACGTGGATTTGATGCACTGAGTTTATTCAAGGCCATTTTCAATAACTTACTAGCCAATTTCGGTAGGTTAATATCTGTCTGTTTGTTGACATTTTTCTTACTGGAGGATTAGAAAGAAAACGTCACAGAAAAGCTTTCTTTTTTTTGTTTCAGTTAGGTGACACGGCTAGTACATTCTTTACTTATAGCAACACCGATAGCTCTGGATGTAGGCATATTAATCAACGATTATACGTAAGTAAGTTATAGAAAACGGCCGTTAGTTGACTGTACAAATATACACTGTTAGGTCTGTACAAATATGTACCGTAGTTTGAGTTCTCAATTTTGAAAAAGGCTCAAAATTAGTTAGCAGGTTTATATTAATGCTAAGTAAAAAATTTCACAAAAGAAGATGAAGACTGCGTATGTTGGATAATATTTGTTTATATCATTTGTTTTTGACGTAATATTATTTTTTCTTGTTCGTTTTTCAATATGAAAATCGATTATTTTTAATTTTTAATGACTCAATTATTTACTTAAGTATAGTAATATACTGAAGTAAATAATTGAGATATTAAACACACTATCTTTAGTGATGTCTCAATATTAGAGGGATATTACAAAAAACATTCAAGAAAAACGAATGCTTTACCATATCTAGACTGTATCTGTTATATCTATTAGTGAATTCCACTTACCGCGTTCTGCATACGCCTATAGAAGCTGACACTATGCACGAGCTCGCTGCCCTTGTCCTGGCGCGGCGTGGCGGGCTGCAGTTTCAGCGGAGACTTGAACGTGCGCTCCTGGTACACGAAACTTGATGAGGACTCGACGGAATGCTGCAACCAACCAAGAGTGGTTGGTCAAGCCAAATGTATAAAGGGTGTAAAACACGTCTTCACGAAGCCGAACGGCACTTATTCTCCCAATCATTGCGTTTTTGCGTAAAGTTACTTAGTTTGATGTATAGAATGCTTAGAGTACGGCTTTGTGATGAGGTGGTTTACACCCTGTATGCAAAGGTTCCCGCGTTCACCACATATCACAATAGACGTACACATCATCTGGCTAGCCTTTCTCCACTATGTTGGGGTCAGCTTCCAGTCTAACCGGATGCAGCTTTGACATGGAGCGACTGCCTATCTGACCTACACAACCCAGTTAGTACTAGGTTAAATACGGTACACTTTCGGGTCAAATGTCAGCCGGGTCTAACAGGTTAACGTGCTTTCCGAGGCTCGGAGGAAACTCGGTATGTAATGGGTCCCCCAATGGACCAAACTACACCAGACACAGACTGGGTGTGTAAAATTTCAACGGTTTTTGGTTTTAGGGCATGCCGTTTTCCTGAAGAAGTTTTGTTACGTTTTGAAAGCAGCAAGAGAGATATGAATTTTTTCGTATGCTTTATTTAGTCGTTAACTTTACACGTGGTTTTGGCCATGTGTAAAGTTTACGACTAGACGAAGCGACGGGAAGACGACAAAACAATAATAATTATTACGTCAGTTAGATTAATTATTACAAAATATTTGATTCGTATAATTTCGTTTGGGGTTGACGTATCCGTGTTCATAAAAACCCCTAAGTAATAGAGAAGACCGTTTAAAGGTAATTGTAGATGGCGCCACTATAGCTGGTCTCAATCTGACCAATGAGGTCAAGGTTTTTTAAAATATGAAATGACATTCCTTGATTTTCAACCAATGACGATGCTTGGCACCAGCTATGCTAGCGCCGTTAGTTCCATAGTGTGCATCCCCATTAATTAAGTTCAAATACGTTCTTAAACCAAAATTGACGACGCGTTAAAATTCTCAATACGTCACGCCTTGGTATATTTTTTACTGAGTTCTGACGTCACGAGCCCCTACTCCCGAGTTTTGTTGCGTTTTATCTTTGTAAATATTCATTGATTTACCACAACAAAAAATACGTGTCCATTATTTTCCAATACTCTAACTGACGGACTAAATAGATTTGCAATTATTTGATACTATCGTCATACCCATTTTTTACCTGTTTATTAAACGGCAGCAGATTTTTCAATAAACTAGACATTACTTCTACACAAAATCTACCGGCAACAATATAAACACTTAATCACTAAACCACAGTAAGTTGCGTACGGCAGCGGTAACTCGCGAATACTAAAGGAACAACAATAGATATTTGAACAACACCGTCTGGTCTATTGTGTTGTTCAAGTATTCATTAGAATATATCGGTGATTAGTCATGATTTACTGAGAAATTTAAACTTGATTATAATTAACAGGTTACAGAGCAGTTTCGTTTGTTTTCGTTCCTCGTCATCTGTAAAAAATTATCTTTTTCCGACTAAGTTGTGGTCGCCTTTGAGTCTAACCAGATGGAGCTCACCACTATTTTACACGGAGATACTGCCTATCTGAGCTACACAAACCATGTTACTATAAAATTTTATGTGTAAATCTTTGATTAAAAAAATAAATGCTTGTGTGTGTTATTTGGTCTGCCACAGTTTTCTTCTAAACCATAGATGGGAACCTAATAGTTACGGATATATTAGTGGTCAAAAGTACAAATTAACTTTAAATATTTTCTTGACCCTATTTACTATTTAATGTATTCATCAACACAATGTTTTGAGTTGCAGTTTTACCGTCAAGTGGGTTTTTACCCCAAAAATAAAGCTTTCCAGTTAAATTTGTTGCGTAGGTGGTAGACGGCAAAAAACCTATTTTTTTGTCGTCTGATTGATTTCCAAAAAATATAGGACACATATTTTTTCTTTTTTTACGTAAACAAAAATAGAAGACCGCGTCCAAAACGCGTGTGACATCATATTTCGGTTCGTTTTTTTACTGAAATGTGACGTCATAAGCTTTAATATTTGATGCGCTTTATCTTCGTTATTCTTTTATTAATTTGATAAAACAAAAAACACGTTTCAGTCGTCCTTCTTATTATTTAGGTCGAACAAGCAATTTGGTTTACACCCACAAATTACATTGTTAAATGTAAACCAAATAGCTTGTTCGGCTGTACATAATGAAGTGCACCGGTTTGCAAGGTGTAAACGGAGCTACAACTTAAATTCGGCCGGTGCACTGTGGCGATAAGACTTATTATTGCCAAACCTGTGCAAGTATCGTGTCGGGATTGGTCATCAATTTGTGCTAGATTATACCAAATGATTGTGTACCTTGTTAACTTTAGGCGGAGTAGGTCCCTCGCTCTGCTCATTGATCGCCTCGTCCAGAATATCGTCGAGCTCGCTGTCTAGTCCGCTGCTATCGGAGTCACTCTCTCGCACTGCCTTCTTGTAGCTTGTGTTGTTCTTCTTTACCACCTGATGAAGAAGATGTCCCATCAATTTAAAATAGCAGTCAGGAAGCCCCGTGTAAGTCTTTAGCACTCTAGACAGTCATGATTTCTGTAGTACTTTATTCCAATTATCACTTTCGTGTCTTTAGCTCATACAAACCAGTAAACACAGTGAATCAGTTTTGTTACAATGGAAAAACAAATGACAATCAAACTAGTTTTTTCTATGTGTCGATTCCACACTTATTTTTTCTTTAAACTGCGCTTTTGATGGATTCGTTTTAATACTAGAAAATGCAGGTGGTTGACCCAACAAACTAGTGTTAAGTAAAAAAGAAATAATTGCCAGTAATATCGACATTCAACTACTAGGTAGGTCCCGTTAACAAAGGCGACAATGTATTAACTTAAGATTATGTATTGTGTGGTTTTCCTCCACTGTACAATTTTTTCCTTCATTGTTTAATGACAACGATTACAACAGACCTACCATTGAACTGAGGTAGGTGCGCGGCGCGGGAGGGGTGTTGACTTGTTGTGAGAGCTGTCATTCACGCACTGACGTCACCCTTTCCGTACCGCGCACCTACCTCAGACACCAACTGTTTTAAACGCCTGTGAACTAAGTGACAAAGACTGTCTTGCTAGTGATACAAATGGTTTATCAGATCTATCGAGAGTATTTGTTTAATAAGGCGAAATAAACTCTTGCTCTGACTGCCTATTTGGTCGAGTAGTCGCAAGGACAACTGCTGAGCGGATGAGGTCCTGGGTTTGATTCCCAGGTCGGGCAGTGTTATTGGGTTTTTCCATCCGCAATTTTTCAGTAGCAGCCACGGATTCTGAATTTGTGTCTGGTTGATGGCGATGGGCAAGCCCCTATTACAAAGGATTGAAACATAACTGATGAAATGTGGGTGTACTTATTAGGCACACCTCTTCTTTTTTTTTTCATATGTGAAATCATCAAATGATCCATTAAATGCCCTTAATGCCATTGAATGCCCATTAGGCATACCTCTCTCTTACCCTCTACGATCACAGGCACACAGGCATAAAATAAATACTTACATTCATAACTTCTCGTCCAAACGATGTTTCAGCCCAGTTGTCAGACTTGTTCATCTTATCTTTAAAATTTTCTGACAGGCAGTCTTCAGAACTGGAATACAAATAACAATAGCTGATGTCAGAATATGTTGACAATGTAATACTGTTATTTATGGTAACATTTAATAGTGATCATTTTATTCCTTTATTTTGCTGTGACGTGTATTTTCAATCTCAGTATGTGTTTGGTTTTGGTTTATATTTTGTTTTATCTATAGACTAGCTTTTGCCAGTGACTTCGTTCGCGTGAAGTTTTGACATAGCAACGCATCGCCTGCTCAACGGAAGGTTTTTTCCCGCTTGCAACATTTCTTATTGCTGTTCCGCTCTTATTGGTCATAGCATGATGTTATATAGCCTATAACCTACCTCGATAAATGGACTATCCAACGCAAAATTATAATAATTTTTCAATTCGAGACGGTAGTTCCTGAGATTAGCGCGTTCAACCAGACAAACAAACCAACTCTTCTGCTTTATAATCTTAATATATATAAATCTCGTGTCACAATGTTTGTCCTCAATGGACTCCTAAACCACTTAACCGATTATAATAAAATTCGCACACCATGTGCAGTTTGACCCAACTTGAAAGATAGGATAGCTTACATTTCAATTTATGAGACGCAGACGAAGTTGCGCCGGTCAGCTAGTATTAGTATAGCCAGCCACCCAGCTAGTGTCTAAATACAAGAAAGATATTATGTAGCTAATACTCGTTTCCGCTAACACAAGGAGACACAAAATGAATGCCTTAGTAAAACCACACGGCAACCGTGCTCTACCCTAGTCCGGATCAGCGGTTCACATCAAGCTAGTTGCAGCCAAACACAAATCTCATCACCTACCTAGCCTTTTCCCAACTATGTTGGGGTCGGCTTCCAGTCTAACCGGATGCAGTTCAATGCAGTATTGTACATGGAGCGACTGCCTATCTGACCTTTAAAACCCAGATAGTACTGAGTAAAACGATACCCCTTGGTAAGACTGGTTGTCAGACTTTTTGGGCCACTGACTATACCTGTAACGACTGTCAAGGGTCTCCAACTGACAGCCGGGACCAACTGCTTAACGTCCTTTCCGAGGCACGGAGGAGACTCGGCATTTATTGGGTGATCACCAACTTATTCGCAGACCGAACTATGCAAGCACGGCTTAACCTTAAGATTAACATTATTATAAAAAGCCGCGCAGTTGTACTTTCAATTTTCTGCTCAACACCGAAGGTTGGGCATTAGTTTGGCAAGCTTAGGTTTTGTTTAATTAGAACCTGAAAAGGGGTCACTGTACTCATTAGTATGAACAGATTTCACAGTGAGACCAACCCTGAAACCACGAAAATAAAAATTAGCTGTTCCTTTTTTTTGGATATAGCATCTCGCAGTTCAATCTAGAGAGGTTGTCGTCTGCGTTGGACAATATGTAGGAGACAGATCATTTTTATCTCGAGTTCAGTGATGATCTCTTTGAAGGAAAGTTGTTCATAAGGATGAGTACACTGACCCCTTTACAGGTTTACAGGTAAGTAACAAGAAGTTTGTATAAAATTACACTTATGATTTATTGTTTTTTTTTGTTTTTATATCTTAGCCTATGGCTGGGTCTAGCTGATGTTCAGATTAGCTTAAAGTTTCTGAAGATGGATGGAAGTTTTTTACTCTTTCAGGCAAAAACTACAGAACGGGTTTGGATGAAATTTAATTAGATAGTTTATAACCTGGATGATTTTTATCTCAGTACTATGAACCTGTGGGACATTGACCTGGTGAAGGTTGCGGGAATCCGTTGGATGCGAGTCGCATGGGACTACTCAATGTGGCGACACTTGGGGGAGGCCTATGTCCAGCAGTGGTGAATGATGGGATACTTATTGACCTCCACGCAGGCGAAGCCGTGCGCATATATCTGAATTTTATTCTAAGCCTTTCAATTAAACTGATCTGAATGTTAGCGCATCATGCTAGTACGTTAAGAAGGCTACGGGATTGGCGATAGGAGCGTTGATTCTGATCGAGTATAGAAATAGTTCTGCTTTCATGTTGTATTCGTTCTGACTCTTTCCATGGGATTACAGACTCCCAATGACGACTATCAAATCTCCCAGTTTCCAACCACCTGTATTGCTATACTGGGTGGAACGGACACCGAGAAGGTACGTAGAAATTTTACATCGGTATTGTTGTTTAGAAAAAAAAAAACAGCATGTCCGTTGACCGTGTAGGAATTGCAGTTTTGTAGCTAAAAGGTTATCTATCACTAAGTGAGAGTGATGAAAAACTAATAGCTAACTGTCACCAAGTTAGAGAGTGTGTGATATATTGCTGTTTGGTTTTCATCAGGCTTGTATTATTTACATGTTTATGCGAGCGGCTGACGCATAATCCCCCCTCCACCATGCAGCTGAAGATTTTTTTAAGCTAAGTTTGAAGTAAAATATTTATGTAAAAAGTTTCACCTTGACTTAATTTATAATTTATTTTCACCACTTCCGTAACCTCCCAATCCTACACCCACCGCTACTTGAGCAGCTGACGGTTGGTTTTCTTATTGGTAATCAAAATAATAATCAAAACATTTATTTCAAGTAGGCCAGTTACAGGCACTTTTGAATTGTCGAAACCAAAATTAACATTTAAAGTAGCTACAGTCCCAGTCACAAGACATAAAAACTGTGAAAGTTAGTAGTTGCTGTAATATAAGATAAACCTTCGATGACAATATCAACCGGCTTAGTATGACTTTTTTATTTGCATCTGTACCTCCCGGACTATAGGCTTCGGTGGTAAACATTTCTTAGGAAACAATACATAACTTTTAGCGTCGGTACCCTTCCACCTTACGTTGTATACTACAGTATCTTTTACACAGACCTTTTGTTTTTTTTTATTTGCCTCAAGTTCATTGATACTTTGACAGGCCAAGGTCTCGATTTACTTGAGTGAACACATTTATCAAAACGTACTTACTTAATATTTTTAAATGCGTAACAAGTGGCCGTGGTCTTTATGGACCTCTTGTTTACTTACACTTATATGTTTAGAATACACGACCTTGTCTCTCCATGAATGACAATGAGATAAATATCTAGTGTTGTCAATATTTGACACACAAAACGCAACGAATACCTACAATTAGTTCATTTTTATTTGCTTGAGACCGCGGCTAAATAAAAACAGCCGCTCGGATCGATCTTTAGGTGAAGCCGTTCTTGCCTGGGTTGGTCTGCGAATGGGTGGGTGACCAACTAATACATACCGAGTTTACTTCGTGACTTGGAAAGCACGTTAAGCTGTTGGTCCCGGCTGTCATTTGCAGATGTTTGACAGTCGTTACATATAGTCAGTGGCCCAAAAAGTCTGACAACCAGGAGTATCATATTACCCAGTACTAACTTGGTTCTGGAGGATAGATAGGCAGTCGCTCCATGTGAAATATTGGTATTCAGCTGCATCCAGTTATACTGGAAGCCGACCCAAACATAGTTGGGAAAAGGCTAGGCAGATGATGAGGCCGTGGATGGTCAAAGAAACCGGTGTTCGAAAAATGTGTTTGGTTTCATGAATACTACAGTTTCTTGTGTCGGACTGGCGGTACCTACTGGCTGCTATCTACTTGCAGACTGTAAACAAGTCCTAACCCAACCAGCTCTGAAGGTTTCCTTACAGGCCCTTTTCTTGTTAAAAAAATGCCAGCAGTTAAGTTATCCCCTACAAATCCTACAATCCTTTATGTTGCAAACAGCACAAAAAATCCTCCTATTTAAATAAGATTTCTGTGAACAAAGGTCTTACAGGTTCCCTGTCCCCAGAAAAGAAACAATAGTTAAACAATCGCTCTGAACCATATGTGGCTCATGGGACAGGGAAAGTGTTAAAGTTAGCATGTGCCTGTTAAATTCTAGGTATCTCCAACGTTGCTGACGTCCTGTCAGCAACGTTGGAGATACCGAACTCAGAAATAACGAAAGGTTAGTTTATCTGCAGAAAAGGGAGTATTTATAAACAGTGGTATTGCTTTTCCGGACGGACCTTTTTACAAATAACTTTATTAATTACACTATTACCTTAGAATCTTTATAATAAACTTGTTATAGTCAAAGTGATAATCAGATGTAGCTACTATAAAAGCCATTCTACCATATGTCGTGCGTGTCTTCGTAATGGTCGGTATGCAATGAAAGACAGGAACACATCTGGTTGCCTCCCCTGGCCACGGTATAGGCAGATGTGTTTGCAAAACAGCTAATTTGACATCTGTTTTGCGTTTTTGTAAGCTTGGTAGCCAAGATTCATAATACCTACCTACTTACTTACTTAACTTGAGTTTTAGGTATATGGTTTATCTACACTAATATTATCATAAAGAGTTAAGGAGAGGTAAGTTTTTAATTTTGTATGTATCTTCGGAACTATAAATCCGATTCCGAAAACTCTTTCACTAACTGGAAAGAGCGTTATCCCCGAGTGTCTACGCTTTTAAAACGTTCCCGTGAGTATATTCCGTATAGGACTAGTGTGATAAATCTAGTATATTCCTAAGTACATGTGAAACCTTCTCGTAGTTCTAGTAGGTGTGAAGTCAGAATAATTTAAGAGATCGCTTCAGCTCGTCCCCTGGGAGCAGATGTCAGGATTTTCGGTTTAGGCACCGTGAAAATTATATAGGCAAAGAAACAAAAAGAAAAGAAAGAAAGTCATAGTAACGCCTGTATTAATACTAGATTTCTTACATTATCGCTGCTAGAGTTTACTTTATACTAAAAGTGTCGTGCCCACTTTCATTGGAACTAGGGAACACCGAAATTAATGTGTCTGGTGTTTTTGTCGTGACATTTCTGAATGTCAGTGTCTGATCTTCAGACATAAGTAGGGTTTATCCCTACTATTATATAAATGTGAATGTAAGTTTGTTTGTTACGCTTTCACGCGAAAACTACTCAACCGATCATCATGAAACTTAGTACACATATTCCTAAAGGTATAAGAAGTAACATAGGATACTTTTTATTTTAAAAAAAACTAACCCTCACTCGCAAACGAAGTTGCGCGGGTCAGCTAGTAAATAATAAAAATAAAAAGAGATGCGTAATCCAAAGTCTGGAAAATTAGTTAAGTATTGTTTTCAGTTCGCTATGGTGCGGTAACGTGAAAGTTTATCAGATTGGTGAATACTTATGCGTTAACAGCAAGAAGCTACCATGTCCGGTGTGAGGACAGGTAGATACTGCCCCACTTTCATTATAAATAACATTTAAAATCACTGGCGATCCTGACACTAATCCATCTTTATATTGGGTCCCTTATTTCTTAGGGAATATCGAAACGAAACCAAACAACATACTGAGAAACAAACTCCTGTAAATAAAAATATGGTTGTCACAGCAAAATAAAAGGAATAAAATAACCAATCATGTTTCAATAGCTTTATTGTACAAAAAAACATTACTAATTAAGTTTAATATTATCACAGACAACATAATTTATAAAATACCTGAAAAGGAGTCTTATAATTATAAGATTAGTCGAAGCTAAATTATATTAAATTAAATCTTCATCGAAATAGAAAATGGCGTCTTTCGAAAATGCTTGGTGTTGAAGTATGGCATTTTGTTCAGTTTTATGAATGCAGAAATACGATATGTCACAGTATCAAATACATTTTTAGTTTATTTTGTAGTTGCCCATGCGACAAATAATGCGACAAATCGACAAACAGTTCAGTGCGACAAATCGCATTATCGCATTCATAAAATCCTCACCTTCGACTTTTATACTATTGCAAACATTAACTAATTAAGTAGGTAATGATAATTTCAACTTTATGAACACTTCAATAAAGGCTAATTTATATTGCTCAATACAACTTGATTATGTATGGATCTATTCCGCAAATGCCTAGACATTAGCCCAAATAATTTAACCTAGTTTTTATAAATTATTCTGTTATTGATAAGCCGTTGTCACTAGATTTTAAAATTGTGGTTTTCCCCGTTTCGATTTAGTTTTGCTATTTTTATTGTAATTAGGCGATAATTAAGTAGTTTAGGTTAAATATAATGTTATCAGGTTAACTGCGAAAAACACTTGTCAACATCAATCCACAGTTAAACGAGATTTTTCAGGATCATAATTTTGTTTATATAAATCAAGTATTATATATAATCAAGTATTATACATAGATCAGGCCATTATAATAATTTACTTACTTTACTGCAATTGGGGTCCACGATAGCAATGCTTATGTGGATGGAAAATAAATTTTACATAAAACACAATTATGTTTTGTACAAAATGTGCATTGATACTAACAAGTTTGTTCGCCCTAGCCACAGATCTATCAGAAATCAGTTATCAGCTACCAAATCAGATGATAAATTACTTTGCTAGCAGATCTATTTTCCAAATAAATAAATTTCCGATCTAACAAATATGTTTATTCTTTAGATAAAGATATCAGGCGTTGGGAAAATGAGCCCTTAATAGAATATTTTCTTTAATCTATCCGTTACTTAGGGTAATTTTCAGCCCGTATACCTTAGATAAAGATAAGCTTGCTGCTATCTGTTACTAAAGGTTATTTTCGACCAGATGCTAAGATATAATATGGAATTGTACTGCAGTATTATTATGCATGAATAATAAGGTAGTACTTGCAATCATTGTGCACATACGTCAGTTTTAAGTATATCCGTGTATATCTAACCTAAGCTTTAAACAACAAGAATGTAGTAAAACCACTCTAGACTAATAGGCAACATACAGTCTTACGTTAAGTTTTTATTGATAGTTTTATTTTTTACTAGCTGACCCACGCAACTTCGTCTGCGTCACATAGAGAGAAAACCGAAAGGAAAAAAAGAAATCCCCGTTTTTGCAACAGGTTTCATTCCTGCTCCGCTCCTAATGGTCGTAGCGTGATGTTATATAGCCTAAAGCCTTCCTCGATAAATGGACTATCCAACACAAACATATTTTTTCAATTTGGTTCGCGTTGCGCGATCAACCAAACAAACAAACTCTTCTGCTTTATAATATTAGTATAGATTACTTAGCATACGTATTGCATAAACTGTTTTATGCTTTCATGGCCACTCACGGTCATTTACGGGATATGCACCCGAGAACACCGTAAGAGTCAGTGTGAGTTTCTTTTTTTCAAAGCTAGAGTCACCTAAGAAATGATGGATAAATAGTGTGAAAGAAGACATGGCTAGAAAGATGGTAGAATACTGAGATTAAAGTTTATTTGCTTCAAACCTTAAGTTTTGATATAAAAGCAGGAGATTGATGATTAGACATTGTTTGTGATCTTTATGAAGCATCATCTTTGATAATCATAAAATGCAATGTTTTTCTGATTATCCGTCAGTGAACTTCTAACTTGGGAACTTGGGGTCATTTTTCTTTTTTTCGAGGTCAGTATCAAGAAGTTAAAAATTAGTATCAACGCGATATTTTTCTTACATTGCCTTCTCGCAAAATTTGTTTACCATGCACTACGATACGAAGAAATATACAGGGAAAAATTGCATTAATAACTTGCCTACGTTTTTAAAGGGTATCGCAGACTGTTTAGATATGTACGTTCGATAATCAACGTTTTTTCGCCGCCATGACCGGCCACCATGCAAATCGACTTGACCCAATAACGTGAGACACTTGCTGAATATATAATGAGGAATAGTAGTTACTTAGTTAGTTTTGCACACCGTAATTAATGGGTCTTGGCTTTTTATTTAGCAGAACTGTGAAGACTTCGAATTTTAGGTGAAGTATCTAAAAAGTCCGGCTGACTTTAAAAGTTGGTTGGGAGAGAGTTATGGAGACATAAAAAGGGAACTTATGGGTCGTGTGATTCAGAAAAGCAGCTACTCAATGCAACTGATATTTGACGGCATCAGGTTCGACTGTACGCCTGGTCGACTGGGTTGTGGAGGTCAGATAGTCAGTCGCTTCATGAAAATACTAATAGTCAGCTGCACCCGTTAGACTGGAAGCCGACCCCAACATAGTTGGTTTAAGGCTAGGCAGATGGTGATAGAGGAATCTTATGTCACTCAACGCCTTCAACTGAAGAATTATGACTCTTATCTTGAGTAAAAAGACATGACATGAGTTTGATGGTCGACTAGTTCCGTTGTGAAATATATAAGAGAGGATAAATATTATTCAAATATGAAGGGATACGATACGACAGTTATTGCGCACTTTAATAATCCAGCTTTGTTCCTGAAATACTCCATAGGTAGCTTATCGCAGTGTGAATAACCGGTAAAACCAAGTTCAGTAAAAGATTTGTTCGTGGTAACTCGAGAGGTAATCGCGAACGTGACGATTTCGCAACGAACGCCGTGTAAAGTAGCGAATTATTGTGAAACGACCGTGCCTCCGACATTGTATCGAATTACCTGACACTTGGAAATTGCCGGTGTGACTGAACTACGGGACAAAGGAGTGTGACTGAGCAAGTGTTGAGATAATAACAGTCGTAATGTCTGAGAATTGATAGAAAAGAACTCCAAAACGGTATAAAACATGATGGTTTTGTGAAAATATTTTCTTTAAAGCAAGCTTATGCATATGTGTTGAAAAAGTTGCCCTTACATATGGGGTATTACATTCATTTTCTGGCTGTTAGCGTACCTTAGACATGGATTTTTTTTTTTTCGTCGTCGAGTTAGATAAAATGCAAATATCAGCCTTGATGCTTACTGTGTTAAGGTACAAAAAGATTATTCCTTCAATACTTGTTACGATGTCAGAATGTTTACAAAAAAACTCCTAGAAAAAAGTATAATCAGTAATGACGTGACACGACATTTTATAGGTTAATTAATTAATTACTGCGTAATGCGAGCAAGCATTCCCGTTTTACTACCGGAAACATTCAATTTCAAACATTCCCACTAACAATTATTAATAACTACAGTATCAAAAAACGTTGTAAAACAGTCGATTATAATTTAGGCACAAGTTTAAGTCAAATTCATTTTAAGAATAATTGAAAATTTTATTGAATTTAGTGCAAAAAATGATGCAATAAATGCTTGAACAGCAAAAGATTATAATATCGAATCACAAGTCGACTAAAAACACCCTACTTTTTTCAATCGTTTACCATTTGTTAAAACCTTATGTTACAAATGTTACAAAATTGCAGTATTTATATTGTCATTCAAAAGATTTACTATCGATAAGCGATCGACATACTAATAACCGGTGATTATGTATAATAGGTATTTACCATATTTTTGATATATCTAATTGCATTTTAATGATTGCAATCCAATGTATGTTTACCTATTAAAGAATTGGCTCAATGCCACCTGGTCATGTGTTCTAGTCTGATTTACGACCTAGAATACTTGTAGTACTTAGTAAGTACCTATAAAACTGGCTAAGCAACTTGTCTACACCTAGATGTACTCGTATGTATAATAAATAGCAAATGTTAATAAATATCTATTGATACGTTATCGAAGTCTAGTTTTTTGTTACAGCAACGTTGCACGATTGACTATTTCAAGCTGTCAATAGATATTTTATTCGTGCGAGTTTAATAACAAACCTAACTAAATTTTAACTCGTTTTAAATAAAATAAGGCTTCCTAAATTAATAGGAACTTTATCTAAAAACTAAATATAAGCAACCGTTCGCACAACAGTTGCTGTAACACCGCCATCTTGAACTCCAAAATTGAGTACAACGCCATCTAGTTTTTGTCCCGAACTACTTTCGTTCTGAAACTTAAATACATAGAAAGAAGAAGACACATTCGAGAGTGTAGTGCCCACACCTTGATCCGCCACAGTCTGAGTATTCCTCCTGGGTGTGTGAGGTGTCTGTTTCAATATCTGATAGATGTGGGTATAGACTGGCTGGCTGTTGTAAGATCGCTCCGTTAGTCTGTGGCTCCTTTTTGCTGTTGTTCACTTTTATTCTTTTAACGTCGTCTAATACTGATAAGACTACGGGCGAGTCTTGGGAACCTGGAACAAGATTTATAATATTGTGTTACCCTGAGAAAACATAACATGGTATTGAACAGACCATGGCGAAAAGACGCAATAATTTGGCCTCGATTACAATTAATTGGACTTCCCTATGTATTACCGTGAGTACTTTAAAATGGCAGCTAGTGGATATTAAGAGTGATTCGATTTTATAAGGTAAATTACTGATATTACTTCTCAGTAGGATAATATCACCATTACTTGCAACGCAAAGACTACCTATCGTAACATGCTGATTAGTATATGATTGGATGCAAGAGTATTCAAATGAGTATACATGAGTGAATTAGCAGACGCCAGTATCTTTGCATGTACAAAAACATTTGAGTCTGTAAATTCACTCAAAATCTTAGCAAGTATGTCAGTTTATCTAAGCTATGTTGGCTTTCAGTCTAATTAATATCCCAATTTCTTTGTTTTTTGATGATGTTTGGACCGGTTTCCAGTCTATCCGAATGCAGCCGAAAACCAGTATTCTACATAAAACGCCTGCTTATCTGGCCTCTAAAATCCTGTCACTGGCAACCAACCCGGGATGAAATACCCTTAGTACAGTTAAAGTAGCTGAAAATGACCATACTCACTTCGTCTTTTCACAGGCTGTGATCCAATAACTCTATCCTCTTTCTCAACTTCCTTTTCCTTATCATTGGGCTGTTCCTTCTTCTCATCAAAGGTGACCTTGGGTATATTGGCAATAATCTCCGGCTTCTTAGTACTTTGTGCTAGGCTGGTGGTTGAGCCCATGAGAGGTGCCTTTTCTGAGGGGTCTTGTTCGCTTGCGTCATCATCTGAGTCATTTGGGCTTTCGGCTTTTTGTGGTTTGGGCTGGAATTGAGAAGGTAAAGGGTTAATTTAGTGTTCAGAGACATTTATAGTAAGTAAGTGATTGCTTTCAGTCTGTAACTGCGCGGATAGATAGCGAGTTGTTTTGTACTTTTTTAGTGGGAAAGTTGGGACTCAGGCCAGGCGCGTATGAAGCAAAATCAGTATAAAAGAATCATCATAAAGCAGCGTTTTGAAATTACTACCTACTATGATGGGGAACATGCGTAAGTGTTTTTTGTCGTCACATTGGTCGGTGTCGTGCTTTATATATAAAGACTAACTAGTTCGAAACCCACTGATCGGGTTTTCCTACGTAAGTTTTATTTAATGAGGAAAACTTAACGATTCAATTTGATGATGATATAAATGTGATAAGGAAAATTCTGATGTCGTTAAGGCGTAGATCAAATTGGTTATGTAGACTCGCAAATAATGTCATTATGGTCTCTATAACACCCGTAATAGCGTATAAACATACATATTTCGAACTTATTACCACAGATTGCACAAGTCAATCCTTAGAAACAACGGAGTAGTAGTTCTCACATTAAAAAAGGAAACAGAGTATCGGCACAAGCCGTGTGATTTTCCAACGGCGATAATCACGAAGTTCCATACTAAATCCCTGTTCTATCCCTCAAGGGTAGGTTTATTCGTCAACTGGGGACTTTAAAACTCGCGAGGGCACGCGAGTTGCCACCTACCAATTAAAAAAAAAAAGCTTTGCTCGTTTAAAGATATTATTTGATTATACATTTTATAAGAGGTTTACGTAGCTGACTGTACATCTGACGTAATACGTCAGATTTACAAGGTCGCGCAAGATGACCACAATAAAAAAATGGAAGCATTCGCACACACACACACACACAGTCGCCAGTTGATGAAGCGGGACTGTTCGAAAGAGATACCGCGGCCCCGGAATATAAGGGCGAGGCGGGCGAAGAAGGAACATGGATGGGTTTTAGTCAGTAAAATTCTGACACTCTCAGCCCAAGAGGGAGTGTAAGAAGTTATTTGTTGATTTCCCATCCGTAAAAAAAAGGATAATGGATTGAAGTCTATGTGCCACGTATTTTTAGAAACAGGTTTAGGTTGTGTATCGTGTCAGTCAGTCATTGAATTTTAGTTTTTTTATTAAATTTTCTTACGTGCCAATTGTAGGTAAGGGTTTGTTGGTTGTTGGTTCGTAAAGTTCGTTAAGTAAAAGATATAGAACACGATGTGTTTAAAAAAAAACGTAAAACCTAAGTTGTAACTCAAAATTGTGTAATGAAGGTTCTTCCACGACTACATGAAGTGCGGAAATGTCGAAATTGGAGAAACTGTTTCGACATTTACATGCCTAGATGATTCATTTATACCGTTTCGTGAACTGACTCTTTTTAATATTTGCATAAGAATACACAGACCACTGCCCAAATAACTACAGCTTTCCATGATGTGGAATATTTTTGACTACATTTTGGCCGCGGGCTCGTTGAGGTCGGAAATTATCTGAAGGGCTCATCCTATACGATAATATTACCGTGCTCACTACTCGGACGTAAATTATTTTATGTACAAGGTCATGCATGGCCTATTCTTGTACAAAATTCAACTAAATCCGTTCACCTGTTAGGGAGCGGAAGGTAACAAGACAAACATAAGTAGTTACTTTCGTATTTATAATAGTAATCCGAATAAATATGTATATAAATAAATATCGCTGGACATTCCACACAGCGCCATCTAGTGCCACACTAAGCAAAGCTTGTGTCGTGGTCACCAGACAGTTGATATACTACATTATATACTTTTTGTTTGTAAATACATACTTAATATACATATAAACATCCATGACTCGGAAACAAATGTCCATGCTCATCACACAAATATTTGCTCCTACCGGGATTCGAAGCCGTGACCCTAAGAACGTAAGGCAGCCTCACTACCGCTGCACCAATCGGGTCGTCAAAATAGGGTGTCGAGGTGAAGAAAACATTTTGCCAGAGCGGTTCTATAAGGGGTTTAATTTTATCTGTATGCCAATGAAGACACGTGTAACATCAAAAATATTAGCATAAATGACAATAAAAATATCTTCTATGTCCGGTTTTGGAGACCACACCTATTCTGTATTTGACTACGACACATTTGCATATTGTTTATCTTATTAAAATTCAACACAAGTTTTTAAGATAATTGTGTTTTTTACGAATAAGGGCCGCGGCACCAGTTGGCTGGTGGTCTTCGATATTCAAATATGTATATATTTACGAAACCAACAATTTACGAATACAAAGTCCTTAGCTTTTTGGGCCTTGCCAAAAATCTTCATTGTCCAAGCTATAGCCAAAACTGTCAAGATAGATCAAACTTAAAAGCTTTTGTCCGAAACACGACCCAATATGGACATTGCCAGCTGGCATTGGTCCAGAAAAAGCGCTCACAAAGGTAGAGGAATACATGACTGATATTTGCTACAGGAAGGGGTAACAAACCGCGGCCCCGGAACATTTGTTTCCGAGTCATGGATGTTTATATGTATAATAAGTATGTATTTACAAACAAAAAAGTATATATGTAGTATATCAACTATCTAGTGTCCACGACACAAGCTTTGCTTAGTGTGGCACTAGGTGGCGCTGTGTGTTAATGTCCAGCGATATTTATTTATTCCCAACTTAAAAAAAAAAAGAAGGGGTAACAAATAGCTTCAAACAGTAGTTATTAAATGTATTTTTGTTACGCCATGGGAGTGATTGACTTTTACCATGGTAAGAATTATTGTCATACCTTTCTAAGGGGCATAGTAACACCAAGGGGGGAGGTATGGGTGTACCAATAGAACACCCATATTTCGCCAAGTATGTTTCAAGTCCCATGTAACGAGCCTATTGACGTCAACAGGGCCCAAATCTAGACTTCGTGCCTGCTACTGAAATTCTCGATGGAAAACCCAATAACATTTTACCTGACCAGTTGAACCTAAAATACGCTTGCGACAACCAAAAAATTCGGTTGTATAGTGATTTTTATCTATACTAATATTATAAAGAGGAAAACTTTGTTTGTTTGGTTGTAATGAATAGGCTTAAAAACTACTGGACCGTTTTTAAAAATTCTTTCACCATTGGAAAGCTACATTCACCCTGAGTAACATAGGCTATATTTTATCCCCGTAGTCTCACGGGAACGGGAACTATGCGAGTGAAACCGCGTGACGTCCGCTAATTAATAATAAGCGACTAAAAATATTCAATGCTGGTGTCTAGTTGAAGTTCTAACGTCAAAAGCATGTAAGTATCTTTTGGTTCCACTCTAGATAGCATTCATCTTCTGAACAAACTAATACTAATATTACTAATATTAGTAATAATAAAAACACTAATAATAAATACTAGTAATAAGTAATAATAAATACTTATATTATATAGATTTGATTTTTGTTTGTTTGTGTGTTTGTTACGATTTACCTGCCTCTAAAACTACTCGAGCGATGTAAAAACTTTTTCCACATATTATTAGATACCCACATTTTTAACGAGTAATAAAGGCTATAAATTATATTGATATCATGAAAATTCGGCGAGCTATCACAATTTTCGTGGACGAAGTCACGGGCGAAGAGTTAGTCTATACAAAAACTCGAAGTTTGTTTTGAGATGTCATCGTATTGTGCCGATTCAAGAGAAGACTACATAGCTTTATTTGTGCTGTCCTTATAAGGGTAAGAAAGAAACGTCAAGCTGTATGGTGAACAAGTTTCCTAAGTGGAACTCGCCACCTGTGAAAACTTGTAACACGATACCTTTTTGAGATACAATCAAGGTGTTTAAATAATGTATTTTCTCGAATGGACAGATGAATGCTGAAGTGTTAATTAAGAATCGTGAAGTAATCAGTGATGACTGGTACGGTAATTGTGCTTCTTTTATATTATTACTAGCTGACCCACGCAACTTTGTCTGCGTCACATAAGAGAGAAAAACGAAAGGAAAAAAACGTCCCCGTTTTTGCGAGATTTTTCATTCCTGCTCCGCTCCTTATGATTGTAGCGTGATGTTATATAGCCTAAAGCCTTCCCCGATATTCATTAGTACGTCTGACGTCATGTTTCGCAATATGGCCTCTTTTTAGGGAAAAGGGAAACTACATCCCGCACTACAAAATCTACAATTTTAGTTGCAGTTTGCAAAAGCCATCCAATTACAACAGCTCGAAGACCAATAAACAGCCTCACCACAACCCAATCTACAAATACTTGACAAATACCCTCCAACAGTACCACATTACTCATGTTCGCTTCTTTTCTCAACCTTCGACCATCACTAAAGCTTCACTTAGTTGCATTCAGTTCATTAGTACGTCTGACGTCACGTTTCGCAATATGGCCTCTTTTTAGGGAAGGGCGTGTACGCACTGCTTGTACGGTATTGTTGTCAATTATCATGTATGTTGTACAAAGTAACGAAAGTGTTCAGTAAATATACTGTACACTAGGCTGCAACTTTGTTGGGGTTACGTCACAAGTATTCGGTTTTTGTAGGGTTTGGTGGAAAAGAAATGAGGACGAGTTTTATGTTTTGACTAGCGGACGTCATGCGGTTTTACTCGCGCAGTTCCCGTTCCCGTGGGAGTACGGGGATAAAATATAGCCTATGTTACTCGCTGATAATGTAGCTAGCCATTACTAAGATTTTTTCAAATCGGTTCAATAATTTTTAAGTTATTCGTTACATACAAAAAAATAAATCTTTCTGCTTTAAAATATTAATATAGAAGTAAGACAAGACTTATTCGCCGCAAATATCGAACGTTCTTGTGTAAATCACAATCTTATTTAGGTAATGTCAGCCCCAATATTTAAAAATAAATGACGAAGTGAAATAAGTCCTATTCCTGTACACTCATTGAAAGAGTTTTGGGTTATTAAAAAGTGCTGATATTAGCCTTGTTTTAATTAATGTGTGGTGGATGCTCCAAGGAAGCCCGACAAATTAAAATTTTCTTACGATTTTGGCAATTTTCGGGCCAGTGCTAGGTTGCATGTTGATAAAAATATTGTTCGCAACTGTAAGATTGACTACTTACATAATTATAATCATCTATACAACTCTCCAAGTTCATAAATGACAATTTCGTGAAAATGGCTTTCACCTTAAGTAATACTTCTTTAGAGTAATATTCCTCCGATCGCGGAGATCCCTAAGAAATAACATGAGCGGAAAAGATTATTAAATTTTTCATTAAATCTCCTCACATTACTCGGAAATAACTTCCAACCGAGTACAGTTCTTAATTTCCTTTCTAGAGAGAGGAGCAACAGGAAATAAATAGCTCTGGTTTGTTGCTCCCGAGCCCCGACGGGAATAGCTCGGGAGCTTAATAGGCAAGGAGTTGGAGCGAGGAGACGTCGTGTTTTGTCAGAAGTTATGGAATAGTTAGAAAAATCTAGTTTTTGCTTTACTTAGAGTAATTGACTGCCTCTTTGGTGGCTGACCGGTTGATGCCAATATGCTCGCCTTCTAATATATTGGATTTAAAGATAACTAGCGAAATATGGTGCTGCTTAATATTACGGGGTTTACAAGTCTGATGTTAAGAGAAATTGCAGAAAACTGTCACACATAATACTGGCTACGGATCTTTGATGGTGTTTAAGATGAAAGGTTCATTGAAATTGCTGGAGACTATTAAATCGTCAACGTTAACCTTCGTCGTCGCGTCGTTACGTTAATACCTACTTCATTTTTCAAACGTCAGTGTACGACCGTCGCACTGTTCTTAGGACAAGTTGCATTTTTATTAGGCGGGTTTAGGCACGAGAAATGTAGTTTCAAATCTTGTAACCTGTTTATTTGTTTATTTTCTCTTACAAATGTAGTTAGTGCCTAAACTGGAATTTTTATGCCACTCATTGGCCTCTGACTTGGCTTTATATGCCGTCGAGAAATATTTCCAAGGAATGCTGGTTTCCTCACGATGTTTTCCTTCAGCAAAGCAACTGACAACTATACAATACGCACATTAATCCATAAAATCAGAGGTGCCAAACATGTCTCGGGTTACACCACTGCTTCGTTGATTTGTATGATTGTAATAAACGTTGTCCTAATGATTCTAAAACAGCTCTATCAACTACTACTTAAAATAAACGCGCAAGTTTTTGAGGATGGATGTTAGTTGCTCTTTCACGTAAAAAACTGTTGAACGAATTCGAATAAAATTTGGCACACAGATATTATATAACCTATAATATATAGACACGACAGAGACTCGGCAAATCTTTTGTTTATCTGTCAACAGATGAACAAAAGATTTGCCGAGTCTCTCTAGTTTCTCCGGTGGTCATGCTAAGCGGGCAGGAGGGATGATTACCGCGCTACATTCGGACGGCATATACCTAAAGCTAGTTAATGTAAAAACAAATAAAAACCTTCTCACCTTATAATGAAATCTGTTCTGCAGCATCTCCATTTCCTTTTCTCTCTCCAGTTTAAACTTATTCGCGATAGTAGACTCACTGATCGTCTGCTCTTTGCTGAACAGAGCGGCCAACTTCCCCTTAATTCCACCTCCAAGCGAACTCTGACTTATATTGTCATCTGGGATATCGTCTTTCGAATTCGTTCTTGAGTTCGCTAAAGAACTAGGTTTTGTTGGCGTCGTTTTTTGAACCAAAGGTTTCTTGTCAACTGAAAGAAGAAGAAAACTAGTGAAAATCTGTTCGAGGTTATAATAGGTGTAAAATTCGACGTGCTTACAGCCAACAATGAAGATTTTTTGCTTATGTAGGTATGTTAGATTAAATACAATGTAAGTATGTGTTGCGTACTTGTGTAGGGGCAGAAAAAAGTTAGATAAATCACGTTTAGTTCGATGCTTCGTGATCGATAAGCCTAGAGGAATATTTTATGCATTGATACAGCAGTTATGTAGAAAAGTATTTGGTGATCAACGCGTTAAGTGCAAATTGGGGAAGTGTCTTATGTTATTTTGACATTTAAATAGTGTTGATTCACATACTATTGACTTTTGCATTGAGTTTGGCAGTTAAATATTACTTGGATGATATCATAGTTTCAACTTCAACTGACATCTTGAATGGCTATGTAAGTTTCTTTATATTCTGTTTTGTTTTCAAGATTCAGAATAAATATTATTTTCCCTTAAAAACCCAAAAGGATATTAATAAAACGCCACAAACTACGTGCACGTCTGTTTTGAATTAGTCTTTTCCTATGCAGAAAAATACAGTCCAGTGGTAGACAAAAAAATGTTTTAACAATGTTAGCATTTTAGCATAGTAGCATTTTTAAACTACATTAAGAAACTACCAAGACAATCAACCAAATTAAACTTTAATTTGACCGTTTTCCTTGCCCAATCCACTCTCAATTTACAAATAGATTAACACAGTGAAAATAAACCTGTAAGTTTATCGGTAACTGTCACAGAAGTGGTTTAATTGTTCGGATTAACGAGCTGAACCTTGGCGGAACATCTGTCGTCGATACGGGTCAAGTAAACTGAGCCAGTTAACAAGCTGTAGTGATTGTAAAGTAAACGGTATTGATAACAGCTATTGTTTTGTGTTAACTATTGGTTAAACAGGTGATCACACAAATTACTATGGAATTTTGACACAATTAGTTAATGAGCGCCGTTTATGGGCTGATTGCGTTTAATTTCTTTGTTGAATTTCGGACAAGTTGCAGAAAAGGTTGATACGAGTAATTGAAAGTCGATTATAGATGAAAGCATCTAGACAAATAGTTAAGTCATGCTAGAATATTTTTCTGCACAGAATCGTATTGAAATAGATCTTTCTGAGCAACTGGACAGGAGTATCTACAGATGGACTAGAACGGCAAAAGATTGAACCCGCCTTTGCCTAGCAGTTCTCACTCAGCAATTGCATCATCTGCCTAGATTATTCCTAAATTCAAAGTCAGCTTCCAGTCTAACCGGATATCAAACCTCCACAACCCAGTTAGTTAAGGGGTAATACCCCTTGGTATAACTATAATATAAAAATGGATCGCAAAATGTGTTGGTAAGCGCATAACTCAACAACGCCTGGACCGATTTCACTAATTCTCTTTTTGTTGTGTTTGTTATTGTCAGGAGAAGGTTCTTATGAAAAAAAATGTAGTTGTAGGTAGGTAGTAGTAGTTAGCTTTTTCCCTCTTATGTGACGCAGACGAAGTTGCGTGGGTCAGCTAGTCTTTGATAAAAATTAATGTATTCCAGTATAAATTTTACCAGAAAAGTTATCATAAGTTGAACAGTTGAACTACGATAATCCAAGGGAAGGAAGTAAATAGAAAAGACTCATATCTATAATCTTTACATTTAAGTAAAACAAGTTATTTGTTAATTAAGCTTGCTGGTTACACATTTTGCCTTTTAATGTTTCCTGAAGTTTACGCAACTTTCTAAGAACAAATCAGGGCTCAGAGGAAACACTTATTCAATTATATTTTCTTGTTTTTACTTGATATCTCAAAAGTGCGTAAAGATCAAACATGGGCAGAAATTTAATGGTGTAGTTAACATTGAATTTTTTTTTAGTTTTTCCTTTTATAAACTTTGTTAATGATAACATCTTCTGATGCCTTTGCAACTCTGAATACCAATGAGATATTTTTTTCTACATAAACTCATTCGTAACGGATTGGTCGGAGAAGGCAAATTGTAAACATTGGGAAGGCCTTGCTCAGCAGTGGGACAGATTAAAGTGACATAAACAAAACAAATTGCGGACTACTTGGGGACTGCAGTTAGAAGTAAAAATTCGTTGCGTTAGGTGACGGTCACGCGAGTTTTATGATCTTAATTCACTCGAAAATACTCTTCCGAAAACTATCCAAATTGCGTCATGTGTGCCTATAAAGTTTAAAGAGTTCTCTTTATTTTTCCAGGATCCCATCATCAGATCCTGACTTGATGATTATGGGATCACCTGTGAAGCATACCGTTTCAAACAAAATAACCCAGGATGGCCCCTAGGTCCAGCCATCTTCGAGTAATCGGGGAACACACATAAAAAAAAAAATATTCCGTCGAATTGAGAATCTCCTCCTTTTGGAAATCGGTTAAAAAGTGGTCAACGCGCCTAAATAAGTTGTGCTTAACGCTATGGTTCAAGAAATGGAACCATTGAATAGATAAATGTCAAGTTATTTAAATGAAAATTGATGTCAGAGTTTGCGATACTCTGTAAGTAGGTACATCGTGCGTGATTGCGATGGGTGGAAAAAGCTTTCATCGTGCGGGATTGCGATGGGTGGAAAAAGCTTTCAGGGGGTGAACGACATTTTGTGACACACGACCATTCAAAGTCGCGTTTTGTACAAAAAACATAGGGGTCAAGAAAACCTGTTAGATGTTACGGAACAATCATTACAATGTAGTTATCTCAGAATTATTATAATGACGGAAACCGCGTAATGACTGACACATTGTTTGTTTAAGCTTTAAACATTGTTCGGAAATGTTGGCACCTTGTGAATGAATGTTTTACTTATTTATTTTGTCAAATCAATAACTTGTAAGATATGAATAAGGTAGTAGGTTTTAAAAAGTGAAATCGTTTGGTAGATTATGCAGTTTAGTAATACTTGATATTGCTTGCGGGTTCGCCTGCGTAAAGTTATATCTTGGGAGCTTACCAAGTTAACGGAAAGAGGTACTTTCTTATTTATAATAAGGTAATAATAACAGTATGGCTAAGTAAAATAAAATCATTAAAATAATATCTTTACCTCAATTTAAATTCTAACACAAAATCAATCACCACACTATCGATTGGCAATTTTTGTCACAAAAATCCAACGAAGCTGCGATCACAAAAAAATTCAATCACGATCACTAAACACGACCCAATAACATCGAAAAAAAAAATACAAAATAATATTTTCTAAGTTCGTTCGTCTGCGCGTGCGCTCAACAGAATGGGCGACGCGGATCACCAACCGTTGGTCCACCACTACTCCGAACTAGTGAGGTGCGCTTCCGAATCCCACGCTCAAAACAGTGGTACTAAACCTTTTGTAACTTAGACCGATAACAGACGCTTCAGTTTCTGTTCGCCATTCGGATTTAGGTTGTGCAGCATCAACAGTTTGGAATTTCGTCATAAAATATGCTATGCTGACGAGTAGAAAAGTCGTCAAACCACATACTTATCGCATTATTACAATCCGATTTTGCCTCATTTTAACAAAAAAGTGAAAACAAAATGAAAGTGAAAATGAATTAATTAGTGAACCGATCTAACGTTGTTAGAGGCGATCTTTAACTCGCCTGCGACCTAACTAAAAATAAATGAAAGAAGTAAATGATCGTTAATTCCTATGTAATTTATCAATGTCGTGTGAACATGGAAAGAAACAAATATGAGTCACCCAAGTGAAACGTTCATACGAGTGAAGCGTCTGTCATGGGCTTAGGAGACCTATTGTCGCATTTTTACGCGTCACTGCTTCGTATCTGTTCGGTTCCGATGACCAATTTGTCGTGTTAACGAGCTATTAATTTCACTAGAAAATCGTCTGATAGCGTGTCGTTTTCATTATCATTGCAATTAATGTTTACAATCTCGTAATCGGTTGAATCTGCGATAGAAACAGCTGCCGTTTTATAACCGTTTTCGCAACGGTTATTTTTATTTCCCGTGTTTGCAACATTCTCATCTGTCCCTTTTTACAAAACGTTCATAAAGTAAAAAAATATCAACTGCGGTCAAAAAGGGCCTCTTTCCCTGTAAACCATCTGCGGTTTCAAGGTTGACGGCGCCTGCTAGCTTTGTTCACCTGCTATTAAGTGATGCGACATCACAACATTTCGGCAATACAGTAGCACTTTCGACAGCCCTATTTGGAGTACTATTCTGACTTCGATTTTTGTGTAAAATTATTTAAAAAGCGGTTAAAAGCGAAAGTATAGAAAAATGGAACACTTAACATCACGCCTGTATTCCGCGAAAATTAAAGCAAAGATGCTCCTAATAGTACATGGGACATTTTGTCCCATGAAATAGAAGCTGAGCCTATTGATATTGTTACATCGGACCTACTAGAACATTCGAGAAAGCCAGTGATTACAGTGTGTGTACGTTAGAAGTTCGAGAACATTTCCATTATTATTAGTTTTAAAGTTAGGTAGGTACAAACTCGCGACCTATTTATACAAAGACATTAGAATTTCGACCGTACGCCTAGGGCATAAGGTTCATATTTGTTTGTTTTGTACAAGTAGGTAATGCCAACCTTGTAAGTAGGTACCTGCTATTTTTTTGCCTACGTACCTATTTTTTTGTTAGTGTTTTTTTTATGACCCTCTCGAATGTTCGTGGTTATTCTGGTGTATCTGTTGGCGAGTATAAATAGAGCGCTCAGGGCCGCGACCGGCAGTCTTGTTTTAGCGACACAACGAAGCGAATCCAAGTGAACTACAAGTGCGATATCTAAGTGAATAGTAAACAGTAGTGTATTTGTGATTAAGTTTTGATTGTTTTGTGATTAATAAAGTTATTGTGTTGTTTAATCGGTAGTAATTAATTTATCTCATACCCAGCTCGTAACAAATTGGTGTCAGAAGTGAGAGATAAATTATGCCAATCCTACCTAAGGACGACACGGAGGGTATCCGTACCAGAAGTCAGCGACAGCAGGACATGGACCAAAGGCGGTTTGGAGATTCTCCGACACAGACACCGGGTGCTGTCCAGCCTACGTCGCAGCCAGTCACTGGCCCATCCGGAGTTTCTCCAGCATCAGTGGCGCCAGACTTGTCAGCTTTAATGGCGTTGCTGCAGGATCAAGCTCGCCGTCAAGAGGAGCAGGCTCGCCAGTTACAGGAGCAATTGCAACGAGACAAAGAGGAGCAGGCTCGCCGTCAAGAGGAGCAGGCTCGCCGTCAAGAGGAGCAGGCTCGCCGGTTGGAAGAGCAGTTGCAGCAAGACAAAGAGGAGCAAGCCCGCCGCCAGGAGGAGCAGGTCCGCCGCCAAGACGAACAGATGATCCTCATAAAGGATCTTCATGCAACTTTCGGCAAGGACCTGAAAGTGATGAAAGATCAGGTTCACCAGCATGAGAACCGCATCTCAGAGGCCGAAGTTAAGATTTCTGGGGTACAGAAGGCTTTGAGCGAACTGAAGACTGAAGGTGGAACTGTAGCTTCAGTGGTTGCTGCACCTTCTTCGCGTGGTTTCAAGGTTCCTCCATTCGACGGAACATCGTCGTGGTCGGCCTACAGAATCCAGTTTGAGGCCGTCATGAAGGCGAATGGATGGACCAAACCACAAGCCATGACCGCGCTCACCTTAGGCCTCCGAGACCAGGCCCTAACCATTCTCGAGGCACTCGGCAGGGATGTAACCTACGAGCAGCTGCTAGAGGCGTTGGAGTCCAGATACGGCGACGCGCACCTGGAGCACGTATTCCGTGCCAAGTTGAAGGACCGTTTTCAACGAAGTGCCGAGAACCTACAGCAGTGGGCTCTAGAAGTTGAAAAGCTCGTTCGGAAAGCCTACCAGTCTGCCCCTGCACTGATTGACGGAAATCTGGTACAGGCCTTCGTTGATGGAATACGTGACTTAGAAGTTAGAGCTGCCGTGAGGCTGGGGCATCATGAGACCTTGAAGGACGCCTTGGCCCATGCCTTAGAAGTAGAGGCAGTGAGGCAAGACCACCGAATGCACCGTGTCAGGGAGGTTGTTGCATCACCTGTACGCGACCGCCCACAGGGGTATAGTCCTAGGTGCTACACATGTGGAGAAAGGGGTCATCTTCGGTCAAGTTGTCCTAAGCGCAGCATCCCGAGAGAAGATCAGCAGGGAAGGGTGGCTGAAGTGACTGCCCAGCCACAGCAGGGAAACGAGTAAATGCCAGGACTGGGGGGCGGGTGCTGGCTGGTATTGAAAGAGCCCCGAGAATCATGATCTCGCAAGCACATGACGGAAACAGCCTGACCATCAAAGGCGAAGTCAATGGAACACCATGCAAACTGACGTTGGATACTGGAGCATCTCACACGGTCGTCAATTCAAAACTAGCAAGTCGGTTTCTTGGGGACTACTTCAATAAGCACGACCGTATACATTTATTAACAGCTACTGGTCAGCACATTACCGTCCGAGGCAAGAAGGAGGTGGAGTTAAAATTGGGTGACAGATTTTACAAGCAGAATGTCATCGTGGCTGACATAGTGGACGATTGCATCTTGGGCTTGGACTTCATGCGGAAATATCGTTGTGAGATCGACGTTGATCAAGGAGTACTGAAATGTGGTTCAGAGGAAGTCTTCATGGAAGGTGCACCGTCAGGGAAAGTGTACTGCTTGAAGAAGATTGTTCTTCCTCGCAGATCAGAAACGATTGTGCCAATTTGTTTGCCACGGAATTCTGGACAAAGAGATCGAAGTGTACTGATAGAAAGGGTCAACAATGACTTCCCATGGAAGATGGCACGAACTCTGGTCAAGGCCACCAACGTCTCAGCAGTACGTATACTGAATCCAAGTGACCAGGAGCAAGTGATTAAGAAGGGCACCTTGATTGGCACTTGCGAGGAAGTAGCTTGGATGCGTCAATTGCAAGATGTCCCTACCGGAAATGAAATTCGCAGTTCAAAATTTGACGTGTCAACGCTTTTGGAAAACTGCGATTTAACTAAAGGAGAAATGGACAAGGCTAAGAAGATGTTACTTCAGTACGCCAACATTTTCTCTTCGAATGATGCTGACATAGGGAGAACTGGACTTGTTCAGCACCAGATTAATACAGGTAACGAGTTACCTATCCGTCAGCTACCAAGAAGACTGCCAGTTGCACGAGAAAAAGAGGTAGAAACCATGATTGAGGGAATGGTGAAGGACGGTGTTATAGAGCCTTCATCGAGTCCATGGTGTTCTCCTGTGGTCCTGGTAAAGAAAAAGGACGGCAGTATGCGCTTCTGTGTGGACTATCGACGACTGAACGACGTCACGAAAAAGGACAGCTACCCGCTGCCTAGGATCGATGACACACTAGACACGCTGACTGGTATGAAGTGGTTTACCACACTTGATCTGAAGAGTGGCTACTGGCAAGTAGAAATAGACCCCAAGGACAAGGAGAAAACTGCATTCTCAACAGGAAAAGGACTATGGCAGTTTAAAGTTATGCCATTCGGTTTGTGCAACGCTCCTGCGACGTTTGAAAGGCTGATGGAGCAAGTACTCGCCGGATTGATTGGAGACGCATGTCTTGTCTATTTAGACGACATAATCATAGTGGGCCGTACATTTGAAGATCACCTTAAAAACCTCAACCGAGTGCTGTCGAAAATCCAAACAGCAAATCTCAAGTTAAGTCCGAAAAAGTGCTCGTTTTTCAGACAGCAAGTGAACTTCTTAGGACACATAGTTTCGGGGGAAGGTGTTCAAACAGATCCAGAAAAAGTAGTCGCCGTCAAGGATTGGCCAGTTCCGAAAGACAAGACACAGGTCAGAGCATTCCTGGGTTTGTGCTCCTACTATCGAAGGTTTGTCAGGAATTTTGCCGACATTGCAAAACCTCTGCACAAACTCACTGAGGAAAAGAGGCAATTCTGTTGGGACGAGGACTGCGACGTCGCATTTCAGGAATTAAAGAAACGTCTGTGCAACACACCTATTTTGGGATATCCTGACACTGAAAATGACTTCATAGTTGACACGGATGCCAGTAATACTGGAATTGGGGGCGTGCTGTCTCAACGGAAAGGAGACCGGGAGGTTGTAATAGCCTACTTCAGCAAGTCTTTATCGAAACCTGAAAGAAATTATTGCGTTACAAGACGGGAGCTCCTCGCTGTAGTAAAGACAGTGCAGCACTTCAGTAAATATTTGCTGGGACGTAAATTTCAACTACGAACTGACCATGCTGCACTGAAGTGGCTATTACAGTTCAAGAATCCAGAGGGACAAGTGGCGAGATGGATAGAACTACTCCAAGAGTTTGATTTCGTAACTGAACATCGCAGTGGGAGAACTCACGGTAACGCAGACGCCTTGTCAAGAAGACCTTGTCCTGAAGACTGTAAGCACTGTGCCAGGCAAGAGACTAAGGAAGTAGTGCCCGTGAGGATGCTCAGAACGGATCTCAGCGATGAATGGAAGGAGACCCTACAGCAGACTCAGCAAAACGACTCGGATATCAAACCGATCTTCGAGTGGATCAAAGCTGGTGTTCCTAAACCCAAGTGGAGTGATGTGGCTGCGATGAGTTCCATCACGAAGAGTTATTGGGCGCAATGGAACAGCTTAGTGATCCAGGATGGAGTCTTGTGCCGTAAATGGGAAAACGCTAGAGGGGACAGTTGTCATCTACAAATGGTTGTCCCTAAAGCTAAGGTACCGGATGTTCTACGGCTCTACCATGATGGATGTTCTGGTGGACATATGGGGGTAAAAAGGACTCTACTAAAAATTCGAGGACGCTTCTACTGGATCCACTGTCGAGATGATGTGGAGGACTGGTGCCGTAAATGTACCAGTTGTGCGGCTGTGAAAGGACCTCGTACACGCAGCAGAGGTGCATTAAAAGTGTACAACGTTGGAGCCCCTTGGGAACGGATAGCACTAGACGTTGCGGGACCATTTCCAGTAAGTGAGAGCGGAAACAGGTACTTCCTGGTGGTCATGGATTACTTTACAAAGTGGCCGGAAGTCTTCGCCATTCCTAACCAAGAAGCAACAACTGTCGCAGATAAATTAGTTCAAGAAGTCTTCTGTCGTTTTGGAGTACCCTTAGAAATACACAGCGATCAAGGAAGAAATTTTGAATCGCAAGTATTTCAAGAGACTTGTCGATTGATGGGTACCTATAAAACCAGAACCACCTCTTACCACCCACAATCCGATGGAATGGTGGAACGATTCAACCAAACGTTGGAGAGATATCTGGCGAAAGTTGTGGAAAGCCGGCAAAGGGATTGGGACAAGCACATACAGCCGTTTCTTCTGTCTTACCGAAGTGCAGTCCACGAAAGTACGACTGTGACACCAGCCTTTGCGAACTTTGGAAGGGAATTACGGTTACCTGCTGATTTAATCACTGGAACTCCCCCTGATGCTCCATGTAGCGTAACAGATTACGCGAATGACTTGCGTAATAAGTTGAACGATGTTTATGAGCATATCCGACAGTCCGGCCAACAGATGTCTGAGAAGATGAAGACCCGTTATGACCGGAAAGCAAACGGTAGGGGTTTCGACGAGGGTTCACTGGTGTGGTTGCATAACCCAGTGCGGAGCAAGGGGAAGTCTCCGAAGTTACAAGCAAAATGGGATGGACCATACCGAGTCGTGACTAGGATCAACGATGTCACCTACCGAATACAGAAGGGTCCACGAGGTGCGCCTAAAATTGTGCATGTAGACCGGTTGGCGCGATACTACGGGACTAATGATGCTCGGGACGAGCATGTCTAAGGAGGGGGCAGTGTTACATCGGACCTACTAGAACATTCGAGAAAGCCAGTGATTACAGTGTGTGTACGTTAGAAGTTCGAGAACATTTCCATTATTATTAGTTTTAAAGTTAGGTAGGTACAAACTCGCGACCTATTTATACAAAGACATTAGAATTTCGACCGTACGCCTAGGGCATAAGGTTCATATTTGTTTGTTTTGTACAAGTAGGTAATGCCAACCTTGTAAGTAGGTACCTGCTATTTTTTTGCCTACGTACCTATTTTTTTGTTAGTGTTTTTTTTATGACCCTCTCGAATGTTCGTGGTTATTCTGGTGTATCTGTTGGCGAGTATAAATAGAGCGCTCAGGGCCGCGACCGGCAGTCTTGTTTTAGCGACACAACGAAGCGAATCCAAGTGAACTACAAGTGCGATATCTAAGTGAATAGTAAACAGTAGTGTATTTGTGATTAAGTTTTGATTGTTTTGTGATTAATAAAGTTATTGTGTTGTTTAATCGGTAGTAATTAATTTATCTCATACCCAGCTCGTAACAATATCAAGCGGGCACAAATCTAAACTGGATGTTATAGAGAAATGAACAAAATTATCATAACACCGATTTATTGAAAGGTTGAAGAAGAAAATAGCTGATTCAAATGCAAAATGATTCAGTGACTAATTGATCCAGAATCTTTAGCCTTGTGTTACCAGGACCAAGGCTTATAGCTGTTGACCCTGACCACAAAACTGCAGGAAATAAAAAAATAAAACACCATGTATGAGTAATATCTTCAAGAAAGCATGTTTGTTGCTTTGAAAGTTCTTGGAAAATTGACATGCAACGAGTGTAGTATCGGAGTTCACTGACGGTCGACCAATTTCCACCATTATGCACTGAGTGATATGGTTGATAAATGGTCGAAAGTCAGTGAGCGCGGTGGTACATGGATCTTTTGAGGACCAAACTAGTAACTAACGCCGCCATATTGTCTTTTCAATGTAATTTCTAATTTCCACAGATAATATTTCAAATTTCTACCAACAGCTCCTGTCTTATTTTGTGCACAAAAAGAACCACACAGCATTATATGAGTAGTATCTTCAAGAAAGCATCTTATCTTTTTGGGGTTTTGGTTTCGAACTTAGTCCCTAAACCACAATGCTCCACCATTGTGCGTTAACGGTCAGTATAGATGTCTTCCAAGAAAGCATCTCAATCACTTTATCGAAGAATAAGGAGGCAACTGTATTTATTTTGGCACATGCCTTTCGTGTCACAAGCCTGCAACATTAGGATGTATGCCTTCTTAGGAATAATACAAACCGGTCTCAAACCCGCTTTAAACTCGAGCAAAAACTCTAAGGAGTTCTTTTACCCTGAGTGGTTTAAGCTCACGTACTTGACGATAGATTTATCAAACGACTTCTGTTTATCCATTTAGTCTTTAGCGGCTTTTTATTGAAGTTGAGACTGATAGAAAAAATATGCCTTGTCATTCTGATGGGCGTTCGTGATTGAGGATTCAATGCTTTTGCGTCTAGTAATGTAACTCATCGTTATATTACTAGCCTTGTGTTCTGATACATATAATTTTGCATATACAATCTAAATAATGACGCTTATGTAATTTTAAAAAGGTATCCACGAAGACAGTAAAGAAACTTGTCATCTTCAACCTTGTTGCTGATATTTTTACTACGGCAAGCTTTTTGCTCATATACTGTAGAAAGAGGGTTACTATTGAGACGTTTGAAAGAAGACATGCTGTTCCGACTTCAATTAAATTGCTAGTGTCGAAAGAAAAGAGAGAGGGCAGATGGAAGAACTACAAATACCAGTTTTCATTAGAACTGAATTTCCATACACTCACATAAAGAATTTTCAGAATAAGCCCGCCAGTAATGACACCGGCCGGAACGGTAGCAGTTTCGGTAATAGTATTACTAATAACACATCATTTTGTGGGCTATGCCTCTAATGATCTGGACTGATTGCATGGTGCATGTACGCTAACATATCATTGACATATATTTTCCCGTGTAAGAAACTGACTGACAATGCTTTAAGTGGATTGGAGAAAGCTTTTTGACAACTAATGGGAAGGAGTCCAAAGAGAATAGTTTGTTATTCGGACTTGGTATTTGTAAGACGAAATTATTCTGGGAAGTTATCAAAGCAATAAGTATCATTGACAGGGTATAATATGACAGATTCATCTTAATATTATCATGGCCCGTTGCTATGCGTGTGTATGTAACTGCCGGTGTGTTCCACCGACGACTCCTGAGCCTACCGTAGGTATGTTTAGAACGCCTGGACCGCGCCTACCTGCTTGAACAAAATCCTCAAGTCACTCAGAAAAAGGAAGATACGTCATGTTTGTCTTTTTTCATCGGTTAGTCCCTGCAAATTGTCCTTTGCTTCGAATTTTGAAAACCTCCCGGATCAAAATTATCGGACAATTAAGGCCCAATCTCGTTTACAGAACTGCAATTCATCTCCCGCCAGTTTAATCCCAGAAAGATCTACGTCGTAAACCTCGATGATATCCTAAAGTAAGCTTTAATGGCTTCTTGTATGACTGTATGTGCGTGCTAGCAGGCGCCGATTACATCCGTAATCATGACATAATAATAAGCAAGGTTACTTTGACTACATTAGTTTTGTATTAGCTTACCACTGCGTCATTTTAAGACCGATAGACAAATGGATGATTGAAGACCTTACATTTTTGGATTGGATCAACAATTGACACTTATCTAAGCGTTTATTTTGGGCGGACATTCTTTGATGAATTGGCAGTTTTGAGGATAGGTCTTGTGTTAATTATAGTGGGTAGTTCGAATACTTTGTTTGAGTGTGGTAATCGGTTATAGTGGTTGATAGACGGACATGTGATGCGAATTAATGAGGAAAACGTAGTGTTTTTTTATTATTTTGTATGTAAACAATGGCTCGGCTATTTGTGAAGGACGATATGGCTAGAAAGGAGGTGACTGCTGGAGAAGACCCCAAATTAATTGGGATAAGGGCAGACGAATGATGAGTTTGAATTTAAATTTTGAGTCGATTAAGATTGACTGCTTAAGCAGTACACAAAAGTGATTTGAAATAGTAATTATTTCTTGTAATGTCATTGAATCATGTTGACTGCTAACTAAAGACTTAAGAACTAAATTATTCGCGTTTCGATCGTGACTAGAGTGAAATTCTTTCACGAGCTTAGTTGAATTAAGAAAAGCCGCTCTACCTTTTCTAACAACTTTTGCTAAACTATTGAGCGAGAACAATTATGTTCTACTTCAGTGACATACAAGAACATCGGAACACAAACATCTCACAAATCATTTCGAAGTTTCGAACAGTTTTTCGCGTCATCTCGACTTTCTCTCGTGTTGCCACCAGAATCGACGGATCGGCACAGACTGGGGTCATTCAAGTGTTACGAGCAGGGCTGCCTATATCAACCACCGTATGGTGGTTATTTTTAAACCAAACATTTTTCGCGTGTTCAATTTTAGACTCTATTAAGATGCTTGTTAAAGAAGTCGTTTTCAGCAAGATTTTTAATGGAGTCCAAACAATATCAGGAAAAAATTACCCTGTTGAACAATTATTGTCACATTATGTTATCTGCCACGCAAGTGTTGTTCAATTCACAGGGCAGTAACAAGGCTTCGATAAAGGCCTACCTAAGTTTAACATCTAATGCTTAATCTATTGACTCATGTGATTTATTATAACAAAGTCAAACCAAGTTATTTTTGGTTTTAGCAGCCCTACCGTCTAAATCACGTTCCGTTACATGGCAAACTCGAGCTCCAATGGACCATTGTAGTTGACAGGGTTAAACAACTGTAGAACTAGGATGCTTGTGAGTTATTTGCATTACAGTAAGCCTGCAGTTTGACGGATTGTGTCTCAGGCCCGAAGGTGCTAAAGAAGCCAATTCTTGCCGACCGTTAGGGAACAAGGCACCAGTAGCGAGTCTTTGTGTAAGAGGGATTTGTGCAAGGGCAATGCTGACACATTGTCTACAGCATTGCAATTTTTTTTCACCAGCGCCATTGGCAAAGGTTTGGTCCTCTATAACAGGTAACCAAAACACTCATTCTTCCTTTACTGGTAAATATTTTTTGGTAAAAGTGATTTAAAACTAGTTTGAGATCATAAGCACATAAATTAGGTAAGGAATGAAAGTAATGAAATACGAAACAGTCGAAACGAATAGATAAGAATCTCTTTTTCTTAGTTTTCAGCAAAGCTAACTTCTTCAGTACATACAATCTATGTGTAGGACTTCAGGGCTCCAAGTTAGCAGCCCTACGATCAGAATCGTTCCGTTAGTTAGCCAAGCCGAGCTCAATACTCAATAGACTATTGTCGATACAGCATTATGCAACTGACGGAACAGGCGGCAACCGGGACGTTGTGGGTAGTAAAAAGTTTGAATAGCTGGGAGGAATGTTTTTGAAGCTGTTGAAGTATTGCTAGAGGATTGCCATATTTCCTTTAGGCATACAGACTTTATTTTAAGCACTGAAGACTTTCATTCGATTCGTTGTGCGTGTAAATGAAGCTGTCAATAACTTTAAATTCCTTTGAAAAGGTTGGTGATGTGTTTAACTGCTCACAGGATTTGAAAAATTTGTTTCAAGAAATCTAAAACTCCATTTTTGCAGTATTTTACAATTAAAGTCAGACCCGCTTGCGCAAATTTTAATGCAGGGTCTAAAAAGTATGAACACACATTTATTTATTTACTAATTTAAAATGGGTGGTATTTAATACTTTAACTGTAAATCCTCTTTTTTCAATCAAAATATTCGAAATTATCACCAAAAATACTGAAAAGCACACTAAATTTGCTCAACAAATTAATCAATTATACTACGAGTATACTGTTAGATCTTTAAAGCTTAAATATTTTACTGAATGACTATGCACGATTCCTGAGAAATACCGATTAATATAACATAACCTTAAAACACTTTATATTCCCCCTAAAAAGCGTAGTCGACGGAGCCCCGCTTCGCGGGGCCCCTATTTCCGAGTGCAGGGTTTAAAGGAACCTAACTAACCTAACGGGGGGGTGCCCCAAGTCCCGATTATGGGGGCAGAGATACTTCCGTATGTTCAGTTGACAATAATTCGAGACATAACAATATCGCGAGAAAAAAAATTGTGTGCAAATCAGTATTTTTGTTTTACGGTGAGTAATATTGTTTCAAAATGTGTATACCTGTGGTTTCAGCTAGATTTTTGTTGTAAATTAGATAAAAAAAGCCATCAGATTTTGATGTATTTTAAAATTTTTTTAGTACAACATGTTTAGGAAATCAAGTAGTTAATTTGTAGTACAGTCATTTATTTGATATGCAGTAGGTTATTAGTGGAGAAATTTTGTTTGCTTAAATTTCTTAATAGAGGTGCAGTAAAAAATTGCCCCATTTAAAATGCCAAAAACGGTTACATGCGAAAACTCACGCGCATATCTAGAGAACATGGGATTAGTAGCGACATCTGTTTGGCATGATTTGAACAAATTGCAAGTGCTTTTAGAACGGATGTAAAAGACTTATGTAAGTTTATATATTTTGACCTGCCAACTTGTTCGACACACTATTTTTTTGATCGAAATTTCGGCCACGCTGATTACCTGTTCATATCAAAAGCTGGCATCTAGGTGTTTTATAAGACAAAATCTTGCAAAGCGTCACGTTTCCGAGATACAAGCTATCAAAGTTAGAATCTATTCACCGTGCCAGATGACGCCATCAGCGCAGAGACAGAATATTTAGCTCCTTTTAGCGTTAATCGTATTGAATGATTTATCGTACAAGTGGGCTTAACAATGCCACAAGCAGTTCATCTGGTACAAGGCTAAGGGGAAAGCCAGAGTAATAGCCAATACTTCTATACGAGCCTATAATGTGAAACGACTTAGCAGTAACCGTGACTTGACGTTGTTTTTCAAATCGCTCGGTTGTACCGTGCCGATGGATTTATTTTTAGAATAGAATAATCTTTATTTACTTGAAATATGGTACATTGAGGTGTTAAAGATAAACAGGTTCCACAGATTCCGCTTACTATAAATTCAGCATGTAAATATTTTTAAATAAAAACTAAGCTAACAGCGCATAGGTATGTATTGCTATAGAAATTAATCTTTATTTACTTGAAATATGGTACATTGAGGTGTTAAAGATAAACAGGTTCCACAGATTCCGCTTACTATAAATTCAGCATGTAAATATCTATCTATATCTATACTTATAATAAATCTGTAGAGAGGTCAATTCTGTACATGAAATATATTTACAAAATAACTATCGGGGGGTGATTAGTGATCGATACTGATGCCAAAAATGCAATCAGTAAAATTTTTGTCTGTCTGTCTGTCTGTCTGTCTGTATGTTATTTATAGAAAAAAAAACTACTCGACGGATTTTAACGAAACTTGGTACAATTATTCTACATACTCCTGAGCAGGTAATAGTATACTTTTCATCACGCTACCATTAATAGGAGCAGAGCAGTGAAAGGAAATGTTGGGAAAACGGGAGAAGTTACTTGGTTTTTTTAGCTTCCGTCGCGTGTGCAGCCTTAATGGTTAAAGCTACATAGAAATCATGTATAACGGAAATATTCCACATAAAATTATATAAAAAATATCCCAAGACAGCATATGTCTATCTTTTATAGTTGACTCACAATAACACGTGTAACTCCCGATAGCTTAGCAGTTCGGAGAATAAATGTGAATGTAAGTTTGTTTGTTGCGCTTTCACGCGACAACTACTGAACGGATTTGGATGAAATTTTGCACACAGATAGTTTATAACCTGGATTAAAACATAGGATACTTTTTATCCCGGCAGTAAGATTCCATGGGACAATAATCAAACTTCACGCGGGCGAAGCCGCTGGTTTTTAAATAAAAACTAAGCTAACAGCGCATAGGTACGTATTGCTGGGCTTAAAGGCTAAAACCTCGCTTATTGTACAACTTATTGTACAACAATTAACACTATAAGTTTACATGGCTATCGATTCTCAATGCATAGTTTTTCTGATGGAATTTTGAGTACTACTGTTGATAGACTAGAAAAAAGTGAAGTAGACACCAACTTAGGTAGTTCCTGTCCAGTTTCAACAATATTTTTGAAAGTGGGTTATTGCAGAGCCTATAATTATTGCGAAAATGTAGATCTGCTACCTCTTTTCATATAATCATGGTGTTATGAGCGGGTTGAGACAATTTTCTCACGAACTTGTTACTGTAGGAACTGATGCAGATTATAATGTAATTTAAAAGGATACCCTGATTTTAGAACCTCGTTGTAAGTGACAGTATGAGTTTAGTCATAAACCATGAAGGCTGAAAACAGTGTTTAACCTCGATATTAATTAGCGCATGTATGGTAGTTTTTCTTGGTTTGATAACTTGTTTTCTATTGTGTATCTAGACTATTTTAGCAGCGAGTGATACGTGCTAACTGCTAACCTACTCGCAGGCTGTGGTTACCATCAAGCAACATTGCGGTCAACAGTAAACTTCTTGCAAATCATAGAAATGACGACTTGTAACTATCGCCACCTTAGCCTATTTACTGTACTTTACTTTTTTACATCTGATATTGTTCTTTCCCACGGCTAGGGCTTCTAACTCCGAATGAGATTGGACTGTAATCCACCTAGCGAGTTTAGTGTTGGTGGTTATCATATGCCTTCGAATTTCATCATCATCTGTCTAGCCTTTTCCCAACTATGTTGGGGTCGGCTTTCATTGTAACCGGATGCAGCTGCAATACCAGAACCTTGGAGCGACTGCCTATCTTATCTCTACAGCCCAGTTAGTACTGAGAAATACGGTACCCCTTGGTAAGACTGGCTGTCAGAGTTACCTACGGACCACTGACAACCTGTAACAACTGGCCAAGATCTGTAAATGACAGTCCGGCATGCTTTTCGAGGCACGGAGGAAACTTGGTATGAGTGGGCACTGGGCACCCATTCACGGATTAACCTAGGCAAGCGCGGCTTTACCTAAAGATCAACCCGAGCGGTTGTTATTATTTAGCCACAAACTCCTACTATGTCTTCGATTTTCAAATGTTTAGTTTTATGACATGCCGTTTCCATAAATTGTTAACCCAATATTGGTCTTATTCCTGTCTATACAAGAACAAATTTCGAAAATCCGCTGCCTCGCGTCTGCATAGTTTTAGTAGCTGAATAAAAAAATTACACACGAGATCACGTAACAAGCTAATACTATTAAATTATGTTATCTTGCGGTTAAGCATAGCAACTAATTGTCTATCATTATAAGTTAACTAGGTATATGATTAGAGCACCACATGTTCGTCAGTGTGTTAACGAAAAACACCTGTGTTTTCAGGACACTAAAGCCCAATTTTGTTTACAGTAAAAATTGCTTGAAAAGACAGCAGATGGATTGACCACGTGTGCTCTTCAAAAATCACCTTTGCTTTGAAGATGTTAAAGCTTCAATTCAAGTTTATCCAAAATATCTTGAAAGTTACTGCATATCGATTAATACCACAATTCATGACCACGTGTGCACGTCTTTTATTATGGAAAATATCGTAAAATTGATGCAGCTGAAGCATTTATGGGACCTTTATTGCGCTGAATTTATACATTCAGATTTTAGAGTAATATATATTTTATAACAGCTTATAAAATTAGATACATATGTACAGTCAGCAAAACAGTTAGGTTTACAGGCTAGCAATCTTCTTACTACTATTATTAGTGGAAAAGGGTTATAATCAATCTGTTTGCAAATTCATTCAATTCCTTTCAGTAGTTTCTGCGTGAAGGGTAACAAAAATCGATCTTCACAGACTTTTACATTATTTTATAATAGTCGTAAGAAGATTGCTAGTCTGCATACCTAACTCTTTTGTTGACTGTACATGGAACAAATATTTGCATTGCCTACAGGTAGTTTCCGGGTCCGACTGTGTGTGTTAAGAGTTGAAATGTATTTGAACTCATCCAAGATACCCTGATGGGCCTTTTTCCATCACCATTTTCGATGTAGACTTGCTAATTAATTGACCGGGTCAAACTCACACAATTTACAATAGTATTTTAAATATTTGTTGCGAAACCGTGTAACACAATTACAATTCAAATATTGTGTACCAGTTTAAAACAGTAATGTTTATTACCGTTAAAATGTCCAGACGTAGTTAGGAAGTGCTAAATTTATGTTTTCAAAGACTTTCGGATGGACCCATATTTGGATGGTCCTAACTTGTCTCGTGAGTTTTCTATGGAGGATGACAGAAAAAATGAAAGTGTGTCATCTTTTGAATATGAAAAAAGACAAACAGCTGAGGTTAATGGTGGTAATTTAGCAAAGATACTTGCTTTTAATAGGTTGAAGAAATAAGACAGACGTCTTGCCTGCAGTACAAATACGATAAATTTGACAGTTATTCTCGATAAAATGAGTTTTTATGGAGTCAAAAACTCATTTTATCGAGAATTAATGACTGTCCTAAGTACTTGTACTGCTGATCTCCTAAATCAGAAATATTGTTCATCTTTTTTTTTTTGGGATGGGAAATCATCAAATGACTTCTCCCACTCTGGGCGGAGCGGGAGGGAGTGTCAGACTCTTACTGACTAAAACCCATCCATGTTCCTTCCTCGCCCTTTATGTTCCGGGGCCGCGGTATCTCTTTCGAACAGGTCCGCAACCCCGGCAGGGATATTGTCCACCTTATGACTAAGAATAGAATATGACAGGGGTGAGCATCCAGTCTTCATCAGCTCTAAATCAGTTTTGTATGGACAAACTCCTTGTTTGACGTCCACTAGTTACGCAGTTAACTGGACTGATTGTCAGACTTTCTTCCTCTTCGTATCTATTAGATACTAATATTTTAAAGCTGACGAGTTTTTTTGTTTGAACGCGCTAATCTCAGGAACTACTGCTTGAAATTGAAAAAATGTTTTTGTGTGATAGTTCACTTATCGAGGAAGGCTATATAACATGCTGCGAGACTGTTCGAAAGAGACATCGCCGCCCCGGAACGTTCCTAAAAAAAGGCCATTTAACATCACATCACGCTACAACCATTAGGAGCGGAGCATAAATGAAAATTGTGGCAAAAACGGGAAATACTTATTCATTTTGTGAGCTTTTTCTCTTTTATGTGACGCAGACTAAGTTGAAGAGCAGCGGTGGCCCAGTGGTGGCGGCCCCGACTTACGCCCAGTAACTCGTGGGTTCGAACCCAGACAGGCGCATTACTTTGTGTAATTTATTTCATCCCCGCTGCTCTTAAAACGGTGAAGGAAAAAATCGTGAGGAAACCGGCATGTCCTAGAACCAAAAACTCGAAGACACGTGACATCTACCAATCCGTACTAGGCCCGCGTGGTAGATTATAGCCCATTCCCTCTCATTAAGAGGAGGCCGTGTCCCAGCAGTGGGAATATTATAGGCTGATGATGATGATGAGACGAAGTTGCGTGGGTCAGCTAGTAAAAAATAAGCAGGTGCACAACCTGATGATAAGAAGTCACCGCGGCCTATGGACTTTCTAATACATAGTTAGTGCGTCAACATCCACACTTCTTACTTTATATTAAAAATAAATTAAAACATCCCAGAAAATATTATCTGAAATGTCTCATATGCCTGGAATTTCACCTGCATCCGTACCCTTAATGTCCAAAGTCCTTTCTACCTGAAATCCAGGAAGTATGATTCAGAACTCAATGCCTTTTGGCACACAGAAATAAGGGCGACATTTTTCGCAATTAAACTTTTTGTTTTCTGAATGTGATCCGGTACTGTAGTCGTATTAATACGAGTGCAGACACCAATTAGTTCGAAGCATTTTTATGTTCAAGTTTGGGTAACCACATGCAGGTATATTTTTTTTCTTGGAAAAACACCTGATCAGTATTAATTTTATTGTTTTCCTGTTGTGCATACATTTTGTTTGACCAGGTAAGTACTAGAATACTGAATGAATTAAACATATGAGGATATTTTGCACATTACGCCTTTTTTGTATTTGTTTAGCAATGCATAATATTATTTTTCATGGAAATTTGTATGACACAGTCTCGTAGCTACCTCCAATCAAGTAAACAAGTCTTTTCAGAATTCTACATGATAACATCAAGTAGTGTGAATAGAGACACCGTTGCTTTACTAAAAGGAAATCAGTATCTTAATTTCAGTATTTTATATAGACGGATTTGTTCTATACATGGGTAACTTTTACAATGAAACTGTCCGGAGTGAACGCTGGTTAATAAAGGGTGTAAACACCTCTTCACGAAGCCGAAAGACAGTTGTTCTACCTATCATTGCGATCATTTTTTTTTCTACACCATACCTGGGAACCTTCTAGTTACGGAGATATGGGGGGTCAAAGTTACAACATTTTGACGAGTTTTTTTTGTAAGGTTTTGAATTTTTACACTTCCACGACCCCCGTACTACGTAGTTAATCCATCCATGAGCACAACGTTTTAAGTGCGTTACACTGAGTTGTACCACAAAACATCTTTTATAACCTCAAAAAAAAAAGTTGTTTCCCAGCAAACATTTTAGCGTAAAGTTACTTAGTTTGATGTACAGAATGCTTGGTTAACGGCTTTGTGACGAGGTGGTTTACACCCAGTATGTGGCTGGAATAAGTGTGTAGTCCCTTAAACGTATGATTAGCTAAGCTAGGTTGAGCAGATCAATTGCCAGAGAGTAATTAATTAAAAACATCATCATCATCATCAGATGATGCTGGTTTCTAGCCTTTGCCTAGCCTTTCTCCAACTATGTTGGGGTCGGCTTCCAGTCTAACCCGATGCAGGTGAATACCGGATTTTATATGGAGCAACTGCCTATCTGATCTTCACAATCCAGCCAGGACTGAGTAATATGATACCTCTTGGTAAGACACTTGGTGTCGGACTTTTGGTCTACGAATGAAATGCAATGGACGACAATTTTATTCAGCAAAAAAGGACTATGTGACATAACCTGTATAGCATCTTATTTACAGCTATTAAAGAAGCCCACAACATTCTAGTAATCACCACATTACGTTATCCACCAATTGGCGATTTAGAACTTAAATGGCAACACTGCAGGTGGTGAACACACTGTACAATTTGTGTTAGATCCCCTGTGGTTTTAATTTGATGTTAATTATACGCTGTGCCCACTTCCACAGGAAGTATGAATTAACTTGTTTATGAAATGCCATAATGTGAGCTTGAGTCAAAATTTATTGTGCAATCAAGAGGGGCCAGTGTCTTTTTACCCGATCACGGAGAAGTCAAAAGGGTTATGATTTTAGCAGTCTATCGGCCGAATGCTGAAACGTCACTCACAATTTAAGTAGCACTTATATTTAACAGATAAGTCCTAAAAAAAATTGACGTTTTGCCATACGAAATTTAAAGTTTAGGAGCTACTCAAATGTTAAGAGGCCTGCGGAGCATGCGCCGTCCATACAAACGTAATACCAAAATAATTTGTAAATCATACATATTCCTAGGGTAGTGTGTATTTGTTTTGATTGGATTACAAATTATCTAGGCTCCCAAATACATATTTGGAATGGACACTGATTTAAACAAGAGTTATGAGAATAATAAGTTTTCTATAGAATTTTTAAATCTGTACCAGTATCAGTGTTTGTTTGGTTGAACGTGCAATCTTTTTTTTTCTTTTTTTTTGTGTTGGATAGTCCATTTATCGAGGAAGGCTTTAGACTATAATATAACATCACGCTGCGACTATTAGGAGCGCAGCAGGAATGAAAAATGTTGCAAAAACGGGTTTTTTGCAACATGTTCCTCCGTAGCAACTGTTCATCCAATTCTGAATTTTGATGAATAAGTTGTCAATACATTATTATGGCCCGGGCCACATAGGCTACATTTTAACCGACTTCAATAATAGGAGGAGTCGATTTTACCTCGTAAAACCCGTACTTAATAAGAGTGTGATTTTTCAGCCGTTGGATTTTCTGTATGTAGTATACCATTTAAATTCTTGCTATTTGCTAAACGTGCAAAAAGCCATATAAATAAATAAATAACGCTGGACATTAACACACAGCGCCACCTAGTGCCACACTAAGCAAAGCTTGTGTCGTGGACACTAGATAGTTGATATACTACATATATACTTTTTGTTAGTAAATACATACTTATTATACATTTAACTGGACATTAATACACAGCGCCACCTAGTGCCACACTAAGCAAAGCTTGTGTCGTGGACACTAGATAGTTGATATACTACACATATACTTTTTGTTAGTAAATACATACTTATTATACATTTAAACATCCATGACTCTGAAACAAATGTCACCACACAAACATTTGCTCCTACCGGGATTCGAACCCAGGACCCTAAGAACGTAAGGCAGCGTCACTACCACTACGCCATTCGAGTCGTCGAACTATCAGGGGTCTATTTTGGGCTGACTTAATTTTGTCCGCGACACGTTAAAAAGAAAGAAGCGAGCTATAGGGAGCCTCAGTTATTTTACTAAGGGTCTCATAAACCAACATATAAAGATAAAGCTTTATTTTACGGTACAAATTACATTAAAAGAAATCAAGACCGGTTACGCATCGCAACCACTACCTTGCTTACATATTCCCACATTATGCAGAACATTTTTTTACGGTAGGTACCTACCTAATATAAATACTTAGGTATGTAGGTACTGCAGAATGTATTGGCAAAAAAAAAACTTAATGGACACATAAAACTAATCTACTACCGAAACTAAAGGTGAATGCACTTTCAAGTATTCGGAACAAAAAACTTTAACGTATAGTAACTAGTATCGCTTCTCACCTATTACTTAGTCGATTATGTACCTGGTTATCGAGTCAAATCGATTTAAGTATGGCAACAAAAAGTTCCAGGCATCGTTCTGAACAGAGAGAATCGATCGGAGCCGCGACCTGATACATGACATACAGAGTGTATTAGAAATGTGTGCTGATATTTTAATAAAGGGTGTAAAACACCTCTTAACGAATACGAAAGGCACTTGTTCTCCTCGTCATTCTAATCATTTTTTGTTCTACACTATACCTGTGAACCTTCTAGTTACGGAGATATTGGGGGTCAAAGTTGCAAGATTTTGACAAGTTTTTTTTTTTAAATGCCACTTTTTAACGCATGATTTTTACTTTAAATATCTCTACGACCCCCGTACTATTTAATCCATCCATCCGCACAATGTTTTGAGTGTGTTACATTGAGTTATACCACAAAACATGATTTATAACCTCAAAAAAAAAAGTTGTTTCCCAGCAATATTATTTGCGTAAAGTTACTTAGTTACTTAGCTTGGTTTAACGGCTTTGTGATGAGGTGAAATACACCCTGTATATCTTTTTAATAAATAACGGTGTGTTAAGCTTCAGCGACGATTGTTTCAAAATTAAATTTATTTAGATGTTCTCTTGTTACGAACACTCAGCTATTAAGTTTTCGTTCTGGATATGATTCTGAAAAACCCTCTGAACTTCCCATACAAGATGTCAATAGCTACTAGACCAAACTGATTGGTTTTCGCAATGATGATGTTAATCCCATGAAGAAAGTCCTTGGTGTCAGATGTCAGTTTGGTGGTGTACCTGTCACCGTAACATTGTCAAACAATTGAGTTGGATTGTAAAATAACTAGAGAGATGACAATCTAACGTGTTGTCAATTTTACGGTGACATATCTATAGGTACTATATTCTTAAATATGAGCACGTGTTTTTTATACACACTGTATAGGTAACCTATAATTAATATTTGAAACAGATTTCGAGCAAAAAATCGTGGATAAGTTGTCAGTCTAGATTTGGATCTGTCTAGCTATTTTCTAGTTGGATGCTATTGACCTTTTTACTGACCTCTTTAGACGTCTAGACGGGGTTAATTCTATTTATGGAGAAGAATGTTGGTATTTGAGCTTACCGACTATACAGGGTGTATTTCACCTCATCACAAAGCCGTTAACCAAGCATTCTGTATATCAAACTAAGTAACTTTACGCAAAAATTATTGCTGGGAAACAACTTTTTTTTTGAGGTTATAAATCATGTTTTGTGGTATAACTCAAAGTAACACACTCAAAACATTGTGCGGATGGATGGATTGAATAGTACGGGGGTCGTAGAGATATTTAAAGTAAAAATCATGCGATAAAAAGTGGTATTTAAAAAAAAACTTTTAAAATATTGCAACTTTAACCCCCAATATCTCCGTAACTAGAAGGTTCCCAGGTATAGTGTAGAACAAAAAAATGATCAAAATGACGAGGAGAACAAGTGCCTTTCATATTCGTTAAGAGGTGTTTTACACCCTATATTAATATGAACACTGTTTTAAGCTATACCGCGAGTTAGTGACATTTCAAGTTTAGTTGTGATCGCGATCATGGCGCTTGCAACAGCGTCGAAATAACTATCGGGAATTCGGGAGCTCTTAAAGTAATATAATAAACAATCAGAATCACGTTATCAAGTGACATTTTGAGTTTTGATATTAATAATGTGTCATATTAATATGTCCCACGTCTATGGATGTGGAGAAACTAGTTCTTCTCACAAATGTATGGAGCGTGGTCACACAGTAGTAAATTAAAAAAAAATAGAAGTACTAAAGCGAAACTTGCAGACGTAATGGAAGCAAAACTTTTGATACAAGTTGGGGTAAACGACTGCGTATTGTATTCACCAATAATTTTTGTTTTATCGTGATATGGTATCAATACGTATAGCGTTTGCAATTTTTTTTAGATAATTTAAATTGACCTATAAGCTGAGTTAATGAGACTTGCAGTAAATGTTGTACGTGCTACATACCAAATATAAAACACAGGTATAACTAGAATAGTACACCCACATTTCGCTAATTATGTTTAAATCCCAAGCAACAAGTGGCGAGCCTATTGCCATCAACTGGGCACAAATCCAGACTCCTGACTGCTACTGACAAATTCCTGATGGAAAAACGCAGTAACAGCTTTCCCGGCCCGGGAATCAAACCCGGGACCTCATGCTAGCCTGCCGGGGTTGCGGGCCTGTTCGAAAGAGATACCGCGGCCCCGGAACGTAAAAGGCGAGGAAGGAACATGGATGGTTTTTAGTCAGTAAGAGTCTGACACTCCCTCCCGCTCCGCCCAGAGTGGGGGGGGGTCATTTGATGATTTCCCACCCTTAAAAAAAAAAAAAAAAAAAGGACCTCATGCTAAGCAGTCTTGATTGCGACCTCTGGACCAACGAGTTTGTTAAGTTAAGCTTTATACTTGAAAGCTTCAGTTAATCTTGCGCAACAAACTACTCCTCCGCTACACTTTCGTTTTTTTTTTGTTCGTTTGTTTTTTGTTTTTTAATTACATTTATTTTTTTAATCGCTCATGCTTTATTAATTATTTTACACGATTTATCTTTAAATGACATGTTTTTTTTTATCTCACATGATTTATTTCTTATTTTACACGATTTATCTTTTAATGACATGATTTATTATTTCATTAACTTGATTTATTCTATTGAAATGATCTTTTAAAATTTTAATTGTATTATGTAAATCGGTTAAAAAATATTTGACCCGTATTTTTTATTTTGTTATGTAAACCTAAATTGACGACGATACGACACTTATAAATTCGCAATACGTCATGCCATGGTATAATTTTTAGTGCGTTGTGATGTCACGAGACCCACTCCCGAGTTTTGATGCGTTTATTCTTTGTCACTATTCATTGGTTTATGAAAACAAAAAAATACGTGTCCATTATTTTCCAATATTCTAACTGACAGATTAAATATATTTGCAATTTATTGATGGTGGAAAATAGCCCATTAAGGCTAGCTAAACCTATTAATGGAGAAATGTCAAAGGGATCGTTATGGCTGTACCGTGACGTAACAGAACCAGTATCATATGACTGACACAAAGGTCTTTGACATGACCTGAGGCAGTGAGCTTTGGCTTGACGTTGCAAATCATGCATATTTTTATGGTGGTATTATATATTTTGCATGGGGGATACTTTTACTCTGAGGGAAGAGTAAAAATAATATTTCTCGGATTTAGACTTCATGAAAATGGTGTTTCTCTTATCTATACTAATATTATAAAGCTGAAGAGTTTGTTTGTTTTAACGCGTTAATCTCAGGAACCACTGATTGAAATCGATAAAATCTTTTTGAGGATCTGAGCATAAATGAAAGTTGTTGCAAAAACGAGGAATATCAGCGTAATACGCAGACCAAGTTGCGTGGGTCAGCTAGTCATATATATTTTGTATATTCTATCACAATGCTGTCCTATTTGTCCCAAAGGTTGACTGGAAGAGAATGACTTATAGCATGTACTATGTACGACTCTTGTTTAAGAAGTTTAATTAAATAAATAAAAACGTGTTAAACAGGGTGGACTTTTCAAAAGGGATGGGAATAGAACAAGGAGTCAATGAACCAAGAACTAAATGTCAATATTCTTGAGCAGCTTTTGAAAAGTGGTGATTCGATTTTTTTTATTGCTTGGGAAATACCATAATGACGTTTCCAGAATGGCGTCCCAAATGTTTTTTTAAGGTTTTGTTATTGTGGGATTCCCTCGTTATTAGCACCACATGGCACAACACATGTTACAACAACTTCGTCCAATGTCCCAAATAAACACACATATACAGTCAAATATTTGCCCCGATACGGGAATCGGCCCAGTGACCCTGAGCTCAGCGGGCGACGGAATTTGGGTCGTGGAAAAATAGACAAACTGTAACAAATACACAATGTTACACGTTATCAGGATTAGGTACTTCCTTCTTTTAAACTAAGTAATTAAATACAAATAAAGTATTATTTAACGAAGTGTGGGAATAAGAAAAAATGCTTTACCTGCTTAGATTAAAAACAAACATTAAGATGCGCTAAAATAATAATCTAGTATTAGGTATCTATACTAATATTATAAAGCAGAAGAGTTTGTTTGTTTGTTTGTTTGAACGCGCTAATCTCAGGAAGTACTGGTTCAAATTGAAAAAATATTTTTGTGTTGGATAGTCCATTTATCGAGGAAGGCTTTAGGCTATATAACATCACGCTCCGATTATTAGAAGACGAGCAGGAATGAGAAATGTTGCAAAAACGGTTTTTTTTTTAATTTTCGTTTTTCTCTCTTATGTGACGTAGACGAAGTTGCGCGGGTCAGCTAGTTACAAAAATAGCAGAAAAACATCGTAAGGAAACCGGTATATCCTTGATCCAAAATTTCGAAGACTTCTATCAACTGACACTGAGCCCGAGAGCTGGATTACACAACCCACTCCCTTTTCACAAGAGGTGTCAAAGTATGTCCTAGCTAAATTTAGTATTTTAATTTGTGCAGATTATAATGACGACAATGACAATAACGTAAAATCTAACTAAACCTAATAAACACATGACTTTTTGTCGCCGGATACATCAAATAAATCAGACACCAATTTACCCTGGGGGTACTTCATTATCCCCGGTATTAAGTTTCGGCAATTATCGATAACATCTAAATACCAATACGGACGAAAATAAAAAACTTTTATCTTATATCTGTAGTCAGGGAAAATCCGGTTTCTGACACTGCACAAAAAACGAAGGTAGTGTCAGAATCTGCATGCACCACGACTTGACATTTTAATATTTTTTTATTGTTTTCTTTATTCAATTCACGAAAAATTGCAACACAAATATTTATGTGTGATGATCATGATGAAACTATTGTTTATTATTATAAGATTATCATGAACTAGCTAAAGTTATGTAGGTTATCAATATAGGGACAATTCTCTGTTGTTTTTTGTCAAAGGAGTTTTGTTCCGAATTAGATTTGGGACAAGTATTTTTCTCATTAATATTTACTCTAGTGTGTTCGTTATCTTCGAATTAGCTGCACAATATCATAATTATCGTCTGCTCGGCTGCGTGTAAACGTCAGGCAGCAATTAAATCAATTAACAGCTACAGAAAAATCTCGGCAACTGCGTAACACCGGAGCAAAAAAAAACTGTTTACGTTTCAGACCATAAATTCGAAATAATTGTGTGTCAAGGAGTTAGTGTGTTCTTCATTGTTGGCAGTAAATATTAAAAGCTGAACTTACCTTTGTTGTCTCCATGCAGGGACTTGGCGGAGGGTGCTTGGCCAAAGGGGGCCTTCGGAACGATCGCTGCGCCCTTGTTTTTCTCAAAGAGCGCTTTGCGTTCCCTGAGAGACATTTCGGCGGGGTCCTTCGCCTTCGGGCTGCCCGTCTCGAACATCGCCGCCTTAGACAACACAGAACTCCTGTCAACACTCCCGTTTATTTTTGGACCCAACTTTTTCACTAGCGGCGATCCCTTCTCCGGCGCCGGCTTCTCGTCCGCCGGTTCCGGTTTTGTTTGTTTACAATCATCACTTGCGTCATTTTCGTTGTCGAGTTGCACTGCATTCTCTTTGTCTTTTTCACTTTCACATTCGTCTTCCGTGATAATATTCCGCGGCGGCGTGGGTGCTTTGTATTTCTTGATAGAGGGCTTTTTTGTGACGGCCGGGTTGGCGGGCGAGGCCACCATTGTCGCCATGTTGGGGGCTGAAGCGGCACTGGGGGTAGTCGATGCGCACTTCGGCTCCTGTCGGTCGGGATCGGCAGTTTTCGTGGTGAATTCGTAGACGAGCCGCGATTGGTTGGCCGAAACTCGCCGGTACCCTTCGCCCTCCTACGATTGGACAACGGCCGCGTAACGCGAGGGGTGAGCACGTGCTTGCATTTCGTTTATTGATAAGTTTTATATCGGTGCTGAGTTCGCGCGGTTAGTTAAACTGGGTTAGGTTAGCGTTAGTGGGTTCGCGGCGAAGTTGCATCACATCTGTCGGTCGCTTGCGTAACTGAGAAGTGTTATAATTGTTATGATGATAAGTAAATAGTTTGGGGAGTTGAATGAACGTGTGTGTCGTCTCCGTTAGTAAGGCCGCGCACGTGAGTCCCGTGTGGCGAGCTCCAACTGACTGGCACTGTCTGCGGAGGGCCGCACACGTTAGCCCAGCTGATAATTATATTTTGACGCATCGCGTCGTTTGATGCAACGCTTTGTGTTATTGTAATAATTATTGAGGAACTATGTATCATTATTTCGGGTAAACGACACGCCTGCCTGTGTTATGATTTATGAAATGATTACAATATAACTATTGTTGTACGCGTTGATAATCGTGTCTGGTCTGTGAACTGTGATCATCAGAGCGGCAATTTAGCATTCAATGACATTGAGGATTTCAGTAACACATTCGTAAACAGATTTGGGTAGCTAGTTCATATTCAGATATTAAATTCAGTGAAAATTGCTATCAAAAGTTACATCATAAATGGGTCATCTGATCTTCGAGACTTCCCTATGAGGGCAACACAAACAACTAAAATCAGTGTAAGATCGTCTGCACTATTGAATTTATTTTTTCAAGTTTTTTACTACACCAAGTTTTCTAAAGACCCGTCCGTGTCGCGCCGGAAGCCTTAATGACAAGACAATTTAGTTGTAAGAACAGAAATATCGGCACGACCAGAAAAAGACACGACTTTTTTGAGAAAAGATCATCCTAACGGACTGCTCTCAAAACTTTGGCGTGATTATCCTCATTACCAGCAAATGTATTACCAACTCCTGTAATCTTCGAAGAGTTCGGCAGAGGTGTACCTAGCAGTAGCCCCACATTTCGCCATTATGCTGAAATCCCATATAATAGGGGTTGAGCCTATTGCCATCACCCGTACCCAATTCCAGATTCCGTGGCTGCTACTGACAAATTCCTAATAGAAATCCCAATAGTACTTTGTCCGACATAAGAATCGAACTCAAGACCAGTCTTCGCAGTCGCACTTGACCAAAAGACCAACGAGGCAGCCTTTATTCAATCGTCATAACAAAATAGAAAACAATATCTTTGTATGGGCTAAGCACCACTAGTCTTTCTTCCTAACAGCCGGTAAGACCTTCGATCATGTGTTGCTCGATAACTGAATGAACTGCTAGAAGAGCAGTGTTATAAAACGGCCAAGTTAAGGAATCAAACATAACTTTGTGGAAATCCATGACAGTAAAATCCAAGAAGACAGTAAAAAATACTGTTACTGCTAGCCTGCATCATCCCACTGCTGGGAAAGCCTCTCCCCATGACTTCCAGTGGACTTGGACAAAACAAATGCCCAGTGGCCAAAATTAGCCCTGGATCGAATCAACAGTAAAAATAGCAAAACTTAAAGCAACGGATTGATCGATAGAAGTAACAAGAAATAATGACTGGCACAAGCAAAGTCCATAATAAAAGAAACAAAAAATATACGCTTGTAAAAACTAAAAAGGTACTTATGTATCGTAATGTGATTAGGATTCGATAGATTGTCGGACAACCATTAAAATTGAGCTTTAAGTTGTGGCTTGGAGCAAATACCCCAGAGGCCATATTTACCTTGTACATAATTTTCAATTGAGATCATCCTTGTACAACTGTTTGTTGTTGAAACACTGTTTACTGTTGAAAACTAAGCTTAAACTGTACGGGATATTTTCTTTATCCAACATAGCGACATCAACAGCGTCGAAATATCGGGACCTCAAAATAATGAACTACCACGGAAGATATCCTCTAAGTGTCAGAGTATGTTCACCTTATAGAATTTGGTAACTCCCCAAAAGCAGATTATCTACGGTACAAAATTCAGCAGGTTATTCAAAAACATTTAGATGAGGAGTAGAACACAAGAATGGTACATAATAAACATTTCTATATTAATGAATTTGAAAATGATGCAATACGGAAAATATTACATTGACTTAAACATTGACACAACTGAACTTAATTATGTAGCTAAATTAAGCAAAATAATTATGATGCAAATGGTTCTAACATTGTCAAAAGGACTTTTGACTGAAAGATGAATAGACGAAGAGGATGTGATGAAGCTATCATCGAGGTTGGTTGTCGAGAGATTGGGAGTACTTACTACTTATTGATTTGCTCTCAAATGAATAGCATCCAACATCGATTACTCGAAGAAGGTAAGTTAAACAAAGTCTAAGCGAAAACGAAACCTGAATTGTAACCTATTCAACTAAAACTATTGACTGTATCAATTATGCCACTATGCATTTTACTTTATGCATTCTAGAATTGGGGAAAAAATACTGTCACAATGACAACCCTTTTCAAAGTAAAGACATTAAATAAAAATGCCTACCATGAATGGGGGACAAAAACACCAAATTCCACGCTACTACATTGATAGAAGCCATTTAACCAATTGGGTGGCAGCCGAATTGTGATAGACATTCCCTTTACGGTCAATGGCTTTAGCTAGCTAATGCTGCTTAGTTGAATAGACGAGGGTCGTGTTACTCTAATTTAGGACTATTTAAATGGTTAAGTAAACTTGGGAGCGGTTTTTGGGGATCCCTTTTCGTTCTCGGGTGTTTGGAGAGTTCGTGGAGCTTATTATACTAATATTATTAAGCAGAAGAGTAAGTTTGTTTGGTTAAACGCGCTAATCTCAGGAACTACTGGTTCGTATTTGAAAAGTCCTTTTAGTGTTGTATAGTCCATTTATCGAGGAAGGCTATGAGCCATATAACATCACGCTACTACGTCTACGACCAATAGGAGCGGAACATCAACGAAAAATGTTGCAATAACCTGATTTCACGCAGACGAAGATGACGGGCAGTAGCTAGTTCATACTTATATTATCGACTTTCTGGACGAATTTGAATGTAATTTGTTTGACATACAGATAGACCATTTCTGGACGAATTTGAATGAAATTTGTCACATAGATAGACCATGTCCATATGACCCTAGATCGGATTTAGAATTTTTTAACTTTTGTCAGTTCTACGTCCTCATGGAATATTTGCTTACGTGGTCTTCCCCACGTGAGCAAATGTTATTTTTCTAATGACACACCTACTTACTAAATGTTGTAAGAAAATTTGCAACTAAATTAAGAATGATGAATCTTGTTCGATAATCCGAGAAGTCATGTTTAGTAGTACTGTGATAGAATGATTCAATGCGTAACTTCATTACAATAGCACTTATTTAACCTACTCATCAGTACAACTAATCTTTATAAGCATAGCAACGTTTTCATGCTAGAAACTTTGCATGATTCTGCAATAAAGTTTTTTGTAGCACCTACAACACTTTTTACATCTAATTTACTACGAATTTACATCACTTTAGCGTAGCCAAATGACTAAGGCTTGATCATTTCCTTAAGTATCTTAATATATTCTATAGTAATCGTACCTCGTCAAAATTCACGGTGTCTAAGACCTTCGAATACTAACATTCTATAATCCCGACTGTCTCGTCGAGGTTCGATGCACCGAAGCAATCAATCTCATAAAAGCATTTACAGAAAAACTCCCCGATCCAAACCGACCGGTAAATGGTGCGCAAAAACTTGGTTCAACAAACTACTTCATGACCAGATAAAAAGACCTATATTTCTATGGAGTTTTTACTAAAACATGGGCCATTAAACCTGGCTACATTGGCAGGGATCTAAGACTGTCGTAACAATGATGCAATTTGTAGAAGAAAAAAAAAGCGTTGCGACATAAAGTGTGGTGATTAATTTGTATCAGGGTGTAAAAAGATAGTAAATTCACACCGTTAAATGGGTCCAAGATTTATAGTGTGTGGGTCTTTTAATGTTTATGGTAACACATGGCTGGGATTCGGGAGTTTGGTAATTTCTTCCCTGTTAGTTATAAAGGCGAGCTTTGTTTTGATAGCCAGTATTCATTGCGTTATGCAATCTCCGTTGTGAAACTTACTTTCTGTTTATGAAGTCGAAGAGTATTTTTTGCGATAAAACTTTTATTATGCAAGGCAGACTTAAACGTAATTGCTGGAATGTTCAGGTCAGTGTTGGTTTCACCTCCAATATTAAATGCAAAGCTATAATTTAGCCGTTTGTGATTTCAGTATTTCATCATCATCTGCCTCGCCTTTCCCAACATTGATGGGGTCGGCTTCCAGTCCAGCCGAAAACCAGTATTTTACATAGAACGACTGTCTGTCTGACCTCCACAACCCAGTTAGCTAATACGATACCTCTTGGTAAGACCGGTTGACAGACTTTCGTGCCACATTCGAATATCTACAAAGGACATCCGGGACCAACGGCTTAAAACGTGCTTTCCGAGGCACGAAGGAAACTCAGAGTAATGGTCGGTCCCCCATCCACAGACCAACCCAGTCAAGCACAGGTTAACCTGAAGAAGGACCTGAGTGGCTAATATAATTTAGCCACGAGCTCCTCTAAAATGTATTGACATAATATTATCACATGAAGCTTCAACCATGCTTACTAAACGTAACTCTGAGTCATGCAAAGTTACTACATTTCTGAGAATTATTATGAGTATTCAATTACGTTTGACTGATAAGCTTGTGCTGGCTTTAAAGTTTGAATAATTAACACGTGTTTGTGAAGTCCGATTTGTGTTTGTAACTTTATTTAATATGGAAATCAGGAAGTATCGTGAGACTATGTGCAGTGCGCTTGTTTGTTTTAGCCTTTTGCCGGTCTCGAAGTCCTGAAGAGTTTAAAGGAATTTTAAATGTTATTTTGAGAAAAGACAGCGAAGCGCTGCTATCAATCCGCTATATAGCTATAAGGTTTCAACTGTAGTTTCTGGGATCGAAATCATCTGAAGTCAATTTAAGTTTTCGTAAACCAGTGGCTGATGTTTTTACATCTAAATTTGTTCGGTATCAATACAATTAATTGATTTTAGAATTGAATATTATTTGCATGCCTATAAGACGGTAGAATATGGAGGACTATATTATATAAGAAAACATCTATATACCAATTACCCATATTTGCAAAGAAATAAATGATTTGATTTGATTTGATTTGAAGTTCTATTTATTTACTTATAGCTGCATTTTATAGCTGTGTATAAAAAACTTGTAACTGAGTGGTCCCACAGTAATAGCTCCATTCACGGATTGACCATATGCATAATTCAATTCTTCAAACATACGATCAATTCTGTCTTTCACAACCCACCGTTTGCGTAAACCCAACACAAATATACACAGTACGCCAACGACCCATATACCAGTAAACACGGGAACGAGAACCGATGAGCATGATGACATTTTAAGCGGCCACACCATGCGAGATGCGTATTTAGATTAGACCAGGAACTCCTGCGCACCGCACAGATATGCAGGTAGAAATAGATGTGTTTCCGCGGATTGAGAAACTGATTTGTGTTGGTTGTGTTGCAACGATTCTGTATGGGAATCAATTTTTGGGAAAAAGGTAGACTTTATAATCATAGGTCTGACAATATCAGAGACTAGGCAACCTATTTCCCCTTAAGGATAAATGGAGCCCTGCCGGGGTTGCGGGCCTGTTCGAAAGAGATACCGCGGCCCCGGAACATAAAGGGTGAGGAAGGAGCATGGATGGGTTTTAGTCAGTAAGAGTCTGACACTCCCTCCCGCTCCGCCCAGAGTGGGAGAAATCATTTGATGATTTCCCATCCTAAAAAAAAAGGGGATTAATGGAGTAATATTTGTTATGTTTCAATCTTGTTGGGGGTATTCATTAGTTGTTAAGTGTAACATTTTTGTAATGAGGGCAAAAAGGAATTAAATCAGTTTGCTTTCTGATCTCGACTTGGTTGTATCTTTTAATTTTAATAAAAGCTTGTTTGAACTTGCAAGATTTTTATGCTTCTGGGATATCTTTCGCTACCTTTCCATTCCTCCTTATTCTACTTGCTTTTCAATTAGTAAAGTAGAAGTTATCTACTTTAAGGTTATAGTTAAGTAAGGCTTTTTTCAATGTCTCCTGTTCTATCCTATATTATCTAAACACCTTATCTTAAATGGACCCCTATGCAGTGAAATAATCACCTGTACAATGGCCAATATATCAACATTCAAGGTCCCAAAGTATAACAAAGTAAATGGTCTATTATGTCGGCCAGTCCGTTCGAATGCTACCATGAATGGACTATGAAAATAAAATCATCATACAATGCAAATGACTGTGATGTGTTATTGTAAGTCAAATACGGGTGGATGATTAAATGTATGGTCAGTGTGTTACTCAAATATATTCGACTCTCAGGTTCTGTAAGCATGGTAAAAGTTAAATAAATAAATATCGCTCACATTTACATTACACACAGCGCCATCTAAGCAAGGCTTGTGTCGTGGTCACCAGATAGTTGATATACTACATATATAGGTACTTTTTGTTCGTAAATACATACTTATTAAACACTAGCGGACGTCACGCGGTTTCACCCGCGTAATTCCCGTTCCCGTGGGAGTACGGGGATAAAATATATTCTATGTTACTCGTGGATAATGTAGCTTTCGAATGGTGAAAGAATTTTTAAAAACGGTCCAGTAGTTTTTAAGCCTATTCATTACAAACAAACAAACAAAGTTTTCCTCTTTATAATATTAGTATAGATATAAACATCCATGACTCGGAAACAAATGTCCATGATCATCACACAAACATTTGCTCCTTACCGGCATTCGAACCCGGGACCCTAAGGTAGGAAGGTAGGTAATCTTTGTCAATCATCTGCCTAGACGTTTCCCAACTATGTTGGTGTCGGCTTCAAGTCTAACCGGATGCAGCAGAATACCAGTACTTTACATGGAGCCTATCTGACCTCCACAATCCAGTAAGTACCTACTGGGTAATCTAGTAAGACTAGTTGTCAAACTTTCGGGCCACTGACTACCTGTAATGAATCAATGTTGTTATCCCCATAATAATCCATATTTTATCTCATTGGGAACACAGCTGTGAAATTCCTACCTTTCCTGTTCCGAATACCTACATAACAATTAACTTGACATGTGGTAAAATAGGGAATTAATCTAAAAAATTGTCTGAATTTAACAGTTGACATGCATTTGTCTTGCAGGGCCGCCCTGATGTTTCAAGACGTAATGGACAAGTAATAAACACCCAAACATTTTATCTAAAAGAATGAATGATCATGATAGTGTCCAATGACGACATAGAGACCACACGGGATGTAAAGGGGAAATTTGAATGCATGAATAGGAGATTGTTTTATTCACATGCCACCCTTTGTAAGTGAAATTTTATAATGACTTGGGTCTCTTAATACTAGTGTATTAAGACTGCTACAGCAGAGGTTCCTAAACGTATTTTCTCATAGAGATACACCTATAAGTACGGACAATACTGTCATCCACCGACATGATCTGGACCGGCGCGGCGTGGTGGGTTATAGCCCAATTTATCTTACAGGGAGGAGGCCTGTGTCCCACCTGTGGGAACAATATAGGTTGACTTTATTGACTATAATATACTGCCAATAATCTACTCATCGCAAAATGTGTTGGTAAGCGCATAACTCAACAACACCTGGACCGATTTCACTAATTCTTTTTTTGTTGTGTTTGTTATTGTCAGGAGAAGGTTCTTATGAAAAAAAAAAATGTAGTATTAGATAGGTAGGTAGTAGCAGGTAGGTTTTTCCCTCTTATGTGACGCAGACGAAGTTGCGTGGGTCAGCTAGTAAACAAATATCGCTGGACATTACAAAGATATATACATAGAGGTTTGCTTTTTCTTCATCTTTCTCATTGTATTTTACAACGGGCTGGTGTCCGCAACTCCACGTCAAAGCTCGTATTTTGCGTACCTATGATCCCACACGCGGGGGCCCAGTGCGGTTTGGTAGATGTCACATGTCTTCGAATTTTTGGTTCATCTTCAACATGAATGATGTAACATTCAACATGAATGATGTAACCAAGATTTGGAACATTATTTTGATTTAAATGAGTGTCCATGGAATTTCTTTTATATAGACTAATGGGCAACTACAGTACTTACACGCTTTGAGTTTGAGCTTATGTTTTTAAGAAATTATTTTGCATTTTTAAATCTCTGTTATGAAAAAGCAGAACTATAAAACTTATGCAAAATCCCCAGAAAATATTACACAACATTTTTATTAGGCACTTAAAAAGCATATTCAAAAGCTTTCGCGGTCAACACATTCAGGGCTGTCTCGAAAAAAAAAACAGGAAACAAAAGAGGTTCAGAAAAACCATTCGTCGAAAGGACTTTTGAAAATATTAATAATATGATTTGTGTTAAAAGAAAACAATAGGGAACACTCGAGAGCATAATATTACGACGGGCATTGTGCCTTATGCGCACGCGGCGCTGAAATGCGAAGGAGTGGCGAAAGAATGCTCCTGCGTTGATTTATGCGCTGGCCTTGGGTTTAGGGTTGGCACGCTTTGGTAAATATTAGTTCGTATTTTGGTCGTTTACACCGTGCCTTCCTAAGGACCTCGACTATTTCCAAGTCGAGGTCCTTAGGAAGGCACGGTGTACAATAAAAGAGATCAACACTCAGCATTAAACATGGTAAGGCTGTGTTTCAACCAAAGATTTGTAGCAATAGATGTATGTAATGTAAACCAACCAATAGTATCGCTTCTTATTCACAGCTAGTGTTAAGTTCGCTTTGCAATTGGTTTATTTTACGTACATACACTCTCATCTCTTGAAAAAGCAGGCAGATGAAAAAAGAGATTTTGAAAGACTGCAGTAATAACCATTTTATCTTCTTTGATAATTAAGTAACTCGAATTCACAGAGCACAAGAAAAAAATACCAATTATTTGCTCTAGAAAGAAAAAAAAAACTCATTATTTATAACAAATACCCTTTATTCTAAAGGGCCTTCAACATAACCCTATTACCACCAATTGGGCACGAACCCAGAAACCCTATTGTCATGTAAGGCCACCCATATGGCCGTAGTCGAGACACAACGAAAGCTTTAAATATAGCCGTAAAAGATCAAAATAAGTCGTAAAGTCGCCGGGACTTCGGTACGGAGGGACAAAGGGTTGCCCGGCTTAGATATGGTGGGGACTTTATTTATAGATATGTCTGTGCAGTTGGTTGGACTTGGTACTGTGTTTTGATAAAGATAATGGTAGTTCTCGTTATATGGTGTTATTGTGGTGGGAGGAACGGCTTTGTCAAGTGTGAAGAAGTATGAGGACCAGGCAACTTACTTGGACATGTAGATACAGACACCAGCCCGTTATACAATAAAATACAGAGAGGTCAAGACAAAACCATGTTCTAACTAAAGAAGACGTTGGTTGGCCGCGCATGATATTATTAAGAGCCCTCTTACAGTCCACTAGCGCCGCCAATCGAAAAAATGTCATAACTCGTAAATAGAATCAAAAATACAAAATATGGTCTATTATTACTGTAGAAAAGGCAATAACGTAATTTTATAACACATTGTCACCACTTGAAATATAGCTGTTTAGCTAAATCGTGCACTTGTAACAAAAACGGCCGTTTATGTTTTGAATGGACTGTAAGAGGGCTCTTAAGTAGGATGATGTAAATCCAAGATCCGATTCAATGAAACTTTATGTCAGTTTGGCCTAATTAAAAACCACACTTTATTCTTAAAGGGCATATTTCAGGAAGCTTTTGATTATAAAATAAACATTAACAAGTAGGTCAACAAAAAGAGCACACGGTCCCCCAGACAATTAAATATTAAAAGCTTTTGAAAGGACATCAAGTAGTCCTTTTGAAGGTCCCATAAACACTACAATTTTATTACCACAGATAATATTATTGAATTAAACAAAAAAACTAAATACCAACGTAATATCACGCTTGAAATCTTCAAAAACTTAGGTAGAGGTAAAATTAATATATCGCTGGACATTACCACACAGCGTCATCTAGTGCCACACTAAGCAAGGCTTGTGTCGTGGACACCAAATAGTTGATGTACTTACTTTTTTGTTTGTAAATACATACTGAGGTGTACCTTTAGTACACTCACATTTCGCCAGTTATGGTTAAGTCCCATGTTACAGGGCGTGACCCTATTGCCATCAATGAGCCACAGATTCAGACTCTTAACTGTTACTGAGAACTTCCTGATGGAAAAACCTTACAACATTTAAAAAAAATTTAGGAGGGAGAAGTATGCGCGCTACACGTTTTGCATACAACATTGATGCATATAGCATGATTCACGGGAATGTTCGAAAGAGATACCGCGACCCTGGTACACAAAGGACTAAGAAGGAACATGGATGGGTTTTAGTCAGTAAAAGTCTGACACTCTTCCGCTCACCCCAGAGCTGGCCATTTGATGATTTCGCATAAGAAAAAAATTAAATAAGATTCTTCAATGTTTTAGAGAAAACCAAACTACAAGAACTACGGATGTCGTTAAGCTGAGCTTTCAAGTTTATACATTTGGAAAGTGACTCTGGTGTAGTATTGTCTTATCAGAGTGAACCTACGCCAAGAATTTATCTTGTATCGTGGGTGTGTTTATAAACATATATAACAAACGGAATATAATGAATGAAAGCTTTTAAAAAGCACAGCTTTGAAGAGAATAATCATTATGTGTATGACATTTAAAGAGCACAAATAAAGAGCTTTATCAGATATAAACTTATCAGTTATCAGTTAAATGTAATTATAGAAATAACTCGCTGACCCACGCAACTTAGTCTGCGTCACATAAGAGAGAAAAAGCTTACAAAAGGCATTTTATTTTTCGTGTCTGTTTCGTTTTTGCAACATTTTTCATTTATGCTCCGCTCCTATTGGCCGTAGCGTGATTTTATATATTATATAGCCTATAACCTTCCTCGATAAATGGACTATCAAACCCAAACAGACCCAACCAGTTGTGCCTGATATTAGCGCGTTCCACCAAATAAACAAACAAGCCTTTAGCTTTATAATATTAGAATAGATAACATTCTCTCATCGATCCATCACCAACCAGACGGACCATGGACTTCTTTCAAAGAGTTTGGACCAGATTGGTTCAGAAAGATGAAGAGATGATGTGTAATGCCACTGTATTAGGGGAAAACTTAAAGCAGCTTGTCTCCTTGAAGGATAAGGCCAAGAAAACGATGAATGTATTGTGTGAGGAATGATGAAAGAAAAAGGTGTAAATTAGTGTGTGGCGGTTGAAAGGGGAAGAATGGAAAAAATGTTTCGCGACTATACCAAGTTACATTGGATAAGGGGAGAAAGATGATGTCTTCTTGAAGAACAATAAAAGTAATGAAGTATGATGCAACGAATACTACTTTTACGAATACGAATATCAAACCTACTATTCGGCGAATACGAATATCTCGCTATGGTAATACTGACTTATATATTTGATGAATGTTTACTCTTCTTATACTACAACAGGCAAACTTTTATTTAAAAAACGTAAAATTTGTAGATTTTCTGGTTTTAGGCGATTTCTTTTTTCAGTCTGGATGTTACCCGTTGAAAAAAGTCTTTCCGAGGCGATTGTACATGGGTACATGGCTTCAGTGAAAAATATTTTTGGGCGAGGTTTTTCAGACTTGGAAAATGGACAATTGGACATCTTCTCGCCAAAAGGCCAGTGGATCAGCAGTTGGTGATAAATTGAATATTCGTATTAGTATTCGCCGAATACGAATATTCGGTAAATGTCTACTATTCGGCGAATATGAATATTCGTATTCGTTGCATCACTATAATGAAGTTAAAATATCTAGCAAGTCATCAGTCAGTCAAGTCTATCAAACCAAACCGTACTATTCGATCCATCCATCAGCACAATGTTTAAAGTGCGTTTCATTGAGTTCTAACACAAAACATGATTTTTCACCCAAAAATAAAGTAGTTTACCAGCAATCATTTTTGCGTAAAGTTACTTAGTTTGATGTAGTCCTATCTGTTTTATTTTAGTTACTCATTTAGTCAAATATTTATCGCTGTATTGGCTTCCGTACGATTTCACGGGTGACCACTGAAAACCAGCTGTTCTGTGGGCTCTCCGTAGCACAGCATCATGCTGAATGGTAACCTGATTGTCGGACTCACGACGCGTGCAACTTTTTATTTTTTGTCCATTTTGTCTTACAATTATTATAATGAGGTTCTGTTGTAGTATACATGTAGGTGTTTCTCTTTGTATATTTACTTTTATAATATTGTATGCACGTCATGACTTTGCGACGAATAAATATGTTTTTCTATCTTTCTTTTTTTATGTACAGAATACTTGGTTGACGGTTACGTGATGAGGTTGTTTACACCCTGTATAAGGTGGTTAGTCTGGTTTAGCTACGTTCCAGCTATGATTATGATTAGTCCTGGGATTCGATGCATGTAGAAGTGTCATTGGAATTTGTGCCTAATGATAAAGGACTTATAAGCTATAATATGTGGGTGTGTCTAACTTTGCCTATTTCTCAGGGGAACACAGGTGTAATAAAAAAAAATATAATCAAATAATTAAAAAAGAAAAAAAAATCACATAATAATCACATAGCCATATTTATTTAACTATGTGGCTAACTGGCTAGACATGCAAATAAGAATAGATAGGCGGTAGATAACAAAATCGTTCCTATTAGTATTCAATGCGGGCGCCGCGTCAAATTGATGATACATGGCGCGACTCTAATCCTTGATTAGGTACGGACTGAGAAAACTGTGGAGTGGCTTTAATATTATTATTGATGAAAATCAAAAATAAGTAGTATTTTTTACAAAAATTACACACGGATCAAGGTCGCGGTCAGCAGCTAGTGTAATCATACAGCCTCTTGTAATGTTTCTACTGCAGAGGTCTCCTCTTAGAGAAAGAAGGAAATTTATTTATTAAACGGATTGCTCAAGTTGGCAACTTACAGTCCAAGTTACCTGCACTGACTGGACAGGTTTACTCAAATCTGTATGGTTCTTTCTTCAAAAGAGATGGTCTTTTGAAGAAAGAACCATACAGATTTCATCAGACACTAATATCTACATGATCCTCATGTGAATTGAGCAAGATTATGTCTGGACTTCAAAAGAGACTATGACCTCTGAGTTTGTTTCGGCTGTTTCTTCTCAGAGTAGTCAGGTACAAAACACCGGCCCCATCTAGTTTAAAAAAAAAATGACGTGTAAAAGTGTTGTGAAAACCTACTTACAAAATAAAGATCATTTATCATTTATCCTTTCTTACTACATATTTTCATAAATTATAGATAGTTTCTCCAAACATTTTTAGTCAGAACACTTTTGGCTACTCCATAGTTTGTCCTGCATAAAGGTCGTATGTGCTTCCTACGCAAATCTGTTGCCCATTGACGGTGCGGCGTCACATGACATCGTAATCAAATGGATTACGGTATCCATTGTAAACAGCGTCTGATCGATAATTTAAATATTTATTTTTGGGCAAGTGTGAAGCGTAATAACTTACAGGATATCTTCCGTGATTGTCTTTGAGGTCCCGATATTGTCGAGTAAAAGCCCGCGACGTTCAGACCTTCAGTATTTTATATAACGTGACTGAAAGTTTCTATAAGTATGCCCCTATACAGGTATGAACGCTCCCCGAGTATGAAGTTTGGATCACGGTGCCTTTGAAAGTTATGAGGTAGCAAAGGTGTATAATATTGGTCCTTACTTTTGTCACAGTATAAAGCTAGTTTTGATATATTTTATTTCGAAAAATATTATAATCCACCTCTGACTATTTTCAGACATTTCAGACGGGTACAACCGGTGTCAGAGGGCAGGCTTTCTGATGCCGGTTGGACCCGTCTAGGTGAGGTTCAACCCTTAATATGTGGTCATATTGAACCAGGGTAGGATGGCCATGACAGATGCCAGGGGCGTATAAACCTTTAAATTAGTAATTATTTCTATACTACATAAATATACAATATAGAGCTCCTGAAAAACAGGTCTAAGCAAATTCAGATCGCATCAAAAAATTGCCATCTAAAATTGACCAGGCGTTTGAGCTACCGTTAAAAGATAATTCCTTTACCTTCGAATTCGAGAAAGTTCAGTGTCATGTTTACAAAAAATACTTTGATAAATGCAACTTCGCCGTTAACCTGCGAATTCACCACAAACCGGACCGAAAATTTTGACGAATTTAACATTATTTTACCCCAAAACCGTTGTTTTTAATACACGAGCACCCATCCACCATTGTTCCAATCATAAGAAACTGAGGGATGGTTAGTAACTAAAACTACGTTAATGACGCCATGAAGTATCTATACAACGTTATTTTTTAGTCGTTTTAATCCCTTTAAAGGCGGTCCCATAGTAAAAGTTGTTGATTTTCATGAGTGCTAACTCATGAAAATCAACAACTTTTACTATGGGACCAACTATGAAATCTCGAAAAAAATATCAGCTGTTGCCTACATTTTTCCGAGTTAGGCGACCAATAATGTATGAAGCAGCTGATTTTTTTTTTTTCGAGATTTCATTGTTGGTCCCATAGTAAAAGTTGTTCATTTTCATGTGTACTATCCGCCCTTAAAGGGATTAAAACGACTTAAAAATAACGTTGTATGTACTGATGTACAGGGTCAAATTAAAATAGCTAGAGCAACCCCACAGATGAAGGGTATATCTTAAACACGATAGAATGATATTTTTCTTACAATGAGAGTTTTTAGCGTGTCGTGCACAACTTATTGTACGCAGGACTTGAATAGTAAACGACTGAGATATCCAGGGGGTTTGCTATTTTTATAAATTCGTCATTCAACTCGATCCTATTCTCATCCCATTGTCATTTTGCTTAAAGTTCGTTATCTGCTAAATTCATAATGGCCGATCATTGGTCGGTCAATAGTCTAGTAATAAAATTGTGTTATTATGACATTATCGTATTGCCATTAATATAAAACCCGCCAGATTTCATTTATATGTATTTTTATTTACTATTTACTTGTGTTATAAGCAATCTGAAGTAGTAAGAAGTTCGTAAATAGCACCAGTCAATAAGTTGTCATCAAGTACAAGACTACCATTCGATGCCATTTCTTTCAACAGAGTGTTAGTGGTTGACCATTGGAAAGTTAGTAGATTACCAAACTTATCAAAATCAGCAATTATGAAGTCAATGATAGACTATTGTGCCACTATTGTAATATCAGACTTGAGGCCCTGGTCGCTACGTACTGGTCGGACCAATTCTGAGTCATCGATTCGAGAACATCACTTTATTTAATTTTGTTTCATCCCAATCACATCTGTGGAGTTTCGCTAGCTAAATGAATTTGACCTTGTAGTTTACATAAAAAGTAATTACGTAATATAGATAATTCTCAGGGGAAATAAGACACAATAATGGGAATTTATTCAGAATTTCTTAAGGATAATTTTAAATAAGGAGTTTGGCAATAAACAGACTGCTTCGGCTGAAAATTAGAGTCAAAAAACACGTGATTGAACCTTGACATTAATTACAATTGAGTTTTTTGCTGCAGTAATGTACGATTGTTCGAAGAGAGCCGTATAACGTGAATTTTCTCTTTTGTACGAATTTATTTAAACAAAATATAGCCTATTACTGCCGCATCGGAGAGCAGACATCTTCTCAAAGAAAAAGCACGAGCATAGATTTTATTGCCTTCAAACTTAGGGGATCAGATATAACAATGAAATTCCTGTCTGCTTCCTTAACTTTTAATCACAAAGCAGTCCACGTAAAGCCAATTTTAAATTTCATTCAAGGAAGAAAATAAACAAAATTCGTAACTTACCTTCGTAATTTTTAAATATCATAAATTCAAATCAATAATTTTAGAATTTCATTTTACCACAGGTTGTTTCAAAATCGTCAAACAAACAAACCTAAATAGAAAGTCACATACACGTTTAAATACAGTTCAAGTCAAATCAATCACCTAGAAAATAAACAGTATATTATATAGAGACTTAAACATTTATACATGTCTTACATGCTATGTACTTACCAATTCAGCAACTATCCGCCTGCCTAGCCGCTGACACTCGTTCGGAGACGGTTTTGTGAAGGTGTTGGTGTCGAATTGTTTGGCAGTCTGTGGGCAATTGAAATATATCATAGTAATGGCTGAAAGTATTGTGGTGAAGGGACTTTTGGAAAAGCATAGACACTTTTTAGAGCCTACTGTACATTGCTATACACCTGGAATCTCTGGAGTAACTAGACTCAAAGATCGTTCAATGCTTTACGCGTCCAATACAATAATGCGTTTAGGGTGTTGTTACGGTTGCCTCGGGCATGCAGCGCATCAGGCATGTTTGCGGATGTACAGGTAGATGGTTTCCATGCCATCTTGCGCAAGCGGTGCGCCATCTTGCGCAAGCGGTGCGTCGCCTTGCGCTGCTGAGTCCGGGCCAGCCCTAACAGCATTCTGGCGATGTTTAGTGACAGACTGGACAGTCGGTTAAATTCTCAATACGTCACGACTTGGTATAATTTTTAACGAGTTCTGACGTCACGAGCCCCCACTCCCGAGTTTTAATGCGTTTTATCTTTGTCAATATTCATTGATTTACATAAACAAAACATATGTGCCCATTATTTTCCAATGCTCTTAACTGACGGACTAAATAATTTGAAATTTTTTGATATTGTCGTCATGTCTATTAGTGTTTAGCCGTTTTATCGCATCTTCCATGAGGCAAGCTCTTCATTGAGCTCTTCATTTGCCCCCTTTAAAAAGACGAGAGCACGGTGGCCCCGACTTCCAAGCAGTAAGTCGTGGATTCGAAACAAGGCAGGCGCCTTACTCTGTGTAATTTATTTCATCACCACTGCTCTCAAAAACGGTGAAGGAAAACATAGTGAGGAAACCGGTTTGTCCTACCAAAAACTTCGAAGACATGTGACATCTACCCGCATCTCCCGCACTGGGCCCGCGTGGTGGATTATAGCCCATTCCCTCGTAGAGAAGAGGCCTGTGTCCCAGCAGTGAGAACATTATAGGCTGATTATGCTTAAATATGCTACAAGGGACTTTAAGATAACTGGCGAGATACTATCATGTCAGCCTATCGGGTTTTAGGCGCCTTAACGTCTAAACAATAATCCCGAAGAATTGCCAAACTTAAGTGGCAGTGGGCAGGGCACTTTGCTCGCAGAACGGATGGCCGATGGGGCCGAAAAGTTCTGGCGTGGCGACCGACAACCGGAAGACGATGCGTTGGAAGCCCACTAGGAGTACCGATGATCTGGTGAAGGTTGCGGGAATCCGTTGGATGCGAGTCGCACGGGACCGGTCAATGTGGCGACACTTGGGGGAGGCCTATGTCCAGCAGTGGACGTCTTTCGGCTAAAATGATGATGATGATGAATAATCTACGAATGACATCCGGAACCAACTACTAACCGTGCTATCCGATGCACGGACCTAACCCATCCATGGTTCATCTTTAACAGGTGTCGTTTTACCCTGTAGATCAACCCGTGCGGCTGTTATTATTTAGCCACGACCTTCCATTTATCTGAATGTCATCCAGAGAATATCACCTGCATAAGAGTAGGGAAACACCCAAAGAAATGATGGATGGACTGAGTAAAGGATAAGGGTATAAAACACCTCTTAACGAAACCAAAAGGCCGTCAATGTGATTATTTATTTTGTTCTACACCATATCTGGGAACCTTCTAGTTACGGAGATATTAGGGGTAAAAGTTCTAACTTTTAACAAGTTTTAAAAAAATACAAGTTTTTATTAAGGTTTTTACATTTAAACACCTCCATGACACCTCCTATACTATTCAATTCATCCATCAGCACAATGTTTAAAGTTCTTTACATTGAGTTCTACCACAAAACATGATATTTCACCCAAAAAAAAACATGTTTCTCAGCAATAACTTTTACATCAGAAAGTTACTTAGTTTGATGAACAGAATGCTTGGTTGACGGCTTCGTGATGCAGTTGTTTACACCCTGCATGGCTAGAAAGAAGGTGACTGATGAGATGACGAGTAATAGAGACATGGAAGAAGAAGACACGCTGCACCAACCCCGAATAAGTGGTATAGAAGAATGATGATGATGATAACATAACAGGAGCCTGCACTCTTCTCAAAACCACTTAATTCACTGTCCCTCTCACCGCACTGACTACATTCATCGATCGTTTTTCATCCAGTCTATTTCTCTGTGGAATGCTTCCCCAGGAAATCAGGATGGCAACCAATCGTTTATCCTTTAAAATTAAAGTCCGCGAGTACATTCGGAAGAAGCTGGCAGTTTCGTCACAACGGTAATATTTTCCCAATTTTCTGTCTTTTTATTTTAGTATATCCGTGCAAAGCGCTATTTACTTTAACTTTAATATATATTTATAGTATTTTATATAATTATAGGTATAGTATTTTATATATCCTTGTTGTTTATCGTAGTTTTAATAAAATTATTCTTTAAGTTTCAGGAATGACACCACTGCTTGTCTCTGCATCACCTAAAGGTTGACTGGTAGAGAATGCCATTGGCATTAAGTCCGCCTCTGTACTTTGTGCTTGAAGTATTAAATAAATAAATAACAAATAAATACAGAATGGTTGCAACTAACCTGTTTAGCCTTGCTAGTACTATCCAATACTTTGTTGATGTCATTAATGGAGTGTATTGACACATCCAATGTGGATGCGTCTAGCGGGTCCTGCTGTTTGTTCTTGGATTCTGCTGATGTCTGTTTGTTTGTCTGCTTGAAGTTTCTGGGCTGTGCTGTTGTTGGCTTGTTGTTCTTGGGTTCGGGTTTAGCCGTCGTCTTCTTTGTCGTGTTGTCAGGTTGCTGGAAGAATGGGAAATGGTTGATTGAGAAATTTTCTTTTTTGTCCACAGCCATTGCTTGTTGTCAGTGGTCGCAGTCTCGAAGTTCTAAAGTAAAGTTCTGAAGTAGGGACTGCGAATGCAACGTTGTATCGGAAGACATTGTGTTGGAAAGCCTCCCACTAGGCAGACCGTTGACCTGGTGAAAATTGCGGGGATCCGTTGGATCGGGACTGGTCAATGTGGCGACACTTGGAGGAGGCCTATGTCCAGCAGTGGACGTATTTCGGATGAAATTATGAGTCCAAAGTCTCTAGTCAGAGCAACGTTTTTTGCAGGGATCTGGATGAGAGATGCTGACAAATGAAGGGCGTGAGATTGAAGCAGCCTACACCTAACAGGGGACTGCTGTAGATTGAAAATGATGATAATATTGACGATTTATAAGAGTAACTGTATGGGAGCCTACACAATGAAAAGCAGCAGGCGAAATATAGTATTTTTATGTAAAATTGGTTCTTGAATGTAGTGTTACCTAGCCTATTATTAGGACATTCATTTTGCGTTAATTCAATTAATAGATTTGCCTCAATGTTAACTCTACAATAACAGTTTCTATGCCAGCTGTTGGTATAACAACCCATGAACTTTCCATCAGACGAAAATTTCTTAAAATCAACCTTACACCAAACACAAGAAGTACAAAATCAAATACGCACTTACGTACGACGCGTTAAAACGACCTTAAGACTTTCTAAAACGAACCTTACTCCATCAACATAAAGTACTTACATAAGTATGATGCGTCAGATCGTCTTCCCAGTTATTGATCTGGTCTGCTAAAGCCGCCAGTCTTCCGAACTTCTTCTTGCCGTCCTGTTGGGGGCGCGGCTTCGGCTGCTTAGGAGTATATTCTGATGGTGGAGTCGCTGAGGAGAACTCCTGCTCCGTGCGGTGGATAGGTGATGAGAGTGTTGGTTTATCTGAAAGGAGGATGGTGGTTTAATTACTATGCTATTATTATGGACACTTATAGTGCTGCCTTACGTTCTTAGGGTCCCGGGTTCGAATCCCGGTAGGAGCAAATGTTCGTGTGATGAGCACGAACATTTGTTTCCGAGTCATGGATGTTTATATGTATAATAAGTATGTATTTACAAACAAAAAGTATATCTGTACAATATCAACTGTCTGGTGACCACGACACGTGTGGAGGTCTCGAGTTGGAACCACACCCACCTCTAATTTATTGGATTCATGTGTATGCATGCAATATTATCACTTACTTCTATAAAGCATAACACCGTGAAGGTACCAGCATGCCTGAGAGATATTTCTCGACGGCATATAAAGCCAAGTCAGAGGCCCATGGACGGAATAAAAACTCTTACACTAGGTAAGCACTAACCACACGAGGTCGCTCACAATGGGCCTTATCAAAAGGCTTAAAGTCACCCAAAGGGCAATGGAGAGGGCTATGCTCGGAGTTTCCTTGCGTGATCGAATCAGAAATGAAGACATCCGCAAGAGAACCAAGGTCACCGACGTAGCCCGAAGAATTGCTAAACTTAAGTGGCAGTGGGCAGGGCACATTGCTTGCAGAACGGATGGCTGATGGGGCCGAAAGTTCTGGAGTGGCGACCGCGAACCGGAAGACGATGCGTTGGAAGACCTCCCACTAGGTGGACCGATGACCTGGTGAAGGTTGCGGGAATCCGGTGGATGCGAGTAGCAAGGGACCGGTCAATGTGGCGACACTTGGGGGAGGCCTATGTCCAACAGTGGACGTCTTTCGGCTGAGATGATGATGAACCACACGAGAAATAAATTTAAATATTTATTGCAAGAAAGCTTACTTTTATAAAAAAAGAAGTGACCTTAAGAAGTATAATTCATACTTGTCACAAACAACAATCAAAATTTTACACTTGACACAATCAACCATCAACAATTTGTTAATTATCCAAGCTAAACATTGAATGAATGGTTTTCTCTATTCTATTTTAAACAATATCTATATTGTATGTTATCAGATCCTTATTGTTATCACATCCTGCTGTTTTAGGGAGTAATTCAATAAGTTATCAATACAGGATATTGTTAGTGTGATTCAAATTATGAATCAAGTATGAGTAACACAAGATTTTTTTATGATGTTAACAAAGAAATTGCAGAAATGTTATGATGTTTAGTCATTGCTTATAGGTGCAGTGGTTAGAAGCACAATTATTGAGTTTGGGGCCCAAGTTCGATTTCCAAAACATTGTTGAATCTGGCTGAGTTTTATCATATTTGATTCCATGCAAGAAGAGCCATGCGTCAGCATAGAGCTTATATCTATTGAACAAAGTTATACATAGGCTAGACCCGAACAACAATAAAGAACATATTATAACTTCTTCATTCTTCAAATCCCTAAAATGTCTTTTAAGAACGTTTAGTTAAGTAAAGTAAGTAAGGTCCATGTTCACCAAAAAGATGACGGTCTGATTATCTTAAAATTAAAAACAGCTGTTTAAAACACATTTTTGTATAGGAACATGTCACAGTGACTGCTGTTTTTAGATAATCAGACCTTTATCTTTTCGGTAAACATGGACCTAAGTAAGGATGATTCTGCAACCAGACAGGTTTGTGTCTGGTGGGCTACTGCCTTTTTGAACGGTTTGTTGGTAGGATGTTTAATATTTAAGCTTACCTCGTAAATAATATATTTGTAAAATTAAATATGTCCACTACAATATAAAGAGTAGTAAAAATCATACCTGAATACAGATTCCCGAGTCGGTCAAGTCGTGACTTAACATTTTGCCGGAGTCCTGCACGTTTGGTCTCCAACGCATCTTCTATTGCCTGCTCCAGGTTACTGGATGTGTCATCTGTAATCGCAAGCAATAGATATGAATTACACCAAATAGAAAACTGATGAGAAGTTTATGTTTCATTAAAACAAGTTTACATTATCATCAAATTGGTCAAAGATATCTAAAGCTGGACATAGGCCCTCCACAAGCTTTGCTATCTGTACTGATCTTGTGCTTTCCGCGTTTAACAGATTCCCATAGCCCCCAACAGCTCATAGTAACAACAAATTATTAAAAGCTTTTGAAGTAGTGAACAGGGAAGTGCAGAAAATAGTAAACCTATTCATTATATTTTAATAACATTGATTAAAATAATTTGGTCATTTTTCCTGTCAAAATTTTGATCCTAAACACAAAGGAACTTTATTACATTTAAAAATTTCAACAATAAACTGTAAGTTGTGATATTATCATCATCCTCTCTTTGATAGAGATTGGCCATAATCTACCAAATGCATCCCGTGCAATTTGATATTGGTATATCTAAACTAATCATAAAAAAGAGGAAAGATTTGATTTTTTGGTTTTTTCTTTTACGATTTAACTCTAAAACTACTTGACTGACTTTAAAAATTCTTTCACCATTATAAAGCCATGTCTTTGCTGAGTAACATGGACTATATCTTATCTGAGTACTCCCATGAGAACGGGAACTATGTGGGTGAAACCGTGTGACATTGTCTAGTTATTAAATATGGAGAATAATAAAAATGTTAACATTACCTGCCATTCTAATCCAAAATTAAAATAAAAACTGCACAAACACCACACTGGCCACTAGCCACAAGCCTCAAAATTTAAAATAACAAACAACTTAATAAAACCATAGACCACATAATCTAAATTCAAAAACTGTTTACAACCATTAGCTAATGCTTTGTTAAACTTTTAGGAAACATTTATAGTCTAAGATCCCGCTATACAACGACCTTCACCGAGATGCTTATTTAATGAGACGTATTTTTTATGTTATTAAATATGCCAATAAATATATCCTATATGGGTTGCCTAACAAATTTCAATCCAGAGTATTTTTAATTAATAATTTAAAAACATTTTTTTTTTAAACATTGCACCGGTGTGATTATTAAATAAATTTGATACCAATCGAAAGTTTGAAGCCCATAGAATATGCAAACGTTAGGTTGCCTATTTTTTTCCGGTCACAACCACGGGTTGCCAGGTGTAAACAGGTAAATCTATAGGTACTAGCATTTTGCAACGGTCTGATTATTGAATCAAACTTAGATAAAATGAAAGATTATTTCATAAGGAACACGGTGGTATAGGGTTGCCTGCGAAAAATCAGTCCCGAATTAGGGTTGTCGAATTTTAAATAATAAAATATCGCTGCGAGTGAATGTGTGTGAGAGAGAGGTCCCAGACCAACCATCCCACGCGGTAGAAAAGGACGCAGCGTAGCAGCTGTTTAAAGTCCGCCCATTTAAAGAAGGAGAGTGCGCATGCTATTTGTGCTTGGAAATGAAAAGGATAGCGATAGACTCGAATATGCTGTGCATTATTTTGGATTCATAGATATAGTATTATATAGATGGCGAGAAAGCGTGTCGCTGAAAGGGACAAAAAAAAAGTACTAGTACTAGTAGGAAAAATGTACCCCATAATTAGTGATAAAATTAGAAATAGGTACCTACAAAAAGCCTGAAGTTTAGACCGATGAAATCTATGTCATCGAAAGCGACAGAAAGAAAACCGGGGAAGGGCGAGTCGGAGTCGCACACCGAGGGTTCCGTATAAACTTACCAATGAAAACAGTTCCCGCAAAAAAAAATTTGTGGAACTACAAATTTTCAGTTTTCGGATTTCAGAAATAAAAAACCGATGTGACTTTAATTGATTAAAAAATAAAAAAATTAAATAACTATTTCTGTATATTAATAATTAACTACTCCAAAATAATGCACAGCATATACGAGTCTATCGCTATCCTTTTCATTTCTAAGCACAAATAGCATGCGCACTCTCCTTCTTTAAATGGGCGGACTTTAAACAGCTGCTACGCTGCGTCCTTTTCTACCGCGTGGGATGGTTGGTCTGGGACCTCTCTCTCACACACATTCACTCGCAGCGATATTTTATTATTTAAAATTCGACAACCCTAATTCGGGACTGATTTTTCGCAGGCAACCCTATACCACCGTGTTCCTTATGAAATAATCTTTCATTTTATCTAAGTTTGATTCAATAATCAGACCGTTGCAAAATGCTAGTACCTATAGATTTACCTGTTTACACCTGGCAACCCGTGGTTGTGACCGGAAAAAAATAGGCAACCTAACGTTTGCATATTCTATGGGCTTCAAACTTTCGATTGGTATCAAATTTATTTAATAATCACACCGGTGCAATGTTTAAAAAAAAAATGTTTTTAAATTATTAATTAAAAATACTTTGGACTGAAATTTGTTAGGCAACCCATATAGGATATGTTTATTGGCATATTTAATAACATAAAAAATACGTCTCATTAAATAAGCATCTCGGTGAAGGTCGTTGTATAGCGGGATCCTGTACTATTACTAATTATTGGAACCATTATCTTGTTGAGGTGAGTAATAACTTAATAAGTAACAAGCAACAAGCTTTGTCAAGTTGTGAGGATAAATAAACATTAAATATTTAAAAAAAGAAGTGTCATTGGCTTTTGGTTAGTCATCCTTGTTCTTCCTTATTTTGTATACCTTTATGTTAGGACCTTTTATGAAAAGGAATTATTGTGGTGAAGAGACTATAAATGTGGTTATATACTGTACTATGCGTTATTATTGTTTCTTACATCTGGGTGTTTAGGATGCATGAATTATGTATGGTCAGATGACAAATCATCATGGATGAGGCAGTATTTTAAAAGATTTTAACAGGTGGTATTTTGAAGTTCCTGCCTGTCATTGTGAAAAAGGCATTAGAATAATGTATGGCATCATGACTGCGATTAGGAATTGTTTTGACTGAAACAAGACCCCAATGCTTATCTATAAGGTCAATTTTTGTTATTAAAAATGTTTGTGGGTCATACTCCTTACCTGTAATCTCCTTTATAACAATATTGCCACCAGACAGTGCCTGTGAGTCATACACTACACTGATAGGAGCATCTCTTTCTTCCACCTGAACTTCAATCTGTATATCATTTCTATGGGAAATGTTTATCTCTACTGACACATCGGAGTTTCTTCTGTTGATACTCCCCCTCTTTGGACTCTTGAACTCCTTTTTAGTAACTACAACGTCGTTACGACCCCGCTGAGGTGACGCGACTTCAGACTTCAAACTTGACCTTTTAGTCACAGCTTTTGTAGGGGTCTCCGACTTTGTTGAGTCCTTCGACTGTCTGCGAGGCGACGTAATGGATTCCCGGGCCATTTTACTCGGAGACTTCGCAGGAGAACCTTCATTTTTCAGAATAGCAATGTTCTCTGATAGTGGCTTTCTTTTCGGAACAGCCTGTCCGGAATTTGCGAGTTTTTGATCGATCTTCTCCTGTCTGGCCCGTGCTCTCTCTAACATGCGCTAAAAATAAGTTTTTAAATGTTAAAACATGCGATTCTTGATGACCTTCTAAAGTTTGCGACCGTTAATACATAAATTATCGCGAAGTCGTACCTGAGTGAAGGGATCCATAATTTAAACAGTTTTTTAGGTACTCGAATATCACAAATCACACAGTTGACATAGTTTGTGTACACTTTGCACGATATTTATGATTTTACGTTAGTTTTTGCAATTCAAACAAGAAAATAATTTCCACAAACATTCACCCGTTCGTTGGACGTTTGACGTTTGAACCGAAATATTTGAATTTAGTTCGCTTTGTATCCGGTAGGCGCCGCATCGCGTCATAAAATTTCACCGTTCGGAAATGGTGAGCTTGGTCAGAATGCATGAATTTTAGATTATTGTATTTTAGTTAAATGTAAGGTGTTTCGTCCTATCAGAACTATGAATAGATGTTTATTGTTTTAAATATCCTAAACACAAAACCTGTTGGTCACAAAACTCTGTCCACGTTACAAAATATCGTGGGTTATTTTATATTGCGCCATCTATCATCCCACAGAAAAATCTGCAGACTAATGATCTGGAGCGTTTCGTAATAATTTCTGTACCACAATATAGATGGTGTTGAACTCTTTTTTTCAAGAGTAAAAATTGGCTATTTGGAAAAATACATCCAAGTCAAGTCTGCAAACATCGAAGATGACGTAAGCAGTTAAAAACGACGATATTAGGCTAGACTAAAGCAGGCTAGGCTGCAGACCAAGATGAAATCAATCATGAACATGAAACAACTAAAAAACCAGTTTCGCTTTCGAGTCGAGAAGTTTTTAATAATAATTATGTTATAGTAAGACCGGGAATATACCGGTTAACATTTCGTTAGTGCAATGTGTTTACAAACCAGTTGCTCATACATAGTTAGGTAGTTACCTATGTAGGTTCGTATCTAGGTCTGTGTCTAGGTGCTGACTTATGGGGTATTGCCACAGGACACATCAGAGCTAGGTAGTCTTTGGCTAGGTATGAGGTAGATTAAATAATAACTAAGTAATTATTATGATACTATTGACACAAGATATAGGTACTAATCTAGAACCAGTAATTTATTTAACTATAATGTTAGTCGTTGTCTGTAGGTACTATAGTACCTTTGTATCATAAGTATCTAGTTATCCGTCTTTATCATTCACCTCGTTGGTCCAGTGGTCGCAAGCGCGACTGCTAAGCGAAGGGTTCTGGGTTCACCAAAGTCAAGGACGTATCCAGAATTTTGCTTCAGAGAGGGGGGGGGGACAAACACTGAAACAACCATGTGAACTGTGTAAAAATCGCTCTAATCACTGTACCATAATTTACGTACTTCGCAGTGGTCATGATCCTGTTTATTATAAGTCAGATTCGGGGGGGGGGGGGGAGGTTAATTCACCGCCCCCCCCCCGGGAGACGCGCCTGACGAAGTGCTCACTAACAACAACGCCACGTTGGTCATTCAAGCACCAAAATAACCTTATAGCATATTAATGCTTCCATTATTGTTAGGAGCTCGTGACTAATTAATAACAGCCACTCGGGTCGATCTTTAGGTTAAACCGCTCTTGCTTATGTAGGTCCGTGGATGGGTGATGACCACCCATCGCATACCGGATTTCCTCCGTGCCTCGCAAAGCACTCATTTGTAGATCTTTGACAGTAGGTGGCCCAAAGTCTGACAAACCGGTCTTACCAAAGGGTTGTCTGTGGTAATCGTAATACCCAGCACTAACTGGGTTGTGGAGATCATCATACACTCTATAGAAAATAATGGTATTCAGCTGCAACCGGTTAGACTGGAAGGCGAGCCCAACATAGTTGGGATAGCCAAGCCGATGACAATATTGTCAGGTTCAACAAAAGTGCGTCACAAACTTTGTCATAATGGGTTTGTTTATAAACTCAACGAATAAGGGGCAACCAATGAACCAAGATAAGTAAATAGGTACTAAGATTGACTCATATAATCGATTAAAATAACTTGTTTACCAAAACATCGAAAAACGGGGTTAATACTGCTTAGCCGCTTAGCTTGAGCATAATTAAATCAATCTTCCATTTTCACTCCACGCCGGTCTCCAGTCTTTGAAGAGAAGTGGACTATGATCCGCATTGGGCCCGCATGGCCCAATGCGGTTCCCACGTCACATGTCTTCTTTTGTCGAGATATTTCTTCACCATATTGAGAGCAGTTGTGATTACCAAAACCAACCCGTGGTCTCCCAATGCCATCCCTCGAATCTTTCCAGTTCTCGTAGCTGTCCAATGCTGTGTTCCAGTCTTTCTTGCATCGCTCTTATTCATCGAGACATCCTCAGTTGGGCAATGAATTAAATTAGGTTACCTACACAAAGTAAAGTGGTTGCCTGGATTCGGATTGCAGTTTGAACCTCCCGTCTTACGACACGTAGGCCGGGCCATTCCACCGCTGCTTATGTGAGATGCGCTTTCATGTACGCCAACAGATTTTTTCCAGGGATGTGCTCCGTCAGTTCCATGAAAAAACCTTCAAACTTTGAGCTCCTATTCAGATATGTTGGGTTAAGAAAAAAATGTAGCATACGCCTCGAATTTGACAGGATTCCTTTTATCCTTTATTATAAAGAAATTAAGAAATAGCCCTAGTTCTGCCTATTTATAAAGACAAGCTTGTAAACGTAAAGTACACTCGTATAATTTTGTTAGCACACTCAGAAAGCAAGATATGAGTACGCGAGCGAAGCAAGCTCGAAAATTTTGCTTTCTGGCTTGGGGGCATTGGTTTTTCCATGTATTTTCTTTTCCGTTGAGGGGTGCAAGTGCATCCCCGGGTTACTACCGGCGCCAATGTGCGCTTTGTTTTTGAATACCGTTTGTAGGTTTTTCATCTATGATGGGTATCATGTTCTCTCGGTGTTTTCTGGCGAAGGTTACTATTGATAATGGCTATAAGAAGTTGGAATGGTTGTGATTGAGAGTGGTGTGGTGGGCTTGTCCCATTCTTCTTCTTCTTTTGTTCTCCGACTGGTACGTAGCAATCTGGACAGTTGGTTGATGACCTCATTCAAGTCCTGGAGGGACCTAGTCCCATTAAAAACACACAATTTGCAGTTTTAATATATATCTATCTACAAAATCATGTGTCACTTTGATCGTACCAACCAACCAACCAACTGATTTAAATTGTAAATGTGTGAGTAATTTTGGTTCCAGTTTAAAAGATCGGATAGTCGTGGACACCTTAACTGTTGTTAGTAAATTGGACACACGTGCAGAGCCGGGGTGGATCGATAATCTATAAATAAAAAATGGGTCGATAATCTATAATAAATAATTCCGGTGTGTATGCAAGGACATTTATGATCGTAACTCCTTTCATTTCATCGGGTCATCTGGAGTCTGGAGTGTTCTAGCTATAGTTGGACCCGGTACGAATGTGGCGCTGTTGTCGCACCTTGAAAGCACATACGTTTGTCGGGTCATTTAATAAATTAATGTTATTAAAATTCACACTTCTAATCTTGACCCAAAGACCTCGACACCAATTAGCAAATTACATTATCGTAATTCATCATAAATAGTGGTAAACATTGATCATACGACCAATGTTCGACGCCTATCCATTACTCCCTAAACAAGGAAGTCTTCTTTCAAGATACAAACAAGTACAGCAATGGAAGTGACATTGGGGTTGGACAGCCAATACTTGCCAAGATACGTAATTGAATTAAGAACCTGAGAGGTTTCGCAGCGGAGTACGGAACCAGAGCCCAGTTGCTTATTAGCATTTGTTGTGAGTGCACGCAAAGTGAATTTATTACAAGTCCAAGAAACATGGGTGAGTAATTACTCGTGACCAATAAAATACCTACGATGGAGTAGAAAAATGATGAGATTAAAATTCTTCAAACGTCATTGATGCATTTGTCTACCCTGTGTTGTTATTGGTAGACTTTTATTCTGGTGTCTTGCAGGGAACCGCGCTCGGTCCATTTTTGATAAAATATTTTATTTTTAGAATGTTATAGAACTCCAACCAATATTTTAAGATAAGGTGCGTACCTACCATAGAAAATGGAACCTATTAATAGAGCTATGCACAAAATCACTAATTTTAATAAAACCGTGAGGAAAAAGAGAACAAATAAATCCAATGGAATTATGGAATAGCAATATTTTCATTGATCATAATCACCTATTGTTTTCGTATAAAACTGCTTCCCAAATAGACATGCACAATTGCACATTACCTACACAGCTGAGAATCAATAATCATAAAATACAGAATCGTAAAGTTCACACGGTTCATATCTACAATCACTTGAACTAGTACCTCTACCTAGGTATAGGCTGGGTAGTTTGTTCCGTGACTTCTTCTTCCCAGCAAAAATACTAGGAAGTGTCGAATGGCGTGATAAAAGAGCGGCGGTTTTAATTTCTCTTGTAATTTAATAAAGCCATGAAACTATTAAGTACGTACCATCTGGAATTATCATCATTTTCGAAAATCATTTCTTCGTCTAAACTTCTCTAAGAATCACTAATTCAAGAGATTGATTGACAGCTCTAATGGATATTCCATACAAGTCGTTACTGCTCCTGAATCTAAATTCTTGGTTTATCCTAGGTTGAGCAGTCTTAAATATATACTAACAACTTCTTAAAAATCTGATTCTCATATCAATCAATCTTTCATGAATAATCAATTGTAGAATAGTTCCTTGCATTGCAGTACGCAGTAGTTTAACCCCTCTTTCATAATCACTTACCCAGCTTTTTCCCAACTATCTTGGGTTCCAGTCTAACCGGATACAGCTGAGTACCAGTATTTTACATGGAGCGACTGCCTATCTGACCTGCACAATCCATATAGTATTTTGTAATAGGGTGGACGACAAAAAAAAAAAAAATTAGTCCGTCCGCTAGATTACCAACAAATATTTGACACGTATTTTTTTGTTTTTTACATAAACCAAAATTTACGAAGATATGGCGCTTTTAAAATTCTCAATACGTCACGCCTTGGTATAATTTTTAACGTTACGATCCCCCCCCTCCCGAGTTTTGATGCGTTTTATCTTTGTCAATATTCATTGATTTACAAAAACCAAAAATACGTGTCCATTATTTTCCAATACTCTAACTGACGGACTAAATAAATTTGCAATTTTTTGGATAGGTACCTACTGTCGCCATGCCCTTTGGTAAAACTATCAGACTCAGAAATGGCAGGCAGTTGATGATGAAGAAAGAAATTAATTACACAAAGTAAAGTGCCTGCCTGACTTCAAATCTACGATCTTCAAATACTCGTAATTGGCCGGCCGTTTCCACTGGTCCACCACTACTTCTCTTACCAATAGCTAAGAGAAAAATAAACATCCTCAGAAAAAATAGGGCACCTGAGTACGGTGCCCTGACAAAATATCGAGGCGTTCTTAACTTTTTTGTTTACTGGTCATATTCTCGTAGCAGCTGCCAAGAGGAAAAATCCAGAGAGGTGACAGTAAGGGGAGGCCATCGGCCCATTATTCAATTGAATACAAATACGCACTGGTCATTTGCTTGTACAATACAATGTTTACTTGGCTCTCGACTTTGAATACCAATTTCCAATGTTGACTCCCAAAGACGTTCAAATATATTTACGATCGATTGACTGTCCATTTTTAAATGAATATCTTAACAAATTGGGCATTTAGCATTGTAGATGTAACTTTTTTTTTTTTTTTTTTTTTTTTGGTGTGGGCATCTCGCAGTTCAGTCTGAGAAGACTGGCTTCTGCTTAACCGGGCAATGTCCTGTGGATGCCTTGATTCTAAGGCCTCCAGCCAGGGCGAAAATAACTAAAAACTAAGCGACAGCGCTCTAAGGGCACCCCCTGTGGGGTACGAACCTCGGCTTAGGGCGTCGCTGGGGGCAGCAAAGGGACAGGCTGGATCTGATTGTCATTATTTAGGGACTGATTTATTACTACAGGCTCAGCATCGCGGGCTGGCTCGAGCAAGGGTCGGGGAGGGATTGAACGGGGATTTCGCGCCGGACCTCTGCGGCGAGGTCGGTAGGTTTTCGGTCTGTATTTGTAAGCTCTACGAACTGTACTGGTATCTTTCCTACTCTCTTGCAAGATAGTGATCGGATCGTCGGGGGCGACTAGGGTGTGACGCGGACGTTGGACGGAGCTAATACGCGATGGGTCGTACCGGGCGGCCGATGCGATTAGGGGATTCCTATGCTTAATAGCAGAGTCGAAGTAACGCTTGGAAAGGCGTTTCATGAACTGCTTAACGGTGGGGATTCTAAGGTCTACGTGAAGACTATCGTTACGGACGTAAGGGGGGGCACCGGTGATCTTACGGAGATATCGGTTCTGCAAGGTCTGCATCGTGTGGATATGACGCGGGTGGGCATGCGCGAATACTATGCAAGCATAGGTCATGATGGGACGGATGACTGCGGTGAAAAGACGCAATTTGCACTTGAGTGACAATTTGCTCTTCCTAGTGATCATGAAGTGGAGCCGGCCCATAGCAAAGGCAGCCCGGTCACGAGTTGCTTTGATGTGGGCCTTGAACGACAGATGGTCGTCCAGAATAACTCCGAGATACTTGGCTTGCCTCTCCCAAGGGATAGGCTTACCGAACATAGTGATGGGGGGACCTGGCGAACGCTTAAGGCGTGCCTTATAGTACAAAACTGCCTGGCTTTTTTCGGGATTAACTTCTATTCTCCACTTACGGAACCAAGCGCCGAGCGAGTCGGCGGCTTTCTGGAGAATGCGGCGGATGTTATCCGGAGAACGGCCGGTGTAATAAATCGCGGTGTCGTCAGCGAATAGTGCTGTTTGAACCTTCTGGTTCCTCGGAATGTCGCTGGTGTACAGCGTGAACGCGAGGGGAGAGATAACGGAGCCCTGAGGGACTCCGGCGCGAATCGGATGAGTGTAGATGTAACTAGAAGTCGGTGCCTATTTATACCACTTGGTTAACCGCCCGCTTGCTTGCCAACAATGCCAAATAATAAAACCGGACAGGTTTTGTTAATACTGGTCTTAGACATCACAGTGGTGTGTGGTCTTACCGGTTAGGTTAAACTTCTTATACGTTTTACATATTAAATATTGTCTGGCAGGATTGGTTGAGCTTGAATGTCTCGTTTTTATCTATCGGCTTGACAGCCCAGACATCATTTGTGTTTTTATCTTTATATAAAGAGCATAGGTTGTGTACCTACCTAAGTAGACAAGGAATACTTACACTACTTGTAGTTCTAATGATGAAAAAGTCACAAGTGTACCTTTTGAATTGACATAAAGTCCCAAATATCAAAATAGTCAATTCTGTCGAAGGGCGCCAAAATACGAATCACTTAGAAAGCGTTTCCCACTTGTCTAGTCAAGATCCTTGGATCCTTTGGTCCTTGGTCACGGAAAGGTGGAAATGGTTCTTTTTACATAATATTTATGGTAAGAAGTACATGAATCCTTTGTGTCGCCTTTACGGGCACACCTGTCCAGTAGGTACTGAGTATCTGGTAGGTTGAATCAATGACATTAGTCACACATAATGAAGCAAAAAGTATGTGGCAATACAACACATAATAATTATGGTAGGTAGGTATGTATACTTGGTAACTGGTGAAACATATGGCATGAAACTATGTTTTGTGATGAGATTAAAGATTTCAACTAAGAGAAGACAGAGAAATAGAGATTTCAATGTGTTCTATGTATTGGGAATGTTTTGGTAGACACAGTTACTTATAACATTACGTGTGTAATCTCTGAAAGGTATTGCAGAGGTGCACCCAATAAATACTCCAATATTTCGTAGTAGGTGGCGAGGCTATTGCCAATGCTATCAACGGGGTTCAAATACAGTCTGTTTAATACTGAGAAATTCCTTATAGAAAAGCGCAAACTTACCCTTTCCCCGGCTTGGAAATCAAACCCTAGATGTCAAAAATAGCTTCTTAAGACCACTAGACTAACGAGGTAGACAATTATTTATGTAAGTACGTGGTAAATCAATTTACCGAATTGTATGGTATCTTATACGATTTGCAAATCATCAAAACGTATGGCTTGAAACGCGATAATCCGTGAGAAGATCAAATTTGAAGGGGTCACAAACCTCGAAACACTGAAGATATAATAAGACAGAGAGAGCCAATGGACCCCAATTTGTACATCCTGCTAGCACCCTATGTTTGTGAAGAATGAATTCGCGTACAGCAGTGCAACGACTGGAGATCAAACTTGCGACCTTTCGCCCCAAGTCACGCCTTATCAATGGAAATAACAGTGATAGCTTGGTGTGAGCGTTGGACTGCCAAGCCAAGTCATAGGTCTCGAGTGCGAACTCTAGACACACACCTCTGATTTCTCGGTCTTATGAGCGTATTGTATATCACTTGCTTCGGTAAAGAAAAACATCGTGATCAAACAAAACCAGTTTGTCTGATAGATATTTCTAGACGGTATATTCTTGTTTTCCTCTCCGATCAACTGAAACGGATCAACTGTTTTTTGTTCCCAACGAATCAACCATTTAGTTGATCCGATAGGAACATTTGTTTTCACTTCTCATGCTCTAAAAGTACGCCGTTATAGCCCTACGAAGCGGGATTAAAGTGACCGTTTTTTCCCTAGGGAGTAAAAAGTAATTTAAAAATGGAACGATCTTTTACTCTGAAACATGGTCACAAAAGAGTAACTTGTCAAAGGTTTTATTTAAATTTCGAATTGGCATGCAAATAGAAAGCTGTTTATTGAAAAAAAAAACAAATGAACTCTTCAACGCGAGAAAAAATTATGGTTGTTTGTGTGCATCGTTGATTTTGAAAAGAAATGCCACTGTTGCTAGTTGCTGCAGTGTAGGTACTAATTATCTGTGGACTGTTGATCATCTTTATTGCAAAAATGTTGTGAGTTTGTGTTGTGTTTTCAATGGTTAATCTGTGACTGACCTGATAGAAGAAAAAACTGACCGCTCAGTTCAGAATTTTTGTCGAGTGTAATGTTGTTCAGTTTTAAATGACTATTTTTCTCGCACTCGAAGTGAAAAGTACAGTTTGCACCTCGAGACTAAACGCCAATATAATATACCCTCGCTTTCATTGCCTCCCTCGCAAGCTCGGGAGTCAAACCACCTCGGGTATATAATGGCTTCGTTTAGTCCCTCGTTATAAAATATACTATATTCTCCTTGTCTGTTCCTATCTGAACAACTAAACCGAGTGTTAAAAAACCTTTTCTACGACTGTTATTCTTAAGAACTGTCCACTTGTGAATGACAGTTAAAATGTTCTTTTGATCAAGCATTGACATTGTTATGTGAAGCAAGCCAAGTCAGAGGCTCTTGGGCGCGGTATAAAGCTCTGAGTCTCTGACACCAGATTATAGGGACAGTCCCTGCCGCCATGCCGTCGAGAAATATCTCTCGCATGCTGGTTCGGTTTCCTCACGATGTTTTCCTTTACCGAAACCACCACCTTGTGGTTAGTCACACGAAAAAATAGCCAACCGGCGCAGTTATGCCCACAAAGGTCTCCATGATTCTTTCGATCTATGGCTATAATGTAGACCATGCACTGGTCGTTGTATTTGTCCAGCTGTATCTTCTCTGAACGCCTTCTGGCTGTGTCGGGGTTCACACAGTTGCTAGTTAGGAGGCACTTGAATTCGCGGAATGAATTCCATCACCACTGCTCTCAAAGCTGCGTCGATGGTCTAGTGACTGCGTGACTGCTGAGCATTTGGTCCTGGTTTCGATTCCCGGGTCGGGCAAAATGCTATTAAGTTTCTCCATCAGTAATTTCTCAGTAGCAGCTACAGAGTCTGGGTTCCTGTCCGTTTGATGGCAATAAGCTCGCTTCCCATTAGATGAGACGTAAAACATACTGGTGAAATTTTGAGCGTACCTACTATTAGGTACTATCGGCCAATGTAATCTCTTACCACCCTAAAGACTATTCCCTTATGCAGGCGCTCGGCTACTATAGAAGCGGTTATGTATAATAGTATATTTTATAACGAGGGACTAAACGAAGCCATTATATACCCGAGGTGGTTTGACTCCCGAGCTTGCGAGGGAGGCAATGAAAGCGAGGGTATATTATATTGGCGTTTAGTCTCGAGGTGCAAACTGTACTTTTCACTTCGAGTGCGAGAAAAATAGTCAACTGAACAAATTTATACTCGATAAAAATTCTGAATTGAGCGGTCAGTTTTTTCTTCTATCAGGTCAGTCACAGATTAACCATTGAAAACACAACACAAACTCTCAACATTTTCGCAATGAAGATGATCCACACTCCACAGATAATTAGTACCTACATTACTGCAGCGGCTATATAGCAACAGAGGCATTGCTTATCAAAATCAACGATGCACAAAAACAACCATAAATTTTTCTCGCGTTGAAGAGTTCATTTGTTTTTATTTCAATAAACCGCTTTCTATTTGCATGCCAATTCGAAATTTAAATAAAACCTTTGACAAGTTACTCTTATGTGACCATGTTTCAGAGTAACATATCGTTCCATTTTTAAATTACTTTTCACTCCCTAGGGAATAAACGGTCACTTTAATCCCGCTTCGGAGGGCTATAACGGCGTACTTTTAGAGCATGAGAAGTGAAAAATTACAAATATCTCTTTCTTTGTTCTTTTCGTAAAAAGGGTGGTCAGACATCTGTGATCATTGTTAGAAATCACAGACGTGCCAGTTTTTTTTTAAACGTTTTTATTTAGCTCACCCCGTTTGTTTTATTCTTGGGTCAAATTTAGTAATTCAAATTTCACCCTCTTCCTGTCAACCGATTAATCTGAAATTTTGTATACACTTTGGATTTTGGTGACAATACAATTATGTTTATTCATTATCATTATAAATTCAAGATGGCCGCCGCTACAAAATGGCGGATAATTTATGTTTTATTAATCCCATCAATATGGGTATCAAATGAAAGGGCTCAACAAGCAGAATACAATATACTATAAAAAAAATAAATTCAAGATGGCGGCCGCTACAAAATGGCGGATAACGTAGGTTTTATCAATCCCATCAATATGGGTATTAAATGAAAGTGCTCAACCAGTAGAATACAATTTACTATGCAAAATTGAAATCTAAGATGGCCGCCGCTACCAAATGGCTGATAACAATTTTTTATCAATCCCACCAATATGGGTATTAAATAAAAGGGCTTGACAAGAAGAATACAGTGACGTGCCCCACGGTTTTATTTTAGTCTAGTCTATGCATATGTTTATAATTCCCACGACTGTATCTATTTTATTATTTTTTGGTTTTTATTTAACATTGCATTTTTAACAATTCCGTGGTTTTTTCATTGTAACAGCTATTGGTCACATCTTTCTCGTTTTGTTTTGTTTGGACTACTATTGGTTCTCACAAAAATGGGCGGTTCGCAGATGTGGTCATCGGTGGAAGCGATTTTGGTTTAAGAATATAAAGAGAATACGTTGGCCGACTGTACAACTATGCCAATAACCCTTCAGGATTACTGGCGTGATGATGTGTTATGTTATGCTCTCAAAGCGATAAAGGAGAACATCGTGAGGACACCAGCATACCCAGTACCAAATGATTAAAGGCATGTGAAATTCACGAATCCACAATCGGCCCACATGATCGGTGGCCCACTCCTCTCACATCAGAGCGTTGTGGTCCAACTATAGGAAGGTTACAGGCTGGTTTGACTGTACCTATTCATATAAACGTGTTCCTCATTGAATACCAACACATTTTTTTAAATTAACGAGGTGTTCGTGCGAACCTGACTGATCGCCCTTGACTCACTAACATTTCGCCAACCGAGTCTACATATTCAAAAACTTTTTCAAACAAACTAAACGCAAGTGCGATTGCTTAGCATTAATTACGCTTAGGGTGTGATTCCCAGGTCGGGGAATGTAAATGGGTTCTTACATCTGGAATTTATCAGCATTAAACACGGAGTCTGTCAGTCAGGAGAAGGAAAACATAGTCCCTATTATTAATAGCTCTTAGAACACGATACTTAAACATAATACCGCGAAATTTGGGTGTACCTACTGTTGGTAGCTTTTTTGTTTTTTTTTTTTTAAGGATGGGAAATCATCAAATGACCCCCCCCCCACTCTGGGCGGAGCGGGAGGGAGTGTCAGACTCTTACTGACTAAAAACCATCCATGTTCCTTCCTCGCCTTTTACGTTCCGGGGCCGCGGTATCTCTTTCGAACAGGCCCGCAACCCCGGCAGGCTTCGGCCCTTGCGGGCCCCTCTCCTTTTGCTGACATCTCTTTGAGGCGCGCGTGGAACACGAACGCGCCGTCGACACGGCCTGTCGTCGTCGTTAGACGGCCGGACGGCTAGCTAGCCCATAGCCAGCCGTCCACAGGCCCGCATCTACGGTGGCCGGTAGCCACCACCTGGCCCCCTGGCCCGTTGCGTCTCCCGCGGCGGCCGGGAAGAGAGGATCTCTCCCTCTCTCGTTCCGCCACCTCCTTCGCTAGCATGACTGCTTCGCAGAAGGAGGCGACGGCTTCCCATTCCGTCTCGCTCCGGACCATGGATTGAACCAGGGCCGGACGCGAGAGGTCGCCGCCGCCGATCGCCGCCACGAGGACACGGCGGAGCTCCGCCCACGCAGGGCAGACTTCCACCGTGTGCTCCACCGTGTCCTCCGGTCGATCCTCGCAGTGGAGACACCCGGGCGATTCCTCCCGCCCGATTCGGTGCAGGTACCTCCCGAAACATCCGTGTCCGGTGAGGACCTGCGTCAGGCGGAAGGTGAGGACGCCGTGGCGCCTCTCCAGCCACTCCTCAAAGAGGGGACTTACCGCCACTATCGTGGCGTGCCCTTACTGTTGGTAGCTGCGTTACACCTAGCTGTATCTTTTCGGGATGGCAATATGCGATACAATCTTATCATAAATAATAAAAATTTCAATAAATTCACGTAAGCAGATGTAGCAGTAAGTTTTGAATACTTATATTCTTTTTAAAGTTACGTTTATAATTTTAAGTTATGCATGATTTCGAGCGCTTGAAAGCTCGCCATCAAACTGCAAAATTTGGCGAGTAAAAAACTGTAAAAAAGTACCTAAGTAACTAGTTTTTGTCTAAACTAATATTTCTGAAGAGGAAAGATTTGATAAATCAAGGAATTTAATGAAGGTACGCACATTGGCGGTAACGAAACCAGCATACTGGCCTTTTATTCTATTTACCTACACTGAAGTCCCTATTGTGGTAGATCAGCTCATGGTCAATATCATCGACTGTGAGGCGTTCGGTAGCAGAATAACAAATTAGCAAAAGGAATATATTTCCTTGTTTTCTTCTAGAGCAAAATACAATTGAACTATATGAGGATAATAATATTTTTTCCTGTTTTTTCGCAAAGTAAACGTAAGCAAGGATAATAATTGCGGATTGCGCATTTTTCTGCCTGTACTATAAGTTGTAGTCGATATGAGTAATAGGAATATAATATGCAATAACGCAATGGCCCTATAAGTATTCTTCGTCAAAGACAAAGCAAATTCCTTGTAGACTATTTACATTAAAAGTCTAGATCTTCTTGTTACATTGTATGGGAATGGGAACAATTTAAGGACAAGATATAGATTGGTCGCGATTGTTGACATTGTCAATCAAGATTAGATCTGAAATTGGGCAATAGACAGGGTCTGCAGCCACATATTCCGCACAAATAGAGAAGTAGGCACATCCCAACTAGCAATTTTCTCTTGTAGATGTGCTGATTTAAGAACTAAGGTGTTACAACTGACTTACATGTGTCTTGACTATGACAGAACATCTTATAAAAGCATGATTCAAGACGTTTTGTACTTAAAGAGTAGGAGTACTAACACTTAGTACGTGCTCTTATAGATGTATATAAAGAATCGTTGTAACACATCTATCAGTACAGTTGTCTTACAAGCGCATTTTTACAGAGCAATTGCTCTTGAATATTATTTACACTTAAAAAAGCATCTTAAAAGTACATTCTTTCTTAGTAGAGTCTGCATTGAGTGGTTTATAACACTTATGATCTTAATAAACTTTTGCATAAAACTACTATGAAACCAACTCGTTCTAAGTGTAAATTGTCTTCTCTGAGTCAAATTAAAGAGAAAGCGAATAATATCTGTTTCGACCACCTTTATTATATCTATGGTTTCGACCGCCAACTTCAAAATCACGCGAGCGCAACCTATACCTGCTGACCAGAGGGCCTAACTTGGATTGGAACCCATATCACCAGTGGCGTAGCGTGCCTTGGCGGGGCCCCGTATAAAAATTGTTTGGGGGCCCTTAGGAAAGGTAAAGATTTCTCATAACAGAAAAAAAGTAGTTTGTATAGAATTAAAAGAAATATTTTTTCATCATAATTTTCTTATCCAGTTGTCAAAAAAAAAAATGGAAAAAGTCCATTTTTTTTACAAACAATTCAAATTAAATATACACTGTCTTTTCCTAATTTTCGGCAAACGAAACGAAACGAAGAAATTGCTTTTTTTTACTTTTGTCATATCTGAAATAATACAAAATGGGGAATGGGATTTTTTATTAATTTTTGCTTACGCACCCCGTATAATTAATACCGCAGATACGGCAGTAGCTACGCCCGTGCATATCACAGCATAGCATAATAAGCCTTTAATTTTCTCTATGAGAGCTGAGTATGAGAAGGAATGGGCTACAATCCATCACGCGAGCTGCAGTGCGGGTTGGTACTAGACATGGGCGCCGCCTCCAAATTTGGCAGCGGCGTGGCGGAGTTTGAAGAAGGTGTTACAAATTAAACCACAGAATATAACTAAGTGAAAACTCGACGTCGCTCGTCAGCATACCGAAGATGAGTCATGTACTCGACATTAACGTTGATGCCTAGCCCTCTCCAGTCCAGAACCTTGAAGACATCCTCCAGTGCTGCAGCGGTGAACAGTTTCGGAGATATGAAGTCTCCCTAGGCTGTCTTACACCTCGCTGCAGAAGGATAGGTACCCAGGTTTGGTCCTGAAGTCAGACGGACAGGGTGGCGTTGGAGAGACTGCAGTACAGCCCAGGTCTCGATCAAATCAAAGTCTTTCTCCTTGTCCACAAACGCTGAACAGAGAGGCAAGTTATACTCTTCAGTCTTCTGTATAACCTGCCGAAGCGTATGTATGTGGTACACGGTGCTAAAGCCTTTTCGGAAACCGGCTTGGTTGGATGGCTGGAAATCGTCAAATATGTGCGCGAGACGTTTTGTGATGATTCTTGAAAACAACATGTAAACATGGCTTAGAAGTGAGATAGGCCTGTAATTCTTCGCCACACCCCTGCGCCATGCCTGTGGCGTTTTCCCTTCGAGTATGACGAAATTAAAAAGCTGCAGGGCCTTAAGTACCGGTTTTCCACCCGCCTTCAGGAGTTTGGCCGTAATTCCGTCATCACCCTGTGCCTTGTTGTTTTTTAGCTGTTTCAGAGCCATTCTAATCTCGTACAGTCAGACGTCCGGGATGTCTTCGGTATAACGTCGGGTCAGTTTAGCTTTTGGGTCGTTTGCTAGGTCGTCAGTCGGTCGGGGTTTCCTGGTTGACGTGTACAACTGTCTATAGAAGCTGTCGATCTCCCTCAGTAGCTCTGGTTTGGCGGATAAGATCTTGCCATCGGCTGTCTTCAGTTTTGTGAGCTGGCTCTGCCCAATAGCCAGATCTCTTGAAAATACTTTGGAGCCTTTGTTCCGCTTCTAATACTTTCTGGAGGTCGCTCTTCAAGGATTTAGAGATCTGTCTATTAAGAAGCCGGTATTTCAACGCCTCGTCTGAAGACGTCGGTCCTTCATGAGCTTGAGAGTTTGATCGGAGAACCTCTTTTTCTGATCTATACGACGTGTCTTGAAGAACTTAGACCCGGTCGTATGGACAGTTTCCACGAACCCATCGTTGTATTCGTCCACTGAGCTTCATAGGCACTCGAAACGATTCTAGAGTTCAAGCTGAATGCTCTCGGGGTTTTGGATTTGGATCTGTGCAGGCATACCCTCGAGTATGACGGAATCAAATAGCTTACATGGCTATTATACCGATTTTCCACCCGCCTTCAGGAGTTCGGCCATAATTTCGTCATCACCCGGTGCCTGTTTCAGAGCCATCGCCAACACTCTTCGTTAGTAGATCATCTTCGATTCTATATCCAGCACCGCCACTGTTCCCTCGAAAGTTTGCTTTAGGAATGATGAAGAACCATAGGTGTATTCGGGAAAATCATCCTATACTACAACTTCTCGCACATAAGATACAGAGAGTTTACTTACACCAGTATTTATTAAACACGTCATTCCATTACTTAACGTGGTAAAACCAGTAGAAACAAAAACAAAATGACATAATCGAGCCAAACTCACGCCGAGCGGCAAATTGCGGCGGCGGCGCGCCGCAACAACGCGGCGCGGCTACGCCGGCGTGGCGCCCATGTCTAGTTGGTACCCGAGAGAAGCAAACCGTTATTGTTTATTTTTTAAACTTTCACGATCGGAACACATTATAAAACATATTTATGAATACGGGTATTTATCGCCAATCCACCCCCAATTTAATCCCGACGTTTCGACTGGATTGCACCAGCCGTGGTCGCGGGGAGACTGACGTATTGGAGGTACCGCAACAGCAAAGTGAAGGCGTTTATTCAACTACCCGGTCAAACTGCAATCCGGTCGAAACGTCGGGTTTAAATTAGGGGTGGATTCGCGTTAAATACCCGTATTCATATGTTTTATAACGTTATTGTTTAGATTTTAAACCAGAAGTTTTTTTATTACCAGCTTGTTTAAAGGAATCGCACCATATTACAGTAAGCGTTCATAAGCGCACAGGCACGCTAAGGATCATTTTGCTGTGAACGCACGGGCGAGCGTCCGTGCGGCTGTATGTGTAAGCTGTCTCAATACAGTACCTACGCACACCACAGCCACAGAGTCGCCTACTGTCGCAAGTTGTCGCGTCGCTCTCCACGAAACATAAAGAAATATATTACCGTCTCTTTTGTTATGCACGCAGCAAACGCATGATCGTATTTGCATTCGATAGCTAAATTTCAACCATATTTACCAGGCGTTGATAGCTGTTTAGGTTAAGCAGTGGGTTCACGTTCAACGTGTCTTGAGTTCAAATCCCGTTTACATAATATGGGTTTTTGATTTTTTTTTGTAACCACTTTAATTAATATTTGTATTTTATGCAAAAACTATTTACTTAGGTATTTATTTTGAAATGGGTTCATGCTCATTATTTATTTTTATAAGGATTTAAATATAAGTTAATAACCCATCATAACTATTTATGTGATTGTGTAATATTTTTTCGGTGTTGGAAGGTGGAAAAAAAAGTCGTGCTGACAGATAACAACAATTGTTTTATTCGTTTCATTTATTCATATAATTAACAACTTTTATGAGATTTGTAACGTCACATTCCTACCTAGATATAAGAAGTTCTCTTGTAACCGTTCATAAGATTTTTTTGTGTATCTGTATACCCACTTTGAAGTCATTTTTTATTAACATAACAAGGATATTCTAATCACACAAATATAATTGTTGATACCCACTTCTATCTATCGGTATTCAACAGAGCTTACTAAAAACTAATACATAATTTAGACTTCGTGAACATGTTTTTTATGTGACGTCACAATAAATGTAACTCATATTGAGGTTATAGTTTAAGTGTTCATTTTCCCGAAGAAAAGAAGATTGAAACTAAACCTCAATTTAGGAATTATTCTATATTCTTAATATATATAAATCTCGTGTCGATCCAACTTGAGAGATAGGATAGTTTAAATCTCAAATTATGAGACGCAGACGAAGTTGCGCGAGTCAGCTAGTTATATTATATATTATTACTAGCTGACTCGCGCAACTTCGTCTGCGTCTCATAATTTGAGATTTAAACTATCCTATCTCTCAAGTTGGATCGAACTGCACATGGTGTGCGAATTTTATTATAATCGGTTAAGTGGTTTAGGAGTCCATTGAGGACAAACATTGTGACACGAGATTTATATATATTAAGAATAGACGTGTTACAAAATGTTTAGTGATATTCACTAAACATTTTGTAAAACATCTAATTAAAACTAGAACATTAGGATTAATATTTTGTATAACCCCCATTATTTTCAATGCAGTCAAGTAGACGTATGGGCATGGACCCCACAATCAATGTTTCAACATATTTCGGTTCTTCTTAAATTTTCCCACACCTTTATGTAATGGGTTGTTAATTGTGTTATACACCTCTCATCTCGTGTATCCCACCTTTGCACTATCAAACCCCATAGATTTTCTATGGGGGCACTCATTCATCCATAATTCGACCTGAGTCTGTATTAGGGATTACATTTCTATCGGACCAGCGAGTGTTATCCTTGCGCCTTAAATGAAGTCTACCCTTTTGACTTGATGTAAAAGTCTTTTCATCAGAAAAAATGGTAGTGATCCCGTCAAAGTCTAAATATTCCCGTGCGAAACGTAATCGTTCTTCTTTATGTCTTTCTGTCAAGAAGGGCATTTTAGCTGATCTTCTGTGATGCAAGCCTTCAGCGTGGAGGGCATGGCGAACAGTTTGCGGTGACTCCGAGTGTGTCGTAGGTGTGAAACCATTGGTTTCATACTCGCCCACGATATGTTGTCGCTGCGCTTCGCTAATAAGCGACGACCTTCCACTTCGCTGTCTACTAGCAAAGCTCCCCTCTTCCTCATACCTTTTGATCCAGAGACTTACTGCATTTCTCTAAAACAAAAAATATATATGTAAGGCAGCTGTAATACAGATGCTATAAATCAACACTTCACAATTCACTCTGCAATTGTAAATTCAATAATAAACACAAATTATTTATCTTGCATGATAGATTGAAAAAAAAACAACGAATTATGTAAACCACAGGTCACCAAATAAATGGACAATTTATAATACCCATTCGCTTTTAATTTTTAATGTTTAAGTTACAATTCATAAATAATTATAATACTCACATTCAGTTCTATTAAGGCCACTTTTATGCAGCGCGATAATAGTCGCCCTCGCCTTAATATTAATATTTGCCCGCATTTTAAGAATCACACCAACAACAATACTGCTATCTATTAAACCACACGTCACTGACCATCAACTACCACATTGTATAGTGTGTTATGTATCGCTACAACCAAACGACAAAGTTCATTCCGATCAAGTTAAAATATTCATAAAACTCATGTCTACCTCACAGAAATCTAACTAAATTCTTGACTTATTTTTCTATCTACCTCCTTAACTTTACGAAATGTGTGAACAAAGCAAACAAGTTAAAGAATATAATATTTCTGTAGAGTAAAAACTTACAAAAAGTCTAAAAGTAACTGTGCGGGATTTGAACTCACGGCTTACTGATTCACTCTTAATTCTGGACGGGCCCAACCGCTAGGCCATCATGTCTTAGATATTACCATTGAAATTATGAACTACAACTAGTTGCTGACAATATCTATTTTGTTGAAAGTAGAAGGTCGTAAGTCAAACTAAACGTCAAGCTATTGCTTTGTGAGATTGCCTATCGACTTTTGGTCGGCACTGTACATGGGACTTAGTTCCATGTTCACCAAAAAGATGACAGTCGTATTACCTAAAACAGCTGTTTAAAACACATTTTTGTATGGGAACATGCCACAGTGACAGCTGTTTTTAGATAATCAGACTGTTTTCATTTCGGTGAACATGGACCTTAGTCATATAACCGGCCACAATTTCTGCAAAAAGAGCAGGAGATATATATCGCTTCTGTTTGGACCGTCAGACTAAAATTAAAGATACAAAACGAAAACAAAATATTTGAGTGTGTTTCACAGCACGTCTGCGCCAAATCCCAGCCCAACAGCCCAAGGCAAATCCCCAAATGACCCATTCAAGCAAAGGCAAGCCCATATTAATCATCAATTTTATTACTTTTCAGGTTCCGCTACTATCCTGCTGTCCGTTGTGGCTGTGGTGCTAATGGTGTCCTACTCTGAAGCTTGTAAGTATTCCGTTTTTTTTTGTTTTTTTTTTTTATGATGGGAAATCATCAAATGTCTTCTCCCACTCTGGGCGGAGCGGGAGGGAGTGTCAGACTCTTACTGACTAAAACCCATCCATGTTCCTTCCTCGCCCTTTATGTTCCGGGGCCGCGATATCTCTTTCGAACAGTCCCGCAACCCCGGTTGTGAGTATCCCTGACATAACGATCCAATTTCACCCATTTTAATCAACCTGGTTCCAGAAAAATTTACCACTCATCAATGAAAAAGTATGAATATAGGAGTGAACCTCCGATTTCGAAGATTCTTCCATTTATAGAAATCACATTATGACTGAGTCCTACGGGATATGTATTATCTTAAAAAAATATTATCACGCGGGCGAAGCCGCAGGCGAAGTCCTCCGCCGCCCGCGTCTGTCTGTCTGTCGGGTCGCGACAAACTCAAAAACTACTGAACGAATTTTGATGAGGGTTTCAACAATAGATAGAGTAATTTCAATCAATCAATCAATCAATAATTTTATTATCAGGCATCTTAAGGCCCATAGATAAAATACACAAAATAAACAACATAAAAATAAACTAACACATATGAAATCTAACTTATGAGCTATGAACTAGAAAAAGAAAAGAAGAAGAAGAAGAGAGGAAGAGGAGGAGGAGGGGGGGAGAGGAGAAGAAGATGTGGAAGGTTTAAATTTTATCTATCATTTGTCAAGTTTTTGTGTAAATTGGTTGAAATATGAAGATAATTGTTGGAAGTGTCGAAAAAAAGTCAACCCGCCTTGTTCTACTCGACCCGTGCGAAGGAATAGTTATTCACAAACGCTCCATTCGATCCGATTCGACAAGTCGTATGTCTGCCTTTTCTTGGCATTACGAAAGCGAGCGAGATACGACTTTCCGAATCGAAATCGAATGCGTTTGTAAATAACTAGGTATGCAGGTCGCTAGTGTAATATTAAAAAAAAATCTCCAGAGAAGCAGGATACAGGGACAAAGACCCACGATTATCTTTTATTTGTATGTCGCCATACCCATCATGCATCGCCCAGAATGTTCGTAGTACGTAGGTACGCGCCATTTAAGTAAATTATTCAATCAGAACACCGTTTAAGGAGCGACTAGATTAGATAAATGGCATATTCTGTCCTTACCAGTCATCGTTGTTGCATAAGTAAAATTGTTGGCAGGAAGTTTTGTTATTCATAAAACGGATCCATCTAAACGACTCGTGTAGACAGTACTTTGACCCTTTCATATCCTGAAGTCTCAATGATACTTCTGTACAGTACGACCACAGTTAGAGATAGCGCTGCTTGTCAAGAAAAAAGTGCATTGATATGTCGAACTTGGTGTTCTTTTCCGCATGCACAGATAAGTTGGTTGAAGTGTAGAATACAATTTTCAATACACTTCCTCCAAAAGGTTTCTTATAGCACTACGATTAGGTTTAGGTTCCCTATCCATTTGCATAAAATTTTAAGACCTGATATAGTTTGGCATACTTTTGTTACTCCTAATTATATTTTCGCATAATATTATTTACGCAAAACAGCTTTACGCTTATTTTTTTACGCAAAATTTTCCTAAGCTTATTAATGATTAAGCATAAAATTCTTAAGCTTAAATTAATTTACGCATAGGTATTGATATTAAACATGTTTTATAGAGGCATAACAAAGAACAAAAAAAAACTCCTAAAATGTTAGACATTTATTTCGACAATTAGAATAAAAACAATATTTCCTGAGGCAGCTGTAATACATAACATATTTGTTTTGCACATAGTTTACTGCGAACATAAGTGGGTTTTTGCAGCAAAAACGTAGCATGCAAACATGTTAACAAGCACACACCAAGCATGCAGCGAGCATGCAGCATGCAAACAAGTATACACCATGCATGCAGCATGCAGCAAGCAAGTCAGCCTCAGCCGCGGTGGCGAGTGTTACAACCACCTGCTCCTCAACTCGAGGCCCGCCTCGCCCCTCCGCGCCTACGCGATTCTCTCGGGGTAGGGCAGTCAAGACAACGTGGAGTCGGATTTAAAGCGATTCGCTTCTGTCACTAACTTTTGTAGCACAGCTTAATGAATTTTTAATTCAAAATAAAATACTTAAAAATGACTTAATTCAATCTTCAATTTGATTACGTTATTTCTATTAATTGTATGCCTAAATACAATGATGCCTAGCAATACTATGCGAATTTAATTTATGCCAAAACAAATTAGTCTTCAAGGTAATTATGCCAACATATATCTACTGTAACATGCCAAAATAAATAATGGCTAAGTATTATTATGGCAAAACAAATTATGCCAAAATCGTTATGCCAAAGTATATTAGGAAAAAGAAAAGAAAAAAGAATCGATCCCTTAGGTTTAACATCCAATGTATTTCCACACACACATCACGATGTGTGTGGAAATAAACACTTCCTTTCCACAGCTATAACTGCGGTTCATTTCCACAGCTGCGGTTCATTACCACAGCTGCGGTTCTCGGCTTTATTACAAATTTACACTTATGTAGGGTCCTGGGTCAGGTTAGCCGGAGTTAAAAATACCTGTGAAACGATAGTCTAAATTCTAAACAAAAGGTGAACGTATTAATGTAATGAACATTAATACGTTCATGTTTCCCTTTTTTGGAGCAAATTCAGAAACTTCGATCTAAAGAAAAACAAGAAACTTGATTATTCTAAACTTCGGGTGGTGATAGAAAACGTGACACGTCATTGAGGTGCTGAGTAGCATTTTAGCCAGCAGACTGTCATCCGGTCCAATATATAGCTGTAAAAGGCTAGTCAGATTTTGATGTAGACCCTTATCACAGCCTCTTTTTTCATTTCAGCTGGCAACTGCCCCCTGCCATCCAAGGTCTACGGCTGCAGCCCGAAGTGCGTTCAGGACTACGAGTGCGGAAATGGAAAAGTCTGCTGCAACAACGCCTGCAACGCCAAGTCCTGCACTATTCCGGCTGCCAACGGTTCTGGATCCAGCAGTTCCAGCAAAAGCCAGTGTTAGTTCTAGAAACATCAAACCTGTATGGATAGAACCGTATAAGATTGAAGAAAGAACATTTAGTACAGTCAGTATCATATCAGAGGAGCTCGTGGCTAAATTATAACTTTCGTTTGGGTCCCTTTCTAACTTAAGTTTTTCCATAGATGGTGACTATTGTTAGCGGTGGTCACCATCATGCCTCGGAAAGCACGCAAGCATTTGTAGATCTTTGACTAATGCCTGTGCCTGTAATTCTGACAACCAGTCTTACCATGGGGTATCCTGTTACCCAGTAATTACTGAGTTGTTGGGGTCAGATAATCAGTCATCATCATCATCATCATCAGCCTATAATGTTCCCTCTGCTGGGACAAGGCCTTCTCTCAATGAGAGGCAGTCAGTCCTTGTAAAATACTGGTATTCAGCTGCTTCTGGTTAGACTGGAAGCCAATCCCACCAGTCTTGGATAAAGGATAGACAAATGAGGAGTACAGTCAGTATTGTGCATAGCTTGACCCTAGATATCCTAATGGAAATAAGAGAAGAGAGGTCAAGTAATACAGAGTATAATTGTATACTTGCATTTTGTATGGACTCCAATACAAAAAGCGGGTATACATTTAAGCTCTTGGAACCGTTTACTGTTGTGCCTAGATCACTCTGGTGCTTCTCATTACTCATATCCGTGTGGCATGGCCTTCACTATGCCGACCGCACTAATTCCATAGTGACATGTCCCTCAAGAAAGAAACACTGAAGAGCACTTACATCATATGTGGCATGGCAGAATTATGATTTATCTATTCCATTGTGTAACCTAACCTGAGTGGTAGAAATGTGACTTAGATCATTCTGGTTCCAGATTATAAAACTCCAAAAAGCCAGTGTAAGTTACCGCAACATCAGGCCTCTTTCTTCCGAAGAGATAGGACACTAACTCACTGAGCACGAGAAGGCCACGAGTCTCTTTTACTCACATTTTAGTTCCGTAGTGTCTTCGTGTGTAAACGATTCCAGAAAATTATTTTCTTTTCGTGTCGACAATGGGTTCTTTAAATGGTTAAAACTCTCCTACATTGATTGTGGCATCAATGGAAATCTTAGGTCATCAAACGTGACAATCCAAACTGGCGGTTTACTCACCGCCACTTATGACACTTCTGCAACTACTGCCGTGAGCCCTCTCTGGATGATTTCGTCCTCTTGAGTAACAGGAAGTGGTAACCTACATTTCACCGGTCGCGCCCTATTATTTGGTCCTAACAGATCAAATAATAGGGCTTCGAGTTGATACTAGTCGGGCAAGCGTATCGGGTAGCTCCAACAGAAATTATTTAAGAAACCTACGGCTTAACTTGATTTCCGATCCACCGAAACCAACGCCAAATTCCAACCTCTGGACTGTTTCTGAGAAATTCATAATGGAAAAACACTTTTTTCCCGACCGAATGGAACCCAGGATTCTATGATCAGCAGTCGAGCCTCCGACCTCGAGACCAAACTGGGCTTTATCTTGATAAAGCTGGGAAATATGATACCCCTTAGGGTATCATATTTCCCAGTATTAACTGCGTTGTGGAGGTCAAATAGGCGGTCGCTCCATGTAAAATTCTGGTATACAGCTGCATCTGGCTAGACTGGCAGCAGACCCCAACTTAATTTGGGAAAGGGCTAGGCAGATGATGACTTCCGAAAACTAATGCCCATCTTTGTGTCTTCCAGCTGGTGCCGGAATATACTGTGACAACGTGAAGTGCAACTCGTTCGAGGTCTGCAAGGTGGACCCCAAGACCAAGCGCAATAAGTGCAGCCGACCCTGAACAATTACAATCATAGATTCTATGTTTTATCATCTTTTTTGCATTTGAATAAATATTCTTTTTTTTACTTATGAGGATGTTTTATGTTTTCTTAAATTATACGGAAAGAAAGGTTTGTCCTAAACCGGGACATGTTTTGTCATGGATATGTTTTGTCCACCTATGAGCCAATGAGTCTTGTCAAAATGGGCGTAGAGGGTCTCACAGATTTAAATATACAGGGTTTCTGGTTAAGTCGACCTAGATCCGTTTAGGGGTTGACACTTTTTTTTTTTATATATCTGAAAGAATAAAATACTTTTTACGAATTGAATCCTTTTTCTAACCTTCAATCTACGAGTACGACCCAGTTTGTTAAGTTACTTGTGATTTTCGTGTTGAGTTGAGAATAATGAAACAACTTATCTACGTCACAAAAATTGATGAATTAGAAGCACAAATTACAAAATAATTGGACAATAGACAAAAAACTTTAAACTTCTTTTTAAAAAACGGTTCAGTTTGGGGTATAATGTTTGATCGTCAAATCGATCAGAAATGATGCACACTTCGACCCCTTAACGGATCTAGGTCGACTTAACCAGCACCCCTGTCCTACTTATGGCAATAGTACGAAAGTCGCTGGAGAGTAGAGCTACGCCCAAGGGAAAATGTTTGCAATTTCCACAAACACAGCTGCTTGCATGCATAATTCCTTTCATTGAAGATGGAGATGGAGATGTTGGAGATGTTACAGTAAGGCTGTCGAGAAAGGTGAAGAAAAAGTCCTAATAGGCATGACGAGTGACGACAGTATCGAAAATTGATGATTGACAAATCTATTCAGTCTTATGTATCATATTTGTCACATTTATCTATTTAATCTATTTATTACTTTTTTGTTTTTGTAAATCAATAAATGTTGACAAAGATAAAACGCACCTAAAGGGGCTGTCCATTAATCATGTGAGGCTCGAAAGGGGGGGGGGGGAGGGGTCCATAAAAAATAAAGTAAAGTATTATATCACGTATACTTATTTTTTCGGCAAGCGCGCGATACTCAACCGAAAAGCGGCGTTACATGTATTTAACTGCAATCTTTCTGTCTACCTCTGATTTTTATAGTAGTCTTTAATTTTCTATAATAAAATTAGATGATACTTATACCAGTATTTTTTATAAATAAAAAAAATAAGTAGATTCTTTGCAGGTAAGAAAAATACACGTGACATAGGGGGGAGGGGGGAGGGGTACTCTTAAACCTCACCACGTATCACCAAGGGGGAGGGGGGTCAAAAAATGCCAAAAAAAACATCACGTGATTAATGGATGGCCCCAAAGTCGGAAGTGGGGGCTCGTGACGTCAGAACTAGCTAAAAATTATATCAAGGCGTGACGTACCTATTGAGAATTTTAAAAGCCGAGAATGAAATTTTGGTTTATGTAACAAAACAAAAAATTCGGGTCAATTATTTTTTGATAATCTAACTGACGGACTTTTTATTATTTTTATGTCGTCTTACATAAAAATTACGAGCTTTAGAACCCCATTCCACATGCTAGATGGAGAATAAAACTATGAATACTTTTCAACATTTTATTAGCAGAAAGCCAAAGTAAATAATGCTACAAATGCATGTGTTCATTTTCATTTACACAAGGCGGCACTTCTTAAATTAACGTGAAAGACTTTAGAAGCATTGTTTTTTTTTCGGATGGGATATCATTAAATGACTCCTCCCGTTCTGCGCGGAGCGGAAGGGAGTGTCAGACTTTTACTGACAAAAACCCATCCATGTTCCTTCTTAGCCCTTTTTGTACCAGGGCCGCGGTATCTCTTTCGAACAGTCCCGCAGTCCCGATAAGACCTTAGAAGCCTGGTATATATAATTCTGTTGCGATTATGTTTCATTCATGTGCCATGCCTTACATTCTTAGAAATAATTAAGTATACTTTTCAGGGTGAAAAGCCTGAAGGCTCTGACTGACTCAAAAAAATACCAAATCTATGTTTGTTAGCAAAAATGTAAAACAACGAAGTTAGTATATTTCATCAGCCCCCGTATTCACACACGCTCGGTATGAATTTCGATTCGGCAAGTCGTATGTATAACGAAAACGAGCGAGATAGACATACGACTTACCGAATCGAAATTGAATCGAAGCGTTGTGAATATGGGGTCAGGATGTATGTGCAACTCTAGGAGCATTGGAGTAAGTTGGATTTTTTCGAGTCTTCTAGTATTTCAGTCGCTTAATATTTGTAAGGTTGGTACTTATCAGGACGACCTCCACCTGGAATGATAAATAGTATTAAGCAATATAATAATACCGGCCTATTACTCACCCATAATTGGGCAAAGGGGAACATACAGAGAAGTCGCGAGGTTAACCTTGGGCAAGACGGAATTGGGGATGACAGTCAGACTCACACAAATTCAAGTTTCCTCACGATGTTTTCTTTCATTAATACAGGGTGTAAACAACCTCATCACGCATCCGTCAACCAAGCAATCTATACATCAAACTAAATAACTTTACGCAAAAATTATTGCTGGGAAACAACTTCTTTTTGAGTAAAAAATCATGTTTTGTGGTAGACCTCAATGTAATGCACTCAAAACATTGAGCTGATGGATAGATTGAGTACGGGGGTCGTGGAGATTTTACAATAAAAACTTGTATTTAAAAAAAAAACTTGTCAAATACTTGGAACTTTGACCCCCAATATCTCCGTAACTAGGAGGTATGGTGAAGAACATAAAAAAATGATCGCAATGACGTGACGGGGAGAAAAAGTGCCATTCGGCGTCGTTAAGAGGTTTTTTACACCTTTGGTTTTTTTATACATAACATTTTCTGCCGAGGTGCTTTATTCATCACGATATTTCTCAAGATCTCTAAAGTCTAACACTTTATCATCTAGACAAACATTTCTGACAGACTGTCAAACACGTTAGAGCTGAAGAAAGATATTTTGCTACAACCATGCTGCATTACTTTGACCACAAAATCAGAACTAACTAATGCCACCGCGTCTTGATTTTTTCAAATAAATATTGACATAATATGCATTACTCGTAAAGCACCACAACCTAACTTAATCAAATCAAGTTCAAATGTTATTTTGACATTTTCATCTTGATTGACCTTTCAAAAACCTGAATGTAAATTATTGTAAACCAACTCACCGTTGTATTTGTCCTTGTTCTTGTTCCTACCATCATCACGATTCATGTAATTAGATCCAGGTGTACAAGACTTTGTATTGAGCGAGTTGGGGCAGCAGATCTGGCTGTACTTTTGACAATCAGCGTCAGAGTTGCAGGTTGATTGATGCTTGCTGCTGACGATCACCTTGTTCTTAGGGGGGCAGTTGCCTGCTGGAAAAGTCAAAAGAAATATTGTGGTACATTGCAAGTGAAACATAATATGGTTTTAATTCCGTTATCAGGTCCAGGTTTGTATATGTCACCGTAAAATTGTCAAACACGTTATATTACAATATAGCGTGTTTTTTCTCGCGATATTGTAATGTCTCGGATTATTGTCAACTGAACATACGGAAGTATCTCCGCCCCCATAATCGGGACTTGGGGAACCCCCCCGTTAGGTTAGTTAGGATCCTATAAACCCTACACTCGGAAATAGGGGCAATATAAAGTGTTTTAAGGTTATGTTATACTAATCGGTATTTCTCAGGAATGGTGCATTATCTTTTCATGAGAGTTGTACCACTGGTCAAGGGGGTCCCCTCCTTCCCTCTACACCGCGTGAGTTGACTACCATCGCATGCATTTCACGAAAAATGATGCGTTTTGTTGTAAGGTATGTTCATTTGACAATAATTCGAGACTTTACAATATCGCTAGAGATATACAAATATAACGTATTTGACAATTTTACGGTGACATATACATGCAACCGCGACACTCTCGAGCATTCATCGAATCAATAAAATCCTGAGGATGCACCGTGAAGGGGTGAAACACAAAAGGCTTGGGTGCATGTAGCATGCTTACATTATCGGGCATTAAGCATGTTCTTAATTTTGAAACGGGACGGTGCTGCCTCTTGCAGCCACGCTTAGATCCTAGGGTCCTGGGTTCGAATCCCGGTAGGAGCAAATGTTTGTGTGATGAGCATGGACTTTTGTTTCCGAGTCATGGATGTTTATATGTATAGTAAGTATTGATGCAAGCTGCGTGTGCATGTGTTTCAATGTTAGTACATGCACTTAGGATACAGGATGAATTCCTACTGTGGGGCAACGTTTAAATGAAGCATATTATAATCCTCATAGGCCGTTAGGTAGGTTACCCCTTGTGCCAAAGATATGCATAACATTTTACTCGATGTTCCCGTATCGTATCGTATTCCCCAGTCCAGTACTAACTGGGTTGTCAAGGTCAGATAGGCAGTCGCTTCATGTAAAATGCTGGTATTCAGCTGCATCCGGTTAGACTCGAAGCCGACCCCAACATAGTTGGGAAAGGTCTAGGCAAATGATGATGAATAGGTAATCCCGCCGAGATGTTACATAAATTCTTATGAAAACATTCAACGGATGACTGATGGGAAAATAAAGAAATTCTAGCGAGGAAAACTTACCTGAGACGTAGGTGATGATCAGCAACGCTGCCACGGCGAAAAATAAAACTCTGAGAGGACCTGAAAAGATAAGTAGTCTACATTATTATAATATTTATTATAGGTATTTGTTTTTTTGTTTGTAAGTTTGTATGTACGGGGTAATCTCCGGATCGAATGACCCAATTTAAAATATTGTTTCACTGGTAGAAAGCTACATTATTCGTGAGTGCTATAGGCTATAAATCTTATCGATATCATGTATATGTATTAGTCAAGCTATTACAGTTTTTGTGTAGCCAGGCGGTAAGAAATACCTTTTAAAACAGAGTTACAACTATTTGACAACTGAGCACTGTCATCAGAAATGTCGTAAAAACAGAACAGCTGATTGATTGATACCGAAGTTACTGGCCTGTCTGTGTCAGCGACATGCCTGCGAACAGTGGGTCGCAAGTTCGAGCCTCTGTTAAGATATTCTCTTGCGGACGCTTTTGTTACGCTGACATATCTTTGAGGCACGCGTCGAACACGAACGCGCCGTCGACACGGCCTGTCGTCATAACACGGATGGACGGATGGACGGCGAGCTAGCCCCTAGCTCACCGTCCACAGCTCGCCCATAGCTCGCTTACGGTGGCCAGGGTCCACGACGCACGGTGCATATCCCGCGTCGTCTGGGACGTGAGGTTCTCTCCCTCTCACGTTCCGCCACCGCCTTCGCTAGCATGCCGGAGGATGAAGGAGATGACGGTTCCCCATTCCGTCTCACTACGGACCATGGATTGAACCAGGGCCATACGTGAGAGATTGTGCCGCTGCCGATCGCCGCTACGAGGACACGGCGGTGCTCCGCCCAGGCGGGGCAAACCTCCACCGTGTCCTCCAGTCGATCCTCACAATTGTAACGGGCGTTTTCTCTCGCCAGGTTCGATGGAGGAACCTCCCGAAACAGCCGTGTCCGGCGAGGACGTGCGTCAGACGGAAGGTGAGGATGCCCTGGCGGCTCTCAATCCATTCCTCAAAGAGGGGACTTACGCCAATATTGTGGAGTGCCCTACACGGGGTTGCGACAGTCGCTCTCTCCATCCATGAGATCTGTGTCCCCCTGCGTGATGCCTCGGCCTATCGCCTCCAGATCCCATGGTGGCAATCCGGCAAGGAGGCTGTCGCTTCGCCGGAAATCGAACGATAACCACGGCTACCACCTTTTGAGGCGCGTTCAAGTAATAGGCGGCTCACCGCGTCAAGGAACGCGCCCACACCGTGGCCCCGTAGAGCCTACGGTAAGACTCAGGAGGCATTTATACCCCCAGGTTGGACTGGTCCCGGTCCGTTCCAGGTTAGGTACCAAACATTGGAAATGGTCCACGGAGTTCCACCGGCTGTCGAGGACGAGTACCTACTAGGTACTTCGACGTCCTACCGTGCTTAAGACCTGCCTAGAGTATGAATGTCATCGACGGTCATAACGATGGAGACGAAAGGCAGTTGCAAGTGGTAGCTTTATCGTGTCTCGGCTCTTTTCATGCACCTTGATGAGAACTTTCGACCTAGGGTAGAGTGTGACTGTCATCGGGACATGTGTGTTGCGTGTTTTTTTAATAGAATTAACATCAAAAGAAACATTAAAAAAAAAATTGACGCGTCACGAAATTTAGGCCCCTCCCACCCGCTTGTCACACAATGTCACATTTCGTCGACCCCCCCCTCCCCCTTAATGTGTGTCGTATTTACGGATAGCCCCGTAACTAGCTTAACTTTTACGATTTTATTTGACAAGACGAAAATAGATTATGTTTGTTAAGTTTCATCATGGTGTTACTGAAATTCTTACACTATTACAATACGGACAGTACATTTATACACAAAGTAATGCACCGACCTGGGTTTGAACCCACGACTTACTGCTCGTAAGTCAGGGCCGCCACCACTGGGCCACCGCTCTGCTTGCTTACTCAAGACTTATTATTAAAATAGTAATAAACAAGAATTAAACTACATAAAAGAATATGGAAAGACCAAAGAAACTATGAACTATAACCGCCGGATGATTACTGAAATGACGACTAAGGGACTACGCGTAGTCCCTAATGCGATGCGATGGCGATAAAAAGAGCAGTATAGACGAAGACATGATACCTACGCCGAAACCAAATAAATTGGGTTAGGCGCAGGAGAATTTGTTTATTCAAAATGCCATAAACTCACTCATTTTATGTCAATATTGCTGCAAGTCTCCTCTTAACACAATTCACTTCACTAATGACACTAATATTTCTCGTCAGATATAATTATAGCCACCACCCGTTCACTAGTATTATTAATTTGTAACTTTTTATATTAATTATTTATACTAATAGTCGCAGTTTTAATAATATAACTGAACTTCGACATACTATTTATGTCTGACCGAATATTATAAGCTTAAAGCTCTGATATTTTGTGTATGTCACCGTAAAATTGTCAAATACGTTATATTGTAATATCTCTAGCGATATTGTAAAGTCTCGAATTATTGTCAAATGAACATACTGCTTACAACAAAACGCATTATTTTTCGTGAAATTCATGCGATGTTAGTCAACTTACGCAGTGTGGAGGGAAGGAGGGGTCCCCCTTGCCCAGTGGCACAACTCTCATGAAAAGATAATGCACCATTTCTGAGAAATACCGATTAATATAACATAACCTTAAAACACTTTATATTCCCCCTAAAAAGCGTAGTCGACGGAGCCCCGCTTCGCGGTGCCCCTAGTTCCGAGTGCAGGGTTTAAAGGAACATAACTAACCTGACGGGGGGGGGGGGGCCCAAGTCCCGATTATGGGGGCAGAGATACTTCCGTATGTTCAGTTGACAATAATTCGAGACATTACAATATCGCTAGAAAAAACACGTTATATTACAATATAACGTATTTCTCAGGAATGGTACAATATCTTTTCATGAGAGTTGTACCACTGGGCCCCCTCCACACTGCGTAAGTTGACTACCATCGCACGCATATCGCGAAAAATAATGCGTTTTGTTGTAAGCAGTATGTTCATTTGACGATATTTCGAGATTTTACAATATCGCTAGCGATATTACAATATAACGTATTTGACAATTTTACGGTGACATATACATGTTATATTTAAATCTTAGAATTTGACTTTTCCTTATTTGAATCAACAATGGAATGGAAGTATGCAGGCAGTAATAAATTTGATTTCAATATTAATACTAAGGAAGAAAATTCAAATAGCATTCGGTTATTCAATCTTTTCAAGTCATTTGACTTGACCAACATTTTTATAGAACTTAGTAAGGTCTATTGTATAGTCTTATGTAAGTATACCAACACTTGCAACAGCACACTGACTGTATGCGGTTGCTGCAGCCGACCACGTGGAGTTGATATCATGAACCCAAACTCAAATAATTTATTTCAACTAGACCATTGAATATCGATAAAACGAAAGAAAAAGGCTACAGTCACAGACACAAGGCATAATAACTTGAGAAAGTACTGTAGTTGCCCATTCCCTAGCGTAGATCTCTCTCGAGAAGAACGGGCAAGGAACTCCATAAATGACTGAACGAAGTCGAACGTACGTAAGTTTAATAACGACGGATGCTGCTCAAATTCTTCTAAGAATGTAAATAGTAATAGCCACTTTAAAAATGTTATAGCACCTAGGTGACTTCAGGCTGGTAACATTTTCCACACTTATTTGGGAAGAAGAGTGAGAAATTTTTTTAAGAGTTAAAGCTGAAAAGTCATTGAACTAAAAGATGGGGTCTCCACTTCAGACGAGTTATCGTACATAACTACGGTTTTGTAACTACGTAAAATTGTCAGACACGTTATATTACAATATAACGTGTTTCTCTCTAGCGATATTGTAAACTCTCGAATTATTGTCAACTGAACATACGGAAGTATCTCTGCTTCCATAATCGGGACTTGGGGCACCCCTCCGTTAGGTTAGTTTCTCAGTAATGGTACAATATATTTTCATGAGAGTTGTACCACAGGGCAAGGGGGACCCCTCCTTCCCTCCACACCGCGTAAGTTGACTACCATCGCATGCATATCACGAAAAATAATGCGTTTTGTTGTAAGCAGTATGTTCATTTAACAATATTTCGAGATTTACAATATCGCTAGAGATATTACAATATTACGTATTTGACAATTTTACGGTGACATATACATTCTTTTTTTTATGTAACAAACTCACTCATTTTATGTCAATTTTGCTCCAGGTCACCACCTAACAGAATACACTTTACAACTGAGAAATGATACTAATGTTTCCCGTGCTTATAATAATTCACTACTATGGGTACAGTTACATACATGACTCAAGCTGATAAACCCGCCTATGAGTAAGCTGAAATACCTACATGTAATTGTATTGTGTTATGAAACAGTTGTATAATCGACTAATTATTTTAAAAATTGGTTGCTTAACCGATGTGACAAAGTAATCTATACTTAATATTATAAAGCAGAAGAGTTTGTTTGTTTGATTGGTTGAACGCGCTAATCTCAGGAACTACTGGTTCAAATTGAAAAATTCTACTTTTGTCCATTTATCGAGGAAGGCTATAGGCTATAAAACATCACGCTACAACCATTAGGAGCGGAGCAGGAATGAAAAATGTTGCAAAAAACGGAGATATTTTTTCCTTTCGTTTTTCTCTCTTATGTGACGCAGACGAAGTTGCGTGGGTCAGAAAACAAATAGGTAGTTTAGGTACACATTTACAAAAACAAGATGAGTTTTGAAAAAAAAAACAACAAACATAGACTCATGAATGGATTTTTTAACGCGACTGACTGTAATCGTCAAGATGGACGAGTGCCGAAATCCAATGAACACATTTCTCACTATTGATTAATTATGTTTTCAGATGTGGATTCAAAAAGACAAAACAAACATGGATAAATAGTAAAGATTTGATTGACAATAATTAAGTACCTAACTCCTTTTGCCTAAAATTCATTTGAGGTTGTTAAGGGGGTAACTAACCCCAGGGTGGACTGCGAAATTCAATTTCTCATAGGTAAGTTTTTCGCAATTTTTGGTCAGTGTAATGTTAATTATATGACTCGTGACCGCAAATATGGCTTTACAGAGCTATAATCGTTCAAAAAATCAACATTATTAATTAATTTATAAAAACAACTTCATACGTATTACGATCGCAAATCATATTTTGTTGAACATACGGCCTTAGGGCGTGGACCCATGTCTACTGTGCGGCGCCGTTTGCCGTGCAACGGTACGGCACCGCCGCCGGCGGATGGCGCGGCGCCGTGCCGCACCACGGCGTCGTGTACCGGCACGTACACGCTCAGCACGTATACCAAAATTAGTTTTGGCTTGTTATGGACCGCGAAAGACGTAGCCTGCTCCTGTTGCTGTTAAGACGACGACGAATGAAGAAAAAACAAAATCAAAGAAAATATTGGGTAATAGTGAGCACGTCGGTACACGACGCCGCGCCGTGGCGCGGCACGGCGCCGCGCCATATGCCGTCGGCGGTGCCGTACTGTTGCACGGCAAACGGCGCCGCACTTTAGACATGGGTTCACGCCCTTAGACTGAACGGCAAATTGAAAAAAAACGTAAGAAAATTTGAATTTTGTGGTCTACAATGGCGTTTCCCCTTTAATGTTTTTCGTGGTTTCTTTTTTAGGTAAGTTCAAGAACCCTGTTTAAAATTTGACCGTATTTGAATACAAAAAAGGTACTCACCCATTATCAATCTTCAGATGTTCACTTTTCGTGTAGTCACAATGGAGGTTAATTTAGGAATGCTCCTTCATTTTCCCGTTCGGTCTTTAAGTACACATTCTGGTGTATGTAGGTACCGATGATTCACAAAGTAATAATAGTAATAAATAAAGCGGTTGTTCACTTTAATTGGTCTGAAGGTCGAAAGCGCGACTATTAAGCATGAGGTACCTGTTACTGGTATTGTTAGCCTGTGCCATCCCACTGCTGGGGAAAGCCCTCTCCCCATGATCCAGGGCCAATGTGGGCCACTGGTGGTCGGTTTTGTCTAGCCCATCCTGCCATCTCCTGCGAGGTCTGCCGCGTCGCCTTCTGGTACCTACTTTTTTTTTTCGGATGGGCTACCATCAAATAACTTTTCCCACTCTGGGCGGAGCGGGATAGACTTTTACTGACTAAAACCTATCCATGTTTCTTCCTCGCCATTTATGTTCCGGGGCCACGATATCTCTTTCGAGCAGTCCGACAGCCCCGGCAAGCAAGCATGAGGTCCTGGGGATTCTCAGATCGGGCACGACGAAAAAACCCAATGGAAATTCCAAACGGATTTTTTCAGTAGCAGCCACTGAGTCTGGATTAGTGCCCGTTTGATGGCGATTGGCTCGACCCCTTTTACATCTATATATTATTATATAAAAGAAAGTCGTGTTAGTTACACCATTTATAACTCAAGAACGGCTGAACCGATTTGGCTGAAAATTTGTGGAGAGGTAGCTTAGAACCAGGAGAAGGACATATACTTTTTTTTGTTTTATTTTTTCGTCCGAAGGTAGTGGGTAGGTATATGGGTAGGTAGGGGTAATTCAAATTAAATATTCATAGTTGACAGGACAACGTCTGTCGGGTCGGCTAGGAAGGCTATATAACGTGATATAACATAACTGTCGATACATAACATACAACGGGTGTATAACATACAACTTTGCCTTACAGTCGTAATGTTATGTCCACTTTCCTCCAACCGTATTTTTATTTTTTATTTCACAAAATCCATTTGGAATTTTCCTTTAGAGTAGTGGCAAGTTCTGAATGAAATGTCACTGACGGAAAAGTCGAGAGAGATACCATTTTACCAACCTTTATTACGAGTACTAGTAGCTAATCATTTAGCTGGGGTTTCACAGATGTGATTAGTACCGCTAAACCACAATATGGATTGACAGAAATTATGAGAGCGAGATGTCAAATTTATATATTTTTATTGTATTGTATATTATATCATATTATGTAGGTACCTTAAACATTTTTATTTATTTGTCCATCTATTAATTACAGGAATAAATAATTATTTACATTATACACACTAACACTATGATAGAAATAAAACATATGTACAAGCGAGATGTTATTGTAAAAATAAGATAAGAAGAGAAAGGCATTTAAAAAAAAATCTCTACACGAATATTGTAAAGAGATACAAATATTAATTTTGGGTGTAGGGGGTAATTTTCGAAATTACTGAGTCCAATTTTCTTTTCAAAATCAAAATATTTTATTTCACATAGGCCTGGATGGGCACTTATAAAACGTCGAAAAAGTTGCACGGTTCGTGTTGGTCGATTCCATGGAGAAGAACCGGCAAGAAACTCCATGGTTACTCTTTTCAAATCATTTGGTATTACAATATCATTATGTTACATTACAGCACTAATGGGAAGTTACCTTATCCCCAAGTGCTGATGAAGGCTATTTTTAAAACGTTCCGGAGGGATTTCCGATTATGGCGCGAGCGAAGATTTTAAAATTCAGTGGTGTAGGTATAATAATTTAGGTTGACAATGTAATTATGCCTCCAAGCAAGTACGTTTCGTGTTATATTGTATTGTAATGTATTGCATATTTTGATTAGGTACTAATAGGTACCACGAACTTCGAGAAACTTTACATCGAAAACAACATAAAGAAAAAACCAAATCAAGTTCATTTCCGAGAAGTAGGTACCTATTTGGGTGTAAGATAATTAAGTGGGTCCTATGGTTTGTTTTTAAGGTTCCGTGGCCAAAGGGTGCCGCTGCCTGTATCTTTTGAACCTGTAATAGATAGACACTTTTATTTTCATAGATTGTGCATTGTTACTATGGATGGCCACTATAACAACAACTCATCATCTTCATCAGTCCGGAATCACCCACTGCTGGGTATAGGCCTTCTCTTTCTTCTGTCACACTACCCAGAAACAACCAAAGAAAAAAAGAAATTTACTTAATCCCATAGGTACAAGAAACGTGTTTTTGTGGTACCAATACCACAATATACACACAAAAACTAGTATAGACCACCTTGTATTGTTGTGTACTATTGTACCTTGGTACGGAACCCCCGTGTCACAACCAGACTTGGCCGTTTTTTATGACACATTCCATTACACGTAAATGATATTGAAACGTATTCAATGTTTTGAAAGACTGTTACGTTTGACTCATTTATTGAGACACGGGACTACGATCTTTATGTCAGGTAGGAATGTAGGATCTACATTAGTTCAGCACGTCGTCGATCCGTACTTTCCGGCAACCATTTTGTTTCGTATAATTCTTGTAGTTTCGCTGTGAAAATATCAGCCATCCAGCAGTGGGACAGAGTAGGCTCAAACAAAAAAAAAATACTTAGGGCCAATGTTACAAATTCTGGCTGCCTCAATAGTGGCCTTTTCTTTTTTTTTTTTTTTTTGGGATGCGAAATCATCAAATGTCTTCTCCCACTCTGGGTGGAGCGGGAGGGAGTGTCAGGCTTTTACTGACTAAAACCCGTCCATGTTCCTTCCCCGCCCTTTATGTTCCCGGGCCGCGGTACCTATCTCTTTCGAACAGGCCCGCAACCCCGGCAGGCTTCGGCCCTTGCGGGCCCCTCCCCTTATGCTGACATCTCTTTGAGGCGCGCGGTCGGGGTCCGGGTCGGGTAAAAGTGTTTTAACCGACTTCTAAAAAAGGAGGAGGTTCTCAATTCGGGTGTTTCTATTTTTTTTTTATGTTTGTTCGCGCATAACTCCGTCGCTTGCAAACAGATTATTTTTCTTTTGTTGTTGGAAAGGGTATAGGTACATTCCAAATGGTCCCATAGTAACCAAGTCGGGATCTGATGATGGAATCTTGGCGAAATCGAGGGAACTCTTCAAATATTATAGGCACACATGAAGCGATTTCGGAAATTCCATTTGGTGAAGATTTGATAAAGAACTTCGGAGATAGGCAACGGAACTCCTCAATAAATGATAGCAAATGGACTGGGATTGCTGAAATGTCATGTCTGTCTATTGTTTACACCAGTTCATAATATATTATTATAACATCACGACAGTACGCTGAGAAGGGGTAAACGCATGTGAACCACTAAAAAGTGAAAAACAAATTACTTGAGCTTCAGAAGTGGGTGACAAAAAAACTTAAACAATCAAAGCTAAAGTTATTTTTGGGTTTTTAGAAGCCATTTTATTTTTTTGCAAAAAAGATTTTATTCCATTAGAAATACCTCTCTAGAAAGAAGCCAGTCTGGTATTGTGCCTGGCTGATGGCAAAAGGCTCGACCCCTATTACTACCTCTAACTTTAATATAACTGGCGAAATTTAATTTCGGTTACAATTAGGTCCAATAACTTTGTAGTTTACAGGCATGTAAAGATTTTAAAAAAAAAAAAATTTTGAACCTACCTACCTAAATCATTTTCTTAAATAGACAATAATACTAGTTTATTACTTTAAAAACTGGTTTGCACTTCATTACAAGTTTTTAATGTTATAACTTTCCTTAAATACCTCCTTCCCTCCACTACATGACGTACTACCCAACTAGCACACTAGTGGAAATAGCAGCCTATTTTGCAACTGTTAGCTGTACTGTTACTGCGCTTTAGGGGTTCAGAAAGTGGTTTTAAGTTCTATTAATGCTTCCGTAACTGCTCATAGCTGTAAATATTACTAGGGGTAGCAGACAGTGAACCAAATGCCACTCTAGGCTTTATAAGAGTTCATGTTACAACCTATCTGCCGTCTATAGATTTAGGTAGCAATTTGATCGACTGTTTTACTAATAGTGCCATTAAGGCTTCACAATAGAAGCAGGAGCGTAATGGATATTGCCTTCTTATTTGAATACATTCTGCTATTTTTATTGGAAAAGTCGACAAACACAAGCGAGGGTTCCGTAGATTTATTTTTTTCCAATTAGTGATAATGGACCAGTTACAGAGGAAAAGTAAGTTTTAGCTTAGTTTTATTTATGAAAATTAAGTAAATTTATTTTTTTAGTTTTTTTGTTCGGCCAGTGTAACACTCCATGTTTTTCCCACGTAGATGGACAGATCCAAAGTTCTTGTTGATTTTGTTGTTGATTATAAATTTGAATGATTGTGAAAGGCATTCTGAAAACATGGTAAGACATGGTAAGTGTTGAACAATTGAAAGAGCGAAAAATATAGAAGCAGCTACAAACGATTATCATCTATCATCGTAATTTAGGGTTTTCAACGAGTTCTACGGATCTCTAAACAAGTAACCATTCGTGTGGTTCGATACCTGTAATAAGTACGAAATAAAAGTAATTATAAAGACTTGAACTGCATTAGTGGCACAGGTATTACTTGGACCTTCAGAAGAGTGAAAATTAACGCTTTGACGCGCAGAGAGGAAGTATTAAGGTTGAAGTTGCAAGTTAAAGCTGCTTCTCATAGACGCCATGCTTACAAGACAAATATTTATCATTACTTTACTATTTATAGGTTTTTACCACAATTTGTAGTAAAATATAACTAAATATAGAACCAGCAACTTACTAAACACAAATGTGGTCAATTATGTGATTTAAATATCGTGTAGGTTTGTGATATAATATTATTTATATAATAATATTTTACATATTTTACGATATTCTGAGGTAATAAATGAGGCGCGTTAAAAATACTCCAATAATATCAACTAAATGCACGATGAACTGATCTGCGTTTTCAGCCACTTGCATATAATACAAAATATAGTTCAAAAATACTATACCTTCACTTATTATTTATATTTGCACTCAGTAATGTCTGACTCAGGAACAATAGATATATTTTAATAAATGAGAGACAGGTGAATGATCAGTGATCCTTTATTCCTTCAGTTAAACCTGTCATTCATTCAATAAGCCCCACAAGAGCTTTAGTGTGGTGTTAATTATTAGTTGCAGCTGCTGTAGCGCTTGTATGCCACTATTGTGAAGTTCTAATGGAACCGTAGGTTGCAAAAAGTTGTGCCTCTTTGGCTGCAAAGCGGCTACATAAGGTCTGCAGTGCACGCTCTGGCGCTTGAGCTTGGCGCCTTTGGTAATAATCGGATTAGCTCCAAAGCTCTTAAGCAACTAGTTTGTGCTACTTGGGTATTCAATAAATTCAATCCATCAATCACCACAATGTTTTGAGTGCGTAACTTAGAGTCCTACCAGAAAACATGATTTTTCACCCCAATAGTTATTTTTAGGAAATATTTTTTGCATAAAGCTACTCAATTTGATGTACCTACAGAACCAATCCAATGATCGATCTTAGCAAGCGCTGCATAACTTCGAAGATCCACCCAGGTGCTCTTATAATTTACATACGTAGTATGCATTTCTAAAGCAACCTCCAAACATGTCTTTGTGGGAAGATTCTTTACATTTTTAGGCCCATTTCTGTACAATAGATTAAATAGAAAACTAAGTATATATAAGTTGAACTATTTTAGCTGTAAAAATGGGGAAAAGTAAAATGTCGGACGGTAAAATTACGTATAGTGCACAAACTAGTATATTATATTATATGGCGTGCCAAATCGGACCGTAAAAAATCGGACTGCCGGACAGTAAAATTCCTTATATTCCTATGCACAGAGAGAAGATTTACTTGTTGTCTTGTCTGCAAGTAAACTGCTGACATGTTGTTTAATTATTTTCTATTTAAGTCGTATTTTAGTCATTTACTTTTACATTTCTTTTAATGTTAATCTATTTATTTTAAGTTGGTATTTATGCACCTTCTAGCCTGAAACACAGGTTCCACCTAGTTCAGGCAATAAGCAACAGTGCTCTATTTTACTTGTTTTTGATACTTAATTGTAAGTGTGCCCCTTTTGATAAATAAACGATTTTATTTATTTATTATTTATACGAGATCTTATAACAAACTAACAAACATTGCAAGAAAAATAAAAGCTTATCACTGTCGATAACAGCCCCCACCGTTTCCTAGTTCGCGTTTATTCGATATCGTCTTGCCTCGCCTCTTGGCTGTTGGCTGTTTGCTAGTAACTCCTTTGCCTCCCTTGCAATACCACGCTGGCAGTATACGCTCTGAATGCCGCGAACACGCGATAAAAACATTTTCAAAGACAAAAAAAGTCAACAGTTCTTTTTTTAAATTGAAAAATCTGTGTTAGCTCACGCGAATGTGAAATTACGGATGTTTGTGCGATTTAAAATTGGTTTTTACGAACAAGATTTAAAATTGCTTTACGGAAAGCATTAGGTAATTAAATTATTAAATTGAATAAAGTGGAATTACGTTAAAAGTTGTCCCTGTTAACTGTACCTAAATGTTTGAATAAATCTGTGGTCAAAGTAGGTGCGTAAATTATGCATAAACAGCTTGTTTGTTAAAATCCGAGCAATTGGCTCAACATTACAATACTTATATGGACGTACTAATGATGTGTTTATTTCTATGACGTTATTTCATTAACTGAATAATAACAACACAATATTTTATGAAATGTTGCACCATTTATAGGTAGGTAGGTATAAGGATTTCCCAGCTGTTTAGTCATGCATAGGCTAGTCATATTATGAGAAAAGGATTCAAACCTATTGAGGCCTACTTGCACCACCAATCATTTTACGGCAAAATACAAACTTCTTACGTTTTTTATAATTTCCAGGGCAGTCTAAGGTCTATGTTCACCAAAAAAATGACGGGCGATTATCTAAAAACAGCTGTTTAAAATACATTTTTGTATGGGAACCTGTCACATTGACAGCTGTTTTTAGGTAATCAGACTGTTATATTCTCGGTGAACATGGACCTAAGTTGTATGTTGATAAACATATCGGTCGCGACTGTAAGACGTATGTAGTTACAGAATTATAATCATCAAAATCATCAATACAAACCTCCAAGTTCATAAGAGTCGATGAACGAATTTTTCACGGTCAAAGTCCTTCTTCGACTAGAAAATTTGTACTTCGCAGGCTACCTTGGAGCATCCCCCTTAAGCATATTTTTAAGCATTCGTTCTGTTCTGTAAATTATTTAAATAGCAGCGGACGTCACGCGGTTTCACCAGAGTAGTTCCCGTCCCGGGATAAAATATAGTCTATGCTGATAATGTAGCTAACCATTGCTGAAAGATTTTTCAAATCTGTCTAGTAGTTTTTAAGTTTATTCGTTACGTACAAAAATATAAATCTTTCCTCTGTATAATATTAACAGAGAAGTATAAAATGTCAAAGACAAATTGATGTGCTGAAAATAAGTAGTAAAGTGGCATGTGGTGTACATCATCTCATTCGCCTGCCCTTATTTCAATTTATTTGGTGATGGCGCAGTTTGTTTTGTCTCCCATTCTTCTCTATTACCTACTCGTCATCAGCAGTCAACTCCATTTATAATCAAAACGTATCTTTCATACAGTCCATTCATTGTTTATAATGGTCTTTCCCTAAATAAATTATTTATAGTTAAAGTACCTGGCACATAATTTTTAAACAGCAAAGAAGAACAGGCAAAAAAAACCCAGACCCGACAGAAAAGTAACATACCTTAGTTTTTTTGTTATTATTTATAAAATCATATTATATAGTTTTTATATTCGAAATCAATGGCTAACACCAAAATATTGCCTTATGTTTTTGTTCAGGCTTTACACTAAAAAAGTACAAAATGCCTACGTATCTACACAATTTGTAAATATATGTAACTAAATGACGTAGAAAAGTAAGTAGTTATTATACATCCCGTATTAAAAAAAAAAAAATGTTCGTATAGGAAGTTATTTTAATTTTTTTTTTTTTTTTTGTCGGTAAGAGTCTGACACGCCCTCTCGCTCCACCCAAGGGCGAGAGATGTCATTAGATGATTTTAAACCACCTTAAAAAAAAAAATCGTAAGTTGAATGTTGTACTAAGAGTACAAAAATTATATAATACAGCTGTATCTCCAGGTCTCCTGGATACATCCCATAACTATTTATCGTCATTTAGTTACATACATTACGAATTGTGTAGATAAGTAGGCATTTTGTATTTTTTTAGTGTAAACCCTGAACAAAAACATAAGGCAATATTTTGGTGTTAGCCATTGATTTCGAATATAAAAACTATATAATATGATTATATAAATAATAACAAAAAAACTGAGATATGTCACTTTTCTGTCGGATCTGGGTTTTTTTTATATGGGACGTGACCGTTCTTCTTTAAAAAAAGAACATGTGGGGTAGACAGTCGATAGAAGTCAAAACTAAGGAATCCAAAATAAACTATATGTAAATTGTATTTTGCTGGTTTTGAGGCATTTGGTGACGATGACGTGAGTTCCATGATTTTTGTTCACCTAAAAAGAGCTCAACGCGCCTAAAGAAGTGGTCATTTCAATGAAATTGAACATAAATATCATACGGTCAGAAGAAAATCTAGTGGGAAAGAATAGTATCCAGCTAAACTATTATTGATCGAAGAGCTAAACAGTGATCGGCTAATATCACAATTTTTCATGTAAGTATTTGAAAAGAAAAATTGTGATATTTTTTTTTAAACTCCCGAGAGAAATCAGTTGCCAGCCTGACAAAAAATTAAAAATAAAGATTGTCTCCCTTTTGACATATTCTGTCACAAACCATACTTTGTAAAGGCAATGCCATAATATGGAAGCATAATAAACAAGATTCACCGCCAATCAATCGATACCCTAACAAATAATTCACAGCAACCGGTCGTATCAGCCGTGTGTCATAAATATATCGATGCATTGACATCGAGCAGTCTATTATTAACTTACCTAGTAATATAGTGCATTTATATATCTGCAAGTTGGAAGGCAGTGTAACTGTAGAGTGTAGATGATTATGGGGTAAGACTTCAAAGGAGGTATTAGGGTGGTTTTGAGGCTAATTTTGGATTCGTCAATTTTCTTGGAAAACGGAGCTTTTGTTATGTTCTTTAATTCCTCTAAAATGGTGATAAGACAGATAAGAGCTGTAGTAGTAAAGGGAATGGAAAGAAAATTTCAAAAATAAATATGGGATTAGTTCAGATATATATGTAGCTTCCATTCCATTCCGCGGTGGTGTAAATTGAGCCTTAAAAGCCCTTAAAAACCTACTTGGGCAATAAACATGGATCTAGTTTTACTTTACTAAAACAGCATGAAGATTAAAATTACCTACGTTTAGTAAAGGTACTAAATGCAGAAACCAATAAAATAGAATACAATCTGTTATTCTTATGTAACATAGTTATTAGGGACGTAAAAGTCATAAAGTTTTAAAATCTCACTTTATGACTAGAAACGAACGAAAGAAGGAATGACTCGTAAACCTTGTTATTTAAAGTTTAGCCTAGGATTTGAATGTTTCTACCAGTATTTTCTATTTTTATTTATTCCTACAATAGAAGGCTTGTGTCGTAGGCTGTCGTGACCCGGTATAATTTCGAAGTAGACACCATTAAAACATACAATATCATAAAGTTTCACGGCCTGGGTCATGCCTGTCAAAATTTAAAGACAGACGCAATAACATTTGGTTATTATTCCTCCTCCTTCCTGGTCTTGTCCTTAAATAATGTTAATATTTATCCGTGGAGCTAGGCAACTGGGCCTATTCCAGTTGAGAACGTCCCTTTGCGCCTATTGGCCTTGTTTCGTTCTGTCTCCTGCTGATATGGAGGGAAGAGGAAATTACGATATTTCCTACTCCTCCGCTATACTTCCTGATTAATTTCGTTGCGGGGTCCAAGACAGTTACATTCATTATTTGGGACTTCGTCGAGCTTCATTGTCTCGCCACTTTTCTGGTGGTCGCCACTGTTGATTCTGGCTTTCAGGAGTTACAGTGGTTTGGGCGTGTGTGGCGGGCTTGTCCCAATAAAAAAAAACAACAGTACCTTTCCGATTGGTTTAAAGCTGCTCAACCAGGCTCGGCAACGTATTCGAATTGGCCCGCCAACAGTGGCCAACTGATGATAGTTTTTTGAAAATAGATTTCAGGATAAACCAGATCGAAAAGAAATTGCTTCTCCCTAAGAACCCATTCTCAGTAAGCCAAGATCTAGGTAGAAGCTACTCTTATTATAGTTCTACCTATACTAATATTATAAAGCAGAAGAGTTTGTATGTTTGGTTGGTTGAACGCGCTAATCTCAGGAACTACTGGTTCAAATTGAAAAAAAAATTTGTTGGATAGTCCATTTATCGAGGAAGGTTTGAGGCTATATAACATCACGCTATGACCATTAGAAGCGGAGCAGGAATGAAAAATGTTACAAAAACGGGGACTTTTTTTTCTTTTCTTTTTTCTCTCTTATGTGACGCAGACTAAGTTGCGTGGGTCAGCTAGTGAAAATATGTATAAGAGTAGGTACAGCCACAATAGTTAAAAGAAATTGTTTCAAAGTTAAAAGAAGTTACGAAAGGCACAATTTATTCACTAGATGGCCCGCGATGGCACGGAATGAAAATTTTGACCCAATTTCAGAATAAGTTGAAAAGCCATGGTTTTTAGGGTACTTTACCCAAAGGGTAACCAAAACAGGACCCTATTACTAAACCTTCGCTGTCCCGCCATCTGTCCGTCCTTCTGCCCTTCTTTCTGTCTGTCAGCGGGTTATATCTCACGATCCGTAGGAGGTAGATCGTTAAAATTTTCAGAGAATGCGTATTATTTTCTGTTGCCTTAAGAAAGGGGGCTCTTACTACGATGGTACGGAACCCTTCATGGGCGCGACCGACTCGCACTTGGCCGTTTTTTTCTTCTATAGATCCTGATATTGTTACTTAACTTCCTGAAGAAAATAACCTTAGTATTCGGATATTTGAAGATTTTGCGTCGAATATGTAATCTTGAGGAACTCCGACTCTCCAAATGCAAATAATCAACCATCTACTGAAAACCTTATCAAAGCCATTATCACTCGGAGGCTTCATTAACTCCCGTTATAATTGCAGTACCGAGGTTAACAACTAATAATAATGAACAAACCAGCAATTAGGGCTCATATTTACCACAATGATAGGTTGTCTATTTATAAAGTTAAAGCTTTTACACAATATTTTTATGACACATACCGGAGCAGGTCATCCTCCTGTCCTCAAAATGAGAAAGAAGAAAGAAAGAGAGGCAATGAAAACAATAGAACCACATTACAATAATTGTAAGACGGAACGGAACTAAAGCAAAAAAAGACAAAAAAGTTGCACGTCGTGTGTGCAACAAACAGGTTATCATTTAGCATGAAGAATTAGGCTTAGGCGTATCATATCTCCTTCTTCAACAGTCCTCTGATTGACTATAATCACCCATTTTCTATCTATTGTCATCTTTTCATAGGAACCATTTCCACAGAAGTGTAAAACGCGTCGATAATTACGCCGCTTGTCCAAAGGACAGATACATTCAAATCTGTGTGGTTCTTTCTTTAAAAGACCAGCTGTGACACTAATCTGCATAGACCATGATGACCGGTTTAAAATAGACTATGGACTTCTGACCAATTGTAGAATAAACGTCATCATTCCCCTTTAATTAAAAGCAGCACCACAAAGCAAAGTCAAGCAAAATGTCACCTTTGTACTATTTTCTGCACCTTTCTTCTTTTCTATAATTAGTGTGTAAGTACATAAATTGTTAAATAAAAGAAAATGTTTTACAAGGCTCAAAACAAACTGCCACAATATAGCAACACGCAATCAATATAAATACAGTAAAATGAGATAAACTAAGGAGACATTAAAACAAAAATGAATGGTGACGTGGCGCCGGAGTCTCCCCGACGTGCGCTGTGGGAGAGGTTCGGATGCGCACGCGGCGTCTGCGCAAGACTGTGCCGACGACGAGGGAGGACCAGAGTTGCGCCCACGCACAATGGGAATAACAATACCAGGTTAGTACCTAGGTAGGTACTTACCTTTTTTATTTCGGATAAGATTTTTTTTTGGTAAGTATCCGCCACCCACCACCAACGTACCTATAGGGAACGTGCACAACGAAAGTGCTGCCAATTGGCGTCGCCAATCCGAACCTTGTACTTTATTCATACTTGACATCAATGCTTGACATTCACATTTATAACAAGTAAACAGAATTAATTTTATTAGTGAAAATTATTATTATTAGCTAAACATAATGCATTGTTGCATTTCTGGATATGAAAAACCGTCAGAAGTCGGTAACAAAAACACTAAGGCCCAGTTTCACCGGTTGCGGATAAAGTGTCGGTTAGTTATCTGATAGTTAATACTATCTACCACTTAAAGGCTGGTTATAACTTTTTTCTGTTTCACCGTCAAACTTCCTGATAATTTATCCGGTAGATAAGATAAGATACCGGCCACTTAATAACAAGCGGAACGGCAACGTCGCTTCTTTGCGTTTCGATACTACTACGTAAAATGTTTTCTTTCGAAAACAATTTTGAAAACTAAATTAACGAAATAATTTTTGTTCTAAATAATCAAAGTAAACTTTTTTTACATTTTGAAGTATGATTTTATCATTTTAGACCGAAATTAGTAAGCTTCCTATGATTAACGACTTGTTTTAATTCCAAATGTGCATATAGAAACGAAACGCAAGTGTCAATTGGTTTCAAGTGTGTAATGTGTTTAATACCGGTAGTTTGTTTTGGATGCTTTTGTTTGTTTCGGAACTGCGAAAGTTTATTATAGTTTCGTTTTTATATTTTTACCTTTTTAAAATGGAAAACCAAAAGCGGGTCAGTGGGTCATCTAAGCGCGAAAGAAGTACTAATTTTACTTCAGAAGAAACCAACCTTCTGGTTTCGTTAGCAGAGGCAAAGAAAAACGTAATCGAAAATAAAAAAAGTGACGCTACGACTTGGCAAGATAAAGAAAAAGCCTGGAAAGAAATCGAAAAGGCTTTCAATAGTTCGTCGGGTTCGGTGTTTCGCGACCACAAACACCTGAAGCTAAAGTATGAGGCATTAAAGAGAGACACCAGGAAGAAAAGTGCCATTGTTCGAGCTGGTGGAGGAACAAGCATGGCACCACCGCTTACTCCTGCTGAACTAAAAGTTAAGGAGATGATTCTTCTGTCGGTCGATGGAAACGAAAGTGAATTCGACTCAGATTTGATTTTACCAAGTAAGTGTCACATTATAACTGTTTATCTTAAAAAACTTATAGTATTATTTGAAGACGAACAACCAACTAATGTAATATTAATAATTCAGGTACTTCAACATCAAGCTCCGTTTTAACCTGGACGCCTAATGAGGTACTTTGTGGTCAAGGAGCTGCTGACCAAATTCCTCTAACAGATGGTGAGAAATTTGTAGTATACCACACTGTAATGTAAGTTATTAAACACTGTTTTAGGCTTTCACGGTTTAAAACGAAACTTATATGGTCACTTGCGGGATATCTTCCGTGATTATTTGTTATTTTGAGCTCCCGATATACCCCCGCATACTCCAGTCAACCCGCGATCATGGCGCTTGCAACAGCGTCGAAATATCGGGAGCTCAAAATAACAAATAATCACGGAAGATATCCCGTAAGTGACAATATAAGTTTATGTAAGTAAGTTATTGTTTTATAAGTACTTATTTTATTTTTCATTTTCAGACTCAAGTAAAAATATAGTTATTGAATTTGAAGGCCACATTACCGAACCACCAGTAAAAAAAGAATGTGCAGAGAAACAGGAAACAACACTACTGCAAAGTAAGTCATACAATATTTTCAAATGAAATATTATGTTTACAGTTTAGTTTACATCGGCCACTGACCTTTAAAACATTTTATTCCTTGACTTTTATGTACTGAAATTATACAATTGAACTTGCATGTGAACGGCCAACTTATCAAAAAATCCTAGAATTGTTTGAAAACTTTAGTTTTAAAATGGTTATCCGAAGAAACTAAAATTTGCAATCAAAAATAAATGTTTTGACTCTATAAATAAATTAATATAGGTACTTATTTGTTTTAAGGAGGAACAGATAATGTAAGCCAGCCAGAAGAAAATCAATGGATAGAGTGGAATCCCACGGCTCACAAAAGTAAAAAGCATCCAGTTTTGAGTAAGTTGTTTTTAAACAGCATTAGTATTTTTATCCATAATGTTTTAATTTTTATTTATGGAAACAAAAAATTGCAGTAAAAAACAGATTGTTTTAATAAAAGAATAATATATGTAGCGTCGGCGGACTAAAGAACATACTCGTAAGTAAAAAATTCGATATTATTTTTTATTGGGTCTCTGAGCTTCAAATAATTCAATACGCAAACTGACTAAAGCACTTAAGTCGATAACGAATAATTCATGGCGTGTCAAGTGGCGTACTTTATCAACCTTACACTCTTTAAACATTCAATGACGGAATAAAAAACATAACTTGACTTGTGTTCAAAGGAACACAATATCGTGCTTAATAATTTGGAGCACCAACTTGACTTATGTGATAAGGTGCGATTTATCAAGAATTTATTAAAGTAGGGTACTTCAAGAATATTTTAGATGTAAACAAAGTCTGGATGTGGGGTGACTTTAGATGCACAATCAGTCGCATACTGCTTATGCTATAAGAAGTTCGTCGCGAGTGTTCAAGTGTTATTAATTGTGATTGAAATCCAAAGAGGAAAGAAATTAGTTGAAATGGCGTTAGCGAGGCAACCACAGGAAGATGAAGGTACAATATTAAGTTTAACTTAAGAGTCTATGATGTTTTTATGTGAATGCATTTTTTGCAATTTGTGTGTGCATTGCACATCAATGTTCATCAGTGCACATCAACCTACCAGAAACTGTCAAATATCTGTGATAAATTTTCAATTTTAACGCAATGCAGTTAGGTTTATTTACGAATGTCACATAACGTAATGTCACGTAACTTAATGTCACATAACGTAATGTCACGTAACTTAATGTCACATAACTTAATGTCACGTAACTTAATGTCACGTAACTTAATGTCACATAACTTAATGTCACATAACGTAATGTCACATAACGTAATGTCACATAACGTAATGTCACATAACGTAATGTCACATAACGTAATGTCACATAACGTAATGTCACATAACGTAATGTCACATAACGTAATGTCACGTAACTTGATGTCACATAACGTAATGTCACATAACGTAATGTCACATAACGTAATGACACATAACGTAATGTCACATAACGTAATGTCACATAACCTAATGTCACATAACTTAATGTCACATAACGTAATGTCACATAACGTAATGTCACATAACGTAATGTCACGTAACTTAATGTCACATAACGTAATGTCACATAACGTAATGACACATAACGAAATGTCACATAACGTAATGTCACATAACCTAATGTCACATAACTTAATGTCACATAACGTAATGTCACATAACGTAATGTCACGTAACTTAATGTCACATAACGTAATGTCACTTAACGTAATGTCACATAACGTAATGTCACATAACGTAATATCACATAACGGAACGTCACGTAACTTAATGTCACATAACTTATTGTCACGTAACTTAAGGTCACATAACGTAATGTCACATAACGTAATGTCACATAACGTAATGTCACATAACGTAATGTCACATAACTTAATGTCACGTAACTCAATGTCACATGACTTAATGTCACGTAACTTAATGTCACATAATGACATAACGTAATGTCACGTAACTTAATGTCGCATAACGTAATGTCACGTAACTTAATGTCACATAACGTAATGTCACGTAACTTAATGTCACATAACTTAATGTGTCAGTTATGTGACATTACGTTATGTGACATTACGTTATTTGACATTACGTTATGCGACATTAAGTTATGTGACATCAAGTTACGTGACATTACGTTATGTGACATTACGTTATGTGACATTACGTTATGTGACATTACGTTATTTGACAAAATGTTTTGTGACATTAAGTTATGTGACATTGCGTTATGTGACATTAAGTTACGTGACATTACGTTATTTGACAGAACGTTTTGTGACATTACGTTATGTGACATTACGTTAGACAATACGTTAGACAATACGTTATGTGACATTACGTTATGTGACATTAAGTTACTTGACATTACGTTATGTGACATTAAGTTATGTGGGGAATGCAATCTCGATCTCGCGAGATCCCAATCTCGCCTCATTTTTCGAGATCAATCTCGAGGCATAAAATGGCGAGATCCCAGTCGAGATTGACGAGATTGAGCGGCCGTAGCCAGCGACGCACGACGTGTGCTGTCGGCACGCGAGCGAGTCGCTGACTGGCGGCAGACGGCATAAGCAAACTATCCCGCCGATTCCCGAGTATTTACGATTATGGGCGAGCGAAATGAAAAGGACAAATGATGTAGTTTTGACTAGAGTAAGTAAGCGAGATATATTCGACAGCGTGTAGGCACTTGTTTGTTTACAATTGTTTTAGTTGTGCAGTTATTGTCATAAAGTGCTGAAATTACGTGTTTTTTATTGATTAATTAAATGAAAACTTGAATATTTTTATCACACAAGTGCAAGACTGTGAAGTTAATACTTTTAAAATGTCGATAAATAATCAAAATGAACCTTACGTGGAGTTTAATAGTACGTTACCGGTATGGAGATATTTTAAGAAAGCAGTGAATAATTTGACAGCCCAATGCAAACTTTGTAAAGCTATTCTGAAAACTACAAACAGTAACACAAAAGGATTACATGTACATATGAAGGCAATCCATAAAATTGACACAAAAATACTGAATACGGAAGTCAGAAGGACATCGACCACTCTGCAACTTGATGCTTCGTCGTCGTCGTCTCTGCCGTCATCCTCGTCAGCGTCTACTACAGTTTTGGCAGTGCCACTGTACGGGTTGTAGTAGTTAACTCCGTACACCGATTTGTCGTGAAGGTTTTTGTAGTTTAGAGAAACACCTTCCACTAAGATGCACTAAGTAGTTAAGTTTATTTAACGTAAGAGTAAGTTACAGTAGTAGAGTAGAAGGCGATTATTTCTCTCAGTTGTTGATAGCTACCCAGTTATAAGTTCACTATATTATTTATTCGTTGGTCATTTAGTTTTATTATGCTAAATTATGACGCGCATCGTTGGCCTTAAGTAGGTTACCGAGTAAGCAGAAAAATGTACGGCGATGAGACCGTACATATTGGCAACCCCCTAAAGAAGCTAAGATGAGTAAAGAGAGAGAAAGAAACGCCTGTACAAAGTCAAACATTAAAGTAAAAGTAAATAGGTAAACATCAATCAAAAGTAAAGGCAATGTTGTCTCGATGTCCTTGAGTTTGAACGTGGCAGTCGTCTGTGCGCGTCTGCTGGTTTTCTCCTCTGGCAGTCTTCTGTTGAGATCCCATTGGTTGAAGTTCGATGTCTTCATGCGTTTGCCTTCTATTTGTCTTCCTCGGAAATCGCTTCTTGAGCAGTGTGCAGTATTTTCTTGTTATGATCCACAGGAAAGTAATGACAGCAATTGTTAGTAAAAGGTAACAAATTGCATATTGGTGGACGTCATGGTCCGTGATAGTGGATGGTAGTTTCGGCTCGTTCTCTTGTTGGAACCGCAGCTTCTTGTCAATTTCCTCGAAGTTGTTTTTCTTAAGAGTGAAGAGTTCGTGTGGCGCGTTGTGGAGTGTAACGTTGACCACGTTGTTAATAGGTGCATTCAGGTTCGGTACATGCATGTCATAGTTAACGTTGAGGTTGCTGTTGTATTGATTGTGCGAAGTGATGGTGAGTTCTTTTGACCGCAGTACGCATCCTTGACTCAAAGTTACTATAGCCGCTGATGTGATAGTTTGCGATATTACGTCGTTGTCACAAACAGTACGTAATTCGCACCTTCCGCAACACACAACCAACCAGCTGTTCGATTCTTGTAACTTGATCCATGCTTCCTCGCATGACACGCTGTAGACGTCACACGGTGACGTAGTTGCACGATGACCCAGTAGTTTTGCTTCGCAAGGTGCATTCTTGTTTTGTAAGTTGAACACTGGTATGTTTGCGTTACAAATGTAGTTATCTTTTTGTCGTTTGATGCATTGCTTAAATTCGTTATCTCTTAGTGAGATGTAAGAATTCTTCTCAAAGTTCACAGCAATGTATTCCGAAGATAATTGCATCAATGTGTAATTTGACTCCGCTTTGATCGGGATAGCAATAGCCCGATAGTAGGTGAATGCCTCATTCGAAATTAAAGGAATGTGAACTTCGAACATAAAGTAGGTTTTTGTTATTCGTGCTTTCACGTACAGCAACTTGTAAAGTTCCTTGATATCTTCTCTGATGTTTTCTGTCGGTAACGACACAGTCCTCGGCAGTCTGCCAGATATGTCTTCCAGTTGCTTTACTAGACTGACTGGTGGTATCAAGTGCACGTCCATATGTCCACTGTAGACATTAGTTAAAGTGTTCAGGAGCATAGTTTGAATTTCCTTAAGATTTCGTAGTAGTAGCGATGCTGTGAGCGAAGCGGAGTTGAAGTAACTCGTGGCCATTATTATTTGTATTTCTGTTTCAATGCTGCCCAGATTCGTCTTAGTTTCTTCCATGAAGTGTTCTATCATCTTACATTGAAGCTTGATATTTTCATCGTTTTTCTTCAAAACATCATTTTGTAGTTGCATGATCGATGTTTGGTTTTTTGCGAGTTCACGCAAATAGTTTTCGTTACGTTGTATGGCATCAATGTCTTTGTGGTATTTGTCAGCAAACCTCTGGTCCAAGACACCGAATAAGCTGTTAGCTATCATGCCTACTCCGTCGATTAAGCCGCGCTTCTTGCGCGTAGATAAATGCTTGTGGGGTGCCAGCAGCATTGTGTTGTAGAAGTTGAGTAGTTCCATCTCGTGGAAAAGTTGATCCATCGTTGCTTGGCAATAACTTTGATGGATCTTCTGGCAAAGTTCATTTACACCGTATATGTATTTTTCAATATGTCGAGCGCCCTGCCAGTAGTTTGTTAAGTTGTAATACGTGAGCAAAGTCCATTCATCGTGAATGAGTTCTATTTTGCCTATGGTGTCATAATAAATCGGTCGCTCGGGTTCCAGGTTTGTAATTTGAGTGCCTGACCTTTGTTGCGAACCATATGATCCATTCACAAGTATCAACAATGTGAAAAGAAACATTAAAATGTTTGTAAGACATTTTCTTCCAGACCGTTTTGTTGTGGTAGGTTTCTCAGCCTTTTTATAATCTGTTTTATATTCTTCATAGTTGTTATGGTAGTTTATGTCGATGGGCAAAGCTGATAGTTTTACTATAGGTCGTTTAATGACACCACTTTGGGTTTTCAGGGTTGTCACTCGAACGTACCCGTCCGCTCCAGGGTGAAGTTCTAGCACCCGTCCCATGGCCCATTTTCCTGGCGGCAAATTGTTGTCCCGGACTAGTACGATGTCCCCCTCGCTGAGGTTTTTCTTGGGATTGTTCCATTTGCTGCGCGTTTGTAGTTGAGTAAGATAGTCGCTTGACCAATTCTTCCAAAATCGTTGGTACATATGTTCAGTTAACTGCCATCGTCGGCGGAGGTCAATGTAGTTTTCATCAGTGTAGTCAGCTCGTGGTAAAGACATTGTTGGTCCCCCCGTTAGAAAGTGACCCGGAGTCAGGTAGTTATAAAATTCTTCGGGGTCTTCAGTGAGTTGGCAAAGCGGCCTGGAGTTCATGCACGCTTCTATCTTCGCAAGCAGGGTGGCAAATTCTTCGTATGTCAGTTTTTGGTCTCCTAGCACCCGGCGAAGGTGATACTTCATCGACTTGACCGCTGCTTCCCATAGTCCACCAGCAGTCGGCCAAGCGGGTGCATTAAAATGCCATTGTACTCCCATGTCTGCGATTTTATTGAAGAAGTTTGGCGACAAGATTTTCTTGAAGTCTTCAAACTCTTTCTGAAGCAACCTTGCTGCGCCTATGAAATTGGTACCGCAGTCTGAGTAGACGTGACCCGGTGTACCGCGCCTGGAGCACATTCTCTGGAAGGCTGCTATGAAAGTTTCAGTACTTAAGTCCGATGCAAGTTCGATGTGCACAGCCTTTGTTACCATACATACGAATATGCATATGTAACCCTTTGAGGTTCGAACTCCTCTTCCTTTGTTGAGTCTGACTTCGACGTGTCCTGTGAAGTCAACTCCCGTGTGAGTAAACGGGCGCGAAGGTGTTACTCGTTGTGGTGGCAGTTCTCCCATGAGTTGGTTTAACTCCGATGGGTTGTAGCGATGGCAGCGCACACAGCGCCTGAGTTCAGCTTTCACCGCTCTGTTACCGCCAATAATCCAGTACCGTTGCCGGATGTGCGCTAAAGTTAGTCTGGCTCCTCCGTGTAAAGTCGTTAGGTGAGCTTGATGGATCACCAACTCAGTAAGTCGTCCACCCTTAGGTAGAATGATGGGATTTTTCATCTCGAATGGTAAAATGGAATGGTTCAGTCGACCCCCAACTCGGATTAAGCCACTGTTGTCCAAGTATGGTTTAAGTTTAAAAATGTTACTTTTTGTAGAGATAGTTTCTTTCTTCATAAGTTGTTTATATTCTTGCGTAATTTCCGTTTGTTGCACATATTTTATTATTTGTTCATTTGCATTGTCTAATTCGCATAAAGTGAGGCATCCGGTTTCACGTTTCGTGTAGTTACGTGCGTTTACGATAAATCGTTGTATCCATGCTACAATTCTGATCGCTTTGGTCAATGAACTGCAATTAGTTAATAAGTTATGAATACAATTATTTGTCTCTTTGTTCATAGAGTTCGATTTTGCTTGGTCAGCGCTGCCAATGTTGGTTGTAAAAGTACATGTTATGTTTTCTTCACGACTTTGTTCTTGGAAGGTATTCAGAAATGTAGGACCTTCCCACCACAGACTGAATGTTGTTAGCTTGGTTGGTAACAATCCTCTCGATGCACAGTCTGCAGGGTTATCTTGCGACTTCACATAACGCCATTGCTCGGCTGGTATGATTTGTCTTATTTTTGCGACTCGATTGGCGACGTATATTTCTCTTTTAGATGTATCCCCCTGTATCCATGCCAGGACAACTTGGGAGTCACACCAAACGTTAGTAGTTATATCGAAACCATTCAGAGCTTCTCTAATTTTTTCGATGAGTTGCGATAGTAAGAGCGCGCCGCAAAGTTCAAGTTTCGGTAATGTGATCGTTTGTGATAACGGTGCTACTCTTGTTTTAGCAGCAAGTAATGTTATTGTGGGCTTGTTATGTTCATCTCTGACGCAACTGTATACCACGCAGGAGTAAGCCTTTTCGCTGGCGTCGCAGAATCCAAATAGTTCGATCTTCTGGTTCGTTGAACCGACCCAGCGCTTGATTTTTATGTGTTTTACATTGGGTATGTCAGCTCTTAGTTTTAGCCACTTATCTGCTATATGCGACGGTAACTGATCATCCCACTCAAGTCTGTTGACCCATACTTCTTGAAATATAATCTTTGCCGCAATAGTTATGGGTGATAGCCAACCCAGCGGATCATAAAGTTGTGAAATTTCTGAAAGCAGCCGCCTTTTAGTTATTTCCGTTCGACATTTTTCTTCATATTTCCAGTTAAACACAAAAGTGTCGGCATGCGGATTCCAACCTAGTCCTAAGGTTTTCATGGATTCCTCTTGCTTGAAGTCAAAAGTAATTCTGCGTGAGATCTGATCATCACTTAAGTTTTCTAGCAATCCTTTATCATTGCTGGACCACTTGCGTAAGTTCATTCCGGCCCCCTTTAACATATCGATGAGAGATGTCTGAAGTTCCTGGGCCACTTCCAGTGAGTTGTGGCCGCTTATGACGTCATCGACGTATGCTTCGTTCAGTAGTACTTTGGCTGCCATGGGGTATTTATAGCCATCATCGTAAGCCAGTTGTTTGATGGTTCTCATGGCTAGCCACGGTGCACATTTTGTGCCATAAGTGACGGTGCAAAGTTGGTACTCTTGCAGCTTCTCTGACGGCGTATTTCGCCAAAGAATTTTCTGCAAATGTTGTTGTTCCTCAGACAGCCAGATACATCGGTACATTTTCTCGATGTCAGCTGTAAAGGCGTATTTGTAAGTTCTCCATTTTATGATAAGTTCTTGGATATCTTTTTGTAGGTTGGGGCCCTTTTCTTGTAGACTGTTCAGGCTGTATCCCGTTTTAGTTTTCTGAGATGCATTGAAGACTACTCTGAGTTTCGTGGTAGTAGATTCTTCACGAAGTACCCCGTGATGTGGTAAGAAACATTCAGTAGTTGAAGGTGCCATGGGTTGTGCTGGTTTCATATGGCCTAACTCCAGGTATTCCTTAAGGAACTCTTTGTATAACCTTTCAAGTCGGTCATTTGTTTTGAACCTTTTTTCTAGTTGCAGCAATTGTGATACTGCGATCGTCTTCGATGTTCCGATTTTATTTTCATAATCTGGACGTAATGGCATCTTCACAATGTATCTTCCATCTGAACCACGACGAGTTGTTTCTTTGTAGAAAGTTTCACATTGATCCTCTTGAGATCGGTCTGTGTTTGTTTTGGTGACGTCTTCACATTCCCAAAATTTAGTTATTTCGGTCAAGTCAAGTAGTTCGACGTGACAGTTTAAAGTTTCTAGTTTTCCACACAAAATCCATCCCAGCTGTGTCTGTTGCGCAACTGGTGACTTTGGTGCTCCTCTTAATATTCCATCTTGTATTATTTCAGCGTATACGTCAGCTCCAAGTAGTATGTCTATAGACCTTGAAATGTTAAAATCAGGGTCTGCTAGTTTTAAGTTTTGCAAATGCGACCAATCCGGTCGTTTGAATGTGTTGTTTGGTAGTTTATTGATCAGTTTCTTCATAATCAATGCTTCTGTGATGAAAGTATATTCGGAATGGATTGATGTGCATGTTATTGTAAGGCGTCCCTTACAATCGCCTGATACAGTTCCAACTCCAGATATCTTTGCAGTTAGTTTGCTTCTTGGCAGTTTTAGCAGTTGTGCTGCATTTTCTGTTATTAAGTTAACTTGTGAGCCCTGATCTATGAGCGCACGAAGAGTTACATAAGTCCCATCTACCGATTTGACCTTGACTTGGACAGTTGTCAGTAAGACTTCCATCTCTCTGGCTGATAGATGATTTGAAGTTGGCGTTTCAGTTTCCCTCGAAGGTCGTTGACCGGAGCGTTTGTTTTCATTGCTCGTCGAAGGTGTATTTTTATTGAAATTGTTGTAGTGTAAAAGCGTATGATGCTTCATATTACATTCCTTACAAGTTTTTGTAGAGTTGCAGGTTTGGTTTTCGTGACTAAACAAACAGTTTTTGCATAGTCGCAATTTTGCAACAGTGCTGTTTCTTTGCTTTGTATCCAAGTCAATAAACTGCTGACATCGCATCAAAACATGATTGTTTTTGCAAAAAGGGCACTGCCCGTATGAAGTGTGGTAAGTTTTTGGAACCCACTTCTTATGATCGAAGTTTTTTCGAGGTACATGTTTTTCTGTTCCAGCTGACTTTTCTGAACTCTGTATGTCCTTCTTTGAAGTCTTCATGGTTTCAAACGCCATAAACTGGTTTTCTAAGTATGTCATAAATTCCTGTAGTGTTGGCACCTCTCTGTTATCGGGCAAGGTTTTTATGTATTCATTGTAGCTCCCACAGTCTAGTTTCTGTGACATCAGATGGACAATCATCGGATCCCAGCTGGTTATATCAAAACCAATGTTTGTTAGACCATTTAGACATTCTGTTGTTACGTCATGCAGCTTCTTTAAGTTGTAAGCGTCCGGCTTCTGTATGACAGGCAACTGCAGCATAGTGTTCATGTATGACGAGAATTGTAGACGACGGTTGTCGTACCGTTGAGTTAGTATCTCCCAACACGAAGTGTAGTTGTCGGCGCTGATGCTTAAGTGTTGCACCAGTCTTTCTGCTTCACCTTTCAGCCTGGTCTTCAGATGCTGCATTTTTTGAGCTTTATTCAATGTCGGGTTTTTATGTATGGTTTCTAGGAACAGATCTTTGAAAGATATCCATTTGCTGTAGTGTCCAGAAAATTCTGGAATCTCGATTCTTGGTGCTGAATGTTGATGATGTGCGGTGGACCACATTTTGCTTTTCAGACGTTTCCTTGTACCATCATATCTATCTTCCATACTGTTGAACTGTTCATAGTACGTATGTTTCGTTCCTTTCAGTAAGGCTTCCAGTTCCCAATGAGTATTATCAATAGCGTCCCACTTTGCCTTCAAGATTGACAAGTAATCGTCGACTTCCCATTTTTCAGTTAAGGCATCAAAATCAATTTTTGTCATAGCCCGATCGATGGCCTTGAAGTTGCATTCCTGTTTAGCTAACAAAGTCTTGGTTTTTTCATCAGGTTCTCCTCTCGACAAGTCTGTCAGGTTAAATTTGACATTTTCTTCAGTAGTTTGCAACATTCTCAAAATGTCTGCTTTAGTTGTTTCGTACATGGTTTTTGTCTTACCGTAAACATCGTCCACAAAATAGTTTATGTTCCTGTCTTCAATTTCTTGCAACAAAAATGTATGCCGTGCATTGAAATCCATCCATTGATCTTCTAACGAGGAAAGCCGCTTGTTCAAGTATTCATTTGTTTTTCTGGTTTTGCTATCCTTGTTATAGTTGACGCATAATGTTTTGATATTTTCAAAACATGTTGATTGTAGCGATAGCTTATTCATCTTGACTATTGATGATAGCTGCCTTGCAGTTAAAATAAAAATACCTTTTCTAACAGTCCCGGAGATTCCCCTTGTAGTTAAAGACTGTTCGTGATATCGTCCAAGGCTTGTTCAGTTGTTGTAGTTAGTTTGAAGTAGTTGAAGGCTCTTCCAGTAGTCGAAGGCTGTTCCAGCAGTCGAAAGCTCTTCCAGCAGTTGTAGTTAGTTAGTTTCAGTATTTGAAGGCTCTTCCAGTAGTCGAAGGCTCTTCCAATAGTTGTAGTTAGTTCCAGTAGTTGAAGGCTCTTCCAGTAGTCAAAGAGTCTTCCAGTAGTTGTAGTTAGTTCCAGTAGTTGAAGGCTCTTTCAGTAGTCAAAGAGTCTTCCAGTAGTTGTAGTTAGTTCCAGTAGTTGAAGGCTCTTTCAGTAGTCAAAGAGTCTTCCAGTAGTTGTAGTTAGTTCCAGTAGTTGAAGGCTCTTTCAGTAGTCAAAGAGTCTTCTAGTAGTTGTAGTTAGTTCCAGTAGTTGAAGGCTCTTCCAGTAGTCGAAGAGTCTTCCAGTTGTTGTAGATAGACCCAGTAGTTGAAGGCTCTTCCAGTAGTCGAAGAGTGTTCCAGTTGTTGTAGTTGGTTCCGGTTCTCAATGTCCCTGTACTCTGGTTAAGTATTTGCGCCTTCTCAATCCAACTGGGGCGACCCTCTTCCGGGAGACCAGTTGAACCGATTCGCTACCGTAACAAGAAATACAAACACACTAAGATACACGAAGGCTCGAAGGACCATAAATGTACGGGTTGTAGTAGTTAACTCCGTACACCGATTTGTCGTGAAGGTTTTTGTAGTTTAGAGAAACACCTTCCACTAAGATGCACTAAGTAGTTAAGTTTATTTAACGTAAGAGTAAGTTACAGTAGTAGAGTAGAAGGCGATTATTTCTCTCAGTTGTTGATAGCTACCCAGTTATAAGTTCACTATATTATTTATTCGTTGGTCATTTAGTTTTATTATGCTAAATTATGACGCGCATCGTTGGCCTTAAGTAGGTTACCGAGTAAGCAGAAAAATGTACGGCGATGAGACCGTACAGCCACCATTGCCTATATTTGAAGAAAATAGCGAATGCCAAACGCCTCAGAAAAGAAAGAAAATCAGTGATTACTTTCAATCCAACTGTGACGTGAGTAAAGAAAAAATGATTTCTCGAATGGTAGCGAAAGACGGATTGCCTTTTAGAGTTTTCTGCACATCCGAGGACATAAAGAATCTTTTTGCTTCAAAAGGTAACAATTATAAATTGCCTTCTTCACCAAACACTATTAAACTAATTGTGATGAATTATGGTCTGACACTCAAAATGAAGGTGAAAGAAGATCTTCAAAAGTTAAAGAACGAAGGCTCTCTCCTTTGATGAATGGACGTCTGGAACGAGTCGGCGCTTTCTGAATATTAATGTTCATACCACTGTCAACAACCAACCTTCTTTCTGGAATCTAGGACTGGCACGCATATTTGGAAGTATGTCCTCAGAATCTTGTGTTCAGCTTCTCAAAGAAAATCTATTAAAATATGATTTATCCCTAGACAATGACATAGTCGGTATAACCACAGACGGAGCCAGTGTCATGAAGAAAATAGGACGTCTAATAGAACCACTTCAACAGTTTTGCTACGCGCACGGGATACAGTTAGGTATAACAGACATCATTTATAAAAAAAAAACAAGAAGCTAATTCTGAACAAGAAATTGAAGACACTGAAGAAAACACAAACCGCGGTATAGAAGAGGAGGAAGAGTTGGAAGATAACCCAGATAGTTACGATGGTTTACACTTTTCTTTACCTGTGGAACAACCTGATCTGGCTTCGGAATACCAATCGATTGTAGCTAAATTAAGAAAATGTGTCAAGCTCTTTAAGAACTCTCCCACCAAGAATGATATCCTTCAGAATTACATTCAGCGGGAGTTTGGTGGTAAGACGATTCAGCTGGTTCTTGATTGTAAAACCCGTTGGTCTAGCCTTTGCAATATGATAAGTACATACAACAAAGTAAAACAATGTGTGGCCAAGGCGTTAATCGATCTCTCTCTCAGTTCTAATTCCGATTACTCTTTCACGGATGGAGAACATGCAGTCCTTAGCGACTTCGAAAATACATTCCAGCCGATAAAATTGGCCGTCGAGGTATTGTGTCGCCGCGATACAGATTTAGTAAGTGCTGAGTATACGTTGCGATTCATGCTTCGCAAGTTAGAGGATCTAAAGACTCCACTATCAGAAAAACTAGCTGAGTCGATGAAAAAGCGGATCTCTGAGCGTCGTATAAATGCAACCGGTGCATTGTTGTATTTAAAAAATCCAGCTAATTATCAGCATGATTTAGAATTATTGAAGGGCGACGAAACTTTTCAATTACCTAGCAAGTATGTTATAAGAAAGGAAATTAAGAATATAATTAAAAGATTACATCGCAGCAGCCCTACACAATTAGACACTCTTTCTCAAGCCTCAGCTACTGGTAATGAACTAGATACTAGTTCTGCAGGAGACTTGGCAAACGAGGATGACTTGCCGCTTTCAATGATTGCTGAGGATATTAATTTGCGTACTGCTGCTGCAAGTTCAAGTAAAAGCCTTCAAGAGGAACTCGAAGATACTCTGAAAGCCTGTAAAAGTTCTTTCACGCGAGTTGCTACGATACAGACCGGCTGGAATCCGTGATAAAAAAAGAGATGGATCTCTTCGAATGTGGCGGGTCGAGGGGTATTTTATTGCAATTCGCGTACAACAGCTTGCTCACGCTGATACCAACTAGCGTTGAATCTGAGAGAGCTTTTTCAGCCGCTGGCTACATAGCGACTGACATACGCTGCCGTTTATCAGATAGCACTCTTAGTAATATTTGTTTTTTAAGAAGCTATTTTCAAAACCACTCCTAATTTAGTCACACACATTACAATAAAAAATTGTTAATTTCTGTTATTACGTAAATTTTTGTTTAAATAAGTACTTTGTTTATAAAAGATTTAACGGGTCTGAATAATTAGAAAATTAAAGACTTTTTTTTCAATTATTTATATTGTTTATCTTTCTCGTCTCCTAATCACAACTAACCAGTTTCAACCATGTTTCACTTATTTAATTAAAACCATACATTTTGAAATCCACTCGAGATCTCGTTAGACAATACGTTATGTGACATTACGTTATGTGACATTAAGTTATGTGACATTACGTTATGTGACATCAAGTTACGTGACATTACGTTATGTGAAATGTCACATAACGTAATGTCACATAACTTAATGTCACATAACGTAATGTCACATAACGTATTGTCACATAACGTATTGTCTAACGTAATGTCACATAACGTAATGTCACGTAACGTAATGACGTTACGTGACATTACGTTATGTGACAATTACTTATGTGACATTAAGTTACGTGACATTACGTTATGTGACATTACGTTATGTGACATCAAGTTACGTGACATTACGTTAGACAATACGTTATGTGACATTAAGTTATGTGACATTACGTTATGAGACATTAAGTTATGTGACATTAAGTTACGTGACATTACGTTATGTGACATCAAGTTACGTGACATTACGTTATGTGACATTACGTTATGTGACATCAAGTTACGTGACATTACGTTATGTGACATTACGTAATGTGACATCAAGTTACGTGACATTACGTTATGTGACATTACGTTAGACAATACGTTATGTGACATTAAGTTATGTGACATTAAGTTATGTGACATTACGTTATGTGACAATTAGGTATGTGACATTAAGTTACGTGACATTACGTTATTTGACAAAACGTTTTGTGACATTAAGTTATGTGACATTAAGTTATGTGACATTACGTTATGTGACATTTAGTTATGTGACATTAAGTTATGTGCCATTCAGTTACGTGACATTACGTTATGTGACATCAAGTTACGTGACATTACGTTATGTGACATTACGTTATGTGACATCAAGTTACGTGACATTACGTTATGTGACATTACGTTATGTGACATCAAGTTACGTGACATTACGTTATGTGACATTACGTTAGACAATACGTTATGTGACATTACGTTATGTGACATTAAGTTATGTGACATTACGTTATGTGACATTACGTTATGTGACATTAAGTTATGTGACATTAAGTTACGTGACATTACGTTATGTGACATCAAGTTACGTGACATTACGTTATGTGACATTACGTTATGTGACATCAAGTTACGTGACATTACGTTATGTGACATTACGTAATGTGACATCAAGTTACGTGACATTACGTTATGTGACATTACGTTAGACAATACGTTATGTGACATTACGTTATGTGACATTAAGTTATGTGACATTAAGTTATGTGACATTACGTTATGTGACATTAAGTTATGTGACATTAAGTTACGTGACATTACGTTATTTGACAAAACGTTTTGTGACATTAAGTTATGTGACATTAAGATAGACAATACGTTATGTGACATTACGTTATGTGACATTAAGTTATGTGACATTAAGTTATGTGACATTACGTTATGTGACAATTAGTTATGTGACGTTAAGTTACGTGACATTACGTTATTTGAGAAAACGTTTTGTGACATTAAGTTATGTGACATTAAGTTATGTGACATTACGTTATGTGACATTTAGTTATGTGACATTAAGTTATGTGACATTAAGTTATGTGACATTACGTTATGTGACATTTAGTTATGTGACATTAAGTTACGTGACATTACATTATGTGACATTACGTTATGTGACATTACGTTATGTGACATTAAGTTATGTGACATTACGTTATGTGATATGACGTTGTGTGACATCAAGTTTCGTGACATTACGTTATGTGACATTAAGTTATGTGACATTACGTTATGTGACATTACGTTATGTGACATTACGTTATGTGACATTAAGTTAGACAATACGTTATGTGACATTAAGTTATGTGACATTACGTTATGTGACATTTAGTTATGTGACATCAAGTTACGTGACATTACGTTATGTGACATTACGTTATGTGACATCAAGTTACGTGACATTACGTTATGTGACATTACGTTATGTGACATCAAGTTACGTGACATTACGTTAGACAATACGTTATGTGACATTACGTTATGTGACATTAAGTTACGTGACATTACGTTATGTGACATTAAGTTATGTGACATTAAGTTACGTGACATTACGTTATGTGACATCAAGTTACGTGACATTACGTTATGTGACATTACGTTATGTGACATCAAGTTACGTGACATTACGTTATGTGACATTACGTAATGTGACATCAAGTTACGTGACATTACGTTATGTGACATTAAGTTATGTGACATTCAGTTACGTGACATTACGTTATGTGACATTACGTTATGTGACATTAAGTTAGACAATACGTTATGTGACATCAAGTTACGTGACATTACGTTATGTGACATTACGTAATGTGACATCAAGTTACGTGACATTACGTTATGTGACATTAAGTTATGTGACATTCAGTTATGTGACATTACGTTATCTGACATTTAGTTATGTGACATTAAGTTACGTGACATTACGTTATGTGACATTACGTTATGTGACATTACGTTATGTGACATTAAGTTATGTGACATTACGTTATGTGATATTACGTTATGTGACATCAAGTTTTGTGACATTACGTTATGTGACATTAGGTTATGTGACATTACGTTATGTGACATTACGTTATGTGACATTACGTTATGTGACATTTAGTCATGTGACATTACGTTAGACAATACGTTATGTGACATTACGTTATGTGACATTACGTTATGTGACATTAAATTACGTGAAAACGTTATGTGACATTACGTTATGTGACATTACGTTATGTGACATTAAGTTATGTGACAATAAGTTACGTGACATTACGTTATGTGACATCAAGTTACGTGACATTTAGTTATGTGACATTAAGTTACGTGACATTACGTTATGTGACATCAAGTTACGTGACATTTCGTTATGTGACATCAAGTTAAGTGACATTACGTTATGTGACATTACGTTATGTGACATTTAGTTATGTGACATTAAGTTACGTGACATTAAGTTACGTGACATTACGTTATGTGACATCAAGTTACGTGACACTTAGTTATGTGACATTAAGTTACGTGACATTACGTTATGTGACATCAAGTTACGTGACATTTCGTTATGTGACATCAAGTTCCGTGACATTACGTTATGTGACATTACGTTATGTGACATTTAGTTATGTGACATCAAGTTACGTGACATTTTGTTATGTGACATCAAGTTACGTGACATTACGTTATGTGACATTACGTTATGTGAAATTTAGTTATGTGACATCAAGTTACGTGACATTTTGTTATGTGACATCAAGTTACGTGACATTACGTTATGTGACATTACGTTATGTGACATTTAGTTATGTGACATTAAGTTACGTGACATTACGTTATGTGACATTACGTTATGTGACATTAAGTTATGTGACATTAAGTTACGTGACATTACGTTATGTGACATCAAGTTACGTGACATTTAGTTATGTGACATTAAGTTACGTGACATTACGTTATGTGACATCAAGTTACGTGACATTTCGTTATGTGACATCAAGTTACGTGACATTACGTTATGTGACATTACGTTATGTGACATTTAGTTATGTGACATCAAGTTACATGACATTTTGTTATGTGACATCAAGTTACGTGACATTACGTTATGTGACATTACGTTATGTGACATTTAGTTATGTGACATTAAGTTACGTGACATTAAGTTATGTGACATTAAGTTACGTGACATCAAGTTATGTGACATTATGTTACGTGACATTAAGTTACGTTATGTGACATTCGTAAATAAACCTAACTGCATTGCGTTAAAATTAAAAATTTATCACAGTTATTTGACAGTTTCTGGTAGCTTGATGTGCACTGATGAACATTGACACACAATACAATACAATACAACATCATAGACTCTAAAGTTAAACTTAATATTGTACCTTCATCTTCCTGTGGTTGCCTCGCTAACGCCATTTCAACTAATTTCTTTCCTCTTTGGATATCCATCACACTTGAACACTCGCGACGATCTTCTATAGCATAAGCAGTATGCGACTGATTGTGCATCTAAAGTTACCCCACATCCAGACTTTGTTTACATCTAAAATATTCTTGAAGTACCCTACTTTAATAAATTCTTGATAAATCGCACCTTATCACATAAGTCAAGTTGGTGCTCCAAATTATTAAGCACAATATTGTGTTCCTTTGAACATAAGTCAAGTTATGTTTTTTATTCCGTCATTGAATGTTTAAAGAGTGTAAGGTTGATAAAGTACGCCACTTGACACGCCATGGATAATTCGTTATCGACTTAAGTGCTTTAGTCAGTTTGCGTATTGAATTATTTGAAGCTCAGAGACCCAATCCTACTAATCCTACTAATATTATAAATGCGAAAGTTTGTGAGGATGTATGTTTGTTACTCTTTCACGCAAAAACTACTGAACGGATTTGGATCAAATTTAGCACACAGATAGTTTATTACCTGGATTAACACATAGGATACTTTTTATCCCGGTAATAAGATCCAGTGGGATAATTTCAAACTTCACGCGTGCGAAGCCGCTGGCAGAAGCTAGTAAAAAATAATATCGAATTTTTGACTTATGTTCTTTAGTCCGCCGACCCTACATATTTACAAAGTGAAGACATTTGAGATGTACTAAAAATAATACTTTTTGTGTTGTAGGTAAGCCAAAGGAAAAAAGACCTTTTGATAGGCTAATTGAAGAAAAACTAGAAATAGCAAAAATACAAAGAAAAGTTATAACTGAAGAGCTGGAACAAAAACTACTGCAAAGGGAAATTTTAGAAAAAGAATTGGAGCACAAAGCAGTAATACAAGAATTGGAAAAACAACACCTTCTTCTCAAAATCGAAATATTAAAAAAAGAGTTGTATAAAAAATGAAAACAAAAATAAACAGTGTTTTTTATGTTCCAACTCTTTTTTTTAACTTTCAGCCGTCATTACTCCACTATTTTTATAGTGCTCAGTTCGAACCAGTATCTCTCTTTATCGCCTCATACTTAATAAGTTACAAAATAGTTTATAATTGCATTAATATTGCAATCCTTTTTTTATTGAGTAAAATTTGATTTTAAATAAGTCTTGTCTTATTTTATTGTGAATTTGCTTGTATGACATTTTGATTATGATTTTGTTTTGGTTTTAATTGTTTGTGTATTTTTATAAAGAAATATGGAAGGATGTTACCTTCCATACTTTTTCTTGCTAAGTGGTCCAGTGTTTTTAATGATTTTTCCTATACACTAGTAGAGTTGAAAGTACTTTATTTACATGAAGTTTTTTATGAAAATAAAAGACAAACTGTTCTATATAAAATCTATTTTTTTTAAATACTTACATACCCACTAAACATAATATATAAAAATCTCAACTTATGTACTTTACTATTATGAACATTACAAAAAAATTACAACAGAGACGTAAAATAACTAATTACATTATTCCTTACAGTATTTTGACTACTCTCTGTAACTAAACTACTACTAACTAAAGTTGCATCACCCTCGTCTAGAATTTCATATGCAAAAGTGACTTCTCCCATATCTGTCGCTATATTATGGACAACGGCTGTGTGTACTGACAGAAACCCACCATTTTCTTTTATGCACCAGTAGATGAAAGATGAAAGCCAGTATTACCGAGGAGTAGGTACCATATCACCCAGTGCTTCTAGATATCGTTGTGGAGGTCAGATAGGCAGACTGGAAGCCGACCCCAACATAGTTACGAAAAGGCTAGGCAGATCATGAGACATGTTTCTGAAATCTTCAGTTAGCTGTACCGCGTGTCCAATGTACAACGTGTCAGCCAATCAGTGATTAATGTACCTAACTGCATGGTTACTAAATTTACTAACACATTAAACAACATTTGCATCATCAAGTCCTTTACGTTTTGAATAAACAATACTATCGTTCACTCCGATCTAAAATACCAAAATAAATAACAAAACGTAACTCCATTACAGTCGAGTCAACGTTAATTATAATTTGTGATGGTTTCTACGATTTATTTCGATTGCCCGTGAGCTTAGCATGAACATGCGACGTATAAAGTCGATCCTCACTCGACAACGGCAACGCGGAAGGCCCAGAAGTAAGTGACGAGATAAATAGAATCGAATAGAATATACTTTATTGTAAGTAAACCAAAATTAAACACAGCTGTTTTATACTATTGTTATTTCTGTTACAATGGCAGTCTTATCGCTAATCACGGTATCTTACAGGGAGATCCAGTGATCGCCAGACCTACCTACGTCATTTTATAAAGCTTCAGCATTCTTTAGGTTAGTATAGACGCACTTAAAGTTTTTTGTGTGCTAGGCTCTACGTATAAAACTATTCCATGGCCGTTCGGTGACTCAAACTCAAGCATTTGTTTCAGTGAGACCGTTTCAGGCACTTTTGAAGGTCAAAAACAACAGGATGAAACTACAGTCCCAGTCACATTTATTTTCCCAGTACCTACCTAGGTACATCATTCAAGTTGAGTTGGTTTTTATCTAAAAACCTAATGTTTTATGTGAAATCATTATTATATGCCATACCCATGATTCACATGAGGTCACCAAGTACTTAGGTACCTACATAAAATGCTGGTTCTGTGATGTTATTTTCACTATAGAAAGGAAATATGAAGGTATACCTATCAAATGTATATGTCACCGTAAAATTGTCAAACACGTTATATTACAATATAACGTGTTTTTTCTCGCGATATTGTAATGTCTCGAATTATTGTCAACTGAACATACGGAAGTATCTCTGCCCCCATAATCGGGACTAGGGGCACCCCCCCGTTAGGTTAGTAAGGTTCCTTTAAACCCTGCACTCGGAAATAGGGGCCCCGCGAAGCGGGGCTCCGTCGACTACGCTTTTTAGGGGGAATATAAAGTGTTTTAAGGTTATGTTATATTAATCGGTATTTCTCAGGAATGGTGCATTATCTTTTCATGAGAGTTGTGCTACTGGGCCAGGGGGCCCCTCCTTCCCTCCACATCGCGTAAATTGACTACCATCGCATGCATTTCACGAAAAATAATTCGTTTTGTTGTAAGCAGTACGTTCATTTGACAATAATTCGAGACTTTACAATATCGCTAGAGATATTACAATATAACGTATTTGACAATTTTACGGTGACATATACTTATCAAACCACAACAGGAAATATATTAGTTTCCTCGAAGCGCCACAATACATAAAAAACAATAATATCTATACATATAATAAAATCGTTGAGACCAAAAAATCTGTACATTGAAGATTTAAAAAAAAAACCGATCAGGGTGACTTAAAATAAGTAACTGAACATATTAAAACCATTTATAAAATTCGTGTTTGTTTGTTTGTTTGTTTGTTTGACCGCGCATCACGTAAAAACTGCTGGACGGATTTTGATGAAAACTTCACTAATCTATTTAAATAAACTCAGAATAACACTTAGGCTATAGAAATTATGGAAAATTATTGAAAAAGGGGGTGAAAAGGGGGGGGTAAAGTTTGTATGAAAAAAAAAATAGATTGTTCTAGATTCATGAGACTCAGAGTAAATACTTATTACTAAAAATAAAGAAATACCTGTTTCAGCATTTAAAAAAAAAAAACATCCAGAAACGTAAAAAAGAGGGTTTTGTGTTTAAAATTAATTTACTTCATACACCTATACAATAAAATCCATTGAAGTGGAAACCTTTAAAAGTGGCTATAAACACTTCAAATCTAATACAGGTAGGTAAATGTTATTTCTCAATTTTCTTGAAATTTGATTTTTGAAGTGAATACGCCCAAAATAGCGGAATTCAAGAAAATCGGCTTTCCTCGGTAGGTATATGTAGTAGCTCGGTGTTGTTGTACAGGGTGGAAACGGTAAACGGGGCAGTAAGGGGAGCTGCACCTACACAAAAATGGTCTTAGGTAACAATTCGTAATTTTTTCACAAAATGTTTATCCCCATTCACAAATTTAATTAAAAAATAAAGTACAGTTAGCAAGAAAATTGCCATCTTACATAAAACAAGTTTTTTGGCGCCAATCGATCATCTTTCCGACACTAATCAAGAAGTGAAGAAGAAGAAGAAGTTCTTAGAAGTTCTTCCAAACCAACCCAGGTTAGAGTACTCAAAAAGTCAGAAATCGCAAAAAAATAACTTTCAGCGGGGCAGTGTAGGGAAAATAGTTAGCCAGAAAATTGCTATTTTACACAAAACATTTTTTTGATGCCAATCATTATTTTTTATTTTGCATAAGACATACAGCCGGAAAAGTTACAAATACATTACAAACGAGTACAAATCCTACTATCTACAAATAAAAAATGCTTTGTCCTGAAGGACTATCTGATGGATCAACGCACAGCCTAAACCGCAGATTGTAGAAACCTGAAACTTGGATGGTGTATTTTCTGTATAACGTAGTCATACGATAAGAAAGAATTTTGAAATTATACCCCTAAGGGGGTGAAAAGGAGGGGCAAAGATTGTATGGGAAAATGTGATTCCTTGGTCCAATCTACTTCAAACTTTGCAATCACAATATTAACAGAATTGATGGACGGGTTTCATATTGCATTGAAATTCATCCCCTAACGGGGATAAAAAGGGGTAGAAAGTTATTTTGGCGTTGATTTGTTACGAATTTGATATCAATACTCCTTCGAGATTTTGATATAAACTACAAGTTATTTTGATACATGTTTCAAAACCCAATCCGATTTTATTCCAAAAAGGTTGAACTCACATAAAAATTTGGTGCAAAATTGCTAATACTCTATAAAATTGGAATGTCTCGAAAGTCACCGTAAATAGTAGTTTATGCGACTGTGCATAATGAAGGGCATTACAACACGAGTGTGGGTTTAAGAAACGAGCCGAAGGCGAGTTTCTTAATAGCATCACACGAGTGTTGTAATGCATAGTTATGTATAGTTGCATACACTACTTTATCTACCCAAATATCATAAGGGCTCTATGATGGGTTCAAGAACCATAGGGAAATGACCTGCATTGTTACTTGGCCCTTGATTTTTGTGCCAACAGGTTATTAGTTGCATTCGTCGCTGCATTTACGATATCTGGCGGAGTATTCATGTCAATTTCTGAGTCACTATCACTCATTTTTGACAGAAATAAAGAACTTATCAGAAAATTTGTCTACTCGTAACTGGATTACTGGAAATAAAAAGCTAACGAACAAATGACAGCTCGAAATGGCGGCGTTTCGGATATCTGTAATTTTTTTTTAAATCATAGGCAAACGAACAAAGTCACTATTCTTGTGTCACAGATCAAAATGTCGTGCGATTTATAATTAAAATCATACTGAATTGGAGTTTTTTTTTTTTTTCATCGATATCTGATTTAATGTAGGTGGTACTAGAATAGCACACTCACTTGAATTTGACACCTGTTCCAAATTTAAAACTCATAACCTACTGTTTTCAGTTGCGTTATGAGTTCATTACAGTTCTGTTTATTTCTGCAGGTTGGTAATGCTGGTCATTGCCTATGGTTTTTGAACGCATTAGAGAGGGTTTATGATATTTGGGTAGATAAATATTAATAGCGCATTTGAAGGTTTCTAAGCTTTGAAGAGGTTGTGCACTTTAAGACACGGCGTCATAGCGTAGGGACGTAGAGTTTGAAATTTTAAATGGTAAGCAGTTGTAAGAGGTCCGCAACGGTTTACAGCAGCTATATCGTGTTGCGGCTCATTTAATGCACCTTGATGAGAACTGCAGACCTAGCTGGAGTATGACTGTCATCGAGTGTCTAAGTATGAAGATGTAAAGCTGTCAATAGAAGCCTTTAAAGCTGTTTTTGTAAACATGGTAATTTATTCTTATTCACATAAATACGTTGTTAATCACAAGTATTTGATTTTGAACAAAATTACCCTTGGGTACGTAAATTGACTTCAATGTACATCTTAGGAGATACACCGTTTTAAATAATTCCGCAGGAAAATAATGATCATGTACCGGGCGCGCATTTTCATTATGCGGAAGGATGTGTGTGATGTGCTCTTTGATAGCTGTATTATAGGTGCTTACGACCCACTCTATGTAACCCCCTCTTTCTCTTATGTGACGCAGACGAAGTTGCGCGGGTCAGCTAGTAAATAAATAAAATAAATAAATAAATAAATTATGCATAGTAGAACGAGATAGAATGAGTAATTGTCGATATATCGTATTTGATACCAACTAGATTTTTTTTATTTTGTAGATTTCTGTTTTTTTTCTCTTCTGCATTTCTGATCTTATTTTTAATGAATGAAGATGAAGTCAAAATAAAAATCAAAAATGGCGCCGACGAAAGTTTTTGGATTTTTAATCATGGGTGTCGTTTCCGTGGTTTTTTGTGTCGCTGGTAGTGAAAATGAGGTAAAAATTAACACGGGGAAAAAAGTTAACAGAAGCAAAAAAACAGTTTTCCTTTTTTTTCTACGGCTTCCCCTGACACTATTTTCACCCTGCGCCACTGTTAGGTAGAGGTGTATCTAATCCTACACCCACATTTCGCACATTTAGCTAAATCCCATCAACCGGGCATAAATAATACAATAACACTTTGCCCGCAAATCGAACCCAGGACCTCATGCTCAGTAGCGCTTGCGACAACTCGAACAACGATGCAGTCTCACACATGACCCATCAATATTTTTACGCGAACGAAGTCGCGGGCAACAGCTAGTTATGAAATATATTTAAATTTTCAACCAACCTTCCCACTTTCCTTGTCGAGGAAATCACAGCTTTAAAAATTCGCAGTGTTTATTAGTTCATGTTACAATTAATGATTCATAATTACATTGTAAGGCTCACTACGTTTTCTACATTAATTAAGTAAATAGTTAAGTAAAGATCTTTGCGATAACGATAATATAAGCGCCATAAATGATGGCGAAACTTAGCAAGAGACAAACTGGGCCCACGTACGCAACGTATGCAACGCATTATGATATCTGGACTCTTGATTTTATATGAATAACTATGCAATAGAAACACACTTATCGTATGCAACGCAATCACACGCTTTCCACGCAACGTCAACCTGCGATGTCCAGATCGGCATGGGAAGGTGGAGAGGATGTCCGAACGCTATCCCACGCGTGTGACCAGTGTGTTTCTAGAACTTACACGTAGAACGTCATAAAAAAGGAAACCCTTGGCGTAAGTGTTTTGTTATCAATATAGTCAAAATGGGAGATAACAAGCTGATCGATCTAATAATAAAATACGATGTAATGTACATTAAATGCATTGAATATCGTACATGCATTACGCAATGCAGAATGGGAAGAAATAGCAAATAAATCATCCTCAAACTCGTCAAATCAAAATCATAAAAACATGACTTACAGATGCACTAGTGCACCTTCTGACAAATTACAAATATGTCTAACGCCAATTTACTTTGCATACACGGGACAAGTGTGTTCACCAATTCTCCCACGTTGCATCGCACACGTTGCGTACTTGGGCCCAGTTTGTCTCTCGCTTACAGTATGCCACTAAGCCTAAACCAAGTTTAGTTCCATCATCTAGCCTTAGCCTTAGGCCCAACTATGTTAGGCTCGGTTTCCGGTTTAACCGGAACCCACCCGAACACCTAGCAAGGCGCATTGATGACAAGTGGAGCAAGACTGTCACCGAATGGCGTCCAAGAAATGGAAAAAGGAAGGTGGGTCGTTCGGCGGCTAGATGGGCAGACGACATAGTTGCCGTCGGGGGAATAACCAGCCCGCTTAGCATGAATACCGGAGAAACGAGAGAGCCCCGACAAATCTTTTGTTGATTTGTCATTGAATCGACAAAATGACAGATGAACAAAAGATTTGTCGACTCTCTGTCGTGTCTACGGTGGTCATGCTACGCGGGCTGGATGAAGCTGGCACAGGATCTTGGAAATTGGCACAAGAAAAGAGAGGCCTATACCCCGCAGTGGGTGAGTTCAGACCCTGGTTGATGACCTATTATTACTGAATCACTTTGCCAATGGCGTCTTCGGAATTCTTATTATTCCTTATCTAACTTGGTGTAATTTACTTCATCACCACTGCTCTCAAAACGGTGAACCTCGTGAGGAAACCGGCATGTCCTAGAACCAAAAATTCGAAGACATTGGACATCTACCAACCTGCACTGAGCCCGCGTGGTGGATAATAGCCCACACGCAAAATACGCGCTTTGACGTGGAGTTGCGGACACCAGCCCGATATACAATATAATAACAGCTCTAAGAATCGTTTCTTGGATATATTATAACGATACTATATGCAAGAAACGATTCTTAGAGCTATTGGTAAGTGCATAGGAAGCAACGTTTAAATAGTTGGTTAGGTTAGGTGTGTCTCTGAGTTTACGTTATCAAAAGAAAACCGTCAAGAATTGGAACCATTCAAAATTTTCTTTTGAACATTTTCGTTCATCGTGTCATCACCTCGATTATGGAGTCTCTATCCTTGCTTACGTTACAAAAATACTCAGTCGTGAAGCCCCAAACGTAAACAGTAGAACTGCACGGTGTTCCGTGCACAGTTGTCGTGACCAAATTGTTTTAATTCCGGATATTACAGCCTTTGACCCGGACGTGAGCCTGCCTGCCCACTATGCGGGGCACGAAGACTTGTATTTTACATAATTGTTACAGTTTCTGAGGAGGAAACTAACTTAAAGAACGACATGAATGAGTTTACATGAAACGGCCATGTTTAAGGAAATATAGTGATGAAATTTTGGCGTAGGTTATGGTATTAGTAACCTCAAATCACCTACACGCAACGAAATAGTGTAGGTATAGTTCGCGCCACGAGAAACTATAATTTTTATAAACAAATAATATCTACCGAGATACGTAGTGACAATTCAATCAACAAGAAATACTCTCAAATTCAATCAACTCAAATTATCACACGTGTAATACGAAAATAACGAGCAATTTCACTTGGTCGGGTTATATTTGGCGATACAAATCTTTGTCGTCTCTGTTTTGTGGTACTACTCTGATAGGATTCCATCCAACATTTGCCGTATTCTCCAAACCTTCGCAAAAACCTTAGGCGATTGGTTCCAGAAATGGAGAACCGAGATCAATCCCGACAAGAGCCAGGCGGTACTTTTTTCTAGCCCTCGCCAATTCTCCCCCCCCCCCCCCCCAGACCGATCACCGTGTTTGGCAAGCCGATCCTTTGGGAGAAGCGAGCCAAATACTTAGGAGTCACTCTCGATAGGCGCTTAAACTTCGGTGAGCATATTAAGACGGTACGTTCTCCTGCCGCCTTTGCTCTCGGTAGGCTCAGTAGGCTCTACTGCTTGCTGAATGCGCGCAGCAAATTGTCACTCAAGTGCCAATTGCGTATTTACACCGCGTGCATTCGGCCCATCATGACATGCGCGTGCCCCGTGATCGCGCATTACAAACCTTACCACCTCCACGAGATGCAGACCCTCCAACGCCCCATGGTTCGTTAGGAATGAGCAACTCCATGTTTATCTCAAAATCCCCACCATTCAGCAGTGCATGAAACGACTGATTAAAGGTTTTTTCGATATGGCCGAAAAACACCCCTAACCCTTGATTGTTTCATCAGCCAGTAACGTCACCTCGAAATTGTCCAAGATTCGCCGTCCTAGGTCTACCCTCCTCCAGGGTAAACCTGGCACGGCCCCCGCCACCCATCTTACAGGGAAGTTGTAGGGAAACCAGCACTCAGAAAGAACAAAACCAGAGACAGATACAAACCGCGAATCCGGGTACAGGATAGTCAGGTTAAAGTAATTAAGCGACCTTAGCGAGTCGCAACTACGAGTGGTCATACCTTAAAAAAAAAGATTTGTGGTACTGGAACGCATCTGACACCATGTAACGTAAACATTTGGGCCGCCATTTTGAAGTAAAATCACGCTGACGCTGTAATTTTTTAATTTGATCCAAAGGTTGCGAACCCGAATGTGTGTTTATAAAATGTACAGCTTCTCGTGGCGGGGAATAAAGAGCTTAGTTAATGCTCGGTATCCAATGGGTGTAAAACGACCCTTTACGAAACCATCAATCAAGCATTCTGTACCTAAGTTTAGTAAAAAATCTTGGAAATTCATTCCGGTCTCCGATTGAGCTGTTTTGCACAGATGTTTCGTTGGGATGACATTGCTTACGACAAGCCATACTCTTGTCCAACTTGAGGGCAAAAGTTTAGTATCAGTCCAAGTTTAAACCAACACGTGAAAATCAATCACGGAGTTGCATCCTGGCCTGCCTCTGAAGTCCATTTAAAGTTTTTATTACAATATAACTCTAGAACTAGAACACGGAACTCTAACTAGGTCTAGGTAACATTTTAATGTACTAAGTACCTGCTAAACAGCCTTTTAATCAACTAAGTTATTAGCTTTTGTTTCTAAGTAAAACTGTTAAGCTTTACTTAGAAAATGAATAAACACACACACACACTAAGTTGTTTCCAACCATTAAGCGGTAAAAGAGGTCTATTTTCAAATTCTTACATTTAAACGTAATTGTATTTGCATATGTCACAGTAAAATTGTCAAATACGTTATATTGTAATATCTCTAGCGATATTGTAAAATCTCGAAATATTGTCAAATGAACATACCGGTTACAACAAAACGCGATATATATATCAGATAGATACTGTACCATCCTGAGAAATACCGATTATTATAACCTAACCTTAAGACACTTAATATTCCCCTAAAAAGCGTAGTCGACGGAGCCCCGCTTCGCGGGGCCCCCTATTTCCGGGTGCAGGGTTTAAAGGAACCTAACCAACCTAAGGGGGCCCCCCGTTAGGTCGGGGCACCCACCCCAAGTCCCGATTATGGGGGCAGAGATACTTCCGTATGTTCAGTTGACAATAATTCGAGATATTACAATATCGCTAGAGAAAAACACATTATATTGTAATATAACGTGTTTGACAATTTTACGGTGACATATACACAAAATATCAAGGCTAGCTTATAATATTCACTCAGACATAAATAGTAAGTATGTGGAAGTTCAGTTATATTATTAAAACTGCGACTATTAGTATAAAATTAAATGTATAATTATGTCACCGTAAAATTGTCAAACACGGTATATTACAATATAACGTGTTTTTTCTCGCGATATTGTAATGTCTCGAATTATTGTCAACTGAACATACGGAAGTATCTCTGCCCCCATAATCGGGACTTGGGGCACCCCCCCGTTAGGTTAGTTAGGTTCCTTTAAACCCTTTTTTTTTTTTTTTTTTTAGGGTGGGAAATCATCAAATGACTTCTCCCACTCTGGGCGGAGCGGGAGGGACTGTTATGCTGACATCTCTTTGAGGCGCGCGTGGAACACGAACGCGCCGTCGACACGGCCTGTCGTCGTCGTTAGACCGACGGACGGCTAGCTAGCCCATAGCCAACCGTCCACAGGCCCGCATCTACGGTGGCCGGTAGCCACCACGTGGCCCCCGACGCCCGGTGCGTCTCCCGCGGCGGCCGGGAAGAGAGGCTCTCTCCCTCTCTCGTTCCACCACCTCCTTCGCTAGCATGACTGCTTCGCAGAAGGAGGTGACGGCTTCCCATTCCGTCTCGCTCCGGACCATGGATTGAACCAGGGCCGGACGCGAGAGGTCGCCGCCGCCGATCGCCGCTACGAGGACACGGCGGTACTCCGCCCACGCAGGGCAGACTTCCACCGTGTGCTCCACCGTGTCTTCCGGTCGATCCTCGCAGTGGAGACACCCGGGCGTTTCCTCCTGCCCGATTCGGTGCAGGTACCTCCCGAAACATCCGTGTCCAGTGAGGACCTGCGTCAGGCGGAAGCCGTGGCGCCTCTCCAGCCACTCCTCAAAGAGGGGACTTACCGCCACTATCGTGGCGTGCCCTAGGTTCCTTTAAACCCTGCACTCGGAAATAGGGGCCCCGCGAAGCGGGGCTCCGTCGACTACGCTTTTTAGGGGGAATATAAAGTGTTTTAAGGTTATGTTATATTAATCGGTATTTCTCAGGAATGGTGCATTATCTTTTCATGAGAGTTGTGCCACTGGGCAAGGGGGACCCCTCCTTCCCTCCACACCGCGTAAGTTGACTGCCATCGCATGCATTTCACGAAAAATAATGCGTTTTGTTGTAAGCCAGTATGTTCATTTGACAATAATTCGAGACTTTACAATATCGCTAGAGATATTACAATATAACGTATTTGACAATTTTACGGTGACATATATAAATAGTAATAAATCAATAATACTAGTGAACGGGTGGCGGCTATAGCCGAAATACCGATTATTATAACCTAACCCCAAAACACTTTATATTCCCCTAAAAAGCGTAGTCGACGGAGCCCCGCTTCTAAAATAGGGGCCCCTATTTCCGGGTGCAGGGTTTAAAGGAACCTAACTAACCTAACGGGGGGGTGCCCCAAGTCGTGATTATGGGGGCAGAGATACTTCCGTATGTTCAGTTGACAATAATTCGAGAGTTTACAATATCGCTAGAGAGAAACACGTTATATTGTAATTATAACGTGTTTGACAATTTTACGGTGACTTTCAGGGAAATGGCGAAGTAGACCGGGACGTAACGCATCGGATCAACTCAGGATGGATGAAATGGCGACAGGTCACTGGAATAACTTGCGACCCACGGATGCCCCTCAAGTTAAAGGGGAAAATGTACAAGTCCGTGATTAGACCTGTCGTATTGTATGGATCAGAATGCTGGGCTGTGAAGAAGATGGATGAAAAACGATTGCATGTAGCGGAGATGAGAATGTTGAGGTGGATGTGTGGAGTGACAAGAATGGATAAAGTAAGGAATGAATATATTAGAGGAAGTTTGAAAGTGGCACCTGTGACTGAAAAATTGAAAGGAAGTCGTTTGGCTTGGTATGGACATGTAATGAGAAGGGATGAAACGCATGTGACTAAAAGAGTGATGGACATTAGTATTGATGGATGGAGAGGGAGAGGAAGGCCAAAGAAAAGATGGATGGATTGTGTAAACACTGATATGAAAGAGAAAGGAGTAAATGATGCCGTGACGTCTGACAGGGGAGAATGGAAGAAGAAAACGTGTTGCGCCGACCCCAAATAAAATGGGACAAGGGCAGGAAGATGAATGATATATAAAACGCTCAAATGATCAAATGTGGCTGATATTTTCTGTTGCCTATAAACAAAAAAATCGAACTGAACTGACACTGGAGATAAATCCTATAAAATAAATTAATATTTTATAACGGTAGCTTTGACATTGGACAAGATAATTATATCTTGTCCAATGTCAAAGCTACCGTTAGGCCCTCATACTGTTTTAAACGTAAGTACATTTATTTCAAGTAGGCCAGTTACAGGCACATTTGAATTGTCGAAACAAAGATGAAAATTAAACGTAGCTACAGTCCCAGTCACAAGACATAAAAACTGTGAAAGTACTGTAGTTGCCCATTCCCTAGCATAGATCTCTATGGAGAAGAACAGGCAAGATATTTCTCACAAAATCTTGATAATAATTATAGAAGACTTCTACTCTCCAAATTTCACTGTTTGGTGCGAACAGGGGTGTTTTCTCGTGGTCCTACTATTTTGCCCTACTAGTAGGATCACGAAGGCGACCAGTTTCTGTTCGTCCTACTATGACATATTAGAGCTGTAATCATTTATTAATGCCACCTGTACACAGCGTGTCCGGAAAGGCTCCGTTTTTACGACTCGGCAACGGAACCCTAAAAAATGTATCAATCTAAAATAATTTCTCGAATCAATCGTCACAACCCCTTCCTTAATTATTCACAAGCACACTAATAACATTCCCCCCTTCCCCCACCCCTCCCCCGCCCTCCTCTCGTCACTTATAATGAGAGAACTCGCGTGACAATTCCCATGCCGTGATATTCCACTACTCCCATATTTCATGGGGCACGCACCCCCCAAATATGGGTTAGTTTTGTGTTTATGGAGACTTCCGACCTGTGTCGAGGTCGGTACGGTTGTATAAAACCGGTTATAATGTTCTCGTGTTAGGAGGCTGATAAGCAGTTTGCTTGGTAACCAGTGACCTAGTTCTCTCCTGATTGGCTTAGTTTTCTAGTTGCTAACCTGCACTTGATGATCCCTGTGAATTATCTGCCGAGGGCTCAATCAGGGATGACCTGCACAGGTTCAACCATTTTTACTATCTAATTTTATGAACTTACTATCTGATCTAGTTTATATAAGGTTGCAAGAGCTGGGACCTAGCCTGCGCGGGCCCCCTCCGGGCCTGGTGGTAGGTAGGATAGGGGACCGGACTTGGCCCGGCTGGCAAACGCCACCTCGTCTACCATTGGCCATACCGACGCTGTTCTCAACTATGTCAGATTCGGCTTCCAATATAACTTTATGCAGCTACTCCAATCGAACAGAGTGCCTATCTTACGCCCATAAACTAATAAATAAATAAAATACATTTATTTCGAGCAACATTAACTCATTTGTGGAGTGCACACAAATACAACCAACACACAAAAGATACACACAAATAACATAAAAATAAAACAGAATAAAAAAGGCAACATCTAACCCACCCTGCTGCCGGCTACATGCCTATCACAGCAGTGCCGTGCCGTATGTATAGGCAATTCATTCGGTCCGCGATTATCTCTGTATTACACTTATCTTTAGTAGCACTTGATCTCCAACATTCAAGCTATTGGCGTGACGATTCCAGGATATAAATCAGAAGGAATAGATTGGAAAGCGACTCCACAAGAGAAGAAGTATTCTAGAATTTCTAGAATAAACGCCTCTTGCAGTTGCATAAGAATTATCCAAGATTCGAGGTAAATGTTTGCCATTGGAGAGGCCATATTTCCAGCCAGACAGATTACTGATGATGATCTTCTTTGCTGTGGGGTTAGTGGTTAACATGGTGTCAGAGTATTTCCGCCTATTGACCTCTGACTTGACTTTACATGCCGTCAATCTCAATCTCCCAAGCATGCTGGTTTCTCACGATGTTTTCCTTCACCAAAGCAAGTGGGCTGATGCAATAGGCACATGATACATTTCATTACTTTATTGTACACATGAGTATTTTTAATTCTAAAATTATAGTATTGTCACAGATAATATTTAATGTTTCTTAGATGTTTTGTAATAGTACATTGTTACCCTAGGGATGAAAATAACATATTTAGTCCCGAGACAGCGTTTGGCGCCCAAGCGTAGCGCGGGCGCTAATAGTTCGAGGGACTAAATCAGTTATTAACCCGAGGTAAACACTGTGGTTTCATTACAAATACAAGGAAAATAAAAATAAAAACAGGAAACAACTCTAAAAAAACTGAAGATCGGTTTGCCGCTTTCCCGCCTATTTAGTTTTTTTTTTCTGTCGGTCACTGACTATTCCATCGCACACTGTTCCGTCATTATTTATCTCTTTCATCACTGAAAAAAAAAGTAAATATATTGCTCATATCTATTTTATTTCAAAAAATATTTGAAACTAAATTATAAATAAGTTATTTTAAAAAAAATCGTTGATTAATACTGAATTTTATGTTATTTCAATTTTATATCGCGCCGTAATTTAGAGGCTGTATGGAAGTCGGAACATGGTTCAATAGAAATGTGAAAATAGAACTATTTTTTTTAATAATTTGACACCTGTCAGTTGAAAGCGATTCTCCCTAGGGCTGAAAAGTATTACTTTCAACCCGCTCCTCGCAACTTCAGACCTACTTTCCGAGTATGAGTAATGAAAAAGTTTTAACTACGTACATTACGAATACAATGTTATATATTTAATACAATGTTAGATATTTTAATTTTTAAGTTTCCATCCTGAAAGAAGTCAGCGAAATATGTGAAACCTTTGAATTCATAAGACCATCATGTACCATACCATATTTCATGCAAATAAAGAATCTTGAATCTTGAATTAATCCGAAAAAATAGAGGTGCGTGTCTTGGGGTCGAACAGATATGGTTTGGCAGTCCATATTTTAAACCTTATGAAACTAAAACTATTCACGTAACGTTGACGGCGGCGCGCGTCGTGTTTCGTCCTCGGAAACAATGTACGTTTGCCCAGCTATAGGTCCCCTAAATTACCATAGGATGATAAAATGTTCGTTTTTGCTAAATTATGCCATATAAGTATTTATGGACAGCTTCCCCTAAGGGGAAAGGATCGTGCCCCGCCCCGCACGACCCTGTAGGATTCGACCCTGACTGGTTACCTCCCACTGGCGTTTTAGGTGTATACCAATGCAATGTACTCGCAAAACGACACCCTTCGGCAAAAAGTCCTCCTTCATGCAGGTCTGTGGATCACTCGTCACTGCTATACTGTACTACTGATGATGGAATATAGAACCTTTCCAGATAGCATAAAAAATAAAAGAATAATAACTTAATGGACGTTCTATATAATCTTGAAATAAAGTGACTACCATTATCATGTAGGTAATCTATGTACATGACAATTTGATCAAACAAGTAATCATTGCTTATCAAACAAAGCCATCAAAGTAATTATCTTCAGAGTACCAGTTTTTTGTCCGATTTCACTATAACTATTATTGACCCTTGTCTACTCCATAGCGTCATGAATTATTTATCAAGGCAATTTCGAATCTTTTTTCCTAGCTGGGAGTTTCATGCCTTAGGCCTGAATTCCACATGGGACGCCGTCACCTCCTTATGCGAAGCAGTCATGCTAGCGAAGGAGGTGACGGAACGCGTGAGAGAGAAAGGAAAGCCTCTCGCCCCAGCCGCCGCGGCAGACGTACCGGGCATCGGTGGCCACGTGGTGGCTACCGGCCATCGTAGACGCGGGCCTGTGGACGGTTAGCTATGGGCTAGCTAGCCGTCCGTCCGTTTAATGATGACAGGCCGTGTCGACGGCGCGTTCGTGTTCCACGCGCGCCTCACAGAGATGTCAGCAAAGTGAAGGGGCCCCGCAAGGGCCGAAGACTGCCGGGGTTGCGGGACTGTTTAAAAGAGATACAGTGGCATAACAGCATTTATAACATCATTCCTGTATCTCGCAAAGAATATTAATTAATTTCGCTAGTTAACTTTAAGCACCATCTAATCTAAATCACTTCATATTATAAAACTAATTCCCCCGCCGCATCAGTCTTCCGCCGCATCTTTAAACTACACAACGGATTTTGAAGCGGCTTTCTTTAAAAAAAAAAGTGATTCAAAAGGAAGGTTTTAAAAGTATATAATTTGTAAGCGGGCGACGCCGCGGCCATCAGTTAGTCTCTAATAAATGAATGCACAAGAAAATACACAGTACGGGAGGAATGGCGACAGTTTGCGAAGCTTTCCACCACCCCTTTTTTTTTGGGATGGGAAATCATGTATCAATGACTTCTCCCACTCTGGGCGGAGAGGGAGGGAGTGTCAGACTCTTACTGACTAAAACCCATCCATGTTCCTTCCTCGCCCTTTATGTTCCGGGGCCGCGGTATCTCTTTCGAACAGGCCGGCAACCCCTTGCCACCACCCCTGATGTGACGATCACAACCACTTTGCCAAGAGTGTGACGACGAAGAAGACCATCTGATATGGATAGAGCTTACTGTCATCAAACGGGTACAAATCCTGTGTTCGAAGAAATACTTATGGCCAAATAAAACGATTCGTCCTTACAATAAAGGAACTGAGTGTGCCTAGTTCACTGTCGTTACAATTTCATTTCATAGCCCTTGTACTAGTCCATTACCACTAATGTGACTTTAACCTTCACCGCATAGTACCGTCGGAATATAAACGAACCGTATATCTTTCTATTTTCGCTTCGGTACTTATTTATAGATTCACGATGAATGATTTAATAGCGAGTGGGTAGGGGGTATGCGTGTCTGACTTTTCTGAATTTCAACTCGGTTGCAGACTGCACGCACGGACAAAATGGGTTTGAAAATTGATCGATGGTTGAGTCACCATCGTTTCACCCCATAAATGCCAAACATGAAACTTTTCTTGGCCTCTCAGACTCTTGAAAGACAAGAGTGAAGAGAAGAATGGTAGTACCTGCTGGAGTTTACTGGTATATCCAAAAAGATGCACTTTCAGATCTCGACATATGGTCACCTATTTTCGGACCCAGATTGATTGCAGCAAGGAAAACATGTTCAGGTAGAGATTCATTAGTGACTCTACCCAGGAGTGTAAATGTGGTCAGCACCACTATTACAGGGCAATAAACAATGTGGCACATAAAATCGTATCCTGTACGTCCTGTTGTGTGTTCACCAGTTCACTACAGGAACTGATGGACACTACCGAAAGCGCCAAACTAGTAGCTGTCGGTCAGGTCTTGGCCGACACAATTCACATACGAGAAGAAGAAGTCTATAACGTTTTTTCCCACTATAAAACACAGAATCCTAGTGTCTGTGAGAAGATGTAGGTCATAATGCACCACAAGGACCCAGTGAGGGTTGTGGATGAAAGATGATGAGAAGCATCGTTGAAGGATACCGTAGGTTCTTCCTAGGTATAAAAGTACTTTCAAGAAATAGTTAACTATAATAACGTCCTCGCGTTTGATACGTTTGGACTATGTTAAGGGTTTCGATTTCACAAGTTAGTCCTCAATGTGGACCATTTGTGCGTGAGCCATGGCGGTCGTTATTTCAAGCAGTCTCCTCAGGACATCCGCAAGGGATCTAGGTGTTCTAAGAGTTTCCTTTGCTTAGCTATGCTGCTTCTATCATTGACCATGCCAAGGTATATCATTTAGGTCCGTGTTCACCGAAAAGATAACAGTCTGATTATCTAAAAGTTTTCTAAAACCAGCTGTCACTGTGACGTGTTCCCATACAAAAATGTGTTTTAAACAGCTGATTGTGGATAATAATCTTAGCGTCATCTTTTTGGTCAACATGGACCTTAAAAACTCAATGCTTAAAGTTCATCAACTTTAAAAATTCAGGACATTTCAAACTGTTTTTCCGACCCTCCTAATTGCTCAGTGGCTCGTTTGTTTATTTTTACAATACTAAGGGTGGCTCTATTGTAATGGTCTATGGTACAGTGTTCGGTGGACAGCCCACCAAGTAACAACGTTAAATAATATTACTAAAATGTCCACCAAAATATTAGAAAAGGAACGGAGGAAATCCAGCATTAATTTTGTTAATTTCCGGAGATTCCACTTTTTGGACAGGTAACTAATATATACACACCGACGCTAAAACGTTTATTTATCATGTATTCAGTACATAAATCAGGACCTCCTTACATATGTTCCGTCGGTAGTTTAAAAACACTGCAATAGAAATTCTACAATTCAAAAGTGCGTGTAACTGGCCTATTTGAAATAAATGCTTTGATTTTGAATTATATGGAACTGTTGATTTTTTTTTAAATTATCGATGAAAAATTTATATCTGGGGGTTCAGTTATGCACTGAAAACGTTCCAGCGTCGCGTCGGTGTATGTAGTACTGTGGTAAATAAAAATCAACATTCGTTCCATTATTTTCTGATTCTTTCAAAATGGAACTAGTGATTATAAAAATCAACACTAGTTCCATCATGGTACTGTTAATGTAACTAGTGGAACAGGTGCTGAAAAAAATCAACACTAGTTCCATTATTTCCAGATTCCTTCAAAATGGAACTAGTGATAATGTCACCGTAAAATTGTCAAATACGTGATATTGTAATATCTCTAGCGATATTGTAAAAACTCGAAATATTGTCAAATTAACTCACTGCTTACAACAAAACGCATTATTTTTTGTGAAACCACCGGGCAAGGGAGACTCCCCTTGCCCAGTGGTACAACTCGCATGAAAACATATTGTACCATTCCTGAGAAATACCAATTAATATAACCTAACCTTAAAACACTTTACAAATACCCCTAAAAAGCGTATTGTTATATTGTATTATAACGTGTTTGACAATTTTACGGTGACCAACATTCGCTCCATCATAGAACTTTTAATGGTACTAGTGACAATGAAGCGTCCCTTCCACCCAGTATTCTTGGAAATTAAATTATAAGCTATATTAAGTTTGTGACATAGTTAAATCATCGTCTTCCTGCCCTTGTTCAATGCTATTTGGGGTAGGTAGGTAATAAAAGTAGTAGGTACAAGCTACTTGTACACAACAAACAAAATTATGAACCGTATGCCCTAGGCGTGCGGTCGAAATTCTAATGTCTTTTTATAAATAGGTCGCGAGTTTCTACCTACCTAACTTAAAAACTAATAATAATAGAATGCACTCGAACTTCTAACGTACACACACTGTAATCACGTGCTTTCTCGAATGTTCTAGTAGGTCCGATGTAACAATATTTTGTTTTCCTAGTTAATGTTATTCCTCTGCGATGCCACTGACGACGCCTTGGTCGGTAGTGTTGGAAAGGATGGATGTGGGATCGGAGATTGAAGTTTTTGACGTACATTATTTGGGATACAATTTCGTCCCAGCTACACAAAGAAAAAGTTAAAAGTGTCATGTATTTTTGTCTCCGTAATCTGTGCCCCCTTCACGGGGGTCAACAGGACGTCCAATATATCCTTACCGTTGTCCCCCTTATGTACGGCCACAGGGACAACGGACAGTTAAAATTTCACGTATCGTTGGCCACTTTAAATTTTTATTTCTTTTTAAACGTGGGTAATTTAGAGCGGCAAGCCTATAACTAAAATTAATCAACAATTTGCAAAATCAATAATCTTAAAATGTTGTAACGGTCTACCATTAATTGTCAGGACCACAGTCTCATAAATTAATTGTGCATCGTAGCATAGTCAAAAACTAAATAGAAAGATTCATAATATTGAAAATGCTACACTGGCCATGTTCGTAGCCAACTCGTAGCAATCTCGTAGCAAAGGGGTAGACCAATAAGAAGCTTATATTTAAACTAGCCGACCCACGCAACTTCGTCTGCGTCACATAAGAGAGAAAAACTAAAGAAAAAAAATCCCCGTTTTTACAACATTTTTCATTCCTGCTCCGCTCCTAATAATCGTAGCGTGATGTTATATAGCCTAAAGCCTTCCTCGATAAATGGACTATCCAACACAAAAATATTTTTTCAGTTCGAGCCGGTAGTTCCTGAGATTAGCGCGTTCAACCAAACAAACAAACTCTTCTGCTTTATAATATTATTAGTATATTAGTATTAGTATAGATTACAATAGCAGCCACAGAGTCTGGATTTGTGCCAGGTTAATGGCAAAAGGCTCGACCCCTATTACATGGGACTAAACACGTAATAGGGGCTTAATGTGTGCGTATTTCACCACCTCCGCCGGCGATTACAGGCAAAATTATAGTCTTCTAACTTTAAAAAGTTCTACGACATCTGAGTATCCTTGTTTGTTACAACGTTTTCACAGAATTCCTTCTGGGAAACAGTCCCACTTAAATTATTTTAAGAAGACTGTTTCCTTGTTTGTCCAACACAGTTTTGTTACGCCAATATCACTGTGAGCAATTCAGACAACAGTTCTCCATCTTTCAGGAGCCGCGAATCCCGCCGCCGTATCAACCACCCGCCTTCAGCGCTCTACAGCGTTGTGGGCGAAAAGCTGCGCGTGAACACCCCTCGCGGCTTACAATGTGCGCTGTTCTGTGGCGGGCAGCGCTGCAGGTACGAGCTGCCGCAGCCGGGGACTGCAATACAGGGGCTGTACTCTGACTGGTGAGCCATCATCTCCTGCCTACCTTTTACGCAATAAGATAATATAGTCCCCGTCACGAGACGCTATAAATTATGTAAACACGTTCGGGTTCGCAACCTTTGGAACAAATTCAAAAATGACAGCGTCAGCCCGCCCAAGCGTTTACGTTACATGTATGATGTCAGATGCGTTCCAGTACCACAAAACATTAGACGACAGCGCTTTATAGCGCCAAAATATAACTCGACCAAGTGAAATTGAACATTAGTTTCGTATTACACATAATTATGATAATTTGAGTTGAATGAAGGTAGAAATTCTTTGTTTACACAAATGAGACATGTGTCATTCAAGTGTTTAACTTTCTCCTTATGTGCAACTTCTAGGATTTCCAGACAAGACTTCATCTCCTCAAGTTGAAATATTGAATTGATTTTTCAATTTTTCAATTGTAGTTATAGAATATAGAATAGATTTCCAAAAACTGTTAGACACTAATTTGTCTTTTTTCACGTTAACAAAAATTGAAGAATATACAGTGCGTTGAAAACTCGAGTGACGTCACATTTTAGTACATTTTTACCGGAAAGTGACGTCACAAGCCCCCACTGAAAGCGCCTTTTTTCCGCCGATCTTCGCCATTTTTTATTAATTTGATAAAACAAAAAATACACATCCAATACTTTTAGATAAATCTCTGACGGACCATGGTCAATATTGTACCATGTGATGGAGTAAACAGAATCATTTATTTTTTAGTCAGCCGTCATCCCTATTGTCTGTAGCCAGTATTTTACATGAGATGCCCACCTATCTGTCTCCACATTGCCTAGGTAACACGGTAATCCTTGGTAAGACTATCGTATGAGCCTTGTTCAGCGCTCATTTTACAATGTTTTGAATGATATTGAAGCGTATATGCATGTTAACACCAGCTCCGACGTATCCTATCAAGTTCCAAGCTATGTCTATGCTCATTAATTCCATTTCCTTCTAAGATTCTAAAATGCGCTCCAATGCATCACGACGCGCGTGCTCCTACTGAGCTAATATGTGGCGAATCAGGCACCAAGATAAGTCACAACTCGGGCTGCGGAACTGTTCGAAAGAGATACCGTGTCCCCGGAACATATAAGGCAAGCAAGGAACATGGATGGGTTTCAGTCAGTAAAAGTGTGACACTCTCTCCCGCTCCGGCCAGGGTGGGAGAAGTTATTTGATGTTTTCCCATTCGTGAAAAAGGCATCAGAACTTAGGCATCTACTGTAGTTTATATGTCACCGTAAAATTGTCAAACACGTTAGATTGTAATCTCTCTAACGATATTGTAAACTCTCGAAATATTGTCAACTGAACATACGGAAGTATCTCTGCCCCCATAATCGGGACTTGGGACACCCCCCCTTAGGTTAGTTGGCTCGACCACGCTTTTTAGGGGATTATAAAGTGTTTTAAGGTTAGGTTATATTAATCGGTATTTCTCAGGAATGGTATATTGTCTTTTCATGAGAGTGGTACCTACCATTGGGCAAAGGGGACCCCTCCTTCCCTCCACACCGCGTGAGTTGACTACCATCTACCATCGCATGCATTTCACGAACAATAATGCGTTTTATTGTAGGCAGTATGTTCGTTTGACAATATTTCGAGAGTTTACCATCTCTTTATTTATTTTACAATATAACGTGTTTACCACGGATACAACCGGGTTTTGGGTTGGTGGACCAACCTGTCCATTCTTAAGGAAATCCAAATAACCACAAGACTATCAGCTGTTTGCTTCTAGCGAATTCTCAAGTATTTTGGACATGTCGCTCGTAGAAACCCTGACAGCCTCGAAAAGCTCATGTTAGTTGGCCTCGAGTAGACGGGAAAAGACCACGCGGGCGCTCACCTACCCGTTGGTCAGACAGGAGTAAGGACGCTCACTGGCCTATCAATAGCCAAAGCTTTTAAGACCGCCGTGGACAGGAAAACGTGGAAGAGTGCACCGAGTCATCAAAACCTCATCAATACCTCAGGCTAGACACGACCTTCAACAATGAAGAAAACGACTAAGAAGAGATAACGTGTTTGACAATTTTACGGTGACATATACATATGTATAGCTCGAAGATATAATTACTCTAATTAGCTAGGAAAGTGTGTTTAACAGTTTCGTATATTCGACGTATTTTTAATGGTTTAGGTACCATTACAAATCGGGGCAGTATTCTTCCGAACACAACCACAACCACCAATTGCACCGGTAATAACAGTTTCGAGATCCATTCTGCATATTTTTGGATTAAAATACGGCAGTGGTCCTTACGCCCTACGCTCAAAAGGCTAATGGCATCCTACAAAACATTTAATCATATTACTTGTGAGTATAATAACACCCAGTGACCCACAAAACATAATATTATAACATCATTTCAAGAAAGATAACGTTAACCTTTACAAAAACAGCCCTCACTCGGCCCACTGTGTTACATTTATATCTCACCTGTAACATAATGAACCACCCGTAGCCGTACCCAACACGTTCATAATTTAGTTCTACACCACCACTACACGTGGTGAAAGTACCACTTGTATTTACAATGTCGCGTTTATATGGTGGATGGGTTTACGTGGTGAATAAAATAAGGGTGGTTTCGTAAACTACCACGCGTAGGATTTGCAATGAAAAAACTGGCCAAGTGCGTGTCGGACCATGCGAAATGGTTTCTTAGTACCCCGCTATCACAATATAGAACGATTTATTCTAAGGATTTTGTTATTCGTACAAAATTATCCAACACCCAATTTCAACGACGTTAATAAAGTTATCTTAACCGTTATAATTTACTTTTAAAGTTCGTGTAATGTACTATCTTTATGAATTTTACCAGATTTTTCAAGCCAGTAGTTTGAAACAAATATTTAGAAAGAAAGAAAATTGTGTTTGTTTGGCATTAAAATGCATAAATAATATTTTACACTAGCTTCTGCCAGCGGCTTCGCCCGCGTGAAGTTTGATTATTGTCCCATGGGATCTTACTACCGGAATAAAATGTATCCTATGTTTTATGTGGGTCATAGCGTGATGATATAAACGTAAGAGTAAACAAATATAATAATAACAAATCTCCGAACTGCTAAGCTATCGGGAGTTACACGTGTTATTGTGAGTCAACTATAAAAGATAGACATATGCTGTCTTGGGATATTTTTTATATAATTTTATGTGGAATATTTCCGTTATACATGATTTCTATGTAGCTTTAACCATTAAGGCTGCACACGCGACGGAAGCTAAAAAAACCAAGTAACTTCTCCCGTTTTCCCAACATTTCCTTTCACTGCTCTGCTCCTATTAATGGTAGCGTGATGAAAAGTATACTATTACCTGCTCAGGAGTATGTAGAATAATTGTACCAAGTTTCGTTAAAATCCGTCGAGTAGTTTTTTTTTCTATAAATAACATACAGACAGACAGACAGACAGACAGACAGACAGACAGACAGACAGACAAAAATTTTACTGATTGCATTTTTGGCATCAGTATCGATCACTAATCACCCCCCGATAGTTATTTTGTAAATATATTTCATGTACAGAATTGACCTCTCTACAGATTTATTATAAGTATATAGAATAGATAATACATAAACCAACAGCTTATAATGCCTTGAAAGGGCATTTTTTTTTATTGTTTTTAGGATGGGAAATCATCAATTGATTTCTCCCACTCTGGGCGGAGCGGGAGGGAGTGTCAGACTCTTACTGACTAAAACCCATCCATGTTCCTTCCTCGCCCTTTATGTTCCGGGGCCGCGGTATCTCTTTCGAACTGGCCCACAACCCCGGCAGGCTTCGGCCCATACGGGCCCCTCCCCCTTAAAAGGGCCTCGGCTCAGCATAATGTCAGATGGCAACAAGGTGTGCCACCTGACGCTGATTTTCAGCTGCAGCCACTTTTACACTTTGAAGTTTCAATATTTCGTAAATGGGGCATTACATCGAAAAAAAGTCTGAGCCACCACCACACGCTGAGATAGACGACAAAAAAAACCGGCCAAGTGCGAGTCAGACTCGCGCACCGAGGGTTCCGTACAAACCTGTAGGTATATAAGTAAAAGTAAAAATTTAAGATTTTCGGAATTTTTCCTATATGTGTACTTTATAACGTTGCTTCATGCCAAATTTCAAGATTCCAGGTCGTCTGGAAGTATCCTTTTGGTTTTGATTCCCTTGCGAGTAGTTGCGAGTTTCAAAATATGCGGCTTTAATTGCTGTATCTTTTGATTGCGTTGACGTAGAAGTTTGATTTTGTTACAGCTTAAAGATATTATAGACTTGAGTATTTGTTAAGAATTTCAATATAATACCACTACGCGTTCATGAGTAAAGGGGTAATAAGTTTAAAATTATTAAAAATATTTTTATTATATGATGTAACTAAAAATTTATGCTTTTCGCAATTTTTCCTTTATCTGTGTTATAAGACGTTGCTTCGTACCAAATTTCAAGATTCTGAGTTCACGGGAAGTACCCTGTAGGTTTTGATTCCCTTGCGAGTGTCGAAAATTTGCGGCATAAACGGGAGTATCTTTTGATCGCATTGACTTAGAAGTTTGATTTTTTCACAGCTCCAAGAGACCATAGACTTGAGTATTTGATATGAATTTCAGCTTGATACATCCACGCGTTCCTGAGAAAAAAGGTCTTGACAGACAGACAGACAGACAGACAGACAGACAGACAGACGGACAACAAAGTGATCCTATAAGGGTTCCGTTTTTATCTTTTGAGGTACGGAACCCTAAAAACAGGCCAGTGATAAGCGTTTCAGAGTTTTTTTTTAAGATGGCGTCTCTCTATTTCCGACCACTGTAACGAAAATCAAAATCAACACCGATGATCACCAGAAAAGCGCCGAGGCATTGAAACTTGACGAGTCCCGGAAATGCGTCGGACATAGCGGGATATCAAACTCTCTCATACCAAGGACATTTAGCTTAGTTACGCCCCCCGGTTACTGTGAGCCTGCATTAACTCAAGATTGCAACTCTACTCGAAGAAACACTTTTGAAATCGCGTCAATATCATCAGGCTATGTCTGAGGCTCTGAGCTCAACTTAGTATTCCAGCCAGCTAGCGGAACAAGGCCAGCCGAACCCACTTCATCATCATCATCATTATTTCAGTCGAAAGACGTCCATTGCTGGATATAGGCCTCCCCCAAGTGTCGTCACATTGACCGGTCCCGTGTGACTCGCATCCAACAGATTCCCGCAACATTCACCAAGTCATCGGTCCACCTAGTGGGAGGTCTTCCAACGCATCAACTTCTGGTTCGCGACTCCAGAACTCTTCAGCCCCATCGGCCATCCATTCTGCGAGCAATGTGCCCTGCCTATTGCCACTTAAGTTGTTTGCATTACAACAATATACCTAAATTCCTTCATCATTAGAAGTAAGAAGGGAAGTAGCTCTCGCCACTTATTTAAGATTTCGCTTGGAAAAATACATAATCCAGGCGTTCTAAGAACGGCTGAGGTTGGGTTGAGGCTAGGTTGTAGGTGTACCTGATAGGTACGTGGGGCGACGGAGGCAGCCGCCGCTGCTATGGGTGCCGCCCGCTCGCACCAACTTGCTGCAGCACGCGCCGCTAACGCGCGCGCTGCGTCACTCAATATGGTGTCACAACAGATTGATTGCTTCAATTGTACACTAAGCGAATGCACACGGGCTGCATTTTGCGCAATTATTTTAGTGTGTCAAATTAATTTATTTATTCAAAACATAAATAATTTAACTTTAAATAATTATAACTGCTCTATTGTATTAGGTACCTAAACCTGTAATAATAGTTGTATGTGTTGTTTAAATAAATAAATCTTCATCGTTCTCTATAGCAGTGATAACCAAGCTAGCCACACATCATATTTTTCGTATCCATTTGCGTATTGTATAATAATCACTTAATTGCTTCTGTGAAGGAAAACTCCTTAGGGAAACAGGTCATTTTATGTAAAGCCAAGTCAGAGGTCCATGGGGGACATACAAACTCTGACACCAGGTAGGCACTAACCACACGATAATTCTTTCTTTATCTTGCCAGTTTTCCATCTATTTGGGGTCAGATCAGCACGTCTTCTTATAAGTTACTCTCTGCGAATATGAATGTCACCGTAAAATTGTCAAACACGTTATATTACAATATAACGTGTTTTTTCTCGCGATATTGTAATGTCTCGAATTATTGTCAACTGAACATACGGAAGTATCTCTGCCCCCGTAATCGGGACTTGGGGCACCCCCCCGTTAGGTTAGTTAGGTTCCTTTAAACCCTGCACTCGGAAATAGGGGTAAAAATAATGCGTTTTGTTGTAAGCAGTATGTTCATTTGACAATAATTCGAGACTTTACAATATCGCTAGAGATATTACAATATAACGTATTTGACCACTTTACGGTGACATGAACATCACTATTTATGGGAGTGCAGTCTTTGGCAAAATGAACGCAATATTATGTTAGATAGTGTACAGGTTACATCCGGAGTTATTTACTATACGGATCTTGTAGAAACAAGAACAAATTTCCGTGCGTTCAAGCTTTTTTGCCATACCTATTATTGGGATGAAATATAACATAGGACCCATTAATGTTAATATTTATCCGTGGTGCTAGGCAATTGGGTTATCCCAGTTGTAAACGTCCCTTTGTGCCGATTGGGCTTGTTTCGTACTGTCTCTTGCTGATATGGAGGAAAGTAGAAATTACGGTTTTTTCCTATTCCTCCGCTATACTTTCTGATTAAAGTCGTTGCGGGGTCCAAGACAGTCCAAATTTATTCTCTGGGACTTCGTCGAGCTTCATTGTCTCGGCGCTTTTCTGGTGGTCGCCACTGTTGATTCTGGCTTTCAGGAGTTACAGTGGTTTGGGAATAGTGTGGCGGGCTTGTCCCAAAAAAAACGTACTTCTCTTACTCGTCATTTCAAAAGGCACCATATTTCTAGCCTTATCATCTTCCACAGTCTACCCATCGTTACTTTGGACGCGAACAATAAGAAAACCCTATTCGTTAATTAATATAAAGTAATCAAGCCCCCCCGAAAAATTATCATATGGACTGTACCTACCTATCCTTGGTTTTTAAAATAAAGTATAATAAAATATGTGGGTCGCGTGACTTCCGCCTGGCCTCTTTATTTTATGTTAATTAACGTAATAGTATACTTTTTTACTCGACTTACTAATGTGAACTTAAGAAATAAGGGTTGTGGCACACGGTTGTAGTTACCAACTGCTTGTAATAATTATAATTGTGATGGAAACAATGTCGGATCCAGAATATTTCAAATGCTATAATCTATGCCCGACTCCGGAACGTTCCAACCAGTTTGATATTGTACCTTCTGATTGATTGCCAAAGGAGTATTTAGGGGAATCCGAAACCTCGACATTCGAGATATTTGAATTTTCAATTCTGGAACTACATAATTATATTGTTACTAGCTGACCCGCGCCACTTCGTCTGCGAGGTTAGTGAAAGTGTGAGTCAACCTTCAAAAATAGACATATGCTATCAAGTTATAGTATATTTTATAACGAGGGACTAAACGAAGCCATTATATACCCGAGGTAGTTTGACTCCCGAGCAGGCGAGGGAGGCAATGAAAGCGAGGGTATATTAAATTGGCGTTTAGTCTCGAGGTGCAAACTGTACTTTTCACTTCGAGTGCGAGAAAAATAGTCATTTAAAACTGAACAAATTTACATTCGAAAAAAATTCTGAACTGAGCGGTCAGTTTTTTCTTCTATCAGGTCAGTCACAGGTTAACCATTTAAAACACAACACAAACTCTCAACATTTTTGCAATGAAGATGATCCACACTCCACTGATAATTAGTACCTACATTACTAGCAACAGAGGCATTGCACATACTTTTCAAAATCAACGAGGCACACCGACAACTATAAATTTTTCTCGCGTTGAAGAGTTCGTTTGTTTTTTTTTTTTTCATTAAACCGCTTTCTATTGGCAAGCCAATTCGAAATTTAAATAAAACCTTTGATAAGTTACCTACTCTTCTGTGACCATGTTTCAGAGTAAAAGATCGTTCAATTTTTAAATTACTTTTTACTCCCTAGGGAATTAATGGTCACTTTAATTCCGCTTCGTAGGGCTATAATGGCGTACTTTTAGAGCATGAGAAGTGAAAATTAATTTTAAACACAAAACCCTCTTTTATACGTCTCTTTTTTTTTAAATGCTGAAACAGGTATTTCTTTATTTTTAATAATAAGTATTTACTCTGAGTTTCATGATTCTAGAACAGTTTTTTTTTTCATACAAACTTTACCCCCCTTTTCACCCCCGCTATTCCCAAAATTTTCTAGAATTTCTATAGCCTAAATGTTAATTTAAATATATTAGTGAAGTTTTCATCATAATCCGTCCAGCAGTTTTTACGTGATGCGCGGTCAAACAAACAAACATTTTAAAAATGGTTTTAATATGTTCAGTTACTTATTTTAAGTCACCCTGGTCGATTTTTTTTTTGATCTGCAATGTTTTTTTTGTTTTCTCTGTTATTATATGTATATAGATGAATATGTATATGGTAATCGTTTGAGCGTCGGTGTCGTACGTGGGTATAATTCCTTAGGGAAATACTTAACCATACTAATATTATATAGAGGAAACATTTGTATTTCTGTATGTAAGTATCGAATAAACTTAAAAAATACTGAACCGATTTGAACATTTTTTTGAGCAATTTTCTGCGAGTAATACCTATAGGCCTATAGGCTATATTTTATTCCCGTACGTACGAGCCCACGGGAACGGCAACTACCCGGGTAAAACAGCGTGACGTCCACTAGTGGTACAATAAAATTGTCAGCTTATGGTTGTTGAAAAAACCTTTCTACTACTAAATATTTTAAAATGTTTACCAATTCTGAATCTAAATTGAACACTACATTATTGAGATTACTAGCCACTTACAAGCTTATTATAGCCTAGACTCTATGTTTCCTCAATGAGGGATTTTCTTTTTCAACTCTTTCCTAGTCGCTGGATAGATGGCGCTGATCTCGGTACCTATGTTACTGCAAGGAACAGAACGTCTCATAATTTCACTTGGACCTAATGGTTATATTCGGAAGCTTATACAAACGAAAGTGTCAGTCAACGAGCGTATGTGACGTCTCTTTTATCAAGCGTTTTGGATTTGGCATCTAGTAACGTAGTCAGCTCGACGCCATATAAAGAGTTCTTGGAAACTATTTCTTATTCTCAAAAAGAAACCTCTCATTCTCAGTGTATCCTCAGCCTAACAACAGCACTGCAGTCGTAATAACATACATGGTGAACATGACATCTATCTATATAAATAAAAATGAATTGTTGTTCGTTAGTCTGATTAAAACTCGAGAACGGCTGGGCCGATTGAGCTGATTTTGGTTTTAAAATGTTTGTCGTAGTCCAGGGAAGGTTTAAACGGTGAGAAGTAGACAGGTAGGTAGGTAGGTAGTAGGTAGGTAGGAAAAAATGCATTGCAACGCATGCCGGGTACAGCTAGTTTTTAATAAAACAAACTAAAACGTAGTCCTGCAAATAAGTTTAATATAGCTACTATAATAAAATAGGCGCATGCAAGTTTTAATAGGCTTTTTTTCGTTTTCAATGTCACTCGTTATGGCGTAGTAGAATTTTAATTATGTTTAAATGTTTATTAAGATTGTTGTTGATAGCATTTCTACTTTTCTTGCTTGTTTTTCAATTTAAGTAACCCATTTTTGTTCTGTTCGTTGATGCTTAAATATAATATGGATGGAAGTATCTATCTGTTGTGCTTATTTTGAGGAATAAGATGAGTAGGTTCATCATAACAGCCGATCCGGTTTATTTTCAGTTTAAGCCGCGCTCTGTCATCTGAGGATCTTTAACAGTCGTTTCAGTTAGTCATTGGGCCGAAGGTCTGACAACCAGTTGTATCAAGGGATATAGGTACTATAAAGGGTATAAAACACCTCTTCACGAAGCCGAAAGGCACTTGTTCTCCTCCCCATCATTGTGATATTTTTTTTGTTCTACACCATACCGGGGAACACTCCAGTTACGGCGGTAGGTATGGGAGGTCAAATACAAGTTTTTTTTTGTAAGTTTTAACTTTTAACACCTCCACGACCTTTGTACTATTCAACCCATCCATCAGCACAATGTTTTAAGTGCGTTACATTGAGTTCTACCACAAAACATGATTTATAACCTCAAAAAAAAGTTGTTTCTCAACAATATTTTTAGCGTAAATTTACTTAGTTTGATGTACAGAATGCTTGGTTAACGGCTTTGTGGTGAGGTGGTTTATACTCTGTATAATATGGATGGAAGTATCTATCTGCTATGCTTATTTTGAGGAATAAGATGAGTAGGTACATCATAACAGCCGATCCGGTTAATCTTCAAGTTAACCCATTCTTGCCTAGGTTGGTCCGTGGATGGGTGACTACCCTTACATACCCAGTTTCCTCCGTGCCTCGGCAAGTACGTTAAGCCATTAGTCCCGGCTGTCTGATCTGTGGATCTTTAGCAGTCATTTCAGATAGTCAGTGGGCCGAAGGTCAGACAACCAGTTTTATAAAGGGATATACTATACAGGGTGTAAACCACCTTACAAAGCCCTTAACCAAGCATTCTGTATCTACATCAAACTAAGTAACTTTACGCTAAAATTATTGCTGGGAAACAACTTCTTTTTTGAGGTTATAAATCATGTTTTGTGGTAGAACTCAATGTAACGCACTAAAAACATTGTGCTGATGGATGGATTTAATAGTACGGGGGTCGTGGAGGTGAAAAAGTCAAAATCTACAAAAAAAAACTTGTATTTAAAAAAAAAAAACTTGTTAAAAAGTTGTAACTTGGACCCCCCATATCTCCATAACTAGAAGGTTCCCAGGTATGGTGTAGAACAAAAAAAATATCGCAATGATGGGGAGAACAAGTGCCTTTCGGCTTCGTGAAGAGGTGTTTCACACCCTTTATGTGTACGGGGGTACTTACTGGGTTGTGGAGATTAGATAGGTAGTCGCTCTCTATGTAAAATAATGGTATTCACCTGCAACCAGTTAGACTGGAAGCGGATCCCACAAAGTTGGAAAAATACGAGGCACGGAAGAAACTCGGTGTGTTATGTGTGCTTAGCCTGAAGATTACCCTGAGTCACTGTTATTAAGTCACGAGCTCCTCTCCAGTAACTGTTCCTCTATTGAACACTATACCTATGAACTTGTAAGTTTGGTTTCGATTACCTAAAACTGTTTATCTCTTGAAAAAAATCTACCAGGCTGTTCATCATCATCATTCTCTTGCCCTTCTCCCAATTTATTTGGGGTCAGCGCAGCATGTCTTCTTCTTCCACACTCCTCTATTTTTCTTCATCTCATCAGACACTTCCTTTCTTACCATATTCTTCTTAACACAGTCCATCCATCGTTTTTTTGGCTGTTATACAATCTTAATTAGTTACCACGCACCGTATCATGGCTGGGGTATATAAATCCAGAATTGTGTCAAGAACACCTGAGCAATTAAACAATAAAACTACATTACATTATATACATTATATACTTAAACGAACACGATTGCAAACAACCATTACACTTGCGTGTTTATGTAATACTTACTCTATGCTGTTCAAATCAAATCAAATAATTTATTCGCATGATATGGGTAAATAGATGGTCGATACTTGTTACATTACAAATATAACAATAAGGATCCTCATATAAACAATTTCTGGTATACGAAATATAAAAGATAGAAGCTTTTAATACCAATTCCACGAAAATAAAAGATTATAATAACTAATAAACGAAATGGGTGATATGGCATACTAACTACTTTACATATTAACTTAACTAGCTATTATTGAACTAGAATAGGAACTTAGTGAGGTGTTATGATAATTTTCTATTCTTACTACTAAGGTTTTCCTGGGTAGTGTAGACATTAATTGACTAACCAAGAGTACAATGTTTTTTCTGAAAAACCTAAGAGGAGGTATTTTAGTTCATTAAGTAATTTGTTAAATAATGTAATTGACATGGGGTAACAGTTTCTTCTATACATATCAGTTTTTTATGTTTGGCAAGAGAAAGCTATTGGGATAACAGGTTTTAAATTTAAAATGAATTTCTACATTTGAAATGTTCTGGGAACGTTTCAAATGTAGCCTTTAACACTTGGGATAAGGTAGCTTTGCGTTTGTGAAAGAATTTTCGGAATCGGATCAGTAGTCCATAAGGTAACCCCTATATCCAAAATAAATATGTTGGTGAAGCAACATCCTCCTCGACATCATCAGTGTTCACGAATTTAGTGGGCGTCATTTGGGTGAAATTCTATTGAATTGACAGTGTAACTTTGTTACAAAGTAACAAAGTATTCACTTCAGTATTCACTGTCTTACACAATTCAATGGAAAAATCTCACAGGAACTAGTTTGCTTAACAGTTATAGGTATTCGAGCAGCAGGTTCGCGACACCAATCTAATTTTATCACCAGCGATCCACCTCGATCTTCGATCCACCAGCGAAAAAAAAATCAGCTGTTCCCTACATTTATGTTCGCATAACTCGTCAAAATGTAGGGAACAGCAGATTTTTTTTTTCGCGATTTCAAGGTTCGTCCCATAGAAAAAGTTGTTCAAAATGATGAGTACAATGACCCCTTTTCGGGTTTAGTATAAACAAAAAATAATGTTGTATATGAGATGCTCTGTGTAAGCGGGAAACTCCAAGCAGTCCTTGCTCTGTTACCGCGTCAAGTGTCAAGAAAGTAAAGATGGCGCCTCGACCCGTGACCCTACTCTAAATATTTTATGCCCTGCTCTGATTAGACATTATACAATGCAATGACTTTTAAAGAAATAAGTTAGATTTTACACAATAATAAAATGTACTTAATCAAATCAAATTAAATACAGATTTAACAAGTTATTTTAAATAAACAATCAATCTTATCAATTGATCGTACGCGAACAACAATCACCTCTTCGTTTATTTCCTCTTCCTCCGACACATCCAGGGTGGAATTTTTCAATGCCACCTGACCCCATATTCACAACCCGTATGTCGGTAAGTCGTATGTCTATCTCGCTCTTTTTCGTTATGCCAAAAAGGGATAGACATGCGACTTGCCGAATCGAAATTCATTTCGAGCGTTTGTGATACGGTGGCTGGAGGGAAAGTACTCGAAATACTGGAGATATCAAATTTTACTCAAAGGAAACATTCGATTATTTAAAAAAATAAAGAAATCTGCATTCACTGATTTTAGAAAATTCACTTTTGTCACACTCGGGAATCGAACCGACTAAAGAAAGAAAAAAATAATTGTTTTCTTTTTTTAAGTCAATTGATAGGGGCATTTATATTGAGCAAATCTCTCTCTAAATGGAGGAAGTTAAGATACTCCTAAACGAACATGATTGCAAATACACCCATTCACGCGTGTTCACGTAAAATAAAACTTAAGGAATTCATTTCTAGGAGGCAATACATATAGCTAGGTAATATGTAGGTGACTACATATAAGGTTCCTACTCATTGTAATAACATTAATTGCTTACACGTTTATGAGCTAATCAGCAGAGTTTTATTATGTGTTTTTTTATATTAATAATAAGCTAATATAGTTGTAAAGTGCCTGTTGGAAGTTTTATAGCAGCTGTTGGTTGTAACAACTTTTTATTGTTTCATTAGCTATTATTATAGTAGACTGTTCGAATGAGATACCTACCATAACGTGACCTTTTAAAATAAAGGGCGAGGAAGGAACATGGATGGGATTTAGTCAGTAAAAGTCTGACACTCCCTCCTCATTTGATGATTTCCCATCCGAAAAAAAAAAGCTGTTATTGACTTCGTCCGCGAAAATTGTGATAGCTCAGCTAGTTTGCAAGATATTAATATAATTTGTAGCTATGTTACTCGGTAAAAAAGTAGCTTTCTAATGGCGAAAGAATTTTTAAAATCGGTTGAGTGGTTCTTGAGTTAAACCGTAACAAAAAAACAAATCTTTCCTCTGTATTATGTTAGATAAAACTTCACTCATAAAAGGAACGATGAGTCGGTAGTTAGATCCATGAAGTACCCATATTTTTGATTGGCCATAATACAGGTTAACATTTATAATGTATGGTAGGTATGTGTAACCTTTGAAATATTGCTGATTAACTATCCCGTTTTTGGTGTCAATGATATTCTCAAAAGTGTCAAAACATAACTTAAAAATAAGCCAAGTGGTACTCGTAATCGCACATGAAAGGTTTCTTACCATCGTAGTAAGGTAGCCCCCTTTGATTTTTTAATTATTACTTGTTTAAAAAAAAAAATACAAGTTGTTGTCGTTCTTGTTGTTGTTTATTACTTGTTATTACTTGTATTTTAGTTTTATTATTTTTATTTAGTTTTTATTTCAGCTATCTATCTTTTACGGATCATGATATACTACCCACTAAGAGACAGACGGACGGACGTAAAAATTATGTAACTTGTAAATCTATAGAACCATCCCTCCCAACCCTATAACTGTGAATCCCTTACCTAGTACCTACCGCCATGTTTGATATTGTCACAGAACTACCGACTCTGTGAGCTACATATTTAGGTAAAGCAATAAATCTGGCCGTTTCAACGATTACCTAATATAATAGCTGTGGTGATGTTGTCACAGGGTTACCGACGACATTCTGGCGATGGCGCGCCCCAGCACCGCCAGCATCGCCGCGAGGAACATTATACAACAATTCCATAGGTAAGTGCTTCGTATACACTAATGTAGATACAAGACAATTTAAAGTCTACCTATTCGAACACGAAATATTTACATCAAACGGCTATGTCACCGTAAAATTGTCAAACACGTTATATTGTAATCTCTCTAGCAATATTGTAAACTCTCCAATTATCCAATTATTGTCAAACGAACATATTGCTTACAATAAACCGCATTATTTTTCGTGAAATGCATGCGATGGTAGTCAACTCACGCGGTGTGGAGGGAAGGAGGGGTCAACCTTGCCCAGTGGTACAACTCTCATGAAAAGATATTGTATCATTCCTGAGAAATGCCGATTATTATAACCTAACCTTAAAACACTTTCACATCTTGTATAGGTCAACAAAAGGTTCAAAATTTCGTCGCTGCACTCGGGAGCAAATGCTGCGCGCTACGCCGTAGCAGAGTCCTCATTCAAAAGTTTAAAGCGCCAGCTAACGAGCGATCGATGCGGATGAGGCCCTTTTGAGGCCCGGTTTCCACCAAAACGGAGAGGAGCGGAGCGGAGAGGAGACGCGAGAGACGCGATGTAGACTTCAATCAATGTGATTGGTCGAATCTTGCACATCCCCTCTCCGCTCCGCTCCTCTCCGCTTTGCTGGATATCGGGCCTCATACTTCGTTCGGCTCTTTAGATGTTTGAGTGAAAAGAGGTGTAAATAGGCTTGCCAAGCTCGCTCCCTTACTACACTAGCTGGCGGTATAGCCTGCGCTTAAGGTGGATGTTCCAAGGTACACCGCGAAATTCAATTTTGTTATTGATTACCTAGCACTGGCTTGCAAATTTAAAAAAAAACTTGAAAAAAAATTGAATTTCTCAGATTAACCTGGAGCATCCACCAAGTCAATGCTAGGCTTGCACACATACATTATTTGACTTTTAACCTTCGAGACCTGTTATTTCGACCAACTAAAGGTGATTTTATACTGTTTCAGCTGGGGCATCCGCACAGTGATCAACCTGCAGACGCCGGGGGAGCACGCCAGCTGTGGACCTCCCCTCACCAAGTCAGGGTTCACTTACGACCCCTGCATCTTTATGGCCAATGATAGTATGTAGTACAGGGTATATCTTTTGTTATGTTTACATTTTTTTTTGTATTTCTTTTAATTTAACCTTTATTTTTGTTTTGTACTGTCATCGTCATAATCATATCAGCTCGGAATCACCCACTACTGGGTATAGGACTCCCCATTCTTCCGCCACAATTCCCGATTCTGTGCGTCCCTGATCCAGGTGTTTTCCGCGACCCTGACAATGTCGCGGTCGTCAAGTCAACCCAACGTGCTTTTAGGCCGGCCCTGGTTTCTTTGGCCAAATAGGGCACCACGCGGTCAAAACCTTAGTACTTTTTCTTTCTTTTTATGTTTAAGTACTACATTGATAATTTTGTCCGTCCGCAGATTTGGAAGCTTCTTAGTACTTATTGCAATTTCATTTGAATTTCTTGTGAAACTTTATTATCATAATCCGTATCAAACCAAATGATTTTTTACGAGTATAAGTTTAAAAACTGATCGCCACGAACGAATTGATCTTGATAAAAATAAGGATTAAGGTCAAGGTGGCGGTGGGCGCGTTCCCTGAAGCGGCGTGCCGCTCATCATCTGAACGCGCCCCAAAAAGTGGTGGCCGTAAAGATGGTCCGTGGGTACCGCACGATCTCTCGCGAGGCGGCGGGCCTGCTTGCCGGATTGCCGCCGTGGGATCTGGAGGCGATAGTCCTCGCGCGCCTGCATGAGTGGCGCGCGGAGGTACTACGCCGGGGGGAAACTCCGCTGCCGCGGCAAATTGCCGCTCAGCGGACTGACCTCCGGCGCGATCTCATGGCGACATGGAGAAAGCGACTGTCGCAACCCCGTGCAGGGCACGCCACGATAGTGGCGGTAAGTCCCCTCTTTGAGGAGTGGCTGGAGAGGCGCCACGGCGTCCTCACCTTCCGCCTGACGCAGGTCCTCACCGGACACGGATGTTTCGGGAGGTACCTGCACCGAATCGGGCGGGAGGAATCGCCCGGGTGTCTCCACTGCAAGGATCGACCGGAGGACACGGTGGAGCACACGGTGGAAGTCTGCCCTGCGTGGGCGGAGCTCCGCCGTGTCCTCGTGGCGGCGATCGGCGGCGGCGACCTCTCGCGTCCGGCCCTGGTTCAATCCATGGTCCGGAGCGAGACGGAATGGGAAGCCGTCGCCTCCTTCTGCAAAGCAGTCATGCTAGCGAAGGAGGTGGCGGAACGAGAGAGGGAGAGATCCTCTCTTCCCGGCCGCCGCGGGAGACGCAACGGGCGTCGGGGGCCACGTGGTGGCTACCGGCTACCGTAGATGCGGGCCTGTGGACGGTTGGCTATGGGCTAGCTAGCCGTCCGGCCGTCTAACGACGACGACAGGCCGTGTCGACGGCGCGTTCGTGTTCCACGCGCGCCTCAAAGAGATGTCAGCAAAAAGAGAGGGGCCCGCAAGGGCCGAAGCCTGCCGGGGTTGCGGGCCTGTTCGAAAGAGATACCGCGGCCCCGGAACGTAAAAGGCGAGGAAGGAACATGGATGGTAGGTCAAGGTGGCGAAGTCCGTCATATTTTATTGCAAATTGGATTTGACAAGCACCCTATGGCTGATTGTTTAACTTAATAGTGTGTTTTGGATATTAATGATGACTAGTGATTCCTTAGTTATCAGTTACTTCTACAAACATCACTGTAACTAATGTGAATATGAAAATAACCGCGATTTTTTAAAAGGTGAGGCTATGACGGACGTTCCCGAATAATTGGGGCAAGTCCGTCATATGCATGATTTGTTTGTAAATTGATAGATATTTGCAGCACTCATAGTCAGAAAATATTCGAAAATAAAAGTTAATCAAATACATGCCTTAAGTTCTGTGACATAAGGTAGCAATCACAATCTATAGCGGTAAAATCATAAAGTGGGGTAAGTCTAAGGGGGTATATTTGCAAGGGCAGGGATTGTCAACATTTTTATAAATCCGTACAATTATATTTGAAAATTCTTACTGTAGGGTATAGGTAAGTCTTGTATGTTTAATTGGTGAAATGTAATGAGAACTTTGATACGTTTTGTTACATATTCAGATAACACAAACCAGGCCACTGACGTTAAAATAATTCGATTTTTTAAAAGTTAGAACTAAGACGGACTTTCCCGAGTAACATTAGTGATCCGAAGTTCATCAGCATTTTTCAAAATGTTATATAATGAAAACAGCCTAATTTAATGATTCATATATTAGTTTGTGTTATTTTTTACTGGGTAAAATAACAAAAATGCCAATATATTCATAAAATCGACTTTTATTAAATTGTCTTATAGAACTTACTATAATAACAAAAAACTACAATTAGGAACTAGAATTTTACTTATATTAGTCGTTAGTTTCCTCATACCTAGCCATACTGCTAAATTGAAGCAGTTCCTGCTTCAATTTTGGCAGTATGAGATTTAATGATCAGGGTATGTTTATATCTGGAATTGCAAGAGTGGCCTGACATGTCCTACGAGCTCCAGGAACCTTCCCGGGGAGGTTCATCAGAGGGTGCCACCGCGAAATCTGCGATTCTTTTGTTTAGTGTTCCATCCTATCCTTTCAAGCAACTTTGGTCATTTGGTGTAGTTGCAATAAGAGTCAAAAATCAACATCATCTCAAGAATCCGAGCTTAATGAGCCAAAGTTAACATTTGTGTCGCTTGCACTTTGTACCATATATTCGTTTTATACATAATCTTCGCTTTTATTGCCCGAGGAAGCTTCATACATTTAATTTTTGGAGTCCGATTCCTTCAATATCTCTTATATTCTTTCAGAGCGGTTTATAAAAGACAATTCGCAAAAACCCTAAAAACAAACAAAAATGATCATTATAACGCTTATACCCAAAAAAAGGTTAACAACATCTGACTTGGGGTAAGATCGGCACATTGCGGCTTTTCCCTAAAATACTAGACAGTCTTACCCCAACATTGAATTCAAGTGTATTGTGCAACAAATATTTCAGTCAAAATGTAAAAATCGGTTGATATTCACATTTCACGTTAGGTAAAACGTTGACACTACTAACTCGTGTTTCAACTTTACAAGTTCTAAAAAATTCAGAGACCGATTTTTGATATTGAACGCAACACAGCGCTGTCTATAATTTAAAGGTAGGATAAGATAGTGACTCTCTATTACCGACCAAGCTACCAACGTCGTATCTATTCAGATACAGCTTAGAGAGACGTTGTATGGTGTTCCCCCGTAGACGAACTTCCCCACCTTATTATTCCCATATTATTATAACTCAATAAAGCCCTTTTCGTTACGATCGCGAATTATATTTTAATCAACATACAACCCGCCACTGACCTGTAAATTGCAATTGCAATTACGATGGCTCTTCCACCTTAAGGCGATTCTCACACTGCCCCGCATGATGCAGCGTATAGCGCGTGGATGCGTGTTCTTCCGTTGCTTGTAAGTTTCTCCGTTTGTATGGAAAACACGCACAGTCTAACACACAGAAAATGCATCCACGCGCGTTCATGCGGATCACGCGCATACACGCGGAGAAACATGCACCCCCGCGCGAGACGCAAGGTATGGCACACCGAATCCCGCAGTGCGCGCGCGTCAAAACTATCGTGATGCTCAGTACTGCACGACCACCACAGAGAACGGCGAATAAATGAGAGCCGCCGTGCGTGAATCTTCAAAACGCACCTACGCGCGTGAGTGCGCAAAAAACCCGCACGATGATGCAGATCTGCACTCCCGCAGGAACGCGCGTAGGTGCGTCGACACGCAATATACAGCATGATGCGGGGCAGTTGTGAAAACCGCCTAAGACCAGAATTCTTGTTGCTCTGACGGTCGTCCGTACCAGTATACATTCATACATTGTGTTCTATATATCACCATACTGCAACTGCGACGCTGAATTCAGTGACCTCCAGCTGTATTAACTTCTCGTCACGAGCGACCGTACGTGCCAACCATCAGCGCGACAAGAATTCAGGCCTAACAGTTTACTCAAACACTGTTTTAGGCTTTCACGGTTTAAAACTAAATATATATTGTCACTTGGATATCTTCCGTGATTATTTATTGTTTTGAGCTCCCGATATTTCGACGCTGTTGCAAACGCCATGATCAAAATCAAAAGACAAAGAAAGAGGGTAGACAGATTTGTCTGCTCGTAACAATTTTATTTTACATCCACCCGTAGTCTTCAGTCAACCCGCGATCATGGCGTATGCAACAGCGTCGAAATATCAGGAGCTCAAAACTAAATAATCACGGAAGATATCCCGTAAGTGACAATATAAGTCTATTACAGTTTACTGGTTAGAGTGTCCTGAAGGGAATACTGATTCCATTTCTTATGTTTTCAGTATACTACTACAACTTCGCGTGGCCGGACTACGCGGAAGCAAGCCTGAGTGGACTTCTCAACATGGCAAAGGTGTTGTCCTTCGCTCTGCAGGAGGGCAGGGTTGCCATACACTGTCATGCAGGTGCCTTAATTGTAATAAGTTTAAAAAACCCTTAAAAAAGTCGAAAAGACTTCATGAGATATCGGGGGTCAAAGTAACAACAAGCATTTTACTTTAAACACCTTCTAGAATCCCGACTATTCAATCCATTCATCTGCACAATATTTTGAGTGCGTTACAACAAGTCCTAAAAAGTTTGTTTTCCAGCAATATTTTTTTATGTAGTTTTATGTAAGTACAGAACGCTTGGTTGACAGGGTTCGTTTACACGTGGTATAAATTCCTTGGTATGGTTTCGTCCCCAAAATATGCTAAACAAGACCCAAATTATTAGAGTTAAGTCATTATATTATTGCCTTTCGGAGGTTGTACCTTTTTCACCGTAGAGACAGTTATATGCTTTTACATAATACGTTTAAGCCACTGCCACAACCGTGCACTGGATTTTTAAGTCTTGGCATCGAGCAGAGAGTTTAGAATACGACTGAACGTATCCGTATTAATTCTTTATTGGATATAAATGTAGCAAATGTAGGGAAGAAAGTTCGTCCGTACGTTTCATCCGTTAACTACTAACTAAGGTCTTTGGTTGACCACATAATAATTGTTTTGATCTCTAGAATCATTTATATGCGTTAGCTTCCAACCATACGCCTACATAATAATTTTTGTAATTTTGACTTCGAAAATTAACGAGTTTCCATACTTTCCATACAGGAATTGTCAAAAACGCTGAGAATGAGAGCCTAACCTGAAAATAGTTTGATCAGAATCAGAAGAATTAGGTCAATTGAATTTAAAACATCTGGGTTGTCTGAGGTTTTGCGCATTTAACGCTACACGTTGTATAAATTAATTTACAATCGTCAGCCTAAATGCAAAATTTTTAGATCGCAACTTTAAAATGACGGACTTTCATGCAAATTTTCATTGCCTATTTAACTCTCCTAAGTGTTGAATTCCTCCCGACGATCCTTCCTTATTCCTTGTCTACAACGTGTAACAGAGAGGTTATAGTCATATGAAAGGGTGTGCTACATACCTACCATCAAACTGAACCATTCTCCATGGGGCCACCATTGTAAGCGCGAAAAAAAATCAACGGCCCCATACAAAATTCCAATACCTGAATGTATGAGACAGCTGCTTATTATTTCACGATTACGACGGTAGTCTCATAGAGAAAGTTGTTCAGTTTGATGGTCTGTCCTCTGTAGCACACCCTTTCTGTTACACGTTGTTGTCGTTGTTGTTGTTGTTGGTGTTGTTGTTGTTTTTAAGGAAACTACTGTGTAAAATGTTAGTATTCCAGGTTCAAGGTTTGGGCTGGGGGTTAATCGCTGGATCGGAACGGTGTGACACCTTTACGTGCGCTCAGCCGGTGTTCATCGATTTATAAGACGTTATCACGTCAAAAAATCAAGGCACCACGTTACGAATCAGCATTGCTTATTTAGTTATTCGGAAATAATTACCTTGATAATTTCGAAACCTGTTTCTAATAATTTATTGCGGTATAAAAATAAATTGCAGCGTAAGTTTGACTTATACTTGACCAGTTTTTATGATTCCGTTGCCAAATGGCAAAAAACGGAACCCTGACAGATTTGTCATGTCTGTCTGTCTGTCTGTCCGCCTGTCTGTCCGTCCGTATGTCACAGGCACTTTTTTCCGAAACTATAAGAACTATGCTGTTAAAACTTGGTAAGTAGATGTATTCTGTGAACCGCATTAAGAATTTAACACAAATTTGAAAAGAAAACAATAATAGGGGTTGATACTTTGAACAGAAACCCCATTTTTTTTTTCATCAATCCCATACGTGTGGGGCTATCTATGGATAGGTCTCCAAAAATTATATTGAGGTTTCTAATATATTTTTTTTCTTAACTGAATAGTCTGCGCGAGAGACACTTCCAAAGTGGTAACGTGTGTCTAAAAAAAATCAATTTTTATACGTCATATATCGTAAAATCGCATCTTTTAAATTATGTTACTTGCTGCTACGGAACCCTTCATGGGCGAGTCCGACTCGCACTTGGCCGCTTTTTTTAATTAAAAAAGACTGTGTGAACGATGCGAATAAACAATTTTATTGGAATGGAAAATACATTATTTAATGAATTTGGCAATGACAACAAACATGGGTAAGATAACAAGGCCGCTTAATTACCCGCTCGTGTTGACCTTTAGGTTAAGCCATGCTTGCCTAGGTTGGTCGGTGGATGGATGGCCAACCATAACATACCGAGTTTCGATCTCTAACAGCCGTTAAGTTGTAAGTGGCGCGAATGTCTGACAACCAGTCTTACCAAGGGTATCGTATTACCCAGTACAAAGTCTGGGCTGTAAAGGTCAGACAGGCAGACGCCCCATGTGAAATACTGGTATTCAGCTGCATCCGATTAGATTGGAAGTCGACCCCAACATATGTAGTTGGGAAAAGTCTTGCCATGATATTTATTTATTTATTTATATTACTTATTTATATTATTTATTTATTTTAATTCTTTTTTTTATATTTTTTTTATTTACTTAACACTTCAAGCACATAGTACAGAGGCGGACTTAATGCCATAGGCATTATCTACCAGTCAACCTTTGGGTGATGCAGAGACAAGCAGTGGTAGGTGTACATCTGAAAATAATTCGATTACTACTCAGGTAAACTCCTAAGATATATAAAATACTAAAAATAAATATCAAACTATATATTACTGTAAAAAGAAATCGTCCAATTGCTTATTAATTGTAATATCAGAACTGCGCTAAATCCATAAAAACTTTCAAAATCGCACACACACAAAAGCACAAAACCTCTTGTTTTGGTCTAGGTCATGGCGGTTATAACAGCATGTTTTCCTTCACATTATTGCGAGCAGTGACATTGGCGATAACATACCTACTCAACGTCACTAGTTACGACAGATCTGATAGAATGTACAAACAAGATTCATATTTGATATCAATATTTTTGTCTCGGCTCAGTACCACTGCCGTGGCCACCGCGACAACATGATACTCTACACACTTTACGTGTTGTTTCTGCTACCCCTCGTATTTTATCTCACTCTCTTTCTAACCCTGCTGGCGTTGGGGATATACGCTAGAGTAAAGCTTGAACCAGTTCGTGGAGTGTGTTCATCTGAGGCGCGACTTGATGGAAAGATCGCGCTTGTGACGGGCGGGAACCAAGGCGTTGGCCTGGAGACAGCCCGGGACCTCGCATCCAGAGGAGCCAAAGTCATCATCGCCTGCCGGGACGCAAACAAGGCTGCAGAAGCTATCGAAGATATAGCAGCTACCACAGGAAACAAACAAGTTGAATTTAAACATCTAGATCTAGCAAAGTTCAACAGTGTACGGAAATTCGCTGAACACTTTAACAACACGTATGACCGTCTTGATATTTTAGTGAACAATGCTGGATGCGGCGGCGCCTATGCGAAGCCCACTGAAGATGGAAATGAAGTAGTGATGCAAGTGAACTATTTCGGGCCCTTCCTCCTCACAAACCTGCTGCTAGACAAAGTGATCGCCTCCAAACCCAGCAGGATCATTATAGTATCATCCTGGTTGCACGTATTCGCGAGATTACAAGTAAACAATTTACATGATCAAGGTTTTACAGGCTCAACCGGTCAGCTCTTTAATTATGCAAATAGTAAATTATGTGATCTTCTTTGGATGAAGGCATTGGTCAAGAGATTACCTGATGGGGTGACTGTCAATACATTACACCCTGGAATTGTAAAAACAGATATATTTAGAACGTTGCCTTTTTATATTAAGGGTATGTTTTACGTGTTAGCAGAAGCTTTGGTGTTTAGGACACCTAAAGAAGGAGCTCAGACGGTGATACATCTGTGTGTTTCTGAAGAAGTGGAGAACGTGAGCGGGAAGCACTTTATGGAGTGTGAAGAACGAGAATACAGTAGCAAAGCTGATGATGATGAGTTAGTGGAACAAGTGTGGAACAAGAGTTTACAGGTGACAAGTTCGAATCTTTGAGGTGTTTTTGTAAATAATTGTGTGCGATGAATACGTTCATTATTATCAGGTTAGGATATAGCAAGGCGATAGATAATTGTGATGTTAGAGTTAGAGAGTAATATAAACATAGACGGTGTTAAAGGTCGGATGTCAATTACAGTCAGATAGTGAGTTATTAATCTTATTATATCGGCATATGCTTGACGTATGTATATGTAATCTCTGTTTAAGGCGATTAGACGAGCTAAATTAACAACTCTATTTGTGGTGGTTCAAATTTCATTTGAAATGCTGTTAGAATAAAGTTCTAATAAATAGCGCGTAATGAGTGGTTTCGATTGATGTACAAAAAAACTATAGATTGGATTAAAAAACTAAAACACTATCATGCTAAAATAGTGCTTGTAGAATTATTTGCCAAAAATCAGAATGATCGCATCCATATTAGTATGTTTTTTTTTGTTTGAAAGATTTTTTTAGAAGTAAGTTCGTAATATTTTTTTATTGAGTCAAATTGTATTATGTTACACTAGCATATATCCTGAAGAATATCATATATTTTTCTAGTCTTAGAGTTTTTTTTTTGCCGCTATAACAAAAAATAAAACCAACTTCAAGAAACACCAAAAAAAAAATACAAGATGTTTTTCATTTCTACATTTTGAACTGTTCTCAAGCAAATGTTGACCATGAGTAAACTGGCTATCGATATAACGAATGAACCCTTCTCTATTTACAGAGATTTTTACACAGTTTCCCAAGAAAATACTGAGCATCCGAGCCAGAAAGCAAAAATTTTCGAGCTCGCTACGCTCGCTCGTACTCCTATTTTCCTTTCTGAGTGTAATTAACGGGAAAATTAACTTAATTTATCAGAAAAATACGAGCGTGCTCAGACATGTTACCTGCTTAAGCCCTTTGCGTTCATTAAATTTTCTTTAATAGGCAGAATTTGGCGTATTTCTTTAATAAAGGACAAAAGAAAACTTATCAAATTCGAGATGGATGCAAAAATTTTCAAGCTCGCTACACTCACTTTTCGAATCTTACTTTTGTTTAATTGATAGGCTTTTTCGGATAGATCGGCCAAGTTACTCCTTGAGTCTAATCGAGCTGTTTTTTATGGAAAAAAAAGGTGCCGGCGCCCATGCACAGTTCTCATGGTTGTTTCAATGTTTATCCCCCCCCGAACCAAAAGTCTGGATACGTGCTTGATTTCGGGATATTAATTATAATCAATATGAAATAGAATCAACAAATCATTGTATTTTATGAGGAAGATGCATATTTCAGAAATAATTATGTAGACGCTAGTTTATCATTTTTGACTGAGATCAATCAAGACCCTAATAATTCGAAAAAAACATAAATAATTCATTTTTAAAATCAATAAGAAACAATAGTTGTTTTTCTTTTTGTTATTGACTGATGTTGATTAAATTTGATTATGTAATTTTGAATGAGTGTTTTTTTTTATTTTGAGATCCATTTTATCGATATCGACTATTTTCCCTTAGTCAAGTAGTGCAATCCCTAACTAGACATACCTACGCAACTTGACCTTGAACTGACCAATTGCAGCCGCGCATTCTTCCTCGTCCCCCGGCCCGCGGTAGTGAGTTGTGTTCTTAGAAGAAATCGGCTCTCTAGTGGTTATATACTCTATGGTCCAGGCGTTGTTGAGTTATGCGCTTACCAACACATTTTGCGATTCATTTTTTAATGGGAAATAATAAATCTAGCCACAAAATTATGTATTGGACACGTGATTAAACTTCTAATTTTATAACTAAGCAACGCGAAAATGACATAGCCTCTAATAAACTAATTCGTCTTTTTTACAACGCCAACTAAATATTCTATAAGAAAGCGTCAAGTCAAATCATCAATTATTGTGACTTGTCTAAAATATCTTAACTTTAATATGTTAAAAGTTCTTTTGTAGTATGTAGGTATAATTATAATTGTTATTTTTGTTGTTTTGTTTTGTGTCTAGATAATTAAAATTAGAAACAGGTATACCTAATAGTTGGTGTTTATTAATATTTGCATGCTCGAAAAGCTTTTTTTACCACCTTTTGTACCACATTTACTGCAAATAAATTATTTTGACTTTGACTTTGACTTTGTCCTTCTTATTTATACATGGCCACTTAATTTACTAACTCGGCCACGGATTTTACATCTCGTTACCATTTTACGTTAACGCAATGTCCTCAAAAAATATATTTCAAGCTTCCGCAGATAGCATCATTTATTCTAACGTAGCATGTAAAATAATACATCATATTCTTTTATCGTCAAAATAGCCACTGCATGATTTGGCGCGAGTACGCGAGATGACAGCGACCGGTAATTTGCGCTAATCAGAGAGCGCCATTTGATTCATGTAACGACGAGTTGAGTTGATCACGTGTAATTGTTTATTGTAGTTCGTGCGTTATATTACAATATAACGTGTTTCTCCCTAGCGATATTGTAAACTCTCGAATTATTGTCAACTAAATATACAGAAGTATCTCTGCCCCCATAATCGGGACTTGGGGCACACCCCCCCCCGTTAGGTTAGTTAGGTTCCTTTAAACCCTGCACTCGGAAATAGGGGCCCGGTCGACTATGCTTTTTAGGGGAATATAATAGTATTTTAGTAGTTTACTGTTAGAATGCATATTACAAAATTTAGATGCTAAAAAATAACCATCATGCTGAGTTGTATTTAGAGTGGTTTACATAGAAGATAACTAGTGACTAAGATATATTATTTAGATATTTAGATATTATTATATTATTTAGATGCTCGTTAATTATGGCTGACTTAGTAATTTAGAAGGCAACATACATTTTTGGTGGCAAATAATGATAATAAAAAGAAGCCTGTTTAATTAGCACCCTTTTTATATTATATGTAGATTAACAAGCGAAACCGCCACTTAATCAACTAACTTTATCTTAATTATTATGTTTTTCCTCATAGAAGTGAACAATTAACAATAAATGATGTATTTTTCGAGCTAAATTTTCTTAACCGAAAGAATACTTAAACAAATCTAAGTATGTATATGTCACCGTAAAATAGTAAAACACGTTAGATTGTAAAATAACTAGAGAGATTGTAAATTCTCGAAAGATTGTCAAACGAACATACTGCTTACAGTAAAACGCATTATTTTTCGGTAGATTGTAATTTTTTTGAATTAAATTAAATTTTTAGTTGATTGTAAAAAGAGAGATTACAATCTAACGTGTTTGACAATTTTACGGTGACATATACAGGGTGTAAACCTATATTTACACCCTTTATACAGGTTGACTGGATCTGGACTGGCCGTAGCAAATTCGCATATACACAGGATGTTAACAACCTGATCACGGATCCGTCAACCAGCATTCTGTACATCAAACTAAGTAACTTTACGCAAAAATTATTGCTAGGAAACAACTTTTTCTTTTTGGGTTAAAAATTCATGTTTTGTGGTAGAACTCAATGTAACGCACTCAAAACATTGTGCTTATGGATGGATTGAATAGTACAGAGGTCGTGGAGGTGTTTAACCTTTTGAACGCCGTTGTCACATATACGTGACAAGCAAGCGCGTGCCCTGTACGGCAAACGACACAAATATTTGACAAAATAGTATGTGAAATTGTGGCTTGGCGTGGAGTGGAGGGCACGCGCGTGCGTTAATGCTCTGGCGGCTTCGATCAATAATAGTTCTGGCGGTCAAAAGGTTAAAGTAAAAATCTTACAATAAAACTGTGTACGCATACCAGCGTCGCTGTATCATAAAAAACTTGCGAAATAGTTGTAACTTTGACCTCTATTAAACCCATAACTAGAAGTTGAAGGTTCTCCCCTTCAACTTCTAGTTATTGCATTTCGGCTTCGTTACGAGGTTTTTTACGTCCTTTAGAGGAGGTTCTTTACTAACTACTGAACGTTACTTTCCCTCACAATTTTTTTTTAGTTTAGGAGATACGTCAATTTTTATACTTTATTGAGATTTTTCCAAAATGAATGTTTGAAGGTAAACTTTCAAACATTTATAACATTTTAGTTTGCATTGCTTTAGTAGGTTTTTTTACTATTTGTTGGTAGTCATAAACATTGGTGATTAGCAATACCTCGGAACTTCCATCAAACTAGGGTAAAAATAAGATAGTACCTACACTTTAAAAAAAAACATCTATACTAATATTTTAAAGCAGAAGAGTTTGTTTGTTTGGTTGAACGCGCTAATCTCAGGAAGTACTGGTTCAAATTGAAAAATTATTTTGTGTTGGATAGTCCATTTATCGAGGAAGGCTTTTGGCTATATAACATCACGCTGCGACCATTAGGAGCGGAGCAGGAATGAAAAATGTTGCAAAAACGGGGATTATTTTTCCCTTTCGTTTTTCTCTCTTATGTGACGCAGACGAAGTTGCGTGGGTCAGCTAGTACTAATATAAAAATCGTTACGGTCAATTCAAGCTGAAATGAAAAACAAGCTATTCATGATCAGTCGTTACCCGTGGTCCCGGGGTCGACCCATTACCGGGTCCATGGGTTATTTTAGTTACCTGTGGTTCCATAGCATTTGGGTTTGTTTTCTGGACTTCTGAAATAATTTCAATAATTAATTATTTTTAATCCTAGTTAGTTCTCTAGTTTGTCACCTTTCCAAACTTTTCGAACTCTTTTTAATTAAGAGGCCTGCAGAGCATGCGTAGTTCATACAAACGTAATACCTAAATAATTTCTAAATCAAACATATTCCTAACGTAGTGTGTATTTATTTCGTATGGATTACAGAATATCTAGGTTCTCAAATACATATTTTGATTGAATACTGATCTAAACAAGAGTTATGAGGAAAACAATTTTGTATATAAATTTTAAATTCCTCATATTTCTTCTTTATATCATTGTGGTTTTAAAATATATATTTGGGAACATAGATATTCTGTGATCCAATCAAAATAAATACACACTACCTTAAGAATAATTATGTTCTATTTACAAATTATTTTGGTACTAGCTGACCCACGCAACTGCGTCTGCGTCACATAAGAGGGAAAAATCTACCTACTACTACTACATTTTTTTTTTCATAAGAACCTTCTCCTGACAATAACAAACACAACAAAAAAAGAATCAGCCAAATCGGTCAAGCCGTTTTCATGCTATGTCGTGACAACGGAAAACGTCAATCAAAACTCTCATGAAAAGATAATGCACTATTCCTGAGAAATACCGATTAATATAACATAACCTTAAAACACTTTATATTCCCCCTAAAAAGCGTAGTCGACGGAGGGATATAGATTACGTTTGTATGAAATACGCTCCACCGACCCTTTAAGTCATTTTTAATCCTTTTAAATTATTTTATTAATAAATAAATAGTATGTAAGTGCATGTGCATTTCTATTTTTTTATAATAAAACTATTTCTTATAAATAATGCTGTTTTATTTTAACAACATAGAGCAAAGGGTATATGTGGTATATGGTGGTACATCGACGCCTTAGAGTGAAAACCTCGTAAGTGTAAAAGAGGTAACTTTTCAGGAGGAAGAAAAAACTGCGATAATCGTTGCAAGGTATTCACGGGAAACTGATAGATGCGAGTATTTACGAGGTTCTCATTTACTGTCATGTGGCGCTATGAGTATTGAATGAACAAATTAGTCAGATTTGGACGTGCGTAGCGAGGTTTTCTTCCTAGAAACGTAATAAAATAAATTTGAGCAAAAATGCATTCCCGAGGTTTTCACTCTAAGGCGACGACATGGATAGTAAACAAAGGTTTATGTTCATATTTTAACTTTTTTTTAATAAAGCAGAGAATAACCGTTTTTTTATATCTAATAAAAATGGTCAATATTTTCTAAATATTGGTACCTACTCCAATTGTAATTTAAAACAATGCATAAGATTAAATTGCTAAGATCATTTCATTATTTACGTTTTTTCGCTTCATGAAACCTTTTGGTTTTATTTTTAACTATTAACATTTTAATACAAATCCGGTACCGTTGGACAGGTGACAAACTAAAGAACTAACTAAGATTAAAACTGCAGGCTTTTCTTATTTCAGGTTGAATTTGATCGTCAAGTGTTTTTAGTACCTATAGTTTTATAAAGCGTGCGCTATCTTACTTTTTACCCTAGTTTAAAGTTCTGAGGTATTTAAATCACCAATATTTATGACTACCAACAAAAGGTAAAAAAACGACTAAAATAATGCAAAAATATTACAAATGCTTCAAGACCGGAAAAATCTCTTTAAAGTATAGGTACAAATTGGCATATCTCCTAAACTATAAAACTTTAGTCAGGGAAAGTTGTTAGCAAAGGACCTCCTCTATATGCGGTTTTGCTGTGGCATATCGAGATCCAGTCACTGTAGATTAAACTGACCGTAATTGCCACAATTGCGGTCTATGTTTATATTACGCTATCACCACAATTATCTATAGTCTTGCTATGTCCAAATCTATTAAAATATTAACATATTAAGTACACTTATTTACTCTACACAATTATTTGCAAAAATACCCTCTATATTCGAACTCGTCACCTGTAAACTCTTGTTCCACACTTGTTCCACTAACTCGTCATCATCAACTTTGCTGCTGTATTCTCGTTCCTCACACTCCATAAAGTGCTTCCCGCTCACGTTCTCCACTTCTTCAGAAACACACAGATGTATCACCGTCTGAGCTCCTTCTTTAGGTGTTCTAAACACTACAGCATCTGCTAACACGTAAAACATACCCCTTAGAAAAAAAGGCAACGTTCTAAATAAATCTGTTTTTACAACTCCCGGGTGTAAAGTATTGACAGTCACTCCATCGGGTAATCTCTTGACCAATGCCTTCATCCAAAGCAGATCACATAATTTACTATTTGCATAATTAAAGAGCTGGCTGGTTGGGCCTGTAAATCCTTGATCGTGTAAATTGTTTACGTGTAATCTCGAGAAGAAGTGCAGCCAGGATGATACTATAATGATCCTGCTGGGTTTGGAGGTGATCACTTTGTCCAGCAGCAGGTTTGTGAGAAGGAAGGGCCCGAAATAGTTGACTTGCATCATTACTTCATTTCCATCTTCGGTAGGCTTCGGATAGGCGCCGCTACATCCAGCGTTGTTCACTAAAATATCCAGACGGTCGTACGTTTTGTTAAAGTGTTCAGCGAATTTCCGTACACTGTTGAATTTCGATAAATCTAGATGTTTAAATTCAACTTGTTTGTTTCCTGTAGTAGCTGCTATATCTTCGATAGCTTCTGCAGCTTTGTTTGCGTCCCGGCAGGCGATGATTACTTTGGCTCCTCTGGATGCGAGGTCCCGGGCTGTCTCCAGGCCAATGCCTTGGTTCCCGCCTGTAACGAGCGCGATCTTACCATCAAGTCGTGCATCAGATGAACAGACTCCTCGAACGGGTTCAAGCTTCACTCTTGTGTATATCCCCAACGCCAGCAGGATTAGAAAGAGCGTAAGATAAAATACGAGGGGTGGTAACAACAACACGTAAAGTATGTAGAGTATCATGTTGTCGCGGTGGCCACAGCAGTGGTACTGAGCTGAGACAAGCCTACCACAAATGTGTATCTTTCTTGAATCTCACATAGGTCGTGATTTACATAATATTTATGTACTTGCCTATTATCTAAAGTCGTTGAGTATGTTTTCCGCAATGCCATTGTGTTATTGCTTGCTAAACTTTAAGGAAAACATGCAAATGACCTTGCTGGACGAAGAGAAATTACAAAAATAAATCTTTGTTATCAAACTCCTCCGAAACGACTGGACCGATTTTTAAGATTTTTATGTATCGATTTTTAGTCTCACACATACACATCTGAATTTCCTCGTGAATGAAGTCGCGGGCACCAGCTACAGTAAAAAAATGTCGTTATGTTATGTTTAGGTTAATAACTATGTTTTTAAACAAAAATGTAGTTTTCGTTACGCTTTGTTGCCTTTGGCCTTGTTTTTATAACGTACGTTAATAAAATTCACTTCACGTCTTCTTAAACTTAGTTTTAATTTAAATTTCAGTGGGCTCAGCATTTATCAATTTACTACTGTCAAAAGGTTATTTTTGTATTGGCCATGGCCGGTGACCATCATTCGTAACTTATTTTGACAGACGTTTTTGTAGCGACACCTATATTATTGCTATTTTTTAGCTTGCCAGACCCACTTAAAATTTGTTGAGAATAGAGCACTCAAGTGCTGAAAGTTTGACCTACAGAATGGTTGGAGGGAAAAAGAAAGAAAGAAAGTTACGTTTTAACAACGTTTTTGTTCGCTGCTTTTTGAAACTTGAGCATTACGTTACAGGTAAACTTGTGCTAAGTTTAGTAAAGTCGTATTTGAATGATAGACAGCAGCCAGTACAAATACATGGCGTCAATTCTATGGGTTTACCACAAGGTTCGATTCTGGGTCCCTTTCTCTTTTTAGTTTATATTAATGACCTTCCCCATTTATATAACAACCACCCGCAAATGGTGTTGTATGCTGACGATATTTCGTTAATATTGAAGATAAACAGACGTGCCACTAATTTTGACGACGTAAATATTACCCTACAGCAGGTCCATAACTGGGTTACCGCCAACAATTCATTACTAAATGGAAAAAAAAACTAAGTGCATTCGATTTGCCTTACCAAAAGTCAAAAGTACTGATTGTGACATAATGTTGAATCAAGAGAAAGTAGAATTCAATATATTCCGTTTATTTTTACACTACTATCGAGATTCGTAGAACATCACTATTACTTTCCACGTTGACATGGACATCGTTTCTTTAACTTTGTCTTCGTAGAAACTCGAGTATACGGAGCGCCATGCTCGGGCAGTAGACATAATAGTAGCGTTTTACCTGCGAATAAAACGCTTGTTGTGTCCGGAGACTCATTCGGGGTCATATAGACATTATTTGAGTCAAGCATCTTCCGTTTCCGTGTCACATCCATACAGGTATATGCAAATATCGCCTTTTGACAACACGATGATGACGTATTTCCGGCTTCGTTCACCAGGTGGCTGCAGCGCGCCAAAAGTTCATTGTGGCCTCAAAAACCTAAAAACTTGAGAACCAATTAAACCAGGCAGACTTTAAAATTATGACCCCGAATGAGTCTCCGGACACAACAAGCGTTTTATTCGCAGGTAAAACGCTACTATTGTGTCCTTCGGCCTCATTCGGGGTCATATAGACATTATTTGAGGCTTTGTTTGTTATCGCCTGGTGAACGGGACGCCAATGTGTTATAAAATAAATAAGATCAAGCAACTATTATAATGAGACCAATGAGTCTAAAAATAAAACACATTTTTTTTTTTTTTTTTTTTTTTTACTAAATATATTGCACGCAAAAGACTATACTTAGTTAGTTAACACTTAACATAATAAACTGAACATTTGTACATACCATTTATCATCTTCTTGCCAACTTACCATAATCATGTAACATTATCAATCACCTCATTTAGTATAAATAAAATTACTTCTTTAATTGAATCAGAGATAATTAATTAATTGGCTGAAACAGATGAATCAAGGAGCTTCCCTGTGCTGGAACTACTTCCCTCCTGTAATGTTTTTTAAAAGTATTACTGGATCTCCAATTAGCTCGTGCCATTATCTCGTCAAGAGGTTCGTTATCCAACCAACTTCGGGAAGCAACCGCAGAACGAAAACTACCCGGAGTAGCCTGAATTCCTGCCTCCTTCAAAATCGACTTAACCCAACCAGCCAATATAGTTTTAGTAGCTGGCTTAGCTTTTCCACAAACTGTAATAAATAATCTATCACTGGAACAAAGCAAACGACGAGGTTTTCCAATTTCTATGAGTTTTTTAAGCCAAACCACAGGGTTAAGAGCCTCATTTTCAACATTACCTAATAATCTCCAACCTGACTGTATGTGAGTTTCCGAATCAGTTTTGGACCCAAAATGCGGCCAAAACATTATATTATTTTCACCTACTATACATCTATCTGGAGATACACTTAGCAATGTTAAGTCATGTACCCTACGCCCTGAACACAACAACAAAAGCACTGCACTAATTCTTGAAATGTCGAATAGGCTTTGATCTTGAAGAGGTCGACTGCCCAACCAACCTACAAGAGTCCGAGGATCCCAAACAGTGGGTGGACACTTTTTCGGTTGCTGCAACGCTATAGCTTTGATCATTTGCTTTACTAAAATGTTTGAACTCAAACGGGCCTCGATTTTTGTATTGCATAAAGTAGACACAACCGATTTATGAAGTAAAATTGTACGATACGATAATTTTTCTTTTAGGTGTAAATCGGCTAAATATCGAGCCAGTTCACTACCTGAAGGATCGGAAAACTTTACACCAGACTTGGAACACCAATTTAACCATCTCTGCCATGCTGGCCTATATGTATTCAAAGTTGAAGACCTCCAACCTTGTTTTAGCAGACACTTTTGTTCTGCAGACCAGTCACCTAAGGATTCAGACCACCCCCACATCTCCATACTTCTAAGACCAGCTCCTTCACTCGAGGTGGTGGCTCTCCGGTCCTCGTGTCCACTAGCACCTTCGATAATCGATGAATCGTGAACGGAGGCGCGGTCGCTCTGGTCTTCAGGTCTGCTCTCCAGAACGCTCGAGACCACCTCGGTGCAACTATTAGGAATACACCTCGAGCCTGATTGAGATGCATTAGGACCCGGGGTAACAAACTCGGAGGAGGGAAGACCCACGCTAGACGAAAATCCCATTTGAATGCAAACGCGTTGTGTCTCCATGCTCGCTGGTCTCGTTGATCTAGAGTGACATAGCAAGGCACTACGTGAGCTGTGTTGGAAGCAAAAAGATCTGTCTGGGGAACACCCCACTTTGCAAAGACAATCCTGGTGAACTCGGGGAGCAGATGCCATTCCTGTAACGCCGAATGACGAGATAGACCGTCTGCGACGTTGTTGTACCTGCCTGGTATGTGATGGGGGATTACATGAATGTCGTACTTCTGAAGTAAATGGAATATCCGATATATTAACTCCATCAGGATTCTCGACTTGTTTCCCCCTTCCTTCCTCAAGTACGCCACCACCGCCTTGTTGTCGCACTGCAGTAAGAGAGATGTATGACTCAGAGACGGAGCGAACTCTAACAAACATTTTAGAATAGTTAGCATCTCTTTGTGATTCGAATGAAGCCGCTCTTCTTCTTTTGTCCACATGCCCGATAAATGAAGACCATTCAACTCCGCCCCCCAACCTGAATCGGCTGCATCCGTGGTCAAAAAGTTTTTCACTGGTGGTGGATGAAGTCTGGACCTTTCTAGACAATGAAATTTTCCACCAATTCAACTCTTCCAGCACTTCCGCAGGCAAGAGGTAAGTCGACTGACATGGCATTTTCAGGACTAGGTTGCAAAAAGCCAGAAGATGGCGAAAATTCAAACGACCCATCGGAACTACTAGACGAGCAAAATTTAGAACTCCTATGATACTCTGTATTTCTCGAAGAGCCGCCTTCCGCCGTCGGAGCAGCTTCGACAAAACTATTTGCATGCTCTGAATTTTGTTTTCTGGTAAAAATTTTTGATTTTGCCACGAATCCCACATCAACCCTAAATACTCTATTGTTTTCTGAGGAACAAGAATCGACTTCTCCTTGTTTACCTGCCAACCCAACTGGCTGAGAGTTCGAAGAACAATGTCCACGTGTCTTATCAGTGTCGTTCTGTCCTGTGCTACTATTAGATAATCGTCGAGAAAAACCACTATTCGTATGCCTAGATTCCTGAAAATCTCGGCGGTCCAGTTTGTCAACGATGCAAAGACTTTGGGCGCTGTCGCCAGGCCAAATGGCAAACAAGTCATTTGCAGTAACCGATTTCGATACAATAAGCGGAGAAAACAACGATGTACTGGAGCAACATTGACGTGGTTGTAGGCTTGCCGGAGGTCTATTTTGACCATCCAATCCTTGTCCTGAATAAAATCGGGAACCCGATTTACCGAAATCAAACGAAACTTGGTTACGATCAAATAATTGTTTAAACTTTTTAAATTGAAAATGGGACGGTAGGTTCCGTCGCCCTTGAGAATCAGAAAGAAATTTGATACGAAACTGGGAGTCAGAGGGGCATATTCTAAAATGCCTTGTTTCAATAAATTTTGAATGACCGTGTCCATCTCCGGAGATGGTAGAGTGAGATTGCAACGTTTCACCTGCCTTGGCGGGACCAGAGGCGGTTTCTTTTGAAATGGCATACGATAACCCTTCACTATTTTTATTAATGGTTCTGGTGCCCCCAATCTCTTCCACTCCGTTACATAATTTTTTAGGCAACCCCCCCGAAATTCCTGATCCGAGTCAGAACTTTTTATTAAATTTACCAGAGCCTTTGCCTCGTGGTACATTGTTTTGCGGTTCATTTCGCCGAAAACTACTGGGCTGGTGAAAGCGTTGTCCAGCGTGCTGTCCCCTTGATTGAGGACGAAAAAATCTACTATTATTAAAGGGGGGCATTGCTTGATAGTTATAAAAAGATTCTACCCTCTGAGGAGGAAGAAATCTCTGGTTCATCGTCAGTGCAGGAGCGCGACTGGACGATTGATATCCACTAGGTCCAGGGTGCGCCGCCTGGGGTCTAGTGGTTTTCTTTTCTTGCCCGGAAAACATATTTTTATTTGGATAAAAAATTTTGTTTACACCGCCATTATTCTTAATAAATTCACTAAAAGGTACTTTGTCAAACAAAAATTCACTAGACGGCGGAATTTTCTTTAAACATGGCTTAAATGATTTATCCCTTAATTGATTAATAAACACTTCGCGTCTTTGTTCAATTATATCAGCCCTACGACCACAAACTAGTTGTACACAATCTCGTGAAACTTTTTGATAATCGGCAGAAAAAACCTCTTTTAATTTGAATGCTAACTGTTCTGCATCCATATTACTATTACTAGTATCCTTTGCCCAGTCCACTATCTGTCGGAAACCCTGTTGCATAGCCTCGCTTTGCATTATCAAAGCCCGAGTTACAGAGCCAAGAAATTTATCCATTGAGGGTAGATGACTAACTTTTTCTAAAGACTTGATTTCATCGTTAACTTCAAGGTCAACATACCCTGGACGAGCATTATATACTTTTTGTGTTTCCACATATCTAACATTATTCCAGTTTTCATTAAGGAAATACTGTATGGAATTTAACACTTCTAACTGATTAGAAGGAGTGGCAATGACAGCTGGCTCCTTTAATTGCGTTGCCAAATCAAAATCAAATGATTGAACCGGTGCAGAATCTGCGACGGGTTCAGACAACCTATCCCAATCTGGTTGCTCCTGGGCCATATTTAGGTTATCACCACAATACATCGGGTTATCACAATCATAATTTCCATTCTCAGAATACGTCATATTAGGAGGGTAGCAATATAAATTTTTCAAATCACTGACCTGTTTTGCAAGCTTTTTGATTACCTTGCTTTGCCCTCGATGACGCTTACTTCTCTTCCTCTTACTCGCCTTCTTCCTCTTACGGGATTTATCAACCTGTTCAACCTCTGAAGCTGATGATTCAGAGGAACTTGAGGAACTCGACGAACTCGATGACGAAACAGAATCTTTACGACTACGCGTCTGTAATCTATCCGCCATTTTAAGAAAAACTAAATTGAACACTATTTTGTTTTAAAAACTATGCATATACCAAAATTAAAATAATTTGTGATATTATAATTATAAAATTAAATATTTTTGAAATATCGAACGTTAACAACGTTAACTTTTTAAAGATGTGAACCGTCCGAAAAACAGGACGCCAATGAACTTTTGGCGCGCTGCAGCCACCTGGTGAACGAAGCCGGAAATACGTCATCATCGTGTTGTCAAAAGGCGATATTTGCATATACCTGTATGGATGTGACACGGAAACGGAAGATGCTTGACTCAAATAATGTCTATATGACCCCGAATGAGGCCGAAGGACACAATGTCGAGTTGTATAGAAAGAGCTTTTTTATAAACAAGAAGAATATTCTCGATTAGACTAATCCTACTTCTATTCTAGAAGTAGGATTAGTCTTGCTACGTGTGGATCACGCGCGGTCGTTAACTTTATTATTTTCTTTAAAAAATTTTTCTTCAATTTAGCATTTTCTTTCTGTTGCTTTTGTAATTAGTTTATTTAAAGGTCGATATAGGGTCTGCTACTGTGGAGTTCTCGGGCAAAACATCTAGCGCATAAGAATCATTGTTTTTAGGATTCCGTAACTTGGTCGTCAAAAATGGAACCCTTGTACTAGAATTACTTTGTTGTCCGTCTGTCAAGATACTTTTAGACACGTGGATACGGTCACGTGTTCTTGAGAAAAGGGCCCAAACTGAAATTAATATCAAATACTCAATGTCTGCTTATTAGAGTAGTGAACAAGTCAAAGTAAGTCAACGCGATCAGAAGTAATGGCCGTTTAGTCGCATGTTTTGCGATTTCACAAGGGAATCAAAACCTATAGAGACTTTCCGTTGACCTAGAAACATGAAAATTGGCAAGAAGCAACGCTTTATAGCATTTGTTAAGGAAAAAAAAAATAACCCGTCGACAATTTAGTGTAATAAAAAATACAACTGGAGCTACCCTAAAAAATATTTTCCAAAATTTTATTTTATCGGCGTTATTGACCTGTACAAAATTACAGCTTTCTAGTAGGTACCAACGCTGCATCGGTCTCGTCGGACCGATGCAGCGTCGGACGGACGTGACGAAACTGTAAGGGTTCCTAGTCAGGACTAAGAAACCCTAATTAAGGTCTTAAATAAGGCATAAGGGTAATTTTTATCAATAAAACAACAAAAACTTAGCGAAGCGGTTATTTTAGAGTTGTTACCCGTGGTCCCGGTGGGTCAACCCATTACCGGGTCTATGGGTAATTTTAATTACCCGTGGTTCTATGGCATTAGGGATTTATGTATCTATAGAGCTACGTTGAGTATGCATGCCTTACGAAATATTGATGCTTACTTAGTGAATTTAATACAGAATCGAAACTACGCATAAAAACATAAAAAATTGGCACTATGTAATCAACCTTTGACATTTACTAAAATATCTAGCTATTTCAAGGATGTCAGCCGTCGTATGCTATTTCCTCATTAAGTGAATCATGATTTTGCCAAAAGAATAAAAAATTCGAAATGTATGTCAAAACCATTGCCAATTATGGTTTGTAAAGTGAGAGTTTATACAAAAAAGATGATGATGATGATGATTTAATAAAAGTTATATCTCCATAACTAGATGTATTCCAGGTGCGATCTAGAAAAATAAAGACAACAAATGCCTTTAGTCTTCGTTATAGATTCTTTTACACCCATTATATCAGTAGTACTGCCTACTGTAGGCTGACCAAAATTGATTACTATAAGTGTCCACCTTTATTACTACCCTTTAATTTGGTATTTATGTCACCAAAATTGTCAAACACGTTATATTACAATATAACGTGTTACTCTCTAGCGATATTGTAAACTCTCGAATTATTGTCAACTGAACTTAAGGAAGTATGCTCTGCGCCCATAATCGGGACTTGGGGCACCCCCCCGTTAGGTTAGTTAGGTTCCTTTAAACCCTGCACTCGGAAATAGGGGTCGACTACGATTTTTAGGGGAATATGAAGTGTTTTAAGGTTAGGTTATAATAATATTATTTCTATAATTATTTCTCAGGAATGGTACAATATCTTTTCATGAGAGTTGTACCATTGGGCAAGGGGGACCCCTCCTTCCCTCCACACCGCGTAAGTTGACTACCATCGCATGCTTATCACGAAAAATAATGCGTTTTGTTGTAATCAGTATGTTCATTTGACAATATTTCGAGATTTTACAATATCGCTAGAGATATTACAATATAACGTATTTGACAATTTTACGGTGATATATATACGAAAAGAATATACAAATCTAAATACGATAATAAGATTAATAAAGTGATTGTAACCATATTTCAAAACCACCTTCACTTCGGTTATTCCACCTTTAACTCGGTCTATGTTACGCACGCGGTCTATTTTTGTTGTTGTTGGTTTGTATTATATGACACTTTCACCACAGTTATGTATCGTCTTGCTATTATCATAACTTGATAAAAATGCATGTATTCACGCAACACAATTATTAGCAAAAACACTGCCAAGATTCGAACTCGTCACCTGTAAACTCTTGTTCCACACTTGTTCCACTAACTCGTCATCATCAGCTTTGCTACTGTATTCTCGTTCCTCACACTCCATAAAGTACTTCCCGCGCACGTTCTCCACTTCTTCAGAAACACACAGATGTATCACCGTCTGAGCTCCTTCTTTAGGTGTTCTAAACACCATAGCTTCTGCTAACACGTTAAACACACCCTTAATATAAACAGGCAACGCTCTAAATATATCTGTCTTTATAATTCCAGGGTGTAATGTATTGACAGTCACCCCATCAGGTAATCTCTTGATCAATGCCTTCATCCAAAGCAGATCACATAATTTACTATTTGCATAATTAAAGAGCTGGCTGGTTGGGCCTGTAAATCCTTGATCATGTAAATTGTTTACGTGTAATCTCGCGAAGAAGTGCAGGCAGGATGATACTATAATGATCCTGCTGGGTTTGGAGGCGATCAGTTTGTCCAGCAGCAGGTTTGTGAGGAGGAAGGGCCCGAAATAGTTGACTTGCATCACTACTTGATTGCCATCTTCGGTAGGCTTCGAATAGACGCCGCTACATCCAGCGTTGTTCACTAAAATATCTAGACGGTCATACGTTTTGTTAAAGTGTTCAGCGAATTTCCTTACACTGCTGAATTTTGCTAGATCTAGATGGTGAAATTCAACTTGTTCGTTTCCTGTGGTAGCTGCTATATCTTCGATAGCTTCTGCAGTCTTATTGGCGTCCCGGCAGGCGATGATCACTTTGGCTCCTCTAGATGCGAGGTCCCGGACTGTCTCCAGGCCAATGCCTTGGTTCCCGCCTGTCACGAGCGCGATCTTACCATCAAGTCGCGCCTCAGATATACACACTCCACGAACTGGTTCAAGCTTCACTCTAGCGTATATCCCCAACGCCAACAGGGTTAGAAAGAGCGTGAGATAAAATACGAGGGGTAGTAACAACAACACGTAAAGTGTGTAGAGTATCATGTTGTCGCGGTGGACACAGCAGTGGTACTGAGCTGAGACAAACCTAAATGATATCAAACCGATCAAACGTGTATCTTATTTAATTTAATCATTGTCGTTGAGAACATTATCATAGTATAAAAATAGACAAGTAGGATATCTTCATATAAACGCACCGCGCGCGGCTTGTATGTGTGCGTCATAATAGTATGACGCAAACATACAAGCCGCCAGCCGCAGCCAAGTGCGGTGACGCAAAGCTATCTTTACGTCGCCGCACGCACACTCTAACAAAATCTCGATCCGTATCTTACTGCCGCCAGTCGAGGCTAGCACACCGCACAAAGTTCGCGCGTCACGGCTTAAAGGCATACGTAAATAAATTAAAAATGGGTGATTATCGCAGGAGAACCTATTGCTGTGTGTATGGATGGGTGTCTAAAAAATAACAGGAAAGGTTAGCAAGTCGCTTATTCTAGTATTTAATGTAGGTATTATTGATGATTAGATACCTAGTTATTTTTATGTTATATTAGTCTTCTATTAGACAGACGAAGTAGGCAGGTTTACTTTTCCACTAGAATGTTAGGAACTTGATCTGACAATAGATTCTTTGACTTTGTTTACGTTGAGTTATACCGATTTCGCCGTATTTTAGATAGGTATAGTAACTAAATCCTTACTTAAAGTTTTAAAATACGTAATTTGAAATGATTGACGAATAGGGTAGACGACAAAAGAAATCTAATTTAACCCGTATTTTTTCTTTTGTTACACAACGGGACGCCTAAGTATAATTTTGAATGAGTTCTGACGTCACGAACCCCCACTCCCGAGTTTTGCTGCGTTTTATCTTAGTATTGACCATTGATTTACAGAACCAAAAAGTGGCCAAGTGCGAGTCGGACTCGCATATGACGGGTTCCGCAACAGCGAGTAACATAATGTAAAAGATGATGTATTATAAAAAAATTACTCACTAGATCTCGTTCAAACCAATTTTCGTGGGGAGTTTATATGGTAATATACATCATACGTTTTTTTTTTAATTTTTTCAATCTCGTATTTTAGAAGTTACAAGGGACACACATTTTTCCACTTTGGAAACTAATAAACTAAACTCTTGCTCAAACTATTCAGTTTAGAAAAAATAAAATATTAGAAACCTCAATATAATTTTTGAAGACATAGCTACCCCACACGAATGGGTTTGGAGAAAAAATAATTTTGAGTATCAGTCTGATACTCAAAATTATTTTTTTAATTACTGATACTATCAGTTCTAAGTATGATGGGGGACCCCCAAAATTTATTGTTTTTGTTCTATTCTTGTGTGAAAATCTTAATGCGGTTTACAGAATACATCTACTTACCAATAACCAAGTTTCAACAGCCTAGTTCTCATAGTTTCGGAAAAAAGTAGCTGTGACATACGGACGGACAGACAGACAGACATGACGAATCTATAAGGGTTCCGATTTTTGCCATTTGGCAACGGAACCCTAAAAAGTACGTGTCCATTATTTTCCAATACTTACTGACGGTGTCGGCGACGAGACTCTTTCTCCACACCAGGGTGCAAGGCTGCAAGCAATGGTGCAAGTATTGGCCTAAAAGGCATCGTGATTCGTTTTAGTATTGAAACAAAATTTTGTGTTTTGAAAACTTGTGATAATAATTTTATGTCGTAAATAAGTATTTTTGATGGTATCATAATGGAATCTTCATAGTATAATGATGAATTAGCATCATAACAATTTTAAAGTCCAATAAGACCAAGAAGAATGTAGGTAATTTTTTTTTAAAGTTTTGTGTCTCATATTTACGTAACTTGAAAAGGTGATTTTTTGTTAATTAAGATATGACGTTGAAATTAGTGTAAAAACGTTGGACTTGGCTTAAAACCGATATCCATGGAAAAATCATGTAAATCGGTCCAGTCTATGGGTCCAGTAGTTTAGGAAATATTTGGTAAAACAAATAGTAAACATTGTGTTCAACGTAAATTTCACACTCTTTGCTGTAGAATATATTTTTGATAATAGTCTAAGAGACATAGTTTTTTGGTGGTTTTACGATGTTTTTTATATAAAATTTTAGTCACTTTACTCCACTCTGTATGATAGATACCTAATGTAGGTAGGTATATTAAATGTGATTTCCATTTCAGAAGCCTTCAGTGGCTGCGTTTAATTATCAACAGGTTTTATTGTAAGATTTTAACTTTATACACCTTCACGACCCTATTCAATCCATTCATCAGAACAATGTTTTGAATGCGTTACATTGCGTTACAATCTTTGAAAGATAGACCCATACAAAACGACACCCCCCCCCCCCCCTCTAAAAAAAGATATGCTGTAGATCTCAATGAAAATCAGACTTCAAAAGGCACTGAATTTAAATTTAGCTAAAAGTGACAACCCTGAGACAGGCAAGTACGGTAGGTAATTATAACGCGGATTGAGCTGTAGATGCACTGTGCTACTGTTCCTGTTTGTACTATGACATTATCCCCAATGCCAGTGTCACTGCTCGCAAAACTTTGATGGAAAACCAAATATTCGATAACTGCCTTAAGAAAGGGGCAATTCCCAATTCTGTTGTTCAGAGCGCAGCGAAGGATTCTCGAATACTCTAAAATAGAATCCTGAGAGTAGGGAGGGATTCAAAGTAACTCGCCTGAGGAAAACATTTTTTTTTCTCTCGGGTAATATTATCTTGAAAAATGTTTTTCACTTGAGCACCTCAAACATGCAGGTTTTCTTTTTTACAGACAGTGAGCATAATTTGATTTTGCTGCAAGCGTGAGACAAAATAACTTTTTTTTAATGCCCAGAACTGTGCTGGTCTACTATCAAAATTCGAAAGATTTGAACTCCCCTTTGTTCTGTCACTTTAACACTTAAACATATCTGTACATTATTTTTATATCTCAACATGTTGTAGTTATATGTATGTTGTTATATGTACTGTTTTGCATTGATTAGGCATAATAATAATTATGTTCTTGTTACGTTAAGCTAACTATCGCATCGCATCGCTTGCAATGTAGGTACCCAGCGCGGTTGCGCAAATGGACCACCCGGCAACGCAACGTCAGCTCTGCACGGCGACATCTTCTCACGGTCACATCTCCGAATTTAGGAACACCTGTGTGATTCCCATTATGAATCAAACCTCGATCATGGTCACTTGTATAATTTAATTTTAATTTTTAATGTAAAGTTTTATCTAATTAAATCTTCGTCTCCAAAACTATCTTTTTCTTGCGACTCGCCTGTAGAAATCGTAATTTTCTCGCTGCTGAGGTGAAAAGTTGTATGTGTTACACGAAACCACAGTATAAACAGCAGCAGTAGTGCATCTACAGCTCAATCCGCGTTATAATTACCTACCGTACTTGGCTGTCTCAGGGTTGTCACTTTTAGCTATATTTAAATTCAGTGCCTAGAAATGTGTTGTCTGGTTTTCATTGAGATCTACAGCATATTTTTTTTTATCTCTATTTTGTGCGGTGTGCAAGTCTCGACTGGCGGCAGTAAGACACAGGTCGAGATTTTGTTAGAGTGTGCGTGCGGCGACGTAAAGATAGTATGACGCACACATACAAGCCGAGCGCGGTGCGTTTATATGAAGATATCCTACTTGTCTTTTTTATACTTTGACGAAACCAAAATTATTTGCATCTCGTGTAGAATCCTTCGCTTACTCGTGATTCGAAATCATGACTCGCAGAAAAAACCCACTTTGCTCTATTGTTGCACAATAGTTATTTGTACTTATGACATTGTAATAAGTGCTAAATAGATATTTCTACCCAGTTAAAAGTTAAAATAAAACAAGTCAACATACTAAAAATTATCATGTAGGTCTAGGTATATACGACAGCGCATTACGCTACCCGAAACTGTGAAATTGTGTGAAACTGTGAATTTTTTCCAATCAACCTTTGTTTGGGAAAATTTCACAGTTTCGAACGTGACAGCAAAAACGTTGAAAATGTCTGTATAAAACAATATTTTTAAAGAAGTTTGAGGAGGGGATTTTAAAAGGGTGTGTGTGTCATTTGGAAAGCATATTTTGTTAATTTAGCCCAGATTGGTCCCATTTTAATCAAAATACAGTCCTGAACTCCTGATGATGTAATTTATGAGCAATTTTTTTTCAAAGTCAAAGTCAAAATTATTTATTTGCAATAAATGTAGTACAAAAGATGGTAAAATAATATGTAGTGCAATGACACATTTCGCCATAAAATTGGCATGCAAACATTTAAGTACTCATAATTAAATGCTAATTAATTTCAAAATACATTTATAACTAAATGTGAATTGAGGGAACTCCTCAAATATTGAATTGAGGGGACTCCTCAAATATTATAGGCAAACGTATGATTTTGGTATTCATAAATTAAAGGGTGGAGGATTACCACATGTTCAGTACATCATTCTGCCCCCTCCCCCCCCCTCTCACAAACAGGGTGTAAACAACCTCATCACGTAGTGTTACAGAACTCAATGTAACGCACTTAAAACATTGTGCTGATGGATGGATTGTATAAATAGTACGGGGGTCGTGCAGGTGTTTAAAGTAAAATCTTACAAAAAACACTTTTATTTAAAAAATCTTACAAAAAACACTTGTATTTAAAAAATCTTACAAAAACACTTGTATTAAAAAAATCTTACAAAAAACACTTGTATTTAAAAAATCTTACAAAAAACACCTGTATTAAAAAAAAAAACTTGTCAAGTTGTTGGAACTTTGACCCCCAATATAAGGTAACTAGATGGTTCTCAGGTATGGTCGCAATGATCCTGAGAACTAGTGCCTTTCGGCTCCGTAAAGAGGTTTTACAGCCTTTAGGTATTTCACTAGAGGTGTTAAGAAATCTCGACTATAAGATAGAATTCCTTCTTGACAAATTTTAATAAGCTAGGCTGATTTGTTTTTAGATTTCGTAATTATTCTGACATATACTCTGACATTACTTATCAATAATTAGAATGTTATCGTGTTATTTGTTAATTTATACAATGCATTTTAAAAAAGTATCCATTTGAATTTATGATAGTGTTCAATCTCTATAATCTATTTTAATCTAAATGTGATTCTGTTGTGCACAAACTTAACTTAATTTAGGCTATTGCTATCTTTTATTAAAAGGCAGTGCGAGAAAAGGACGGCAATAGCTATCAACTAAGTTAGAAATGGCAAACTATTTTATGCTTTGCGCTTCACCGTGTTTTTAGTCGACATGTTTTTTTACGTGCACCCTTCATTTGTATGGAAATATTAGTTCGAATTAAATTTGACAGCTCTAAATTACGTCCGTCTCTTTCTCGTTCTATTAGACAGAAAAAGATAGAAATAGCCAAAATTAAGTTTAGTTTGTGCACAACAGAATCGACATCATTGTCAAACGAACATACTGCTTACAATAAACACATTACTTTTCGTGAAATGCATGCGATGGAGATACTTCCGTATCTTCAGTTGACAATATTTCGAGAGTTTACAATATCGCTAGAGAGAAACATGTTATATTGTAATATAACGTGTTTGACAATTTTACGGTGACATATCCATTACTTCACCTGAACCATCTTGTTCGGTTCACATACTTTTGCCCATAAAAAATTAGTAAGGATGTATTCAGTAATAAATTGTCATTTTGATACTATAATACAAACAGACACTTCAATTTTATTTATTTGTATAGACAGTAGATGTTCAATATTTATTGAATTGGCCTTTAGCCGCCTATTTTTGGAAATAAAAACAACAGCAAATCGAATATGTAAAATGACTGTATTGAGTTCAATGATCATACGAGTATGAATGTTAAAGCAAGTTCACGTTATGTTCCACACGAATGCATAAATAATTCAGTTAGTCTCTCAGTTACATTCCTCAGTCAACCGCGACAACATGATTCTCGTTATCGTTTACTACTTAATGTTAATACCACTCATTCTATTGTTCACATTATTTATGTTGACGTTTTTGCTATCATTATATTTTAAACTTAAACTAGAACCCTTTCACGGTGTGTGTAAATCAAATGTGAGACTAGATGGAAAAATCGCGCTTGTGACAGGTGGGAACCAAGGCATTGGCCTGGAGACAGCCCGGGACCTCGCATCCAGAGGAGCCAAAGTGATCATCGCCTGTCGGGACGCCAACAAAGCTGCAGAAGCTATCGAAGACATAGCAGCTACTACAGGAAACAAACAAGTTGAATTTAAACATTTAGATCTAGCAAAACTCAGCAGTGTACGGAAATTTGCTGAAGACTTCAACAAATCTTACGATCGCCTCGACATTTTGGTGAACAATGCTGGTTGCGCCGGCCTAAATTCGAAGCTAACTAAAGATGGTATAGATGTAGTGATGCAAGTCAATTACTTCGGGCCCTTCCTCCTCACAAACCTGCTGCTAGACAAAGTGATCGCCTCCAAACCCAGCAGGATCATCATAGTGTCATCATATCTCCACAATTTTGCAAGGTTGCGTGTCCACAACTTGCAAGAACCAGCCGGAGAGGGAGCGATGGGACAGTTTTTGAATTACGCAAATAGTAAATTATGTGACGTCCTTTGGACAAAGGCCTTAGCTGAGAGATTACCTGAAGGAGTGACAGTCAATTGTTTACATCCAGGAATTGTTAAAACTGATATATTTAAGAGGCTGCCTACTGTAGCTAAGAAAATCCAGCAGTTCATCTTCGATATATTTTATAGAGGACCCAAAGGGGGAGCTCAGACTACGATATATCTGTGTGTTTCTGAGGAAGTGGAGAACGTACGAGGGAAGTACTTCATGGAGTGTGAGGAAGGAGAATATAGTAGAATGGCTGATGATGATAACTTAGTGGAAAAGGTGTGGAACAAGAGTTTAAAAGTGACGAGTTCAGTTAACTAACGGTGATGCCTACCAGTCAGCTTGGTGTGAAAATTTTGTTTGCGCAGAACGAATACTTTTAATTCAAAGTCCGCATTCTCAGTTTGAGGAAAGTAGTCTTGTTAGGTCAGCTCAAAACTCTAAAAGTACTCAGTATTCAGTATCGTCTAAATGTTCTTTCAACGTATGATGGAGAACGCACTGCACCGGATCCTCATCACCCTAGCTCATCGGCTCGTTGTCAACGAGGCATCCATCCGACTTAACTACTTAGCCAGTAGCCAGTAGTACGACATCAACCCAGAGATGCCTCGAGGCATCTCCGGGTTGACGTCGCACTTGCGGCGGAGTAAGAGTTGACCACATTTTCGGGGCATCGCATTTTTCCATCCTGCCAGTTATTTTGGTGAAAAACAGAGCGGCAGTGCTATAGTACACGGCTGACAGCATGACGATGACGAGCTGACACTTTGTTTCTCGCTCTAGCAAATGACGGTTCTGTGCGAAAGAAAAGGAAAGAAGGTTGGAAAAATGTGGTTTAACCTTAATGCGGCAGCCTTACATACTAAGTCAACTCGGCGCGATCGGACCGACGCAATGCCCGGGTGTAACCTCGGTGATTTCTGCTTCCTAGCTAATCCCAGAAGCGATGCTGTTACGTTGCCACGCCCATAGTCAACTAGCCGCGAGTGGAGCGTCAATCCACCGCAAGCAGTTCGTCCATCCATAAAGCGTCGGTCCGATACAGAGGGGTCTCCTCTCTGAGCACGAAACCCGTAATTTCAGCCGAAGTTACGAGCGTTCCCTACTCCATATCACTTACGGACATAATATTCGTTAGGAACTCGAACTAAAAAGGAAATACAAGTCGATTGGCCTTGTGTTCTTACTCCCGATGTGTTTTGAAAACTCATTAATTCGAAAATATTTGCATTCACGCATAGCATATTCATTTCGAGTACGTTGACTTGGAGAGTAGCGAATAACGTGCTTACGTTGAGGCTGTGGGGGATACCTGGTTGTCGATAAGCTGATACTAACCTCGTGCTCATAAAGCGTCAGGGTAGCGCGAAATTCAAATTTTCTCATCCCGTTGAATGATTGTATTTCATGAAAAAGGCATTCAATTAATTGGAACTTCTCAGGTTATATTGATGATTTTAATGACCGAATCATATTTTGTTTAACTTACAACCTAGCAAAAATTATATAATGACTAAATGACCCGCGCGACTTCGTCTGCGAGTGAGGGTTAGTTTTTTTTAAATAAATACCTCCAAGAATATGTGTACTAAGTTTCATGATAATCGATTGAGTAGTTTTCGCGTGAAAGCGTAACAAACAAACTTACATTCACATTTATAATATTATATAGGATATAGGATGTTAAGTCGTAAGTATTTCGTCTAACTGCAGGAAACTGCTATAAACTTGTAATATTCCATAAATGGTTGGCGTGCACCTAATAAGAAGCTAACGATTAACAATTATAATTATTGATCCATACATCGTACATCGTCATTGTACAGGTTTAATTACCATAATTGACTTTGTAAATACATAATATAAATAAAGATGTTGTCTAAGTAATACATATGGTACATTTTTAAATTATAGGCTGTTGAATTTACTGTATGTAAATGAAACGAGTCTCGTGTTATTCTGTTGATCCCAACCTTAGGTACAATCAACCGTGAGTCAGTTTTAAAAAGGGATATTAGGGGTGTACACTTCGGCGGCGGCGACCTCTCGCGTCCGGCCCTGGTTCATTCCATGGTCCGGAGCGAGATGGAATGGGAAGCCGTCACCTCCTTCTGCGAAGCAGTCATGCTAGCGAAGGAGGTGGCGGAACGAGAGAGGGAGAGAGCCTCTCTTCCCGGCCGCCGCGGGAGACGCACCGGGCGTCGGGGACCACGTGGTGGCTACCGGCCACCGTAGATGCGGGCCTGCGGACGGTTGGCTATGGGCTAGCTAGCCGTCCGTCCGTCTAAGGACGACAGGCCGTGTTGACGGCGCGTTTGTGTTCCACGCGCGCCTCAAAGAGATGTTTGCATAAGGGGAGGGGCCCGCAAGGGCCGAAGCCTGCCGGGGTTGCGGGCCTGTTCGAAAGAGATACCGCGGCCCCGGAACATAAAGGGCGAGCAAGGAACATGGATGGGTTTTAGTCAGTAAGAATCTGACACTCCCTGCCGCTCCGCCCAGAGTGGGAAAAGTCATTTGATTTCCCATCCTAAAAAAAAAACAAAAAGGGGGTGTAGACTTAACGAAGCCGAAAGACACTTGTTCCCCCCATCATTGCTATCATGGGAACCTTCTAGTTGGTCAGATATTGGGGTTCAAAGCTATTGCATAGCTTCTATCGCGGGCCTTGAGCGTAGGTACTTAGTGATAGCACAAAAATAAAATATCCACAATGTGAAGCTCATTTTATATAAAATATACAACGTGTAACAGAAAAGATATAGTCATACGGAAGGATGTGCCACAGGCCGGCCCCATACAGAATTCCAATACCTACTCCGCCTGCTCGACCAAATGTATAAGACAGCTGATTATTATTTTTTCTATTACGATGGTGGTCCCATGGAGAAAGTTGTTCAGTTTGATGGTCAGTAGCACACCCTTCCATATTATATGAGTATACCCTTTCTGTTACACGTTGTATTGACACTCAAGAAAGATAAAATCGGAACGTGAATTTTGCTTTAAGGCTGCTGTCACGAGAGAGTTCAGTGAGACTTGTTGCGAACTGAATGAACACAAATTATTCGATATTAAATAAATATCGCTGGACAAAGTACACTTCGAAAGTCGTTAAGTGATCTTACGGTTTAAGAAATTAATTTCGCCCAAAAACCTCTTCGAAAGCTTTTCCCTGATAAAAACCTCAAAACTTGAGATACAACAAGCTCTTTAGACTAAAAAGTTTGTTGCTTCATTTATAGCGCTGCCCGCGTTGTAGGTTTAGTTTCTGCAGAATGACAAATAGGAATTTATAGGAACGCCTCACGGGCGCCCCTCTTCACTATCTACGGCACACCAGGGCGCCCGCCGCGGCGTACAGTTTGGGAACCGCTTTAACTTATGAAAGATAGCTATCATAATCGCATTAAAACCTATGATGATACGCGGGTTGTACCTGCATAATGTATTATGTTACCCCTTATCATAATCTGCCTAGCCTCTTTGTCGGCTTCTAGTCTTACCGGATACAGCTAACTACTAGTATTGATGGTGATGGAGATAAGATAGGCAGTCGCTCATATAAACATGAGCGACTGCCTGTCTTAGCTCCATCACCCAATTAAGGATGACTCACGCTAGATTGTGCCGGATCCGAGTTGAGTGTCGACCGTGCAATTTTGTATGGATGTTGCTCGGTAGCGGCTCGGCAGCCTGAGTGGCTCCATACAAAATTGCACGGTCGACAACCGGCTTGGAGCCGACACGGTCTAGCGTGCGTCATCCTATACTTGATAATGTGCGCACATACTACTTGGAAAAACAAATATGTATATAGAAGTAGTGTTTTCAAATTATATGTAAAACCATGTAAATCAGATGTATTAATGTTGGTAAACGTGCCTATGTATTTGAATAAATTCAAATGTGTTTTTTTTTTATAAATTTCGATGAATAATTTATAGTTCAAACGCAGTGATTTCATTTTAACTTCAATGGTTCTTTTTGGCTAGTTATTGTGTCCAGTATTTGTGTACCATAGTAGCAGCGTTGATGGCCCGGGCTCCACTAAAGCGAAGACGAGCTGAGATGTGCGAAGCAAAGAGGAGAGGAGATGTGTAAAAATTAGAGTGTATCCACCGCAGCTTCAGAGCCTAAGGCTGCCTGTCCACTGATGTTGAGCGTGGTTGCGGTGCGGAGAAATGGGGAAATATTAACCAATAAGATTGCATATTGGAGCGAAGCTGGTATTTTATGCAATTTTCATGGTAATATTTATCTTTTTCGCCGCTCCGCAGCCTAGCTCTGGTTAGCTCCAGTGGAAAGCGGGGCTCGTGCAGCCAGCTGCGGTGAGCTCGTTGCGCACTTGCCCTGCTTTCCACTCGCTCACAACTCGCTAGTGTAATAAGGTCCATATGCCGAAATATGCAAAGCGGCTCGCCGCTCACAGCACGCCGCTCACGTCTGAAGTCTCCGCTGACCTAAACACTATGGTACACGACAAACAATGATTTAATCAGTCCGTCAGTTAGTTTGCCAAAAAAATGTTTGACCCGTATTTTTTCTTTTGTTACGTAAATCAAAATTGTCGTAGATACGACGCTTTCAAAATTCTCAATACGTCATGCCTAGGTATGATTCTTAGAGCGTACTGATGCCATGAGCCGAGTTTTGATGCGTTACATCTTTGTCAGTATTTATTGATTTAAGTACAGAAACAAAAAATACATGTCCATTATTTTCAACCGACTTCCAAAAAGAGGAGGTTCTCAATTCGTCTTTTTTTTTTTTTTTTTTTTGTGTTTTTTACCTCAGTACTTTCGACTGGGTGAACCGATTTTGATGGTTCTTTTTTTGTTTGAAAGCTGGTGCTTCCCGTTTGGTCCCATTTTAGTTTGCTGAAGACCTGATGCTGATCTTCGGAGATATACAACGGAACTCTTCAAAAATACACAGCAAATCTGCAGTGATTGCTGCCATCGCTTGTAGGTTCATTGTTTATACTATATTATGACGTAACATCACGCCTGTATGCTCTGAGGGGGTACGCACATGTGTAAAATTCACCCGATTTCAAAAATATTTGTTACCTCAGTACTTTCTACTGGGTGAACCGATTTTGATCGTTCTTTTTTTATTTGAAAGCTGGTGCTTCCTGTGTGGTCTCATAATCATCAAATCAGTAGCTGATGATGGGATTCTAGAGAAATAGAGAGAATTCTTCACATTTTATAGGCGCACTAGAAGCGGTTTGTGTAGTTTTAGGAATTGTACTTTCTCGAAATGATCCAATTCAATTTGATGAAGATCTGATGAAGAACTTCTGAGATATGCAACGGAACTCCTCAATAAATGATAGCAAATGTACTGGGATTGCCGAAATCTCATATCTGTCTATTGTTTACACCAGTTCATAACCTAAAATCACGCCAGTACGCTGTGAAGGGGTAAGCACATGTGAACCACTAAAAAGTGAAAAATCGCTTCAGAAGTCGGTGACAAAAAAACTAAACCAATCAAACAAAGATCACCGACTTCTGAAGCGTTTTTTCTGAAGTTATTTTTCACTTTTTTGTTTTCTCTGAAGTCGGTTTTATTTTTTTCCTATACTCTAACTGACGGACTAAATAGATTTGTAACTTTATGATACTGAGAAGTGCAAATCACGAAATTCTATGGAATAATGGTGGTTTACAACACATCTCTTAAAGGGCTAAAACACCCTTTAAGAATCCGAAAGACGTTCTCCCCGTCATCAGATTTGGTGGGACCTTCTAGTTCCGAAGATATTGTGGGGGTCGAAGTTCCAACTTTTTCACAAGTTTTCAAACTTAACTTTAATAATATGTTATTATTATTATTAACTATTAACGACCCACCCCTGCTTCGCACACCGCCACCACCACCACCTATCGGACCAAAACTTACCCTCATATCGTCCACATAAAAAAAAAAAAATCATTAAAATCGGTTTGGTTGTTACGAAGATCCACATAAGAACGTGATTTTATATGATATAATATATATATATAATATTATAAAGGTGAATGTAAGTTTGTTTGTTACGCTTTCACGCGAAAACTACTCAACCGATCATCATGAAATTTTGTACACATAGTCTTGGAGGTATTAGAAGTAACACAGGATACTTTTTATTAAAAAAATAACTAACCCTCACTCGCAGACGAAGTTGCGCGTGTCAGCTAGTAATAAAAACAAGTATTAATAAGACAATTATGTAGTCTGTACTCGTCACTAAGCACTCATAAAATGTTGAACACGTATTTAACCTACTAACCCCGCTCACCTAACTTGCATGCGTGCTATTTTTCCTTAGAACATAATATCGTTGTTTACCTTGGTAACAGGATCCACTGCCGGAAGTTGTTTTAAATGAGATCATACATTTTCCACCACAAATCTAGACTTATATTATAAAGCTGAAGAGCTTGTTTGTTTGTTTGGTGTTTGTCATTTGTTTGTTTGTCAATTCTACACCATACCTGGGAACCATCTAATTACGGAGATATTAGGGGTCAAAATCCAACTTATTAACAAGTTTTATTTTTTCAAATACAAATATAATACGATTTTTACTTTAAAACCACAAAACATGATTGCTCACCCCAAAAAAACTCGTTTCCCAGCAATATTTTGGCGTAAAGTTACATAGTTTGATGTACAGAGATATGATTTACACCCTGTAGGTACCTATACAACTAGCTAATACCACCATCATTCGTTAGCGTGAAAGATTTCGAAATACTGAATACCTTTGGCCTTTAGGTAATCAGCCTTTAAATGTTAATAAAAATATGAAAAAGAATAGAAGGCTCCTATTTGTATTCCTGGAATAAAAGCATCCATGAGAGGTCATGTGAAGTAATTTACTCAAACTAAAACCCCTGAGTCAATGTCACTTACCTTCCAATTTTTGGTTCTAGGACACGCCGGTTTCCTTCACCTTTATGAGCAGTGGTGATGAAATAAATTATACAAACTACGCCTGAGTTCGAAACTCCGAACACAGGCTATTAGGCGTATTACTTTGTACGTGTATGTTGCTTACACAACTAAAGCACGCGAAATCGTTAAATCCAATGCCATATTCAAATTATGTAGATGAATTAATGGGTCTATCTTTAACTAATTCATCATCTGTTTAGCTTTTTCCTAATTTCGTCGGGGGTAGACTTCCAGGTTAAGGCGATTAGACGAGCTAAATTAGCAACTCTATTTGTGATGGTTCAAACTTCGGTTGATATGCTGTTAGAATAAAGTTCTAATCAACTTACACTACAGAGTGGTTGTTACGTTAGTCATTAAATACGCTACGGTTGTCACCATAATTTTGAGGATTTGTTTTCGAAAGCTATTTTAATTTACAGATCTTGTGCCTAATGCTTAACCTGGGGTCAGAGTTTTTATGCTGCCCATGGGCCTCTGACTTGGCTTTTCATGCCGTCAAGAAAAATATCTCTCTGGTTTCCTCACGATGTTTTCCTTCACCGAAGCATTTCAAGCCACGCATTTTTAATCAAAAGTGCGTGGCTTGGGTTCTAACTTGAGACCTATGACTGGGAAGTCCGATGGTCACAACACTAGGCTATGACTGCTCTATTTACAGATAATCACGAAAAAGATAATAAAAAAAAAACAAAAAACCCTACTGCGTAGAAATTAATTTAAAAAAACACGTGAAAAAATTAACTTAAATAAAAACAAAAAAGAAAGAAATAGGCCCTATAGTTTAGAATTCTGTAACAAATCATAAATTCTAATGCAACAGAACGACTCACAGTCGGGGTCCCTTGGGAAGATTTGATTGGTATTTCAATGGGCCCCGACTGTGAGTCTTCTGCCGGGCACAGATCCAAGCTCCGTGGCCGCTACTAAGAAATTCCTGATGGAAAAACCCAATAACACTTCGAACAGCCAATGAGGCAGTCATTTGAACACTTCACGACTTTTCACGATATTTTATTTATTTTTTAAAAACAGATTTTGGTGGACCTGACAGATAACAGACCACCAAAATCTGTTAGTTAGTACACACAGTTGTCAGTAGTGAAGCTCAACACAGAAGTTGAGGAGCTCATTGACTCGACGAACCACTCGTCCCCTTTATTAGATTCTAAATCATTTCTATTTCGCAGGTCTAGGCCGGACTGGGGTCCTCATAGCCTGCTACCTGGTGTACTCCCTACGCATCAGGGCCAACGATGCAATCCGTCTGGTGCGCAAGAAGAGGCCCAAGTCGGTGCAGACATCAGGACAGATCCTCTGCGTGCAGCAGTTTGAGCATTACATGCTGCCGCAGACGATTGTGTTTAGTTCCAAGTAAGTAGGATGAAGATATCTTTATACTGAAGAAAATGAGGGCAGTGGTGTGGTTAAGGCGCTTAGACGACCTACATTAGCAACTCTATTTGTGGTGATTCAAACTTCGTTTGAAATGCTGTTAGAATAAAGTTCTAATCAGCTTGCACTTCAAAGTGGTTGTTACGTCAGCCACTGCGGGCCAAATAGCGCGAAATGAGTGGTTTCGATCGATTTACAAAAAAAACTATTGTTTCGATTAAAAAACTGAAACAGTATCATGCTAATATATTGCTTGTAGAATTATTTGCCAAAAAATCAGAATGATCGCATGCATTTTAGTACGTTTTTTATTGTTTGAAAGATATTTTTAGAGACAAGTTCGTGATTTCTTTTTATCGAGCCAAATTAATTGTATTATGTTTTCAAAACAGTATCATGCTAGCATATATCCTGAAGAATTTCATATATTTTTTTAGTCTTGTTTATGGCAGTGAATCATATACTTTTAGTAATTATAAAACTCGCGATTAGCTCATGTAGTCGCCTTAAGGGCCAACAATACGGCAAGGCAAGCAGAACGCATCATGAAGAGTAGAAGGTTATAAAGGCAAGCCAAGCTTATAGGCTTGTATAAAATATCGCCTCTTGAGAAGGGACGGTATATACACACATCAAAAGTGTCTAGGGATCAACATATATTTTTGCAATAACTTTTCTCCTGATTGATATTAATTAAAATTTTCTTTAAGGATTCATCAAATAAAGTGTTTTCGTTTGTCACAGTAACGATAAACCAAGTCACCTTTGCATTAATAAATAAATTTGCCATTTTCCTAATAAAGGGATTTTTGACATTTGAACCACTAACACAAAAGTTCGAAAAAAAGACTGAAATAACAGTTTTCTTTAAAATTTTATTGGGTAACTTAAACAATTAATAATCCGTGTTTCTACCGCGAACACTAACAACACAAGAACATCGGTTTGGCATACTCAAAATGAGTTCATCCAAATCACGCTGTGGAATGGCCGCCCATGTTCGTTGCAACAACAAAAAAAGGTCTTCTTGCGACTGGATACCCTCCATATTCGGCCGAGCTCTTCTCTGTAGCATATCCCATGCATGCTCAATCGGATTCAAGTCTGGCGACTGAGCAGGCCAGGGCAGGACATTGATGTTAGCTGCGGCGAGAGTCTGTCTTACAACTCTTGCGGTGTGCGGTCGTGCATTATCATGCATTAACTGAAATAAGGGACCGATTTGCACTTGTAGAGGAACGATGACGTCTGATACAATCGTCTCAGCATAAATTTGAGCGTTGAGGTTGCCTCTGATCCAAATCAACTCAGTTCTTCCGCCGATCCAAATACCCGCCCATACCATGATGGTTCCACCACTATAAGGATGGACTTCCTGGCAGGATTTTAATCGCTGTTGGCGTCCAGGGGTTCTCCAGTGTCGTATACGTCTTGTATCCGGTCTCATACCAAAACGAGACTCATCAGAAAAGCACACGAAACGCCATTGTTCTTCTGCCCAATTTCTGTGTTCAAGAGCCCATTGATATCGAATCCTACGATTGTGCATTACTATAGGTGGTACCCGTAGCGGTCTTCGGGAATGAAGGTTCACTTCATGCAAGCGGTTTCTGACTGTTTGGTCGCTAATTAAGTTCCCTGAAGAGTGATGAAGCCTCACGGCTAACATCATGGCGGTTATTGTTGGAGCTCTTCGAGTTAAGATTTGAATGTATCGGTCTTGTCTCCGTGTGGTGCAGCGATACCGTCCTCCATGGCGCTCAGCCACGGTACCAGTGCTTCGGTAACGTGTCCAAAGTCGACTGATAACACTCTGACTTGTATTCAGAGCTAAAGCCACAGTACGTTGCCGGGAACCAGCTTCTATCATTCCTACGGCTCTGAGCATTTCTTCCCTGCTTAAATGACGTCGCCGCTCCATAATAACGTTGGTTTTAATCAGTAGTAGGGAAACAGTAGCACTAATAATGTCTTCAATGCGTTGTATGTTTTTATAGGGAAAATATTGACAGCTGATTTTCATCTTTTACTCGAATTTGATTCACAGTTCCTGATTCAAATTATGAAATGCACCAAAAAGGATCCATATAAATTTATAAAATCATAAATTTATTACAAAGCCACATCTCAATCTCAAGAAATCCGCATAAAAATGCTTGATCCCTAGACACTTTTGATGTGTGTATTTTATAGTATGTGCGTGTAAAAGAAATGACAAAAAGAGACAGAAATAAAAGATGATGTGACTGAGGGAGACGCTGATATCACGGCTGTTTAAGATTTATAGAAGATGAAGAAAGTATGCTATGTCGGTCCTTGACAAATGAAGATTAAGGCTGGTGATTGATGATGAGAATGATCTTGCAGAAGTAGCGAAAGCTTTAAGTTCAAAGTCTCGTGGAACCTTTTCGTGAATATAAGTTTGTGCTCCAAGCTCAAATGAAACTTTATAAAACGAATTCATCGTTTTCTAAATGTGTTTTACTTCTTTCAGGGAAACCCTGAACTTGACAAAAGATAGAAAAACCTCGGAGTTCACGTTAAAACAGCATCTGTACCGACAGCGAGCGACTCTGCATGGGTTAGAAGAAAGAGCTTTTAGAGAACTGCCAAAGGTTTGTACTAGGTAACATCTAAGGGCACTTTTGGGTACTAAAGAGGCACTATTCAAAACAAGTATAAATGAGAAAAAAGGGCAGATGAAGCTTCCTAAAACTTTCGAAAGTTATAATGGTATAAATTTAGATTTATGGGATACATATTTATTGGGACTGATTTTGAACTCAAAACTTCTTTACTTACGCGCGTTGAGTACTTTTTGGATGAACAAAAAACATGAAACTCCCGCTATCGTCACCGAACGCTTTCTTAAAACGGTTAATCAACTGTCAACCTTATAGTTTACTAGCTGTTGCCCGCGACTTCGTTCGCGTGAAAATATTGATGTGTCATGTGTGAGACTGCATCGTTGTTCGAGTTGTCGCAAGCGCTACTGAGCATGAGGTCCTGGGTTCGATTTGCGGGACGGGCAAAGTGTTATTGTATTATTTTGTGCCCGGTTGATGGGATTAAGCTAAATGTGCGAAATGTGGGTGTAGGATTATATACACCTCTACCTAACAGTGGCGCAGGGTGAAAATAGTGTCGGGGGAAGCCGTAGAAAAAAAAAGGAAAAATGTTTTTTTTTGCTTCTGTTAACTTTTTTCGCCGTGTTAATTTTGACCTCAATTTCACTATCAGCGACACCAAAAACCACAGAAATGACACCCATGATTAAAAATCCAAAAACTTACGTCGGCGCAATTTTTGATTTTTATTTTGACTTCATCTTCATTCATCAAAAGTAAGATCAGAAATGCAGAAGAGAAAAAAAAACAGAAATCTACAAAATAAAAAATCTAGTTGGTATCAAATACGATATCGACAATTACTCATTCTATCTCGTTCTACTATACATAATATATTTATTTATTTAAACAACACACACAACTATTATTACAGGTTTAGGTACCTAATACAATAGAGCAGTTATATTTAAAGTTAAATTATTTATGTTTTGAATAAATTAATTAATTTGACAAACTAAAGTAATTGCGCAAAATGCGGCCCGTGTGAATTGGCTCAGTGTACAATTGAAGTAATCAATTTGTTGTGACACCATATTCAGTGCACGAAGCGCGCGCGTCAGCGGCGCGTACTGCAGCAAGTTGGTGCGAGCGGGCGGCACCCACAGGAGCGGCGGCTGCCCTACTTTCTTTTTCTGCTCCTGCCGTAAGACAATAATCTTCGGCTTACCTAGGTCCTTACAAAACGCTAAGTACTGCCAGCCGCGAAGTCACGTGTGCTATTAACTTGTGTACGGCCTATACTATTAACTTGAACTGCTGCTCTCCTGTTGCTGTTATTCGTGAACGAATGAACCACTACAATGCAAAACTTCATCCCCCCTTTTACCCCTTTGTGGGTTGAAATAAAAAAAAACTAACGACTTAACTTTGATACTTTTTGGTGACTCAAAAAATAAAAACATTAGTTAAAAACAAAATGTTGCTCTTTTTTCACCCCTCAAGGGTTGAAATTCTAATAAAGCCGTTTCGTCACCTTCCAATCATAAGCCCAGATAACAAATTTTGTACTTTTTACGTCGAAAATTGAGGATTTTTCACATACAATTTCATCCCCCTTATAAACCTTCGGGGTGGAGTTATCAAAAACGCTGAAACACGCATAAATTAATTTTCAATCGTCAGCCTAAACACAAAATTAGAAGATCCTAACTTTAAAACTGACGGACTTTCATATAAGCTTCCATCCCCTATTTTATCCCCTTGGGGGTAGAATTGATCAAAATCCTTTCTTAGCGGATGCCTACGTCATAACATCTACCTGCATGCCAAATTTCAGCCCGATCCGTCCTGTGGTTCGGGCTGTGCGTTGATAGATCACTATGTCAGTCAGTCAGTCAGTCAGTCACCTTTGAATTATATATATTTAGATTTGGATTACTTACTTTTCAATTCTATCGGTAGTCCTCAAAATCCCGTCCAATACTAAAAACAACACGAACATTCGTATGCCCTGGAGAAGTCTAAAAATTGGTTTAGGCGTTTAAAAGTTATGGTGGAATAAAGAAACTTACAGCATAATATGTACCTACACACATAGGTACATGAACCCTTTTTTTTTTTTTTTTAAGGATGGGAAATCATCAAATGACCCCCCCCACTCTGGGCGGAGCGGGAGGGAGTGTCAGACTCTTACTGACTAAAAACCATCCATGTTCCTTCCTCGCCTTTTACGTTCCGGGGCCGCGGTATCTCTTTCGAACAGGCCCGCAACCCCGGAGGTACATGAACCCTGAAAGCTCATTTTTTTTTCCAACCGTTTAAAAAACAACAGAAATTTCCACATGGACCCAACCTAACTTATTCCATCTTTAACCATCTCTTTCAGATAGTATACTGCCTCTGCGAACGTCTCCTGAAACTGTGCGGGTGTCATCAGAGCGTCGGTCTGGACTTCCGCATCAAGAACAAGCCTTTCTATAAATCCTTCATGGTGTACAAGCTTAGGAAGAGCAAGCCTCCCGATCCTACTACTCCTGAGGAAGCCGCTGCTGATCTTGGTAATTATGATAAAGTTGGAAGCGCCCTAGGGGTACCTAGGATATTCATTCATAATATTTTGTTCAGGATACTGCTTGACACTGACCGGCCATTTTCAAAAACCAAAAAGACATGATTTTCACGAGCTAAGTTACGCCTTGTACACCTAAACACGATACGACGTCGCATCGGAATCATGGCATGCGAATATACAGTACTACAGTACATTCTCAAGTTATTATATGCCTTGTGTCTGTGACTGTAGCCTTTTTTTTCGTTTTATCGACATTCAAAAGTGCCGTAATGGTCTAATAGAAATAAATGATTTGAGTTTGAGTTTGATACGACTATCTCTAGCTGCGGTCTAATGCTGATGATGCTGATTTTATGTAATTTACTGCAACCTACCACAGGACGAAATCGCGACACGTTGCCATGTCGTAGATTCCCACGATACGTGATGCCCTTAGCGCATCCTCCTTAAATAAAACTCACTAATATTTTTCAATCTGGGCGGTGCGTATTAGTTTAGGTGACGCGTTAGTGTTCGTGAAAACAGACTGGTTTAGCTTAAGAATGAAATTCTGCTCACTATCAGGCTCTCCTCAATACTTTCCTTCATTGACTACAGATCACAACAGAGCACCCCTACCAATGGTGGAATGGCGAGACCCAGTAGAGGAGGACATCGAGCGCAACCTGGAATCAGTCAGCAAAATGACAGGCACGGCTAACAACGGCAGTATACCTGCTGTTCAAATATATGAGGTAACTAACTATACACGTTAACACACAGCTTTTCCCCTAAGGGAAAGAAGGAAACCACAGAATCCTAAAACAGTAACATCGTATAATTTATTAGAAGAATGAATGAAGTGAAGTATATTAAAGCTTCCATTAGAGCCCAAACATTTTCAAATATAGCTCCAAACTGCTTGTCGCTTTGATAGTTAGCTTTTGTATAAACTAATAAAAGGGAAAGCAGAAAATACACTTCACAACCAATTTTATTACAATTGGAGAAAGAAGTAAACTAAAAATGAACTATCATATTTTTTTCTCCTGCGTAAAACACTTCGAAAACCAAAGAATGACTTATTGTCGATTTGTGACTTTTATATCTTTCAGGCATTTACAGTAGACCACCACAGTCTTCCAGAAGAAAGGCAGAAATATTTAAAGACACTTCGCAATGAAATAAACCAGCAAAGAGAAGCGTTTGATAAAATCAACACAGAGGTAAAGTAACACAGTTGTGCACATTCCTACTTACCTATATTCCTAGATAACCAGCCTATAATGTTCCCAATGCTGGGATTTAAGCCACTTATGGAAGAACCCTCAAGAGCTGATACTCTAGAAAAAAAGTCAAACGCACTCTGAGTACAAGACAGCCTAACCGGCCCCAACTAATCAAAACAATCATGGTTGCACTATTTTTCTGATTGACCAGATTTGCCCCACGTCATTAGCTATTCACATAACCAGTCCAGCCAAAGAGTATAATGTTACCCAGTACCTTGATTTCTGAAGATCAGATAGAGGGAGAATAAAATAATCTAACATCCCATTTTCCTATGTTTGCAGAACGATCCCACAATTCTGACTGGGCTACTGTTCGAATGGCTGGAGGGTCTGAAGCAGCCAGTTCTGGACAGAGAAGATCTGTCACTTATCGTTGGGAGGGCATACAACGTGGAGTCCTGTGTGCTGGCATTGACAATGGTAACAAAACAGTTATTATATGGAAGGTTTTATTTCAAATTTAAAAAAAATGCAGACGGTTATAAGAATATGTTTAGCGGAGATTGAGACCTGCTGAAAATCGCCAGAAATACTCAATACTAAACACGGTCTTGACTTCTAACGAGAGCAAGAGCGACCCCTCCAACTACATACTTGTACTTTAGTAGGTATAGTTTTTAACCGCAGTAAATCGTAAAATGATGTACGTCAGAATCGCAGGTGTAATTTTACGATGTGCCTAAATTTATTGCAGTTATTTAGTACCTTCTGTGTACCTTTACGTATCTCTCCTGAAAATCTGTGTACCTACACCCGTACATTGATATTTTAAAAATAAGGTACACCCGCCATTCTGATGTCAGAACTGCGGGTGTACTGAACTATACATATATGTAGCTTAGTGAACTGCATTATGTAAACTTGAAACCTCTTGTGTACCTGCAGAAACACGTATTTTATAAACCAAATACTGTAAGTTTGCTACGAAAAGTAAAATAACGATTCTCACGAAACGAAAAGTTTCTCACTATTTTATAATGTTTAGTTTCAAACTTACAGTATTTTGAATATGTGTTTCTGCAGGTACAAAAAAGGTGCCAAATTAACTTATACAGCTCACTTAGCTACATAATGGTTAGAGTACACCCGCTATGACAAAAGAAGTACCCTCCACCTCTCGACTTCTTGAAGCCCCAGGAACACCTGGCTCTCGGCAGTGAACTACAGTGGGCTATTTGGAAATCTCTTAATCAATTACGTACCCAAGTAGGCCGCTGCAAACATAATCTGGCAAAATGGGGTATTATTGGTTCCTCCAACACCGAGTGTGAGCGCGGCACAAACTGTAACTCATGACGACCTGATTAACGAAAAAGCCGCTGCAATCAATGTGGCCCCTACTGGGCCCAGACCATCTAATAAAGAAGTACAGTCAGCAAAACAGTTAGGTTTACAGGCTCGCAATCTTTTTACTGCTATTATAAATGGAAATGGGTTATAATATAATCAATCTGTATGCAATTTCATCCAAATCCTTTCAGTAGTTTGTGCGTGAAAGTATGACAAAAATCGATCTTTACAGACTGTTACATTTAAAATAATCGTAAAAAGATTGCTAGCCTGCATACCTAACTCTTTTGCTGACTGTACATCGATACGAGAATAAGAAGTACACCAGGATAGCGGGTGTACCTTATTTTTAAAAATCAACGTATGGGTGTAGGTACACAGATTTTCAGGACAGGTATGTAAAGGTACAAAGAAGGTACCAAATAACTGCAATAAATTTAGGCTGACCTGAAAAGTACACCCGCGATTCTGACGTACATGTAAAATGCAAATAAGCAATCGCATGGATGTTTATCTCGCTCCAAGTCTTATCTCGATCTTGTAAGATCATTCACAAGTTTCGCAATAGCGTACCCTCAAACGCCACAGGTAGGTTACGAACTAACTTCCATACGTCAAACATTCATCAGGATTTTCTTCCTTTTAGGAAGACATAATACTCCTAGAATACCTACTCCGCTTCGTAACTCGCTTGCGTCCCCTCGCTGCCAACAAGAAGGTGGACATACTAAAGCGTCTACTGGCCTCCCTGACGCATCAGACTGTCTGTGTCAACGGACGATGTCTTCCTACACGTAAGGTAATGGTACAAAACGAAAATTGCGTATCATCTCCACATTAAATACCTAACAACCAAATAATGTCGTGGCGAAAGTGTCTCCTGGTTAAGTTTTGAAGGCGATAGCTACAACGTGACGCCACTTAAAATGTTTGATATTGTACCAAGTTTTTTTTCCTTTTTTCTCGCGACCTCTACGACCTTATCACGGGAAAATATTTGCAAAAACGAGCAACTCCTCGCTATGGTCCTTTGAGGCCAGCATCCATCAAAGAACTTCTGTGTGTTTTGGCTGAAATCATGATAGTGATACCTAAAATATCTAAAAATATAGGATGGAGAGCTTTGAACCTTAAGTTTAGGGTGGAACTACTTTTTTCAGCCTTCAATTTGTTAGGTATTTACTTTCCTATAATTACCCTAAACAGATGATCATCTCCCTAGCCTTTTCCTAACTATGTTGGGGTCGGTTTCCAGTCTAACTGGACGCAGCTGAATACTAGTATTTTTCATGGACCGACTGCCTATCTGACCTCCACAACCCAGTTAATACTGGGAAATACGATACCACTTGGTTAGACGGGTGTCAGACTTTTTGGGCCACTGGCTACCTGTAACGACTGTCAAAGATAGACAAATGACAGCCGGGACCAACAGCTTAACGTGCTTTACGAGGCACGGAAGACACTCGATATGTAAGGGTGGTCACCCTTACACAGACCAACTTAAGCAAGTACGTCTTAACCTAAAGATCGACCCGAGCGGCTGATATTATTTAGCCACGAGTTCCTCTCTCTAATTACCCTAAACAAATATGGTTTAACTTTATATTTTAATTAATCTTTCTGCCTCCCCAGGACTTCCAAAGACTGCGAGATGGTACCAGCAGCCAGGTGATAAACTTCATGCTACGTATGATAGTGGAGCTGCAGAAGGATATGATGAAGCCTGGCAGGGACGACGCCGACGTGGTGGTGCCCCAGCGGAGGTTCAGAATAAAAGCTTGGAAATAAATGTTGGAATTTTCATTTGAATTTCCCCTAACCCGTTCGAGATATTGATTTTTCCATCTTTTTTTACTAGCACTAATGGTCTTAAGTGAATCCCTCGATTTATCAGAAATCTAGCGAAAGGATTTTGAAACGGCGCAGTGCCGAGTCCAGCGTTGAAATACAACAGTGCGCTTCACTTAGGCATTATTTTAGGTGTTGCATATAATCTAATTCAGCGGTACCTAGGTACTAAACTGGTGAATATCAGAATGGCGGGTTCAGGAGGATGAAACATCCATACATTGGCGTCAAACAAAATTTTCATATATAGTGCTGCCATCTGTATCTTTAGGGACACAAACTTTTCATCTGTTTGACTGTTTTACAACTGTCATAAAGAGAACAGCTATTTTAGACAGCTTGTCAGTGAAGTAGAAAGCCTAGCGGCGACAGCGGTTGCCTTGCGAATAATAGTTCTCAAGTTCGAATCCGTAGTCAAGAATTACTTTTTGTATTTATTTGCTTGAACAGAAACTAACAGCGCCATCTAACAGTTGAGGTACACAGTTTTAAAAACGAAAACCAGAGTTGCGCATCTATCTTGTATTATCTGGTGTATTATCTATGGGCTGGTTGCCTGTATCGGCCCACCGTTGGGCTGTTGACTAAAAATTGCTACCTATTTAAGTACTACCTATAATTAATTAACTGCTACCTACCTTGAAAAAAAAAGGGTCTTAAAAATGAATAGCCATTCTGATATCAGAATGTCTAGTCAGCTCTCCGTTTGAATGAACTATTCGAATTCGGGTTATTATTTTAACTTGAGTAATTGCTACCTGATTGCTACCCCCACGTTTTTTAATGTCCACCTTGTTGCCATAACTAATAAAAAGTTATGATCGTTTGAATTTTTTACAGGGACTGGATTTAGGTATTGAATAAAATAAAATAAAAGATTACAACAATATTTCTTTCTATTGGAATACACCGACTCAGTATCTTTATGCAAAAGATTATTGATTTTTCACCCCAAAAAAGACGTCGTTTCCCAAGAAACGACTTCTTTTTTAAGGTGAAAAAACATGTTTTGTGGTAGAACTCAATGTACGACACTTAAAACATTGTGTTGGTGGGTGAATTGAATAGGTCACAGGGGTTGTGGATGTGTTTAATGTAAAAATCTTTCACTATTAACTCGTATTTAAAAAAACTTGTTAAAAAGTTGGAATTTTGACCCCCAATATCTCCGTAACTACAGTCCCCTCCACGAGAAGCTATAATTTTGTAAACACACTTTCGGGTTCGCAACCTTTGGATCAAATAAAAAATGACAGCGTTAGCGTGAACTTACTTTAAAATGGCGACTTAAATGTTTACGTTCCATGATGTCAGATAGTACCATAAGACATTAGACGACACACGACACCTGCCGCTTTATATCGCCAAAATATAGCCCGACCACACGTATGATAATTTGAGTTTATTAAATTTGGGATTTTTTGTAACTGATTGAACTATCGCTACGTAACTTGGTAGAAATTCTTTGATGATGATGATGATGATTGAACACCAGACCCATCCAGGAGTAAGCCTGACCCGGACAAGCTGGATACACCAGGGGGCACGATTTTGAAAGAAAAGACATGCTCCGGGATGGGAGAGGAAGCCCGACCTACCGCAGCCAGTCGGGCACAATCAGCCGTGTATGCAAATAAATTAATAGTGGTAAAGACGGGTACAATCCATTGCTGTTTTGACCTTCGTCTATTCGTATTGTTCATTCATTGGAGAATCATGTTATTTTCTGGTGATTGCGATTCCATATGTTTTTGACAGAGCATCTATTTATACGGGCGTCTTATTTAAGAATATTATGTTCGCGTGTACGTTTCATCGTCAGTATTATTTGTTGCACTGTCAGTTTCGCTAAGGTGATATTATGTTTCCTGGGTGGCTGATTTGATTTTTTCTCTATCTGCTGCTAACTGAACCCATTCTTCTTAGCTTTTATTGAAATATTCCATGTCTTGTTGGAGTGACTAGTTCCATTTATATGTCACCGTAAAATTGTCAAACACGTTATATTACCACATAACGTGTTTTTCTCTAGCGATATTGTAATACCTATCTCGAATTATTGCCAACTGAACATACGGAAGTATCTCTGCCCCCATAATCGGGACTTAGGGCACCCCCCCGTTAGGTTAGTTAGGTTCCTTTAAACCTTGCACTCGGAAATAGCTTCTAGACTACGCTTTTTAGGGGAATATTAAGTGTGTTAAGGTTAAGTTATAATAATCGGTATTTCTCAGGAATGGTACAATATCTTTTCATGAGAGTTATACCACTGGGCAAAGGGGGGGTCCCCTTTACCCAGTGGTACCTTCCCTCCACACCACGTGAGTTGCCTACCATCGCATGCATTTCACGAAAAATAATGCGTTTTGTTGTAAGCAGTATGTTCATTCGACAATATTTCGAGATTTTACAATATCGCTAGAGATATTATTACAATATAACGTATTTGACAATTTTACGGTGACATGTTATTGGTCTTCCAACTTTTTGCCGTTTCGCCTTATATCTAATAGCTGCGTGTAGTAAGTGGAACTCTGGTCGTCGGAGGATGTGCTTGTAGTAGCATAACCGTAGGCATTTAATTTTTTTGGTAATCGTTCCTCTCATAAGAATTTCCAGTGTTTTTTATTGTTCGGGAGGTTTCGCGTAGTCTTTAACATATCTTTAAGAATGAATCTTTCGTATCTTTTGACTTTCGATCGGTTCGGCTATGTGGTTCGTAGACCTCTGCCTTAAGACCGTAAGTCATTGCAGGTTTTATGACCATTTTATAGATAGGCGCCCGATTTTCCACTTTTTTTTAAATAATTTTTATGATTATTACTGAATAGTATAGGTAGATACTCAAACAGAGAGTTGACCAGACATCCTGATATCAGAATGGCTGGTCATTTTGAAGACCCTTTTTTCCAAGGTAGGTAGCAATTAATTAATTATAGGTAGTAATGGGTCGCAAATCGTTAGCAATTTTTTGTCAACAGCCCAAAGCGGACCGATACAGACTACCAGCCATTCTGACGGTCACCTAAACTGAGCTCTGCCATCGTGGTTGTAGCCAGATAACTTAAAACCCGTGCGTTTATTTCCACAAAAGAAAATCTAGATGAAATTATCCAGTGTGGCCCTGTCTTCCGTTTTATTTCTTCAGCTCTCGTGGAGAATAGTGTAGATCGTAATAAAAATTAAAGCAACGCCATCTATCGACGTTACTTCCAAAGTAAGACCCCGATAAGGATGGAAGATGATAATACTTGTGTTTCGGAAAATCGACTAAAACATTTATATTCTTGAAATGCTCTAGCAGGATTATTAATTGTTCATTAAAAATAGCTAAATTAAATCAATTTTATTGACCGAATTGGTCTCAACAACATGTTTGAACGAAATTAAAAAAATATTTACCTAATTTTGTAAATTCACAAAACATTCTTTGTAGTCTCTCTCGCAACAAAGAAAAACATTTTTTTTTTCTTAACACTGAAAACGAGATGTTTTCCTTGTTAATTATTTGTTTTGAGTATAGTAAACAATAACTATCGGTAAATATCCCGTTTTTAGTATTATTGAGTTTTAGTGATCACCTCAGATTTATTTAGTCATCTTTTAAATGATTTAGTAATCTAGTTCAAAGTCGACTAAGAACTTTTTTAGCAATTGGTGCACATCACTAACATTTTGACAATTCGCCATCGGTATCGAAGCTCGCTGCCGTGTCATCGAATCGTAATTACACGTTGAAGCCCAATACAATTTACCTAAAACTGTGTAGTGCAACGTTGGCATTTTTAACTATTTACTTTCAAATAATACTGTTTTCATCATGTCGTCCACTGAAGAGACTTCTCAACTTAAGGCTGGTCATCCTCCGGCAGGTATAAACTGAGTTTCCAATGCCTTTGTTTATGTATAATCAGGTGTAAAAAAAACTTTCCGTAACACGAAAACTTTCCGTAACACGAAAACTTTCCGTAGGTCTAAAATAAAACATTGAAAAGGTCCGTATGGCGGCTAATATACTTAAATGCATGAAATATAGTTCTCATAAACAAAATATTCGCTATACTTAGCGGAAATGAATGGAATTTTGATGTAAACAAGTGAGTTATTTGTAAACCGCAATGCAATCAAGTTATAGGCCTTGAATTTGAACATGACGTCATATTACGTTTGTTCCATGTTACGATTGATTGCGTGTTGTTAAACAAAGAGACTACATTCAAGGTCGCCGGGCGGTCAGCGTAACGCCTATCCTCTTAAATGCCTACTTTTTAACCAAACTTGTATATAAAAAAACGGGTTTTACCTGATATACATAGTACTATTATTTCAATTAGTATCTGATTTGAATCGATAGGCATCCATTCTGTTTCTTTATTTTACCTGTATCTGAATAAATACCTACTCTACAAAATAACTTGTTTATTGAAAATAATCTTATCTATAAACCTAAAAATCTGTTAATGCATAACACATGTCTGACTCACTAGCTTAACAAATTCAATATTCACACTGTAATGAAAATCCAACACATTCACAAAGTCAATCATTCACGCTGACTTTAGAATTCATTTACTAAATAATTTCCGTCATTTACAATTACAGTGAAAGCCGGAGGCATGAGAATCACTCAACACAAAACGGGCCACACTAAAGAAACTGGCAAGGAGCCAGCGAATGAAGACTTAACCGGTCTGTCCGGACCATCACCCGTGCCTTCAAACCCTATATCAATCTCTGGAGCACCAAACAGAGGTAATGCTGACTTTACTCCGGAAGCCGCTCAGGTGGCACATAGCCCTAAGCCTCCAGCGCACGTCAATTTTAAGCCTCCAACAAATATCCAGCAGCCCAGGAAGTAGGGCACATATCACGGGAAGGTGTCGAGGTTGTTAGGTAGATCTACAGAAGATATAATCAGATTTAAAACAATATTATAGTAGGAAGAATTTTTTTTGTTAATTTTAAATCTCATTCTCCTAAAAACATAACCACGTAATGCCTTATGATGGTGTGACCTGAAATGGGAATGCAACATGCAAGAAAGAGATAGAAGATGACATGGGCCATTACTTCTCCAACCAAGTCCTGACTGAGAAATTGAGTTCATAATGTCAGACTCTTTCTACAGAACTTATAATACTAGTAGCATTTTTATGTAAAAAAGAAGCAAAGGTTTGTAAAACCATAGAGCCTTATCGGTCCTGCCATCAACAATATCAATGCAATAACATCAAAACTGCCAATATCAAAAGGAGATACCATATCTAAAAATTAGTGTTACACAATAGAATGATTTCTGTTAGTTTATCTATCTACCTTGATAACTTGTATCATGAAACTTGTTTACATTAGGCATTTTGAATGGAAATATTTTTATTTTGTAACAATTTATAAATAACTTTTGGTGGTGATAAAGCTATATATCATATATTTTGATAAGGTGAGTAACCTACTTTTTTCTGGATGGCAACTTAAAAGCATAACAATATTGTTGCACTTTTTAAAAGGTCATTGGAGTGAACATCCACAAAAAAAAGACTGCTTGTTTTCTCTAAAACGGCAACACTTAAATATAAGCGTAGGCATTACACTTAAGTGTTTCTTGGTCTTAATGAAAACGCGCATTATTACTTAAAATTTCAAGTTCTTCTCTATAAACTAGACTCTTAGGTCTGAATTCACATTCTTATTTTTTATACTTCCATATTTACATTTCTCAATCATAGGAGAATAGAACAGTTGTGCAAATAAAACATTCCATAATCATATACAATTGACAAAATATTCCTTCTGTTTCTAATACCTAATGTAAACAAGACCCAATTAAACAAGGTTCGAACTTGGCACAATTATGAAATAAAAACTTCTTATACAAAATTTGTTGCCAGAATTTAAAATAAAGATTTTTATTTTGTCATGTTGCCAAGTTAGAATCATGTATTCTGCCTAGTGGTTAGATTGGTATATTAAGAATATTTTGTATTATAAATAAGCACTTTATTTATTTATAACGTGTTATTATATTCGTTCCTGTCTTGTTATAACAACCTAATCAGTATAAGGCTTTTTATTACCAGTTTGTAGAATATTCAGCCATTTCTAGGAATAAAAAATGAGCTTATTTCGATTGACTTGTTATTCCTATAAATGTCTATACATATTTAAATGATAGCATTATTAAAGCTGCAAATACATTAGAATCAGTTGTCACGAACGACGGGAGTAGATTGAGTTTGGTGCAACTGCAAGCAACCTATTTACCATCTTAAATATGGCATGTCGACATACCAGGGCTTTGGCCTATTTTATTAAATAAACAATGAATAAATGATGTAAGCACATCCAAATTCGACGACACAACATAAAATAGGCGCCTCGCAGGCTTACCAAAAAAAAAATCGTCATTCCTTTGTCAAAAGATAGCCTGATTAAAACCGAGGCTGACACTCCAGGGTATGCCACACGCATTTAATATTAGTTTTAATGTACTTGTAGCTTTATTACAATGCGAGTTAATTATTGTTGTGTAAAAACGCATTATAACGTCGTTTGTTGACTGTTTAAAAGTGTGTTACTGTACTTAGAGATAAATGGTTACTGCTCACACCACAGATAACAAAGATACTTAGTATGTTCAGAAATATACTAAAATGTCTGAGCATCAGCTTTTTCTCCTTTCAATGGAATTATCATCATCCACAGCCTGAATTCTGGATGCGGGTGTCTCATTTTTTGTGCCCATTTTCATGTTTCAATTGCAAGTGACCTGCACCTTCTGATATCCACCTAATATCAGGTGTACCACCTGCATAAAGTTATCTTAAAAGTGTAGTTATATTAAAGATTTTTGTAAGACCATCAAACTTACTTTCGTTTAGTCCATCAGCTTAGTTTCTACATGAAATGACAAAAAAAAAATAATAATAAAAAGTTGGAATAAAAAATGTTTTGGTCTGAACTACACCTGTAATATGACCACATCATTCTGATATTATATGTCACCAATATTTAAGACGATTTCAATCACCTTTTTATTTTAACCAATGTGAGCATAAATCATTTCATAAGATTAAGTATGTATAATATTTTGAAGTATGAGGAAAATAATTATATCGTATATTATGTATAGGTATTCCAGTACATAGATATCCAGTGTTGTATTAAATAATTATAAAGATTTTTAATGTCCATACAAGTAGTGCTGCACAAATTGTTTTTTTTAACTGTTTTATGAACGGCTTTTTGGTGAATGGTCTCGCTAATAGATTTTATTTAAGTTTTTTAAACTAATTTTGCGGGCCAAGAATAAGTTTTAATTTAATTCAAAAGGGCCCTGAGTGGTTTACAGGGAATAAAATTATTACATTCAGCTTGTTTTGCAACGAAATTGCATTTAATTTATTTACTTTTTATGATTTTATTAAATTGTTATCGGGGAACTTGTTCTCCAAGCAATAATTAAAGTGGATGTAACACATAAATAATTAATAAAATTAGACAGTGCAGTTTATATTACTCTTGTTTGGTGCTAAACCATTTGACTTCTTTAATTAAATAAATGATAAAATAAAGCATTTCTCCACATTCCTAAACTTTAAGTTTACGATTGTAATACAGACAAAAAAAAAAGAAGAAAAAAAACTTTTATTTTTATTATAATTTTTTTATTCCTTATTTGTGGGTCCTAATGTTTTACATATGGGCCATGTTTTTAAGTAATGTTTCTTTTTAATTTTATTAGTTTTAAAATAAATTGGTATAAAAGCCAAGATGTGTTTTTATTTGATCCATCCTTCACCAGCAGGAATTGGAATAAGTTGAGTTTATTTACTTAAACTATGAACTAAGGAAGGAAGTAACATGTGGATTATACTTCCATAAACAGCTTTATGGAGTAAAGCTGTGACAGAGTGGCGCCCAAGTACTGTAACTACAAGGAAAGCAAAGTGTTGGTCGGCCGGAGTTGAGATGGGCAGACGACATTGTTGCTACTGCGGGAATATCCTGGATGAGGCTGTCTCAAGAGCGTGGAGCTTGACACAGGCAAAGAGAGGTCTGTACCCAGCAGTGGCTGAAGTCGGCCTGTAGATGATGATGATTTTTATTATGACAGAAAACAGTTTTATAATAATCAATCCGGGATTTTCTAGGAAAGCAGGGACCTATGCAGTTAAAAAATAAAACAAATCTTCACTTCGATAAATATGCATTGCAGTTTAAATAACAAATAAGTGCATTAAAAAACATAATAAAATGTCAAGAAACAAATAACGTAATACTAAGTAAATTCATTGCTATAAATAAAAATAAGAATTTTAATAAAATCCGTTAAAATACAAATTATGGCACCTCGTTGTCATCATTTGGAATTTCTGTTGGCTCCTGTGGATGATCTTTTCAGTTTCGACAGCATCGTGTTGTATAACTGAAAGAAAAGAAATGAATATCAAGCCGTCATGAGATCCTAGAGAAGAGCCTACGTCCAGCAGTAGACGTATTTTATGTCTAACAAATCAGAGTACTTACCAGGCGCGAAGGCACCTCCGTAGCCGATTCTTGCAGGATTCTCTTCGAGTACACGGCACTTTACGTAGCATGCCTACCTTCCTACACATCATAGTTGAGTACTCACCTCCTCTTCTGACATCTGCACAGAAGCGGAGCTAGCCCCGCCGTGCGCTTGTGCGCCCATCCCTGTGACCGCAGGTACGTTTAAAGATGAGGGTAGTATCATCAGTTCTGTTCAAAATAATTGTATCTATACTAAATATTATAAAGCAGAAAAGTTTGTTTGGTTGAACGCGCTAATCTCAGGAAGTACTGGTTCGAATTAAAAAAAATATTTTTGTGTTGGATAGTCCATTTATCGAGGAAGGCTTTAGGCTATATAACATCTCCCTACAACCATAAGGAGCGGAGCAGGAATGAAAAATGTTGCAAAAACGGGGATTTTTGTGTTTTTCTCTCTTATGTGACGCAGACGAAATTGCGCGGGTCAGCTAGTTATAGTATAATTTACCTACTACCAACATACTTCTGTATGAAGCAGTGATACCCTAGTGATGTGACCGTCGGACTTCGAAGTCGTAGGTCTCTAGTTCGAACCCAAGGCACGCACCTCTGATTTTTCGGATTCATGGGCGTATTGTAGATATAGTTATCACTTGCTTCGGTGAAGGAAAACATCGTCAGGAAACCAGCATTCCTGAGAAATATTTCTCGACGGCATGTTAAGCCAAGTCAGAAGCCCATGGGCGGCTTAAGAACTCTTGACACCAGGTTAGGCAACCCACACGATATTATAAATAATAATAACTTCTGTAGGTATGAACAATATCTGTCAGTGTGTATTAGGGACACGTTTGGCCAGGAGAGGGACTGAATGGGCTAAAGAAAAAGAAAAGATGAAAGCGAAATTCATTCAAATAGTAGGTAGTGCAAAAAATGCCTAAGAGCAATTTGCGGTATCAGCCCATTAACATCCCGTAGACCACTATTTAAAAAATTAAAACTTCTAACCCTAACAGGTCTTTTCATAATGCAGACTGGTTTTTTTGTGAAAGAGCACGCTAATTTTTTTATAGCATGTGACCTACACTCCAAATACACTCGTCGAGATCCCACAAGTTAAGAATACCTTCACATCAAAGCACATTTTGCCAAAAAAATAGTTGAATCACAGCAATAAAAATCTTTAATAACATACCCAAAGAAATAAGAGAACTCCCCAAAAAATACTTTAAATCCAAATTACATAAATGGCTTACAGATAATTGTTTTTATAGATAAAAGAATTTATTGACAAAAAATAACTGCCATGTATGGCTACTGACTATAATGTGTTTTAAGTTATTTTTGTTCTATTTTTAACTATAAGCGTTTGTAATTGTTAAAATTTCGTTATATGAATCTTAAATTGTTAAGTTCTAATATATGTATGCGTCTAAATGGCGAAACATGTGAGCTTACAACCAGTGACGGATTAACCCTTAATCAAATTAAGCAATTTCCTAGGGCATCACGTTACGTCTTGGGGGGCACCAGAAGAAGCACAGAAAAAAATCCGTACTTAGGGCATCACGTCTTATACAGAGAAGATTAGAATGGCCCCTTCGCAAGGATGACACGCAAAATCGTGAAGCGTTTCACTTTTTTCGCGTTCCTTGAGACGGCGAGCCGCCCATTATCTGAACGTGCCCCAAAAGGTGGTAGCCGTCTTTCGCGTCCGGCCCTGGTTCAATCCATGGTCCGGTGGACTCGGAAGCCGTCACCTCCTTCTGCGAAACAGTCATGCTAGCGAAGTAGGTGGCGGAACGCGAGAGGGAGAGAGCCTCTCGCCCCAGCCGCGGGAGACGCCCCGGGCGTCGGGGGCCACGTGGTGGCTACCGGCCACCGTAGACACGGGCCTGTGGAGGGTGAGCTATGGGCGCGTTCGTGTTCCACGCGCACCTCAAAGAGATGTCAGCACAAAGGGAGCCCGCAAGGGCCAAAGCCTGCCGGGGCTGCGGTACTGTTCGAAAGAGATACCGCGGCCCCGGAACGTAAAGGGCGAGGAAGGAACATGGATGGTTTATAGTCAGTAAAAGTCTGACACTCCCTCCCGTTCCGCCAAGAGTGGGAGGGGTCATTTGATAATTTCCCATTCGAAAAAAAAAGGGCATCACGTCTCGGGCGAGGCGGCGAGCCTCCTTGCCGGATTGCCACCATGGGATCTAGAGGCGTTAGTCCTCGCGAGCCTGCACGAATGGCGCGCGAAGGTGCTACGCCGGGAGGAAACTCCGTTGCCACGCTGGCGATAAGTCCCCTCTTTGAGGAGTCGCTGGAGAGACGCCACGGTGTCCCCACCTTCCGCCTGACGCAGGTCCTCACCGGACTCGGTTGTTTCGGGAGGTTCCTGCATCGAATCTGGCGGGAGGAAACGCCCGGGTGTTTCCATTGCGAGGTTCGATCGGAGGACACGGAGGCGCACTGCACGGTGGAGGTTTGCCCTGCGTGGGCGGAGCACCGCCGTGTCCTCTAGGCGGCTCACGGCGGCGGCGACCTCTCGCGTCCGGCCCTGGTTCAATCCATGGTCCGGAGCGAGACGGAATGGGAAGCCGTCACCTCCGCTGCGAAGCAGTCTTGCTAGCAAAGGAGGTGGCGGAACGCCAGAGGGAGAGAACCCTCCCGCTCCGCACAAAGTGGGAGAAGTATATGACGATTTCCCATACGGAAAAAAAGGGCATCACGTCTCACTCTCACGTCGTCAAAAACCACACCAAAAAAAGTTACTAGGACTAACTGAAAAATCGCGCGGTTTTAAGTTGACATAGAGTCTGACCTAGACTACTACTAGACCTTATGGCGATTCTAGTTGACATTCGGATAGGGGGCCCCACAGGCGTAGATTGCTTAAGGCATCAAGTAGTCTTAATCCGTCCCTGCTTACAACACTATTTTATAAGACCTTAAAATTAAATGTAGGTACCATGTTTTAACACAAATAAAAATTATTCTATTCCTATTCTATTCTATTCAACTTTTCGTGCGTTTTTTTTGTAATTTGCAGGCCAGTGCCAGGGTGTACGTTACTCCAGCAGGAAAGTATCTACTAGAGATATATGAGTAGAACGTATAGTTGGTGCCTTATCTACTGTAAATGTGCCCCCACATAAAAAACGTTTTTCTAGCAGGAAAATTCTAAACGAGTGATCGGAGAAAAAAATTGTGCATGGCCAGAGAGCTTATATGTGTGCCACTATGTGCCCCCAAAAATAAAATCTGTGCCCCTTCAGATTTTCGAGATATTGCGTTTCCTGCTGCAGTAACGTTTTGATGAATCGTATATATCTAAAACCATTGCATGTGCCCCTGTAGAATAAACATACACGAGTAGCTCTTAATGTGTGCCCCTGTGTGCCCCAATTAGATTTAAGAAAATATTTATAGTTTTCAAGTTATCGCGGTTTTATGAAAACCCGAAAAAACATCGCAGCACCTAAATGAGACAAGGCATAAGTTCGCTAAAAATAAATAAAACTGTATTCGGTCCTTCTTGACGCTAATAATAACCATACAAAGTTTCAAAACGCTTCATGCATGCGTTTTTGAATAATCTTGCTAAAAGTCAAAACGATAGTGTCATAACTTTGACGGCAAAATACAAGGAACTGGCTAAATTTCAGATGTGTAGGTGTAAACCAAAATCATGTGCCTTTAGTCAAAAATATACGGTGAAAATATTGAGCTTGGAATGTTTCGCATTAAGTAAATATAAACAAAAAACCAAATTAAGTAAACAACGGCTGGTTATCCGACCAAATTTGAATGACTACTAAAAAGCGACGGAATCATACATATCGATGACCTTCTTTATTGGACGTATTATACCTAAGCTGTTGTCCGTACAGTTGCGTTCAAAAGTTTTGGGGGCTAATTAAAAAATATATTAAATGCACCTTGTGAACTATTGACTATATTAATGAAACAGCTTGTTGGTCCTTGGCCGGCGTCATAACATAACTGCAACTGTTTACCAATAAGAAGTAATAATCCAAACGCACTTCCTAGTCAATAAACACTTTGTACCTATTATTCATAACAGAGCGACGTTACACGTAACTGTCTCTGTCATACTAACACCGTACGCGTACTAGCTGTCTCACTTTCTCCAAGATAGACAAAGCGACTCCTTTCGACACGACGTCAAGGGATGCCGCGGGGCCAGAGATATAATATGCAGCGGTGTCATGTGGGGAGGCGAAAAAAGGGAACCTTCTATTAACGGGAATGCTCCAACCAGTCGCGAATTTTACTTACTCTATGGTTCTTCCTAATGGTAACATTATCTTCACTCGACTCGACATTTTCGTGAAATTTATTTCTATTTTCACTGAGAATACGGAATTCTGCTCAATTCGTAATTTTTTGGTAGAGATAGAAATATTTTTGATAGACATACAGATAGACTTGCAGTCTCGAACTCGAGAGAAAATCGAGAATTGGCCCCCAGCTTTATGAGCTTGAAGGGTTGTATTGGTCGGGGTTGCGGGCCTGTTCGAAAGAGATACCGCGGCCCCGGAACGTAAAAGGCGAGGAAGGAACATGGATGGTTTTTAGTCAGTAAGAGTCTGACACTCCCTCCCGCTCCGCCCAGAGTGGGGGGGGTCATTTGACGATTTCCCATCCTTAAAAAAAAAAAAAAAAGGGTTGTATTGGTCAATCAATCAAGTAATCATTTATTTGCAATATGGTACAGGAGTTGTTACAGTGATAATTATAGGCCGAGACATATTTCACCTACGATACAGGTTTGCAAATATTAAAATAACGTTAATAAAGTAATAAAGTAATTTTGATGATTATAATTCTGTAACTACATACGTCTTACAGCCGCGAATAATATTTTAATCAACATACAACCTAGCACTGGCCTGCAAATTGCAAAAACCGCAAGAAATGGAGGCTGGTTGGAGCATTCCCCTTAAAATGATGAAAAACTTACTGTTAATTTATCTAACCTACGGCTTATCAATAAATATATATATATATAAAGACAAATACGAGCTTTTTATTTTTATACAAAAAGAGCCACCTCTTTTTAGTAGTAGGTATTTATCATACATTTCATGAACTATGTTTTTTAAACATCGGGACCAATCAAATTTTTGGTCAAAGACCTAGCAAATGGCAAAGATCTGGATGTAATTCTTTCGTTCACACATAAATTATTGGATGTAATTTAATGAAAGTTAGAATGAAGAAGATCGCTTACCTTGGAATAGCACTTAGTCTATTATTTATAATGTACTTAATCATGTGTAAGGTCATAGAAACGGCTAGTAGAACATAATCCAATAACAACTTTATTTTATTATTTATTACTTTTCTACTTCAGTGTACTCAGGCACAACACGTGTGAACCGGTTAGTGAGTAAAATAAAGAAGGTCATCGATATGTATGAATCCGTCGCATTTTAGTAGTCATTCAAATTTGGTCGGATAACCAGCCGTTGTTTACTTAATTTGGTTTTTTGTTTATATTTACTTAATGCGAAACATTCCAAGCTCAATATTTTCACCGTATATTTTTGACTAAAGGCACATGATTTTGGTTTACTCCTACACGTCTGTTTAGCCAGTTCCTTGTATTTTGCCGTCAAAGTTATGACACTATCGTTTTGACTTTTAGCAAGATTATTCAAAAACGCATGCATGAAGCGTTTTGAAACTTTGTATGGTTATTATTAGCGTCAAGAAGGACCGAATACAGTTTTATTTATTTTTAGCGAACTTGTGCCTTGTCTTATTTAGGCGCTGCGATGTTTTTTCGGGTTTTCATAAAACCGCGATAACTTGAAAACTATAAATATTTTCTTAAATCTAATTGGGGCACACAGGGGCACACATTAAGAGCTACTCGTGTATGTTTATTCTACAGGGGCACATGCAATGGTTTTAGATATATACGATTCATCAAAACGTTACTGCAGCAGGAAACGCAATATCTCGAAAATCTGAAGGGGCACAGATTTTATTTTTGGGGGCACATAGTGGCACACATATAAGCTCTCTGGCCATGCACAATTTTTCTCTCTCCGATCACTCGTTTAGAATTTTCCTGCTAGAAAAACGTTACAACAGCAAGAATCGTTTATCCGTTTTTTTTTTCAAAACGACAGGGGGCACACATTTTTTATGTGGGGGCACATTTACAGCAGATAAGGCACCAACTATACGTTCTACTCATATATCTCTAGGAGATACTTTCCTGCTGGAGTAACGTACACCAGTGCCAGGTTGTAGGTATGTTGATTAAAATATGATTCGCGTCAAGCATAGATGATGTTTTATTAGGAACCCTTTACTGGGACAAATCTCACGTTCACAATCGATTTAAAAAACTACTTTATGAAACCGAGTCGTAAATGCCAATTACAGTGGACAAGACTCGAATCGACAGAATTGGTCGGATAATTCTGTCGTGTATCTAACACAATTAACATGTAGGTACTGCTCTGTAGTAAGAAAGTAACGGAAACAGATCAATGATTCACAAAATGTTTGTTATTCATCCTAATTTAATAACAGATGCAACTCAAACTCCGCGTCAAAATGAAAAACAGTTGTGCCAATCTAACAACAACAAAAAAACAAAAGTTTACATTTTGGAACCATAAACAAATCATCCATTCCCGATAGTTTTTGACTGAATGTATATCGTTAGAGTAAAACTCACCTTTGGCTATCGTTGGTTCCAATTTTTCAGGCTGCAAAAACGAAATTTAGTGATTAGGTTTTTCCTTCAAAGAATCGATATACACAACAACATGACATACGTAGGTACATAACGAAATAAGCATATTACAACCCTCCAAGTTCATAAACTGCTTTTTTAAGGTCAATAAATAATAAATAAATAAATATCGCTGGACATTAACACACAGCGCCATCTAGTGCCACACTAAGCAAGGCTTGTGTCGTGGACACCAGATAGTTTATATACTACATATATACTTTTTTGTTTGTAAATACATACTTATTATACATATAAACATCCATGACTCGGAAACAAATGTCCATGCTCATCACACAAACATTTGCTCCTACCGGGATTCGAACCCAGGACCCTATGAACGTAAGGCAGCTTCACTACCACTACGCCATTCGAGTCGTCAATGTCATTCCTAGATCTCAGCATTATCCTGAAAGAGCTAAGTGGTAGACAGTATAGCCCTAGAAATGGATCCGTTTTCATTTTCTGGGCTTGGAACCCTCAAAAAATCTTATGAAAAAGCATGAACTATAAGATAAAAGCCCAAGGCCCGAGGCATAAGTCCGTCTTTGAACAGTTTTGACGTGATAACGTCTAATAAATCGATGAACGCCGGCTGCACGCACGAAAAGGTGTCCCGGTACGCTCTGTCCCGTTACACTCATTGCAACGTAACGATCGGAGCGTATGTATGCAATCATTTCATCAATATTTTGTTATGACGTTGTCACGTTAAACTATCGTCCGTAAACCGACTTGACAGACATTTTTTTTTCACTTGTGCATAAAGTTTTAATAAATAAATAAAATCGGTACTTACAATTTCTGTTACGCTCGGCTTGTAATACTTGGAATTTATTTCTCTCTCACTAGGGCCGCCCATAATCTGTGACGCTGTAAATAATAATAAATACATGTTTATTAATAACATGACCCATTTGTCTAGTGGTCGCTATAGTGCTACTGCTGAGCGTGAGGTCCTAGGAGAGGGTATTTCCATCAGGAATTCAGGAAATTCTTTAGTAGCAACCTAGAATCTGGATTTATGGCTGGTTGAAGACTCGTCGACGTTGGAGTCTAAACAAATCTGCTGAAATTTAGGTGTTATAGGTAGAGTCCAGGACTTTAATTGATGAAGTCACTTTCACCACTTTCCAATTTTACACTTTTATACATTCATCAGTACGAATTTCATCGAGTAAACCCAATGACGTATTATAAACCCGATTTGCATATTACACGGCTAAAATATGTTTTATATATCATTGAGTAAACCCGATTTGCATATTACACGGCTAAAATACGAATAGTGACAAGTGAGTCATCCATTAAGTCCTCGACTGTGCTATACTTAAGTTAACTATCCCTACCTAACCTTTATAGAAAATACAGGCCTGACATAATGCTGAACAACATAAGCTATATTATAAAACATACGAATACGGGTATTTATCGCGAATTTGGAATTTGATACCGGATTGCACCAGCCGTGGTCGCGTGGTCTCCCCGCGACCACGGCTGGTGCAATGCGGTCGAAACGTCGGGATTAAATTAAAGGTAAATTCGCGATAAATACCCGTATTCGTATGTTTTATAATGTGTTGTGATCGTGAAAGTTTAAAAAAGACAACATAACCTATAGTTGCTGTCAGTTAAATCGCAATAACGGTCATTGCCCTTTCCCTAATATCTCTTTGTACGAACCAAAACAAAATAATCAAGTATCGTTTTTCTTTCGGAACCATGTTGATGATTACGATAGGTGACGATTTAAGACTTGAACACAGCCTGGGCCTGGCAGTCTCGACACAGATAACGACAAAATCGTAAACTTTTGATTGCTAATTAGGCTGGCAGTCTCGACAGAGATAACAACAAAATCGTAAACTTTTAATTGCTAATTAGGCCGACAATCTCGACAGAGATAACGACAAAATCGTAAACTTTTGATTGCTAATTAGGCTGGCAGACTCGACAGAGGTAACGACAAAATCGTAAACTTTTGATTGCTAATTATGCTGGCAGTCTCGACAGAGATAACGACAAAATCGTAAACTTTTGATTGCTAATTAGGCTGGCAGACTCGACAGAGGTAACGACAAAATCGTAAACTTTTGATGGCTCATTAGGCTGGCAGTCTCGACAGAGATAACGACAAAATCGTAAACTTTTGATTGCTAATTAGGCTGGCAGTCTCGACAGAGATAACGACTAAATCGTTAACTTTTGATTACTAATTAGGCTGGCAGTCTCGACAGAGATAACGACAAAATCGTAAACTTTTGATTGCTAATTAGGCTGGCAGACTCGACAGAGGTAACGACAAAATCGTAAACTTTTGATGGCTCATTAGGCTGGCAGTCTCGACAGAGATAACGACAAAATCGTAAACTTTTGATTGCTAATTAGGCTGGCAGTCTCGACAGAGATAACGACAAAATCGTAAACTTTTGATTGCTAATTAGGCTGGCAGTCTCGACAGAGATAACGACAAAATCGTAAACTTTTGATTGCTAATTAGGCTGGCAGTCTCGACAGAGATAACGACAAAATCGTTAAGTTTCGGTTGCTAATTACTAACGAATAACTTCGGTTCTGTTCATTCTTGATATATCGATTTTTGGATTTCAGAGTTAAGAACTTTAATAAATGTAGTTGAGTCAATGACCGGTATTCCGATCTTAACTAGCAGCAACTATACACTAACAGATCTGCTTCCCCCAAACTGATTCCCTGTAGTTGACCCGCTTGCCGCCGCGGCGTCGCTTGTTCCGTCCGCGCCGGGACGACGCCGCGCGGGACTCCGCTGAGAAGCGCCGCGCCACACGGTGGTACAGGCAGCGGGAGGATACGTTGGAGATCTGGGGAGGATTTACTACTAATAGTAAAACGTAGTAAAGTCAGTAGGGACAGGTCTCGTTCCATGGTGATTCCACGCAGCACAGTCGGGTACGTATGCCGCTCCGTGTTAGATTCAGCGCAGACAAAACAGGGCGCGGCGGGGAGTATTTTATTAACGCACTTGAAAATAAACTGTAAAATTATTACAAGTGCATAATGCTTGAACCTGAAAAAAATGCTCGCGCGTCCTCGAAGATACGCTCGTGTAAACGCGATCCGTAAAGAAAATGCCCGAGACCGCGCGGGGATTATTACTCTGTCTGCGTTGACCCTTATGCAGACAGTAGACGCAATGACGGCAGCGAGCGTGGAAGTCCCTGTGTCGCATAAGTAGGGAACCGGCCCTACTTATCCGACATAGGCACTTCTCGAAGCAGTTCACGTCAGGGAGCCTCCTTTATAGGTTAGGACTGCGACCAACTACGCTACCTCGAAATTGGTCGCAGTAATAAAATAGTGCCCCGTTTCGTATCAGCTGGCCAAATCAAGGCCCCGTAAAAGGCCATCGATCGCACGATCCCCACGTACGTGCTCGGGCCCCCCAGGTTGGGAAGCAACTTCGATAGCGCACTCACCGCACCCATCCACTTGGGCACCGGCCATCCAACCAGATTCAACTGACTGAACACCAGTCATCATTATCAATCTATTAATGTTCTCACAGCTGGGACACAGGCCTTCTGTCTTATGAGAGGGAATGGGCTATAATCCAGCACGTGGGCGATATGCGGATTGGTAGATGTCACATGTCTTTGAATTTTTTGGTTTTATTCTTTATTTTTGAGCAGCAACGGTAATCCTACTATCCTACTATCCTACTAATATTATAAATGCGAAAGTTTGTAAGTATGGATGTATGTATGGATGTTTGTTACTCTTTCACGCAAAAACTACTGAACGGATTTGGATGAAATTTTGCACACAGATGGTTTACAACCTGGATTAACACATAGGGTACTTTTTATCCCGGTAGTACATCCCATGGGTCAATTATGAAACGTCACGCGGGCGAAGCCGCTGGCAGAAGCTAGTAATTAAATAAATTACACTAGACCAAGAAAGAACATCAGTATTTCATATGGATGAACCTCAATTTATACGCCTTATTTAAACACGTTAGAATTATTACCTACATAAATAGTCTTACCAAGTGGTATCGTATTACCCAGTATTGACTGGGTTGTGGAGATCAGATAGGCAGTCGCTCCATGTAAAATACAGGTATTCAGCTACATCTGGTTAGACTAAGCCGACCCTAACATAGGTTGGGAAAAGGCTAGGCAGATGACCTTCACCGATACTGCATGAATGAAAAAACTAATAGTGAAGTCCGTCACGACCATAAAGTCTCGCCAGCTAAAAGACCCTCTATATTCAAATGTTACCAGTTCACACTGCAGATCATCGATCTCGTCTTCCATGATGTCCAGCTCATCCGTGTCCTTGGCGGGCACGATCAACAGCTTCGTCTCCGGACAGCTGCCGGACACCAACAGTTGTGAGGACTTTGGGAAGATGAGACGGTGGGCGGTTCTGGAGGTAAGAAGCATATGCTGTCAATAGAAAGTACTGCCTGCTGACCGCCTCGGTTAAGTGGACACGATCGCGACTGCTCAGATTCCTGGGTTGGGCATATTTTGTTGGGTATTTTCCGTTAGAAATTTTTGAGTAGCAGCCACGTGGCCGTGGAGTCTCGATCTGTGCCAGTTGATGGGAATAGGGTCGCCCGCTGTTACATGGGACTTGAACAAAAGTGGCGAAATGTATAGTATTGGGTACCGTACTTGATGCTTAGTTCGGACAGAACCATTTTTTTCGGACCATCCCACTCTAGGAGGAGCGGGAGGGAGTGTCAAACTTTTACTGACAAAAACCATCCATGTTCCTTCCTCGCCCTTTACGTTCCGGGGCCGCGGTATCTCTTTCGAACAATCCCGCAGCCCCGGCAGGCTTCAGCCCTTGCGGGCCCCTCCCTTTATGCTGGCATGCCTTTGAGGCATTAGACGGACGGACGGCTAGCTAGCCCATAGCTAACCGTGCACAGGCCCGCGTTTACGGTGGCCGGTAGCCACCACGTGGCCCCCGACGCCCGGTGCGTCTCCCGCGGCGGCTGGGAAGAGAGGCTCTCTCCCTCTCGTGTTCCGCCACCTCCTTCGCTAGCATGACTGCTTCGCAGAAAGAGGTGACAGCTTCCCATTCCGTCTCGCTCCGGACCATGGATTGAACCAGGGCCGGACGCGAGAGGTCTCCGCCGCCGTGAGCCGCTACGAGGGCACGGCGGTGCTCCGCCCACGCAGGGTAAACCCCGACCGTGTGCTCCACCGTGTCCTCCTCGGACAGAACCCTGTCTCCTACAGTTTTTTACCTGGGTATGTAAGACGGTGGCTGGAACACTTCTCTTGTTGCCATGTCTTGACAGATTCCGTCCAGCAAAACGATATCTTCCATCAATTCATTTACGACAAACACCTGCAATTAAAAGTCATGTACCAATGAAACAGGAGCTCGTGACTAAATAATAACAGCCGCTCGGGTCGATCTTTAGGTTAAGCGGTACCTGCTTAGGTTGTTGGTCTGAGGATGGGTGGCCACCTTGAATAGCACGTTAAGCCGTTGGTCCTGGCCGTCATTTGTAGATTTCTAACAATCGTTACAAGTAGTCAATGGCCCAAAAAGTCTGACAACCAGTTTTATCTAGTGGTATGGTACCTAGTGGAAGTTAAATCAGTCGCTCTATGTAAAATATATCTATAGGGTAGTGGAAGTTAAATCAGTCGCTCTATGTAAAATAGGTACTGGTATTAAGCTGCATTCGGGTTGACTGGAAGCCGATCATAACATAGTTGGGGAAGGGCTAGGCACATGATGAGACTATTGAACCGTTTTTAACCTTATATGGTTATTAGTGGAAGGGTCTGATTTTCTGATAGTAGGTATGGTGGGTCACTGCCCGACGGTTGCATAACAATACCCTTAACGAAGTCGAAAGGCTCTTGTTTTCCTCGTCGTTGCGATATTTCTATGTTCTTGGACACACCTGGGAACCTTCAAGTTACGCGGCGGAGATAGGTATAGGGGGTTAAAGTTCGAACTATTTCACAAGTTTTAATGTTATAATAACTTTAAATACCTCCACGATCCCCGTACTATTCAAGGCATTCATCAGCACAATGTTTTGTATAATGAGTCATATTATCGTAAAACGTATTATATCGTTTACATCTCGTTATGTAGGTAACACTGCTTGCCGCGATGTCATATTTTGCGTGACATCTGTTAGCGTAGTGCGTATATGGTCTAGATGCTGCCACAGTCAGGACATTACCTTGAAAGCCTTGAGACAAGGCACGAAGGCGTGCTCTAGCCTCATGCTGAGGCGCTCGACGGGCCAGCCGTGGTAGGCTGGCACGTTGGGAAGCACCATCATGCTTATCTTGATGCCTATTTCACGCCACATTGATGATTCAAGGCTAGGAAGGAGAAAAAACATGATTTCTAGTGGCCAGAATGGCTTTTCCCGAGTTGAAGTCGGTTCTTTTTTTAAACCATTTTTCACACTTCGAACTTCTGTACTATGGATCATGGGTGCATCTATAAACATTTAAACTCTCATACACAAACAGCCAGACCCAGAACCACTACTTGTAGGCCATACAAATATTATTTTGTTCTGAGCGGAGATCGAACCCGCGGCACGCAGCGCAGCAGCCACTCAGCTACTGCGCCAACTCTACGGGAACGTACCATCAAGATAAAAAGTATTCTATATCCTATCCTAACTCAGATAATGTTCTAGTAGCTGTGTGCCGTATCATCGCAAACCGATGAGCCGTTAAAGAGTAAAACGATAATACACAGACCAACAGATTTATTTCTGCATTTAATTACATGGATGGGGAAGTTCCGTGTGTTTGGTAAAAAGTATTTTGCCTTGTCGTCGATTACTTGCTTTTCACTCAAGAAAAACGGCAAGCAAAACTATTAGCGTAGATGTATAAAAAACACCGCTGGCTTCACTCAGATCCAGCCTGTCCCCTTGCTGCCGTCCCCACCGACAACGTACCCCACAGGGGGTGCCCTTAGCGCGGGTGCTTAGTTTATAAGTTTTTGCTCTTGGCTGTAGACCTTATACTCAAGACACCCACAGGAGAGTTCGGTTAAGTAGAACACAGCCTCATAGTTTGACCTGCGAAAAGCCATCACCAAAACAAGAAAACATGCGGGGGCAGTCCCCCGCGCACGCCCATGTGGTGCTACGCCGTAGCGGATCGGCTACGAGTGCTACGACGCGTTAGGTGACGGTCACGCGAGTTCCATGATTTTTGTTCACCAAATACACTCGAGAGCAATGAATCCGGGTCACTTAAAGAATCCTAAAAATCTCGGAAACTAAAAATGCTAGGTTAATGCAATAAATTGTATTTAATAGACAATGTAATACTCCTTAAATGAAGGTATTAAAACTTCTTAGTTATTGTAAAGTTTTATCATAAAAAATCAAATTTGAAAAAGGGCCACTTTCGAAGATGGAACTACGAAATTACAGCATTTGGTTTTGCTTTTGTTTGTAATCTGTCATATATGTGGGTACATAAACCATGTTGATAGTGCTCTATATTCATTATTCAAGCTGAAATTATGTCGCTTACGCCTGAAGAATGCACCAGAATACTTACAATGCTGGAAACCGGCCGGAGTCAGCGCGATACAGCCAGGACTGTCGGTGTGTCGCTGTCAACAGTACAAAGAGTTCTCCGACGTTACGAAGAAACTGGTTCTAACCTACGCAGATCAGGAACGGGCAGAACCAGGTGTACCACAGCACGAGAAGACCGATACTTGGTGAACACCATGCTTCGAAATCGCTTTCTCACAGGAACTGAACTCACAAATCAGTTTCGACGCCTCGGAGGAAGTAACCTTAAAAAAAAAGTAAAACCCCTTAGACCTGCAAACGGCCCTAAACTGGAGCGTGGGCATCGTATTTCAAGACTAAGATATGCCCAGAGCCACGTAAATTGGAGTATTGAAGATTGGTCAAAAGTTATGTTCTCCGACGAATCAAAATTTATGCTCTACAAGCACGATGGAAGACACAGAGTGTATCGAAGACCAGGGGAAAGATTCAAGCAAGCATGCATCGAAGAAAAAGTAGCCTACGGTGGTGGGTCTGTACTTGTGTGGGCCGGAATTTCTTCTGAAAGTCGCACAGAGCTGGTGATCATAGAAAACGGCTCTTTAACTAGCGTAAGATATGTGGAAGAAATCCTCAATGATCACGTTGGTCCATTTATGGTCAATTTAGGTGAGGATGCTATATTTATGCATGACAATGCCCGACCTCATACAGGTAGGATTGTGAATGACTACCTTCAAGAGATGTACATTACTCGTATGGAGTGGCCAGCGCGCAGCCCGGATATCAACCCGATCGAGCATGCTTGGGACGAGCTAGGCAGATGCGTAAAACAACGAAACCCTCCCCCAATCACGCTTCGTGAGCTCAAAATTGCTCTCACAGAGGAATGGGAGAATATTCCCCAAAATCGTATAAGGAACTTGGTGTACAGCATGCCAAACCGCGTAAACGCAGTAATGGAAGCACGAGGAGGCAATACGAAGTATTAAAATTCAAGAAAATCGTGATAAAGTTCAAAAATTTCATGTTTCTTATTTTTGTTTTAAGGAGAGATCAGCAGTTTTTTTCTTTATGTAATTTTGTGTTAATAAAATGTATGGTGACTCATATTTTTTTTACTTTCATTTAAGGAGTATTACATAGTCTATTAAATACAATTTATTACATTAACCTATCATTTTTAGTTTCCGAGATTTTTAACATTCTTTAAGTGACCCGGATTCATTGCTCTCGAGTGTAATTGCTAAACCCGCCTAAAGAAGTTTTCACTAGCATAATGTTGTACAGTACAATTACCCCATGATACAATGCGGTGCTAGGTTGAAAGCCTCCTTGATGACGGGCATCGTAATGTAGTACGCCTGCACTGCAGAGTCGCAGCGGACTGTGTAGCTGTACGGACGATTTGTTAACACCTGAAGTACAGACATGGGTAACATTAAAAGAGCGGTACGCTCGTTATCCCAGAATTGTTAAGAGCTGAACACAGACGAGGCACGGACGTGATGCCGGACGCCACGAGAGATTTCCAACTAATTTCGCCGCCCGTCGTCCGCTCGCGCCCGTGCCCCATCTTTTCTATCTGTTCTACAACAGGGTCAGACAGGCAAGCATCGTGTCCGCACCCTGTCTTTTCTAGATGTTTTGCGTCGCGACGCTTCTATACATTTTGTATGAAAGAGATTCGGAAGAGAGATATCTTTACACCCCGTGACCCCGTCTGCGTCTTACGTCTTTTCTGTGTCCTGCGCCTTATGGAGACGGGCGATTTGCGGAATAGCTCGTAAGCGGCTCTAAGCGGTTTGCCTAGGTTGTTCGGTGGATGGGTGACCGGTCATTCCATAACAGTTCCCTACGTGCCTCGGAAAGCACGTTAAGCCTTCGGTCCCGGCTCTCATTTGTAAGTCTTTGACGGTCGTTAAAGGTAGTCAGTGGTCCGAAAGTCTGACAACCAGTCTTATCAAGGGGCACCGTATTACCCACCAATAACTGGGTTGTGGAGGTCAGATAGGCAGTCTCCCCATGTAAAATACTGGTATTCAACTGCATCCGGATTTGATTTTTTAGACTGGAAGCCGACCCCCACATCGTTGGGAAAAGGCTATATGATGATTCTATTAAGTCGCTTGTCTATCGAGACACAAATGCAGTTACATAAAGACCCATATGGGGACTTACCCCCAACACCCCCACAGCGTTTCCCGACACGATGTAATCCTGGCAGGGTTCCCCGAACTTGAGGTCCGTCATGAACTCATAGTTGGGTATAGCCTCGTCCATATCATCGTCTGGAGGCGTGTACGTCGCTTCTAGGAGACCTGATACTAAGATGTACATGCCTTTGGGCTCGTCACCTAAGGAATGGCCCGAAAAATTACTGTAAAAGGGCTTTATCTTTTTTGATTATTTAGGCAAATAAAGAGGAATATGCTCCTGTAAAGGTGGGTTAAGATTCTTTAGATTAACGTGTAGCGCGTACGAACGACCTCTGCTTCACGCGCAACTCGAACTTTTTCTAAAATGACATACTGCTACAAGCGTTGTCGCGCTTATAAGGTTGAGCAGCCCCGTGCGCCCACTCACCTCCTGTGCTTACCCGCCGGAAAAAGCGCGTGCATGCGCGATCATTGTTAAAAAGTGCCAAGTATGGCGCGCTTATACGCGAGGAAGCCGATACAAGCTTATATGCTCAGAAAAATACGCTACTCTGCAACCGCTATAAGTCTCATAGCACCAAAAACCAGAGATAGCTTCTAACGAAAACAATATTTAGAATTAAAAGTTTTGAAGAACGATTTTTACCTCTGGATATCAAAATATCGTTGATATTGAAGTTTAAAATCTCCGAATGCTCTAAAAAGAAGTCGGCTATCCTTTCGTTTCCCTGCAACCAAGAAACCGCGCGGAGTTGTGTCTGAAAATATTCAACAATTATTGAAACGGATGATTATCACATCACATTGCTGGATGGTTTTCTAAGTTCCTACCAGCTTTTTCAACAAATAGAGTGTTAGTTACCTCAGGAGAAGATGGAGCTACTAAACTGCCTTTATGACGACAAAGTTGAATTTTCTCTTGAATTGCATTTAGGAGTAATCTATACTCCATTTCGTCAAGAAAACCTGAGAAATAGTAAAGCGCAGTTTTAGGGTACCGTTGCCTAATGACAAAAGCGGAACTCGTATAGTTACGTTCTGGCCGTCTGTCCGTGCGTATGCCACAACCATTTTACTGCGAGACTCAAAGAAATATTCTTTAATATATCTATGGCGAGACTGTTGGCACCACACAGTTGTTTGTATAATAGGTGTCATCTTTGAACCGCTACACAGTAATGATGTGAAATTACGAATATAAAAATGGAGTGCAGTAAAATTGCTTTTCAATAGCATAATATGAAAAACAAATTTAGTTTTTTGTTGAGTGTTTTTTGTTGACCTATGAATGAGCGTTATAATATTACTATTGTAAATTGTTTGTTGCTACGGGACCTTCTGTGTGCGAGGCCGACTGACACCTGGCCGGTTATTATATTATGATTATCGATCTAACGCTATAACTGAAGTCTTGAAAAAGCCTTTTCATGTCCAATGTGCCTGTAACTTCACCAGCTCGCTTACCTAAAAGGCTGCCCGTCCATCAGAAATAATAATAATAATATCGCTGGGCATTAACACACAGCGCCATCTAGTGCCACACTAAGCAAGGCTTTTGTCGTGGACACCAGACAGTTGATATACCATAGTCTATATATATTTACTTTTTGTTTGTAAATACATACTTATTATACATATAAACATCCACGACTCGGAAACAAATGTCCATGGTCATCACACAAACATTTGCTCTTACCGGTATCGAACCCAGGACCCTAAGAACGTAAGGCAGCCTCACTACCACTACGCCATTTGGGTCGTAAAATGTGTGTGGGATATGTGAGTGGAACTAACCAATCACATACCAAGATTACCTCAAGCTATGATGAACATAGAGGGCGAGGAAGGAACATGGATGGGTTTTAGTCAGTAAGTCTGACACTCCCTTCCGCTCCGCCCAGAGTGGGAGAAGTTATTTGATGATTTCCCATCCGGAAAAAAAAGCTAAAAATAAGCGATATTGTTCGTAGTATACAGGGTGTAAAAACCACCTCATCACAAAGCCGTTAACCAAGCATTCTCTACTTACATCAAACTAAGTAACTTTACGCAAAAAATATTGCTGGGAAACGACTTTTTTTTCGAGGTTATAAATCACGTTTTGTGGTAGAACTCTATGTTATGCACTTAAAACATTGTGCTGATGGATAGATTGAATAGTACGGGGGTCGTGGAGGTGTTAAAAATCTAACAAAAAACTTGTATTAAAAAAAAAAAACTTGTCAAAATGTTGTAAGTTTGACCCCATATCTCCGTAACTAGAAGGTATGGTGTAGAACAAAACAATGATCGCAATGATGGGGAGAACAAGTGCCTTTCGGCTTCGTGAAGAGGTGTTTTACACCCTTTAGTATCACACACATCCTTTGCTAGACGCAGCTATATGCGACAATACAGCAATGTTGGTACCAAAAACAAGTAGGTAAAGTATAATTAGAATCGATTAAAAAAAAAATCTTTTACCTTCTTCCTTCAACTGCATAGCATCCAAGATCATAATATTTAGAGTGGATGTAGTGGCTTGTCTGGTCTTCACAGTGATGGCGGTCCAAGGCCTGTCGCGTTGTAGTAATCCTAGCTGACGAGTTACTGCTAATCTATAACCAACCATTTGAACACCATGAACAACATCTTTACTTCTTTTGTTTTTATCCGACTCATCATCTGCTATCATCATCATCATCATCATCAGCCTAAAATGTTCACACTGCTGGGACACGGCCTCCTCTCAATAAGAGGGAATGGGCTATAATCTACCACGCCGGCCCAGTGCGGGTTGGTAGATGTCACATGTCTTCGATTTTTTTATTCTAGGACATGCCGGTTTCCTCACGATGTTTCCTTTCCCCGTTTTGCAGTGGTGATGAAATAAATTACACAAAGTAATGCGCCTGTCTGGGTTCGAACCCACGACTTACTGTTCGTAAGTCGGGGCCGCCACCAACCGCCACCTTTTCCCAATTATGTTGGGGGCGACTTCCAGTCTAACGGGGTGCGGCTTAATATCATTAATTTACATGGACCGAGTGACTATCAGCCCTTCACAACCCAGTTGGTACTGGGTAATACAATATCCCTTGGTAAGACTGGTTTTTAGACTTTCGGGACACTGACTACCTGTAACGATGTCATGTGGCTATGAACTCCTTGCCCTTGTTTTCTTGCATTTGTTCGTTTCTCGGGGGTAACCTTCGGAACTACCTACTGACCCAAGTTCGAAAATTCTTTCACTCACAGGAAGCTATATATGTTATCCCCGAGTGTCTAGACTACATTTAAAACGTGTTTTAACATGGAGCCTATGAGCCATGGAGCCATGGAGCTATCTGACCTCAACAAGACAGTTAGTACTGAGTAATACGATACCCCTTGGTAAGACTGGTTGTCAGACTTTTTGGGCCACTGACTACCTGTAACGACTGTCAAAGATCTACAATTGACAGCCAGGGCCAACTGCTTTACGTGCTTGCCGAGGCACGGAGGAAACTCGGTATGTAATGGGTGGTCACCCATCCACAGACCAACCTAGGCAAGCACAACTTAACCTAAAGATCGACCCAAGCGGCTGTTATTATTTAGCCACGAACTCCTCTACTGCCCCTATAGAACCTATACAACTATACTATACTATACTATACTATACTATACTATACTATCCCTAGTAGCATTTTTTGTTGGCATTTAGTTGGGCCACATACCTCTGTTTAGTTGGCAATTGCATACAATTGGCGGGCAGTTTGCGGGTTGGGCCCAAAACTGATGACCAACGAAGATTTGCCTACGAAAGCCCAACTTGCGATGGAGATGGAGCTAACGTGGAATCATAGACTAAGACTATATGGATATATTATAAACTGCGTGGAATTGCCTACGAAGTCCCAACTTGTGAGAATTCTGGGGGGACGGCGCGAACGCTTAAAAAATTACGCATCAGAGTTATCCACATTAGGGATAATCGCAAGGGTCAACCTGACTGCAGTTCAATGGCAAGGCCTCGCCCTGGGGGAACCGCCTATTTGATCACGGTTTACCTTATTACAGGTACGTACGAATTCACTACAATACTGCGCGAGAGTCATTCGACGCGGGAGAATCTTAACACCGCGATTCAGAAACGTGACGTAATTGTACAACGCCATCTAGTTTAAAGATACAAACTAAAACGTGCTGTACTTACGCGTCTTCTTTCCCAGAATAATGGTACCTTTACTTAGATTGCACTCACAGTACAATGTTAACAAGTTAATATATCAAGTACCAATGACAAGATTGCACTTAGTGAGATATCTAAGTAAGATAAATTGAGAACAATCAGTTACGAGATACTGACGAATCATAGCAACAAGGGAATTAAGTCATCTTCTTTAGTGTTGTGATATATATTTACTAGACTATAATAAACAGGGTGGAATTTTACAATGCCACCTGGAGGGAAAGTACTCTAAATACTGGAGAACTCAAATTTTACTCAAAGGAGACATACCTTTATTTTTAAAAAGAAACAAATCTGTATTCGAAGATTTTCAAAAAATATTTCGAACCAGAACCGAACCCGGGATGGATCGGCTGAAGTTCGAAAAAATAATTAATATACCTTTTTGACATCAATCGATAGGTTCAATCATTTATGGATCAAATCTCTCTAATAAATATGATACGATTTAAGTTCGACAATACAATAATTGTAAGACGTATCATACCTAACAGGCCTATTGAAAGATTTAAGTTGGACCGATGTAAGTTGTTATCATAACTTAATTCCCTACAAAAAACTCCCAACAGTAGGGATAGAAGCTGCAGGCCTGTCGATAGTTGGCTCAATGTTATTTTAGTAATTTAAATGCATACAAAATCTCCCAACAGTGGGAATAGTAACAGAAGGCCCTTTGTTGGCTATTCGTTGGGCAAATAGTGCATGTTTATGACGATGGGGCTATTTTAAGTTTAGGTTGGCGAAACAACTAACCGTCTGCCAATACATTCCCAACTGTTGGCATAAGGAAGCCAACGGCAATTGCTACTAGGGATACTATACTATACTATACTATACTATACTATACTATACTATACTATACTATACTATACTATACTATACTATACTATACTATACTATACTATAACTATACTGTGATATTATGTTACCTGTCACTATCCAATTTGGTAGTCAACATGTCCTGTATCACTTTGTTATCCACCAACTGTGGTAGCAGAGTGCATACTTCTTGGGCACCGGTGACAAAGCCCTGGAAAAATTCTGAATATATAAAGGATACGGGACTCTAGAGAACTTTAAACAAGAAACTGAAAAAACATATGCCCCAATTATGGGACACCAAATGTTCCCACAGCTAGTGGGACACAGCTTCCTCCATAGACTATAGAATACTCTATTGTACACCAAAATTGATACACTCTCCCTCGACCCTTGCTCGAACCAGTCCGCGATGCTGAGCCAGTAGTTATAAACCAGCCCCTAAATAATCTCTCAGATCCGGCCTCTCCCTTTGCTGCCCTCCTCAACGACGCCATAAGCCGAGGCCCGAACCCCAGAGGGGGTGCCCTGAGGGCGCCGTCGCTTAGTTTATAAGTCTTATGCCCCTGGCTGGAGGCCTTACACTCAAGGTACCCACAGGATATTCCGGTTAAGCAGAAGCCAGTCTCATAGGTAGACCGGTAACAAGCCATGTCCAAAAAATACCCTGCTTCTTCTTCTTTATCGTGTGGTTATAAGTGCCTATAAACCTGGTGTCAGAGTTTTCATGCCGTCCATCATGGGGCTCTGACTTGGCTGTACATGTACAGCTATTTTACAATATTGGTAACTTTATGGGTCCAATCAGGGCCGTCTTTTAACCAGTTGGGGCCCTGGGCACTTAGGTAAAATGGGGCCCTTTTAGTATGCAAGAGCGAGCGAAGCGCGTTTGAATTTTTTTTTCACCCTGCCTCATATGAATTACTTTTTCTTGTGATAGTTCATACAAAACTAAAGAGTAAAAACATCCTTTATTTTTGCATGAACTGTTAGCGGTGGAGAACTTTAATTTGAAGTAGAACACAGAATACCTATTATTACCTATTGTGGCTTTATTTTACGGAAAATTTTATTCGATTAATGTTTGCATGTGGTCGTGAATCGAATATTTTAGTATCCTGCAGTCCTGTCTGGGATAAATTTGTTTCTTTTGACAGTTATTGGAACTTGGGGCCCCCCTTGAATCGGGGCCCTGGGCAAGTGCCCATGGTGCCCAGTGGGTAAGAGGGCCCTGGGTCCAATGACGGTATTATTATCACCGTTATTATCACATATATCATTAACACCCATGTGTTCGATTTTTGCTTCAAGAATATTTATTATTATTTTTATTTACACTAAAAATACAAATATCCTTGCAGGCTAGACCCAATGCGATATTGTAGCACACTTTAAAATTTAAATAGTTTATCTGTGTATAAATTTAAGTATAGCAAATTCTAAAGGTAGCTATTTTTGTAAATTCACCCAAAGCACAACAGAATATATCTAAGTCCTCATCATCAATGTCTTCCTTGCCATGAAAAAGACGTTTAGCATCAAAGGTATGAAAAGGTAACAGACAGACAGAGAATTTACTTTACAAAGGATAGATTTTTTAAGATTTGTTTTTTTTTTGTATGTTTTTGTATTTTTTTTTACGATTTAACTCAAGAACTACTAAACCGATTTGAAAAACTCTTCCACCATTAGAAAGTTACATCCTTACCGAGTAACATAGGCTATAAATTACATTGATATCATGAAAATAAGCCGAGTTATCGCAATTTTCGCGGACGAACTCGCGGGCGAAATGCTAGTACCTAATATTTGTATGGGTGTATGTACCTACCTTACCGACATCATAACCAAACGCTAGCTGTTTGTCAATCATGCGGTCGATATAAGCCATTATTCTTGGCACTGATACCCTGAAACAAAGCATGTTCATCATAGTATTAACTTATGTCAAAGTCTTAGTACGATTGCAAAACGTAATCTCGTCGTCTCTGATGATACCGAGATGTCACAGATGGAGAGCATTGCGCTTTTGCAAGCGGCTCAACCACAAGAGCAGAATCATCATCATCATTTCTGCCAAAATCCGTCTACTGCTGGACATAGGCCTCCCGCAAGTGTCGCCACATTGATCGATCCCGTGCGTCTCCCCCTTAGCGGATCGCCGGAACCTTCACCAGTAGGGCTATTATGTAACTCGGTTGACAGTTCGAAATGATAGTAATTGGACTCAGCTTATATCAATTAACTGTCAAAAGGCTAATTTCGTATTGTGTATGACCAATCGCGATCAAATATGACGTCATTGACGCCTTTCGTGGCTGTTAGTCACCGTAACTCATTTTGACAGATGCTAACGTATCGATACTTATACTACTGCGATTATGTAAGCCTAATGGATATCTAATTGATAACAATTGAGTCTCTAATAGCTATCGTGATATACGCTACTCCTAAGTAGCGTTTTATAGGATTTTGGGAAATATACCGAAGCCGATTTCAAATGTAAACGTTACATCTTTTGTTGTTTTACTGTAATTTGTGTTTGTGGTGAAGTATGGCAACTAAATAATTCTGAGATTAGCTGAATAAGAGCGAAAATAAAGTTTGAAGTTTTGGAATGGTTTCGTTAGTTCTGATTTCAGCCACCACGTGCCAAAATATCCTTGTACTGACCCTTGATCATTGTACAAAATAAAAGGCTTGATTTATTAATTAAAACTTAATCAAGCCTTTGAAAGCGTTATACAACTATCTTGAATGGAGGTAGTTTTATAAATAGCTCGTAATACTTTTACAAGCTTTAATCTATATTGTTTTGTGAAACATGTTGGAAAAAAAAACAATAAATAAAAATGCTGTACACCAAACTTTTTTTATTTGTAATAAATTACATCTGAGGACATACTAAGTACTACAAAACCGTATATTTAGAATGACTACTTAACAATGATCCAAAACCTAATCCTAGTCCATCAGAATACACTATAGTATTATTTTGGGTAGGCTTCAAAGCAACAGTATGATTTAGATGGGTAAAGTAGCAGTAACAACTTCATATATCATTTCTTAATTTTATTATGGCTACTTCTAATTGGACATTTAGTTATGGTATCGTCCCCAGTAAAATCTATGGTGATGGTGGGCTGCTCATACTCCAGTCCGGATACATCGTGAATCAGCTCAATAGACAGGTAATTGGTGTCAATGATCTCTTTGCTAGCTTTCAGAGTATTGATGGAGGTTGTCCACTATTGACTCGATTTCAACTTCAGTTTCTCCTCGCTGCGCTGCTTTCATTTTGTCACTCATGTCACAAACGTAGGTCCGCAGGTCATCATATAGTCTGCAACACCTGAAATGTGACAAGTAACAGCTGAGTATGTTAAGGGAATATTATGTTTTTTGAAACCTTTAGAAAGTAGGAGTTTAATATTAGAATTAAGTAAAATATTAAATGAAAGAATAAAGGAATAAGAAAAAACAATCTAAAATTAGATTTCTATTTATTTTAAATTTGATTAAATATTCTCAAACTTATTACAGTTAGGTAACACTTTGGGGAAAGGCTATTTTTCCATTTATTTTGAAAGCTAAGATTAAAGGATTGATATGAACATAAGTTTTATGTGGGAACAAAGTTTAAATATGTATTTTACAATGAACTAACTGGTTTACTAATAATATTTAGAGCATAGCTATTAGAGACACCATAATATTATGTGTGAAGTTGGGTTTGTAGTGAATATCCTTAACAGGGGCAAGTGTTTTCGTGCTCGATTTTGCGTCTACAATTTGACAAGCTAAATTAGACATAATTGTAGCTGTAATTTACTAGGACGTCGCTCCGTGTGTGTGTGATGTGTAGTATGTAAATGATACAACAATAATATCATGCTGTGCTCTCTTAGAACATTGGAGCCTGCTCGAAAATTTTGTACGGAAACTAGCGCCAGCTATCCCTGAGGATGAAATTATTTACTGGTTGGGTTGCCACTTTATAACAGTGATAAGATTTAATTGAAAATAACAATTTTGATAAATTAGATTGAGAAACCATATGTATTTAATCTACACCAATCTATGTAAATATAAAAAACTAAAAGAATTAAATCAATCAATGATAGAAACGTATTTTATTCATGGTTACACTATCAACCATCTGTCACCAACTGACAACTGTCATAGCATGCAATAGAACAGCTATTTTAGGCAGATTGTCATTAGAACGGGTAGCCTGTTGAGAACTACCACTGACTTAGGAGCTGCAGATCGTAAGATCAAACCTCGGTCACGACACACTTTTTGTATTTATTTTGTTCGTTTTTGATTTAACCACCACGGATAGAGAGCGCTGCTTGTATGATGACGGAAATACTGTTGAGAGTACCGTCTATCTCATTATATATTGTAGTCTTTGAATAATATGTAAATTAAAACAGAATACTCACCAGGTTCGAAGAATTCAAATTCGCAGTCCAAAAGTTGACAGCTGGAACATGACTTATCGAATGTTACGAGTCATCACAATATAAACAGGCTTACACAACAGCTTATCACATTGGTCAAACATTAACATAAGTTCCTATAATAATTTTATTAAAGAAGTTTTTAGGTTAGCTCAATCAAAACAATTTAAAAAAACAATGTCACGTGTCATATAAACCGCTTAATATAAATGTTCCCTAAAACCAAGTATTGTGACGCTGAAAGGGCGCTACTCAACTTAGCCGCATAATAGTCGATAAAAATTAGAGTGGTGAACTACTGAGTCGATGATAAGCGTACCCAGGACGTTAGTCACCGTAAATTGATATCCATTCAGTGTGTTATGGAATACCAATATTATGACATTCTCGATAGCTATCAAAGTTCGATTAACAACCGAAGCTCGTTAGTCACTGGATATCAGAAAGTTACGTAATAGCCCTGCTGGTCATCGGTTCACCTAGTGGGAGCAGCATCATAAAAAACTAAAAGTAAGGATCAAGAAAAAGGTTGAATAAGGATGGCAACTGTGAAACATTTGCCTAGCTCGTCCCAAACATCTTCATTGATAGTAAATTTGTCCAAGTCATTTTTTTTAATTGCTTTACCTCTTTTTTGTCATTTGGGTTCGCACCATCTGCAATGAGCTTTAAAAGATCATCTGCCAAAAACAATTACCTGGCCAGCTTGCATAATCTTAGGAAACGAAGCATCCTTAGTAACTTGGTAGCCGTGATGAAGCTGGAGTTGACGCTGTTCCACTTGTCCCACGGTGTGAAGGCATCTATCACATCTAGTACTAGGTCTGTAATGAAACAGGTTAGTTCATGGGCTAGTAAAGAATAACCACAGAACAACGTGCCAATGACTTGAAGAGCTAGACCACCAGCCGGCGTAGCATGGCGTTCTATCTCTAGTCTACCAAGACTCGACAAAGCTCTTTTCCATACTGACAATCGACAAAATGACAGATAAATGACAGATGTCCAAGACTCAAGACATGTCAAGTTGTATGGAAAAGAGCTTTGTCGAGTCTTGGTAGAGTAGAGATAGAACGCCATGCTACGCCGGCAGGTGTTCTGACATGCCCGCTTTGTGCTCGGAGTTTTTCGACCAAAGTTGGATATGCTAGCCACTTGAGAGCACATGAAAGCAGTCGCCGTGGCTGCGAAATTGGCTAGATGTTATCATCGTCATCAATGCGATCCTATGGTTGTGGTGCGGTTAAACTGGTGATGGTGGGGACGAATTGTAAAGCTGCCTCCACCAAACCATGCTAGATATTTCGGTACTTTATCTGCCAGAGTCGGGGGTCCGGAGCCACCTAATCAATTTATCCTTAACTTTACTAAGCCGACACTGTACAGGTACACCACCTGTCTACGAGTCACCTCCGAGGTGCACATGTAAGGATCCTCAAACATTTTCACTAGCAGTCCAGAGTCATTATGGCTCCACTCGGATTTGTAAGTTATTATATAACCAGCCTAATATAGTCAAAATGACAATGGAGATCCCATTGTCATTTTGACTATATTAGGCTTTTGACTATATTATTATCAACAAGTACGGTATGAAATCAATGATAGCGACACTATTTTAATAGCAGAATTGGAGCCCAGGGTTCATGGACGGCTCAGACTTAAAGTGCGTATGCGGCGTCTCCCTTTCTACGGACAATGGACCGCCTTCCATCTGGCACCGTATGCCCCTATCACCTGCGCATTTGATGATCTTTTTACTGCACCGGCGAGCGGAGTTCGTGAGGTTGTTTTGGGCTAAACACTTTCGGACTTTAGCCATCGGTAGGCATAGGCACACTTAGATGAAGATATATGTATACGTATGACCCGTGCTTGGCTAGGTTGGTCTGTGGATGGGTGACCATCCTTAAATAGCGAGTTTCCTCCGTCTCTCGGAATTCTCTGTGGTCATTTGCAGTTGGAACCAAAGCAAAAAAACACTCAATTAGTCTGCGCGCCCCGATCCTGCTTAAATGACGTTCCGATAGAAGAAAATGACTGCTTTGCCAGTCTGAAAGGGTAGGTTTAAAATACACTTGATAGAGACAGATCTTACATGATCTGTTCGACCAGGATCTAGCAAATTACGTCAAACAGCTAACATCACATAGCGGTAACAAGAAAATCTGCAACAAGGTACGATTTGAGAAAGCTAATGAGACAACAATTTTGGTTCTATAATTTGCACGACAAGTGTCATACATTTATTTTGAGAAACCGACCTCGAAAAACAAGAAAACTTTCAAGAAATTTTTAGAAGATAATCTTTTTGGTGCCTATTTTCCAAAGGCAGATGTACTGTTTTGATAACTTGGTTTTCGGAGGATACATTCGTTCCATGAGCTATCAGAAAAGTATCAGTATAAAATCCTGAATGGCGTAGATTTCTCACAATCGGCACTTTATGTTGTTAAGGTTGTGGAACACACATTTCAAGGAAAACTTTAAAAGTTCGATTTCTCAAAAACCACCCATTTGGACCCCAAGGAATCGGATCAAAATTGTTGCAAATGAGGTCTAGTATCCCCCATTTCAAGGCCTACTTACCGATCACCCTGTAGATTACATAGTTTTCACTTTTATCGGCAGTCTACAAAGACGGCCCCGAATGTTTTTTTTTATTGGTGGAGGTCATCCGTATATCATACAATCTTCATCTTAGCGCGCATACCGATGGCAAAAGTCCAAGTGTGTTTAGCCGAAAACAGCCTCACGAACCGAGGACGACCGTATGACGAGGTTTTTGTTCATCCAAAGAGTGCTCAACGCGCCTAAAGAAATGTTCACTTCAAAATTGTGTGAGATTACGTAAAAACTGTTCTTACCACTAGTGGCCATGACAATGATGAAAAAGTCCAGCTTATTCCAGTGTGACTTGAAGTAGCCAAAGAATCCAAATGCACACATCTTTATTATCATCTCCAACACGTAGATTATGAAGAAAAAACTGTAATATGAAATCAATATATCTTCTGGGCTTATTACTATTATTAATTCGAATTGTCCCACTACTGGGTAAAGATCTTCCTCCAATGATTACACCGGTCATTATTCTACGCCATTAGGTTCTTTTTCTGGCCTAAAATTTTTCAAAACAAAAGCTGAGACTAAGCAAACACTTTCGAGGTATCGAATGGGCGGACGTGGGCCATATATATGGATCTGCGGAATCCGAATATTATGTCATAAAAATTAAAGCCTTCGTAATTGTTTCAGAAAAATGTGGATCACCAGATTTTTCAAACGAAAACTTCAAACTTCAAAGAAACGCTGGCATTTAATTAAAGTAAAACAGCTGAAGCTGGAATTTTGATATTATGGATTCTAACTACTTTGATAATGCACTATACTCACAAGTTTAGGCCTCTGATAGTAAACATGACAGAATGCGACACGGGTACCGGTAGAGCGACCTCGCACAGTATCACGGGGGTGTTACAGAGTATCATGAAGTAGATGAAGCCGTCGAACCACACGTTGGTCACGATTCTGTAGCAATATTGCCGCCATTTTTCTCGAGGTACTTGCGCGTTTGCCGCTGCGGGTGTCATCATGTTTACTAGCTTGCGGCGTAGCCATACTGCGTGTGTCTTTGGGAAGAGACAGGCTAAATTAGACTGCATATTGTATGATTTTTAAGTGTTCGTACTGTCGCCAGTAAGATGTCTTCAGTGCTTTCATAGTGACCTATGGGATCTTTTGTTTGGCTTCCAAGTCCGCAGCTACATGTGACATTCTACTAAAACTTCAGCTACATGGGAACTTATCATATACCCCAGCTACATAGGACCTACCTGTTGCATGGAAAGTCCTCAGATGCATGGAACCTACTTCAGTCCCCAGCTACATCGGACCTCACCAAAGTGGATCATTAAAGGGCCTCACCTTAGGCTTCCAGAGCGTCCCGAGCTGGTCCAGATTGACCCTGCTATCATCAGAGTCGGCAGCTACCTCCACTGCTTGTACTAGCACTCTAACCCCGTCCTTACTGATCTTGCCGTGTTCATACTGGCGCCAGAAGGATATCATTAACGCTTTTAGGACGCGTTGGTTGGCTTCCCTGGTTTGAAGGGAATATTTTGGCATTAAAAAGGTTTTCTGGGGTAATTGTTTTAGTTAGTGATGTTGCTACCCATTTTGTGAATGTGTACCAACATTGTGTTCCAGTAATATATAGTACCTGTGCATACATAGTATAGAAGCAACAGTATGGTGACTGTAGCACAGATAATATAATACTTCGACTGTAGGTAGCTTATTTTTGACTATACAAAAGTGCCTGTCCCGGGTCTATTTGAAATAAATGATTTAAGTTTTAGTCACGCCGTCGCGCGAATACAGTCCCTTGAACTTCTCCCCTCTTTGTGACGCTAATAATGGACTCTGCGACGCTAACCCCGAATGGAAGACGATCATGTCAGATTAGTATGTCTAGAGTTCTGTGAGATGATGATATGGTAGTCAAAAGTTCAAAACCTCTATATGTAATGAAACAGTAAGTATTTATGACAAGCAATGATGTTACTTGACCATCTCCGCGAACTCTTTCTTGGTGGGCTCGTTGGGTATCTCTCTCTCGCAATCGGGACAGGTGGAGTAGTGGTAGCCCATGTACGTGTCGTCCTCATCGTCATCATCACGACCTGACATTTGGAGCTGGTAGGGGTGCTTTATTGTAGTGCCTGGTGGAAGGGAGACAAGGTCTTGGACAACAGGATTCTGCTGTTGACTCATCTTGTTGTTTATACTCTAATAGTAGTTTATGCAATTGTGCATAATGAAGGGCATTACAACACGAGTGTGGGTTTAAGAAACGAGCCGAAGGCGAGTTTCTTAATAGCATCACACGAGTGTTGTAATGCCTAATTATGTATAGTTGCATACACTACTTTATCTACCCAAATATCATAAGGGCTCTATGATGGGTTCAGGAACCATAGGGAAATGACCTGCATTGTTACTTGGCCCTTATTTTTTGTGCCAACAGGTTATTAGTTGCATTCGTCGCTGCATTTACAATATCTGGCGGAGTATTCATGTCAATTTCTGAGTCACTATCACTCATTTTCGACAGAAATAAAGAAGTTATCAGAAAATTTGTCTACTCGTAACTGGAAATAAAAAGCTAACGAACAAATGACAGCTCGAAATGGCGGCATTTCGGATATCTGTATTTTTTTAAATCATAGGCAAACGAACAAAGTCACTATTCTTGTGTCACTCGAGATCAAAATGTCGTGCGATTTATAATTAGAATCATACTGAATTGGGGTTTTTTTTTTTTTTTATCGATATCTGATTTAATGTAGGTGGTACTAGAATAGCACACTCACTTTTTCCAAGAATTTGACACCTGTTCCAAATTTAAAACTCATAACGCAACTGTTTACAGTTGCGTTATGAGTTCATTACAGTACCGTTTATTTCTGCAGGTTGGTAATGCTGGTCATTGCCTATGGTTTTTGAACGCATTATAGAGCGTTTATGATATTTGGGTAGATAAATATAGTTATATTACAGTCTATAGTACATCTCACATCTCTGACTTGGCTTTACATGAGAAAAATCTCTCGGGCATGCTGGTTTCCTTTTCCTTCACCGAAGCAAGTGATAATTAATAAAAAATACGCACATGACTCCAAAAAAAACTGTTATTTTTACATAAATTGACTGCCAATCAGGGTCTACCAACCTCCAGAAACCAGATCCCAGTTAGCATCAGCGAGGAACTTATCCATCTTTAGCATAGAGATGCAGCGGTCCCTCGTCATCATGATGCGTTTGACGCAGTTCGTCATGTTCGCTTTCTTGGCTAACGAGATCTCAGCTAGACCCATGAGTTTCAGGACCTTCGTCATGCTCGTTGCGTTTATTAGGAGGGAGAGGATTACTAGGCCTGCTGTTTGGATTATGAAGATCTAGAAGAGAAGAAGGTATACGTAGCATCACGTTTGTATGAGCCAAAGGTATATAGGGTGTAAACCACCTCATCACAAAGCCGCTAACCAAGCATTCTGTACATCAAACTAAGTAACTTTACGCAAAAATTCTTGCTGGGAAACAACTTTTTTTTTTGAGGTTATAAATCATGTTTTGTGGTAGAACTCAATGTAACGCACTTAAAACATAGTGCTGATGGATGGATTGAATAGTACGAGGGTCGTGGAGGTGTCAAAATATTACAAAAAAAAAAACTTGTATTTAAAAAAAAACTTTGACTCAAAAAAATGATCAGAATGACGAGTAGAACAAGTGCCTTTCGTATTCGTTAAGAGGTGTTTTACACCCTTTATAAAGGCTGTAAAACACCTCTTCACGAAGCCGAAAGGCACTGGTTCTTCCCATCATTGCGATCATTTTTTTGTTATACACTATACCTGGGAACCTTCTAGTTACGGAGATATTGGGGGTCAAAGTTACAAGATTTTGACAAGCTTTTTTTTTAAATACCACATTTTATCGCATGATTTTTACTTTAAATATCTCTACGACCCCTGTACTATTCAATCCATCCATCCGCACAATGTTTTGAGTGTGTTACATTGAGTTATACCACAAAACATGATTTATAACCTCAAAAAAAAAAAGGTGGTTTCCCAGCAATATTTTTTGCGTAAAGTTACTTAGTTTGATATACAGAATGCTTGGTTAACGGCTTTGTGATGAGGTGAAATACACCCTGTATGCAGATGTGTGTTTATAGGGTGACTGGTAATTAGTGTACGATACTTAAACACGTGATTGTGCTCATGATAACAAACAACTTTTACTTTAGGACCATAGCTGAAATCGCGAAAACAATATCAGCTGTTCAGTACAGTTATGTTCGCCTAATGTACTGAACAGCAGACCTTTTTTTTACGCGCACATTCAGGCGTTTATCATGAGCACAATCACGTGTTTATGTTTCGTACACTACTTACCAGTCACCCTATATAGTCATCATCGTCTGCCTTTTCCCAACAATGTTGGGGTCGACTTTCAGTCTAAGCGGATGCAGCTGAATACCAGTATTTTAAATGGAGCGACTGCCTATCTGACCTCCACAACCCAGTTATGACTGGGGAATGATCCCCTTGGTAAGACTGGTTGTTTGATTTTTTAGGTCACCGACTACCTATAACGACTGTCAAAGACCTACAAATCCCAGTCGAGATCAACGGCTAAGGTGTATAGTAATACATTCAAGTTTTGGAAATCGATCCCAGGTTCCAGCACGACTCGATGTTGAAGTACCTAGGACTCGTCCTCGACAGCCGGTGGAACTTCGTGGAGCATTTCCGACGTTTGGCCCCCAGGCTGGAACGGACAGGGGCTGCCTTCAGGCGGCTCCTGCCCAACCTTGGGGGGCCGAACGCCTCCTGCCGCAGGCTCTACGCGGGAGTCGTGCGGTCCATGGCCCTCTACGGGGCCCCAGTGTGGGCGCGTTCGTTGAAGCGGCGAGCCGCTCATCTGAACGCGCCCCAAAAAGTGGTGGCCGTAATGATGGTCCGTGGGTACCGTACGACCTCTCGCGAGGCGGCGGGCCTGCTTGCCGGATTGCCGCCATGGGATCTGGAGGCGATAGTCCTCGCGCGCCTACACGAATGGCGCGCGGAGGTACTACGCCGGGGGGAAACTCCGCTGCCGCGGCAAATTGCCGCTCAGCGGACTGACCTCCGGCGCGATCTCATGGCGACATGGAGAGAGCGACTGTCGCAACCCCGTGCAGGGCACGCCACGATAGTGGCGGTAAGTCCCCTCTTTGAGGAGTGGCTGGAGAGGCGCCACGCGTCCTCACCTTCCGCCTGACGCAGGTCCTCACCGGACACGGATGTTTCGGGAGGTACCTGCACCGAATCGGGCGGGAGGAAACGCCCGGGTGTCTCCACTGCGAGGATCGACCGGAGGACACGGTGGAGCACACGGTGGAAGTCTGCCCTGCGTGGGCGGAGCTCCGCCGTGTCCTCGTGGCGGCGATCGGCGGCGGCGACCTCTCGCGTCCGGCCCTGGTTCAATCCATGTTCTGGAGCGAGACGGAATGGGAAGCCGTCGCCTCCTTCTGCGAAGCAGTCATGCTAGCGAAGGAGGTGGCGGAACGAGAGAGGGAGAGATCCTCTCTTCCCGGCCGCCGCGGGAGACGCAACGGGCGTCGGGGGCCACGTGGTGGCTACCGGCCACCGTAGATGCGGGCCTGTGGACGGCTGGCTATGGGCTAGCTAGCCGTCCGGCCGTCTAACGACGACGACAGGCCGTGTCGACGGCGCATTCGTGTTCCACGCGCGCCTCAAAGAGATGTCAGCAAAAGGAGAGGGGCCCGCAAGGGCCGAAGCCTGTCGGGGTTGCGGGCCTGTTCGAAAGAGATACCGCGGCCCCGGAACGTAAAAGGCGAGGAAGGAACATGTATGGTTTTTAGTCAGTAAGAGTCTGACACTCCCTCCCGCTCCGCCCAGAGTGGGGGGGGTCATTTGATGATTTCCCATCCTTCCATCTTCCATTCCAAAAAGGTTCCAGCACGACTGGTAAACGATACTTAACCTTTGTCACATATAAGTGACAAACCAGTGCGTGTCATGCACGAAGGTATGTGAGAAATAGTAGGTGAAAATGTGACTTGGCTTGGAGGTCACGCGCGTGCGTTTATACTCAAAAGGTTAAGCGTACGATGCGCCCAGTTTCTTTTCTAACATGCGTGTTATAATTCTTCATATTCCCAAATCTCTTGGGGTACATTTCTCATGGCATGGTCTAAGATTATTCTTGGTCGATGGTAAGCTAAGACAAATGTTTCGATAGGCAGTTAGGTACTTACCTCTCCAGCATTGGCAACTGTGGGCGTTTGCAGCACAATCAGGGCCAAACAGAGAGACAGCGGTCCTCTGAGCCCGCCCCACACACACGCCATACAGTGCTGCCACGTCATGCCATACCCTATGTGGCGAAGCAGGGGCGTCATTGCGGCGTACACCATCAACCTTACAACATAATCAAATGAGAGACAGTGCCATACAGTGCCACACACACGCCATACAGTACTGCCACGTCATGCCATACCCTATGTGGCGAAGCAGCGGCGTCATTGCGGCATACACCATCAACCTTACAACATTATCATTTAAGAAACAGTGTCATACAGTGCCACACACACGTCATACATTATTGCCACGTCATGCCATACCCTATGTGGCGAAGCAGGGGCGTCATTGCGGCGTGCACCATCAACCTTACAACATTTATCACATGAGACACAACTCACCTCGAACAATAAACCGTAGTATAAGACACGAAGATCAACGAAACTTGCCGAACACTGATTACATCACTCACTTTCTCGAAGATCACGACCCCAATCATGGTGAAGATCAGTGTGTTGGCCACATGGCCCAATATCATCCAGAACTGGGACACCACTTGTTCCACATCACCAGCAATAGTCGACTTCTTATTACTGACTAGTACACCAGTAATCACTGTCCCCAACAACCCAGATACATATAAAAACTTTTCACCAATATAGTACGTTAAATACGCACCAGCCAACGTTACAATCACAGCACAAAGTAGGTCGTTATAAGTTATCGATAATAACGTATCGGTTATTTTGCCCATCACTATGCCTAAAAGAAGGCCTCCTCCGGCATAACGCATTAAAAATAACGTTATATCGCCAGCTTCAGTTATAGCACCAGCTATATATCCAAAAACTGCTGTGAATTCTATCATGACTGTCACATCTCCAAGTAATCCTTCACCGAGTAAGAGAACGCTTATATATTTCCCTTTTGACATAGACTTCAATTGCTTTACGACTTCCAAGGGATATATAGGAGAACACACAATCCCAAATAGTAAAGCTGTTGAAAAATCCCATGTAGCTTCAATTAGGTAAAACGCCATGAAGGCTACCATTAGAGCCGTTAGCAACGCTCCAGGTACACCCACCAACAAAATCTGAGGGAAACTTCTCCAAAACGAATGGGCATCAACGTTATAGGACGTCCGAAAGATCAGCAGCGGTAGAAACGCTATTAACAACACATCAACGTCTATAAAACAAATATGAACAATCGGCTTTATTGTAGGGAACCGGTGGGCACAAAATCCCGCGAAGCCGCCAAGAGTAAACATGATAACTCGGTAAGGAATGCACATTCCGATCCAGAGCATTATAGCCCTTACGATCACGCCAACTAGGAGCGTTGAAAATACGAAGAGGAACCCCAAGGACGTTGGATAGGCTAATGAGGGCCTGCTTTGGTCGTCGAACGGAATTGTTTCATTTGTTGAGTTTATTATCAAACTAGGATATGCAAGAGATTCCATAGTTTTTTTCAAATATTGATTTTATTGAAAGATATATAAATGCTGTAAAAGACGCGTTTCATGGCCTATTGGTTTTAGTTGGTTATTATATTTTGAGGTGAATAAGGTTTTAGGCGTGTTTTGTTACGTTTAGAAACGTTTTTAGGGTTATTGAGTGACGAATCATCATTATAACAGAAAGGAGTTATTTTTCAATTCAGTCCCACAGCTAGATATAAAGCCTCTAAGTACTATCACGAAAACAATAAAATAATCATCCTACCCATGTCTCTATTTGGGGTCAGCGAAACACGTTTTCTTGTTCCATTCTCCCCTGTCAGACGGCGCTGCATCATTTACTACTTTCTCCTTCATGTCATTCGTCAAATCGTTACGCAATCCATCCATCTTTGACCATCCGTCAAATTCAGTCCATGACTCTTTTACGGCCGTTTTCTATAACTTACGAATAACTGTTGGTTAATTTGCCTACGTCTCGTAGCTATCGATGTTTTTATAAACAAGCTTGAAAAATCTTATCCGCTTCACCTACCTGCCACTTGATTCGTAGAAAATTAAAGAAATGTTTTCTGTGACGTTTTGTTTCAAACGGTCCGTAAAATATAAATGTGAAACAGACGATAGCAACCTTCCGTTACCTGTTAGTAAGTTATTGAAAATGGCCGTAAGTTGCACACGTTTTACCCTCCTTCCTTTAATTTTTATTTTATATGTTTGCCATACAAATGAAAATCATTACTTATTATTAGCATAAAAATGTAGCAACCAATATCCTACTAAGCATTTGAATAAAAACAAAAAAGCAACACAAAATTCGACGTAAGTACATAAAATTTTAATTACAAAAAAAAATACAAAACTAAAAATGTCAAATCCATACTTAATTAAAATAAGATAAAACTAAAATTACATTTCAAAATAATAAATAAAACTACAATTATAAAATAGGAAATAGAAGTCTCACACCATTCGCTTTTGTAGGACTTTTGTATGGTGAAAATTTCTGTGGTGCCTTTCTAGGAGATTTTCTAGGCGTAACGCTCTTTCTGGCCTCGATTTTCTCTAACTCCTTAAGTTCCTTATATGCCGCTTCTAGCATTCGTTTCTTCCAATCTTCGTAAGGCTCTATACATTCTTGTTGAGGCTCTTCTTGTTTTGGCATATCGACATCCATGTTTTCTTCATTTACAACTATGAAAAAAAATGTATATAAACATTATAAATAAGACATTTTTCGCCGAATTTCGACGGGGTGTTGACGGATGAGTATTTTATTGAGATTTTATGAAGTAAAAAGTTTTGACAGCGGTGGGATTCGAACCCACGCCCTTTCGGACTGGTGCCTAAAACCAGCGCCTTAGACCACTCGGCCACGCTGCCTACATGATCAAGCGATGAATTTAGTCGATGATTTGTGAGTAGGTTAAATTCTTCTTAATAATTTAATTAGTCACAGTAAAAAAAATATCCAAGAAATATAACAGCAGAAAATGTTGACTTTACAAACTTTAAACCTTGTATTCTTACACAGACACATCAACGAAATTGTTTTTTTTTATATTACGCTCTCTCTGCACCTTAGGTCCAAGCACTTGTGAGGTATAATGATCTTCGGACAATTCAATCAAAATGTCCAACACGATCATAAGTGAGGGTAACCCTACAAGTTCATAAAGGTCGAGGAATATATTCGTCCTTGAAAAAGTCGTTCCTCGACCATTATGAAGTTGGAGCACTGGCCTGCCAATTGCAAAAAAAAGTAAGAAAAATTGAATTTTGCGGGCTGCCATATTCTGCTGTGAATAACATGACATAAAGAACATAATTATTTCAATGTTCTAGTTACTGTGCGTTGAATCGGAGTGTAGTCGGCGATTCAGTGTAATGTGCCAAGAATTTAAAACGACACAGATAATTATAATATTATGTACTAACTCGCGGCGTAGTTTCCGTTATATACGGAAATTAACCCACGGGGATGTTTTAAATGTAGCCTAGGAGATAATGTAGCTTCGCATTAGTGAAAGAATTAGTAGTTCCGAAGACCCACACATATGAAAAAAAAAAAAATACTTCGAAAACGGGATAACTGTAAACTAATATTAAATAAGAAATATTTTTGTATGTAACAAACAAAAACTACTGGAACGATTTGAAAAGTCCTTTCAGCAATGGATAGCTACATTTTCAGCGAGTAATATTAGCTATATTTTATCCCCGTACTCCCACGGGAACGGGATCTACGCGGGCCTCAAGTCAGCTATTACAATAGTGTCAGAATAGTCGATCATTGATGTCACAATGGTCAAGTTCTGTCAAGTTTTGACAAGTTTGGTAATCTACCAATAACATGGTATCATTATGACTTTCCAATGGTCAACCACTGACACTTTATTGTAAGAAATGTCGTAGAATGGTAAACTCGTACATATTGACAAATGTGTAAAAATATGTAAAATGAAATCTGGCATGATATCTGGCATAATAGACCTCTAAAACCATTTGCACTATAGGTTTTATCATAATGGCAATACGACAATGTGATTAAAACACAATTTTATTACGAGACCATTGACCGACCATTGTGAATTTAGCAGATTACGAACTTTAAACAAAATGACAATGGGATGGGAATGGAATCGTGTTGGAGTGACAAATTTATAAAAAATAGCAGAATAGGGCCCCAGTAGTATTACACCGTATGTAAGACAAGTTATGTAATATACCATTCTCCACAGCATTCTTAGGAAGCCGTCCCTTTTTCTTCTTAGCAGCGGCGAAGTGTAAGTCAGTGAACTTAGTCCAGTCTGCATCCAGTTTGCTCCACTGTGCAGGCTTCAGTCTTGATTTCTCGATCACCTTACTCTTTGGTACTTTTACTTTGTTGACCCTGTAAATGGTTTTATTATGATGAAATAAAATGAGTTCTGATTAAATAAATATTAAGTTTGAATGGTATCTTAATCCAATCAAAGTAATAGCCACCACACTGATACACACTGAAACTATTTACATTAATAACATTAGGATGGTAGGATTTGCAACTCCTAATTTTCAGATTGCCAGACATCACCATTATAAGATAATTCTTTTGTCTTTGGTATATTCAGACCACCAGAATGGTGAAGCGGTAGGGTCCCGGGTTCGAATCCCAGTAGGAGAGTATGTATTTACAAACAAAAAGTATCCATGTAGTATATCAACGGTCTGGTGTCCACGACACCAGCCTCGTTGCTTAGTGTGGCGCTAGATGGCGCTGTGTGAAATGTCCAGCGATACTTAATTTATTTTTATTAAATGAATTAAATGCACATTACAAACTAGTTTGTAATATGAGTACCTACATATGCATGCATTGAGAAGTTCAAGGTTGGATTATGATTATCACAGACCACACAAAAAAAAAGTACTTAAAAATAGTTACCTGCATGCTTGGTACACTGCCATGCAGACATACTGAGGGAGATTCAAATCAACTTCCTGAAAACAAAGAAAATTCAGTTTTAAACTCTTGGGAGTTTACAATTTTAAGCTGCCATTAGCTATTATACAAGGTGTAAGCAACCTACCAACAAACGGTCCAGTTAGGTAGGTCTAACTTCGAGAAAGAGGTCAATCGTCGAATCCGACTCGGCTGGGCAGCGTTCGGGAAGCTGCGCGGTATCTTCTCGTCCAACTTACCGCAGTGTCTCAAGACGAAAGTCTATGACCAGTGTGTGTTGCCAGTGATTACATACGGGACCGAAACGTGGTCGCTCACAATGGGCCTTATCAAAAGGCTTAAAGTCACCCAAAGGGCAATGGAGAGGGCTATGCTCGGAGTTTCCTTGTGTGATCGAATCAGAAATGAAGACATCCGCAAGAGAACCAAGGTCACCGACGTAGCCCGAAGAATTGCTAAACTTAAGTGGCAGTGGGCAGGGCACATTGCTCGCAGAACGGATGGCCGATGGGGCCGAAAAGTTCTGGAGTGGCGACCGCGAACCGGAAGACGATGCGTTGGAAGACCTCCCACTAGGTGGACCGATGACCTGGTGAAGGTTGCGGGAATCCGGTGGATGCGAGTAGCAAGGGACCGGTCAATGTGGCGACACTTGGGGGAGGCCTATGTCCAGCAGTGGACGTCTTTCGGCTGAGATGATGATGATGATGAAGCAACCTCATCACGAAGCCTTCAACGAAGCATTCTGTACATCAAACTAAGTAACTTTATGCAAAAATTATTCCCGCGATGACGTCAATGTTAACTGCTCATCTCAAAAAACATTGAGCCAAAATTACTATCAACTTTTTTGACTACGACGCCAATGTTAACTGCTCATTTCAAAAACATTGAGCCAAAATGACTATCAACTTTTTTAACTATGTAGCGTGACGATGATGCCATGTAGCTGAATTTGGCCACAGCGACTGCTTTCGATGGCTTTCCAGGTGGGTTTTCGACAGCTTTGGTGTGCTGGTCCTTCATATCCAACTTTGGCCAAAAAACTCCAAGCATAAAGTAGATACATATGTCAGAACACCATCGATGAAATTGTAGGGGATAGCTGTAGGTGGCCTAGCTTTAAGGTTACCATTATGTAGCATAATTATGTATTGTCTCACTTTAGAGCAAGGGCATCCCTCTCTCTTTCAGTCTATTTTTTATCATAAAAGTTTAGAAACACAAATCATTCTCACCACTTTAGCCAACCGCTGGTACTCCTCAAGGATCCTATCAGCAAGCTCCTGTACTCCTGAACATTGGAATGTCAGACACAGCATGGTGGTGGTCAGCTTGTCACTGTTCAGTTCTAAAAGGTTCTGCACCACCTTCTTAGTGTTTGTGTAAGCCGAGGGCTTGAGCCCGGAGTATTTTATTGCTGTTTTCTGTAATTTTGAAGTAAAGATTTGAGTGGGTGATTTGAAAGTAAATGTAGAAGAATACAGGATGGAAGGAACACAAATGCTAAAATGGTTACCACATATTCAGTACAAAACTATTTGGTTTACATTGTAACATGCAAATTTCATTGTTAAATGTAAACCAAATAGCTTGGTCGACCGTACATCATTCTGAACCACAGACAATTTTCATTGGTTTCTTTTATAATTAGCTGGTCTTTAGATTTAGACCATGTAGGTATTGCATTTTTGTAGCAAACTTATGTTTTTTAATAACCAATGAAAAATTTCTATGGTTAATGTAAGGGTTACCAAATATTCAGTACGAATACATAGTAACCCTTTAATATATAGTGTCCCTTACAACAGATTTTTCTTTTTTCAGTTTTTTTTTTTTTTTTTGATAATATGGTACTCCTTGGTAGGAGTGGTTGTCAGACTTTCAACTGACTACCTGGAACAACTGCCAATGATATACAAATGACAGCTGGAACCAACAGCTTAACATGCTTTCCGAGGCAAGGAGGAATATGTCAAATAACTTACTCAAATGGCGTAGTGGTAGTGAGGCTGCCTTACGTTCATAGGGTCCTGTCCCCGAGTCATGGATGTTTATATGTATAATAAGTATATAATAAGTATGTATTTACAAACAAAAAAGTACCTATGTAGTATATCAACTATCTGGTGTCCACGACACAAGCCTTGCTTAGTGTGGCACTAGATGGCGCTGTGTGTTAACGTCTAGCGATATTTATTTATTTATTTATCTTTGCATCACAGTCAATATTAAACCAGTAAAAACAACTTACTATGTCCAAATCTGCCCCCAACATAGAAGCAGCCAAGTCTAAGCATATGACAACCTTGCTGGTGTCAGTCATATTGCTGCCTGCCATACTCTTTGTCTGCAGCAGACGCTCCAGCTCTGCCGCTTTACTGAAATTAGAAACAACAGGGCTTAGCATAGAGATTATAATAGATTAGTGGTTAATAAAAATAATAATAAAGCTCATTTATTCCATATTTTTCTTTACATTATGTTATTTAGTTACGAATCCCTTTTGGGTAAAAGCCTCCTCCATCCTTAGCCAATTTTCCCTGTTTTGTGCTAACTCCATCCTAACCGGCCCAGCTACTTCAATAATATAGTCCACCCATCTCTTGCGTGGTCTGCCCCTGTTCCTCTTGCCTCCCAGTCCAGACCACTTCGTTGACTCCAATGTGTCCACCTTGGATCTCTACATCTCAAAATATAACCTGCTCATTAGTGGTTAGCTTGTGGCTAAATATTAACCCTTCGTTTGCCGGAACGTAGATCTACACAAGACACAATGGCTTTTTAATTGTGTCTCTAATTACGGCATACAAGAGGTTAACAGACACTCAGATCAATCCCCAGGTTAAGCCATGCTTGTTTAGGTTGGTCTGTGGAGTAGTGACTGCCCATTAGATAACAAGTTTCCTCTGTGTCTCGGAAAGCACATTAAGCTGTTAATCCTGGCTGTTCATTGTAGATCTTTGTCATTCACAGTCATTACATGTTACAGGTAGTCAGTGGCCCGAAGATCTGATTACCAGTCTTACCAAGGAGTGTGCATGTGCTATCTGTGTTGTGGAGGTCAGGTCACTACAGGTAAAATGATTGTATTCAGCCGCATCCGCTAAGACTGGAAGCTGACCCCAACATAGTTGGGAAAAGGCTAGGCAGTAGGCAGATGATGATTGATTGGTTGGCTGTAAACTGCAACAGCCTATCTTTTGACACATCAATAAAATTTTGGTCTTATTCATTCAGGAAGTGGGTCCAATTCGTAAGTCCGTAAATAAGCATTCTCGATATTATTGGAGAGAGGGTTGTCTTCGGAGCTACATTATGATGCTTCCATCAGAGTGGAAGACACCCTTTTAGAGGTACAAACCGTACAAACAGTTTAAGCAAGCAGTGTAAATGTACCCCAATTAAATGAATAACCAAGACCAGTTAGTTTTTAAGGTTGTAATATTTTAAAACAATTTCGTGATCTTATTTAAACAAATAATCCAATACTATATCAAAGGTGTTTATTATGATAGTAAAGAGTGTGAGTTGTACGTTACACATACGCTAGCTTGTCAATAAATTCGTTATAATAGGTACAAGTTTTTATGAAACGTGTTTTGTTTACGTACTTTAGAACTTTATCTTCCTCGCCAAGTCCAAGTTTGGACGCTATCAGGTGCAAAGTTTTATTAGTCGTTGCCATTTTAATGGTTAAGTAAGTTTCACTATAAACTATTTATTTTATTACAACAAAACGTCTAGAATTAATAAATTCATCATTGATCATACACAAATAATACGCGCCATTTGAACGACTTTGTGACATTTGTTCGTGTTTCATTCAGTCAGCTGTCAGCCTGTCACGGTTTGTCATTCAATGAAGTCACTCGTTCGCACCTGGCATAGACAAAAGAGGAGGGAGAGGAAACTCTCATAGTGTTGGACTTGTGATAAAATGCAATATATTCCAGAAAATATAGATTTTTATTGATGTAATGCTATTACATAAAGAAAATTAAAGAATTACCATCACAGTATGGTAGAAAATAACTTATAAAACAAAAAATACTCATAATTTATTACCAATTAGAAAATTAAAAAATAGTATGGTTTCGTCTGTTTTAGTCGAATAAAATAAAAACCAACTATCATCTTTTATTTTACCAGTATTTTCCTTCGGAATTATAAAAATCTGCACATAATCAACGTTAAAAACATGTTCTATTAATAAGGTAAAACATTGGGTAACTTTTTTTTGCAAAAAATCACAACATGACATTGTTTATCTCTGTCGTTCATGGATGGAAAATCTTCTCGATTCTCGATGACCACGCCCCTTTATCTCGATTTTGAGTGAAGTTTCAATGATAAAACACCTTGCAATATCACAGGAGGCGACATGTTGATTTTTTTCTATAGGTTCTGTGAAGCCGATACGGATCGCTGTCATTGCTACAAAATGTCTTTGTAGTTATCAGGGTGTAGGTCATATAATTGTAGTAATATTAACTAATCCGTGCTAATTTTCATATGTTAAACGTCTCGTAAAGAGAAAGAAGAGGATCCACTCCGCCCGAATCAGGGGTGTGTATTGAGTGATACACCGATATAGATTTGTATCAAAATAATCCGAAGCTATTTATAAATATTATTTTCTCAGCTTTTACTTATGTTCAAACGTTAATAGTAACGTCTGATCTATAATTAACTTGTGAAAGTTTATAAATATTACAGTATTCCATGGTGAAGTAGTGAGTCGACTCGGTTATTAGTGGCAAAGGTTGCCATTTTTTAGTGGGATAAATCGTGTGTGGTGATATCAGGGCGTGATCTCAGTGCTCGGAGTTGGTTTGAGTCCGAATCCAGGGCAGTGTGAGTGCACGTCTGTGGTGTTCCGGTGGCCGCGGGTGCTAGGAACTTGCTACGAGGCTGTGATACGAGTTTGTGGTGTGGTGATTTTCAGGTTGAGATGCAACTAGTGTCAGTGAGCTCGAGATAATAGCAGTGCGTGTTGTGGTCGTGGTGACGTGATGATGCGGTCGCAGTGAGGGGGCAGAGCGACACCACGGCTTCTTCTGTGGCGGGCGGCGCGCGGGGAGCCGAGTCTCCTTCGCAGCCCAATCAAGACACGGTGGACAACGCCACTCCCACCTGCTGGTAAGTCCTCCTTGTCTATTGTCCCACCAAAAAGTCCTGCACCTTAAAGTCTTGGTACTCCAACTCCTTGGCAGTAAAGTGATCTAATGTCATTCATTCATTCTGTAGCACTCCAAATTCAAATAGATACTTCTGTAATTATTACTATCAAGGCGAAAAGAACAATAGCATAGTTTGGTGTAGTGTTAGTTCTCAATGTTCAGGCAGTTACTGTGACAATTTCCCCAACTTCAACACCCACTTTTCCTCAAAATCTCCGTACTAAAATACCCTTAATAGAACTTATATATCCTAGTAAATTTTCTAAAACAATTTCCAGTCCAACACAAAATTTCCCCAATTTAAATGCTTATTTTTCCTTTTAATCAAATCGTCTATAGGCTAATGGAAAAACCAATTACTGTACCTTAAATATATATGGTACAGTGTAATAAATTATAACCTTTACATTGACAATGAATAATAACTGTGAGCCGGTACTTAAATCAGCATTGGTACTTTGAATGTTAAATGATCCGAGTGTCATATTGTAACTGACAACGTATTAGGCAGAACATTAACCTATTCTAGAATTGAAAACTTGACATTCAATGAGGCCTTTATCCTCTTCAAAAATTAAAAAGACTCATGCCACAAGCCCCATTATTCTTTGAGTTTCCATTTTTTTTATCAATAGTGGCCACTTAAGTCGTCAAATGTGACATTGAAGGCAACACAAATGAGGGTGTATTCTGAAATTTTGTAATGTCGTAAATAGCTGTCAAATATCACAGCCTCATAGTGAATTCAATCACACCTATATGTCTTAAAAGTGGCTCCAACAATTAGGTAAAAGTGATTAATAAAGCTTGTAACTTACGAGTAACGTAAACACAAATTCTATGCACATAATTTATATTAAAATATTTAAGTGCAATACTTATTCTGGTTTAGCCAACAATTAGTTAAATAATTATCAGGTAATTTAATAAATATAAATGAACAGTAATTAATTAATTTGTTCATACCGATAATATAATATTATTTTACAGTGAACAATTGATTAATCCCATGTACTTTATCACAATTCAGTTAGCAAATAGGGATGTCACATTTTGAATTTCTTTTTTTAGAACTCTATATTTAGTATTACATTTTGAAAGACTATGTTATAAAAATGTCTCTAGACATTAAAAATCAAGGTCTTCTATTAATGTAAACATAACATGCAATCACTATTTATTTAATGTCAACCAAATTGACATTGCAGTGTTTAAAGCCAAAATAATTCTGTAGCATGCCATTGTGCATTTTTTGTATTTAAATATTCTTTTGAATGGAATTTAAATGTAGAACAGGTGTGGCGGTTTTTTCATTTATTTTTGGTTGCAATCTTGCATCTATTCATGCTCTTCACATCATCTGCCTAATCTTTTCCCAACTATGTTGGAGTTGGCTTCCAGTCTATCTGGATGCAGCTGGATACGAATATTTTAAAAGGAGAGCCTGTTCCGTAGACCCTTCTATTAAAGGGATAACCTTTTTAGATTGAAAATGGCTTAAAGGCCACCCACCACCTCACTCATATTTTTGTCACAATATGAGCTATTTTAAAGTCAACATAACACATCCTACTAGAACACGAAACATTGTAAAATGCTGGTTTGGTAGTTAGGTTGGCTAAAGACTTTCACCATCTCATACTGGCCCTTGCAATATTTTTTTTTGTCATTTGTGCTGTCAACTATTCATTCAGCCTTTGCAGTTACATGCTGCCTATCAACAGAATTTTCCATGAATTGAACCTGGGCCTGTAATGTCAACGTAATGCATCAATAAAAACATTATCACACAAACATTCTAGATGTTTGTGTATTTAGTATGGATAATATTAAACTTGTGAGCTCATATTATGCAAAATTAATGTTTTAACAAAATAAACTATGATAGCACAATAAAAAAAATTAAGCATTAAAAAAAATCAAATCTTTAAAATAGGGCAACAATTAAAAAAAAAAATTGACAATTGCCATCAAAATTCCTTTCACAGTTTAAATCTAGAACGTCATGCATGCACAGTAGTTACACTTCGAACAATTAGACCATTGAAGCAAAACTTTTCGGGACAACTGTTTCTGCTTCTGTAAGTCAATATTCTCAAGTCTTCGTCCACCTATGATTGGTTGTGTCTATCAGAACAGCTATCTTAATGACAGCACCTTTATGTCGTAGCAGTAAGGGCGATTTTCGTAAAGCAAGTATTGCCACTGATGTGTGGTCTATTTGCAATTAAAGTTTAAAAAATGTAGACTTTTGTATTTTTCCATTTAAAAATACAATTTGCGCTACTCATAGGTACACTAAAAAACGAATATGTGACTCTCCAATGATACTAATAATTCTGAAACCAACTTTATTGACTCCAATATTTAGTTGATATTTGTGTAAGTGCAAACAAAAGCAATTGCATACAGATTTGAATATGAAAATATCTAAGTAGGTAGGTATGTATTAGTGGATATAATAATAAAGCACTAATCAAAGAACAGAAAATGTTATCATAATCATTTGCCTAACATTTTCCCAAACATGTTGTGGTCGGGTTCCACTCTAACCAGATGCAACTGGGTACCAGTATTCTTCATGAAACGACTGCCTATCTCACCTCCACAACCCAGTTAGTACTGGGATATACAATACCCCTTGGTAAGACTGGTTGTGAGACTATCGGGCCACTGATTACCTAACGACTGCCAAAGTTCTGCCAATTGACAGCCCAGACCAACAACAAACGCTGGCGTGACGACTTAGAAGCGTTTGCGATAGATTGGCCTGAGAGAGCCGCACGTAGAGAAGAGTGGATGACTATGGGGGAGGCCTTTGCCCAGCAGTGGGACAATACAGGCTAATTTAAAAAAAAAACTCTAACTATTTACTACAACATAGTGGCATTAAACTATAAATACTCGTACCTAACTAATATATCAGCTGTTTTGACTCTCACACATTCATGGTCATCATTATAAAATGTAGCTTATTATTGTGGCACTTATTGGTAATGGGGTAAGCAATTTGTTAAGAAAGTAACTTAAATGAAGATAGCAAACAGGCTTTAAATACATTTTTATGGAAAAAAGCAGTTTTCAAACAGCAGAAATAGGAAAAGTCTGATTTAAAAAATGTTGCCTTATTAAGTACATAATTCCTTAGCAAACTTAAAAAAAAATGCATTTTGATTATGCCACATAAACAAGTAGGTAAAAGATAGGGAAAAAAATAATAATTTAAACACAATTGTTGTAAACCAATCAATGTTTCCCTCTCTATGAGAACGAGAACACATCAAAGGCTGATTGTGTATTGAATGTGCAACCAATGATTTAAAAACAGTTGAATACTTACTACTTTTATATTTAGCAAAACTTTTTCCCATTTCTAATTTGGGGCTGGCCCACGCGAAAACAAGACATTTCACTCAGTTATTATCAAATATACAATACGCTATCTGATAGCTTTTAGATCGGTATCAATACAACAGCAAAATAAAGTATCCAGTCACTCAACTCACTCAAGGTTTAATCACAAAAGTACAAAACCGAATTACGTAGGTTCTAATAACTTTTTGTTACTAAAAAAAATACTTTTCACCTCGCTGGTCTAGTGGTCGCAAAAGCGAATGCTTTTTCTTTATCGTGTGGGTAACACTGTCCACAAAAAAAAAAAAACAATAGTTAAACAATCGTTCTGAACTATGTGTGGCTCATGGGACAGGAAAAGGGTTAATGCCTAACATGACCCCGTATTCACAAACGTTCGACTCGTTTCCGATTCGACAACTCGTATATCTGTCTTCTTCTGGCTTTACGAAAACGACCGAGATAGACATACGACTTTCCGAATCGGAAGCGAGTCGAATGGTTGTGAATAAGGGGCCTGGTGTCAGAGTTTTTGTACCGCTCTTGGGCCTCTGACATGGCTTTACATGCCGTCGAGAAATATCTCTCAGGCATGCTGGTTTCCTCACTATATTTTCCTTCACCAAAGCCAGGGATAATTGTACCCGAAGCCTGCCGGGGTTGCGGGCCTGTTCGAAAGAGATACCGCGGCCCCGGAACATAAAGGGCGAGGAAGGAACATGGATGGGTTTTAGTCAGTAAGAGTCTGACAGTCCCTCCCGCTCCACCCAGAGTGGGAGAAGTCATTTGATGATTTCCCATCCTAAAAAAAAAAGGAATAATTCTACAGTACCTACGGACACAAATCCGAAAAATCAGTCACACCACCAGTCTACCACTCCTATACGCAAATTCAGAATAAGTTACTAGGCGCCAAGTCCTTTTTTTTTTTTTTTTTTTTAAGGATGGAAAATCATCAAATGGCCCCCCCCACTCTGGGCGGAGCGGGAGGGAGTGTCAGACTCTTACTGACTAAAAACCATCCATGTTCCTTCCTCGCCTTTTACGTTCCGGGGCCGCGGTATCTCTTTCGAACAGGCCCGCAACCCCGGCAGGCTTCGGCCCTTGCGGGCCCCTCTCCTTTTGCTGACATCTCTTTGAGGCGCGCGTGGAACACGAACGCGCCGTCGACACGGCCTGTCGTCGTCGTTAGACGGCCGGACGGCCAGCTATTGCCCATAGCCAGCCGTCCACAGGCCCGCATCTACGGTGGCCGGTAGCCACCACGTGGCCCCCGACGCCCGTTGCGTCTCCCGCGGCGGCCGGGAAGAGAGGATCTCTCCCTCTCTCGTTCCGCCACCTCCTTAGCTAGCATGACTGCTTCGCAGAAGGAGGCGACGGCTTCCCATTCCGTCTCGCTCCGGACCATGGATTGAACCAGGGCCGGACGCGAGAGGTCGCCGCCGCCGATCGCCGCCACGAGGACACGGCGGAGCTCCGCCCACGCAGGGCAGACTTCCACCGTGTGCTCCACCGTGTCCTCCGGTCGATCCTCGCATTGGAGACACCCGGGCGATTCCTCCCGCCCGATTCGGTGCAGGTACCTCCCGAAACATCCGTGTCCGGTGAGGACCTGCGTCAGGCGGAAGGTGAGGACGCCGTGGCGCCTCTCCAGCCACTCCTCAAAGAGGGGACTTACCGCCACTATCGTGGCGTGCCCTGCACGGGGTTGCGACAGTCGCTCTCTCCATGTCGCCATGAGATCGCGCCGGAGGTCAGTCCGCTGAGCGGCAATTGGCCGCGGCAGCGGAGTTTCCCCCCGGCGTAGTACCTCCGCGCGCGAGGACTATCGCCTCCAGATCCCACGGCGGCAATCCGGCAAGCAGGCCCGCCGCCTCGCGAGAGATCGTGCGGTACCCACGGACCATCTTTACGGCCACCACTTTTTGGGGCGCGTTCAAATGGTGAGCGGCTCGCCGCTTCAACGAACGCGCCCACACTGGGGCCCCGTAGAGGGCCATGGACCGCACGACTCCCGCGTAGAGCCTGCGGCAGGAGGCGTTCGGCCCCCCAAGGTTGGGCAGGAGCCGCCTGAAGGCAGCCCCTGTCCGTTCCAGCCTGGGGGCCAAACGTCGGAAATGCTCCACGAAGTAGGCGCCAAGTCCTGAATTCGCAATTCTTTAGTGCTTTATTCGCCTATCAATCTGGGGGACACTTTCAATAACTTTAAGAAGCCTGAAAGTCCTACAGCCAATCTAACGTGGGCGTTCGTATTACCCACTAAATGGATTTCAGATGTCAGATAGGTAGTCACTCTATATAAAATACTGGTTAACAGCTGCAACTGTATAGAACAAAGTTGACCCAAACGTAGCGGAGAAAAGGTTCTTAGGCAGATGTGATCAGCTTAAACGCAGAATAACCGCGCGATTCCTGGCCCGCTCACCCCCCAGTAAGTATAGGCATGATGTTATATTTCCCGAGAACATTATCGGGAATTCGGGATTTTTCCTTGCACTCTACAGAAGAAGTCATCGACGAGGTCGCGATCGAAGCAGATGCACGTGAATAAAGTATCATAAAGCAAATTAATATGATCCTACTTTTTATTCTAACTGCTTGTCTGACGCCATGACTTCGATTCCCAGGACAACAGACTTGTCCCGTATTGCATGGGGTTTAAATGTAGTCAGAAATGTAGTATTTTCTCTGACTATTAAATAACACCGAAACTGTGCAGCATAATAGATCTTCTTAAAGAAAGAAAGAAGGAAAAGTATTTATGTGACTCGCACAAGACAAAAGAAAAAAAAACAAAAAAAAATACGGGACTAAAAGACCAATAGGATTCTTTCTGTTACTCTAAGGTCCATGTTCACCGAAAAGATAACCGCCTGATTATCTGAAAACAGCTGTCACTCTGACATGTTCCCATACAAAAATGTGTTTTAAACAGCTGATTTAGATAATCAGCTTGTCTTCTACTTGGTGAACATCGACCTTAGTGAATCCGGCTTCCCAACACGTTAAGATGAAAGAGAGCGAAGTCGCGTGTCGCAACACCAGCATTTGACAACAAATAAGTCAATTTGTTGAAGACTACTTAATTACAAACCAAAGTAATTAACATAGTTACTAAGGAATGTTGTTTACGGCATTATAATTGACAACGAGAAAAGTTATTAAGTATAGTAGAAATTACTGTTAGTTCTACCTATTTTTATTCACGGCCATCAAATCATATTCAAAATCTAAATACTCTCAGGCTCAGCTTTCATCATGTAAGTTATCTAACCAATAGTACATCACCAGGCATGGATCAATATTCTTGATCAATCATCATCTGCCTAGCCTTTTCCCAACTATATTGGGGTCGGCTTCCAGTCTAACATCCTACAGCTACATGCAGTAGCTGAATACCAGTATTTTACATGGAGCGACTGTCTATCTGACCAATCAATTATGCAATACCTCTTAGTAAGACTGGCTATCAGACTTTCGGGCCAGACAAATGAAGCACTCACAAAATAAAACTCACTGGGCAAATGGCCTTAAATTCTATCGAAATATGGTTGTACTAGCTGACCCACGCAACTTCGTCTGCGTCACTGTATAAGAGAGAAAAACGAAAGGAAAAAAAAATCCCCGTTTTTGCAACATTTTTCATTCCTGCTTCGCTCCTAATGGTCGTAGCGTGATGTTATATAGCCTAAAGCCTTCCGCGATAAATGGACTATCCAACACAAAATATTTTTTCAATTTGTACCAGTAGTTCCTGAGATTAGCGCGTTCAACCAAACAAACTCTTCTGCTTTATATTATTAGTATAGATTATACACTTCTGCCCTGGAATATAGCAAGTTTTCGTATGTAATAAAGTCTTCTTTAATCAAACGTAGGTTTTTAGTACTCAGATCATACTTAGACTTCTTCTATCAAACCAAAAACTTCCAAAGACCATTTCTTCATTTTCTCACCAACAGCCCGGAACTGCGACTCCCGCAGACGGCTCTGAAGTTTGTGCCCAGTTACATTGCCCCCATAATAATTTTGTTACTGGGACTTAAACATTACTGGCTAAATGTGGGTACACTATTGGCAAGCTTCTGCGTAATCCTTCCGTGAAAACAGCCGTAATGTTTTGAATGTATCTACCACCTTTCTGTGGTTTCCAACAACCAATGTTTAGTAAAAGGCTAGTAGGGGATTACCTGAGAAAACAGACAGTCACGATCGTTCATTCGTCCTATTTATCAACGAAGAAAAAAACCGCGTGCCGACTTCTTACTCACTGTGGTTAATATCTGACCACTGCAGGCCTAGGACTGGTAACGGCTTCGACGTGGACTGACGTGGGTTTGACCCAGACTTTGTGTCAATTATTTCATCACCACTGCTCCACAAAGCACGGAAAACATTCTGAACAATCTGGCATGTCCAGAATGAAATAATAAAATACATTATCATCCATCATACCGCACCGGGTTCACGTGGTGTAGTAAGGCTTACTCTTCAGGGATCATAGAGAAAGGCCTATGTGTCAGCAATCACTGTCAGTTCATTAATCACAACACAATAATATAAAAAAGATACCAAAAAGAGAAAATACATTGTATGTGCTGAGCATTCGTGCCAGACAGGTGATGCTGGAAGGAATATTATGAACTGATTCGGTAAAGATGTCGTGCCTAATTCTTCAGAGAAGGAGGCAGAAGTCCCAGTTAATTAATAAGAGTTAAATCTATTACCACCAACAAACAGGACAGAAATCCTGACTCTGGATATCTAAAAGAATGTTCGCTTTTCCTCTTGCCATGAGCCTTGATAACACCGTTCGTTCAGGAGTTAATACGTCAATTTCCCCTTCGAACGTCCATGGTTGTCGTCATTGCCATCCATAGACGCAAACTGGACGGGTTAGTGACCTCACATATCGTCTTGTACCTATCAATGACGCTATTGAACGCATAGTTTCCCTAAATCTGCGTTGATAGCCCATTTTGCAAAACTGTATGTTTTTTTTACCTTAATTTTTTCCTGTACCATTATTACTATTTGCCGTGAGTCATAGATATTCTAATATGTACCTAATTAGGTACATTGGTAAGTCTTTTTTGTAGCGTACTGTGTGTCCAATTACTAGGCAAAAACTTTCCTTTTCTCCGTCCAAACCTCTTTATTTTGTGCGAGAGCAGATCGTCACACCACTTTCGTCGAGGTTGACCTCGTCGGCGATGTCCTACCTCAGGCATCCAGTGAAATAGCCCAAAAAAGCACAGCATTTTGTTGGTCCACTTGTACTTCCGGCCTTTCCTGGGCAGAATAGTTTCACTATTATGATCCATAAAAAACCATCGCGCAAGCAAACGTTTCGGCTAATCTTTTACTCTTTCTTTGGTTTTGCGTAATAATCAACATAAATATGTCCTCATCGACATGGGCCCAACCTGGGTTATTGGGTGTGTTACATGTACCCGATTTTTCACTTTCTGCAGCCAGTCTACTAGGACTAAATTTTTAAGGGGTCGTATTATGACAAGACCATCTCATAGTACACCTTTCCATTTGCAGACTTGTGCAATTCTTCTTCTACATGCTTTTGACCTGCACCCGTTTCTCTGCTTTCAACATCCGACACGCTCCACCCACCTTTTTAAGGGGTGACAAAACTTTCTCTAAGTGCATCTTCCCGTGAAAATTTCAAGTTTCTGGCTTCAGAAGTTCAGGTTGTACGAAAATCTTTCATTAAGACATGTTCTTTCACCTTTAGCCAATGTAAATACGCAAATTACGCCTCCATGCTTAAGTATTACGTGGGAAGTGGTTTTTGTGCGTAATAATTGTACTAATAGCTGGCCGATAGCTTGGCACCCTGTCAAGCACCATTCACTGCAATTTCAACAGTGTTTATTGCCGTGGATTTATGCCAAATGTAGTTGTAACATGTTGTTGTTTCGGTTGGTACGTCTGCTTAACACTTTCGACGATTCATAGAATCATAGGCCATTTGTAGGACGTCGTGAAGAAACCGACATTCCCTAGAAGCAAAAAATCAACATCTACTATGCTCGCGGGTTCTCGTTCGTCGCAGACGTATCAGAAATGTTACTTTAGACTAATTCTGTTTGTGATAAGGGCTAACAAGTGTTTTCCTTTAGCAAAATATGGCTAGAGGTTGTCGTGAAGTGTGCATGTGCCAGTGTATTAGGCCACTGCTCTAGCTTGTCTTGGATGCTGGAATTATGTGAAAAATCGTATATTGTGATGTAATTATTCCATTGAAGTGATCGGCAACTGGGCAAAGATTTCAATGCGCAATGCATGTTCTCGTTTTAAGAATAAGTTTTCCTCATGAGCCACGAATTTATTCTTCACCATGTGTCTATGACCCTAAGTTGCCGTATTTGTATGGGGAAAATCCATATGGGTATCTCAAATTGCATGCCATGGAAATCTGGTCCTTAGAGACTAAAAACAGCAAACCAAACCCACTCATTTTCTTGTGCGCTTGACAGTAAAGAGAAATGCACAAACTGATCTCTCCTACACAATACAATGACGTACGTATAGAAACACTGCCTTATCTGATAAATACATAATACAAGGGGAAATAATAATTCCAAAAATAACACCGGCGTCTCACAAATAGAAATGTGTGATACTGACAATTATGTATTAAATTGATAAGCGGGACAAAATCCTCAATTGATTGTTATCTCGTTACTATAAATACTTTGACATGTTAATATATTTTTGCTATGACAATTCTGCGTATCGTATCAGTGAATTCCGTACTGTTTATGACATATTGAAGGATGCTGTAGAATTTAAGCCTTCGACGCATTTAATCTTGAAAGATAGTTCCTGTTTTACGCACTATCGTGCACACGCACAACATCTATGGTGATAAACATGATTACGCGTAATACAGGGTTTAAATTGACCTTTGGCGAAACCATCAGCCAAGCATTCTGTACATCAAACTGAGTATCTCTACGCAAAAATATTGCTGGGAAACGACTTTTTTTATCGGATGAAAAATCACGTTTTGATATAGAAATCAATGTAACGCACGCAAAACTTTGTGGTTATGCACATTTCGCCAGTTTTGTTTAAGTCGGGTCGATCTTATTACCATGAACCGGGCACAAAAACTGACTCCGTGGCGGCTACTGAGATTCTTGATGGAAATACCCATTACTCTGCCCGACCTGGAATTGGCACCCAAGAACTCTTGCTCAAATATTCAGTACCTTCGATTGATTCAGAGACAATCTAAATAAAGAAAGATCTTAAGCCACCTACTGAAGCTGATTGAGATTGCTAGAATGTTCTTAAAAACTATAACGAGTAGCATCAATCAATGAGTGAACCAACAAACTGAAAAAATTGTGCTCATGCAAGGTGATGCGATATGCCTTATCGTGTTGACCTGAGGCATAAATTGAATTAGACCTTTGTTATGGACAACATAATGTTACATTACATTACAAACTCACAATTCACTAAGAATGCAGTTCAGTACCGATAGTAGTTGGCGGAAATCACAAGTATGAGTCAAGTCTGCCGTCCTAGACGTAACCATTTTAAATTAATATTGTTTTGATATCACGAAACACACAACAAAAACCAATATTAGGTGTTCCGCTTAAAAATTAGATGAAATCACTACAAGATGAATAGAGCGTTACATGTTATCTTTGGCTGTGTGAATTTGTTGCCAACTAAATCAAGTATCTTTTATTTTCAAACGGGGTCTTAAGAGATCCGTCCAAAGACCTCAGAATTTCTATCAAAATAACAGTAATCTCCAATTTCAAAATCTGAAATCAAATCTCATGTTAACTATTGAGATCGGTGCTACAAATTAGGGAAACGCATCAAATTCCAAGAGATATGGATAACTATTTCGCTTAGTATTTGTGGTTTATTCAGGGCGTTAAATGATCCGGCTCGAAGGACCTTAGGTTTAGCAAATGAAAATAATATTTTTTATGTTTTCGGGCAACAGTAATAAAGAAGAATTTAGTTTGAAAAACCGTATCTTGTTTTGAGATGTAGTTCGTACTGCTAGAAAACCAATATAGTTCTTCAATCAACCTTCACAGTACCATTTCATGATTGATGTCTAAACTATGTTGTTTTAAATGCAACGTAAGTAAATATTTCTTCGAACCTCCTTCAACCAAAAAAGCGACTGTTAACACATTCCATTGTCAAAGTCATTAGCACATAGCTCAGCTTTGCTCGTAATGTGTCACACGAACTTACAGAGAAAGTAACGTTCGCTAGTTTACATACCTTTCTAACTGACCGATATGTTACGATCGGCTCCTGTTTTTGACCGCCGAACCTTTCCGAAGGTTACCGAACGCTTCGGAATACTATTCTTTGGAATTTGAATGGGGAATGGGTTTTGAAGATTTAAAATTGGAATTGGGATTGTAAAAATATAATTGTGAAACGTGGCTAACGTCACATCCGTAGCTTCCCCAATTGACAGCTTTTAGCAACTACTTACTTACAAAATCACTTTCACCATTTTTAAAATCACCATAACTCGCATTCTACATGAAGTACATTAAGTACTTAGGGGATTTTCCCCAGTGACATGTTGCCACACGGGGTATTTTTACTGCACCCCCTCTAAAAATAGAACCGTGTCGGGGTTGGATTGCAACTCGGGGCTAGTTAACGGCCAATTGCAGGTAGTCTATTCACTATTGATTTTTATCTTTGGTACTGTTAAAAACATCACGCTTCACGGTTGTGTTTATGGGAGTAGATACACAGAAGTGTTTATTCCCCTCTCGACAATTTTAAATTCGTTTTTATGCAGAGGGAGGCTATTGAAAATCTATTCCATACTAATATTAGTATGGAATAGATTTTAAAACAAAGAAACAGCTTTATCTACATCTACACTAATATTATAAAGAGGAAAACTTTGTTTGTTTGTTTGTTTGGTTGTAATGAATAGGCTTAAAAACTACTGGACCGTTTTTAAAAATTCTTTCACCATTCGAAAGCTACATTATCCACGAGTAACATAGGATATATTTTATCCCCGTACTCCCACGGGAACGGGAATTACGCGGGTGAAACTGCGTGACGTCCGCTAGTAATATTATAAAGCTGTTTCTTTGGTGGAACCCACTAACCTCAGGAACTATTGAAATTGGATAGCCCATTTATCGAGGAAGGCTATATAACATCACGCTACGACCATGCGGAGCATAAATGAAAAGTGTTGTAAAAACGGGTAAAAAGTATTCCTTCTGTGAACTTCTCTTATATGTCACGCAGACGAAGTTGCGTGGGTCAACTAATAATAAATAATGTCAAAACTGCTGCTAGGAATTTCATCATTATCACCATTCGCAGCACCACTTCATCCACTGCTGGATATAGGGCTCTGCTTGTGCCAAGCTCCACATTCTTCTGGGACTTTACCTAGCACGGAAAAAAGAAATACGCTTTGGTGCTCGGTGATGAAACCCTGGAAGGCGTGATCAGAAACTTGAGACCAGCGACCTAAGTAGAGACTACTTCTGCCAGCTCCAACTTTGTATGTATCAAATCAGAGATTACGGAAACTCACCTGCCACGATTTTTTTTTTAAGTTTTTCCATTTCACTTCTTGCTTCAACCAAATTCATTCCTTAATGTGGTCTTAAGGGGGTGGTATTCTGCTAACGAGAGGTTTACTCCATGTAACTCCTCATTGATGAGTGAATACAAATGTGCAAAAATACTCGTATGTTGCTTATTAGACTTTAAACTTTAATTTGTACAATTGAAATAGTTCTCACTTTATTATTACTATATGAAAATAATGTTCAAAGTAAAGCATTTTTTCTTTGAAATTTCGTAAGTACTCCTAAACGGCATTCAGTTTTAGTTTTTTTTTTACACACAAATATTTGTCGCTATTTTTTTCACAAAGTGTACAATTGGAATTTTGATCTAATGATTTATTAGGCTACAGTTAAATAAAAACCACTCATTTCGCACTATTCTGTGACTGACGTAACAATCACTTTATATTGCAAGCTGATTAGAACTTTAATCCAACAGTATTTCAAACTAAGTTTGAACCACCACAAATAGAGTTGCTAATTTAGCAGATACTACAGCCTTAAGAATACACTGGGTGCAAGAACTACCTATCAACTAAATTCTTCGAAGGGCATCACCAATGAGGTCAGTGACCGCCAGAGTAGAGTGCGCGCCCCCACCTTCCCCTTCGTGTTGTCACTGCTGGAAAAACCAAGTCAATTCGAAGAAAAACAACAGAATTTTCGCCAGCTGCTTTTGCATAGTTTAGGAGGTCCTATGCTTGTTACTTTCCAACCTGATCTTCAAGAGTTTAACTTTTAATTAACTTGCAACGTTGTTTAGATCAAATCTTGCAACTGAATTTTGGAAGAGACTTGATCCTTGACGCCAATCCTTCATACAGGGTGTATTTCACCTCATCACAAAGCCGTTAACCAAGCATTCTGTGTATCAAACTAAGTAACTTTACGCAAAAAATATTGCTGGGAAACAACTTTTTTTTTGAGGTTATAAATCATGTTTTGTTGTATAACTCAATGTAACACACTCAAAACATTGTGCGGACGCGGTCGTAGAGATATTTAAAGTGAAAATCATGCGATAAAAAGTGGTATTTAAAAAAAAAACTTGTCAAAATCTTGCAACTTTGACCCCCAATATCTCCGTAACTAAAAGGTTCCCAGGTATAGTGTAGAACAAAAAAATGATCAGAATGACGAGGAGAACAAGTGCCTGTCGTATTCGTTAAGAGGTGTTTTACACCCTTTATATTAGTCCAGTTCATCCTCAGTTTAATTCAAACTACATTTTCTAATTTATACCATAGTGAAATAGTCCCTTTACTTGATAAATATTCGAATCATGCTTAGCACTTTCCGCTATCGTAACTATTCCCAAAGTTGTTGAAACAAACTCATTTGACTAAGTACATTGACAACGCGGCTTCCACTTCGTTATGTTTATTCCGTTCAATAGAGTTTTTTGTATCTCTTTTTCTTTTATTTAATGAAATAATGGTGTGTCATTATTAGTTTAGCCTTGTACGAAGTTTGTTGGGGTAGGTTTCTTGTCAATACAGTTGTGGTGCTGTGTTCGATTTTTTTGTGAAGTCTTTCATGGGTTCTTCCTTATTACTTCTTTCTACTATTATAAATGCTACAGCTTCTGAGGATGGATGTTTGTTGGTTCCTCTTTCACGCAAAAACTCTCTTCATCTTTTATTCCGGTAGTTTTCAATTTTAATAAATATCTGTCACCGTAAAATTGTCAAATACGTTATATTGTAATATCTCTAGCGATATTGTAAAATCTCGAAATATGGTCAAATGAACTTACTGCTTACAACAAGCTTGTCTAACTTACTGCTTATAAGCTGCTTATTTTTCGTGAAATGCATGCGATGGTAGTCAACTCACGCGGTGTGGAGGGAAGGAGGGGTGGTCCCCCTTGCCCAGTGGTACAACTCTCATGAAAAGATAATGTATCATTCCTGAGAAATACCGATTATTATAACCTAACCTTAAAACACTTTATATTCCCCTAAAAAGCGTAGTCGACCACTTCGCGGGGCCCCTATTTCCGAGTGCAGGGTTTAAAGGAACCTAACTAACCTAACGGGGGGGCAAAGTCCCGATTATGGGGGCAGAGATATTTCCGAATGTGCAGTTGACAATATTTCGAGAGTTTACAATATCGCTAGAGAGAAACACGTTATATTGTAATATAACGTGTTTGACAATTTTACGGTGACAAATACACACAGAAATGTTTGCGTGAAAGTGCAAAAAAAACCATACATTCATCCTGATAAACTTGCGCATTTATATTTTATAATAGACTAGCTGACTCGCGCAACTTCGTCTGCGTCTCATAATTTGAGATTTAAACTATCCTATCTCTCAAGTTGGATCGAAACTGCACATGGTGTGCGAATTTTATTATAATCGGTTAAGTGGTTTAGGAGTCCATTGAGGACAAACATTGTGACACGAGATTTATATATATTAAGATAGAGAGGAAAATAAATGACGATCCAGTTTCGTCTCCCGTTTAATCATCGTCATCACAATGCATGCCCGATAATGATTTCTCGAAAGCGGACGGTAGTGAATCAGGCAATCGGATAAATATCTAATCTACTGATGATTCATATTGATTGACCTGCTGTGATACGCATATTCAATCCAAAATAGTTTTACTGCTACAGTTCTTCGAGAATTTATAGAGGATAACTTATGGGGAGATCACCAGCATAGGTACTTAGTATTTAGGTAACCTACCGGCATTCTAGTTTTAATCTTATTAATTTTCCTCTAAACGTCATCATTGTCATCCTTACTTATCTTGACATCGAATCGATTGGTAGCGCGAGTTGTTGGCAAACGTTTTACGAGTTTGTTGGTCGTAACTCGTAGGTTCGAAGCTCGAACCCTAGTAGCCACTCTCCGTCATCTTCTCTTGCCCTTATCCCAATGGGGATGCACACTGTGGAACTAATGGCGCTAGCATAGCTGGTACCAAGCATCGTCATTGGTTGAAAATCAAGGAACGTCATTTCATATTTTAAAATACCTTGATCTCATTGGTCAGATTGTGACCCGCTATGGTGGCGCCATCTACAATTAGCTTTTAACGGTCTTCCCCATTCATGTGGGGTCGGCGCAGCATGTCTTCCATCCTATTACTTGTCATCTCATCAGATACCTCCTTTCTTGCTATATCACAGTCCATCCATCGTTTTTTGTGTTCCAGCACTGTCAGGACTTTTAAAGACTGATTATGCTCAGAAGAGCTAGTGCCAAGGTGGTGCATCGGATCTTTATGTAGTGTAACCATTCTTAGACGGCATTTCAGAGACTTTAAAAGAGTGGTAGATTAATCATTATCCTGCCTTGATCCAATTGTTTCTGCTTTTTATACTTTTCTACATTTGTAGCCATATCACCTCTCACACAGGCCATCCATCGTTTCTTTGATCTTCGCCTATTCTTATTACCATCCATAGATATTTACGTAACAATACTTTCCTTTTTTTTCGGATGGGAAATCATCAAATGAATTCTCCCACTCTGGGCGGAGCGAGAGGGAGTGTCAGTCTTTTACTGACCAAAACCCATCCATGTTCTTTCCTCGCCCTTAATGTTCCGGGGACACGGTATCTCATTCGAACAGTCCCGCAAATACAATACAATACACACAATACTTTCCTCAAGACAACATCAGTCGATTCATCAATCCAATCTTAATATATATAAATCTCGTGTCACAATGTTTGTCCTCAATGGACTCCTAAACCACTTAACCGATTATAATAAAATTCGCACACCATGTGCAGTTCGATCCAACTTGAGAGATAGGATAGTTTAAATCTCAATTTACGCAGACGAAGTTGCGCGAGTCAGCTAGTATTACTTTAAATTACTGTTATCGTCAGCCTTAAAATGCAACGTCTTCCCATAAACACAGCTCAAGCGTCCCATGCCATGCTAACTCACAAATCCCTTTGTAACAAATCTCTGCTGCCATGGGACTCTTAGCTCTATTAATCCAATCAAGAGGCTTGCCTGCTCACATCGAGGTAATCGGTAGCATTATAGTATTATCCCATTGAATTGAACCGATTAACTAGGAAAAAAACATTATAATGGGTGTCGTGAGAGGACGTCCAACAATGATATTTATAGATAGGTTAATTTTACACAGTAATTAATTCATAATAAGCTTGTTAGTTGGAATCGTGGCGTTGATAACTTTGATGGCGCTTCAATCTTTGTGTTGGCGTTTTTTTTCTGGCTTTTGTAATGGTTTTCTTTAAGGCGATTACATGAGCTAAACGCGAGTTTTATAGTTACTAAAAGTATATGATTCACTGCTGTAAACAAAACCAGAAAAATATTTGATATTCTTCAGGATATATGCTTGCATGATAGTGTTTTGAAAACTAAGTTACTCTCAAAAAAAAAATCACGAACTTATCTCTAAAAATATCTTTCAAACAAAAAAAACATACTAATATGCATGCGATCATTCAGATTTTTTGGCAAATAATTCTACAAGCAATATATTAGCATTATAGTGATTTAGTTTTTTAATCCAATCAATAGTTTTTTTGTAAATCGATCGAAACCAATCATTTCGCGCTATTGCTGATTAGAACTTTATTCTAACAGCATTTCAAACGAACTTTGAACCACCCCAAATAGAGTTGCTCATCTAATCGCCTTAATTAGTTGTATTACTCAGTACTAATACTAACTCACGATGCTCGCTAGACAAAAGTAACTGTTGAATTATAAACTTAGTGAAGTCTTCTTTTTTTGCGTGTTGATCCCAAACTACATTTTATCAATTTGTAACTCAGCAATGTATTGATATAATGCCAGCGGTAGTAGCACTAGTGGCAATCCACTAGTCCTGTAGATTGAAAATAGCCCTGTATACGGTTTAATCGTGATCCCGGCTGTCATTTGACCATCTTTGACAGTCGTTACAGGTTATCAGTGGCCCAAAAAGTGTGACACCAGTCTAACCAAGTGGTATCGTATTACCCAGTATTAACAGGGTTGTGGAGGTCAGATGGGCAGTCGGTCCATGAAAAATACTGATATTCAGCTGCTTCTGGTAAGACTGAAAGCCGACCCCAACATAGTTGAGAAAAGGCTAGGCAGATGATGATGATGACTAAAAATTCTTGTGTTTGTCTGCAATTCCCTGATGTAACGCGATAGTGCGGTATTGTTAATTAATAGTTATAATGTAGCTAGGTAATTATTTAGTCTTTCAACGTAAGAGCTTTAATTATTTTCACCGTTTTCCGTATTCTTCAACTCTATTTTTCGAATTATGACGTGCAAGTAAAAACTTACGCACGACACTTTACAACAAATGTGTCAATTGACGGCATAAGGAAAATTGGCGAAAAGAATGACGCATTTTGACACTTATTAATATTTCACCTCCCAACAACTGTTGCTGGATGGTTCTGAACTCTAGAGCAATCTTACTTTTTCGAAGTCTTCTTGGTTTATCGCGTGGCTAGTGCGCAAAGAGTTTTGCACATGAATCTGATTCGAACTTGAGACCTATGATTTGGCAGTTCGACGCTCACATCACCTGGGCTATCACTGCAAACCAAACTCTACCATCTTCAATTCCTGATAGCCTAGTACTTTTGTTTTGATTGTTGTTATATCTTGTCTTAATAACTGTACCAAAGGTTGATAAACTTTCAAGTTCAACACAAAAAGAAAAGTGGGACGAGTTGCAATATATGGTATATTATTTATGTTGATTTTCATCAACTCGTCCCAAATGGGCCGTGGGCATGTGGGACGAGTTGCTGAATTACTCACTCACTCACTTTTCCAAGATTCAATTATGACTTCTATGATTGACTTGGCTACGTCGTTTGTTTGCAAAATAAATGCAGTATTCCTCCTAAATTCTTTTAGAAACTTAAGTTCCAGGCTGATTATAGGACCTCTTGTTCTTTATAACACCCATTGTACAGTTTCACAAAATAGAGTATGGAAAAAATGGTGGCGTTGTTAGCGACTTTCTGGCAACCCAGAGCAGTGACAAGCCTATGACATTGCCGAGTTTGACAGAAAACGCAGTATTGCCATGTAGGAAAAGTTGTAGTTCCAACTGTCACCGCGTCAGACTCATTTTTGCCAAGCTGTAAGTTTATATAAGAGGCAGAAAGACCTCTTCTTTACCCTCGCCTGTTACCATTAGCGGGATCAGCTTTCTTAATCCTGCCTTTCACTTCGCATCGTCATTCGTAAGGGCAAACTTTAAGCCTAAGCATATCTTTTTTTTATGGCAGATGTCACTGAAAGTCTGACAACCGGACCTACCAAACGGGATCGTATTACCCAGTACTAACTGGGTTATAGGGTAGGCAGTCTCTCTTTGTAAAATACTGGTATTCAGCTGCATTCGGTTAGACTGGAAGCCGATCACAGTGAAGCTGCAGAAGATGATTGGTACAAACAGTGAAAAAAAAATGAATGCTTGATAATTATCGAATTAGTTCTACCGAAAACAAATAACGATCAACCTTCGCGTGCTCCAGATTTTATTGACTACCCTCGGATGAGTCAGTTATTTGTTAATTTTGTTATAATGGTTCTTGTTAAATACCATTCATTCATAAAACACAGTCTCATATAAAATTGAGTAGGACAGGGATACCCGGACCTATTGTAAACATACTCTGTTTATGTTTGTTTTAATTGTGTTATTTGTAATAAATTAATTCGCCCTTAATTATTAGAGATTGTGGCTAAATTATAACAGCCGAGTCGTTACAGGTAGTCAGTAGCACAACATTCTAACATTAAGGGCCAGTTTCACCGGTTGCGGATAAAGTGTCGGTTAGCCTATTAGGAACTTATCTGCCAGATAACACTTTTGGTTTCACAGGTGTCGGATAGCGATATCTGGTAGATAAAGTATTAGTTATAACCAGCCTTTAAGTGGTAGATAGTATTAACTATCAGATAACTAACCGACACTTTATCCGGAACCGGTGAAACTGGCCCTTAGACTTACCAAAGTGTATCGTATTACCCAGTAGTACCCTTGGATTGTGGAGGTCAGATAAGTAGTCGTCCCCTGTAACATACTGGTATTCAGCTGAATCCAGTTAGACTGGAAGTCGACCCCAACATAGTTAAGAAAGGACATAAACAGGCAGATCATGGTAGATTAGTGCGGCTGTGGATTCTCATTGATACAATTTTGTAACAGAATCATTTTCCTTGTTTATTTTTAAAATCTGCGCAACTGTTGTATGAATCATGTAAGATTTAACGATGCTTTTAATTATGGCTGAGTGAGATTATGACAGCTAAAAGATGGCAGACTGTCTGTCAACCTCCTTTTGAGTATGAGAGGTACGGTACTGTTTTACCCCATTTTTTTAGCCTATACTGCCCCACTGCTGGGTAAAGGCCTTCCCTAATTACTTCTATGAGCTCTTTTCCCGTGCCTCCTCGAACCAGCCCTACGGTACATCCAAATCGAATCGCCACCTCTTTTTGGGTATTTCTGGACATATTAAAAAAAAAACACAGTGATCATTAAACTCTATGATTCATTCTCATTTCAAACAGCTATTTTGTAACTTAAATATCTGCTTATCCTGTTTGTAAGCCTTGATTAAGTAAGCGAAAGCAAAACTTGTTTAAAAATGTATGGCAAATGTCACTTATCGCGGGAAACCCCGTAAGATTCTTCATTTTGTTTTTATGTGCTTAATGGTTTATTTTTGTGTTCATATGTATTTAACAAAACATAATATCATGCCTGGAATCCGCGAAGGGTCAAATAGAGGTGTACATCCAGATTTCGCCGGTTATGTTCAAGTCCCATGTAATAGGGGTTAAGCCTATTGCCGTCAACCGGGCACAAATCCACACTCCGGTGGCTGCTATTGAGATATTCCTGATGGAAAAACCCAAAACCAATTTGCCTGACTCGCCAATCGAACCCATGGACCTCTTCCTCGGCTGTTGCGATCGCGAACACTAGATTTGACTAGTTGTAAACTCTTTTAAGTAAGACTAGTTCAGCTGTCTAAATCATCCGTAAAATATGAATAAAATGTACAGAGATGTAAACAAACTATCGAAGACTTCATTAACAATAAACATAAACTTTCAACAACACAAAAAGCAACAAAAAACTTAAACCACAAACTATTAATAGACAGATCCACAGTTTTTCCATCTGATCGGTTCACTGACTCAGTATTGTACTGTGGAGCAAAAACTCCATGTTTCTTTTAAAGGTACAATCAGTCATTTGACATGCTGTTGATCACTGTAATACCTTCTTGACCCTGTGACTGTTGTTCGTAAGTAATTTGATTAGGAAATTGATTTCCTAATGCAGTCGTTCGTCGAGTAGATGGAAGGACAAGTGTAGCAAGAAGGTCACAGAATGGCATAAGAAAGAGGGGAAGACCCCGCCAAAGATAGGACGACTACCTGGCCAAATTCGCAGGTGTGGCCTGGAGCCGGTTGCCAAGGACAAGAATGAGTGGAAAAGGTTGAAGGAGGCCTTTGCCGATTGGCAACCAGCAGAAGACACCCTAGATTTTATATAACTTAGATCATATTAAAGCGTATAACGTACTGTTGAATTATGCAGTCGTTAGGAGTAAATGATGCCGTGCCGTCTACAGGGGAAATGGAAGGAGAAAACGTGTTACGCCGACTCCAGATAGGATGGGAAAAGGGCATGAAGATGATGATGCAGTCGTCTGCAGTCTTATCTGTTGTTTGTCGAGGAAGAGTAAATGTTGAAGACTAAAGTTACGAAGGATGGATGGTGGGATGACTTGCCTAGAACGGGGATGATAGTGGCTAATAATAATAGTTAAGCGTAGGGTTGCCAGGTCGCCAATCGTAATAGCCGAACAGACCACTCAGCTTGGCCGGACGTTTGAGTAAAAAGGTCCCCTACATTATTGGTGTTTTGACGCAGTATTTATAGGTATAATAGGTACGACAAAAAATTGTAAAATTAAACTTGTTTGTGATATTTACACTAAATCTTATAAAATGTAAATAAAATCGAATTACGTACAGTCAGCGCCAAAAGTCGATGAACAGAATCAACATAACAAAACACCTGTTCACAATAAAATGCCATAAGTTATAGTCGCAACTAGGAAACAAAATAGCCTGTACACCAGAAATTTACAAAAGTCGTTAAACACGACTATTTCAAAAGTATCTGTGCACTAGTATTCCTAAAGTCGCTGTACACCATCAATCCAAATGTCGCTGAACATCATTGTATCAAAGTCACTAAACAGCTAATTTCACCTGACTAAAATAACTACTACTAAATATAGAAACTTTAGGAATACTAGTGCACAGATACTTTTGAAATAGTCGTGTTTAACGACTTTTGTAAATTTCTGGTGTACAGGCTATTTTGTTTCCTAGTTGCGACTATAACTTATGGCATTTTATTGTGAACAGGTGTTTTGTTATGTTGATTCTGTTCATCGACTTTTGGCGCTGACTGTACTTCAAAATCGTAATCAGCCAAATAAATTCATCAGTCGATTCGCCTGCGCTCGGTCATGCAAGGCGCTCGCTCTTTTGCATTTTGCCTTAAGCCTATCAAAAGCCGGACAACCCGGACACCGTTTATTTTGCCGGACACGCTTTCTTTTAGTATTTTTTTGCAAATTGCAGGTCAGTGTCAGGTATGTTGATTTATCTTGAGTAAATTAATACTTGATGTAACTCGATTGAATGACTATTTTATGAAAAGGTTTTTCAATCGAGTTCCATGAACTTGGAGGTTCGCATTGATGATTTTGATGATTATAATTTTGTAACTACATACGTCTTACAGACACGAATCATATTTTAATCAACATACAACCTAGCTTTGGCCTGCAAATTGCAAAAAAGTGGGTGGAGCTTTTCACCCACTTTTTTGCAACCTTAAGGCCCACCTTGAGTTCGGGCATCATATCATTGTGGGATAGTGAGTCGGAAGTTCGCGTGATTCATCACTAGAACATCGGAACTTCCCTCAAAGATTGATGATTTAATTAAGCAAATGAACTGCTGCATATGAACTATCTTTGGCAGTGAACTTGAGCTTGAGTTGAGCTTTAAGACTCTTGTAGCGTGATTTGTACATAAAAGGTGTAAAAAACCTCTTCACGAAGCCGAAAGGCACGTTCTCCCCGTCATTGTGATATTTTTTTGTTCTACATCCATACCTGGACCTTCTGTTACGGAGATATTGGGGGAGTTTTTTTTAATACAAGTTTTTAATGTAAGCTTTTCACTCCACGACTATGAATTCAATCCATCAATCAGCACAATGTTTTAAGTGCGTTGAGCACACAACATAATTTTTCACCAAAAAAAAACGTCGTTTCCCAGCAATAATTTTTGCGTAAGGTCACTTAGTTTGATGTACAGAAAGCTTGGTTGACGACCTCGTGATGAGTCTGTTTACCGCGCTCTGCATCAGGGATGTAACGGATGTGTTGATATCGGAACCGGAATCGGAGGTTTTAGATTTGATATATCGGAATCGGAACCGGAATCGGAGGCGGATGCTGAAGAAGAGAATGTGTGAGAAAGTAGGATTCATTAATGAAATAACGAACAGTCGGCTCGAATTGAAAAAATATTTTTGTGTTGGATAGTCCATTTATCGAGGAAGGCTTTAGGCTATTATAACAACACGCTACGATTATTAGGAGCCGCAAGGCATCAACCTCCAATTACCTCCGCTTGAAAAGTTTCGGAACAGGTATCGGAATCGGAGTTTCAAAATCAATCGGAAGTTCCGACTATCGGAATCGGAATCGGAGCTCCGTAACATCCCTGCTCTGCATATTTTTATAATAATGCATGCTCTAACAAAAGTACAAGGCAAAATATTTAGTTGAACAGACGACCACTACTAAGCAGTGGTAAACGTTAAATAGTCAGCAAGATTGATAACAGGACTTCTCAGACTATGGTGCGCCAGACATACTTACTTATCGCCACTAGTGGAGTCCTTTTTAATGCACTCTCATGGTTTTAAGATAGAAACTATCAGTGGATGCTAGTAGTTATTTAATGAATGGAGGACAGGTCTCCAAAATAAGGATAAGAATTGTGACTAGGATATAAAAGGCACATGGACTAATACTCGTAGTTCTGGTTCTCTCTGGTTATACGCTAAACGATTAGTCTTACCGCATGAACGAAAGAAAGAAAAAGATATTAGTTATTAGTCTGCTGTTTAGGACAAAATTCATTCATCAGTATTTAAAACTTACTAATAAAAATTAAACAGAAAAAATATACATAAAGGGTGTAAAACACCTCTTCACGAAGCCGAAAGGCACTTGTTCTCCCCATCATTGCGACCATTTTTTTGTTCTACACCATACCTGGGAACCTTCTAGTTACCGAGATATGGGGGGTCAAAGTTACAACTTTTTGACAAGATTTTTTTTAAATACAAGTTTTTTTTGTTAGATTTTGACTATTATCACCTCCACGACCTCCGTACTATTCAATCCATTCATCAGCACAATGTTTTAAGTGCGTTACATTGAGTTCTACCACAAAACGTGACTTATAACCTCAAAAAAAAAAAGTTGTTTCCCAGCAATAATTTTTGCGTCAAGTTACTTAGTTTGATGAACAGAATGCTTGGTTAACGGCTTTGTGATGAGGTGGTTTACACCCTGTAGGTATAAGGGGTGTAAAACACCTCTTGACGAAGCCGAAAGACACTTGTTTTCCCCATCATTGCGATAATTTTTTTGTTACACACCATACCTGGGAATCTTCTAGTTACGGAGATATGGGGGGTCAAAGTAACAACCTTTTGACAAGTTTTTTGGTATGATTTTGACTTTTAACACCTCCACGATCCCCGTACTATTCAATCCATCTATCAGCACGATGTTTTAAGTGCGTTACATTGAGTTCTACCACAAAACATGATTTATAACCTCAAAAAGTGGTTTCCCAGCAATAATTTTTTGCGTAAAGTTACTTAGGCCCGTATTACAGAACATCGCTCAAAACTCAAGCGTTGCTTAAAACTAGTTTCAACCAATCAAATGGCTTGAATCTAGTTTTAAGTAATGCTTGAGTATTGAGCGATGTTCTGTAATACGGGCCTTAGTTTGATGTACAGAATGCTTGGTTAACGGCTTTGTGATGAGGTGTTTTACACCCTGTATATTTAAAAATTAAAAGAAACGAAACTCGTCCTGTACGAGGCCAAAATGTTCCTATCTAAGCATGGTGCTGTAACATTAAAAAAAAAAACGTCACAACGTCGGTATTAACGAAGCCGCAGCAGCATTCAGCTAAATACCAGTATGTTACATGGAGCTACTACCTATCTGACCTCCACAACCCAGACGTAATACCTCTTGGTAAGACTGGTTATCAGATTTTCGGGGCACACTATAGCGACGGTCGAAGATCGAAAAATAATAACCGGCAAAGACTTAACGTGCTTTCCGAGGCATGGAGGTAACTCAGTATGTAATGGGTGGTCATCACTCATCCACTGACCACCTTTAGGAAGGTAGACGAGCTAAATTAGCAACTCTATTTGTGGTGGTTCAAATTTCGTTTGAAATGCTGTTAGAATAAAGTTCTAATCAGCTTGCACTACAAAGTGGTTGTTACGTCAGTCACTGCGGGCCAAATAGCGCGATATGAGTGGTTTCGATCGATTTACAAAAAACTATTGATTGGATTAAAACATTATCATGCTAATATATTGCTTGTAGAATTATTTGCCAAAAAAACAATGATGGCATGCATATTAGTATGTTTTTGTTTTAAAGATATTTTTAGAGATAAGTTCGTGATATTTTTTTATCAAGTCAAATTAATTGTATTATGTTTTCAAAACAGTATCATGCTAGCATATATCTTGAAATATATCATATATTTTTCTAGTCTTGTTTATAGCAGTGAATCATATACTTTTAGTAATTATAAAACTCGCGTTTAGCTCATGTAATCGCCTCTGAATATGGACCCAGAGCGGGGATTTAACTACGATTTCAACTTCCACAATCCTATACCTCTAAAATCATAAAGAATCTTCCCAAAAACAATATTTTAAGGCGTGAACTCAACAAATTACAAGTTTGGACTTAACATAACAAATGACTATAGTAACTGATTTAAATTCCTTGTTGCCGGCAACTGACAATGGTTGCTGTGACGAAACGGTTGTCGACTGATATGAGAACAGCATTCTTCATTCGGGAAAGTCGTTTTTAAGTCCGTTTGGGTTTCAAGTTTTTGGGTACTTGGGGATATGTATACATATAAATATCACTAGACATTACACACAGCTCGTTCTAGTGCCACACTAAGCAACGAGGCTTGTGTCATGGATACCAGACAGTTTTTTTACTACATAAATAGATACTTTTTGTTTGTAAATATATACTTTTATTATTTAACTAGCTTCTGCCAGCGGCTTCGCCCGCGTGAAGTTTCAAAATTGGGTTTGAGTGAGAATATTATAAACGTAAGAGTAAACAAATATAATAATAACAAATCTCCGAACTGCTAAGCTATCGGGAGTTACACGTGTTATTGTGAGTCAACTATAAAAGATAGACAATTATGCTGTCTTGGGATATTTTTTATATAATTTTATGTGGAATATTTCCGTTATACATGATTTCGATGTAGCTTTAACCATTAAGGCTGCACACGCGACGGAAGCTAAAAAAACCAAGTAACTTCTCCCGTTTTCCCAACATTTCCTTTCACTGCTCTGCTCCTATTAATGGTAGCGTGATGAAAAGTATACTATTACCTGCTCAGGAGTATGTAGAATAATTGTACCAAGTTTCGTTAAAATCCGTCGAGTAGTTTTTTTTTCTATAAATAACATACAGACAGACAGACAGACAGACAGACAGACAAAAATTTTACTGATTGCATTTTTGGCATCAGTATCGATCACTAATCACCCCCCGATAGTTATTTTGTAAATATATTTCATGTACAGAATTGACCTCTCTACAGATTTATTATAAGTATAGATAGAAGATCAACATCCATGACTCGTAAACAAATGTCCATGGTCGTCACACAAACATTTGCTCCTACCGGGATTCGAATCCGGGGCCATAAGGACGTAAGGCAGCCTCACTACCGCTGCGCCATTCGGGTCGTCATCGTATGGTATTGACATGAGATGATGGGAGAAAGGAATAATTGGAATCTTACTTATGTACCTAATTAGTTTATAAAATAAAAACATTTAATTAAAACCCATATTAGACACAAAACAATAATATACAAAACTTTTGTCAATTCTACACTCAGCTGATTCATTAATAAATAAATAAAGTTAATTTAATGACAAAAATAATAAAAATATCAGAAATAAATGTCAATGGTCCAAAAAAAATATCATAAATAAATAAGTACAATGTCCGGGAAATCAAATCAAATGTCATGTAAAAAATGAATCGAAAATGAATTAATAATAAAAAAATAAAAACAACATCTAAATAAGAGTGTAGGGCTGAACAAAATATCATACAACAATGATGCACAGAGGAACAATGAGGAACAGTTTATACTCGTAGGTAACTAACTTAATGCCCGCGGCGTCACCCGCGTGGAGTTCAATTTGTCCCACGTGCACGGGATCATAGCACCAGGGTCAAAAGCAGCCTATGTGTTCATAATGTAAGCTATCTTGATACTAAATTTCATCCAAATCTCTTTAGCCGTTTGAGCGTGAAGAAGTAACTAACGCACATATACATACTAACAAACTTTCGCCTTTATAATATCAGTGTGATTGGGCAGAAATAGGTATATGTATACCGTTTAGTAAAAGGCGTTGTGGTCTAAAGTATTGTATAGAGGCGGTCATTTTCTGGTTGTCGAGAGCTTTAAGTTACCTCATCAAAAATAATACATGGATCTACAAAATCGACAACATTTTACCAACTAATCATTATTTATGACTTTTTTTTTTTTTTTAGGATGGGAATCATCAAATGACTTCTCCCACTCTGGGCGGAGCGGAAGGGAGTGTCAGACTCTTACTGACTAAAACCCATCCAAGTTCCTTCCTCGCCCTTTATGTTCCGGGGCCGCGGTATCTCTTTCGAACAGGCCCGCAACCCCGGATTATTTGTGACTTTGTGAACTTATAAAAAGCAATAAGTTGCTCCAAGCCCTATTTTCAAGAGAAACATAGCGTTGTATGAGGCTATGAATTTAGTTTCTTTTTAATGGTCATCACCATCTGCCTAGCCTCTTTACAATTATGTAAGGATCTACTTCCAGTCTGACCGGATACAACTGAACACCAGTTCACCAGTTCTAGCCCCAAAAATGGCCCAGAATACAAGCTTAGAAAGTTCCTCATAGGGACTAATAAATCGCTATGCAAAGCCCTAGCTCAATATAAAAAGCTTGACTTACTCAAGTACATTCCTATAAATAGCTAATAGGTCCTTGAATTTGACCAGAACACTCAAAAATAGTAGCACGTGCAGTTATTTTTGTACTTGACATTTAAGCGTAGGAACAGGGTGAAACGTTCCTAATACTTAACAGAATAGGAAGGATTCCCCGACTATAGTTGCTGGCAGTTATGATCGCAATTCCGGTCATTGCCCTTTCCCTAACTTCTCTTCGTATGAACGAAAACAAGTGAGCCATGTATAGTTTTTCTTAAGAAACAAGTAACATTAATTTAAAATTTAAAAAACCGCTTAGGGTCTTTTTTGGAACGAAGTTCCTTAACACGGCTTACGGGTGTCAAGCCTTTTCATTTGATATCCATATTGAAGAAAATGCAATTCACCATTTTGTGGTGGCGGCCATCTTGGATTTGAAATTTATTATAATATAGTATTCTATTAGTCAAGCCCTTTCATTTGATACCCATACCAAGGGAACACAACCACATTTTGTGGCGGCAGCCATCTTGGACATTTTTGATAAACCATATCTAAGAACACTCTCGACTAGTTCGTTCACCTTTCAAACAAAAAAAAAAAAAGTCCAAATCGGTTCATCCGTTTTGCTGCTACGATGCCACAGACACACACAGAGACATGTCAAACTTATAACACCCCGTCGTTTTTGCGTCGGGGGTTAAAAATGTTGATGATCACGATAGATGACGATTCAAAACTTTTTTTTTACAGGCTTTTTTTTTAATTTCAAAGTAATGATCTTTAATAAATTTAGGTGGGTCAGTGACCGCAATTGTCATCTTAAGGGGCCGGTGGAGCATGCGTCGTTCATACAAACGTAATACCAAAATCATTTGTAAATCATACATATTCTTAAGAAAGTGTGTATTTATTTCGATTGGATTACATAATATCTAGGTTCCCAAATACATATTTTGAAAGGACAATGATATAAAGACGAGATATGAGGAATTTAAAACTTCTATAGAAAACTTATTTTTCTCATTATCTCTTGTTTAAATCAGTGCACATTAAAAAAATGTGTTTGGGAACCTATATATTCTGTAATCCAATCAAAATAAATACACACTACCTTAAGAATATGTTTGATTGACAAATTATTTTGGTATTACGTTTGTATGAACTTCGCATAACAAAACAATAAAGAAATATTTTTAGTCGAAAAAAACCTGATCGCACCACCACCTGTGGAAATCTAAACCACGCTCAGTAGCTGTCACTCCTTGAACGCTGTTAAAGAATAAAGATGTGCTGATTGGGTTCAGTCCCAATAGCGAAATCAGCTCCCAATCGTATGGATAACTTTGCAGTAGCGAAGGGTAGCTTTTTGTAACAGGTAACCCGGTCGGGTGCATAATTATTTAAAATAATGTTTTAAAAAACCATACTTACACCAAACCATTTTGTAGTTTTAGTCATGTTTAGGCAATCACGTCCTAACTGAATTACCTACATATTTTTTCTTTTGGCAATAGTAGACTCCAGTACAGTGGTTGTTCTGAAAGAAAACCCGGCAGGTTTCGAGTTGTATAACCCTTCGCCACTGTAACTTCGCTTGATGCCCGATATAGGATTTTGCTCACATCACATATTAAGTGTAGTACGTATTCGTCGCTGTAGATCCCGCTACAGTATTGATTTTAAAAGCGGCAGATAATAAAAAGATGTGCGAGTAAATATTAAATGAAAGGACGAATATGGCAACCCTGTTGTTCCCAAGGGTGTCGTTAAAACCGATTGAGAGTTAGCCCAGACGAAACGGTTAATAAGTGAAATGGTGCGAGCGAAAATACAGGAATGTTATGTCAACACTGCTTTGTGAAATCATTTATGACGTACTAGCCGATGCCGCGGCTTCGCCCGCGTAAAATTATATATAAAAACCTTCCTCTTGAATCACTCTATCTATTAAAAAACCCTGCATCAAAATCCGCTGCGTAGTTTTAAAGATTGAAGCATACATAGGAACAGACAGAGGCGGCGGGAGGCTTTGCTTTGATGTAGTGATAGTGATTTGCATGGGGTCGTACGCAATTTAGACCAGACGGCTTTCATTCCCAAAATGACTTACGGGATATCTTCGGAATAATATCGACTCAACAAAGGTCCAGTCATAAGTCTCACCCAGTATTGTATTACCCAGTATTGAACCTCAGCATTGTATTACCCAGTACTAACGTAGTTTGAAACATTTTAAGTTTAGTTATAAATCGTGTAAGCTTAAACAGTATTTGGCCTTCACCTGAAATCACTAACAGTAGAAAAAGTAGGAAACATTTCAACAAAAGCCTAATTAAAAGCGCACTCAACTCAGGGCCGAATTGAAATTCTAACAGTGCAATTAGTATTTGAGGAGCTTGTGGTCAGGGCACGCCACGGTAGTGGCGGTAAGTCCCCTCTTTGAGGAGTGGCTGGAGAGGCGCCACGGCGTCCTCACCTTCCGCCTGACGCAGGTCCTCACCGGACACGGATGTTTCGGGAGGTACCTGCACCGAATCGGGCGGGAGGAATCGCCCGGGTGTCTCCACTGCGAGGATCGACCGGAGGACACGGTGGAGCACACGGTGGAAGTCTGCCCTGCGTGGGCGGAGCTCCGCCGTGTCCTCGTGGCGGCGATCGGCGGCGGCGACCTCTCGCGTCCGGCCCTGGTTCAATCCATGGTCCGGAGCGAGACGGAATGGGAAGCCGTCGCCTCCTTCTGCGAAGCAGTCATGCTAGCGAAGGAGGTGGCGGAACGAGAGAGGGAGAGATCCTCTCTTCCCGGCCGCCGCGGGAGACGCAACGGGCGTCGGGGGCCACGTGGTGGCTACCGGCCACTGTAGATGCGGGCCTGTGGACGGCTGGCTATGGGCTAGCTAGCCGTCCGGCCGTCTAACGACGACGACAGGCCGTGTCGACGGCGCGTTCGTGTTCCACGCGCGCCTCAAAGAGATGTCAGCAAAAGGAGAGGGGCCCGCAAGGGCCGAAGCCTGCCGGGGTTGCGGGCCTGTTCGAAAGAGATACCGCGGCCCCGGAACGTAAAAGGCGAGGAAGGAACATGGATGGTTTTTAGTCAGTAAGAGTCTGACACTCCCTCCCGCTCCGCCCAGAGTGGGGGGGGTCATTTGATGATTTCCCATCCTTAAAAAAAAAAAAAAAGGAGCTTGTGGTCAAATACCAACGGCTCGTGTCGATTCAGGTTAAGCCAAGCTTGTCTAGATTTGTCATGAATGGGTGACCAGCTTCGTAAAGCACGTAAACCCGTTGATCCTAGCTGTCAGTTTTAGATTCTTGACAGTCGTGATAGGAAGTCAGTGATGCGAAAGTCTGATTCAGTACTAACTGGGTTGTGGAGGTCAGATAGGCACACGCTCCAAGGAAAAATTCGTATTCAGCTGCATCCGGTTAGACTGGAAGCCGACCCCAATATAGTTGGAAACAGGCTAAGCAGATGATGACACTTAAAATCAGGTTCAATTTACTCTACAAAGATAAAACGCATCAAAAATCGGGAGTGGGGGTTCGTGACGTCAGTACTCAGTAAAAATGATACCAAACAGTGACGTATTGTAAATTTTATAAGCGTCATATCTTCGTCAATTTCGGTGTATGTAACAAAATAAAAAATGTCGGTGAAATATTTTTTGATAATCTAAGTGACGGACTAATTAGATTTTTTCATTTAACAAGCCTATTATAATTGGGTTTTCATTAGTAGGTTTTATTCATGTGGAATCAACTTAATTTACAGTGAAATAAAGTCAATAACATTAGTTCTGTTGTTATTCATGTAATTTCCAGTTAATCGACAACTGGAAATTACATAAACAACAACAACAAATTATTGATAGGTTTAGTAGTAGGCTAAACATTATTTTTAGTATACTGTGTAGTTTTGCGGTTAATTATGAATAGGTAAGAAAAGATGCGAAAATGCTAATTATGTGGTCGATATGTCACGGTTTTAGATTTAAACTCAATTCACGCATAAATGCGGATATAGTATCTTGCGGATAGTATTTTATCTTGATTGTAAACCAAAAGGCTCGAATACACTATCGTCTTTAAACCTTTTGTCCGTCATTGTCACATATACGTGACAAGCACGCGCGTGCCCTGTACGTCAAACGACACAAATATGTGACAATATGGTACGTGACATTGTGGCTCGACGTCGAGGGCACGCGCGTGCGTTTATGCTCTAGCGGACAAAACGTTAATTAATACTTCTGACCAGTCTGACCGGCAAAGAGTTATTGGGTTTTTTTCAACAGGAATTTCCCAGTACCAGTCCGGAGTCCTATGCGCATGATTAATGACATTAAGGCGACTAGATAGGCTAAATTAGCAACTCTATTTGTGGTGGTTCAAACTTCGTTTGAAATCCTATTACAATAAAGTTCTAATCAGCTTGCACTACAAAGTGGTTGTTACGTCAGTCACTGCGGACCAAATAGTGCGAAATTAGTGGTTTCGATCGATTTTTTTTAATCCATTCAATAGATTTTTTTACAAAAAATCTATTTCATGGATTCAATAGATTTTTTTACAAAAAATCTATTGAATGGATTAAAAAAACTAAAACACTATAATGCTAATATATTGCTTGTAGAATTATTTGCCAATAAATCAGAATGATCGCATGTATATAAGTACGAGTACTTATGTTTTTTTTTGTTGAAAAAAATTTTTAGAGATACCGAGTAAGTTCGTTTTTTTTTTTATCGAGTCATATTAATTGTATTATGTTTTCAAAACACTATCATGCTAGCATACATCCTGAAGAATATCTATATTTTTCTGGCTTCTATACTCTTAGTCATTATAAAACTCGCGTTTAGCTCATGTAGTCGCCTTAAGCTGGCCCCTATAACATGGGACTTAAACAAAACTAAAGTTATTAGTGTTATTGGGTTTTTCCATCCGGAATTTCTCAGAAGCAACCTCGTAGTCTGGAATTTTGGTCGGTTGTTGGCAATAGGCTAGCCCTCTATTACGTAGGACTTAAAACATAACTGCCGAAATGTGGATGAACCATAGTTACACCCTACCCTTCAGAAATTAAGAGCGTGATGTTATGTTAAACGTAACTGGGAAATGTAGGTGAACTAAAGAGGGTGTAAAACACCTCTTCACGAAGCCGAAAGGCACTTGTTCTCCCCATCATTGCGATATTTTTTTTTTGTTCTACTCCATACCTGGGAACCTTCTAGTTACGGAGATATTGGGGGTCAAAGTAACAACCTTTTGACAAGTTTTTTTGTATGATTTTGACTTTTAACACCTCCACGACCCCCGCACTATTCAATCCATCAATCAGCACAATGTTTTTAGTGCGTCACATTAAGTTCTACCACAAAACAAGATTTTTCACCTCAAAAAACTAGTTTCCCAGCAATATTTTTTGCGTAAAGTTACTTAGTTTGATGTACAGAATGCTTGATTAACGGCTTTGTGATGAGGTGGTTTACACCCAGTATAACACATTATGTTTATGTATGTACAATCTTTACACCTAAGATAAACCCTTGTTCCAAGAAAGAGGACTGTGCTATTTACATCGTCAAAGGTCCTAGACGAAACAAGATTTCACCCGAAGCTACAAATAAACAAAGCAAGTTAAACAAAAGCACGTAAAGAGTTGCGAAAGATCTCGTTTAACGGTTTCTCATTGGTCGGTAAACTTAAACTTAAAAATCTGTCATATAAATCTTGCTGTCTATAGGCTAGCCCTTATAACATGGGATGTCAACATCACTGGCGATATGTGGGAGGACTATTAGGTACACCTTTATTTATTTATTTTATTTTTAATCAAATGAAACAACAAACAGCTGCAATATAAAACATAGAAATAAGAAATATTTACAAAACTTAAAGACAACATTGCCCACAACGCTGTTCACAGATTAACTCTAGGAAAACTGTTTAAATGGTGTATAAATATTAAAGAAAGCTCCTTTTAAACTTATTGTAAGAACATGCAAAAATGTCAATATGCTCGAAAGTTCTATTGTAGGAATCGACCATTCTGCGAACAGGCGAACGCAGGCCAGAGTTGGACTGTTATTCACAAATAATTCACACTTTTTATTTCAGTATTCATTCATTATTTTCTTCTAAAACCTGGCCGCCTAGTAACTCTCTCACTTTCGTTCACTCCGATACAAATAGACATTGGTGTCGATTCTGTTGTGCACAAACTTAACTTAATTTAGGCTATTGCTATCTTTTACTAAAAGGCAGTGCGAGAAAAGGACGGCAATAGCTATCAACTAAGTTAGAAATGTCAAACTAGTTTATGTTTTGCGCTTTACCGTGTTTTTAGTCGACATGTTTTTACGTGCACCCTTCATTTGTATGGAAATATTAGTTCGAATTAAATTTGACAGCTCTAAATTACGTCCGTCTCTTTCTCGTTCTATTAGACAGAAAAAGATAGAAATAGCCTAAATTAAGTTTAGTTTGTGCACAACAGAATCGACACCAGTGTGAGCGCATTTTGGTGTTTGGTGTTGACATCCCCATAAGATGCGTGATGGACTTTGCTGTAAACAAATGGCGCATTTTTTAAACTTCCTCTAATAAACTCAAAGATCTATTGACTTCAAATACCTACTAAATTCCCATGCTGTCAAAACTCCCATCTATAATTACGACCCAGACCGGAAATTAGTCTGGCTAAAACCTCAAAGATGGCGCAGAAGAATACATGTCAAGGTAAACGTTCATCTCCAAATATCCTTTGTCATGAAGCCGTCGTATTATCCTGTCTGTACATAAATAGCTCCCGCCATTGATACGCGTTAGTGGGCGTTTGTAAACGGATCCATTGTTTATTGTATTATTGAGAGGTGTTGCAATGTTCTTGACCTTCTCTGCCTAGTGATTTTATCTGTGGTTATGTAAGGTATATGAGGATGGTAGTTTTTGGGTCTTTATTAGGGTGTATGAAAATGCCACAGCCAGGGACTCAAACTGTAACCGTAATAACGTGCTTTTAACACTGTTAGATGCAATAGATACAATAATTAATAATGTTACCGAATCAGACTGTAACCTTTTATACGTGTTAATAAGCGTTAATATGTGTAACTGAAATAATCAGTTTGACATCATACTGCATTTATAAGTGTTACTGTATATTTGATTCTGTTACCAATTCAACATGTAACACTTATAAATCTGTAACCTATAACAAGCTCTCTTTATCGTATCTTTCACCTAAGACAAGGAAGACCTGTTGGAGCCAATTGTATTATCACCATTCACATTAGACGTTGGATGGCAATGACTGATATTATTATTACACGGGACTTAAAACATGTAACTGGCGGAATGCGCCTCTGATTAACCGTTTTATACGTTAAAATTACATAGAGACTTCCCAAATTAAAAAAAAAACGCACCTCTCCACTTCCTTGTGTTTTAGCTGTGGAGAAGAATCGACAGGAGAAACTTACCAGCAGTGTGTTCTTTTTTAACAAATGCCTATCGTTTATTAAGCTTATGTACTTAAAGAATTTAGAATACTACTACTAAACTGTTGAGGAAGGCTAAAGAAACGATAGAAGGCTTGTGTGAAGGAAGATATGGCGGCCCTAGGCCTGCCTAGTTTGCCTTAGGGACCTGATGATCCCGGGCTGCGGGACTGTTCGAAAGAGATACCGTGGCCTCGGAACGTATAGAGCGAGGAAGGAACATGGATGGGTTTTATTCAGTAAAATCTAACACTCCCTCCCGCTCCGCCCAGAGTGGGAGAAGTCATTTGATGATCTCCCATCCGAAAAAGAAAAGGACCTGATCATATGGCTAGAAAGGAAGTGATTGTTGAGATGATGAGTAATAGAGTAGATTGGAAGAAGATTAACGACCCCAAATGAATTGGGATAATGGTAGGAGAATGATGATGGCCTGTCAAACATAGCCAGGTTATCAATGAAGTTCCTGCTTAAACGCAGTGAATAACTTGATGTTTTTCATTTTTCAACCCCCGACGAAAAAACGACGGGGTGTTAAATAAGTTTGACGGGTCTTTGTGTGGCATCGTAGCTCCCGAACGGTTGAATCGATTTTGATTTTGTTTTTATTGTTTGAAAGGTGAATTAGTCAGGAGTGTTCTTAGCTATGTTTGATAAAAATCAGTCCAAAATGACCGCCGCCACAAATTGACGGATTACATATTTATTTAAAAACTCCCTCAATATGGGTATCATGAAAGGGCTAACACCAAAAACCGGAAATACCTTGAAAAAATGACTCTATGTGACGGGGGTTTTTTACGTTTTTTAATTAAATGTAACTTGTTAACTCATTAGTAGACAACATATCAAGCTGAGCTTTTGGTATAATTAAGTCGCAAATCCATCACGACAGGAAGGTAATCTAATCTACATTAATTCAATACTCAAATCAAAAGGCTTCAATTTTTTATCACCAAAGGATATCCTTTTAAAGCACATAATGGCGTGCCCTACATAAAATTAATCGTGTACACTCACCTTGCATTTGGTTTGCAAATACTACCAAATTTGAGCCTTGTTGCAATTAGTATGGTGATAGGCAGAATTGGAAACTTAATTAACTGGGCTGTGGTGGACGCAGAGTATTAATTAGGACAGAAAAAATAAATATAAATACAGGGTGATTGTGTCTGGACCTGCCATAGCAAATTCGCATATAGAGGAGGTCATTTACTAATTATTGAACTCTACTAACTTTCCCTAACCAAAATTTTATAGTTTGCGAGATATATTAATTATCATTTTATTTGCATAAAGGTAATCATAAACATTGGTGATCAAAATACCTCGAAACTTCCCTCAAACTAGGTTTACAAATTAAAATAGCATGATTTAAAAAAAATAGTCATATCTAAAAAGTCTCAAGTTAAGTTACCAATACCAATAGTCATACCAAGTTACCAATAGTTAGGAAATGACTTCCTCTATTGGCGAATTTGCTATGACGAGGACCCATTCACTCTGTTTGTTGTACTTTATCTAACATAACATCACGCTTGTAATCTGCGAAGGATTTGGTTGATCGAAGTGTACCAGTTTCTATGATAAGTCTCACAGTTCAAGCACAAGCGGTTATGGAATGCCTTGCCTGTGTCTATAAGGCGTGCTCAATTTCTGTAAATTTTTAAAAGCATGAAAAAAAATCAGTATCTCTCTACTTAAGCAATTTTTTTTTTAGGAATGTTCTCTCGCACTTGTTTTGTGGAAAAAAAAATATGAGTGTCTTATATTTATTAATTATATATATGTAAGTGGTATACCACAGGCTACCTGCAGTATTGTCTCTCCTTCCCCTTTAAATCCATCCAAAGGTTGTCTTTAAAAGATCGCTTTTAGCGATAAGACCGCCCATTGTGTCACCCCTTGTAAAATGTTTAAAACTGTTGTATTTAAATTTTTATGGTGTACATAATAAAGAGTATTCTATCTATCTATCTACAGTATCTACCTAATTTCGTCAGTTATATTTACGTCCTATAATAAGGTACGAGCGTATTGCCATGAACACAAATTCAAACTCCGTGATTGCTACTGAGAAATTCCTGATAGCAAACCCAATAATATTTTGCCGAACCCGAGAATTAAATCCAGGATCTCATGCTTAGCAGTTCCGTCAATCTGTGTAAATCAATTTTAGACTTTGACATTATTTAAAGGTTCTTCGTCTTAGCGTGTTGACGCCATCTAAATGTGGAAGACCTGTCAAAGCTCATTATAGATGGCGTGATCATAGCTTAGTCCCAAACTGGCTAATGAGGTCAAGCTATTTTGAAATAGAAGTTATATTAACAGATTTTCAACCAACCTGACCCTTGACCTTTGATAGAGGCTGTTCTAAGCCTCCCTTTTCTTCTGCCACTCTTTTCTGTTCTTTCCGTCCCTTATCTGTCCGTGGCCACCAAGTTAAGGTATTTAGACAGTACGAAAGCAAGACATGTATTCTTCGGAAGAAACTGGCCTTTCTTTTTGGGACAAGCCTGCCACACCAAACGACTGTTTGTTACTCCTGAAAACCAGAATCAATAATGAAAAGCGCCGCCGAGACAATGCAGCTCGACGTAGTCACAGAGAACGAATTTAACTATCTTCGAACCCGCAACGAAATTAATCAGAAAAGTATAGCGAAACTGTAGGAAACAACCGTAATTACCACGTCCCTCTATAACAGCAGGAGACAACGAAACAAGGCTAATAGGCACAAAGGGACGTTTGTAACTAGTATAGGCAACGGCCTAGCACCACGGATACATAAATGGGCTGCTTATAATTTCAACACTCTTAACGGTTTACCAAATACATTTTAAACCGATTCGCAAAATTCATGACAATTCATACCTGATACTAAACCTTTTGGAGTCTTGTAACATAGCCCTCCTGCCTTGTTCGTGACCTGCCTTATAATCATTGGTAGACTCCGCGCATATCAAAAACCTTTATCATTCTTCTCCCATACTTTTGGGTACTCAGAAATATGCTTAAACTTACTTGAACAATCTTTAATAATAACTTAATTTATCTTATCGTTGTTGCAATACTTCAAGATTCAACAAGCTTTAAGCTTCAAAGCCACCTTCTATTTCAGAACCCGTATCCCTAACTCCACATCAATGACGTAACCTAACAGCACATCCCCAATAAAAAATCCAGTACGACATAACTGCTCCTAATATTAAGAGATCAAATCGGTTACCAAAATCGTTTAGCATAGTCGCACACGCGTCGTCAAAGGCGTTAGGACATAATGAGCTGAATTAGCATATTTACTGCATTATAGTCGGACAATTGGCCGCATGAATGATCCGAACGATGGACATGTAAGGCCGAGGACGATTTTTCCATGGCTGCTTATTGCTAGGCTGTGGCGAATTGTTGTTGGCTTTAAAATTAATGTTTTATAAGCGGAAGTTGTATTTTTCTCAGGAACTTTGTGGATAAAAATCATCATAATTTGTTAAACCTCTTCCCAACTATGTACGGGTTTTGCTTTGTGGATAAAGATGTAGGTCTGAGATCATTTAGTCTCCCACATTTTCTTTAATATTAAAATATCGCTTTCTTTCTCCATGATAATTCTTTGTTTAACCATATTTTTGTTTGCCGGGAAGTTTAAGTTAAATCAGATCACCGTACCAATTGCACCGCACATGTTATGGATATAGGTCTGACTGAAATCATTTTGTAGTCACTGACTTTCCGAGACTTCCAGATATTCTTCAATGAACTTATTACAATGAAGTTCGCTGCGAAGTTTAAGTCAGATCTGGTCAAAGTGACGTTAGGCACTTCAGTAGATACCAGACTTCGCATACAATTTTTTTTTTGCAATGAGTAACTATGTGAGGTTTGAAAGATGGAGATCAGTTCCCTTCTTCTTATTCTACCAGACATTGATTAAAAGTCTTTTAAATATGCAGTAACATGCCCGTTAATTCTGGAGATTATTCAGAGGCCTATGTTTTCACACCCAAAAACTTATCTACGATTTCTGAAAGCCGTTTGAACCTTCTGAAATCTCATCTCATTTGATTGTCTTTCGTTATTTCAGCAGAATTAGTGATCAGGGAATCGATCAGACTTCCAGAAACCAGGGGTAAGAAACATTTGATTTATTTAATTAAAAAACTGCTTAATAACACCACTACCACCATAACTATTGTTGTTGTATTACGTTTGAAGGAAAGGGAAGGTAATGGTGCTGGTATAATAACAGGCACATTAGACATTAAGCTGTTTCTGGGATAACAACACTTTTGATAGCATAGTAACAGGGATTCATGGGTGGCGTTAATCGCTTATCATCAGGTGATCCGTTCGACTTTATTCTTTAAAAAAGATGTCTGTTTTCATAATCTTGATCAACATAAATGAGGACTATGCAGATTGGTGTCTAAGATCTGTGCGGTTCTTTTGATTTAAAAACCACAATGATTTGAGTGGACTTGTCCAGTCAGTGCAAGCATTTGTCAGTTATAGTGTAGCTCGACTTATAAATTCAAGGAGCTCAACCTATTCGTGTGCTGACGACCATCAACACCCCTCCAGCATCGAACAGCTATCTTATACACCTTCTAGATGTATATTGGTTTCTCTTAACCCTTAAAATATTAAACAGGGTAACCCCAATAAGACATAGCCTTAACCGCATACACAAATAGTTTTCCTCTAGCCTTGACACAGCGTTACGAGTTATTTTTAGAATTTAGGCTCAGACTATGAATTTTATTAGGAGTCTGTTCACCAAATTGCGTGGTTTTATTATTGATGGTAACGCGAAGGGAGAATTTAGGTCTCAGGGAAATGCGGGCTTTTTGATTGGTTTAATGTTGTGATGTTTGTTTTTGTTTAAATTTTAATGGAATGGTGAAGGTAGAATCTTAACATTGTTTAATAAGATTCTGTTTTTGTTTTGTGGAGTTTTTTTTGGGTTAACCCTTAATATTTATTTGACAAACGGACTTCTGCTATCTGAGGCCCCTACTCCCTAACGTTTCGTCCATACGGACGGATCTATCCGCGTCTCTCACACGCACTCGTCTGCAGACGTGCGCGAGAGAGACGGATCGAACGGTCGGGCCTCTGATTCAGATGAACGGATCTTACGATGCAAATATTTTTAACCCCGTAAGCACCTAACGTTTTTTTAACAATAATATTCATCATTTTAGACCTGATAATAGGAAGAGTTATGAAGGAGCTCGTGGCGAAATTATAACAGCCGCTCGAGTTGATCTTTAGGTAAGCTGCGGTTGCCTGGGTTGGTCCGTGGATGCCTGACCACCCATTACACACCGAGTTTCCTTCGCACCTCGTAAAGCCGTTGGTCCCGGCTGTCATCTGTAGATCTTTGACAGACGTTACAGGTTTAGGCAGATACATCTTAGTGTTAGGTAAAAGGGTCATAATAGCCATAATACGAGATGCACCTCTGGCTTTTGAACCCCCCACCATAAATACAACAAATGTACTTCGTAGTACGTCAACAGAAACCTTATAAAATATCGACGAACTTGACCTGAACAGTTTAACGTGGCAACCATAAAAATATGTATTTATTTGTAAAAAATGAAACAACTCATCTACTAGGGAGGGTCGCCCACGCTTCGGTTTACGCTTCGTTCGCGCAATCGAGAACCTTTCAGCCTCGTTTACGTGAGGAGAGTAGCTCGACCGTTCGAGAGACAAGATATGTCCGTGCGAGGCTCAGGCGATTTGAAAACTCGAAGCATAATTTTTGTTTGTACGGATGCTGAATGTTTTCAAGGGTATCTTGGTATTGGTACCCAGGAACATATTAAGCTGCAACAAAGTTGGGAAAAGACTACGCAGATGATGACGAATGCTGTTAATTTTGAAGATTGAGGCAATGTTAGTCGCGACGCAGTAGTAGACTAGATGTCGTAGTAATTGATTACACGAGATAACTTTTTTTATAATGCCAGTGATCTGCTGTAGGCTAATATGATAACGCCTGTAGGTACTTCTCAAAGGGTTAAGCAGAGTTAAAATTACACCCTATATTCTTCCAGCTATTCCTTGTTGTAAGGAGCGGGCCTACTTACACAATGCTGGCTCTGGGCAGCTATTGAAATATATTTGAACAATACAAATAAGAAATCCTGTCGGCTCGCCTCTTAGAGTCGAGTAACTCTCCTCATGTAAGCGAGGTTTTATACCAAAAGAAAACAGCCCCACGACCTGTTGAGGGTAGGTAGGAGTTTGTACGACTTCTTCTAGCATTAAAATAACTTACTTACTTCTTTTGTTGTTAACTGTTTTGTTATATAAAAACGTGGCAATGGAGAGGGTCACGGGGCCGCCACTGCGCCCTCGTTGATTTTGTTTCAAAATATTTCATTGGAACTTAAAACAAATGTTACTGTGGGCTTTTATAATGTGCGCAATCATAGCAGCTGTCTTGTTTTTAAAAGGGTTTTTTTTTATTGGTATTTTCATAGCTTATTATGGTGGCTTTAATATAAATGAGCCTCTAGTGAATGCTACACCCATGATGGTTTCTAGGTTAGGGCACATCACCATATAGATCTAGTATTTAACCTACTAACCGTATCAATTATTATAGTATTTTCAGGAAACCAAAATAGGAATTAATTTAAGGATCACAAAAAAAAATAATATTAATCTATACTAATACTAGCTGACTCGCGCAACTTCGTCTGCGTCTCATAATTTGAGATTTAAACTATCCTATCTCTCAAGTTGGATCGAACTGCACATGGTGTGCGAATTTTATTATAATCGGTTAAGTGGTTTAGGAGTCCATTGAGGACAAACATTGTGACACGAGATTTATATATATTAAGATTATAAAGCTGAAGAGTTTGTTAGTCTGTTTGTTTGTTTGGTTGAACGCGCTAATCTCAGGAAGTATTATAATTGAAAACTATGTTTGTGTTGGAACTTGGATAGTCCATTTATCGAGGAAAGCTACATAACAAACATCACGCTACGACCAATACGAGCGGCGCATAAAAGAAAAATGTTGCAAAAAAACGGGGTTTTTTTTGTAAGTTCATGTGACGCAGACGAACTTGCGTGGGTCAGCTAGTAAAGAATATTTTTAATAGCCCCCAGCTATTTGAAATTTGATTATTTTCGTTTAGCTGCAACGGTTACGGTAGCCCCCTTACTGCCCCGATTACCGTATTCACCCTGTATAATTAACAAAAGCCGATTCAAATAGTGAAATTAAATAATAATTTCACGCGATCGCGTATATGTATTATGATAGAGTTCGCTTAAAATTTCCTATTACACTTCAATTAGTGAAAAACCTCCATTATTTTCTAGAAAAATTCACTCATTCTATTTTGCATTCCTTCTAGAACCGCCCGTGGCACTATCCTCCACAATCAAGTGCTCAAACCATTCCAAAATAGGAACACGACTAATATTTTAGGCGCTAACGTCGATACGCGGCGAAATTATTTAGTACCTCATTTAGCTTAGCGATACTTTAGGTTCTGCTTATAAATGTAACTGTAAATAGCTGGGTTCTAGAAGCTCTAGGGCGATTGTAAATGGGATTTGATCAGTTGCTGGGTTCTAAAAGCTCTAGGGCGATTGTAAATGGGATTTGATTAGTAGCCGAGTTCTAGAAGCTCTTGGGCAATTGTAAGGATTTGATTAGTAGCTGGGTTCTAGAAGCTCTTGGGCAATTGTAATTGGGATTGGATCAGTAGCTGGGTTCTAGAAGCTCTAGGGCAATTGTAAATGGGATTTGATCAGTTGCTGGGTTCTAAAAGCTCTAGGGCGATTGTAAATGGGATTTGATTAGTAGCCGAGTTCTAGAAGCTCTTGGGCAATTGTAATTGGGATTTGATTAGTAGCTAGGTTCTAGAAGCTCTTGGGCAATTGTAATTGGGATTGGATCAGTAGCTGGGTTCTAGAAGCTCTAGGGCAATTGTAAATGGGATTTGATCAGTAGCTGGGTTCTAGAAGCTCTATGGCGATTGTAATTGGGATTTGATTAGTAGCTGGGTTCTAGAAGCTCTAGGGCGATTGTAAATGGGATTTGATCAGTAGCTGGGTTCTAGAAGCTCTATGGCAACTGTAATTGGGATTTTATCAGTAGCTGGGTTCTAAAAGCTCTATGGCGATTGTAAGTGGGATTTATTAGTTGGGTTCTAAAAGCTCTAGGCCGATTGTAAATGGGATTTCATCAGAAGCTGGGTTCTAGGAGCTCTAGGGCGATTGTAAATGGGATTTGATCAGTAGCGGGGTTCTAGAAGCTCTATGGCGATTTAAAATGGGATTTGATCAGTAGCTGGGTTCTAGAAGCTCTAGGGCAACTGTAATTGGGATTTTATCAGTAGCTGGGTTCTAAAAGCTCTATGGCGATTGTAAGTTGGATTTATTAGTTGGGTTCTAAAAGCTCTAGGGCGATTGTAAATGGGATTTCATCAGCAGCTGGGTTCTAGAAGCCCTGGGGCGATTGTAAATGGGATTTGATCAGTAGCTGGGTACTAGAAGCTCTATGGCTATTGAAAATGGAATTTAGTAGTTGGGTTCTAAAAGCTCTAGGGCGATTGTACGAGTAAGCTGGATTTGATCAGAAGCTGCTCAGGTCATACATGCCATAGTTAAAAGAGGAGTTCATGGTGAAATTATAACACCCGCTCGGGTCAATCTTCAGGTTAAGGTGCGCCTGCCTAGGATTCCGTAACCACCTATTACATACCGAGTTTCCTACGTGTTTCGGAAAGCCGTTGGTCCCGGCTGTCATTTGTAGATCTTTGACAGACTTTAAATAGTCAGTGGCCCAAAAGTCTGACAACCGGTCTTACCACTTATCTCGACGGATATACGAAAGCGTATCGTATTACCCATTGCTAACTGGGTTGTGGAGATCAGATAGGCAGTCGCTCCATATAAAATACTGGCCTGCCATAAACCCCTGACAAATCTTTACATGCCGTCGAGAAATATCTCAGGTATGCCGCCGATTTTCCTTCACCGACGCAAGTGTCTAATATATGGGCGTTGGACTATATGGGCTGATGGGTTTAGGCAAATCACAACTAGTATTTTAGTAATTAATTTTATTTTATAGAAAGAAATAAAACACGTTCAGTCACTACGATGTCACAGAGCAGATAGTAAAAAATATAGTTCAAATAGTCATAGAGTATTTATTCTAGTGCTGCAAGGCGTAAGGTTCAAAATTACATTCAACATGGGCCATTCAAAAAGATACATGAAGATTGATAATTAGGCTGACTACCTAAGGTGAGATAAACGTAGATACCCTCATTCTGGCGGGTTTCTTTATTTTGGAATGCATTCAGTCATTGTGGGTGGGTGCTGTCAGTTGTGACTGGTCATCTCTTAGTTGCCATGGCTTATTTGAATGAATTATTTTGTTTTTACTATGGACACTTTTAACGTGCACATCTTGCTACATTGTTCTCACATAATCTACCATCTCAACATGAATGATGTAACCAAGATTTTGGAACAATATTTTGATTTAAAAGAGTGTCCATGGAGTTTCTTGCCCGTTCTTCTCCATAGAGATCTACGCTAGGGAATGGGCAACTACAGTACTTTCACAGTTTTTATGTCTTGTGACTGGGACTGTAGCTACTTTAAATGTTCATCTTTGTTTCGACAATTCAAAAGTGCCTGTTATTGGCCTACTTGAAATAAATGCTTTGATTTTGATTTTGTTACATGGTTTATCCGACTGAATATGTGCTTGAAAGAGCTTAATCTGAGTATAGTGCCAATGTCGATACGTTTCAGCTTCGATGAAATCTAGCCTTTCAATCCGTCGATATCGATAGTCGATACGGTTTCGGTGAAAGTATTGAAGCTACAATAATGGTATGAGTTTTGTAAATGAATAACATTAATCACTACATCACTAGCACTACATTTTAAACAAAATCCTCTGCCTCGTCTGTCTGTCTGTTCGCGATAAACTCAAAAACTACTGAACGGATTTTCGTGCGGTTATTACCAATAGATAGAGAGGAAGGAACATGGATGGTTTTTAGTCAGTAAGAGTCTGACACTCCCTCCCGCTCCGCCCAGAGTGGGGGGGGTCATTTGATGATTTCCCATCCTTAAAAAAAAAAAAAAAAGGTATAAACACTTTCCAAATCACTCGTTCATATCAGACCATACTGCCCCGATATGATCACAAATAACAAATCCACAAAAATCACGCTTATTAATCTGTCATCAAACCAAAGAAGGTTATAATATTCTGTTACACCGTTAAGGGCCAGTTTCACCGGTTCCGGATAAAGTGTCGGTTAGTTATCTGATAGTTAATACTATCTACCACTTAAAGGCTGGTTATAACTAATACTTTATCTACCAGATATCGCTATCCGACACCTGTGAAACCAAAAGTGTTAGTTTATCTGGCAGATAAGTTCCTAATAGGCTAACCGACACTTTATCCGCAACCGGTGAAACTGGCCCTTAGTGTATCTGTATAGGGACGCCAGCACATGAAGCTACCCGGAACTGTCAAATTTACCCAATCAACCTTCAACCTAATTCTATAGCGATAAAGTTGCGAATGTTTCAAAAAATATTGACAGATTGTAGTAGCTAAGGCCCCGTTCCCACTATGTCGTGACGACAGATAATCGTGTAGTTTTATGTGTCGTGGCTTGTGTATTTAAATGGAGGTGTTCACATAATAATACGACGCGATTACTGTCGTCCACGAGTTTGGCCAACTAAAATCCACGCCAAGCCACAATTTCATCTACTATTTTGTCACATATTTGTGTCGTTTGGCGTACAGGGCACGCGCTTGCTTGTCACATATGTATATGTGACAATGGCGTCCAAAAGGACACGACATAGTTTGAACGGAACCTTAATGTGCGCCCGTCTGTACTATGTTAATTTTAAATGTTGGAAGAGAAAAAAAGAAAGAAAGAAAAAGCATTTATTAGCCCGACAGGACAACACATAAATAAAATAATAATAACATGGCAAAATTGTGATTATAACACTAGTTTAAAGTAAACATAATGAGAGAATAAAAAATAAAAAAATAATAATAACGAAATCATAAGAAAAAACAAACAAAATACGAAACAGAATTTGTCCTGTACAAGACCAAAAGGCTCCTATCTCAGCATGGTGCTGTAACATTAAAAAAAAACGTCACAGCGCTGATATTCTGATAGGGCCCAAGAGCTGAAAATCTCATCGTTTTCGGTATCATGTAATAAACATGACGACAGTATCAAAAAATTGCCAATCCATTTAGTCCGTCAGTTAGAGTATTGGAAAATAATGGACACATATTTTTGGTTTTTGTAAATCAATGAATATTGCCAAAGATATTATTTAGATTTAAACTAGTCAATAAGACAATAGAAGGTACGAGTGAAACTTTAGTTAAACTCGTCAACAACTTCGAGGTATCTTCTAGCTCTCGATCAATTAATTGTAAAAAAGGGGCTGAGCAGAATTCCTTAAAATTGTTTCACCAGAATATTCAGGGACTTTCTTCCAAACAATTAGAAATAGAACTATTTTTAGAAAAAACGAAGTTTGATATTATCTGTTTAACTGAACATTGGATGAAAGATTATGAAGTTATGCAATTAAATTATGAGAATTACAATGTGAGCAGTTGCTTTAACCGTAAACTTAAGATGCGTGGGGGTTCATTAATCTTAGTCAAAAATTGCATTAAATCTAAGTCTCGTAATGATATTGTCGATCTATCAGTTGAACATAGTATTGAATTATCTTGTGTTGAGCTAGATAAGCATGTAATAGTGTGCGTTTACAGACCCCCTAATTATCTGAACTACTCTATCTTTGAGTCAGTAATGGAAGATGCTTTAGCGAAACTTGTAACTGGTAATAAAATAATAATAATCTGTGGGGACTTTAATGTTAATGTCTTAGAGAATAATGCAAACAGCTGTAGATTTTTAAGTCTCTTTAAATCTTTTAATTTGTCAAACGTTTTTTCAGAACCAACCCGAATTACTACAAATACTGCTACATGTATTGATAATGTTTTTTGTTGCTGCGACTACTTAGATAAATCTATCGTAAATTACCTTCCTTCAGATCACAGCGGGCAGACTGTTGCTTTCGCGTACAATAAACAATTACAAAGAATTCAGATTCAGACCAGACATATAACACCCAGCAAGTTAGAAAAGTTTAATAATAATTTAATTAGCAAGCTAAATATACCAGCCCATATTAGAAATAATGTAAATGAATTGTATGAGGAATTCTTTTCGGTAGTGCACACTGAGTTCAATAACACTTTAAAAAAGAAAACCAAAACCATTGGCTCAAAGTTTATTTTTAGTGACTGGGCAACACAGGGTATTAGAAAAAGTAGGGAACGATTGTTTGAGCTGTACGGCCTTAAGCCTTACATCAACACAGAATCTTTTAATAAATATGTTGCTAATTACTCGAAAATTTTTAAAAACACCTGCAAGGTAGCCAAATCCTTATTCATTAGCAATAAAATTAAATCAGCCGATAACAAAATAAAAACGGTTTGGAAAATTATCAACAGTGAAACAAACAGAAATATAAAACATAGTAATGACTTCACACTAGAGACTTCAGGTGGCCTTGTCAGCTCCAATAATGAAGGTGCTCAAGAATTTGTAAACTTCTTTACCAGTATCCCACTTAAAACTACTGAAACCTTAAATTCCTCTCCGGTGCTCTCTATTGATTTATTAAAAGCAAACGTTTCAGCCTGTCCAAATGAATTTAAATTTCAGCATGTAAACCCCACGACAGTCATAAAAGCTTTTAAACAAATCAAGATCAAATTAACCGAAGATCTATGGGGTATGTCTATTAAAGCTTGTACCTCAATTATTGAAACTGTAGAACCGTATTTAGCCTCAATATTTAATTTGTGCGTGGATCAAGGAGTCTTCCCGGATCTAATGAAATTCAGTAAGGTAATACCGCTTTTTAAATCCGGGGACAGTAAAGACACCAATAACTATAGGCCAGTATCCGTGTTGCCTGTTTTCAGCAAGGTGTTGGAAAAGATAATGCTCAATCAAATGCTTTGCCATTTTAACACCAATAAAATATTACACGAACAACAGTATGGTTTCACCAAGGGACGTTGTACAACTGACGCCGGTGTTACTTTATTAAAACACATATTTACTGCGTGGGAAGAGGCACAAGATGCCATAGGAATCTTTTGTGACCTTTCGAAGGCATTTGATTGCGTAAATCACGAAACCCTGATCTTGAAACTTAAGCATTACGGTTTAGGTAAACTTGCGCTTAGTTTAGTAAAGTCGTATTTGAATGATAGACATCAGCAAGTACAAATAAATGGTGTCAATTCTACGGGTTTAAAAGTAAAAATGGGTGTACCACAAGGTTCGATTCTGGGTCCCTTCCTCTTTTTAGTTTATATTAATGACCTACCCCATTTATTTAACAACCACCCGCATATGGTGTTGTTTGCTGACGATACTTCGTTAATATTTAGGATAAACAGACGTGCCACTAATTTTGACGATGTAAATAATGCCCTACTGCAGGTCCATAACTGGTTTACCGCTAACAATTTAGTACTCAATGGGAAAAAAACTAAGTGCATTCGATTTGCCCTACCAAATGTCAAAAGTAGTGATTGTGACATAATGTTGAATCAAGAGAAACTAGAATTCGTCGATAAAACAGTTTTCTTGGGAATCACGCTCGATTCAAAGCTACAATGGGGTCCTCATTTAACATCTCTTGCAGGACGGCTGAGCTCAGCTGCATATGCTGTTAGAAAGATCCGTCAATTTACTGATATTGATACCGCGAGGCTAGTCTATTTCAGTTATTTTCATAGTATTATGTCATACGGTATTTTACTGTGGGGACGTGCGGCAGACATCGAGTCTATATTCATTCTGCAGAAAAGAGCAATCAGAGCCATATACGAATTACGTAGACGCGACTCTCTGAGAGAACTGTTTAAGGAAATTAACATCTTGACAGTACCTTGCCAATACATCTATGAAAACATCATGTACGTTAGGAAAAATCTGCATTTATTCAGTAAAAGAGGTGACAGACACCACTATAATACTAGAAATAGGGACCAACTCGTTCAGCCAGGTTTCAGGCTTGCTAAAGTAGATTCATCTTTCATGGGGTACTGTTTAAAATGTTACAATAAAATACCTCCTCACATTCTACAACTGAATGAGACGAAATTTAAATCTTGTATAAAACGCACACTATGTAGGCAAGCATATTATAATTTGGAGGATTACATTAATGATAAAAATGCTTGGCTCAATGCTGGTCCTGCTCCACAACCATAGGCAAACTAACTGATTCCCAGGTTACGTTATTGTGGAAGCTGCAGAAGATTGTAAAATATTCTTGCATTGTATAGATTCCATCTCGTAGTATTATATAACTGCATAGCACATTTGTGTGAGTTCTATGTACTGTAAAGCCACCATTTACATTTAGTTATCTTTTTCTTTTTTTTTTGACTTGAATATGCCTTGGCGGCTGAGAGATTGTCATGCTCACTCAAATGTCTCGCTGATGGTGGCGGGTGTGTCGGGTAATTTAGCTCCCTTCAATATGGTCGAGTTGAATGGCGCCGATACATGCGTCATGTTCGTGAACGGGCGCTGTCAGTTGGGACTGGTCATCTCTTAGCTGCCATGGTTAATTTTAATTTATTTTTTTTACACTGTTGATTTAATCTTTTCTCTGGACGCTCTTAATGTGCACGTCTTTCTACATCGTTCTCACATATATGTATAATCACACATGAATGATGTAACCAAGATTTTGTAACAATATATTGATTTAAAAAGAGTGTCCATGGAGTTTCTTGCCCGTTCTTCTCCATAGAGATCTACGCTAGGGAATGGGCAACTACAGTACTTTCTCAAGTTATTATGCCTTGTGACTGTGACTGTAGCTTTGATTTAATTTGTAATTTGACATTCAAAAGTGCCGTAATGGTCTAGTTGAAATAAATGCTTTGAGTTTGAGTTTGATAAAATGCATCAAAACTCGGAATTGGGGGCTCGTGACGTCAAAACTAGCTAAAAATTATACCTAGGCGTGACGTATTGAGAATTTTAAAAGCGTCGTATCTTCGTCAATTTTGCGTAACAAAAGAAAAAATACGGGTCAAATATTTTTTGATAATCAAACGGCCGGAATAATTGTTTTGTCGTATACTCCATTATCTTCTTGGATATTTTAATCAACGACTCTTTTTCGTTGTCTCCAGGTGGGCGGCGTGGTCGGCAATGGGATGCTTCGGCTCGCCGGGCGGCAAGAGCAGCGAAGACGATGCCAAGAAACAGAAACGGCGCAGCGATGCCATCACCAAGCAGCTGCAGAAGGATAAACAGGTGATGATTAGTGCAGTAGTTTAGTATTATCTAAAACAGCCGCGTACATGTTCACCAAAAAGATGACCATCTGGATATCTAAAACAGCTGTTTAAAACGCGTTTTTGTATAGGAACCTGTCACAGTGACAACTGTTTTTAGATAATCTGACGGTTATCTTTTCTGTAAACATGGACCGTAGACAAAATTACAGCCCACCGTAGACACGACAGAGACTCGACAAATCTTTTGTTCATCTGTCATTTTGTCTATTCAATGACAGATGAACAAAAGATTTGTCGAGTCTTTCTCGTTTCTCGGATGGTCATGCTAAGCGGGCAGGAAGCCATATCCTGGTTGTATTCTTCCTACCTAACCCTTTTACCAGCGGACTAGCAAACTTAACTGCGGCGTACCATTCGCACTTTGTAGATATCCCGACGAGCCGTACTAAGCGCTTCTCCTTCACTTTTATTATGCACATTGCCATTGTGAAATTCTCTCCTACATCTTTGTTCACCCACATTTAACCCACCTGCCTTCAGGCATCTTCTGGGCACGCTCGTTCCATCAGCCCTCATCCATCGCTTTCCATCAGACGTCATCGAGGTCAAGAGCGGACTCATTTTGTAATAAACAAAATAAAATTATGCTTGCTGTTACAGTCTGTCCAGAAATTAGGAAAAGCAGTGGGTTTTAAGGGCAAGCGAGCCGTAGCGGATCGGCTACGAGTGCTACGAAGCGTGAGGTGACAGTTACGCGCGTTTTATGATTTTTGTTCACCCAAAAAGTGGTCAACGCGCCTAAAGAAGTTTTCACTTCAAAAAACCAATAAATAATTTTCTTTATTAATTTTCCAGCTATACCGCGCGACGCACCGGCTACTCCTACTGGGCGCGGGAGAGTCCGGCAAGTCGACCATAGTCAAACAAATGCGCATCCTCCACGTGAACGGCTTCTCCGACAAGGAGCGTCGCGAGAAGATCGAGGACATCAAGAAGAACATACGAGACGCGATACTTGTGAGTGGGACTTAGGGTTCATTTTTGTCTGTACTCTAGAAGCTGAAGATTTGGTCCTGGGTATGAGAAGGTGGTCATGTGTGTTGTGGTATTGTAGATGTCTAATAAGCATTTATGACCAACTACTATGATGGAATTTTTCAGTAACAGCTACATAGTCTGAGGATAATACCCTGGTTTCCTATTATAAAAACAAAATGTGGGTATACTTACTACTATTAGATACACCTCTCCCCAACCCTAGGGGAATTACAAGCGTAATGTTATGTTACTCCACCCGTACCGCTTCAACAAGGAAAGTCGTTGAAGCCATGGGTGGGCATGGTTGTAACCTTTAGTGTGATTCGAAGAAATTAAAGAAATAAATTAAAACTAAAAGTGTATACCCCAAGTCCCAACGGTTCACTCAATACATCAATATTATTTACCGATAATATTTTAACAGCAACATCTAAAGAGCTAGAGCTCGGGGCTAAATAATATCAGCCACTCGGGTCGATCTTTAGGTTAAGCCGTGCTTGCCTAGATTGGTCTGTGGATAGGTGACCACCGAGTTTCCTCCGTACCTCGGGAAAGACATTAAGCTGTTGGTCCCTGCGGTCATTTGTAGATCTTTGACAGTCATTACAGGTAGTCAGTGGCCCAAAATTCTGACAACCAGTCTTATCAAGGGATATCGTATTACCCAGTAATTGGGTTGTGATAAGCAGTCGCTCCATGCAAAATACTGGTATTCAGCTGCATCCGGTTACACTTTAAGCTGACCTCAACATAGTTGGGAAAAGGCTAGGCAGATGATGATGATGATTTCAATAGAAACGTCTTTTTCAGTTTTAAGAGCTCAAAGTGTCTCGAAAGGGTGTGCACTCGCACCTCTTTTGTCTAAAAATGTGTATTTGTTTGACTCATGAAATCTTTTTAGGGCGTGGCAATTAGTTCTTGTTAATAATGTTACTAATATTGTCATTGTGTGGTGTTGCAGACAATCACGGGCGCTATGAGCACCCTGACGCCGCCCATACCGCTTGAAAAGCCTGAGAATAAGGCGCGCGTCGACTATATACAGGTATGATAATTTATAGTAAACTAGCTTCTGCCAGTGGCTTCGCCCGCGTGAAGTTTGATTATTGTCCCATGGGATCTTACTACCGGGATAAAAAGTATCCTATGTGTTAATCCAGGTTAAAAACTATCTGTGTGCAAAATTACATCTAAATCCGCGTTTTCGCGTGAAAGCGTAACAAACAAACTTACATTCACATTTATAATATTAGTAGGGATAGCTGGTAAATATGTAAATTGCTGACTTAAACAAAAAACACTCCCACATTATCAAGTCTGCCTTCTTTGTAGAGTGGTCGCAAGCCCCCAGTAGCACTCCCCCTATACTCTTAATTATTATGTGCGAGTCAAACTAGCCTCTATTCTGTAAATAACGTTCGATATGTCAAATTCCAGGACGTAGCGTCTCAGCCCGACTTCGACTACCCCATGGAATTCTACGAGCACACAGAAGCGCTCTGGAAGGACCTGGGCGTCCAGCGCACCTACGAGCGCAGCAACGAGTACCAACTCATCGACTGTGCCAAGTAGTACGTATACAATATGATCAGTATGTGACGTCACTTCTGTAGTCTAGCCTATAGAAGCATATATTTATCATCTGTATGCAAGAAATCTAGTTTGACAAAGGCTCAGAAGTCCTAACTTAAGGTTTGAAAAAGATCAATGGATCGAAGCATTTACAAACAACATCAAAGTCACTGATCGAACACGTAACATCACAATTCGCTCCAAGACAGTCATCGCCGATGTTTATCTTGCCCGGGTCACATTTCCAGGATGGGTAAAGACAGATGGGCCAGAATCGTCAAATAGAGGGTGCCTGAAGAGGGTCGTCGTTACCGAGACAGGCCCAAGAAACACTCGCGTGACGATTTGGACTTGTTTCTGATTGGCCAGAAGAGGTAAAACACCGTTGGAAAGAAATAGGGAAGGCTTTGCATAGCTGTTGGACAAAATAGACAAATAAAAATGCAATAAAGCACATCGATTCGCTGCTGTGAGGACGACTAAGGAACATTTTGCATGATCATCTATCGAGGTCAAAGCTCCTTCAGTTTTTATCTGCTGTGCCAAAAAAGTTGTCGAAAACGTATACGAACTTTCTGAGAAACCGAGATATGCTGAATCTCCAGGTTTTAGTCCCTGTGTAATATTAATTATAATTTTATTTCCAGTTTCCTGGACCAGGTGCACATAATAAAACAGCCGAACTACACGCCGACGGAGCAGGACATACTGCGCTGCCGAGTCCTCACGTCCGGCATCTTCGAGACGCAGTTCGTCGTCGACAAAGTCAATTTCCAGTGAGTCAATCACATTTTATAATAAAAGGCCTGTTTGCAAGGGCTTAGTGTCTGCAAGTCAAGGATTTAATGCCGGGCAGTTTTTGTAGCTTAGGTCTACTTTAGGGACATTCCTTGTGGCTGCGGGACTGTTCGAAAGAGATACCGTGGCCCGGAACGTAAAGGGTGACGAAGGAACATGGATGGGTTTTAGTCAGTAAAAGTCTGACCTCCCGCTCCGCTCAGAGTGGGAGAAGTTACTTGATGAAATCCCATCCTAAAACAAAAAAAAAGGTACATTGCTTGCAGTGTTTTGAGTACTTACATTGCAGCCTATCGTAAAACGTCATTTTTCACCCCAAATAAAGTCGTTTCCCAGCAATTTTTGCGTACTTTGTACAGAATCCTTGATAGACGGCTTCTTGAATATTAGGTTTACACCCTGTATGTCGGTGGAAATAAAGGAATCTTTATTCTTGTTGTAAATTGACAAAACTAAGGTGTATTTTCCGTTTCCAGCATGTTCGACGTAGGCGGACAACGCGACGAGCGACGCAAGTGGATCCAGTGCTTCAACGATGTCACCGCCATCATCTTCGTGACGGCCTGCTCCTCATACAACATGGTGCTGCGCGAGGATCCCACGCAGAACCGACTGCGGGAGTCGCTCGACCTCTTCAAGAGCATATGGAACAACAGGTACTAAAAAACAAACTGCAGACATGTGTCAGTAAAACGACTTCAAAACACTATGTTATATTGAAAAACTAAAAAAGAAAATATACATTAAAAGCTAACATTTCTAAATGATGGCATATGCTTCTCCTCAACGGCATATACGGCTACAGACTATTTCATGTTTTGTCAGGCTGCTACCAAAAATCTTCAGGTCTCTTGCACACAGATTTCCGTCGGCACGATCTGGCTTATCTACATTTACCAGATAAAATTTACCGATGTATGAAAAAGGGTGCACAGCTACGAGTATGACTGAAATTCAATCAGAAAGACTATTATTATTAACTACAATTTAGTAAATCGCCTCTTACTAACCCCCCCCCCTCCTCTCCTCAGATGGTTGCGCACGATATCGGTGATCCTGTTCCTGAACAAGCAGGACCTGCTGGCGGAGAAGGTGCTGGCGGGCAAGTCGCGCCTCGAGGAGTACTTCTCAGAGTTCGCGCGATACGCCACGCCACCTGACGCCGCGCCCGACGCACGAGACCATCCCGACGTGGCGCGCGCCAAGTACTTCATACGGGACGAGTTTCTTGTGAGTATAGTATATCTACGCCACGCCGCCCGACGCCGCGCCCGACGCACGAGACCATCCCGACGTGGCGCGCGCCAAGTACTTCATACGGGACGAGTTTCTTGTGAGTATAGTATATCTACGCCACGCCGCCCGACGCCGCGCCCGACGCACGAGACCATCCCGACGTGGCGCGCGCCAAGTACTTCATACGGGACGAGTTTCTTGTGAGTATAGTATATCTACGTCACGCCGCCCGACGCCGCGCCCGACGCACGAGACCATCCCGACGTGGCGCGCGCCAAGTACTTCATACGGGACGAGTTTCTTGTGAGTATAGTATATCTACGCCACGCCGCCCGACGCCGCGCCCGACGCACGAGACCATCCCGACGTGGCGCGCGCCAAGTACTTCATACGGGACGAGTTTCTTGTGAGTATAGTATATCTACGCCACGCCGCCCGACGCCGCGCCCGACGCACGAGACCATCCCGACGTGGCGCGCGCCAAGTACTTCATACGGGACGAGTTTCTTGTGAGTATAGTATATCTACGCCACGCCGCCCGACGCCGCGCCCGACGCACGAGACCATCCCGACGTGGCGCGCGCCAAGTACTTCATACGGGACGAGTTTCTTGTGAGTATAGTATATCTACGTCACGCCGCCCGACGCCGCGCCCGACGCACGAGACCATCCCGACGTGGCGCGCGCCAAGTACTTCATACGGGACGAGTTTCTTGTGAGTATAGTATATCTACGCCACGCCGCCCGACGCCGCGCCCGACGCACGAGACCATCCCGACGTGGCGCGCGCCAAGTACTTCATACGGGACGAGTTTCTTGTGAGTATAGTATATCTACGCCACGCCGCCCGACGCCGCGCCCGACGCACGAGACCATCCCGACGTGGCGCGCGCCAAGTACTTCATACGGGACGAGTTTCTTGTGAGTATAGTATATCTACGCCACGCCGCCCGACGCCGCGCCCGACGCACGAGACCATCCCGACGTGGCGCGCGCCAAGTACTTCATACGGGACGAGTTTCTTGTGAGTATAGTATATCTACGCCACGCCGCCCGACGCCGCGCCCGACGCACGAGACCATCCCGACGTGGCGCGCGCCAAGTACTTCATACGGGACGAGTTTCTTGTGAGTATAGTATATCTACGCCACGCCGCCCGACGCACGAGACCATCCCGACGTGGCGCGCGCCAAGTACTTCATATGGGACGAGTTTCTTGTGAGTATAGTATATCTACGCCACGCCGCCCGACGCCGCGCCCGACGCACGAGACCATCCCGACGTGGCGCGCGCCAAGTACTTCATACGGGACGAGTTTCTTGTGAGTATAGTATATCTACGCCACGCCGCCCGACGCCGCGCCCGACGCACGAGACCATCCCGACGTGGCGCGCGCCAAGTACTTCATACGGGACGAGTTTCTTGTGAGTATAGTATATCTACGCCACGCCGCCCGACGCCGCGCCCGACGCACGAGACCATCCCGACGTGGCGCGCGCCAAGTACTTCATACGGGACGAGTTTCTTGTGAGTATAGTATATCTACGCCACGCCGCCCGACGCCGCGCCCGACGCACGAGACCATCCCGACGTGGCGCGCGCCAAGTACTTCATACGGGACGAGTTTCTTGTGAGTATAGTATATCTACGCCACGCCGCCCGACGCCGCGCCCGACGCACGAGACCATCCCGACGTGGCGCGCGCCAAGTACTTCATACGGGACGAGTTTCTTGTGAGTATAGTATATCTACGCCACGCCGCCCGACGCCGCGCCCGACGCACGAGACCATCCCGACGTGGCGCGCGCCAAGTACTTCATACGGGACGAGTTTCTTGTGAGTATAGTATATCTACGTCACGCCGCCCGACGCCGCGCCCGACGCACGAGACCATCCCGACGTGGCGCGCGCCAAGTACTTCATACGGGACGAGTTTCTTGTGAGTATAGTATATCTACGCCACGCCGCCCGACGCCGCGCCCGACGCACGAGACCATCCCGACGTGGCGCGCGCCAAGTACTTCATACGGGACGAGTTTCTTGTGAGTATAGTATATCTACGTCACGCCGCCCGACGCCGCGCCCGACGCACGAGACCATCCCGACGTGGCGCGCGCCAAGTACTTCATACGGGACGAGTTTCTTGTGAGTATAGTATATCTACGCCACGCCGCCCGACGCCGCGCCCGACGCACGAGACCATCCCGACGTGGCGCGCGCCAAGTACTTCATACGGGACGAGTTTCTTGTGAGTATAGTATATCTACGTCACGCCGCCCGACGCCGCGCCCGACGCACGAGACCATCCCGACGTGGCGCGCGCCAAGTACTTCATACGGGACGAGTTTCTTGTGAGTATAGTATATCTACGTCACGCCGCCCGACGCCGCGCCCGACGCACGAGACCATCCCGACGTGGCGCGCGCCAAGTACTTCATACGGGACGAGTTTCTTGTGAGTATAGTATATCTACGCCACGCCGCCCGACGCCGCGCCCGACGCACGAGACCATCCCGACGTGGCGCGCGCCAAGTACTTCATACGGGACGAGTTTCTTGTGAGTATAGTATATCTACGCCACGCCGCCCGACGCCGCGCCCGACGCACGAGACCATCCCGACGTGGCGCGCGCCAAGTACTTCATACGGGACGAGTTTCTTGTGAGTATAGTATATCTACGCCACGCCGCCCGACGCCGCGCCCGACGCACGAGACCATCCCGACGTGGCGCGCGCCAAGTACTTCATACGGGACGAGTTTCTTGTGAGTATAGTATATCTACGCCACGCCGCCCGACGCCGCGCCCGACGCACGAGACCATCCCGACGTGGCGCGCGCCAAGTACTTCATACGGGACGAGTTTCTTGTGAGTATAGTATATCTACGTCACGCCGCCCGACGCCGCGCCCGACGCACGAGACCATCCCGACGTGGCGCGCGCCAAGTACTTCATACGGGACGAGTTTCTTGTGAGTATAGTATATCTACGCCACGCCGCCCGACGCCGCGCCCGACGCACGAGACCATCCCGACGTGGCGCGCGCCAAGTACTTCATACGGGACGAGTTTCTTGTGAGTATAGTATATCTACGCCACGCCGCCCGACGCCGCGCCCGACGCACGAGACCATCCCGACGTGGCGCGCGCCAAGTACTTCATACGGGACGAGTTTCTTGTGAGTATAGTATATCTACGCCACGCCGCCCGACGCCGCGCCCGACGCACGAGACCATCCCGACGTGGCGCGCGCCAAGTACTTCATACGGGACGAGTTTCTTGTGAGTATAGTATATCTACGCCACGCCGCACGACGCCGCGCCCGACGCACGAGACCATCCCGACGTGGCGCGCGCCAAGTACTTCATACGGGACGAGTTTCTTGTGAGTATAGTATATCTACGCCACGCCGCCCGACGCCGCGCCCGACGCACGAGACCATCCCGACGTGGCGCGCGCCAAGTACTTCATACGGGACGAGTTTCTTGTGAGTATAGTATATCTACGCCACGCCGCCCGACGCCGCGCCCGACGCACGAGACCATCCCGACGTGGCGCGCGCCAAGTACTTCATACGGGACGAGTTTCTTGTGAGTATAGTATATCTACGCCACGCCGCCCGACGCCGCGCCCGACGCACGAGACCATCCCGACGTTGCGCGCGCCAAGTACTTCATACGGGACGAGTTTCTTGTGAGTATAGTATATCTACGCCACGCCGCCCGACGCCGCGCCCGACGCACGAGACCATCCCGACGTGGCGCGCGCCAAGTACTTCATACGGGACGAGTTTCTTGTGAGTATAGTATATCTACGCCACGCCGCCCGACGCCGCGCCCGACGCACGAGACCATCCCGACGTTGCGCGCGCCAAGTACTTCATACGGGACGAGTTTCTTGTGAGTATAGTATATCTACGCCACGCCGTGCGACGCCGCGCCCGACGCACGAGACCATCCCGACGTGGCGCGCGCCAAGTACTTCATACGGGACGAGTTTCTTGTGAGTATAGTATATCTACGTCACGCCGCCCGACGCCGCGCCCGACGCACGAGACCATCCCGACGTGGCGCGCGCCAAGTACTTCATACGGGACGAGTTTCTTGTGAGTATAGTATATCTACGCCACGCCGCCCGACGCCGCGCCCGACGCACGAGACCATCCCGACGTGGCGCGCGCCAAGTACTTCATACGGGACGAGTTTCTTGTGAGTATAGTATATCTACGCCACGCCGCCCGACGCCGCGCCCGACGCACGAGACCATCCCGACGTGGCCGTGCGCAGCGTAGTATATCGCCGCCCGACGCCCGTAGTGTTTATTTTATTCCTACTAGAAACTGTACCCACGACGTTTGAAGTTTCACTTTCATGTCTAACTGTACAATAAAATTTTTTTTTTTTTTATTACAACTAATCTATTTCATCCTTTTGTTTCCAGCGCATAAGTACGGCAAGCGGCGACGGCAAGCACTACTGCTACCCGCACTTTACGTGCGCCGTCGACACCGAGAACATCAAGCGCGTGTTCAACGACTGCCGCGACATCATACAACGCATGCACCTCCGGCAGTACGAGCTGCTCTAACCGACGTACAGCGAATAGGTAACGTGTAACTGTACCACATAGTGCGACGTCACATGTTCTACTGCCGCGACATCATACAACGCATGCACCTCCGGCAGTACGAGCTGCTCTAACCGACGTACAGCGAATAGGTAACGTGTAACTGTACCACATAGTGCGACGTTACATGTTCTACTGCCGCGACATCATACAACGCATGCACCTCCGGCAGTACGAGCTGCTCTAACCGACGTACAGCGAATAGGTAACGTGTAACTGTACCACATAGTGCGACGTCACATGTTCTACTGCCGCGACATCATACAACGCATGCACCTCCGGCAGTACGAGCTGCTCTAACCGACGTACAGCGAATAGGTAACGTGTAACTGTACCACATAGTGCGACGTTACATGTTCTACTGCCGCGACATCATACAACGCATGCACCTCCGGCAGTACGAGCTGCTCTAACCGACGTACAGCGAATAGGTAACGTGTAACTGTACCACATAGTGCGACGTCACATGTTCTACTGCCGCGACATCATACAACGCATGCACCTCCGGCAGTACGAGCTGCTCTAACCGACGTACAGCGAATAGGTAACGTGTAACTGTACCACATAGTGCGACGTCACATGTTCTACTGCCGCGACATCATACAACGCATGCACCTCCGGCAGTACGAGCTGCTCTAACCGACGTACAGCGAATAGGTAACGTGTAACTGTACCACATAGTGCGACGTTACATGTTCTACTGCCGCGACATCATACAACGCATGCACCTCCGGCAGTACGAGCTGCTCTAACCGACGTACAGCGAATAGGTAACGTGTAACTGTACCACATAGTGCGACGTCACATGTTCTACTGCCGCGACATCATACAACGCATGCACCTCCGGCAGTACGAGCTGCTCTAACCGACGTACAGCGAATAGGTAACGTGTAACTGTACCACATAGTGCGACGTCACATGTTCTACTGCCGCGACATCATACAACGCATGCACCTCCGGCAGTACGAGCTGCTCTAACCGACGTACAGCGAATAGGTAACGTGTAACTGTACCACATAGTGCGACGTCACATGTTCTACTGCCGCGACATCATACAACGCATGCACCTCCGGCAGTACGAGCTGCTCTAACCGACGTACAGCGAATAGGTAACGTGTAACTGTACCACATAGTGCGACGTCACATGTTCTACTGCCGCGACATCATACAACGCATGCACCTCCGGCAGTACGAGCTGCTCTAACCGACGTACAGCGAATAGGTAACGTGTAACTGTACCACATAGTGCGACGTCACATGTTCTACTGCCGCGACATCATACAACGCATGCACCTCCGGCAGTACGAGCTGCTCTAACCGACGTACAGCGAATAGGTAACGTGTAACTGTACCACATAGTGCGACGTTACATGTTCTACTGCCGCGACATCATACAACGCATGCACCTCCGGCAGTACGAGCTGCTCTAACCGACGTACAGCGAATAGGTAACGTGTAACTGTACCACATAGTGCGACGTCACATGTTCTACTGCCGCGACATCATACAACGCATGCACCTCCGGCAGTACGAGCTGCTCTAACCGACGTACAGCGAATAGGTAACGTGTAACTGTACCACATAGTGCGACGTTACATGTTCTACTGCCGCGACATCATACAACGCATGCACCTCCGGCAGTACGAGCTGCTCTAACCGACGTACAGCGAATAGGTATTACATACAGGCTTTTATTGCATGGACATAGAAAGAGAGTATTCAAGGGATTGGTATGAGATGGGGATGGTTTTGACAATATAATTTTATTTTATTCATTTGTTACCATCGAGAGCCCTTCGTGGCAAACGAAACGACGATTTTTTAGAATGCTTTTGCCCAAAATCAAGAGCATTTCCAAACGAAAATTAAACAGCAACGTTTCTTTCTCCAGATAAAGTTCGTGCTCGACTCGGTGGGCCCGCAACGCAAATGTCCCGATCAGCAATACATACAACGCGCAGCCGTGAGTCCCCACGTTGTTTACCGCCGTAGCGATAGCGCTTCGTGACGATTGTATCGTTATATCGTTGAGAAATGTTGTCGATTTGGCGTTGAGTTGATGGATGTAATCGCCATTGTTTTGTGAGGAAGTGAGATGCAATTCTGTTATAGTTAAATATAAAATTAGGTTCCGGTAACCGCTTCAAGGTTGTTTTTTGTAAAAATAACTTGAAATAATTTCGAATTACAAATGTCTTCTAGGGTTTTAGTAACTTATTTATCGAATTTTAGTCATTTTGCCACAAAAACGGGAGGAAATGTAAAATCACTTTCAGAGGCGATTATATTCTAGACGATTATAAATCGATTACGAAGCGTGTATCGATATGTCGCGGCTAGCGATGCTCCCATGGTGTTTCCGAACGTCAGAGTTCCCAAAAAGCTGGCAACTTTAGTCGATTTTATGTGAGAATTTACTAAATATGTATAGAAAAAAAAAATACAACGTTATTGTGAATTTCTTCATGAGTTGTGTTGATTTCTGTAGCCTGTAGAATAATGCCATTTGTTTCTTTATGTACTTGTGAGAAGCCATATGCAATGATGTATCTAATTCTATTCTGAAAATCTTTTTCATTGTTACACTATAGTGTAACAGAAAATCACTAAAGTGCTAGAATAAAATGGCATTATTATAAAGTACATCATTTAGTTCATTTTTAGTAAGTTGTCACCTTAGTCGATATTGTGAATGCACATCACTACGTTCTAAATTCGAAAACGTAGTGTTGTGACGTTGTCGGGTCTATTGGGTTGTGACGCAATTCGACTAAATTCGACTGCTCGATTAGAAGCGTGGAGTTTTCGAATATTCGCCAGTTATGTTTATATTGAATCGATAAAAAAATCGATACGTTTACGTATATTTAATTCAGTTGACACAAAAAATGGTACTTATAAGTTGTTCTTAATTATTATTATTATATTAATTATTTGCTTCAAGATTCTATTATAAATTGATAGTTGTTGATTTTAAAACGTTTATTTTAAATTGTAACTTATACATAAATTAAAAAAATCATTGCGATATTCACAGTAAGTGCTGGATTTAGGGCAGAAGGTAGTCGAGAACATTTTATAAAATGTTTTAATCGACTAAAACTGTTTGGGAACGGAGAATCGACTAAATTCTATGAGCGTTATTTGTAACGTTGTGTTGAAAATCGCCAAAACAGACTATTTAGTGATGTGAAGGTACTTTGAGTGTATTTGTCGATTTGAAGTTAGTATGACTAGATAGCGGACTATTTAGATTTGAGAATGTCATGTGGGGGAGCGAGAGACCCGAGTGGGAGGCGGTGGCGATACGACGACGGTACGACACCTATACGACAAATTCAAACACAAGAAAAAAAGCTATACATAACTTTCTGAAAAAAAATCGACTAAACATTACGATTTACTAGAATTTTCTCAGAATTTTAACCGAAAAAACCTCTAAAATTACATAAAAAAATGTACAGATACAATTTAAGCTGTTAAAGACACCACACAGGTTCCCGTCGTCGTACTTGCCGCTCCGCAGCTGATTCAAACGGTTTTATATTAAGGATCATCGATGTTAGCGCCTCGAGGCTAGTTCAAATAGTATTTCAATTCACTGTCTAGGTTTTTAAGCTAAATTGGAACAAGGTTTGGACTATGCGTAGCAAAATAAACTGTATCGTCGAGTGTTTAAGCTTGTTATTCCGGTACGAAAAGATTATAGTGCTATTTATTTGTTTTTTTTTTCCTTTGCATTGGAATAATGTGAGCTTCAACGCTTCAGAAATATTTTTTTCAAAAATAGAACAGTGTGATCGTGATTTTTAACTGGAATTATATGGACTAGCCTTAACCAACTTATTTCTGTTGCTTAGAACAATTTGCTTGCACGCACAAGTTTTTTTCACATATTTTTTAATGTGTAGTCCACTTCCTTAACCAAAAATTACCGAGCGCAATCATTTTTATGCTCAAACTAGGCCAAATTTTTATTTAATTTATTTAAAAAATAAACCTGAATAAAAATATTAATTTTGTAGTGAAATTATACAATCAAAGTATAGCCATGTTTTTTCTAGATCAAATTAAAGAGGAATATTTGAAATATCTGTATATTTTTGATTACAGAAGTTATGTTTTTTTTTTCTTTGGAGTAATATTTTTAGGGTGGGCACTGATGTTTTGGTTTCTTTATGAAAGTCACATTTACAAATCATAGTATTTTTTTATTAAAAAGTTTTGTCGCACTTCAAACTCTTTTGGGAGATTGATAACTATAAAATATTTTAAAACAGAAATTATTTACGTACTTTGATGTAAAGTGTTAAAAACCTACTTACTGAATTATGGAAAAAAAACAATGTCGTTTTTTTTTTAAAATGTAACAGCGATTCATATAAAAAAATGGCGACAGAATCCAACACATGGGTGCTCTCCTTTATTTAGTTTTTACAAAATAGTTTAATTTTTAATTGTTTATCAAAATGTACGTCTTCCAATATTGTCTATAGGTTTTTAATTTTTATTTCGTTTTTTCTAACGTTCATCGTTCGTAGCACAATTTTTGACTAAAATGTAACAAAATAAAAGTGCTTTCGTAGATTTAAACTTAGTTTTAAATATTTTTTTGTAATGTTGAGCTTTTAGGAACTTAAGATCCAAAGATCCAGATCGTATTTAATGCGGTTGGCCGAATATCATATAGCAGTATTTGAGTATAAAAATATTTTCAAAGATTATTACTATTTTGTTTCGTTATAAGTTGGACACAATTTAGCCTTTAAGTACAAAGATTACTAACCTACCCTAACGTTAATTTACTAAATATAATTATTTTATCATTATTATTTATATTAAAAAAAAATTAAAATTGGTTTATGTACTTACCACATTGTGCTATTTTAAGAAAATATTTTTAAAATACAAATTGATCTATTCTATCGTTATGAATCTTAATATATTTTTGATTTAGTGAACCTTTTATTTACCGTTTATGGTATTGTTGGTCAACTGTTGGGCAACTAACGCTATACTGGCTAAAAGTTTGACGGCAACTATCGCTCTGCTATCATTCCACTGAAACATTGTAAAATATCAAGACGACTTTCATAGTTATTGCGATGGACTGTTGCGCCACTGTTGCCCAACTGTTGATTCGTAACTTATTAACTAATTCTATCAATGTTTTATTTAAGGTGACTTCAGTCATTGGTTACTTTTTAGATAAAATTTTCATAGTTCCAATGAAAAATATCGTAAAATACCTTAAGCGGCAAAATAATAAAAAAATGTTAATATATAATTTGTTAGAAAATGGTCCTTAATATAAGAAAGTTAAGCTGGAGTTTGTGTTATGTGCCATAATGTAGTGTTGCCAGCGGAAACACCATATCCTATGTTACCATACTAAAAAACTGAATAATTCCTTCCTTCGTATCGTATGTAAAGTAACAAAAATTCGCTATTTTTTGCTTTCTAATCGTAACACTATCGTTATTTTTTTTTTAAATATAACTATATTGAAATTGTATTTTTCTTTCTTTTTGTGTTATATAAGTTTCACTTTAAATGTAAGTAGAAGAGAATATAATAACGTACATTTAAAATATTAAATGAAAGTATATGTTAATTCATAATGTAGTATGGGGGTTACCACAGGTTTTGACTGCCTGTCAATTATATACGACTTTAATAATGTCGGACGAGCGTGGTTGCATTGGTACTCACAAAAAAACTGTAATTTTTACTATACTAGGTTAAATAAACGTCCTGGACTTAATATTTTAGGCATTTTTCACAAAATATTCAAATTTCCGGTAACTTAAAAGGGTTTTCCCGCCAATGTCATCCGCGCTCGTACAATCGTGCAATAAGGCGACCTCCGTACTAACAACATCACTATAGAATCATTGTGTAATTAAAAATTAACATGGCATTCTTTATTATATATGTAATTTAAAAAAAAGTACTATTTGGTAGCTATTTAAGTAAGTAATAGCGTAACGCAAAATAAAGTGGATGCAAAAGTAACAAAAAGTAACAAAAAAAGGTATAATAATATAATTGTAGACTGCTAAAGTTTGGGGTAATTTCTGTCTTGCAGTGCTACATGGAAGTCGGATTGTTCGGACTAGTTCGCGACTTTTATGACTTTACGACCACAACTCACCCATTCTCCTTTACTTTTTCGATCAAAATTAGTCCATCCTCCTTTGCTTTTCGATCAAAATTCACCCATATTCCTTTGACTTTTCGATATAAACTCCCACGATATTTTATTTGTCGAATCACGTTAACAGAAATTTTAGTGACATCAAATTGATATGGTTAAAACAAAATTTCTAATTAATTACAGTTACAGACATACTTAAAGAAATTGAGCATGAACAAATAATAAATTATTCCGGTAGTACGTGTGTATCTTCTATTTTGGAAAATATTTAATGCATTTTAGTATACCCTACTAAAACTCGAATATTTAATAAAATTCTGGATGTCTTTTTGCTATAATCATCAACATTATGATTTGGCAGCATTGTTCCACCCTCTGGTGTGACTTCCATGCTTCCTTGGTCTGTGCGAGATCTTAAAATCGTTATTTCGTTACATCACACCTATATTTCCCGATGATTTAGTCAGAAATACAGTGACACTCATTCAGTGATTGACACAAAAATGTAAATTATATATTATGTTATTGTAGTAAGGTCGTAAAAGCCGTGACTCTGTAAAAGGAACATACTGTCTCTTCATCTACTACTTCAAATGTAGGCCGGGAGCTATGTGAGAGTTTATATAACTAGTTATGTAGGCAACAGAGAAAAGAAGAAAGAAATAGAAAATAGGCACAAAGGTGATGCTTATTTCTAAAGAAATCTCTTCCAGCATACCTGCGAAATTGAAGTAGTTAGACATAAATTCAAAATAAATCTGCCTTGGGTTTTGTTCAATTTTGAGGTCAGCTTTCAGTATAACCTGAAGCAGCTGAATCGAGTGACAGCCTATCTGACCTCCACAACCCAGTCAGTACTGGGTTAAAACACCAACTACACCACATTAGTAAGACTGGCTGTCAACAGAAGATATTTGTTATTGAAAGGGAATAAAAACTACTTACAAGGATATTTGAATCACAGCATGTCTAAATATTCATGAGACGGGTTAATTGTTAAATTTAAATTGCTTGTTTTTATATATACAATCAAAATGAAATATTGATCATATTTTTGTTTCAAAAACTATTAATTTCTTCTTATTTACCATCTGGTTATATAAACTCTAGCATTCTTAAAAGCAGCGTCTGGCTAAGCTTTTGATATAAAAGTACACGACTTAGAGAAAAATCACGATTTCATAGCAAAGCACTTTGAATTCTAAAACAATTTTCATTATTGTTATAGTTGCGCTTCAGTTGTTGACTATAGTTATTTAGTTCACTAATATTAATGCCCGTTTTCTTTAAGACTAGGCGACAACTAAATTAACGCCTAAAAGAGAGCATGCTGTTGGAATTTCAACGCATTTTTTTTAGGCATTGGTTTAGGTTGCGCCTACAGTGTTATTGAAACGGAAGATTTACATATTAATTTATAATAAATGCCAGTTTTAAGCTCACAATGTTTTCGGTTGTTTAAACTTCAAAGACTTGAAAATTATACGTAAACAAATTTAGTTCCAATTTTTTATATATTGTATGCAGTACAGACCCTATAGTCGGCTCATGGATGCTTATGTTTTCTCACAAATTGTATATATTATGGCGTTAGCGCATTTTTAGGGGTATTTCGTCCATTTAAATGAGTTTTTGAACTAGGTGTTTTTAAACTAAAGACTAGATGGTAATAGAACAAGTTTATTTAAATAACTTGAGAATCGTGGTGGAGTATAACATCAGTCTTGCGTACCTCAGGGTACCAGACAGAGAGGATGATCCCCTAAGAAATGTCAACGTAATAAAAGTATATAAACATTGTATATTGCTGTCCTTCCCTCGACCCTTTACGATTTAAGTAAACGCAATAACATGTGAGTCAAAGTAAATTGTATAAAGGTAGCTTAGAACATAATTTTCTATGTTTTTCAATATTTAGATGAAATACTGCCAGTGTCGTGGTACGTCGGAAGTAGGCTTCGGTTCCGTATTTTGCTCTCGGGGGCATATTTCATTTCAATATTTTTCATATAATCGTGTTGCGAAAACAGTACGTAGATTTAATACTTTCGTTTCGCGTGATCGACTTCTTTTCACTAGTAGATCGGAACGTCCGTTGCCAATAACCAAATAGTATTGAGAAATTCCTCCTTTTTTAATATATCTTCATAGTAGTGATAAGTGAATGTACTTGCGCACAATGTTTGTGACTGTGAGAACGTGACGAGTACGGAACGGAACCGTTTTGTTATTATAACACAAAGTGCAGGCGTCGACTGCAAATATTTTTGGTAATGTTATACCTACCTTTACCTTCTCGCATTACTCGCGCTGATGAATGAACGCATTTAAATAGTGCTCATAGATTTCTTTCCATCGTAGCACAAAAATAAAAAAAACGTATTTTTCTCTCAATTTTGGGGTAGTTAATTTTTTTAATAGATATTTTATAGCATAGCTCAAACTCACCCTTGTTTAGAATCGGTATTTGAGATCAGCACGTAATATTGTGTTCGTAACAGACGGACTGCGGATCATGGTGTATTTAATCTTAATACCTACGTTTAATGATATACTGAAAATCTATATTTTTAACAAATTTAATTTAAAAAAATAAGTATACCTAATTAATGAAATTCCTAAAGATAAAAAAATGAAATTTTTAATATTTATGTGTATAGTAGTGTACTTGCGAGGTGATTATAAATAACAAACGCTTATAAGTTTTGTCTCCACAGATTCGTGCAAAGAGAATATATATAATTTACTGTCCATGAAATTAATAATTATAACTGATGTGTACAAAAATCAGTATGTTTCAGGCATTTTGAATCCGACTTAATGTATGTAAAAATAAATGTTGTTTTAAAATGGTCGTATTTCATTTGTCACCCAGCATCCTTAATAAAGTAGATACTTACTAATATGCACTCAATCGACAATGTGGAAACAGAAACATCACGAAGTCTTCAGCCATGCAATAAGTACATGAAACTAAGTAACCCTACGCAAAAATCTATACTAATATTATAAAGCATAAGAGTGTGTTTGTTTGGTTGAATGCGCTAATCTCAGGAACTACTGGTTCGAATTGAAAAAAATATTTATGTGTTGGATAGTCCATTGAATATAGCATCACGCTACAATTATTAGGTGCGGAGCAGGAATGAAAAATGTTGCAAAAACGAGGATTTTTTTCCTTTCGTTTTTCTCTCTTATGTGACGCAGACGAAGTTGCACGGGTCAGCTAGTGTATTATATTGCTGGGAAACGACGTTATTTTTGAGGTAAAAAATCATGTTTTACGGTTTAACTCAATTTTAGTACCTTACGTGGGTACTGTAAACATTATGCTGATTGATTAGCATATAGGTTGTGGTGGTAACTGTAGTAAAATTTACCTTCAAAATTTAACAAAAACTTGTGAATAGTTAGTATATCTCCGTAACTAGAAGGTTTAACGAACAAAAAACTGATCGAAATGACGGGGAAAACAAGTGCCCTTCGGCGTCGTCAAGGATTTACTTACTCCCATTATTTAGTTCATTATGTGCATAAGGTCCATGTTCACCGAAAGGATACGGTCTCTGGAAAACAGCTGTCACTGTGACATGTTCCCATACTAAAATGTGTTTTAATCAGCTGTTTTTAGATAATCAGACCGTCATCGTTTTGGTGAACATTGACCTAATTAAAGTTGCAAGTCAAAATCAAGCTCACAAACCACGTATACCTACACACCCTCACATCGTTCTTACTAGCTGTTTCTGATACTTGGTGATGCCATGCTCAGCAGTATGTAGTTTCATAGAAAAATGGTACCTAAGCTTTAGTAAGTAATACAAATTGATCATAGTTTTGCTAGCGGGAATACCGCAACGAACCCTATAAACTGGCAGTACATTTCCACAGCAATAAATTTGGTAAGGGTTGCAATTTAGTTTTAGGTAACAAATATGGATTTACAGAGTTATAATAATTAAAGTCATCAATACGACCGACAGAACGACAAAACATAGCAACACTATTTATAAGATTTATAATGTTTAAACCTATCAAATAAATAATTCTGATTCCTCTAAGATCATTTAATTCCATTGAATGACTCTTTCATGGCCCACCCTCCCGAGAGTAATACTGGGTGACAACATTGTTTATTTATTCCTAGCTTCCACTGGCCTCCAGCCAGAGGAATACAATTTTTAAACTAAGCGACAGCGCGCTAAAGGCACCTCTTGTGGGGAACGATTCTCGGCTTAGGGCGTGACTGGGAGGGCAGCAAAGGGACAGGCTGGCTCTTGAGTGATCATTGAATACATTAACCGCACGAGTAGAGGATCCTGGACGGAATTTCACGGCGGTCAACCTCAACAGAGACAAGAGTTTGGCCAACGATAGCTGTCCACGAATTATTTTCAGAAGTTTTAATATGGCAATATTTTAAGACTGTCAACATTGACACGTTTCGTACTTGAGTCATCTTGATCTTGTGACGGGTATCATATTTACATTGGTTGTGTTTAAAAGAATGCTAAAAACAATCAAAAGTTCGACAAGGAAGCTTCTATTTACTATGATTGACAAATAAAGCCATAAAAAGTGATTTGAATTAGAATGAGTGTGAAAATTACGATATACACAATGTTTACTATTTATTTTGCCTTATATTTCCTAAACTACTTGACCATCAACCATTTTCCACGCAAGAATCATGTATATCGGACATGATTCTTGCGTGAAAAATGGTTTTAAGCCAAGTCCAGCCTTTTGACAACAATTTATACGTTATATCTCAACGAATGAAAAATCATCATTGTTCATAACATAAATAAATGACACAAAAACTTAAATCTACGTTTTTCCATAAAACCAACAACATTACAGTGAGATTACATAAAAAAAATCACTTAATTACTGTATATCTAAGTTATCACAAGTTTTCAAAATACAAATTCAACTGGTCGACTCACGCTATGTATGGCCACTACTTGCACCCTGATGTGATAGGGTCTCGTCGCCGACAATAATACACTCGAAAATTACTATAATTATAAAAAAAAAATACTTCCTGAATAACAAATAGTATAAACACCACCGTTTAAGCCAGGGTTAACAGGTCTTGATTTTTTAAAATTCTCGCCTTTTTCCTTGGACAGCCTTCGCTGGCCAATCTCTAACTAAGCTACAGGAGATAACAGACACGGGTGCACTCCTTTCTTGACGCTCATGGTCTATTGGGATGGCAATCCGACACGAACAGACTCAGGATCAACAGCTTCGGTTTAAGGAGTTGCGGAGACAACCTCTAGTATGAAGTTAGTGGGGGGTCCACCCTTTATAGCAGAACTTTTTATGCCATATTATTACTTTGCATAACAGCGGATAGCATAAACTTCATTTCGCAGAAAATCGTTTGGCAGACACGCATTTATCATACATTCAAACTCATAATTTTGTAAGTCAGAATCATCTAAAGGCATAAATTTCATATGCATAAAAATTAAAAGTCGAACCATCTTGTCGCAGATAGTTGGAGGTCAGTATCATCGTTTTGCATAAATTTCATATGCATAAACATTAAACGTTGAACCATCCTATCGCAGAAAGTTTAGGGTTAGAATCATCTATTGGCATAAATTTCATATCAATAGTCATTGAATGGCAGAACTATCACATCTCAGGAAGTTTATAGTATGTTTTTCGAGCGTATGGCACAGGCCACGGCCTGCAGGTGAAAATCATAATATTTTGGGTTTAACGGCTAAATAAACATAATTTTGTTTCTTTCTTTTATTAAAACAGTAGATTGAGATCATGTGGTTTTTATTTTCCTGTAAGAAGCAGGCAGACATGCAAACAAACATACACCATGCATGCAGCAAGCATGCAGCAAACATGCAAACCTGCATATACCATGCATGCAGCAAGCATGCATCAACCGTGCAGCAAGCATGCAGCAAACATGCAAACCCGCATATACCATGCATGCAATGAGCATGCAGTAAGCATGCAGCAAGCATGCAGCAAGCATGCAGCAAGCATGCAGTAAGCATGCAGTAAGCATGCAGTAAGCATGCAGCAAGCATGCAGCAAGCATGCAGCAAACGAGAATGCAACATGCAGCAGGCATGGTTTCTGTCACGGCTCCGGCGCTGCGGGGCCCCGGCGGTCCCACGCGAGCTTCTCGTCGCAGATGTGTTTCAACGCTCACCACCGCAGCTTCGGCTTGCTGGCCGGCTAAGCCGGCCAGCCTCAGCCGCGGCGGCGAGTGTTAAAACCACCTGCTCCTCAGCTCGCGGCCCGCCTCGCCCCTCCGCGCCTACGCGATTTTAAATTACACTCTAGGGGTAGGGCAGACAAGACTACGTGGAGTCGGTTTTGGAGCGATTCGTTTCTGTCACTAACTTTTCTAGCACAACATATTGACTTTTTAAGATAATATTTTAATTTTAAATTAAGGTTAAAATGCTATTTTGTGGCATTAAAAAATGGCAATACTGCCAAATAAAATTATTCCAAATGAAATTCTGCAATCTTCATAGTATGCCAAGTGAAATTATATCAAATAATCGTCGTTCTAAATAAACATTATTCTAAACGAAATTAGGCGAAATTTGAACAATGCCAAAGGTTATTATGCCAAATAAAAAACTGCCATCTAAAAGTATGCCATTCGAAATTCGGTCATACACACATTCACCCAAACAATAAGTATATTTAAAAAAAAATATGCCTTTAATATATTCGTTTAAAGAAAATTATGCCAAGTGTGTTATGCTAAATGAATTTCGGAGCAACAAGATTCTGCCAGATAGATGGAACCCGTTAGTGGGGTGTCGTCGTATATGTGACTATGACGTACAAAATGTTACTATTTAGCCACTAGCATATCCTAACCTAGCCTTTTCTCAGCTATGTGAGTCTGCTTCTAGTAAATCCGATTGTAACTGAAGAATACCAGTAAATTACATGGAGCAACTGCTGCCTCCCTAAACCCATAAGTACTGGGTTTTAACTACCACGCTTACTGGTAGGTACAACATAAGTAAAAGAAGACAGCTATAATCTTCACACAAATAAAACACCAGTTCAATAAAAATCAATTTTATTATTAAAAAACCAAAATTCACACTTTCTGTGTATTTAAAAAAAGAGCACTTCGAAAAGTAAAGAGAATTTCGTCAAACTAAGAGTTCAAACATAGAGAAACAAATTATAAATAAATATTATTTACACAACTATGGCGATACATAAGGTACGAGACATCTTTGGGCTTGCCCCTTAGCAAATAAAATGTCAGAAAAAAATTGCGAGCACAGTGCGAGCTTTTGTTCTGGAACTGAACTATAGCGCTGTCTGGTGACAAAGATGGGAAACACAACTTTAAAATACAAACGTCTGTAGATGGCATGTCCATAGTGGAATCCCATTTTCTTAGGATTTTTGCAAATTGCAGGTAGTATGTTGATTAAAATATGATATCCGTAATGCGCATTTAGTTACATAATTAATATCATCAAAGCAACCTTATATACTAATTCAACTCTACTGAGTGACTATTTCATAAAAATATCATTCAATAGCATTAAATTAACCTAGAAAGATGATTTTATTAAATATAAAAACTATGAACAGGCATTTTTGTTACAGTCGCAAATCATGTTTAATCACTGACCTGCAAATTGCCTAAAAAACTAATAAAGTTTGAATTTCGCCGGCTACACTGGCGCTTCACCATAACAGATTTCCAACCAATGACGACGTTAAGAACTAGTTATGCTAACTCCACCAGTTTTACAGTTCCCTTGCTCATTGTAGTTACTTGTTCGAAAAGGTTTTCTCAGGGACAAAAACTCGCACTTAGCCCACAGAAGAAGCATTAAAACATTAGTTTATAGTTAAAAAGGGAACTGTGAGAGTACATAATAAGAAGAAGGCTGACATGTTCAGATCATAATATAAATTAATAGAGAGACTAGTTTTCAATGACACGTGAAAGTACAATTTAATGTTATTAAGCTTAACGCAGTTTTGATATGAAATAGTTTTAATATTACATTGCTAGAAGCAGTCGGTCTACCTGACGCTATGCTACATACTTGTTCAAGAGCCATATTTGGTTCTTTAATATACATCGTTGGAATTGGACATCGACTCGCAAATGGTTACCACTTATTCAGAACATTCTGAACCCCGCCATTTTTTGAAGTGAATACTTCTTTACGCGTGTCAGCACTTTTATTGTGAAAAAAAAATCAAATCAAATCATTGTGTCTTTTTTTCAGAACATTCGGAACCCCGCCATTTTTTGAAGTGAATACTTCTTTACGCGTGTCAGCACTATTTGTGAAAAAAAAAATCAAATCAAATCATTGTCTTTTTTTTGTGTAAACAAACGCGGATTTTGCGTGACCGTCACCTAACGCTTCGTAGCACTCGTAGCCGATCCGCTACGGCGTAGCAATATTTAGGCGTGCTCGGGGTACAACCCGTAGCAAATATAGATTACTTAGTTTTCATTACTATCTGCAGCCCCCTACATGTTTTTTTATCGATATTTTTATTTCATTCAGGTGTTCCATTCATTTTGACCATTTAAGTATTGTACTTTCTTAGAAACAGCAGTTTTCTTTGAAATTACCAGATTATCAAAAAAAAAAAAAATGACCGGGTTCCGTATGAAGTACTGAACACGTAGGAACTTGTTTGTGCGTCGATGTTTTACCCTGAATTTTAAATAATTATGTAAGCTTACCCCAAGAAATTACTTATTCAGTTCACGGTCGGAAACTCCGTTCAGCTTGTACCATCAATCAATTCAAGGCTTAACGGCTTTTTCCCACATTTTGCCACCCAACTGCGCCCAATGATACGCGAAAAGTTTGTAGCAACTATTTGTAATGGTCTATTATTTAATTAATTTACATACATTTTAAGTGATCTGCGCCAAGCTTAAAAGACGGGACATAGTTCGATGACACAATTTCACATAAGAATATCAATTAGAGTATTAAGTCCTGCAAATCTGCCCAACTGGGGCACTAACAATATTATACTAACTTAGTTTAAATTAAGCGTACTGACCTGATATCAATATAGTTAAAATACCGTGTTTTTTTACAAAACTTTAATGAGGTATGTGTTAGAATATTGAAAATAAGCGTTCATTTTTTTGGGTAGTCTATGTTCTTAGGCCAAAATCTATAAACATTACTAAGAGCATGTTTTGGCTTAGACAAGAATTCTCGTAGTACCACAGTGACTGGAATAACGTTTAGCCAAAGTTAGTGTTAAGTAACATTTATAGATTTCAATCTAAGAGTACAAGAAATAGTAACTATGTTCTAAAATCATTAATATCAGACTATTTGCAAACTAAATGCAGTGAAAAATCGATGTACATGTTTAAATCAACACTATCCTAGTTTATGAGCTATCAGGAAATTAGTTCTTTTCTTGAATTCGGTAGTTTTCAGCTGGTTTTTTTTAAAGAATACTGATAATATCAGATGCTCCGAAATACTATGAAAACTTGGCCAGACAAGTAAGAATGAATAGTCTTACAAAGAAGTAACATTCAAACTTAGCCATATCAAAAAATAAAAAATATTCGAATATAAGCTTTCAAATAGCCATAATTTTAAACTGAATCAATCAAGAAAAAATCTTCGAAAAATGCTTATCATTATTTAAAACTAGTACTTATCCTATTTTGAGGCAAATTATAATTAAATTAAAATAAGGACTTTAAACACATTGGCACTGTCTTATAAATTAGTGTTAAATGTTCTAATTTAGATAAAACATTTCTAATTTTCTAAGTTATAACTAATTTTTCTGCTGCTCCAAATCAATAAACTGAAAATAACCAAAATCAACTAATTCTCTCGGATGGTAAATAAATTATATTGCTATTAAATATTGTACAAACGCTAGAACATCAAACTACCCGAACCTGTAAAAAAAATCAATCAGCCTTGAATCTAATGCTTCACTACATATTATAAAAATAAAGTCCTCCGCCGCGTCTGTCTGTCTCTTCGCGATAAACTCAAAAAGTGCTGCACCGATTTTCATCCTGTTTTCACCAATGGGGAGTGGTTCTCGAGGAAGGTTTTGGTATATACTTTGTACACGGTGGATTCCGCGGGCATCGCTAGTCAGCGATAAAGTTAAAAATCTATTTTAAAAAAATGGCTGATTGTAGTAGTTAGATGTACTAGCGTCTGTATATTCAAGACGCATTCACAATGTCTAGTTTTTTTTTCCGATATTAAAATTAAGATTTTTTATAACTGGCCCTGACTCTCAAGGAGCTATGACTATATGACTAACAATCAAGGATATAAAATAACAATGTTTAAGAATACGAAGTTGAAATAGGTAGGTTTCAACAGTGTAAAATATTTCAGTAAGTCAGTCAAAAGACAGAACTGGTGCCTATTTCGGAAATCATGTTCAATTATAAATATCGCTGGGCAATACACACAGCGCCATCTAGTGCCACACTAAGCAAGGCTTGTGTCGTGGTCACCCGACTGTTAATATACTACTTATAAACATCTATGACTCGGAAACAAATGTACATACTCATCACACAAACATTTGCTCCTACCGGGATTCGAACCCAGGACTTTACGAACGTAAGGCAGCCTCATTACCGCCTGCGCCAGTCGGGTCGTCAATTATTATTGCTAAGAACATAGCTTAGCATGTCTTTTTGTTAGTTTACTGAGGTCCTTGTTCACCGAAAAGATAACGGTCTGATTATCTAAAAACAGCTGTCACTGTGACATGTTCCCATACAAACATGTAAACAGCAAAAACAGCTGTTTTTAGGTAATCAGACCGTCACCTTTTTGGTGAACATGGACCTTAGTATCTCCTTTAATTAAAAATACCGTATACCTAATTGGTCCCAAAGTGGCACTTTGAACAATTTTCAAGAAAATATTAGTATCAAAAATAGTATTGTTTAACAATATATCAAATAACACATTATTTTCACATTCAATAAGTAAAACTTTTTATCAGAAAACAGATTTGTATAGCATTAAAACCTTTTCAAAAATAGGGAATAGAGTAAACATATTACTGTACGAAAACAAAACAATCTGTAGACAAAAATACATTACAATAATCTTATTGATATTGCCTTCCGTTCATTACTACTTTGTTTTTCGTTGGTAAGTCTCGAAAATAACTTTCAGGTTAATAAAAATACAATTTTCACAACTGTCCTACAACCTAGGTAGCATGCATCCAGTGCTTATTGGCAGTAACTATGTATATATCACCGTAAAATTGTCAAACACGTTAGATTGTAATCTCTCTAGGGTTATTGTAAAATCTCGAAATATTGTCAACTGAACATATGGAAGTATCTCTGCTCCCATTAACCGGGAACCCTGCACTCGGAAATAGGGGCCCCCGAAGCGGGGCTCCGTCGACTACGCTTTTTAGAGGAATATAAAGTGTTTTAAGGTTAGGTGATACTAATCGGTATTTCTCAGGAATGGTACATTATGTTTTCATGAGAGTGGTACCGCAGGGCAAGGGGGACCCCTCCTTCCCTGCACACAGAGTGAGGTGACTACCATCGCATGCATTTCACGAAAAATAATGCGTTTTATTGTAAGTAGTATGTTCGTTTGACAATTTTAAGGTGACAAATATACTGGTTTAAGAAAGGTTAATCAACACAAAAAAAACATTAAATAGTCTCCAATTCGTCTCAAAAGCTGAAATAGCTAACAGGCTGAAAGAACTGGCTTGACAGATGTTTGATTTTGTGCTGGAAGGCCGCGTTTTCACTTTGTCGTAACGACAGATAATCGTGTAGTTTTAAGTATCGTGGCTTGTGTATTTAAATGAAGGTGTTCACATATAGGACGACACGATTACTGTCGTCTACGACTTTTTTTTACTAAAAACCAACGATAAAATAATCGTCACGACATTGTGAGAATGCGACAGGGCCTAAGGCTGCCTCTCCACTCCTCTTCCTTCAAATATTACTCAACAGTTTTGCATAAATGTAAACCCCGCTCTGCTTGTTCTAAATAATTCCATTGGTCAAAATTTCCACAGTTTACTCTTATTTTCTTCACTCCAATGGACAGGCAGCATTATTCCTTTCAAAAACTTAGTGACATTTAAAATCACACTAATTAGACATAATTAAAACTAATGTAAGAAGTCACAAATGCACTGCAGTTTCTTTCACACTGAGGTAGGTTACCGTTTTTCGCACTTATATTCCTGAATCACACACTTTATGAGTGAAAATTTGCAGCAAAACGTTAAGTTTTTTGGCACCATTAAGCTATTTTGGCGTTTTTTCGAAATAGCAAAACATACGCCACGAATTGCCAAACACTAATCCTATGTCATGAGTCATGAGCAACATTTTTTAAAAACATTTCATTTCATATTTACAAGTCGTTGAAGCACTAAATTGAACACAGGATATACCCAATATTTCACACTTTTGGGCACTTATATTTGTATTTTGGGCATTTTTGTGTCTTTTCCAGCCCAAATACATAAAAAACAATATTTTTCAATTTTAGTTCATATTGCCTCAGTCCAAATACACATAAAAGTTGGGTGTCCCACAGTATTTGGTGGCGAAAGCCTTGCCAGCGGCCGTGGGGGCGCTGAAGGCGATGTCGGAGACCCGTAGGGCTTCGCCGTATAGGAAGGAGGCTCTTGCGCATGCTAGCAAGCGAGCCGCTATGCCGCGTCGACGATGGTTTATGTGTGTCCATATTCGGGATACGCCGCATCTGAAAGAAAGGAGATATTTTTATGAACAAGCCAATAATAGCTAGACTGCTATTGAAGATACATTATGTCGCACCTATAATTCCCAAAAGGTATAGCAGAGGTACTACCGCGCTCAAAAACGGTCGAACACTTTTCACCTTTATTATGCCTTGACTTTTAATATGACCGCAATGGCCAGCTATGTTTATGACCTTATGCTCAATGACCCACAAAGTAGACAGTCAAGCAAGACCAAGATCAGCTTCTCTTCACGGTACTTGAAGCAACTGCTCTAACTGTATTACGTGGTACTCACTTGACAGGGTAATCCTCCACACTACAACAGTCAGGGTCTCCGGGGATGAGCTTGTAAGCGCGCACTTTGGGCTCCACGATCAGACAACCTACTATCTGCTTCTTTTCTATGTATAAGTACGCCTGAAACAATAAAAACGATTACTGGATTATTACATGGATCTATAAAACAAGATTAAAAAAAAAACCTTTTTTTATCTGCCTGATTGGCTACCTTATTTTGTTGGTAATAGTAGTTTATGCGACTGTGCATAATGAAGGGCATTACAACACAAGTGTGGGTTCTAATGTATCACGAGTGTTGTAATGCCTAATTATGTATAGTTGCATACACTTCTTTATCTACCCAAATATCATAAGGGCTCTATGATGGGTTCAGGAACCATAGGGAAATGACCAGCATTGTTACTTGGCCCTTGATTTTTGTGGCAACAGGTTATTCTGTTACATTCGTCGCTGCATTTACGATATCTGGCGGAGTGTTCATGTCAATTTCTGAGTCACTATCACTCATTTTCGACAGAAATAAAGAATTTATCATAAAATTTGTCTACTCGAAACTGGATTACTGGAAATAAAAAGCTAACGAACAAATGACAGCTCGAAATGGCGGCGTTTCGGATATCTGTCATTTTTTTTTAAATCATAGGCAAACGCGAACTGCTTGTGACGTTAATGATTTTCATCCGCCACAACAGTATAAAACTATAAGCCGTTACATCAAATACTCTGTCTGTGTTGTTGTGGTATATGTATGTTTTAACAATTTATTATAATATTTATTTATTATTTATTTTTTGTTTGTTTCAGTCTGCTACTAACCAACAAGTCCCAACTGTATCAACCGTAGTTTTTTATTTTTATTTTTAAAACACCCACTTGCCGTTCCAGTTCACTTTCGACATTGGCAGAATAGTTGACACCGGCTTCAATTGCCATTCAACAAAAATACAATAGAATAGGCAAACTCGAGATCAAAATGTCGTGCGATTTATAATTAAAATCATACTGAATTGGGGTTTCGTATCGATATCTGATTTAATGTAGATAGGTACTAGAATAGCACACTCACTTGAATTTGACACCTGTTCCAAATTTAAACTCATAACCTACTGTTTTCAGTAGGTTATGAGTTCATTACAGTTCCGTTTATTTCTGCTGGTTGGTAATGCTGGTCATTGCCTATGTTTTTTGAACGCATTAGAGAGGGTTTATGATATTTGGGTAGATAAAAGAGTTTTTTGATTGATGCTAAGTGAACATAATACATATTTCATCTTCTACCTAGCCTTTTCCCAACTATGTTGGAGTCAGCTTCCAGTCTAACCGGATGCAGCTAATTACCAGTATTTTACACGGAACGACTGCCTACCTCTACCTCTACAACTCAGAATTCAAGAGAAATAGCGCTGAGTGACCACTGCAAGGAATACAGGGGCTGCTTTTACCCAGCAGTAGGTGCATCGCAGAAACAAAGTGATTTTCGATCTTATAGCATTCAAAATAAAGTGACTTACTGTATAAGCATGTATGTGGTCCTTAGGTAGCTCGTTGCCGTACCCGAGGTGTGGGTGCACGACGCGCGACAGCAGTTGTTCCACTTTCTTCCAGCCAGTGTCGCCGCCTCGCACGCGGATACAGCGAGCTACACCGGAGCGGTCTACTACGCACTCATCTTTGAAACCCTAGAACATTACACATGGTGTAAACCACCTCATCACGAAGCCGACAACCAAGCATTCTGTACATCAAACTAAGTAACTTGACGCAAAAAATATTGCTGGGAAACAACTTTTTTTTTTGAGGTTATAAATCATCATTTGTGACATCTACCAACCCGCACTGGGCCCGGGTGGTAGATACGCAAAATACGCGCTTTGACGTGGAGTTGTGGATACCAGCCTGTTGTACAAATACAATGATATGGAAAAAAATGCTGTTCAGTACATTAGGCGAACATTAATGTACAGAACAGTAGATTTTTGTTTGTTTGGTCCCATAGTAAAAGTTGTTTGTTATCATGAGCAGAATCACATGTTTAAGTATCGTACACTAATTACCAGTCGCCCTTTATGTATAAGTTACCGGCCAAACCCGACTTCAGGACAAACTAGTTTTACCTAGGCTAAACTAGACCGACTTGGGGCACCCCGACACGGATAGATTAGGTTAGTGGTTATTTTTTGATGCAAGAACAAGCTCAAGTTTCAGTTTAACCTAGGCAAAACTAGTTTGTCCTGAATTCGGGTTTGGCCGGTAACATATTCAGTAAAATCCTTTTTACTGATTATGTTTATCAGTGGCGAAGAGCCATGAAACTTGATTCCGAACCAGATTCCCTTTGAAAAATGGCACTTAGTAGTTAGTTCAGTTATTCTATAGACAAAAAATTAATCAGCATGAAAGATATAGTCCGGGTTATCGCGTGTGCTATCGTTTTTGATGAAACAATTGAAAGAATGGATATGTCACCGTAAAATTGTCAAACACGTTATGTTACAATATAACGTGTTTCTCTCTAGCGATATTGTAATATCTCGATTTATTGTCAACTGAACATACGGAAGTATCTCTGCCCCCATAATCGGGACTTAGGGCACCCCCCGTTAGGTTAGTTAGGTGCCTTTAAACACTGCACTCGTAAATAGGGGCCCCGCGAAGCGTGGCTCCGTCGACTACGCTTTTTAGGGGAATTTATAGTGTTTTAAGGTTAGGTTATATTAATCGGTATTTCTTAGGAATGGTACAGTATCTATTCATGAGAGTGGTACCACTGGGCAAGGGGGACCCCTCCTTCTCTCCACACCGCGTGATTTGACTACCATCGCATGCATTTCACGAAAAATACTGCGTTTTGTTGTAATCGGTATGTTCATTTGACAATATTTCGAGATTTTACAATATAACGTTTTTAACAATTTTACGGTGACAGATATAACATTGATGTAGAACTTACGTTGAATTTAAGTACATCTGTAGCGTTATGATGCACCAGGTGATCGTGCTCGTCTTGTGGATCACCGATCTGTTTACGAAAAGAAACGTGTTAAAAATATATACAGCTTGGAATTTTACAATCCCAACTGGAGGGAAAGCGTAATACTGCAGATAGCAAATTTTACAACATAAAGGAAACATTCATTTGTTTTTAAGGGGGATTCTCCAAGGTAGCCCGCGAAAGCGGGAGGGAGTGTCAGACTCTTACTGACTAAAACCCACCCATGTTCCTTCCTCGCCCTTTATGTTCCGGGGCCGCGGTATCTCTTTCGAACAGTCCCGCAACCCCAGCAGAAGATGTTTTTACCTGATAAATAGTCCCGCACTCGGTACACTGCGTGGCTCCAAACTTCTTCTGTCCAGCATCGATTACGTACTGGTCGTCACCGGTCTTTATCAAAGAGCGCTTGCTACTCTTCTCTGCACCACCTGCAAGCATTAGATAACAATAATTTCGCCTGTTGTTCGTTCTGTAGGCAGAGGTATGTTCAAGTTCCGTGTATTAGGAGGCAACCCTTTTGCCATCACCTGGGCACAAATCCAAATGAGGCTTCGTACCATTTCGTAACTTTCCCATTTCGACAACTAAGCAAAATAGCATCACAAAAGTCCCATTTCGATTCATTTCGAACTATTTTGATCTTCATACCTTGAATCCCATTTGACAAACTTTTCTGCCACAGAAGGACAGACAGGAGTTTCAGACCGAAAAACTGAAGTAAAATAAGTGTTGCGTTTTATATGTTTGGTTGGCAAATCTTGGGCCGTCAGACTATTTGTTAAAACTTGGTAAAATAAGTACACATAGACAAGATAAGTAACACATAATTATTAGAAGTATCATCATCATAATTTCAGCCGCAAGACTTCCACCGCTGGACATAGGCCTCCCCAAGTGTCGCCACATTGATCGGTCCCGTGCGACTCGCATCCAACGGATTCTCACAACCTTCACCAGGTCATCGGTCCACCTAGTGGTAGGTTTAAAACTCCAGAACTATAATTAAACAGAATCTGATGATATTTACCTTTGCTGCTCCCAGGCACGATTAATCCAGGGTTAGGTTTGTCGAAGATGGGGAACAGTTTAGATTTCCCACCCTGTGCTGCATCCTCGGATGATTCGCTGGGAACTTCTAAAATTATACAAAACAACACCTTAAGATATGTGTTTTATTATGTACTAACATCCCAGCCCGGCTTCGCGCGGGTACAGTGTTTACATATAAATTTATTGCTGTAAACTGCATTAACATACGTTGCGTAGTTCAAAAGATCTAAGCGTACAGACCGCGGGAGCGACTTTGTTTTATATTATGTAAAGATGTCTTATAGTCCGGTCATTTTAGACAATTGAAATAAAGAAAATTCCGACAAAGCCAAATCTTCGTAGAGACCTTAGGTTTACCACAAGGAATAAAGTGTCAAAAGTCCCCATCAGTCCCATGTGAGCTTAGGGACTTATTCGGGGCCCAAGGTCAAAATTTTAGGTTTTTTGGATTTTTCTCGAAAACGGTAAGTTTTATCGAAAAAGTACTTCAGAGCAAAGTTGTAGATCTTATAATTCTCTATAAAAATGGTCTTATGATTTTTTCTCTAAGACCCACTATTTCCCAGATATTGCGCTTGTAAGAACCACGTTCTACATAATATGCACACATTTCCACACCACCTGTGAGGTAGTGTACTCGGCGCGTTTTTTTTAACGTGGTATCCCCGGTAAGCCTACTCCATGAACCTTTATGACGTTATTTTCAGGAACAATAATTATTTAATAGTATGAAGATTATTGATATGGGTTACTGAGTTTAACTGTCGTTCTAACTTTTATTTATTACTTTAATCTGACTCATACTCTTCATATTCAACTTCAACAATCATGGTTTCTTCAATTTCTTCTTGTTCTTCTTCTTCTCCTTCCTGTTGATGAACGCTTAGAAATTGTTCAAATGAAGATGAATCAGTTGTCTCTTCATCAAAATCACATGAATCTTCCTCTCTTGTATTTAATTGAAGACTTGAGCAAGAGTCACCTTGGCAATTGGTACACGCTGGAGAACACTGCAACCCTACTTTTTTACAGCCACCTTCAACCTTTCTTGCAATTGCAAAAATAGTGTTAAGAAGTTTTTCTGGAGCAGGGGGCAGTAAAGTTCGAATCGGTTCCAAAGTATTATTTATCAATTTCCAACCCCAGTCTTCAGGGTTCAGTTCATTGCCTTGCCATGTCTGAACTTGATAGTATACTCGAAACAAATGTTGAGTTAAGTCCAGTAACAAAGTCGAAAGTTTAAATAAATTATTATTAAAATAGTATCCATCTGTTTTAGACGCAAGATATTTTAGGGAATTTAAGTTGTTGCGTCATAGAACTGGCTGAAAGAAGTCAAATCTCTTTATCTATTTTTCATCCAATAGTTAATAGTAGCCCACCAGTATCAGGAACAGAGTCCAAGCTACCGGCTGTAGGCACAGACTACAGAGAATGGAACCTCCTCACAATACGAGCCGAGTCCAGAAGTATCGCTTCCTGAATCAAGCTCTTAATGCAGCTGCCTAACGAAAACCGGCCTTACTACACTTTTTGATGCCGAATGCATGATCCGATTTCGTATCACCACAATCGGAGCATTTAGCTCGGCGCACTATGGGAAAGCCCCATACAAAGCCGTCTCAAAACCGTTTCACGTGAAAGTCGTTGTTATAGAATAAAAAAAATATATTAATATAGTCTAATAAATAAGCTTTCTACTCGGTATTTTTTTATTTTTTTTTGTTAACCACAATATATTATAAATAGGCATCAAAACTAACTCTTGTTCAATAACGTAATTTTGGCGCAATACGTTACTGCAATTCAACGCCACATTACTCGAAAGTTTTTAACATAAATGTACAAGTATTATACATTTTTGGGATGCTTATAATCTCCTTATAAGGTTTCATAAATAATATTATATATATTGCGTTGATAAAATAAAATTAACCAATATAGTTTAAGAAGGTATGTTTTTAGGGTATTTTTTTTTTTAACGAGTCATTTACCCTTTACCGCTGCTTGCCGCTGTCGAGATATTTATTGTATTAAGATCTTTATACATTAGTTTACGCAAGGAGAAAAAAAATAATTGCTCATACTTGCTCTTTTTCTGACACGGTGCCAAAACATATCACGGGATATTTTTTTTTTTTTTTCAATTTCTTTTTATTTCTCATAAAATCATTTGTTATCTATTAAGGTCAAATTGATAAAAAGCTCATAACAACATTTTGAAAAGTGGTCAGCTACTACACCGGAAAATAAAAAAAACAAAGACGAAAAGAAAAAATTGGTACAAAAGCGGTTTAGGGAGGAAATGGGACTGCATGTCGATAAACCTCGACAAGGCACTGGAAATAGTAATGACGGGAACACAGCTCGGAGTTTTTTTCAGAATTACTCTTGCTCTGCAGACATTACAGGTGTAGACGTAGAACTTATAAAACGAATGTACATAATACTACAAACTATGTCATCTGGAATGGCTATTAATTCAAAAAAGTTCGGTGAATACGCATATAGTACAGCCCAACTGTACGTAAATATTTATAATTGGTATTATATGCCTTCCTCCGTGCATAAAATACTTATTCACGGAGAAAAAATCATTGAGTACTATGCTATTTTACCTATCGGACAATTGTCCGAAGACGCACAAGAATCCCGAAATAAGGATTACAAAAAGTTTAGACTTCATAATTCTAGAAAGTGTTCAAGAGCGGCTACCATTGAAGACGTGTTCCATACCTTATTGTACACTTCTGATCCATATATATCAAGTTTGAGAAATACCTCAGAAACAATATCGAAAGAACTTTTTGATGAAGCCAAGGCCCTTCTAGCTATCAACGAAAATATGTAGGAGCTTCCTGAATTTTGTACTTTATTTTTCTCGTTTGTTTCAATTATTCCATTTTAAGTAAATTATAAAAATAAAGACAAATTTTGTTTGTTTTTCATAGAGAATGTATGTATTTTTTTAAGTTTTATTTTTTTTATTAATTAATAAACAGAATTTACAAAATCAAAATTATTTACTTTAAACTGTATACATCCAAGAATATGTGTGCAAAATTACAGCTCAATTAGTTTTGAAACAACCGAGATACGGAGTTTTGAGACGAAACATACGCGATTTGCCCATAGTGCGGCGTGGTGTCCGAGGCATCGATTTTACTGCATGGCGTTCTGTTTTTTCTGAGTGGCTCAAGCCGTTTCCGCGATAAACGAGATTTAATCACAGAATACGATCCGTCGAGCCTATTGACTTCATAGTACTTATGATTTTCAAAAATTTCGAGTAAAATAATAAGTATTATTTCTATAAACAACAACATGATTAGAATCGTGTCAGTGTCTCAAATTAACTCCTACTTTAGAAGATCATTGTCTGCATGTAATATTCCCGACCTTGTACCAAACAAAAACTTGAAACAATGGTACATTAAGGTGAATTTTCTCAAAAATACTTCATTTTAATATAATAATATTGTAATTTTGTAATGTGATTCTTGGCTTAATTGGGTCTTGGTTAATTTTGAATGATATTATGCATGAATAATAAGCTGTTTGTTCATTTGGGTTGTCCTAATGATGTTGAATTTAGATGTAGTTCCGGCTGATAAAAAACAAAAAATATCTTAATGTAGGCAAGTTTTAAGCCCTTTCTCACAGCTTTCGGTTCAACAAGCCCACACCACTATTCCCAAATCACTGCAACTCCTGAAAACCAGAATCAACAGTGGCGTCCAACGCAACGCCTTTCGGTTCGCGGCCGCCACTCCAGAACTTTCTGGCCCCATTAGCCATCCGTTCTGCGAGCAATGTGTCCTGCACATTGTCACTTAAGTCTGGAAATTCTTCGGGCTACGTCGGTAACGTTGGTTCTCTTGCGGATGTCTTCATTTCTGATTCGATAACGCAAGGAAACTCCGACCATAGCCCTCTCCATTGCCCTTTGGTGGTCGCGCACAAAGGGCTTAAAGTCACCTGACTTTAAGCCCTTTGTGCGCGACCACCTTTCGCTTGTTACCACTAGCAACACACACTGGTTTTAGATTTTTGTCTTGAAACTGCGGTAAGTTGGACGAGAAGATACTACGCAACTTCCAACTTCAGCCAAGTCGGATTCGACGATTGATGTCTTTTTCGAAGCTATACCTACCTAACTGGACAGTTTGTCCCAGGTACACATAATCGTCTAGAACTTCGACTTTAGAGTCTCTTCGATCTTGATAGGAGTGGGTGTTACATGGGCATTCAACATTACCTTGGTCTTGTTCATGTTCATTTTAAGACCCACCCTTCAATTAATCAGAAAGAATAGCGGTGAAGTAGGAAAAAACATCATTTCCACTGTTAGGTTGGCGCATACCTGGTGTTGGAACCTATTGGTCAATGTTGATAAAAACTTTGTTTCATTGACTTTTTTGCCACCGATTTCCACCGAAAACCCGACGAACGTTATCGGCATGGGTAGGAAACCCATTGTAGAGTAATAACAGATATAAATGACTTACCATTAGCAGGTATATCTGTTTCAGTAGATGCGAGCACGGCTTCAGCGTTAATGTTGTTAGACTCCGCCATCTTGAGGATCTGCTCGTCTAACATCTTCAACTCGCGCTCGATCTCGTCCAGGTCGGTCAGTTCTTCGTCTTGAGCTGCGAAGTAAGTTAAACACTGTTTTAGGCTTTCACGGTTTAAAACTAAACTTATGTTGAGCTCCCGATAAAAAACATAATAAACAATCACGGAAGATATCCCGTAAGTGACAATATACTCGTAAGTAAAGTAAGTTAAGTTTTAGCAAAACCATTTGAGATGAAGTGCTTCCAACATAAAGCTTTTGTTTATTTATTTTTAATGGCATCTCGCAGATTAACCTACTCAGTGGCTGTTTTCTGCTTAACTGGAATATTCTGTGAGTACCTTGAGTGTAAGTCTTTCAGCCAAGGGCAAATTACTTAATATTATAAAACAAACTCCGCCACGTCTGTCTGTCTATCTGTTCGTGATAAACTAAAAAACTACCGCACTGATTTTCATCCTGTTTTCACCAATGGATAGAATGGTTCTCGAGGAAGGTTTTAGTATAAAAGTTTCAGTAACTTACTGGCAGTATCGATAGATTGCTATTTCTGTCTGTTTGACCGATAGAAACAAAACGTCACAGAAAAGTTTCCTTTGACTTTTCTCTATATCAAGTGACAGGTAGGTGGTAGTTTTTTGTTTATCGAAAAACCGATAGCTGCGGGCGTAGGCATATTAACTAACAGTTACACGTAAGTAAGTTATAGAAAATAACCGTAAGTGAATGGCACCTTCTGTGGAGTAGGCAGAAAAGAGACAGGCTGGTAATGAGTGATATCATTATTTAGAGCTGATTTAAATCGACTTGCTCTGCAAGCAAGGGTCGGAGGAGCAACACAAAACACCACAAAAAGAAAGGAAAAAATACACCCACCCCCTTTTCTGACACCTTTTATACTACAAGACGTTACTATGCTAATTATAAAGGAGCATTACTTATAACAGGGTGAGTAGGTATGACCAGCCCCTTCATAAGAAAAAACTGGTTTCTTTGAACGGAATAGAATAATAATGCAACAGCTGCTTATATTATTACTTGACCCCTAACTAACAATAATGGGTGACTAGGGGTCTGGTGACCAGTGAATGAACTTAGAAACACACCTGTGAGTTGAAATTATTTTTATTTTAGGAGTTAGGGTGTATTAACTTGTTCTTCATAGGCCATTTTCAATACTGTTAGGTTTCGGTAGGTTGTTATCTCTGTGTTGACATTTTGCTTGTCGACAGTTAGAAAAAAGACGTTACAGAAAATCTTTCTTTGAAAAATCAAAGAATGATTTTTGGATAGAAAAATCTATGAATAAAGTGACAGTTGATGCGGATTGGATATTTCAAGCTAACTTTTTTATAGCTTCTATCGCGGGCCTTGAGCGTGGAGACCGTATCCAGAAATTCCGTAACGAAAATAACCTAACACCCCCCGTAAAAAACAAATGCAATAGCTTTACCGCGGCAGGCCCCGAGCGCCACACGTCTTTTTACTGGCACAATAACTGACAGTACAGACGTAAGTAAGTTATAGAAAACAGGCCTTAGTGGTAAGGGTTGAGTACTTTACGATTATTATTTTTACGAATTTGAGATTGTCGAATGTTAGCACTTTTGTATTAAAGCGATTTATGTTTAATCAATCAATCAATACAGGCGTTAAAGTGGTTGAATAGCTACAAGAAAAAAAAACAATGCGATATGAAACGGAAAAATCAGGGAAAATGCAGAATGATGGCACATTATTTCTTTGATCTTCCTCTCCCTATCCATCCATCAAAATTCATATCACTTTTTAACACACACGACTTTATAAAAGTACATCTGATCAAAGTAACTAGTAGAAAAAGCTTTACATACCTGGCATAGCATTTTCTTCAACAAGTATATACCCTCCTTCCACAGGCAGGAACTGGCCACTCTTAGGCAATTCACCATGACTCTCCACATGCCCATCAATATCTGCCATAACAACGTCATTCGTTACCGGCGCTGGCAACGTTGTCATAGACTGTGATGTCGCTGCCACTTCTCCTGGCAACGTCGTCAAAGTTGATGCTACCGTGTGTGTTTCACTTGCCACATTATCTGGCATCGTCATATCTAATTTCCGGCAACCCAGTTCAACTATAATAGCTTCGGAATCTTGTGGTAGTGTTGCCATGTTAACTGGCACGGCGGTCACGGGCTGGAATATTTGGTTAGTTTCTTCTATAACTGTGCTGTTGAAACATGGTAGTTCTTGCATGGGTTTTGAGATGGATATTTCTGTTTCTGGGATGTCTTCCTCATCCCATTGGCTGAGTAATGCTTCTATTGTGAGTTTCTCTTTGTCGAATGGGTCAGCTTTGTCTGTGATCGAAAATATTACATTTTTACTAAAGACTCAAGTATTGCTTGCGGCTTCACTCGCGTGGAGGTTGGAGTGTTTTCCACGGGAGCCTGCTCCTCATCATCTGCCTAGCCTTTTCCCAACTATTTTGGGGTCGGCTTCCAGTCTAACCGGATGCAACTAAATACCAGTATTTTACATAGAGTGACTGCCGATCTGATCTGCACAACCCAGTTAAAACTCGGTAATACGATACTCCTTGGTAAGACTGGTTGTCTGGGCCACTGACTACCTGAAACGACTGTCAAAGATCTACACATGACAGCCAGGACGGGACCAACAGCTTGACGTGTTTTCCGAGGGACGGAGGAAACCTGGTATGTAAGGGTGGTCACCGATCCACATACCGACCTAGGGTTAACCTAAACATCGTGCCGAGCGGCTGTTATCCTTTAGCCACGGGAACATACTACCAAGTTAAAAAGTGGTAAGTCTTATGACCGAAAATCTTGGCGGGGACAAACCATCTTCGCCGCAGATATCGTGCACTCTCTTCAGTCACTTCCATAGTCCGATGGGTCGGGTGACCACGACACAAGCCTTGTTTAGTGTGGCACTAGATGGCGTTGTGTGTAAAGTCCAGCGATATTTATTTCTACTGAGAAATTCTTATTGGAAAATCTCAATCACACTGTCAGGGAATCGAACCCCGAATCCTAAGCTAAGCAGTCCTGCGAAAACCAACCGAGCAGATTAAGTACTTTCCATAAATACATAACATCACGCCTGTAATCTACTAAGGGTTACGTAGAGGTATTACTTAATAGTACACCCATATTTAGGTCCGGTTCCTCTGATTATCTAAAAACAGCTGTTTAAAACATTTTTTGTATGGGAACATGTCACAGTGACAGCTGTTTTTAGATAATCAGACCGTTATCTTTTCGGTGAACATGGACCTTAGCCAGTTAGTTTAATTCCCATGTAATAGGGGCGAGCCTAACTGGGCATAAATCCAATCTCCGTGGGTCAGAAATTCCTAATGGAAAATCCCAATAGCACTTTGCTCGATGCGGGAATCAAACCCAACGACCTCATACTCAGCAGTCGCCCTTGCGACCACTAGACCTAAGAGAACTTTTTGACGTGAAATATCTGAAGGTAATCCGATGATTTATTGCAATTTAGCAAACGTTACTTCATTCAAAGGATTAGTTTCATATTTTACAATACGTCAATCACGAACATACGAAAAATAATGAGGATATGAGATAAAAGAAAAAATATTATTTCACTCTAATAAGCACTAATGACCAATCAATCAATAGTAAACAAAAAGTACTTTAAAGACTGCATATTTTAGTTTTTACACGACCATTCAGCACATTGAAAAATATATAATCTTCCTATAAATTATTTTGCAAGATAAGTTATATTTTTAATGTTAATTTTATATCCGGGTCTTATAAGCAGAGTGGCTTGTAATATATTTTTACTGGCTGTTGCTCGCGACCGTGTTCGCGTGGAAACTTTGAATGAGAGGAAAAAAGGGAGTCATGCTATACCAGCCTCTCATCTATTTCTGTGAGTTTCAAGGTTGATTGGGAACATTTTAGTTTTGGGTAACCAGATGTGCTAGCGTCGGTACATTTTTCCCAGCAATGGGTACAAAAGTGTGGAAGAGGCTTTCGCGGATATCATCCAAAAAATATAAATAGTGTCTATAAAATGATTCCTAAGTTAGAGTTATGTAGGAGTGAGGAGTGTAACCTTAGGGGCCGGAGGAAGCGAGGACTTAGTAAAAAATTGCCTAAAAACTGTTGTTATTTTCGCAAATCGTTATTTTTCTCGATTCTAATATGATACGGCTAAAAGTGTATTGGTGTTTTTGTCTCCGACTAACCGTTTGACGTAAAAACGATGTCGAAGGGATCCAAAGGTTAGGTTAGAACTGTGACACAATTCGCGCGAGCCGAGCGAGCGAGCGAAGCGAGTGGTGACGCGGCAGTGGCTGGCGAGCGCTACTACGAAATTGGTCGCGAAATATTTCTAAAGTCTTTTTTTCAGAGTGCCCCTAAGACGGCCCACTGACCAAGAGATTTGTGGAAACACAAATACAAAAATACTTCATCTTTAAAATGTTGGTGCTAAATAGCTGAATTCAAATTATGCTACTGAATATTGAAATAGAATAAAATGGAAAATATGATTGGGCTTATAACAAAGATTATTTTGATACTAGAACCTGCACTCCATACTAGTCACCACTCAAACTTTTAGTAAATATACATCAGAGTAATTAACCAATCTCTAGTAATGACGCTGTAATACTTTGTCAAGGCTAGTTAGTTAAGTATTATTGACTAACTTACAATGACTTTTTCAATGTAAACAATTAATTAAATACAGAAAAAAATAAACATGTTTACTCATACTAATTCTGAAACTTTTCAATGACATTCACATACTTGTGCATGACAATGACTACACGCCGATATATCTGAGGGGGTCGGCAGAGTTTTACTTATATTATAGAACTAGCTGACCCGCGCAACTTCGTCTGCGTCACATAAGAGAGAAAAACGAAAACACAACACAAAAGGAAAAAAATCCCCGTTTTTGCAACATTTTTCATTCCCATGCCTTCCTCGATAAATGGACTATCCAACACAAAAATAAATTTTCAATTCGAACCAGTAGTTACTGAGATTAGCGCGTTCAACAAAACAAACAAACAAACTCTTCTGCTTTATAATATTAGTATAGATGTCATTTGGATAATACCAATAGCCTAATTTTATGCTTGTGCACAAATTACTAAGAAATTCCTATTTAAAAAATGCCTAACATTTTGCCTAATAAATCAAGAACATCTCCAAGACATGAGCTAGATTCCTGTACTACTATCTCATCATCTGCCTAGACTTTTCAAAAACTTTGTTGAGGTCGGCTTCCAGTCTTTTATTTGGCATGGGGCGACTGCTTGTCTGACCTCCACAACCGGTACTGGGTAAAACGATACCCCCTTAGTAAGACTTGTTGTCAAGACTTTCAGGCCATTGACTACCTGTAATGACTGTCTAAGATCTACAATTAATGACAGCAAGGCCTAACGGCCCATTCACGACCTTACCGCGGTGAGCGGCGGCGGCGTGCGGGGCGGCGAGCGATAAGAACAAATGTATGAAAATGTTTGAAGCACGCCACGAGTCGCCGCTCATAGCGAAAACGCGCGCGGTTTTGTCGGAGCGAATCGCTGCAGCGGCGCGCAGGGTAGGGAGCGGCGAGATCAACAGTACAGGCGAATGAGTGCGACGCCACGAAACAGAGCGGCGCGGATAGCGGTGTAGGTGTGACGGACTCGGCGGCGAACTCATAAACAAAACATTTTAGACGATTTTGTGGCGGTAATGGATACCGAGGCGTTTATTACTGAAATTTTAATAATGTAATCAAATGTTTCCACACTCATTCTTGTGTACTCATAAAACTTGTCCGGATATTTTTTCTGTAATCTTCGTATAGGTCACGAAATTCGCCATTTAAATAGTGATCTTTATTCAGTTCGTGCACTCCTTCTCTCATATTAAGAATATCTTGTTTTAAAAATATACTGCTTTCTAAACACAGAAGGGATAATTTTGATAACGCCATAATTTTGAGCACGTTCCGACTACCTAAATACGTCCACCTCGGCCGCTGCCGCTAGCCGCTACTGAGGGTACGTGGCGTGTAAAACGCACCGCTTGCCGCCGCCGCGCCGCCTGCCGCGCCGCTCGCCGCTAAGACCGAAGTCGTGAATGGGCCGTAACGGCTTATCGTGCTATCTGGGGTACGGAGGAAACCCCGGTATGTAATGTATGGTCAGTTTGGTCACCAATTCGAATTCCGAAATTATCAGATTTTTCGCCAACAAAACCTAATTATGATTAAAGCACTTACCATTTCCAAGTTCCTGTGATGAGTTCTGACTTAGCATCGACGCGTCAGTCTTTGAAACAGCAGACACCACGGTGCTATTCATTACGGACCCATTCGCCAACGAATTATTGTGCTTGACAGCAATCACAGCCTTATTCTTATGATGTTTAGGCTTCCTAATCCTATGCCTCACTCCCAGGTTGATCTGACCAGGCTTTCGCTTGCGTCTGTGCGAATGGGAATGTCTCATACGTCTGTTAGAGGTTGCAGCTTCAATAGCATGTGAAATTTTCGATGTGACAGTATTATTCAATTCTGGGTTTGATTTACCATAGAAAGACTTTGTAGAAAGAATTTCTTTCAGTCTATCACTGTTGAATAATGATGTGCGAGCTTTGGGAGCATTTTCTAATCTTGGGTACTTTGAATTTGGACCGTGTTCAGTCAAACTGTCGTTTCGAAGTCTCTTGTGACTTTTTTCGCTGTCACAAGCTGACTCAGGGCTCTCACCTATCTCGATGATAGAACGACGGTTGTGTCCCAACTTAGGGGGCGATGCACCCGCGTCTGTCGTATGAGGAGTCTTAAGCATCTGTGTAGGAGATATGGTACTATTCATATCCATTTTCGTCAAGCAAACTACAGCGTTTTTAATTGGCGAATGGTTTTTCTTCTGTTCGAGCAAAACTCCTTTGAAGCTATGGAATTTTGGAGTCAACTTATGTCTCCTGCTTGATCTTCTTAGAGGTTTCGTTGGGGTATTCTCTTTGGAGTCCGTTCCAGAATCAGTGTCAAAGTTTAGGTCTTTTAGAGAGCTGCTGCAACTCTCTGTGTCTGCGATGAGACTGGCCAGGCTCTTGCGGGCTCGGCTTGAGGTAGATGAAGTTGTATGGACACTTGTACAAGAGTGAGAGGATGATGGTGTCCCAGGGTGATTGTTTAGGTGAGGGGTAGCTGGCGTAGACACAGAACATTTTGTCTCTGGGCAGTATCTCGTCTGATACTTCTTCAATGTAAACGGGGACTTGATGAAGTTCTTCAAATCGTTGCATTCTTTTAGGAGTTTCCTGGTCTGGCTTCTGGTATCGTCTGTGAAATAGATGTTGTTGATTATAGTAGAATAGTTTTATTGTAACAGTTAGAGTAATAAATATGCTGGAATTACCATACAATGCTTGTTATTTTGCTTTGTGATGTAACATAAATAAAATACAGTGCTAACATAAATATGCTTTTAAATGGTAACTGAGTTAGTAAGTAGTTGTTTCTGTTAAATTAATATTTAACAAAAGGCATGCAGTTGTATTTTTTAATATGTATTTGATAGCATTTGACCGCGGCTTCGCCGGCGACGTGTTCTAAATTTATCCCCCGGAGACATACTGCCTGTAAAAAAGTATTTACTCCTACCCCAGGTTGGCCAGGACCAACGGCCTAACGTGCATTCCAAGGCACAGAAGAAACTCGGTATGTAACGAGTGGTCATACTGGTCACCTATCTACAAGTCAGCCTAGGCAAGGGAGGCTGTTATTATTTAGCCAGTCTCATCATTGATATACAAATAAATAAAACTGTTGCCTTTGCTTTACTTGCACCCACTAAATTTAATGAGGAAAAAGAAACAAGCCTTACAACACAAACATGGTACTTCATTCAGGCTTACTTTTTTATTTGTTTACAGCAGCAGAATTACTGTCCAATGACCAAAAAGAGGTTGTAATTGTGTCATGTTCAAAGATATTAAATTATAACCAATCAATCAATATGCTGACATGCATTTATTTATTTAGGTTTTAGAACCATTTAGTCAACATTTAAATTATAGTAGGACAATGTTGAATATTTTTAGACAGGTTTAAAATAATTTCCTGCTTTATTTCAATAATAAAACTTTATGATTTATAGCTTGATCTGATAAAGATCTACATTGAGGTTGAAGTCATAAATTTCCTGATACAACATTTAATATTATAACAGCATAACATTCATTATGTTTTTTCCCAGGAAGGTTATGCAGAAGGCGTTTTGAGGCACAGTCTTGTGTAATTGACACTCGACAAGTGCTGATTACCAGCCTAGTTTAAATAAATAAGTTTCGATTTTGCACATCTATGTACATTTTACGAATAAAGTACCATGATACAGTTAGGGCAAGCCTTATGTCATCAACTGGGTAAAACTCTGGACTCTGGGCTGCTACTGAGACATTTCTGATGAATTAAACCAAAACTTTGTCAGCTATGGATGGAATTTGGACATGGACTTGTTCATGTCCAAATGGATTTGGACCCAGGACTTCATGCTTAGTAGTACCGTAACAGTCGTAACCAATGAGAGAGTTAGCAATTTAATCATGTCTAAAATAAAAAAATATATAAAAAAAATCGCTGAACAAAGATTTCTATAACATAATGGTGCATAATCATTTCAAATAAAAGGCGGTTATTTTGGAGATCAATGTCTGACTGAGCATATCAGGCTGACACTAATAAAAACTAATCAGTATTACTTAGATAGTGCCCAAAATTAGGTCTTGATCTAGTTTTGTTTAGAGGGCACATCTGCTGTGATAGCATATCAGTGGTGCTCTGAGATAAGAGGACAGAATTGAGGGAATATATTAGAACTTAAGAAGAATAGTAAGTTGTAGAATAGGCCCATTTTTCTCTTCCTTTATGAAATAACTAGCGGACGTCACACGGTTTCACACGCATAGTTCCCGTTCTCGTGGACGTACGGGGATAAAATATAGCCTATGTTACTCAGGGTGTATGTGGCTTTCCAATGGTCAAAAAAATTTTGAAATCAGCACAGTAGATTTTGAGTTTATTCATTACAAACATACACACAAAAATATAAATTTTCCGTCTTTATAATATTAGTGTAGAAATGTTCTCATTTAATACTAGCGGACGTCACGTGGTTTCTCCTACTTAGTTCCCGTTTCCGTGGGAGTCCAGGGATAATATATAGCCTAAGTTACTTGCCAATAATGTAGCTATCTTGGTTCGTTCTTCGTTGGTGAAAGATTTTTTCAAATCTGTCACATAATGTCCAAGTTTACTAGTTACATACAAAACTTAGCTCTTTATAAGTATAGACTAGAATGGTTGACTATTCAAAAATGTAATTAAATGTAAAGAAATATGTCCTTTTACTGTCCCACTGCTGGGCAAAGGCCTTTCATGCAGAGGAGGCACAAACACTAATCATTGTGCTTGCTCAAGACTTTGGTATTTATTTCAATTGTCGATCTGGGTTCCCTGATGATGTTTTCTTTTACTAGTTGTTCTAAAATGCTAATAAATAATTATAGCATGTTGGTCTGAGAGAGTCCTACAATGCTGCTAAAGGTAATCAGATTATCATTTTGCTCTCTTAAGATTTTGTAGGGATTATGAATGTTTCCTTGACAGCAAGCTTTTAGCAGATGTTTGAATGATAAATAAGTTGTTTGTTTATTATTCTAGGAGATACTAACTGATTACCTCTCTGTCAGCATGCTGTAGTTAAAAAATGTGATGCAACAAGCATGTTTATTTTAGAGTCAAATAATAAAATTACTTTTTACATGATATTCTGTCTGTGTATGAATGAAAGTTATGTTGATACCTGCATTTTAAAATGATGTTGTCTGAAGAAACCAGTTTAGTCATTCAGCAGTACTTACGAAGTATACTAAACCAGTAATTTACATGACTAGAAAGGTTTTGAAAGAACTTGCTGCATGCATGCAAAACAACAATGACAGGAACAGGTAAAATAACAGCAAGGTTAACTTGAATGTGCTTATAAGTTAAATTCAAGGCCCTCTGACCTCTCATGCACATTGGAAAGGTGCTGCACGTTGCTTCTTGTACTTTCGGCATGAAGTTGTTTGTGTATGTCGTTGTTTACATACAAAATATGGTTTAGAAGCAAGTATTAGAAGGATAAGTAAAAGGACTCACGCCAAAGGTTTCTTTCTGGCGTCTTCGGAACGTTCTGGTCGTTTTCGTCTCCAGAGCTCGAGTCCAGTGTGCTGATGATGCCCAGGTCGCAGTCCTCGCTGTCACTCTCACTATCAACCACCGGCAGCTTCCGATGCGTCGTCAGGGACTCCCGCGATGGCATCTCCTCAAATTGAAATAACCCTTTCTTTCTTTCCGACATCTTTGGCGTATGAGTATGAGGAAGCCGCGAGGAACGTCTAGGAGTCATCGCCGCCATGTCTACGACCGAATTACTGACCTTAATTAACAATAAAACATGAAATCGGACACAGCACTTTCAACGTTTCGATGACCCAGCCTCACTGCTCAATCAAGTTTTTGCCTACTTTGCGACAGTGATACTACATATTGCAAAGCAATTTAGGTAAATGAACGTTACATAAACAGTTAAGATGGTTTGCAGATCAGAAAACACGTAAATTGTAAGAAAAAACGTGCGTTGAAAAACATTTATTAAACGTTAGCAAGCAACCATTGTTGTTTGGCGCGTAAACACCTGTCATGTGGAGGTGTTGCCAGTTTAAAATATTTACCATCATTATTTTTCTTGATATTTTTACCGTAAAAGTGGGAATTTCAGTGGATTATTACTACTTTATATTATTTGTTTTTGTATGTTTAGGCATAGTTCTCGTAAGTTATGTATGTCACAGTAAAATTATCAAACACGTTATATTACAATGATAGATTGTAATATAACGTGTTTCTCTCTACAAATATATTCTCTCGAATTATTATTATTGACAACTGAACATACGAAAGTATCTCTGCCCCCATAATCGGGACTTGGGGCACCCCCCCGTTAGGTTATTTAGGTTCCTGCACTCGAAAATATCCCGCTAAGCGGGGCTCCGTAAGGTTAGGTAATATTTCTCAGGAATGATAAAGTATCTTTTCATGAGAGTGGTACCACTGGGCAAGGGGGACCCCTCCTTCCCTCCACACCGCGTGAGTTGACTACCATTGCATGCACTTCACGAAAAATAATGCGTTTTATTGTGTTCGTTTGACAATATCGCTAGAGAGATTACAATAGTTGGTAAAAATAATACATTCGGTGAGTGGACTACTAGTGGCAACATTCGTTTGTAAATTTCGCGCCTTTCCAAATATTGAAGCAATGAAAATTTTTTCATGGTTCTGATTGCTTGCTATAAATTCGTTGGACAAATGCAGCTTAAGTACTATTGCAGACAGCAGGGCTCACCGGACACGACATTAATACGTACGTCCTTTCGTTTATCTTGTGGAACAGCACCACTTTTGTACTCCAGGGCGAAGTCATCTCTGAATCTGAACAGTGACTCTTTATGTCAGCTGTCATCCATCCAGTTTGGAATGCTAAGACATGGCTTCGCCAGCCATAGTGAGAGATTTATTTAGTGCAAGTCGAAGGAATAACGGAATATTTTAATCTGTAGGTACAGTCAGCAAAAGAGTTAGGTATGCAGGCTAGCAATCTTCTCACGACTATTATAAATGTAAAAATCTGTAAAGATCGATTTTTGTTATTCTCTCACGCAGAAACTTCTGAAAGGATTTGGATGAAATTGCTAACAGATTGATTATAACCCTTTTCCATTCATAATAGTAGTAAGAAGATTGCCAGCCTGCATACCCAACTGTATTGCTGACTGTACTTCCCAGTTTCCTACTATTGATTTATGTATAAGTAAGTACCTATTTTGTTAATATGTGATCCCTTACATGGTTAGGTAGAAGTGTATCTAATAGTACAACTACCATCTCATGTAAAATAGGCGCAGCCCATTGCCATCAGCTGGGCCCAGATCTAGACTACATGACTGCTACTGAGAAATTCAAAACATTGTGCCCGGTGCCCGACCCGGGAATCGAACCCAGGACATCTTGCCCGGCAGTCGCATTTGCAACCACTCGACCAACGACGCAAAATCTGATCCGACTGACATTTTTCTGGTTTTGGGGGTCCCTAGCCGAATGGCAAAAAACGGAACCCTTATAGATTCGTCATGTCTGCTTGTTTGTCTGTCTGTCCGTCCGTATGTCACAGCCACTTTTTTTTGGAACTTCGGGGGCTCCCCATACTTAGAACTTAAACTCAAAAAATGTTTTTGGGCGTTGACACACACTTGGTCGCTTTTTATTGTTACTTTTTTCTTAAAAACCACATTATCGAACTGCTTGTTGTGCCCCGTAGCATCCATATATCTGCTGATGTCTCCGTGTTCTTTTGGTGATTTTCAATAACTTACTGACAGGAATCGGTAGGTTGCTATCTCTGTCTGTTTGACTTTCAGTTTACGGACAGTTAGAAAAAAAAAGTCACAGAAAAGTTTTCTTTGATTTTTTGAATCAAGTGACAGGTAGGTGACGCGGATAGGATACTTCATTCTAGCTAACTTTGTTTATTAGAAACGAGCCGAAGGCGAGTTTCTTAATAGCATCACACGAGTGTTGTAATGCCCTTCATTATGCACAGTTGGGACGTAGGCATATTAACTAACGATTATACGTAATTAAGTTATAGAAAACGACCGTTAGTCTTTTGTCTTCTGTGGAAGGGTAATCAACTGTTGATTGACGGGACATTGACAGATATCTTAATACCTCAGAACAATAACTACCTAAGCATAGAAGCCGCTTTACGACATTTGAAGTGTACGCTGTCATAGACAAAAGAGTATTAGTTAGTGATGTGACTATGGATTAAATAAATACCGATATCGACTTCTTAGTTTATGGTATCGCTCCATAGCAATAAATCTAAACATTATTACGCTAAGGTGAAATAAAGAACACACTTCTGTCCGTGTATTGTTCTGAGCTTAATACAAATTAGGTACCTACTACGTACTTAAGCAGCTACATTTGTTTTTTGTCTTGTGAACTTGAATTTGCTGTTTTAATTAGTAGGAACTTAATCAAACTAATAAGTACTTATAAAATATTAAAATAATAGATAAATAATAAACTAACGATGTGAGAAATTAATCTTGCATCCTAAAATATTTATTTTGACGTGTCATGCAAAAAAATATCCCCTTGAATAATAATTTGGTCTGATCACGATGATAGTCGAAAATATTAAAGTTATTAATAACAAAAATATAATCACGGTTATCATAATGTATGTTATGTGTGTGTATGGTAGGTAATGTGTTTCCTCCGTGCCTCAGAAGTCTGTTATTTGTAGGTTTTTGACAGTCGTTATTACAGGTAGTCGGCCAAAAAGTCTGACAACCAGTCTTACCAAGGGGTATCGTATTCATCATGGTCATTTCAGCCGAAAGACGTCCACTGCTGGACATAGGCCTCCCCCAAGTGTCGCCACATTGACTAGTCCAATGCGACTCGCATCCGACGGACTGCAGCAACCTTCACGAGGTCATCGGTCCACCTAGTGGGAGGTCTTCCAACGCATCGTCTTCCGGTTCGCAGTCGCCACTTCAGAACTTTTCGGCCCCATCGGCCAACCGTTCTGCGAGCAATATGTGCCCTGCCCACTGCCACATAAGTTTGGTAATTCTTCGAGCTACGTCGGTGACCTTGATTCTCTTGCGGATGTCTTCATTTCTGATTCGATCACGCAAGGAAACTCTGAGCATAGCCCTCTTCATTGCTCTTTGGGCGACTTTAAGCCTTTTGATAAGGCCCGTTGTGAGCGACCACGTTTAGTTTCGTTTTGGGTATCGTATTACCCAGTACTAACTGCGTTGTGATCTGATAGGGAGTCGCTCCATGTAAAATACTGGTATTCAGCAGCATCAAGTTAGACTGGAAGTCGACCCTGAAATAGTTGGGAAAAGGCGAGGCATGTGATGATGACATATCTACTCATATAGTGTTTGTGTTTGTATTAATGCGTTCTACGTTTACCTTATTAATATTGTATGCACGTCATGACTTTGCGACGAATAAACATTTTTTCTTTCTTCTTTCTTTCTTTCTTTCTTACTCAGATATTGCATAATAAGTGCCTAGTGTACATCACTAATATTAGTGATCGATGCTAATAGTGTAGGACTTATTATCAAGTTGCGTTTAGTGCGAGGTAGTGGTAAAAATGAGCAGGTTGTCTATGCTTCAATAAAGGCGACATTTTTCATAGCATTAGCATAAAAAGATCACAGTTATTTTTATTTTTTTGTGTAATTTATAATGTCCACTAATGTTGACATTTAGTTTGAAAAATACTTCCAAAAATACAGTTGCTTGCTTATTTCTTCATTTCATTTAACAATGTTAGGAAATTCTTGAATATTCTCAGGTCTCTAATATGATTGCAAATTAATCCATACAGGTGCTTTTTTAAAGTGGCCAGTAAATAGCCTTTAAATACTAGCTAAGTACGAACCGTGTTTTCTAAAAATAGGTAAGACAGAAACTGTTTTTAGGATTCCTTACCCAAAGGGTAAAAACGGAACCTTATTACTAAGACTCCACTGTCCGTCTGTCTGTCACCGGGCTGTATCTCATGAACCGTGACAGCTAGACAGTTGAAATTTTCACAGATTTTGATTTGATTGTTATAACGATAAACAGCAACAGAAATACATCTGTTGCTGTTTATCGTTATAACAACAAATTAATACTTAAACCGAATAAAATAAATATTTAAGAGGGGCTCATATTCAACAATCGTGATTTTTAGCCGTTTTGTCTAATGTTGTATAGATAATGGGTACGGAACCCTTTGTGCGCGAGTTCGATTCGTACTTGTCCTTCTAACATTTGTTTGCGATGAATAATGATGAATGTCTGAAATTATGGCTTTAAAAAAAATACCTATGTAAATTTTCATGGGGTTTTCACTGAATACGTGGTAACCATAATTTTAGCGTCGAAAATCTTTCCAGTTTCCACCCTGTATATTGGCCTTGGGCCACGAAAATATAGACTGTGCCTAGTTTGGAGCCCACGGCTGGCTAGACTTCAGGCTACGGCCGTAGCCTGAAGTACCTTGGTACTTACTTCGTTGATTTTTTTTCTCTAGGAAATCCTATGTTTGTATGTTACTTAACTTGTGTGTGTGAATACTTTATAATTTAACCCCCGACGCAATAACGACGCGGTGTTATAAGTTTGACGTGTCTGTGTGTGTGTGTCTATCAGCATCGTAGCTCCAGGGGCCTAATTCTGCTATTTTAATAAATTCGTCACTCCAACACGATTCCATTCCCGGGATGGGAATGGAATTGTGTTGGAGTGACGAATTGTCAGTTTAGGTTTCGTAATCTGCTAAATTCATAATGGTCGATCATTGGTCGGTCAATGGTCTAGTAATAAAATTATGTTTTAATGGCATTGTCGTATTGCCATTATTATAAAACCCTTAGTACAAAAGGTTTTCGAAATCTACAACTAAATGCGAACATTTATTGATGCCAGAAGTAGAATTAACAAACTTGTCAAAATTTGACAGAACTTGACCATTATGAAATCAATGATCGACTACTCTGACACTATTGTAATAGCAGAATCGAGGCCCTGAACGGATGAATAGATTTTGATTTTGTTTTTTTGTTTGAAAAGTGAATTAGTCGGGAGTGTTCTTAGCCCGTAGGCCGCGTTAAGAAACTGCGTTCCAAAAAAGAATACCTTGAAAATGACCCTGTGTGTCGGGGGCTTTTTTAAATTTTTAATTATTTATTCAGTTTATTTATTTATTCAGTATTGCTACTGAACTGCTACTGAAACATACATTTTATACATTTAAGTTGGTGCCAACATAAACTCATTAGAGTTTTACCGAGCACCAAGATCATCGACTACATAATTTAGAATTAGATCCACTTAAGTAGGTACCTACTTAGTTAAAAATAAAGAAGAAACTAATAGTTACAACGAGTATTTGGCGAAATAATATCAACGAGCGAAACTCGGTGACCAATCCGACCGTCCGTTACTTGTAATTTAAGTATACGTCGTAGTACGTACTGCTGATCTGCATTGCCGTGTTCCGGAAGTCAACAGTTAGTCAACCGATGACACACATGACTCATGGATTTCTACTTTATCTATTTAAAAGTCTGTTTCAATCATCAGAACTGACAATCACGTATGTTAAACGGGAGCAAATGTCGCGTAATCATGTACCCCGAAATCATCCCTCATAGAGTTGCTCTGAAGTGCAACGTTGAAGACAAAGAAGTTTGGCTATAGTTCCTTCTCCACATGCGGCTTTCCTGGGGCCTAATTCTGCTATTTTAATAAATTCGTCACTCCAATACGATTCCACTGTCATCCCATTGTCATTTTGCATAAAGTTCGTAATCTACTAAATTCATAATGGTCGGTCGATGGTCTCGTAATAAAATTGTGTTTTAATGGCACTTTCGTATTGCCATTATTATAAAACCATTCGTACAAATGGTTTTCGAAATCTACTACTAAATGCGAACCTTTATGCATGCCAGATTTCATGTACGAGATTAATATTCTATGACATTTCTTTCAATGGAGTGTCAGTGGTTGTTCATTGAGAAGTCATGATGACGCCATTATATTAGTAGATTCCCAAACTTGTCAAAACTAGACAGAACTTGATCATTATGACTTCAATGATCGCCTATTCTGACACTATCGTAATAGCAGAATCGAGGCCCCCTGGTAGCTCATAAACGGCACAGATTTGTGGATGTCTCTAACTATTCTCAATCTCTTTATTCTTTTTGCTTTTGATTCAGATTTTTACAATAGTTTTCAAATAATTTTTTCTCATCTTTTGCTCAGAATAGTTACAGCACTGATGGATGAGTGATGACAATATTTGTCACTTTTTTTTTTTTTTTTTTTTTTTAGATACTTGCCTTTGTATACTTACATGCTTTTTCTAACTTTTATTTGTGAATGAGTGAACACTGTAGGCTTTCTAAATTCCCAGATGCTGTTTAACTTTTGTTAAATATTAATCTTGTTTCACATTTTTTGCATACCTACGTTACATTTTTTGTATAGTAAGCAACGACCTATTGTCGGGCCTACGCTGTCCCCTCATAGGTACTTACTAATGCTGTAACATAATATTACTGTCAATACGCGCCGTGTCCAGAAGTACTGCTTTCTGAATCAAGCCCTTGTTCCATCTGCCAAGGGAGAGCCTCTTGAGATGTTGGTCAAGCCATTGGCCGTCGTCGGCATAATGACTATGCTGTACTCACATCCCACATGTCGACAACTCGCGAGCCAGATCTAGATATTTGATTCTTTATCTTCCTTTTCGTGGACACGCTTGGACAGTCAACTATCAGCCAGCATCATCCATCACTACCCTTGACTTCCAGCTTTTTCCATCCAGGGCAGTATCATTCATTTGTTTTAACAAGTTCGTCCCACCATACTCCATGGGGCGAGACGCGCCGCCATCAAGGATTAAAAATAATATAGGTATTACCGAAAAGTTTGGAGTCAACATAAAACTCTTTGGTTGTCAATCTCACAAACATAAGCCAAAGCGAAAAAAAAAACGCGGGTACTCAGAAATTGAGGATTTTACGATGGCATCTCACATAAACAACTTTCTCTTCCAATTATATACAGTTAACATGTTTACACGGCCATGTTTATTGATTTGTTTGTTGCTTTTCATGTCGAGCCTTCGATTTATTGCAGGTTTCATCAGAAAAGGTTGTTGTTCTATAATCATTCGAGGTATACCTTCTCCATAAAATAATGACAGTGATGCTCAAATGCGCGACTTCTAAAACAATAAGGAGTAGCTGTCAATTCTGACGGTGCCATTTTCATTAACTTACTAGGCGGTTTCGGTAAGGTTGCTATCTCTTAAGTAGGCTATCTCTGTCAGTTTGACATTTTGCTTACTGGACGGTTAGAAACAAAACGTCACAGAGAAGCATTCTTTGATTTTTGTATCAATCAAGTGACAGGTAAGGTGACACGGCTAGGATTTTTTTTTTATAGAAACACCGACAGGCACACAACGATTATACATAAGTAAGTTATAGAAAACGGACGTTAGTTGTACTTGTACACAAGAGACATTGTCAAAATGGGGCTAAATAGACCCTTGGTTAACGGCTGCACTACTAGTGATCTAATAAGCAAAAAGAGTGTCTGAGGGAGGCGTTGTTTCTCATGTACTGCTTTGTTCTATGCACTAGTCCACTATATTTTTTGAATCAATCCCGATTTTAACGACAAACGCTTGCGATATAAATATTAACTGCTGATTCATCACTAAATCAAAAAGCACCTGCAGTCAGGACTTCCCGTGACAGGACCGTGCATTTGGCGGGAAATGCCTCTAATAGCAAAATGGCGGCTAACTACCCAGCGATGTGCTATGGAACACGACTTCCAATACTGCAATAATTTATTACAGCAAAAACTGTACCATACAAGGTAACACGCGCAAACATGACCCAAAGAAACTCCGTTGTAATTTTCCATTGCAGTTTTTCCATCAATCCTTGGGTAAATTCCTTTCAAAACAACGTAATGGATTTAAAAAAGTAAGGTTCGTTTTTGTGTGGTGTTCTTTCGTGGTAGATTTCCTGAGGCGTATCAAGCTAGGAAGGGCTGCCGACCGGTTAGGTCATGCATCACCGAAATGTATGGTTTTTTTAAATGCAGCGCACGTTCTAATGTGATACGGAAGTAAAGGGCAACAGAGTATAGCGGAAAAACTTCATCGGGTTAAAGTAATAAAAACTAAAGAGGCTTTAGTTAGACGGATCTAATCTACCTACTAGGTACTTAAGTTTGTCCACGTGGACTACTTATCAAAGTGACCATCACCTCAACTGACAGAAAACATAGACAAAGTCACTTTACATCTTTGGAAATACCATAATGGAGAATTGGAAGTCGTTGTAAAAATTAAGAATCGGTTTGAAAACAGCTGTCACTTTTCTAGGCCCTCTGATGAGGCTCTTATTGCAAGGAGTTTCAACTACAAGTACTACGGAACAAGGACTGCGAAAAGAACCCAGACTATACACCTTGCATCAAAGTCTGGATCTATTTTGCGGAATTAACACAACATTTTGCAATACCTACTTTCAGTGTCTTTTTGCAAAGAAACGCCTATAAGTTAAAAAAAAAAATACTTTTAGTGCTACAAAATCTTTCAAACCTTTGCTGGATCATCTTCATACAGATGAAAGACTGCCTCTTCAAACATCGGCACCGCCACACCTAGGTCTTGCGCTTTTCGCATCCAGCATATTCCCACGGCCTTCATCAGGTCATCGATCACTGCTGGATGCTTATTGGGTGTTCCTAGTACTCCTAAGGGTCAGCGCAGACGAGGGACTGTTGTCCGCCGGATGGAAATGACCGTTTCTGTTCATTGGTTGATGTGTTGTCTTTTTATCTATTGGTTGACGTCTATTGGTTGTTGAAAATTGTTCACGGACAAATTATCCATCGTCTGCGCAGGCTTTCAATGATATCGACCCAAGATAACATGACGTGCGAATGATACAAGCTATAATTAAGTAGTGGTTCTTAATTAATGTAGATCTGTCAAGTAGCTGCGATGACGCAAGTTGCGCTGTAAACCAGGTTTAAAATAAACTTACTTACAAAAAGGCTCGTAATTTCCCATTTTTAAATGTGGAATGGAACAACTTTATATTCCATGTTTCCCACTTTGAGTTCCCCATGACGTCAATCGATTAATTGATTATTAGGTAATAAGTTCTCCTTAACTTCATACGTGCTTCTTTTTTTTTAACCATAAATATGTTCTGAACTTTCCGCAGATATTTGCAACGAATGGTAATTCATAATTGCGATGAACATACTCATCATCAGCCTATGTAATTATGCTTTTTCACTATGTTGGGATCCGCTTTTGGTCTTACGTCCAGTTAGACCTGGATACCAGTATTTCACATGGAGTTACTGCCTATCCGACCTCTAAAACCCAGTCACTGACCGCTTGGTGGTCTGGTGGTCGGCCTTCGACGCTTTTGGCCACCTGTAAAGGCTGTCAAAGATCTACAAATGACAGTTGGGACCATAGAGTGGTTTTATTGCCTTTGGTTGGGACCTTCCAAGCCACGGACTATGGAGGGAACTCGGTATGTCATGGATGGCCATTGGTCACCCATCCGTGGACCATCTTCGGCAAGCGTTGGTTTACCTCGAAGATTGCCACGTGAGACTTTTAAACTAGCCCCATGAGGCTAAGACGAACGCAACCTTTTTGCCTACAAATAAAATGACAGTGCCGAGGGTTGCCAACATTTCTTCAGCAAAATATAGTATTTTTCAAAATAAGCTACAAAAATATAGTACGGTTGGCAACCCTAGTACCAAGCTTATGTAACCAATGTGCATACTACAGCAGGTGGAAACGTTACAAAAAACCTGCCATGTCATATTGCAACAATGCACTAATTGCCGTCCTTTTCTTTTGTAATGAAATTACTGACTCTGTCCTTGTCACACAATGATTACAGCGTGTTAAATTGTTTACGTTAGCTGTTGTCTATTTGAATACTAGTTTGAAGGGGTACGCAGAGGAATTCATTTTTAAGTTTCCGTAGTCAACTAGGAACCCTTATTATAGTTTCGCCATGTCTGTCTGTCCGTCCGTCTGTCCGTCCTCGCTTAACCGTTAGCACTAGAAAGCTGAAATTTGGTACCAATATGTGTATCAATCACGCCGACCAAGTGGTAAAATAAAAATTGGAAAAAAATGTTTTATTAGGGTAGCCCCCCTGTATGAAAAGTGGGAAGTGATTTTATTTTTAATTCCAACCCTTTTTTTTTTTTTTTTTTTAAGGATGGGAAATCATCAAATGACCCCCCCCACTCTGGGCGGAGCGGGAGGGAGTGTCAGACTCTTACTGACTAAAAACCATCCATGTTCCTTCCTCGCCTTTTACGTTCCGGGGCCGCGGTATCTCTTTCGAACAGGCCCGCAACCCCGGCAGGCTTCGGCCCTTGCGGGCCCCTCTCTTTTTGCTGACATCTCTTTGAGGCGCGCGTGGAACACGTACGCGCCGTCGACACGGCCTGTCGTCGTCGTTAGACGGCCGGACGGCCAGCTATTGCCCATAGCCAGCCGTCCACAGGCCCGCATCTACGGTGGCCGGTAGCCACCACGTGGCCCCCGACGCCCGTTGCGTCTCCCGCGGCGGCCGGGAAGAGAGGATCTCTCCCTCTCTCGTTCCGCCACCTCCTTCGCTAGCATCACTGCTTCGCAGAAGGAGGCGACGGCTTCCCATTCCGTCTCGCTCCGGACCATGGATTGAACCAGGGCCGGACGCGAGAGGTCGCCGCCGCCGATCGCCGCCACGAGGACACGGCGGAGCTCCGCCCACGCAGGGCAGGGCACCGTGTGCTCCACCGTGTCCTCCGGTCGATCCTCGCAGTGGAGACACCCGGGCGATTCCTCCCGCCCGATTCGGTGCAGGTACCTCCCGAAACATCCGTGTCCGGTGAGGACCTGCGTCAGGCGGAAGGTGAGGACGCCGTGGCGCCTCTCTAGCCACTCCTCAAAGAGGGGACTTACCGCCACTATCGTGGCGTGCCCTGCACGGGGTTGCGACAGTCGCTCTGTCCATGTCGCCATGAGATCGCGCCGGAGGTCAGTCCGCTGAGCGGCAATTTGCCGTGGCAGCGGAGTTTCCCCCCGGCGTAGTAACTCCGCGCGCCACTCATGCAGGCGCGCGAGGACTATCGCCTCCAGATCCCACGGCGGCTAATTCCAACCCTAACGTGTGATATATTGGAAAGGTATTTAAAACTGAGTAAGGTCAATAATTTCGGAAATAATCGCTCCAAAAGTAAAAAACAATGTGTCCTCTAATTTTTGAACCATAAGTTCATAACTTTATAAGGACTTTCTAGGAAAATCATTTTGAACTTGGATGGAAACAACAATTTTTGTACAAAAAAGACAAAAAGTTGTACAAAATAATTTCTGGACTAAGGAGAATAAGTTTGTAGTATAATCGTATATGCAAGCATTTTTTTAACTTCGTTTACATATTTTAGTATCCTGAACGTATCTTTTTTCAAACAAAAAAGAATTATTAAAATCGGATTGGATTGAACACTTATTGTGACGGACGGGAAACTACGGAACCCTACACTGAGCGTAACGTGGCCCGACACGCTCTTGTTTGTGAATCTTTTGCCTTTATTTAATCGAACACTCATCAAGATTACAAACTAATAAAACAGTCTAAAATCTAGACATAAATGGCAAGAACAGGTGTTGTCTAGAACGGACAGACTTCTGGAAAATTTTAACAAAGACTGTCGAATGTGGCCGGACAAGTTTTGTCCGGCCACATTCGAGCATCGAACTAAAGCTAAAACTAAAGCTTCTGAGCATCGAAATCTGAGTTTTATTCCCAAATCATGCAAAAAGGCAGTTTTTCCAAGAGGATGTCTTAGTAAGTGGTGGAATCTAGACTAGTGCTGGGGTAGTGGCTCGCTCGTAATCATAACTGGCGAAATGCGTGCACCGTTCACATTTGCCTATCCCTTCACATAGGTAGCCTAGTGGTGTGACTGCTAAGTCAGGTCTCGAATTCGAACCCAAGACAGGCTCCTCAGATTTTCCGAATTCGTGTGAGTATGTATAATTATCACTTGCTTCGGTTAAGGAACACATCATGCCTGAGGCGATGCGATCTCTTGGCGATACAATGCATGTAAAGCGAAATCAGAGGCCCTGGGCGGCATAAAAACTCTGTGACCAGGTTAGGTGCTTTACCACACGATAAAGAAGAAATACCCCTTCAACACATTAAATCTGGGCGTAACTCAGCAGACGATTACATAAGCTTAATAAATGGGTCATTCGTCGGCGGGATTCTGTAAACAAACTTCACATGTGGCTGTAATCTGAGCGGCAGGCGTCCATCTTGTTTTTATAATGAGCCCGCCAATCGGCCGCGAGGGCGGCGCGCGCATGGCGGTGCTTCCGACGACTAATTTGTGAATGATTTATAGTTTCAATCTTAGAACGGAGTTTTGGTGGTGGGTGAATTTATTTTTGAGGGTTCAGTCAAACAATACGTGATTTCTCATAAAGTTAATAGAAAGAAAGAAAGAAAGAAAAAGCATTTATTGGCCCACACAGGACAAACACATCAAAATTAACAGTACTTATAAAAATTACACAGAAAAAAAAACAAATATTTATTTAAAAATTAAAAGAATGAAACTCGTCCTGTACGAGGCCAAAAGGCTCATATCTCAGCATGGTGCTGCAACATTAAAAAAAACATCACAGCGCTGGTATTCTGGATATTTTAATAATGTGTATTAGTTTATAGGGTCTGCACTTAATGCATCAGCATTCAGACGAAAATGTCCACTCTGTAGCTGACATTGTATAGGCCATCCCTACCCAAGCATCGCAACCAGAGGATTAAGGATCAGACTTCCGGTTAGTGTGTGGAAAAATCAACCTATAGATACAGTTCTTACTTAGGTACTGGCGGGATGTAAACTGGACCATAGATAGGTACCACAGATAATATAAGCCATACATACCTACTCGTATAATCCACTACACGAGGCTTAGTTCGGAGTGTCAGCATCAGTGTAACTTTTCTTCATCTTTTCTTCAAACTTTCGGTGTGACATTCCAGTTTTGCCACGATGGGCTTCAAGTAATCCAGTTCAAATGCTAAAAAAATTAGTTGCCTTTTGAAAACACTGTTAATATGTATGTTGTTTAAAACGTGTAAATTTCATCATCATCTTCATTTCAGCCGAAAGACGGCCTCCGACCACGACCATGACGACCATGATCTGACAAATAAATGATTTAATTTGATTCCCCCAAGTGTCGCCACACTCGCCACATTGACCGGTCCCGCGTGCGAGTCGCATCCAACGGATTCCCGCAACCTTCACCTATATTCTGGCAAATAAATAAATTTCATTTCATTCATTTCATCGGTCCACCTAGTCGGAGGTCTTCCAACGCATCGTCATCCGGTTCGCAGTCGCCACTTCAGAACCTTTCGGCCCCATCGGCCATCCGTTCTGCGAGCAATGTTATGTATAATAAGTTTGTATTTTACAAACAAAAAAGTAAATATTATTATGTAGTACATCAACTATCTAGTGTCCACGACACAAGCTTTGCTTAGTATGGCACTAGTTGGCGCTGTGTGTTAATGTCCAGCGATATTTATTTATTTATTTATTTATCAATGTGCTCTGCCCACTAGGCTGCCACTTAAGTTTGGCAGTTTGACAATTTTACATTATTTCCCGCGCTAAAAGTTTTTTTTACATTGTGTAAGCAACGACGTGGTCGCATTCGTCCTTCATTTTGATCGACGAATTAAATATATATATTTTTTTATTTATTTAATGAGCTTTTCGCCGAAGTTAAGTATGTACTATGAGAAACTTGAGTAACGTAGTCTCATATAATAGTTTATTGTGATATAATGTATTGTATGACCTTAAATATCTTAAAACATGTTTCCCAATGTCAGATATTTTTCAGTTTCTTTTCGTATCTCTGAGAGGAATCAACGTTGGGTTGAGTTACTTACCTACTTACATTATTTTATTTTACATAACTAGAACTTAGGTAAAGGTACTACCTATTCGTATACGTCGTTTTGGTTCAGCCTCAATCAAGGATTTGAAAATAAACGTCGTTGAAATCCTAACATTCTGTAGGTAACGCATGAAACTGGGCCTCTGCCCTTCTTGCTCATCTGAAAGGTTTCTAATCTACGCTAATATTATAAAGAGGAAAATTTTGTATTTTTGTATGTATGTTTGTAATGACTATAACAACTCTAAAACTACTGTGACGATTTCAAGCTACATTCATCCTGAGTAACATAGGCTATATTTTATCTCCGTACACCACGGGAGCGGGAACATCCGCTAGTTTCTTATTTATACTTTTGACATTCAAGCCATCTCATCTGCTTATAGTCTGAAAAACTAAAGCGTTCATCATCCACTTCGCTATCAAGTTTTTTGTACTGAATATGATGGCAAAAGGCATAATAACAGCCACTCGGGTCGATCTTTAGGTTAAGCCGTGCTTGCCTAGGTTAATCTGTGGATGGATGACCACACTTAGGTGCATATCGAGTTTCCTCCGTGCCTCGGAAAGCACGTTAAGCTGTTGGTCGCGGCTATCATTTGTAGATTTTCGATTTTCGCGGCAGTCATTATAGGTAGTCAGGTCTAAAAAGTCCGACAACCAATCTTACCAAGGGGTCTCGTATTAACCAGGACCAACTGGGTTATGGAGGTCAGATAAGCAGTCGCTATATGTAAAATACTGGTATTCATCTGCATCCGGTTAGACTGGAAGCCGACCACAACATAGTTGGGAAATGGCAAATGTTGATGACGATGATAGCAAAAGACATCAAAAATCTCTAAGCTCCACTTCCAAGTCCAATCTTAAATAATTATCGGTCTTAAGAAAATAACATAAGATTATTTTCTACTTTTTCTTTTCGAGATAGATTTCTATTCTACATTAAATTAGACATTTTTCATTGACAGGTTCAGATCAGAATGACCGTTTATGGGTCGGTGTCGTTTCCATCCTGTATGTTTTGAAAACCGAATGTAAATTCACATTACATTTTTAAAATTCCATTTTTAAAATCAGACAAGCGCACCAGTCGTACCAACTTTACGACAACTAAAAAAGCTTTTTTTATGTTTATTGATCGAACATGAAGTCCTTGTCCAACCTTCGCTATGATGCCTTTGAGCATGAATATTAAAACCAAATGAAACTAAATTGACGCTTAAGAACAAAAAATGTCGTGACTTTGAACTATGCTCAAACGGGTCGGGACATTATGCATGGAAAAATGTTAATTATTGTGCCTTGTGTTAGTGCTAGATAATAATTAAGTACCTATTCAATGTTGAAGGAAATCCATCATATTATACGTAAATAAACCGGCACGGTTGGCTCAGTGGCTGCAACGATGCATATCACGGGTTCGATACCCGCATGGAACAAATATTTGTATAGGGTAGACGAAAATAAAATCGAATTAAATAATAAATATAAACATATAAATGACATTAACACACAGCGCCACCTAGTGCCACACTTAAGAAGCTTGTGTCGTGGACACTAGATATATTACATAATTACATACTGTTTTGTTTGTACATACATACTTTTTATACATATAAACATCCATGACTCGGAAACAAATGTCCGTGCTCATCACAAACATTTGCTCCTACCGGGATTCGAACCCAGGACCCTAAGAACGTCCGGGGTTGCGGGCCTGTTCGAAAGAGATACCGCGGCCCCGGAACGTAAAAGGCGAGGAAGGAACATGGATGGGTTTTAGTCAGTAAGAGTCTGACACTCCCTCCCGCTCCGCCCAGAGTGGGGGGGGGTCATTTGATGATTTCCCATCCTTAAAAAAAAAAAAAAAAAAAAGGACCCTAAGAACGTAAGGCAGCATCACTATACCACTACGCCAATCGGGTCGTCGCTTTATTATTTGCCTATTTAGTCCGTCAGGTAGATTATTTAAAAATATTTGCCCCGTATTTTTCTTTTCTTACGTAAATCAAAATTGACGAAGATGCGACGTTTATAAAATTCCCAATACGTCACGCCTAGGTATTATTTTTAGCTAGTTCTGACGTCACGAGCCCCCACTTCCGAGTTTCGATGCGTTTTATCTTTGTCAATATTTATTAATCTAACTCACGGACTAAATAGATTTTATTGTTTTGAGGCCCACTGTTGTTTCGAGTCTGGCTGTTTGTGTAAGTGAGTTAAAATGTTTGTAAAGGCACATAAAATACAGGAGAAATGCCTTGTGTGGGGCAAAAGTAAATAAAAGAAAACCCTGAGTTTAAGCTTGTCCAATGCGTTTTGACTGTATCAAGATTTCCAGAGCAATAAACAAAATAATAAAAAATACCGCTGGAGATTGTACACAGCGCCATCTAGTGCCACACTAAGGCTGAGGCTACACTAGGCAGCGATTTGCGATGCGACTGGAAGAGCGAAACGAGAAAAACATTACAAGCGAGATTCCGGCGTATTTTCTTATAAATTCGCTTTAATTTCGCTATGTTGGTGTAGCCGATGCCGTGGTTATAGTAATGTTGTTCCGATCGCATAAAGAAATCAAAGATCACTAGTCATATTTGATGTACAGTGTAGCCATATACTTACGTGGGCATTCATTTACTTGTTTTAATGTGCTAATGTGTCACAGGTCGCGTCGCGGCCTAATGTAGCCTCAGCCTAAGCTAGGTACGAGACTTGTGTCGTGGACACCAGATAGGTAGTTGATATACTACATAGGTAGTAGATACTTCTGAGGTCTTGGAGCATCATCAGGTCATCGAGCAAAATTTGCATTATGTTCAATTACATGGGAATTATACATAATGGGTGACTTATGGACGTATTAATAAGTAGGCTAAATCCCTGCCTCTCCTTCCTTCCTCCAACATTCCGTATTATAATATAATGTCCTTTTATGTATTTTGTGTGTACATGAATAAATAAATAAATAAAAAACATAAAAGGTAAACTTAGTTCGTAAGTGGCGTAATAGATGTCGCTACGGGTTCTCACAACGATGTGGTGTGGTGAATGTCCATGGAATTGGTGCATTCTGCTTTGCATCAAATAAGTTCTAGTTTTTTCTAAGTTGTAGGTGATGAAGTAGTTATATCAAATTCAATTTCTCGCCCTCCAAAACCCTCCGGATCATAGTTTATGATATTTTTTTCAACCAAGGAGAGGCCCTTGCTACTGTAAAAAAAAAAGAAAGCAATTTGGTTATGTTACACCAAATAGCTTCTAAGATACAGCTGATCAAAGTGTGTAAAAATTCCAAAAAAAACAGACTCTGCTGTGTGATGATATTATTATTGAGAAACCATTTATGGATGACCCACCATCAGATGACGAATTCGACCTACCACTGCCCGCCGAGCCTGAATCCTACTGTGGATGTTACTCTTTCACGCAAAAACTACTGAACGGATTTGTATCAAAGAACACCGGTCACAGCGCGAACAAATTTTTGTTGATATTTTATTTTAGCGTCTGCCCATGAAAATTATGTAAAAGTATAGAGTTTGAATTCCTGAAGAGTTTTGTCTTAAGTCATATTTTTCTAGGAAGTCAGGAATTAAAGATATTCCAGTTTGAAGTTTTAGAGGTTATACCTTGTTAACAACAGACTACTCGAAAAATAAATCTAAAAATACCTACTTATCACTTTAAATATCATTGCACACACAATAGTTTATAACCAGGATGAATACAGGATTTTTTTTTATACCGGTAATAAGATGCCATGGGTCAAGCCACTGGCAGAAGCTAGTACGGACTATTGGGTAAGTTTATTTTTGTATGTATACCTATTACCTACTGCGTACCTATGTGTATAATGTATCTTCATTAATTTGTATTTCTAATAACTAGGTAACTGGTGCCTTCGTCTGTGTGAAATTGTTATAAAAATATGACTTCCCAGGTTGAATCTATTTCGTTAACAATCTCAGGGGTTCATTTTTGCACGGTACACTGATCATTTTTCAAGAATAAAAGTACTTAGCCTAAGTTACACGTTTCATATTTATACGAGTAACATAATTGCTATAGACTACCAGCACCTAATAGTCAAAACCTATCCAGCCGATTTGAAGATTTGCCGGAACAAATAGTTTTTTTTTTTTTTTAATAAAGTGATTTTGTTGTAATAATATAAACGTAGGCCCGTTTGTGTCCCTGAGCTTCTTTTAACCTTCATTATTATTATTCACTGTTAAGTATTCATTAATCGAAAGCATAATTCCTTAGGTCGGTACACCTGTTCATGATTTGGACGTAGTTAAGCAGAAAGGACCTAACCCACAGTTTGGTCGAAATTGAGTTAAATATGCCATCGTACTCCTGAGGGTCGAATCTATCATACAGTGAAGACTTTATTTTCGAAATGTATATGGAAACATTTTTTTTTACTACCCCGACTCATCCCACATGTATGAAGAGCACGAAAAAATAATTTGCTGAACGAACCTAACCTGCTTGAATTGTTTCTGAGTAATGCAATTTCTATGTACGTATTCTTAAAGATATTTTATCAGTTAAAAGTCAAACAGTTTGGGTCCTTTCTGAGAATTAAATTTTGCCGTACAATTTAATCTTTGAAAATCACTGAAACGACTTAAACAATTTGGGTCGTTTCTGTGTTTTAGGTTTACTGCTAACAAATTTCTGTCTTTGTTTATTAGAAACGACTCAAAACACTTAGGCTATTTCAGAAAAACGGTTTTATATGAAACATCCATACAATTCTTAATAACCTTAAGTGACTCAAGAAGGTTAAGTCGTTTATAAGAGAAAGATTTAGCAATTGACTCATACACTTATATTTAAACTGTAACGACTTTCGTATTTATAATTTGTAACAAGTGCATATGTTAAAAATATACTAGTATTCAATTTTAAGAATTATACACGACTAAAGGCACGGAAGTAATAAAAACAAAATAATTGAACGTAGTTAAGCAGAAAGGACCTAATCTACATCAAGTCACTTTTTAGTAATGGGCGTTTGAAGTTTCAGCTGTAATTGCTCTAAGAGGAACATTCTTTTTTTTCTAAATGTCTTTTTTTATTCTAGTAGTCTAATATTGTAATTGTTAACGTAATATAAACATTATGTTTTTCAGTAGGTTTTGAGATATTAAGCAAAGTGTGGGTTGAGTCCTTACAAAGAAAAGCAATTTTTAAAGAAGTCGTAATTTTTTTTAATTCCTCAGAAAAGACTCGAGACACAAAATAATTTATAAAAATAAAAGTAAATATTTATTAAAAAAGAATGTATTCAATCAGCTTTATTATGTTCTCTTTGACATAGAAAAAATAAAATAAACTTAAAAACGGTACAGACATGGGCATAGAGAACTTCATTATTCTTCCTCCAAATCAAAATCCAATGTTGGTCCATATCCATCTACATCTTCGTTTATGTCCGTTCCTGTGAGGTTATTATGAAACGCGTGGCAATCTTCGGGAATCAAATTATACATAGATTTGAGATCTGCTAGCTTTACTTCGGCAATAGCTTTTCCTTGAGGCCAGAGGACTTCAAAATCTTCTACTGAAAATTTTATCAAAACACCTTTAATCTTTTTGGATACATCTAAGGTTTGAATCTCTCCACTGTCTGATATCATGGTAATTAAGTAGGGATCATCTTTTTTTCAAAATAATTAGTTTTGTAATCAGCCAGTTAATTTTATTTTTATTTATACATATTTTACGATTTATAACTTTCTCTTCAATTTTAAAATCTTGACTTTGCATTCTAGTTACGTGAAGAGGGTTTTTCTTTTTAGCGATTTTCATGATTTTTATATATATTCTTCTGCAGTATAAACTCTTTCATGATTCTTTAGCTCACAATATATTTTTACTAAAGTCTGTGTCATTAGGGAGAAAAGAATGTCCAGATATTTAAACGTGATTGTTTTTAGGCTCGAATGTCTGTTCAGTACAGTTTTCAACATTAGCACTATTTGAATGTTTCTATTTTGACCCTCACAGGCTCCAAAGAGCTAAGTTTTCTACACTATCCCTCAGATTGATTTTAATGAAACGAATTAGACAAGACCCAACTTCTTGGCTCCTCTTCCGGCTTCTCCTTCAACCCATAAATTATATCTACCTTGATCGCTAGAACCAACGTGGATCCCAGCATTATATACCCATAGCTGACGTTTATAAAACACAATGTTAGTCGGTATACGGGGTAGAAGTAGCGTGTTTTCTAGATCGTAGGTAATACATTAAAATTTTGGATCTATTTTTGCCCGCGCCAAGTTTTCAGACATTTTATTACGAAGTTCTTTCGCTCTCATTTGATGTGTACGAGTATCTCGTTTCTTGATTAATAAATCTTTTTCTTCTGGCACTTGACATTTATTTATTTCGAGCCCCCGCTCTACCCCGTATACCGACTAACATTGTGTTTTATAAACGACAGCTATGGCTTCATAATGCTATAAATAAAAATAAAATTAACTGGCTGATTACAAAACTAATTATTTTGAAAAAAGATGATCCCTACTTAATTACCATGATATCAGACAGTGGAGAGATTTAAACCTTAGATATATCCAAAAAGATCAAAGGTGTTTTGATCAAATTTTCAGTAGAAGATTTCGAAGTCCTGTGGCCTCAAGGAAAGGCTATTGCCGACGCAAAGCTAGCAGATCTCAAATCTATGTATAATTTGATACCCGAAGATTGCCACGTGTTTTATAATAAGCTCACAGGAACGGACATAAACGAAGATGTAGATGGATATGGACCAACATTGGATTTTGGTTTGGAGGAAGAATAATGAAGTTCTCTATGCCCATGTCTGTACCGTTTTTAAGTTTATTTTATTTTTTTCTATGTCAAAGAGAACATAATGAAGCTGATTGAATACATATTTTTTTAATAATTATTTAATTTTATTTTTAATAAATTATTTTGTGGCTTGAGTCTTTTCTGAGGAATTAAAAAAAATTACGACTTCTTTAAAAAATGCTTTTCTTTGTAAGGACTCAACCCACACTTTGCTTAATATCTCAAATCCTGCTGAAATAATTAATGTTTATATTACGTTAACAATTACAATATTAGACTACTATAATAAAAAAAATACATTTTGAAAAAAAAAGAATGTTCCTCTTAGAGCAATTACAGCTGAAACTTCAAACGCCCATTACTAAAAAGTGACTTGATGTGGATTAGGTCCTTTCTGCTTAACCACGTCCATTTGTACATTAGGTTTTTTGTTTACAAAACTTTATTAAAATATACCTACTTTTTCTCTACCTACCGATTGTGCAATAATAACTTTAAAAATACCTAGACAGGTACTTCATCATCATCATCATCATCAGCCTATAATGTTCCCACTGCTGGGACACGGCCTCCTCTCAATGAGAGGGAATGGGCTATAATCTACCACGCGGGCTCAGTAGATGTCACATGTCTTTGATTTTTTTATTCTAGGACATGCCGGTTTCCTTACGATGTTTTCCTTCACCGTTTTGAGAGCAATGGTGTTGAAATAAATTACACAAAGTAATGCGCCTGTCTGGGTTTGAACCCACGACTTACTGTTTGTAAGTCGGGACCGCCACCACTGGGCCACCGCTGCTCCACTTAGGCAGCTTGCTCCTGCAGGCATGTAGGTACTTTAGAACTAAAGTATTGTCAGTATTGTTTAAGTTTGAAAAACAGCTGTAACCTTGTTTATTGTTTATTAAAAGATAATAAAGGATTGACCCAAAATTAAAAAAAGGCTGGCCAGAATGAGCCTAATTTTTTTTTTTTATTTATAAATAAAAAAAGGTATCGACAAAAACAAAACAAAAACAAATTCGTTGATATACGAGTAAATCTGCTAGCCTCACAAATGTAAAATATTTTTTGTAAAACTCATACTATAAAAAAGTTTTGCTTTTTTTTTTCTCTGAATGGCATCTCGCAATTCAACCTAGAGAGGCTGTCGTCTGCTTAACCGGACTATCCTGTAGGTGCTTTGATCCCTTGCCTTCAAATGTACAATATTGGAAGGCCTCCAGCCAAGGCTTTTCATGTACTTAAATATACATTCTACAGGTAGATTTAATTTTAGGGTTTGCATAGCCGGTGCGACACTTTTTGACAGGTGGCCGATTGCTTCCCTCTCTCTCTCTCTAACGCGTAGCTGTTGTAATAGCGCTATCTTCTTCTGACCGTCTGTTGTCTCGAATCCCGAATCCTGCACGTCGCCAAATTATCACTACTCGTGAGATGAGATTCTGAAATCAGAAAAACATAAAATGTATTCCTGTAATCTGCTTTCTTTGGACATTTTTATGGTTTTAATTACTTAAAAGAAACTCTCTTTCATTTTAAATAATTTAAAAAAAAAATTGTTTTGCTATTGCCAATTTTTACATGGCAGACGAAACAAATAGGGACAAAGTGTAAAAGTTCTATTATAAAAAAAATGGAAAAGGTCGGTTGTAGTTGTCAACAATCCACGACTTAAAACTTCAATAGCACCGAACAAAAACAATTTAGCTATTTAAAACAAAGCTAAACGCATTTTAATGAATCGACTACCGATTGACCTGTAGTGACTTCCAATCGTTAGGCATATTAAACGTCTGTTTAATTAGCATCGGCCATATTGGATTCCAGAAATAAAAGTAAAAAATAAAATTATGCTGCATCGATTTACCTGCCTGTGATTTCTTGAATATTGAAATTATGCATTCAAATTATGAACGCATACGCATAGAAGACTTTCAGCCAGGTGTCTTATTTATTGAGGTGATAATTTATTTTATTGACCAAAAATACGATTTTAATAACGTGCTAAACTTTTCATCATAAAATCATAAAAGAAAAAAGCAATATGTAACTGCAAAAAAACCTTTTATTAATTGCTTAATCCTCGACCTTGCCGCGTACACCATATTTGTGTAAACTCTAATAACACGATCGCATAACACAGCTTCTATTTACACTTTCTCTAACATTACGGTAACCAAGTCGCCTTGTTGTGCACGCAATGTATCCTGCAACACTCGCACGACAAACTGTCTAGAAAGATTTTCAAAAAACGAATTATAATATTCTTTTGTCAGCCAACAGCGACCGCACAATCTCGATACTTGCTACACAACACATTCCATCGATGCGCTAAAATGCAACTTTTCGAAAATGTTTCAAGTATAAACAGCATTTTATTACGTTGGCAACGGTGCGTGAATTTCGAAATGACGTGGTAGAAGCAGCAGCTATCTCATCATCATTGATAATGGTCGGTTTGGCAACGTCGCTTTGCTCACCTGGCGCTACCTGCGCAGTGTCAACAGGGGGGCAAGCGAGCGAGCGAACGCCAGTCGATCCAACGATCCGACAGACACGCTCGTCCCGAGCTGTCTTTAAATTTTTATATGAAAAATATTCCACAAATATCAAAGTTAAAGTTATACAGTGATTCGTTATAAGTACTTTAGTGTTTTAAAAGCGCGCGAAGTGAAAACTTTGAAATTGGGCTCGAACACGGTATTCAAATTAGGAACGTTCAACGCCACCGTTCAAAAGCTTGTTCTTTCTATAGAGTTAGCGACTGGACTCTTAAGATTTGGTGTGGCTATGTGATGTGAGTTAATTCTAGATTTTCACCTACAGCGGAAACAGCTTACGTCGACGGCTAGCGGTAAAACGCCGTCCGCGCCGCACGCTAGTTCTTGTTTCATGTTGAGTAACCGTCAGGTTTCTAAAAAGTGAACGAAGTCGAACATACAGCGTATACGTGAATTTTCGGTGGTTCGCCCACTTGTCCCGTTAGAAAGTGTGTGTGACTTGGACTGTTGTTGATGAGTTGTTGGACCTGAGTGTTGTTGGGAGTGTTGTTTGAGGAGGGTGTTGTTGTGAGGTGGTGTGGCAGTGCATGGCGCGATGATCAGCGGGGGCTGGGTGTGCGCACTGCACGTGCGTACTGCGGGCCTCGGCGGCGCGGCGCTGGGCTCTGACGAGGAGGAGATCGTGTATCTCGCCTATGTTGTTATTGATGTACTGACGAATCAGGTAAGCGAAAACTTCGACAATAGAAAAAGGTCCTTTAACCTTCAAACATTTTGACAGCAAACGGATAGCCTAAAAGATTCATGAGAATACAACAAAAGAAGGTCTGAAAACCTTCGATTTAGACCTTCGTTTATTGATTACAATCACGGATAGGCCAAACGTCTATAGTAACACGAGAGACGCCAATGAAAGCAAAGTGTTAACAAATACAACTTGATAACAGTATAGGAGCGGCGTAAATTGTATAACAGATTAGGTAAACCTTTTGTTGATACAGATAGTTATCAACAGCAACCAATCCTACAAGGTGTCTATATTCTGAACGATTCAAAGTCTTTTTAATCAAATCCGGAAAGTCATGATCAGTGTTCTACTTTGCGAGTTGTTTCTTGATAACATTCTGTTTATATACTGTTGACGATAGGAATGGACTGTATATATTTATAATGGGGTTCTATGAGGTGAGGTGGAATAAAACTAAGGAATGGCAATTAAAATCTAATATGTAAGAAATATTCTCAATTACAAGGTGAAGCTAAGACAAACACTGACATATCACTTCAAACAAAAAAGAACATAAAAAAAATAGACAACACAAAAACACCAAGAAGATTGTCAACATTCCACCCCCTTGTGCATGATGGTGCACAAAATAATGCAATGGGTCTCCTATGTGGAAATCTTGACAACCTTCTTGACCGGCCGACGAAGTATTCCACCTGAGGTGGCTACGTCCACCACTCTAATTACTCCATCTTTGCCGGGAAAAGTTCCAGAAACACGGCCTCGTGGCCAAGTTCCTCTCGGCATGTTCTCATCCACGATGAATACAATGTCACCAATTTTTAAAGCGGGTTCTCTGCTGTCCCCGACCTGCCGTGGTTGCATAGTGGGCAGAATCTCTCTGACCCAGCGATGCCAAAAATGGTCAGCCAATCTTAAAGCTTTTCGCCAGTCCGCTCTTCTTAATAAATCCCGGTCGTCCAGAGTCGAAGGTAGAACTTGATTAGATGACGTACCGAGCAAAAAATGAAATGGAGTTAATGTCTCTTGGTCCTCGTGACAAACCGAAACGTGACCCAGAGGTCTAGAGTTGATAATCGCTTCGGCTTCTAACAAGAGAGTTATAAGGACCTCTTCCTTGGGGGCTTTTTCTTCCAAAGTGGCATTTAGAGCCACCTTCACGCTGCGCACCAACCTCTCCCAACATCCACCAAAGAATGGTGCGGCGGGAGGAATAAACTTCCATTTTATTCCTCTATTGGCAGCAAAATTTTCAACTTCAGGTTGGTAAAAATCACGAAGAATTCGGTTCGCACCAACAAAACACGTGCCATTGTCCGAATATATTGTGTCAGGAGTTCCTCTTCTTGCAACAAAGCGACGCAAAGCCATAATTGCAGAATCAGCAGAGAGGGAATGCACCAGCTCCAAATGAATGGCTCTGGAAGTCATACAGGTGAAAAGGGCAACGTAACGTTTTTCTCTTCTTCGGCCAATTGCAGTAGAAATAGGGCCAAAATAATCCAAGCCCGTAAATGTAAAAGGACGGCGATGGTGAGCAAGCCTTTGTGCCGGGAGATCTCCTGTCTTTGGATTCATAGGTTTTGTTTTCCTTATCCTGCAGAACAAACATTGGCTGGCTACACTCCGGACGATGCTGCGAATTCGAAGAATCCAATACTTTTGTCTCAACTCATTAATTACCATTTCATTATTAGCATGACCAGCTCTGCGGTGGAAATATTGCACCAACAAACGGATGACATGGTGGCGACCATCTAACAATATCGGGCGCTTCACATCGGAGCTGACATTTTCGACGGCTCTAATTCTTCCGACCAATCTTAACAAACCGTCTTCTCCCATCATTGGTGAAAGCTTTGACAAGCGGCTAGATTTGGGTATCGTTTCGTCTCGATCGATGCACTGAATTTCTTCGGCAAACGCTTCTGCCTGTAGGCGTTGCAGGATATGCCTTTCTGCGGCTTCCATTAACTCAGCTGACAAAGGCAATAATAGAGTGGTGGACGCAGGTAAACTTGCACTGTGGCGGTCTCTAACGTCGGTGTTAGGGACAGTGAGTCTAGTACGGTCCAAAAATGAACGGAATTTGGCCGCAGCCTGCAAAACGCGAGCAGTAGCGCGGAGCAAACGAAGCCAGTCACTGAAACGACTGAAATCTACTGACGCAACCAGATGAGCAACCAAAAGCGCAGGAGAACGTTTACATTCCTCCTGAGCCACAGGCTGGCCAGCTGGTTGTATGGGCCAATCTTCTGGGGCCTCTAAAAGAAAAGAAGGACCCGAAAACCATCGATTGTTGGGATTCAGGTGCAGAGGCTTTATACGAGTGGCATCGTCAGCCACATTCAAGTCGGTCGGGACCCATCGCCAATCTTGAACACATGAATTTTCGGTTATTTCCCCGACTCTATGAGCCACAAACGGCTTGAATGTTCGTGCATCACTCCTTAGCCAACCAAGAACGGTTCTAGAATCCGTCCACAGATATGTGCGCATGGGCTTCTTTTTGTGACAATCTTTGATTGTGACAGCAAGGCGAGAAGCAATCAAAGCAGCTTGCAGCTCTAATCGTGGAATTGATGTTGGTTTTAATGGCGAAACTCTCGCCTTACTGGCAATAAGGGCGAGTTTGACGATGCCGTTAGCATATGTAAAACGCCAAAAGGCAACACAGGCATAGGCAAGCTCGCTCGCATCAGCAAACACATGCAATTCCCTGTATAAAGGTTCACCATTTTCATTAGCGTACCAGCGTGGAATACTAAAAACTGATACTTCAATGAGCTCTTCTAACCATTCGCTCCACCTCATAACCTCTGATGGTGGAAATGGCGTGTCCCAGGAAATATTTTTCCTCCAGGCCTCCTGGAGCAGGATTCGGCCCTTAACAACTATTGGCCCAAGTAATCCCAACGGATCATAGATTTTCATAAGATGAGACAACGCTTTTCGCTTATTTAAAGAGCCTTGAAACCTACAACCTTCTAAACCGGTCCTAAAACCTATAGTATCTGATAAAGGATCCCATGACACGCCTAAGACTTTATTTATAATAGTAGGATTATTACCAAGTTTCACTTCAGTCGGTTGTGCGGCATGAAATTCTTTTGGAATAAGACGTAACGCTTCTTGATTATTTGAAATCCAGCCACGCATTTCGAAACAGGCGTTACGATGTATAGTGACTATATCAGATGACAGCTGCGCAGCCTTGGTGACGTCGTCCACACTATCAAGGTAATCGTCCATATAACAATTATAAATACTAGCGTTGGCTGCTTCTGGATACAAATCTTGATGAGACCTGGCATTTTTGTTTTTAATGTACAGAGCAGTAAATGGACTGGACGACGCTCCAAAGATAACAGCAGTCATACGATACTCTTTTATAGGCTTTGTATTTTTGTATTGAACATCACGCCAAAGAAACCGTAATGCGTCCCTTTCCTGCTCTCGAATTCGTATTTGAGGAAACATTTCCTTAATGTCAGCAGACATTGCGACACGGCCCTCTCTGAATCTAAAAAGAATACCTAATAAGTTCTCTAATAGATCAGGCCCCTGGAGAAGCAAGGAATTCAAAGACACTCCTTGATTCGTAGCAGCCGCATCGTGAACAACCCGAAGCTTACGCTTTTGTGGGTGATACACGCCAAAATGTGGCAAGTACCACCTAATCCTCCTACTTGAATCAGAACTAGAAACTGCTCCAGGACGATTTGTTGTCGAAAAAGGCGCAGTCTGTTTAGAACACTCTGAATTGAGTAAGATTATATTAATAAGATTTTCTTGACTAGTAAAATTACTATAGTAAGTGGTAGGATCACACTCCTCTGCATATCCCTTAGCAAGCATATTATCAATAAACTGTTTATAAAGACCAGCAAACTCTGGTTCTCGGAGCATGCGTCTCTCTAGACTCAAGAAACGTGAGAGAGTTTGAGGATAGCTGTCGGGAATAGAATGAATGTCATCTCGCCATGGGAGTCCTACTTCGTACCTACCAGTTGGCAAACGTGTAGTAGTCGCGTCTAAAATCTCAATAGCACGCAAATCCTGCTTACTATGAAGAGTCTCACGTTTGGAAATACCAAGTGAATCAAGTTTGTACTGCTCTTTTATGAGAAGTTCTAAACGTTCGTATTCAGATTGTTCGGCTTGGTCTAACTGACAGTGGTTAATAAATACGACTGGTTTAGTTTTACTAGAAGCTACTCCATACAATGTCCAACCCAACAAAGTGCGACAGGCGACAGGCTCATTGCGGCGCCCAGTGCGGACCTCGTGAGTTATCGATAGATGCCAGTGCTCAGCGCCGATAAGCACGGTCGGTACAGCGTCACTATAAATTAGAAAATGAGCTAAGTCTTTCAAATGGTTGTATGATTCAACCATTTGGTTGGACAGTGTTTGTGTGCTTAAATTTAGTGCTTGCATAGCCCTAGCACCACTAACTAAGTATTTGTTATTGTCATGTTTACCCTGTATGTAAAAATTAACATATGAAATGTTTGTACTTTTCTGTAAACCACCGACACCGTTGACAGTTATACGTTCTTGCGGTCCTGATAACCCTATACGAGCAGCCACGTTTGAGTCAATCAATGTCGCTGTACTGCCGTCATCAAGAAGAGCGTATGTTTCATAATCGCCAGCTGGACCAGACACAATAACTGGTACCATTTTTAAAAACGTATTGATTTGTGATGACATCTTGAAGTGTTCATGGATACCTGTATTAGAAACCGTTACCTTTTCTTCCATTGGCTGAAGTGCGAGCGGGGCGGCTGATGAGGATGACGTGCACGGAACGTCACTAAGAGACGCAGCTGCACACACAGTGTTGTTAAACGACTCCTTTTCGGATGCAGGCGATGACGTTAACGTATCCTGCCTACCATGTAAAAGAGGATGGTGGCGAAAAGAACAACCGTCAAGCCCACAAGGATTTACCTTACAAGATTTCCATTGATGAGAAACACGCCTAAGACATTTGTAACAAATCTTGTTCTCACGTATCCAACGCCATCTTTCGTCAACTGACAAAGACTTTATTTCGTCGCAGTTTTTAACGTTGTGTTTTTTTTTACAATAAACACATTCTGTTTTATCATTACTTTTATTTTTATTATGTGACACAGAATGAATGTTCTCGCGTTTTAATGGTTTATTGACAGACTGAATCACGTGCGATTGATGTGTAGCTTGCGAAAGACTTAAGTCAGGAGACAAAGCAAACTTAATAAAACGCTCATGTTCACGAGTTAAAAATTCAGACAAAACCTCTAATTTAGATAACAGAGGGTTTGATACCTCTGACGCATAGTCAGACCATCTCATTTTCACCATAGGGTTTAATTTACCTAGAATGATGTGAAAAAGTTCTGGTGAGTGTAAATAGTCACGATGATTGAGTAATTTTATCGTAGAAAGACTATTTCTGACTCTATTCGCAATGGTACCTATTTCTTTGAGGTCATTACCTAGCCGTGGTAGTTGTTTCAACACCTGTATCTCACCGAAGACAATCATCTCAGGGCACGCAAAGCTTCGCTCGAGGGCGCGCATGATCTCCTCCGGGTCCTCTGCAGAGATGAGCAGCGACGCGACGGACTCGCGTGCGGCCCCACGGAGCGCGCTTGTTAAGCGCGCAACATTCTCTGCGGGGGTGTATGTGAGTTTAGTAGTGTCAAAAAGTTTCTTAAATTGAAGCCACTGGGACGCATTGCCAGTAAATGCGAAAAGCTCTATTTTTGTTCTTTGTGTCTTATTCTGTGCGACAGCCAAGGACTTCGCTGCAGCGGCAGTGTCTGCGACTGCTTGTAAAAGCAAGGAAGAAAACTCATTATTACATACAGGAATATTGTGGCGCTGTTCCTCCAAGCCCATAAGAGAGGGTGGTAACACTGTGGTGGCCAGCCCGGGCACTTGGGGAACGTAACCTGCCTGATTATCGAGGTGTGCTGCTAATAATGGAGCAGCAGCCTGAGGGTTCATTGACAAATGAGCAGGCTGTGAGACCTCTTTTGGTTTATTTTCCTCGTTTACTTGAATTGTAGAAATACTTCTTACCCATTCTTGCGTTCGTTTTTGACTCGTAGTACTTCGCCTACTTTTACCTTCAACCTCCGCTTCCATTTGTTCAATCTCCGCGCGGTACTCGGCCTCCTCCACTTCCGCGAGCTGCTGCTGTAGCACTTTCATGTTTTCGAACTGGCGGCGCTTGTGCGCGGCTTCCGCGGCGGCCTTGCGTGCCTTCAGCGTGGTGGATGAAACGCTAGAATTAGTCTGCGCAGAGCGCATGCGGCTCGCATCGTCACCGGTACCAATTCTAGACGCTACGGGCTCGTGAATGGATGGTGAAGGTTCTACAGGTGAATGACGGGCGATACTATGAGACGACATTGCCAAGGCTTTGGTTTTGCTACGCGTGTTCATGTCGTAATGGTATAATTTAAATGGTACTTACCGATGAAAATGACTAAATTTATATGAAATAAAACCGTCGAAGGACCAAAAATGTTGACGATAGGAATGGACTGTATATATTTATAATGGGGTTCTATGAGGTGAGGTGGAATAAAACTAAGGAATGGCAATTAAAATCTAATATGTAAGAAATATTCTCAATTACAAGGTGAAGCTAAGACAAACACTGACATATCACTTCAAACAAAAAAGAACATAAAAAAAATAGACAACACAAAAACACCAAGAAGATTGTCAACATATACCATGCTGTCTTTGCATAAATAATAAGTAAAACTATTCAGTTTTAAGTTTACTTTTAATTTCGCCAAAAGTGAAACAAATTATGCCAGTCTTTTGTAATTGTAATGGCATTCAAACACGGAAAGCAAAAACGCAGATTAGCGTCGCGTCGGCGAAAATCAATGAGATTTCCTAGTTTTTTTTTGTGTTCTTTTTCTCTTTTAATGTGGTACCTGAGAGTTTAGTACTTGAAATGCTTAAAACAATGTATTTGAACAAGTTTTAACAGAAGAATACCGCAAGGCACCCTATTGGGACCTGTGTTTTTTTTTGCATTTTTTGGCAAACTTACTGGAACCATAAAGATTAGTAATATTTGGATGATGCCAAGATTACCCAAGCCTCATCGTCCAATCACCTTAAAGTTGTCTATGGGAATCAGAACTTTAAGGTGATTGGTTTCAGCAGTAAAGCAATAAAGATAAGTACTATGAACGCAAACATTTTCTCAAGACAGGACGCCTAGGCCATTAGAAAACTCGTTATTAAACTTAATGATATAAAAATTTCGCTAAATTTACAGAGAGACAAAAACAAGATACCATCCAGTTTCTGTACGTCTAAGCACAAATCGATAAAAACCAAGGAATTCCCTATAAAAACGCCAAAAACCTGCGTCAAAGGAGAAACGAGTTTATCAGGATTCGTGCTAGGCAAATAAAAAGTAAGTTGGACAGATATATATGAGTCTACGAATGGCTATAATTATGTTATCACTATGTAAGGACTTGTCTGTATCAATTTCGGACTTCAGTGGCATGATAATTAGCACTTGGTGTCTGAAAGGCTAGACAAAAATGCACATGATCTAGACAAGAAAAAAGGTAACCAATACAAGCCTCCAAATTGTTAATCTGACGTCAAACCTAAAATGCAAGTAGGCTGCTCTGTCTGTCTGATTGATTAAAATGTCATTAGCTAGTCAAATCTTAATACTTGATAACAGAAATGTAATAAGCTTTTCTTGTCAGAAGGAACTGGGGATCTGTTAAACTCTTCTCTATACGTTTCAGTAGTAGATACTGTTTTAAGCAATTGAGCATTTCAATCTTTATGTGGCTAAACATGATCATGATTTCACAAATTATTGCACCCATCAGATTTTATTTCTAGCTTTTTGGGTTTGTTATTTTTGTTAACACCTTTAGGTGTATCGTTTATTTTGTCAGATTTTATACCAATACAATTTTGCCCTAGTATGACCTGAAATTCTCATTAAAAATTTATATTTTAAGTGGAAACTCTTTAGTTTCGCTGTTATCATTAACCTTTGGTGTCTCACAGACTGGCCTACCATTTTGTTCTATGCCAGTTGCACTGTCGTCCATTGCTTTAAATGTGTAGTTATTTCGCTTGAGTTTTGCATCACCTGTGCTACTGAAGACTTCATAATAACATTACATGTTACTGTCACATTTATTCAAATATTATACTTAGTCATAAACAGTAGACTTATCACAAACAAAGATAAAATGCAGATAAAACAGTTGTCAGCACAATCCTCGTTCGTTTGATTAGATTTTTTTGTTTTTATCATTGGCGTTGTTGATAATTTCTTGTATTAATAAAATGTTAAGACTATCGGAATTGAGAAGGTCGGTATCAACATTTTTGGCCTTATTATATTAAATTCATCAAACTTCTTTCGAAGAACTAGTGACGTGTTTCTTGATTACTTTGTTTTCTCCTCTAACGCCCTGGAGATTCACAGTAGTAGTACAGTAAAGCCGTAAACTTGGTTAAAATAAAAATAAATTCTAATGTCAGCAATTTTTCCGCTATAAACGCGCTAATTTCATGAGATCACCGAAAAATACGATTATTTTTTAATTATTTTACCGAATGTGTGATATGAACAGGTGGTAAAATAAATTAATTAAGTAATGTGTTCCAAGCGTCTGTTTCCAAAAATGTGAAAAAATGTGACAAATTGTCCACCACCTGTTAAAACAACTGGAAATGCTCCGTACACCCGATACCTGCTTCTATTAAGATTGACAAAACTGGATAAAATAATGATGAATTCTCTTTCTCTCTGGAAATACAACTGAAGCATTGTACTGACATACGCGACCAACAACTTATTTCAATCTTGTTGATGGCACAGTATTACCACTAATAGTGTGCAGTTATAGATGGCGTTGCTTTTCAAGAGGAAACCATGGATGCGTCAAGTTTGGTACATTTATTTTAGTTCCGTGTTTTACCGCCTGCACAGATAAGTTGGTCGAATTGGAGACATAATGAGAAGAAACGCTGTGAAAACGAATTGCCACTTCTCCTTGCCCTTTATTCTACAATTTCCTTGTATTTTAACTATTTTCTGCAATACTATCATCTTGTTAATTTTACATTTTTACCACTAGTTTTATAATTGATCGATGAACAAATGATACCGTGACGGCGTGCGAAGTACAGGGGAGAAATGGACGAAAAAAAACTTTTTGCGTCGATCTCAAGTAGGTAGGTACACATGGGACAAATTAAGGAAGATATGAGCTTCATAAATGTTTGTAATACCAATACGAGAACTGCAATCGTTCATGCCTATTCCAAAAAGAAAGAATCTCAAAGTATCTTTAAAACACCAACCCGGAAGTGCCGTTCGATTACATTCACTCGAAGGGCCCGCGTCACCCACGTGTTGGGCTTGTGCGCCCACGCAACTTCGAAGACTGGTTTGAAATACAAACAAGGTTTTAAGAGAAACGAAAATAGCATGGCCAAGTACCGACCATCTCTATTCTACGAAAAAATAAAATTAATCATCTCTACTATGTATACAAAGTTATAACTATATTGTCTATTTTTCGTGTTTTTTTTTTTTAGTTAATTTTCTACCGCAGACGTGGGGGTCCGCGCTCTTATTTACATTTTATATAAAAAAAAAAAAAAAAAGTATTTTTCGTGTTTGTTGCACAGGCACTACAGAGGAAAATCACGTCTCGCATCGAGCGCAAAAAAATCAACAATGCTAGTATTTTGTTAGTGAAAACGAATGTCCGTTTTAACTAAAACTTCTCATTTTCTTGTATGACATGCCACACGAATATTTTTATCTGTCATGTTGTCTTCTGTTTCTATAATCTTGCTAACTCATGCTGGATTAACGCAGACAATTTTCCAGTAAAACGCATCATCATCATTATTCGCCTGGCCTAATCCCAATTTATTTAGCGTAGGTGCAGCATACCTATTTCTCCATACTTCTCAATTTCTCGTCATCTTAACTGGCCATTACATTTTACATTACACAGCCCATCCATCGTATCTTTGGTCTTCGTTATTTCTCCGCATTCATACTATGACCTAATCGATAACACATGAAATAGTATTTTAGAGGAATAAAACCGTTTCTTTCTCAGCACAGAAAACTCACACGGTTACTCCAGAGACATACAACCTAACATTCCATTGAGGTTGTCTCATGAAATGTGGGTCTACCACGAACGCGCGGAGTAAACGCTTCACTCACGTAGTATTTTCTTCGTTTTTAGACTATTATGATGGACTTTAGGTTCACTACACCGTAGATTAACGGCGTGTGACGGTGTGCCCATTTAAAAATAAGTAATAATACACAGTATAGGACCGCGTCGTACGCATCTTTTCGCTCCGTAAATGTGCTTGTCGTAAAAATTGGAACCAAACTGACATATTATGACAGTTCTATTTTCGATTCAAAAATCGTTCTAATTTACGTTCCATTTTTACTCCGCAAGTTTGTGCTAACACCTCAGCAATTTGTAGTTATAGGTGCCTCCTACGTCAAACCGGGACAACCTGTCATGTTACATAGACCAGCCTATCAGAGCTGAATTCTTAGAATTCCTACGTCGTATTACTGATGCTTGATTGACTTCTTACTCCGCAAGATTATCGGAGCGATTTGTGCGGAAATATTCGTCATCGATGAGGAAAATGATGGGAAATGGCGTTTCCTGTGTGGGTTACAGAGCCAAATTTGGTAAAGGGAAGGGAAGTTGGACGAGTGTAAAACATACATTTAAGTAAAAACTGTAATGTCGTGGTTATTTCTGAAAAAAGTCGGACTAGGTGTTGATGGCTGTAAATTCACCTAATTCACACCAACATAAATAAGTACATATAAATGACACCTATTTGGGACCAACGTTCTGAGAAAAAGTCATAAATTAAATAAGTCACTAGTCTTTTTGATTACAGTTAACTTATAATGTTATTGATATGTGGCTCTTAAAAGCATAATAACATTGAAAATATTGTTAAATCTGTTTGACATTACAAAAAAAGAAAAACATGGCCAGTTTGTCAAAATCAAGGACGAAACATTCTTGATACTTTTCATACGACACTTCGGTAAACAATCAGACAATTAAAAATTATAATTTAAAAATATATAGTTCCTACATTATAAAGGTTAAGAGATTGCTAACTCATTGTCAATAGAGGGTCGGCAGTAAAAATAGTGATACTGATTTATATTCCCATTGTTTACTTAGTTTCTAACTATATAACCAGGATGTATAGTGTTTATATCTTTTTTAATAATTGAAGTGTTTATATCTTGTTGTTTAGATACCTATTTAATTTTGCAGTTAATACATATTGCTTTACAGTCATAAGTCTTGAGATAGAATGGTGCGCAGGCAGTACAGCAATTTATAAAATTTGGCGACTTTTAGTAATTTTGCTAAATGATATTTTTTTTTGTGAATAATCACAAAAAAAAATATCAGCATTTCATTCATTTGGAAGGAATGGACACAGATATTTTGTTGAATTAAACATAACACATAAGTCCTATTTATTGTAGTACAAATGGGTCTGGTGCCTATGTCACATTCAAGCGACACTTGCAAATGTTTCTGTTTTAAATTAAATTACTACATTTACATGAATTATCAACCATCTCATACACTAATCTGCATAGTCCTCATATGAAATGAGCAAGATTGTCTGGACTTTAAAAGAGACTATGACCTATACCTCCGAGTTTGTTCCGGCTGTTTCTTCTCAGAGTAGGCAGGTACGAAGCACCGATCCCATCTACTTAGTTTAAAAAAAAATACGTGTAAAATTGTTTGGTAAAACCTACTTTCTGAATAAACATAATTTATCATCATCATCGGCCTGTTAATGTTCCCACTGCTGGGACAGAGGCCTCCTCTCGATGAGAGAGAATGGGCTAAAATCGTGGTTTTCTATGGGCATAAGCTGGATAGAGCTGAATAAGTGTGCGTAGTCACTAATCCACCACGCGGGCCCAGTGCGGATTGGTTAAAGTCACATGTCTTCACATTTATCACATAGTTAACATCAGTTATCTGGCTTGTATACAGGGTGTAAACCACCTCATCACAAAGCTGTTAACACAACATTCTGTACATGAAATTAAGTAACTGTACGCAAAAATTATTGCTGGGAAACAACTTTTTTTTTTGAGGTTATAAATCATGTTTTGTGGTAGAACTCAATGTAACGCTCTTAAAACATTGTGCTGATGGATGGATTGAATAGTATGGGGGTCGTGGAGGTGTTAAAAGTCAAAATCTTACAAAAAACCTTGAATTAAAAAAAAAAAACTTTGTCAAAAAGTTGTAACTTTGACCCCCCATATCTCTGTAACTAGAAGGTTCCCAGGTATGGTGTATAACAAAAAAATGATCGCAATGATGGGGAGAACAAGTGCCTTTCGGATTCGTGAAGAGGTGTTTTACACCCTTTATAAACGCAATATAATTTTTCAAGGTATTAACTTCGGAAAAATAACTACCTACTGAAAACATATTTAACAGAAAAAATGTCTACGTATTATTTCACTTGTAATAAGCAGTTGAGGAAAGTGGGGTAAAAAAACAGTTTACTTTTAATTTTAATTGAGTCTAGACTCTAGAATAATCTACTAGAGTAATGCACTTAAAATGCAAAAGTGTTTCAATATAAATAGTTTCAATGACGTCATTTGCTTTTCACACCGTCGGGAGTCGCGTCGTAATGATGCAATTAATTAAGAAATATTTATTTATTACTTACTTTAATATAATAATTGTTGACGCAAAAGTTTGGACTGTCTTTAAAATTGTGTAATATAGGTAGCTACTACGATTTAGGTCCATGTGCACCAAAAAGATGACGGTCTGGGTATCTAAAAACAGCTGTTTAAAACACAGTTTTGTAAAGGAACACGTCCCTTAAACAGCTGTTTTTAGATAATGAGACCGTTCTCTTTTCGGTGAACATGGACCTTAGTACACACATACTGACAAAAATGATAATCATTCGATTACACCACAACTCACAAAGTAAACATTTCGTCTAACTTTAGTTTCTCATCGTTTGTTAATTCTAAAGCATCCCAATGCCACCTTTGGCCCCTGCTTACAACACTTTCACATAAGCTTAGGTATTATCTTTCACAAACACAAGCCACGTAAAGAAAATTTTAATAAAACTAACATAGAATTAGAAATCGAAGGTTTATTCCTTTACAGAATTACTAATTTCACGTCAAAGACGATTGACGTATTGAATTTGTATTTAATACTAAATATTCCTATTTAACACACGAATTATATGGAATAGTGTATTTTGAGCACGTTTTTCAAACATGAATATTCCCTGATTATTTAAACAACAAGTACAGCGTTGAATATTTAAACACTTTTGTCCTTTTCTAGTATTTTAAATTTTGATGTAGTGCGATAAAGACGGAATATTTAATTTGAATAATTTATGAATTTGTAATGATTTACTTTTGGGCTTACAGTTGAGTTGACAGCTAAGATTGATGAGCTAGGTTTTTATTTATCGACTCACATTAAAATAAAAGGAAAGTCTCATATAGAAAATTTATATTTATTGTGACTTGTTTGTACAATTAGAACCACATTCTAGCTCCTGTGGATCTAAAAGTTAACATAAATTCGACTTTATTTTGTTTTTGTGACTTGGAAAAACATCAAGAATTGTAAGTTAATAATCTATTTGTACTACCATACCTACATATAAATTTCCGAAATAAATTAAAAAACACTTATAATTTATGGTAAAAAACACAAAAACACAGAGAAATCCGTTACTCAGTTAAGGAGATTCAACTTTGAACTAATCTCTAATCTAAATGAATTCTCAGAGACACATAAAATAATATAATTTTTATTCCCGATCAATTAGAATTAATTTTATTATCTTCAAATAGGTTTTCCTTCATCTTGTTTCGACATCAACACACAAACACTGATTAAAATTCGATGAAACTTAACTATTATAAATCAAGGACCATAAGATCCAGTTCGGAAATTGACCTTCGAAGAGTACAATTTACAAAAGCCTTTTGAATGTTATTATTAAAAAAAAAACACTGAACCAAATGAGGCAACATATAATCTCATATAAATTCAGACGTCAAACTAATCGAACATTCAGAATGTGGTATATTACTAATCAGTAAAAAGAAACCTCATATACTTAATAAGTAAGTATACTTATCTATATTTCAAAGGTGTGCTTACTTTTATAGTAATTTTGTGGAGCTCGTGGCTAAATAATAACTGCCTAACAGGTTGTCCTGTGGATGGGTGACCACCCGTTACATCACACCGAGTTTCCTCCGTGCCTCAGAAAGCACGTTAAGCCATCGGTTCCGGTCATTTTTGTAGGTATTTGACAGTCGTTACAGGTTGTCAGTGGCACGAAAGTCTGACAATCGGTCTTACCAAGGGGTATCGTATTAACCAGGACCAACTGGGTTGTGGAGGTCAGATAGGCAGTCGCTCTATGTAAACTACTGGTATTCAGCTGCATCAGGTTAGACTGGAGGCCGACTCCAACATAATAGAGGATGTTAACTCGTACTATCCATAATCTTTACAATAAGTTTAATAAATGGAAGACATTTTGAAGCGATGCTAAAACATAGACTAATTTCAAACATGGGTTTTGTGGAGCCCAAAGATCGTTGATTTTCCGTAAACAAAAAGGCCGTTGCTCTACGCACGTTTTTTATTATTATAATATTCCATATTAGTTCACTGTTGATTCCAATGATGATGCCGCTATAATAAGCTTTAGTAGCTTCTGAACGCCTACAGAAAATGACGTGTCTGCTTGTGTTCTGCCCGGGGCCACGGCATAAGCTAAAAGGAAAAAAAAAATATCGCTGGACATTAACACACAGCGCCACCTAGTATCACACTAAGCAAAGCTTGTGTCGTGGACACTAGATGGTTGATATACTACATATATACTTTTTTGTTTGTAAATACATACTTATTATACATATAAACATCCATGACTCGGAAACAAATGTCCGTGCTCATCACAAATATAAACATTTGCTCCTACCGGGATTCGAACCCAGGGCCCTAAGAACGTAAGGCAGCCTCACTACCACTACGCCAATCGGGTCGTCATCAAAACAAAAAAATCTAACCTGTGTTTTTCAATGTAACGTGTTAATGATGCTATTACGTGTAGTCGATGCAGTCTACAATTGAAATCGAATTACCACAACTTTTTTTGGAAATAATGCAATGTTTCATCAACTATCAAGACTGAGTGGGCGGCACACAATTTTCGAATTTAAAAACACACAACATTGTTTTATCATAGAAAAGGGTAAAAATAAGTAAGTAATAATATAAACTTAGGGAAAACTACAAATTCAAACTTTTTATTAAACTATGACAGTTGTATGAAACGTGTAGCACGGCAAGCGAGTTTTATAAATTACTAAAAGTATATGATTCACTGCTATAAACAAGACCAGAAAAATATATGATATTCTTCTGGACATATGCTAGTATGATACTGTTTTGAAAACATAATACAATTAATTTGGCTCGATAAAAAGAAATCACGAACTTATCTCTAAAAATATCTTTCAAACAATAAAAAACATACTAATATGCATGCGATCATTCTGACTTTTTGGCAAATAATTCTACAAGCAATATATTAGCATGATACTGTTTCAGTTTTTTAATCCAATCAATATTTTTTTGTAAATCGATCGAAACCACTCATTTTGCGCTATTTGGCCCGCAGTGGCTGACGTAACAACCACTTTGTAGAGCAAGCCGATTAGAACTTTATTCTAAAAGAATTTCAAACGAAGTTTGAACCACCACAAATAGAGTTGCTAATTTAGCTCGTCTAATCGCCTTCAAATAAGGAATTTACTTAATCATTCATTTGTTTGACAGTACCACCTTGATTGATTGTTTAACACACATAACAACATACATCGGAATTTCAACACTCTCATTCATAATTTATGGCGGGAATAATAGACCTCTAATCACAAGCTTGTACCGCCATTAAAACTATGTAATAAATATGTTTACAAGGCTGTCAACCACGTAAGGTTTGAAAGTGATCCACATTACTTACCTGACTTTGGCAACCAAAAGGAGGGTAATGTCTTTTACGCGTCTGTATGTCTGTCCCAGAAGTTGTTACAATGACCTAATAGAAATGCTTCAATTAAGTACTTATGTTGACACGTAGCTGGCTGAAGTAGAACAGCTTTTGATAAAAACAAAGAGAAAAAAAAAAAAACTCTTCTTCAGTCTATAGAGTCCAGTTTAAGAAGATTCTACAGTCCTTATTCTCTGACAAGACTTATAGCCCAAAAGACAATATAAATAAAGTTCACTGGGATTTGACTGTGATGGAAAGTCAGATATGAAATAATTGAAAGAACTGTAGCTGAAAGTCTATTGAGATATGCAGGTAGGTACTTCTTGAAGTAAATAAAGCGAAATACGTAATTTCTATAAGGATATAAATCTACAAGGTTCGTCATTTATCCACGGCCCAGAGACTACTTATTAGCATGGCAATACTAACCAAAGATAAATAGATATGGTTTTACACGAGTAGGTATTAATTTCCGATAGCCATAGAAGCTTAAATCATGGCATTATAACATAGTTATTTATGTGTTCATGACTATGTCCACGCGCAGATGTATTAAGGGATCATAATTCTCATGAGATTGACATTTAATAACAGTATAAGCCCAAAATTGTTAAGTACCCACCTACTTCGATACTGAAATTGTCTTATTGTAACCATATAATTATGATTAAAAAAAAGAGAAATATATCCAAATGACTACTTGTCTATGCCCGCAGTTCTTTGAATACAGAATTTTCCAAAGACTCAATCTTATTAAATTTTTGAACTACAAGAGACATTCAAAAAGAGAACTCCATAAGAAATATGCCTCGTTTACAGTTTATTATAACTGTACTGTCGATGTCGTCCCGTTTCCACTTACTTTATCCGGCCTATCTGCACTGGCAATCATGATGCCCGATTGTGGCCGATACCATCGGATACCGGGAACTCATACTCTCTTAATAAGTTGTGAGGTTTTTGCAACTTTGTAAGGAAAGAGTTTTGAAAAATACGGTATGGACGGATTACGTGAAATATTATTAAGAAAACAATCTATTTAAAGTGCAGTACTAGGAAGATTGTGACTCCATTTATGAATACAAAATCAAAGTCAAGCTAGTCAACTAACATGACCATAACGATGTTCAAAGATTAAATATTGTACTTAGCCGTTTTCTGTGTAAGAAAACACTGCAAGTAAGTAACCCAGCCGATGCACTGTGTGTTTTTCATTACGAGACCTTAGAAACAAAGCCCCGAGTACAGTTAAACACAACTATGTAGTTAGTAAACACTGCACTCTGCTTATTTACTCGCGCTAGTCACTGGCTAGTGACGAACGCGGGTCGTTTTGTTTTCTATTTTCAAATAACTTACTAAAAATAGAATTCTTACTTAATCATCATTATTTTAAATGTTGGAAAGTAATTCTCGACTCGACCTTACAGAAAAGTATTTAAGAATTGGTTTGTCTGGCAAACCATGTGCACACAAAATTACCATTTACTTAGAAATACAGTCGAGTAAAAGAAGAAAACATGAAAAAGCAACGCTGTTAAGCTGGATAAAATAAAGAAAAGTCGAACAAGAATAAATTCAATACATGGAAAGGACAGATTTACGTTCTCTAAAAAACTCTTTGCTTTTGAATTTACATCGAAGAAAAACCGACCAAAAAATTACCAAAGACAAACAGAGAGTTACCAACAAAACAAAAAAAAAAAACTTCGACGCAAAGATATCACTAGGTAATAGAGCCAAATGAATTCAACGTCTAATAATTTTAAATCTCGTTTTAGAGCCGGTTAATAAGACTGAGTACAATTTAATGAGATAATTTTAATTGCTGCATAGTCTTTGTGATCATGGAGCGTGACGCTATTAGATTATACGAGCAGCTTCAACTCACGGAGCCACTCTTAAAGAATGGAGGTGGATTATAAACATAAAATATGTGGAAGTATTGTGAGACATTTTGTTTCGTAGTTTTGAGGAAAAAATGTGACCAGCGCAAGTAATATGAAGTAATTGGATGGTAGACGTCAGATCAGTTAGTTAAACTAGAAATCGATCTCATAGATAGCACAAAGCTAGGAAGATAATAATAAGTGTAAATAAAATAGTCTGGTCCGATCAAAATTTATAAACAAAAGAAGGTAACGTTGTTTGAGAGATAAAGGAGTAAATGATAACGTGTTTGAGAGAGGAGAATGGAAGTGAAGTAACGTGGGACAAGGGCGGAAGACGATGAAAGGAAGGTAAAGTTGTGAAGACCCTCAAGTTTGATCGAACAACGATATTCACATGACGGCTGGATATAAAACAGATGCATGAAATTAGCCAATGATCGAATTTAGCAGCAAGCAATTGTAGCCACCATCGATCACAGCAAGTTAGCACGTTTTTGACGATCCGTTAAAGAAACAGAGAAGCAAACCGCCTCGACAAAGGCTGGATCCAGGAATAAGAGGAGAGAGAGTTAAATACCTTACTACTTATATTCGAAAATCGAACGGTAATACTGTTCGTCGTCCACACAAGTATTGGGCCAATTCCCCTAGCCATTAAGGAATCCGGCCGTGACGATATCCGCAGTTTTATGAACTTTCCATATTACCATATTGGCACCCTATTTGCGTAACACATTTGCAGTTGAGTGGGTTTGAGTGTGTTGCTTCCGACACTAAATGCTAATATGACTAGGATCTGAACGAGTTTGTTATAAATACTTAGTCTTCAAGGTGTAAAGGGGAATTTTACGAAGCTGTTAACCTGGCATTCTGTACTTTTAAATTAAGAATATTCGAAAAAAAAACTCGGAAAGGACTGTAGGACTCAATGAAACGAACTCCATTGTGCTGATGTACGTAGGCCATGGAGGTATTTCAAGTAAATATAAAATAAACATTAAAAACCTTATTTTAGAAAAATGTGAAAAAGTTTTCAATTTGACCATCAATATCTCCGTAATACCGATTCAAAATCTAAATAGGTCGTTCATGGACATTAATCTAATCGTACCAATATACCTATATAAAGTTTCCAGGTATGGTCTAGATTCTAGACCATACCTGGAAACTTTATATAGGTATATTGGTACGATTAGATATGAAAAATATTGCAATGCCTCTCGGATTCCTTAGGTGTAGGTACTTTTACATCCATAAATCATCATGAATCTATGATCTACGTAATTCTATGCCAACTTCATGACCGTAGTTGCTGGCGGCATCTAGAATCGCTCATTTTCCATCGGCCGGCGCATCTAGAAAGGCTCATTTTCCACCGCCTAAAACTATTTGAATGAAGGTGTCAAAGCATAAAAACGTGTTGTAAATAGTAGATAGCGAGTACATGTGTGCACAGATAACATAATCGCACTATCATCTGACCTGTGATAGCGTATCACTGTTTTATTATCTACTAAATGTGACAGGTTTGTGAAATATTTTTTGTTAATTGCATATTTTTAGTTTATAGTTATACTAAAATTGCCATTTTTTTTCCATGAAACTCTTGTCAACACCAAATCTATAATATAAAAATGAATAGCAAAATGTGTTGGTAAGCGCTTAACTCAACAACGCCTGGACCGATTTCACTAATTCTTTTTTTGTTGTGTTTGTTATTGTTAGGAGAAGGTACTTATGAAAAAAAATGTAGTAGTAGGTAGGTAGTAGTAGGTAGGTAGTAGTAGGTAGGTAGTAGTAGGTAGGTAGTAGTAGGTAGGAAGTAGGTAGTAGTAGGTAGGTAGTGGGTAGTAGTAGGTAGGTAGTGGGTAGTAGTAGGTAGGTAGTACGTTTGACGCAGACGAAGTTGCGTGGCTCAGCTAGTAGAAAATAAAATAATAGTACAGGTCTTTAGCCTTGACCTAGCCCAGAATCTTCTTTATCGTGTGGTTACTGCCTGGTGTAAGAGTTTTCATGCCGCCTATAGACCTCTGATCTGGCTATGCATGCCTACGAGATATATGTATATCTCTCAAGCCTTCGAGTTCGGTTTACTCACGATGTTTTCCTTCACTGAAGCACATTATTAATACGATACGCACGTGAATCCGAAAATTCAGAGGTGCGTGTCTTTGGTTCGAACTCGACACTTTTTTTATCTGATGTGAAATCATCAGATGGCTCCTCCCACTCTGGGCGGAGCGGGAGGGAGTGTCAGACTTTTACTGACTTAAAACCATCCATGTTCCTTTCTCGCCCTTTATGTTCCGGGGTCGCGGTATCTCTTTCCAACAGTCCCGCAGCCCCGAACTCGACACCTATGACTTGGCAGGCAGTTCAACGGTCATACCGCTCACTGGTTTCTCCTAGAATAGTAATTATAGTACTACAGAGTTTTAATCAAATAGTGGCCAGCTAATATTCTGGTTTTGTTACTTTTGACGTGCGACCTTAATTACTTCATCGATAAGTTTCATAGATTAGTTTCTCTAACATTTTAATCAGCTTCAACTATTAGATAACAATAAGAATTACGAAATTATCATGATGATTATGAGGAATATAGAATGTTCTCAAACTTTAAGTTTCTGCTGCTAGCCTAGTTTCTATTTCTCTTTTCACCACAGCAAAGGGCAAAGTATCAACCCTTGTGGTAGTCCCTGCAGTTTTTATGTACGTTGCCATGCATACACCTTAAAAGCAATATAACTGATTTTGGATTCTTTGTCCCCGTATTAAAATTCTATTTTAAAAATCCAGTTTCTTATAAAGCTGAAAACGTAAACGAACCAAGTGTCTTTTTAAATAAATGAGGGTATCGAAGGCTTTACTTTGATTTAATGAAAGGGAAAAATATTGACGTGACCTTCGCAATTCATTTATATGTGACCCGAGGTACGGAAGCATTACATTGACAAAAAACTATTTATTGCTGTGTAATACATGTCAAGTTTATTTACCAACTTAGTTTTTCTTACTATTTGATTTTATATGACATGTTATAAATTATCATGTTTAAATCATTTTAAAGAAAAAATACATGTATCACTTAGTGAAGATTCCATGGTAATTAAATAAATATTTATATTTAGAAACGATGGAAGGAATGTGTGAAATATAATATGGCTAACACGGAGATGATTGCTGAGATGACGAATCATAGAGAATTTTGAAAGGAGACTTGTTGCCATCACCGATTCCCAATTTATTGGCTGGATATCAAAGACTAAGGGTGAGGATATCTGATTGCATCAACACACATTTCAAACAAAATTAATATTACATTTTGCTTTCTAGCTACTGTTCGCTACAGGTAATGACTGAACTAAATTAAATATGGATGCCGAGTCTAACTAGTTGATATTCGTTGCTACCAATGCTCTTTTAAACGAGTCTACTTCTGCAAATTCTTCAATAATGTAATATATGAGATGAATAAAACCAATTACGACTAATGCTCGACAAGATTCCTTAAAAGGTTAACAGAGATTTACAAGTTGTTAACTTAAAGAATCTATGGCCTAGTGAGACTCATTTGTCTACTTAATAGAGGGAATATACCATACTATAGTAAGTAAGTATTTTTATAGTTATTCCACCTCAACCCGTTGCATCGCTGTCAAAATTACAGCAATCCATAAGCTCGAGCCCTGTGTGCTCCAGATATTAAGCTGCATAAGCTGCATTTGATTGGGCTGAAAACTGACTCCAGCATAGTTGGGAACAGCTAAGGCAGATGATGAACAATGTTTGTCAATATTTACCTAGGGCTGGCATTTAAGTACCTTGGCCAAAGGTTTAGCGTTGCCATACAGCAGCGTGGTAACGTCGCGTCGCCGTCACTCTCCTGGGGACATTACCATTTGATAGCGTTGAGGAGGAGTTTTTCGATTCCATTCTTTAAGTTAGTTTGAAAACGTCAGGGTGACCCGCGTAATTCAAATTTTCTTACGTTTTTTGCAATTTCCAGGGCAATGCTAAGTTTTATGTTGATAAACATATCGGTCGCGACTGTAAGACGTATTAAGTTACAGAGTTATAATCATCAAAATCATCAATACAACCCTCCAAGTTCATAAGAGACGAAGAAGAACTTTGACCGTGAAAAATTAGTTCATCGACTCTCATCCATCTAGCATCCCCCTTAAGTTAGTTTAGTTTATTTTATTGTATTATTGTTTTGTTATGTTTCATTAGTAGTAATCAATAATAATTATTCTTACAACTGAATAATATCCTATCAGTCCCATATATGTATTTGTCTGTACTTCTGTAGGTACTAATCCTTAATGAAAACTACTGAACCGATCATCATGAAACTTTGTACACATATTCTTGGAGGTATTAGAAGTGACATAGGATACATTTTATAAAAAAAAAAAAACTAACCCTCACTCACAGACGAAGTTGCGCGGGTCAGCTAGTATTTTATATTTCCATAGTAAAAAATGTAGTATCAAAGTCTGTTTGTATTTTATTTTTAGCGAAGTTTCGCGGAACTTTGTGTAGGTATACCTATTGGTACGATTAGATTAATATCCATGAACGACTATCCATCCTTATTTAGATTTTGAATCGGCAAAGTCATGATGAATCAGGCTGCAAAGTTCGACTTCTGTATTTACCTATAGTGATTTATTTTGACCGTCGTTGGTAGGTAATTAAAAAGTAGGTAGGTAATAGAAAACGTAAGTAAATGTACTTTTGATAAAAATAATTAAAAACTTCACCAAAAACTTTACTAAGTTTGACACTACATATAAACTGTCAACACACTTACTATCCTCGGTGCTGTCATTTTCTAAGTTGTTTTTTTTCCGTGTATTTGTTAGTTCATTGTCATATTTAAAAGTATCTATATGAACTATGTGGTGTCCACGACACTACATTTTATTTCACATCTGAAGCAAGACCCATCTATAAGAGAGTTAATTTTGAAATGATTTCAATAATCAAGTGAGTTGCGTCAGATTATAATGAATAATAAAATAAATAATTCGTTATCTGCAATTAATCAATCTGGTTTTCAATCTTTAGGTCATATTCTGTGAAGTGTAACAGTTTTTTTTTTGGTATCTGAATTAATTTTAGCCTGGTAGGTATAAAGGATTATTGTTATGTACATAAAAGTATCTACTTACATAGGCATAATAATAAAATAGCATAACATCATGCCTGTATTTCTATACGGATTAGAAAATAGACACAGGTGTACCTAATTCCAGTCCCATTTGACAGAGAGGGAACATGTTGCCATCAATCGGGAACAAATCCAGACTTCGGGGTGCTACTGGGAAATTCCTAATAGAGAAATTCAATTGCACTTTTCAGGGCCGGGAATCAAGTCCTCGTAAAGATCAGTAGCTTTTTAGGATATAAACATCGCTACCTTTTTTTTTTTTTTTTTTTTTTTTAGGATGGGAAATCATCAAATGACTTCTCCCACTCTGGGCGGAGCGGGAGGGAGTGTCAGACTCTTACTGACTAAAACCCATCCATGTTCCTTTCTCGCCCTTTATGTTCCGGGGCCGCGGTATCTCTTTCGAACAGGCCCGCAACCCCGGCAGGCTTCGGCCCTTGCGGGCCCCTCCCCTTATGCTGACATCTCTTTGAGGCGCGCGTGGATCACGAACGCGCCGTCGACACGGCCTGTCGTCGTCGTTACACGGACGGACGGCTAGCTAGCCCATAGCCAACCGTCCACAGGCCCGCATCTACGGTGGCCGGTAGCCACCACGTGGCCCCCGACGCCCTGTGCGTCTCCTGCGGCGGCCGGGAAAAGAGGCTCTCTCCCTCTCTCGTTCCGCCACCTCCTTCGCTAGCATGACTGCTTAGCAGAAGGAAGTGACGGCTTCCCATTCCGTCTCGCTCCGGGCCATGGATTGAACCAGGGCCGGACGCAAGAGGTCGCCGCCGCCGATCGCCGCTGCCGATCGCCGCTACGAGGACACGGCGGTGCTCCGCCCACGCAGGGCAGACTTCCACCGTGTGCTCCACCGTGTCCTCCGGTCGATCCTCGCAGTGGAGACACCCGGGCGTTTCCTCCCGCCCGATTCGGTGCAGGTACCTCCCGAAACATCCGTGTCCGGTGAGGACCTGCGTCAGGCGGAAGGTGAGGACGCCGTGGCGCCTCTCCAGCCACTCCTCAAAGAGGGGACTTACCGCCACTATCGTGGCGTGCCCTGCACGGGGTTGCGACAGTCGCTCTCTCCATGTCGCCATGAGATCGCGCCGGAGGTCCGTCCGCTGAGCGGCAATTTGCCGCGGCAGCGGAGTTTCCCCCGGCGTAGTACCTCCGCGCGCCACTCATGCAGGCGCGCGAGGACTATCGCCTCCAGATCCCATGGCGGCAATCTGGCAAGCAGGCCCGCCGCCTCGCGGAAGATCGTGCGGTACCCACGGACCATTTTTATGGCCACCACTTTCTGGGGCGCGTTCAGGTAATGGGCGGCTCGCCGCCTCAAGGAACGCGCCCACACTGGTGCCCCGTAAAGGGCCATGGACCGCACGACCCCCGCGTAGAGCCTGCGGCAGGAGGCGTTTGGCCCCCCAAGGTTGGGCAAGAGCCGCCTGAAAGCAGCCCCGGTCCGTTCCAGCCTGGGGGCCAAATGTCGGAAGTGTTCCACGAAGTTCCACCGGCTGTCGAGGACGAGTCCTAGGTACTTCAACGTCGGCTCGACGCCGATGGATACCCCTCCTACCGTCAGTGTGGATCCCGACGGTGGCGCATTCCGAGGCCCATGAAAGCAAATGGCCTCGGACTTGTGCAATGCCACCTCGAGACCCAGTTGCCGGATCCTCTCTACGACTATCGCAACCCCGCGTGTCATATTGTCGGCCGCCGCCTCGTGCGACCTACCCTGTGCCAGGGGCGGTCCCAGAACCGATCCCTGTGGGACACCGCACGACATCTCTCGCCGGTTCCAATCTCCGCTGCGACTGGGGTAGATGACGGCCCTGTCCGTCAAATAGTCCCCGACCACACGACGGAGGTAGGTCGGCACCCGGTGATACCGGAGTGCCTCCCTGATGCAGCTCCAGGGCAGGGAGTTGAAGGCGTTGGCGATGTCGAGAGACACCGCCAAAACAACCCCGCCCCGGGATATTGCATCCCCGTCGTGAGGGCTGTCACGCGCATGATGGCGTCCACAGTAGAGCGCCCCTTGCGGAAACCAAACTGGTTCTCCGCAAGATTCGGCCCCATCCCCTCAAGGTGCTCGGCGAGGCGGTTTGCATATACTCTCTCAAAGAGCTTGCCCACCTCGTCGAGCAACACAATGCAAACATCGCTACCTGTAATGATATTATCTGATTGTAATAATCTAAAATAATTACTTTTACATTCGTGTAACTTCAAAAAAATGAAAACCTTTTTTTAAAAGGATGCCACATGCGAAATTCCCATTGTTACCAACATCTAGAAACAACGTCTTTTTTTTTCAAAAAACAAATATACTGATAATTAATTATAATGGTTTTAATATAAATTATGGTATTTTTTGATAACCTTCATTTCGTTATCAGATAAAATATCTTTTCGCTCCATGATTGCATTCGTCGACCCATGTTAATATTATGTGAACTTCAAACCATTCATATTATTATTTTTATAACTAGCTTCTGCCAGCGGCTTCGCCCGCGTGAAGTTTCAAAATTGTCCCATGGGATCTTACTACCGGGATAAAAAGTATCCTATGTGTTAATCCAGGTTATAAACCATCTGTGTGCAAAATTTCATCCAAATCCGTTCAGTAGTTTTTTCGTGAAAGAGTAACAAACATACATCCACGCGACGGAAGCTTAAAAAATCAAGTAATTTCTCCCGTTTTCCCAACATTTCCTTACACTGCTCTGCTCCTATTCATTGTAGTGTGATGAAAAGTATACTATAACCTGCCCAGGAGTTCGAAGAATAACTGATGTTATTTTTTTTAATTGGGGTTGAGTGAGAATATTATAAACGTAAGAGTAAACAAATATAATAATAACAAATCTCCGAACTGCTAAGCTATCGGGAGTTACACGTGTTATTGTGAGTCAACTATAAAAGATAGACATATGCTGTCTTGGGATATTTTTTATATAATTTTATGTGGAATATTTCCGTTATACATGATTTCTATGTAGCTTTAACCATTAAGGCTGCACACGCGACGGAAGCTAAAAAAACCAAGTAACTTCTCCCGTTTTCCCAACATTTCCTTTCACTGCTCTGCTCCTATTAATGGTAGCGTGATGAAAAGTATACTATTACCTGCTCAGGAGTATGTAGAATAATTGTACCAAGTTTCGTTAAAATCCGTCGAGTAGTTTTTTTTTCTATAAATAACATACAGACAGACAGACAAAAATTTTACTGATTGCATTTTTGGCATCAGTATCGATCAGTAATCACCCCCCGATAGTTATTTTGTAAATATATTTCATGTACAGAATTGACCTCTCTACAGATTTATTATAAGTATAGAAGATATAGAAGATAATTTTAAAGGAAGTCGTGTCGAAAATAATGATGACTGAATATTTCTACGTTTTTGTGAATTAAAATAATTGCTTTTAGCTTGCTTTTAGTATCAATTTTGATGGTATTTCCGGTAAGTACCTATAGGTACGTATTATGTTCAAATCGTTTGTAAAACAGGATTAGATGAATTCAATACATTATTATGTAAATACTGACTTATATTTGATTTAATTGTGCATATGAATGGAAAAATTCATGGCATGCGGTTTAACACTAGGAAACTGTTTGCAAAACGGAATTACTTACATCAATTCTTTTTTTCCGTTTTGGTGTTTTTTATTGCGTCATAAAAAAAAATTGTAAACAAATAATTTCGTTCATTCCAGTCAGATTTACCTAGTTTTTAAATGAGATAAATGGTGATAAAATTATTCAAGAATGTGTCCTATCTTAATCAGTTTACTTGGCAAACGACATGGCGTCGATTACATACAATTTATCTTTACTACTGAGCTGATAGTAATTTATATTGCGATGATCATTATAGTACAGTAACCACTAAGAAGAAACATGATACTCGTACAATTATAGTGTTTTTGAAGTCATACTTAGGTGCTACTCATTATAGTTCCTACTACAACCACGCAATGTTTACACCTAGCGATACCATTTCAAAATTTGACCATTCTAAAAATAACGCCAGACTTTTTGAATAAGTCGTATTTTTTTTTTTAAATCGCTGTTATTCAAAATGTACGAGCGGGCAACAATAAATCAATATAAATAGCAAGATTGGATAAATTCGGACGAACTGTAAACCTAATGTAATTATATTAGGTAAGGTTCTGTTAAATTAATATCGAGACGAAACAAAATCATGCAGTTTCTAAACTACCAAAACATAATTTTTTTGTAGGATGCCGCCTTACAATTTTGAATGGAAAGATTCCATTAGGTACAATTTCGTTCCATAACATAAAAAAACAAAAACGAAACGATTATTACCAACAAAATACAATATATTAATATGACATAACAACAGCAAGACCGACGAATATATTAAATTACAAAGTCGTGAAGTTACATGTGTTGTCTCGATGAAACACGTGAATATCGTAATTATTATCTAATATGTAATCTGTGCAAAAACATTGTGGTCAGGATTCGCGCCAATCGACGGTGCCGCCATATTGGATTTGATTTTGTTGTTTATGCTAATGATTTTAATGAAGGCTCAAGGATCTTTTAGCGGGATACCAAAATCGTTTGTAACGCCTCGTATTTTTTTTCCTTCAGTGCATTTAAGTTTTTTTTTATTAATTTCAGAAATCAACACCCCACTTGTGTACCTAATTAAATCAAAATACCCCTGTAGCACTTTACTGTACTCTAGGATACCTGCTTTATATGGGAAAAACTGCAGACAAAGTCTCTCCACGTTTCCAATGACAGCTACATTGCTACAATGAATGACATAAGTAAAAACTATGATAACAACGTACAAAGAAGTCGGTTGAGAAGACAGTCGGTCGTTATTAGCATGCTGGAAGACGCGGGTATTATTGCCTACCTACCTATATTATATTAAGAAACTAGCTGACCTACGCAACTTCGTCTGCGTCACTTATGAGAGAAAAAACGAAAGGAAAAAGACGTCCCCGTTTTTGCAACATTTGTCATTCCTGATCGGCTCCTTATGATTGTAGCGTGATGTTATATAGCCTAAAGCCTTCCTCGATAAATGGACTATCCAACACAACAATAATTTTTCAATTCGAGCCGGTTCCTGAGATTAGCGCGTTCAACCAAACAAACAAACTGTTCTGCTTTATAATATTATATATATAGTCTAAAAGTATAGATTGATTAAAAGCGTGAAAACTTCGTAGATTTCTAGAAACCACACGCGGTACCAAACAATTCAAGTCACTACCTATATACGATGTAGGGCTTACGTCAAAAAATGTATTTTTTTAAAGATTTTTTTCCGAATCATAAATTGTGGTCATATTAATTAATTACTCATAAGTATTATAATTAAATCGAATCTTGTTTTTTATGGGCATGGCTAAAGGAAGACATGCCAACAAGCTATTACAGCTTTTTGACTGCGAGGTCTTTTGAGACAAGCGGAAGACTAGGTCAAGGTATTGGTTCGATATCGGCGCCGGCGCATTAAACTACACCAAATTAATATTATAAATTAAACTTATAACGGACGTTGCTTATAAATCAATGTTTAAATACAGTTAATTCAAAGTTATTGGAGTAATGAAGTTATTTGAGCGAAATCTGAGGACTTTTGTTCAAAGAAAGAAAGAAAAAAAAAAAAAGTAAAAAAAATGTTGCACAGTTCAACGTTGTTTCAGATAAGGGCCTGCCCAGACGACGGACTTATAATTGTGCGTGACGGACAAAAAGTCTGCGACAAGTTTTGCGTGATTAATGTATTTGACTACTTATTTGACCTTTTTTGTCGACTAAAAGGCGATCAGTAGGAGCCTTTCCATCAGTAGGTCCTTATAGTGGACAAAACGTAGTGAAACACAATTAAACACGCAAAATTTGTCCCAGACTTTTTGTCAGTCACGCACAATAAGTCCGTCGTCTGCGCAGGCCCTAAATGATTTAAATCCATGGGGCTCACGACATCTTTCATTCAGTCATCATCATTGCTTTGTTTATTTTTCCTAAAAGCCTTGTTAATTTGTTATCATCGTCGATATGAATCCCGCGCATGTTAATTAAGGTATCTGATACGATATCATCATTATCTTCGAATAACGTGTGTCATGCCTAATTTATGCCCAGTTTTGTGACATTATTGCTGATGGTAACATCACGCCTATAATCCAATATAAACATAATATCACGTAGGTAATGTCCGAAGGGATAGGCTTAGGTGTACCTGTCTACATGTCGCTAAAAGATTTATATTGCGAAAAAAAAGTTTGACCATAAAAATGATAGACTTACTGCTCTGTCAAGAAAGTAACGGGAAAAGATCACAACACGACGAGAGTCTTCTGTGAGTCTTCGAATCTTGCCATCTCCTCTCCGCTTTGGTGAAACCGGGCCTAATGTGGCATATTACTCGTACAACTAGACTTAGTTCAACAACTGAGAAATGCCTGATATTGCTGATAGTCTTACAGCATTAATTAATCTAAAACCTTCTACCTGTTCAAACTCGTTGATAGCCAATAAAAAAAACGAAAATCTATTCCTGGCTTGCCACACGAATGCATCGCCTAAGTTTTTATCAAAGTGTAAAAACACTATAAAACTTTTATTTTTCGCGCTAAAAGCTCCTAAAGCTCATACCTATGCGGATCTGTTTTTTCTACAACTTGTTTGTTTATTTATAAGGATGTTTGAGCAAAAAAATAAGTTTGTGTTGTTATTTGAAGCTACGCCGAGTTTCGTATAATTGTATTAAATTTTCTAGCGTTTGGCGCTAGTTAATTTGTGTCAATGAAAAGTTGAGATTCAGTGTTTCCAAAACATTAATTATTATGGAGTTTTCGATCCTCAAATGGGTATCGTGTTGCCTCGTATTAGCTGATCATAATATAGTAAGGAAAGGGAAGATTAGGCAGATTTGGTGAGATGAGAAATTTAGAAGTGAACGAAGCTTAATTTTCCTTTCAGATACTGATGAGATTTAAAAATCTAAAGCCAACTCTACCTATAGTTATATTTTGCATGTTTAAACTTATATTTTTTCTTTTAAAAAACAAGACATTACTGAAACGCACCTTAATGTATATAGTTTTTTTTTAAACGTACAATACGGATCTTTACTACATCCAAGTCTTCCGCCGCGTCTGTCTGTCTGTCAGGTAGCGATAAACTCAAAAACTACTACACTGATTTTCATAAATACCTACTGTTTTCGCCAAAGGATAGAGTGGTTCTCGTGGAAGGTTTTAATTATTATGTAATTTGTTAGCGACGTCACGGGAATCAGCTGGTTTATACTATTTTATACAATCCAATAAAATCACAAGATAGATACTTCAATTGCATAAATATTGATAAACCAAAATCATATTCTTATGAATGACTTTTTGTCGTAATGATGTAATACCTAAGTATTTTTCCTCTAGTACTCTAGATGTGACAACTAAATATTGACAATGAGATCATAAATCGCACTAAAAGTCAATACTTGCACGTAATAATTTGTTTGATTATCCTTAAGAAACTCTTTGCTACAAAGATTTATATTTTTATTTGAAAAAATTTTAACTTTACTCATCATTAGTCTTAAAGTTTGAATTCTAATCATAATATTTTGATTATTGGTAAAGTGTTACTTCTAAAATATAGTATTTGACCTTGTGAAAATAAGGTGTATACTTCTAAAACCTTGATTTGAAAAATTCTTTTTTTGTTGGATACAAATACTTATATACTATACTTGCCAAATGGTCCCATAGCCACCAAGTCCGGATCTGATGATGGAATCTTAGCGAAATCGAGGGAACTCTTCAAATTTTATAGGATAACGTACAACGAATTTGGTATTGTCTACAACAAATGAAGCATTTGCGTTCGATAAGAACCATTCTACCATCAGATCTGATGATGAAGCCAAGAGTCACGGAACTCCATAATGAGACAATGTATCCTAGTCGTGTTTGGGCTTGTTGTAATTGTAACGGTATGCACTTTCCATGTGTATCAAAAACATGTGAACCACTAAAAAGTGAAAAATAAAAAGTCGGTGACAAAAAAAAAAACAATCAAACAAAGGTCACCGACTTCAGAAGCTAAAGTAATTTTTCACTTTTTTTGATGTTTCTTTGAAATCGGTTTTATTTTTTGCAAAAAGTTTTTTTATTCATTTAGTACTCATGAAAATTAATCTATTAACCATTCTACCATCAGATCTGATGATGAAGCCAAGAGTCACGGAACTCCATAATGAGACAATGTATCCTAGTCGTGTTTGGGCTTGTTGTAATTGTAACGGTATGCACTTTCCATGTGTATCAAAAACATGTGAACCACTAAAAAGTGAAAAATAAAAAGTCGGTGACAAAAAAAAAAACAATCAAACAAAGGTCACCGACTTCAGAAGCTAAAGTAATTTTTCACTTTTTTTGATGTTTCTTTGAAATCGGTTTTATTTTTTGCAAAAAGTTTTTTTATTCATTTAGTACTCATGAAAATTAATCATTAATAATTGAATTAAAATAAAAAAAAATATTAAATAAAAAAAGATTTTTTTTAAGTTATATCAGCTGCGGCTTACATTTTTTCGAGTTACGCGATCAATGATATATGAAGCTGCTCATTTTTTTCTCGAGATATCATAGCCTGTCCCATAGTACTTAATTAAGCTGTTCATTTTCATGAGTACTATCCGCCCATTAAGATATTAAAACGACTAAAAAATAACGTTGTATAAATAATCTACAACGTTATTTTTTTGTCTTTTTAATCTCTTTAAGGGTGGATAGTATAGTGAAACACACGAATGTCGGTTGAACACTGATTTATTCTCCTAGTACCTTCAAGTACATAACATAATATAGAAGCCTACCTACATAATTATACTACATCTTTCCCCTTTTCAAAATAAAAAGAAATGAACAGAGAACAATGTTATTAAAATTAATCGACATAGTAGGTACACTACCTATACTCGCTTACAATGAATAGGCTGATATAGCCTGTTAGGTAACAATAAAATCATGGTAAGAATACAATTAATTACTTTACTTAGCAGGTAAGTCCGGCTAGGGAAAAATAGGTTGTATTACAATACTAACAATACCTTACTTACTACTTACTTACAATATTATAATAACTTAAGTACTACTGGCTCATTAGTGAGATATAGATATTTTTTATTTCTGTATTCAGTTCACTAATTTTCTCCATTGTTTGTTCCAAACAATAAGTTATAACCTATTGACGTCAGCATTCGAGCCTTGGACCGAGTGTTTGGACCTTGAACTGCAGATAACGCATCGTCTCCGGGACTGGCACTGTCTCCGGGCGGCGTTGACGATTCACCTTCACCATGTTGTTCCTCAAACTTTGGTGTGATCTCACGTCGTCTATATTTCCTTTCTTTTGATACGTGAGACTGATCAAGGTTGGGTTGATCTACTGTTGTGGATAATTTCGAACATGGGCCTGATTCGACGCAATTTTTTTCGAAATTTTTGTCTGTCTGTCTGTCTGTCTGTCTGTCTGTCTGTATGTTATTTATAGAAAAAAAAACTACTCGACGGATTTTAACGAAACTTGGTACAATTATTCTACATACTCCTGAGCAGGTAATAGTATACTTTTCATCACGCTACCATTAATAGGAGCAGAGCAGTGAAAGGAAATGTTGGGAAAACGGGAGAAGTTACTTGGTTTTTTTAGCTTCCGTCGCGTGTGCAGCCTTAATGGTTAAAGCTACATAGAAATCATGTATAACGGAAATATTCCACATAAAATTATATAAAAAATATCCCAAGACAGCATATGTCTATCTTTTATAGTTGACTCACAATAACACGTGTAACTCCCGATAGCTTAGCAGTTCGGAGATTTGTTATTATTATATTTGTTTATACTCTTACGTTTATATCATCACGCTATGACCCACATAAAACATAGGATACATTTTATTCCGGTAGTAAGATCCCATGGGACAATAATCAAACTTCACGCGGGCGAAGCCGCTGGCAGAAGCTAGTATGATAAATAATTTCTTTCTATATTCAAATATATCGGAAGCTAGCTTCTGCCAAGGAAGTGACGGCACATGATGCTGCATGAGTGGCTCGCGCCGCGGCGTCGGCGCATGCAGCGCGCACGCGGGGCAGCGGCGCACCACGCGCTCCACGTCCTCGGCCATGCCTGGCCAGAACATCACCTCTCGCGCGCGACGCTTGCACCTCTCTATGCCCAAGTGCCCTTCATGCACTCTCGCTAGCATTTCTTCACGTAAGCCCCTTGGAATGAACAAACAATCTCCTTTAAATATGATTCCATTCATGTAACTCAATACTTCGCGATAGGGCCAGAACACGTTTACCTTTTCATGAACGTCACGTCTGTGTTTTGGCCAACCGTTGACTATATACTTCACTATCAAGTTACTATCCTACACTTGTTTCCTACTATCTACTTTTGTTTCCTTTAAAATAAGGTCCAGTTTTTGTTCGCTGAAAGGTATGTTTTCTATCATAAAACATGTTTGAATTTCCATCTCATCTGAAATGCGATCAAACAGCAAGTCTTTTAGTGGGGCCCGTGATAGCGTGTCGGCGATATACATATACCTACCTGGCGTATATACAACTTTGAATTCATACCCCTGTACCCTTAGCATCATACGCTGCAGCCGCGCCGGCACTGAAACTAAAGGTTTGTTGAACAGCGCCTCGAGTGGCTTGTGATCTGTGTGAACTGTAACATCCGACCTACCATAGATATACTGACGAAATCGCTCCACCGCAAATACTATTGCCAGCATCTCTTTCTCAATCTGCGCGTAACGCGACTGCGTGTCAGTGAGCGTCATGGAAGCAAACTCAACGGGCCGGCCCTCCTGCAGCAGCACGGCACCCACCGCGTGGCTGCTCGCGTCCACCGACAGCACTATCGGCGCTTCCAGCGAGTATAACGCCAACACTGGAGCGGTTGCCAATTTATTTTTTAGCTTGTCTATCGCTTCCGTATGGTTTTGTTCCCAAACCCATTCCGATTCTTTTTTCAATAATGATCTCAAGACGTTTACACATTCCGCATAGTTCTGTATAAACTTGGACAAGTAGTTAACCATACCTAGGAACCTTTCCAAGGACTTTCTATCATTAGGGTACGGCATTTCCATGACCGCTTTAACTTTTGACTCGTCTGCCCTCATTCCGTTTTTGTCAAATTTATGACCTAGGTATGTTATTTCAGTAACACCGAACTTGCATTTTTCACGGTTAAACCTGATACCTATTTCTTTTGCCCGTTTCAGTAAGTGACCTAACCTCAAGTCATGCTCCTCCCTTGTGCTACCCCAAATAATGACATCATCAATAAACGACTCGACCCCTTCTAAGTCTTCAAGATGCTGCCTTAGTTTTCCGTGAAAAACTTCAGGAGCACAATTGATGCCGTATGGTAGGCGCAAGAATTGATAACGGCCAAACGGCGTACCGAAGGTGCATAAATCCGCACTTGCGTCATCAATCTCCACCATCCAAAATCCACACCTAGCATCAAGCACACTGAAATAGCATGCATTCCTCAGTTTCACAGCTAGTTCTGTAACAGTAGGAAGCGTGTACTGAGCGCGACGCACTGCTCGGTTCAAAGGTCGCGGGTCCAAACAAACTCGAATACTGCCGTCTTTTTTAGCAACTAGAACGATAGCGTTGACCCAGTCTGTGGGATGAGACACTTTCCTTATAACACCCAGACTTTCCATTCTCTGAAGCTCTAAGTGCAACTTTTCTTTCAATCCTAGCGGTATTTTTCTAGTAGGACAGATAACGGGTTGTATATTCTTATCTATGACTATGCTATACTTGCCCGGTAGTTTTCCGAGTCCTTCAAACAATTCTGAATACTGTTCAATATTTATTTGATTAACACACTTAACCAATTTTAACAAAATACTACCTTCTAGGCCAAGAACATTTTGACAATTCAGATCCGCTACTACAAATGGCAAGTTATAGGTCTTACTATTAAAAATAATACTAATCTTGTCAGTGCCAACAATAGGTAACCGGTTCCCAGTAAATGAATGAACGCGCTTTGTAAATGGTTTTAGATTTTCCATTGATAAACCTAACCTCAAATATTCAGCTTTAGAGATGACATTAAGCATTGAACCGGTATCTATTTTTAGCACTAATTTTTTACCGTTACATTTCATATTTTCAATCCATTCTTTATGAGACTTACTCCGTTTTTTGTCCTCATCTACGGTATTTACGTAGAATAACTCATCACTCGAATCGTCACTAACTTCCGACCGCGCACATAAATCATACACCTTTTTGTTTTGTTGCACTTTTTGTGGACACACCATAGAAAAATGACCTTTCTTATCACACACAAAACATATCGCACTTTTCGCCGCACACCGCTCGTCGCCGACGCACCTGCCGCTGCCGCAGGTGGCGCAGGGGGCGCGCGCTCCGCCGCCTGCGGGCGCCCTAGCGCCGCCGGCGCCGCCACCGCGCTGCCGCGCTCCTCGCCTACCGGTGGATCGCCGCGAGCCGCCTCGCGACCTCACCGCGTTCACCTGCTGCATCTCTTCCGAGGCGCCGTCGATGCATCGACTTTCCTCTTGCGACATTTCTGCCGCCTGACAGATTTGTATCGCCCTGGCCAAAGTCAACTCATCTGTACGCAGTAGACGATCTCTTACTTTGTTGCTTGTAATCCCGCACACGATCTTATCTCGGATCAGACTGTCATGAAGGTCACCGAATTCACAAGACTGACTCAGCACACGTAATGCCGTCACATACTGATCTATGTTTTCTCCTTCTTCCTGGCTACGTGTGAAGAATTTGTACCGCGACACTGTAATATTCGGTTTTGTACCGAAATGATCATCAAACTTTTTTAGCAGACAGCTGATGTCATCATCATTTTCGCCCTCACTATAGGTAAAAGTAGTAAAAATCTCGTAACCCGCTGATCCAACGAGGTTCACCAACAGAGAAGCCTGTACTTCCTTGGGCTCCTTGCTCACTCCAGAGGCTTTTAGAAATACGTTAAATAACTTTTTCCACCTGCGCCACGCATCGGACCGCGTGGCGGGGCCGCCTTCTAAAACTAGATCTGCTGGAGGACGCGCGTGTTCCATATTTCTTTTTTTATTTTTATCACTTTCTACACGAATAAACGTCGTTTTTGATTGGATAAGTAGAAATATACCACCAATAACGAATATTATTGAAAACCGCTGTCACCATATAGTGAAACACACGAATGTCGGTTGAACACTGATTTATTCTCCTAGTACCTTCAAGTACATAACATAATATAGAAGCCTACCTACATAATTATACTACAGATAGTACACAAATGTAAATGAACAACTTTTACTATGGGACCAACTATGAAATCTCGAAAAAAAATCAGCTGCTTCATACATTATTGGTCGCCTAACTCGGAAAAATGTAGGCAACAGCTGATATTTTTTTCGAGATTTTTTAGTTGGTCCCATAGTAAAAGTTGTTCATTTTCATGAGTGCTATCCGCCTTTAAAGGGATTAAAACGACTAAAAAATAACGTTGTAGAAATGCAATATCAAGATTTTTTTTGCTCTGGTCACTGGCCCAGACAGCTAGGCCAGTTGAGAAGATGGCCCTGTCCAATATAAGGGAGATGCGCTTTTAGCTGGAGAGCTAGTGAACCCTGGGAGTAACGGTCTCCCTGTAAGGTTAGAAATTTGTATACTTACGATTTATGACATGCTAAGAGCAATAGCCATGACCTGGCAGGCGTCAGCCCTGCACGTCATCAGCCCCTTTATTTTTTGGACTGTTAAGTAAATTGAGTTTCAAAACTTGTTTCTGTAAATTTGAAACTTTAATAGGATAAAGTTTATTTATTGTACATCTTAAAAAAAAATTGACAGGCGATTACAATAAGCAGAAGTATATGACAGATCAATTAGAAAACGTACAGTTGATGAGGTAAAATAAACTTTATCCTGTATGCTTAAAATTTTTATATGTTTTGAAGTAAACGTCTCAGAGTAAATATGTACAATGCCAGGCGGTTTTGAACAGCATAAGACCTTGACAGGCGAGGGGACAACATCGATTTGGAGAAGACGTTATCATACCCCATTACAACTGTTCCATTGTCATTGTGTCATGAAGATGGTAAAGAGTAACCATGGAGTTTCTTGCCGGTTCTTCTCCATGGAATCGACCAACGCGAACCGTGCACCTTTTTCGACGTTTTATAAGTGCCCATCCAGGCCTATGTGAAATAAAATATTTTGATTTTGATTTTGATTTTGGTACAATACATAAAACTCAGAAATCAGCAATGGTTGAAATTTTAAAGACAAACGTCAACAGTGAAGAGGTACCAAGATGATGAAGTTTTGATGTTGTCATTTTTGATGGATTCTTTTTACTGCATTCATTCAAAAACATCCCTAAAACATTTGGTGGTATTTCCAAAAAAATATGTCGCTACTAACAGCTACACATGCCTCACGAGTAGATATCATTTTCGACCAATACTTTTCGCCGTCAATTAAAGATTATGAACGAGCCAAACGACAAGAAGTACGAAACATAAATTATTTCATTACCGGACCAGAACAAATTCGACCAGTCGATTTTATGAAAGAACTTCGTAACATACAATTTAAAGAATCTTTCGTAGATTTTTTAATTACACATTGGAATACAAATGAAATGATAGAGTTTATCGGGAATACCATAGTAAACTTAAATTACAAACAATGCCATACTTATAGTGTCCACAATAACTCTGTGATTGTCGATATAAATGATGATTTATCGTGCCAACATCATGAAGAGGCTGATACAAAAATAATATACCATACATGCCAAATGGATGAAGATGTATCCGACGTATTAATAAAAACATGTGACACAGACATTTTAATATTACTGCTCGGAATCATGGACCATCTCCACAATAATAATTTAAAAATCTATATGGAATATGGCACTAATAATTGTTAAAAATGGATAAATATTTCTGAACTATATACAAAATTGGGACCTTCTATATGCCAAAGCTTACCGGGATTTCATGCATTAACCGGTTGCGATTTCAATCCGTCCTTTTCAAGAAGAGGTAAAAAAAACCATTCCAAATATTGCAGAAATCGAGTGTATATCAGAAGGCATTCAAAGAATTAGGAAACGCAGAAATAGTACAGAAGAAAGAAAAAAAAATTCCCGATACTAGAGAAATTTGTATGCCAAATGTATGGTTTGAAATGTTCAAAGTTAAATAATGCACGTTATGAAAAGTTCCTTGCTACGTACAACACAAATAATCCTAAAATGTTTATGAAAAAAGTAGTAAGCTATGATTCATCGAATTTACCACCCTGCAAACGTGAACTACATCAACAATTATTGAGAACTGCCTACATTACAAATATAATTATGGCGAAATTGTAATTTAAAAGAACCAACAATTCTTACACCTGAAAATAACGGTTGGAACTTAATTGATAGTCGTTACGAATTTAATTGGTTTGAGGGGAATACGGTTCCATCTTCTATATACGACATACTTTTACAAGGACCTGCTGATACTGCCACAGCACAATCGACTGAAACTGAGGAATGCATTTCAGGTAACATACAACTATTTTATTCCGTAACATTTAATACGCAGTCCTATGTAATTGAGCTTGATATTTAATTCTTAACAACCTTATTGATTCATTAAAATATATTTTTTTTACTATTTTCAGATGAGGAAAACATTGTTGAAGAATCAGATGATGATGAAAACAGTGATAGCGAAATTTCGGATGATGCTGAAGAAAATGAATGTTAAAAATAATGTAGATTGCATAAAACCCAATAAAATACATTGCATTTACTGTATGCGTTCATGTAACATTTCTTATTTGCACGCCCTTAGCAGCTGTCCCCTCGCCTGTCAAGGTCTTATGCTGTTCAAAACCGCCTGGCATTGTACATATTTACTCTGAGACGTTTACTTCAAAACATATAAAATTTTTAAGTATACAGGATAAAGTTTATTTTACCTCATCAACTGTACGTTTTCTAATTGATCTGTCATATACTTCTGCTTATTGTAATCGCCTGTCAATTTTTTTTTAAGATGTACAATAAATAAACTTTATCCTATTAAATTTTCAAATTTACAGAAACAAGTTTTGAAACTCAATTTACTTAACAGTCCAAAAAATAAAGGGGCTGATGACGTGCAGGGCTGACGCCTGCCAGGTCATGGCTATTGCTCTTAGCATGTCATAAATCGTAAGTATACAAATTTCTAACCTTACAGGGAGACCGTTACTCCCAGGGTTCACTAGCTCTTGGACTATTTCGTTTTTTTGCAATTTGCAGAGCAGTGCTAAGTTGTATGTCGATAAACATATCGGTCGCGACTGTAAGACGTATCAAGTTACAGAATTATAATCATCAAAATCAACAATACAACCCTTCAAGTTCATAAGACTCGAAGAAGGACTTTGACCGTGAAAAATTCGTTCATAAAACTGTGGTTCAGTCTCAGAAAATAATATTCCAGTTCACATGAAATTACTTTGTGTTTGATTGCGCCAGTCTTTTATGGGATTAAAAGGGATCTTTTTCGTCTTTTTTTCATTTTTTTATGTCCGGCAAATCTGTCACAAATGCTCGTACCAGCGTGACGTCAAAGTGGAAAGCTTTGGAAAAGGCCTTTGCCCAGCAATGTGACCATATAGGTTAAAGAAAAAAAACATAGGTATTTTGATAACGAAATTCTGTGAGATTGATGCATTGAGTTGATTTACTGTTTCTTATTTTTATAGTTCCACTAGCTTTGAAAACTGGTTTGTTGGACGATTCAAACGTGTTTTACGTCAATCTTAGGAAGTCATGAATTCTAACTAATTTAATAAGTAAGAAGGCCTTTAACAATAAATTATGCTGGTTGCCATACCTAAACCATAATCACACATCGAAACTGAGAATTCAGATGGGTAATTATGGTTGGTACAGGTATGGCCACAAAAATTAAAAAAATATGCCGGGAGAAATATTTGCTGTGTTAGTGTTAGACTCTTAAAACACGCAAATACAAGAAAAATGTGAGGGCCCTCTTAAAAGGGGACTAAAATTAGCAACTCTATTTGTGGTGGTTCAAACTTCGTTTGAAAAACTGTTGGAATAAAGTTCTAATCAGCTTTCACGACAAAGTGGTTGTTACGTCAGCCACTACGGGCTGAATAAAGCGAAATGAGTGGTTTCGATCGATTTACAAAAAAAACTATTGATTGGACTAAAAAAAATAAAACACTATCATATGATGCTTGCAAAATTATTTGCCAAGAAATGAGAATGATCGCATGTATTTTAGTATGGTTTTTACTCGTTTAAAGATTTGTTTAGACCTAAGCTCGTGATTTTTTTATAGAGTAAAGTTAATTGTTAATTATCTTTTCAAAACACTATCATAGTAGCATCTATCCTGAAGAATATCATATATTTTTCTGGTTTTGTTTATTGCAGTGAATCATATACTTTCAGGGATCATAAAACTCGCGTGTATAGCTCTTGTAGTCGCCTTAACAACATTACTTGGGTAAATCAATAAGATACTTCATCATCACCATCCACAGGCCGACTTCACCCACTGCTGGGTATACGCCTCTTTTTGCTTGTACGAAGCAAAGAGAATCAATAAAAAAAAAACAAAACAAAAAGAAAAAAAAAAAAACAATAATATCTCTACGGTAGAGTAGAGATACTACAAGACTTGTAGTAAAGGCTTCTGTGCCAGCCTCATCAATGTCGTCAGCACAAGAATAACAAGCGCCTACGGTTTTTTTTTACCATCTGTGTGTTTGAAGATGAAGACGTTACATGATTAATTCTATGTAGGATTACAACTTTTAGTTGGTAACGTAAATATTTACTTACAAAATGCATTCGTACGTGTTAAATAGTAAATAGACTGAACAGTCGCAAAAGTTACATAAACATCCTGTTGAATAGGTAAGTACCTTTAAATTTTTTTTTTTCATTCTGATTCTCAAGTCAGCCTGTACTTTTCGGAAAAAACAATGCGGTAAACTATGAACCACTTAAAAATTAAAAAAAATATACGTCGTTGCTTAAAATCCATTAAACTGACAGTGATACAATGTTAATATGAACGACAGTGTTGCCACTAAAATCACTGTAATTATGGGAAAAAATCGTATTCATGTCTATTGTTTTAGTTACCTATTGTATATTTCTCTTATTAAAATCAAATTAGAAACCGATTTTTCATGATGAGTTTATGTTATAAGAACAAGCTGTATTCTGGAATGAATGAAAACGACTGGACGACCCCTTGGCCCTTGCGTCCGGCCCTGGTTCAATCCATGGTCCAGAGCGAGAGGGAATGCGAAGCCGGCACCTCCTTCTGCGAAGCAGTCATGCTAGCGAACGCGGTGGCGGAACGTCAGAGGGAGAGAACCTCTCGTCCCTGCCGGGTGTCGGGGGTCACACGGTGGCTCCCGACTACAGAAGGCGCGGGCACAGGCGCGGGCCTGAGGCCCTACTCCCTAACACTTCGTCCGTATATTCGGATCTATCCGCGTCTCTCACTCGCACTCATACCTGCAGACGTGCGCAAGAGAGACAGATAGATCCGAGTATACGGACGAAGCGTTAGGAAGTAGGGCCTCTGTGGACGGTGCGGTGTGGGGGTAGCTCTGCGTGCGTTCGTCTTATGACGACAGGCCGTATCGACGGTGCGTTCGTGTTCCACGCGCGCCTCAAAGATAGCTAATTTCACTATTTCCCCTAAGAGAATAGAGATGTCAGCAAAAAAGGAAGGGGTCTGCAAGGGCCGATGCCTGCTGGGGCTGCGGGTGATACCGCGGTCCTGGAAGACTAAGAAGGAACTTAGATCGGTTTTAGTCAGTAAAAGTCTGACACTCCCTTCCGCTCCGCCCAGAGCGGGAACATTCCATGATTTCCCATCCGGAAAAAAGGCAACGATTGGACGTAGGATTTTAGTAAGTATGGCTAGAAAGATGGTGACTGCAGAGATGAGGAGTAGATAAGTATGGAAGAAGAAGACATGCCGCGCCGACCACAAATAAGTTGGGATTAGGGCAAGAGAATGATGATGATGATGATGATAATGATGATGATGATAAAATACACAACAAATCTATTGATACCTCAACGTACCACGCAGGCACGTAATAAAGCTGTAGTAACACGAAATATCACCGAAACTAAATGCTTAATTAATTGTAATGTTTAATCCTGCACGAAGGTTGAATCCAAAGCCTCTAACCTTACGTCATAGAAAAAAAAACACAATGTGGAAAGTAAACAAATGTAACCCGTTTCAAGTGTTTGATAATGACTATTTACTTGCATTAGGTACTAATTTTATAGTCTGTAGGAACCCACCTTAACATAATATCAGCTCTACAGATAAAGAGTTGACTGCTGGGCTTTAATCGGTGACATTTAGCAGGAAATATTATAAAACCATATAAGTAATTTCAAAAAATAGCCATATGGAGTTTCTTGCCGGCTCTTTTCAATATGAAACGACCGACACGAGCCGTGCACTTTTTCAATGTAGACCTAAGTAAAATAAAATATTTTGATTTAAATTTTTGATCCTAAGACTAGGACTTCAGAGAGGTGCGGGAGAAACATTTTTTTTTTGAATTTCCAAAATGTGGGGAATTACTTAATCCTCATTTCTCCATAAACTTATTGTGGGCAGAATGTATGTCAGTGTTTTGACAGTTGTGCGCAAAATGGCGGAGTTTTCACAGCTGTTTTTTATTAATATTAACGTTCAGATGTTTTATAATTGATATCATGACAATACGGTTGTCTTTTGTAGGTTTTTTACTCTTATTTAGAAGGCTTTGATAACGTAAAGGTTACCCTACGGTAACGACCAGTCAATCGCATGCATCAACTAGACAATTCGTTGACAGCCTGCACAGCCGCGACATTAAAATGCTAGGACATCGCCACCATGGAAAGTTTCATCAAAGCTGTGATCATACTGACTGACTGAATTACTGGATAACACGATACACTTTGGCAACATTGGTTGTCAGATTTCATTTTCGTACGACGGACTAATTGTACGGGCTGACTGTGGACAAAACATCGAAATACATTAAAGTCACACCTTTTTCTTATGGGGTTGACAGAAAATAGAGAGCTGATGCTCAGTTATACACCGCGCCCTTTGCAAGTACTCCATTCCTGTGGGTATGATGAAGTTCCAATTTGTCTGTTCAAGGAGCACATTGACGTATTAGCTGAGCCTCTATCTGACTTCTTCTTCTTCTTCTACTATGCACCCGAACTTGCTGAAGAACCTCGAAAGATTTGACAGCTACCTACCTATTTGCGACGATGCCAGCTTTCCTGGGCCCCAATTCTGCTACTCATCCTCTTCGTGCTTTACACCACTCCCTGTTCTGACCAATGCGATGATTAGGCAACTACGTAGCGTTAAAACAATTACAATATCTATTACAATTTCAGGAAACATCATACTTTTAAATGAGTGAGCAATTCAAGTTGTTTTCGTAAAGCAGGTTGGTGCTGTTGCGCTTGCTTGTCTATGAATTAAAGTTTTTGTACAATGGAATGGAAGGACAAAAGGTTCAATGGTGAATAGCGTAAACAGTTGTTTTAGGTTGTTAACCGCTAGCATTATCTAGCTGATTACAAACTGAAACAGCTGTTCGCTTACCTGACGACCTCAGGTGGATGGTCTGTCTGCCATGAATGATCAACCTCAGGCTGAGGTTGATCATTCATAGCAGACAGTTCATCCGCTATTTTTGATCTGGCCTACATGCCAGGCCTTCATCATCATCATTTCAGCTGAATGACGTCCACTGCTGGGCCTACCCCAAGTGTCGCCACATTGAGCGGTCCCGTGTGATTCGCATCCAGCAGATTCCCGTAGCCCTCACTAGATCATCTATTCAGCTAGTGGGAGGCCGTCCAACACAACGTCTTCCGGTTGCCACTCCAGAACTTTTCGGCCCTATCGGCCATCCGTTCTGCGAGCAATGTGCCCTGCCCATTGCCACTTAAGTTTGGCAATTCTTCAAGCTACGTCGGTAACAAGCCCTACTTCAACTTATTCTTATGGCTGTAATGAGTTGTAGCCGTAAGTTGAAGCCGAAATAACCAAGCAACTACTGCTTCTGCATCCAGGTGAATGCGCAAGGGTAGCCCGCGCCATTATTTGTCTTTCAAGGATGTTCCTAATAGGTACCTATGGCAACTGTAAAACTTTAATGGCGCTAGCATAGTTGGTTCTAGGCATCGATATTGGTTGAAAAACTTTATATTTGAAAAAGTAAGGTCAAGGTTTGACCTCATTGGCCAGATTATTTGTAGGTAATGGAACTTCTGCCTATCTTCGATGTAGCTGGACTCTTAATACCAGTTTTAATAGTTCAAGTATAATAGTGCATAGCTTAGATTCCGCGGCTGACACGCGATCGGAACACACACGAACACATCATTATGTACTAAGTACTTATGTACTGCCCTATTTACTATGTAAGTACTTATTTAAGTTACAGTATTCATTCTGGTCTTACTTTTTGTCAATGTTTGTCGTGAAATAACGTCTGAATGAAAATAATTTGATTCTCTAACTGAGTGTTGTTTAGTGCCTTCCAAGATTTTGAATAGAAGTTTGAATATACAGCGCAGCGTGTAAAGAAATGCTGTCCCATACAAAACTTAAACAACTACCCGATTCAAATGTATGCGAAGCTGATATGTTTTTTTCGTAATTACCAGGTTGGGCCCATGGAGAGCGGTATCCAGTTAGATGCACCAATCTAACTGTTAAATAAATATGACCATATTTAACACGTGTCTGAAACATGTTGTGTAAGTACGCTCAGCGACAAATCAAGGTGTGAGTCTATCTGGCGGGCCCCAACAAACGAGATTTATCAGTAGGTCATAGCTTTTCATAAATACATTATTTTGTACCCAAAGAAAATAAGCAAGATATATTTTGTACCTCAACAGTTTTTGATTAATTGACGTTTCTATGAAGTGACATTTCTAAAGTATAGCTCACAGAAAGTCGACATTTTGGATTTGTAAGGTACATAATAGTACCAAGTTCCTAATGCTATTGTATGATATAAAGGAATAGTATTTAAAAAGGGCCCGCTGGCTGGACGTTAGTAATATCTTCTGAAGTATAGGTCACAGAAAGTCGAAATTTTGTATTTGTAAGGTACCTACATAATAGCGTCAAGCACCTAATGCTATTGTATGATATAAAAGAATAGTATTTAAAGAAGGGGCTCGCTAGCCGGACGTTTGTCTAAATAACGAATAACTGCTAAAGTATAGCTCTCAGAAAGTCGAAATTTTGGATTTGTAAGGTAGGTACGAGTACATAATAGTTTTTAACTCCAAGCACTATTGGGCGATCTATAAGCATAATAACAAAGACAATAATCATAAGAGGCCCGCTAGCTAGACACTTCATAGAAACGTCATTTAATCAAAAACTGTTGAGGTACAAAATATATCTTATTTATTTTCTTTAGGTACAAAATAATGTCTATATGAAAAGTTATCACCTATTGATAAATCTCGTTGGGGCCCGCCAGATAGACTCACACCAAATCAAACCATCTAAATCAGTGTGCGGACTGCGGTGATCTCTTATTGTACGGGAAGCTCATACAAAACGAAGTCAGGTTATGGATATGTATATCTCGATGTGTCGCTGTGTGTGCCTACTTATATCATCTTAGCTGTCAGTAACGATGTGTTTATTACGAATTAGGATCCAATTAACCATACTAAAGAAATATAACCATTAATGGTCAATTTTGAAAATAAGTATTTTATTGGCAAACCAGCTTTATTTGCTATTGTAACTATCTTGTTATTTTTAATAAAATCTAAGCTATAAATTTTATAGTTCTTCGCATTGTCATTAAGTATGCACCACTAACGCATCAACGTCTTCCTTAAGATCTTCGAGTATCCATCACTCGGTTGTCACCCACAAGTGCATGAACGTGAAGGAAATTATAAATAGGGAGACTATAGGTTCCTCCCGCGGTTTCAACTGCGTAAATTCACATTTTATTTATAAATTATAGTCTAACTACCTTCTGACAGCGGCTTCGCCCGCGTGAAGTTTGATTATTGTCCCATGGGATCTTACAATCGGGATAAAAAGTATCCTATGTTTTAATCTAAGTTGTAAGCTATCTAATATTTATAATATTAGTAGCATTTATAATATTAGTAGGATTTATAATATTAATACTTAGTATAAGATAGGATAATAGTGCCTATAGCACTCGCAATCGGTTTCATGTTTCGTCAGTTTGACAATATCGATTTATTTGAGGTAGGTAGCACGGATTATTAATAAAATACGATGTGATAAATACTTATCTTATAAGATTAACCTACGTTTCGCGTTTAACCGGAAAAACTGAACCTAATATTTTACAATGTGCTAACTGACTCTCTACGTCGAAGACGGCAAACCAAAATATTGTATAGGCAATTTGCTATGAAACGATATTATCTTTTTGGCGGTGAGCTATGGGCTAGCTCGCCGTTCGTCGTCCGTCCGGCCGGAGACGGCGCGTTCGTGTTCCACGCGCGCGGGCCCGCAAGGGCCGAAGCACGTATCCAGGGGGGGGGGGGTAGTTGTATCATAAAGACTAAATGAACTAGTTTGTGTCTAGATCTAACAAAGATCTAAATCTTGTCTAGTCTATAAGTCTATCATTATCAAAGACAGGTAGGCTAATAAAAACGAGAAACCTGTTGGAAACACGCAGTTTTGTTTTTACGACATATTAAAATCAAATATAAACTGTATTAAGTAGTTACCATGTTCATTGTTTAAGGAGTCGGTGACAAAAAAATAGAATAAATAACGTTCCGAAAGTAAAGCTTTTTTGAAGACTGTTTTTTTTTCGTGCAAACAACATACCATAGTGCTATTATTTAAAAAAAAAATGGAAGAAAACTGGTCAATGATTCCTTTAAGTAACAACAAAATCACAGTCTATAATCAATCACAGCAGATTGAATTCAAAATGGCGGCCATAGGAAGTAACAGACTCGCAAGATGGATGCCAGAATACGCCCCCTGGTAATACCTAATGCTTATTGTCATGATATATAACCATGCACTAGGCTCTGATTCACTTTGACCCTACACGGATAACATTATGTAATATATAGGACAATTTATTGCTTCCCATTGTGCATGCCATGTTTTTAATTTTTCCGTTATAATAATTGCAATTTGAAGCTGAAATTAAATACATCTAAACATATTTTAAAGCCCACCAAAAAGCATACCATGGCGCCTATGTTTTACTCATCCATTGAGTAACCTACTCAGCTTTTTCCCAAGTTGACAGTTACAAGGATGTTTTGGCGTGTGAATGACATTGACAGGGCGGCCTTGTTGTTTTTGTTGTAAACATAACAAGATGGCGATTTTTACAATTCCCTAAATTAACCATGTTCAACAATTTTAAGATGCGTTGTCTTATATGAACCAGCAATACCTCAGATAAGCAAATTATTAGCGTGATTCAAACCTAGGATTGTGTCGAACTGTTTTGTATGCAAATTGGCCGGATAGGAGGCGGATTGTCCACGCGATCCAGTGATTAGCAGATTGACTCATAATTTAACCGCGAAGCTAGCTGGTTAAGACCTCTTTTACACGATTACGAAGTTTTTATAGGTAATGTGAGGAAGTAGCGTTTCGCACGATATCTGTGGTTGGAATGCGTTTTCCAGTAGCATGCTAGAACCTTCTATAGTAAGATAGACTAGTGTTAAAACTAAGAAAAAGAACGAAGGTTTTCAAATCTCCGAAACAACCGAACCGATTTCAATAAAATTGTGTTTTTTTTTTAGTTTAGTTCGTTTCTAGATCTTTGACAGTCGTTACAGGTGGCCCAAAAAGTCTGACAACCAGTCCTTCCAATGGGTATTATATTACCCAGTACTAACTGGGTTGTGGAGGTCAGATAGGCAGTCGCTCCATGTAAAATACTGGTATACAGCTACATCCGTTTAAACTAGAAGCCGACTCCAACTTGTTGGGAAAAGGCTTGGCAGAAAATGATGTATGTGAGGTTAATTGAAGCTTAAAAGATATAGATAGTTATTTCGCTATACAGGGTGTAAACCACCTCATCACAAAGCCGTTAACCAAACATTCTGTACATCAAACTAAGTAGGTAACTTTACGCAAAAATTATTTATTAATTTTTGAGGTTATAAATCATGTTTTGTGGTAGATCTCAATGTAACGCACTTAAAACATTGTGCTGATGGATGGATTGAATAGTACGGGGGTCGCAAAATCTTACAAAACAACTTCTACTAACCTATTTAAAAAAAACTTGTCAAATAGTTGTAACTTTGGCCCCCCATATCTCCGTAACTAAAAGGTTCCGAGGTATGGTGTAAAACAAAAAAAATGTCTCAATAATGGAGAGAACAAGTGCCTTTCGGCTTCGTGAAGAGGTGTTTTACACCCTTTACACTACTGTTTTTAGATTTAATAAGCATGTTGACCATACCTACCTGCTTCTATGTTTACCTTTACAATGGAAAAGTGAATGGAATGCAGCTTTCCGACATTATTAACGTTAGATCAATCCACACACGAAAGATAACTAATGAAAAAGTAATAAACTTGGCTTAATGGCCTGAAATAAGCACAATTCTACTAGCAATTATATGCCACCGTCACGTCAGTTTAAAAGTCACTTCAGCTCGTTTATGACAATGACCGTTGCTCCCGATCTTTGCCCACAATCGACTAATGTCTTTACTATTTAATTATTGACTAGCACTCGTGTGTAGCTGCATGAATATAGACTTGAAAGGGCAACTCTTAACATAATTATTAACATAATGAAGGACTGAGTCTCAATAGCCTGCTACAGTGCCATGCTTGAGGTAGGCTCCCCCCTATAAATAAATTGGACCTGTACGGGAACATGAGGCCCCCCTCTTGGCCCCATACAGGACCAATTTATTCTGATTTATGCCTTATATTTGATTTTTTTTCAAGTTGCATTAAGTATATCATTTTGTTTTACTGGTATTGTTTTTGGTCTGTATAGTTACTAGAAAATAACTGTTATGTTATAAATGGTTCTTAAAAATAACTGTTATGTTATAAATGGTTCTTAAAGTTTCTGGATCTGATTTAGAAAAAGAGAAAACTACTCTCAGAATACCAAAAGTAAGTACCTATGAATTGACAAAAATTTCAGATTCTATTGCTTTACTGAAACGGTGGGTAGGTCAGGAAACAGTATTATCAAACAACATTTATACATACCTACAATCATAAAATTGAAAATATAACATAGAAAATTGTTTCCGTTGAAACATAAACAGAGATAGAACAAGTTCATCCCGCGGAAATGACGGACACATCGACATTATATTTTCCCACTTCCACGTGATATAATATGTAGGTAATGAATATAATATACCAAGACTAATATCACTAATATCCCTATAATCTAGATCGCGGAAAATATAACAAAATGGCAGATTCATGACGTCATCACTTCCATCAATGAACCATCCGCTTCCTAGCTGTCAATATTAGATATTATGACATTTTACACCATCAAGAAAATCTAGAATGACTTCCACAAAACAATAGTGTAGGTAAAGCAATAAATAATTTACTCTTGCAACACTGACTGCTGATGGTTTATAATGACGCGACTTTTTTTACTGGTAATGTATTGTTATCCTGTTGCTAGAGAATTAGTGGAGAAAAGTCTATTAATTAATCGAATAATTGTATTGTCTATCTATTAATATCCTAGTCTAATTATGAGAGACATTGTTGTTCTTGTAATGATTTAACAGAAGTCATAATTCATTTCAAGATTCAATTACAATTCATAATGTAGTCAACGCGCATGGACCATGGTGGTTTCGCGCAAATTCGTTTCTTTTTGGTTTGTTAGGAGCCCTTCCCTGTAAACTTTACAGCAGAGTATTAAAGATGATTCAACTAAGCTTTTCATAATCTATATTATTTGACGTATAAGGTTCCTGTACTTCGTCTCCTGCATCCAGCCGTCCTCTAAATGTCGCTGGTCGGGGGCGACTCCTACGCTTGTCGTTTCACAGTCTATGGTGATAGACTGTCAGTCTTTTGACAGTCATAGCCCGCCGACTGCAAGTTCGTCTTGTCAACTATGCAAGGTTTACTGCAGTTCCGGTAAAGGACTTGGCCAAAAGTTCATAGACAAAAACCGCAGAATCGCCAGCAACGAAATGTATTAAAAATGGTTTCACTATAGTAAACCCATTACGTTTTTACTTGTATTGAAGTTGTTAGGCTGTATGTGAATCAGATTACATTTTTTATTTTCCTTGACTTCTTGTGTGATAATATCTTAAAATATTGTAAAAAAATATTATTAATATCTATAATATGTTATTTTTCATGTGTGGTGTTTTTTTGGCCAAGTCCTTGCTTCTGGGTCCCAAAAGATATTATCCAATGTTCCGAGTACTAACAACATCTCTAGTTTTGATAAAGGTCAGTAAGAAATATGATTACGTACGGTACATAATTAAAAAGTAAGACCTACGGTTAAAAAAACCGTTCCTTGAAAGAAGTGAGTGATAAAAAGGGTTTAATTCTAAGTTTCCTTCACGCTCCATGGACCATGGTTTCACAATTACATAATACAACATGATTATAGTTACAAATGATGTTTAATTACAGACTCAGTACATGCCGTGCTCATAACCTGTGGATTTAATGGCCGCCTTCGAAATATTGCCCTGTTTTACAAGCGGTAATTTTATGTTGGCAACATTGTTGTTATTTGAAAGGTTTGCCAACTTATTGAGTGTTTAGATTTTTAATACACGCTAATATAGCAAGGTTATCGAAGGAGGTACGAGGTTTGAACAATTTAAGGCTTTTTATTCCTACATAAATTGGAATATTTTTTCAGATTCTAATAATCTGATTCAAAATTTGGTGGTCTGAGTTTTTGTCTATAGGGTAGGTTATTTAATTCAAATTAAATGTTTAGGTACTTTTGGCATGGCCTAGAATTCTAGAGGCCGTCAAACTCAAAAACCTGTCTTCTTTAAATAATTATACTATACTGTGCTTTTAACTCCTATTTGGCACACTCACCAGCCGATCCTCATGCATAACCTTTGATTTATACCCGTCGATAATCGCACGAACACAATTATCAAAACAACGCATATTTCTTGCTAAAATTAAGACATTCACACAAAACTAGCCATTCTAGCGTTCAACAATATTACCGTCAATAAACTATTATTACAACAATGACATGCTGTTAATATTTCCATTATTTTTATGGGATAATTTCAACTAAACGTTGATGTTGTAAAACGGCTGCTTAGCAAGATGTTATAAAGTTGCTATTGTTATGTGACGATGGCAATACTGTATTAAATGTCATTGTGACAGATCTAGGGGAACTAAGATGGCGGTGCAGATTTGCCCGGGAAAAACATGAAGATCATTGCTGTGCACGTGCAAAGAAAAATGCACCCCTTTCATCGGCTCTATCTGAAGTTCCCAAAATGCTTATTAGAAGGAAACATGCATTGGTTAGATGGGAGATGATAGTTCAGTTAGTTACGCTGCACAGGCATGATAAAGAAATATAAACAGTGAAAATCTAGAATACGGCCAAAATTGTATTATTTTCAACAAATATAACGAAAGGTCGAATTTCTTCCGTATCTATACCGTCTATGCAACCCAGAAATGTTATTTGCGGACGCTATTTCTTCTATGAATTAATTATACTATCGACAATACACCATACATTGCTATTGCAAACACAATATTTGCCCACAAAAGACTTTTCTACAAGATTTAAAAAGAATTGCACATCTAAGTAGAAAAATAATTGTATTCATTTATTACCTTTTGACATTATTCAAAATGGCTGACATTTGACACTAAGAGAAAAACGTTGCATTTGTGTTATTGCGTTTTTTTTATTCAGGATTATAAAGTACGCAAACATTTAAACATTTGAGGTAAAATAGTTAAGTATTTAAGAGGGGAATTACTTTCAGCTTAAGGAAGATCACAACATAATTTGACAGTGTGACTTCCGTATTTTTTTAGGCATACAAACGATACTATTTGATGATTTTAGAGTTCCGCATAAAATCGTTGGAGTAGCAAAAATCTCACGGCCTCTATTCTTTTGGATTCGACATACGGAAAAGATAACTATAAAGAAAAATGATACCTATAGCAAGAATGGAAATTAACTCTGAAATAAGAGCTGATAGAGCCGAAGAAAGAAAAAGAAAGATAAAGTTGTTAAGCAGGAGGATGATGCAGATAGAATTAATGAGCATGCGGTAAATGCGCCTGCTACATATATTATCTATAAATAGGTACCTACTCGTCAGGCCTGATATCATTCTACATTGCTGAAGCAGAGTAATCCGCCTAATGCATTTATGTATACCTGCAGACAATCAAACAACAACCGAACCGAATATATGGTCGGAGGATCTACCCTTCCAATTGATGATGAGCACCTCTGAACCTTGTTTCTCATACCTCTATGTATAAGCTGCGATAAAAACCCTTGTTAACGATGGTCTAGCTGAAAGAGTAATTAGTAATTACCTATAGCCGAGGTTCTGAGAAAGGAAAAACTTAAGCTATTCAATCTGCTACAAACAAAGTAAAGCTGTCATCATCAGCTTAGCGTTTTCAAAGGCTTCCAGTCTAACCGGAGCTGAATACCAGTATTTTATATGGAGCGACTGCCTATCTGACCACATTCCTGTGGCTGAGAAACACGATAACCGATCCACGGAAAATGGCCTTGACAAGTGTTGCCAGTCCTTGAAGATCGGTTTGTGCAGCTGTTATTATTTAACTACGAGCTATCCTATCTGCTACAAATAAAGCCACATCATTAAGTTTAGCGCCAGTCGCACGCAAGGGATTAAAGATCAGAATCATTATTATTCATTGTTAGTACTTAATAGTGACTGATTGCTTTAACCCTTAGAGTGACGTTGTAATTATTGACAATCTTTAGTCTGTAGGTACACTGGGTGATTTTTTTACGTTTTTACTTCTTGTACTGTGTGATTGAGTGGGTCAGTTTTCGCTATTGGATTGAGGCTAAATATGAGAAGAATAAATAAGAATTAAGCAGAGTTTCACGTTTGATAAAATGCTAGTGCTCGGTACTGGAAAAAATAAAGAGAAAATCAACTTGTAGCTATTTAAGGCGCCCGCCGCCGCCGCCGTGCTTATAAATTATTATCCATACAATCTAGCTGTCATCAGTGAAATGTATTTGACACTGACAGCGTTTCGACCAATCAAACAATATGAAATCAGTAAAAAGAATACAAAGCCAGGCCTTCTTATCAGCGGCAACCTTTCGCGTCCGGCCCTGGTTCAATCCATGGTCCGGAGCGAGACGGAATGGGAAGCCGTTACCTCCACGCTGCGAAGCAGTCATGCTAGCGAAGGAGGTGGTGGAACGCGAGAGGGAGAGAACCTCTCATCCCAACCGCCGGCGCCGCGGGAGACGCATCGGGGGGCGTCGGGGGCCACGTGGTGGCCTAAGGCCACCGTAGGGACGGGCCTGTGGACGTTGAGCTATGTATACTGTTCGAAAGAGATACCGCGGTCCTGGTACACAAAGGGCGAAGAAGGAACATGGATGGGTTTTAGTCGGTAAAAGTCTGATACTCCCTTACGCTCCGCCCAGAGCATGGAGGAGTCATTTTATGATTTCCCATCCAAAAAAAGGCCATCTTATACTGCAATGTACGGTCGACCAAGCTATTTGGTAAACTATATTGTCACTTACGGGATATCTTCCGTGATTATTCATTATTTTGAGTTCCCGATATTTTGACGCTGTTGCAAGCGCCGTGATCGCGGTTTGACTGGAGACTGCCGGTGGGTGGAAATTAAAATTGTTACGAGCAGACAAATCTGTCTGTTGCTACGCACACTATTGAAACTCGACACTAAGTCACGACAAAACGCACTCACAGTATCACTAATAATCACGGTAGATATCCTGTAAGTGACAATATAAGTTTTAGTTTTAAACCGTGTAAGCTTAAAACAGTGTTTGAAGCTATTTGGTTTACATTTTACAATGTAATTTGCATGAAATTAAATAGCTTGGTCGATCGTACAGCTTGATGTGTCGCTGTGTTTACCTATAGTTTTCGGAAGTGCAAGCATGACCACATATTATGTGCGTACAATTATGATGAGATGATGTACTAAACGAATGTAAATAACACATTAAATAAATACTTAAAGACATCAAACAAACAGAAATAACATTTATAATCTAGGTGGAGTGTGCCCATTTTACATGCGACAAGTGACCGTGTATGTCAAACATTATTCTTGAGGAAAATGAGTGTCATAATGACTTGCAGTTAGTAAAATAATAATTATTTCGTAAGCAAGTAGGTACATAACCTCTTTTTATCATAAACAATGAAAGAAAAAGGAAAGAAAAGTTTGTTTTTAATTTTTGTGACACTGGGTTTGTAGGTTATGTCGGTTCTTTTTTGGGGAAACTGTTAATAACCCCCGACGCAAAAACGACGGGGTGTTATAAGTTTGAAGTGTTTGTGTGTGTCTGTCTGTGGTATCGTAGCACTCGCACGTGTGAACAGATTTTGAATTTGTTTTTTTTTGTTTGAAAGGTGAATTAGTCGGGAGAGTTAAAAGGGCTTGACTAATAGAATGCTATACGCTATACTTAATGAATTTCAAATCCAAGATGGCCGCCACTAAAAAAATGGTTTTTACATTTTTTTTCACAACTGGCGGCGGCCATCTTGAACCGATTTTCTTCAAAAATAGATAAAACACTCCCGATTAATACACGTTTGAAACAAAAAAAAAAACAAAATCTAAATCGGTTCATCCGGCACGTCAAACTTATAACACCCCGTCGTTTTTGCGTCGGGGGTTAAAACAAAAACTTCGTAAACTAAACTAGATTCGGCAATTTTTTATCTGCAAATATTTGCACGTCTGTATTAAATTTTGAAATGTACATTTTAATATTGATAAAATAAATATCGTGTTCTGCACAGGATGCATTAAATAGGGACATTTAATCAGGTAGGTATGTGAATTGTGTAGCCAAATTAATTATTATTTAATTTATATTTCCTGGCAATATTGACATATTATTACAGCAAGCGTTCAAGGTTTAGAATAAGTATGGGTCATGTTAAATTATATCCGGTCGGCTAAAAAATAATAAGATATAACATTATAAAAAAGCATTTTCAGTAATTGGACCATTATAAATCTTGATACCAGTAAGTGACCTCTGAGTCAATTATGATGTGTACCTACTTTGTCTCATGTGATGTGACTGATTCAGAACTTTTCGATAACAAATCAAATCAAACGAAAACGTTCATGATTCTAATTTTCTCTAAAAATTAAACATCTGTAATTAACATATATTCTTAATATATATAAATCTCGTGTCACAATGTTTGTCCTCAATGGACTCCTAAACCACTTAACCGATTATAATAAAATTCGCACACCATGTGCAGTTCGATCCAACTTGAGAGATAGGATAGTTTAAATCTCAATTTACGCAGACGAAGTTGCGCGGTTCAGCTAGTTTATTGATAAGTAAGTAAGTACTCGAAAGCTTTAGAAAAGAAAATGGAATATAAAAGGCTATTTTTGTTTTCCCTGTAAAGTGTAGTTGACATACTTACCGAGATCCGTGTCTATTATTCTTTTTTTTTTTAAATCGTAAGATATGTATTTGACGTCAGACCTGTGCGTCAAACTTAATGTTTTCCCTCACAATCACTACAATAAAGTAACAACTTTTTAAACCGACCAAAACAACCTGTCTCTTGCGTAAACACACCCAATTACGTATTATTTAACACGCATTGACATTTTACCTTCAATAAACGAACAACGCAAATCCATATTTTTATAAAAAAAACTCGCTTCTAACAGGATTCAATTTATTGAATTTTTCATTCTGCGTCACTGGCCACATGACGTTCGATTTTCAAACGTAACGCGGTATACATGTTGGGCTTGGTGAATTATGGAACTACTAAGTTTAAAAGTACTCAATATGATACCTTGTTTGAAAGTTTTCTATGCTACTGCGGCCAGCGAACTTTTATAAAGATGCTAGTCTTTTCAAAGATATTTTAAACCTCTGACTCCACTCAAAAAACAACTTTATTTTTACGAAATAAAATTAGAAGTTATGTTGAAATGCTTGTCAGTAGCAGAAACCTTATCTGAACGAAAATAGTTGACTGTGATCTTATTGCAACCAGGGATTAAATGACTGCATGGAACTAATAAATAAGTACAAAGTAAGACTATGAAAGATTTTTTCTCGTGTGTAAAACTTTGTATTTTACAACTGTCCATTATAACCTTATGTGGTAGTTTAATTTCAATTGCAGGCCACCAGGGTAAAGGTGAACTAGGAAATAGAATATGAAGGCTTTATTTTATAACCCACCATTATCTTAAGATTATTAAGTTATTCTTTTGTTATTGTAAGTGGACTCTCATTACGGTTCACTGTAACTTGATTACTTCAGTAATTGGCTGGTTAATTGGAAGTTTCAAGTTACTTCAAGACTTCATTATATTATGAATTATCATTTGACGCGAAACGTACCATGTGCAAATCTCAGGTTGGTACTCAGATTCCCATTGCTATCCTTTTTTACACGTTACCATACTAATTTTCCAAACATTTAAAGCCTTGTACAATACGGAAATCCTTCAAAATTATTCAGAAAGCTATGAAAACAGTGTAAAATTAAAATTAAAATTTTAAGCATGACATATAGATCCTGATATAAAATCCTATAAATAACAAAGCACCTGCTAAAAACAGCATTCGAAAACATTACAAATGGCCAATAAAACATATAATGACGTTTCCACTTAGCGTCACTGTCAATAGGGACCTGACATTTCCACTCAGTGACAACCGTCCTGTCAATACGGACCTCCGCGAGTTTGTAACAACACTATCAATTGAACAAATACTTGGATCCCTACAAGCCCAAGTGGTTACAGAGATGATGGAATATCAATAGTGTTCTAGTGCTTGCTTGTGTTAGATTTGTTTTTGTACCTTTGTTAGGAGTAGGTATTTAAATAGAACCTTCAACGTATATATCCTTCTGCGCAGATATATTTAATGTCTACGACAGTTTTGCGTAGTATCTTTACAAAATAATATAAGACAAAGCTTAAGCTTCATAAGGATTTTTCTGGTCGCGGTCATAATCGAACCTTAACGCAGCCATTTTGTTTTTCCAATCCATAGACAATTTGATAACGTAATTTAGTGACAGTGCCTTCTTGACAATTTGTCAGTTAAATGCCAAAACATCTTTGCAGGATGTAAACCCGTACACCAGTTTTGTTATAGTCCAGATTTTTTTTAATTTTGCCAATATGTAATTACGAAATCAATTAATCAAAACATTTTTCTTTTCACAGGTATGTCCATCACCACAAGCTGCGTCGCTGTTGAGTTGAGTAAGACACCATACCATATCATAAATCTCGTCTCTGTGAGAAAGAGCGGAGTCATATTCCATCACTAGGCCTATAACAAGTAGTACGATTTGGTGATGTCACTGACATCAAATGTCATTTTGACAGAATCATTATTTTTATTTTAAGTTTTGTAAATGTTACACTGAGGTTTCAGCTGCAGTCCGTTCATATTTGTTTTACTGCAAGCTATTAAGTTCCCCTGTAGAACATGTATGAGTGTAAACGTTCTCGAAGACGTCAACCAAGCATGTACATCAAACTAAGTAACTCTACTTTTTATTGGGGTGAAAAATCACGTTTTATTTTATACCTTAACGAAATACACTCAAAACATAGTGCTGATAGATGCATCGAATAAGTAGTACGGGGGTCGTGGAACTCGTGGACCTGTGTTGAAAAAGTGGAACGTCACGATATCTTTGTATCTAGAAGGCCTAGTTACGTTCTAAAATAAAAATTGTTTGTTTATTTCTATTTTATTGTAATAAAAAATTGAAAAAAAAGTGCTTTTCGGCTTCGTTACGGGTATTTTTACGCCCATTTCGTAAGCTTCAGTTTAGTCAACTGAATAGCTAGAGGTAAAATAATCATTAAAAAAGGGAAAAAATTATGCGGGGCAGTCTTTAGGGACTGACGATAGAAATGAAAACTCGTGGCCGATCTGCAAAGTCGTAGCCGCGCTACGAAGCGTTAGGTGACCTTCACGCGAGTTCCATGATTTTTGTTCACTCAAAAAGTGCTCAACGCACCTAAAGAAGTTTTCCCTTCAAAAACACTTTACGTCAAGTAACGTATTTTGTCTTATGACATCTGTCAAAATAAACCTTAAGTCAACATTACGCCATAGACAACTAAACCCATCCTATTCTTAGACCACACATCAGGAAACACGTCATCATTAAGGCTTAGGTTATCAGAAACCTTAATGAAAACGTCCTATCAAATAATTATCACCTTCACTTTACGCCATTAAATACACTTACTGTTTACTTCTTTAAACTTAGTTATGTTTGAGTAAAACATTACGGGGTCTTGACGAAGACTATGTTAAGAAGTGATGTGATGGGTATGGTCAAGATTTTTGAATTTGATGTTTTCATTTGTGGCATAGAGGACCTATACTTTTCGTAATATGTTTCTGCAGTGTTGTAATGCACACAGGCATAATTATGGGCAGAAAATGTCGCAACATTTTGCCAATTTGCAATATTCGAAAAGCCCTAAAATGTGGGCAAACGAAGCCCCATAATCAATATAACCTGTTACAGAAGGCCAAAGCTTCTACAAGACATGACAGTGTTGTTTTATTTATGTCAAGAGAAGAAATGTCGTATCAAGGCGAATCGGTCAATGAGAAAGTAAAGTGAAGTGCTGGCCGAAATATTGGCTGGCATCTTTATTTGACAGTAATGTTTTAATGTTGGTAGTTGTGGTTTTGATATTATTGTTCGTTATTTGAATGTTTGATCAGTAAGAAGCATGCAGTTCGAAGCAGTAGTGTTGGTCAGTGATGTTGAAATAATAAGTTTATGGTTTATGATCAAACATTTTTTGTTCGCAGTTTAAAGCTTTTACGACTTGGTCTTTACGATGTGTGTTGTAAAAGTTTGGTCGAATTCACCCTTAGTAAGCAAAACAGAACATTTTTACTGTGATCTTTTAGATAACATCCTTATTATATTGTTTGCTTTTAATTAGTAAGTTCTCTAGGTCAAACGAGAGGCCGATTTTTTGTGATCAGTTATTTGAGTAGGTGAGCTAGGTATCTATAATTAGCCTTAATTGCAACTTATAATTCTTCAATAAGATGTCAAACATGAATTTAATAAATCATGCCGGAAGAGCCCCTTTAAAGCGGCAAGCTAAAATTATCGACCTTTTTTAAGAAGGATTAACTAGCAAAAAATATGTGATAACACGACGCGTACGCTTAAATTGGTTGTAAGAATTGAAAGAAAAACCACTAATTGAGTATTAAAATGATTAGCCGTCTACCTTTAATAAATACGGTTCCTCTGATAAGCTTCGAGATAATTTATAGGAAGGACTTCTTGAAGGAGTAGCCAATACATATAAATAAATATGAAAAAGAAAATGTCTAATGGGTTCCACAGTCTTCACACCAAAGCCGCCATATTAATGAAAACGTATGGTACGGTAGGTAAGTACGTACGTACTCTGATGATCGGCGACACACAAGCAGTAGTTTAAAAAAGTTACACATCTCGTACCGTGTCACCGATATGCCGCACACAAAGTTACACATCCCGTGCCGTGTCGCCGACATCCCGCACACAAAGTTTCACATCCCGTGCCGTGTCGCCAACATGCCGCACACAAAGTTACACGTCCCGTGCCGTGTCGCCGACATGCCCTCTACTAAGTTACACATCTCGTGCCGTGTCTTTGACATGCCGCCCACAAAGTTCCTCGTTTTGTTTGACTGGCTGGAAATCTGACTGACTGGAAATCTGACTGACTGGAAATCTGACTGACTGGAAATCTGACACATGCGGCTTGTGCAAAATAAAGAGCACACTCTTTATAAAGGCAAACACTGTACCGATACTATATATTACCAAAAAATAAATGAATTTATTATGCATAGGTCCCATTAGTGTAAGATATTTAATTTTGACACTTCATTTAAATATGAAATATTACTGCAATTAAGCAGCGTAATACCTATCATATGATGGCAATGAAAATGATTTTGAAATGATTTAGATCTGTTACGTGGTTGTGATTATTATAGTATGTGCACTTTCGTTTAGCGATCTTGCAATGTTTATGCAAAGTTATTTTAATTTGGCAACACTTTTTTAGTGACTAGGCTTGGCCCGCGTCATGACCCGCGTGGTGCTCGTAAATTACCAGGATAAAAAGTATCCTTTGTCGTAAACCAGCGGGCCTAAAATGGCCGCTAAATATGAACCACGTTAAAAATGTTAAATTCTAAAAATCGACTTTATGATCATAAATAAAAAGTCCATTTTAAGAATTTTAAAGTTTGATTCATATTTTGTTCTGCTAAAGCGGCCGTTTAAGACACTCTGGTCGTGGTCTACCTCTGTGCCTAATTCTTTCAGCAGTAAAAGCTTTAAAACGTAAACATACGGACCGATTAATTTACGTACGTACTTAAAACGTACTTAATACTTACTTATCTATGGATTTTCCATTTGATGACGAGTGAGAATATTAATTAGTTGAAGTCGAAATATCAACATCGTTATAATTATACTTTACAGAGATTTTTGTTTAACTCGGTCAAAAAATGCGCAAATGAGAAACATTAGGATAAGATCTTACAAATCATTAAGTAAGGCAAGGTTTAAAAACAACCAATGCCAACCAGAAGTGCAAGTAAAGTCACGGACGAAGCTAGTTTATTGTAATACCGCACTTAGTACTAATGCTGTATAATTAATTTTAAGTACTAGGGTGACATGAGTAGAGGACGGGTGCAAGCCTTGACACTCCGTAATGATATATAGTGGAACGATACAATCTAATCCTAGTGTACTATGCTATCCTGGTACGGCAGACAAAGAAACTTTCTAAACACTTCTGTTTTATTTCTTACCAATACTAACCTACCTTAAAACTGTCATCCCTAGACTTACCGCTGATTTCAAAAAACACTGCTTAGTGCTTAATCGTTTAATACACTATACAACATTATTTTTTGTTTACACTAAACCCGAAAAGGGGTCATTGTACTCATCATTTTGAACAACTTTTTATATGGGACGAACCTAGAAATCACGAAAAAAAAATCAGCTGTTCCCTACATTTTGACGACTTATGCGAACATAAATGTAGGGAACAGCTGATTTTTTTTTACGTAATGTACCTACATACATCATAAATAAATAATGTATCAAGTCGGTCACTAATAGCGAAAAAAATTGATTGGCTCAGTTTACAGGCACCTACTACTCAAATTACCAAGTCTACCAACACTAACGATTTTAGTATTTATTCGAGAACTCAAAAAACAATGACATCTAGATACTTTTTTTGTGCTTGCAACATTTGGATCATGTGATAATGATTTTCATTATGAATTTATGACTGCTTCAGTATAATTGACAGTCCTACGTTACAATTTCGTTCAGCACTAGCTTGCCAATTTTTGCACGATACATCTATTTTGACATGTTAATGTAGGTATTTATTTAGATATTTATATTGTCTACTGTTGCGGAAAAGATTATTAATTTAATGGCTTGTAAACGGGGTATAAACATATAAGTATTGAATGCTGAATAATATATTAGACTGGTAAGCACTGAATAAACTCCATCAACACGTCAAATACAGATATACAAATTAAACCTAATTGCTAAAATATTAATAGTTTGCCAGTTAAATAATAAAGTTTCCATTTAGTGTTTGTTTGTAAGCATAATTGTTTCTAACTTTATGATAGGGTTGTCCCTGTAAAATTAAATATTACCACCATCGGATGGATGACATACATTTTTAACGCCACACGTAGTATGTAAAACTAAACATATCATGCCGTCTCTGTCATCTTTAAACGATTGAACGAATAGGTCACAAATATGTTTTTTTTATTTGAGCGCTAAATTTATACATTATTACTAGTATGCGATTTTTGGTGCAACTGTGCAAGTGCTTGTTTAAAATTGGAAAGCTCTATTTGTCAATATTGTTATTCGCTTTTTTTCAATTCTGGCCTTTTCATGAATCACAGCCTGTCTTTAAAAAAATTACGGTACCTTTAAATACAATTCCGAATATAATTCCCAGAACGCTGTAATTATTTAAATTACCATTCAAAACCGAACCTGTACGCCGACATCCGTTCATATACTGTTTTATCGACTGGCAGCCCCGGTTCCCGCCATTGTGGCTGTGACATTTGACCCACGCATGCGCAATGCGTGTCGCGACCTACGTTTTACATACAATGTAGAAAAAATTGCTCATAAACAGTCAAGCTAGGATTTTTACACAATGAAATTCAAGAGAATCACAGAGTTGCTTAATTTCTGAGATAATTAGCGGAGAAGGATGATTAAAGTTAATGAAACAAACATTTTGAAATTTATTTGGTTCTGTTACTTAAAATGGTTTTGACTTTAATATTTACTAGTCTTTAAAAAAATAAAATATAATGTCGTTTGTGTATGGTTTGTGTGTTAATTAAAACTAAAACTAAAGCCAGAGTCACCAGAGCTTTATCTATGCAGAAATAACTTAAAAATAGACTAATATTATGAATAATATAAACGTATTAATTATGATAATACTTCTTCATTGCTCTGATTAAAATTGTACATATCCACTGTTTAGCACGTCGTCGTAGAGAGTCCAAAACGGCCATATTATCGTTAACAATCACTGGAATCTGATTGGTTAGTCGTATGCATGCCTAATCGTATCGCGCTCTGATTGGCCAAGCGTCCCGACGTAGTTTGAAATTAGAACTGGTGGGCTGGATTGAGCGGGAATTGCGTCATTGGAAAAATAATGAACTAGAAAATGCTGGATATGGCACTTTTATATAAGGTGAATAGGTACTTATGTTTTTCTCTGTTTAGAGGTACATACAATTCACTCATTCTATTCACCTGCAAAGCGTTTTCCCAACTATTTTATAGTGGATTTCTAGTCTAACCGGATGTAGCTGAATTCCAGTATTTTACATGACGCGGCTGACTACCTGATTGTTACCAGATTTTTGAGCTTCTGACTACCTGATCGTTGTCAGATTTTTGAGCTTCTGACTACTTGATCGTTGTCAGATTTTTGAGCTTCTGACTACCTGATCGTTGTCAGATTTTTGAGCTTCTGACTACCTGATCGTTACCAGATTTTTGAGCTTCTGACGACCTGTAACAACTATTATAGATCTACAAATGACAGCCGGGACCAAGTTCTGAACGTGCTTTTTGGGACACGGAGGGATTTAGTGTGGAATATGTAGATGGTCATCTATAATTTTTTTTTTTTTTTAAGATGGGAAATCATCAAATGACTTCTCCCACCCTGGGCGGAGCGGGAGGGAGTGTCAGACTCTTACTGACTAAAACCCATCCATGTTCCTTCCTCGCCCTTTATGTTCCGGGGCCGCGGTATCTCTTTCGAACAGGCCCGCAACCCCGGCAGGCTTCGGCCCTTGGGGGCCCCTCCCCATGGTCATCTATTCTTAAAGAGCGATCAATATGGATGTATATTATTCAGCCGCGAGCCCTTAGTGTAAAAGATACCTATTATTTAAATATCATCGGTCTCTTGGCGCCTCATATCATACATAATGTAGACATAATTATGTTGACGACACTAAAGTATACCTACCTACAATCAAAGTTTAATTGTATTTTTAACCTTATAACCTTCTTTGACGGTTATAGGCACATTAAGTCTATTTTGTTCGAGAAATATCTGACGAAGGTACCCATATTTCTGAAAATGGAATAAAAAAGTGACATAATATGTTCCCGGCATCCCCTTCGCTAGCATGACTGCTTCGCAGAAGGAGGTGACGGCTTCCCATTCCGTCTCAGGGTTATGGTCTACTTGTGGGCTGAATTTCGTATAAATCCCCAGTCAAAGTTACTTTCGCAATTTATTATTATATTTGTATGAATAAAGACAAAATCACTTCAATTGGCCGTATGGTGAACATAACTAGCTGCAGTTATAAATTATAATCTGCTCAAAACACGATTAAAAATATAACAATTTAAAAAGTTTATATTTTTTGTGAAACAATAATCTTGGTACGAGTACAATGCTTGGGAACAGGTTGTCATTTACCAAAAATTGTGCATGTCTGTCATTGCACGTGATTGAAGGCTGTCGTAACTCTCAATGTCTCTGGTCTCACCATTATCTTTGCTCACACTGGCTAATAATGACAAAATATTATATTTTTAGTTGCTGCGTACAAGATTATCTTATATTATTGTTAGCTCAAAATTAAGGTTATTAAGAAGGTGTTTTATTTGAGGAGGTCAGATAGGCTGTCGCTCCATGTAAAATACTGGTATTCAGCTGCATCCGGTTAGACTGGAAGCCAACCCCAACTTAGTTAGGAAAAGGTTAGGCAGATGATGATGACGATGATGAAGGTGTTCTAATTGACTTTTAGCTTTGAAACGTAACTTAAATGCCTACGTACCTAAGTGTCTCCTAATCGGCACAACATTCGCATAAAACATGTGGCCTGATGAGAAAGCATCAGCATTGCATTTGCATTTTTTTTTTTTGATTTACTTACATTTTTTTTTATGAACATTAATTTTGTTATTGTAAAAGTAGCTATTAAATTGTTATTTTTATCTTTTGACATTCTTATTATTCTTATTATTTTTATGTTTTTAATTTATTCGACTGTTAATTAATTTTTTGAAAAAGGGAGTTATTGTTATTCTCTTTTTTTATGTTTGTTTTGTTACTACTGACGAAACCTTAGTACTTATTGTAATATAATTTTAAGTTTTTCTACACAATCTTTTTTGTTAAGAAATAAATGACTTATGACTAATGACTTAAAGTGATATTTTATAAGAGAAGAGAGACAGAGATAGAAAGGGAAATATACAACACTAGCTTTTGCCCGCGGCTTCGCTCGCGTGGAATTTGGTCTACCACATTAAGTTACGTGACATTTTTTTTTAAATACTGATATTTTTTTAATGTACCTTCACATCGTACATCCCAGATTTCTAACTTCAAAATTAGTTTCCATACAATCTTTGAACTCCTATACCTAATATTTAGAGGGTATCTCTTGAGGGTGGAATTATCTGAATTCCTTTCTAAGTGCTCATTATTTTAAGCTATAATAGAACTCTGCAAATTTCAAAATGCTAAGTCCAGTGGTTTATTCATCAATCTTTACCTGTATGGTGTGTTTATAAAAAGTAGGCTTGAGATTATCCTATCCAGCACAAACGGATAACTAAACACTGACAACTAAACAGGTCGGAGCAATGTTACTTGCATTTAATCACTACATAGTATAAAACAAAGAAGCTTTCTTTTTCCCTATGAATGCTTAAATTTTTTAAAACTATGCAACGGATTTTGCTGCGGTTTTTAGGGTTCCGTACCCAAAGGGTAAAACGGGACCCTATTACTAAGCCTCCGTCGTCTGTCTGTCTGTCTCCAGGCTGTTTCTCATAAACCGTGATAGCTAGAAAGCTGAAATTTTCACAAATGATGTATTTCTGTTGCCGCTATAACAACAAATACGAATAAGAATTAAGTACATATTAAGGGGGGCCCCATACAAGTAACGAAATCCTATATTTAAATAAAGAACAATTCTTATACGACTGAATTAAAACTCGCTAATCGCTATCTAGGATAAACGACGAAGAATAAATGACATGACAATAAAAATGCATAGAGATCACAACCATCAATGACGTCTGCCCTCACGCGTCTGCCCGCGTTCGGGTCGCGCACTCGGCCATGCCTCGTCATTGCTTGGATTGCATTGTTCGCCCGCGACTGCGACGACGCGGCGACGCCGCGCCGCATCGCGCTCCGCCCGTGCTGCGGCCGCCGCCGCCGCGGCGTTAGGCGCTCCGTTCAAGTCAATCATATCGTGATAACTTTTAAACTATTCGGCCAAATTACTTAGTGTGAAAGACAAAGTTTATCTACATTAAATACTTAATGCGAGAAATGTATTCATTTTGATAAGAGTTTGATAATTATATACTAAATGTGCATTGTAAAATAGTACCAAATTTAATTAGATTTATGGTTCACAATTTTGGTTGTACTGGCTTGCACATAGGTAGATATATGCTGTCGCGGACTTTTATTTAGATCTACTGAAGACAAACAATCCTGCGGTACATCATCTTTATGTAACTCCATTGGTTTAGGCAGCGCACGCCAAGATAGTTCTCAGATGGAAGATTTTTTTCCGACTTAATTGACACGTATCGTTATATTATGACCAAAACTACATAAAATCATTATAAATTGTAGCCTATGTGTTATTCTGATGAATAACCTATATTACTGTAAAGTTTCATCCAAATCCGTTCAGTAGTTTTTTCGTGAAAGAGTAACAAACATACATCCATCCTCACAAACTTTCGCATTTATAATATTAGTAGGATAGGATTTTCTATAGAACATGTAAGTAGTACAACATTTTCTAAGCCAATGTGTCATTCAACAACACAAAAATATAATATCTCATATTTAAAGTTTGTCTGTACTAAAACTGTGTATACTGTTAATCATAAAATGTAATGTAAATCTTCGGCTAAAAAAAAATATTTACCTCAAATAACGCTTCTCGATTATCAAAACATTATGGTTGTTCTCTCATTTTTTGTATACAAACTGGTTACGAGTATGACGGGCTTTCATAACTAACCACTAAGGCACTGATCATCGCGCAGTACGTGTAAATTGGACAATTTTATGCCAACGCTACGCAACTTTAAAGATGGCCGACAACAGGGTTACCAAACGTCAAAATTCATGACATGTCAATTTATTTAAGGCGCATCTCGTTATCGTGGGACCGGAAGACGCTGTTATAACCAACCAAGATTATTGAGTTCATTAATTTATGGGTGATTTATTGCTGTTAATAAATGAAACGGTAGTCACGAAAACCCAATTAATATTCAATCGAATGAATTTAGGGGAAGGGATTTCAAGGTGTCTGAGCCATCTAAAAGGTTGATAACGTAGTGTCATTTTTTTTTCTTAAATAGGACAAATCATTTCAAGATCTTAACATCCAATGTAACTGCTTTCGACCAGCGGATCTCGAATGTTTTTTTTGTACATTGTTTGTAATATATTGGTATTCAGCTGCAGCGGTTGGATTGGAAGTTGACTCCAACTACAAAGTTGGGAGCAAGCTAGACAGATGATGCTAATGAATAATCTGAAAAATAAAAATTAAAAATAAATATATATTTTTTTTTTTTGTGGCTGCTTCAGTTACACTAAGTCTTCAACGTCTTATCTATTTTCAGGAAGCAAGTCTAACTAATAGTGTTAGAACACATTCACAGAATGTCAAAATACATATTTTCTTCCACGCAAGACATAGAGTAAATTATAATAATAAGTAGATGGAAGGCGATAGGTTCCAAGCGTTTCTTGGAGATATTTTAATTACAGTACTTATTTACTTGACTTTACCACATAACACGTGTAACCTGTACTAATTGTGGGTCTGTGACATAATCGACGTACTCAGGGCCGGATTTGCAGGTGTGAACAGGCTGGGGCAATCAAGAAGAGAACGTGGATTTTTTTTGGAACAAAATATGAATTTTTGTATACAGGTGTAACATATACATACAACATTATATTATATATGCAAAAAAAAAACAGCTGTTCCCTACATTTATGTTCGCATAACTCGTCAAAATGTAGGGAACAGCAAATTTTTTTTTCGCGATTTCAAGGTTCGTCCCATAGAAATAGTTGTTCAAAATGATGAGTACAATGACCCCTTTTCGGGTTTAGTGTAAACAAAAAATAATTTTGTATATCGATGCAACCTCTCGTGTGGTGTTTCGGACCATGAACCTGGTGATGGCCAATAAGAATGTTTTTTTTCTTATGTACTAATAAAAAAAAAACAAGATTTGGAGGCCTCTTCCTCCTGGAGGCCCAGGGCAAGTGCCTGGTGTACCTACGTAGTTAAAACATAATGTGAAAAAAATCAGTTAAGCTTCAAGATCTACCAAATTACCTACAGCTCTTTTTCGTACTGAGGTCGGGATTGTCGAAATCCAGCTTGCTGCTATTTATAAACTTACTTCTATAAGCTTTTTATTGGGTATTACCTACCAGATGCAAAAAGTCGTGGTTTATGATCAGCATTCATATTTTACCTCATTAGTGCATCTTGTTGTAAACTCAAAGCTGAAGGTCTTATGCCTCCTACTTCAGATCACAATTTTATAAAAAAGTATATGTACTTTTATAAATTATGACCTGCTGAGGTCGCTGAAGATAAAGAGGAAGCCTTTGCTTATTATACCCTAGCGCGTCACACTGAATGATTAAAGGAGACTTTGAAATCAGCAATGTCTTTATTTTTTACTAGCTGACCCGCGCAACTTCGTTCGTGAGGGTTAGTTTTTTTTAATTAAAAAGTATCCTATGATACTTCTTATACCTCCAAGAATATGTGTACAAAGTTTCATGATGATCGGTTGAGTAGTTTTCGCGTGAAAGCGTAACAAACAAACTTACATTCACATTTTTATTATTAGTAGAGATTTTATTTATGACAGCAGTTTTTGGCATTTTATATGCTGGTAACCCTTCACAAGCGCGTGTGGCTGACGCTATGACAATTAGAAGATGACTGTTGCTTTTGGCTTAACCACTTTAAACGGATAAAAAAAAAACGCAATGCGTTTGCGGTCATAATCTGGGACACAACAATTTGTGAGGTTCGGTTAACACATCGTAAGTCTTCGGAGAACTCCGGAGAAGACAGACTTCTTAATGCTTGTGGTCTCTTTTAGCTTCACCGCAAAACGGGCAGTTACTGGCCTAGCAATCGACGCACTTGCGAGTCGCTGGAATGATGATGTTATTACGATATGGCAACTATAAAGCTTGTTAGAGATCAATATCGCTACCATTATATATTACTAGCTTCTGCCCGCGACTTCGTACGCGGATCCTGTTGCATTTTTTTTTTTCAATAAAATGTATCCTATGTTACTTCTAATACCTCCAAGAATATGTGTACAAAGTTTCATGATGATCGGTTGAGTAGTTTTCGCGTGAAAGCGAACAAACAAACTTACATTCACTTCATATAATAGTAGGGATAGGGATAGTAGGGATAGGGATATTCAGGTTGTGACAATTTTTGATAAACCTAAGTAAAAGTTCTTACTTGCCTGTATAAAATGTTTGTTATCGAGTGGCAGAAAAAGATAAAACTCACTGACCGTCCATCACCTACTTAAATGGTAACGATTGGTATGAAAATAAGGGTTCAGACAAAAATGAAAAATAATATTTAATTAACTTTAGCATGATAAATCAGGATTGTCAGGTGCCTAAAATAAATAAACCCACATTTCGCCACTTACGATGAAGTCTCATATTCCATGGGGGCTTACCAATTGCCATCAACCGGGCATAAACGGTCACCGGGGACTCCGTGGCTGCTTCGGAGAAATTCCTGATGAAAAAACCCCATTAAGAGGCCTGCGAAGTAAGCGTAGTTCATACAAAAGTAATACCAAAATAATTTGTAAATCAAACATATTCTTTCGGTAGTGTGTATTTATTTCTATTGGATTACAGAATATCTAAGTTCCCAAATACGTTTTGAATGGACACTGATTTAAACAAGAGTTATGAGAAAAATAAGATTTCTATAGACATTTCAAATTCCTCATCTCAAATCTCATCTTTATATAATTGTCCTTTCAAAATATATAATTGGGAACATAGATCATAGTCTGTAATCCAATCGAAATAAATACACACTAGTTGTTGGTACTTATTACGTTTGTATGAAAAACGCATGGTCCGCCGCCGCCGGCCCCTTAATGATTCGCTCCACCAGTGAGATCACTGGTGGAGCGAATCATTAAGGGGCCGGCGGCTATACTCAGGAGTCACGATTGTAATCACTAGATCAACGAGGCAGTTACCAAAATCATAAATGTTAAACATCTCCAAACCCGCACTGGGTACGGGTGTTCCCCGCGGAGCATTACGGGGTTCCCCCACCAGAGAGGAAGTCAGCGTTCTATCTGTTGAACAATGTTGTATGATGCTATGCAGCCTGTACCTTTCACCTATTTTCAATTGACCAAGGTCTTCAAGAGGCATGATTATATGAATTCTTCTAAACGTTTGTAGGGCCTACCAATAAAATATGGCTGGCAACTTATTTATAACCAGGGAAACCAAAACAGCATGTCTGAGAGATATTTCTTGACGGCATTTAAAGCAAAGTCTAAGCCAAGTCCAGTCCCATGGGAGGCATAAAAACTTCACCACCACCAGGACACCAGGTGAGGGATTGACCACGCTATTAAGAAGTGCAAGGACTTGGTTTCTACTAAGTTTCGTCTGACGTAGACGTCAGATTGACGTCACATTTCTGAGTGTTACCAATGGTTGAACGAATGATGAGGCGTTTTTATTACTGTTAAATATGAACCAGAACACGTACTTTGTTAAGGCATTAATTATACACAGTGGGAGGGTCACCGCACGAACGGGTGTGCGTACGCGCAGCGGAATGTTGTTGAATTTAAAGATTTTAATTATGCAGATATTTAGTGTATGACGTCGTATAATTGTGTATGGTAAAAAAAAATTTGTGCACGCAACCATTGTGGAGAAATTCACCAAAAACTGATTCCGCTGGGCGAACGTTGTCCTGGCGGAACTTTTTTTAATCCTTAAACTTTAGAAGAAAAGAGATGTGTCCAACAATTAGTGTGTATTTGTGTGTAATTGTGTATGTATGAATAAAACTAGTGCATCCATTAACTTCGGAGAAATTCAAGTTTCCGCTACGCGAACGTTTGGCCGTTAGCTAGTTTTCATATAAAGCGCTTACATAGAGAACTGTAGATTTTTACATACGTTGTTTTGAATTTGTTTATATTTAAAAAAAAAACAGATTTAGAAAAAATCGTAGGGCTTAAAAGATAAAAATATAAACGTAAAATACGCTTATTAGGTCTTAGTTCTTAAACTATGCACTTTGGGGTCTAGATTTTCACGTTTATACAAACCTTATAAGTGTCTGCAACATGTTGCCAAGTATCAATGATGTTCCGTTAGTAATTAAAGAGTTATAGGACAAATTTACCATGAATAGATCACTGTTTACAAAGTAGTCAAATATCACGACGTTCTAAATGAATTGCATGGTAAAATGTATGCCAATAATTAGTGTATTCATTCAACTATTCACATGCAAAATTTCATGTCATTAAATTCAGTAATTAAAGAAAAACAATAATAATACTGACGAAGCATCGAAAACCTACATAACCCGACCAAGTTCGGATGGCTACAAAAAAGCGGCCGTGCAATATATTTAGGTAACATCCCAAAATTTACAGTATAATACCGGTATTGAATTGGTATAGGTGATAACACAATTGTTGTTTCGATAATAGGTCATTTATTTTTGTACACCTACTTTTTTAATGTATTTGACTATGACAGAAAGTAGGTACTATTTACGTAGGTACTGTATTTAAGTATGCGCTTGAGACTTGAGATATAATCTAAATATATTATTTAAGACAAACAAAATTCATACAGCTAATTTCTATTGAAGATTTCACGGATCAGGATTAAAAAAAAATCGGAGATCGGGGATTAATTAAATATTTACCACATGTGTGTACTACTGTTTAGGTAAATATTTATCGTATTGTAGCTTATTACACTATTTAACCAATAGACTAGGCATGCACGAGCGTTCCCCTTTGCAACTTTAGTGGATCATGTAGATAGTGGCGTTATTATTAAAAAAATATTTTTCATTCAAGAAATGCAATTGTATTATTTTTTCCTAACGCTTGTGTATGCAACTGTACCATATTAATAAATACTATATTGGAAGGTTAAGAACGTTTCTTAGATATATGGCACGGCCGCTTTTTTGTAGCCATCCGAACTTGGTCGGGTTATGTAGGTTTTCGATGCTTCGTCAGTATTATAATTGTTTTTCTTTAATTACTGAATTTAATGACATGAAATTTTGCATGTGAATATTTGAATGAATACACTAATTATTGGCATACATTTTACCATGCAATTCATTTAGAACGTCGTGATATTTGACTGCTTTGTAAACAGTGATCTATTCATGGTAAATTTGTCCTATAACTCTTTAATTACTAACGGAACATCATTGATACTTGGCAACATGTTGCAGACACTTACAAGGTTTGTATAAACGTGAAAATCTAGACCCCAAAGTGCATAGTTTAAGAACTAAGACCTAATAAGCGTATTTTACGTTTATATTTTTATCTTTTAAGCCCTACGATTTTTTCTAAATCTGTTTTTTTTTTAAATATAAACAAATTCAAAACAACGTATGTAAAAATCTACAGTTCTCTATGTAAGCGCTTTATATGAAAACTAGCTAACGGCCAAACGTTCGCGTAGCGGAAACTTGAATTTCTCCGAAGTTAATGGATGCACTAGTTTTATTCATACATACACAATTACACACAAATACACACTAATTTTTGGACACATCTCTTTTCTTCTAAAGTCTATGGATTAAAAAAAGTTCCGCCAGGACAACGTTCGCCCAGCGGAATCAGTTTTTGGTGAATTTCTCCACAATGGTTGCGTGCACAAATTTTTTTTTACCATACACAATTATACGACGTCATACACTAAATATCTGCATAATTAAAATCTTTAAATTCAACAACATTCCGCTGCGCGTACGCACACCACGAACGGTTACCACGAATTCAGTACATCATTCTGAACAGTCCCGCACAAACACAAAAAATCAGATGTTTCCTACGCAAGACCAACATCAACACGGTCAAAAATGTATGGAACAGCACTAAAAAGACACACAAAAAGACCTGCTGTTCCATACTGTTGTTTAATATTTTAAATATGAACATTTACGTAGTCTCCAAGTCTCCAAGGGTTAGGCACCGTGTACCGAATAGTACCTACTTGACAACCAGTTTTCGCCCGTCATGTTCAAGTTTCATTTAGCAAGAGGCAAGTACGAATCTTGATCCCAGGATAAGAAATAGAGGTGCTCCTCACTAAAGAAAACTGATTCTATTAAGGGGCCGGCGGAGCATGCGTTTTTCATACAAACGTAATAGATACCAAAATAATATGAAAATCAAACCTTTTCTTAAGGTAGGGTGTATTTATTTCGCTTGGACTACAGAATATCTATGTTCCCAAACAAGTATTTTGAAAGGACAATGATATAAAGGCGAGATATGAAGAATTAAAAATTTTAATAGATTTTTTTTTTTCTCATAACTCTTGTTTAAGTCAGTATCCATTCAAAATATGGGTTTGGAAACCTATATATTCTGTAATACAATCGAAATAAATACATACTACGTTAAGAATATGTTTAATTTACAAATTATTTTGGTATTACGTTTGCATGAAAAACGCATGCTCCGCAGGCATCTTAAGTCCGTCAGTTACATTATCGAAAAATATTGGAAACGTACGTATTTTTTGTTTTATCATTATATCAATAAAAAATTAATTAAAGATAAAACGCATCAAAGAAGTGGTTACATGTGACACCACTTGTGGGTAAAAACTAGTACATAGTGCACCTACATGTGACGTCACGCGAGTTTTCAACGCGATGCATCGTCTTCATTTTTTGTTTATTTATGAGAAAATAGAAAAACACGTGTCCAATATTTTATAGAATCAATCGATAGATCTGTCGCACTCATTAGATTTTTTAGGATTACCCCCTATTGCTGATGCAAAATCACTTTGGCCGACCTGGCTATGGAACCCAGCACTTCATGCTCAGGAGTTGCGGTTGCGACCACTGGACCAAAGAGGCACTCAAGTTAAGGCATCAATTAATTGTTTCTTTTGCTGTTGTTTCAGATAATTGGAGAGAGAGAATATGCAGTGAGGCCAACGAGGAGGCCTTCAGAAGAATTACAGACTGGACAACCCCTAGAAGTGATAGTACAACAGGTAATTGTCTTTTTAGATATTTTGTCTTTGACAGTCGACAGTCGAAGAGCTCGCGGCTAAATAATAACAGCCGTTAGAATCGATCTTTAGGTAAAGCCGTGCTTCCCTAGGTTGATCTGTGTACCGTAACACACGGTATGCATTTATAGAATTGTAATCATTAAAAGCATCAATACAACCCTCAAGTTCATTTTTAATCGTATTGAATGGCTATTTCATGAAAAAGTCATTCAATAGGAATATATTTTTTTCTCTCACTTATATTAAAACTGTGTGTTTTGTGTTTTTGTGCTTACACCATAGATAACTATAATATGTCTATACGTGAGGACTTGTAATTGGCTTTATGGTGACTATGGTTTACTTTTTTTTCCTGTATTTATTAGCTGTAAGTCTTCCATGTACTAAATAAAAAAATAAATATGAATTTCGCGGGATTTTCCGACGCTTTCACTATTAGCTAGGAACCTTTGCTGATTTCAGTACACAGATCAAACCATTCAGTATGTTTATGTATGTGGTTTAATCTGGCATAGGTGGATGCATAACAAAGCTAACCATATAACATGTTTCTTTTAAATTTAAAAAGTGGTTATTGCTTTTGTGTTGTTTTCAAATGTGTTAACTGGTTGATGGATGACGCTATACAGGGTGTAAACCACCTCATCACAAAGCCGTTAACCAAGCATTCTGTACATCAAACTAAGTAACTTTACGCAAAAAATATTGCTGGGAGACTTTTTTTTTGAGGTTATGAATCATGTTTTGTGGTAGAACTCAATGTAACGCACTTAAAACATTGTGTTTATGAATGGATTGAATACTACGGGGGTCATAGAGGTGTTAAAATTCAAAATCCTACAAAAAAAACTTGTCAAAAATGTATAACTTTGACCCCCCATATCTCCGTAACTGGAAGGATCCCAGTTATGGTGTAGAACAAAAAAATGATCGCAGTGATAGGTAGAATAAGTGCCTTTCGGCTTCGTGAAGAGGAGTTTTACACCCTATAATATATTATTTATTATAAGTAACCGGTAATTCTCACAGCTTTTGTCCTTCCAAAAGTAATAAAACAAATGACAAAATTGTTTTACCGCGGAAGTTTACGTTAAATGCACAATTGCATTAAATGAAAAGCCTTAACAAGTTACAAAACAAAATATTAAGTATTCAGGAGCTTAATTTTATTTAAGATATTATTTCATGAATTATAATAATTTGCATAAGCGTTAAAAATGGCTTCTTTCTAAGTACTTATTTTAACGAGCTTCGTTCAGAATTTGTCGTTGGTCAACGGAGTGTGAATTTATTCATATTTTGTATTCAAATGAGTTTCTTTCATTCGCTTTTGGGTTCTCATAAAGGTTCACAATAACCTCTTTGGACACCAAACTGATTTTAATTGGATATTTTTCGTAATTTTGATGACAATCTGCTTGAAGCTTAAACTGTCAAAATTAGCTGATTTGATTCTAGTTCATAGCATAAAATGACTGCCTGAAAAAAAAAGGGTAATCATATTTTACTATGTATTTTACTCAATACAGATTCCACACACAAACACACAGCGCCATCTAGTGCCACACTAAGCAAGGCTTGTATCGTGGACACTAGATAGTTGATATACTACATAGATACTTTTTTGTTTGTAAATACATACTTATTATACATATAAACATCCATGACTCGGAAACAAATGTCCATGCTCATCACATAAACATTTGCTCTTACCGGGATTGGAACCCAGGAACCTATGAACGTAAGGCAGCCTCACTATCACTACGCCATTCGAGTCGTCAAAATAAACGATTATTATTATAATATACAACCAAGCACTGGCCTGCAAATTGCAAAAAACGTAAGAAAATTTGAATTTCGCGGGATTTCTTGAAGCATCCACCTTATGTAATTACTTTAACTCAACGTAGTTACTTTAACTTGGTTAGTCTTCAGTCTTGCCAAAGCATGATGTGTTTTGTTGCCGTGACGTATAGGTTTAAGGAAGGGAGGCCTGCGTTTAAATGTGATCATCCTTCACACTGTAACATTTAAAAATGTCACCGCGCTGATATTCTCATAGGACCCAAAAGTAACAAACTTTAGTAAAGAGCATGTCTTTTGATGAACTTAACACAAAAGCAACAAGTCGCAGCCTCGATCCAAAATTGAAAAGTTCTGGGGCAGAAAAAGTTGACTACCTTTTTGATGACAAATCTTGGATGTGACCGGTCAAGGCTCAAAGGTTTAATAAGGCGTATACCTCATTCATTACTTAACTTTTTTTACTTAGGTTAACTTATTAATCTTACACAAAACTTGATATTTGTCCTTCATCACTGCGTGCTTCTTCGCTTGCGTCATAGGCCTTACCAGGATACAATTTGGATGTCAAATCAATTACTTTTTGTAAACTTTTATTTAACTTGCCTTTTAAATTAGTGTGTATTATTCAAATCTTGCAACTGCATTTCAAACCAGTCGAACTGATCGAGCTGAAATTTGGCACGGACCTTTGGTTCTGGTGACAATATTTTTTTAATTAAAGACATGACTGGATCCTGTAGCCAGGGTCGCGTCCTCGGGAGAGACATCATCAACGGTTCGTAGCATGGACTGGCATGGCAATGTTGATAGATAAACCCAGTTATCTCTTTTTCAGTGTCGGTCGAGAGTCTTATGTAATTTTTGACGTTCAAATTGGTACAGTACTTAGCATGGAGTTGGAGAAACCTATGCCCAGAAGTGAAGCGCTAGACGGCTAGATGATAACTATGAAATTAATTACTAAAAACTGACTCTCAACCCACAACTAAAATCTTCATCATAAGTCCATACTAGGCGATTCATTTGACGATCTCCGTTTCGCGTGCAACAAACTTTTCCATATTTGAGTTTCTGAAATTGAGACAAGACCTTTATAGACCATTAGATAATCTTAGCTTCGCACGCAACGAAATCGTCTGTTCCTAAAGGCTTCAGACATAAAAACTGCCAACCGCGATCCTCCGACATGGTCAACTTGATGTCGGCGGGCTTGTTCAAAACATTGCAAGTCGAAAAGCTTTTGTCTGTGGCATGTTGCAACTGCTGAATAGTTTTTTGTCACTACAACTTTTGTGTCGCCGGGCAACTGAGCGTGTACGTAGTCGGCTTTGGTCTGTAGAGCCCATAATACCGAGACAGGTAACAAATGACGGACATTACACAAGCTGAATGAAGTAATACATCATGCTAATGTAAATACGTTTTTACCATGAGCTTAGCGCCGTCGGAGGAGAAAAAAGACTTACGTCAGAAGCTGATTACTTCCATATTGCAGCTTCCCTTGAATTTGAATCAAGTTGTATGATGGTGAGGAAACTTGTGTGGTTTTGACAGACGAAGGACGTTACGATCTTAACATTAGTTTGGGACATTCGATTCGGTAGTATTTCATCATCATCATCTTTCTGTCCTTATTCTGATTTACTTGTTTGGGGTCGGCGCGATACTTATTCTTCTTCCACTCTTTCCTTGTCAGAGGATACGGCATCATTTACACCTCCCCTCCATTCATCAACATTCTTCTTAAGAAAAGGTGGATGTATTGTGTGAGGAATTATATGAAAGAAGAAGTAGCAAATGATAGTGTGACTGTTTTCTGAGAAGAGTGGAAGAAAAATAACGCAAAAAGAGGAAAAGGGCAGGAAGCTGATGAATTCTTCTCTTTACAAGTTATATGTAGTAGATGCTTCACAAATATTTGGGAGGGCCGTGTTGGGGGATGATGACTCAATTCTTTTTATAGACACATGCAAAAAAATAAAAAAATTGATTAAGTATTTTGTAAAGAAGTTTAGTGTCCAAAGAGTTGTAACGTAATCCCATGCCCATGTCTCACTGAGACAGATTAGCGTCCATAAATCATGGCTTTGAAGACATAAATGACTATGTTACCAATTACGAATCTTAAGTCGAACATTGTTCGCGGATTACCACGATTTAGAAATCTATGAACAGTATAAGCTCTATAAGGAAACTTTTGCGTTTTTGGTTCGCTCAGTATATCTAGTTTTGAAGCGATTAGATAACTATTTTCTGTAATCTGGTTTTCTGACAATTTAATCTAAGACTAAATTAATCATAATAAAACTACATCCCATAAATTTAAATTGGAATATTTTCTTATATATGTGGAAGATTACTTGAAGCTTTTGAGCGTGCTAAAGACCGTATACCATCTCCAAATCACGATAAAAATATTTTGCAAGTTAAGATCTCTTTTGTGGTTCGGTCATCTGACCACAATGCTTCGATTCAATTTCGATTCGGGAAGTCGCATGTCTATCTCGCTCGTTTTCGTTTTGCCAAAAAAGGATAGACTGTATACGACTTGTCTAATCGAAATAACATTCCGAGTGCTTGCATACGGAGGCTGGTTTCCGTTTTGTATAAACATGAACGTTAATATTAATCTTTGATCTTCTGACCAGTGAAAGTTAATACCTGATTCACTAGTTTTTTATAACATGTGCGTTGATAGGCTTATCTTACAGGCTTCTTTATAAAAAGTGGTTCGTGGTTGTTTTAACCATAATCTTTGACACTCAGCGGTTGAAAAAATGAAGACCGCAAGTTGGTCATTACGAAACTTTTTGTTTTAAGCTTGGAATATTAGCATCAATCAATCTTAGTGCGGGGTTCGCATTACATACCTATTGGTCTCAGTTGTCATTAAAATGTGTAGTTGTCTTTGACCGTCGTTACAGGTAATCCAGGAGCCGAAAGTCTGACAACCAGTCTTATCAAGGTGTATCGTATTAATCTTACTGGGTTTTTGAGGTCAGATAGGCACTCGCTACATGTAAAATACTTGTAATCAGCTGCATCCGATAAGACTGGAAGTCGACCACAATAAAATTGGGAAAAAGGTCAAGCAGATCATGAATAAACTATTCAAAATTGCAGACAGTGCTGTTCAACAGAACTGCAACTAGTGCAAAAAAAACAGCAATAGGCATCCCTAATGCTGTTTTTATATTCCTGAAAAGAAAAGCGGCCACGTGCGAGTCGGACTCGCCCATGAAGGGTTCCGTAAGGTAAATATTGCTGTTTACGATTTATGACGTATTAAAAAAAATACTTACGAGATCTCGTTCAAACCAATTTTCGGTGGAAGTTTACATGGTAATGTACATCATGTTTTTTTTTAGTATTATTATTCTCGTATTTTAGAAGTTACAGGGGGGGGGGGGAACATTTTTGCACTTTTGAAGTGTCTCTCGCGTAAACTATTTAGTTCAGAAAAAAATGATGTTAGAAACCTCAACATCGTTTTTGAAGACCTATCCTTATATACCCCACACGTATGGGTTTGATGATATTTTTTTTTTCAGTTCTAAGTATGGGGAACCCCCAAAATTTATTGATTTTTCTATTTTTGTGTGAAAATCCTAATGCGGTTCACAGAATACATCCACTTACCAAGTTTCAACAGCATAGTTCTTATAGTTTCGGAAAAAAGACTATGGCTGTGACATACGGACGGACAGACAGACAGACATGACGAAGCTATAAGGGTTCCATTTTTGCCACTTGGCTAGGGAACCCTAAAACTGACTCTGTTAAGTCCGTCAGTTAATAAAATTTGGGTTTGTATTTTTTTATCATTTAAGTAAATAAAAATTGACGAAGATAAAACGCATCAAAGATCATGAGTGGAGACTTTTAACATCACTTGTGGGTGAAAAGTTTACCTACATGTGACGTCACAGGAGTTTTCGACGTCTTCATTTTTTTTTTACTTTCGGGGAAAAACGTCATGTGACCAATATCTGACGGGACTGATTATTTATTTTGTCCATCTACCTTCCCTATTATAAAAAAACCCATGCAAACCAGGCATGGGGTACAGCATTCACAGCTACATCGGACAAAAATACTCTCAGATCAAAGATCACAGTAATGCATAGGTACAAGCAGTAATGACAGGTTGTCGCTTCGACTGTGTCCCTGAAGGTCGGAGAGGTCAGACAAATGGCTGTGACGGTGTACAAGATGTTATGATAAAAAGGCGCTGTGTCACGATTAGAGGAATTGGCGTGATATGGACTTCAGGATGTTATACCAGCACTGTGACGTTATTTTTAATGTTACAGCAGCATGCTGAGATAGGAGCCTTTTGGCCTAGTACAGGACCAGTTTCGTTTCTTTTAATTTTTAAAAATATATTTGTTTTTTTTTTCTGTGTAAGTTTTACACTGATAATTTTGATGTGTTTTGTCCTGTGCGGGCTCATAAATGCTTTTTCTTTCTTTCTTATACTACCAGTTTGATCTCCCTATCAATGTGATATTTTTTTTGTTCTACATCATACCTGGGGGAACTTCTAGTTACGGAGATATTAGGCGTCAAAGTTACAATTTTTAACTAGTATTTTTTTAAACTGAAGTTTTTACTGTAAGATTTTTACTTTTAACGTTTTTACGACCCCCGAACAATTCAATCCATCCATCAGTACAATGTTTTAATTGAGTAACATTGAGTTCTACCTCAAAACAAGATATTTCACCCCAAAAAAAAGTCGTTTCCTAATAGCAATAATATTGTTGCGTAAAGTTATTTGGTTTGATCTACAGAATGCTTTGTTGACGGCTTCGCGATGAGGTGGTTTACACCCTGTATATAGGAGACTGGACTTTTGCCTATCCACATAATTCTTTGCATTATGCTTAATCTTAATCTGCCTAGCATTTCGCTATACAACGGCCGACTTCCAGTCTGAATGTAGCTAAATAGTACTCGTATTTAAATGGGAGCTACTGCTTTACAGACCTCCAACTGGTCAGTTCCCGAGTGTAACTGGTTGTCAAGAGTTTTGGCACGGCAGTGACGGTATACTGTGTGTAAAAAAAGGTGCTGTGTCATGTATTGTGTTGGAGGAATTGTCATACGTATTGTCGTGGACTTTGGGACGGGGTATACTAGCAATTTCTGGGAAATTATTATGTGGGTATGGTCGGATGACTACTACTAACTGCCTTGGTAGCAAGCTTTTTAAATTAAACTTTATAGGAGCTCGTGCCAAATAATAACAGCCGCTCGGGTCGATCTTTAGGTTAAGCCGTGCTTGCCTTGGTTGGTCTTTGGATGGGTGACAACCCAGTACATACCGAGTTTCTTCCGTGCCTCGGAAAGCACGTTGCTCCCGGCTGTCATTTGTAGATCTTTGACAGTCTTTACAGGTAGTCAGTAGGCCCAGAAAGTGACAACCAGTCTTACCAAGGGGTATCGTATTCTCCAGTAATAACTGGGCTGTGGAGGTCAGATAGGTACTTAGAAGCTTAGAGTGGAAGCCGACCTCAACCTAGGAAAAAGCTAGGCAGATGATGTTGACCATAAGAAACACAAAACTGATCTGATATTTGCTTTTTGAAAGTCAGTTCATAGTCCCACATAGCTCGACCTTCGACTTTGGTGCCTATAAAATAAACACACCTAATGTATGCAAGTTCAAACTGTGCTAATAAAAGTACATAATAAGCTTTACAAAGTCTCATATAAGCATGCTACATGTTTTTGACCCTTGCCTCATGACAGGATGGACTTTGATCTCGGTACACTTAAATAGATTTACTACTAGTACTTAATTATAATTACTAAGTATAGGTAGTAATTAAGTACGTACATGATGTTTAGATTAGGTTTCTGATTCCCCGAATAAGTCATAAGTATTAATAATTAATTGGTCACTTAAAAACGTATCTTTAAGATCACTTCGGATTGGTGATCTTCATGTTAATAGCGGAAGAGGTGTTTTATGTTAAACAATGAATGGCTGTTTTGTGCCTTTTGGTTTTGCTAAAGATACTTTAGCAACCTATTACAGGACAGGCACTCGACTCACTCTATAGTAGACCACATAATTATATCAGTTGCGAGGGGCTCACACAACTCGATACCTACCGGCTTCCCTTCGGAACAGCCACTGCCACACAGGTACTGGAGTCTACCATTGCCAAAAGTAAAACAATGTAGGTAATTCAGTTAGAACGTGATTGCCGAAACATGACTAAAACTACAAATGGTTCGACGTATGGTTTGTGCAAACATTATTAAAAATATGCACCGAACCGCTTTACCCTTCGCTACTCACATGTAAAGTTTTCCATCAGACGAAGTCTGGCAAAGACATAAAAGCAATGGAATTAAGTATATTAAAACTTCCACATGTCTTTAGTATACCTAAGTGAAAACAGGTCTGTACTTACGTAGTCAGTTTTTTAGCCTCACTTCTTCATTCAAATTACTTCAAGGCCACTACAGTTTATGTAAACAATCTTTTTTACACCTTACACCATAACCAACTAATCAATAGAGATGATGTCAACGTCACTTAATCACAAAGTGTAAGATCAACAACAATTTTTTCATTGAAAAGCTCATTTTTAGTGAGTGGTTAAAAAGCCAATATTACATTGGTTTCTCATTACATAGCATTAACTCTGCCTGGCTTTTGTCGTTATCGTCCGAAATTATCCCACGGGAACATTTTTTACAAATATTATAAAGATGTAAAAGTTATTGTTAGTGGTATTTGGTTGTAATCTTCGGAATACTAGACCGATTCCGAAAATTGTTTCATACATTATTCCTGACTGATATACGCTACATTTAAATTATTGCCGTGAGTACGGTCGAACAAGTTATTTGATTTACACTTTATAGTGTAATTTGCGGGTTACAATGTAAACCAATTAGCTTGTTCAATCGTACATCTATACTAATATTATAAAGCAAAATAGTTTGTTTGTTTGGTTGGTTGAACGCGCTAATCTCAGGAACTACCGGCTCGAATTGAAAAATTATTTTTGCGTTGGATAGTCCATTTATCGAGGAAGGCTATAGGCAATATAACATCACGCTACAGCCATTAGGAGCGGATCAGGATTTCAAAAATGTTTCAAAAACGGGGACTTTTTTTCTTATTGTTTTTCTCTCTTATGTGACGCAGACGAAGTTGCGCGGGTCAGCTAGTTCTGTATATAATGGAAGCGTAGACACGTGTAAAAGCTAATTTAAAATAAAGAGTGTAAATAGACTCTTAAAGAAGCCGAAAAGCACTTGTTCTCCCGTCATTGCGATATTTTTTGTTCTGGACATAGGAACTTAGTTACGGAGATCATCATCATCATCATCTCAGCCGAAAGACGTCTACTGCTGGACATAGGCCTCCCCCAAGTGTCGCCACATTGACCGGTCCCTTGCTACTCGCATCCACCGGATTCCCGCAACCTTCACCAGGTCATCGGTCCACCTAGTGGGAGGTCTTCCAACGCATCGTCTTCCGGTTCGCGGTTCGCGGTTACTGAGATATTGGAAGTCAAAGTTCCAAGTTTCTCACAAGTTTTTTTCAAAATCCAGTATATAAGGTCATTACCTACTTTACTTAAAAACCTCCATAACCTCGTTTACTATTAAATACTTACACACATTGTGTTTTACCGTAGAACTTGAAGTTACACCCCAAAAAAAAAAGTTGTTTCCCAGCAATAATTTTTGTCTAGGGTTACTTAGTTTGATGTACACATCAGAATGCTTGATTTGCGGCTTCTGTGGAGCCCTGCATAAGCCTATGAATGACATTCTAGGAGGAAACGCCAGGGTAGCCAAAGTTCAGCCCCCGTAAACTCAAACTCAAACTCAAACTCAAAGCATTTATTTCAACTAGACCATTACGGCACTTTTGAATGTCAAATTACAAATAAAATCAAAGCTACAGTCACAGTTACAAGGCATAATAACTTGAGAAAGTACTGTAGTTGCCCATTCCCTAGCGTAGATCTCTATGGAGAAGAACGGGCAAGAAACTCCATGGACACTCTTTTTAAATCAATATATTGTTACAAAATCTTGGTTACATCATTCATGTGTGATTATACATATATGTGAGAACGATGTAGAAAGACGTGCACATTAAGAGCGTCCAGAGAAAAGATTAAATCAACAATGTAAGAACAAAATGTATTCACAACGCTTCGATTCGCTTCCGATTCGATAAGTCGTATGTCTATCTCGGTCGTTTTCGAAATGCCAGAAGAAGACAGATATACGAGTTGTCGAATCGGAAACGAGTCGAACGTTTGTGAATACGGGGTCAGGTCTGTAGAGCGCCGACTCTTTTACTCATACTTCTGTCTCTTTCTTAAGCTCGATGGCTCATTTACTATCAGCCAAGCACTGTATCTATGAGTACTCGTATGTATCAAAACGTCACCTGTTCGTTCGTCAGGCTCGTGAAACGTGTTCAGAAACTGGTATTTTCAATAAAGTACACATGATACATTCTCCTATAATGTTCGTCCAAGGCCCTTGGTGACATATTTGTTTGTTTTTTTGTGTTTTAACATTAAGTAATGTACAGGGAACTGGCTTTGCCTCATCTAGCGTTATTAGAGAGGTCTTCATTTGCAAAATCATGGATAAATAAACTATTATATACCTTGTTGTATGATCTAAGGGAAAATCTCCAAAACATATTTCCATGTTTCAATAATTAAAACTTTATCGTTTCGTCATATCTTTGATCCATCAACATCCAAAATAACGGCTGTAACTGTAATTAAAAATAAACATATTCTACGACAAGTTGCCAATTAATATTCTTGATCAGTCTTTTAATATGCAACATTATACGAGTAGTAATTCTTACTAACGTGTCTTTCCAAATAAGACACAAATAAACTACCATTCAAAATTCGACCAAAAAACGAGGTTAATTCCCAACCAAACACCGTAATACTTCGACCAAAAAAGGCAATCAATCTTTCAAAAAACAGGCCATACACAAGACCTTAATATCTTTGAGAACAAGCGTCAATCATGTCAGAAATGCATTGATTATTCGATCAAAAGTGTTCGTTTCGCCGAAACCGAGGAACAGCGAATAATAACACTGAGTAGATACTTACAGAAGCTCTGCTCAACTCACACTTAGGGATTCTTCACGTACCGGTACAACTAATGTAAGCAACGCAACTTTGCCATCGGTAGAGATGCCTGATCCTCCCCAAAGGGCAAGGCGAAGGCCTATCCTTGGTGCACTGACATTTCGCCAAATAATTTTAAGTTCCAAGTAATAGGGTGGCGAGCCTAATGCCGTAAAACCAGGCACAGATAAAGTCTTCGAGATGCTACTGAAAATTTTCGATGAAAACCCTAATAGCAATTTTACTGACCCGCGAATCGGACCCTGGAATTTATGCTCAGCAGTAGCATTTGCGATATAGTGGTCGTCGCACCAAACTGCTTGCAGTACGCAGTTTGGAATTTTGGATCGATCGTTCGATCCATTTATGCGTACGCCTGTTTTTGCTCATTGTGTACGGTTGAGCTTCTGTACCTATTACCTCTGTGGTACGAGTCTGTGGCGATCCAGTTTTTAAAGTATCTCTCCCTTCATTTTGAACAACCTGTTTTGTAACTGTACTAAAAAAGGCAACGCGGAAACACATTTTGAGGTTATTCGCAGCTGGGAATTGTCTTTTTTTGAAGGGTTTTGGTGGGATAAGGAATTTTATTATGTGCTTTGTTCATGGTTATATCGCTAATGATGTCGAAAGGATAAAAGGGTACACGAAAGAGGATACACTTATAACAAATAATTTCATAAGGGATGAGATGGAACTTGTTAATAAAATAAACTCTCCAGTCTTATTTCCGTTAGTTCCCTAATTTTTATTGTGGGCTAGCATAAGTAGCATATGACATAAATATGGGTAAATGTATATGCAGGGAGAGGAAGAGGAAGACCAAAGAAAAGATGGATGGATTGTTTAAGGAACGATGTGAGAAAAAAGGAGTATATTATAGCGAGGCGGTTGACATGGGTGAATGGAAGAAAACAACATGTTGCGCCGATTTCGAATAACAAAGGGGAAAAGACAGGAAGATGATAATAAGCAGCGTATCAAGATCCGACTGTTGCTGCTTCTGAAAGGGGGAATGAGTCGTAGTCCTCCACGCAGACCCTGCCCAGTGCGGTTTATACGGTCTAAGTAGAACATAATTTGGTTGATTCATGGTTGATTCGACTTTTTCGAAGTTTATCTCACCATCCTCGGCATCATTTTGCGCACCCTTGTTTTATCCACTGCTATGTATAGGTCTCCTCTCGTTTTTTTTGTGTTTTCGATTCTTCTATGTCTAGACCTAGTTTAACCAAAGATCTTCTGAGTTTCATCCTACATTCTAAAGTTTACCTACCAGCTGCATATTTTTAATGACACTACCAGCAGACCCGTGGTTGATTAAGTAGTTATTGACGTGCATTCATTTACATAGGCTAACACTTTTACTGTGCAAATTATACTACAATAATTACAAATGCATAATGTTACTAAAACAGTGAATATGAAATAGATTGATGAATTGTAAAGGAAGACTAAAACAGATGAATGGGTTGTGTGAGGGATGATAATGTAAAAGATAAAAGAGGGAATGATAAAGTAACGGTGAATGGAAAATAAACACGAATTGTACTGACTGTAACATTAGGTGAGACTGGGGGAAGATAACGATGTCTTTTGAAGGACTTGGGAACTCAAGACCTTTTCTTTCATTAGCTTTATTTACTTGTCACTAGCACGCACGTTGTAAAATATTCTCAGGACTTTTATAGTACCAAATATTACTTGGGTAACTACACGTGCAGTCAGGAAATCATTAAGCATGTACGGTCGAACTAGCTATTTGGTTTACAGTTCCACCCACAAATTACAAAGAAACTGGTAAAAAGCGGTTAAAACCAGTCTTAAGAATCTAGATATGGCAGCTAACTTGATTTATTTACTTAAGGTTTTGACGAGAGGTAAATATTGAGAGTTGAGACGCAGTTGCGGGGTCAGACAGAATTGTTAAGTGTTTACTAAAGTCCATTTCATAAGACGTGTGTGTCAGAAACATAGATTTAATACCTACCTCAATAAGTCAATAATGTTAGCATTAATATTTTGCTTCCTTTCGCCGTTCTTTTTAAAGAAACCACCTCAATTCGTCATCCACCTTGAGTTTGCTCATCATAGTTATTTTCCTACCCTTGTTCTGTTACTTGGAGTCAATGCAACTTGTTTTTATCTTCCATTCTCCTCTGTCAACCGTCTCGCTATCATTTAGTCCTTTAGCTTTTGCTTGGTTGACAACTTTGAGGAGATTTTTTTTCCGAATGTGAAATCATCAAATGTCCCCTTCCGCTCTGGGCGGAGTTGAGCGTGTCAGACTTTTACTGACTAAAACCTATCCATGTTCTGTATCTATCTGTATCTCTTTCAAATAGTCCCGAAGCCCAAGGGCCTTGGATTTTTAACACAAAGGAGACAATTTTTTTTGTTCGAGGATTAGTTTCCCACATAAATTCTAGCATATAATAATGAAACTTACATTGATTTCTTCCTTATAACCTCTAGATTCCAGTGGTTTAATTAGCTTAGCATTGTCTAACCGGAATAAATGCGAAAAATCTGCAAAAACACTTACGAAAACCAAAATAAACAGAAAAAGTAAATGTCAAAATAATGAAGTTGTCTGTCAATCACAAAAAAGTGGGTTTATAACGTTTCATGCCACGTTGATTGTTTAAACCACCTATACGATTTTAGTGTAAACCTATAAAAATGGCATTAAAAATGCTCATAGTTTAATAATATTTATTTTTATATTCTTTCTGATTCTATAATAATTATATAGCACATATGATTTCCAACGGATAGGTACCGTACTTTTTTTAGTAAACAGAAAAACGCCCCTATTCACGTAAGTATTTGCTGTCAAATGACATTGACCACAACAGGAATGATTTGACTCGCAAAAAAATATCATAACATAGCTTATTTATTATGATTTTAAGATTCCGTTTTCATTTCTACGTAATATTTCCTTTAAAACCATAGTAAAATGGTTACTTTTTTTTGGTGTTATTATGAATAATAAATGCAACGACCAGGTGGGCCCAAAAAAAACTATCTCCTTTCGTATAGCTGATCAAAAGAGATTAAACCGGTTCGCAATTAGTTTCAATATCTCACGTAACTTCCTATTTTAAAATTTTTCCATCATTTCTAGAGATCATTGTATCTTTAATGACATGCAGAATCGTAATCAAGTAAATCCAAATTATTATTAATATTTATTTGATACTTATGAATGACTTATCCCGTGCCGTTTTGAATTGCAAATTTTTCTATTAACGTGGTCAAGTGTCATTTTTAGATCTAGAAAGTGAACTATGGTGATGAGAGGTTCCGTTGGTCAGTCATCTGAAGCTTACAGAATACGCGAAATTCAATTTTCTTACGTTTTTTGCAATTTGCAGGACAGTGTCAGGTTGTATGATGATTAAAATATGTTTCTGTTCTTCCACTTCCTATGTTGGTTATACCCAAAGACTTGAGAGTATTAGCTTAAGGCATATCAAGTTTTCTAGTGTGTTTAGAGTGAAAATTTAAGTGAAGTGGAGAAATCTGCCGGTCGTACGTGATTTGGGGCATAGTCGCTGTCACTTTTGGCTTGACAGTGCAAGTGTCTGGCTTCCGCAAGAATTACAAATATGATTAGCAGAAATGTCATTTCCTGCCATGTATGTGGTTGGTATACATGGCAGGAACTGACATTTCTGTTAAATGAGACTTATTTGAATTTTGATATGATTAGTATTCAAGCAATGTTATATGAGATTTATTTCTGTGTGTTTTGGTTTTAAAAACACCCGTTGCAATATTATTTAATAATACAATAAGGTCGCTGTTATCTCGAATACCGTGAGAATATTTCTTTTTTCAAGTCCTGACATAGTCCTATTTTTTCTGGTTTTGTACCTGATCTACAGAAACTATAGCCACCACTCCAACATACAGATAAACTCTAAAAGAACACAAACCGCGTTGTATGGCTTAAACGTAAAAATATTCAGATTTTGGAAAACTATTTCAAAGTCTATCCAAAAATATCGGTTGGTACTGGAATCCCTTTTTTTCGAAAACTCTTTTCATGTTTCCCGTTTCATTGAATATGGTCTTGCTTGATTGAGGCATTTTCCTTTATATTCGAAAGAATATAGTCCTTTGCTCCAACAACACAAACTCACGTCTCTCCCTCCAAAATCTCAACTCCACCAAACACCAAAAATCAAAAAGACAGAAAAAAAACAAACTCGCAGCACGCATACGGAAATGCATCAGTGTTTATTTCTCCGTCTACACGAGTGCGACAGGTACCGGGAACCAGTTCCTAACAGTACTGTCCCGGGTTCGATGCCCGGCCATGCTTGTCACTTTGACTGCACCGCCAAAAACAACTGAGCCAATTACTGGCTGGCTACTGGGTTTGCTTTTAAAAATGGCCGCTGTGTCATTGTTTGACTGTTTTTGTGGGTTTTGTATTGATTTTTAATCTGATTCGGTAGTGATAATACAAAAACTGTTTTTTTTTTTAACTTGAGTTTTTCTCGCCTTTCTTAATTGACCACGTGCTTATTTTTGCTACATCGTCGTTGAAGTTTTAATACTACGTAAGTCAAAAACAACAACTTTACAGGAGATTGAACCAATTAAAACGTTACTGCATAAAATACGATGTAATGATACTCGTAATAGGATACAATACTATTTTATAATTTGTGTTAACTTCAAATTCGATGACGTTGCATGTTTCTGTGATTGTGGAGGTGTTTCAAGTAAACTTTTATCAACATTAAATACATGTAATTTAAAAAAAAAGTGGAAAAGTTAGAACTTGGACCTCATTATCTTCGTCACTAAAAGGTTCCCAGATATGGTCTAGAACAAAAAATATATCGCAATCATGCAAATGGGGAGAACAAGTGCCTTTCGGCTTTCTTTAGAGTATTATTACACCATTTTATATCTATGGGCCAACGTTGCCGGAAAATAAAGGGATGTTGTTATTATTGATAGAAATTCAAAGACGCCATCTTTCTTTTAAAACAGGTAGCTTTACTGAGCCAGGCAACTTTACCAAATTGGCGCACGGCACGTGTTCTTAGTTTCAGTATGACTGTATAGGTACAGGTAGTGTAAATGCTTAAAGACTAGTGATATTGATGTCAATTCTGTTGTGCACAAACTAAACTTAATTTACTCTATTGCCATCTCTTACTAAAAGGCCGTGCGCGAAATGGACGGCTATAGCCATAACCTAAGTTAGAGATGTCAAACTAGCTTATGCCTTGCGCTTCACCGTGTTTTTAGTCGACATGTTTTTACGTGCACCGTCATTTGTATGAAAACATTAGTTACAATTAAATTTTGACAACTCTAAATTGCATCCGTATCTTTCTCGTTTCATTAGAGAGATAAAATAGCAATAGCCTAAATTAAGTTTAGTTTATGCACAACAGAATCGAAACCATTGATTGCTTTAAATGTTAAAATTATTGAAAAGCGTGCTGAATTATAGGTCGTCGCCGATGCTGCGTTGTGCTATAGCTCTCTCACTCTGTGTCTCGCTCTAGCTAATGACGGTTTTGAGCGACAGAAAAGGATAGGAGCACCGCAAAATTTGCGATTCCGTGCTGTGGATGTGGCGCAACCCTAAAGTCGAATATAAAATTACTTTGGGGTCCTTTTCAATGGAGGAGAGATGAGCTACAACTTTAAATAGTCTCATTATGGGATACCTACATCAGTAGACAATCTTGAGTTTTTTCCATTATAAAATTAAATATTCTTGCATAGACAAATCAATTAAGTAAAAACAAGGGAATTCCTGCATAGACGGTGTCGGTGATTAACTCATTATGTGTGATTAAACATAAAACCTTTATCCGCGGGAAAAAATATTATAATTGATGAGAATAATAACTTAATAATATAAGCTATGAATACAAGAATAGGGTTTAGGCTTTGTTTACAACGATCTTGAAGACAACTTTGAAGACTTGTGAGTCGTGGCTAAGTAATATAATTCGCAGCTATCGATCTTTTATGATAAAGCAACGCTAACTGAGGTCGTACCGTGATGGGTCACCGTCCATCACAAATCGAGACCCCTTTGTGCCTAAGAAAGCACGTCGAGAGATGGTTTGGATACGGTAGGTATCCAAACCATCTCTCAACGTGCTTTGCTGTAAATTCGTGAGGAGTTCGGTTTTCTGATAATTCCAGATGTTGCTGCAGCATCAGTCCAGGTTTACCATGTTATTATTGAAGTAAGAATCTAAATATTGAGTCAACCAGACCAGTAAAAGCACCTTATCTCGGCGGTATAACCCCGCCCGACATTATAGCTACAACTGCCAAGAAACTGCTTTACAGTTTGGCAGTAGTAACAATTATTTTTACACTTAGAATGTCACCACGAATAAACGCTTTTTTCCCAACTTAAAATACCGCGCTTTTTTTGCCGGAGGCTAAAAACCACAGCTAAAAACGTATTGTAAAACTTTATGAAAACAACCATTACCTACATGGTTATTTTCATTAAGTTAAACGACAGTAAAGGTAATACATTTACTGTCGTTTTTTGAAGTCGAATTAAAGGTGATTATCATGAGCCTTATTTCCGAAGGAAAGCCAGCAGGAATCGGCTTCTTAGGCCCCTTCGCGCCTGGCATCGTCCATTCTGTAGTCGCCTTAAAAGTTGCACAGCATTGAGGCCGACAACATTTTTTAGGAGTAATCTATTCAGATATAATGATGGAATAAACATCAATTCGATCGATCTGACGAATCACTTATGTTCGTCATTATGTGTAACGAAGGTTATTTGTTATAATATGAAGCCTATAGATAATTGGTAGGCTATTTTTGGGTTTTAAAAGGCACGTATTTATTTGTGTTTTTAGGATTTAATTTAGGATGATATTATTTGTCTGTAATCTTTTGGTTACTAACTGCTAATAAGCAACAACACAACAATCATCATTTGCCTGCCTAGCCTTTTCCCAACTATGTTGGGGTCGGCTTCCAGTCTAACCGGATGCAGCTGAATACCAGTATTTTACATGGAGCGACTGCCTATCTGACCTCCACAACCAGTGACAAGCTGGATTTTTTAAGGATTTATTAAAAAACTGTACCTACCTATTTAATGCCTGGGACCTGTGGTCACTTTCTAATAGTTTGCTAAATGGTATGCACAGAAAAAAAAAGCTGCAACGTAAATTAAAGTACTTAATAGAAAAGTTTACAAGAAAATATAAAATATTCAAATAATATTTTTGCACATCAAATAAAGTCTTAAATAGCATCAAAAATGTAGTCAATGTGTACCTAATCGAATAACCCTATTTTTTTCTACGTTTCAGTTCGATGAGTTCGTGAGATCTCTACAAGTGGACCCTCACTCGCCACTGTTCAGGCTTGTTACGGACGGACAACCTCCTTTAAGGTATGTTACTATTACTACTACTACTACGAGTATTACTAGGTACTACATAACTAACATAACACGACGACGAAGTTTTAGGCAGAAGTGTACCCATTCATAAGCGTCCACATGTCCACATCGTACGCATCGGACGCGTAGCTTCAAACGGATCGCAGTATTATTGAACAGATTTTAGCGATCCGTACGGTGCGGCGTATGACTTCTATACCTACAAAAAATATGGACCGTTTGATGCGATGCGTTCGACGCGTACGATGCGGACATGTGAGCTTATCTTAATACTTCACCCACCCACATTTCGCCCGTTATATCGAGGTTTAGTCCCATGTGATAGGGGGCGAGCCTATTGCCATCAGCCGGGCATTCCAGACTCCGTGGCTACTACTGAAAAAATCCTAATAGAAAAAATCCCAATACCACTTTGCCCAACCCGAGAATCGCACCCGCTCATGAATGAGCAACAGTTGTGTTTGCGACCCCTCGACCAGCGAGGCAGTCAATAATGATTAATGAGGATTAATGTGATAATAGTAAAACTCATCTGAGGAAATAATAACAGCCGCTCGGGTCGATCTTTAGGTTAAGCCATGCTTGCCTAGGTTGGTCTGTGGATGGGGGGCCACCTTTACATACCGAGTTTCCTCTGTGCCTCGGAAAGCACGTTAAGCTGCTGGTCCCGGCTGTCATTTGTCCATCTTTGACAGTCGTTACAGATAGTCAGTGGCCCAAAGAGTCTGACACCAGTCTTACCAAGTGGTATCGTATTACCCAGTATTAACTGGGTTGTGGAGGTCTGATAGGCAGTCGCTCCATGTAAAATACTGGTATTCAGCTGCATCCGGTTAGACTGGAAGCCGACCTCAACATAGTTGGGAAAAGGCTAGGCTGAATGTGATAATAGTAGAACATCATCATCATCATCAGCATCATGTTCCCACTGCTGGGACACAGGCTTCCTCCCTATGAGAGTGAATAGGCTGTCAATGGCGTGCCCAGTGCTGATTGGTAGATGTCACACGTCTTTGAATTTTTTGGTTCAAGGACGTTTTCTCACGATGTTTTCCTTCACCGTATTGAGAGCAGTGGTGATGAAATAAATTACACATAGTAATTCGCCTGTCTGGGTTCGTACTCACGACTTACTGTTCGTAAGTCGGGGCCGCCACCACTGGGCCACCACTGCTCTCTCTTATCAGTCAATTCAAAATAAACTCACTCAGTTAACATTTCTTTTCATGTAAAACATTAAAATTCTCTTTCATCCATTCAGCACTATGAGGCCAGATTACGAGCTACGACAAAAATTGTATGAAAGCGTCCAAACACGATGCCAATCTGTCCACATCCGGTAAACATAATAAGATCTATTGTAGGTGCACCACTGTTTCCGTTATACACTTTTATACGTCACGATTCTAGAATAATACGTGAATTTTTAGATCTTTTTAGGTATTTAATTTTTCGTTATCTGGTTGTAAAAGAAAGTACACACTTTCTCGTTTTTGTTATAATCTAGATTTTGCTCGCGGCTTAATTTCCCACGGAAATTAATCCATAGGAAAGTGAAAACAAAAATCATACAAATCCTATAACATTCCGAGATATAATGTAGTTTCCCGTTAGTGAAAGAATACCGGAATCGAATCATTAGTTCCGAAAATTACGCTCTACACAAACTTACAAACAAATTTTTGGTCTTCTTCATGTTCAGTAAGTACTTACCTATAAATAAATTTAACGATATCTACCTGCAAGTCGAAGTGTTACCACAAGAGGTAGGCATCGTAGCGAAAGAAGAAAGATAGTATTAAGCCCACTTTCAGTGAAAGAACATCGTGAGGATTCCAGCATACCTTAGAGATATTTCTCGACGGCGGCGGCCCAAAACCTCGGCCTCGGCTAAAGACTCTGACACCAGAAACACCGAAAAATAATAAACTTCAATTCACATTCCCGTATCGTCTACAACAACGTACACACACATAAAAAAAACATTCATACATTATTTAGTTTCCCCAAACACAAACGGTTTCCACTCACCGTTCAGAGGTCAGAGCTGATGGCTTTCGCATTATTATACAAAATAATCTATGATAATAATGATCATAGGTGTATCAGTCACATCTGCAGCATTGAAAAAAATGATGGTATTGATGGAAAATGGTAATTTGGAGTGAAAAGAATGTCGCTTTGATTTTTTTCTATGGAGTTTTGTTGGCTGATGCTAAGACTAGCACTGAATAGTCATGCTGTCCACAACTGTACGAATACGCAGATCTGATATAAGTTGGTCCATGTGTGGGTTGAAGGGTCTCTTAAAGTTTTGAATACTTACTTTACAAGACTCTTGCGCCTCAGAAAACACGTAAAACCGTTGACCCTGTCTATCATTTGTAGATCTTTGACAATCGTTACGGAGGGGTTAAAAAACCCCAAAGTCATGCATTTCGGCAGCTACGCCCCCAGGGGTAGCTGTTCTATTTAAAGTCATCATCATCATCATCATTTCAGCAGAAAGACGTCACTGCTGGACATAGGCCTCTCCCAAGTATACCCACATTTACCGGTCATTGACTCGCAACTAGCGGATTCCCGCAACATTCACCAGGTCATCGGTCCACCTAGTGGGAGGTCATCCAACGTAACGAACTATTTATAGTACTAGCTGGTATTCAGCTGCGTCCAGCTAGACTAGATGCCGACCCCAACATAGTATGGTAAAGACTAAGGTCACTAGGCAGATGATATAATAATCATTCTTCTTCGTCCCCAGACAATGCCTGCACCCCGAAGCCTGCAGCAAGGACCTATCTCTGCCGACGTACTACGCGCGCTTCCACGACATTCGCAAGGAGTATGTGCGTGCGTATACGCTGCGCGCGGTCGCAGGCGCACGCACTGTGCCCCCACCGCCGCCGCCGCCAGACCATCCCAGCTCATTGCTGGATATGCTCAACTGTATCCTTTATCAATAGAACATACACACCTATAACCATCAATCAGCCTGTAATGTTGGCATAAGGAGCCTCTCATTGAAAGGCAGTCGGATCTGTCACCCCGCGACACTCGGCACATGCCCAGGTTGGTGTCTTGGAATTTTTGCTTCTAGGTCCTCACGATGTTTTTCCTTCACCGTTTTGAGAGCAGACCCCGTATTCACAAACGTTCGACTCGTTTCCGATTCGACAACTAGTATATAATCTGTCTTCTTCTGGCATTCCGAAAACGAGCGAGATAGACAAACATACGACTTCCCGAATCGGAAGCGAATCGAAGCGTTGTGAATACGGGGGCAGTGCATGGCAGTACTAGCCAATCATAAACGTTACCACGATTTCACATAGTGCCAGATAAGCCATCAACCCGTTGTAACTACTTCAACCCAGACAGGCGCATTATTTTGTGTAATTTATTTCATCACCACTGCTCTCAAAAACGGTGAAGGAAAACATCGTGAGGAAACCAAAAATGATGGATGGATGATCTAGAACCAAACATTCGAAAACATGTGACATCTACCAACCCGCACTGGGCCCGCGTGGTAGATTATAGCCCATACGCAAAATATGCGCTATGACGTGGAGTTGCGGACACCAGCCAGTTGTACAATACAAATAGTCTTTCACAAGAACTCTTCGTTTTATTCGTCGGCTGCTGGACCAACCTTATCCTAGTACATAGAACATCTAAATATTGTAAAGAGGCGCCTGTAACTTTTCATATGGCAATTCATCTACCAAACAACTCTTTGATGGTGAAACGGGGCAAAGATGTAACAAAATTAAATTACCATTAACATCCTGTATTGCGACAGTTTTAATACTTAGTTAGAAAAATGCTAAGAAATTGGTTAAAATTACACAGCGTTTACTTCAAAATCATTAATTAACAGTCAAGGAAATGAGTTGTTTAAGTTCCACTTAGCTGATACAATAAATAGCAGTTATTATAAGGCTGACGCAAGTTTGACAGGTCTAAATAGTTATTTATTATCTATGGTGTTATGTCAAACCGCAGTTCCGCATTTGGCCAATAGAGGCGTTCCTCACACGAAGAGTGGAAACGAGAATAGTTACAGATGACCTCTATCACTCTACTGTGACAGTGTCCGTCTGTTTGTCACAGGGCCGTTTCTTAAGAACCTATTTTGATTTCTCCCAGTGGCAGAGAGGTTAAAAATCTAAGAAGTAAAATTTGACCCACTTCACGGTTTCGATTGACTTGAAATTGTGCATATGTTACCGTAAAATTGTCAGACACGTTATATTGTAATATCGCTAGCGATATTGTAAAGTCTCGAATTATTGTCAAACGAACATACTGCTTACAATAATTAATACTGTTATATTGTAATCTAAAGTGTTTGATAACTTTACGGTGACAAATACATGATAGGTTTTGCATAACATAGCATGTTTAGTGTTAGTGGTTAGCTAAAGAAACGTCATTCTGAATTCAATATGGCGCACTCAAAAACATGGCAGAGTAGTTATTTTTATGCATTCCCATATCAAATGAAAAGTTTGCTGAGAAGAACACGAGAAAGCGGCAATTACTCGTACTTACCCAAAAATCGTTATTTTGCAACAATAAAACCTTGACGCTATTGTATACAGATTTAGGTATAAGTCCGTACAGCGGCGATAACTTCTACGCAGCTGAGGTCAAAGACATGGCCAGCATCATACAGAGGATAATCACTGATGGTAAGACTACCCCTTTATTTTGGTCAGACGTTCTTACACAAACTAAGTAACGTCCTCCCGAAGGCGCGGCGATGGCAGGTGGAGTAAAGCTGTGACCTAGTGACACTGACATCCAAGGAATGGAAAGAGAAGTGTCATCAATCTCAGTATCATCAAGGTCATCCATCGGCGAGATGGGCAGACGACATTTTTGCCATTGCGGGAATATCCTGAATGAAGTTGGCACAAGAGCGTAGAGTTTGACACAAACAAAGAGAGGCCTGTACCCAGCAGTGGGTGAAGTCTTGCTGTGGATGATGATGATGAACTTACTTCTTGATCATTACTCTTCAGCCGAATGGCGCCTTCTGTTCTGGAAGGCCTTCCCGAAGCAGAAAATCTCAACCATGGCGAGGGTATTGTACTCCCCGCATCCAGCAATTTTCCGTTATATTAATCTGCCCGCGACTTCGTACGCGTGAAGCTTTAATATTGCAACGAATCGCCTGCTCAACGGAAGCTTTTTTCCCGCTTGCAACATTTCTTATTGCTGCTCCGCTCCTATTGGTCATAGCGTGATGTTATATAGCCTATAGCCTTCCTCGATAAATGGACTATCCAACCCAAAAAGAATTTTTCAATTCGAGCCGGTAGATCCTGAGATAAGCGCGTTCAACCAAACAAACAAACAAACTCTTCTGCTTTATAATATTAGTATAGATTTCATATTCAAATCCTAGTTTACAAATTTAAGTTATTGCAATTAACGAAATACATATCAACTTTTATGCTCGTGTTAAAAGGTTGATTTCAATGTTCTCTGTATGTTATATGGTTCATATTATAAGTAATACATTTGTTTTATTTTTCAGGTTTTCGGTTAGAGTTACCTGAGACCGTGGACTTAGTTTTAGAGACTGGTATTTGGTAAGTGTTTTTTAATTATTTCAAAAATTAATTTTAAAGAACTTCTAGCACCTGAAAAATAAAACCAGTTGTGCTCTACAAAAGTGCATTTACCACACGGTCAAAATGTATGGAAAAGCTCTTTTCTCTTTAAATTATCGATGGAAAATATATTTCTTTAATGAGGGGTTCGGTATGATGTAGGTACAGTCAGCAAAAGAGTTCGGTATGCAGGCTAGCAATCTTCTTACGACTATTATAAAATGTAAAAGTCTGTAAGGATCGATTTTTGTTATTCTTTCACGCAGAAACTACTGAAAGGATTTGGATGAATTGCAAACAGATTGATTATAACCCTTTTCCACTTGTAATAGTATTAAGAAGATTGCTAGCCTGCGTACCTAATTGTTTTGCTGACTGTACCTAGACCCAGTGAATATGTGGTACAGACCTAAATGTCAGTCAATGTCATTGACAGACACTTGGGTCTGAACACAAAAATAATATGTTCGCCTAATTGGTCAAGAACTGCTGATTTTTGTTTCGCGATTTGAGGTTTGGTGTCATACAGGGTGAAATTGAATAGATGCGACAAATTTAAATATACAATAATACGTGTTGTCAAGAAAATGTATAAAATATCAAATGTAAAATTAAAAAATAATTGATCAGTGTTACGAAAACCTTTAAAATAATAAAAGTATCAAAAAATCTCGTCCGACTCATCGCAGTGCTCAATATAGCGGTCATTTACCTAATTTTTCTTATTTATTTTGCATATTACTAGAATACCGATAATTCGTACTTAAATAAAGATAATAACATCAATGGATCTTTTGAAAACGATAATCGCGTAATTTTTTTTAACGATTTAGATTGTACAAAAAACAGTTTAAAATGACTATGTTACTGTAACTGAAGCTCCAATTTCATTTTGTCGCATTTATTAAAATTCACCCTGTATACTCATAGTAAAAGTTGTTTGTTATCATGAGTGCAATCACGTGTTTAACTGTCGTACACTAATTGATAGTCAAAGCGATAGAAGAAACATAATAACTGTTTCTTGGACTTGATATAATCACCCAAAACTCGAGTCGACAACGACGGCTATGCGCAAGCTCCTGAATAGAACGCCTTACAAATGTGCGGAGCAATCTCTTGCTTTTTTCATCTGCTTATTAGAGCTTCAGGCGTTTAAAAAAAGTAACTATCTACGTTTTTATTATTATCCAATGAACGTACATTCTTTTACTATTCATACATGCTTTTCGCACAATTTATTTGTTTTTTACTAACTAAAGAAAATTACTCCTCTGTATAAAGGGTGTAAAACACCTCTTCTCGAAGCCGAAAGGCACTTGTTCACAAGAAAAAAAAAATGATCGCAATGATAGGGATATCATTGCAATAATTTTTTTGTTCTACACCATACCTGGAAACCTTCTAGTTACGGAGATATGGGGGGTCAAAGTTACAACTTTTTGACAAGTTTTTTTTTTAAATACACGTTTTTTTTGTTAGATTTTGACTATTATCACCTCCACGACCCCCGTACTATTCAATCCATTCATCAGCACAATGTTTTAAGTGCGTTACATTGAGTTCTACCACAAAACGTGATTTATAACCTTAAAAAAAAAGTTGTTTCCCAGCAATAATTTTTGCGTAAAGTTACTTAGTTAGATGTACAGAATGCTTGGTTAACGGCTTTGTGATGAGGTGGTTTACACCCGGTATTATTATGTCGTTTATTCATTAAAAAACAAATAATTTACATTTTTAAATATATCTTAAAACAAAACTAAATAGTGGTCCACCGATATCGGGAGCAGGGTCCAAGCTACCAGTGGTTAGGACTGCAGAGATAGGAACCTCCTCAAAATGCGAGCCGTATCGAAGAGTACTGTCTTCTGTATCAGGTTCTTGATCCAGCCGCCTAAACAAAGCTTCGATAGATGGTCATCGAAGCTCTTGGCAATAAGGCCATTGGCCGTCTCGACAATCGGCACAATGGTAACCGAGTTCATATTCCACATGTCGCGAACCTCGTGCGCCAAGTCGAGATATTATTATTAATATCAAAAGCCTATATTGTCCCATTGCAGGGCAAAAGCCTCCCTTCCCTCCTTCCACATTTCGCGATAAATAAATAAATATCGCTGGATATTAACACACAGCGCCACACTAAGCAAAGCTTGTGTCGTGGACACTAGATAGTTTATATACTACATACATACTTTTTTGTTTGTAAATACATACTTAGGAGCTATGTTAGTATAACAATAAGAATAAAAAACCAATTGAACACAAAATCACAACATCACACAACAGCCCACCAACAACAACTTTGACCCCTCATATCTCCGTAACCAGAAGGTTCCCAGGTATGCTGTAGAACAAAAAAAATATTGCAATGATGGGGAGAACAAGTGCCTTTCGGCTTCGTGAAGAGGTGTTTTACACCCTTTATATATTTTTATTTATATTATAAAACAAAGTCCTCCGCCGCGTATGTCTGTCTGTTAGCGATAAACTCAAAACTACTAAACCAATTTTTATGCTGTTTTCGCCAATGGATAGAGTGGTTCTCGAGGAAAGATTTCGGGCGAAGCCGCGGTCATCGGCTAGTTTATTTAATGATTCAATGTGTAGTTTTGACAATGTAATATGCAGGCTTGGGTAAGCATGCAGTTAACTTAGTAAAAACTAACACGCCACTACAGCTCATTATGGTAAACGAATCAGGTGTCCAGTTAAATAAAAAAACATTGGACATATACCTAATTCCCTACCAACCGCATTGGGCCCGCATTGCGGTCAACAGGACACTTTCTCAAACTGAAGAGCAGTAGCACATCAATCCCAATCTGTCAAATTTTCTTGAATAGATTTTCATTTTTGTCGCTAAAGTACTCGTATCAGGTTTAAGGCGATTACATGAGCCAAACGCGAGTTTTATAATAATTACTAAAAGTATATGATTCACTGCTATAAACAAGACCAGAAAAATATATGATATTCTTCAGGATATATGCTAGCATGATACTGTTTTGAAAACATAATACAATTAATTTGGCTCGATAAAAAGAAATCACGAACTTATCTCTAAAAATATCTTTTAAATAATAAAAAACATACTAATATGCATGCGATCAATCTGCTTTTTTGGCGAATAAGTCTGCAAGCAATATATTAGCATGATACTGTTTCAGTTTTTTAGGTCCATGTTCACCAAAAAGATTACGGTCTAAAACGGCTGTTTAAAACACATTTTTGTATGGGAACATGTTACAGTGACAGCTGTTTTTAGATAATCAGGCCGTTATCTTTTCGGTGAACATGGACCTTAATCTAATCAATAGTTTTTTTGTAAATCGATCGAAACCACTCATTTCGCGCTATTTGGCCCGCAGTGGCTGACGTAACAACCACTTTGTAGTGCAAGCTGATTAGAACTTTATTCTAACAGAATTTCAAACGAAGTTTGAACCACCACAAATAGAGTTGCTAATTTAGCTCATCTAAGCGCCTAATGTTGATATGGACAGTTTGATTTGCTAACGTCTGTACAAGCATGCAGTCGGATCATATAAGCGAACCGTGTATAATCACCTTAACAGTATCACCTAGACGCCACCGATCAACAAGGTTGCCAGAGGACGAACGGTCGAGAGATAAGAGATGAACTTTAAGCTATGCTGCGTTATGATAGCACGATCATTGAGATAGACGGACGATGTAGTGTGCGTACTGAAGTCTAGATTTACGTTTACTAGGTACATTTCGTTTTGAAAACTTAAGTTGTCAGAATAAGCAAGCTGAAATGGCAATGAGTCGACCATATTATCCGTAGAACCGATGTTCTGAAGTGAAGACCGCGAATCAGCAAGCGTAGGCTAGATGGAGCTACCTTATCCAGGACAGAGGTTATAGTCAATACGCAATAAATTTAGGAAATAGGAGTAATAGCTTACTATCAGTGCCTCAACGAAACGATAAGACACTTGGCATCGAGTCCTGCCTTTTATGTTGCTTGCACATCACAGGAGCTGATGGATGCCACTGAAAGTGCCAAACTCGTCGCCAAAATTAGGCTCACAATTTAGATTACCATCGACAAGACAAGACATCGAGTTCCTACGCGGATCTAGACAGGGCTCTAGAGAATGAATACATCTAGATAGAAATGAATAAATCAATCCAATTATAACTACCTTAATTATAAATAATAACAGATGTAGGTGCGTGTAGGTTATCAATTAAAGATAAAATGGATCAGCTACTGATCGTTCCGTTGCAATTCAGGAAATAACTGGCATAACATTCTATGACATTAACAGCACTATCTCTCCTTGTCATTTCTGTAGCAGTAGAGTGAGACGGCTAAAGTCATCAACATACATTTAATTCATGGAACTATTAATATGATGCATAAAGGTTAAGTACCGGGAAAAATCTGGGACCTTTATTTTGATAGCCTCGTTGGTCAAAGGTCGGCGGAGTCAGCCGTTGGTTCCGGCTGTCATTTGTCAGGCAGGTAATCAGTAGCCTGAAAGTCTTACCGAAAGGTACCTATCCTATTACGCAGGACTAATTTGGTTGTGGAGGTCAGATAGGCAGTCGCTCCATATAAAATACTGGAATTCAGCTGTATCGCGTTAGACTGGAAGCCGACCTCAACATAGTTGGGCAAAGGCTAGGCCAGCCTATCCCAATTGTAAACGTCCCCTTGTGCCTATTGGCCTTGTTTCGTTCTGTCTCCTGCTGATATGGAGGGAAGTGGAAATGACAGTTTTTTTTCCTACTCCTCTGCTATACTTTCTGATTAATTTCGTTCCGGGATCCAAGACAGTTAAATTCATTATCTGGGACTTCGTCGAGCTTCATTGTTTCGGCGCTTTTCTGGTGGTCGCCACTGTTGATGCTGGCTTTCAGGAGCTACAGTGGTTTGGGAGTGTGTGGTGGGCTTGATGATGATGCTAGATGATGACGTGCACTGACATCAACCTCATCGTAGGAAATGGCCCAGAAGATACGTTCCACTAAGTTTATTACTATCATTCTACGATACTATGAGCAATAGGTGAATCAAAGTCCAAGTATCAGAGTAGTAAATAGCGTGCCGTGTCATCGTTGCCTGTCAGTTTACGTCTTAACTAAAGTCCATTCAGTGTTTGCTTTGCGTTTCACGTTTGTTGATAATAAACTGTAGTTCTCTGGTCTAACTCCATGTGGTTCATTTTCAGCTTCTGCATGCGTGATTCAGTACTAACCAGTAGGTTATTGTGTTCGGTTTAAAGAAATTTATTTCTCATAAAAGAACATACATAGTTCACTTAAATATGAGAAACTTAGTATAAAAAAAAAACTTAATAGTAAATTACTTGTCGTTCGGACAATCGAGTACAAAAAGGTAGTAGTACATTATTGTTGGTTGGCCAAATACCACTTTAACCTATTTAGGTCTTTTGGTAATTTATTATAAATCTGCGCACCCTTAAACTGAATGGTTCTTCATCCGTATAAAGTTCTTACTGAAGGTAGTTCTTTACTATCCCTATTCCTAGCGTAGTAGTGGTATGTTTTACGTTTGAAAGTGATTTGTGAGTGTATTTTGTTCGTTCGATTTTTTTAAATTAGTATGCATGTGTTCTTTTGTAGGTGTTAAGTAACTGTAATTGAAAAGAGTGTGTTCAGTTAGCAATTCCAATCCTATTAATCAAAGCACTATATTATAAAAGCGAAAGTTTGTATGTGTGTTTAAGTTTGTTGTTACTACTTCACGTAAAAACTACGGAACGGATTTGGATGAAATTTTGCACACAGACAGTTTAACCTGGATTAACAAATTGGGACATGGCTAGATATCGCACACGATAGGCCTTTGCCCAGCTATGGGGCATTGGATACTTTTAATCCCGGTAGTAAGATCCCGTGCGACAATTATCGAACTTCACGTGAGCGAAGTCCTGCCGTTTCGGAGATTGACCGGGACAAAGAGACAGACAAAAATTTAAAAAGATGTTTTTTGTGATAAGTACCGTATATACTTTCATATGCATTCAGCAAAAAGCTGTTATTTTGATTTACAAACAGACATGTCATTTAATTTTTTATTTTTATAGAAAATACTCACGTGACATATTATCAAAACATACAAAGATTTAATCGTAAGAAGTTCGAAACAAGATAAAAACTTTTCCCTCCTCGCCTGTTGCTCAACCATTGATAAGGTAGCTAATCACGTTACATATCTGTTATCAGCAAGTAATACTACCTGACTAGTAATTACGACATAACGTGTTCTGATTTAATCGTTTTTCTTATTGATAAGCAGATTAGAACTTGTAGTAGATTGCCTTGTTGGTTCAGTGATCGAAAACACACACAAGGAAGGCTTTAAATCCCGGGTCAGGTAGACAAGACAAATGACAAATACCGCTGGACATTAACACACAGCGCCATCTAGTGCCACACTAAGCAAGGCTTGTGTCGTGGACAACAGATAGTTGATATACTACATATATACTTTTTTGTTTGGAAATTTATAAACATCCATGACTCGGAAACAAATGTACATGCTCATCATACAAACATTTGCTCCTACCGGGATTTGAACCCAGGGCCCTAAGAACGTAAGGCAGCCTCACCCACCACTATGCCATTCGGGTCGTTATGGGCTTATTTTGCTATCGCCAATGTTCAGCATGAAGACCCAGGTTCGATTCCTGTGTCCACCAAAGTGTTACTCTCAGTATCAGCCATGGCGTTTAGATTTGTGTCCGAGTGATAGCAATAGCCTCGCCCTCTGTTACCCCGAAACCTTCATCTGTTAGCGAAGTAGATAGGCATACAATAGTTAAACAATGGCGTCAGACCGAATCGGTCAAGCGTCACAGACGGCTGGTAAAATTTTGGTATATAAAAAAAAAAAAAAAAAACAAAGCATTTATTTCAAGTAGGCCAGTTACATGCGCTTTTGAATTGTCGAAACAAAGATGAAAATTAAATGTAGCTACAGTCCCATTCACAAGACATAAAAACTGTGAAAGTACTAGCTGTAGTTGCCCATTCCCTAGCGTAGATCTCTATGGAGAAGAACGGGCAAGAAACTCCATGGACACTCTTTTAAATCATATAGTTGTTACAAAATCTTGGTTACATCATTCCTGTTGAGATGGTGCATTATGTGAGAATAATGTAGCAAGATGGGCACAATAAAAGAGTCCATAGTTAAAACTAAAAAACAATTCAAAAATAAAATAATTAATTAAAAAATAAAAACAAAAGCCGTGGCAACCAAGAGCTGAACAGTCCCAAACGACAGCGCCCGTTCACGAACATGACGCATGTATCAGCACCATTCAACGCAACCATTTTGAAGGGAACTAAATGACCCGACACACGCGCCACCATCAGCGGGACATTTGAGTGAGCATGACATACTCTTAACCGCCAGGGCACATTCAAGTCAAAAAATAAAAACGTAGGTTTCCAGCGAATGATAGCACTCACACAAAGATTACACTAAGATCCACCTCTAGGCACACCTCCGAGAATTAGAGACGCCGTATTATGTTTATGAAAGAAAACAAGAAGGTAAAGAAAGTCAGTAGTAGATTCTTAGGGTCCATTGTGTCAATGAAAGTTCCAGAGCCATGAGGTAATGATGATGTGATCTTGATATAGTTACCTTCCTAACGAGGAATATTTTTCTTTCCATCAATAGCTCTTGTTATGAAAATTAAATTATAACCTCACAGAGATAATGTAGACTCACGGCTTTTTTGCACTGAAACTATTCTGGATGTAAAATTACCTTTAAGGGCCTGCACAGACGACGGACTTATTGTGCGTGACTGACAAAAAGTCTGCGACAAATTTTGCGTGTTTGATTGTGTTTCACTACGTTTTGTCCACTATAAGGACCTACTGATGGAAAGGCTCCTACTGAGCCTTTTAGTCGACAAAAAAGGTCAAATAAGTAGTCAAATACATTAATCACGAAAAATTTGTCGCAGACATTTTGTCCGTCACGCACAATAAGTCCGTCGTCTGCGCAGGCCCTAAAGAAGCTGAGAGTCACTTATTCTCCTCGTCGTCGTCGTTATTTTTTTCTTCTGGACCATACCTGAGAACCTCGTCGTTACGGAGATATTAGAGGTCAATCAAAGTTCCAACATTTTCTCAACTTTAATGCCAAAGATATATCGAAAATGTCGCTTAGTATTGAGTTGGTCGAGTAGTGATTTGTGACGACCCGAATGGCGTAGTGGTAGTAATGCTGCCTTATGTTCTTAGGGTCCTGGGTTCGAATCCCGGTAGGAGCTAATGTTTGTGTGATTAGCATGGACATTTGTTTCCGAGTCATGGATGTTTATATGTATGTATTTATAAACAAAAACGGTATAGGTGTAGTATATCAACTATCTGGTGTCCACGACACAAGCCTTGCTTAGTGTGGCACTAGATGGCGCTGTGTGTTAATGTCCAGCGATATTTACTTATTTATTTTATACTGCTCAATTTTCATCATTATCATCAGCCCATTCTGTTCCCAATTATTTGGGGTTGACTAACGAAGTAACACACTATTTTATCCTTTGGCAGACCCACTAGCTTCTGAATACACGTGATGAAGTTCAAAGATTTACCTATATCATACAACAATAACAGTTGAAACTCAATTAAATTATAAAGCCCATAAAAATACACAGTACCTACAAACAATTGGTTTTCGAAAACAGTAATTAGACGAGTCTAGCTGTAAATAAAAGCCTCATTCAAACCAGTTGCATAAATAACAGAAACATTTCTTTAAAAACTGACGCAATAGTAATAGCGCATAAAAATCGGCGTATCAACAAAATCAGGCACACGTGCACTGTTCCACTGTACTTGCTACTGGTTACTCGACACTGTCTTGAAAGCGCTGTGTTAACTAAACACACCTGTACCAATGAACTGGCGACCCGTCGTTTAGATAGATTGGTTTTCTTTACTAGATTTCTTGTTTATACGAAAGTTGGTCGTCAGTCTTTTGTTTCTCCTTTTGAATGATATTTATTCTTCTCTATCTACGTAATTCATTTCCGTTTTTTTTTTAAATTATTGGTCATTTTACTAATTCTGCAGTTATTGTTATTTTATTGCTACTATTCTTTATCTGGCAGGTTTTAACTATTTAAGCATATATTTACAGCGGTGGCCCAGTGGTGGCGGCTCCGACTTACGAACAGTAAGTCGTGGGTTCGAACCCAGACAGGCGCATTACTTTGTGTAATTTATTTCATCAACGCTGCTCTCAAAACGGTGAAGGAAAACATCGTGAAAAAACCGGCATGTCCTAGAACCAAAAATTCGAAGACATGTGACATCTACCAATCCGCACTGGGCCCGCGTCGTAGATTATAGCCTATTCCCTCTCATTGAGAGTAGGCCGTGTCCACCAGTGGGAACATTACAGGCTGATGATGATGATGATGATGAAGCATATTCATTACTAGCTTCTGCCTGCGGCTTCGCCCGCTTGAAGTTTGATAATTGTCCCATGGGATTTTACTACCGGGATAAAAAGCATCATATGTGTTAATCTAGGTTATGAACTATCTGTGTGCAAAATTTCATCCAAATCCATTCACTGGTTTTTGCGTGAAAGGGTAATAAACATCAAAACATCCATCCAAACTCACAAACTTTCGCATTTATAATATTAGTAGGATTCTTGTACATATTATTTCCTATTTCATCGTCATTTTCCTGACCTTATCCTAATTTACTGTTTCTGTTTCCTTACTTCTCTATTACTGGTCGTGTCATCAGACTCCTCCCTCCATTCTTGCCATGTCACACGCCGTCCTTCAATCGTTTCTCTGGTCTTCCTCTGCTAAGAAAGAAAGAAAGAAGATCGCACATTACTTCACACATTATTTTCTATATATCATCAACTTACTTTTTTATCTGTGAATTCTTTACTATATTAACATGATCTACATTAGTATGTTCATCAACAGCAGTAGTTAAAGCAATAAATACACTGTCTTCCAAAGTACCTCCGTTAATGTCAATATATAAGCGTATTGTTATCAACCGTTCCAACAAAAAGTTATTTACCCTCATCTTTCACCTGTTTTTCCTTACAAGCCATAGAAAAACAAAAAAAAAAAATACTTGTTTTTTCATTAAAGGCGTTCATTACTTCTACTATGCAAGTGTCGATGTCAATTTAGTATTTATGGTACACCTGCTGCCCTACAGCACTTAGTATCTGTTTTCTGCATTATACTTTGACAGTTGCATTGCCTTCACGATGAATTGGCTTTTAACACCTTGGTATGCTATTTGCGCGAAATTGTTATTGCTCTTTTAGGTTTATAGTTACACCATTTACTCCTAATAATGGGATGAAATATAGTTCGATGTTTCTTTGTAGGAAAAAGTAAAATAAATTGATAAAGTTACTACCAAATTAGGCAGATTAAAATGGCATTGTTTCTATTGGTTCGTTTATCTTCAAGAACTATTTTGGATGCCAAGACTACAAGTATTTGTAACGTACCTTACTTAGTTACATTACCCATTCTGATTTTCACAAGCATCATTCTTCTTATCATGTGTCTATGTACCTTTTCTCAGTCTCACATAGTCTAGGTACCCGTCTGGTCCTTTTTTGCACATGTCCATGACATTTCATGTTCTTTCTTTCTCGTGTGATTAGTGTTTAACCTGGTGTCAGAGTTTTTATGGCGCCCATGGGCCCCCTGACTTGGCTTAACATGCCATCTAGGAATATCTCTAGGCATACTAGTTTGATACGATGTTTTCTTTACATTTCACGTGCAGCAGAAGATAATTACCAAATTGACGACCACTATTGCATGGCCGTATCCATCAAACAATTTCCGCGATGAATCTATACTTAGCCATATTAATAATCATGTTAACATCAGTGGCTAACGTATGATAAGTCACATGTAAGTGTAAATCATTGAGTGTGTTCGTACTCCACGATTTGTCACTGTGAGTCGTGATTTTGAAGTTCAAAAACAACTTTCAAGAACCTTGGCGAAGTTCTTGTTTGAACGCATTTCTATCAATGCCATTATTTGTCCTAATATGATCGATTTATTATTATTCTTTATCTACCCAAATATCATAAACCCTCTCTAATGCGTTCAAAAACCATAGGCAATGACCAGCATTACCAACCTGCAGAAATGAACGGTACTGTAATGAACTCATAACGCAACTGTAAACAGTTGCGTTATGAGTTTTAAATTTGGAACAGGTGTCAAATTCAAGTGAGTGTGCTATTCTAGTACCACCTACATTAAATCAGAAATCGATAAAAAAAAAAACCCCAATTCAGTATGATTCTAATTATAAATCGCACGACATTTTCGATCTCGAGTGACACAAGAATAGTGACTTTGTTCGTTTGCCTATGATTTAAAAAAAAATGACAGATATCCGAAACGCCGCCATTTCGAGCTGTCATTTGTTCGTTAGCTTTTTATTTCCAGTAACCCATTTTTTATTTCTGTCGAAAATGAGTGATAGTGACTCAGAAATTGACATGAATACTCCGCCAGATATCGTAAATGCAGCGACGAATGCAACTAATAACCTGTTGGCACAAAAATCAAGGGCCAAGTAACAATGTAGGTCATTTCCCTATGGTTCCTGAACCCATCATAGAGCCCTTATGATATTTGGGTAGATAAAGTAGTGTATGCAACTATACATAATTAGGCATTACAACACTCGTGTGATGCTATTAAGAAACTCGCCTTCGGCTCGTTTCTTAAACCCACACTCGTGTTGTAATGCCCTTCATTATGCACAGTTGCATAAACTACTATTATTGAATTACTATTACCGGTACCTACTGTCATTTGAATATCTTTGATAGTCGTGACGTCTAGTCAGTGTCACGAAAGTCTGACAACGTGTCTTACCAAAGGGTATCATGTTACCCAGTTCTGACTGGGTTGTGAAGCTAGGTAGTCGCTCCATGTAAAATGCTGGTATTCATCAGCATCCGGTCAGACTGGAAGTTGACCCCAACATAAAGCAGTGGTTCATATTTTGCGAAGTTTGGCGTTTTTTTAAATTTTGTCTATGCTTATTCTTATTAAACCGCCTCCGTGTTTGATTGATAAAAGTTAGATCAGAAAAGTCTTTTGGTCTAAAAACAATACGTGTATAATCATTTTTCTTCTTGCCCTGCTGTTTCAGATGCCCCAACATTTAATGTCATAACTTTTGGAGCATCTTACTTTACCACACTTTTCTTAATTCGTTAGTGTCTTTTTGTCATTGGTTGGTTCTTCTACTGTCCTATGAATGCCCGAATAATTAACCTTTCCAAAGCCATGATTCTACATCTCTGTGAATTATGACTACTACTGCTAGATGTTATCTTCTGTACGCCAGATTCCTCTTTCTGCTTTCCTCTTTTAATGATGACTTTTAACATCCACCGATATTGTTACTCCATCTTACTTCCCCTAACCCCTTAAAACAATTAAGTACTCTATTCATCTGCTTTTGGTGACACGGTTATACCAACTACTTATCACCCCTTGTAAATATCTAATGCACTTCCTTATCTATTTGACATTAGAATCCAAGTTTCTGCGTATGACTTGTACGGTTCCTATCGTAATTATTGTCTAGAATTAGTGCTTATTTGTGGTTCTTTTGTTGCTATGCCAAAATATATTTACAGAACTGTGTTGTATCTTTTGGTCGATAAATCTGCCAAGGCCTGTTTATTTCAGGGTCTCCACTATCTTTAGTTTTATTATGTTTTCTGTTATCAAGCTTGCATCCCTGCCAGGAACAACGTAATTCTTGTTAGTTTCATCATCTTTGTCAAATTATGTTTAGTGTGATGATATTGAAATTATAAAAGCTTCTTTCGATAGTTCTCAAATCGTTACTGAATTCAAGAGAGCATCATCCTTGAAGACCAAACGTTCTGTGTCTGAATAGTAGTTTTTAAATCAATCATAAGCAAAATAACTTGGAAGATCAACACAATCCCAAGTTTCATAGTACAGGCCTGAGGTACAGGCATATCAACTCAGGCGCATGTGAAGTGTCGCCCGGCGTCACGTCAACGCATTCCGTCCCCGACCGGCGCGCGGAGCGGACGTCTCGAACTCTCCTCAAACAAACAACACCGTCTTATCTTGAAATTTTATGTTTTGGAACGCGTCGACTCCTTACCCGTGGTAGTGTAATAAAAACTAGCGATAAGCGACAGCACAGGATTGTCAAGTGTTTGTTTTATGATAAAGTGGTACGCTTTCGGGACTCTTTTACGCTTTTATCGGTCTTCGGCAGCAACTTAAGATAACAAGGTGAGCGTTGATAGCTTTACGATAATTAGTTTGCTTTGCTACTCATTCATATTGGTATTTAGTTAAGGTCTAATATTTGAAGTTTTCGAGCTAGGGCAATTGGATTTGTAAGCGAAGTCTTGACCCAGAGCCGTATCTAGACTTGCTCCTTTTACATTTATAGCATTTTCTTCTTAATTGTCAATACCTACATTATTTGTTATTAGATACTTAAACATTATTTACAATCAATAATTAAATCATTGTATTGTAAAGGTTTGTTTAACTCTTTTCTTATACCTAAGTCAATATTCTAGATACGTCTTTGACGAAACTTATTTCTATCATTGCAATGATGAAATCAATGGCGTTATTGGAAATAATGGAAACATTAACACCTTTCATGTTACAGTAGCTATTTAAGATCGTGGACATAAACTTTACGGCCATGACCTCTAAGAGGTTAAACAGAATGTAAACACTGACGAAGATGGTTATAGATTAAAGGTTTCTTGTGGCTCTTGGCATGTCAAGCTGTTGGTCTTGGCTGTCACCAACTGAACTGTCAAAGAAGTACAAATTGTCATTTGTAGATCTTTGACACTTTAGTTGGCAAAGTTACGAAGAGTCAGAAACCAAAAAGTCTGACAGTTACTTATACCAGGGCTATCAGTAACTGTCAGACTATAAGCACGGTATAAGAAATGGAGGTACAGTCCCTGATCAAGAAAACAATGTGTATAAAACAAACAGCAATAACTTAGATCGACCATTTATCACAATTAGAAGTATACATTGTTCCAATTACTTATCTATTACTGACACAATGTACAAATAAAATACAGGTATACAGTCGTCTTCGTCACAGCATTATGTGCAGGAATTATTTGATTGTAAGAAGCTACATAACTAACCGTAGATAAAATATAGGTATATGTTGATATGGTACAGTTATTCCTTAGTACATATAAGTTTAGGAATGTAACCCCGAAGGGTTAGGCAAAAATGTACGAAATAGTAGGTACTTAGGTACAGTCACACTCTACCAGTTATGTTAAAGTGCTATGTAGGGGTTGACCCTATTGCCATCAACCGTGAACAGATCCAGGCTGCCACTGAATAATGCGAAATGCGGAAATCGGTCGAATGACACTTTCTAACCCAGGACCTCATAGTCAGTAGTCGCTCAATACATAAAAATAAACTGCCCGCTCGTGATCACTAAGAAAATAATCCTATCCCAGCAGTGGGAATATATTAAGCAGATAATCCTAATCAAACGAACGTTCTATTTTACACTCTTCAACGTGCAAAAAAATAACCTAACACAAACATGCGATAATTTTTTGCACCTCCACACAATTCGTCCCTGCTTTTTTGGTGAAATAAAAACTCATTCGATAAGGTTCGAGTTACAACCTCTACGGAACACATTTGTAAGATTTATAGTGTGCTTGTAACGCGAGACGGTCGCTAACAGGACGCATGGTGACGATGTTTGCGAATAATCGCGCTTTGTTATAGGAAGAAATTTTGATTTAAATTAAAAGAAGGAAAGGGAGGTTGAAGGAATTATACAAGTCCGTGATTAGACCTGTCGTAAATTACGGATCGGAATGCTAGACTTCGAAGAAGGTGCATGAAAGGAGATTGCTTATAGTAGAGATGAGGGAGTTTATTATTGAGAAATTGAGTAAGTAAGGCACACGTTAGATGCGAGTTGCACGGAACCGGTCAATATGGCGACACTTGGGGAGACCTATGTCCAGCAGTGGACGTCTTTCAGCTGAAATGATGATGAAGGAATAAGTAAGAAAACGATATATAATATATTAGAGGAAGGTAGAAATCTGCGCTAGTTAAAGAAAACTTGAATGGAATCGTCGGTCTTGGTAAGGACATGTGATGAGGAGAGATGAAACACATGTGACTAAAGGAGTGATAAAAAAAAGAATTGATGTATGGGAGGGAGACCAAAGAAAAGAATGATGGAGTGTGTGTGGAAAATGAAAGCAAAAGGAATAAATGATAGCATGACGGCGTACAGAGGAGAATGGAAGAAAAAGGTGTGTTGGACTGACGCATGTAACATGGGATAAAGGATAAGTGCTGGGAGAGACGATGAATGAGAAATATTGGTCTCTAAAATACGGATAGCACTTGAATAGTTGGAGCTAACATCATTTTTCATCTTTATGAAATCATAGAAAGTGACAGCTGTGTTGAACTAACAATTTCTACTTTTGGCCAATATTAGAATTCCAAAGTAACTAATTATCGATTTGTACAGTTGTTAGATTTAGAACCGCAATGTTTTAAAGTAGTTACATAATAGATAAGTACGATTTATGGCATCTAATGAAATACAATTGTTTATGTTTATAATATTACTAATATAAGAAAAAATACGAATACATATTATTTAGAAATAGATTGAGTTCTGCCTCTTCCCCATAGGTATAGGTAAAACTATAGAACTATCTGCTATCTTAAAGTACGTAAAAATCACTTAGTTTTAAATAACGAACAAGGAATTGATATAACAAGTCAATATAGATATATATCTTTCTGCGATGACAATTAAAAATTTCGATGACGAAACAATGATTTTAAAGTCGAAAACGTACGCCGTTCTTTATTCGTCAAGTTTCGCAAGCAACGACAAACAAAACACGATGCGGATTGAAAATTGTCAACAAATGCAATTGTTTAGTCAGCAACAACAGGACTAAATGGCTAAAAAGGCGATTTTAATTTGCATACCTGACACTTCAATGCCTACAGTACTGGGTTCTGCTGATTTCGATGTAATTGTGGACTGTATTACTGTTAATAGGTCGGCAACGTTATAATATTTTTTATTATTTAATACTTTAGTGAAATGCACAACTGTAACGCAAATTGTGACAGAGGCCTTGTTCCAAATTAGGCTGTAAACGATTTGAGCGTCCATAAACCCCTTCCGCATTGCCGTGAGCGCGATATTGATATCCCTTGGATCGTCATAGACGACTTCATGACGCCATCTTGCGATTACCGACCATGCCCCAAATAAATATCACCGTGAGCGCTGTCAAAAGATGACAGCTCTTTGCTGTCATAATCGTGAAATCTAAATCGGATCACAAAATATTGATGTGAGCGCTGTGAGTGATTATGTTCTAAAACGGAATGCACCCAGAAATGCGGACTGCCTCGTTGGTCTACTTTAGTGATCGCAAGCGCAACAACTGAGCAGGAGGTACTGAATTCTATTCCCGGGCCGAGCGAAGTAGTTTCTGTGTTATTGGGTTTTTCCATCAGAAATTTCTTAGCAGCGGCCAAGGAGTCTGAATTTGAGCCCGGTGGATGGAAATTAAATAATAAAAAGAGGAGAAGTTTGTTACTTTGGATGTAGGGGTTAATTCCCGGAAGTACTCCTTCAGTTTCCTGTCCTGTTTTAATTGACGGTACCATGGGATCAATTCCCACAACATCCGAGCAAAGCAGCGGTAAACAGCTAGTATGACATAATAAGCGATACGTTTATTGGCAAATGCCGATCCTTTCGGGGAATTCAGTCGTGATTTATGTAATTAAGTTACAGTCAGATTACAATAAGCAAATTTAATGTGCCTTCGTGACAAATCTAGACCGATGTTAGAGAAGATTAACAGAGGGCCAAAAATAGTGCCTTGGGGTACTACTACAGATATGTCCACACTAAAACCAAATTGTTATGATTTAAACATGATTTTGTTTTAACTTTGGTTAATATTTCAAGTGTCTATTTTACTTCTTATCAATTTTTCTACTGAAACTTAACATCGGAAGTTTGCAATAAGGTTGACTGTTTCAAAGGCCTTTAGCATTGAGGCCATTATTTTAGACATTGCGTCAGTTTATCGGTTGTTGCAGCATGGGCTTGTGATGCGGAGGAACGATGAAAACGTCGTTACGAATGTTTTGGGTATGAATGTGGATGGTAATTAATGCAGAATACTTAAAGAAACCATGGATGGACTGTTTGAAGGATGATAATTATGGTACGAAGGTGTCTGATGAGATGACCAGTGACAGAGAAGTATGGAAGAAGATGATATGCTGCGCTGACCCCAATTGAATTGGGCTGGAGCAAGTGAATGATGATGAATAGTTGAATTTAATATCTTTGAAGAAAATACTACTACTCTTCAGAAAATTGCTTTTCCTGTCACATAAACTTAATAATAAACCTGGGCTGCTAGTTATTTATGTTTCTTTTTGTACGCATTACCCTTTTGATTCTATGATGGAAGGGACTCATAATTGTTCCAACAATGAGTGACAAAACTGCCGCGTTACGTGTCACTGCGACATCGACACTAGTCACCTGGGACGTTTCTTAACGAAAACAAATCTTTAGTCTAATTAGTCTCTCGTGTGACGTCATCGTTTATTTCATCACCACTGTTCTCAAAACGTTGAAGGAAAACAACAACGTGAGGAAACACGGCATGTCCTAGTCCAAAAATTAGAAGACGTGTGACATTTACCACTCTGCCCGCGTGGTGATTTCCAACCTATCGTTTTATAAAAAGGAGACCTTTGACCCAGCAGTCGGAATAGGCTGATTACCTTTCTATCTTCTTCGAATCGTGGCAATATGGACAAATATCTTTTAGGACACAGGTAAATATTTGGGTTTGCGACGTTCAGTCGCTTATCAGATAGAAATGATTTTACAACAAGTCAGCATTGCTTGGCTCTGTTATTATCCATTTGTAGATTAATAATGTTACCGTCTGATAAATCTAAATTAATGTCATTAATTAGATTAAATAAGTGTATCAATGAACATTACTATCGCATAGATTTTTACGTCCTGGCTTTCGCCTTCCGTGTTATTTTGAAATTATCTTGATTTAAGACTTAATTTTCTTAAGAAAATTCCAATCTGAGCTAGATTGGAATTTTTAAGACCGAAAATAATCCGTTCCACAACATGCTTTGCATATCTAACGAAACCAAGTTTGAGAAAACAACTGAAAAATCTCAAATTCAAAAGATACACAGTTCTGAGACAGTGTTGAGACACAGTTCTTGCGAATACGATTTGTAATTCCTGCAATTCTACAGTTTCACATCATTTATAGTAGAACGTAGCCACACGTACTTTACTCGGTGGCAAAATCCTACCCGGTGCCTCGGTGCCTTTCCCACCTATATTCTCGTCGACTTTCAGTCATATCGGATGCAAGAACAGCCGTGGGCTCCATCAGTGGGGTCAACACAAATACACCTGCCTATCTGACATCGACAACCCAGTTCCTAATAACATAGATATCCTTAGTAACGCTGGTTGTCGTATTTTGGACATACTACTTGCTAGAATTTTAACGGCGGATTTGTCGAGTTCAAGACTTCAATTTCCGTTTCCAATACCTGTATGTTCGGCTGAAGCGATGCGTCACCTCGTTCGCAGAAAGATAAGCAGCCGACACACTGCCAGTTTTTATTTCAAATACAAATCGGCGTGGTACGGTTTGCTGTTGTGTTTCTACTTGTAACGCGCTATTTGCAATGTTATTGAATCTGAAACGAGCAGATATTTTATACGCGTAGAGAAATTTTGCTTCTGAATTTGCGTTTCTCACTTTGCTTGATATAACTAAGTTTTGTTAGCAAAAAATAGTGAGTTCTAATTCTGCGTTTCCCAAGTTGTGTGTTATGTTTTAGAGACATTATTGACAAACAGTTAGAATGCCAATTTTCAGACGATTTCTGTTTGATGTTTTATATGCTTATTCTTATTCTAACCAATAGTCATAAACCAATATGCGGAGACAGTCTGATAATGTCAGACAACATGGTCTTTTTGAGTTCATGCGAAGCAACTGTAGCTCTCGGTTAATCTGTCATTCTCACTCACAGAAGATCATTGATGTTTACACATAACGTAGGTAATATCATCTCATGGGAAGGGAATGTATGTGCAATTCACAAAGGAGCCATAGCGTTATTCATAAATACGAGATGTCTACGTTCTGACATCTTGCCTAGACCCGTGCGGAGTAGGGTCGGATGGTTGGTGATAAACAATCTACAAAGCTAGCTACAGTCAAATTATTCTGTCTCTCCTACAATTAAAGTCCAATAGCTAGTTTGTGCGATTGTATTGTATTGTATAACGGGCTGGTGCCCGCAACTCCACGTCAAAGCGCGTTTGTGCAATGGTATCCCTGTATCTCTTTGTTTGCTCCTTGATACCCAGGTTTAGCCAAGTGTTATTGGGTTTTGTCTTCACTGAATTCTATGTAGAAGCCCAGATTCAGTATTTGTTCCCTGTTGATGCCAATAGGCTCACCTTTGCAAAATGTGTGTCTTTTCATTATTCTTTACCTACCTGGTCAAGTAAACCAGGTATTATATTATCTTCAACACCCCTCTATACTGTCATATCAAGTGTCAGGTCAGTGTAGTAACATCATTGTTCAAGATGTTTTGGTTCTGTCCTCTATAATGGACATTGTCTGCTTGGGATCGTCACACGTATTACATGTATTATTATAATCATAATGAAATGACAATAACTTATACGATTGTGTCTTTTCCACTATAGTGAAGACAGGTTCTCACAGGAGTCTTTGAATGTTTCCGTATCGGTATTTTATGTTGCTCCTCTACGTATCAACCTATAGACTATTTGCTGGGCCTCCTCGGTATGAGAAAGTGTAGACCGTCCGTCATACGATATGTCATCACTAGCGAAGGAAGGTATCAATTGCATGCACTTCACCTCTATTTCACCATTGCCCTACTGCGTGTATAGCAATCTAATCGTGATTGTCACAGCAAATGTTTTTCTACCTTATTTCATCATTCCTCTGCTTTATTCCAATTTATTTCAGGTCGGTGCAGTAAATCTTCTTCTTCCATTCTTCTTCTTCTTCTCTATTACTCGTCCCCTCATCAAACACCTCGTTTTTTGCCACATCATTCTTCACACAGTCCATCCATAGTATTTTTGGCCTTCTTCTACTCTCATAACCAACATTCAAGACCAACCACCAACACCAACATTCATACATATCCAATATCAACCATGGAATATTTCAAGACCCACAAGAAATGATATTCTGTGATATGTTTCGCTACCACATTTTGGGTCCAAGGATATATAAAAATATCGATAAAACAAATAATATAAACAATTATAATTATTATATATGTTATATCAGCACATTACTTCTGTGCTAGTCTGTAGATATTGTATTATGTACAAGTCACTATGATAAAATATAGAAACATTGTGTAGTTAGATATAATTGGACAATAACATTTGTTATGATTACTTATGATAGTGGAAGTTAATAGAAGTTAATGGGCCCTTCACAAAGCCGTCAACCAAGCATTCTCTACATCATCAACATCTGCTAAGCCTTTTCCAACTATGTTGGGGTCGGTGTGGAGGTCAGATATGCAGTCGCTCCATGTAAAATACTGGTATTTAGCTGCATCCGGTAAGACTGGAAGCCGACCTCAACATAGTTGGGAAAAGGCTACGCAGATGATGCTCTCCCACAAATGCTTTACTGGCCGAATGTTCACCTATTATTAGGTACACCTCTGCCTAACTCTTCGGGGATTTCAGTCGTGATTTTATGTTAACGATACTTATTGCTTAGGTATGCTTAAGTATGGTACGTTATAAAACCAGACATAGGTTAGGTGGGCATCAACAGAACGGTTATTAAACGATGATATTATGACAATCTTGAATCCAATCAATGCATTATCAATTCCAATTTCCGCGGTTGATTTTCCTGTGGTATTTCAAATCAATATCTTCTAGATAAGGTAATAAACTGACGTTGTTAAACTAGCAAACATATGTGTTTGTGATATATAATGGTATATAAGGTTGAGGTCAAGTGCATCGCTAGATAATATCATTCATCTATATCTATGTAGGTACTTACACTTATAATCTACTCATTAAAGCTTTTCCAATCTGTTTGACAATGTGACCACGTTATTGTTGAAGGCCTGAATTCCTGTCACGCTGCCGGCCCCGGTCGGTCGCGTACGTCAGCGAGAAAACAAAAGCAGTAGCAATAACGTGCCGCTGACGTTACCGTGGCAGTATGGTGCTATACATATTGACTTCGGAAGATTTCCGTGTATAGTAAATATGTAAATATTTAAAATGACTTGCAAAAAAAATACTTTTTTACAACGAAAAACCACTTCCAAAAAACAAACCGACTTCTGAAATACGTTAATTTTCAAAACTCTTCGTTTATTGTAAGCAATGCCTACACATCAAGATGTGATTTATGTTGGGATTTACCAAAAGACATAAGGGATTCTTCATCTATTAATATATTTAAAAATAGGTTAAAGTGGTATTTGGCCAACTACCAATAATGTACCACTACCTTTTTGTACTCGATTGTGCGAACGACAAGTAATTTACTACTTAAGTTTTTTTTTATACACTAAGTTTCTCATATTTAAGTTAAGTATGTATGTTCTTTTTTGAGAAATAAATTTCTTTAAACCAATTTGCTTAAGCTCCCTGACAGTTTCATATAGCCGTCTGAAAGCCTTCTGCCAGAACATGTTTTGACTTGGATATCTCCAAATAGACTCCAAACCCAAGTCGACCGTTGCAAAGACAATTTTGTTCTTGGACGGCTCTTATCTCAACTGTGTATGCGGCGTGTCTTCACAGACTCTGGCCCACCTTCCATCTTGCGCTGCGTGCCCTGGCTTGACAATGCACGCTTTGTTGAACTTGGTTGCAAATATGTTAATGCCATCAACACGAAACTGGTAGTTAACTACACTTTTACCGAACCTCTAAAAAACTAACTCGGCGTTGAAGTAACATAGCTGTTACTTCGACGCAGAGGAAGTCGGGAGCTGAAGCTAGTGGTACCAAAGGTCTAGATCACCACTATCTTTCATTGATAGTGTAAATATTCCGATTGCTAGAAAAGGAAGATTGATATAACTAATAGTAGTATTATATTTAGCTAAGGTTTCAATAGATAAGCTTAGGTATATTCCATTACGATGCGTAGGTCATATGGCAGCTGCTCTGGGCCACTGATAACTGATTTGTGGCTGATATATGTGGATGAACCTCTACTGTTCATGAGACTGATGCAGTACGATGAACCATCAGAAGCATGTCGCTTTGGAGACTCCTATCAATCTGCGATTCAATTCAAGATAGTGTTGGTACTGTTACGAAGCACTTTTTACGTATGATAGCCACAAAACTATCTAGTACATGTCTTTCAGGCAGAAAGATCTTTGACGCGCTACATCGCGGCATTGCCACGGCAGCCTTAACCGTATCCTGAATGCATCCATGCGTTAATATACTGGACACCTCGATTGCTGTATGCACTTGTAAAATGATTTAAACAGCCTGTGATCTACTCATAATTTAACACTAATCTCACATTTAGCTCACCCAACCAAATTATAACAAGAATAAAATCATAAAAAAATGTTGACCTAAGCAGTGAATTTTACGATACATTCTATGCCACGGACGTCATGCGAACTGGCGCAAAATTATAGCTACTAGAAACCATTGTTTTGATAGTATTTTATTAAAATATTGTTACTACGCACAGATGGGTTGAATTTAGAACAATAGACTTCACTATTCTTGTTTTATGAACGTTCTGGGGTTCTTAGAATACTATGCGGGCTAAACAATACCTTATCGGCGAACTGAGGTATAGCATAGTCAAAATAATCTGCCTAAAATGTTTCCACTGCTGGGACACAAGTTGCATACCCTCCCCCCGAATTTTGCTCGAGCCAGCCCGCGATGCTGAGGCCCTACTCCCTAACGTTTCGTCCATACGGACGGATCTATCCGCATCTCTCACACGCACTCGTCTGCAGACGTGCGCGAGAGAGACGGATAGATCCGTCCGTATGGACGAAACGTTAGGGAGTAGGGCCTCTGAGCCTCAAGCTCTACGTGCTTGCCAGGTAGCATTTGTGTCAAAATCGAAAATGTTCGGGATCATTTTTGTATAAAAATATACCCTGTTAAAACTATTTTCAAAATAACCTTTATAGGTTCTACGCTTTTTATACTACTTGCAGTTATGAATAATATACCGTTGGAAAATCAACGGGTTAGTATTATCAGCGGGTAATTTCGATTGAAAAATGTCATTGTTTGATTTTATTTTTTAAATATTTATTGACCGCTATTTCTGTTTTTGTCCCACTTTAATGAGGCTGATAACGTTCTTGACTGTAAGTAATTATAAATAGTAAATACTTTCATGATACGCAAACAATACATGCACAAAGATATTCAAATATTTACGAGCGATAGCGATTGGCAAGACGAAGAAAATCGTAATTCAATACTTGTTGCAACTGAGTAACAAGTCGGTCTGTCTACTGTCATAATTATGCTCACTTGTCAAGTAGCATTTGTCAGTCAAAATACCGGTCGGGACCAAAATGTTTGAAGTATGAAAATATTCCTAAAATGTCCACTCTATAAGTTTTCTTTGGGCATCTATGTTCGTCTTTTCTTTAACCTTAGCCAGTACTTTCGCAAACTTTTCAAGGTTTACCCAACCGTACTCGGCATTTTCACACGTTCTTGACCAATTTATTATTTTTGTTCACAAAAAGATTCATCTTGGATTCTCACATAATAATGGTACCTATTATAAAACATAATATGAATACGGGTATTGATCCCAAATTTACCTTCCTTCCCTTTCTTCCTTTTTCTTTCTTTTTTACCTTTCTTTTTCCCTTTGATTTTTGCTTTATTTACCTTTTTCCTTTGCGTTCCTCGGTACCTATTTTCACATGGAAATGACTGGGTACCTACGATTCTTTATTACACATTTTGTTTTCTACAAAACTTTATCCCGTAAAATGTCGTGATCATCACATCACCATGTTAACGAGGCCTAAGGATATAATAACAAAGAGTGCCAATCACGAATAGAACAGGAACGCATTACCTACTTTGAGGAAACTAAGAATTGACGGAATTTGTGTGTATTTTAAATACACTACTGCCTTACATTTCGGCGGATACAGACAGATGACAAAAATCTTCACACAAAATCTTTAGACAAGTTGTAAAGAACTGTGTTAATTTTATACACCTCGACAAATAAATAACGAGCTTTTATGTATTGTTACAGCTCAAAAGACGATGAAATAGACGGCAACTGCATAGTACGTGCGCGGGGTCTGCCGTGGCAGTCGTCAGATCAGGATATCGCCAAATTCTTCCGAGGACTCAATGTTGCCAAGTGAGTATCGAAAACAGTGTTAATACGATGACTGAATACGGCTAAAACACAAATGGGAATTATTATTACCCTGAGCAGGTATAATGAATCATCACTTCAATGTAAAAAACTGATATACGGCTGAATCTGGTAGGACTGGAAACTAGCCCCTATATAGTTGGAAATAGGCCAGACAGATGATGATGATGTTGAGCAGGTATTATGAATAAACTCAACCAATTGCAGAACACTTCTGGACGTTTTTGGGAAGAACATCTAATTCTACACCTTCATTCAGTCTATCCACACATAAAAAATATTAACTGTTGGATACAATTTCTCTCATACATGTTCCATTCTTTTTCTGATACGAGCTTATCTTGCTTTAGTTAGAGGATAGTATCCTAACGTATTCTTATTTCTTCTTGTTTTCCACAGGGGTGGCGTAGCCCTGTGCCTGTCGCCTCAAGGTAGACGTAACGGCGAGGCGCTGGTGCGGTTCGTGTCCCAAGAGCACCGAGACATGGCGCTCAAACGACATAAACACCATATTGGATCGCGGTACATTGAGGTAAGCATGAGGCTATGTTATGATTATAGAAGCATTAGTAATCTATGCAAATATCAATATCAGATGCGACTAACAAATAAAGACTTAAGACTCGGAGTCCATTTCTTTTAATATGTCAATTGAAAGCCTCTTGCTTCTGACTTGAATAAGGCCCTATTTCTACCAAAGCGGAGTCAAGCTAAGTGCTGCGGAGACGTGCAAGATTAGACCAATCGAAGAAGAGGCGAGTTAAACGACGAGGATTTTTAACCGACTTCTAAAAAAGGAGGAGGTTCTCAATTCGGATGTTTCTATTTTTTTTTTTTTTTTTTTTATGTTTGTTCGGGCATAACTCCGTCGCTTGCCAACCGATTTGGAAAATTCTTTTTTTGTTGGAAAGGGTATTCTTTCCAAATGGGCCCATAGCCACCAAATCAGGATCTGATGATGGAATCTTGGCGAAATCGAGGGAACTCTTCAAATTTTATATGAAAACGTGTTGCGATTTTGGTATTTTCTACAACAAGTGAAGCATTTGCGTTTGATAAGAACCATTCTACCATCAGAACTAATGATGAAGCCAAGAGTCACGGAACTCCATAATGAGACAATGTACCATAGTCGTGTTTGGGCTTGTTGTAATTGTAACGGTATGCACTTTCCATGTATCAAGCACATGTGAACCACTAAAAAGTTGAAAATAAAAACTTTTTTGCAAAAAATAAAACCGACTTCAAAAAAAAACAAAAAAGTGAAAAATAACTTTAGCTTCTGAAGTCGGTGACAAAAAAACTAAAGCAATCAAACAAAGGTCACCGACTTCAGAAGCTAAAGTTATTTTTCACTTTTTTGTTTTTTTTTGAAGTCGGTTTTATTTTTTGCAAAAAAGTTTTTTAATCAATGTGTTCCACGCTTTTCATGTCCGACTTGGTGGACCTTAGAACCACTACAAGCACTTATATCATGACAAAAGCAGAGCCTTTTTGGGCCCAAGAAAGGCTTTCTTCTTTTCTAATCGTTCGTGTTTCAATAGATTAATTCCAATTAAGTTTGCATCACAAAAGTTATCAGATTGCTGAAAATCTTTTGCTCTGAATTTTTTAAATAAGTAAGGTTTTAAAATCCTTCGAAAGTCTTCCTAAATCTCTTTTTCTTCTGATCCAGGTGTACCGTGCAAGCGGCGAAGACTTCCTGTCAGTAGCAGGGGGCGCCACTTGCGAAGCGGCCGCGTTCCTCTCGCGTGGGGCGCAAGTCATCGTGCGCATGAGAGGACTGCCTTACGATGCGACGCCGCAACAAGTTGTGAGTTTAAGATTGATATTTTCGGATGAAAGGACCAAATTGAACCTTGTATCGTTTTTCTTAGAATTTTAGTCTAGTCATTGAAATGTGATCACAGATGAGCACTGCTGACTGTAAGCCACTTTGATCGACATTCTTCTTCACTGAAAGAAATACTCAGCTGGAAAAATAAAGGGTGTAGAAAACCTCTTAACGAAGCCGAAAGGCACTTGTTCTCCCCATCATTGCATTTTTTTGTTCTACACCATACCTGGGAACCTTCTAGTTACGGAGATATACGGGGGTCAAAGTTCATACTTTTTGATCAGTTTTTTTTAATACAAGATTTTACTGTAAGATTTTTACTTTAAACACTTCTATGACCCCCGTACTATAAAATCAATTTATAAGCACCGTGTTTTAAGTGCGTTACTTTGCGTAAAGTTACTTAGTTTAATGTACAGAATGCTTGGTTGACGGCGTTGTTGTGATGAGGTTGTTTACACCCAGTATATCTATTAGGCCTTCCGTTTGGCAAAGGTTCTTATAGTTATAGAACCGAAAACGCCCCAGTATTAAAAAAAACACATATGTTCCATAAGTTTTGACCGTAGGTATAGTATTGATCTGTCAAAAACAGAAAACAGTTTTTTTTTTCTATTAACTAACGAAAAATATCTGGTCTACAATTTATTCTTTTGTGATACAAGTTTGTATATCGAAATCCTTTACTTACACCATGTATGTATTCAGATTTTGGTATAGTTATGTTTAATCGTAACTGAAGTACTTACTTAATTAATTAAATGTATTTTCTAAACCACAATCTTCTAACAACATTGCGATCTATCTATCAACGATTCAAGTAACATTATTGCCAGCCAATCAAAAGGCGTCAAATTGATAATATGTTGTCAACTTCACAGATACGCTATAACCTCTGGGTTAGCTTACCTAACTTATCTAACCTTTGCTATTATATCTTATTATTATAAATACACTTGAACTAGATGTAATGACATCTATTTCGGTAATTTCTAGATCAGATTCAACCATCTCAGCCACAAATCTGCTAGGTTCTTCTATAACTTAAATCGGATAAAAAAAGAATTTGACGACTAACTTTGTTTCGGTGTTTACATCAAAGAAGTCTGATAGAAAAACATCGACCACATCTATACTAACTTATTTACTTTCTCGACATTTACTGAAAATCTATTTCACAAAAAAGAACGTAATTTGTTATAAAACTGTTAAGTTCGGAAATTCTATTTATATTAGAAGTAAATACCAAAGCATCACCTACTGATCATTACTTCTTTCAGCCAATATATTTGAAAATAGGACTCATTTACAACTACACGTAGTTCATAGCTCCACCGGGCTTTGAACACACAAAGATGTATACAGGACTACATGAGTCTTCCTGAATCTCGTTGATTTATAAGTGTCCATGGAGTTTCTTGCCCGTTCTTCTCCATAGAGATCTACGCTAGGGAATGGGCAACGGCAGTACTTTCTTGTGACTGGGACTGTAGCTACTTTAAATGTTCATTTTTGTTTCGACAATTCAAAAGTGCCTGTATCTGGCCTACTTGAAATAAATGCTTTGATTTTGATTTAAGCCAAGCCAAGACCATTTTTCGCTAGTTTTTAGGTCCAGCCGCTTGTTAGAGTCTCTCTAGTCTAAATTGTAGCTGCCTAACCTTCCTAGAACTCATTTTCCAGCTCACTACTCAGCTAGCTACTCACAGTATACTAACAGCTGCCTCAATTTCCAGCTGGACTTCTTCTCAACGGGCGACAACCCGGTCCTGGTCCTAGACGGTGCAGAAGGCGTGCTGTTCGTGCGTCGAGCTGATGGCAGGGCCACTGGAGACGCCTTTGTTCTCTTTTCTAAGGAAGACGATGCGCCTAAGGCGTTGTCTCGACACCGCAAGTCTATTGGAGCTAGATATATTGAGTTGTTCCGGTCTACTACTGCTGAAGTGCAACAGGTGAGGATATGGTTTTAGTATAAAATAGTTTAATCATCCAAAGCAACGATGAACAAATACTATGGCTAGAAAGGGGGAGAATATACCTTAATATGGAAGAATTCATGCTGCGTCGACCGAATTTATGACCGGCTGAAATAAATTGGTTTAAGGGCAGGAGAATAATACGATTTTAAGTGTGTGTCTTGTATTGTGAAATAAATTAATTGTATTAGGTCAATGAGGCATTTTTAGCGTGACAGTTCTTGCATAGTTATTTTACAGTTTTTATTGTCTTTCGAACTAGGTTGCTGATGAACTAAAGTAACTGGGAAGAACTGGAGGTGAATTAGGTGTATTCTAGATGTTATTCATATTTGTTAAATCTTTGATTTAATCAGTAGTGTAACTGGTAGATAAGTTATTTACAAAACGGTTCAAATAACTTCGGCAAAAGCTTTCAAAAATGAAACAGTAAAAAATTGTTCCTTAAGACTGTTTTCATCTGACTATGATCTTGGTCAAACTCATTTGGTAGAATTGCAGAAAATGGAAATCAATAATTCAATACTACTCACAGATAGCGAAATATGTCATGACAAAAATAACCACATTCATCTCCGACATTAGAAGCATCGTTTGATAATGAAAAAGGACACAAACAAGCTAGGAAGCTCCTTCAAATCATTAACTATCAATAACACGACAGTGATAACCTTTGACGCACATACATTGGAGCACAAAGACTAAAACATTCAGTAATAGTTATAAATGATGCTAAGAGGGACAAGGGCTGGTATATTTGCTGTTTTTCTGCCTAAATAATGCCTATAGAGCAATCATTTTTTTCATAAAATCAAGGTCTGCTGAAGACACGCTCCTGTCATTTCAGGTGAAAAAATTGGTCCTAAGGCTTGAATTCCTAAGGCGCGGGTCATTTACAAGAAGCGTATGGCGGTAGCGCGGATTCGAGTGCGCGGGGGCGAGGAAATGGCGACACTTCCTCGCCCCCCGTGCACCCGCGCCACCGCCATTCGCCATACGCCGCGCCGCTCGTGTTTGTCCCGCGACTAAAGAGATGTCAGCACAGTGAAGGGGCGCGTAAGGGCCGAAGCCTGCCGGGGCTGCGGTACTGTTCGGAAGAGATACCGTGGCAACATAAAAGGCGAGGAAGAAGCATGGATGGGTTTGAGTCAGGATAAGTCTGACACTCCCTCCCGCTCCGCCCAGAGTGGGAGAAGTTATTTGATGATTTCCCATCCTAAAAAAAAACTTCCCTGTCGGTCGCGTATCTCAGTCGTGCGTACGAGTAGGTATAGGACTGTGTTCTATATCGCACCATACTGCGACGCTGTCATCACCGGCACGTATGTTGCTGTTGTTTTTCTCGCTGACGTACGCGGCCGGCGCGACAGCGTGGCAGGAATTCAAGCCTAATTAGCTTCAAATTGTGTCGATGTTCAAAAAAGTTGGTGCTTCACACTCAACAATGTGCCAAAGGTCCAGCCAGCGTTTCTCTTTGTTATGTTTGCGCAAACATTTTTGACGTGACAACGTCTTATAAATTGGTTTGCCGGGTGACACTTCAAGAAACTGCGTTACGCTCCGCTCACGTTATGCGCTCACAATGAGAGCGAGTGAGAGGCACGCGTCCCTTCCACTCGGGCATGGTTAGCCCGCCTAAGAGCGAGAGAGACAGACATAAAAAGTGAAAGGCACGCGTCCCTTCCACTCGAGCACAGTTAGCCCGCCTAAGAGCGAGAGAGACAGAGCGAGAGAGAGAGAGTGAGAGAGATAGGCATACACACCGGTTCATTTCATCCTTCTTCCTACTATACGAATGAATATTCACATTAAAATTATTTTACCACTCAAAGTCGTTGTCACGTAAAACTTTCGCCCGTATACCGACTTTACAGGCAACCAATTTTTTTTTTTACACTAAATTGCCTTGCGTTGCCACAACTCGCCTGTGACCTAGTGCTACCGCCGCGCCGATTCACTCAAACTTTGAAGAGATTAAAGAGTATTTAATGTTTTCGGTGATTTTTGACTGTTCCATTGCACAATGACATTTTGGTTCTAGGGCAGTGACAAGGAACAGTAAAAACAGTTTTTACTGTTCCGTGGGAAGTGACATGACATTTCGAATGACGTTATTTCGACGGACGCTATTTCAAAAAAAAAATACGAGTGGTACGCCAGTTCGAAAGTACGTTAGGTCGAATACTGCTACATCGAATGACGTTATTTCGAAGCCCGTAGACAACCTTTTGAAATACATATTCAATCCCAAATTTGCTTTGTTCACTTCCAGCGAGCGTAAATATAATGTTATCAAGAATGTAGCCGTGTTGCATTTGTTGTAAACCTTCACCGTGGCTCATTGTACGATTGTTAACTCAGTAGGTACAATACAATCTGCGCTATAGCGCATTAGTTACGTAATATTTCGGCTTGACATTTTTGTTTTATGATTCACTAGCTTCTGCCAGCGGCTTCTCCCGCGTGAAGTTTGATTATTGTCCCATGGGATCTTACTACCGGTATAAAAAGTACCCTATGTTTTAATTCAGGTTATAAACTATCTGTGTGCAAAATTACACCCAAATCCGTTCTGTGGTTCTCGCGTGAAAGCGTAACAAACAAACTTACATTCACATTTATAATATTACTAGCTGACACGCGCAACTTCGTCTGCGAGTGAGGGTTAGTTTTTTTTTTTAATAAAAAGTATCCTATATTACTTCTAATACTTCCAAGAATATGCGTACAAAGTTTCATGATGATCGGTTGAGTAGTTTTCGCGTGAAAGCGTAACAAACAAACCTACATTCACATTTATAATATTAAAATTATAGGATAGGATTATATTAGTAGAGATTTCGTAGTAAGTATGATTTGAGGACACGTAAACACATTGTGTTCTGGCTCAATGCATGCTAAAAATTATAGGAATTCCCCCTCCATCCCGCGTGATTCGTCACACTCGATTCGTCCACACTTGGCGTAATTAGTTCTTTGATCTTTTAGCTATCCAATGGTACTCTATTGAATTTAGGATGGAGATGATAGATATGAAGCTGCAACACCAAACTGTATCCCCCGATTCAGTAGTAGAAGACAAAAAAACTAATGTTATCAAAACATTAGTTTTTTTGACTTTCCTCCCAATAATGGAAACAATTTTAAAGACGTATTCACGTCAAAAAGACACACGAATGACGCAAAAGCATCTGTATCTGATGATGCCTTTTCTGGTCCTTACATACCCCGTGCCCACTAAGGGTCATTACCATTGGACACTGGGGCTAATACAAACAAGAATGTGCTTTAAGTGAATATCGAGGTGCTTTCCGTGATTTTCATAACCATAATCTCCAACTATAAAAACAAAGTTTTTGGTACAAATAAGGTAGGTGGAAGTCTTTTACCAGAGAAACATAGACACATTGGGGGTTCAAGGTATTCAATCCTTCGCATAAATGAAGGTCGCAACAAGAGTATTCCACATTACGCACCTATCGGTTACCGTGGTAGGGGCATTCACTTGAGCGATTGAAACCGGTACCCAAAGTATCATTTTCTATAATCCAAGACTTCTTCCGTACGATAATTTAGAACTTACAGTTCAAAACAATCTCCTACCTGTCTTTACCTAGAAATTACTCGACCTTCGTGCTCGCTACAAAAATATTATAAGTACCTACGTTTGACCGATCTGTTATTTTATCTGCAACGAACATAATAATGTAATCGCTGAGAACAGTCGCAGCCACAAACAATCGTACGTAAATTGTGGTTTTATGTAAACGCGACAATTTCAGACATTACTGATGATGCTGCCAAGGTTTTTTCGCTACTTACCTACTTCCGAAGAAGACCTTGCATTCTTTGATGTCCTTAATATCTTGACAAGGTTGTGGTGCTATAGAAATTGGTGTTTTGGCCTAAAAGTGACAATCGTTTACATGTCATTTCGTACTTCTGCAATGACTTTCAACCCGACTGACTTAATAAGATCCGGTACCGCTTCAACCAACTTATCTGTGGAGGCAGGAAAACACAGAACTAAAATAAATGTACCAAGTTTGACATACCTATCGAAGGATATCTTGAAAAGCAACGCCATCTTGAATTGCACACATAGGTGGTCATACTGTGTATTCTATTTCTTACCAATTCTTTAAATCTGACCATAGACGCTTAAAAAAGAAAACTAAATCTAGAAAACCGCAGATCCAGAAGATTACGCATTTTTTTTTTCTACTATGTGTAAGAGAACCATTCCAAAACCGTCATATTGATCAAGATTTCTGTCTATATAGCCTGCCCTTGAGGTTTCTGGTAAGTACCTAAGTTTAAGTGCCCGCCATTCGTCGATGCACAGTCATGCAACAATTTTATACGCGTTTCACAAGGCCTTACCTCTAACCACGTGTATTTTTTTTTTACAATTGTAGCGCTTTTATTTCTTTCCGTTTGAATTTGGAATCTGAGATATTTTCTATTGATTGCCAGTTACTGATGTTCTGCCTCGTTGGTCTCTAGAGGTTGTATGCGCGACAGCTGAGCATAAGATACTGGGTTCAATTCCCGGGTCGGGGAAAATGTTATTGGGTTTTTCCGTCTGGTATTTCTCAGTAGCAGTGACGGAGTCTGGATTTGTGCCCAGTTGTTGGTAATAGGCTTGCTCCATATTTCATGGGATTTATAAACATAACGGGTGAAATGTGGTCGTACTACTAGGTTATTAATATTTATTGCTATGTAATACTTACATCGGCCTTCATCGTATACATAAACTTGATCTTTTGCTAAATCATCATACATAAATAAGTATTTTTGCAATAGATCATAACACCGATATGTGATATTATTTTCCTTGTAAATGCTCCATCAGTAGTTTTACTTCTGATTCAGCGAAAAACGTGTATTTTTTTTGTGAAACATTTGCATGCTGTTTTACTTTCATATAAGTATAAAATATCGATTACATAAAATATAATAAAACATAGCTGAACACGTATATAGCATATTGTGACTGTGATATTATTATACATATAATTATTATGTACTTACGTTTTTTTGCCAAGAAAGACCTCAAGTTTAATATTTTAAAATAGAAATGTGTACCTACGTATAATTCCATATATTTCCGGTATTTGCAATGGCAAACTTTGAAAACACTATGATAAAATATATCCTTAGGAATGGTAACTCGATCCAAAATCCTAAAGATTAAGAAAAGAAGAAATGATAAACACTTTCACAACGGACACAGGAGGTGTAGCTGTCTTCCATATACAAAACCACAAAATTCCTGTACACTTCAAGCAACTTATCTCTGCAGGTGGGAAAACACAGAACTAAAATAAATGTACCAAGTATGACATAATATCGATGCAAATTTTCTTGAAAAGTCACGCCATCTTGAAATGCACACTTAAAGTGGACATACTGTACCTAACCTCTGCTATATGTTAACAAACCATCTTTATAAAGATCGTCACTTTTTAGACGACTAATGGATGAAACCGCCGTCCATGGTGTGATTATCTGATCTAGCTTGTAGGCCTAACACAGCAGTAGAACACTTAACAGGCTAACAATTTCTTCATAGATATATCTAACCAGCCATCGTCTTTCTTAGGTCCTGAACCGTTCGCTGGAGACTCGCACGAGCCAGTCCAGCACGCCGTCCACAGCACCAGCTCCCGCCGAGGGTCTGCTGCCCGTAGCCCTGGTGCCGCAGCATGTCATCACCTCAGGAACTGCTAAAGACTGCGTCAGGCTTAGAGGATTGCCTTATGAGGCGCAAGTAAGTTAACAAATATTGTTGTACTAGTAATTTGACTGTGCTCATCATTAATCTAGCTTTTTCCCAACTATACAGGGTGTAAGCCACCTCATCACAAAGCCGTTAACCAAGCATTCTGTACATCAAACTAATTAACTTTACGCAAAAAATATTGCTGGGAAACAACTTTTTTTTGAGGTTATAAATCATGTTTTAGTGGTAAAACTCAATGTAACGCACTTAAAACATTGTGCGGATGGATGAATTGAATAGTACGGGGGTCGTGGAGGTGTTAAAAGTCAAAATCTTACAAAAAAAACTTGTATTTTAAAAAAAACAAAATGTTGTAACTTTAACCCCCCAAACGAACGTAGAACAAAAAAATCATCGCAATGATGGGGAGAACAAGTGCTTTTCGGCTTCGTGAAGAGGTGTTTTACACCCTATATTGCACTACAGGTGAATACCATGGTTTTTCACATAGAGCGTCTGCCTATCAGGCATTAGCTGCATCCAGTTAGACTGGAAGTAGACCAAACCATAGTTGGGAAAATACTAGACAGAGGATGACTTGTCAGCAAAACGAACCCTTTTTCAGAACATAGGAAACATGACGTGGAAGAACCTTTGAGAACTGCGTATTCTTCAATGCTATTTTTATTATCATGTTGTAAATGTGTTCTTTGCAGGTGGAGCACATATTGACATTCTTAGACGAGTTCGCCAAGAACATAGTAGTGCAAGGAGTTCACATGGTATACAATGCTCAGGTTAGTAAGTTCTGCTCCTGATAGTAGTAAGATTTCACTTGCCCCTTGAAACAAGCCACAAAGCTCATGAGTTCTGCTAGGTTATGGAGGACACTGCTAAGAGTCGCGACCCCAGGTTGAGAAACAATTGCCTTACAAAGCTATGGAGAAGTCTTCTTTTCTAATTATTTTGCTACGGGATCCAAGACTTAATTTTTTCTTTAACGTGTGGTTAGTTCCTAATATGCTGTCAGAGTTTTACGCCGCCCATGAGCCTCTGCTGTTGAGACATACTATCAGCAAGTGATAATTATACCTATAATACGCACGTGCGTGTTTTGGGCTCGAACTTGAAACTTTAACTACCTAATTGTTTCTCCAGCATAGTTATTCACAAACGGTCGATTCGGAAAGTCGTATGTCGATCTCGCTCGGTTTCTTAATGCCAAAAAGAGACAGACATACGACTTGTCGAATCGGATCGAATGGAGCGTTTGTGAATCATCAAACAGGACTCATCACTTATCTATTAGGTCCGCTGTTGATTCTGGCTTTCAGGAGTTGCAGTGTTTGGGCTTGTCCCAAAAAAAGGACAAACTAAATAGGTGCTTACTAACTCTCGGGCAACACATCTCTGTCTGTTGTTTTACAATTGCATCAAGACCTTTTAAAAGTAGATTGTTAAATAAATGTTACGTAATCTTCTACAATTATATCCACATCAGGGTCACCCAAGTGGAGAGGCGTTCATACAGATGGACAGCGAAGCTAGCGCGTTCCTGTGCGCTCAGCAGAAGCACCATCGCTACATGACCTTCGGCAAGAAGCAGCGGTATATTGAGGTAACATATTTTACCTAACTATTTAGACTAAGTACTCGTACCTACTGCTCAAAGTGTGCGTTTCGATGGCGCGGCCATGAGGGTTTTTTTTAAAGTTATGCCAATTTTTAATTAAATACGTTTATTAATACGATCAGGATCTCAACATTCATATCAAGTGCGGTATCTTGGGCTGAGTTACGTTTATTAATACAGGCCTAAGTGTGGTTCTTATGGCCGCTTAGAGTTCTCACACACCCACTTTAACTCCTCAGGCACACACACTTTCACACGCTGTACTCTTAGCTATGTATAGATATTAATTTGTAAATCCTTGATTGGCTGTAAGTTTAGTTTAAATACTCGTAGTTTAGATTAAAATTGTAAAGAGCTGTGGATTTTGTAATAAATAAATAAATAAATAAATGAGGTGTCTGCCATTTTGAAACATGTGCCTTTTTCACTTCCGTCAAAATTGACTTGGCGTCGTTATCGGTTTTCTTCAAATGATGTTTCAGACAGAGTTCGTTCATTTAAATTGAACAACCGGTTCTTTCTGTAATCATTCAATTTTTTGCAGTTTCATATCGGCATTTAAAATAATATGCAATTAGCTTCGGGGTTAAACATGAGTAGAAAGGGAGATTCGGCTTGCAATTTTTAATGACAATACATATTTTTTTATTTACTTGTAACTCCCGCTGTTCAATCCAGGTGTTCCAGTGCTCAGGCGACGACATGAACCTGGTGCTGACCGGCGGCGTGACGCCGGCCACGTCGCCCAAGGTGCTCTCTCCCGGTACGTGTGCCCCCCCCCCCGCCGCCCGCGCCCGCGCCGCGCCTGCTGGCGCACCACATCGCGCACCAGAGCCTGCTGGCGCGCCAGCACGAGAACCTGCTCCTCGCCTCCCTGCGCCCCCCCCTCCTGCCCATGGGCGGCATGCTCCCCACCTACGCGGCCGTCCGATCCCAGCAGCCGACCGCACAGGCTTACCAACTGCCCCAAATGACGCAAATGTCTCAAATGTCACAAATGTCACAAATGTTGCAACAGCAATCAATGTTGCCAACCAAACGGTCTTACGAGCGCGCGTTCCAGCAGACTGACGCCACTCCTGCAAAGAGGGCGTATACTATGCCTCCTCAAATGACACCTGCTTTATCTTTACCTGTGTTTTCTTATGGGGCCTCGGCCCCTATTTTTTCGTACGCGAATACGAGCCCTATGCTGTCTACATATAACACGTTGCCGACTGCGTTGCCGACGGCCTTGCCGGCTGGGTACGGGTCGGCTTTGTCCGCAGCCTTGCCAGGTTCGATGACTTCACCATTCCCTACGCTGTCCATGTTCCCTACCTACCCGTACTATCCAGGCGTTTAGGTTAAAAAGTTAAAACATTAAATGAAGTAGAAAGTCGTGCCTTTAAAAGCGTTGAGTAGATTTCAACGCAGTTTTGCTAAAAAGAAAAGAAAAAAATCATTTAGAACTAGAATAAAATTACCTTACGACATTTTAATATTTTGGAATAAAAGACAACTGCCGCAGCGCAATTAAAACAAATCCTTTTCAAATATAACGGTTAAAACTACCCGATATACATGTCATTTTTAAAATATTTATGACAAAGTCTTGATACTTCCACAAAAAAATAAAATGAACTGTAATTCAATAAAGTACTCGTAGATTTAAAGCGGTAAACTAATAATTAACAATCAACTCAATATGTTACTGAGTACAAGAATACTAACTTGCTAAAACAACAGTACCTGAGGGGTTATAACGGTTAAACATAATTAAGAAATACTTTTGCAGTTATTAAGAAAGCAGCTAAAATCACATATGCAGTTATCGCTAACGTTATTTTTATTTGCTTGACTGAATGTGTGCGTTATTATGGCAAGACCATGTCACAAATGTCAGGGAAAATACAGTTTGAAAACTAAGGTTTCTTGATGCGACGCTAGAGTAAAATGTTGACACATCATGTTCATTTTTAAAAAAGGAATAGGCAACGGTCTATCTTTTACAAAAAATAATGTGATCTGGTTGGCCGGCCAACGCTAGAAAACGTCCAATGCTGCATTAAAAATCTACTACAATTTTGAATTTGTTAGACTTTTTAACCTATGTTTGGACCAATATTGGCCGAAAAAAGGTCGCGTTACATTTAGCGTTATATCGGCAAGAAACAGGGTAGACAATATGACATTTTGACGTTAAGCTCAAGAGTGTGAAGTGCCTTCGCTATTTTTACGATATTTTAGTTAATAAACATGAATTTACTACAAAAATAAGTGTAAAATCTATAAAGGCAGTTATTTAGCAGCTCGATATTGATAGGTTAAGTACTTACTTAAAATACTTGTTGAATTTATTACTTGACTTTAAATATTGTTGAACTCTCATTTTCATATTTTTAATTATCTGTAAGTGAACCAGAGGTTGTTATTCAATGACAAGTAGTTGTATGATTTATTTTACGTTTTAAGACGGGGGCTGCCATTATTAAAAAAAAGTAGGTAGCTAGCTGTTTTATCGTTAAATTAGATACCTCATAAAGGCAGAATTAGGAGATTTCCTAAACCTACCTTTTCGAGGAATCTTACGAGAAAATCGTGCAAATCTATGAGAAACAGCTTAAAAACTAGTAATAATTTTGATGATTTATCTTCAGAATTACAAGAGCTTTTTTGTCTCTATAAATAGGCACAAACTCTAAAAAATATCTTCCAAATGGCAGCCCCAACTGTGTGATTAGACGTCGTTGTGATTTTTAAATATTAAACATTCCATTATGAAAAGACAATGTTTTGCCAATTTATTGAAGGCTGATCTTAAGTCTGAGACAGTGTTAGGTACTTATTTGGTCGTATGAAGCTTATGTATTGCAATTATCACGCAAAAACCACTATACGGATTTAAATGAGCCATTCCAGTAATATAGCTAACTCATACATTCAGCGAAAGCGGTGATTTTACGATGGCGAAGCCAAGAGCGGATTCAGAAAAAATACTTTAATTAAATTGTAACTGCCATTATCTTGAGGAGAAACAAAATAGTGCTTATTAGAAAGGCTCTCAAGTACCGACCGCAGAAAAAAAACATGCGGAGCAGTCTTTGGAAACCACCGATAGAAGTGATTACGAAGTGATCTATATCTGCTACAGGTTGTGCCTCGCGCACGCCTAAGTAGTGCTACGCCGTAGAGGATTGGCTACGAGTGCTACGCAGCGTTATGTGATGGTCACGCAACTTCCATGATTTTTGTTCACCCAAAAGCGCTTAACGCGCCTAAAGAAGTTTTCCCTTCAATAATATTCAATCTGACATCCGTTTTTTCCATTACTTATATTTTTAGCCCATGCAATACATCTGCTTCACGATATTTTTCTTTAGGTTCTATGTTAATGTTAAGATACTTAAAATTTTGTTTTTTTTTTGTTTGTTTGAGTACAATATGTGTGTGTCGTACACTTGTGCTTAATTATTACTCTTATCATTTAGTGCTTTTTTGCTATCGTAATCAATATGCAAAATGAATTGATTTTTCCACGAGTTTTTTCGGCTTTATACTTTTTTTTTTAACAACCGTTTAATAACGGATCGCGCGCCTTTTTTTAAATCAAATGAATCAGATTTTAAAAGTATTTTGATATTCGTTTTCGACGTTTTATTTTAGTAACCGGCGATTGAAAAATTTTGACGTCAAATGATTTGAAATATTTTTCTTTACATAAAACTTCCATTAAACAATACATAACTAATTATTAAAATTAGGCCTATTTTATAGTTATGAAAAATGAATTTCAGAACATTTCGATTTAAAATTCTAACTTAAATTAGGCTACCTTAAGAAAACTACGGGACGGCTGCAACATTCCATGAAACCCCAATCCTTCCTTTTGACCAGTCCAAAAACCTTTTACAATATGATATCACTTAATAATATGATCCATGGTTATACCACCTAGCTTAACCCCATCGTCTGTACCTCACACCACATACCTAGACTAGTATACATTAAAAATTATAATTTATTGCTATATTTTGGTCTATATTCCCGAATTTTTAATTTAAATTTAGATAACAAAATACAAAATGTCAAAAACAGTGTGCATTGATGTGGCACGACCAAGTATTGAATTTGATTCGGGAGTATAAAGCAATCGGGTGACTTGTTTAATGGAACAATTTATACTTAAAGTTAACGTCATTTTATATGGTGTCGCCATTTTGTCCGAATAATCACAAATATAGGTATGGGGCTTTAGTCACAAGTACACGGTGTAATGGCTAATCTTTGTTCTGTCATTTCTAAATTTATTTACTTGTAACTTGGGCAATATTGAAAAGTAGATGTAATTGTTGTGTTGTGACTGTAAAATGTTAATCTAGTAAAGAGTTTTGTTTTTTATATTGCTGAAGTTACAATTTAGTATATTATACAATGCAATACTGTGTTTATTAATGGTTATATAAAAAAACTGTTGTATTATGGTGTATCCGTCGGGTTGTGTTATGGAAAATGTGCATGAAACCCATCAGAGAAACGGTAAGTGTTGCACACGTATTTTTGTATTAAAAACCAAAATATATATGTCGTTTTTCAAATTAAAATTAAAGGGTGTAGCATGAACCGCTTATTTTTAAGGAAAGGGTTGCATGGCTCGGGTTGACAAAAATAATCCGATATTTGAGCTTCCGTAGTTTTCCAAAGCACATCGCGATCGGATACTAAAGAGTTTCTTTTACGGAACTTTATTTTACTGTTTCATGAAATTATGTACACGGTTGTAACTTTATCTTGGTACTATGGTTCGACATGGGTCACTTAAAATATATAAGCATTAAATGCATTTGTATCAAGTTACTAATACGGCGCTGAGTGACGATACGATATTTTTTCTAAAGCTACGTCTTTGCATTGTGCTTTCATAACTTAGTAAACGTAGTGTAACTTGAAATGAGTTCTACATAGTATCATGAGTAAAGGTTCACATATTCAATCTTGGTAAGGGTCCTGTCTCCTCCAGTCATTAACACGCTATTCCTTAATCACAGCTTCTTCTTCTCTTGCTATCTTAAAGATTCTACGCTTTACTTTTATCTCGTTATGAAGTTAGAATAAATTCGTTGTTTTAACGTATTTTAATGATTTTTAGTGCACTTATTATCCCTGTTGATATGTTTATCAATAAAAATTATTAGCATATCCAACTAGTTCCCAGATGTTCAAGAACTTTTTGGCAGGTAAAATGCCAGAAAATACATTAACATCCGAATATTGAAAATTTTATTCTTATGAATTGTCTTGCACTAAATGTTATTAAAATGTTCTTTGTGTAGTGACTGGGGGACGTGGTGTGAGGATATCGGAGATTTTCTGTCCGTTATAATACTATAAACATACGTCACGGGTCACAACATAGACTGCCAAAGCGTTTCGATTACAGTTGAAATCATTATTGTTTGGCTAAAAAACTTTTTCGATGCGCTTACTCGAACTTTTCACTATGAAGCCGGAAATTCATATCAAAATGTAGTTTTATTGAATAGAGCTAAGTTTTTTTCCGTTTTACAGAGTTTTTTGTCTCATTTTGTTAGCATCATGATGGTTTTTTTATTATAATTATAGTTGGATAAATATAGTGTACTGCGAATAGAAATAAAAGGTTAATTTACATGTTAGATGATAATTGCGAGTTTCTCTGGTTTGTGGTTGTGCTATTGTCTTTTATATGTACTATTTCTAAGGTCGGGTATAAAATGGATCTGATATTTCTATACCTTTGCTCAATTTACTTTTGTTTTACAAGTTTTAATCTGGGTATGAGGTACTAATTCATTATTTTATTATGTCTTCATTTTAGGCACTGAGTATCCAAAGTAAAACTTTCACATAAATATTTTTTTTAAGCTTACGTTTTTGTCAGATAAAAATGGAAGATCAGGTTCATAGTCCAAGTTTATCCAAAGCTTCGTCGCGTAGATAGCAAGAGGTACTTGTGAAGGAAGGGTTACACTAACACTCGACCGCTTGATCTGTCTCCGCTACAGTAAAGTATCGTCCTTTTATGTTTTACTAACATACTTCCGGGTGAGTGGGCTAAAGAATTTAGGTGAGTATTGTTTATATTATACAAAAAAAATGTTACACATTTTCGTTCCTGGAACTTGTTAAGTGGTCACGCCACATTATCGGACACGCTGTCATACTTATGACGGTAAAATAGTAAAAAGAACATGGGTTCGTTTCGAGGTTTAAATGTATATTCAACCATCAAAAACGTGAATAGGCTGCACAATATAACATAAATGTTTTAAAATACACATTTTTTTCACGTGCGTCGATACGCACATACCTTTTTCCTTTAGTATAACTTTTCCTTCACAATATAACAGATACATAGCACAATCATACCCCTCCTAATGCTTCTAACGTTCCTTGATGTCTAGAACGATGAATGGACATTGTAAAAAACCCATGGGACACGAAAAAGGTCGATTTTTAACGAACACAGTAAGCACAGGCTCCATGATATTAATTATTGGGGCATAGACGGGTTAAAAAGTGGTTCTATAATACCTATAAACTGAAAATGAAAAGAATATTATTTCATTTTAAAAATACATCGTAAGTATACTTTTTTAGTAAATACATCGAATTTTTCAGACAATTTCATTTTTAACCAAATTATTTTAATTCTTTTCTACCTTTCGCTTTTGTGGTAATAACGAATAGTATGTAGATATTTTATAATAGCTTAAAAGCTCTTTTTCTCGTCTATACATAGAAAGCTTATCAGATTTCTATTAGTTTAACTCGACTTCCTTGTAAATATCAATTTTCCAATTAAATTATACAATTTCAGGCAAATTACCTTTTTTGAAAACCCAACATTTAGCCGCTATGCCCCAAAGTATAGACAACATTATTCTAAATCTACATTGTTTCGCTTTAAAATGCATGGACAGGTGATAGAATTAAAATTTAAATGTCCAAGGGACTTCAAGCTTAGTGTGTTGTAGAAAAAATGTTTTGTGCTTGACTAGAGGTAGGTCCATGGGTGTATGGTGTACCACTAGAGGTTGGGTCGGAATAGTGGGCACAAAGACTTGGCAGTGTTTTTAACAAGAAGCGCCGTAAGTATCTATCTATCATTTGTTGTGGGATCACATGAAATAAGCTCTATCTTCTCTTGATATATCGCATTTATATTGTGACCTCAATTGTGACAACCTTTTATCCTATATTTGTTTGAACAAAAATTAACACAATAAAAGTTTAAGACTTCCCTTCACTGAAATTACTTATTTTACGAAAAACGTATTTTCATGAAATAATGTCTATATTTACTTAAATATATCTAATAAATACCTAAATATAAATTATCATCAGAGTAGGTGTACTAAAATGTATTTTTAAAATATAAAAAACATGTTTTGTAAAAAATACAAATTATATTCATATAAAAACGTATTTCTGAAATATAAACATGGTATTTATAAATTATAAATAAACCCCCTTTCCGATTGAGGTCGCAAACTAGTGGTGCTAAAAGTACTAGGGTTACTAGGCGTGCATAAGTTTGGTAAAGTCCGCAGACTGGCTTGGTGGTTGGCGGCAAGATCGACGTGTGTAACATTACAGAGTATTGGTGTAAGTGCGCACTGCTTTGGTGAAATGTTAATGCGTTCAGAGACCCGGTGAGTTGTTCATCTTGTTCTTAATAATTACATAAATAAGACTGCTGTGGGTATTCGGCGAAATTTTCGGGTACCTATTCTATCTCGGGTTGTCGAATATTAGGTTTTCGGTTAGTCGAATATTCGTCCTCGGTTTGTCGTATAAATATTCGGCCTCTGGTTTGGGTTACCGCTTGATTGAAAATCTGCCTAAATATTTTTTTTTTAAATTGTTTCTTTTTCTGTTTTTCGTCAAATATTCACAGCAAATCTAACATACATAAACTGTGTACGTCCCTCTCCGTATCGTAAGACGTCACAAAGCACAAAATGCTTAGCTTTATCTCTCCGAATTTACTTATAATTCGTTCTATAATCGCCAAGCATTTTAGTATTAACTTAGTATCACAATAATATACATGTATGGAACTTTCATATTAGGCATATAAGTGGGTAAAATTTAATGGGATAAATTATAATATTGGTACATATATATTTATGCGACGTGAAGAAATAAATTCATATATGTTTCACTACACATAACATTACTGTTAACTTATAATTTTATTTAAGTACCTACTTTTTGCACGTTGTCAGAACTGCACAAAGAATATAAATACCTAAACCTTGTATACTTCATTCAGGTAGGTACGAAGAACTAGGCATAATAATTATCATTAGTGTGACTAACAATTGCATGATTTATTTATGAGCGAGCGACAAAAATATTTTCTAAATTTACTCTACCATCTTGTTTAAAACGAGAATCTTCGCAATTTGTAGACGAATGTATTTTGATATCATTCACAGATGTTTCTTGGAGTGTCAATTATTACGTCATGTTTATAAGCTTTTTGCCTACTGTCCTACTGCGACAACATTGACCTAATTTGGACGTATTATTTTTATAATACAAAATAGAATGTGTATCCTTTATTATGACTTAGTTGTTGTGTAGATATCAGTGCGCAAACCGCTTTTTATAAATGAAAAGTAATTTAAAGGGCTTGTGTGGCTTGAGTATTTTTAAAACAATCACACTTGTCTATTAAATATTATCCAATTAAAAAAAACACAATATCAAATAAACACACTAATTTCGAAAAAAATATGTTAAGATACTCATGTCTTAGTAAATGAAACTGAATCTTTCCTACGTCGCCAACGTGTTCCTAACACCGTCTTGTATGTGTATGACAGGTCCCCTGACGTACTACTATCCAGCAATGGGCCCGACGCTGCCACCACCCCCCCTGGTCTACTGGGGCTACCCCACGCCGCCCGTCTCCCCCGCGCATTACTACCACCCCCCGCATCACCCTCAGACTATGGTGAGTTTCAACGTAAACCGTGGTGCGATACAGAAAATGAGGCTCTCAATGACTGATTCTAGGAAGCATGGTAAATAAAGTAAGCTGTGTTTTCCGCCTCCCCCCCTGCCTCAAATCGATAGAAAAATCTGAGTTAAATCTACTAGCGAAACTATGCAGACGAGATTGTATGTTAGGGTCATTGGCCGCATGTAGTCAGAGATTGAGTTTATAAAATCTTTTTTATTTACGTAGACATACCGCTAAGCATCACTTCTCAGTACAATTGGCTTTTGATACTTATAAGTATTGGCTTCGGTACTTATAAGTTATTGTTGTTAAGGACAGATCTAACGGCTCCCGTAATAATTTCAGATCCCTGAGGTGGTGTCAGTGGGGGGAGGGTCACCGATTCCCATACCACCGCCAGCCGCGTGTCCCGAATGGCCCATATTCATGGTAAACTAACATGCACACACACCCCACACAACGAAGAACGCTGCTGAAACAGCAAATATAATTTTTAATATAAAAATTGTACATAATTTAAATATATCCTATATAATTTAAAGTAAGAAAAGTTAATTCTATGAAATTAGAGAAATGTATTCGGAATGTAATGTCTAATTTTATTATATGAATGAGTTTCCGTTTTTTTCAGCTAGTTAGTTATTTATTTCCGTGTTCGATTCATTTGTTCAAAATTTCAATGATTTTTTGCATTTGGTATCACATGGTCGAGTTTTATATTTAAAAAATCCAAAGGAGTTCTTAAATTAATTTTCAGCACACATAAAACCTAATTATGGAACGAAACTCTTTCATAGCATATCGTACAAACAAGAATTACGAATACTTAATTAAACATACTTTTCTTTGAATTTCTTCCTCATCACTTGTCATAAACGAATGAAATGGCTCAATATTAGAGTGATATTTCTAGATATAATTTATATAATTATGTATATTTAGATAAATTTATATAAATATAATTTATATTTATAAACGCACACATAATATAAAATTTGTTGCAATTTATATGTTAATGATCTACTTTATTTGTTGATCTTTCAGATATTTTAGCGAATCTTAAATAATTTACAAAAAAAATATATTTTTATGTTTTAGTACTTATAATTTTATTAGTGAAACATTAAAGATTAAGTTAGTTATGTTACATTATAGTAAATGAAAAAAAAACAATGCTTAACTTGGTGGCATTCGTAAAAAAAATACTATAAAAAGACCAAAATCACATTAGGAAAGTTCCTCTTCATAGCTACGAGATCTATCTGATATTTATTGCTTATCTCATAAACACGGTAGACAAATACAAGCAGAAACCGTTCCCCATTTTAAAGATAAGGAGGTCTACCTCTTTAGATAATGGCTGCTCAGGTGCTTAAACAAAGAAACTTCACTGTCAAATTGACAGTTTTTTTTTGTATTGGCGACCCCTGTGTTCATTTATTACGATTTATTATCTCAAATTACATCTCAGATTTTATAGAATGTTATCTTTGTCATTTTTCTGCTTGTGAATGTCTACTGTGTGGACATCGACAACGAATGCATGTACCACAGTGATATAAAGGTGCTGTTACGTTATGTTTGTAGAAATTAAACCAAATATATGTTATGATTGAGTTTATGTTTACTTAGATTAAGTTGACGCTCAATTAGTAGTAAATATAGTAGTTATTCGAAACCATAAATATGCCATAATTTTTAAGAATAACCTCTATATCCATATACGCCTTTTGGGCAGCTCTTGTTTTTTAAATACATATTTAACTAAAGTGCAATTATGATAAATTAATTATTGTCCCGAAGTTTTAGAATACCTACCTACTTGTTATCACTAAAACTGTTGCCTAGTAAAAGTGCAGTGCTGAATTGACTTCAATACTTAATAGTCTTGGAGAAAAAGAGCATAAGATCTTTCAAACTGAGCTGCTTAATTGTGCTTACACATTGCTCATTCGCATTTTAAGTGTATGTATTGTATTGCGTCACAGTGATCACTATTTAAAACATGAGTCAAGCCAAATTTGACTTAGTATTCTAAAAGCTTTTAGTTTTACACATTATTTAGTAACTAATATAGGTACATTTTATTTCAACGTGTGAATGTCAAAGGCCAGTTAGTAGAATTTATTTTAGTATTAAATTTGGCTTGACAGGCTTACTAACTTGTGACGAAGAACTGTCTCGATTTTATTTTGTGCTCAATTTTTATGGCTGCTCAATGTTGCTGAGAAATAGAATTTTTAAGTTCAATCGTCTCTAAGTTCTAGATGTAGCTAATATAAATAGGTTATTATTTATGTGAAAGTACTATTTTATGGGCAAACAATTTCTCGTCATACATAATTGTCTCTTAATGATTTTGAAAAAAAGATATTATATCTGCTTTTTAATGTTATAACCTCATGCTGTTTCTATAAGGAACAGTAAAAAAACTAAACAGCGGATGAAAATGCATATACACATATGGAAAAAAAAACTAAAAGAAAATAACACTTATGAATAAGTGTAATTATAAAACTTGTTACTTACTACTTTTTTTTTGTATAAAACCAGTTTAAATATTACATTGTTAGCCCCGGAGCTTCTACAGGAAGTTACTGAAGTTAGAAAAAGAGAAGTACCTTTAAGAAATTATATCTCAATTCGATTTCTAAACCAAATACACAATACAGTTTATAATTCAGGATGAATTTATATTATAAGAATATAATATTTAGCTTTTATAAATCAAAAGTAAAAAAAAAATATTAGAACCAGTTATTTAAAAAAAAACATAGTTAGAAATATGATTTCTTATTGACCATTCATAAAATATAAGTTATTATAGTTTTGTTAAGTTAATATAATTACTATTGGCATAATATATTTTAAATAATAAATTATCGTACCTCTGGTAGTGTACGAAATGAAACAACAAAATCATAAATGTCTTCCAAGCTGTAAATGTTTATTTAAGTTGGTCACAAAATATTGTGATATGTAATAGAGAATAATATATTTAGTTACAAAATAATACGTGTTTAGTTTGTTGATAGATTTAATATAAAAAAAAATACTAGTGTTTTATAAAATACAGGTGTTAAACTTTATAAATTGTTATAGAAAGAAAAATATATATTTACTTAGACAAACGAATGTTTTGATTCAAAATTATATTATTCTAACTTAATTACTTATACAATTTATATTAATAGGTAGGATTGTTTTGAAGGATTGTAAATTTCGTCTAAACACCTGTATTAATAGATATTTTAACACAATCTCCATTAGTCTTAAGTGTTAACAATCATGTCCATGACATACACAATAATTTATAAATATAAAAATATTATATTATATTATTGTTAATAAAATATGTTTTAAAGTAAATATAACTCCCTACACCCTACCTTATTTGTATAAAAGTACAAGCGGTTTAAGGTGACACGAATTTGTATTTATTTTGCTACAATATACTTTCAAGATGAAATCAACCATCTGAAAAGTTTTGCAAGGTATTTTAATTTGGTCCCAGAAGTTGAGACAAACAATACGCGATTCATAAATTAAATTAATATTTTATAGGTACCTGCTTGTAGTAGGTGCGCGAGTTGAATTATTGAGCTTAGGAATGCGCAAGCGTGGCACTACGCTTCGGGCGGGGGAGATGCGGGGAACGTTTACTTCAGACCCCGGTTGTCTTCAACTCCTGCGCCTATTCTTTTAAATTGCTAAACAACAAAAAGGCAAAATAAAATACATAATACATTGACAATTAACACCTATTTTTTATTCGCATAAATGTTTTTATAGTATTTAGGCCGAGAATAAACCAGTCTCTAGTACAATTTAGTACCTTTTCTTGCCGAAAAATATAAATACAGGAGCTGTTTTGTTTTATATTTTATTTACATTAAAAAATATTGCCTCTACTAAGTTCACTAAAATAACGAATACTTATATCAACATGGTTATTGTATTTATAATAAAAAATATACATTGTTATGAGGGTCGATAGATATTTATATTTTCCTTTTCAAAGTACCTATATTATATTATATCGGCAGCTACTAAAATTTGACCGTATCAATACGATACTCTTACTTATTAAAAGTTTAAAAAATATTTCTACAAAAAATACTTATTTTTAGTTGTATCTAAGCTTTGATAATAATTGAATTAGATTATAAATCCTTCAACATAAAACACATTATAATATTTTTAGTATATAATAGATATTATTATTTATTTTGTTACTTTTATACTTCACATTTATATTTTTTATCTCCGGTAACCCAGTGATATTCTTGTTCGAGTGATCTTGATATAAATTGTTACCTTCTACGTTGTTCTTTATAGGTCTGTTATTATAATAATTATTAAATATTAGTAGTATAGCATTAAATTTAGTAGTAGTCATTATTAGATGTGCAATTTTAGTAAATAGACATTTTTTCGATATTTAATGCCAAAATAACTGTTTGGTTTCATATCATACAAAGTAGTGAATTGTTCCGATAAATAAATAAATAAATAAATATAGACAAATTATTATGTGTTGTTTTCTTTTCATTTTCTTCTACGATACCCCCGGGATGATTATAGATCTACAAATTCATTTGTGACCTTAAGGTGAGAACAGAATTATAATCATCAAAATCATCAATACAACCCTCCAAGTTCATAAGAGTCGAAGAAGGACTTTGACCGTGAAAAATTCGTTCATCGACTCTTACGAACTTGGAAAATTAGAAAATTTCGCAGGCTACGTTGGAGAATCCCCCTTAACTGAGACCTTGGGCAAAATTGTTGAGTTTACTGTCCACAACATGGACACATATTTCTTCTAGACGACATCGTCAACGTCATCTAGAAGAAATCAACAAGATCGGTCGTCAAAATGCCGAATCCGAGTGCCAACGACATCCATGATGGCAGACAGGACCAAGGCCTACGCACGCATTTGAAACAACTCCCTCTCATCGGATCCAGCGAATAATGCGGAGGCGTGGAAGAGATGGTGGCAGCAACTATGTAGACCTGTATTTGCTAGCCATAGGCTTAGACAAGTCAAGCGAGAAGCGGGAAATTGCCATTCTACTGCACACGTCATACAGGGTGTAAACCACCTACCTCATCACGAAGCCGTCAACCAAGCTTTCTGTACATCAACCTTGAGTAACTTTACGCCAAAAATTATTGCTGGGAGACAATGTTTTTTTGGCTGGAAAACCACTTTTTGTGGTATAACTCAATGTAACGCACTGAAAGTGTTGTGCTGATCAGCTGATGGATGAATTGAATAGTACGGGGTACGTGGAGGCATTTAAAGTAAAAATCTTACAATAAAACTTGTAAAAAAGTTGTAACTTTGACCCAAGTTTGGTGTAGAACAAAAAAATGATCGGAATGACGAGAACAAATGCCTTCCGGCTTCGTTGAGAGGTTTTTAACAGCCTTTATAGTGTCGCTTTTAAAACTAGCCTTATATATCTATGTGCTTAAATACATACTTTTTACATTACATAACATAACGCTCGTAATTCGCGACGGGTTAGGCAGCGGTGTAGGTAAACCCAAATTTCTTCACATAAAGTTCCATGTAACAGGGGACATACAAATTGTCACCAAATCCAGACCACGTGGCTGCTACTAAAAAAAATCTGACGGAAAAACCTAATAACACTTTTGCCCGACCGGGCATCGAACCCTGAACTTTATGCTCAGCAGTAGCGCTTGCGAACATCTGAACAACGAGGCAGTGAGGTAGGTTTAACACTCTTTGTGAACGTAGATCTAGGTACACGAGACAGACACAATGGTTATTTACCTAATTGTTTCTATTATTACGACATATCACGGCTGTCCAAAATCAAAACCTAGCAAGGGACATTTTTGATGAAACACGTTTTCTTCAACCAATATTCCCAAATTTTTTTGCTGCGTCTATAGCAAAAACAACTGTAGGTATTTCTATCTTAAATAGAATCGGAGATATGAACATGTATGAACCTAGCAAGTGCACTTCGTACTCGGTGTTTACAAAGTGAAAAAGCTAGTAAGTAACATTTCCAAATACAAAAACCTATTAAGTACGGTACATGCTAGGTTTTTGAATTTGTGAATGGACTTACTAGGGTTTTGAATTTGAAATTAGTCTTTTTACTAAGTTTTTGAAGTTGGAATTGTCCCTTACTAGGTTTTTGATTTACAATATCACTGAAGTGTTGAACACGATTATCAAATAATGTCTATAATAAATAATAGTAAGTCGATGAGAACTAGGCGTGCAGGACGAAGAGGAGGGCTCTACTCCCGCGCCGCCTTCGCCGCGCAATTAAAAAAATGAAGATTCATTTTAATATGCCAAGAGGAGACAAATGTGATGCATGTTTTATTTATATGGAAGAAAAGAAAAAATACGCGGATGAATCTCTTATGCCAGCTGATGATCTAAAACAAAAGTTTGTGTTACATAGGTAAAGCTAAATCTGATCAAGCTCTCGAAAAGTACAAAATTGATTCGTCACAAAGGAATTCAAAGCATATAAAGTATTTTTCGATGGATTTGCAAAAAGTAATTTTGCTGCCTATAATGCCCCAAATTAAAGAAGCTGTTTTTATAAGTCGATTAATTACATTTAATCTAACTTTTGCACCTATAAATAAGCAATCTCCTGATCCAGGTACTTGCATAGTTTGGCACGAAGGTTACGCCGGTCGAGAAGCTTCCAACATAGTTGATGCTATTTTAACATTTATGAAGAATGAAAGAGATTGCTAACATTTTCATATTTGGGCTGTACAGCCCAAAATAAAAATTGGACTCTGTTTACGGCTTTAACTACTATAGTAAATACAGAACACACAACGATCGAGACTGTGACTTTGAGTTACTTAACAAAAGGACATACTCATATGACTGCAGATTCGATGTATGGAAATATTGAAAGAAAAATTAAAAGACAAGGAGACGTTTTGGATTTCGAAGACTTCAAAGATGTCGTAAACAGTTCAAGACAAAAAATAAAGGTCATAGATTTAAGTGATTGTAGGAGCTGGCCGAAGAAAAAAAGAGCACCAAGGAAAACGGATAATGAAGACTTGATGAAATCTTTCTTGCTCAGCCAAGTTGTCCAAGTAAAATTCGTTACTGGATCGAGGAAGATTCTTTACAAGGTAATTATTAATAGTAGATAGATGTAGTAGTGAGTTTAAAGTTAAACCCGTTGATTAATGACTATGGAATTTTCAGCTTTGATGAACCATTTGTGGAGTTAGACTTCCTACCAAAAAAATTTCAAGTAGGTAGTTGGGCTGCCTGAAAAAAAATCAGCTCCTCGAGGCATTCCTGGTCAAAAAAAGGATGTGATTGTGGCAAAGCTGGTACCCTTAATGCCAGAAACAAGGCGTGCGTTTTGGGTTCAAATACCCGTAAACAATGAATCAGTTGATCTCCAAACTGGAGGCGAAGTAGCTGAAGAAATTTGATTTTTTTAAGTTGATATTTTGTTAAGTTGATTATGTACCTTATGTTCCTCAATAATTTAATTAAACCATTTTATATTAAGTCGACTGTTTTTTTTACTATAATTATGCTACTTACTTGGTTGAAATACGACATAAGGTATTAAAAATAATAAAAAATCCAATTCAAAAACCTAGTACTTAAGTGTTTTTGCTAGGTTTTCAATGTTAGATCCAAAAACTAATGTATAGAGAAACCAATTAACAAACCTAGGTAGAGATCTAACTAGGTTTTTGCTATTGGTTTAGTATCATACATATCTTGAAGTATCCAAAGAAAGTAAGGCACATAAAACTTGTCCAAATGCATTTTCATTTAATTTATCTATTTCGTAAAATAAAACAAATCATAGGTAATTATTGCCATGAAAACAAGATATGTTTAAAAAAGGAATTATATTCTAAATGGCAGCTGAAAATGTTTCATGTCTTCTCCTGTAAAATTAACTCAGATGTACTTGCTAGGTTTTGATTTTGGTGGTTAAACACAAGTTTCTTCGTTTTACTACGAATAAGTGGACATATTCTATAGCGTTACATTTTGATATGATATACATTTTTTTTATTAAATATCACAATTAACCGACCACTATTTAGGTCGATAGTTGGTCACGGCCGTTCGCTTCTTCCGGAGACTCCACTGGTGGCCTCAACGGCTTTAATCCACAGCACCTCAATAATATTATCAGGAGCCGAGGAGCTTATATTACGGTTCTGCCCCAGTGTTCACAAACACTTCGAGTGAATTTCGATTCGACAAGTCTATCCTTTTTTAACCGAATTCCAAAAGGAGGAGGTTCTCAATTCGTCGGAACCTCTTTTTATGTGTTTCCTGATTACTTGAAGATGGCTGACCGATTAGGTTTTTATTTATTTCGCTTGAAAGGTAAACTTCACAGCCTAGGTGGTCCCATAATCATCAAGTCAGGATCTCAAAATCAAAGTATTTATTTCAAGTAGGTCACACAGGCACTTTTGAATTGTCGAAACAAAGATGAAAATTAAATGTAGCTACAGTCCCAATCACAAGACATAAAAACTGTGAAAGTACTGTAGTTGCCCATTCCCTAGCGTGGACACTCTTTTAAATATTTTTTTTGTTACAAAATCTTGGTTACCTACATCATTCATGTTGAAATGGTATATTATGTGAGCACAATGTAAAAGTGTCCATAGACAAAACAAAGTCATTCATTCAAATAAGCCATGGCAACTATAAGAGATGACCAGTCACAACTGACAGCGCCCGTTCACGAACATGATGCATGGATCAGCAATTCAGCACCATTCAGCTCAAGCTCAACCATTTTGAAGGGAACTAAATGGTCCGACACAAACGCCACCATCAGCGAGACATTTGAGTGAGCATGACATTCTCTCAACCGCCAGGGCACATTCAAGTCAAAAACTAAAGTAGGTTTCCAGTGAATGATAGCTTACTAGTACATAGTACTCACACAATATGGGCTATGCGAGTAAATATAATACTAACTAGGCCTCTACCAACGTTCTAACTACGACGCGCAATTATTGCGTCATTTAAAAACGCTTGCCGCAAACGAGGTAGCCGACGAGTTTTTGCGAAGTTTGTGGTCGAGTCGCTAACCCCTCCATGAAAAATGAATCTATACAATAAAAATAAATAAATATCGCTGGACATTAACACACAGCGCCACCTAGTGCCACACTAAGCAAAGCTTGTGTCGTGGACACTAGGTAGTTGATATACTAAATATATACTTTTTTGTTTGTAAATACATACTTATTATACATATAAACATCTATGACTCGGAAACAAATGTCCGTGCTCATCACACAAACATTTGCTCCTACCGGGATTCGAACTCAGGACCCGAACGTAAGGCAGCGTCACTACCACTACGCCAATCGGATCGACAATGCAAAGATAATTAAGTACAATCTTCAGCAGCTCCAACAATACCATTTAATGCTATCAATGTTTACGCCCCTGTCCTTGTGGAGTAGGACCAGCATTGAACCAAGCATTTTTATCAGCGATTTAATCGCTCAACTTGTAATATGCTTGCTTACAAAGTGAGCGTTTAAAGCATCTCAAACAGTACCCCATGAGAGATCGAGTCTACTTTAGCGAGCCTAAAGCCTGGCTGAACTAGTTGGTCCCTATTTCTAGTACTGTAATTGTGTCTGTCGCCTCTTTTACCGAAAAGATGCAGATTTTTTGACGTACATTATGTTTTCGTAGATGTATTGGCAATGAACCGTCATGATGCCAATATCCTTGGATAGTTTCCTTAGAGAATCGCGCCTACGAAGATTGTATATGGCTATTGCGTCTTGGGACTCTTCCCACGCAGCAAATATGTGCTTTAATAAGGTGAGAGTCAAAATGGCTGGTGTGCCATAGCGAATCAAATTATACCAATTACCAAACAAATGTACCTAAAATGTATAGTAGTTAGAGTTAGAGGAAGTCTGAAAGTGGCGCCGTTGACTGAAAAGTTGTGTGGTAATCGATTATCGTTGTATGGACATGTGTTGCGGAGGAATGAAGAAAATATAGTGAGGAAAGTGTTGATTATGAATGTAGATGGCTAGAAGAGTAGAGGAAAACCAAAGAAACGATGGGTGGACTGTGTGAATGATAATATGGCCGGAAAGATGACTGCTAAAATGACGAGTAATTGAGAAGTATGGAAGTGGATAAGGGCAGGAGAATGATGACTAATCTTGTTTACTTATACACAAGACACGGTTGTTTTATTTCTCAGGAACTATCCAACTGATCAAGTGTGTGTTTTTAATTGTGGTACTTTTTAGGTACAATTTTTTGGTGTAATTAAATTTTATGAATAATGTTTAAATAATATAATATTATAGTACACCAGCCATATTGACGTCAATATGGCGGGTGTACCTTAATTTCGCAATAATTTTGTTCTGAAGGAGGTACAGATTTTTTAGACCTAGGTACAGAATAGTACATTTTAGGTACATTTGTTTGGTAATTGGTATAATTTGATTCGCTGTGGTACACAAGCCATTTTGACTCTCACGATTTTCCGAATCGAAGTCACCGTCAGGTTGGCTAGACCAAACGAGATATGTACTTGAGACCATGTGCACTGTTCAGTAACTATTTGATACTATTTAATACCTTTAATGAAGTATTTGGTACCTTTGGGTTAAGAGAGTTATCAAAGAAATAAAGTGGTCAGCCATTCTGACGTCAGGTTGGCTGACCAATTTCAAGTTCTCATACTTTTAGCGTTGTATTAACTGCGTTGTTAATGTTAATATTTAATACTTATTTGGTACCTTAACATATATTTGTTACACAGCTTTAGGAAGCTCCTATAAATAGTTATTTGAAAAGGCCATTAAAACGCCTGTACATAAATTATTGACGTCTTTTCTTCTCAGAATTATTGCTAACAATGTTTTTGCAGGCGCTTAGTGGCTTATGAACAACTTGTTTCTAGATATGCATAGTTAAGTTTTATCCATTTGTATTATTATTTAATTATTTACATATCGCATTTTTTCTAAGGAATATAAGTTTGTACTTGGGAATGATTGCATACGGTATTTTTTTTTATTGATTGCTTGATTTTGTATTTCTCGACGGCATGGCAAGCCAAGTCAGAGGCCTATGGGTACCTATGGTGCTATGAACCAGTTAGCCACTAATCACACGATAAAGTAATAAGGGTTTTATTAAATTTAACATGATAAAATTATGATACAAATTGAATGAATGGCCGAATGGCGTAGTGGTAACGAGGCTGCCTTACGTACTTAGGGTCCTGGGTTCGAATCCCAGTAGAAGCAAATGTTTGTGTGATGAGCATGGACATTAGTTTCCGAGTCATGGATGTTTATATGTATAATAAGTATGTATTTACAAACAAAAAAGTATACAACATAATTTTTTGTTTATACTAAACCCGAAAAGGGGTCATTGTACTCATCATTTTGAACAACTTTTTCTATAGGACGAACCTTGAAATCGCAAAAAAAAATCAGCTGTACCCTACATTTATGTTCGCATAACTCGTCAAAATATAGGAAACAGCTGATTTTTTTTGTTTTCTCTGAAGTCGGTTTTATTTTTTGTAAAAATGTTTTTATTTTCACTTTTTTTTTCCGTTTATTTGTCATGGATCTCATAATCAGGAGTAATCAGAACCTAACCAAATTGTCATTAATGTACCCTTTTTTTTCTTCGGATCGGAAATCATCAAATGTCTTCTCTCACTCTGGGCGGAGCGGGATCCCAGTGTCAGACTTTTACTGACTAAAACCCATCCATGTTCTTTCCTCGCCCTTTATGTTCCCAGGCCGCGGTATCTCTTTCGGATAGGCCCGCAACCCTCATTAATGTACCCTTAAAGTACATCCTTTCCAATTAAATAAAATAAAAACAATACATGTCCAGGTAGGTCAATCGTCGAATCCGACTCGGCTGGGCAGCGTTCGGGAAGCTGCGCGGTATCTTCTCGTCCAACTTACCGCAGTGTCTCAAGACGAAAGTCTATGACCAGTGTGTGTTGCCAGTGATTACATACGTGACCGAGACGTGGTCGTTCACAATGGGCCTTATCAAAAGGCTTAAAGTCACCCAAAGAGCAATGGAGAGGGCTATGCTCGGAGTTACCTTGCGTGATCGAATCAGAAATGAAGACATTCGCAACAGAATTGAGGTCACCAACGTAGCCTGAAGAATTGCCAAACTTAAGTGGCAGTGGACAGGTCACATTGCTCGCAGAACGGATGGCCGGCGGCGACTGCAAACTGAAAGACGATGCGTTGGAAGACCTCCCACAAGGTGGACCTATGACTTGTTGAAGGTTGCGGAAATCCGTTGGATGCGAGTCGCAAGGGACCGGTCAATGTGGCGACACTTGGAGGAGGCCTATGTCTAGCAGTGAACGTCTTTCGGCTGAAATGATGAGGTCAAGGTAATAGGGCTTATGCCCAATAAATGGAACTTAACACATCTAACTGTCTAAATCGGGGTGTATTGTACACATCTGCGTACCCCATCAGAGCATACAAGCGTAATGTTACGTCATGATGTAGTATAAACAATGAACCTACAAGCGATTGCAGCAATCACTGCAGAGTTGCTGTCTATTCTTGAAGAGTTCCATTGTATATCTTCGAAGATCAAGAGAAATTAAAATGGGACCACACTGGAAGCACCAGCTATCAAAAAAAAAACATCAAAATCCGTTCACCCAGTCGAAAGTTAGGTAACAAACAACAAAAAAAATACAGTCGAACTGAGAACCTCCTCTTTTCAGTAGTCGGTGTAAAATATTACAATTGGATAAAACTTAACTATGCATATCCAGAAACAAGTTGTTCATAAGCCACTAAGCGCCTGCAAAAACATTGTTAGCAATCATTCTGAGAAGAAAAGACGTCAATAATTTATGTACAGGCGTTTTAATGGCTTTTTCTATTAACTATTTATAGGAGCTTCCTAAAGCTGTGTAACAAATATATGTTAAGGTACCAAATAGGTATTAAATATTAACATTAACAACGCAGTTAATACAACGCTAAAAGTATGAGAACTTGAAATTGGTCAGCCAACCTGACGTCAGAATGGCTGACCACTTTATTTCTTTGATAACTCTCTTAACCCAAAGGTACCAAATACTCCATTAAAGGTATTAAATAGTATCAAATAGGTAGTAAACAGTGCACATGGTCTCATGTACATATCTCGTTTGGTCTAGCCAACCTGACGGTGACGAATCGAAGCGTTGTGAATACGGGGTCTGGTCAGGTGTTGTCCCTTGTCCACCCACCCCCATGGGGTAAGGCGAGTGTTTATGTGTGTATCTGTATGTAATAGAGATTTATGAAAGAATACAGACTACAGCTGTACAATTAAGTGTGTAAAGAGTCAAAGGGCGATAAAATAAAACAAATAAAATACATTTCGTTTCAATTTATATCAGTTACGTCACCACAAATAGTATGACACAATATTACAGGATGGACACCTTAATTCAAAATATTATCTAACAAATTCAATATTGTTAATCGGAACGCTAACTCGTATCGAAATTGGATGTAGAAGTCACCGCAATTGTATAAAAAAAACAGCTCAAGTAATCGAAAAGGAAAAGCGGTAGGTTAGCCCGCGAATGACAATTTTTCTGGAATTTGCATGCCAGTATCAAGTTCTTATGTTGATAATCTTTCATTTACGACCGTCAGAAATATCTACTCACAAAACCATGCGTTAAGAATCTAATTCATAGTATTTCTACTACGAATCAATCAATCATCAACAAACAACTTAGGTTGTTTGTTACAATTTGCAGTTCAGCATTAGTGCTGAACTGCAAATTGTAAAAAAAAAACATAAATTCGAATTTCTTAGGCTACCTAACCGCTTCCACCTTATAGTACGGTATGTAAAATTCTCAGTCACTAGAAATTAAATTAGTTTAACTATTAAAATAAAAATTAAGTATGTAAACAAACATTTCGAGCCATAAAGGTGAGTCATGATCGCAATTGGAGTCGTCAATGTAAAAAAAATAACAAAAATAAATCGTAGTCAAAATCTTAAAAATAATCAATATTCTAATCCAATTTCGACATCCTGATTGCCTTTTACGAGATTTTATACCTATTCAATCGTGTTAGCATAAACTTTAAATAGCGCCAGCTAGTGGCATTAATAAACACAATTCAAATCGGTGTGCGAACGTTTTAAACGCGGTCGAATAGTCGTTCCACAGTTTATTAAGTTGGCTAACCTATTTTTTTTACAATCAGGTCAGCCAACTTATGTAGGTATTAAAGCTCGCACTAGGCTCACTGGAGCGACCCTACAATGTTACTGGAAAGAACAGGCAATGAGGCATCTGTCTCGATCGAGTTTGTCCGCCAATCACACAGTAGCAATTGACAAAGTGAGTTAATTTTCTTTGACTACCCACATCAAAATATACAGTTGGTAAACGTTCACAGTTAGCATCGCCTGGGTTCATCTGATCCCGAACAAAGGCGATGCTGCACGGCTCCGTCCAATGCGAAACTGTGACCGCTTAGCATAAGAGAGTGAACATACTTGGCGACGGGGAATGGCTTGAACCAGCAGAGCTTTATGTTATTGCAATAAAAGCGAAAAAAGCGCTGCTTTAACTGTTCAACCTTATTCGCGTCGATTAGTATGCCTACTCCTACAAAGTCGGTGCGAACGGCTGCACGATCGATATTTCGTTCAAGCTGGCAGGAATAAAAAAACTTGTTCGTTACATTAAAGCAAACGTACGGTTCTTGCGCTAAGTTACAACCTTAAAAAATAAAAAGCACAATTTCTTTAATTAAAAATCCTTGTAAACCCACACTTACCCCATCACAACCTCCTAATCTGATCACAGCTTTACTTACGACAATTTTACTTTACACTAACTTTGAATTTTACCAGACATACGCGGTTTTGAGATGAGAGAAAAAATATGTTAAAATATTAAGTTAAATGTATGAAAATAAAAAAATATAAAAGGAAGTGAATGTTATTGGACTAAAATACATTGATCCGATCTTCATCTCATTAAAGTACCTACCGTAAAAACTTTTCCGAAATTACTCTTTGTTGTTGGCATTTTTAAACCATGTTTTTGTCGATTGGTATAGACAACAGATTACTGGTGCAAACAGAACGCGATATAAAATCACGTATATCTGGTAAAAATCTTCACACATTTAAACATAAATCCATTAGTTAGTACATATGGGGACAATCAGGCTGAAATATATAGAGTGAACTTTGTATTTTTTTTTTCAAAGTTATTAAATAATTGTTTCTAACAAAACTGATCCTTATCGGTACAGTCTTAATGTTCACATTTGATCACGGTGTCTGCTAGGAATATGCAAGTTAACTTCATACTAATAAGGTTCAGTTTTGATCACCATAGCCTGAGTAAACTCGTTAGTACGCTCTTTAGATTTCAGCTTCAGTTTGCGTGAGACTAAATTGTGAAAAACTTTAAATAACATTTGCCACTTATTTTGCTGAAATTGTTTTCATTGCTCGCACATTTTGCTGATCTATCTGCGCTGACGCATAGGGCCGGTCTCCACGAGCGAGGGAATAGGCTAGTCTCCACCATCAATAAATTGCAAATCTATTTAGTCCGTCCGAGTATAGAAAAATAATGGGCACGTATTTTTTGTTTTTGTTAATCAATTAATATTGTCAAAGATAAAACGCATCAAAACTCGGGAGTGGGGGGCTCGTGACGTCAGAACGCACTAAAAATGATACCACGGTGTGAAGTATTGAAACATTATAAGCGTCGTATCTTCATCAAATTTGGTTTACGTAACAAAAGAATCAATACGGGCCAAATATTTTTTAATTACCTAACTGACGGATTAATTATATACGATAATATGGCCGCGACTCTCACTCGTACAGACGGCCCCTTACAGGACTTGTCACATTCTCTCGACTCGACAACTCTACTCTGAATCGATTCTCTAGCAGTGAAATTTGAGCTGTATATCGTGTACATCACGGTATTTTTTTTAAAACTTACTTGAAAGACGTCATATACGTACGACAGCGACGTTGAAATTTCTACCATGAAAAGGAAGACATACATCTCAAATTTCAGTACTTTAATGTGGGTAGCGTCGGCAATGTGGGAAGAATTTACGTCTTCTCTTCAAAAAGGGTTTGTCAAGTCTATCCACACAAACTGAACGTCCCTAGAACATTATAGATAAATGACAAATGAAGTCCACGACTATCAAAAACTGGAATGCTTGTGGATATCGCCAATTATTTTAAAAGTGTTACGTAAAGTTCAGGATTAGTACAAAAATAAAAGGGTTTCGTTACGATTCGGGATTGAATGATAATGTCATCATAATAACAAAAATATTAGTTAAGTATTTACATTTCTGTTGATTTCCCGGTTTTTGCTATGATGTCGATACAAAAAAAAATCTGCAGAATAAGGCTAATAATACAGGGGATTAAACATAAGACACACGCAGATGAACTTTAAACCGAGAGAGCCATTTCTTTCGTCCAATCAGCAAGAAGCATCTCTAGGCAGACCCCATCGATCTTGGTTAGTGAACAAGAACAAATAGTTCACCGTTCGGGCGAAAGCGGCCATATTTTTTCTAGCATCCATGCCTAAACGCTGAGGAGCACGCGTTATGCTGGTGGCTGGCGCCGCCGTTCAGACGCGTGCTTGCACAGACCACGTGCGATTGTAATGTGTGAAATTCTATGGCATAAGTCAGCTGATCTAACCAATTGCTTACAACCCTAGACATTACAACTTACAACCGGAGGACGAACGACACTCATCGTGTGGTAAGGAACCGACGATAGTGCATAACTCTACTAAATGAAATGAAAATAAATATCGTCGTCAAAGACGTGGAACTTTGCTGAGAAGCACGAGGATATTAGGCAATGGCACGACGAATTAAAAAGTATATTTTATTCCATACGGCTTCAAGGTCTTTTAAACTACATATTACCTATCATTATTGACGACATTATCACTCAATTAGTAAACGTAACTAAAAGCAGAAGTTCTAAGGATACGATGCCGGACTATACCTAGACTGTAACATATTTAAGTGTAATTAAGTATTTACTGTTATCGATTAGCAGCGAGTATTAAGAAACACTACTTAACGAGTTTTCTCACTGTACTATAACGATGGATTCGTTTCATTTCACCTTGATATACAAGCTGTTTTCGTACATGTAGTACAACCAGATTTAAAATGTTGTCGGTTTAAAAAAAAAGATTGCTGTTCTTTACTGTTGAAATGTTTTAAAAACATTTTTTTCATTAATCGATCAAAAATTTCGTCAATTTATTGAGAGTATACTGCAATTTTTCTAAAGTACTTATTTATTCATCTCTCACTGAGTTTTGGAAGTCAGATAGGCAGTCGCTCCTTGTACAATAAATAAAGGTATTTAGCTACATCCGGTTAGACTGGAAGTCGACACCAACATAGTTGGGAAAAGGCTTCCTTAGCTTTCCAACTATGTTGGTGTCGACTGTCGACTGACGATGAAGATGATTTATTTATTCGTCTTAAAAACCGTGTAACAGTAAAACATCATTACAGCACAGTGGAAACAATGACTTATACAGGGTTATTTTTTGTTTATACTAAACCCGAAAAGGGGTCATTGTACTCATCATTTTGAACAACTTTTTCTTTGGGACGAACCCTGAAATCGCGAAAAAAAAATCAGCTGTTCCCTACATTTATGTTCGCATAACTCGTCAAAATGTAGGGAACAGCTGATTTTTTTTTCGCGATTTCAGGGTTCGTCCCATAGAAAAGGGGTCATTGTACTCATCATTTTGAACAACTTTTTGTTCAAAATGATGAGTACAATGACCCCTTTTCGGGTTTAGTATAAACAAAAAATAAGGTTGTATATGAATAGTTAAGTGCAAACAATTGCCGATGCAAAAACACGAATATATACGATAAAACCGTATTCACGTTTACCTAAACCACCGTGTCCATAGAACTCCGGCAAATCGTTTGTCAAACAATGTCACACATTGAGTTAAACGTACCTTTATCTTAAACATACATGATATACACTAATGTACTTATATTTTAACAGATTTCGTACATGATACGCTAGGTACCGCGGTAACACTAAATGCAGACAGCGATCAAAGCACAGTGAAACTAGTGTTCAATGAGAGTTGTGAAGAATTTAACAGTTTTTTTTTAAACTAGGTTTGAATAAACTGTGGCTTTTTGCTAGCTAATTTACCTTGACCGTATCTTTTTTGAATAGCCATTTCTGCCAAAGATATTATTTGATTGCTAAGCAGTAGTTTGGACTATAATGATCAACATGAATCGTAGTTTCCATAATATTTTACAAGAAAAACCATTACGGTTTAAATTATTAAAGCATTTTGTAAATTTTTCACAACTCCCGTCTTCCTTAGGCCAGCTAGACATCCGGAAGTCCAAGTTCTACGGATCTTAAGATCCGTTCGGGAATCCGGATATAAAAAGCCGGTAACACGAAAAAACTACAAGAAATGGACACTCTCAAAGGTGAAAATCTATACACGAACAATTATTTAGATTATTACGTATAATGACTGGATTCGCCCGCGATTTTTTACAGTAAACATTTACATACGATTTTAGTCTTTAACCTTATTACAATAAGAACCATAGTAGCTTAGTTATAAGATGATACGAGACTGGAAAGTTTGATCGATTTGAATACGGGCTAGAGAAATGTGGAGGGTTGAAAAATTACGCATTTTTTTACTAAATTATATATTTTTAATAAAAAAATGTTTATAAAAAATCTGGAAGATTAGTTTCGATGTCTTTTATTTTATATGTTTGAAGACAACAACTTATTGCTACACAAGAATCTTTTGGCGCGAAAATAAGGTCCTTTCAAGCGTAAAAGAGTATTTTAGCGCTATTTTTTAGAGATCACTTGTCAATTTCAGAATGTAAAAAAATATATCAAAAACTGGGAAGGAAGAATGGAAGACGGCTCACAATCCGACTTTCTTTTATTAAAATAGCACAACCTAATCATTTACAGGGTTTCCTACCCTATAAAATAAAATAAAATAAAAAATATGTACAATATGCCAATAGACGTTCAATATTTAAGTCATAAGGATGCGCCCTTGAATCAGGGTCAAATAAAAAATATCGAAAAGCTATCCCTTTTAATCGACTTAAAAAACTTAGGAGGTAATGGTTATTGGAAGTTATTGTTCGTAAAAACAGCTGTTTTATTTGTTGTTTCTTTACTAAAAGTTGTGCAAGTGCATACTCATAAGTGATATTTTATACCCTAAAGCCTCCGTTACTTAAGACCCTTTAATTATGAGGAGTTCCATATAAATGTAGGAAGCAGTAGTTTTTATGATGTGAAACATTCTTTAGGCGCGTTGAGCACTTTTTGGAGAAAAACAACCATGGAACTGGCGTGACCGTCATGTACGCTTTTCGTAGCACTCGTAGTATGTTTTTTTTTAACAGACGACGTACTTCCGATACTCCTTAGGGAGCGTGGTCTCTGCCACAGATAATGTATAATACATTTCCTTAAGGTCGAGTTTTGTACGTAATTCATCAACCCTACCTGAGTGTAAGAAGGTATAAATTATAAAAATACTAAAGCAAGCACCGGTAAGAGGTAGAAAGAGCGCTAATGCAGTGACTCAATACGATACGATGAAGAATTGTCGCGGGAGACGGCGGCAACAAAAGTTTTGAGTGTAAATAAAAAGTATTTATTCAAAATATAATAATCTCTGAGCAAAAAATATAGGCATGTAAATAAGCAATTTGCGCGATAAGACATTGGGCAATATTATATAAAAATTGTTCCTGTTTACATAATGTAAAAAATATGATCATAATAATCAAGCCCGAACTAAGCGTTAAAACTAAGAAAAAAAATCCTAAGTTAGGCCTTTATAAATAAAATAATCTTTACAAAAAAAATACTTCACAAAATAAAAAAATAAACATTGGTCACACCGCCGCCTCCCGCGCAGAATCTCACTAAACTATGGCAACACTGTTTACAGTCCGTCTAACTATAGCAACACTATCTGATCACTTGCTTGTACCCTATAACCTGACTGCCGCTATAATTCGTTATCTCGCCTACCTATCTATCTCTCTCACGGCCCCTTCTGTTTTACAATCTGGAAAGAGATAAATAATAGGTTAATAGTATATTTTATAACGAGGGACTAAACGAAGCCATAATATACCCGAGGTGGTTTGAAAGTGAGGGTATATTAAATTGGCGTTTAGTCTCGAGGTGCAAACTGTGCATTTCACTTTCGAGTGCGAGAAAAATAGTCATTTAAAACCGAACAAATTTACAGTCGACCAAAAATTCTGAACTGAGTGGTCAGTTTTTTCATCAATCAGGTCAGTCACAGATTAACAATTTAAAACACAACACAACCTCTCAACATTTTCGCAATGAAGATGATCCACACTCCACAGACAATTAGTACCTACATTACTGCAGCGGTTAGCAACATTGCACATACTTTACAAAATCAACTATGAACACAAACAACAATATTTTTTCTTGCATTGAAGAGTTCATTTGATTTTATTTTCAATAAACCGCTTTCTATTTGCAAGCCAATTCGAAATTTAAATAAAACCTTTGATAAGTTACTCTTTTGTTACCATGTTTAAGAGTTAAAGATCGTTCCATTTTTAAACTATTTTTTACTCCCTAGGGAATAAATGGTAACTTGAATCCCGCTTCGTTGGGCTATATTGGCGTACTTTTATAGCATGAGAAGTGAAAACGTAAAATTATACATTTGAAACATTTGTCAAACCCATGCTTAGGATTACAGTTGAATAAGCAATTCTTTTATACCAATGTCGGTTTCTACATATTTAAGCTGAGAAACCTGGCTTGCTCTAGCATTCTACTCATAATCGAAAGGTTTCTGGAAAGACAGCTTTCCGTAACATGACCCCCAGTCACTCCACTCTGGTCTGATCATCAACACCGATCAGCTCTTGTCTCGTCATACTTGGGATCGTCGCTAAGTTTTCTTCTCCCATTCAGCCCTTTTTTTTTACGATGTGAAATCATCAAATGACTTCTCCCACTCTGGGCGGAGCGGGAGGGAGTGTCAGACTTTTACTGACTAAAACCCATCCATGTTCCTTCCTCGCCCTTTATGTTCCGGGGCCGCGGTATCTCTTTCGAACAGGCCCGCAACCCCGGCAGGCTTCGGCCCTTGCGCGCCCCTCCCCTTATGCTATCACTTACTTCTTTCAAATCATTTCTCACTTTAATTTATGTTAACTTAGGTCCATGTTCACCGAGAAGATAACAGTGTGATTAACTAAAAACAGCTGTCAATGTGACATGTTCCTATACAAAAATGTGTTTTAAACAGCTGTTTTTAGTTAATCGTCCGTCATCTTTTTGGTGAACATGGACCTTAAAAGGCTTGTGCCTGGTCGCAGCCCGGCGGCTCATGAAGCAGTTTAGGGTGGAGCACGCTAGCCTAGCTAGAACCAAGTCTCTCTAGAACTGTCAAAAGATCTAGACTACAATTCTCAGGCAACAGCGAAGCCGGCAGCGGATTCTGTGGAATTAGTGTACTGTTTTTCGAACTACAGTACCTTTCACAAGTTATATTATGCCCCATGACTGTAGCTCCGCTGTTTTTTTGTTTTGCATTCATTCCAAGTTCCGGTACTGGTCTTGTCTAAATAAATGCTTTGAGTTTGAGTTTTTGAGTTCGACAAAAGTGAAGAAAATCCCTTACCTCAGCTCTCTACTTGTGGAACTCTTTGATGCAGAGCGCGCAGGACCAGGAGCCCTCGGGCGGCGTGTCGAGCGGAGGCGCCAGGCAATACATGTGGTAGCCGCGGTCGCAGTCGTCGCAGAACAACAGCTGGTCCTGGGAATGAGAGAGATCATATTTAGCTACAATATTATTTATTAAAAACTAGGTGACCCGTGCAACTTCGTCTGCGTCACATGCAAAAAATAATGACAAAATGCAATATTGCTCACCCCCGTAACTTATTAACGTGATAATATATGCCTATGTCCTTCTTCAAGTTGAAATATATCTCCTTGCCAAATTTCATTACGATCTGATCAGCCGTTTAGTCGTGAAAAGGTAGCAAACAGACAAACAAACAGAGTTACTTTCGCATTTATAATATTAGTATGGATGCGATGATTAGTTGACAGCAATCTGTTATCGGTGGTCCCAGAAGGTAATCTGAGAAACTTCAACATTTGAAAAATGTCAGCTGCTGAAGACAGGCTCTCACACTTGGCGTCGCCACATAAACACCCAAGGTAGTCTGGTAGAAAATGCCTAAGGCATTAAGTCCGCCTTTGTACAGTTTTAATTGTGCATAAAGTTTTAATAAATAAATAAATAAACCAGATCTTCCTCGGACTTCCCGCAGTCAGCGGATTTCTCCGGTCACCAGTCTAGTTTCCAACATCAATAAATTCCAAATCTATTTAGTCCGGAAAGTATCCCAGTTAGAGTATTGGAAAATAATAGGTACGTATTTTTTGGTTTTGGAAATCAATGACGAGAGATAAAACGCATCAAAACTCGGGAGTCGACTCGTAACGTCAGAACGCACTTAAAATTATACCACGGCGACAGTGGCGTAACATACCATCTGAGGCCCTTGGCAAATCCATTGTATGCCCCAAGAAAACTCGTCACATTTTAATTTAGTTTTAATAAATCACTGAGATAGTTACCCAATAGCAACATTGTGTCCATTTTAGTCAAATATCTAATTTTCAAAAGCATACACATATATTTATAACAACGTCCTCCCATCTAGTAGGGTTATTGGTAGGTAATTGTTTTTAACTAGGTACTTAGATAAAAAAAATATTTTTTACAAAATGTTAGGTCACTTTTGAGCTCACAACCTCTCGGGTCGGGGGCCCCGTCAGGCCGGGGGCCCGTGGCATTACGCCAGTCCAGCCACCCTATAGTTACGCCACTGCACGGCGTGACGTATTGAGAATTATTCAAGTGTTGTATCTTCGTCAATGTTGGTTTACGTAAGAATTGAAATATATAATACGGGTCTAATATTTTTTGATAAGCTAACTGACGGGACTAATTAGATTTTTTCAGTACGCAAGCCTATTTGCTTATTGTTTTCCTTGTTGTTCTTCCAAACCAAAAAAAAGAAGTGGCAAAAGGCAGGCGTTTATCAGCCTTTAAATATATAAAACTGATTTTGAATCGGTCCAAAAAATGGGAGGCATACCAAAGCTACGCCTTTTCCTTTTACATGATACTAGCTGACCCACGCAACTTCGTCTGCGTCACATAACAGAGAAAACCGAAAGGAAAAAAGAAACCCCGTTTTTGCAACATTTTTCATTCCTGCTCCGCTCCTAATGGTCATAGTGTGATGTTATATAGCCTGTAGCCTTCCTTAATAAATGAACTATCCAACGCAAAAATATTTTTTCAATTCGACCCGGTAGTTCCTGAGATTAGCGCGTTCAACCAAACAAACAAACTAACTCTTCTGCGTAGTATAGAAGTGTAGATTAAAAAAAAGTTTAGCCTATTAAAGACTTACATCGTTATCACTGGTGCCACACACAGAGCAGCACTTGCACTCGATGCACTGCCAGCGGTACTTGCGCACCGACACGATCATATTCACCGTGAACTGCAGACATGTGGGGTGACCTGCACGTAAGGAAGCTATTTGAAGACCGCGTCACATGATAATGTAGTAAACTATAATGATCAAGTGATAATGTTATTCGAAGCTCTTCAATTACTAAACAAGAAAACTTATTTAAAAAAGTCGAAAATAAAAACCATTTCTTTCAAGTTGAAATATAATATCTTTTGCAAAACGGAATCCTATCATTAATATGCTCAACAACGGCGGTCCGCGTGTTGAGTCCCAGCACTGGGAACGATTTAGGCGTTAAGTATGAATTGTAGTAGACACCTAGTATGTGCTATCACTTGACATAACACTTATACAGGTTGCTATCAATTTGAAATTATATTGTACAAACGAAAAGCTCCGAAAACATCATAAAAATAAAACAAATTCACATATTGTAAGGCACATAGTATTTTCTTACCTTATCTCATCTTCAATCGCCTTCGCAATTTTATATGGTCTTTTTATAATAATTATAGAATAGGGGAAAACAATGTGCCGAACAATAGTGAAAAATAAAAAGTAAATAAACAACACTTAGAACAATTAATGACTTACAATTTATTTAATAGAGAAAAAAAATTAAAAATGTCTAAAGGGAAGTGCACATTCACTATTCTTCAGCACAGCTAGACTAAATAAAAATCGACTAAGAATCGAGTTCATACAATTTAATTCTGATAAAGTAGCATTGTTTTACAAAAAAATAAAATAATAAAAAAAACATTAATTATTTCCATTTTTTTTAATAAATTCTCGGACTTATGCTAAAAAAAAAAAGAAAATATATGGAACAACAAAACGGAAACATTTGTTTTTTTTTTAATATTTGGGTATCCGCATTTATGCACTTCCCTACAGGCATTAAAACTTTTCAAAATAAAATATATAAATATTGCCGAGATAGATAGTGAAAAATTAACAATTTGGTGCCGTTAATAAACATTTAAATTAGAAACAGTGATAAACTGGGACCTCTTATAACAATATGTATTACTATAATCTTACTTTAATGTGTGAAGGAGATGGCACTCTACATGACGCATAAGTACATCTCTTTCGCACACTTTAGTAATAAAGAGGCGGTAGTAGGATTCTGGTACTTTAATTAAAGTACCAAATGACACAACAACTCTTAAAACGGAGATATTTAAGAAAACTCCAGAGGATTCACATTAAAATCCCACATAACAAAATTGATACAAATAAATAATGATCTTGAAAATGGTTATGATATTACTATTCAATATTTTAGTAAACGTACTTAACATGTATTTCATCTATAGTGGTTATTTGTTGTTTATGTTAATATTTTATATAATTGCCGACATAATAAGCCACAGCTTTACTATAATACAGGGTGGTGATTTGAACGTAAGTGAACTTACGACTTGATTTTTTTCATGACGATGAAATTCGCTATAGTTTTTACTTTGCTACTTAACACAGACTTTATAACGGTGCATCTTGAAGAGGAGTTTCAGTTCAGATTAGTACAAAAACCTTTTAGTCATGGCTAAATTCTTAGACGATTCAATTTAGATTGCCGTAGACACGCAAAGGTAACCACAGAGCATGTTAAACCACCATTTGACACCTCACTCAAAAAACCACCCTATATAAACAATCACAAAACATTTAAAGATACAATATGTAATAAATACGAACTTTATAGAAGGTTACAATTGCACATACTAAGGCACCTAAGAGACGAGACACAATATTAATATAATATTTATTTATTTATAAAACGGTAACTTATACTACTTTCCTACTTCCCGCTTCCCTGTAGGGCTTTATATGAAGCGGCACCAGGGTTAAGTACATAGGTACTATTTAGGTACAATTCTGAAATCGACCGCAAACCGCATCTGGAAACCTAACCAGTCGCTTTGCCTGCTCGTAGGTATAAAAGGTGTTCACGAAGCCTAGAAACCTAGAATTCTGTTCATCAAACTAAGTAACTAACTTATTTGTATTGTTCGTATACACTTTATTTTTATCCGTATCTGGCCTGACCGTGGCAACACCTTCACTTTGGGCCCTATCAGAATACCAGCGCTGTGACGTTTTTTTTTAATGTTACAGCACCATGCTGAGATAGTAGCCTTTTGACCTCGTACAGGAGTTTCGTATCTTTTAATTTTTTTTTTTCTGTTTAATTTTTATTAGTAAGTTTTAAATACTGATAATTTTGATGTGTTTTATCCTGTGAGGGCAAATAAATGCTTTTTCCTTCTTTCTTTCTTTCTTTTTTAACTATACGCAAAAAATATTGGGAAACGACTTTATTTTCGATAAGGGAGACTCTATGAAAACACTAGGTAAACATTGCGACACTGCCGCTCGTTGCTGCCTGTTGCAGAAACCAGTAGTGTCACTGCAGTCTATTATTGCTATTTGGCGACTTTGCCGATGTGGTTTCCGTTTGCGATCGTCATCAGAATTGTACTTTTATCAAGCCAGTCAATGATCTATCTAGTACAATGACATATTACTGGCCACGATTTCATATCGTTGCTCCATTCACAATTCGGCTATCAAACAAATCGTAAAAAAAAACATATTACGAGGTTGAAACACGGTTAGGAGTTTTCCGGAATCAACAAGATTTAAAAACAAAAAGTACTCAGGATCAATGTTCGTATATGAATGTTGTTGGTGGAATAAGGAATCAATTTTATTTATTCATTACACACTGTACAAAGACGGTCTTAATGCCTTGGACAATTTCTACCAGTCTCCCTTATAAAGCAGATACAAAACATAATAGATGAAATTATGTATCAGATAATCAAAGGACACTTAATATTTTTTTCCAAACCCAAGTCACAACGTTGCAAAGAATATTTAAACGTTGGGAACTGTTAGCTAAGATACTTTAGTAGAATAGGACTCACAGACCGAGAAAACATAGCCAAAATACGTCATTGATTACATCACCTAAGATTTTCCACTAAAAGATCAATAGTGAACAATGTCAGATTCCATCGCCACAAAAACTAACTAAACTATAAAGTATATATTTAACTTATATAGAAATATACTATCAAGAAAATAAATTGTCAATATATCGTACTATATAATTTTATATTTCTAAAAATTTAAAACCTAATTTCGATTAAAATTTTCTTAAAAAATAAAACAAAACATTCTATAAACTATAGGAATGATATTTTATGATCAATGCGTATGATACGTAATGTATCAAAAAATAAATAAAAGCAGAGACACTTTAAAAAAACATATTAAATCTATGGTCATGAGAAAATATAACTTTAACGATTATATTATGGAAGGCCTAATTAAAACTGGCCTTTTTTAATATTTAAAAAATATGTACAAACGTTGTAACGGTACAAAAAACGGCGCTTTGAAAGTAACATAAAGTCTTTACAAAACTTAATTTTCAAAATCTTTGGGTTACTATACAAAAACAGTGATAAAAAAGGCACGTAAAAGCTCCTATTTATATGTAATGTTATAATATTTATATAATAAGCTACTATTATTGACCCGCCTACGCTTATGATGTAACATTATTTGTTAACTATATTATATACCCAGACTAAAAAATTCTTGAACACAAGAATTTGTAAAAAGTGTGTACATGACTTTTTATTGCAATTCTCACTCCAATGTTTAAAAAACTAGTGACGATTCAATGTAAAATTTAATTATCTAAGGTCCCAAGAAAACTCCTGAAATCTATGTAGGTAATAATTAAGAAATTGTTTATAATTTCATCCCAGAATTAGAGGCGAAAAATAAATGTTTTCTTTCATTCCTAGCACGGAGATAAAATTAAGTTAGTACCTTCCCAAAAAGTGATAGGAAAGGAAATATTAACCTTTTGACCGCCACAGCTAATGCATGCAATTTCATCTACTATTTTGTCACACATTTGTGTCGTTTGGCGTACAAGGCACGCGCTTGCTTGTCACGTATATGTGACAATGGCGTCCAAAAGGTTGAAACACTTGTATATAAAACACAATTATTGCTATCTAAACTCGCGTAGTCGGGTAACTGTATCTCTTTGCCCACTATATCTTGAATATAACAGTATGTACCATATTTCTGTATCACATTTCGCCACTTATGTTAAAGTCCCATGTAATAAGGGGAGAACCGAAAATTTCTGATAGAAAAACCCAATAACTATTTCTCAGTAGTTGCGCATGCGACCACTCGATCAACGAGGAATATTTCATGTACGAATTGTAGGTTATAATAACATCCTTCCACAGATATAAATAAAAATCATCCCAATGTCAACTCGATGACATTGCTAACTCAATTTGACGTATGTTTGACAGTTGATCAAGATATATTGGGCACAGAGCGACGCGTGCAGTGACTTTGTTGCAGCGTGACTAGAAAGCTAGGACATCTGAACGATTTGGCGCCAAATTAGAACTTTGGTCTAGTGGCGCCGTTATTTGGCATCAAGCGAAGCTATGACTAAATAAAATTGTCTGTAGTGTTGCCAGATCAGAACAGCTAAACTGTATTTTATTAGTTTTGGATATGAATAATTTGTCAAATGTATAAAATATGTCTTAATTTTGTAAAATGTGCAATATAATAATAAATTAGAAAATAATTTGACAATTATTAGTGCTAATTAAATCGTAAAATAAGCTATACATAATATAGCTATATATTATTTACATTAGTAAATTCAATTTTGTAACAAAAAAATATATTTTCAAGAATTTTAGCTTTGGAAAAGACTACTGGCAACACTAAGATTTAGTGTATTTCACACGAAACCATTAATTTTGATAAGGCACTTGTACTCACTAAAAATAATAAAAACATTTAGATATAAACATTACAACAGACAACAATTCAAAATATCTCATCATTTGGCATCCATCGTCACAAGTGTTGTTTTTCACATGGCAACACCAAGATCACATAGTGCAACATTGACACACAGATAAAAAAAATCACAATGATATGTGATATAGAATTATTTTAGGGATATTTTTGATTTTCTGTTCCGATATGACGTGGTACTTTAGACAAAGATTTTGACATATTTATTGTGATGCCACTATTCTAAAAATATGATTACAACATTTAAAACTACTAAATATTCATCAAAGGTCTTTTCATTCGAAAATTAGAGTATGAAACCTGGAATGTAACATTTAAAACTAGCCATCAAACATTCTCTTTGGTAGGACCAACAAAAAATCCCGCGAATTTTTTGTGACAGACAACACACGTGTAATACTCGAAAAGAATTTAGATATTATTGGAACGGGTGACGTAGGCATCACAATCGTAAGTAGGACTTTGACGGGAGGGTGGGGAGACGGGGTACTGTCCGTATTCGTCATTAAGTAATTTTGTTTGAGAGGCAAAGTTATCAAAGTCATCAGCTGAGTAGGACATAGAGCTGAGAATCTCCACGACACCGTTGAGTTTGATGCTGTCTCGGAGATGTCTATGGCGCTCACATACGCGGTTCTCAAGATGGTAACAGGTTGGTTTAGGGAGGCCGTTGCGTGGAGGTCGACCGCGCCTCTTACCTGATCTCCCGCAGTCGGAGCAGCTGACTAACTCCTCGGGAGTGCCCGTCTTCTTATTTTCGCGGTCGTCGCCGAGACAGAAGTCGCAGTAGGGTGACGGTGACGCCTGGAACAAAATAGTTGAATATGAAAAACTGAAAAGAAGATACCTAGACTCTCACCCTTACTAAATCGTTATTAGAAGCCGTAAAAAAAAAATGATAAAAATGATAAAATGATATTTATTCAGCAAGTAGGTTTTCTCAAACACTTTTACACGTCATTTTTTTTTAAACGAGATGGGGCCGGTGTTTCGTATCTGACTACTCTGAGAAGAAACAGCCGAAACAAACTCAGAGGTCATAGTCTCTTTTGAAGTCCAGACAATCTTGCTTAATTCACATGAGGACTATGCAGATTAGTGTCTGAGATGGTCTGTTGAAGAAAGAACCACACAGATTTGAGTGGACCTGTCCAGTCAGTGCAAGCATTTGTCAGTTATCGTGTAGCTCGACTTATAACTCAAGGAGCTCAACGAAACGACGAACAATACCAAAGAAAGGACATTTGGGTAGGTCGCTTACAGAACTCACACTGCCAGACAGTCGTGGGAAAAAAAAAACAAAATGTGACCCACATGGTCCTCACATTCACAATTAATTAAATAAAATAAATAATTTACAAAAACGAATGTCAATAAAAATACGATATGTCAAATACACACATAAAACAAACAACAAAAAAGTAAAAAATAATAAAATACTGAAGTAAGTATTCATGTCAATTCATTAAATGTCAGTCACAAGTAAATATTCATGTCAAATACACACACATAAAATAAAATAAAAAATAAAAAGAACGTAAAAAATAATAAAATACTGAACTAAGTATTCATGTCAAATCATTCAATGTCACAGTGTATAAAATAAAGGAATCAACAATAAACCAGCGAAGTCCGAAATTTCAACATTCACAGAGCAAATTTCATTGGAGCAGTTTAATCCCAAGCCTTTTTATCTTCGAGATAGTGATTGACATGATAGAAAGCTTTCAGGCATAGCTTCTGTTTTATAAACGATTTGAATTTATTCAGGCTTAGTGCTTGAATATGGCTCGGAAGTTTATTGTAAAAACGTATACATTGGCATCTGAACGTACCCCCTATTTTTTTGAGCCTCGTTGCAGGAACAACAAATTTGTGTTTGTTCCTCGTATTTATGTTGTGGATATCACTGTATTTTTTAAACAAATTAATATTTTTGTGTGCGTACAAAAGGTTTTCATAAATAAATTGAGAGGGCACAGTAAGAATATTAATCTCCTTAAATTTTTCTCTGAGGGAGTATCTGGGACTTAGTTTATAAATTGAACGAATTGCCCTTTTTTGTAAAACAAATATTGTTTGAATATCGGCGGCATTGCCCCACAAGAGAATACCGTACGACATCACGCTATGGAAATAACTAAAGTAAACTAAACGAGCTGTCTCTAAATCAGTTAAGTCACGAATTCTTCTAACGGCGTATGCTGCAGAGCTAAGTTTTTTCGACAATTTGTTTATATGCGGGCCCCACTGAAGCTTGGCATCCAAAGTTATGCCTAAGAACACTGTGCTATCTTCCGGTTTTAGCTCTTCATCCTTAATTAGTACAGTAGTTTCCACTTGTCTTACATGGGGTATCGTAAACTTAATACATTTAGTTTTTTTTTTCATTTAAGAGTAGATTATTAACATTAAACCAATTGACAACTTTTGCCAGGGCGCTATTAACATTATCCATAACTGGCTGCTGACGTTTGAGTTTAAATAAAAGAGAAGTGTCGTCGGCAAACAATACCACGTCATGATTATCCTTTTTGAGGTAAGGCAAGTCATTTATGTAAATAAGAAACAAAAATGGACCAAGAATTGAGCCCTGGGGTACCCCCATTTTTACTACGGATCCGGGAGATTTTTTCCCGTTAACATCAACTCTCTGAATCCTATCACTCAAATAAGAAGAAAGAAGATCCAGAGAGGCGTTACGGATTCCGTAGTGGTGTAGTTTCCTGATTAATGTTTCATGAAGAACGCAATCGAAAGCTTTAGATAAATCGCAAAAAATTCCCAAAGCGTCGCATTTGTCCTCCCAGGCATTATAAATGTGTCCTAAAAGTTCAACACCGGCATCGGTAGTTGAACGACCCCTTGTAAAACCGAACTGTTTTTTGTGCAATAACTTATGTTTATTGAAAAAACTTTGCAATTGTGTCAAAATTAATTTTTCAAAAATTTTACTAAAGGTGGGTAGTACTGAAATGGGTCTATAATTAGTGGGGTCTGATGTACTACCCGATTTAAACAATGGTATTATTTTACTATATTTCATTAGCTCAGGAAACTCACCACGGTCAATACAATCGTTAAATATAACAGCTAAAGAAGGAGCTACAACGTTTATAATGGATTTAGCTACGTCCACAGAATGACCCCATAGATCAGCGGTCTTTTTAACATTTAAGGTGTGAAAAGTTTTAATAATATCTCTACAGGTGACATATTGGAAATTAAATTCGGAATCACAGTTTGAAACGTTTTCCCTTAGTAAAGACTCGGCAGCAGCAGGCGACGAGTTAAGCGATTTAGTTGTGGATACGGGAATATCTGCAAAGAAATTTTCAAAGGCTGTGGCAACTTGAGTGTCTGAATTTAGAATATTATCGCCAATAGCAAGGCTGTAGTCACTATTTCGCTCGCAAGACCTTCCCGTTTCGCTATTAATAATGTTCCATGTCATTTTAATAACATTACTACTATTTTTAATTTTTGAACTCAAGTAACGTGACTTTGCTAATAAACAAACTTTTTTAAATAATTTAGAGTAATTCTTAACGTATAAATTAAATTCTGCTGTGTTAGTATAAGTCCGCTCTTCATGCAGTTCATAAAGTCGTTTTCGACTCTTATGAATACCAATGGTGGCCCAGTCATTGAAAGAAGCGTTACTATTTACCGAGATTGTCTTAGGGACAAATGTGGTTTCAAATTGTGCGCAATACATGCTGAAAAAATCGTTATAGTGTTGATTGGGATCATCATTGGCTGACAAAAGTGGTAGTTTTGATAAGAGTTTAGTTTTAAAAGTTTCCAGGCGATTTTTACTTTTTGGATTAACAATGATATCCTTTTTAGTTACTTTCATGTTTACATTAGGAATTGTGATCAATTGCCCACAATGATCTGAATCTATTAAATTAATAATTGCCTTTTGGGTGGGTATAATATCAGTGTAAATATTATCTAGGCAAGTGGCAGTAGTAGGGGTTATTCTAGTGGGCTCGAGAAATTTATTTTCAAGATTGTATGACTGAAACAGGCTTAAAATGTTTGTACTTAACCCAGAATTTTCTAACAAATTAATATTAAAATCACCACAAGTAATTATAGACTTCTTAGAACTACAGATTTTATGTAACACTTCATCCATTACCTTTTCAAAACAATCATACAACCCTGAAGGAGGTCTGTATACACTTAAAATGATAAACTGCTCCAATTCTATACAGGCTATTTCAACTGTTCGCTCAACAGATAGGCTTACAATATCCTTGCGTTCTTTAAATTTAAGATGATTACTTACTAGGATTAATGCGCCGCCGTGTATAGCATTTACTCTGCAGAATGAACTACCAACCTGGTGATTGCTAAAATTGAAAATTAATTGGTGACATTTAAGCCAGTGCTCCGTTATACAAAGAATATCTATGTTGTTACAATTCAAAAAAAGTTCTACTTCTAATTCTTTGTTCAATAATCCTTGAATATTTTGATGAACCAGGTTGATACTATTAAAACTCTCAAAACATTCGCCTGATTTACTATCTGGTTTCCTTATAATATTGCAAGAGGTTGCCTCTGTTGTCTCAATTTCTAATTTAAATGATTCATAGATTCAGGTAATGTAGACAAATTATTGGCAGAGTGATTTAACTCGATATTGCATTGATTAACAGAGGCAACTTGATTAGCCAAGTTCTTGGCTGTAATAGAAAAATAATAAGATAGCGATGCAGCTACTTGTCTTTTGCAATAGTTTGTAAGATAGCACCTGTCTACAAGATATCTATCTTTTGTCAAATAAAAATTATTGCCAATATAATTGTTTATGTCAATTAAGTGAAATACATTACTATTCAAGGTCAAATTATGCAATGTATTATTAATATTATATCTATAGTAATTTTCTTCCTGTGGCAAACTTTTACTATAGGGAAGTGTAAACAATACAATTTTTCTCAAATTTAAGTTTGACAAAGTTCTATAATACTGAAGCAATTCTCCTTTGTTTACTTTTCCTCTATTACCTATTAAAATTAATAAAATGGAATCCTCGTTAAACTTACATTTAATAATTTCTTTCATAATATTATATAAAGAACTTCCTGGCATACAGTTGTTTATTACTGAGTGTCCTGGATATTCATCTGTTAACAAATTACCAAGATCTTTTCCAATCTCATCACAAATAATTACAATGTCATTATTCACACTTTGTTTATATTGTTTCTGGGAACTATTCACAGGAGTATACAAATCAACACTTGGCTGCGGTAAGGTGGTATTACATGTTGTCAACGAATGGTCCGGTGTATTTACATGTAAAGTCGATTGACAGTGCTCACAGTTGTTTGTTTGTGAGTTAACCAAATCATTCATCGCCAACACATATTCCCTCATGACATGTTCAGAGGTATTATATTTGCTAGTCATAGAACTTAGCTTCTCTTGTAAGTGGTCAAGTTTTGATTGCAGATGTTCGGTGTCAATTTTGTACCTCCTAGTGCTTTGCTCCAAATTAGATGACAATATATCTAATTGTTTTAAAACATTTAATCTTTCCCTATTCAATTTTACATTTTTAATGAAATATTTTTGTCTTTTAACCATTTTTAAATAGCTTCCAAATATATTAAACGAAGACGATACAGAGTATAAGACAGTGGATAATGGGAGTATTGACTGCCAAATGATTTTTGTTATACAAGTTTAAGCTGCCAAAGGAATCTATGATGAAATTTTTTTAATGAGATTTCACTGAATGTTTTGACTTTTCACAGTTAACACTGATCGGTCACATCTTGGAAATGGAATTTAGTATAAACATAAACTCTCTCCTCTCATGGTTAAGTTTTTAGGGAGGAACCACATTTATTTAACACATCAACTATCTTTTCAAAGTCAACTTACCCCAACTTTAGGCTTAATGCCATCACCGGGCTCCTTAACTTCAGGTGTGGCGGAAGCCGAGGGTACAGGTGCAGACGGAGCAGCCGCATGGACAGCCGCTGACAGCGGTACATGCGCCGAGTCTGAACTTGAAGTATCAGCTGATGCAGGCCTGGGTGGTGGCGATGCCCGACGGACTGGCGGGGCCGGCAGGCCAGCTAAACGGATACAGAAGATTAGATCGTTGTGGGGATAGTGGATGGTGTACAAGCGGAATAAATGCCTTCAAATATCATTCTAATCTTTTCACAAGTATATATGGAAAGTATATAGAGCGTTGGCAAAAAAAGCTTTCAACTAAAGGTAACGCAAAATAAATGAAGGACTATGATTCACTATGACACTTTGAAAGAGTATTTGCGTCAGCTTCATATGAAGATTATTTAATAAACAGGACGTTATTTTGTCACATTTATAACGCCAAATTACTTGCACTTTTTGTCATAGGGAATAAAAGCCCTGCGCTTTCAAAGAGTACAAATACAAGACTAACTACAACTGCCAATGCTAAAGCCGTAACTTTACGTTACTTGAGAATAGACTAAAACGAAAATGAAGGTGTATTTCTAACCCTCAGGAGGCGGCGTGGCGCGCCGTGCCGGCGTTTCCTGGAGGCTGGCTGCTAAACAGAATCAGGGTTATAGCATGACGGAATTATCTGTGGGCTTGACCTAATAACGGTTTATTGTCTTAGGGTCATCAACATTACATCCCTGCCAGACCCTGGGGTGAAGTTATCAACATTGATCATCAATATTCATTTGAAATTGCCTAGTGAAAGGGCTCCACAGATACATACTATTACTGCGTACATATTATAATTACTCGGTACAATTCACGTTAAAAAAAGAATTTGCTTGTACTTGTCGCAGTGAGATGATTTTAGCCGTGATAACTATATTTCGGAATTTAGTAACATGAAAGAGATTTATAACTATCTATCTTACTAGATAACTAGACTAATGTTGTGGAATAATTATTTAAAAAAAAATTATACTGCTAAATGACCACCAAAATTAAAACCCCATTTTAATGTGAATTAAAACCAATATTATATTTTGCTATCCTATTCAAGCAAACGAATCCTAAAGAAACTAAGACATAGTCGGCGTAGCCCTCAAGAAGGGCATGGCGGGATCTTAGTTTGCTCGCTCTCTCCCCATCATCCCCTGCGAACCTAACCTACCTGAGTCGGGGTGTCCTCAGTCCCGAGTTCGCTTCGCTCGCTGTTCTGCGGGCCGAGACTAATGAAATAATTATACACATTATATAAGAAGCATCAGGGGTCTAAAATGGCCGCTTTAGCAGAACATAATATGAATGAAGTTAAGCATTTTAAATTCAAAAAATGGACTTTATTGTTTTAAAAGTCCATTTTAATAATTTTTATATTTTGACAAAGTCAAAGTAATATTTGTTTGACCCCCTGATGCTTCTAATATAATGCTTATAATTATTTAATTAGTCTAGTAAGGTAGTTATAAATCGCTAACATATTACTATCTTCCGATAGGTTATGATTCCTGTGACATGCCTATTTGGTTAGACTTGCCGCTTCTGCATTTTGCTCGGCTATCAACAAACGCAGCGTATGTCTATAACCATCCTAAATAATAGAGCTTTCAAATGCGTTTTATTTTTTTCAAATTTGTCTGTGAGTTCCAGAGATTAATTATCTTGTTCAATCAAACTCTTCAGCTTTACTATATTAGTATAGATTTACGAATACATAAAACAATATTACGAGACAAAATCCAAAAATATTTCCGACTTTTACAAAATATATAAAAAATCTGCACTTTTTTAATGTTAAAATTCTGTTTCTAAAAAAACCCATCGTGAAACAAAATACAAAAAATAAAGTAGAAATAGTAGTCAAATAATGATGTATGAACACCACTTACGCTGCCCTCAGGACACTTGTGTTGCATGAAATTATAAACATTTGTAAACTCACACGAATACTAGTAATGTGCATGCATCACTCATTGCTACAAACTGATTTTATTTTTTATTTTAGACTTAATTAGAACTGGATTCCTTGATTTCATTAAATTACAAACGCGTAGAGCCAATGATAGTGAAGTATTACGACCTACTGCCCGCGCAAAACTGTTTGGCCAATGCGGAATAGCAAAATGTTGGTTTTATTTTTTCATTGTCATTTGGGCCAACAAAATTTGAAGTAAGTATATCGTACCAACGATACGATTTTGGATGTATTAATTTACCGAACTGAACTTTGTTTATTAGGTGCAAACAATTGGCATAGTTCGATTCCAAAACTATCAGCGGGCTTAAAATGTTGCTTTAGCAGAATGGAAGTGTCATCTCATCAGAATTATCAACTGCCTCTGCCACTATTTCACGAATTATAACGTGATTCATCGTAATATATTATCTTACTAGCTTCTGCCAGCGGCTTCGCCCGCGTGAAGTTTGAAATTATCCCACGGGATCTTATTACCGGGATAAAAAGTATCCTATGTGTTAATCCAGGTAATAAACTATCTGTGTGCTAAATTTGATCCAAATCCGTTCAGTAGTTTTTGCGTGAAAGAGTAACAAACATCCATACATCCATACTTACAAACTTTCGCATTTATAATATTAGTAGGATTATGATTCTGTTAAAGCGGCCATTTTAAGCCCTCTGAAATATGCGGACGATCCCTAACCAAACACATTGAACACTGATGCAATAACTCACCAGTCCCAACGGCAGGATTATTGAGGAACGTAACGTAACTGTCTTGGTACTCCGTGGCGGGTTGCGCGGGGGGCGGCTGGAGCGCAGGGGGGGTGTGCGCGCCGGGCCTGGAGTCCCGCGAGTCGCCGTCACTTGCGCCCGCGCCGCCGGACCCGCCGGTAGGCTCCTTGTGTGTGTGGGTGAAGTGGTACGTGAGCCCCGGACGTGTCTTGTATTTGGCGCCACAGACTGGGGGAAGGGGGGCAGTTGGTTAAGTCAGGGTACTGCGGAAAGGGTGGATTGAGTTTTGCGTATATTTGGTGGTACTTGCTTACAAGCTCAAAAGCTTGGTTTGCTCTTCATTATTTAAAGGTTTCTAGACAATCGGCATGACGTATAAGTCTTTTCATAGGTTGCCGTACTGTTAAGCCTCCTCTGGGTGGTAGTAATAGCAAATGCGAGCATCGACTGCACAGACCTCCTTAATAGTTGTGAGGTTCTTTCCTCAAAAGGCCAATACAGACACTTTTGTTGGTCTAACATGGTCTTCACATGTCTTGACCGGTATTTGGACTTTAAAGAGACTGACCTCTGAGTTAGTTTGTTTTTCGAATAGAATGATTGGAAACATACCTCATTTAGTTGATAACCAATTGACAGAATAAATGCCTTTCAGTTGAAGCGATAATTAACAAACATCGTTTACAGATATTATTTAATTCTACGGTCAGATCTACAAGTCCCAAGTACAATCATCTGCCTAGCATTTCTCATTATACGCACCAAATGTAGACAAGTTTTTAATCCACCACCAGAACAGACAAAAAAGAACATAAAAAACATCAAAACCAATACTTACCGCCGTGATGCCTCCGTCTGCTTAACACACTATACCGCGATTAAATTAGGGTACCGACAGAACTACAGGTCATAGCGTCATCAGAACAGAGCATAGAGGAGGCAACACGACGGCATCGGCGTTACAGTGTAAAGGAAGCCTTATTTATTTATAGTTATCCGTCATCAATCAATACATAGGTTTAGGCGTAGTATGTATGAGAACATTTTGTTTTCAGTGCAGTTTAGTTAGTGAGAAAGCATTTGCAATGGAAGAAAAGGTAGGATTTAGCTTCATAGTTAGTAAAAGAAAGATAATTATTGAGGAAATTATATCTTAATTAAATATGAGAAAACCCAAAAAAAATATTATCACTGGACTTTATAAGGTAAAATAATGAATCGCCCGTTTAAAATCAGATGATTCGATCTCTAAACAAAGATACTACATTACACTACTGCCCAAAAAAAACGATATTTATTTTATTTATTTTTCATTTATTTAATTAAAAATGTACCTCGACTGTGAGACGCGCGAGATTTTTTAAGATCGAATTCAAAAAAAGAACTTTTGTTTTTTTTTTCTAAAATGTTCTCATACATTCTAACGTGTTTGAAAGCCGGCCCGTCGTGATTATCGTTCTATGTTCAGTTCTAGAGGACGCACGCTAAGGGGCTGTTGTTTGATTGATGACTTCAAATCTATGGATCCGCCCAGCGATAGCACTGACTTCTTTACTTTATTACTAGCTCAACAAAGTTCCAATTCGAAAAATTGGTTGAGCAGTAAATGATGAAGCTGTTGATTCTGCTCTGAAATAAAGGTATAGTAATAGATACATATACAGGCTGGCTATTTGGCTAAATGCATCCGTCGAGGGAGTGATTCTACCCTTCATACTAAAGAACTTTGGCTGTGAAACTCTTATCCAATCCAAGAAAACAAAATCTAATACAATTGACCGATTAGTTTTGATGCATGTACGTAAAGAGTTTTTTTAACAATCTTTTATAGAGTTCCACACCGAAAGTCGTTTAGTATGACGGGTAGTTTCACCCTCCTGAGGGATCCAGGTGACTATTTTGCTACCCTGTATTATTTTGTAGTACATTTTTGAAAGATAATATCAGTTGAACGAATTTCTATAAAAAAATCTTTATATGTAAGTAGATAACATTCATTAAACTGACTTATCATAATCAAAATTTGGGTTTGTGATTACTAAGTAGTAATTTATCCTGTCATATTTAGAACACGTATCTTCTTGCTGCTTTAAGGGGCGTTTTACAGTCCTTATCAACACTTGAAATATAGCTGTTTAGCTAAATCGTGCATTCAAAACATAAACGGCCGTTTTTGTTACAAATGCACGATTTAGCTAAACAACTATATTTCAAGTGGTGACAATGTGTTATAAAATTACGTTATTGCCTTTTCTACAGTAATAATAGACCACATTTTGTATTTTAGATTCTATTTACGAGTTATGACATTTTTTCGATTGGCGGCGCTAGTGGACTGTAAGAGGGCTCTTAAAATGCCGCCGACAAACAAAAGCACTAATTAAAAAACCGCATATTTGAAATAAAGAGCAAAATAAACAGCACACCGCAAGATCCAAACTTGTAGTCAATCAATTCTAAACTTTAACACAAGAATAAAAAGTTATACATTGGATAATTTTATTTGTTATTCAACATAAATATTTCTTGTATAAATTCATAACAATCTTTGGGTGATAATAGTACACTGGCGTGCAGAAAACTGACCTACGTATTCAATTTGCCAAAATTAGCAACGAAAATGCATGTTATAAAGATTTGGTGCAATTTTTTGCACGGCAGTGTGTTTGGATCTAAGAATAACATCCATCGCTTAATACTTCACTGCTCCATACATACAAGAAATAATAGAAAATATGAACAATATTACCGGCAAAGTATGTAAAATTCTGTACATCAACCGGGCAATACCAACATTTTTACAATTAACCAAGAGTAACTTAAAACTTAACCTATAACATTGACATTGCCCGGTGATGTTTATAATTTTTTTGGAGATTTTCTAGTCCGTAAAAAAATTACAGAAATCCTGTTATAAAATATCATCTCATTTATTTTCACTGTAAAATTTGTATAATAAAAATTCAATAGTAAAACATTTCTGTAAGTAACAACTTTTTTTTTTTTAATCTGCGGATAATTTATGTCATATTCCCCTCACATTAAATAATTAAAATGAATAAATGTTAACCAAACGCAATAAGAGATTTACAATGACTAAAATTTTACTATAATACTGAAATTTTGATATAATTCATGTTATATAAATAATATTATGACAAATATTGCTAAAAACTGTCATCTAGCTAGAATTTTCTGATCTTCGATTTCAAATAAGTACCTAAGATTTGTCTCTAAATCAATCTAGTATTCATTTGCATAGCATGAGAGTCTAAAACTTTCAGAGATAATGAAGGGCAAGATTATACACTGACCGAAACTACTGCAAAACTTTAGTCATTGCGGAAGAGAAAACAGACAATTTCCTAAGAACTATTACGAGAGAAAAATTGAAAAAATAAATAAACTATCACAGACACATGAGTCGTACACGCTCAACCAATCAGTGCAAAATTGAAAACATTGTGATTTTATTAAAATTGTGATTGTTTCATAAGATCCGGTTTAGAAAAGAATTATGAAGCTATGACTGATGTGGAAAATATTAGTATTTAAAACTATCCGAAGGGGATATCCGCGGGGTCTTAATTCACCAGCTTGACATTTATCACGGATGTTTAGCATGTTCATTATTTGTGATGACGCTTGCAACAGTGCCGATATATCGAGAACTCGAAACTAACAATTAACATAATAAATATCCCGTTTCAAATGCTAATGATGAGGTGGTCAATTTAACGCAACGTCAGTGTAATACGTTGTTAAATCGCGCGACAGTAAAATTAACGTACCCACTATGTCATGACGACAGATAATCGTGTAGTTTAAAATGTCGTGGTTTGTGTATTTAAATGGAGGCAGTCACATAAAGGACGACACAATTCGTCCACGAGTTTTGCCAACTACCGTCGTCCTCCAACGATCGTCATGACATAGAGGGAACGTGGTCTAATGCCGATTTAGCCCCTTCGTACACAAGGCTACAAAAAACTTCGGTACTCAACGATTTTAGTCTCCAAGCGACTGACGCCATACAAATCCATTGAAGTTCGTACACGAGTCGCGTCGCCGACATTATGGATTTGTATGGCGGCAGTCGCTTGAAGACTAAAATCGTCGAGTATCGAAGATTTTTGTAGCCTTGTGTACGAAGGGGCTTACACAACTCAGTTACGTCTAACGCTAGATGAATTTAAAACAGCGTTCTATATGATCTGTCAAATGTTTGAATGACAGAGACAGAATTAAGTGATTCGCTGTGCCACCAAGTAGGCTAGAATGTGACTCGCCCTTTACGTGACTTAACTGCTGACAATTATGTGTGTCTTATACAACTCTGTCTAGTTTTTAAGAAAATACAGGCCCTATGTTATGGTGCTTTAAGTAAATAATTTGATAGGAACATTCTCTTCAAAATGCGAGTATATTGGTTTGGAAAATACTGAGTAGCTTTTCCATAAAGCTCCTTAAATTTACTTGAACACATTTAGTTGTAAGTTAAGGCACAAAAACGCCTTTAGAAAGTTATAAGTTAAACGATACGCACGATCAATCATAGCTCCATATTTAAAGAAAAAATATTCAACTTCGATTCTCTTTACAAACAGATTCAAATTGAAGACGTCATTCGATCCTAAACCTTACACATATTACTAAGCATTAACCAATTCGCGCCCAATTTCTGAGAGGCAGTCAAACCTAACCTAACAACAGCTAGCTCCGAAAAGGAGAAAAGAGATTGTAAAATCGTATCCCTACCATTATCTTAGGGTAGGTCCCCCCACCTAGGGGAAAAATCCTCGCGCAGTTTTTTGATGTTAGTGAATAAAGGATTGTAGCAGTATTGGCTTTATTTTGCCCTCAAAATTTTCAAAAAATTGACAAAAATTTGTCTCGTTCGTCATTTAAAACTCTTGGATTTACTCTCTAGAAGAAAAACATGTGTTTTATTCGCCACAAGCCTTTTACTTCAATCACCAACCCCCCAACTGCGGACAAAATCATACATGATCCGGCTCGAAGGACCAGTTCTAGAAAGTAAATCAAAGCTTTTAATGACGATACTGATTTTTGACACCAATCCGCTCACAACAACTTGCAAGGCAAACTGTACAGGTGACCGCATACACAAACAAAGATGTTATGGATTTAACACTTGCGTTCTCAGAAACCGGGAGTGTGTAAAGAGAATCGCACTTTAAACAATTATGATTAAGATAATAATAACTAGTCTATCCTACATTATAAATAACACAACTACGCTACGATTCAATAATAAGAATAATTACGTGGCAGTGTTGAAAACTTTTTAATCAATTCATTGGTGTTTTCACGTTTAATTTTTTTGAACTTTCTGCATGTAATTGACTGTATCTACAGTTTATCCTTCTATAAATTTCCTATTTGGTATACAAACACTACGAAATTCAAAATGTAGTCTAAGTGAACTCTGCGCTGCCACCGACGATCCCGGGAAGGTAGCAAAGTTTACGGTGAACAGAAACATCGTCGTATCAGCAGCATGAAAAAGAAGAACAAGACTCCGAACACAAAGTTTTTAACCCAAGCTAGATACGAACATTGCAGGAAACGCGAAGTCATGAATTGCATCAAAAACTGCTTCGAATATAAACATTGCAAGGTGGAAACTCCAGGGATTTTTTGCAATTTGCAGGTCAGGATCGATTGATTTGCGACCGTAACAAATACCTACAGCTTTACAAAGTTATAATCATTAAAATTATCAATACAACCCTCTGTTTCATGAACTTACAAGGGTTTGTATTGGTGATTCTAATGATTATTATTACTCTGTAAATACATACGTGATAAGGCCGTGAATCATACTTTGTCCAACATGACTGACCAGCCATTTGTAAAAAAAAACATAGGAATATTTGAATATCGCGGGCTACCCTGGCGCTCCCACCTCAGTCGCATAACTTATCTCAAAGTCTCTAATACGCCATATTTGTTTACCAAATAGGAAAAGTAGAGAATAATAAACTTTAAGCTATTGCGCACACTTTAACAGCAATCGACAAAAAACAAATCTCATTAATTATATCGGTTACATCCAAATGTGCGCACATACAGGGTGTAAATCACCTCATCACGAAGCCGTCAACCAAGCATTCTGTACATCAAACTAAGTAACTTTATGCAAAAAAATTGCTGAGAAACGACTTTTGTTTTGGCTTTAAAACTCAATGTAACGCACTCAAAACATTGTGCTAATGGATGGATTGAATAGTACGGGGATCGTAAAATCTTACATTAAAAACATGTATATTAAAATGTTGTGTTACAGTTTGAACTTTGACCCAAAATATCTCAGTAACTAGAAGGTTTAAAAAAAATGCAATAATGACGGGGAGAACAAGTGCTTTCGGCTTCGTTAAGAGTTAATTTACATCCTTTATAATAGTAATTCTTTTATGTACGACCTGTGTTCTGCTGTCAACATAATATCAGCGGTGAAAATGCTATACGATTTGCATCGTTCGGCTCAGGGGTGAAAGCTGAAAATTCAACAGCATGCTTAATGTGCTTTACGACTGTTATTTAGAAGATATTAAAACTAAGCATTCTGGTACTCTCTGCAGTTCCGTTGCAAAACGTATCAACTTTATTCTTATAAAAACTGTATTTCGTCTATCTTTATAAAAATAAATTAAGAGCATAACATTGTAATAAAATGCCATAACTTGCAATAACTATGTCTATCTACTAGCATTCGTTAATTAATTTTTTGCCCTTAATTTTTTTGTGACGTTTTGGAGGTATCTCCATCTGATACGGGCCTTTGAGTGCACCCCTACTCTCCAAGGAGTTTATGTTAGCAGCAAAACACAGTCCGACAACCTAACAAATGAGTTAATAGAGAAGACATATGGAAGTATACGGTTACTGCCAACCTAAGGAAGTTAGATAAGCCAAACTTATGCCTAAAAAGGTCTTAAAAACCACGCGTAAATTCGCCTGGTATACGCGCGCAGGTTAGTTAACAAATTATACAGTTAATAATTAAAAGTCAATAGTTCTCGTTCATTCTTTCTTCACTGAAGAACTACGGTTGCAACTGATTACTAATTAAGAGCTAAAAGGAAGATATATTCGAACGAATGAGATAGTACAATACGATTTTAATCAAATTAATGGTCCCAGATATAGATTCAGTAATCATCTGAGTACTGAATTTCATTACTATTGTCGTAATTCTACCGATATTAGTCGAGAATGCGTTGCTTTTAGTGCAACTGTAACTATGTAAAAACCTTGGAAGTTAATTTTGACCCACTTTCCGGTTTACTATTGAGTTGAACTTTTGCATACATGTTTAGTTTGGTTGACAATGAATGGTTAGCAAGTGACGTCTTTCTACATTTAATATGGCGGACTCAAAAAGATGGCGGACTTGTATTTTTATGCACTCCCATGATAAGGGTATCTAATGAAAGGGTGGGCTGAGAAAGTCATTCTTAAGCGTATTTTTCATTTATAATATTATTATGAGTAATCCAGAGGCGAAGAAATCGCTTATTATTAATCTGACGCACTTTTTATATCAGAATAATAACCAATGCTCAAACTAGCCTAGTTTTGATGATGATGGTACACATTGCTATTATTTAGCACCTACCCTAATGCTTTCTGGGACCGTCAAAAGAGACTACGAACTAAAGGGAACCGATTCCGTTATTTCTCGCGATTTTAACCCAGCACATTTTTTATTTATAAGGCCTCTAGCATACCGACGCGTCTCTAATAGAGTCAGAAGAGATAGAGAGAGAAGAATTGGAGTAAATGTTTAAATGCCATTTAAAATTTTAGCGACACCATGGGCGTAGCTAGAATCTGATTTAAAAATATATTTGTTACTAAGTAGATTTTAATCAGATCTTTCGATTTAAAAGACTACCGATTAGTGTCAGTAGCAAGCTAAACATTCTGATAGGTCGATATTGTCTCTCGGTGGAAAATTAAACCCTAGCTACGCCCAAAGAAGCTTGAAATTCAATCAACAGTTGCAACCTTTAAGCTTCTCAGTGAGATCCCCCAAAAATTTAGCCTTAACAATAACTCATCTAAATGCATTATATTTTCGCAATTATATAATATAAATAGTTAAATAAAATGTCCACTAATAACTTTCCAATTCCTAACAGTTTGCAGTGTTTTGTAGAACGATCGATTTACTATTATTTAATTTAAAACTACCAATTATGCTAGTATTGCCAGAAAAAATAAACACAAAAGAGATTTTTTATAGTAGATTTTCATTTTATTCTAAATCGGGCTGCGTTTCAAGAGCTGGATAGCAAAGTTGGCCCAAGTATCGAAAGAGACGTTTATCAGAACAAAAATACCTGGATTTTTGACCAATGGACCCAGTACATAACCAGTCATTCGAAATTCAAAGAAAATCGTAGCCCATACCATTATAGTGCGACAATTCAAATAGTCAAGTATTCGAGTACCTTCAAAATCAAATCAGATCAATTTTACTACCTACACAATCTACCCGCAAAGTCTCAAATGTTACTTAACCGTAAGAAGTTCTTAGGGTTGACCCACATCTTCACGTTATCGCACTTTACCATTCTCCTAACCTTCTCTCTAGCTCAGAACCGTAATTTGCTAAAGCGAGAAACAGAACATGCTGCCGCGTGCGAAAGTACTCCGGTTCTCTTTCTCGTCCTAGCAAATGCGATCTGTACCGATAGAAGTGGATCATTTTTTAAGACTTGTCCATACATACAGCAAATATCTGCGTAATTAATCACTCGTGCGGCGTGCCCTTACTGTACTTAGGCCACGAAAAAAGTGTTTCTAAAGGGAAAACTAAGCTCACATCCTGCATAGAACGATTTTCAGTGCACAAAACAAAAACATGAACAAATTTTGATGCATCAGTGCGAATCTAACAATTTCATCTCAGATTTCAAGTGATAGAGCCAAAGTGATCCTTAGCATCTTAAAATTAAGTCGCATTTGACATTTTGCCCAACCCAACAAGATCTTTCTACAAAACACTGTACAAACGCATCACCTACTTCAATGTATTATCTAAAATTTAGCAATTTCATTAATTCCGATAGTGTTGAGATTCTTACGCTACCTAATATTCACATCATACGTACACAACAATGAAAAGGCATTTTTGCGGCCCGTTGCAAGGACTTAAGGCTTATTATCGTGTGGCTTTTGGGTTTTACATGACACTGTTTTTTATATCCTAGCTAGAAAAAAAAAGGGGCAGTCTTTGGGGACTGATGCCGATAGAAATGAAAACTAAGTAATCCAAAATAAACTTAAATTAGAATGCGTTATATTGACAAGGATTATTTATGACTATTTCAAATTGGAAGACTGTATTTAATTCTGTAATTGGAAGTCAAACTGTATATTTTTAGGACAAAATAAGTATTTTTTTCAACGCATGAAACTAGCTGCCATTATTTTTACTTCAGATTTTCTAACTGAACATTTTGGTGAATGACAACTTTGGCTGTTTTTTTTTCTAATATTTAAGAAATAATGGTCTACACCTATGTCTAGTTTTATTATTTGTTTCTATATAGAAAAGACATACAATATTAAGCCTTTTATAAGACAGTTTCTTGCTACGAACCCGCCTAGTAACTATATCGCTAGATATTACAGTACTCATTGGCCCTGCACTATTACAACTATGCAATGCTTACTTCAATGATATCTTGTTTTATTTATATACCTATATGCGGCTTGGGGTATGTGGTCAATGTAAAGTTAAGGAAATTCAATGTTAAGACAATTAACGAATAATTAGTCACATTTCAATATGACCACTCCTCTAAGTTAACGCTGTATATTTTGACAGCTGTATGATTTTGACACTGACGTAGTGTCAATTTATTTAACAGTTAATTTCTTTGACGGTAAAATTGCGAATAAAAATTTTAAGTATGTGCGAATTATCCAACTATACTAGATATATTAATAATTATATTTAAATATATTTATTTATTAATAATTTTGCCAATAATTAATATATGCATGCTATATAATAATTTAAATATTTCGTTTTCAATTTTAACACTATTAGTATCCAACAATTGATGACAGACGGGCTCAGGTACATGATTTCAAAAATTGCATTAAACCAGCACTTCCAATTAATTTTTAATTTAAATAGTGTATCAAGACAAAAGTCTATGTAGCTTAGTGATTCCAAAAAGCTGTTTGTAATTATTTGTTAATTTTTGTCTGGTCAAATAATCACAACAGATATATACGAACTTTTGCCAATGGCAGGCAAACAGGCTTGATGTTAAGTTACTTAGTTAAAATTGATGTTAAGTTACTTAGTTACAATCATCTGCAATAACGAAACAATTCAGCCGACACACATCCCACACACTTTAAGAACGACAAATGTATCTTGTCTGACCTATTACTTATCAAAGACTCCATAATAATATGCCTTTTAAAAAGCAAGATTCAGTTAAAATGATGTCATACTAGCTTTAAAAAGCCTTGGAATATATCTCAAAACTCGTGTTATTCTATAAAAGAACATCTACATTGACCACAGACCACATTTTTTTGTTTTATCATTGAATAGTTCTACAAACGCTCAGGTCCTATTTTATACCATAACTGTTGAGCAAAAATTCACTTTGTTTTTTAGTATTTTATGGATTTTTATGGTAAAGTAGACAGATCCAAGCAGTAAATATATTTTTAGTTGATATAGGATTATAGGAATTGACAAGTAGATTTTGATTGTAGTTTGATCAGTGTGACCAGTTTTTACACAATAATATTTATTCAGTCATCTAATTTGGAGATTGCTAATCTCATTCGGGAGATATAAGGGTCGTACTAATCGCCACTCCAATGATCCCATTTGATGAACTATCTGCTATTTTGAACTTTAGTTTTAATTTTATATCAAAACTCTATCGAAATAAATTAAATGTTCTTACTTCAATGTTGTGGCATAAAATGTAGATTCCATTCTCAAAAATTGGTGATTAAATGGAATGCGAGTAAGTTCAATATACTACCATTGAAATGATAGAAAAAGGATTTTATAAGTCAGGCAACATTGGTTTTTGTCTGTGTTGCAATAATTTACTGCTTGGATGCCTACCACATAGTATTGCACTGGCAGGAATGTCTAGCTGTATTCACTATTGTAGTTTTAGTTGTGTATACAGTCTATGCTAAATGTATATCTAACTGTCTATGTAACTATTTCTTATATAAGTTGGTATTTAAAATCTTGATTGGTGTTGCTGCAAATTTATTGATTTTTTATTGGAAATGTTTTCATAGGGAATGGAATGAGTTTGGGGATTTTTATTGCAGTTACAGTTTAACAATTCTTTATATGAAGGTGTTTTTTTCATTTGAGAAATATAGGTAGTCTATGTGTATCATTAAATTGTATTTCCCAAAAATCGTATGTGGTTTGCACTGAAAATAAGACTCAAAGATGTTTTCTTTTACAAAACTTACATCATCATAAACTGCATATTTTTAAATTAAAATTAGTAACCATTAAAACACCTTTTTAGAACATTAACCCTCCATAATCCATTCCCCACATCAACACCCCAACTACAAAATGATATGTCTTCAGAACTGTCAGGAGACTGTGTTGCCAGCATAGAATAACCGACAGTAGCAGGTTGTATTGCCAGCTTTAAGGACCTGAGTAAAGGCGGGATGACACTAGTGCCTCCTTCGAGAAGACTTACGTTCACAGCCGAAGGGTTTCTCACTGTCGCCGGGGACTTCGTATGGTAGTGTGCCTTGCGCGCGTTTGCCTCGACCGCGCCCCTGAAATGATGGGAATGGGTTGAAAATATTATAATTACATTATGTTTATGTACTAAATACTGGTATTCGATTATTGCATCCAGTTAACCTAGAAGCCAACCTCAACATAGTTGGGTACAGTCTAGGCAGACGACCATTGAACCTATTTTGCACCATAAGAGAACGCAGAGGTTGTAGTTAAGCCGTATGTCACCAGTATAAGTCTCATGTGTGATATCTATACCTGTGCACAAAATCCCCTGCTGCTGATATTCACCATAAGATGGTTTATTTTATGAGTCTAGATCAATGGTCAGTGTTAGTCACACTGCTGGGCGTAGGCCTCTTCAATCGCAATCCATTCAACTCGTTACTACCAGCCAACCTACGATGATTTTGATCCATCAATCCCGTTTAAGTAACAAAATATTCGGTCTCCACTTAAGAACACGTCCACCCCACCCGTAATCGGTTCTATGGCTACTATGGCCAGCTTATTGGCAAATAGTCAAACAAAATTAATATTGTAGATCCCAGAACAGATATCATACTCACAGCTCTCCCTCTCTTAGCTGGCGTGTCATCAGGCTGCGACTTGCGCGTCCTGCCTCCCCTCGAGCCCGGCCCGGACGGCGTGGAGCCGCCGCGCCGCTTGCGACGGTTCGCGTACGTGTCGTCAAAGTAGTCCTCGTCCGATTCAGGATCAGGCTCCTCGCCGGTTTCCATCTCTTCCATAGCTAGTTCGTCGTAGAACCATTCCTGTGGAAGCTAATAGAGTTAGTTGTATACATTTTCTGCACGTCATAATCAGCCTGTAATGTTCCCACTGCTGGGACACTCAACCTCTTCCCGAGAGAGGGAATGGGTTCTAGGACACAATGTTTCTTTCACAGTTTTGAGAGCAGTGGTGATGAAATAAAGTACACAAAGTAATGTGCCTGCCTGGGTTCGAACTTACGATTCATTGTGCATAAGTCGAGGCCGCCACCACTTGGCCACTGCTGTTCTCTTCCTGCATGTCATAGCAAAATTATTTCTGCCTGTACTCATATGAAAACTCTTTAGTTCCATAATACTTGTACTAAGTTGATACACTTAAGTAACAGCCCATTATCTGGTTGCTTAGGTCTTATTTGCACGGGAGATCAGGATATTTAAATTTCGGGCGGAGGCGGCTAAGCGGATGTAGGTATGAGCAGTAGACCACGCCTAGCGACGGTGAGCGCCGCTCGTCGTCGCGTTCCGGCGAATTTCATACAAGCAAATGCGACGTGAGATTCACTTCACCACCCGACCAACCAGGATTAGATAAAAAACTGTTTTTTTTAAGAATATATAAAACAAACAGTTCAAAATGTTTTAAACAGGTGTTTTTTTTTTCCTAAGTTAGTTATCATCCATTTTAGTTGATTAAGCCTAATATAATACTTTTTTATACTATTTTAAAAACTGCATGACAAAAATTGATCTTAATTCAATACATCCTGTTCTGACTTTCATTTTTAGTACAGAAATCACCTAAACTTCACTTAAAATAAGGGGAATACCCAAAACATATATTAAATAATCATGAATCACGGGGAAGTTCTGGGGATTCCCCGATGTAGTGTATAAATAGAGCGGACTTTCGTTCTGATTTTTCATAGTCTGGTTAAGTAGTTAAGCAACCTTAGCGAGTGGTCATTTCTAAAAAAAAACTGATTTTACTTGTTAATAACGGTTGTTTGATAGATAGAGATAATACCTCTACCTCATTCAATATAATAAAAATGTCAAGTCGAGGGCGTAAAAAACTAAAAAGCATCCAATATGGGAACACTTCATATGGAATTTAAGACTAAATTGTTAAAAACCACTTATTATTTTAAGAAAATTGTTTAAAGTTGATTAAATAAAAGAAAAAAGGACAAAAATAACTAGTATTCATTTTATTTTTGCAATTAAAATTTGTTTTAATGCCTGTTATTTTTTATAACGTTTTAAACATTGTTTAAAACATGTTTTAAACAATGTTTTCGAACACCTAATAAAAACGATGTTTTATTTTAATCTGTTTTAAACAACTTGTTTTAAACATGCCAACCCTGCGACCGACTAGCGGTGTTGAGTGATAACCGCTTACCTTAGGATCATCCTTAGCGGCAGTCTGTGACCCGTCTCTGCTGTCATCTCCAGCTAACGCATCGCCTGGTACTCCGGAACTGTTCTCTCCCTCACCGGTGTTGTCTAAATTGTCTGATGCACCGGCCCAGCCCCACCGTGTTGATGACATTGTTAAGTACTGGCGGCGGGCTTTGCGCCATCTGGGTGGAGACAAAATCACTTAACATTAACCTATGTAACATTTTTTTAAACCAAGTAGTTAACAACTTTTTTGGTCCTTTTTTTGTTTACTACTATGTGGTCATAATGTGCACAGAGATTTGTTTTAAAAATGAGCCGATGCAGCTTCAATATACCAGTGTGAGAAAGCACAAACAAGTCTTTCATTGAGCTTAGAGACCTCAGTTCCTAGTTTGAGTTTACCAAAAATGTTTTATCCAACTTCTCCCAGAGAAGCTTCCACATCAATTGATAAGTATTTCTTTTAGTATAGAATTTTAACCTTCTTAAAAAAAGGAGGCTATGTTCCACTGTATATTTTATGAATGTTTGCTTACCTCTGGGCCGGGTATGTGTAAACTTGACCTTCCTTCTGGCCGGGCATGCGTTGTCTCCTTGTCATAAATAAATTGCAGTGGCTCTGAGCGACACCTGTAAAAAAAGTATGGGCCTAAAATATGATAAATTGAGAGATGAATAAGAAAACACTGACTGAATTCCCTTTTTATAGTGCTCATCATGACCTAAGAAAAAACATGCTATTATAATGCCTACATGTACTCGTTGATTGAGTAGCCAGAGGTCTAACATACACACACGTCTTGCCAGTTATCATTAACCCTTCATATGGCCGAATGTAGATGTAAGCAAGACACAATGGCTTTTTAATTGTGTCTGTAATTATGGCACTCAAGGGGGTAAAGAATAAGGAGCACCCTGGGATTTTAACCCATGAACTCCAGCTCAGCAGTAGCATTTGCAACCATGAGAAAATAGTTTAATGAAATAAAGTGACAATATCGCTGGACATTATTACCGTGCAAAGTAAGTTAGCATACCATAAGCTTAAGCTGCAGTTGTTGCATACTACTCTTGTTTGTGCGGGCAAATCAAAAATTCAATACATGTAAAATTTTACTTCAGTGACAATGGGATTGCTCATTATGTACAGTCGAACAAGCTATTTGGTTTACAGTTTAACCCACAAAATTACATTGTAATGTGTAAACCAAATAGCTTGTTCGACCGTACTATTAACTGATTAATGTTTGTTTATGTCCACCGTGCACTTAAAAATAGCGTATTACTCAAGATAAATTAAGTTTACAAAGATTAGCCTATGATTGATTTTCAGAGAGGGATGGTCTTATGTGTAGGGTTGCATGTGAAACGGGGAGAGGTAGCTGTTGATAACACCTCAGAACATTGTTGAGCAGCAGAATGGTTAATATTGCGTGACTCCTACAAAACTGGCCGGCAACATATTAACAACGATAAAGCCGGTCCTTGTTTACTTAAAAAGCCAATGTTTATAAAAAATACTATTGATTGACAATGGGCGTAGACGCGTCGTCCGAGTGACAAAAAAATCGATATCTTACCGGTCTGTGTGTCGATGAACGGCATACGCATCCTCCTTTCGGCACATAGTCTTGAATTGAAGGTCGAAGAGTTCTCAATAATCTCTTTGTAACTTGGATCATTGAGAAAACTGAAACATTCAATGCAAAAACAAACATGAAAATTGAACACTTGGTTTTTACACTAAACACACCAATACACCTATTTTTTTATATTACATTGTGCACGTCACCGGAAATAACACACATAGAGCCGAATTTACTCAATTTACCTTTCAATTTTCGTTAAATTAGAAGGATTCACTATCTGAATCTCCGCCGCCGCCATTTTCTTACCAGACGCTACTTCGATGACGTCGCCTGACGTAACCTGTTTCCGCAAATGTTACCAATTAATTTTGAGACAATCTACCAACGGTGACATGATTAGAACTCTTTCATTTCTTTCGTGATTATGTTCGCAGTTTGCTTAGTACAATTTAGAGTTCTTTTTGTAAGTTGATCTGTATGCATTATATTAATGTGTGCAAACAATTTTCATTGTAGTTTAAGAAAAAGGAGTGTGATAGTAGATTCTAAGCCATTGCCAAACTGCCAAAGAATGGTAACACACACGAAACGTCAAGCTTGTGACTGGTCATCGGTGGACGAATCGTGTGTCGGGCGCATTTTCAGTAATTGTTGATTGGAGATCTCCAAATATTACACTGATTATTGGTTACTGTGTTTTTATTAACTTTGGAAGCGGTTACTAATTTTCTAATCGCGATTTTCCAATAATTTATTTCGTCGGAAAAACTTTGTGATTTGTGTAAAAGTCGAGGTCGGCGTGTCGCTGGTTTGTGAGACAAGATGTCCGTGTGTTTCTTTGTGCCTGCGTAAGTTCCTCTTTCGATAGTAAATATTGTTGTTTTTATTATGGTTATTACTAAATCGTCTGTGTTTTTACTCCGAATAATTATTATTGAGAAAACTATCAATATTTAATTATACTTACAAATGATGTCATACAAGTAAATTGATATAACTTCGCTCCCCAGGTTTGCTTGTTATTTTTTGTTTTTGTTCCTATCAGATTATGTTCTTATTAAAAAAAAACGCAACTAAAATTAAACTAGCTTCTTGCCTTTTCCACTTGTCCCAAGTAAATATTTATTTTAATTCATCAAAAAGTTACGAAAGTGGATTGCGGGTTTTAATGGCATTATAAAAGAAAACTTTGAAAGCAATTTGTTTCACAGTAGCTTGGAAGTGAACCTAGTACCCAGTTTACGGTTAGCATTTTGTAACCACTGAACCATAATCGTATACTGTATGAATTATAAGCAATAGACGACAATATACTTATTTGCCGTGTCTACTTACCTATTACCTATTAAGTATCAAATTTTCGACAGCTAAACTTGGGGTCGCGGGTTCAATCCTTGCGCGGAATCCTTCGGTACCTACAATCGGTACCGTAATGTGGTACTACAAAAGCAGATTTATTTTAAATTTTTGTTGCAGTGAAACGATTTTTTGTTGAATAGGTACAATAGGTACCTAGGTAGGTATTTAAAATAGCCCGGAGTTTTCATGGCAATAAGCTCGCCCGCCCCCTATCCCCCCTATTAGGTAGGTGCATAGGTATTGTGACTTGAACATAACTCTGTCTAACCAATCGAGGAAATACAAGCGTAGTGTTATTTTGTGTTGGTAAACTGCGCAAATAAAGTTTTACGTAGGTACCTATTTGAATGTCAAGGAAAAATTTGATAGTTATAAATGCTTACTACGTACGTAAATACCTACAACTTGATAAGCCAATCACCACCCTTGAACGTGATCGTTTACAACCTAGGTAGGTACCTAAAACATTAAAATTTTTAACTGACATGGTCACTAAACGCGATATTTATCATGTTTATTAGGTAGGTATTTCTTAGTTTTCGATATTTCGAAAATCAGGAACTCGTTACTTATACAGGGTGTAAACATACTCATCACGAAGCCTTCAACCAAGCATTCTGTACATCAAAGTAGGTAAGTACCTAACTTTACGCAAAAAAATATTGTATTGGAATCGAGTTTTTTTTATGGGGGTGATTTTTTTTTTGTGGCAAAACTTAAAGGTACCTAAGTACCTAACTTTACGCAAAAAAATATTGTTGGGAATCGAGTTTTTTTTTATGGGGTGATTTTTTTTTGTGGCAAAACTCAAAGTAACGCACTCAAAACATTGTGCTGATGGATGGGTGGTTTGGATAGTAAGGGGGTCGTGGAGGTGTTTGAAGTAAACATCTTGAATAAAAACTTGTCAAAAATTTGAACTTTAACCCCCAATATCTCCGTAACTAGAAGGTTCTAAGTATGGTGTTTATACTATGGTATGGTGCAGAGCAAAAAAACGCAGTGACGGGAAGTATAGGTGCCTTTCGGCTTCGTTAAGAGCCTTAACACACTAGCGAGTTGCGAGTTGCAAACACGGATCGCTAACTCCCTTTATATTTATCCGTGATCACTGTGCTTGTATCAGCTTAAAATATCGGAACTCAGAACAAATACATAATAAACATGGTAAATTACCTGAAACGTTGAAATAAAAAATGTGTAATCATTGATATCTATTAGCGGAAGACGTACGCGTAGCCGGGGAAAAGGTTATCTGCCGTACAGGGTGAGCGGAATAATCGAATATGAAGGCACACACGTTACTAATGGCCAGCTACATCAAGCTACCCAAAACTCAAAATTTCCCAATCAACCTTGAAACGAATAGTGAATGGGTGACGACCCATTACATAACGAGTTTTATCCGTGCCTCGGAAAGCATGTCCCAGCTGGTCCCGGCTGTCATTTGTACATCTTTTGCAGTCAGTGGCTTGAAAATCTGAGAACCAGTGTCAGGCCCAGTTTTAACCAAAGCGAAGTCGAGCGGAGCGGCGGAAATCGACCAATCACATTCGTCTCTCCTGTGATTGGTCAAATCTTGCACATCTCTTCTCCGCTCATCTCTGCTTTGATGGAAACCGGGCCTTACCAAGGGGTATAGTTTTACCCAGTACTATTCAGCTGCATCCAGTTAGACTGGTATCCGACCCCAATATACTTGGGAAAAGGCTAGGCAGGTGATGAACCAGCCACATATAACAAACATGCAAATGCTGAATAAAAATATGGATATAGGTAGGTACTTAACACACTGTGCCCAACCCTCTGGGGAATATAGTCACGCCTGTCATTTGTCAAGTATGTATCTTTTGTTTGTAGGAGAATAATCTAGAAGTTCCACATCATAATATCATCATTTCAGCCTAAGACCTGAATCTAAGTCTGGCAGTAAACACTGACGGATATAAGGGTTCCAAATACAAATACTATCACGTTACAATAATAATCCGTGCCCATGTTTATTTTATTATACAGACAAAACAATAATACCTCGCCCTATCAAATGTGCGAGGGCGACTCAATATTGATCATCGAAGAACTGGGTCACAACTGCCCACGTTTTTTCTAAGAATTCAGGCGTTCCACGGTAACTGAATCAGGCAGTATCCTATAACTAGTGGAGAAGTTAGGTCAGACCGAACTGTCGGTAGTTCGGAACTACTCGATTAGTGCTTTCTTTTGTTCAGTTAGGAGTTAAGACTCTTTTTTTAATCGACGAAAAATAGGAAGGGACTTCAAATAGTTGGCTGTATATCGCGTCTAATATTTATTGTTGAAGTGTGTAAGCTTAATGCACCTTATAACTTTAATTACAACAATTATCGAATAGAAGTCGTCTCAGTCAGACACTGTGACCCGGCGCGTGTAGCGCTAGAACTTTTGGACCAACCGCGTAAGGTCTTGTGTTCACATTTAAATTCCGTATAGTCTTATCGTAGCTCGGAATGATATAGTGAACTCGTGGTACCTACCTAACCGTTTGCGCTTCGTTGTCCCTTGCACCATGTATGGCTACCAGTTGTGCAGGATTGGAGTCACATTAGATCCAGGGCACGCCATGCAACGAACACCTTGGTAAGAGATCACACCGAGCGTCTTTGGCGGATGGCAACTAGTTACACTCAAGCGGCGGCTGTTTTGCTACAGCGGCTGCGTGAAAAGTTTAAAAAAATAGAAGATTGAACACGGCATTTTATAAAAGCAAATGCAACCTATTAATCACTTGATGACCCTGGAAAAGTGGAAATTCCTGCATTGTAATAGATAGCTAAAAACGCAATGATACAACAGATTATACCATTGTTATACAGGGACCAGGCGGGTTCCTCAAATGTCTCTGAGGAAGTCGATGGCGACCTCATAGGAGAAGAGAATGCTCCAGCGGAGTCGCCACAGCAGAGTCTACAGCAGTTCTGGTGTAAAGTCACTGATGACATCAAGAAAGTCAATTCGGTAAGTGAATCTTGTGATTTTCTGATCGATAATCGAAACTGCTAGGACTCAAGCCTCATTTCTTGGAGATGCAGCGGGCTAGATCATCCACAACGCGGTCACAGTGACTGTTAGAAGATGTCACATCAATGATGTCTTTCGGTTTTGCGTCGTAGTATACACCGTGTCATTGAGAGGAGGCCGTGTCCCAGCAGTGGGAACGTTATAGGCTGATGATGATGATGATACACCGTGTTTCCGGACGATATCTATAAACCTCGAAATATAAATCAGCTGTTCCATACATTTTGTCGAGTTAACGCCAACATAATTGTAGGTAGGGTTGCCAGGTCGTCAAACCTAATGGCCGGTCAGACCAGCCAGCATGGCCGGACATTTGGGTGAAAAGGCGTTCAAAAAATTATGTAAAATCAAGCTGTTTTCATTATTCCCATAAATCTTAGTTAATTCTTATTAAATTTCTATAAAATCAAATGCTAAATCGTCAAATAAATGCATCGACTCGCCTGCGCTCGGCGACGCTCGGTGCTCGCTCTTTTGAAAAAATCTAAAAAGCCGGACACCGTTTATTATGGCCGAACACGCAATCTAAAAGCCTAACCATGACCGGCTTTATCCGGACGCCTGGCAACGCTAATAAATTGTAGGGAACAGGTGACAATTGTGCAAATAATATTTCCTGCGTCAATATCTCAGTCTCCGCTTAACTTGGCAGCCATAACCGAAAGTGGTCAGGAGGACCATTTTATTCAATAGGTACAACATTAATTTTCGCTTCCGTTTTCAGGACGACTTCAAATCCCAAGCGCTGCCTCTAGCTCGGATCAAAAAGATAATGAAGCTTGACGAGGAAGTAAAAATGATATCGGCCGAAGCCCCGGTATTGTTCGCGAAAGCGGCTGAGATCTTCATACACGAGCTTACGCTGAGAGCCTGGGCACATACTGAGGATAACAAGAGGAGGACTTTGCAGGTAAATCTTTCCCAACAGGAACTCGGCTTGCAATATCCTGTAGGTATTTGTCTAATTAGAAATACTCACCTACCTATATGTTCTTGTTTTTGCCTTTAAAAGGTAAAAAGATACGTATTCAGTAATAACAGGGATATGACGTAGCTTGTGACCGGTTTTAAATCCAAAACGTACCCTAAAATTTTCACCAAACTAATCCCGCAAAACTCATATTTGTATTTGAAATATTGGGCCTAAAGTAACCTACATTCTTTGAACAATTCAGTTTGTCGCCAATCCGATGGGTTGGTCCTTGGTCTGAAGCCAAACGGGCGCAATTTTGTGCTGTGGCTGTGAGTCACATTTTTGCGTTGCACTCGATTTCATACATAATTGCAATGTGCGTCGAACACGACGTAATAGCAAAACGTATTTCTCGGTGTATTTTCGCCTCATTTCGCGATTCCACACCACGTTGGACGATTCGCTTGTATTGCTTGGACATGAAGACCTTTCTGACGGTATTAAGTCGTTTTATTTGATACAAGCTTCCTCTGTCTCTTAAGCCGTTGCTCCCGGCTATTTCAATTGTAGGTCTTTTGACAGTCATTACAGTGACCCAAAAGTCTGACAACCACTGGGTCGTCGCAATCAATAAGGCAGTCGCTCCATGTAAAATACGTACTGATATTTAGCTGCATCCGGTTAGACTGGAAGCTGACTCCCACATAGTTGAGAAAAGTCTAGGCCGCTGGTGTGTTTTCAAGTTATTTCAAACGGCAAATATGTCCGCATCCTTCAGCTAAATTTGAAATTTATCATTTCAGCGCAACGACATAGCAATGGCAATATCCAAATGCGATCAGTTTGACTTCCTGATCGATATAGTGCCGCGTCACGAGGTGAAGCCCAACAAGCCGCGGTACGACCACGCCCCAAGAAGTAGCCATGCTGATCAGGTAACTTACAATTTTGTACAGACAAACCTTTTATACAGTCCCCGGCACGTAACTTGGCAAGCTTTTGACGTAGTGGGGGTAAGTTCGCGCATCGTACACTTGGTGGAAGAAAAAAGTGGTCACTTTTATTGCTTGTCATTATTCTATGTTTATTGAATAATGATAAGATGATGATGATTTATTTTTAATTGTAACGTCAATGCAAGTAGAGGAATTCGTGACATGTAATAGGAGTTAAAAAAAACCGACTTCAAAAAAAAAAACAAAAAACTGAAAAATAACTTTAGCTTCTGAAGTCGGTGACCTTTGTTTCATTGCTTTAGTTTTTTTGTCACCGACTTCAGAAGCTAAAGTTATTTTTCAGTTTTTTGTTTTTTTTTTTGAAGTCGGTTTTATTTTTTGCAAAAAAGTTTTTATTTTTCACTTTTTAGTGGTTCACATGTGCTTGATATACATGGAAAGTGCATACCGTTTCAATTACAACAAGCCCAAACACGACTAGGGTACATTGTTTCATTATGGAGTTCCGTGACTCTTGGCTTCATCATCAGATCTGATGGTAGAATGGTTCTTATCAAACGCAAATGCTTCACTTGTTGTAGAAAATACCAAAATCGCAACACGTTTTCATATAAAATTTGAAGAGTTCCCTCGATTTCGCCAAGATTCCATCATCAGATCCCGACTTGGTGGCTATGGGACCATTTGGAAAGAATACCCTTTCCAACAAAAAAAGAATTTTCCAAATCGGTTGGCAAGCGACGGAGTTATGCCCGAACAAACATAAAAAAAAAAAAAAAAAATAGAAACATCCGAATTGAGAACCTCCTCCTTTTTTAGAAGTCGGTTAATAAAAGTAAAAGTACTTAATAAATATTTATTTAAAAAGTTACATAAAATCCAAAACTATTAATCCTCTTCGTCACTTTCACTTAATAATGCTACCCCTGGTATCAAATTAGAAGCACCACCTGTGCTGATGGAAGGAGTGGGCTCTTTATCCTCGACAAAACTGTCGTCACTCTCGTCGCTGGAGGAGTCGCTATCGTCACCGGTGTAAATTAAAAAACGTTCCGTGACTGTGTCGACTATATGGTCGCTTTTTATATAATCGGCCTCATTTTTTTTTACCTTGCCACATAACTTCGACCATTCATCGGCGCCCATTAATGCAACTTTTTCTTTTACAAACTCCATTGCACTGGTCACATTCCATGTAACATTTTAGTTTGCTACATAAACTTTGATTGCCGCCCATGCCATTTCTATAGGATTTAAGTCCGGATGGTAGGGTGGCAATCACAGAACACTATGGTTGTGTTCTGCAAGTATTTGATCTATACTATATTTTTTAAATTGTTCTTTGTACAGTTTAATTAATTTGTACAATTGAGGTTTTAGCATGCTTTCCTCGAATGGTATACCCTTTTCCACCAGCCACCTAAACCAAAAACTAAATTTAAAACAAAAACAACAACTCTTAACAAAAACTAAATTTAAAACAAAAATCAACAATAACAAAGGGTTCAACTTTCGGTGCAAGCAAGTGTAATCGGGAGCGAACGGGACGTAGACGCGGTGCGGGAGGCAAGGGTCTACTGACGCACCAATCGCGCGCTCGGATCGCCGCTACCTCATACCCCGCGTCCCGCGCCACCACCAAAGAGACCTAAAAAACGACTTCAGCGCATCTAACGACTCTTGCCAAGTTACGTGCCGGGAACTGTACCTTCGTCAGTACGGTGAACAACTTATTTCTACGTGATCGTACTTGTAAAAAAAGAATTAAACCTCGGAGATCGACCTGAGAAGTACCTAGTTCCTCATTACTTGTTACTGTAAAGAAAGAAAGTAAAAGCATTTAATAGGTCGCTAGTCCCAGGACAAAACACACAAAAACAAAATGGCGCGCAATTTACCGGGAGTGTCAGGTTGTATGTTTTATTTTAATCAACATGCAATTCCCAGATCAGTATCAGGCTGGCCTGAATAACATAAGAAAGTCCAAAATGCGTAAGAAAAATTGATTATTCTGGCGCTTCCACCTTATCGTTTGTCACTGCACACGTCACAAATATTTAAACAGTGTATTATTGTCTTTTCAGGTAGCACATCACCACGCCGCGATGCAGAACGCTGCTCAGGCGCAGTCGCAGGCACAGCCACAGATAGTGATACAGCCGTGCGCGAACGTGGTACAGGTTATACATAATTTTGTGTTGTTTATTGTGGTATAATGCAACGTCTTACACGCGAAAACGCTCCTAAAATTCGTCCTTGCACAGATAAAGCCTTTTTTGAATTGATACAATAAAGTTAAACATCAGCATCGTCCAGCCGAAAGACGTCCAATGCCGTGACATAGGCCTCCCTCAAGTGTCGCCACATTGACTGGTCCCGTGCGACTCGCATCCAGCGCAACCTTCATCAGGTTAACGGTCCACCTATTGGGAGGTCTTATAGGTGCAGTCTCCACGAGCGGGGAGAATTGCGTCGAAATTATGGTAGTGCAATACAGTCTCTGCGTTTGCTGATTCTGGAGTCGGCCTCATAGTTAACTCACATAGAAATAATAATATTAATTTTAACTTGTACATTCCAGCAAGCTTCAGCAGCATCTACTTCATCATCGTCCAACAACGTGGTGTCGCAGCAGCCGGTCACATTGGTACAGCAAGTTGTCACTCCATCCGGAGAGCTGCAACAGCTACCGGTCAGTTACCTAACCAGAACAGAATAAAGTCAGAATGGCATTTATTAAGTGAGCCAACATATCTTGAGTTGAGTTAAGAGAGAACCAGTCTTACCAAGGGGTATCGTGTTACCTAACTGGATTGTGGAAGTCAGATAGGCTGTCGCTCCATGTAAAATACTGGTTGCAGCTGCATTCGGTCAGACTGGAAGCCAACTTTGGTCAAGGTTTCCCTGGGCTAAAGATGTTTAAACATCTAAATAGAATCAAGGAGCATCTTTTTGCGTGAAATGTGGTACAAACAGATGTTATATAGGGTGTAAAACACCTCTTCACGAAGCCGAAAGGCACTTGTTCTCCCCGTCACTGCGATCATTTTTTTGTTCTACACCATACCTGGGAACCTTCTAGTTACGGAGATACCGGGGGTCAAAGTTACAACTTTTTAACAAGTTTTTTTTTTAATTACAAGTTTTGTAAGATTTGACTTTTAACACTTCCACGACCCCTGTACTATTCAATCCATCCATCAGCACAACTTTTTAAGTGCGTTACATTGAGTTCTACCAAACCAAAACATGATTTATAACCTCAAAAAAAAAAGTTGTTTCCCAGCAATAATTTTTGCATAAACTTACTTAGTTTGATGTACAGAATGCTTGATTAACGGCTTTGTGATGAGGTGGTTTACACCCTGTATAAGATTATTACCTACAATAAATTCAGTGCAGGCACAAGACTAAAGGTAAGAACTAAGATCCCAAAAAAAAATGAAGCGTCCACAAATATGGTTCATGGAGTATGGCATCGTCTGATAGGTCTCACTCTACAGCTCAATGATAAGTGGTATAAAATCTCTTACACTATATTGTAATGACAATTTCAGATCCAGCTTACCCAAGCACAGTTGAACATGATCCGGCTGCAAGTACAGAACAACCCGAACCAGCCGATCATCATTCAGGCGCAGTCTCAACAGTCACCGCAGATTATACAGGTAACATGACAAGCTCTTTAATTTTTTTGGCACTCATCACGACCTTTAATTGGCTTATTTCTCGAAATATTTGGTCTAGTTGTCATAAGCGCTACTGCTGAGCATGAATTCCCGAGTCGTGTAAAGTTTTATTAAGTCATCGCCATCAAGAAAATCTCAGTATCAGCTCGGAGTTTGGAGGAGTGATCTCCAGTCTTATTTGTCGTAGTCATCCCTTTGGAGTATTAAGTAAAGGAATAGAGAGGGTACCTGTGTTTACGCACTATACCAAATGTCTCCCGCGATTATGCCTAGTCGCCATGTTTAGATTATACGGGATCATACTAATGATATAAAAAAAGTATCCCGTGTTAATCCAGTTAATAAACCATCTATGTGCCAAATTATTCTTCCAAATCTGAGGCCCTACTCTCTAACGCTTCGTCATCCTTCTCACACGCACTTATCTGCAGACGTGGGCGAGAGAGACAGATAGAACTCGATAGATGGCGTTGATTCGACTACGTTACAAGCTGCTAAAGCCAAAACGCTTGAAAAAACACACGTCACATACTCTCGTTGACTGACACTTTCGTTTGCTTTAAGCTTCCGAATATTAGGACAACCATTAGGTCCAAAATAAAGTATGTGAAGTTCTGTTACTTGCAGTAACATGGTCAGACCAACGCCATCTATCCAGCGACTAGGGAAGAGTAGAAAAAGAAAATCCCACATTACAAATGTCCATAAGCTGTGAAAACCACATACCATCAACTAGAGTCACTTGCTTATCATCCAAATACTTATTTAAATCCATTATTCCCCAGGTCCAATCCCAAGCACACAACCAACCCCAGCAGCAGGTGTTTCTGGCCCAAGTGGCGACGTCACAGGAAGACTCTTAGTACCAAGACTGCAGCGTGAAGTGCGAAACGCACAACTCCGATGTGAAGTGAAGTGATATACGAATAGTGCGGACGAGAAAGCAAGTGGTGTATTCGTGAAGGTTGATCAAAGTTCAGGTGTTGAAACAGTCTATAAGTTTTCTTTAAGCAGCGTTTGTGAATTAACCCTCAAAAATAATTTTCAAAATAAATTAGCTAGTATAACTTCACTGTGGTGAGTATCGAAAAGTTAAATGGAAAAAAAATACAGCCAAATTGAAAACATCCTCCTTTTTAGAAGTCGATTAAAAATAAACTGAAATGTCAGTTCTGTGGAATATGGGCAAGAGAATAATTTATTATGATAACTATGTCAGTTCTGCGGTTGAAAGAAATGATGGATGGACTGTGTGAACAAGAAAAGAAAAACTCCAATAAAGGAAAACTCCAATGAAACCACGAGAAGTAGAGAAGAATGGATGAAGACGCCGATCTGAAAATAAATTGGGATTTAGGAAATGATTATGATTTCACGTCTGCGGAGTTTCACTAGCTAGTTTTATTTGACCCTGTGTATGTGTGTGCAGTCTAGATATCCAGCATCACCGGGTTTTTGTTCCACCAGACAATTCCATAGTTACTATAAGTCTGAGTCATCCCACCGCTGGACAAAGATCGCTTCCCATGATTAAAAAGTTTTCACTATACAGGGCTCAGGGACCTCGCGCGCTATGCGACCACATTTAAGTACGACTTTTAACCGCAGAACCGAGTTTTTGTTGGAAACAGGAAGTTAGATGAAAACAAAACTGGTCTGACCAGTTTTGTTCGAGAAAGCGGCTGGACATACCATAATATCTTGATAAGATACTAGCTGATCAAAACCAGCTCGACACCATACCAAATCATAATTATTCTGAAAGGATTGAAAACATGGTGGCACTTTGGATGTGTAGTTTGTGTTTATTGTGGTACAATGACTTGAATTTTGATCACCCCCAAATGGGGAAGACCGTTAAAAGCTAATTGTAGATGGCGCCACCATAGCTGGTCTCAATCTGACCAATGAGGTCAAGGTATTTTAAAATATGAAATGACATTCCTTGATTTTCAACCAATGACGATACTTGGAACCAGTTATGCTAGCGCCAGAAGTTCCACAGTGTGTATCCCCATCTAATAGTATTAAAATATAAGCAGTACCTAGTTTTTAAACTATTATTCTTTATTGGTTTTGCTCCCAACTTTGATTTGCGACCAAGGCCTAAACAAAGTGACATAGACTTTATCACTGATAGAAATCAAGGTGATGGAAAACCAAAACAGTACATTTTGATACAAGTGGATAAACTTTGGCATTGCAGCCGAGTGGGAATCCACACCTGAACCGCAAGTGAGGGTGTTATGGAGCCGAGAACTGCAGTGACAAATGTCCATGTGTATATACATAATTATATAATACAATAGCATTAATGTAAATAGTTTTGTATCATAACACTTTTGTACTATTAAATGTCTAGTAATCAGCACTATGCACAGCTGATTAAATAAAGATTTGTAATAGTCATGTATTGATTGTTAAATAGAACGGATGGATCGAAAGGAATGGAGGAAGTTCCAAAGTGTCAAAATTGAAAGGAAGTCTTCTGGGTTTGTATGGACATGTTATGAGGAGGAATACAACATATAACAGTTGTATGAGACTAAAAGAGTGATATTTTTATGGATGGAGAAGGAAAGGAAGTGCACAGAAAAAATGGATGGATTGTGTGAGGGATGATAAGAAACAATAAGAAAGATGTGACCCGAAGTAAAAATGGAACAAGGAAGCAGAAATAAGATGTCAGAGAAAGAAAAAAAATACTTTTTTTTGTTGTGCAAGTCAATGTATAGTACCTATGTAAATCAACAGAGTTGAATAATGTAACAAAGCATTATGAACCCAATCTCCAATGTAAATAGTTTAATTTTCGCTCTAACTTGAATTTTATTTTGCAAAATCATTGTAGTTATTTTATTTGACATGTTCCTAAATGTAACGTGTTTTGTGAGTTGTAATAATAATAGTTATTTTTATACAAATATAGAGGGGTGCTAGAAACATGTTTGAATCAACCTGGGGCCTAATTCCCCTATTTTAATAAATTCGTCACTCCAACACGATTCCATTCTCATCCCATTGTCATTTTGTTTAAAGTTCGTAATCTGCTAAATTCACAATGGTCGGTCAATGGTCTCGTAATGAAATTGTGTTTTAATGGCATTGTCGTATAGTTATTGTTATAAAACCCTCAGTACAAATGGTTTTCGAAATCTACTACTAAATGCGAACATTTATTCATGCCAGATTTCATGTACGAGATTATCATTCTATGACATTTCTTTCAATGGAGTGTCAGTGGTTGACCATTGAAAAGTCATAATGACGCCATTGTGTTAGTAGAATTAACAAACTTGTCAAAATTTGACCATTAGGAAATCAATGATCGACTACTCTGACACTATTATAATAGCAGAATCGAGGCCCAGATTGCGTACAGGGCCGGTCGGTAAAACAAATGTGTATTTTGCCGCCCGGCTATGCTGGAGAAAGCTGACCCGAACTTGTTTGTATTACGCCTTATGTTAGCTTTGTATGATTGGGAAGCAGGTATAAAAAACGATGACGAATGCCATATAATTCTCATCACCAGTGATGATTCCAGACAACAAAATGTATGATTCTGTTTAGTTCGTCCGCGTCAGTTAGATTAGCGAAAAATATTGGATACGTGTTTTTTGTTTATCATACTAATACAAATTGACGAAACAAACGAGGCAAATATGGGTGGGGGGGCTTGTGACGTCGTTTCCCGGTAAAAAAAAATTACTCAAATGTGACGTCACTCGAGTTTTCGACGCACTGTATCATGTTTTACGTGTAAAAGAAAAATTGTGTCCAATACTTTTTGGAAATCTTGACGGACTAATTAGCTTTTTTTGTCCTCTACGCTATTTCTTGTATACTTGCTGGTATACAGGGTGCAAAACTTTCAGCGAGGCTGTAAGGGGAGCTACTTCCATTGTCCTATAGCTGCAACGGTTAAGAAAGTTTTCCTTACTGCCCCGCAGAAAGTTTCCACCCTATAGATAACGCATGTCAGGTTCTAATTAGTACATAAAGAAAGAAAAAAAAACGATCATCATCACCAATAACTTTGTGTTTCTTACAAATAGATAAGCGAGGCGAAAATTATTCTTCTTTTAATTTTAAACTGTTTGACCTATTGAATTATGAGTAAGTGGACGTTTCAAATTTCTCAAATGTTTGGAGAATTTGAAAGTTGGGACTTGAGGCTTTTAAAGGATGGGCGAGTGGCATACCGCTCAGTTTTGTAATGGCCTATTACGCAGACTGGGACGGCATGACAAGGGATTTAATTTTTCGCCAATGGATATTCAAACGTATTAAAATAGAAATACGATCGTGGCTAGTCTTTCAATGCAAATCCCTTTCGATGCCACGGCAGCATTTTAAAGCATAACAATTTATGTCGTATTTCTATATGAATACGTTTGAATGTCCATTGGAAAAAAAAAAACTGTTGCCATACCGTCCCAGTCTGCGCTGCGTAGGCCTTAATTGTATTGATCATCTAGTATAGTTAGTGCCCAGCACTACCTGATCTCCTATTTCCCCATTCTTATTTGTAACAGGGGTCAAGTTATGCCGGATACCAATTACTGCAAATCATAAGAAAAATCAATCGTAAAATGCAAAAAAAAATGTCATCAATGTTTAAAAGTGATACTAAGTTGGTTGTTATTTAGGTTTATATCTACATAAGTTATTAAATAAAACATGTGAAATGAAAATAGATATTTATTTTTATTATTTACTATAAAAACTCTAACTGAAAACTGCATACCTTATTTGATACGAATTCCTTAAAAATAAATAAATAATAATTTAACAATCACCATTATGGCATTCAACTTTATAACAATAACAGAATTAAACATTTCTTAAAATTAACTAATTGTACTAATGTAATACTTTGACGTAAGGCCCGGACACCACTAAACCGGACACGAGAGGGGCTGTACGGAGACGTGCTACACGCAACCAATCACAGGACAGAAGAGAAACAATGTCAATTTAAACGAACGTAATTGGTTGAATCCCACACGTCTTCTCTCGCTCGTCTTGGTGGAGTTCGGGCCTAAGAACAAAGTTGCGTTTTGGCACTGTACGATACTGGAACTGTTACACGGTTCAACTAAAAATGTGCTCGTCCACATCAAAATTGATTGAGCCTGATTAATTTTTTTGATTCAATGAGATATTTTTTTGAATATTTTTCATGAGACAGATTTTTACTGAATAGTCATATCCATTAGAATTTTAAATTAGTATGATATCAATGCCATCTTTGGTTGAAAAATGCAAAAGTAAAGCGTACCAATATCAAACGATACGTTTTGTAAATTCTGATTGCACAGTGTGAACGCACCTTAGCATATGAGCAGATTGAAAAAAAGAAAGAAAAAGCATTTATTAAACGCTTTTTCAGTACCTGGACAGCAGTAGGTATATAAACCACACATCAACCACGTAATGGTAATCATAAAATAAGTTTAAAGAACATTCAATTGATACAACAAAAAAATAATATAGACATTTTTACACTTGTTACAGTATCAGTTCCGACATAAAAATAACTTTTTACACTGATACTCTTGGTAACAGGTTAGGCATAGTTTGCGCACGCATACCATTTTTACAATACTAATAAACTCCCGCGCATATCGACCTGCAATAGCTCACAGAGTACTCTGCTTCTCCAAATGGTCAAGCACAGTCTGCACATCTTCTTTCAAGATACGCACCATAGCTTTCGTATGCTGGCAGTCTTCTCTGATCAGGTCTACCGAACGCTTCTTCAGCTCATACATGAAGTCATCATCTAATTCTTGTAATCTGGTGACAATAATTACTATTTAGATTTATGGTAAGACTGGACCTATCCAATGGGAACTCACTTATCATTTGCCTGTTCTTTACGGTCGGATTCCAGTCTAACCGGATGCAACTGATTACCAGTATTTTACATGGAGCGACTGCCGTTCTTGGCTCCTCTTCCTTTCTGCCTTTCTTTCTTGATGTTGAGGTTGGCCTCCAGTCTAACCGGATACACTGGAGGCTGACCTCCACATAGTTAGGAAAAAGGTAGGCTGATGATGATAATAATTAGAGACTAGATTATATGCAAATGCGGATTTGCAAGGGTTTCTAAGGGTATGGTACAGGGTTTTTTTTCGGGTGGAAAACCGGTACTTAAGGCCCTTCAGAAGCTGTTTAATTCCGTCATACTCGAGGGGAAAACGCCACAGTCAAATTTCAAGAAAGAGGTCAATCGTCGAATCCGACTCGGCTGGACAGCGTTCGGGAAACTGCGCGGTGTCTTCTCGTCTAACTTACCGTAGTGTCTCAAGACAGTCTATGACCAGTGTGTGTTGCCAGTGATTACTTAAGGGACCGAAACGTGGTCGCTCACAATGGGCCTTATCAAAAGGTTTAAAGTCACCCAAAGGGCAATGGAGAGGGCTATGCTCGGAGTTTCCTTACGTGATTGAATCAGAAATGAAGACATCCACATCCGCAAGAGAACCAAGGTCACCGACGTAGCCCGAAGAATTGCTAAACTTAAGTGGCAGTGGGCAGGGCACACTGCCCGCAGAACGGATGGCCGTTGACTGCCCGCAGAACGGATGGCCGTTGGGGCCGAAAAGTTCTGGAGTGGCAACCGCGAACCAGAAGGCGATGCGTTGGAAGACCTTCCACTAGGTGGACCGATGACCTGGTGTAGGTTGCAGGAATCCGGTGGATGCGAGTCGCATGGGACCGGTCAATGTGGCTTGTGGGAGGTCTATGTCTAGCAGTGGGCGTCTTTCGGCTGAGATGATGAGGATTTCTGGTTCTTTCTCCCACGGGAGCAAACTACGGGGAACAAAAGAGATCTCCTGTCTTAACTGAATGTACCAGAGATATGCCTCATACTTAGTACACCTATATGTCGCCCTCGTCCCTCATTAAATAGAGGGCGAAGCGAGTTTGTTACCATCAACCAGGGCCTCAATTCTGCTATCACAATAGTTTCAGAATAGTCGATCATTGATTTCATAATGGTCAAGTTCTGTCAAGTTTGTTAGTCTACTAATAAAACGCCGCCATTATGACTTCTCAATGAACAACCACTGACACTCCATTGAAATATATGTCAGAATAGTAATCTCGTACGGTCGAACAAGCTAATTGGTTTACAATTAAACCCACAAATTACATTGTAAAGTGTAAACCAAATAGCTTGTTGGACCGTACAAGAAATCTGGCATGAATAATTGTTCGCATTTAGTAGTAGATTTCGAAAACCATCTGTACTAAGGGTTTTATAATAATAGCAATACGAAAATGCCATTAAAACACAATTTTGTTACGAGACCATCGACCGACCAATGATCGACCATTGTGAATTTAGCAGACTACGAACTTTAAGCAAAATGACAATGGGATGGGAATGGAATCGTGTTGGAGTGACGAATTTATAAAAAAAAGCAGAATTAGGCTCCAAGCTTAAGTCCAGACTCCGTGGCTGCAACTGAGAAATTCGTGATGGATAAATCCTCAGAAAAAATAAAAGATGTTTGGAGGGCCTTCTGGGTGGGGCAGGCGCGCCGCTCATATGTCAATCGATTGCTCATTGGTCACCGTTACATGTAAGTATGTGTGACTGCACGTCAAGTAGGTACAATTTTGCGTAAAATTATTAGCAGAGTAGTTTATTTGTGTGCACAATACACGTACGTATACTCGTAGGTCTCTTGCTTGTAGTGGACTTAAAGAGTGGGAGGCAAGCGGGGACACGCGTTCTAATACAAATCAGGAACTATGTATTTCCTTTCTAACCTTTTGTAATATGTTCTGTGGAAAAAGTAAAACCCAATAAAACTTTGCTCAGTAGGGCTTGCGACAACGAGGAAGTCAGTGAACTGTATAATATTGCGATATAAACAACGTCAATGTAAATTTTACGTTTGTTGCTGTCTTTCGCGAATAAAATTTGGTCGTACCCGTAGGTACCTAAACGATGAATTAAATGGAGTGGGTGCACAGTGTTTTGAAGATGAAATGTTGACGCCAAATCATGTCATTACACAATAATGAAATAGGTCAGGCAGCCACCACACAACTTGGCATCAAGTAATGCGTTGTTCCTTCAGTTTTATCAACATACGTTGAAACAATAGGACACATTTATGTATATGATATTGTATTTGGTATGGCTTGATATCTGTACACTTCAGGAATTGATGGACGCTAGTGATAGCGCCTAAATAAATAATATAAATATCGCTGAACATTAAACACACAGCGTCATCTAGTGCCACACTAAGCAAGGCTTGTGTCGTGGACACCAGATAGTTGATATACTACATATATACTTTTTTGTTTGTAAATACATACTTATTATACATACAAACATCCATGACTCGGAAACAAACGTCCATGCTCATCACACAAACATTTGTTCCTACCGGGATTCGAACCCAGAACCCTACGAACGTAAGGCAGCTTCACTACCACTACGCCATTCGAGTCGTCCTAACATATACTTATAACACCCCGTCGTTTTTACGTCGGGGGTTAAAGAGGCGCAGGACGAATTGCGACACGTGCGCGCTGTCAATTTTCGCCAAAAAGAATTACAAAATATTTGCTCACCTCTTGTTTAGACCAGCGAACTTACAGTCCATGACCTTGACCACTTCGCTCAGTATATCTGTCGCCACCTCACTGTAAATGCCGCGGCGTTTCTCCTTCAACTCACCTAAATGCTTCTGAGCGTCTACGAATAGATGTACGAATCTGGAAAATTGTAACATAGGTAACATTTTACGCCTACAACGTGCACCCAACCTCAGACATCCCATTTTTAATTCAATTGACCTAATAAATTCTGAGACAGAAAAAGTTTTTTTTTTTAAATGTGACCTTATTATATTATAAAGTGATCAAACTATTTTCAGGTTGCAGACGGGCCCCTATTTCCGGGTGCAGAGTTTAAAGGAACTTAACTAACCTAACGGCGGGGGTGCCCCAAGTCCCGATTAAGGGGGCAGATACTTCCGTATGTTCAGTTGACAATATTTCGAAAGTTTACAATATCGCTAGAGAGATTACAATCTAGCGTGTTTGACAATTTTACGGTGACATATACAAGGTGTAAACGGACCCTTCACGAAGCATTCTGTATATACTTCAAACTACGGGCGCAAGTGAATTAGAGAGAGGAAGACCAAGGAGATGGATGGATTGTTTGAGAGTAAATGATAGCTAGGCGGTTGGTAGAGGAGAATGGAAGAAAAAAACGTGCTCCGAAGTAACATGGGGAGGAAGCTGACGATTGTATACTTACTTTTTACTAGTATTCCTCTTTATTTCAACTAGCGTGGTATCTAATTTCTCCATTACTTCTTGCATAATATGTCTAGTCGACGCGTTAATTGCTTCAGCTAAAAAAAAGAAACAAAAAAATATTGAGCTAAGACGGTGAAGTATGATTTCGCGAGCCAATAACTGCTGGGACAGTTATCTTACTACTATCACCAATGCGAAAATTTAGAACCTGGATAGTGGATACGCACATAGGATACTTTTTATCTCAGTACGATGCTGTGGCAGCAACTCCATTAACTCCACGCAAGCGAAGCCTCGGCGTCAACTATAGTGGACAACACCATCATATCGGATAAAAATTATTGACTGCTGGACAACGGACATTCCTAAGCCTTATCACGACCAAAGATGGCGGGACCATTTCGATACATTAAGGCAACATTGCTTTTGCTCAAGATCTCGAAAATCCTCTCAGATTGAAAAGAGGCCTTTGCTCTGCAGTGGGGCCAATGATCATTTGCCTAGCCTTTTCTCAAATGTTGGGGTCGGCTTCCAGTCGAACCAGATGCAGTTGCATACCTATATTTTTCACGGAGTGACTGCTTATCAGTCCTCAACAACTCAGTACGGGGTAATGAAATAAAATAATAAACTCACTTCTGCTACTTCCTGGCTCCATCCTCTTGAACCAGTCATCAACACTGGATACCGTCACTCCACTCGACAAAAACTCCTCATTATTATTCACCTCAACTTTTCTCTTTTTACAATCTAACCTTTCTTCTCCCGATCTCCTTTTCAAAGACCTTCCGGAATCTTCTATTTTCGTTGACGTACTGATTTTAGAATGACTTGAAGCTGAACTGATTGCTCTTGTCATTCTTTGCAGCTCAATAACTTTCTGTGGTGTCTTTTCTTGAGTAATTCTGGTTTTTGGAAGATTTTCTGCGTTCTTCTTAGATAGTGTATCTTTTATGTCCCTCATATATTCTTCGTCGTCTGATAGAGAAGTTTCTGACTGTTTGTCTGCGTTAGATATTAGTTCGTCAAACAGTTTTATTGGTGAAATCATGGATTTTCGTTGAGTTACTGCCTTTTTCGTTATCATTTCTGGCGACTTAACCCTTTTCTTAGTTTCTACAACTTTGTCAGTTACTTTAAGTTTGTCTTTAATTTCCTTTAAAGATTCATTGTCGCTTTCCGATTCAGAATCTTTTATTGTTTGGCCGCTGTTATTAATTTTAACAGGTTGTGAACTTTGGAAAATCAGTCTCAATGATTTCCGGATTTTATTTTCAATTTCAGAAACCTCTGAGTCATTTTCATCAGGTTTTGTTTCCGATATTTTAAGACTCTCAACTACTGCAATAACATTTTCTTTGCTATTCTGTTTTTCCTCAGACTTAGCGCTTACGTAAGATTCTTCTGAATCGGAATTACGTCTTGAAGGTAACCATCTACTTATATCTTCATAAGACAACTTTTTCACCGATACCACAGGAGAATGAGACTTACTACTACTGGGTTTAGGGCTGATTTTACTTGCATTCTCGCAACCATTAGAACCACAGGACTCATGATTATTTGACACATCCATTTCTTTCGTTAACTTATCGAAATAATCTTTCATAGAATGGCTTAGATCTTCAAACTCTAAGCTCCGCGGTTCCAGTTTTTCATGTATCAACTCCTGACTAGGCGGTGCTTCCTGCATTTCACCGTGACCAGTTATTCCAATCGTTGCTATAGATTTCTCAGATTTGACAGCAGTTGTCTCAAGTATGCTTATAACGTCTACGTTTTCTTTAATTGACTTTTTCGGTGGCATCTTTTTCTTAGTATTTTTTAGTATTAAGCTATTTGATTTCTTCTTTTGAACACTTTTTTCTTTGGGTTTTGGTTCATCTTTGCTCTGTAAGTCCTCAATTTGTATCAAATCTTCAGTATCTACATGTTGTGGACTGTAGTTGTTTATTCTTTCGACATCTGAGAGTAAATTCTGTGTAGTATTAGACTCATTAATATAATTATCAGGGCCTTCTTGATATATTTTTCTGAATTTGTCAACCATGGTCGCTGATATATCGTTAATATCATCTTTGATTATCGTAACTGGTTCAACTAACAACCCTGGTAAAGGACTTTCAGTTCTATCTTCATCAAAATTTATCACTTTTTCAACTATAGCCTTGTGAAGTACTCTTTTTGGCCGTTTTGACTCAGATGTTTCTACTTTAATTTTCTTTCCTTTCTTTTTCTGATTAGTTTCTTGTTTATCGTTAGTTTCAATGATTTCCATTTCAGGAGCTGTTACCAGAACTAAATCAGGTTCGGTTACTGTGTTCTTAGTGGTTTCAACGACTATAGAAGTATTAAACTCATCTTTTGGGTGTCTCATTCGTTCATCAATCAGTTCCTGTTGCTCAACGTTCACTTTCTTCTTAGTTCTAGGTTTTCTATTAACTTTACGTTTGATCGTATTGCTTTCATCTGAAGACTTATTATCGGTGTATTTTATTTTCTTAAGGACTCGTCCGCGCTTGGAAACTGCGGAATCATTACTAGCTAAAGTAGTCGTACTATTTCTTTTGGATAATTCTATCTTTTTAACCTTGAAATCGTCTTCACTGTCACTCGTAAAGTTATAAGCGTCAGCTTCAAAGTTATTTTCAGCTATTTTTACTTTTTCGCTGTTTGCTGAATCTTTAACTTTATCGAATATATCGTTCAATTTTTTCGTTCTAGGCGAAGGGGGTTCCACAACCTTAGATTTCCTTGCACGTGGCATTCGGATCCTTTGTCGATCTTTCTCTATATCTTTGTAGCAAGTGGCTTTGGATTTTGGGGTCTTTTTTATTTGTATTATTTCAGATAGTATGGTATCATGTTCTAGCTGGGGTGATTCGCGATGGGATGCGTCATTTTTTGATGGCCTGGGAGATTCTGCAGCCATTTCTTCGTCCTTTGGTGAATAAAGTTTACGTTTTCGTCGAGTTAGAGGTGTTTTTGAATCTCCCACATCAATGACAGGTGACTCTACTTTAGTCTTTTCTAGTTTTTCTTCTGGTACCTTAGTTACTAGTGGGATGATATCTTCAATGCTCTCAGCAGCGCTCTCTAGGCCCTTATCTTCCATTATAGTTGACATTTTTGATACAGACTCTAGAACAAGTTTGTTCTTCCTTTTAGCTGCACGAGCTTTAGTCTTTTTAGGAGTTTTTATCTTATATTTCAATTTAATTTTCTTTTTCCCTTTTGATTTCTTTGCACTTTCAGCTTTTTTTGTCTCAATTTCATGAATAGTGTTTATGATATCCTTTAAAGGTATATCGTCTTCGATACTGTCGTTAAGGTTGGCGGTTATTTCGTCTTCCTTATTCAAATATTTATCTAGATCATCGCAAACTTTATCTACTATGCTATTAAGACATTCCAAAACCTCGATATTGTTGAAATCGTAAGGCACAATATCCTCTTCTAAATCTTCTCCATTCAAATTTAAGTTTTCACCGAAATTATCGCTGGTTTCTGAACTCGTTTCGTTGATTTTCTTAGCTAATGATGGACTAATGACAATTTCTCTTGCTTTGGTTTCAGTGATATGCTGGGAGAAAAATTGTTCCACAACTTGTTCATCAAGAGCATCCTTTGGCGCTGGATCTATTAGTTCTTTCCTGTTCCTCCTTCGGGTACTCACGAAAGATGGTGTTTCATTAACAGCCTCTGTATTTGACTCATCATCAGTTGATGAAACTACTTTAGATTTTTTCGGAACTTTACTCAGTTTAACTTTATCTATTTCCGGTGTATTATCTATTGTCTCACTATTATCTTGATCTTGGGATTTCTTTTCTCCGGTGTTGATTCCGCTATCAGATTTGTACTTATCTTCTTTTGCTTGCAGAGCTTCTTGGACTAACAAATCGACTATATTATCTGAAGTATAATCTTTATTTTTAGACAGCCTTTCCACAGTATCATTTATGACTGAATCATCAGCTGATCCAATCGTAGCAACTAGCAAACAACTAGCTGTATCTTCATTAACGATAGGCGAAAGCCTTCGACCTCTATTAGTCTTTCTAGAAGATTCCGGATCGCTTTGAGATTTCCTGCTCTCAAGCTCTAGCTTATTCAGGTTCTTATGGCAAACGCCGTAGGGTTTATATTTAAGTGTGGTGTTGAGGCTTTGCCTGTCCTCTGCCTCACTGAGTTCGGTGACTATGGATAGTTCGGGGAGAGCGCAAACGCCTACAGGCTCTTTATCGTAACGGTATCGAGGTAATGCTGCTAGTTTTTCGTGAAGCTGAAAGGTAATGTATGTCAAGTTATGATTTAGTATTATACAGTACAAAAGTATAAATCTTAGCTCCAGTGTTCTTAACAACCTTGAAGTATTTTTTTAAAACAAAATGCTGTACTTTAGTGTTTTTTTAAAGTTTTTGTAAGCAAAAAGTTATTATTTCGACAGCATACAGCTAAACCAGGTACACTGTCTTAAAGATTGCACCTCAACCTTCCAGATAGGAGCATGGATAATACGATCTTAGGTCCATGTTCACCAAAAAGATGATGGTCTGAATATCTAAAACAGCTGTTTAAAACGCATTTTTGTATGAGAACATGTCACAGTGACAGCTGTTTTTAGAAAATCAGACCGTTACCTTTCGGTGACGAAACGACACAATACAACCTGTAATACAGCTTGATTTTGTTTTTACTCTCATGACCATTATTTTAAAAGATTTTAGCTGTTAATGTGGATTTAAGAATATATCTTATTAGTCAATTCAAGACCTATGTTCTATTTTACCATGTGCAAGTTATGAAAGATAAAACTTACCTGTGCCAATGAGCTCGTAGACGCTGTAGACGGGGATATGCACGAAACAGGCTGACGTGGTTTCACCATGTATCCTGCATTCACATAGGTACTTAACATAAATTCATTCAAATTCATTTTGTGAACATAAGGTGAAAAATTTAGGTTACTTATATAAATATGTTGGTTCCTACTATGTCCCGCCAGAAGGCATGCAAAATAGTGCAGGTTATCAAATGTCAATGAACAAAATAAAGTTAAAAACTAAGTAGTAAATGTCAATAGATTAAGACGGCACATAGAACAAGGATTCATTATTTAGTCACAATCACAATCAGTCAAACATATTATTAGATGCAAGATACAAATACATTATATCAATAGAAACTATAGAGACAAATTTAAATTTATAATATTACTAGCTGACCCACGCAACTTCGTCTGCGTCACATAAGAGAGAAAACGTAAAGGAAAAATAATCCCCGTTCCTGCTCGGCTCCTAATAATCGTAGCGTGATGTTATATAGCCTAAAGCCTTTCTCAATAAATGGACTATCCAACACAAAAATATTTTTTCAATTCGAGCCGGTAGTTCCTGAGATTAGCGCGTTCAACCAAACAAACAAAAAAACAAACTCTTCTGCTTTATAATATTAGTATAGATATCGATTTGAATCAAATAAATCTATTCGAAAATAATGCTCATAGTATCTATCATTGCCTGCTTGCTGCTTGTTGAAACACTCTGCACATCCCTTCGGGGGAATAACAGGCTAGATGTCATTTTTATATTTAAAATATTAACGTCATAACTGATACAGATAATCCAACGCAACGGTTGATAACTTCGACTTATTAGTATAAGTTGAGTTAAAAGTAAAGATAGTAAAACACAACTTCATAATAATATAAAGAATATATAATTGAATAAAGAATATTATAATATGAACTAACCTGAATGTTTACGTCGTTTCACTTCAACAGGATGAGAAAACCTCGGATCTTCGTCCTACAGAAACGTTTTGGTTCATTAAAATATTCGTCTACCCTACATTTGAAAAAAATAATTGTGACAGCTTATTATTTGACACTTTGACAGTTGTGACTTGTGCAAAAGTTATCGATATGGTACACCCGGATCGAAGCCATAATTGAAATAAAGCAAATTCTTATTTTCCTTTACAATTTCACAAATCTTTACCAACAGCTTCTCCTTGTCAATGTCAGTGATAGTTTTTTTAAAGAAATTATGGGTAATTTCCGAAACTTACCGAATCTTTATTATGATTCGAATTCTCAGTTCTTACAAGCGGTGATTGCTCAATTTCTTTGTCCAAATCCAGTGACAGCTAAAAAAGAACATGATCGTATTATTATCCAAGTTGTTAACTATTTCACGTGTGTTGTGGCAGGTATTGCATTAAAGTATGGTTCCAATTAATCCAATAATTCTATACCGGATCTTTGTAAAATAGAACTACATTTTAGATCTAGCTCATCGATTGCGAGACCATCATAAACCACAAAAAAATAAAATCGCACCCCGTGACTTTAGTTTCTTTAATTAATAGGTAGACGACAAAAAAAAACTATTTAGTTTGACCATTTGACCCGTATTTTTTCTTTTATTATGTAAATCAAAATTGACGAAGATACGACGCTTTTAAAATTCCCAATACGTTACGCCTAGGTATAATTTTTAGCTAGTTCTGAAATCACGACTTTACGAACTCCCGAGTATTAATGCGTTTTATCTTTGTCAATATTCATTGATTTACAAAAAAAAAATACGTTTCTATTATTTATAAATTATTTAACTGAACTAAATAGATATGTATTTTTTGATACAGTCGTCATGCCTATTATTTTGCTCTTCTGAGAGATTTTTGGATCTCTTTTTTTCATGTAGAGTTGTCACATCCACTGTTAGTACCTATAATTTCTCCCAGCTTACGCTTACCTCATACTTATCCTCAAAGATCTTCCTGAGCGCGTGATCGAGCCGTTTGACGTCACACCGCGTCGTGACGACGGCGCTCACGTCACAGCCGACGTCATCGCCGAGGCTGAGACAGGAGGGCAACACTTGCGGGGGGGAAACCGTGCGTATTGATAGGAGCAGCTGTAGAGAGTCCCTGGATGTTGGGAGAATGAGGGGGATCATTTAGCTTATTATATTCCATGTTCTTACTGGTTTCCAAGACCCTTCATCCGTTAGAATCACGCTGGAGTCCAATGTATGATTTCCGACGGAAAATATAACAACTATGTGTTAAATTTGTTGTATTAACATTAATTGGAATGTGATAACCTCACTGAAAAACATGGTGAAATTTTCGTTCTTAAAAAGTTTTTTGAATGAAACATAGTCTCGAGTAAATCGATTATAGAACAAAGAAAAGAAACAGTAACCATTAATTTCTCGCGGTCGTGAATATGACACATCGATCAAGTTACTGTGGTTGACAGATTTAGGCATGAAAGAACGAGATGACGTTCTATTAGGTAAGTAGAGCCTGATGGGTCATTTTATAATCGGGTACCAACTAGTATGATGATACATAGTGAAAAGTTGTTTTTTCCACGAACTGAACATGTGTTTCATTCAAATAGTCCATTACTATAGATCGTCTCGATGTCTCATTCAACGCCCGTTTGATTTGTAACCTTGTTAAGTACAGCAGTACCCACGTCAGTGTTGACAGAACCAGCATGAACTAGCCTTTTTTTTCAGATGCCTTGGGCATTCATCAAATGACTCCTGCCGCTTTGGACTGAGCGGAAGGGAGTGTCAGATTTTTACTGACTAAAACCCATCCATGTTCCTTTATAGACCTTGTGTGCCTGGGCCGTGGTATCTCTTTCGAACAGTCCCGCAGCCCCGGCAAGCATGACGATTGCGGACCCCTTCGTTTGCTGACATCTCTTTGAGGCACGTGTGGAATATGAACGCGCCGTCGACACGGCCTGTCGTCATAAGACGGACGTACGGCGAGCTAGCCCATAGCTCACCGTCCACAGGCCCGCGCCTACGGTCCCGGGGGCCACCACGTGCTAAGCGAAGCGGACTTCGGTTTCATGAAATAGGTTTGCGTTTCCACAGAAGGAGTTTTCTCGTCTGATTTCCTCCGCAAAATAGAAATGAAACAAGAATGAGCAGAGCGAGATCATTTTTACTCTTTGCACGCTGAGTCATTTAAGCTCGACTCTTTGCTGGTAGAAACACATGTAAGCAGTTTCTTCTTGCGAGGTAAAAGAAGTCACCGGGGTTGATAACAATGTTTTCACTGTTGGCGACCTCTCTTTAATCCACCACGAGGGCCCAGTTTGCGTTGGTAGATGACTCATGGTGAATTTGAGCTGGCCTCCTTAAAGGTGGATCCACACATTGCGAGCATGCGCTCCGCACGGCGCACAACGCATGCCTCGGCTGGAGGCGTGCGTGTTGACAAATTATACCAACATATGCTCGGGTCGAGCCATCGCGTGCGAAGCAAATGCTCGAGGCAAGTAGGCGCGCAAACTTGGCAAGGCATGCGCTGTGTGCCGTGTGGCGGCGGGCTCATTGCGAGCAGTGCGTTGCGTTTAGATGGCTGTGTCCGCCTCGCTGCGGATGTACGCACGCATTATGAACGACAAAGAAATGTTAAGAAAAGCAGTTTTATTATACAAAAGTAATAGATTATTATGGGATCCTAAACATAATCATTATTTTAATAAAATAAAAATGAGAGATCATCGAAAAGCTTATTTCCGTGTTCATAACGCAGGCGGAAGAACTTTTTAACCCACCAACGACGACGACTTTTTTCTTTCCTTTTCTTTTCAATAATTGAATTAATAATTATAAAAGCAGCAGCGGATACGCGCACGCGATGCAAAGGCGCCTTCTTGACTGCTGCTGTGTGGGTTGGATCGACCCGAGCATGCGCTGCGCGCTGTTTGGCCCGAGCAAACGCAGTTTCATTTTCACAGTCGAGGCGTGCGTTGATATTGTACGCGGCGCACGCCTCGAACGTGCATGCGCGGCTACGTCCACACCTAACGTAATGCTCGTACTGAGGCACTTTGATCTTGAAGCATTTGCCGACATACGTTGGCTCGCCGCGAATATACAGGTCCACACTTGGCGAGGCATGCGTTGTGCGCCGTGCGGAGCGCATGCCTCGCAATGTGTGGATCCACCTTAAGGTGGGTGCTCGAGGGTAGCGCAAAATTCAAAGTAAAAGTTATTCCTAGGCTGTTATGAACTTGAAGGGTTGTATTGTTGATTATAATTCTGTAACTACATACGTCTTACTGTCGCGAATCATATTTTAATCAACACACAACCTAGCGCTGTCCTGAAAATAGCAAAAAATGTAATCGAATTTGAATTTCGCGGGCTATTCTGGAGCATCCATCGTATGACATGCTCTGCCCTGCCGTCCCCGGTGTATCCTGGCTTTTACTATATCTATACTTCGTACTACGCTATGCCTACTGCATGCGGACAACTGAACTTAATACAATATTGTTTATCTGATGTTATATAGGCTGATTAGTTTATCATTATGGATTTTTGTTTTATCGGTAAAGTGGTTCATTCATATTTTCCTCAAAGTAAACAGCGAATCCTACTAATGTAATAAATGTTTGTAGGTAAGTATGGATGTATCGATGTTTGTTTCTCTTTCACGCAAAAACTACTGACTGAACGGATTAGGATGAAACTTTGCACACTTTATAACCTAAATTAAAACATAGGATACTTTTTATCCCGGTAGTAAGATCCCATGGGACAATTATCCAACTTCACGCGGGCAAAGCCGCTGGCAGAAGCTAGTTTAACTTTTAAAACTAGCTGCTTCTGCTTCGTTCGCGTGAAATTATTAACTTCACACAATTTGAAACGGGTTTTGTTACCATGTTTTTTTTGCCCGGCATCCTAATGATTTTTATAAAATATAAGTAGCTTACGTTACACCTTATAACATCAGCTATCTGCCAAATTCAGTCCTGTCGTTTCAAAGATTAGCCGAAGCAAACAGACAGAGAAAAAGAAAAAGGTTATAGTACCGTATTTTGTACAAAGAAATTTCAATTTTATTTGTTTGTATAGCTTAAAAGTATAGATAAGTACAGTAGGTACTGATGGAAGAGTACCTATCAGACGAGAATATTCTAAAAACAAAAAACACATGATCCCTTTCAATAACACGATGAATCACTAAAGTACGGAATAGCACTGCGGTAAATTTTTGCACCAACATGGGACTTTTTGAGATTAGAAAAAAAAACAAGATAAAAGAATGATAATTTCCAATAGGAAGGTAGATAATCCGTTATTGGAAAAATGTGTTTACGCAGACAATGAATCATTTTTTATCAGTATTGGGACGGTCTTTAAATTAGGAATGCAGCGAATACGAACTAAAGTCGTACCTACTCAGTAATTTCCGGTGAATCAACACTAATGTTCTACTTAAGTACTCGTACATACCTTTCTACGTACACTAAAAGTAGGTACGCGACATTTCTCACGGACGCCTTTACGTCAAGTAAAGGAAACAATTCGAAATACCTATTGGTCTGCAGAACTGCGCAGATTTTACATCGTCGTGGGGAACATCCTACATCCTACTCGAATGGTGTAGTGGTAGTGACGCTGCCTTACGTTATTAGGGTCCTGGGTTCGAATCCCGGTAGGAGCAAATGTTTGTGTGATGAGCATGGACATTTGTTTCCGAGTCATGGATGTTTATATTTATAATAAGTATGTATTTACAAACAAAAAAGTATATTTGTAGTATATCAACTATCTAGTGTCCACGACACAAGCTTTGCTTTCATTAGGTGGCGCTGTGTTAATGTCCAGCGATATTTATTTATTTATCTACACATGTTATCCTGGTTAATGATGAAGAAGTTATTCCACTAGGCCCGGCTAGCTAGCAGGTACCTAGGCCGCTTCTTATATTTTTTTAATAACAACTGTAGTTTTTGTTCATTAGTTACAGAACCCAGTAAGGGGCCTCGTGAATTGCAACATCTGTGGTGTTTTCTAAATGATCAAAAACGCAGGTTGACCAAAACCAAACAATCTAGCTTCTGTTCTGCGCGTTTCACTAGTAACCCATGTACTTTGAAGACCAGTCTCATACACTTTGAAATAAAAGAGCTATGGAAATCAGCATGGACGTGTGTGATTCGTTATCTGCCTGGCCCGTTTCCAACTATGTTGGGAATGGGGATGGCTTCCAGTCCAACCTGATTCAGCTGAATACTTGCCAATACTTTACATGGCGTGACTGCCTATCTGACCTCTACAACCCTGTTAGTACTAGGTATTATGATACCCTTTGGTAAAAGTGGTTGCTAGACATTCATGGACGTTTCACGTGCGGTTAATCCATTTTAACATAACATTTAAAAAAAATAAAAAATAATAATAACAACCTTGTGGGATCTGTGGACGGTGAGCTAGCCCATAGCTCACCGTCCACAGACCCCACAGGGTCGGGTGAGCTACGGGCTAGCTCACCGTACGTCCGTCTTATGGTGACAGCAGTGTCGAAGGCGCGCGAGTGTCCCACGCGCGCCTCAAAGAAATGTCAGCATCAGGCAGGAGTCCGCAAGGGCCAAAGCCTGCCGGGGCTGCCGACTGCGGGACTGTTCGAAAGAGATACCGTGGCCCCGGAACATAAAGGGCGAGAAAGGAACATGGATGGGTTTTAGTCAGTAAAACACTACCTCAGTGATTTTATGACTACCCTTCAAAAAACAAAAGGGAAACCCTGTAATGATAGTTCAAGCAGTTTTAAATAAATAAATGAATGACTTACTTGTGCAACTTGGCGCTGTGTGTGTTCTGATGGGTGATGACCAGCGTCTCGAAGGACTTGTGGTTGTTGGAGCCGAAGCTCTCCAGCACGCGCGGGTCCAGCAACACCGACACACAGCCGCTGACCAGGTTTATGTCTAACCAGGATTCTTGGCGCTCTGTACCCTAAGGATAGGGGACGATGACATGATTTCAAAAGGTTTTAATAACCAGTATTTTAATGTGTAGAGATAAAAAGCGTCATAACCGACCTCTTGCCAACCACGCTGGCCCTGTGTGTGCTGATGTGCTCACACTTTTTTCAAGTGGAAAACTACCTACTTTAGGCGCGTTGAGCACATTTTGGTTGAACAAAAATCACGGAACTCGCATAACCGTCACCGAACGCTTCGTAGCACTCGTAGCCGATCCGCTACGGCGTAGCACTACATAGGCACACGCCATGGGTTGGGGCACAACCCGTAGCAGTGCTACGACTGGGACGGGGCCTGTGTGCTTTTTGTTTTTACTTCTATCGAGCCATCGGCAATCCCCAAAAGTCAAGACTGACCAGATTTTTTTAATTGTTTGTTTCGTCGTGGAAAATCTTCGTGGCTGTTCTCCGCCCTGGGGCGGGCGTGGGGCTATTTCAGACTCTAACTGACTAACACCAGCCCGGTGTTCGCTTCCCACAATTGCAGCGGGGATCATGGGAACTAGTGCGCCTTTCACGGGTCTATGTTTACACTGGGCCAGCGTGGTCGATTACGGATTTTGGATGCCACATCTTTTAAGAAAAAACAAAACAAAATCAAAGCATTTAAGTATTTCAAGTAGGCCAGTTACAGGCACTTTTGAATTGTTGAAACAAAGATGAAAATTAAATCAAGCTATAGTTCGTTACAAGACATCAAATCTGAAAGTACTATAGTTGCCCATTCCCTAGCGTATTATAGATCTCTATGGAGAAGAGCGGGCAAGAAACTCCATGGACACTCTTTTAAATCAAAATGTTACAAATTTTGGTTACATCATTCAAGTTGAGATGGTTTTACTTTTGATTCTAGGACATACTGGTTTCCTCACGATGTTTTCCTCCACCATTTTGAGAGCAGCGGTCAGACATGACTTTCTAAACTTGTGGTGATAATCACTTACAAGTGTATGGTATACGGCAAATTGGCTGTGCCGCCATAGAGTCTAGGTGAGACATAGATTATTGCCCTATGAGTCTCGGAGGCCCTCGCCCTCTAGGCGTATGGTACCAAGTAGGTATAAGATCTCTAGCCTCGACATACAAAATAATAATAGATCTATGGCCGGGCGTTGGGCCAAAAATGTTGCTAACCTTTGAACTTTGACCCTGAATTTTGACACAATTATTGGACTCAGTAAATGGTAGGTAGTCAATTGCCCTCGCTTGAACGGCAACTTAAGCGGTAAGTACCTATTATTATTTATTAAAGAGGCCAACTTTTATAGTAAGTAGGTATTTATTTATTTAACAATTTTTGTACACACTAAATATAGAGAAGAAGAAAGGAACAGAAAATAGTACAAAGGTGATGCTTATTTCTAAAGAAATCTCTTCCAGCATACCTGCGAAAGGAGATACTAAAAAAGGAGATGTAGACATAGTGTGTAAAAGAAGGAGAGAAAATGGAATACATACAGCATGAAACAAATTAAATATACAGAGTGTATTTCACCTCAACACAAAGCCGTTAACCATGCATTCTGTATATCAAACTAAGTAACTTTACGCAAAAAATATTGCTGGGAAACAACTTTTTTTTTGAGGTTATAAATCATGTTTTGTGGTATAACTCAATGTAACACACTCAAAACATTGTGCGGATGGATGGATTGAATAGTACGGGGGTCGTAGAGATGTTTAAAGTAAAAATCATGCGATAAAAAGTGGTATTTAAAAAAAAACTTGTCAAAATCTTGCAACTTTGACCCCCAATATCTCCGTAACTAGAAGGTTCCCAGGTATAGTGTTGAACAAAAAAATGATCAGAATGACGAGTAGAACAAGTGCCTTTCGTATTCGTTAAGAGGTGTTTTACACCCTTTATACAATATAAGAATACTTACATACTCATACATACTATAAATACACTATACTAACTATACAAACTTACTACTTACTTACTTACTTACTATAAAAACAATAAATTAACAAATAATAAATACTTATGCAATTATGACAATATGGATAGGTAATGATCTTTCACTCTTCTCTTAAAAACTGCAACCGTTTGGCAGTCTTTAAAGTCAGGTGGAAGTGAATTCCACAACCGGACGGCGTGGACAGTAAAGGAATATGTACTTATTATAAAGGTACTCATATGTATTATAATCGAATAAATGAATATGACTTCCTCGTTGGCTAATTGGTCGCAATCGCGACTGCTGAGCATGATACCTTGGGTTCGATTCCCGAGTAGAGCGAATTGTTAAGAGGCCTGCGGAGCATGCGAATTTCATACAAACGTAAGACCAAAACAATTTGTAAATCAAACATATTCTTAAGGTAGTGTGTATTTATTTTGATTGTAATACAGAATATTATAGATAGGTTTCCAAACACATATTTTGAATGTACACCGATTTCAACAAGAGTTATGATATATATTTTGAAAGGACAATGATATTTAGACGAGATATGAGGAATTTAAAATTTCTATAGAAAACTTATTTTTCTCATAACTCTTGTTTAAATCAATGTCCATTCAAAATATATATTGGGAACATAGATATTACGTAATCCAATCGAAATAAATACACACTTCCTTAAGAATATGTTTGGTTTACGAATTATTTTGGTATTACGTTTGTATGAACGACGCACGCTCCGCCGGCCCCTTAAGTATTGAATTTTACCATCAGAAATTTCTCAGTCAGCCACGGAAACTGGATTTGTGCCCGGCTGAGGGCAATAAAAAATACGAGACAGTCACAAGTGAAAACTAAGTTACATATTTATATTTACTACGGGTTGTGCCCCGCGCACGCCTAGTGGTGCTACGAAGCGTTAGGTGACGATCACGCGAATTCCATGATTTTTGTTCACAAAAAAAGTGCTTAACACGCCTAAAAAGTTAACACTTCAAAATAAAATATTCTTACACGTTTATTACCTTGTATTAATATCACTTACCGAAATAATAACAACTTTGCCGACAGTCAGTTTCCTGCAGACAACTGATGTGACAAAATCATGCCTTTGGTTGTGTGCGTTTAAGAAATCTCTTGCATCCTAGAAAAAAACAAAGTTTTCAATCAAAATCAAAGCATTTATTTCAAGTAGGCACTTTTGAATTGTCGAAACAAAATTAAATGTAGCTACAGTCCCAAGTCACAAGACATAGAAACTGTGAAAGTACCTGTAGTTGCCCATTCCCTAGCGTAGATCTCTATGAAGAAGAACGGGCAAGAAACTCCATGGACACTCTTTTAAATCAAAATTTTATTACAAAATCATCATTCATAGTCATGCAAAATTTATAATATACTAGCTTCTGCCAGCGGCTTCGCCCGCGTGAAGTTTGATAATTGTCCCATGGGATCTTCTACCGGGATAAAAAGTACCCTATGTGTTAATCCAACCTGGATTAACACATAGGGTACAACGGTACATAAACTATCCTTGTGCAAAATTTCATCCAAATCCGTTCAGTAGATTTTGCGTGAAAGAGTAACAAACATACATCCATCCTCACAAACTTTCGCATTTATAATACTAGCTTCTGCCAGCGGCTTCGCCCGCGTGAAGTTTCAAAATTGTCCCATGGGATCTTACTACCGAGATAAAAAGTATCCTATGTGTTAATCCAGGTTGTAAACCATCTGTGTGCAAAATTTCATCCAAATCCGTTCAGTAGTTTTTGCGTGAAAGAGTAACAAACATACATCCATCCTCACAAACTTTCGCATTTATAATATTAGTAGGAAGGATTAAGTTAGTAGGAAGGATAGGATATTTCACACAAAAGTTCAAGTTTTGCATTCTAAGGGACGATTCTTATTCTGGCCAGTGCTACAGGTACTATAAACTATGACTACCCCTTCAGTTTTACAAGCGTAAAATAAAAGCGTAAAATGTGTAAAATACACATTTTTGTAAATACGAGTAGGTTGGTACTCCCGAGTACCTACTGAGTTCACTGAGGTTCGACCACTTTTCAACTTTATTATTTAGAACATAAGGGTGAAAAGTGGGGGGTTGCGGGCCTGTTCGAAGGGGTTGCGGGCCTGTTCGAAAGAGATACCGCGGCCCCGGAACGTAAAAGGCGAGGAAGGAACATGGATGGTTTTTAGTCAGTAAGAGTCTGACACTCCCTCCCGCTCCGCCCAGAGTGGGGGGGGTCATTTGATGATTTCCCATCCTTAAAAAAAAAAAAAAAAAAAGTGTGAAAAGTGGCAGATCATCAGTGAATTCAGTAATACATATTATGTTGTACACAGAAATTACAAACAATTAAAACTAGTATATTAGTAGTTAAGTCCACTACTTATGCCCTTTCATTTAATTGATATCATAATTGAGTGAGTTGTGAAAACAAAATGTAATTCACCATTTTGTGGTGGCGGCCATCTTGGATTTGAAATTTAAAAAAGCGTATAGTATTCTACTAGTCACGCCCATTCGTTTGATACCCGTATATTGAGGGAATTGTTGAATAAATATGTAATCCGTCATTTTGTGTCTTGGACTGATTTTATCAACCATAGCTAAAAACACTCCCGACTAATCCAACTTTCAAACAAAAAAAACAAAGTCGGTCCATCTCTTCGGGCCCTACGATACCACAGACAGACACACACACACACAGACACATCAAACTTATAACACCCTGTCGTTTTAGCGTCGGGGGTTAAAAACAAATTCCAAATCCGTTCATCCGTTCGGAAGCTACGATGCTACAGACAGACAAACACACACACATACAGACACGTCAAACTTATAACACCCCGTCGTTTTCACATTGGGGTTTAAAATAATAAAGTCCTCTGACTCTCTGTCTGATTTACCTCTACCTTAGAAATCACCATGTTTGCCCCTACCACCTAAATTTCTTTTGTAATGCAGATAAAAATGGCCAGATTTTTAAAAACTCCCAAAATCATCATCATCATCATTTCAGCCGAAAGACTTTCACTGCTGGATATACGCCTCAGCAAAACGTATAGGGCAGGTGAAGTCGCCTGCAAAGTGCTAGTCACACATACTGTCTTCTACTTAATAAATAATTTTACAAAATCACACAAACCTGAAAGAAATTAACCCAAGACCTCTCCAAGAAGATATCGACATCTTTCTCAACATACATTGAGGTGGGGAACCACTTGGCAGCAGATGTGATCCTGAGGGTCCGGTCCTGACGAGGTAACAGCCACCGGAGGAGCGTCTCCATGATGCTGTACTGGGTTGGAAGGTGACCACAGGAAGCCATGTAGGTGGACAGTTTGATGCTGAGAAAGTCATTGTTTTTTTTTAATATAACTAAATAAAAAACTATGATCATTAAATTGAATAGGTATTACCAGTAAAAAAAAATGTCTAAATTTATTTCATTTAAAAATGTGGTCAATTAGTCCAAAACAAGAAGAATCCCAATAATAATAAAATTTAAATGTAGATTATTCAGCTATTCAAGATAGACAAGCAGGCCTATTTCATCCGTCTGCAAAAATCCTACAGATAATTTAAGTAAAATATTTTCTCACTTTACCAAATAATTAAAATAAAACTTATCTGGAAGATGAGAAACATTTTTATTTTATTTTGTGGGTAGCCTTTTTCTCCCACTGCTGGGTAAAGGCCTCCCCCATACCTTTACAATGCTGTTGGTATTGTGCTTTCTCTGGCCAGTCAAGCAAGCATGAGTCCAAATCTTCACGCTAGTGTTTCTTGGGACCACATTGGTGACTTTAATTAAATAAATGTTTTACTAAACTACAACCACTTACAAATACTGCCCGAACTTGTTCCTCAAAGCAAATCTGATCTCTCGGCTGGACTCGGAGCAGTACATATTAAAACAGTGCAGGATCTCATGCCTCTGATAGGCATCGGGACGGCTGTTGGTGGCCAGGTCTAGGAGACACTCGGCAGTATGCTCCACGAGGATGTTGGGCAGTGAGACATCCTTCTGACGGATCTCCTGTGAAGATGGTGGTAGTTTTAATATCTGGGTAGGTTTATTGTATTATTAATGGAATTAAAGGGTATGAGCAGTTATAAATGTACACAAAGTGAAATGTGTATGTATGAATTCTCGTTAGTGGCGTGCTGTAGTTGCTGGCTACCCTCATTAGAAAAGTTTATTATGTACATTGAGATATAAGTACTAACGAACATTATGTATATTATGTGTGTAAAAAATATTGAAATGTTGGAAATCTTTCCATTTTTTTTTTAATAATCACTCGAATAAACAAGATGATTATCTTTCATCTTTGTGACTAATAATGTAGGATCTTCACCTTCACGAATCTGAGCAGCAACTTCAAAAAAGTCCACCATTGTAAATTGTGCCGAACTAAATGTTTTCTCACAGCATCCAGCCAGTATTGCAGCAGGTTCACTAACTCCTTGCTCAACACGCCCCATGTTTTAGCAGGCGGTAAACATAACATGCGCTCGAATATCAGGCAAGCGATTCCATTTTCTTCACATTTGTTGAAATACTGAAATAAAACGACAATTAGAATTATGGTCCTTATTTAATGCGAAAACTAGGATGGATTTAATATGAAACATATTTGTTTGTTCTAATGTAAATGAACAGACCTCAATTTCCAAGGATCGTATTTTCTTCAGTGCAAGAACAGTCGACATATTCAATTGAACTCTCGAAGTTTTACATTTTTCTGAAGCATCTTGGGTAGTTGATATGTACTCGTTCAAGCTATGAACGTTTTTCAGTAGTTTTCCGATATCCATGGCGAAGAAAAATAGCTATTCCATCTCAAACATAAAATAGTTGTCACAAATTGCCGCGAAACAATTCGAAAAGACGCTATTTTAGTGATTTGACGGCATTCACGTTTAGGTTGGTAATTTGTTGGTCATCATTTCCTGTTTAGGTATGTTTATTTCAAGTGCCAAATTATACAAAATTTTCATTCGTGTCACTTTTTTGGTCCATTGAAAAAATATTTTTGCTTTGTTGATTTTCTTCTTGTGAAATAACCCATTTATTGTCGGAACAGTTTATAAAAAAAGAATATTTATATTAATTATTTAATCCCAATCGTGACCTGTAAGACTTCCGTTCGTAAACCGAAAGCACCTGGAAAACAAAAGAGATCAATAGTAGATTACGTTTCGTTTCCCACTTTTTAAATAAAATCTACCCAGCTTCTAAAATTATTTTTAGCGTTTGATAACATAATAACTTAGCAGTATGATGTTTTAAGTTATTACAATAAACAGTTTTTAAAAGAAAACGAAATTAAAATAATTATATTTTAGACTTAACAGAAACGTGAAATGACTTAAGAGGAAAAATTAAACGCTAAAATTATTTCACTAGTATGTTGGCAGCAGTGACGCTTGAAGTTTGTCGTGTGTAGGTAGGGTTTTCGATTTGTCTCTGCGGGCTTCAGCCGTTTGATAAAGGAATTTGTTGAAACCTGTTCCAAGTTCGAAATGATAAAATCGTAGAGATAACGTGATAATATAAAATGTTGAATCATTTTACGGAGTGTTCATTCTTCACGTTAAGACTTTTTTATCGCACGTTCAGTTCAGTGTTATGATCGCGTCATAGCGCACGTCTCCATCAAGAAACCAGTCGATATTATGCGGCCCGAACGCGACAACTACTTAAGGATACAATTATGATGCCTATGGTGTATACGGTGTATGGTTTTGCCATATTTTTCATTATCGCGTGGGTGTGTCTGTTGATAATTCACATAATGGCTTACTCTTACTCAAAGTGGAAGCTCCATCGAACAGTGGACCGGTCTCCGCCTGAGCAGCCGTACCCCGGTGTGTCGATCATGAAGCCGCTCACCGGGGTGGACCCCAACCTGTTCTCCAACCTAGAAACGTTCTTCACACTGGACTATCCTACGTACGAGTTGCTATTTTGTGTGGAGAACGAAAATGATCCTGCAGTGATGTTAGTGAACAGTTTAATCCACAAGCATCCACACATAGATGCTCGTTTGTTTATGGGCGGGCTGCGAGTCGGCGTGAACCCGAAGATCAACAACATGCAGCCGGCGTACTTGGCGGCAAAGTACCCGCTGGTGCTGATCAGCGACGCTGGCATCCGGATGCGCGACGACTCCCTCCTGGACATGGTGCAGCACATGAAGGACGACGTCGCCATTGTGCACCAGATGCCGTTTGTATGCGACGCAGAGGGCTTCGCAGCCGTCTACGAGAAGGTTTTCTTCGGCACGGCACAGTCGCGCATGTACCTGAGCGCCGACTTTATGGGCATCAACTGTCACGTGGGCATGTCCTCGCTGGTGCGCCGCTGTGCGCTGGAGGAGGCGGGTGGGCTGCGTGCCTTCGCCGACTACCTGGCGGAGGACTACTTCATCGCGAAGGACATCACGTCGCGCGGCTGGAAGATGCGCGTGAGCTCGCTGCCGGCGCTGCAGAACTCGGGCACGCGCTCGGTGGGCGCCATGCAGGCGCGGCTGCGGCGCTGGGCGCGCCTGCGCATCGCCATGATCCCTACCACGGCCATGCTGGAGCCGCTGAGCGAGTGCATCCCTCTGGGCGCCGGCGCCGCGTGGGCGGCGGGGCAGCTGTTCGGCGCCGAGCCGCTGCCGTTCTTCCTCGTGCATGTGTTAGTGTGGTTTCTCTCGGACTGGCTGATGCTCCGGTCAGTGCAGAACGGCTCGCCGCCGTTCACCAAAGTGCAGTTCTTACTCGGCTGGGTGTGGAGCGAGTGCTGCGCGCCGTTCGTGCTGGCCGCGGCGCTCCTCAGCCCCGAAATCTCGTGGCGGACTCGCAGTTACCGGCTGGACTGGGGCGGCCGCGCGCACGAACTCAATCCTAAACTAAAGTTCTGAGCCCCATCCCTCCCTCATACTCGAAAGCTTTAATTTGGTGAATGTTTACGTTTTACCAGTGTATCATAGTCTGTTTGAAAGCGACTGAATTTCGGATGTGTGTTTATAGTTAATATAGTATTAAGTTTTTATTTTAATTGCTATGATGTTAGTTTTGGAATGAACAGTGGTTGATTGTTGCTTTTGTTTTAGAAAGATTTTGTACATTTGTTAGTTTAAAGTTACGTCACACTTATTTATTTTTGGTAATTTATTTTTACCGCAACAGGTTTGTCATTTCCTACTTTGAGTTTTGTCATGACAAGATAGTAAGTTGAGTTGCGCGGAGTACAAGTATAGTAAGTGAGTCATTGCTTATCAGAGATGTCTGGCCCTTCTGTTGTGATTCATGATGTTGTCACTGAATCTTGTATGACATATGATTAGATGTTTATTGAAATATTAATAAATCTCAATATGGAAGGTGTTTGTTATTGTAATTATAACAGATTGCCATTCTATGTACCTTATGTAAAATATGAAATGTGATAAGGTCTAGTATAGTTACCTAACTAAACCGCATGATTCTGAAACTCAATACGTACGTATTTGTATCATACCTATGTGTAATTCTCCGCAAACAGTTAATGTTGTATTGTAATACCTAATTCTAATTACAAGAAGTACAGGGTTATACTCTAAAGAATACAATGTGATCAACTATTATATGTTTTATTTAAAGTGTACCTGGAATTAGGCGAAGGTCGGTGATAACCAAAGGCGTGGAGAGGCGATATACCTAGCTCTTATCTTTATGGGGTGATTGGTGATATCAGTAAAAAACAAATACAAATATTTTTTTAATGAGATAACCTACATGGAAATGGCTACTCTGAAAGTAGTAACATGGAACACAAATGGGTTGATTAAACACAAATATGATATACAAACCTTATTAGAAAATGAAAATATTGACGTACTTCTTGTATCGGAGGCACACCTAACACCAAATCACAACACAACAATAAGAAATTACAGCATATACTCGACATTTCACCCAGACGGAACTGCTCATGCAGGCACAGCTGTAATTATCAAAAAACACATCAAGCACGAGATTCTCCAGGAATATAAAACAGACCCGATACAAGCTACCACAGTAATGGTGCAAGATAAACAAGGATCTATAAAATTATCAGCAGTATATTGCCCCCCAAGGCACAGCATTAAGGAAGAAGAATTTACAAATTTCTTTAAAACCCTTGGACATAGATTCATATGTGGAGGTGACTGGAACGCCAAAAACGTTTGCTGGGGATCCCGACTAACTCTACCTAGAGGCCGCGAAATGAAAAGAAGTATAGATAAAAATAAATTATATGTACTGAGCACAGGCGAACCCTCATATTGGCCTACAGACCCAAATAAGACACCTGACCTTCTAGATTTCTTCGTGTATAAAGGATTGTCAAACCGTTATTTAGGAGTGCAGACCTGTTTAGACAGCAGTTCAGACCACACACCAGTGATAGCCACAATAAGTACCACCTTAATTGAAAGACCAGCTAAAGAGCGACTGTACACTAATAAAACTGACTGGGATGCGTTCAGAGAATACATAGAGGAAAATCTGAACCTTAAAGTGTCACTTAAAACAAAAGATGACATCGAAAAATATGCCGTAAGTTTGACAAACCTTATACAAACAGCTGCGTGGAGATGTACACCGGTTACCACACAAAAACGAGGTAGTAAGAACGTACCCAAGGATATAAAAACAAAGATTCAGGAAAAGAGACGACTAAGAAGAGTGTGGCATAACAGTCGTCATTCCGAAGATAAAAGAGCATTTAATAAAGCAGCCGCTGACCTCAAACAGTACCTTAAAGATATTGAAGAGGAAACTCTGCAAAACAAATTAGCTAACCTTAATCCGCAAGCTAAAAACGAGTACTCTCTCTGGAACACGGTTAAAAATAATAGGGCGGCCCCCCAGGTAGCACAACATCCTGTCAAAATGAACGATAACACTTGGGCTAGAACGGACAAAGAACGGGCTGAGGCGTTCGGACAGTTCCTGTATGAAGCCTTTACTCCAAATGGCGGTGATGCAGAAACCGAAAAAGAAATACAAGAATACTTGGAAACTGATCTACAACTATCTCTCCCAATGCAAAGCTGCTCACCTAGAGAAATCCAAAGAGAAATAAAAGGCCTAGAGTTAAACAAGGCTCCTGGTTTCTGCCTGATAACAGCCGAAATTTTGCGAGAACTTCCTAGAAAAGCTGTAATCGGTATAACGCATCTTTTTAATAGCATAATTAGGAATGGGTATGTGCCATTGATATGGAAAATATCAGAGATCATTATGATTCCAAAGCCTGGCAAACCCCCGCATCTCATATCGTCCTACAGGCCAATTAGTTTACTACCAACCATATCGAAACTATTTGAGAAGATCATCCTACGAAGGCTAACACGAATACTTACCGAAAATGATCTCATCCCTCAACACCAGTTTGGTTTCAGAATTGGTCATTCCACTATAGAACAAGTTCACCGTGTCGCCAATAAAATAAGAGAAGCTCTCGAGAAAAAGCAGTACTGCTCTGCTGTTTTTCTCGACGTACAACAAGCATTTGATAAAGTTTGGCACCTGGGATTGCTTTTCAAAATAAAGAACCAACTCCCATACAACTTCTACCTGCTCATTAAGTCGTACTTGGAAGACCGTATATTTAGAGTTAAAATCAATGACACCTACTCTGCCTTTCAAGACATAAAAGCCGGTGTGCCACAAGGTTCCATTTTGGGCCCTGTTCTATATCTTTTGTACACTGCAGATATTCCTACAACGGATAATGTTCTATCTGCCACCTTCGCAGATGATACCGCTGCACTTAGCAACCATGAAAATCCCAATATAGCGTCCTTAACTCTACAAAGTCACCTCAACAAAATCAGCAAATGGATGGAAAAGTGGCGTATCAAGGCCAGCTCAAGCAAGTCAGTGCATGTCACTTTTACCTTAAGAAAAGACAACTGCCCCCCAATCAAACTAGGAAACGATGTTCTTCCTCATCAAGATACAGCAAAATACTTGGGCATGCATCTTGACAGGAAACAAACGTGGAAAACCCATATAAAAAAAAAACGCGACGAGCTAAACATAAGGCTAAGAGACCTAAACTGGCTAATAGGCAGAAGATCAAATGTCACCATGGAAAATAAGATGCTCATCTATAAAACCATAATTAAACCCATCTGGACTTATGGAATTGAGTTATGGGGATCAACAAAAAATAGTAACATGGAAATCTTACAACGGTTCCAGAATAAAGCACTAAAAATGATAACCAACGCACCTCTGTTTATCAGAATCAGTGAATTGCATGAGTACACAGAAATGAAAACGGTCAAAGAAGAAGTGGAACAAAGAGCAATAGCGTACCAAAACAGAATAAAAACACACACAAATACCCTGGCAACAGCATTATCTGAACCATTGTGTGACAGAAGGCTCAAAAGGCAACACATATGGGATTTTGTTCCCAAACAAAGCCAAAATTAAAATAAAAGACAGCTTCCTCACAGGAGGAACAGTTCTTACCTGACAATAATTCGTACAACAAATCTGCTAAGGGCTTGTTAAGCCGATCGCAAGATGAAAAACAGAAAAAAAAAAAAAAAAAAAAAAAAAAAATGAGATAACCTACAACTTATACAAGGGGACTTAAGTGTAGATATAGCTAAAATAATCAAATAAGCGTCTGTTCTTATTGTCTCATGTAATGAGCTCGCACCGCTGGGACGTGATCTGCAATAGCTAAACATGGGTGTACCATACTTCTCTGCCTTACCCTAAGTAAATACAGGTGTGAAATTGTTACTCTTTCAACAAAACTGCACATAAATGAACGAGTTGGACCTACTTATATAGAAACAATAATAATGAGCAGTAATCAAAACTGTATCCATGAATCATATTTATTTCTGTAGGTAAATTGGTTTTACAAAACACTTTTACATGTCACTTCATGGATTGGATGCATGGATTGGATCTTGTTCTTGAAGTGCCATTGCCTATCCTCAAACATGTGACATGTGTGTTCATACATTTACTTTTCCACAGTATTATTACATAACGTAAACAATGCTTCAGATTGTTATGTAAAATACATTCATGATACATACCTATTAGAATCGTAAACTACAATGTGACCTTGACCTTATTTCGAAAATATTTTCTTAAAACGAATTTCAGTGCAGCAGATACAACAGTATATTTATCTTTTCATTTTATTATTAAACATTTTGTATCTTTTAAACATAACACTTCAATTTTATCATCATTATCTGCAAAACATCCATTTTCATAATTATAATTGATAAAAGTACTGCAAAGAGTCTAGATTGCTCTGATATAAGTTGCCAATACAAAACAATTTTACCAGTTAAAAATTAAAGGGTATTGAACTCATTTCTCCGTATTATTTTGATAGTTTCCTGCTTACTGCGGGCCCTAAGTCGCTAACCGACATAATATGATATCAATAGATCACATTACTTGAACATGTTCATACGGAAGAATATTATGAAATTCAAATCGTACGATTCGGTAACAGATAACCTACTTGACTCGAAGAGAGACTCGAGAAGTTTTTACTCAACGTTGTAAATCGTGTACCTACCTACATGCCTATTTCTAGTTGAAAATGGACACATCTTTTGGCGCGTCACCCTTATCGCAACTTCACTGCTATTTGGGTTCCGTAACCAAAGGGTGACAATGAGACACCGGCATGGGCCCCAGTAATAGAGGACCTTAAGACTGAGGCTAGGTGGACCGATGACCTGGTGAAGGTTGCGGGAATCCGCTGGATACGAGTCTGACGGGACCGGTCAATGTGGCACTGTGTGGAGTCTTATGTCCTGCAGTGGTCGCCTTGCGGTTGAAATGATGATAATGACTAAGGCTCTGCTGTCTGTCCGTTCGTCTATCACAGGGCTGTACCTTTTGAACACATATAATAACACTTGAAAATTTCTGTACTTATGTGTTTAGGTACTATGGCCGCTATACCAATTAAACTTATTCCAATAAAGTTAATAAAAAACCAAAAAGTCTTATAAAGGGGTTTAAAGTGTAAACAGACTCTTAAGAGGCCCGCGGAGCATGTATGTACAGAGGCGGCGTAAGGCGTGGGCGGTGTGGGCCACCGCCCACGGCCTCGCGGTGCAAAGGGCCTCGCGCCTCACAGCCGAAAAAAAAAATTTAAAGTACGGAAATCCAAAAGTACACGCCACAAGGTTCAGTACCTATGAAGTCATAGTACATTCCAAATCCATGCATTTAGGATAGTTTGGTGGTTCGTACCTAATTTCCCCGTACATCGATGTTTGACAACGATGATGATGATAACCTTAGACGCGACTCGTCTAAGATTTATATAATATTTTTCTTTTTTTCGGATGGGAAATCATGACTCATGGAGTGTCAGATTTTTACTGACTAAAACCCATCCATGTTCCTTCTTAGCCCTTTGTGTACCAGGGCCTCGGTATCTCTTTGGAACAGTGCCCCAGCCCCGGCAGGCATCGGCCCTTGCGGACCCCTTCCATTGCTGACATCTCTTTGAAGCGGGCGTGAAACACTCGCGCGCCGTAGACACGGTCTGTCATCATAAGACGAACGGACGTCCAGCTAGCTCATAGCTCACCGTCCACAGGCCCGCGCCTACGGTGCACGTCCGGTGCGTCTCCCGCGGCGACGGCTGGGACGAGAGGTTCTCTCCCTTTCGCGTTTCACCACTTCCTTCGCTAACATGACTGCTTCGCAGAAAGAGGTTACGGCTTCCCATTCCGTCTCGCTCCGGACTATTCAAAATATTTTTATCTGCGACTTTTCTGTTATTATTTGCACTCGACTTCCATTTTTTTCGCGGGCTCACTCATTCATTCAAGCAGCGACCGCATGCAGACGCAGTCGCACTTCATGGTACTTAAATGATAGTGTTACATATTTTTAAAAGGATAACACGTGTTTAGCCCCTTACCGCAGTTACCGCATTGCGTACCATATTTGCACACCAAAGTTTTCGCTGTAAAATTCAAATTTTATTCAAGTTTGAATGCTGGTAGCACTAAAAATCATAGACGAGATGTACGAGTATACTTTAACGTTTAGCGACGGGGAAATGTTGGCAGCCTTGATTAAAAAAATTGAAGTCAGTTTGAACTCGAACGGACACAGAAAGTGAATAGCTCTGTATTCGGACCCAAATTTCTCGACATCCTGTGAATATTTAAGGCTTGCATAATTTTATTTGAATAAAACTATCTTATATGAGGCTATAAATTGAAAAAACTACCTCAAATCCTCATAGATTGAAAATGTATACAAAATTTATGCAATATTGTTATGTGCATAACTGGGATCTCATGAAGAGTTGACATAATTGTACGGTTCATTTATGGGACCATATGCAGATAGCGGTGACTTTGCTATTGTTCAGATATGACACGATATACAATAATTCAAGGTGTAAAGGAAATGGGATATCAACCCAGAAAGAAGTGAATGTATCAACTCTCAAGGAGGTGAAGAAGGTGGGTTGATGCCCCATTTCCGTTACACGTTGTATAAGCGAGGAATCAATTTCATAGGCTTCTAAATTTTCCAAATATTATGTTTTCTACACTTGAATTTCAGCAGCAATAGGTCACGTATTTGTTTGGTTGATTGGAATATTCCAAGCTTTATTAAAACTATGCACTACTAGTAAAAGACCTGACCCTTTATATCTCTTTTCTTTCCTCATTTTCTGTACCTACTTATTCTTTGATTCAGCACTTTTGCCTGACAGGGACTGTTGACAGGAACTTTTCATTCCGCCCAACACAGTTTGATTTGAAAACACACTTCTCTGCTAGAAAAGCAGATAATACAGAAAAGCAGATCAGATAGTTATCTTTCTACTTGCTACGATCCTGTCCGTTGCATGTCGTCCCATATTTGGTATAAACAATGTTGTTTAATGTAATGCATAACGTACCTTATATGCACATTTTTATTTCGTTAATAATAATATTAAAAAGGAGGCTATTTTTTTATATTATTTTTATGGGTTCCTTACACTCAAAAATACAACATATATTTTTTCCACAAACATGCAAAAGTCCATGCAGTAAGGGGTCAATTATTAGATATTCGAGGGTGATACCTGATTTAGAAAAGAGTCGTAGTTACAGAATTAATAATCATCAAAATCAAATCAAATCCAATTTTTCAAAGTCAAAGTAGTTTCTTGACCTTTGTGAACTTGGAGGATTGTATTAATGATTTTGATGATTATAATTCTGTAACTACATAATTATGTCATAAAGTCACAACAAACGATATTTTCATCAACATACAACTTAGCACTGCTCTGCAAATTGCAAAAAACGTAAGAACATTTGAATTTCGCGGGCCACCCTGACACTTTCACCTTAAACTTCAAAGTACAAATATTAATTGTTCCAGTAGGCCCCCCTTTCTTATAATAAATCCTTGAAAAGTCTAAAGTGGCTACGATGAAGTAGTTGCTTGTTTATAACGGGTGAAGAGTGCATTGAAAAACAAAATCTAAAATAAAAAACTAAAAACAGTAGGTAACAATAAATTATCATGTGATAACGGGCTACTACGGAACCCTACACTGCGCGTGGCGCGACACGCACTTGGCCTGACTTCGAAAATTCAAAAATTTTCGAAGTTTTAGTCATTGGAGATCACTATGGAGTAAAACCAAAAGTAGATAATTTCTGTTTTTTAGAAAAGTTCTTTTTCTTTTTTTTAAGTTACAAAGAAGTATTAGTAAAAACTTAGATTTGTTTCTTTATTACAAAAACCGATCATTTTGAAGTGATTTTTTATTTTCCTTTCGTTTTGCACCATCCGAGGGCCTCGCTAAATGTACCTTGCCCACACTAAATTTAGGTCTTGCGCCGCCACTGCATGTATAGTTCATACATAAGTAATTTATATACTGACAAAATAATTTGTAAATCAAACATATTCTTAAGGTAGTGTGTATTTATTTCGATTGGATTACAGAATATCTAGGTTCGCAAATATATGTTTTGAATGGACACTGATTTAAACAAGAGTTATGAGAAAAAATAGTTTTCTATGGAATTTTTAAATTCTTCATACCTAACTCGTCTTTTTATCACTACTATGAACTGCGCATGCTCCGCCGGCACCGTAACAAAGCCGAAAGGCACTTGTTCTCCCCGTCATTGCGATCATTGTTTTGCTCCAGACCATACCTGGGAACCTTCTAGTTACGGAGATATTGTGGTCAAAGTGGTTTGTTCCACCCGAACCCGGTCGCGGATTAGTATAAAAGTACCGCCCTCTTATGTCACTCAAGCGCCGAAGAATCAATCACATGACTAAGTAACATGCCGTACTTAATATTATTGATTTTTGTTTATGTTTGACATTTACGCGATTTGTGAACGATTTTATTATTCATAAAATGCAAATGTAAGTAGCTTATATAATATTCAATTTTATTGTTTTCCGTAGGCGCTCCTATTTTGCGATTAGCTCACAGGCAAAAACCTCGGCCTTGCTTATAGTTTACTAATTAATCCCATATGTTTGGTCATTACTGACTGCCCTGACAATTGGAGCTTTCTGGACCGTGATAAATTATATTTTCATTTTATCTTTTACCTTGAAGAATTATTTTGGTTGTGAAAAAATATTGTGATTTTTTTCTGTGTCATTGATACGACTGATACAGCGGTAGAAGCCACGCCCCTGCCTACATGCCTACACGAATTTTACAAAATTTTCTAATTATTTTTTGTCACAATTTTTAAGCTATTGCATAGCTTCTATCGCGGGCCTTGGGCGTGGAGACCGAATCCAGAAATTCCGTAACGAAAATAACCTAACACACCCCGTAAAAAACAAATGCAATAGCTTTACCGCGGCAGTCCCCGAGTGCTACACGTCTTTTTTTTTTCTAATTTAGAACACTATCTATCTGGCATTTTTTTTCAAATTCAGAGCAATATCTATCTGGCATATTCGGCCTTGAAAACTATTTGTTCCGTCCGTGCGGTAGTCAAACTTGCGTGCCACAAGGCACAGCGATTGGAGAACAATGAACCATAACATAGATCATGCCTGTAACCCTTCGGGGGTTCGGCAGAGATGTACCTAATAGTACAACCACATTTCACCAGTTATGTTTAAGTCCATTGTAATAGGGGGCGACCCTATTGCCATCAAGAAGGCGCAAAACCAGACTCCATGGCTGCTACTGAGAAATTCCTAATGGAAAAACCCAATAACACTTTTGCCCGACCCGGGAATCGAACCAAACGACCTCATACTCAGCATTCGCGCTTGCGACCACTGGACCATCGAAGCAGTTTTATTTTTAACTTGTGTTGTCCTCACACATTTGTTTTATCCTCACTAGATCCTCCGTCGTGAGGTCGGCGGAGGGGGTCTGTTAGAATCCTACTGACTAAAACCTCACGATGGTCCTCCTCGTCACTTCTGGCTAGGGTGCACACGATTGCATTCTCCGAAATCACTCCAGAAGGTATAATGAACCAATACGCCAACTCAAAAGCCAATAAATGTCGATTTAGTGAAAAATCTTAGATTTTTTTAAAGTTCCAAATACTATTCGGAACTTTCTAAGAGGAAGTTACTTACTTTCAAGAATTTTACGAACTAAGTCACTTCCACACTTGTATTCTCTTGTATACCTATCTCTCATAGATCAACATTAGACTAGGGTAGACTGGGTACGGTTGAAACAAAGGACGGTTGAAACACAGCAAATATCTCGTAAACGGTTACGCGGGGAGTGAGGGAGGCAAGGAGAAAACGAAGCGGACGGCAGTTCCGAACGCGAATATAGTAGCGCGCCGCTCCCCGCGCGTTGTTGTTGTGTGGTGGACGCCATATTGTTTTTTATTACCCAAAAGTAAGTATTTTTCTTCTGACATTAACGCTTATATTATCTGTTCTCTGTAAGTGAATATATTGAGTGTGTGTTTGTGATTATTATGAAGCTTGTAGAATAAGGGATAGTGACTATTTTTACTGTGTTATTATTACTGTCGTAACTATAAAGTATATTCTACCAAAAGTGGTGTTGGGGACGGTTGAAACATTTTTTGTGGGTACGGTTGAAACAAAATGTTTATTTTTTGATAGATGCCGAGAGTTCGAGTGAGGAAGACTTCCAGAGGGGAAATTTACTTGTCGAGCTATAGTAATGCATATGAGGAGGTAAAAGCTGGAGATTCACTACGTAAAGTAGTGGTCTTAGCTACGTTTGCCACAATTGCGAATCTGAATACCCTGATTAATCTCTAAGCTCTGTTTTCTTTATGTTATTTCTTTCTTATTTATGTTTATTTGATTTAAGAAGTGTTTTCTTTAGTTTATTTGGAATGTTTATTTGATTACAAAATGTGTAAATGTGTAATTCTTTAATTGTTTACTACTCTTTAAAGGCTGATGAAACCTTGAAGACTGATTAATGTTGTTATGGAGTGCCTTAATTAGTTTTAATAATAAATAAAACATGCTTCCTTAGTATTTATTGTATTATTTGTATGTGTTTCAACTGACCCCAATCGCTGTTTCAACCGCCCCTGGCATGGGGACGGTTGCAACAAATCCGTTTTTTTTTTCAATTTCATATATTTCTAAAAATAATAACCCGGGAACTATAATGATACAGCCATATCGTAGCCAAAACTTCACTTTTGAATTTAATGTATCATAATCGTCACTCGGTTTACAAACAACAAAATTATGAACGATAAAAGCTAAATTGTTTCAACCGTACCCAGTTTACCCTACTACCCTTATTCCAAATCTTAAGGCGATTACATGAGCTAAACGTGAGTTTTATAATGACTAAAAGTATATGATCCACTGCTATAAACAAAACCAGAAAGGATATATTATGCTAGTATGATAGTGCTTTGAAAACATAATACAATTAATTTGACTTGATAAAAAAAAATCACGAACTTATCTGTAAAAATATCTTTCAACCGGAAAAAAAACATACTTACTAATATACATCATGCGATTATTCTGATATTTTGGAAAATATTTCTACAAGCAATATATTAGCATTATGGTGTTTTAGTTTTTTAGTCCAATCAATAGATTTTTTGTAAATCGATCAAAACCACTTTGTAGTGCAAGCTGATTAGAACTTTATTCTAACAGCATTTCGAATAAAGTTTGAACCACTACAAATAGAGTTGCTAATTTAGCTCATCTAGTCGCCTTAATTTGAAGGAACATGTCTTCTTCCCCTATTACTTGATGTCTCAGCGTCAGCTGTCATATCCTTTCTAGCCATATTTTCTTTCACACAGTCCATCCATCGCTTCTTTGGTCTTCGTTTACTCATATAGACATATCTACATTCATTCCTCACTACGTTTCCTCATTCCTCCGCATCACAAGAGTAATCATAGATGTGGGTAGGTATTAACCAATATACAGTCTGTTATCTTTATACAATGCTAATTATAAAAAAAAATTGTAACCGATTTCCAGTCAATAACTGATTAATCTGCGCCTAGTTTGACCTTCGCAAACGTTTCTATGAATGAGCGATAACGATTTGATTCGGTTGTTTGGGGTTATTTGGTCTTCCGCCGTTGGCTAGGGGTACTAGCTTAGATATAATAAAGAATATTTTTTAAAATAGGTATTTCTGTGGGTACTAGGTATAGTCACGAGAATAACGTAACATCGCGCTTCTTTTCCTTAAGGGTTAGGCAAAGATGCACCTTCGTCTTCTGCTTAAATTGTGTGGTTAATTACCCAACCTAGTGTCAGAGATTTTATGCCGCCCATGGGTTTCTGACTTGGCTTCAGAAGCCGTCGAGAAATATCTATCAGGCATGCTGGTTTCCTCACGATGTTTTCCTTCATTGAAGCAAGTGATAACTATACAATACGCACAGGAATCCGAAAAATCTGAGGTGTTTTTTTATGTTCTATCTCGAGGCCTATGATTTTGCAGTCCAATGGTCATATTCATATCAGTTCACCGCAGTAGACACACTATCACTGGTAGATGTATCCTGATAGATTAACAGATTACCCACATTTGGCGCATAGGGCCGGACTCCACCGAAGCGCTGATGAGACGAGAGGACGGAGATGGGTTGTAAACCGCCAATAGAATTTCGATTTCGTTATTTAGACTTTTCGTATCCCATTAACTTAAGTGGAAACGTTACAACAGAGAGAAGAGATGACTCATAATTTTAAAGGCCAGCGGAGGCAAGAAGAGAAGTGAGCGGCGTGCGGTGCGCTGTGAGCGGTAGATATCTTTCATTTCCGCTTTGCTTTGCAAATCTCCGTACGGCGTCGGTGAATATACCCTTGCTTTACGCATTTCTTCTCTCCGCTCGACTCCGCTTTGATGGATCCCGGTTTAAGGTAAAACGGTCAGGCTAGCCCGCGAAATTCCAATTTTCTTACGTTTTTTGCTAGAAGGGGTTCCCACCACTGGTATGGGAGTAGAACAAAAAAAATATCACAATGACGGGGAAAACAAGTGCCTTTTGGCTTTGTTATGAGATGTTAACACCCTTTATACAAGAAACAATGATCAGTCACCCATCATTTCACTGACCTTACCAACCGTTGCTTAACCCGGCCAACAAAGTTCGTCAATAATTCAACCGAAATAAAATAAAATTCTTACAAATGCAAAGCAAATGTTTGCAATCTATTAAAATTGACCCACTTTCGACTTCAGGTAGTCAGGTCCCTTGTTTTTATACCTAAGCAATTTGCTTGAACTTTTACAATAATAATGGGTCGTTCTTCGAATGAGTTGGTGAACAGCATTCAAAAACACGCGACAGTTATTATGTTACTGTTGGTGGCCTATTGCCGTCTACCCGATGGTTGATATGAATGGGCCATTCTGGCCACCTTGACTTTTTTCTGGCATGAGAAAACACCCGATTAAAATCTCACCTGTCAGGATGTACGGTTGATGGTGATCGGCTTACAGTTTAACCCACAACTTACATTGTAAAATGTAAACCAAATACATATGTCACCGTAAATTTTTTTTTTACGAAACAGAAATATGTGTAAATGTCGCGACAATTTGACATACTTAATTGTAATTTTTCCACCACGACTTATTTGTCATAGGTAATGTTTATGAAACGAAAAATTGACAAAATGTCGAATTGTCACCTGTCACCTGTCGCCTGTCATTGTCACGTTTATGAAATTAATAGGCCCCAGACTATTTTTCTATCAGTGCGAGCAAGACAGACTATTTATTCCCTTTAGCGATAGTCTGTAAAACCGTTTGTATGTTGATCGACAGACAGATAGTTACAGAATAATAATCATCAAAATCATCAATGCGGGTTGCATGTCAATCAAAATAAATACACACTACCTTAAGAATATGTTTGATTTACAAATTATTTTGGTATAACGTATGAAATTCGCATGCTCCGCAGGCCTCTTAAGACATCTAGCATTGTCTCTAGTCTGCGAAAGCCCTAAGGAACAGAGTGCATCTGTGTCTTACGCACTTGTCCAATACAACATCTCCCGCACCGATGGCTCTTCTCCGCTAAGATGGCCGCCGCCGCCGTGACCGAAAAACGGTGTGAACACCTATTAAGATATCGCAAAAGCGGTCATTGCCCTTTCCCTAATATCTCTTCGTACAAACCAAAACAAATGAACTATGTATCGTTTTTCATTAGTAAAAATGTTCTCATAGAGATGCCGATTTTAGACTTGAACAAGCTTATTCGGATTTCAAAGTTACGAACTCTGATAAATAAATGTAAGTGGGTCAATGACATTTATTGCGATCTTAGTTGGCCTTGGCAGCAACTTTATCTATACTAATATTATAAAGAGGAAAACTTTGTTTGTTTGTTTGTAATGAATAGGCTTAAAAACTACTGGACCGTTTTTAAAAATTCTTTCACCATTCGAAAGCTACATTATCCACGAGTAACATAGGATATATTTTATCCCCGTACTCCCACGGGAACGGGAATTACGCGGGTGAAACCGCGTGGCGGGCGCTAGTTTTTACTAAAATAAGAGGTAAAAGGACTGTACAGCCAGTCACTTTTCGGGCATTTTCCTGTCACACCATTTTTGTAATTTAGGTTAATTAGTAAACTTGTGTGGTGTTAAATCATTCATATTAAATTACGGGTAACTGATTGCCATATTTGTGGGAACAGTTGACCGCAGTATTACGTGTAAGTTGTCTCGTAATCAATTAGAACTCCGTACTTATTACCATGCCAGCTCGACTAAAAAAAGCGACATTTTCTTATCAACTTTTCTATAGAAATTGATAATATTGAAGTGTCTGTTGTAGTTTCAAAATAATAGCTTCTTAGTGAATGCATATTATGTAAATAAGAATATACTTTTTTATTTTTGAATGTGTGTTCCGGCTAATCTCCGAATCGGCATGACCGATTTTGACGGGACTTTTATTGGCCGATAGCGGATGTTATAAGGAGTAATTTAGGCTAGCGTTTATTTTTGAAAAAGAATTAATGTCCTGGTGCAAAACAATTAAAATCCTTGCAATTGTTAACAAAATCCAAGTTGTGGAAGTAATATTTTAGTTTTCGTTATTACAGTTTTTTTTTTAATCGTGTAACGTGAAGTCGCGGGCTTAGTAGGTACTACGTAAAACACAGTCTATCAAAATTATTAAACTATCAAGTCAAAAACATTATAATGGTTTAAAATAAAAACGCCTCTAGAATTTATCTAACAAACAAAATAATGACCTCTAATCTATTGATAATATTAATGAGTACCAACTTATTTGGCGTGTACCTACCTAATTTAATTTAAATTTATAATTCGTGTGCTGTTGAATAATTTGAATAATTTTCCGATTATTATCGTATGCATGATTTTTTATTGGTATTGTTTTTTTTTTATTATCATCATAAAGGCATCATCCATACTGCCTAATAGGAAAGCCTATTCTTTGATGGATGGGATATCATCAAATGACTCCTCCAGCTCTGAGTGGAGCGGAAGGGCGTGACAGACTGACTGCAGAAAAGCCTGGACCTTGTAGTGGTTCAAGCTTCGTCTGAAATGCTGTTAGAATAAAGTTCTAATCAGCTTGCACTACAAAGTGGTTCTTACGTCAGTCACTGCGGACCAACTAGCGCGAAATGAGTGGTTTCGATCGATTTACAAAAAATCTATTGATTGGACTAAAAAAAACTAAAACACTACCATGCTTGTAGAATTATTTGCCTAAAAATCAGAATGATCGCATGCATATTAGTATGTTTTTTTTTGTTTGAAAGATATTTTTAGAGTTTTTTTGTTTGAAAGATATTTTTAGAGATAAGTTCGTGATTTTTTTTTATCTAGTCAAATTAATTGTATTTATTATGAGCTGCATTTAGCATGAGCTAAACGTGAGTTTTATAATGACTAAAAGTATATGATCCACTGCTATAAACAAAACCAGAAAGGATATATTATGCTAGTATGATAGTGCTTTGAAAACATAATACAATTAATTTGACTTGATAAAAAAAAATCACGAACTTATCTGTAAAAATATCTTTCAACCGGAAAAAAAAACATACTTACTAATATACATCATGCGATTATTCTGATATTTTGGAAAATATTTCTACAAGCAATATATTAGCATTATGGTGTTTTAGTTTTTTAGTCCAATCAATAGATTTTTTGTAAATCGATCAAAACCACTTTGTAGTGCAAGCTGATTAGAACTTTATTCTAACAGCATTTCGAATAAAGTTTGAACCACTACAAATAGAGTTGCTAATTTAGCTCATCTAGTCGCCTTAATTTGAAGGAACATGTCTTCTTCCCCTATTACTTGATGTCTCAGCGTCAGCTGTCATATCCTTTCTAGCCATATTTTCTTTCACACAGTCCATCCATCGCTTCTTTGGTCTTCGTTTACTCATATAGACATATCTACATTCATTCCTCACTACGTTTCCTCATTCCTCCGCATCACAAGAGTAATCATAGATGTGGGTATTAACCAATATACAGTCTGTTATCTTTATACAATGCTAATTATAAAAAAAAATTGTAACCGATTTCCAGTCAATAACTGATTAATCTGCGCCTAGTTTGACCTTCGCAAACGTTTCTATGAATGAGCGATAACGATTTGATTCGGTTGTTTGGGGTTATTTGGTCTTCCGCCGTTGGCTAGGGGTACTAGCTTAGATATAATAAAGAATATTTTTTAAAATAGGTATTTCTGTGGGTACTAGGTATAGTCACGAGAATAACGTAACATCGCGCTTCTTTTCCTTAAGGGTTAGGCAAAGATGCACCTTCGTCTTCTGCTTAAATTGTGTGGTTAATTACCCAACCTAGTGTCAGAGATTTTATGCCGCCCATGGGTTTCTGATTTGGCTTCAGAAGCCGTCGAGAAATATCTATCAGGCATGCTGGTTTCCTCACGATGTTTTCCTTCATCGAAGCAAGTGATAACTATACAATACGCACAGGAATCCGAAAAATCTGAGGTGTTTTTTTATGTTCTATCTCGAGGCCTATGATTTTGCAGTCCAATGGTCATATTCATATCAGTTCACCGCAGTAGACACACTATCACTGGTAGATGTATCCTGATAGATTAACAGATTACCCACATTTGGCGCATAGGGCCGGACTCCACCGAAGCGCTGATGAGACGAGAGGACGGAGATGGGTTGTAAACCGCCAATAGAATTTCGATTTCGTTATTTAGACTTTTCGTATCCCATTAACTTAAGTGGAAACGTTACAACAGAGAGAAGAGATGACTCATAATTTTAAAGGCCAGCGGAGGCAAGAAGAGAAGTGAGCGGCGTGCGGTGCGCTGTGAGCGGTAGATATCTTTCATTTCCGCTTTGCTTTGCAAATCTCCGTACGGCGTCGGTGAATATACCCTTGCTTTACGCATTTCTTCTCTCCGCTCGACTCCGCTTTGATGGATCCCGGTTTAAGGTAAAACGGTCAGGCTAGCCCGCGAAATTCCAATTTTCTTACGTTTTTTGCTAGAAGGGGTTCCCACCACTGGTATGGGAGTAGAACAAAAAAAATATCACAATGACGGGGAAAACAAGTGCCTTTTGGCTTTGTTATGAGATGTTAACACCCTTTATACAAGAAACAATGATCAGTCACCCATCATTTCACTGACCTTACCAACCGTTGCTTAACCCGGCCAACAAAGTTCGTCAATAATTCAACCGAAATAAAATAAAATTCTTACAAATGCAAAGCAAATGTTTGCAATCTATTAAAATTGACCCACTTTCGACTTCAGGTAGTCAGGTCCCTTGTTTTTATACCTAAGCAATTTGCTTGAACTTTTACAATAATAATGGGTCGTTCTTCGAATGAGTTGGTGAACAGCATTCAAAAACACGCGACAGTTATTATGTTACTGTTGGTGGCCTATTGCCGTCTACCCGATGGTTGATATGAATGGGCCATTCTGGCCACCTTGACTTTTTTCTGGCATGAGAAAACACCCGATTAAAATCTCACCTGTCAGGATGTACGGTTGATGGTGATCGGCTTACAGTTTAACCCACAACTTACATTGTAAAATGTAAACCAAATACATATGTCACCGTAAATTTTTTTTTTACGAAACAGAAATATGTGTAAATGTCGCGACAATTTGACATACTTAATTGTAATTTTTCCACCACGACTTATTTGTCATAGGTAATGTTTATGAAACGAAAAATTGACAAAATGTCGAATTGTCACCTGTCACCTGTCGCCTGTCATTGTCACGTTTATGAAATTAATAGGCCCCAGACTATTTTTCTATCAGTGCGAGCAAGACAGACTATTTATTCCCTTTAGCGATAGTCTGTAAAACCGTTTGTATGTTGATCGACAGACAGATAGTTACAGAATAATAATCATCAAAATCATCAATGCGGGTTGCATGTCAATCAAAATAAATACACACTACCTTAAGAATATGTTTGATTTACAAATTATTTTGGTATAACGTATGAAATTCGCATGCTCCGCAGGCCTCTTAAGACATCTAGCATTGTCTCTAGTCTGCGAAAGCCCTAAGGAACAGAGTGCATCTGTGTCTTACGCACTTGTCCAATACAACATCTCCCGCACCGATGGCTCTTCTCCGCTAAGATGGCCGCCGCCGCCGTGACCGAAAAACGGTGTGAACACCTATTAAGATATCGCAAAAGCGGTCATTGCCCTTTCCCTAATATCTCTTCGTACAAACCAAAACAAATGAACTATGTATCGTTTTTCATTAGTAAAAATGTTCTCATAGAGATGCCGATTTTAGACTTGAACAAGCTTATTCGGATTTCAAAGTTACGAACTCTGATAAATAAATGTAAGTGGGTCAATGACATTTATTGCGATCTTAGTTGGCCTTGGCAGCAACTTTATCTATACTAATATTATAAAGAGGAAAACTTTGTTTGTTTGTTTGTAATGAATAGGCTTAAAAACTACTGGACCGTTTTTAAAAATTCTTTCACCATTCGAAAGCTACATTATCCACGAGTAACATAGGATATATTTTATCCCCGTACTCCCACGGGAACGGGAATTACGCGGGTGAAACCGCGTGGCGGGCGCTAGTTTTTACTAAAATAAGAGGTAAAAGGACTGTACAGCCAGTCACTTTTCGGGCATTTTCCTGTCACACCATTTTTGTAATTTAGGTTAATTAGTAAACTTGTGTGGTGTTAAATCATTCATATTAAATTACGGGTAACTGATTGCCATATTTGTGGGAACAGTTGACCGCAGTATTACGTGTAAGTTGTCTCGTAATCAATTAGAACTCCGTACTTATTACCATGCCAGCTCGACTAAAAAAAGCGACATTTTCTTATCAACTTTTCTATAGAAATTGATAATATTGAAGTGTCTGTTGTAGTTTCAAAATAATAGCTTCTTAGTGAATGCATATTATGTAAATAAGAATATACTTTTTTATTTTTGAATGTGTGTTCCGGCTAATCTCCGAATCGGCATGACCGATTTTGACGGGACTTTTATTGGCCGATAGCGGATGTTATAAGGAGTAATTTAGGCTAGCGTTTATTTTTGAAAAAGAATTAATGTCCTGGTGCAAAACAATTAAAATCCTTGCAATTGTTAACAAAATCCAAGTTGTGGAAGTAATATTTTAGTTTTCGTTATTACAGTTTTTTTTTTAATCGTGTAACGTGAAGTCGCGGGCTTAGTAGGTACTACGTAAAACACAGTCTATCAAAATTATTAAACTATCAAGTCAAAAACATTATAATGGTTTAAAATAAAAACGCCTCTAGAATTTATCTAACAAACAAAATAATGACCTCTAATCTATTGATAATATTAATGAGTACCAACTTATTTGGCGTGTACCTACCTAATTTAATTTAAATTTATAATTCGTGTGCTGTTGAATAATTTGAATAATTTTCCGATTATTATCGTATGCATGATTTTTTATTGGTATTGTTTTTTTTTATTATCATCATAAAGGCATCATCCATACTGCCTAATAGGAAAGCCTATTCTTTGATGGATGGGATATCATCAAATGACTCCTCCAGCTCTGAGTGGAGCGGAAGGGCGTGACAGACTGACTGCAGAAAAGCCTGGACCTTGTAGTGGTTCAAGCTTCGTCTGAAATGCTGTTAGAATAAAGTTCTAATCAGCTTGCACTACAAAGTGGTTCTTACGTCAGTCACTGCGGACCAACTAGCGCGAAATGAGTGGTTTCGATCGATTTACAAAAAATCTATTGATTGGACTAAAAAAAACTAAAACACTACCATGCTTGTAGAATTATTTGCCTAAAAATCAGAATGATCGCATGCATATTAGTATGTTTTTTTTTGTTTGAAAGATATTTTTAGAGTTTTTTTGTTTGAAAGATATTTTTAGAGATAAGTTCGTGATTTTTTTTTATCTAGTCAAATTAATTGTATTTATTATGAGCTGCATTTAGCATGAGCTAAACGTGAGTTTTATAATGACTAAAAGTATATGATCCACTGCTATAAACAAAACCAGAAAGGATATATTATGCTAGTATGATAGTGCTTTGAAAACATAATACAATTAATTTGACTTGATAAAAAAAAATCACGAACTTATCTGTAAAAATATCTTTCAACCGGAAAAAAAACATACTTACTAATATACATCATGCGATTATTCTGATATTTTGGAAAATATTTCTACAAGCAATATATTAGCATTATGGTGTTTTAGTTTTTTAGTCCAATCAATAGATTTTTTGTAAATCGATCAAAACCACTTTGTAGTGCAAGCTGATTAGAACTTTATTCTAACAGCATTTCGAATAAAGTTTGAACCACTACAAATAGAGTTGCTAATTTAGCTCATCTAGTCGCCTTAATTTGAAGGAACATGTCTTCTTCCCCTATTACTTGATGTCTCAGCGTCAGCTGTCATATCCTTTCTAGCCATATTTTCTTTCACACAGTCCATCCATCGCTTCTTTGGTCTTCGTTTACTCATATAGACATATCTACATTCATTCCTCACTACGTTTCCTCATTCCTCCGCATCACAAGAGTAATCATAGATGTGGGTATTAACCAATATACAGTCTGTTATCTTTATACAATGCTAATTATAAAAAAAAATTGTAACCGATTTCCAGTCAATAACTGATTAATCTGCGCCTAGTTTGACCTTCGCAAACGTTTCTATGAATGAGCGATAACGATTTGATTCGGTTGTTTGGGGTTATTTGGTCTTCCGCCGTTGGCTAGGGGTACTAGCTTAGATATAATAAAGAATATTTTTTAAAATAGGTATTTCTGTGGGTACTAGGTATAGTCACGAGAATAACGTAACATCGCGCTTCTTTTCCTTAAGGGTTAGGCAAAGATGCACCTTCGTCTTCTGCTTAAATTGTGTGGTTAATTACCCAACCTAGTGTCAGAGATTTTATGCCGCCCATGGGTTTCTGACTTGGCTTCAGAAGCCGTCGAGAAATATCTATCAGGCATGCTGGTTTCCTCACGATGTTTTCCTTCATCGAAGCAAGTGATAACTATACAATACGCACAGGAATCCGAAAAATCTGAGGTGTTTTTTTATGTTCTATCTCGAGGCCTATGATTTTGCAGTCCAATGGTCATATTCATATCAGTTCACCGCAGTAGACACACTATCACTGGTAGATGTATCCTGATAGATTAACAGATTACCCACATTTGGCGCATAGGGCCGGACTCCACCGAAGCGCTGATGAGACGAGAGGACGGAGATGGGTTGTAAACCGCCAATAGAATTTCGATTTCGTTATTTAGACTTTTCGTATCCCATTAACTTAAGTGGAAACGTTACAACAGAGAGAAGAGATGACTCATAATTTTAAAGGCCAGCGGAGGCAAGAAGAGAAGTGAGCGGCGTGCGGTGCGCTGTGAGCGGTAGATATCTTTCATTTCCGCTTTGCTTTGCAAATCTCCGTACGGCGTCGGTGAATATACCCTTGCTTTACGCATTTCTTCTCTCCGCTCGACTCCGCTTTGATGGATCCCGGTTTAAGGTAAAACGGTCAGGCTAGCCCGCGAAATTCCAATTTTCTTACGTTTTTTGCTAGAAGGGGTTCCCACCACTGGTATGGGAGTAGAACAAAAAAATATCACAATGACGGGGAAAACAAGTGCCTTTTGGCTTTGTTATGAGATGTTAACACCCTTTATACAAGAAACAATGATCAGTCACCCATCATTTCACTGACCTTACCAACCGTTGCTTAACCCGGCCAACAAAGTTCGTCAATAATTCAACCGAAATAAAATAAAATTCTTACAAATGCAAAGCAAATGTTTGCAATCTATTAAAATTGACCCACTTTCGACTTCAGGTAGTCAGGTACCCTTGTTTTTATACCTAAGCAATTTGCTTGAACTTTTACAATAATAATGGGTCGTTCTTCGAATGAGTTGGTGAACAGCATTCAAAAACACGCGACAGTTATTATGTTACTGTTGGTGGCCTATTGCCGTCTACCCGATGGTTGATATGAATGGGCCATTCTGGCCACCTTGACTTTTTTCTGGCATGAGAAAACACCCGATTAAAATCTCACCTGTCAGGATGTACGGTTGATGGTGATCGGCTTACAGTTTAACCCACAACTTACATTGTAAAATGTAAACCAAATACATATGTCACCGTAAATTTTTTTTTTACGAAACAGAAATATGTGTAAATGTCGCGACAATTTGACATACTTAATTGTAATTTTTCCACCACGACTTATTTGTCATAGGTAATGTTTATGAAACGAAAAATTGACAAAATGTCGAATTGTCACCTGTCACCTGTCGCCTGTCATTGTCACGTTTATGAAATTAATAGGCCCCAGACTATTTTTCTATCAGTGCGAGCAAGACAGACTATTTATTCCCTTTAGCGATAGTCTGTAAAACCGTTTGTATGTTGATCGACAGACAGATAGTTACAGAATAATAATCATCAAAATCATCAATGCGGGTTGCATGTCAATCAAAATAAATACACACTACCTTAAGAATATGTTTGATTTACAAATTATTTTGGTATAACGTATGAAATTCGCATGCTCCGCAGGCCTCTTAAGACATCTAGCATTGTCTCTAGTCTGCGAAAGCCCTAAGGAACAGAGTGCATCTGTGTCTTACGCACTTGTCCAATACAACATCTCCCGCACCGATGGCTCTTCTCCGCTAAGATGGCCGCCGCCGCCGTGACCGAAAAACGGTGTGAATACCTACTAAGATATCGCAAAAGCGGTCATTGCCCTTTCCCTAATATCTCTTCGTACAAACCAAAACAAAATGAACTATGTATCGTTTTTCATTAGTAAAAATGTTCTCATAGAGATGCCGATTTTAGACTTGAACAAGCTTATTCGGATTTCAAAGTTACGAACTCTGATAAATAAATGTAAGTGGGTCAATGACATTTATTGCGATCTTAGTTGGCCTTGGCAGCAACTTTATTTTTACTAAAATAAGAGGTAAAAGTACTGTACAGCTAGTCACTTTTCGGGCATTTTCCTGTCACACCATTTTTGTAATTTAGGTTAATTAGTAAACTTGTGTGGTGTTAAATCATTCATATTAAATTACGGGTAACTGATTGCCATATTTGTGGGAACAGTTGACCGCAGTATTACGTGTAAGTTGTCTCGTAATCAATTAGAACTCCGTACTTATTACCATGCCAGCTCGACTAAAAAAAGCGACATTTTCTTATCAACTTTTCTATAGAAATTGATAATATTGAATTGTCTGTTTGTAGTTTCAAAATAATAGCTTCTTAAATGAATGCATATGTAAATAAGAACATACTTTTTTATTTTTGTATGTACAGTACACACATACAAAAATAAAAAAGGCTAATAATAATCTACTCATAATCCGGCTAATCTCCGAAATGTCATGACCGATTTTGACGGGACTTTTACTGGCCGATAGCGGGTGTTATAAGGAGTAATTTAGGCTAGCGTTTATTTTAGAAAAATAATTAATGTCCTGGTGCATAACAATTAAAACCCTTGCAATTGTTAACAAAATCCAAGTTGTGGAAGTAGTATTTTAGTTTTCGTTATTACAGTTTTTTTTTAATCGTGTAACGTGAATTGGCGGGCTTAGTAGGTACTACGTAAAACACAGTCTATGAAAATTATTAGACTTATCAAGTCAAAAACATTATAATGGTTTAAAATAAAAACGCAAGTAAAATTTATCTAACAAACAAAATAATGACCTCTAATCTATTGATAATATTAATGAGTACCAACTTATTTGGCGTGTACCTAATTTAATTTAAATTTATAATTCGTGTGCTGTTGAATAATTTAAATAATTTTCCGATTATTATCATATGCATGATTTTTTTATTGGTATGGTATGTTTTTTTTTTTATTATCATCATAAAGGCATCATCCATACTGCCTAATAGGAAAGCCTATTCTTTATGGATAGGATATCATCAAATGACTCCTCCAGCTCTGAGTGGAGCGGAAGGGCGTGACAGACTGACTGCAGAAAAGACTGGAAGACAAAATGCTGCGACGAGTCTACATTTTATTATCTAAATGGCGATTAGACGAGCCAAATTAGCAACTCTATTTGTAGTGGTTCAAGCTTCGTCTGAAATGCTGTTAGAATAAAGTTCTAATCAGTTTGCACTACAAAGTGGTTCTTACGTCAGTCACTGCGGACCAACTAGCGCGAAATGAGTGGTTTCGATCGATTTACAAAAAACTATTGATTGGATTTAAAAAACTAAAACACTACCACGCTAATAATATATTGCTTGTAGAATTATTTGCCAAAAAATCTGAATGATCGCATGCATATTATTATATTTTTTTTGTTTGAAAGATATTTTTAGAGATAAGTTCGTGATTTTTTTTTATCTAGTCAAATTAATTGTATTATGTTTTCAAAACACTATCATGCTAGCATATATCCCGAAGAATATCATATATTTTTCTGGTCTTGTTTATAGCAGTGAATCATATACTTTTAGTAATTGTATACTTAACTCGAGTTTAGCTCATGTAATCGCCTTAAATCGTTGCCACACTTGGAATTTCTCCTGTATCATGGGTCCGTTAAGAAACATTTAAACTCACATACACAAACAGGCAGACAAGATTTTTACCGTTCGGGCGTGCGATTGAACCTGCGACACAGCGGCCTACCAGCCATTTTGGGTTGTAGAGGTCAGATAGGCAGTAATATTACTGCTTATCTGACCTCCACAACCCAATGGTTTCATTAAATCAATCAATCAACTCTGCTCACAGTACGTACAGTCAGCTTCACGATGTGGGTACCCCCATGAAAGCACAAGTTCGAACCCTGGGTACTGGGGTTAATACGATGCGGCCCACCGTAAATAGGCCTCCCCCAAGCTGTGGCACAACTCGCTGTCCTTCGCCTACCACATTCAGTCTGTCATAGCCATCTTTTTAAGACCTTTATGAGCCTTTCTAAGTCATACTCAACACTCGGTCTTGTTGTAGCCCTTATAATAGGCACGAGCCCTTTGCCATCCCTTTGCTCCGGGCTTTGTTACTCAGAAAATCCTAAGAAAAAATCTTATAAGACTGGCCGACTTTGCAATAGCACCTAGGGCACTACTCTCAACACAGGGGCGCATTTGATACGATGGCGGCGGCCCAATATCTGCGAAAGGTTGTCGCCCCCTATGTACTGTAAATCATGAAAAATTAAACTGTAAATAAGTAAACTATAGTAGGTAATTAAATCAAAAGCTGTAGCGACACCGGAACAGTTAGTGCCAGTCAACCTGCCACATCACTGGATGTGCAACTGGTAAGATGCCCTCATTGCTCCCAGGCTCGTTTTTTCAAAGGCGAACGGGGGCTTAAGATACACTATGGCAAGGTTCACAAACCTCATAGTGTACCTTTGTGCCCCCCAGCCATATCTCCAACATCAACACCTTTAGAACAAAGTTTGTGGCGAACATTATCTAAATTTAAAAATTCCACTCCAGTTTTAAAAAGAGTTCCCCGGGGCGCGAGACACTCTGTTGCGCTGAGTTTAGCGCGATGTGTCCGTCTCGCGACCCAGGAGAACTCGCTACGTGCCTGGGAGCAGTTACTCACCTTCCCTTACAGGATTCTGCATGTCCAAAAAAATTTGGCTACTCAAAAATCCTTAACAAATCAAATTAAAGATAATTGCAACAATTCGGCCCGTATTTTAGACTCCAAATTACCTTTTTTTAATAAACAGATAAACATTTGTGATCTTGCGGAATCCAAGTTAAGTGACGGTGACATTAGGGAGGCAGCCAGAATACTGTTCAGCAGTGATGTGGTGGCGCCATACTCTCCAGATACTCTTTCAGCCCTGGAGAGTAAACATCCATCGCCTGCGGATGGTCTCACCTTCCCCGACCCACCCGTCCACCCCGACCCCCTCATTCAGGATCCACCTTTTTTTAATATTTCAGCCCCGCAGATGATCGCAGCCGTGGGCTCCTTTCGGAGTGGTTCTGCTGGCGGCCTCGACGGCCTGACCCCACAACATTTGAAAGATTTGTTAAGTTCAGGCGCCGGGGAAGCTGGTGAGTCGCTCTTGAAGGAGCTCGCGGTTCTGATCAACTTAATGCTCTCTGGCGGCGTGAACGATGCCGTCGTCGATGTCTTGTATGGGGCTAACCTATGCGCCCTGCGCAAGAAGGACGGCGGCATTCGTCCAATTGCCGTCGGTTGCACCTACAGGCGTATGGCTGCCAAAATATGTTGCAAGCTATACAGCGAGACGCTTGCAACTAAGTTCCAGCCCCTTCAACTTGGTTTTGGTTCCAGGGGGGCTGTGAGGCAGCCGTACATGCCCTATCATCTTTTCTAGACTCGAAAAAAGGTGAGGTCGTCCTCAAGGTTGACGTCAAAAATGCCTTCAACTCCGTGAATAGGGACACTTTGTTGGCTGAAGTCAAAAAAGAATTACCCGAAATTTATGGTTTTTTGTGGCAATGTTATAGACACCCTTCAAAATTACTTTACAAGGACAACGTTTTGGAATCTGCAGTTGGATGCCAACAAGGTGACCCTCTCGGGCCTGTCATTTTCAGTTTGGCTATTCATCCCATAATTCAACAACTAAATTCAAAATTTAATGTATGGTATTTAGACGATGGAACGCTAGGAGGTGATGTTGACACCGTTTTGGCTGACTTGCAACTCCTCAAACATCAGTTTAAATCCATTGGCCTAGACCTTAACCCATCAAAGTGTGAAATTTACCTATCTGACGTTACCGACAGACAATCGATTATAGATAAATTTAATGCAATAGCTCCTCAAATCAAAATTTTAGAAAAAAGTTCCCTGCACCTCCTAGGTTCCCCTATTTTAGAAGAAAGTTATTCGTCTTTCATCGATGACAAAATTATACATTTCAATGATATTTCGGACAGACTTTCCAAAATTAATTTACATGCGGCATTCACGATTATCAGATATTGCTGTTTTGGTCCAAATTTTATGTATTTTCTCCGTTGTTCTCCTCTTTGGAAGCAACCACAACTTTTGGACAAAATTGATCAAATTATTCGCAACACTTTAACATCCATTCTTAATGTGGCCCTGGACGACCGAGCGTGGCTGCAAGCCACACTACCAATTCGTTTTGGTGGTCTCGGCGTCCGCAAAATTTCTAGTATAAGCTTACCGGCGTTCCTGTCTTCTGTCCACAGCACTGAAAAGCTAACCAGGAAAATTTTAAGTCTTTCCTTGGTTGACTCGGAAGTGCCGTGCTTGACCGACGCAGAGGACGCCTGGAAAGTGACTTGCCCGGACACGGATCGGCCCGAGAACCCGTTTTCCCAGAGACAGTGGGATGAGCCGCTCTGCAGGTTGGTACGGAATAAACTTATTAATACGTCTACCAATACTGCTGAGCGTGCCCGCCTGCTGGCTGTGGGTGAGTGGGAGTCGGGTCTCTGGCTTCAGGCACTACCGTCACCTAATATAGGCACTTTGTTAGGTGACACGACCTTCCGGCTCGCTACTTGTTTGCGTTTGGGCGCTCCTTGTGGGGCTCCACATCGCTGTCAATGTGGTGAAGCAGTTGACTGCCTCGGACACCATGGCCTTTCTTGCATTAAGAGTGCAGGTCGGATAGCGCGACACGCCAGCATTAATGATCTCATCCGTCGTGCTCTTGCCACCGCCGGGGTGCCAGCTGTGTTAGAACCAACTGGCTTGGCGCGCGTCGATGGCAAGAGACCAGATGGTATGACCATAATGCCATGGAAGTTGGGTAGGCCTTTGGTGTGGGACGCAACTTGCGTCGACACCCTTGCGCCATCTCATCTTCCTAGCACGGTGTGCTGCGCTGGGGCGGCTGCTGCAGGTGCTGAAAACCTCAAACGGCGCAAATACAATAATTTAATTGGTAATTATGTGTTTGAGCCGTTTGGGGTCGAAACACTAGGGCCATGGGGTCCGAGTGCCCACCTAGTATTTCGGGAAATCGCCAAACGGTTGGTCGACTCTTCACGTGACCAGAGGGCGGGACTATTTTTTGGCCAAAGAATCAGCATTGCTATCCAACGTGGCAATGCTGCCAGCCTTCTGGGCACTTTTCCTGTTGGCAGCGATGTGGACGAATTTTTCGATGCCCTGTAACCCCTTTTTTGATATTTGTACATATTTTTTCTTCCTATTATAATGTTAGTGTGTATATATTAAATCAAAATGAATGAAAACAAACGATAGTCAGTAAATGATTTAATTATCTCAATCAATATTTTAGATACGCAAACCGCCCCGTTATACTGTATTCTTAACATTTCTATTTGTGAGTAACAATTGAATCGTTATTCACAAATTGTCTTTTGCCTGGCTTTCTAAGCAGCGAATTTGTTTTCATGTCATCACAATCTAAAGACCGTAGCTACTGTGATTCGTTGTAGAGGAAAGCCAGCGTTCCACCTGTCCTCGTTCATTTTCAACCATAAATTATTTTTCAGCCGCCGCAAACCCGAGAAGCTGCGTTCACCGGAACAGTTCGTCATCGGGATTCAAACAAACATGCGTAGAGCTATATCAACGTTAGGTTCCTGATCGTGAAGACATTTTAATTATGTCATTGGCTCGAAAAGCACTAGCAGCGAGAATGTTGACAAATTTCAGCAACCCCCAAAAAAAGAACAACCAAATTTTGCCGCCCTAGGCCCAGGCCTATTCGGCCTATAGGGAAATCCGCCCCTGTCAATACTACAATCAAACCAGCTAAATAAGTAAGTATTGTATACAGAATTTCTGCTCATTGCCATTATACTTGTGCAATCGACTTAATTTTTGACCATGAATGCGACATGTAACTACCATACAATTGCTTGACCCTCAAAAATAACTCATCACGGTAATTTGGTGATTATTACTATGATTTTCATTTTAAATCAGTCACCTGTTTACGAATTTACGCTATGAAAAGCAGAATCGACGTTACATAAAACATTTAATGGTAGGTATCTACGAGAAAATCCAATCGCAAACAGTTTCAGTGCAGTGTAGACCTTTGATTTCTCGAATTCAAGTGAGTACAATTATTGTATTGCTTCGGTGAAAGAAAACATCGTGAGGAAACCAGCATGCCTGAGAGATATTACTTGATGGCATGTCAAGCCATGTCAGAGGCCTCTTTGGGAGTCCGCCATATTGAATTTCATCATCATCATCATCATTTGAGCCGAAATACGTCCACTACTGGACATAGGCCTCCCCCAAGTGTCGCCACATTGACCGTGCGACTCGCATCTAGCGGATTCCTACAACCTTCACCAGGTCATCGTTCCACCTAGTGGGTGTCTTCCAACGCACCGTCTCTCGGTTCGCGGTTGCCACTCCAGAAGTTTTCGACCCCACTTAAGTTTGGCGATTTTTCGGGCTACGTCGGTAACCTTGGTTTTCTTGCGGATGTCTTCATTTCTGATTCGATCACGCACCAAAAATTCCAAGCATAGCCCTCTCCATTGCCCTTTGGGTGACTTTAAGCCTTCTGCTAAGGCCCATTGTGAGCGTGCACATTTTGATCCCGCATGTAATCACTGGCAATACACACTGGTCATAGATATTGGATTCAGAGTGACGCTAACCATGTAATTTCATCAAAAGTTCAGCTCTATCGGAAACCGAGACGTGGGGCCTCTTCAATTCGTTAGTCGGTCTCTCTCATCCAGTTGCTACCAGCCACTCTGCGAAGATCGTCGTTCCTTTTCATCCGCGTCTCTCACTCGCACTCATCTACAGACGTGCGCCAGAGAGACGGATAGATCCGAATATACGGACGAAGCGTTAAGGTGTAGGGCCTCTGAGGGTGTCCCATCTTACGCGTGCTGATTCGTCGTATCCAGTCATGAACACGTCTACCCCAACGGGCTGTTGTACGGCTAATATGACCGGCGCATTGCCACTTCAGCTTACTTATTCTGTAAGCTATGTCGAGTTGACAGCTCTGGTTCTCTGTTGGACCAACTCGTTCCGGATGCGATCCCTCAGAGAGACTCCAAGCATAGCCCGTTCCATAGCTCGCTGAGCGACCTTGAATTTATGGACCACCCGTAACGTGTGTGTCCAGCTGTCCACGTAATCATTTACGTAATTCTAAAAAATTTAAAGCTACTGTGGTCATGTCATTCAATGTCATTGGTCTGCTCATCCCCTGGGAACTGTATACCGCCGCTGTTTTCTATGAAACCGTAAAGTGCGCTAATAAAAACTGTTTACATAGGTACGAAAAAGTCTATCGAAGACCCCCGAAGTACTTCGATGACCTAGTAATTCAATTATTTCGTCGTACGTTCATAAAAACTTAGGTAGCCACTTGATGAGTCCCCGGTTTCAGTTTCTTCAAGGCTTTCCTATTAGTTATTTACAAGTCAAAGCCCCAAATCCGTGTACGTACGTAGGTAGCTGCTCTACGTATTTATACAAAGTAGAAAGGACACTCATCGACGCTAAAACGTTTAACATAATATGTATTCAGTACATCATTCTGAGAAAACCGCACATTAAATTCAACAAAAAAATCTGCTGTCTCCTACAAAAGTGCAATACCTTGTTACACAGTCAAATGTACACCATTTTATTTTTAATCCGATGAAATTTTTTTAAATGGGGAGGTGGAGAGATGTCAGAATCATGTACAGAGTACGTGGTACCTTCCGTTTCCGCGACGGTGTTTCACCCAATCCATACACACTCCTATGCCTAGAGCGTGCCTCAGCTTTTTCGGACATAATAATATTACTCTTTCGCCTCGGAATTTTCTGGAAAGGCTTATAATATAATACTGGGCCAGGCAGAAGGTAAAAGCGCGCAAAGCAGAGCAAAGGCAAGATGGTCATAAGCTCGCCTCACTATTCCCTGCCCACTGTAACTCCTGAAAGCCAGAATCAACAGTGGCGACCACCAGAAAAGCGCCGAGACAATGAAGCCCGACGAAGTCCAAGAGAATGAATTTAACTGAATGAATGAATGAATGAATTTAATTGACGACTCGAATGGCGTAGTGGTAGTGAAGCTGCCTTGCGTTCATAGGGTCCTGGGTTCGAATCCCGGTAGGAGCAAATGTTTGTGTGATTAGCATGGACATTTGTTTCCGAGTCATGGATGTTTGTATGTATAATAAGTATGTATTTACAAACAAAAAAGTATATATGTAGTATATCAACTATCTAGAGTCCACGACACAAGCCTTGCTTAGTGTGGCACTAGATGGCGCTGTGTGTTAATGTCCAGCGATATTTATTATTATTAACTGTCTTGGATCCTGCAACGAAATTAATCAGGCAAGATGGTCACACGCTATCAAGTAAGCTGCTAGAGGCAGCCAAGCGGGTAACACTGCAGAAGACCGCATGGCTTGCATAATCAGCCTACAATTTACCCACTGCTGGGACACACGGCCTCTATGAGAGGGGTCAGGCCATAATCCACCACGCGGCCCAGGGCGGGTGGGTAGACGTCATATGTCTTCGATTTTTTAGGCGCGGGTCATATACAAGTGACGTATGGCGTATGGCGGTGGCGCGGGTGCGCGGGAGGGCGAGGAAGTGGCGCCACTTCCTCACTCTCCGCGCACCCGCAGCCGCGCCAGTGCCGCGCCACCGCCATACGCCACTTGTATATGACCCGCACCTTAGGTCTCAGACATGGCCGGGTTCCTCACGATGTTATTCTTCACCATTTGTGAGAAGTGGTCATCGTAATCATCATCTGCCTAGCCTTTTCCCAACTATGTTGGGGTCGGCTTCAGGTCTATCCGGATGCAGCTGAATTCCTGTATTTTACGTGGAGCGACTGCCTATCTGACGTCCACAATCCAGTTAGTAATAGGTAATACGATCCTTGGTCAGACTGGTTGACTTTTTGGGCTTTTTGCTGAAAATAAATTACACATAGTAATGCACCTGCCTAGGTTCGAACCCACGACTTACTGCTGTGCCGCCGGCCGCCACCACTGGGCCACCGCTGTTCTCTAATGTTACCATAGTGATAGTTTCTGGCGATTTCCTTCAAATCTTTCGGTCTAGCTTTAGTTGTAAAATGTTCGCGTTAACCATTTCTATGTTCTTAATTATCTTTTTATTAATTGTCAGACTGGTTGGACCAGTCGGCGACAGTAATGGCCAATTGCGTTGATAGCTGATAAATTGACGAGTGTATTATCGCTTTAGTTACATTACATGAAGTAATCAAGCGAATTCTTTTACTTCTGTTATTTAACACATTCCGTCTGTGTTACATAAGAGACAAAAGCTCACAAAAGGAATACATTTTCCCCGGTTTTGCAACATTGGTCGTAGCGTGATGTTATATAGCCTACATACAACCTTCCTCAATGAATGGACTGTCCCAACACAAAAATATTTTTTCAATTCTAACCAGTAAGTTCCTGTGATTAGCGCATTCTGCCAAAAAAACAAAAAAACTCTTCAGCTTTATAATATTAGTGTAGAAATATAGATTGATCCCCAAAAATCAGACATCTGGTCATACCGTTACTGGGATTTGGAGGTTAGATATCCACTCAGATAGGTTTAAAATCTACCAGATTTTACACGTTCGATAAACGGTATCTATTAGACTATGGCTACTGTCTGTCCGTATTTGTACGGACATGTCTGGCTCTGTGACCCCTTGACCAAGTCCAGACTTGCCATTTACCAGATTTTCCGAAACGAGGTGGAAAAAAGAACGAATTGGTTCAAATAACGTAGAATAAAAACTTTTGTAAAGACTGCGATGCCGATAGAAGTGAAAACAAAAAAGTATACATTCCCCGACCCAGCTGTAGCACTGCTACGGGTTGTGTAGTCTACGTGGTGCTACGCCGTAGTGGATCGGCTACGAGTGCTACGAAAAGCGTACGTGACGGTCACGCGAGTTTTATAATTTTTGTTCATACAAAAAAGCTCAAGAAGTGCCTAATGAAGTTCTAATTAAAAAAAAAAAAAACTTTGCATTGCAAAGTTTGAAGAATTAAAATTTAGACATTCTTCAAATCAAAGTCGTATGAGGCACAACTAGGAACCCTAGACATTTAGTGAAACTTTTATAGGTAATACAGTGTAACACGGTCATCTGTTACGGTTACTTTCACTCCAGTGTAACCTTTGGTTGGCCTGATTCGTGTACCTGACTGAGGGTTGATTAAACTATTATTCTGGGCTTCTTTTGTTTCAAGTTAAGTAGGACAAAAAAGGTTATTAGGTATGTTGCGGAAACGAATACTGCTCTACATGGAGTTTTACTAACTAAAAAAACCTATGAATCTATTTAGTCTGTCAGTTAGTTTTTCGATAAATATTGGAAACATATTTTTTGTTTTATTATATCAACTAGCTGACCTACGCAACTTCCTCTGCGTCACATAAGAGAGAAAAATGAAAGGAAAAAAAAGACCCCGTTTTTGCAACATTTTTAATTCCTGCTCCGCTCCTGATGGTCATAGCGTCATAAATCGTAAACAGCAATTTACCTTTCATTAAATCTGCCACGGAACCCTTCATGGGCGAGTCCGACTCGCACTTGGCTGCTTTTTTTAAATTACGTACGTGATGTATGTTATGTTAAGTTTCAATAATTATCAAAGAAATTAATAAGTCATACTCCGTCGTTTTAGATCGTGCTTGAAATATTTGTCTGCTCAATTAATTTTGTTGAAGTGTAATAATAGGTAGTGGCAATTTTCGTTGTGTGTTAATACAGCTGTTACGCAATTAGGTACATATCTACTCCGCTGTTCTTGCACATTTGTTTTTAAATTGGTCCCGAAACAGATTGATGTAGTTTTAAATCTTTGAGGTTTATTCTCTTTTAGTATAGTATAGGTTGTCGTAAAACGGGGCAATTTGGGTTGGATTTTGGGGGCTATTTAAGACGACCCAGACAAGTGTCGGTTGGTTTATGGACGTAATATGGTAAAAGTCATGTTACAAACTCTAGAGCAAAACTTTGGTCGCTGCTACTCAGAAAGTCTTGATAGAAAAAACCCAACAACATTTTGGTATAAATGGTACCAAATAGCCCACAAAATCCCAAATAGTCTCATTTTCTGTAACTATTCTTCTATCGCAGTCAGTACCAAACAGAAATTGAAAATATAACAGACAGCTTCTCGCAGGGAACCTAGACCTACCTATGAGTTTGTCGTCTAGTTTACCGGACTATCATGTGGGTGCCTTGACTGTAAGCCCTCCAGCCAGGGGAATAAGACTTATAACTAAGCGACAACGCCCTAAGGGCACCCCCTGTGGGGTACGTGCCTCGACTTAGAGGGTTGCTAGGGAGGGCAGCAAAGGGACAGGCTGGGTCGGAACAATGCGAAATGTGCAGCTATGCTAAACGCACTGCAACTCTTCCACATTTGAAGCTAGACTAATAAAGATTGTGCCGGTAAGTAGTTAAGTTATTATTTCGCAATAATTCATGGTTGTTAAGAATGATTGCAGTAATTTATTAGGTATATCGATGTAGGTACCGGCCGTATTTTCCACTATTAATTATTTAATACAACCGTACTTTGTTTCAATTAATATTTTATACTCCTGGCAATACTGAGGGGTAATATGGTTGCGTAACAACACACCTACACTGGCAAAGCGCCAAAGCCTTTTCAATTCGTCAAAGTTTACTAAATTCTGTTATCATTATTATTATTTTTTTCTCTCACTATGTTCAGGTTATATAAAGTGTTATAATCACATTTTAAACTTTTTTTTATGTTTCGTCCTGTCGGGCTAATAAATGCTTTTTCTTTCTTTCTTTCTTCTTCTAAATTAGTATAATTATGGACGGCCTAGCGGGCGTCACGCGGTTTCACCCACGTAATTCCCGTTCCAGTGGGAGCACGGGGATAGAATATAGCCTATGTTACTTGCTGATAATGTAGCTATCCATTACTGAAATGATTTTTGAAATCGTCTCAATAGTTTTTGTGTTTATTCATTTTACAAACATACACACACAAAATACAACTTTTTCCTCTTTAAAATTTTAGTGTAGAAGTGTAGATTTTTTGCGCTGTCTTGCAGATGTAGTTTGCAAAAACATAATACTAGCATTAGGTACCTACCGCCCGCAACCTTGCCCGCGCGGATTTCGCAACGGCGGCGCGTCGGCGTCCTCTCGTGTCAAAAATGAACAGCCATACTGCCATACCATTCACAAAATTTCATTGAAATTGTTTGGTAGTGACTGACGGTGGTGATTAGCGTGGCACAGTGGATTATAAATCAATACATTACGTATTTTCTTCAAAATCCTAGGGATTGTGACAGAAATGTGTGTTGTACAACTTGTACATGATTCATGATGCGCTGGTGTTCACTTCTCATCTTTTCTGAATGAAGACTTTGTCTTACAGTGGAACTAAGTCATCATCATCATCATCATCAGCCTATTAATATTGCCACTGCTTCGACACAGGCCTCCTCTTTATGGAGGGAGCTGACCACACGGGCCCAGTGCGGGTTGGTAGATAAAATAATAAATAAATCTATAAGTAAATCTTTATTCAGAATCACAAAAGGTAAAATATAATAATGAAATCTAAAAACTAACAATGAAGGTACAAAATTGTAAGATGCCTGTACTAGGATAATCCTGCATCACAGGCTGCAGGAGCTGTAACAATAATCTTAATACACAACCTTATTTTTTGTTTATACTAAACCCGAAAAGGGGTCATTGTACTCATCATTTTGAACAACTTTTTCTATGGGACGAACCTTGAAATCGCGAAAAAAAAATCAGCTGTTCCCTACATTTTGACGAGTTATGCGAACATAAATGTAGGGAACAGCTGATTTTTTTTTCGCGATTTCAGGGTTCGTCCCATAGAAAAAGTTGTTCAAAATGATGAGTACAATGACCCCTTTTCGGGTTTAGTATAAACAAAAAATAACCCTGTATATAAATCTCGTGTCACAATGTTTGTCCTCAATGGACTCCTAAACCACTTAACCGATTATAATAAAATTCGCACACCATGTGCAGTTCGATCCAACTTGAGAGATAGGATAGTTTAAATCTCAAATTATGAGACGCAGACGAAGTTGCGCGAGTCAGCTAGTTATGCTATATGTAGGACAGTATACTTTGTCATAGTGACAAAATTATTTTCATAAACTTAATCTCTAGCTATCTATATTAATCTAGAACTAAACACATAATTGTTACACGAAAATACATGCGTCAGCAGAATTTTTTATAGGTTGCAAAACACATTCGAGGCTTTCTTGTTTATATTTGATAAACAAGAAACAAGCAAAATATCGTTGGACAATATCGCTGGACATTAACACACAGCGCCACCTAGTGCCACACTAAGCAAAGCTTGTGTCGTGGACACTAGATAGTTGATATACTACATCAGGGTTATTTTTTGTTTATACTAAACCCGAAAAGGGGTCATTGTACTCATCATTTTGAACAACTTTTTCTATGGGACGAACCTTGAAATCGCGAAAAAAAAATCAGCTGTTCCCTACATTTTGACGAGTTATGCAAACATAAATGTAGGGAACAGCTGATTTTTTTTTCGCGATTTCAGGGTTCGTCCCATAGAAAAAGTTGTTCAAAATGATGAGTACAATGACCCCTTTTCGGGTTTAGTATAAACAAAAAATAAGGTTGTATACTTTTTTGTCTGTAAATACATAAGTACTTATCTATACTAATATTATAAAGCAGAAGAGTTTGTTTGTTTGTTTGGTTGAACGAGCTAATCTCAGTAACTACCTTTTGCGTCGGATAGTCCATTTATCGAGGAAGGCTATAGGCTATATAACATCACGTTATGATCATTAGGAGCGGAGCAGGAATTAAAAATGTTGCAAAAACGGTTTTTTTTTTCCTTTCGTTTTTCTCTCTTATGTGACGCAGACGAAGTTGCGTGGGTCAGCTAGTTATACATATAAACATCCATGACTCGGAAACAAATATCCGTGCTCATCACACAAACATTTGCTCCTACCGGGACTCGAACCCAGGACCCTAAGAACGTAAGGCAGCGTCACTACCACTACGCCAATCGGGGTCGTCGAAGCACTTATTATTCGATTTTTTTGGGTCTAGGACATGCATGAACAAGTATCTTTCTAAAATAGGCTGAACTTAAGCAGTAGCAGCAAGGGAGTTTAGGGTTGGACCTCATCTGGCAGCACGGAATCGCATTTGTTCCGCCTGTGCTACCACGTGCTGCAGTATACTGCCGCATGCGAACGCGCGTTGTCGCATTCCGCAGGTAAAAAAGGCGATCGCACGCGGCGGTGAAAGGATGCGTTAGGGCGATTGTGCACTACAAGGAATTTTACTGTCCGAACATCCGACTTTTTACGGTCCGAAGTGGCATGAAAAAAACGGATGATTGGCTTGTGCACTTGTCCGTCTTTACTCGGATGATACGCCTCAGTTTAGGGTAGCTCTCCTTCCCCGCGCCCGCCCCGCCCGCTCATGAAAACGGACGTAGTGCACAAGCATTTAAACACGTTTTTCATTGCTGTCATTTCGGACCGGAAAAACCGTTCCGGAATGAGGAAAAGTAAAATGTGGGACGGTAAAATTACGTATAGTGCACAAACTAGTATATCTTAATATATATAAATCTCGTGTCACAATGTTTGTCCTCAATGGACTCCTAAACCACTTAACCGGTTATAATAAAATTCGCACACCATGTGCAGTTTGACCCAACTTGAAAGATAGGTTAGCTTACATTTCAATTTATGAGATGCAGACGAAGTTGCGCCGGTCAGCTAGTATATTATATGGCGTGCCATATCGGACCGTAAAAAATCGGACTGCCGGACAGTAAAATTCCTTGTAGTGCACAATCGCCCTTAGCATGCTATCGCGCGATTCAGCGTTCCGGAGTCTCCCTGCCGACCATTGCATTTTGTCCGTGGTACCGATCGCCTCGAGGATTCCGCCGCGTGCTATCGCATTATGCTTTCTGTCTCGGTCTAGCAAATGGCAGTTCTAAGCGACAGAAAGAGAAAGGGCGACGGAAAAAGGCGATTCCGTGCTGCCAGATGAGGTCCAACCCTTAGATTCCTTCCCGGACCTCGTTTGATGGATAGGCTCCTCATGGGTCTTGAATATAACTGGCATGTGAGTAGGTAATATACTTGCACTACATTATACACCTCTGACCTCTGTCTATAATCTGTGTAACACTTCGGGGGAAAACAGGCATAGTGTTTTAATTATGTTTAGTCTACCTAAGTAATAAATATAGTGCTCACAAACGCCTCTTTCTATTGCAAAGGCGTTCGGCGTGACTTTTTCTATTCCGAATGAATGACGCCTCTTTTAAAAACAATGGGAATCTGTTCGATAATATTTAAGTAGAAGACCAAACAACATAATTCTTAGTAGTACTTAGTTTCGGCTGTAATTACCTAGCGTAGACTACACAAGGTAAACGTTTGACAAGTACCTAAGTACTTAATAAATAAGTGTTTCAATTTCACAAGACGGAATTGTGGTTTTTAAGCTAAATAAAACAGCAAGAAATACCACTTCACCATCTGCTGCATTCTAGCCTTTTCCCAATGTTGGGATCGACTTCCAGTCTAGCCGGGTAATATGATACCCCTTGATAATACTGGTGGTCAGATTTTTTAGTTTTTTCGCTGAAAATAAAGATAGGTACAATTGTACTTGAAGTAATACTCCTGCCTAGATTCGAACCCACGACTTATTACTGCTCGTAACACGGCTTAACCTAAAGATCGACCCGAGCGGCTGTTATTATTTAGCCACGAGTTCCTCCAGAAATACCATTTCGAAATTATAAAAAGCCTGACAAAAAAGCTGGATATTTGGAAAATCCTATATTTTTTCATGAAGTAATTATTCATTAAACATTTTAATATTCTCAAATATATCGCCAACAAGTCCGAAAAAATTACAAGATCAGACAAATACGGACGTATGGCAACCCTATGCATACTTTTCGATAGGTAGGTACCCCACAACATTTCGCATTTTTCAACTAAACAACATGCAGCACAAGACTAATCAAAGAATAAAAAAAAATTAGAACCATGCAAATCCCAAATGGGTGCGCTTTTATCAAGTCCTTGTTAGCCAACCGTGCTGATGACTACCTAATTAATTTTTTTAACTAGCAGTTTGAACCTAACATTGACAGACCCGGCAGTGACTGAGTTCAACACATTGTTTTCGGCCAGTAGCGTATTGTACCACTTAAATATTTACCGTCATTGAAGGTCAATGGCTCGCTCGATAAAAATTACATCATAATAATATTCAAATTGATTTTAGAATTGGAATGATAGTTTCAAGTGTTCCTAATTTGATATTCAGTTTTTACCGCGAACTAAAAATAGCAGTCTGTTTTTTTTAAGAATTGCCAATTTATGCGGTGATTTTTTATTTGGCCAATAACCTTGTATTGTATACATGTATGGGGGCGTCCATAAATTACGTGAGGTGTTTCTTTAAATTTTCTGTCCCTCCCTTCCCCCCTGGTGAGATGTCGTGAGATTTTATCAACCCCCTCCCCCATCCCCCAATCTCACGTGAGATTTTTCAAAATGTGAGTTCTTCGTCTTATAGACGTATCTTTTGACGTACATGCGTTATAAAAATCTTGGTAGCTCGTTTTTAATTAGTAAATATGGTGGTTTGACAGTCAGTAGATGTATATCGTCGCAGTATGAATGAAATTATTTTCTTTCGAACGAATTAGTGAATGATCTTAATCGTATTACGATATACGCTTAAGATAAAATCTTAAGCATGTACAATCTGATGGACAAAAACACTATAATATTTTTTTTGTTTCAATCAGAAAAAAAATTGCGTGATATTTGCCGAGACCCCCCCTCTCTCCAACGTAAGATTACATGAGATTTGACTCGACCCCCTCCCCCCCTTAAACATCTCACGTAATTTATGGACGCCCCCTATGAGGCTATGATGCATGCAGATATTATGATTGTGAAATTATGAGACATCAGGGCAAACAAAAAATGATTTTGGTATCAGAATCAGGCGTAGATGGATGGAATGAGTGAAAGAAAAAGGAGTAAGTGATTGTATTCATGACGGCTGACTGGGAAAAATGGAAGATAAAATCGCGTTACACCTACCTGAAGTTACATAGGACAAAGGCAAAAACAGTATTGATAGAAGTAGAGCAAACTTTTAAGGTATGTAATTATTAACATCAAGAAGAAACACAAACATTACATTTTTCTTGATTTGTAAAAGTTCGTGAAGGAAATCAAACCGATTTTATTTCTAATGGCCTTTTGTATTCTATACGCACGAGAACCGATCAAGCTATGCTAAACCAATTATAATAAACGAATGCACGGTAATGCTTGTATAGCTTGAGAGATCTAGATATACGTCGCCGTGCGGGGCCAAGTTGTAGCTGAAAAAAAATATATAAAAAAATATTTAAATTAAGTCTTTTTCATTAAAATAAATATGAATATATAAATATCGCTAGACATTACACACATCGCCATTTAGTGCCACACTTAGCAAGGCCTGTGTCGTGGTTACCAGACAGTTGATAAAAGTACTACATATACCTATATACTTTTTGTTTGTAAATACATACTTATTATACATATAAACATCCATGACTCGGAAACAAATGTCCATTTCACACAATCATTTGCTCCTACCGGGATTCGTCAGTTAAAAAAAATAAGCTGATATGCAGCATTTTTTGAACGTCAAAGTTTACAAGAGAGAGTCCCCCAAAAAGCCCATCTTTCGACACTTCCTAATGTTTTAAGTAGTGGCGAAACAAACTCCCCAGCAACACACCTGTCTGTTAGGTTAGACCCGGTTCTATACAATAGTGTGTCATAGGTAATATAGGTATTGTTAAAGAATCCACTAGGTACTTATCACACACCAACAATATTATTTCTCAAGCAGGCATAAAAAGCAGGGTATTGTAATATTTTTTGAACGGGCGCTGTCAGTCGGGACTGGTCAACTCTTAGCTGCCACGGTTCATTTTAATTACTTTATTTTGAAATCGTTGATTTGGTTTTTTACTCCTGGACGCTCTTCATTCTCAGATGCCTATAACGTATCTCAATATGAATGATGTAACAAAGATTTTGTAACAACATTTTTGATTGAAAAGAGTGCCCATGGAGTTTCTTGACCATTCTTCTCCATAGAGATCTACGTTTTGCAATGTGCAACCACAGTACTTTCTCAAATTATTATGCCTTGTGTCTGTGACTGTAGCTTCGCTTTTTTTTTGTTTACTTGACATTCAAATGTTTGAATTAAAACACAATAACTATACTCACTTATAGGTCGCAGGGTCAGTCATATTACCTGCATGAAATTGTTTCACCGTTTATTGTCTCTCTGACGTGAACCTGTGACTGTACAAAATCCGAGACAATAATGCACAAAAAAGGGCATTCCCTACTACAACGTTACATCCTTACTTTTCCTCCTGAATCATTTCTCCCGATCTTGAGGTTGGGAATTTTATTAGGTAAAGGTCGGTCTCTCTCAGGACAAACCTGAATGAGTATTAAAACATAACATACCATCACGCCTGTTATTTAAAACAGGTTTGGCAGAGGTGTATCTAATAATAATAAAGGGTGCCATGTAAAAATCTCTTAATGAAGCCGCTTGCACTTGTTCCTCCCCGTCATTGCGATAATTTTTTTGTTCTACAACATACCTGGGAACCTTCTAGTTACGGAGATATTGGAGGTTAAAGTTACAACTTTTCGCTGGATGGCGCAGCTTCACCTGATTATTGACTCGAAGACGAAGATAAAACGTATCAAAGCGCTTGTGACGTCACTCTTAGGTAACAAAGTGACGGCACGCGAATTTTCGGCACACGGTATCGTCTTCAATTTTCTTTTTATGTAAAAAAGAAAAAAAATTGTGTTCAATATTTTCGGAAATCTATACTGACGGACTAATTATAGGTGATTTTTGTCGTAATCCATGCCGTCGAAGCCGCAATTTTTTGCATAAAAGAGTGACGACCACAACCATCCTCACAATTAAACCTTCACATTTATTAAAGTCGTAAACTAACATAATTACTCGTACACCGCACTTGTACCTAACTTTGTTATCATGTAGCCTACCTACGTACCTACTTACCTACTCGTACATATGTTACATTATGCTAAACAAACTCGCATTTCAATTAAGTAATTAAATATCTAATATTCATTGAAATAATAACTGGCTAGTACCTACGTACTCGTACATAAGCGTATAGGTATTTTTGCATAGAATAGGTAGTTAGGTAGGTAGGTGCCTATTTATTATATTGTCAATGGTTTTATTAATGCGTCACGCTGCTCGTCACCGATGTTTGAACGCCTTCTTTGTGATGTCATTTGAAGGCCCATCTAGAGAGCGAACATCAAGGTTAAGCAACTGTAGCTAAGGTCGGTCTATAGATGGGCAGAGTAGCCTTTGACAGGCGGGACCAACGGCTAAACCTGCTTTCCGAGGCACGGAGGAGATTCGGTAATGGATGGGCACCCATCTACTAATAGACCTCGGGATGCGATGCTTAACCTTAGAGATCATCGATCACGAGCTCCTCTAATAGATTTTTGTTTTCTCTTTCTAAAGAATCGTAAGTAAAAAGTCAATTGTTATAGAAACTTCAATGTTATAGTAGTACCCGGTCGATGACTGCCCAAGAAGATTTCGAACGCAAAAAAAGCATTGGCTTCGTATTAGGAAAAGGCTAAAATCAAATACCTATTCATACCTAGTAGATAAGTACCTAATTGTGAGAATGAATTTCAAGATTCCAAATGTTAATCTTTTTATCAAAATTAGATATACACGTGTCGATAAAGCAACAATAAAATGTATGATGATAGGTACGTCCACGAGCACGCAAGCATGACAATATGACAATTTGATTACATTTTAATTTCCCACCAAGTGCACTTTATGTTTGATGAACATTATTTTGAAAAACGGTAACTAGAATAAGTATTTTATAAAATCCAAGCCGTGCCCCGGCATTGTAATGTATATAAAATCCTTCCTCTTGAACAGGTATTGAAAACGGTTACAAAATACCGGTATAATACCGGTATCATTTAGTATTTAGGGGTTCCGGTATCTATACCGGAACAAGAACCAGAATCAAAATTGCAACCTTTAAGAACTTTTATTATAAGTACCGGTTCTCCCAAAATACCAGTATAATACCGGAACAGGAACCAGAACCTAAATTGGAACCGTTACTTTACCGGTTCTTAGGCAAAGCAGGTCAAAACTTGGTTTTTGAGGTGCGGAACGAAGGCGAACTAAAAGAAAAGGTATAGTATGCTAAGCACGTTCCGAACTCTAGGTATCCTCTATTCCGAAAGGAACCTTTAAATCGGGTGACAAGGAACCGGTATCATATCATCGGATTTAAAGGTTCTAGGAACCGATACACACACAAACTGGAACCGATATCTATACCGGAACCGGAACCGTACCGAAAAGAGGAACCTATAAAAGAACCTAAATGAAGAACCAGAACCGAAATTGGTACCGGTTTTCTTGAATCACTCTATCTGTAACTGAAAACTGCATTAAAATCCGTTGCGTAGTTTAAAAGATCTAAACGTACAGACACCGGCAACGACTTTGTTTTAAACACTGAAGGTAAATAAAACTTTATTCAATTTTCGACTTATTTGCGATGACGAATGCGTAATTTGCATGACATAGTAGGTAGTGCATACTTATTTTTAGCAATGTCATTTGGCTTTTTTCCAATATAATCGGATGCAGCTGAGTAACTACAATTATTTTAGATTTAGTGACTTTTTAAAGTAAGGCTGTTAAAATCCTCCCCTGGTTCAATTCATGGTCCTAAGCGAGACGGAATGGGAAGCCGTCACCTTCTGCGAAGCAGTCATGCTAGCGAAGGAGGTGGCGGAGCGCGAGAGGGAGAGAGAGCCTCTCGCCCCAGCCGGAGCGGAAGACGCACCGGGCGTCGGGGGCCACCGGCCACCGTAGACGCGGGCCTGTGAACGGCTAGCTATGGGCTAGCTAGCTGTCCGCCCGTCTAATGACGACAGGAGCGAACATCAAGGTGTGTCGACGACGACGGCGCGTTCGTGTTCCAAGCACGCCTCAAAGAGAGATGTCAGCATAAAGGGAGGGGCCCGCAAGGGACGAAGCCTGCCGGGGTTGCGGGCCTGTTCGAAAGAAATACCGCGGCCCCATGGCAACATGGATGGGTTTTAGTCAGTAAAAGTCTGACACTCCGTCCCGCTCAGCCAAGGGTGCTACACGAAGCAGAAAGGCACTACACCATATCTGGGAACTTCAAGTTACGGAGATATTGGGGGTCAAAGTACAACTTTTTTGCAAATATTTACTTAAATAGAAGTTTTCAATGAATTTTTATTTTAAACACCTCCTCGACCCTGTACTCTTAAATCAATCTATCAGCAAAATGTTTTGACTGCGTTACGTTGAGTTCTACCACGAAGTAGTTTGATGTACAGAATGCTTGGTTGACGGCTTCGTCATGAGGTTGTTTACATCCTGTATAAATGTATAGCATTGATGAATATTGCCGAAAACGCATTTTTATAAAAAGGGTGTAAAAATACCTCTTTTTTAACCGACTTCTAAAAATGGAGGAGGTTCTTAATTCGGATTCGGATGTTTCTATTTTTTTTTTTAATGTTTGTTCGGGCATAACTCCGTCGCTTGCCAACCGATTTGGAAAATTATTTTTTTGTTGGAAAGGGTATTCTTTCCAAATGGTCCCATAGCCACCAAGTCGGGATCTGATGATGGAATCTTGGCGAAATCGAGGGAACTCTTCAAATTTTATATGAAAACGTGTTGCGATTTTGGTATTCTCTACAACAAGTGAAGCATTTGCGTTTGATCTTTTTTTGACTTTTTAGTGGTTCACATGTGCTTGATATACATGGAAAGTGCATACCGTTACAATTACAACAAGCCCAAACACGACTAGGGTACATTGTCTCATTATGGAGTTCCGTGACTCTTGGCTTCATCATCAGATCTGATAGTAGAATGGTTCTTCATTGACCGACTTAAAAAAAAAAACAAAAAAGTGAAAAATAACTTTAGCTTCTGAAGTCGGTGACAAAAAAACTAAAGCAATCAAACGAAGATCACTGACTTCAGAAGCTAAAGTTATTTTTCACTTTTTTGTTTTCTTTTTTGAAGTCGGTTTTATTTTTTGCAAAAAAGTTTTTTTCCATTTATCGTCATTGTGATCATGTTTCCGGTTGGCACTATAACTGGGAACCTTCTAGTTGCAGAGATAAAGGTCAAAGTTTCAACTACTTCAATTATGCATCCAACATTATCTATTAAAACTATATTGTTAATTTCAGGTTCATAGTAAAATTGCATTTTACCTTTTGGGATTCTGAATAAAGATTTATTACCTATTTATATAATAGCAATACAAACCAAACAAGGAAATCTGGAAACCCGAACTAAATATGACAGAAGGCATAATTAAAAATACTTATTTATCATTAATTCTAGGTAGGTACGAGTACCTAGGTACTTGAACTTACTGTACGCTATAAGTAGCCGCAAATACTCATTAATATCAATACCTAATTGTACTGTGGACTATATATGACTAACGTTTAATTAATCGTTAAATATTAATACGGAACCATGAATGTACAAATTGAGTACAAAGTGATTGTTTTGTAATGAATAAAAAATGTGTTAGGTTTCAGACAAACGAGCGTTTTTTTACGGTACCTATATCACCTAATTTTAAAAGACAACCATCGGTAACGACAAGTATATTCTGATCTTTTTGGTAAAGGAACTTTTATATGTAGGGTCGGCGCCGAAAATTCGATATTATTTTTGATTGGGTCTCTGAGCTTCAAATAATTCAATACGCAAACTGACTAAAGCACTTAAGTCCATAACGAATAATTCATGGCGTGTCAAGTGGCGTACTTTATCAACCTTACACTCTTTAAACATTCAATGACAACATAAAAAACATAACTTGACTTATGTTCAAAGGAACACAATATTGTGCTTAATAATTTGGAGCACCAACTTGACTTATGTGATAAGGCGCGATTTATCAAGAATTTATTAAAGTAGGGTACTTCAAGAATATTTTAGATGTAAACAAAGTCTGGATGTGGGGTAACTTTAGATGCACAATCAGTCGCATACTGCTTATGCTATAAGAAGTTCGTCGCGAGTGTTCAAGTGTTATTAATTGTGATGGATATCCAAAGAGGAAAGAAATTCGTTGAAATGGCGTTAGCGAGGCAACCACAGGAAGATGAAGGTACAATATTAAGTTTAACTTTAGAGTCTATGATTTTATTATGTGAATGCATTTTTTGCAATTTGTGTGTGCATTGCACATCAATGTTCATCAGTGCACATCAACCTACCAGAAACTGTCAAATATCTGTGATAAATTTTCAATTTTAACGCAATGCAGTTAGGTTTATTTACACATGTCACATAACGTAATGGTACGTAACTTAATGTCACATAACTAAATGTCACGTAACTTGATGTCACATAACGTTATGTCACATAACGTAATGTCACATAACGTAATGTTACGTAACTTAATGTCACATAACGTAATGTCACATAACGTAATGTCACATAACGTAACGTCACATAACTTAATGTCACATAACTTATTGTCACGTAACTTAAGGTCACATAACGTAATGTCACATAACGTAATGTCACATAACGTAATGTCACATAACTTAATGTCACGTAACTTAATGTCACATAACTTAATGTCACGTAACTTAATGTCACATAACGTAATGTCACATAACGTAATGTCACATAACGTAATGTCACGTAACTTGATGTCACATAACGAAATGTCACGTAACTTGATGTCACATAACGTAATGTCACATAACGTTATGTCACCTAACGTAATGTCACGTAACTTAATGTCACGTAACTTAATGTCACATAACGTAATGTCACATAACGTAATGTCACGTAACTTAATGTCACATAACGTAATGTCACGTAACTTAATGTCACATAACTAAATGTCACGTAACTTAATGTCACATAACGTAATGTCACGTAACTTGATGTCACATAACGAAATGTCACGTAACTTGATGTCACATAACGTAATGTCACGTAACTTGATGTCACATAACGTAATGTCACGTAACTTAATGTCACATAACTTATTGTCACGTAACTTAAGGTCACATAACGTAATGTCACATAACGTTATGTCACATAACGTAATGTCACATAACTTAATGTCACGTAACTAAATGTCACATAACTTAATGTCACGTAACTTAATGTCACATAACTTAATGTCACATAACGTAATGTCACATAACGTAATGTCACATAACGTAATGTCACATAACGTAATGTCACATAACGTAATGGCACGTAACTTGATGTCACATAACGAAATGTCACGTAACTTGATGTCACATAACGTAATGTCACGTAAATTAATGTCACATAACGTAATGTCACATAACGTAATGTCACGTAACCAAATGTCACATAACGTAATGTCACATAACGTAATGTCACATAACGTAATGTCACATAACGTAACGTCACATAACTTAATGTCACATAACTTATTGTCACGTAACTTAAGGTCACATAACGTAATGTCACATAACGTAATGTCACATAACGTAATGTCACATAACGTAATGTCACATAACGTAATGGCACGTAACTTGATGTCACATAACGAAATGTCACGTAACTTGATGTCACATAACGTAATGTCACGTAAATTAATGTCACATAACGTAATGTCACATAACGTAATGTCACATAACGTAATGGCACGTAACTTGATGTCACATAACGAAATGTCACGTAACTTGATGTCACATAACGTAATGTCACGTAAATTAATGTCACATAACGTAATGTCACATAACGTAATGTCACATAACCAAATGTCACATAACGTAATGTCACATAACCAAATGTCACATAACGTAATGTCACATAACGTAATGTCACATAACGTAATGTCACATAACGTAATGTCACATAACTTAATGTCACGTAACTTAATGTCACATAACTTAATGTCACGTAACTTAATGTCACATAACTAAATGTCACGTAACTTAATGTCACATTACGTAATGTCACGTAACTTGATGTCACATAACGAAATGTCACGTAACTTGATGTCACATAACGAAATGTCACGTAACTTGATGTCACATAACGTAATGTCACATAACGTAATGTCACATAACGAAATGTCACATAACGTAATGTCACATAACTTAATGTCACATAACTTATTGTCACGTAACTTAAGGTCACATAACGTAATGTCACATAACGTAATGTCACATAACTTAATGTCACGTAACTTAAGGTCACATAACGTAATGTCACATAACGTAATGTCACATAACGTAATGTCACATAACTTAATGTCACGTAACTTAATGTCACATAACTTAATGTCACGTAACTTAATGTCACATAACGTAATGTCACATAACGTAATGTCACATAACGTAATGTCACGTAACTTGATGTCACATAACGAAATGTCACGTAACTTAATGTCACATAACGTAATGTCACATAACGTAATGTCACATAACGTAATGTCACGTAACTTGATGTCACATAACGAAATGTCACGTAACTTGATGTCACGTAACTTGATGTCACATAACGAAATGTCACGTAACTTGATGTCACATAACGTAATGTCACATAACGTAATGTCACATAACGAAATGTCACGTAACGTAACGTCACATAACTTAATGTCACATAACTTATTGTCACGTAACTTAAGGTCACATAACGTAATGTCACATAACGTAATGTCACATAACGTAATGTCACATAACGTAATGTCACATAACTTAATGTCACGTAACTTAATGTCACATAACTTAATGTCACGTAACTTAATGTCACATAACGTTATGTCACATAACGTAATGTCACATAACGTAATGTCACATAACGTAATGTCACGTAACTTGATGTCACATAACGAAATGTCACGTAACTTGATGTCACATAACGTAATGTCACATAACGTTATGTCACATAACGTAATGTCACATAACTAAATGTCACATAACGTAATGTCACATAACGCTATGTCACATAACGTAATGTCACGTAACTTAATGTCACAAAACGGAATGTCAAATAACGTAATGTCACATAACTTAATGTCACAAAACGTTTTGTCAAATAACGTAATGTCACGTAACTTAATGTCACATAACGTAATGTCACATAACGTAATGTCACATAACGTAATGTCACGTAACTTGATGTCACATAACGAAATGTCACGTAACTTGATGTCACATAACGTAATGTCACATAACGTAATGTCACATAACGAAATGTCACGTAACGTAATGTCACATAACGTAATGTCACATAACTTAATGTCACGTAACTTAAGGTCACATAACGTAATGTCACATAACGTAATGTCACATAACGTAATGTCACATAACGTAATGTCACATAACGAAATGTCACGTAACGTAATGTCACATAACGTAATGTCACATAACTTAATGTCACGTAACTTAAGGTCACATAACGTAATGTCACATAACGTAATGTCACATAACGTAATGTCACATAACGTAATGTCACGTAACTTGATGTCACATAACGTAATGTCACATAACGTTATGTCACATAACGTAATGTCACATAACTAAATGTCACATAACGTAAGTCACATAACGCTATGTCACATAACGTAATGTCACGTAACTTAATGTCACAAAACGGAATGTCAAATAACGTAATGTCACATAACTTAATGTCACAAAACGTTTTGTCAAATAACGTAATGTCACGTAACTTAATGTCACATAACGTAATGTCACATAACGTAATGTCACATAACGTAATGTCACGTAACTTGATGTCACATAACGAAATGTCACGTAACTTGATGTCACATAACGTAATGTCACATAACGTAATGTCACATAACGAAATGTCACGTAACGTAATGTCACATAACGTAATGTCACATAACTTAATGTCACGTAACTTAAGGTCACATAACGTAATGTCACATAACGTAATGTCACATAACGTAATGTCACATAACGTAATGTCACATAACGAAATGTCACGTAACGTAATGTCACATAACGTAATGTCACATAACTTAATGTCACGTAACTTAAGGTCACATAACGTAATGTCACATAACGTAATGTCACATAACGTAATGTCACATAACGTAATGTCACGTAACTTGATGTCACATAACGAAATGTCACGTAACTTGATGTCACATAACGTAATGTCACATAACGTTATGTCACGTAACTTGATGTCACATAACGAAATGTCACGTAACTTGATGTCACATAACGTAATGTCACATAACGTTATGTCACATAACGTAATGTCACGTAACTTAATGTCACGTAACTTAATGTCACATAACGTAATGTCACATAACGTAATGTCACATAACTTAATGTCACGTAACTTAATGTCACATAACTTAATGTCACGTAACTTAATGTCACATAACGTAATGTCACATAACGTAATGTCACGTAACTTGATGTCACATAACGTAATGTCACATAACTTGATGTCACATAACGAAATGTCACGTAACTTGATGTCACATAACGTAATGTCACATAACGTAATGTCACATAACGAAATGTCACGTAACGTAATGTCACATAACGTAATGTCACATAACTTAATGTCACGTAACTTAAGGTCACATAACGTAATGTCACATAACGTAATGTCACATAACGTAATGTCACATAACGTAATGTCACATAACGAAATGTCACGTAACTTGATGTCACATAACGAAATGTCACGTAACTTGATGTCACATAACGTAATGTCACGTAACTTGATGTCACATAACGTAATGTCACGTAACTTAATGTCACATAACTTAATGTCACGTAACTTAATGTCACATAACGTAATGTCACATAACGTAATGTCCCATAACGTAACGTCACGTAACTTAATGTCACATAAGTTATTGTCACATAACTTAATGTCACGTAACTAAATGTCACATAACTTAATGTCACGTAACTTAATGTCACATAACTTAATGTCACATAACGTAATGTCACATAACGTAATGTCACATAACGTAATGGCACGTAACTTGATGTCACATAACGAAATGTCACATAACGTAATGTCACGTAACTTAATGTCACATAACTAAATGTCACGTAACTTAATGTCACATAACGTAATGTCACGTAACTTAATGTCACATAACGTAATGTCACGTAACTTGATGTCACATAACGAAATGTCACGTAACTTGATGTCACATAACGTTATGTCACGTAACTTGATGTCACATAACGTAATGTCACGTAACTTGATGTCACATAACGTAATGTCACGTAACTTAATGTCACATAACTTAATGTCACGTAACTTAATGTCACGTAACTTAATGTCACGTAACTTAATGTCACATAACGTAATGTCACATTACGTTACGTGTCAAGTTACGTGATATTACGTTATGTGACATTACGTTATGTGACATCAAGTTACGTGACATTTCGTTATGTGACATCAAGTTACGTGACATTACGTTATGTGACATTACGTTATGTGACATTACGTTATGTGACATTACGTTATGTGACATCAAGTTACGTGACATTACGTTATGTGACATTACGTTATGTGACATTTAGTTATGTGACATTAAGTTACGTGACATTAAGTTATGTGACATCAAGTTACGTGACATTACGTTATGTGACATTACGTTATGTGACATTACGTTATGTGACATTACGTTATGTGACATTACGTTATGTGACATTACGTTATGTGACATTAAGTTACGTGACATTACGTTATTTGACAAAACGTTTTGTGACATTAAGTTATGTGACATTACGTTATTTGACATTCCGTTTTGTGACATTACGTTACGTGACATTACGTTATGTGACATTACGTTTTGTGACATTTAATGTGACATTAAGTTACGTGACATTACGTTATGTGACATTACGTTATGTGACATAACGTTATGTGACATCAAGTTACGTGACATTCAGTTATGTGACATTAAGTTATGTGACATTACGTTATGTGACATCAGGTTACGTGACATTTCGTTATGTGACATCAAGTTACGTGTCATTACGTTATGTGACATTACGTTTTGTGACATTTGTGACATTAAGTTACGTGACATTAAGTTATGTGACATTAAGTTACGTGTAATGTCACATAACGTAATGTCACGTAACTTAATGTCACATAACGTTATGTCACATAACGTAATGTCACATAGCGTAACGTCACATAACTTAATGTCACATAACTTATTGTCACGTAACTTAATGTCACATAACGTAATGTCACATAACGTAATGTCACATAACGAAATGTCACGTAACTTGATGTCACATAACGTAATGTCACATAACGTAATGTCACATAACTTAATGTCACATAACGTAATGTCACATAACGTAATGTCACATAACGAAATGTCACGTAACTTGATGTCACATAACGTAATGTCACATAACGAAATGTCACGTAACTTGATGTCACATAACGTAATGTCACATAACGTAATGTCACGTAACTTAATGTCACAAAACGGAATGTCAAATAACGTAATGTCACATAACTTAATGTCACAAAACGTTTTGTCAAATAACGTAATGTCACGTAACTTAATGTCACATAACGTAATGTCACATAACGTAATGTCACATAACGTAATGTCACATAACGTAATGTCACATAACGTAATGTCACATAACGTAATGTCACGTAACTTGATGTCACATAACTTAATGTCACGTAACAATGTCACATAACTAAATGTCACATAACGTAATGTCACATAACGTAATGTCACATAACGTTATGTCACGTAACTTGATGTCACATAACGAAATGTCACGTAACTTGATGTCACATAACGTAATGTCACATAACGTAATGTCACGTAACTTAATGTCACAAAACGGAATGTCAAATAACGTAATGTCACATAACTTAATGTCACAAAACGTTTTGTCAAATAACGTAATGTCACGTAACTTAATGTCACATAACGTAATGTCACATAACGTTATGTCACATAACGTAATGTCACATAACGTTATGTCACATAACGTAATGACACGTAACTTAATGTCACGTAACTTGATGTCACATAACGTAATGTCACATAACGTAATGTCACATAACGAAATGTCACGTAACGTAACGTCACATAACTTAATGTCACATAACTTATTGTCACGTAACTTAAGGTCACATAACGTAATGTCACATAACGTAATGTCACGTAACTTAATGTCACAAAACGGAAAATCAAATAACGTAATGTCACATAACTTAATGTCACAAAACGTTTTGTCAAATAACGTAATGTCACGTAACTTAATGTCACATAACGTAATGTCACATAACGTAATGTCACATAACGTAATGTCACGTAACTTGATGTCACATAACGTAATGTCACGTAACTTAATGTCACATAACTTTATGTCAAATAACGTAATGTCACGTAACTTAATGTCACATAACGTAATGTTACTCGTACATAACGTAATGTCACATAACGTAATGTCACATAACGTAACGTCACGTAACTTAATGTCACATAACTTATTGTCACGTAACTTAAGGTCACATAACGTAATGTCACGTAACTTAATGTCACATTACGCTGCGATTGTCGCCACGCCTGTATCGCAGGTGAAGAAGGGGAAGAAAAATAAGAGCGGCTGTGAACCTTCCAACAAGGGTTCGAAACAGCAAGGCCCAGCAGCAACAACAACATTTGTTCTACGACTTTTCCGAAAACGGACAAAAAAAAATCAACTCTCCATACATTTGCCCGAACAGCTGATGGAGTTTTGCTTGAAAAGTCGATTTTTTTTGCCTGTTTTCCCAAAAGTCGTAGAACAAATGTTGTGGTTTAAGATGTCAGCAATCCACTCCTGCGAGGTTGCCGGTGTTTTACAAATAACCCTGTATAGGTACTGGTTTATATAAGTAATGATCGTAGGTAGGAACTTTCGATAACAGTCATTTACTTTTTCTAGTAAGTTTTTTGGTGAGGTTCTTCAGAGAAGTCAGATATATAGAGTACTCGCAACCGACGTGCGTGCCTGTAAGACTAATGTTTGAACGTAGACGAAGCAAAAGGATTAGCAGGTGACATTCTGTGGTTTCTGCTTACATTCATGGAAAAAAGGCGTGAGTTTACGATGCCTCCAAAGCAAATGGACAGATTAACATTAACTGGACAGATTCTCAGCTGTAGGGCTACTACGAAACTCTGTTGACAGTTCGAAATGATATTAACTGGGTTCAGTGTCTATCAATTAATTACTGTCAAAAGGCTAGTTTCGAATGATGTCCCATGACCAGTCGCGATCAAAAATTACGTCACTGGCGCCCTTCGTGGCTGTTAGTCACCGTAACTCATTTTGACAGACGCTTTCGTATCGATACCTACATAAATTATTGCGATTATGTAAGCATAGTGGATACGAAATTGATGACAACTGAGTCTTTATTATAGCTATCGTGATAGACGTTACCCTGAGGCGAAAAGCATCGTACCCAGGCTGTTAGTCACCGTAAAGTGATATCCACTCAATGTGATTTGTAATACCTACCAACATCATGACATTCTCGGCTGTCGTCCAAGTTCGGTATAGAACCGAAGCTCGTTAGTTAATGGATATCAGAAAGATACGTAATAGCCCTGCTGGGCAGTTTCTCAACTGGACCGATTAGCAACTGGACAGAACTTCAGTCCATGACAAAATTAAAAGAATGAGTTGAAAATATGGACGATAAGAAAAAGTGGTAAATTTAGGAAAGTGGACGATGGCTCCAGCGGGCGGGGTCCGAACCCATGTTTCATCTTACATCGCGCGATCGTACTAGGGTTTCAGAAACCCTATTTTCAGCAGAAAATGTTCACGTTAAATCACGTGGAAATGACATGATTATAATAGCTATTATAATTATTATCTAAAGCAGCGCGAAGAGCGAGATTTGTAATTAAAATAAAAAGTAAACTATGTAGATAACAATAATTATTACTGTGTAAATAACAAGAACCTTTGACCGCAACGCAATTACATAATTTAAATGTGCGAATTTTGATACGGTCGCCTTTTTTACTTTCGATAATGTGTTACTTACTAAGTATGCAAACAGAAAGTATGTATGTAGTAAACCAACTGTCTGGTGTCCACGACACAAGCTTCGTTGCTTAGTGTGGCACTAGATGGCGCGGTGTGCAATGCCAAATGATATTTATTTTTATTATTATTTATTTTATGTAAAGTAGGTTCGGTGTTCTTATACACTCGAGCTATTAAAAAGGCACTGCAACTCCTAAAAGCCAGCCAGAATCAACAGTGGCGAGTGGCAACCACCAGAAAAGCGCCGAGAGAATGAAACTCGACAAAGTCCCAGAGAAACAATTCAACTGTCTTGGATACATACAACGAAATTCAACAGAAAAGAATAGCGGAGGACTAAGAAAAACGGTTTGATCAACAGATTACTAATAAAAAATGTTGATACTGGTTAGATCATGACTGGTCAACGTCTTTCGATACCCACTTAGTTATAAAACTCGGAGTTTATTTACTCACTTCATACCTTGAACCGTGGGATGTTCAATGAACCCGCGAGTACTACGGCCGGGTAAGTAAATAACCAAGTAGGTATAAACAATAATCAAGAAGTACTTAGTTGACGTATAACTATGGAAATGATAGCTTTGTAGAGAAAGGAATACACTCTCCAAGTGCAATGTAAGCAACGTGAGAAGGAACGTTTTTTTTCGCTTTTCTGTTATTCAGTAGCATCCGGTTAGAACACTGGCTCCCAACCTATCGTCCGCGGACCACCGGTGGTCCGCAGGAGCTTTGAATATGGTCCGCGAAAGGTTAAAAGGTTATTCGTACTTTCAGTTTCCACGGACGATGCAAGCTCAAACCGACCTAATTGAACCTATCAAAGGAGAGGTGCAATTTTTCTTTGAGAATCTATAAACCTATTCGTTTTTCTGCATTAATTTTTTTGATCGCTTTTATATCCCTCACTATCTTAATGCCAAAGGTTCATCCCTGTTTCCATTTTTTTGCATAATGTGAGTTAAAGATTCATCCCCCTAGATATAATCGTGTGATCTAGATAAACATGGACACCGCAATGGCCCCTGCTAACAATAAAGACACCAAAGTGGTCTCTGGTCCGAAAAAGTTTGGGAGCTACTGGATTAGACTGACTCAACATATTTGGGGAATAGGCTAGAAGATGATAATAGAGAATTGGCAGAAATCAGAAAGTCGTGCTTGGCTGACCCAGACGAAGGTTCAGGCCATGATGATGATGATAATTCAATATTATTTATGTAACTGCCTCGTTGGTCTAGTGGTCACAATCGCAAATGCTGAGCATGAGGTCCCGGGTTCGATTCCCGGGTAGGGCAAATTATAATTGGGTTATTCCATCAGGAATTTCTCATGCCAAGGAGTCAGGATACTCAGGATTGCTGCCCTGTTGATGGCAACAACGAAAGGAAATTGTAGGTGTACTAATAGGTAACGTACGGTCGAAGAAGCAGGAAGCAGGTTTACACTTTACAATGTAATTTGTGGGATAAACTGTAAACCAATTAGCTTGTTCGACCGTGCATCGCTGCCTTACTCTTCGTGATTATCGGTCGCAGCTGAATACCAGTATTTTACTTGGAGCGACTGCCTATCTGACCTCCACAACCCAGTTAGTACTGAGTAATACAATACCCCTTGGTAAGACTAGTTGACAGACTTTTTGGGCCACTGACTACCTGTAACGACTGTCAAAGATCTACAAATGATAGCCGAATGTCAGGGTCACCCATCCATAGACCAACCTAGGCAAGCACGGCTTAACCTAAAGATCGACCCGACCGGCTGATGTTATTTAGCAACGAGTTATGTTATTATCAATTTTAACAGTATTGTTGTGGAAAGCAGGTCTCGTCGAAAGAAGCACATGCGTGCAAATGAAAATGATTTAGATAGATAGGTATGTAGTACACTGTATGCGGGGAAGCCCATAATATGTAGATTTAGGACATATTATAATTAGTAGATAAAGAATATTGATGATTAATCCAAATAATGTATTTTCCAGGTATTCAAAAAATACCTGTGTGTTTGTTATACTGAATATTTCTTTTGAATATGATTCATTTCCCAACATAATTTAATTACTCTGACAGTTGAAGATTTGTTTTTTTCTTCGATATTGTGTAGCGGGCAGACCGTGCACCAAAGACTACTCTATGCTTAGTAGCTTAGCTAACTAACTGGGTTGTGGAGGTCAGATAGGCAGTCGCCCCATCTAAAAGGCTGATATTCAGCTACCATCCGGTTAGCTGAAAGCCGACGGTATTGGTAGCGGTACGGTACATTTCCTCCGTCACTCGGAAAGCACATGCCGGCTGTCATTTAATTTTGTAGTTCATTGGCACTGGCCGTCGTTACAAGTAGTCAGTGGCCCGAAAATCTGACAACCAACTTTACCAAGGGGTACCATATTACCCAGTAGGTACTAACTGAATTCTGGAGGTCTGGCTGTCAGTTCAGCTACATCTGGTTAGATTAGGCTTTGCCCAATTAAGTTAAGAAAAGGCTTTGCAGATGATGAGTTAAAAATAAACCTCTTTATAAATCTATCATTAAAATAATCCTCTCATGCAAAACAAATGAATTTAATTGGTTAAATTGTAAATTTAACAAATTATATTCATTTGTTTTGCGTAGGTTTCACCAGGTGCAAATACTTACAAAAATAAATCCTCCAACCAGTTTTTCTAATGGCTCTAGTTTTTTCACATGCTCGTTTGATGATAGTCATTATGTGATGTTTTTAGACAATCTACCTGCCAGATAGATATCTAAAAATACTTATAACAATCTAAATCTTGAACAACCTGTTTGGTTGGGTTGAACCTCTTTTGAATATCATTGTGGTCCGTGGACGAAAATGTTTTTGCATTTATTTGAGAATTCTATTCTCGAATTTTAAACATTTGTCTATAGACAAATTAATATTACCTACATGTTTACATCCACCACTAATAAAGAACTTAGAGATCGATGATGTTAACAATAAAACTTTTTTGCAAAAAATTCACTTTTTTGTGTGAAGTCGGTTATATTTTTTGCAAAAAAGTTTTTAGTTTTCACTTTTTAGTGGTTCATATGTGCTTACCCTATCACAGCGTAACGGCGTGATTTTTTGTTATGAACTGGTGTAAACAACAGAGAGACATGAGATTTCAGCGATCCCAATACATTTTCTATCATTTATTGAGGAGTTCCCGTCGCCTATCTTCCGAAGTTCTTCATCAGATCTTAACCAAATTGAAATGGGACTACACGGAAAGCACCAGCTTTCAAATAAAAGAATTATAAAAATCGGTTTACCCCGTCGAAAGTTGTGAGGCAACAAACATTGTCGAAATCTGGGAGTATTGTACACATCTACGTACTCAGAGCATACAGGCGTGATGTTACGTCATGATGTAGTATGAACAATGAACCTACAAGCGATTGCAGCAATTACTGCAGATTTGCCGTCTATTTTTGAAGAGTTTCATTGTATATCTCGGAAGATCAGCATCAGATCTTCAGCAAATTAAAATGGGACCTAACGAGAAGCACCAGCTTCCAAATATAAAAAGAATCATCAAAATCGGTTCACCCAGTCGAAAGTTCTGAGGTAACAAACACAAAAAAAAAAAAACAAAAAAAAAATACAGACAAATTGAGAACCTCCTCTTTTTGGAAGTCGGTTGAAAACAAGCTGTGTTCGTGAGCCTAAAAAAACAAAAGTGTTCTGTAACCATTCTATTATCTATCTGTTTTTTCTTTCCTTCAGGAAGTCTGGATCAGTCTGGTCAGTGGTCGAGGCACCTGTGGCCGACGCCCCCAATTAGATTATTTTAAGAATATTTCTTTTGTTTTTGTGCTTTTTCAGTTAGTACAGCAAATGAATTTGTGCAATAGACTCGCCACTCGCAACATGGGTACTTAAATATAACTGGATAAAATGTGGCAGGTATGCTTCTGCCAAACCATTTCGAGATACAGCGTGATATTACGTACCGTCCACGGTTTCTTTTGCTCCCCGAAAAAATGTTTATATCGATCAACAGCAATGACTGCTTGAAATCCTGTGATCACTAAGTGTACTCGTTTAGTGAAATCGCCTCAATATACGGACACTGTTAGTGTAGTGTGCTGTCCTAGTGTGAACCGGCCCTAATTAACATTTATGAAGATCAAATGAGGGTAGTTGAATAAACGCCTTCACTTTGCTGTCGCGGTACCTCCAATACTTCAGTCTCCCGCGACCATGGCTGGTGCAATCCGGTCAAAACGTCGGGCTTCAATTAAAGGTAAATTCGCGATGAATACCCGTCTTCATATGTTTTACAATAGCAATGAGTCTAAGGTCAGCAGGTCATTAACACCGTCAGGTCAACGATTGTATAAATGTACAAAATTGCCGGAATTAGTGTTTATTTAGTTTATAAACAGCTGGTCTGATAACGCGGTCAATGAAACGTTTACTCAACATGCTGTTGCTACGTTTTTCCTTGATTTATTTGAAAGTCAATGTTGCCTTCAGATTACTTTTTAAAATGTGAACTAGCCACACCCAGTCAATGGTTATCAAAACATATAAGCAACTAGCACTTTTCTCGCTACTTCGTCCGCGTATGTGATTAACTCGGCTAATATGCAACATATTAATAAAAAACAGGGTGTAGCACGAAGCCTTCAACCAAGCATTCTGTACATCAAACTACTAACTTTACGCAAAAGTAATTGCTGGGAAACGACTTTTTTTTTGGGGCGAATATTATGTTTTGTGATAGAACTCAATATAACGCACACAAAACATTGTGCTGATGGTTGGATTGAATAGTACGGGGGTCGTGGAGGTGTTTATATTGAAAATCTTACGTTAAAAAGTTTTACATATTACAAAAAAAACTTGTCAAAAAGTTGGAACTTTGACCCCCACCATCTCTGCAACTAGAAGGTTCCCAGGTATGATGTAGAACAAAAAAGCAGGTCAGTGGGTAGCCTTAGGGGCGGAATAAAAAAAATTTTAGCGCCCCTAAGGCTACACTCCAACCAAAAAGCAGCCAAGTGCGAGTCGGACTCGCCCATGAAGGGTTCCGTAGCAGCAAGTAACATAAATCTCTTGTAGTAGAAATTAAATGCTCTTTTTAATTATTAAATTTGAGTTGATTGAATGAAAGGTAAATTGCGGTTTACGATTTATGACGTAAGTATTAAAAAAAACTACTAACTAGATCTCGTTCAAACCAACTTTCGGTGGAAGATTACGGTAATGTACATCACATATTTTTCGTCGCAACGGCGGCGGCGGCGCAGCGGTAGTGAGGCTGCCTTACGTTCTTAGGGTCCCGGGTTCGAATGCCGGTAGGAGCAAATGTTTGTGTGATAAACATGGACATTTGAGTCGTAAATCAGTTTGTATTAATAAGGAAGTACCAACTTTCCCCTTAAAAACAGCTGTTTAATAAGCGGGAAAATGTATTATTATTAATTTTCCTTGTTAAAACACGTGATATCCAACGTGGTCACGTTAAACAGTGACGTGGATGAATCTTTTGATGTCCTGAAATTCTTTTCCCCTTTTCACACTCGGAAGTACTTACATCAAATTTTAATAATTTCTCTGTTATTTAAACTACTATTTAATTTTACGTAAAGGGTAAGGGTTAGTAGGTATGGTTAGTTAGTGTTTAATTTGATGATTAGACCTTTTATTATTAAATCGGATTTAGTTAACAAAGGGGTTTTAATATTTTTTCACGGAGCCCTCTTTCTGTTCTTAAATGAAAGTAGCTTGAGTTACTACAACAGCTATCTGCTAATAAAAGTCGAATCAAACTCGGTCCAGCCGTTTCGGAGATACATAGCCGGAACAGACAGACAGACAAAGAAAGTTAGTCTAATCAAGAAAGTTACCCAGGTTTATAAATAAAGTGAATCAACAACAAACATATCATCAATCTGACAATCTTCAAGGCCTGTTTTTCTTCCGTATTCCCTGACAAACTGGTATTTTGGAAAGTTCAACACTCTTTCTTGGAATTAAATCGTCTTGTTTCCTTCTAGGAAACCCGTTGGTACAGTCTTCTTTACTTTATGAGAGTACGATTAGTAAAAGAAGGTACTATCGGCCAATGAAATCTCTTACCACCCTAAAGACCTTATGCAGGCACTCGGCCACTATAGAAGCGGTTATGTATAAAATTACAAATTTATCTTTCTTTGTTCTTTTCTTCAAAAGGGTGGTCAGACATCTGTGTCATTGTTAGAAATCACAGATGTGCCAGTTTTTTTTTAACATTACATTTTTAACAATTCCGTGATTTTTTCATTGTAACAGCTTTTGGTCACATCTTTCTCGTTTTGTTTTGTTTTGACTACTATTGGTGCTCACAAAAATGGGCGGTTCGCAGATGTGGTCATCGGTGCAAGCGATTTTGGTTTAAGAATATAAAGAGACTACGTTGGCCGACTGTACTTATTGATTCAGGGTACAAAGGTATCGAATTTTATACAGTGTACGGTCGAAGAAGCTATTTGGTTCACAGTTTAACGAACAAATTACATTGTAAAGTGTAAACCAAATAGCTTGATCGACCGTACATTATTCAGTATGACACATAATAAACATATAACCTTTTGTATAGTGTCTCAGTCCATGTAACTGACTAAACAACATTTGTTCTTATTATTTTTGGAAATTATTATAACTATTTTTCACAATTTTACGGTTACACTACGATATACATATTATCTACCGAAAAATAATGAGTTAAATTATAAGCAGTATGTTAGGTTGACAATCTATCGAGAGTTTACAATCTCGCTAGATAGATGCAAACCTCTTTGTACCACTGACGCAAGTACTTGGGTACCATGGCTGCCTTGAGCGAAAAACGCTGATTACGACCTGCATCAATAAAGTGCATCCACTTGAAGATACCACTGACTGAACGCTCCACTTGAAAATAATCTTTTGTTGTTTACCTTTCAGTCGGCCCCGGCCTTTTATTGTGCATTAAAGAAATATAAATCAAAAACATAATAAAACGCAAATCAGTGCGGTTTGCGTTAGCGAAAACTCAATCCAAAAGTCTGAGTAGGAAAACATGGTCTTCCTGACCTCGGAGATTGGAGCCATTGGGTTAAATCTGTGCCATTGGTGCCTTGGTGCAGAACATACTATTATAGTACAGTTTACAGAGGAGCCTTTGGCTAGATAATAACAGCCGTTCGGGTCGATCTTTCGGGTTAAGCCGTGCTTGCGTAGTTGCCTTCCCACATACCGAGTTCTCTCCGTGCCTCGGCTGTTGGTCCCGGCTGTCATTTGTAAATCTCTGACAGTCGTTGGAAGTAGTCAATGACCCAAAAAGTCTGACAACCAGTATTATCAAGGGGTAGGTATCATAACACAAACATTAGTTTACTAACATTCGTTTTTATTTTTTTAAGAACATTGTTCAACACTCAAAATATGGAAATAGTCTGAAGTAAATGTTTATATAGATATTAATTACCCAGTACTGGTAAGTAACGTAGTAGTAAGTAACTGGGTTGTGACGGTAAGATAGGCAGTGGCTCCATGTAAAGTACTGGTAATCAGCTGCATCGGGTTCCATTGGAAGCTACCCAACAATTGACAAGTCACAGTTTACCTCTTAAGAGCCCTCTTACAGTCCACTAGCGCCGCCAATCGAAAAAATGTCATAACTCGTAAATATAATCAAAAATACAAAATATGTTCTATTATTACTGTGGAAAAGGCAATAACGTAATTGTATAACACCTTATCAACACTTGAAATATAGCTGTTTAGCTAAATCGTGCATTCAAAACATAAACGGACGTTTTTGTTACAAATGCACGATTTAGCTAAACAGCTATATTTCAAGTGGTGACAATGTGTTATAAAATTACGTTATTGCCTTTTCTACAGTAATAATAGACCACATTTTGTATTTTTGATTCTATTTACGAGTTATGACATTTTTTCGATTGGCGGCGCTAGTGGACTGTAAAACGCCCCTTAAAAGCTATAAAAGCAGACCCTTCACGAAACTGTCATCCAAACACTTCAAACTAAATAACTGTACGCAAAAAAATATTACTGGGAACCATTGAGATATAAGTACTAACGTACAGTACTTATATCTCAATGCTGGGAACCTTTTTTTGGGGTAATAAATCACGTTTTACGGTACCTAGCCGCAGGACTCAATGTGTCTCTTAGTTCTGATGTGCGGATGCATTTAATAGTAAATGGGTCATGAAGGTAATTTAAGAAAGGTTTTAAACTTAAAACGAAGAACTTCAAAAGAATCTCCTGAATCTTGAATGAAACTTCGATCCCCCAATATCTCTGTAACTAGAAGTTTCCCAGGTGAGGAAGAGCAAGAGTCTTTCGGCAATTTTTAGACCCCCTATATTAACACAATAGGATTATAAACAATTTTCCATTTTAGTAATGCCGTCAACTTCAGAATGAAAGTACTTTTTCGAACTAGAACATAAAATAAAACAGACCTTCAATGTACGGAACAGTAACTTAAAATTATACCTGATGCCGGCAATACAATGAAGGTTACACACACATTCTACTGCATTCTAAATTCGCGTCATGATTGACGTCACATTAAATGCCAGTGCTAAATATAGCCTTGTCCGATTTGACAGATGTGTCATTCTTCTCATATTCTTCTCACACGCAAGTACACTTCACCCAACTTATGTATGCAGGCGGGAAAACACAGAACTAAAATAAATGTACCAAGTTTGACATAACGATGTAAATTTTCTTGACAATCAACGCTACCTCGAACTGCACACTTAAATTGGTTGTGCGGTCAGGTGGAATAAAAGTGTTTTTTTCTGAACGAGGTCACTTATATAACAGAAATGATTATACACAAACGCACGCGTTGTTTTCTTAGGGGTAGCCAGAGGCTAGAGTGCGCCACTTGCTAAGCTAACGTACTGCTTTCGCCTTATTTACTTTCGCAGACAACAAAAAAAATACAGGGTGAAATTTTTCAATGCCACCTGGAGGGAAAGTACTCTAAATACTGGAGATAGTTTATTTAAAATAAACAAATCTACATTCAGAGATTTTCGAAACACTGTTTTCACTATTATGCATATCTACCTCAAAGGGACCCACAGCGATATGTGGGTGTACCACCATACACTTCTATGTTTTGACAGTTCCGTTTTTTTTTCATGTAATAAGGGCGAGCCTTTTGCCATCAACCCGGTATAAATGCAGGGCCTCAATTCTGCTATTACAATTGTGTCAGAATAGTTGATCACATGGACCTAAAAAAAAAGGTTGATCATTGATTTCATAATGGTCATGTTCTGTCAAGTTTTGACAAGTTTGGTAATCTACTAATATAATGGCGCCATAATGACTTTCCAGTGGTCAACCACTGACACTCCATTGAAAGAAATGTCATAGAATGGTAATCTTGTACATGTTGACAAATGTGTAAAAAAAAGTATAAATGAAATCTGGCATGAATAAATGTTTACATTTAGTGGTAGATTTCGAAAACCATTTATACTAAGGGTTTTATAATAATGGCAATACCATTATTTAACACAATTTCGTTACTTGACTATTGATCGACCAATGATCGAGCATTGTGAATTTAGCAGATTAAAATGACAATGGATGGGAATGGAATCGTGTTGGAGTGACGAATTTATTAAAATAGTTGAATTAGGCCCCAGGTCTAGGGCTGGGTACTACTGAGAGATCACTGGCCAGTAATGTCAATAACACTACCCGACTTGGGAATACCTACACAACATAACATTAATAAATACGCCAAGTTAGTTAAGTAATGGAAAACACACAGTAACACAACATTACTCCTATAATTAATGGACGACATTTTTTTTTGGGTCGTGCGCTACACTGTTCCCAAACCACTGTAACTCCTGAAAACCAGAATCAACAGTGGCGACTACCAGAAAAGCGCCGAGACTATGAAGCTCGACAAAGTCCCAGAGAATGTATTAGAGTAACTGTCTCGGATCCGATCAGAAAGTCTAGCGGAGGAGTAGGAAAAAACCGTAATTTCCACTTCTCTCCATATCAGCAGGATAAAGAAACAAAACAAGGCCATTAGGCACAAAGGGACGTTTACAACTGGGATAAGCCCTGTTGCCTAGCACCACAGATAAATATTAACATTAATGGGTCCTAAATTGTGAGCTGTTATATTTGATTCCAAAAATAAGGTATGGCAAAAATGCATGAACGCACGGAAAGTTCTAGTTCTTGCAAGGTCGATATAGTAAATAACTCCAGAATTCCAGATGTAACCTGTACACTATCCAACATAATATTGCGTTAATTTTGCTTAAGACTGCACTCTCGGAGGGCTAGGAAGAAGATGATTTGACTGTTCATATTTACGTTCCATATAGGTAAATAGCGGCCCGTTTATTCCCCTAACCCCCTATATTTTCGAGTGATAAATATAGCTTATGTTTTTTTTTTATTTTTTTTTTTTATTCTTCTTTATTAATAGAGGGTTTAATCACAATTTGATTATGCCACCTTCATCGGTACAAACACATATTTCTTACGATCTAAATCCTATCTTAGCTAATTTATATAACTTTCTTGTATTCTTTGACAAAGGTGACGCAAGCACACTGTTGCATTTACCGACATCCATTGAAATGGGTATAATTAAAGATCTTTCGGCTTCGTTCCGGACACAATCCATTAAAATATGGTAAGTGTCTTCCACTGTATTACACTCCGGACAATTTGGTGAAGTAACTTTACCCATGAGGAATATAGCTTATGTTACTCAGGGGTAACGTAACATACTATTACTAATGGTGAAAGAATTTTTGAAATCGGTCCAGTAGTTTTTGAGTTTACTCGTTACAACCGTACAAATAAAGGCGAGCCTTTTCTCAATAACGAATGGAAAAACTCTTGAACTAAACAGTAATTCATGAAATATGTAGTAACCGTAAGCGACAAGAACATTTACATTAAATCAAGGTAAACATCTGCATTCTGCAACCCAGGAAAACATTCCAAGGTAAGTTTAGTTGTTCGGACGAGCGGTCTGCATTAACCGCCTTTTTTGCTTTATAATTACAATTGCTTTTATTTTATTTATTTACGGACTGTGCTCCGCGACTTTCGTCAGCTAGACATTATCATAAAAAAACAAATTACTTCTTTACATGAATCGGATTTATTAAATAATTTCAGGATTTTTGTTTTTTTTTGCACGGATACCTATTTTTTTTTTGGAAAATAAAAGTATCCATAGTTACTTCTTACATTATCAGCTATTTGCTAGTAAAAGTCAACATCGGTCTAGCCGTTTCGGAGATTAGCTGGAATAAACAGACAGACAAAATTTGCAAAAAAAATCACAAGCATTCAGTAAAAAGCTGTTATTTTGAAATTACAAACACCCGTTTCATTTTTTTTTATTTGTACAGATTATATTCTCCATCTTACGAATATCTGACTCACTAATAAAAGTAAGTATAAAATATCAATATAATAAAATACTGGCGTTCAGCTGCATCCGGTTGGACTGGAAGCCGATCCCAACAAATTGGGAAAAGGTTAGGCAAATGATTGTTTGTGTGTTAAGCGATCATCCGGCAGACTCATCAGAATGGGTAACAGATAGAGAAGCGTAGAAGACTATAGGAGAAACTAAAGTACAGCTGTCTTCTTAGCTTGTCGCTGATAATTTAAATTGAGTCAGCTCAAAAGTTGGCGACGAGTTTGGCACTTTCAGTATCGCCATCAGCTCCTGTGATGTGCAAGCAAAAGGACAGGCAGGACACGATGCCAAGTATCCCATCGTTTGTGGAGCAACAACACATTTACACTCCAGGGCAGAGTGATCTAAGAATCTCCATCTGAACAGGTTTTCTTGCTGCAACCTGTATCCGGCGCCTTTTTAAAGACTTTCAGGTCATGGCAACTGATGTCCAGTTGGAAGATTTTCAGCAAGTGCCACAAATGGGTTGGGGAGGGAAACACCTTCTCGCCACATCCTCAGTCTCTCCTTAGTTCAGCTGTCGACCAGAATCTATAGTAAGGTACCGCTTCGATTGGGTAGATCATGATAATCGAAAAGAAAGTAGAGAAACGTTTAAATATACAAAACGAAAGAGGCCAGACGCCAAGACAGTGATCGGATGACAACAATATAGATAAAAAGTTTATCGCCTATATCATATCGCGTAACAAAACCATTACCTATCTAACTAATCTCTTTCAATTGCAGGCGATTTAACCAAAAATCGGCGGATATCAAAGATAACAAAATACTTGTCTGGAATTCCCCAAAGCAATTATCCTTAATCTACAAAGATACCTACTTAATATCCAACCAACTACCAATTTATATTGCTACCGGTGTGTTTTTCAATATTGTGCTCACACCATAACTTATTATTATTAGTCTTGAGGCCCGCGGCTTCGTCCGCGTACCAATTATATACTAAAACCTTCTTCGAGAATCACTCTATCCATTGGTGACAACAGCATGAAAATCGGTGCAGTAGTTTTTGAGTTTATCGCGAACACACAGACCGGCGGAGGACTTTGTTTTATAATACGCAGTAATACGTGAGGATTTGTAATTGGCTTTCTGTTGACTATGGTTTCCTTTTTTGTTTGATTTCATTAGCAGTCTCTTAAGTCCTACAAGAACTAAAATAAATGAATCATATGCCTTGCCTTTTTCCCACAGAAATATTAAATCTATGCTTTTTCCCAACTATGTTGGGGTCGGCTTCCAGTTTAACATTAAGAAGCCGTATTTAGCAGTATTTTACATGTAGCGACTGCTTATCTGACAATAGAACCCAGTTATTACTGTCTAATACGATAAATAAATAATTATAGTGACTTCTAACAATGTGGTATCAGAATTCCCAAAATACAATTCTCAAGTACCCAACTCCTCAAATCATTGCTAGACGGACAAAAACATAAGGTTTGATAAAAAAAAAAAACAATACATTGTTTTAAGCAGAACTCACCATTGTTTCGTCTCGTTCATGAACGTGAACAAAAACCCTTGAACTTTGAACTGACAGTTCAGAATGCTCCTCATATAATTCAGGGTCGTGAGGTACCAAGATAAGAATCATTGCAGATCTTGGATTGTTCTTAATGCGGAGGCAATGTGCTCTAGTACTTACCTACAGTATCTCCGGGCGGTTATGATACCTGGGGTAAAGCTGACGAGAACCTCGTGAAAACTGAGAAAAAGAAACTACCGAGATTTTCGGCTGTGGAATGAGAACTCGGCTATCATTGCGTCGATTGTCGTTACGGCCAATGGCCCGATGTCCAAGAGTCTCAACGAACATCTGTTGAAGCTCTCGCTAGGCGGTTAAATCAAGAGGCTAATTCAGAGAGCAGTACATACTTCTCGATACGGCCCGCATTGTAGGGAGGTTCCTGTCTCTGTAGTCCTAACCATCGCTAGGTTAGACCCTGCTCGCGACATAGAGTGGGGCGTCCAAGGACTGGGGAAAGAGTGAAGACAACATTATCCTTCGCGGGTTAAACCTGGATGATGCTGGCAGTTAGCACAGGAACTTAAGGATTGATACGAGCACAGAGATATATGCCCAGCAGTGGGTGACGTCCTAAAGTAGACTGGTGCATGCACGGTGGTGAAAACAGTTTGTATGGAGCTGGCCTATGGTAGTACGGAGTTTCATTAGCCTACCACACTATTCCCAAGCCACTGCAAATCCTGAAAGCCAGAATCAACAGCAGCGACCACCAGAAACGCGCCTAGAGAATGAAGCACGACGAAGTCCCAGAAAAACCATTTAACTGAATTGGATCCCGTATAAACGAAATTAGAGAATAGCGGAGGAGCAGGAAAAACAAAAGGTCAATTTTTGGGTTTTATTAGACGCCAGTTTATATTTTATACTACGTCACTGACATGTACCAATATTACAAAATCAGGAAAACTGATTGTTAACAAAAACAAATGACTGTCTTCCTCAAATTTTATTAACTTTGTACCTAATTACATACATACGTGATGCCTAGTTTCTGTTTATCCCAAAGGATAAGGCTATACACCCTATCAGTCATTTTCAATAAATAATTAACAGAACTCAGAACTTTGTCTATTTGTCATTTAGCTTACGTATGGTAGTATTCTATCTATCTATGGTTTGAAACAAAACGTCACAGAAAAGCTTCCTTTTGACCTTTACCCAAATTTGATCAATTAAGTTTAACCAGGCACAAATCCAGATGGAATTCCAGATTAGCAACGACATGATTGGACTACGATTCAACTCGAATAGCGCTAAACGAATTTAAAGCATCGAGTTTTTTTATGCCAACGGACAGAATGTTGTTTTAAAAAAGTGTTTACAGAATTTTCCTTCTAGAAATCCTCGTATACTCTATACGAGGATTTCTAGAAGGAAAATTCTGTAAACACTTTATAACATTTATCAACAATAGCTGATGAAAAAAAAACACAATTAAAGTAAAGCAGGCACGCCTGCCTAGGTTCGAACCTACCACTCATTAACCCGGAATTCGGGACCATTCCCACTCGGTGCCAGTAGGACCTATTACTCCACTGATCAATGAATCACCCTGTTTAACGCGGAAGTATCTGATTAGACTGGAAGTCACCATACATATTGTGGACGTGCCGTCTGTGAACAGTTCAACTGGAAGCGATGACTCTTTCCTCAATTATAATGGGCTCATTCGAAACATTGCCCTATATGGTTATTACCAGATAATTCTTGATGACGATTTGTCTAGACTAGACTAGTAGCGAAGGGTCAGGGTCATTTTTGTAAAAGGTAAGCCGGAGTACAAATCTTGTAATAATGTGGTTGTACTTATTTGTCTATAGAAGTGCCATTTTTCAAAGGGAAGCCGGTAGGAATCGAGTTGTTCAGAACCTTCGCCACTTCTAGACTGCCTGCGTTTCCACCAGAGATGAACGAGGATACATGCGAGCGAGGGTGTGTGGAAATAACCAATCATATAGCTAGAATAGCTCAAACTTTGAAAAAAAGGTGATTTCATTGTTTACGAGTAGTTTAACACAGATAACACAGCAAATTGGACAATATTTTGAAATCACCCAAAATTTCAGTATGCCTAAAGTCCGGCCTCTATAACCGTGTGTCAAAGTGTGCCCTGCCCACAATGACGTACGGTGCTGAAACATGGCATGACACCTAGCAAGACGCAGTGATGACTAACCTAAACACTAAGAAGAAAATAAAGATGCTATAGTTCACAGTCTCTCTTGCAAGTACATACCTACCACAACTACCACTACTGAGCTCGATCCTAGGTCCTGGGTTCGATTCCTTGGTCGTGCAAAGCGGCTACGGAGTTAAGATATAGTGCCCGGTTGATGGCGATAGGATGAGTTTAAACATAGATAACGAAATGTGGGTGTAATTAGGGTGTACCCTAATCCGGGGATTACAGGGGTGATGATAATAATGTAGGGAAGCTATCAGAAGATATGACATCGAAAAAATGTGATCGCATCCGGCCAAAGACATTACGTCATACGTAGTTATGTAACTAAAAATACATAAAACAGACAGGAAAATAATATTTTAGTTTGATGCACGCAAACTATTGTACTTACAGGGAAATAGGAAACGGTATTTGATTTATTTTTTCTATTATAGTATTTAGTATAATGCCAATGATTCAATCGTCACATAATATCCTAAGCCGATTATAAGAGCCGTTCCTCTGTATCAGTACAGGGTGTAAACCACCTCATCACGAAGCCGTCAACCAAGCATTCTGTACTTACATTGAATTAAGGCGCTTAGACGAGCTAAATTAGCAACTCTATTTGTGGTTGTTCAAACTTCGTTTGAAATGCTGTTAGAATAAAGTTCTAATCAGCTTGCACTACAAAGTGGTTGTTACGTCAGCCACTGCGGGCCAAATAGCGCGAAATGAGTGGTTTCGATCGATTTACAAAAAAACTATTGATTGGATTAAAAAACTAAAACAGTATCATGCTAATATATTGCTTGTAGAATTATTTGCCAAAAAATCAGAATGATCGCATGCATATTAGTATGTTTTTTATTGTTTGAAAGACAGTTTTAGAGATAAGTTCGTGATTTCTTTTTATCGAGCCAAATTAATTGTATTATGTTTTCAAAAGTATCATGCTAGCATAATAAATCCTGAAGAATATCATATATTTTTCTGGTCTTGTTTATAGCAGTGAATCATATACTTTTAGTAATTATAAAACTCGCGTTTAGCTCATGTAATCGCCTTAAGTAACTTTACGTAAAATTTGTTGCTGGTAAACGACTTTATTTTTGGGTGGAAAATCATGTTTTGTGGTACAACGTGCAACACAATGTAACGTACACAAAACATTGTGCTGGTGAATGGATTGAATAGTACGGGGGTCGTGGAGGTGTTTAAATGATACTTAGATAAAAAATCATGTCAAAAAGTTGGTACTTTGACACCCAATATTTCCGTAACTAGAAGGTTCCCAGGGCCTCGATTCTGCTATTACAATAGTGTCAGAGTAGTCGATCATTGATTTCATAATGATCAAGTTCTGTCAAATTTTGACAAGTTTGTTCATTCTATTATCATAATGGCGCCATTATGACTTTTCACTGACACTCCATTGAAAGAAATGTCATAGAATGATAATCTCGTCGTGAAATCTGGCATGAATAAATCTTCGCATTTAGTAGTAGATTTCGAAAACCATTTGTACTACGGGTTTTATAATAGATAATGTCAATACGACAATGCCATTAAAACACAATTTTATTACGAGACCATTGACCGACCATTGTGAATTTAGCAGATTACGAACTTTATGCAAAATGACAATGGGATGAGAATGGAATCGTGTTGGAGTGACGAATTTATTAAAATAGCAGAATTAGGCCCCAGGTATGGTGTAGAACATTAAAAACATGATCACAATGACGGTAACTACAAGTGCCTTTCGGCTTCGTTAAGAGATTTTTACGTCCTATAAAGTTAGGAAAAGGCTAAGCAAAAGATGATACACAAGCAAGATCCACAACGTCATTATTTTTAAAAGAACGTACCACAAATTTTTCATGATTTTCAATTGCAGTAATTGATAATTGTATTTCAGCGAATTTGAATGAAACGTAAAACGTTTTTTTTATCAGATAACGCGGCTACAAGCGTTTTTCCGAAAGCAAGTGGAGTTATTTCATTGAATAACGGTCAGAAATAGTTTATGTAGTAGTAGTAAACAGTATCGACGCAGAATGATGACGTATTTAATGGGAATCAGGTGGGTGGTTGCTCCCGGCAATGACAGACGGTCAATGGGATCATGACCAGATTACCCTTCTGCATCTACCTGCAGCTGTTGAATCGGATATCGTCTAGACAGCATACATTCCTACTAATATAATTGAATGCGAAAAGTTTGTGAGGATGTTAGTTACTCTTTGACGCAAAAACTATTCAACGGATTTGGATGAAATTTAGTGCACATATAGTTTATAACCTTGATTCACCAGAGGATACTTTTTATCCCAGTTGTCCCGTGGGACAGTTATAGAACTTTACAGCATAATCTAGTAAAAGCTAAAGCTATACAGTCTTGTGTACTTAATGCCCAGTTTCTGAGATTCAATAGAGCTATTGTTTAGTTCAGATTTGCAATGTTGGCACATTACAATGACGACCCGATTGGCGTAGTGGTAGTGACGCTGCGTTACGTTCTTAGGGTCCTGGGTTCGAATCCCGGTAGGAGCAAATGTTTGTGTGATGAGCATGGACATTTGTTTCCGAGTCATGGATGTTTATATGTATAATAAGTATGTATTTACAAACAAAAAGTATATATATGTAGTATATCAACTATCTAGTGTCCACGACACAAGCTTTGCTTAGTGTGGCACTAGGTGGCGCTGTGTGTTAATGTCCAGCGATATTTATTTATTTATTTTATTATATTATTCTTACATTCTTCGTCGAATCTTGTGAAATCTGGTATTTCGAGTTTGGTTCATCCTACCTGATAGCTCTCAAGTTCGTGGAATCTTTAGGTAAACCGTTTACTTTCGGAGGTTCTCAAACCCTTGAAAATGATCATTCCTCTAATTTGGTCGAACCCCAGACACGCACCTCCAGGTCTGTTCTAATTATCACTTAGGTGATGGAACAGGTCTGTTCTAATTATCACTTAGGTGATGGAAAACATCGTGAGGAAACCAGTTTTCGTGAGAGATATTTCTTGACGGCATGTAAATATTGTAAAGCCAAGTCAGTGGCCTGGAAGATAAAAACTTTGACACCAGACCCCATATTCACAACGCTTCGATTCGATTTCGATTCGGTAAGTCGTATGGTCGTATGTCTATCTCGCTCGTTTTCGTTATGCCAAAAAGGGATAGACATACGACTTGTCGAATCGAAATTCATTCCGAGCGTTTGTGAATGCGCGGAGGAACAAGATTATTTTCATAAACATCATTTTCCTATTTATTTTCCAGCTCTGAGTTTTCATAATTGTGCCTGGATAGAGTGCCATCATTAAAGTTTGGCAACCAGGATAAGACGCGTGAAAATCCCGGATTTTAGAGCCCAGAACACGGACATGTAAACAGGTTCGAGGTTTATTAAACATAGTCAGTGTAATAATAAAAAGCAGTTGAAAATGTCATAAATCACATTTTAATATAATTTTCTTTACTCATACTCGGAAAGTAGGTCTGAAGTTCCCTTAGGAGCGGGTTGAAAGTAATACTTTTCAGCCCTAGGGAGAATCACTTTCAACTAACAGCTATCAACACATTGCTATTGAACCATGTTCCGACTTCTATACAGCCTCTAAATTACACCGCGATGAAAAATTGAAATAACATAAAATTCAGGATTAATTAAAGAAAACATTGTTTTAAATAACTTAGTTATGATAAACTTAGGCAAATTTTTCAGTGACGAAGTGAAAAATAAAGGCTGAATAGCAGGCTGAATATATTCCGCCATAGAAAAAAAAACAAATGAGGCGGGAAAGCGGCAATCCGATCTTAATTTTTGTTTGGAGTTGTTTCGTGTTTTTATTTTTATTTTCTTTGTATTCGTAATGAAAAGCACGGTGTTTGTTAAAGACTTATTTAGTCCCTCGAACTATCAGCATTCGCACGCGCTACGCTTGGGCGCCAAACCCCGTCTCGGGACTAAATAAGTTACTTTAACCCCTAGGGTAACAATATACTATTTAGTAATCTTTTATCATCATTTTAACTTCAACATCAATGTGTTAGGTGTTTCTTCCCCGTATCCCAATTCATTTGGGGTCGGCGCAGTATATATTCTTCTCCATACTCCTCTATTGCTCGTCATCTCATCAGACACTTCAAGCAATTATTATGTTACGTAAATAATACTCACTTTAATAAAAAAACGATCTTCAATTCTTAAAGACTAACACAACACCTGGTTTCCAATTGCGCAGGCAACCTTGAGATGATATTCTCTTTTACGATCAAAAGTCAATAACCTCAACATCGCAATGATTTTAAAATCTACCAGCCAATACCTACTAACTCAGGACTGATATAAATGTATATTATATCCTGGTTCGGTAATAATACCGGTAATGAACGAGATATCGAACAGACTTCGTGTGGTGAGATCTGTCGAGGCTGCGAATTAGAGATACTACATAATTTGCAATCATCGTCTGCTAAGACTGTTCCCAACTATATTTGGGTCGCCGAATGCAGCTGAATACCAGTAAGTACATGGCTATTTGACTTTCACAATCCAGTTTGTATGATGAGTATAATAATCACTTGCTATGGCGAAAGAAATGGAAAAGGGAACATGGCGTGTGCAGTGGCACAGCAGTGGCCACAGCAGTGGGTGAGTTCGGGCTGTGGATGATGATGATGATGATGATGATGGCGAAAGAAAACAACGTAAAGAAACCAGCATGCCTGAGAGATATTTCACAACGGTATGTAAAGCCAAGTCAGAAGCCCTTGGGCGGCATAAAATGTTGAGACCAGGTTAGGCGTTAACCACGATAAAGAAAGATTCCAGTTAGTACTGAGTAATACGATATATCTGACTTGCAGGCCACTGACTACCTGTAACAGATGTTAAATATCAAACGAATGCAATACTGCAATTTGTAAAAATGCGTAACCCTGAAAGTCAATATTTATTTTCAAATCTGCCGAGAAAATCCCCTGATGGATTATACAGGGTGTAAACCACCTCATCACAATGCCGTTAACCAAGCATTCTGTACATCAAACTAAGTAACTTTACGCAAATATTAGGTAGGTATTGCTGGGAAACAACTTTTTTCTTTGAGGTTATAAATCATGTTTTGTGGTAGAACTCAATGTAACGCACTTAAAATATTGTGCTGATGGATGGATTGAAAAGTCGTGGAGGTGTTAAAAGTCAAAATATTACAAAAAAAAACTTGACATAAAGTAGTAACTTTGACCCCCATCTCCGTAACTAGAAGCCTAGGTTCCCAGGTATGGTGTAGAACAAAAAAAATATCGCAATGATGGGGAGAACAAGTGCATTTCGGCTTCGTGAAGAGGTGTTTTACACCCTTTATTTCTATTCTATCCAATTGTTAGTTTATAATATTTATATTATATCATCCAGCGAATTCCCACGGCCTTCACAACCAAACACAAAGGTCATCGCCCGTCGGTGACCTTGTAGGGGGAATTCCCCAACGCTGCGATATCCGGCACGTGCGTGGGCGCTACTCCAGAAGACTTCGGTCATAGTTTGTGTGCCAGTTTTTGGGGCTATTCCGGGTACTTAGGTTCTCTTGCGGAGATCATACTTTCTGAAGTTTCTGATCCGGCTGTAATGTGCACTGGGTTTTCTGAACAGAAGGATTATCATAATGGGTGTTAACTTAAAATACCCTAACCAACCGAAAAATACTTGTTTTTACCGTCATTATTATTTATTTTTGTTCTAGACCAAACTTGGGAACGTTACGGAGATATTAAAGAAAAAAAATCCAACTCTTTCAGTAGTTCTTTTCAAATATAATTTTTAAATATTACAACTTTAATTGAAATACCTCAACGGCTCCCGTAATTCAATCCTTCCATCAGCACAGTGTTTAGTGCGCTGCATTGAGCCACACGCCATTTTCACTCAAAAAAGAAATTAAAGGTTCCCACAGCAATAGTTTTTGCGTATATTATTTAGTTTGATGCACAGAATGCTTGGTTGACGGCTTCGTGAAGAAGTTGTTTACACGTTGTATCCTCTAATTTGATTGTGGTCACCGATCACATTGCCAGTAGGTTTTAGTTTAACAGTGCTTCCTTGTATTGAGTTGAGTTGTATGTCTTGTAATAATGTACACAGTAAAAGCCTATAATTTAGCTCTTTTTCATCCAAACAAGGTTAATACTTCAGTGTAAACAGGATGCCATTAAACATTGCTATCGTATAATGTGGGGCCACATACATACCCATATGGGCTTTCCCATTAACAGTTATTTAAAAACGATGCAGCGTGATATTAGCATATTTTCCTTGAAACTAATTAGATTAAGTAAGGTTACCTACTTTGTCAAATTTACGTTATCAGAGCCTACAAGTTTTGAGCTCTATTCTGATCAAACCAACAACTGCGGAAAGAGAATTTGCCACAGCATTTAACAACTAGTTTTTGATCGCGACTTGGCTCTCGTTTCGTACGGAGATAAACCGCATGCGGTAGCGCGGCGCTGGCGAGGTAGTGGCGCCACTTCTTCAAGGCGATTACATGAGCTAAACGCGAGTTTTATAATTACTAAAAGTATATGATTCATTGCTATAAACAAGACCAGAAAAATATATGATATTCTTCGGGATATATGCTACCATGATAGTGTTTTGAAAACAATACAATTAATTTGACTCGATAAAAAAAATCACGAACTTATCTCTAAAAATATTTATCAAACAAAAAAAAACATGCTAATATGCATGCGATCATTCTGATTTTTTGGAAAATAATTCTACAAGCAATATATTAGCATGATAGTGTTTTAGTTTTTTTTATCCAATCAATAGTTATTTTGTAAATCGATCGAAACCACTCATTTCGCGCTATTTGGTCCGCAGTGACCATAAGTGACTGACGTAACAACCACTTTGTAGTGCAAGCTGATTAGAACTTCATTCTAACAGCATTTCAAACGAAGTTTGAACCACCACAAATAGAGTTGCTAATTTAGCTCGTCTAATCGCCTTAAGACACCATCAATGGAGCCTATTGGGGTCGGCTTCCAGTCCACCCGGACGACTCGAGGGAGAGATGTGAACTGAATGAGGAGTCGAGGACTGAGTACCTGTAACGACTGCCAAAGATGGACAAATGACAGCCGGGACCAACAGCTAAACATGCTTTCCGAGGCACGGAGGAAACTCGTTATGTAAGGGAGTACGGGTCCGGGGTTGCGGGCCTGTTCCGGGGTTGCGGTCCTGTTCGAAAGAGATACCGCGGCCCCGGAACATAAAAGGCGAGGAAGGAACATGGATGGTTTTTAGTCAGTAAGAGTCTGACACTCCCTCCCGCTCCGCCCAGAGTGGGGGGGGTCATTTGATGATTTCCCATCCTTAAAAAAAAATAAAAAAAGGGAGTACGGGTGGTCACCCATCCACACACCAACCTAGGCAAGCACGGCTTAACCTAAAGATCGGCCCGAGCGGCTGTTATTCTAAGCTACGAGCCTATGACACTCGAGGATAAAGTGACTTCGCGTTAGTGAAAGAATTTTCGGAATCGGATCTGCAGTTCCGAAGATTATCTGCTACATACAACAAACTTATAACATTATTAGTATAGACTAGCGGACATCACACGGTTTCACCCGCATAGTTCCCATTCCCGTGAGAGTCCGGGGATAAATGTAGCGTATGTTGGTCAGGGTGAATGTAGCTTTCCAATGGTGAAAGAATGTTTGAAATCGGCACAGTGGTTTCTGGGTTTATTCATTAAAAACACACACACACAAAAATAAAAATGTTTCCTCTTTAAAATATTATAGTGTGGATAACAAACTGATTGGAGGTTGCTACCAGAAGAATGTTAAAGCCCATCGCTTTTAGTATTTATTGTAGTCGTTATTATATTACGACTAAGACTGATTATATATAAGTACTAAATGACACACAACGTGACTGACATACAGGAAATCATAAAAGTGGTTTTCTTTTAATGTTTGTTTCACAACTAGGTACTTAATGTGTTTTGAAAATAGCATAGCTACCTAATTCTTTAGATAATGTTTGCTTGCAAATGTTATGGCGAAATGTTTCATTGCACTACATGTTATTATTTTTATCATCTTTTGTCTATACATAATTAGGCTTGTCTACTGCAAAAATCAAGTTAGTCCGTCAGTTAGAGTACCTACTGGATTTTTTTTGTTTTTGTACTTAAATCAATGAACAATAATAAAAACAAAACGCACCAAAACCAAGGAGTGGGGGCTCGTTACGTCAGAACCTCAGAAAGCACTAATGCACTAAAACACAACGGCGTGACGTATTGAGAATTTTAAAAGCGTCGTATTTTATGAATGGAACTAGCCTAATACATCTATACTAATATTATAAAGCAGAAGAGTTTGTTTGTTTGTTTGGTTGAACGCGTTAATCTCAGGAACGACTGGTTCAAATTGAAAAATTATTTTTGTGTTGGATAGTCCATTTATCGAGGAAGGCTATAGGACCACCATAGGCAACGACCATTAGGACCGGAGCAGGAATGAAAAATGTTGCAAAAACGGGTATATTTTTTCCTTTCGTTTTTCTCTCATATGTGACGCAGACGAAGTTGCGTGGGTCAGCTAGTAAATAAATAATTTTGACTTTGACTTGACTTTAATGATCCCAAAACTGTATGGTCTGTTATGAAGTCTTGGCTAAAATTGGGTAAAAGGACACTAAGGTCCAATTTAGTTGTTTAGGTCCATGTACACCGAAAAGATAACGGTCTGATTATCTAAAAACAGCTGTCACTGTGACATCTTCCCACACAAGTGCTATAAACAGCTGTTTTTAGATAATCAGACCGTCATCGCGTCATCTTTTTGGTGAACATGAACTTAAAACAACTAAATTATTACAGACGACCATTAGATCCTTATCTTGAAATCAGGATCCAACAAGAAAAACAATTCTCACTAGTTCCATCATGGATCCGGCCAATGGATCTTCTGAGAATGATCCATCCACCAACTCATACGTCCTAGAAACTAAAACATAATATATAGGGTGTAAAACACCTCTTACGAAAGGCACTTGTCCTCCTCGTCATTCTGATCATTTTTTTGTTCTACACTATACCTGGGAACCTTCTAGTTACAGAGATATTTGGGGTCAAAATTTCAAGATTTTGACAAGTTTTTTTTTAAATACCACTTTTATCGCATGATTTTTACTTTAAATATCTCTACGACCCCCGTACTATTCAATCCATCCATCCGCACAGTGTTTTGAGTGTGTTACATTGAGTTATACCACAAAACATGATTTATAACCTCAAAAAAAAAGTTGTTTCCCAGCAATATTTTTTGCATAAAGTTACTTAGTTTGATATACAGAATGCTTGGTTAACGGCTTTGTGATGAGGTGAAATACATCCTGTATGTACGTACATAACACAATTCTAACAACCAATATCACATGACGTTGGGTAATGACGTCACTTACATATTACCATACATAATTACATTCGTACTAAAGTCAGACCTGTCTGCCGGTAGTCCGTGACCTTCTGCCCACTCAGGATAGTGATACATAACCGGTAAACCATATTATAATATGTACATAATTATGTCTGTTTGTAATTTCAAAATAGGTACAAACAGCTTTTTACTGAATGCTTAAGAAAGTATAGGTATAGGTACGGTAAAACAGACAGTTTGTTTTTTGTTTTATCTATACTGTTTTTGATGGGGGTCTTTACTGTAAGATAGCTGATTTTGTCAGGTCTAATTAATTAACTTGGGCTAATTTTATGTTAATTATACTTCTTAGGCTCCGTGAAAAAAAATGTTTTTTGAAATTGTAAACCAAAGCCGGTTTTTTTAATAATCTCACACAAGCAAAGGCTGCGAACAGCTGGTTTAACATGAGATTAAATTTGGTTAAAGTACCTATGACGCACTTCCAGAGATTTTGAGGAAAATGATACAGAATTACATGTCTAAGTTTAAAAGCAACCACAAACTGTATCGGTAAGTAAAGTACTTGAACGTGATAAATTACGTCCGGCTCATCATGAGCAATCAGCAACAGCATTAACAGGGACGGTTTATCCACCAACCCATCAGGATAAGTTCAGTTGAAAGCGCGCGTACGCGTCTCATACAAAATCGTTATTTTCTATGGGCAAAGCTGAATAGAGCTGAATAAGTGTGCGTAGTCCCTAAGTGCCATCTATGAGGCCCCTCATCACCATCAGTCCCAAAACTAGGCTACTTGGCTAACTAATCTCAAGCGCGGGACAAAGACGAGTGGCGTATGGCGGTGGCGCGGCGTTGGTGAGGTTATGGAGTGGTGCCACCGGCGCAGCGCTGAACTGGCACCGGAATGGCGTGGCGCGGGCGCATTCTAGTCTTTAAAGTCTAAATTGTTACGCATTTTCGACGTCTTGTTCCCGCCCTGTGCATCCCACTGCTAATTGCGGGTGCGCGGAGGTATTCAGCTGCGGTCATGTTGGGTTAAACTGGGAGCCGACCCCAACATTGTTCGGAAAAGGCTCGGCAGATGATACGCTTCTTCTATGTGGAGAGGTACGTATTTGCTTTATGAGTACTGTAGTTACTAATACTACATACATAAAGGGTGTAAAACACCTCTTAACGAAGCCGAAAGGCACTTGTTCTCCTCGTCATTACGATAATTTGTTTTATTCTACACCATACGACTCGAATGGCGTAGTGGTAGTGACGCTGCCTTACGTTCTTAGGGTCCTGGGTTCGAATCCCGGTAGGAGCAAATGTTTGTGTGATGAGCATGGACATTTGTTTATGAGTCATGGATGTTTATATGTATAATAAGTATGTATTTACAAACAAAAAAGTATATATTATGTAGTATATCAACTATCTAGTGTCCACGATACAAGCTTTGCTTAGTGTGGTACTAGGTGGCGCTGTGTGTTAATGTCCAGCGATATTTATTTACATTTATATTCATACCTGGGAACCTTCTAGTTACGGAGATATTGGAGGTCAAAGTTACAAATTTTTGACAACTTTTTTTTAAAAAACAAGTTTTTATTGTAAGATTTTTACTTTAAATACCTAAACACTGTTTTAGGCTTTCACGGTTTAAAACTAAACTTATATTGTCACTTACGAGATATGTTCCGTGATTATTTGTTATTTTGAGCTCCCGATATTTCGACGCTGTTGCAAGCGCCATGATCGCGGGTTGACTGGAGTATGCGGGTGGGTGGATGGAAATTAAATTGCAACAAAAAAAAAAATTCAATCGAGAGAATGGCTTCAAATTGTCGAGTACGTGGAATCCAGTTTTGAGTATGCTCAAAACTAGCAGCCGGCATCATACAAACAACTCCAAAAAACTTGGTGATACTGTGAGTGCGTTTTGTCGTGACTTAGTGTCGAGTTCCAATAGTGCGCGTAGCAAAAGACAAAGAAAGAGGGTAGACAGATTTATCTGCTTGTAACAATTTAATTTCCATCCACCCGCATACTCCAGTCAACGCGCGATCATGGTGCGAAATATCGGGAGCTCAAAATAACAAATAATCACGGAAGATATCCTGTAAGTGACAATATAAGTTTACTTTAAATACCTCCACGAACCCCGTACTATTCAACCCATTCACCAGCACAATGTTTTCTTTCTCTCTTTAGATGGTTTTCCGCGTGCATTAAGTACAACCACATAATTAATTTATTATGCACAAGATGTGCATTGTAGGTACTTACGTGATTACGGTTTTACGGCATGATTCTTTTTTTAGAACGATTATCCTGGATATAACAAATCGACCTTGCCTTACAGAAAGGAACTTCATTAATATTTAAATTCTTTACCTTCTACGGTCTAGGTCTTCTATTGGCATGGGGTTCTTCATTTTAATTATTGATTGTCTTTTATTCTGGCCTCCGAGGCAGGTGGCCCGTTTGTTGATATGCGTCTGTTACCCCTAAACGTAAGTAATAGCATATTATGGTCTCTTTATCAGCCTATAATGTTCCCACTGCTAGGACACGAGCTCCATGAGAGGGAATGGGCTTTAATCCTCCACGCGGGCCCAGTGCCGATTGGTATAGTAGTCTTCGATGTTTTGGTTCTAAGACATACCGGTTTCCTCACGATGTTTTCCTTCATCGAGGCCTGCACCACTGGGTTCTGAGTTCTGCTCTAGCATATGATCTACCTGGATCCGCGGTATCAGACAGTTTGTCGCTTAAAAATACGCTTTATTAGATATGGATAGAGCTCTTATCTGATCCACCAAATTAGACGAAATATTGCGACATAGGTCGCATTCACGCCTTTAACGTATAATATGAAAAAAGAGTGCTGAATATGAATGTTGATGGAAGGAAAGGCCAAGGAAACAATGTATGGATTGTGTGAGGAATTACCTACGTAAAAGAGAAAGGAGTAAATGATGCCATCATGCCATCAAATTGCCATGGCATCTGACAGAGGGAAATGGAAGAACAAAACGTGTTATGCCGACCAGAATGGGACAAGTAAAATGATGAATCACCGGTACACAGTCGATCAGTCAGCGATGACTCAAGAAATACTTATTTAAATAAGTGGCTTCTCCGTCACATTAACGCGAAAAGCAATTACGATGAATTTCGGAAATAGATATTGTCCATTAACGATTAGGAAATTCCGAAATTAACTTACTTATCTACGGTTATCGAGTATGCACGCACATGATATCGAGTGATATTGATATGAAGCGATTAATAAGTTCATATCTATGTTTTGTCTATGCGTCAATGCATAATGTCTCGTGTAATGTACTGGGTAAACTTAAATTGGACAATAAACAACAATAACTTAACTGTATAATACAGGGTGTAAACAACCTCATCACGAAGCCGTTAACCCAGCATGTACATCAAACCAAGTAATCCTAGGCAAAAAATATTGACTGAAATGACTTTTTTGACATGAAAAGTCACGTTTGTACGGTATAACTCAATGTAACGCGCTCAAAACAGTGTGCTGGTTGAATGGTGTGGGGGTTGTAGACGTGTATAATAAAGTTCTTACAATCAAAAAATGAATTTAAAAAAAAGTTTGTGAAACAGTTGAAACTTTGACCTCCAATATTTCCGTAACTACGAGTAGTTACGGAAATATTGGAGCCTAGTCTAGAACAAAAAAATATCACAATGATGGGGAACAAGCGCTTCTCGGCTTCGCTTCGTTACAAGGTTTTTTCAACCGACTTCCATAAAGAGGAGGTTCTCAATTCGTCTGTATTTTTTTTTTGTGTTGGTAGGTCCCTCAGAACTTTCGACAGGGTACAAACCGATTTTGACAATTCTTTTTTTATTTGATAGCTGGTGCTTCCCGTGTGGTCCCATTTTAATTTGCTGAAGATCTGATGCTGATCTTCGGAGATATACAATGAACTGGGATCGCTGAAATCTCACGTTTGTCTATTATTTACACCAGTTCATAACAAAAAATCACGCCGATACGCTTTGAAAGGATAAGCACAGGTGATATGCGATGGTAGTCAACTTACGCGGTGTGGAAGGAAGGAGGGGTCCCCCTTGCCCAGTGGTACAACTCTCATGAAAAGATATTGTACCATTCCTGAGAAATACCGATTATTATAACCCAACCTTAAAACTTCCGTATGTTCAGTTGACAATAATTCGAGAGTTTACAATATCGCTAGAGAGAAACACGTTATATTGTAATATAAGTAATATAACGTGCTTGACAATTTTACGGTGACATGACTAACTAGTTATGTATAAAATCTTAGATGTTTTAACCCACTTCTTGGTATCTGAAATTTTGCATACGTGTTTGGATGACAATGCGTGATTAGCTTAGTGACGTCATTCTAAATCCGATTAGGCGGACTCCCAAAGATGGCGGACCAAGTCATTAGTTATGTTTTTTATGCATCCCCATGATAGGTACTTACCCAATTTCAAAAATTGATACCCAATCAGATGAAAGGGTTTGCAGAGAAGTACCTAGGTATACGAGAAATAAAATGACGTCGGCTCTAGCGTGTTTTTTAGTTTTTAAGTTTAATATTTATTTGTTTCTAGGATATTAGGTATGGGTGTGCTAGTAAGTAGACTACTACCTAACCTTTAGGAGATAGCAGGCGTGGTGTTATGTTATTTGTGTGGTTTTAGGACACATATTGTCACCATGTTTTCTTTGATCCGATTCCTAAAATCCAGACGGATTTTCCGCCTAGTTTAGGAAAGGGAGTCCTATTATAAGTACTGGTTCTATTAATTTATAACATCTAATTATATAAGAAAACTTTGTATACCTACCATATACACACTAATTACTTATTGAATAAATTATTTCCTTTATTCAGTTTTCAACATACTCTTTACATTTTTAAATATTATTATAAAAATATATAAAAAAACATTTAAAAATATAAAAAAATTGTAGCCCACCGGTATCGGGAACAGGGTCCAAGCTACCGGCGGTCAGGGCTCCAGAGGGAGGAACCTCCTAACAATACGAGCCGTGTCTAGGAGTACCGCTTTCTGAATCAACCCCCTTGCTCCAGCCCTTGATCCAGCTGCCTAACTAGAGCCTCCGCAGGTATTGGTCGAGGCTCTTGGCAATTAAGCCATGGGCCGACACGACTATCGGCACAATGATCGCCGAGTCCACTTCCCTCATGTCGACAACCTCGCGAGCCAAGTCAAGATACTTGATTTGTTTATATCTTTCTCGGCTTTCACGAGGTTCTCATCAAATAAATTATTATTATTGTATTATTAACTAATGGTAACAAAATTACTTACAAATTACAAACTAAAGTGTAAACTGAAAAGCCGATTGATAGTTTTGAAACTTGGAATGTACTGGATTACGATTATAATCCTGGGCAAAGGCCTAAACCCCTTGCTTTAAGCCTCCTCTCATGATTTTCCATGAAAAAAATCTCACTTTTAGTAAGTACTTACAGAATTCTAAATATTAGTTTACTCTATGCTCTCGAACATTATAAATTATTTAATCGTGATAAACAATGGAACCTAATTATAAACATGACGCGGGTGTTACTAAACAAACTGAAACTCAGCGAATTTTAAGCGAACAACAAAATACTTGAAATACTTCTTGCTGAAGCCGTAGTATGAGCGTGTGACGTCAATGTAACGCGAATTCCAACAATTTCAACATTGAAAATACTCGTTTCGCATAATGTATAGTGTGTAAAACACCTCTTAACGAAGCCGAAAGGCCCTTGTTCTCCCCGTCATTGCGATCATTTTACTATAAGGTTCCCGGGAACCTTATAGTTACGGAGATATTGGGGGTCAAAGTTACAACTATTTGTCAATTTAAAAAGAAAGTTTTAATTGTACAATTTTTACTTTAAATACCTCTACGACCCCCGTACTATTCAATCCATCCATCAGCACAATGTTTTGAGTGCGTAACATTGAGTTATACCCCAAAACGTGATTTTTGACCCCAAAAAAGAAAGTTGTTTCCTAGCAATAATTTTTGCGTAAAGTTACTTAGTTTGATCTTGATGTACAGAATGCTTGGTTGACGGCTTCGTGATGATGTGGTTTACACCCTGTATTATTTATTTATTTTTAAGTTATATTCATTTCTATGTAATCATCATATTGAGTTTCCTCCGTGCCTAGGAAAGCACATCAAGCCTGAAGCTTCATTGAATTGAATTTAATAGAATGAAAATTGGTAAGTAGTAGTACGTTTGAGAGTCGTGGCTAAATGGTAGTAACAAACGCACATGTCGATCCTCAAGGTTAAGCAGCGCATACCTAGGATGGTCTGTGGATGGTGACCATCCATTACATGGCAAGTTTCTTCGGCGCCTGGGAAAAGGACGTTAAACCCTTGGTCTTGGCCGACGTTTGTAGATATTTTAACGACCCACTGTTCACAAAATCGATCTCGCTCTATACCGTGGTCTCGGATCATAAAGAGCGAGGACGGAACGTGGATGGGTTTTAGTCAGTAAAACTCTGACACTGGTGTCGATTCTATTGTGCACAAACTAAACTTAATTTAGACTATTGCTATCTTTTACTAAAAGGCAGTGCGAGAAAAGGACGGCTATAGCTATGCACTAAGTTAGAGATGTCAAACTAGTTTATGCCTTGCGCTTCACCATGTTTTTAGTCGACATGTTTTTACGTGCACCCTTCATTTGTACGGAAATATTAGTTCGAATTAAATTTGGCAGCTCTAAATTGCGTCCGTCTCTTTCTCGTTTTATTAGTGAGAAAAAGTTAGTAATAGCCTAAATTAAGTTTAGTTTGTGCACAACAGAATTGACACCACTCTCTCTCGCTCCGCGCAGAGCGGGAGGAGTCATTCGAGGATATCTAAAAAAGGCACTACTGGCTGCAGGCGTGACTGCTGATCATGATGTCCTGGGTTTCAACTCCGAGGTTGAGCAAAGTGTTATTGGGATGTACCATCAGGAATTTCTCAATAACAGCCATGAAGTCTGATTTTATGCCCGGTTGACGTCAATAGGCAATGTCCAGTTATATTACATGGGGCTTAAACATAACTGGCGAAATCATCATCTGCCTAGCCTTTTCCCTATGTTGGGGTCGGCTTCCAGTCTAACCGGATGCAGCTGAATACCAGTATTTTACATGGAGCGACTGCCTATCTGACCTCCACAACCCAGTTCATATTGGGAAATACGACACCACTTCATAAGACTAGTGTCAGACTTTTGGAGCCACTGACTACCTGTAACGACTGTCAAAGATGGACAAATGACAGCCGGGACCAACGGCTTAACGTGCTTTCCGAGGCACGGAGGAAACTCGGCATTTAAGAGTGGTCACCCATCCTCAGACCAACCTAGGCAAGCATGGCTTAACCTAAAGATCTCGCAACTTCGTCTGCGTCACATAAGAGAAAAAAAACGAAAGGAAAAAAAGTCCCCGTTTTTGTAACATTTGTCATTCCTGCTCCGCTCATAATAATCGTAGCGTGATGTTTTATAGCCTAAAGCCTTCCTCGATAATTGGACTATCCAGATTTTTTCAATTCGAGCCGGTTTTTTCTGAGATTAGCGCGTTCAACCAAACAAACAAACAAACTCTTCTGCTTCATAATATTAGTAAGTATAGATACCTACGCAAAATACGCGCTTAGAGGTGGAATTGTGGACTGGGAATAAAAACGGTAGGTACAGCTCTGCTTGACCTTTCGGGGGTAATAGGCGAAGTGTTATGTTATTGTTATCTAACAGCTGTTGCATGATAAGGCTATACAAACACTTGGGCAACAAGTGGCAACTATAGTAGGGCTAATTTAATAATAAATATCGCTGGACATTAACACACAGCGCCATCTAGTGCCACACTAATCAAGGCTTGTGTCGTGGACACCAGATAGTTGATATACTACATATATACTTTTTTGTTTGTAAATACATACTTATTATACATACCACAGAAATATTAAAATGTATTATATCTATGATACATACAAACATCCATGACTCGGAAACAAATGTCCTTGTCCATGCTCATCACACAAACATTTGCTCCTACCTGGATTCGAACCCAGGACCCTATGAACGCAAGGCAGCTTCACTACCACTACGCCATTCGAGTCGTCAATAGATAACATTTGACATCTGTCAGTTCATGGTAAAGATTACCTTCTTTTGCCGTTATTAGAATAAATATGTAATCATAATTAAAAATAATTAAGCAATGGTGCAGTTGTAACTTCATAGAAATAATGTTTTATGCCCGCCGTTACAAGCTTACGTCATTGTATTTTGATGAAATGTCAAAAGTGATCCATGAAATTGGACCAACTGTAGGTATATTTACGTACCTAGGTACAGGAAGCACTACGTGATATTGGTGCGTTCGCAAGAGAATTAATAAGTAATACATAATTATCTTATCATTTTGATACTAAATCACAAAATCCTCAACGATTATAAGTTGGTAGGTATGCATCTATCTGACGCATTCAACGTTCTTGCAGACAAAGGGTGATGGGCGTTCAGTCTGTTATGCTTTGCGGACAAGTAAAGTACCTTCCTGTATCTTTCCTTAACGAAAGAGTCTCCAAAAAAAAAAGAAATTATGTCGCATTGAAGTCTTATTTACAAAAATACTTACACTTTTTATACAAATCGATGGATGTATTTTGAAAGCAATTCCCAATTCTTTGCTTCTTCTTTTTTTTGAAAAATTGGTTTGCGCAAAGAATGCAATATAACTATCAAGCCTATAACATCTACAGGGTAGGCTGAAGTCGCTGTGGTATTTTGCCAACCATTTTCAAGTCCCACGTGCGAGTGTATGAGCAAATAATTTTGTAGAAATGTCAAAATCAAAGGCATTATGCATGTTGAGATTAATATGGCAAAATTCTTACAAAATAGTTTATTTATTTGTCGTTTTCGTAATGCCAAACCTAACCAATAAAGATTTTAGATTAAAATGATTCATTCTAAAGCCGATATGTCCTGAGCGTAATTTTGTTTATATCAAATAATGTAGTAATAAGATTAGATACATAGTAAGGCAGAGTGGACGTGCCCGATCATCCTATCAGACTGTCACAGAGCATTGTCAAAATGGAGTACTCATCATTTAACACCGATCTCGTCTAGTTTTCTTTAATATTTGTTTGTGGTCTTAACAATTACAAACGCAACCATGATTTTTGGTATGAAAATACTGGAAGTCTTAATTGACTCCGGCCCCATGTTGGCTGCAGCAAGGAAAACCTGCTCTGGTGGAGATTCATTAAAGACTGCCCTTTTTTCTGATGGGTAATCATCAAATGACTCCTCCCACTCTGGGCGGAGCGGGAGGGAGTCTCAGACTTTTACTGACTACACCTATGCGTGTTCCTTCCTCGGCCATTTTGTTACGGGGCCGCGGTATCTCTTCCGAACAGTCCTGCAGTCCCGGCAGGCTTCGGCCCTTGCGCGCCCCGCTACGACTTTTTTGCTGACATCTCTTTAAGGCGCGCGTGGAACACGAACGCGCCGTCGACACGGCCTGTCGTCATAAGTCGGACGGACGATGAGCTAGCCCATAGATCTCTTTCCTTGGACGGTGAGCTATGGGCTAGCTTGCCGTCCACAGGAGAGACTGCCCTGGAGTGTAATTGATTGTGGTGTTGTTCCGCAAACTAGTATCTCAGTTTTGGGCATTAATTATGTACCCTCTGCAGATAATGGTATAAGAAACCTTCATATGAAAAAAAATACCTAATCCAAAGCTCCATTTGTGCGTTTAAATGGGTAGTACATGTAAGCTTAAATGAACTAATTTGTCTATTCGGTAAACTGTAGAAGTGTAAAGTATTACAATTAAAATGGGTATTGTGCATTTCAAATTGACATTAGTTTTGATTGGACGCGACAGTGTTTCCTCCATTCTCATTAAGGGCCCGTATAACCCAAAATCGTGATTTTTTAATGGGCTTTGTGTTAATGTTATGGACCAAGTGATTAATGCGGGCATTATACATAATGTACGAGCATTATGAATAATGTCTAGCTCTATCGGGCTAAGTGATTAATACTATCTTAACTTCATTATTTATAATATTGCACGGTCATTATTATATTGCTAATTGCTACATGATAATCGGGCAATTTGATAATAAAGCAAAATTTGACGCGGTGTGAGGGCACACAAACAAGCAATTAAAATATTGGATTTATCAAGCGCTATATACAACCTTATTTTTTGTTTATACTAAACCCGAAAAGGGGTCATTGTACTCATCATTTTGAACAACTTTTTCTATGGGACGAACCCTGAAATCTCGAAAAAAAAATCAGCTGTTCCCTACATTTATGTTCGCATAAGTCGTCAAAATGTAGGGAACAGCTGATTTTATTTCGCGATTTCAGGGTTCGTCCCATAGAAAAAGTTGTTTAAAATGATGAGTACAATGACCCCTTTTCGGGTTTAGTATAAACAAAAAATAACCCTGTATATGTCACCTTAAAATTGTCAAACACGTTATATTGTAATCTCTCTAGCGACATTGTAAACTCACGAATTATTGCCAAATGAACATACTGCTTACAATAAAACACATTATTTTTCGTGATATGCATGCGATGGTAGTCAACTTACGCGGTGTGGAGGAAAGGAGGGTCCCGCTTGCCCGTTGGTACCACTCTCATGAAAAGATACTGTACCATTCCTGAGAAATTTCGATTAATATAACCTAACCTTAAAACACTTTATACTCCCCTAAAAAGTGTAGTCGTCGGAGCCCCGCTTCGCGGATTTTTTTTTTGTTTTTATTTTTTTAGATAGAACTATCTAGCCTGAGGAAGCGGGGGCAAAATTTGAATTTTAGCTGTCATTCTGTGCGCCTTTAACACGGGTAGGAGGGAAGAGGGTTGTTTCCTCCATTCGTTAGTGACTCCATTGTCTAACACTAATAAAGCAATGTTGTCGGCAATTTAAAGTTTAAGTATATTACTTTATTAGCCCTGTGAGTCTTCCACCGGATGTGGTATTAGCGGTAAGAATGACTTTACAAGTCTCACTTGAAACAAAATTTGAACTGAGCCATCTTCTTTGCTGATATCAGTCGCTTCATTCTAGAACGGCGATTTCACTCGAGTGAATATCCACTTTCCACGTTTCTTTTTAATTGACAAAAATTCTTAGTAAAAAAATAATGATTTGCTGGCGATTGAATGATGACAAGAATCAAAATTTTACATCGTAAGTTCACTTACTAACTCATTACTTAACGTATTTTTTTTTCGTAGAGTAAAAGATTATTTAATTTTAAGTTTTTATTCGTATTAACGAAACTGCAGAGTAGAAGATGCCAAATAATAAAAGACAAAACAGAATGAACAAAAAGCGTTATTATTTACCTATATCAACAAATTGTGAAAAACGTGAAAAATCCACACATACGACACTCTTTATCAAATATCACGATATTTAGGTAATCACTGTAATTTCATATATTATTGTCACGTTAAAAACAAGTAGTATGCATGTACTCGGCATTGTTTCTGATAAGGCAAACTACCTAATCACCCACCTGTTGGTAATTAGCTACTGGATTACTGGACATTAGAAATCTGATTAGGAACACTAAGTTGAATCTTTGGTACATAGTACTTGGTAATAAAATAGCCTGACGTTGGCGTAAGCGTTACGATTTGGACTCGTTATTGATTGATTGGCCAGAGAAAACAAAACATCGAGAGAGTTGGAGGAGCTTTTGTTGTATGACAAGCCCGCCACACTATTCCCAAACCACTGTAACTCCTGAAAGCCAGAATCAACAGTGGCGACTACCTACCAGAAAAGTATCGAGACAATGAAGCTCGACGAAGTCACAGATAATGAATTTAGCTGTCTTGGATCTCGCAACGAAATGAATCAGAAAGCATAGCGGAGGTGTAGGTAAAAACGTAATTTCCACAAGGCCAATAGGCACAAAGAGACGTTTACAACTGATTCGAGTTACCTAGCAGCCTAGCACCACAAATAAAATAATAATAACATTAAAATGGGTCCTAAGTTGTCAGCTGTTATAGCCAGAATGGCGGCAGACGCACGGCGACTCTGTTCACTGCGGCGTCCGTAGGTGCGTGTTTGTTCGTCTTGACGGACCACGTCGGGGTCACCCATTGAGGAATGTTGTCTACAAGAATCGTGTGTAATAAAGTTACACTTCCATTAGAAATGTATTTAGTAGATTAGGCAAACACCGAGAACATCTAGAGAAATGGCACCTCACCGTGGAAAAATAAGGAAGGACGTAGCATTCAGTGATGTGCCGCCACAATAGGTATGGAAGTGGAGTTTTTTCCTACTCCTTCGCCATACTTTTCTGATTAATTTTGTTGCGGGATCAAAGACAGGTAAATTCATTCTCTGGGTTCATTTTCTGGTGGTCGCCACTGTTGAATCTAGTCTTTCAGGAGTTACATTGATACATTGTTTTGGGAATAATGTGGCAATCTAGGGGGCCAACAATACACCAAGCCCTTATGGCAAGCAGACTATTCACACACCGTAACATCGTGAGGATCGGTTCTAAGGGCAAACCAAGGTTGTAGGCTTGTGTAGAAGTACCGCCACTAGCTCCGCCGGAAACCGGCATGACCTAGAACCACAAAATTCGAAGACATGTGACATCTACCAACCCGCACTGGGCCCGCGTGGTGGATTATAGCCCATTCCCTCCCATAGAGAGGGGGCCTGTGTTCCAGCGGTGGGAACATTAATAGGTTGATGATGATGATGATGAATGGTTAACTGGGCAAACTCTACAGCCTGAATATAGCATTAAAATCAAGGTAAGTAACGCTAGAGAACATGCAATTTTGACATAATAAACATTCGTAACATGTTTCACTAGTGCATAAAGCATGTTTATTCATTGAATCATTGCGATGCGTGTCGACGGCTAGTAACAAATTCGCTTGCCACTGGGTCATCAACCTTTTGACAGTTCTTGACGAGTTAATTTCCTAGACTTACCTTCAAGCATTATTACGTCCAACTAGGCAAGCACTGCAATCAATTTACTAAACGCAGCTCCAATCACAATCCGAAAGATTTGAAGGCCATTTTAAATCCTCTAAAATAATTACTTCATTATAAATAACAGCCACTTGGGTCGATCTTTAGGTCAAGCCGTGCTTGCCTAGGGTGGTCTGTGGATAGGTAACCCCTGCAAACCGAGTTCCCTCCGTGCCTCTGAAAGCACGCCAAGCTGTTGGTCCCGGTTGTTATTTGTAGATCTTTGACAGTCGTTTCAGGTAGTCAGTGGCCCAAAAGTCTGACAACCAGTCTTACCAAGTGGTATCGTAACACCCAGTATTATTACCCCGTAAGTACTAACTGGGTTGTGGAGGTAGGCAGTCGCTTCATGTAAAATACTAGTTTTCGTGTAAAATAGTAGTATAACCGGATGCAGCTGAATAGTATTCAGCTGCATCCGGTTATACTGGAAGTCGATCCGAATAAAGTTGGGAAAAGGCTAGTTAGCTGATGAGGAGCAAAGTCGGTAACCAAATTTTGGTTATCCTCTTTTTTTGCCCTCGAATACTGTCCCAAAAATATTCTTGACATTAAAAAAATAGTACTTGAAACTCCGAATTTTTCAGACTAGGCGCTGCGGTCCTCTAATCGCGGCCTTAGAAATGGGTACCTAATTCTTGACATTTTTGGAGGATCATATTTCCTTGGACTGAAAAAAAAAAGACGTGTGACACACAAAAATGCTATGCAATAGCTTTACCGCTAAAGCTATTGCATAGCGGACGGCGCGCAAGCACGTCGCAAAAACGACGGGGTGTTATAAGTTTGACGTCTCTGTGTATGTGTGTGTGGAACATTCTTTATCTCTATTTCGTGTGGGTCCACAGTCCACACATAGCATTTCAAAATAATATTTTTCTGCTTAAGTTGCGTTGGAAGACCTCCCCCTAGGTGAACCGACACTTGGGGGAGACCTAAGTATGTCCAGCAGTGGACCTCTTTCGGCTGAGATGATGATTATGACCTAAGTTACCTTTGAAAGTCAATTAAATGTATGAATCCACGGTACCAAATGTTGTCAACCCAAACCGGAAAATACGTCAGCAAGTATTGTGTGACCAAAATTAACCTCGTCAGACCAACCATAGGATGAATGAGGAAATGTATTCTATTTTTGACCAAGTGCGTGTGTACGCGAAGCAAATTACATACCATAGGTACTACTGAGTTCACATGGTCTACCATTTGTCACCCTTACGTTCCAAGCAATAAGGTTGAAAACTGGTCGATCGTACACAAGGTTAGGTAGGTACTTACATCATGATTATTAACTTTTATCTTGCTGTTATAGATTAGGCAAGTACTTAGTGTAGTTACTTACCTAAACCCTAAACGTGACGTTTATTTTTTATCGCTTAGTAGGTAGGTTCATTTTTTATTCGATTTTATAAACCTGTCAAACGAGACTTTTCTCTACGCAGCAATTATAGGTTGCTCGTATTGAATATAATATTAATATATCTTAATTCATACTTTCTTAAAACTACCTACCCAAACGAATAAAATAAAGTTTGTTGGTTTGTTAAATGTTTAAAATTTAAATTTATATTTTGGGAACTTAGATATTCTATAATACAATCGAAATATATATGTCACCGTAAAATTGTCAAATACGTTATATTGTAATATCTCTAGCGATATTGTAAAGTCTCGAATTATTGTCAAATGAACATACTGCTTACAACAAAACGCATTATTTTTCGTGAAATGCATGCGATGGTAGTCAACTTACGCGGTGTGGCGGGAAGGAGGGGTCCCCCTTGCCCAGTGGCACAACTCTCATGAAAAGATAATGCACCATTTCTGAGAAATACCGATTAATATAACATAACCTTAAAAAACACTATGCTCCCCTAAAAAGCGTAGTCGACGGAGCCCCGCTTCGCGGAACCCCTATTTCCGAGTGCAGGGTTTAAAGGAACCTAACTAACCTAACGGGGGGTGCCCCAAGTCCCGATTATGGGGGCAGAGATACTTGCGTATGTTCAGTTGACAATAATTCGAGACATTCCAATATCGCGAGAAAAAACACGTTATATTGTAATATAACGTGTTTGACAATTTTACGGTGACATATACACACTACCTTAAGAATATATTTGATGTTCATATTATTTTGGTATTACTTTTGTATGAAAAACGCATGCTCCGCCGGCCCCTTAAGAGCCCTCTTACAGTGCATTCAAAACATAAACGGCCGTTTTTGTTACAAATGCACGATTTAGCTAAACAGCTATATTTCAAGTGTTGACAATGTGTTATTATAAAATTACGTTATTGCCTTTTCTACAGTAATAATAGAACATATTTTGTATTTTTGATTCTATTTACGAGTTATGACATTTTTTCGATTGGCGGCGCTAGTGGACTGTAAAAGGCCACGAACTCCTCCCCGGCCGTGGCGCTAGTTACATTATCATATTTATATTAGGTAACAATAGGTAAGTACCTATTTATTATTGTTGTTGTAAGTGGATAGGTAGGAAATGAAAATCAAATGGAATAATAGGTTTTAATCATTTCGACAACATATCGAAATACAAATGCAATACGATTTACGATTTCATTAAGTATTTTATTCTGAATATTCTGACTGAACGAGTAAATAAGGAAAATATTGTGTACCAATGTTGATTTGTATCTTATACCAATAAATTTATCGTGAAAAGTTTTATCGTGTCGTCATTATGTCACTTTGTGATGGATATCTATCTGTCTTACACATAATTTATCAACACTCTTACTCATACTCTCCACATTGTACGGTAACCAAATCTGTGATAATGATAAAAGGGCCCTTGAAACATAACATTATAAGCCAAAGATCTACACAACGATAAAAAAACTCATTTTTATCCTTTAACAAAAAAACGCTTACGAAGGTTGCTGATTATTACCATACATAGACGGTTGACAGAGGAAAACGGAAGAAAAAAAACTTGCGGGGCCGCCTTTGGCCACTGCCCTGTAAGTTTCGTTCAAAATAAACTAATACTATACTATACAGGGTTATTTTTTGTTTACACTAAACCCGAAAAGGGGTCATTGTACTCATCATTTTGAACAACTTTTTCTATGGGACGAACCATGAAATCGCGAAAAAAAAATCAGCTGTTCCCTACATTTATGTTCGCATAACTCGTCAAAATGTAGGGAACAGCTGATTTTTTTTTCGCGATTTCAAGGTTCGTCCCATAGAAAAAGTTGTTCAAAATGATGAGTACAATGACCCCTTTTCGGGTTTAGTATAAACAAAAAATAATGTTGTATACTAATCTAATCTAATATCTAATATCACTGGACATTACACACAGCGCTACATAATACTTTTATTTTTTAAATACATACTTATTATACATATAAACATCCATGACTCGGAAACAAATGTCCATGCCCATCACACAAACATTTGCTCTTACCGGGATTCGAACCCGGGACCCTAAGAAGGTAAGGCAGTCTCACTACCGCTGCACCAATCGGGTCGTCAAGCCAAGCAACTAACCGTTGACTAATCGTTCTATGAAAGCGTTTAGTGACGATGATGTGAGTTCCATTTATGTTCACCCAAAAAGTGCTCAACGCAACCCAAAAAAGTATATATATATATAAATGTAGTATATCAACTATCTAGTGTCCACGATACAAGCTTTGCTTAGTGTGGTACTAGGTGCCACCGCCACATATGAAAATGAAATGAAATTAAATGAAAATATTTAGTCACGCATGATGTTTTCCCATGTGGGTAGACAGAAACCACATAAGTAACGCCACTTACTACGAACCAGGGATAATACCGGATGTGATGATATCGGAACCGGAATCGGTATCGGAGATTATGGATTTGGTAAATCGGAATCAGAACAGGAATCGGAAGCGGAAGCGGAATCGGAACCGGAATCGGAGCCGGATGCTGAAGAAGAGAATGTGTGAGAAAGTAGGATTCATGAATGAAATAACGAACGATCGGCTCAAATTGAAAAATTCTTTTTGTGTTGGTTAGCAAGGCATCGACCTCCGATTACCTCCGATTGAAAAGTTTCGGAACAGGTATGGGAATCGGAGGAGTTCCGACCAATCGGAATCGGAGCTCCGTAACATCCCTGCTACGAACCTTAGGAGTACCTATGCAAGACGCAGGACACACATAGAAAACACGTAAAACGCAAACGAGGTGCAGACACATGTCTATTCCGAGTCCCTTTTGGCTGTCTATCAAAATGTAAAGAAGCGTCACAACGCAAAACATAGGGTTTAAAACACCTCTTTACGAAGCCGAAAGGCACTTGTTCTCCCTATCATTGCGATAATCATTTTGTTCTACACCATACCTGTGAACCTCCTAGTTACGGAGGTACTGGGGCTCAAAGTTCCAACATTTCGACAAGTTGTTTTTTTAATACAACATTTTGCGGGTGCGTGGCGCTGGAGCGGTGCGGGCGCCACTTCCTCGCCATCCGCGCACCCGCAGTTAGCAGTGGCATGCACAGGGAGGGAACAAGACAACGAAAATGCGTAACAATTAAGACTTTAAAGACTATAGAATGCGCCCGCGCCACGCCATTCCGACGCCATTAGCGAGCCTGTTCTGCGCTGCGCCGGCGGCGCACGGTGGGCTGAAAATCGGCTTTCATAGACTTAGGGATTTCAATTTGCAAGTGCTTGTTTTTATGTCCGATATCGCTTCTATTAGTCGTTACTATGTACAAAAATGACACCCGAGTTAATTCTGCCCAAAAACGAAGGAAATATAATTTTTTTACGAAAAATTTGTATGAAGCTAGTATGAAAACTCGAATTATCTCCTAAACGGCTTGTTTAACCGTACTATCCTTGGAGGTGGTCATAGTGCTAATTATTTATGATTTTTTGGTTGGCGATCGGACGAAAAATTTAATGCCGTTTTTTTAAAAAAAATCGTCAAAATATTTTTATTTGTTTTTACGTATGAAACGATTCCTTTTGGTGTTTATGTTGAAGAACACGGACTTTTAACTACACATAACATAAAATAGCATCACTCCTATATTTTCGAAGGAGTTGGCAGAGGTTTATAGTACACCCGCACGTAGACAACTATGTTTGAGCTAGATAATTATCAACACAAAATGAGTTTTAAAACTTTTCATTCAACCAAACGACCAATTGTTTACTCTTCTAATGAGTCCAAAAAGAAGTAATTAAGTAACTACACTGATTAGGTCTTCTAATGAGTCTTAATAGGTGATTTAATGATTTTCAATATCTCACGACAATTCCAACTATGGATTACATTCAACATTTCCTGATAAGTAGAGGTGAGAGTACTTCATTTGATCATGCAGTATTGTTCAGTGCAGTTGTATCCCGCATAGGCGATTGCCTGTCTGACGAAGATCGTGTTGTTCTCAAAGAATTTTGTCGGAGATTTACGCGAGCCGCTTTACAAAGGTGGCAGAAATCCAACCGATTCCGTGATAATTTTTTCCGTGATAAAAAAAACGGCATTAAATTTTTCGTCCGATCACCAACCAAAAAATCATAAATAATTAGCACTATGACCACCTCCAAGGATAGTACGGTTAAACAAGCCGTTTAGGAGATAATTCGATTTTTCATACTAGCTTCATACAAATTTTTCGTAAAAAAATTATATTTCCTTCGTTTTTGGGCAGAATTAACTCGGGTGTCATTTTTGTACATAGTAATGACTAATAGAAGCGATATCGGGCATAAAAACAAGCACTTGCAAATTGAAATTCCTAAGTCTATGAAAGCCGATTTTCAGCCCACCGTGCGGCGCCACGCCATCTCCTCGCCAGCGCTGCGCCACCGCCATACGCCATACGCCACTCCTGTTTGTCCCGCGCCTTTACTTAGTTTGATGTACAGAATGCTTGGTTGACGGCTTCGTGATGCGGTGACTTACACCTTGTATAGAAAAGACAAGGCGCGGACAGTACGCGACACTTCTATACATTTTGTATGAAAGAATATGTCCGCGCCACGTCTGCGTCTTAGGTAAGTCTTTTCTATGTGTCTAGCGCCTTACATAGATAGGTACTGCTTTTGCCTCGTCCACGTTCATACATCTCTCTGGTCATACACGTGCGCCACACCAAGCAACCTTGTAATATTTCGATTTGATGGGATGGGCATCGAAACACAAGTATTTTATCAATAACAGGCGCGGGTGATAGATAATTATCCAGCTTTATCGCAACGCACCCATGATAGTACCTTCCCTAATATCTGTAACAGACGGCTTAGTCCGTTTTTTTATTGTTTTAGTTATTGTACTTGAACTGAACTAGCTCCATCATCATTCTCTTGCCCTTTATCCCAATTTATTTGGCGTTAGCAGCATGTCTTCTTTTTCCATACATCTCTATTTTTCGTCATCTCATCAGACATTTCTTTTCTTACCATATCATTCTTATCACAGTCCATCCATCGTTCTTTGGTCTTCCTCTACTCAAATACCCCTCCATATTCATACTGAAAACTTTTTTCTCGACATTGTCCTCATTCCTCCGAATCACATGCCCATACCACGACAACCGATTACCACACAAATTTTCAGTCACCGGCGCCACTTTTAGCCTTCCTCTAATATACTCATTCCTTACTTTATCCATTCGCGTAACACCACACATCCCCCTTAGTATTCTCATTTCAGCGACATGTAGATGCCTTTCATTCATACCTTTTGTGGCCCAACATTCTGATCCATATCCAGCAGGTTTAACCATTGTTGTTTTATAAATCTACCCCTTAAGTTTAAGAGGAATGTAAAAGTCGCAGATCGTTCCCGTGACCTGCCGACATTTATGTGCTTTACACTACGACCTATTTCGCCTTCGCTGAACTAGCTCCATCTGTTCACAAAATGAGAAACAGTTATTCTAAACATTTTTACTTCGACGCGATCAAGGGATTGATTTAATTAAATAGCCTCATAGCATAATATTGTGAGTAATACAGTGTGTAAACGGACTCTTCAAGAAGCCGTCACCAAGCATTCTGTACAAAGTAAATAAGTCTACGCGAAAATTACTGCTGGGTAACGACGATACTTACCCGTGGACCCGGTAATGGGTCGACCTATCTGGACCACGGGTAACGATTCAGTTTTTGGTGTGAAAAAATCCTGTTATATGGTAAAACATTAAAAACTTTGGGAAAAAGTTGGAACATTGACCCTCAACATCTCCGTTACTAGAAGTTTCCCAGGTATTAACAGGTCTAGAACAAAATACTTAGTAAATTTTGATACAAGTGGAGAAAGTTTGTTATTGTAGTCCAAGGCGGTATTAACACACGAGCCGTAAGGCGAGGGTGTTTTTGAGCCGAGAACTGCAATAACAAATGTCCACGTGTATCAAACGACGTTTTTCAATACACTTTTGAAGAAATAAAATAAAAATATGTAAAATATTTGTGTCATGAATGTCACGAGACTATGATTTAAATTGTATTTTTTCCGCGCTTTGCTTTCGCCAGGTTGAAGGAAAGGCAAAGGTATGAAGCCGTTATACAGCCGAATATAAAAGAAAATTGTGTTTTTATTTTAGAACACAAATAAATGTTTTACTATTATACACAAATTAACATTTATTTGTGTTCTAAAATAAAAACACAATTTTCTATATATAGTTATAAATAATCATGTTTATTAGTATTATTTTTGAATATTAAATAGTGTTTACTATTTGAATATTCAAAAAATGTTATAAAAGAAGACGTAGATCGCTTTTCCGAAATAAAAAAAAACATTCACCTCTGACTCTATAGTCAGAGGTGATATATTTTTTAAATTATGCAATGAACCAATTTGGAATTTTCCTTTCTGCACATGTGTAGAAGAAACATGAAAAAATGCACACGTGTGAAATACACAGGATTTCGAACCTAATCGTAGTGCGAAAAGAACCATGTTTTCGAGGATGTGTATTGAAAAAAAAACATCGCAATGACTGGGAGAACAAAGGTGCCGTTCGGCTTCGCTATGCGTATTTTTTACACCATTGGGTAATTTCACCCAAACCACGTAAGTATTCAAAGTATTTATTTAGACGTTCGTTTCAATACTTACATAGTGGTACCTATCTATCCGCATACCTACTAACAGATAACAGTCGCACGTGGACAGTACCACGTGCCAGTATTCATTAGTGCAGGTGTTGTAGATTGGACATGCATGTGCCGTAGTTTGTTTACACCTGCGTCAGCATTCCGCGATAGATACGTAAACACATTATGTATTTGTGGTAAAAGTTTTCAGCTCATCCATACATACATTACTCATACTGGGAAAGTAGGTCTGAAGTTGCCCGAGGAGCGGGAAAATCGGTTTCAACTGACAGCTGTCACATTATTTAAAAAAATCTAGTTCTTTTTCACATGTCTATTGAACCATGTTCCGACTTCTATACAGCCTGTAAATTACAGCGCGATGTAAAATTGAAATAACATAAAATTCAGTATTAATTAAAGAATATAACTTTTTCAAATAACTTACTTACTTATAATTTAGTTACAAATATTTCTTTAAAATAACAAAGATTTGGGCAAAATATTTACTATTTTTTCAGTGACGATAGTGAAAATAAAGGCTGAATAGCCGGCCACAGAAAAAAAAACAAAATAGGCGGGAAAGCGGTAATCCGATCTTCATTTTTTTCGACTGGTTTCGTGTTTTTGATTTTATTTTCCTTGTATTCGTAATGAAAAGCACAGTGTTAACCTCGGGTTGAAGACTTATTTAGTAACTCGAGCTATTAGCGCCCGCGCTACGCTTTGGCGCCAAACCCCGTCTCGGGACTAAATACTTAAGTTACTTTCACCCCTAGGATAACAATTTACTAGGTATTAAGTTTGACAACGCGCTCTCGTACAGGCCGTCTGTTGAAATCAAAGTAATCCATCAGGCATGGCGTCGTCGTCGCATGTGACTTCGACACGTAGAAGTAAGAAGTTCTTACTTCTACGTCTCATTTGGCTGCGTCTGCGGTCTGCGGTTCACCTTTGTTGACACATGCGTCATTCGCGGGCTTTTCTGAGTAAACAAGACGAACGTCGTTCTATCATGTCGAGGCTGAGAACTAGATAATAATTTATCACGATATTTGATATACAGGGTGTAAACCACCTCATCACAAAGCCGTTAACCAAGCATTTATGTACATCAAACTAAGTAACTTTACGCAAAAAAAATTGCTGAGTAACAACTTTATTTTTTATTTGAGGTTATAAATCGTGTTTTGTGGTAGAACTCAATGTAAAGCATTTAAAACATTGTGCTGATGGATGGATTGAATAGTATGGGGGTCGAGGAGGTATTAAAATCTTACAAAAAAACTTGTACCCCCCATAATTATCTCCGCAACTAGAACTTTCCCAGGTATGGTGTATAACAAAAAAAATATCGCAATGATGGGGAAACAAGTGCCTTTCGGCTTCGTGAAGAGGTGTTTTACATCCTTTATAAGATCTTTAAAAACGTGGAATGAAAACTTGGAATATTACCATATTGCGGAACCCAATCTATATCTATATACTTACTAGCTGACTCGCGCAACTTCGTCTGCGTCTCATAATTTGAGATTTAAACTATCCTATCTCTCAAGTTGGATCGAACTGCACATGGTGTGCGAATTTTATTATAATCGGTTAAGTGGTTTAGGAGTCCATTGAGGACAAACATTGTGACACGAGATTTATATATATTAAGATAATAAATCTGTAGAGAGGTCAATTCTGTACATGAAATATATTTACAAAATAACTATCGGGGGGTGATTAGTGATCGATACTGATGCCAAAAATGCAATCAGTAAAATTTTTGTCTGTCTGTCTGTCTGTCTGTCTGTCTGTCTGTGTGTCTGTCTGTATGTTATTTATAGAAAAAAAAACTACTCGACGGATTTTAACGAAACTTGGTACAATTATTCTACATACTCCTGAGCAGGTAATAGTATACTTTTCATCACGCTACCATTAATAGGAGCAGAGCAGTGAAAGGAAATGTTAGGAAAACGGGAGAAGTTACTTGGTTTTTTTAGCTTCCGTCGCGTGTGCAGCCTTAATGGTTAAAGCTACATAGAAATCATGTATAACGGAAATATTCCACATAAAATTATATAAAAAATATCCCAAGACAGCATATGTCTATCTTTTATAGTTGACTCACAATAACACGTGTAACTCCCGATAGCTTGGCAGTTCGGAGATTTATTATTATTATATTTGTTTACTCTTACGTTTATAATATTCTCACTCAACCCCAATTTTGAAACTTCACGCGGGCGAAGCCGCTGGCAGAAGCTAGTATAAAATAAACTGTGAAAACAGGTTATTTAGGTAAGCCCTCGATAGAGAGAACTTTATTAAAAATGATCTTTTTTCTTGCAGACTGCTACACAGGTTTTTACTACCATATTACGGAGCCCAATATAAAATAAACTGTGAAAACAGGTTGTTTAAGTAAGCCCTCGATAGAGAGAACTTTATTAAAAATGATCTTTTTTCTTGCAGACTGCTACACAGGTTTTTACTACCATATTACGGAGCCCAATATAAAATAAACTGTGAAAACAGGTTATTTAGGTAAGCCCTCGATAGAGAGAACTTTATTAAAAATGATCTTTTTTCTTGCAGACTGCTACACAGGTTTTTACTACCATATTACGGAGCCCAATATAAAATAAACTGTGAAAACAGGTTGTTTAGGTAAGCCCTCGATAGAGAGAACTTTAATAAAAATTATCTTTTTTCTTGATACACAGGTTTTCTTTTCATCAGGAATTTCTCATTAACAGCTAACTTAACCTTTCGGGGTTTGCAAGGCGTACCTAATCTTGTTTTATTCAAATATTTAGTAGGTTAACTGTCAATACAAAACTATAAAAGAGTTGAACACTGTTTTAGGCTTTCACGGTTTGTCACTTACGGGATATCCCCGCGATCATGGCGCTTGCAACAGCGTCGAAATATCGGGAGCTCAACTTAGTAAATAATCACGGAAGATATCCCGTAAGTGACAATATAAGTTCATAAAAGAGTTGTATTCCAGACTTTACATACTTTACAAGATTTTCCTTCATTTGAACTGTAAATGCCTTTGCAAACAAGCAAGAGATAATGGTAGAGTATCAGACACTTCAGACAGACAACAACATGTATGTAAGTAGGCCTACGATTTGCTGGCCTAATAATCAGATAGGTACTCGGGAAATAATAGATTACGTATCACCAAATATCACGATAAATGCGGCTGTGTGCTAATTATACCACCGTGAACGATGCGTGTTCGAAAGTAGGTGACCTATGTACTATGGATGTCAAATTATAGTGCCACTTAGAAATTGAGTACTTACTTTAATTTAATTATTGTAACAGAACTGAACTGAAATTTTATTCTAATTTGAAAACACCATTTTTTTTTTATTTTGACTAACATTCGAGATTGACGAACTGTTCTGCGGGTTCTGCCTCGCTAATAAAAAGGAGACTCTTTCGGAGTTAATGTCAAAACAATACACAGATGCGTTGTTAGGCAGTTCGTTCCTCCACTTCTTCTCAGCTAAAAAGTGCGGGATGTCGGGAATTTGGGAACTGTCAGTAATTTTGACGTTCAAAAACCGCCGTAATTCACAGCCAGATATGTTTTTTTTTAAATTAGAAGTTTAACGAGACATTCAAGGTCACTAACCGGTTGTTACGGTAATACCAACACATAAACATTATGTCATTATGTAAATATCGCTCCTTACCAGACAAACAACGCCCGCGGGAAGCGCTCACCAGCCCACATGGGGACCACACGTCACCAATAATGATGTAGCCGAATGTCAATGATACCAGTTATCGGTGATTAGCATGCACGTCGCGTTTGTTGGGTTGGAGAGCGATGGATGCGATGCTATGGCGTTTCTTATGTTGCTGTGACAGGATACTCTACTGTGATTTGTTGTGTGGCTATTGCCTGATCGCGTTGCAGGTCCAATAAAATAATATTGGGCGTCTAATGACACTAGCGACACATTGCGACTGGGAAACTTCGCCGGGTTTCCCCGTCACGTATTCCATAGAGCCTATAGAGACTAAAGGTCTTCAACCAGCGCGTCTTGCCTGTTATGACTTAGGCGTGGGTCATATACAAATAGCGCATGGAGTTGGCGCGGCGCTGGCAAGGTGGTGGCGTGGCGCCACTTCTTTGATATTTCATACAAAATGTATAGAAGAGGTGTGGCGCGACACATACTGCGATGGCGAGGCGCGGGCGTAGCCCTGGCGCGCGCGGGCGTGGCGCTGGCGCGGCGCGGGCGCCACTTCCTCGCCATCCGCGCACCCGCAGTTAGCAGTGGCATGCACAGGGCGGGAACAAGACAACGAAAATGCGTAACAATTTAGGCTTTAAGATTAGAATGCGCCCGCGCCACGTCGTTCCGCCGCCATTAGCGCGCCTGTTCTGCGCTGCGCCGGCGGCGCCACGCCATCACCTCGCCAGCGCCGCGCCACCGCCACATACAGGTATTTGCACGATCTAAGCGGCCATAAGTCCCAAAAACAAAGTAATAATAATATTTGTAAAATCGGGTTCCACGAATAGATAACGAACTCGGACACAATACCCGTACTTTATATACCTGCTACTGCGCAACCCCACCCCGTGGTGTCAGTCGGAATTTGACCGTTTCACCAAGTGCATGTGTGTCTGTTCTCGGCATTTTTCTGAACATTAGATTTCTAAAGTGGTGTTTTATGTTATTGAGTTGTTCTTACGAATTTAAGGTGATGGATTCTGATAGACAAGGTAAGAACCTTATTAACTACAATAACAAAGTAATGCGCAATTGTCAAACTACCTTTTTTTTTGTATTATAAATAAACTAATTTTAATTACATGATTTTCTCCTTTATGCACGTTATTGCTTGATCCTTTATCTTAAAACTAAAGCCAAATTTACTTCCGGAAACGTCCGGATAAATACAGTTTTTGGAACTTAAAGTTATTAAGTGCAATTTCGTATAAAATGGGAAATATGTCTTATTGATTTTAAACAAAGTTTATCTTTGTTTTATTTTCAGGAGGTACACCAGGAACAAGAATTGCGACCCGACAATACTTGTTCGATTGCATGGATAAAGAAAATTTGCCCAATTTAGATGCCAAATTAAAATACTTAAAGGATCAAGTTCTATCATGTGAAGAAGAAGTTGGCATATCGGTGTTACACGCCAGAATAAGAATGTTTGAAAGCATCCTTCATTTAGCATACAAACTTAAAGTAAAAAAATACAGGGAACGAAAATCTAAAGAAAGAGAAAGATTTAGAAGATCAAACTAAAAAAGAAATACAAAAAAGATTTCGCGTTGAAACAGGCCTTATAGTAGATTTCCCTAAATCAAATTTTGGAAATACAAATGATGGGAATACAAGCAGAAGGTTCTTCGAGAACCCAAAATTAGCCTCAGAAATAACTGGCATCAATTATGAGCTAATTTACAGACTAAAAGTCATACTAGAAGCAATTTCGAGCGGGTTCCAAATTGATTCTGTGAAATATGAAAAATATGCTTTAGAAACTGCTCGTCATTATGTGAGCATATATGATTGGCATCCTATGACGCCAACAATGCACAAGATTTTAGTCCATGGCGCAGTCATTGAAAAGGCATTGTTACCAATCGGACAACTGTCTGAGGAAGCACCTGAGGCTCGCAATAAACACTTTAGATGTTACCGCCAAGACTTTGCAAGGAGATTTTCCAGGGAAAGTTGTAATCAAGATATTTTTAATCGCCTTCTACTTACTTCAGATCCTCTGCTCAGTAGCATGCGAACTATAAAAAAAGGAAAGCAGGAACATTTTTGCCCGAAACTTTGGCCATGTTTGTATCTGCGGAATCCAATATATCAGAAAATTCGTCAGAGAGTGACGAAGAAAGTCAAAATACTTAATTTTATAATGTGATTTTTCTTTATATATTTATGTAATTTTTATGTATGGTAAATATATGTTTTTAATGTAAAAAAAAAGGTTTTTGATTTATGGACGTCATTTATATACCAATTAAGTATTAAAATAATTTTGGCCGCGTAGATCCTACAAATACCTGTATGTGCACCGTCATACGCCATTCGCCAGTCTGGTTTGTCCCGCGCCTTACGCGGCCGATATGTAGACACCATAGAAATATTTAAAACAGGAGAAGTGGCAAGAGGCGTGTCGGTATCCGCGCTAATGGCACAAGACCCCTCTCTACCCTGACCTCTTGCGCCAGTCATAAGTAAATGGCTATACTATTTTGCAATAAATACATTGCTCCTCAACCACTACCTAAGTTCTGGATAAGCAATGTAAAAATCACCAAACAATAGTTCAATAAGCACATGCGTCGCGTTGTGCGGCCGCTGCTTTTTACGACGAGTTAATGATGTGCTTGTGAACCGATTTTTTTTTTGGGTAAGTTGTACGGTGCTTGTTGAATACACGATGTGTTTGATGGCATAAGGTCTATATTGTTTGTGTTGTGTACTAACGTTCTGATTAAAAAAAATGCGGATGTGTGCGCGACTGCGTATCTATTGCTTTCACTGAACTGCATGTGTAGTAGTTGCCGTGTGGTATAGATAAAGTGGAGACACAGGGTTCCGATACATATGATGTCTATGGTGGACACTTACGGTACAGCTGATCCATAAATTCTTCAACTCAACTCAACTCAACTCAAAGCATTTATTTCAACTAGACCATTACGGCACTTTTGAATGTCAAATTACAAATAAAATCAAAGCTACAGTCACAGTCACAAGGCATAATAACTTGAGAAAGTACTGTAGTTGCCCATTCCCTAGCGTAGATCTCTATGGAGAAGAACGGGCAAGAAACTCCATGGACACTCTTTTTAAATCAATATATTGTTACAAAATCTTGGTTACATCATTCATGTGTGATTATACATATATGTGAGAACGATGTAGAAAGACGTGCACATTAAGAGCGTCCAGAGAAAAGATTAAATCAACAATGTAAGAACAAAAACAGAAATTAAAATTAACCATGGCAGCTAAGAGATGACCAGTCCCAACCGACAGCGCCCGTTCACGAACATGACGCATGTATCGGCGCCATTCAACTCGACCATATTGAAGGGAGTTAAATGACCCGACACACCCGCCACCATCAGCAAGACATTTGAGTGAGCATGACAATCTCTCAGCCGCCAAGGCATATTCAAGTCAAAAAAAAAAAAGACAACTAAATGTAAATAGTGGCTTTACAGTACATAGAACTCACACAAATGTGCTATGCAATTATATAATACTACGAAATGGATTCTATACAATGCAAGGATATTTTACAATCTTCTGCAGCTTCCACAATAACGTAACCTGGGAATCAGTTAGTTTGCCTATGGTTGTGGAGCAGGACCAGCATTGAGCCAAGCACTTTTATCATTAATGTAATCCCCCAAATTCTAGCTCAGAGAGCTATCGGGGGGATAACCAGAATTGTCGACATAGCTCACAGAATTAGTAAGCTGAAGTGGCAAGGGGCCAGCCATATTAGACGTACAACTGATGACCGTTAGGGTAGACGTGTTCTTGGGCGATATGAGATGAGATCAGGAATCGGCAAGCATAAGGTGGAACGCTCTCGGGCTTGGTGCAACGTTCTTCGCAGGGACGCATATGTCCAGCGATGGACTGCTGTCGGCTGATGATCACTGACTGAAGCGATACATAAATGAATCATCAGCTGCTTAGCCTTTCCCAACTAACTATGTAGAGGTCGGCTTCCAGTCTAACCGGATGCAGCTGAATATAAGTATTTTACATGGAGCGACTGCCTATTTGACCTCCACAACCCAATTACTACTGGGTAATACGATACCACTTGGTAATAAGACTGGTTGAGTGAGACATCTATCTTCTATACTTATAATAAATCTGTAGAGAGGTCAATTCTGTACATGAAATATATTTACAAAATAACTATCGGGGGGTGATTAGTGATCGATACTGATGCCAAAAATGCAATCAGTAAAATTTTTGTCTGTCTGTCTGTCTGTCTGTCTGTATGTTATTTATATAAAAAAAAACTACTCGACGGATTTTAACGAAACTTGGTACAATTATTCTACATACTCCTGAGCAGGTAATAGTATACTTTTCATCACACTACCATTAATAGGAGCAGAGCAGTGAAAGGAAATGTTGGGAAAACGGGAGAAGTTACTTGGTTTTTTTAGCTTCCGTCGCGTGTGCAGCCTTAATGGTTAAAGCTACATAGAAATCATGTAAAACGGAAATATTCCACATAAAATTATATAAAAAATATCCCAAGACAGCATATGTCTATCTTTTATAGTTGACTCACAATAACACGTGTAACTCCCGATAGCTTAGCAGTTCGGAGATTTGTTATTATTATATTTGTTTACTCTTACGTTTATAATATTCTCACTCAACCCCAATTTTGAAACTTCACGCGGGCGAAGCCGCTGGCAGAAGCTAGTAATATATAAATGAAATGCTTTGTGTTCATTTATACAGGTGTAAACCACCTCATCACAAAGACGTTAACCAAGCATTCTGTACATCAAACTAAGTAACTTTACGCAAAAATTATTGCTGGGAAACAGTTTTTTTTTTCGAGGCTTTAAATCATGTTTTGTGGTAGAACTCAATGTAACGCACTTATAACATTGTGCTGATGGATTGTAAGGGGGTCGTGGAGGTGTTAAAAGTCAAAATCTTAACAAAAAAAAATTGTAAAAACTTTAAAAACTGTAAAAACTTTTCAAAAAGTTGTAACTTTACCCCCCATATCTCCGTAACTAGAAGATTCCCAGGTATGGTGTAGAACAACAAAATTATCGCAATAATGGGGAGAACAAGTGCCTTTCGGCTTCGTGATCAGGTGTTTTACACCCTGTATATGATCAGCCAGCATATTATATAGCGACCACAAATAAATTAATCGAACATTTTTAGGGTTCCGTAGTCAACTATAGTTTCGCCATGTCTGTCTGTCGGTCCTCGCTTAATCTCTGTGACCGTTAGCACTAGAAAGCTGAAATTTGGTACCAATATGTGTATCAATCACGCGCACAAAGTGGTAAAATTAAATTTGGAAAAAAATGTTTTACTAGGGTAGCCCCCTATATGTCAAGTGGGAAGTATTTTTACTATAATTTCAACCCTAACGTGTGATAAGGTATTTAAGAATGAATAGGGGTTTACTAAAATATTTTTTTGATAATGTCAATAATTTCGGAAATAATCGCTCCAAAAGTAAAAAACAATGTCCCCCCCCCCCCCGCCTCTAACTTTTGAACTATAAGTTTAGAAAATATGAAAAAAATTTGAAAAGTTGAACTTTCTTGGAAAATCATTTTGAACTTGGATGGAAACAACAGTTTTTGTACAAAAAAGACAAAAATGTTGTACAAAATAATTTCTGGACTAAGTTTGTAGTACTTATAATCGTATATGCAAGCATTTTTATTATTGTGACGGACGGGAAACTACGGAACCCTACACTGAGCGTGGCCCGACACGCTCTTGGCCGGTTTTTAATTTTAGACACACTGCATCAACGAATACAGGACAAAACAATGTGTCGTGATTGCCTTCTTAGCGTATCTATGACAATTCAAATTGAATCAAAATTTAGCGACGAGTTTAGCACTTTCAGTACTGTCCATCAGCTCCTGTGATGTGCAAGCAACAGGACAGGCAGGACACGATATCAAGTTTCCGATCGTTTGCAGAACAACCAGAGTGGCGTCACTATAGGGTGGCCGGACTGGCAAAATGCCACGGGCCCCCGGCCTGACGGGGCCCCCGACACGAGAGGCTGTGTGTGAGCTCAAAAGTGACCAAACATTTTTAACAAAATTTTGAAAAAAAATATAAATTTTAAATAAGTAGGTACCTACTTAAAATCAATTACCTACTAACCTTTTACTTACTTAAAATCAATTACCTACCCATAACCCTACTAGATGGGAGGACGTTATAAAATATATTTATAGGTAATTAGTGTACGATACTTAAACACGTGATTATGCTCATGATAACAAACAACTTTTACTATAGGACAAAACCTGAAATCGCAAAAAAACAAAATCACCTGTGGGCCTAAAATGACCGCTTTAGCAGAACATAATATAAATCACATTAAAAAAAAAACTTGCAATGGACTTTATTTTCTATTCACAACAAAGCCCAATTTAAGAATTTAAAATTTTTAACGTGATTCATATTATGATCTGCTAAAGCGGCCCCCTGTTCATTTATGTTCGCGTAATGTGTTGAACAGCTGTTTTTTTTCGCGATTTCAGCTTTGTTTCCATAGTAAAAATTGTTTGTTATCATGAGCATAATCACGTGTTTTAAAGTATCGTACACTAATTACCAGTCACACTATACGTATAATAAAAAATAAAATAAAAAAATAATTATTTTAATTTTTTAATTTTATGTACTTAATTTTTGTTTTTATTTTTATGTAATTAATTCAATCTTCATTTAATTTTATGTGATTTATGTTTTAATTTTTACTTAATGATTTCAATTGATTTTTTATGTAATGTGCTTGTATTTTATGGATTTTAATTATCTGAAATAAATGAATTATTATTATTATATGCCTATGCTTTTGAAAATTTGATATTTAACTAAAATGGACACAATGTTACTGTTGGATAACTATCTCAGTGATTTATTAAAACTAAATTAAATTGTGACGAGTTTTCTTGGGCCCCATTCAATGGAATTGCCAGGGCCTCAAGGCCTCGATTCTGCTATTACAATTGTGTCAGAGTAGTCGATCATTGATTTCATAATGATCAAGTTCTGTCAAATTTTGACAAGTTTGTTAATCTACTATCATAATGGCGCCATTATGACTATTCAATGGTCAAACACTGACACTTCATTGAAAGAAATGTCGTAGAATAATAATCTCGTACATGAAATCTGGCATGAATAAATGTTCGCATTTAGTAGTACATTTCGAAAACCATTTGTATTAAGGGTTTTATTATAATGACTAGCTTCTGCCAGCGGCTTCGCCCGCGTGAAGTTTGATTATTGTCCCATGGGATCTTACTACCGGAATAAAATGTATCCTATGTTTTATGTGAGTTATAGCGTGATGATATAAACGTAAGAGTAAACAAATATAATAATAACAAATCTCCGAACTGCTAAGCTATCGGGAGTTACACGTGTTATTGTGAGTCAACTATAAAAGATAGACATATGCTGTCTTGGGATATTTTTTATATAATTTTATGTGGAATATTTCCGTTTTACATGATTTCTATGTAGCTTTAACCATTAAGGCTGCACACGCGACGGAAGCTAAAAAAACCAAGTAACTTCTCCCGTTTTCCCAACATTTCCTTTCACTGCTCTGCTCCTATTAATGGTAGCGTGATGAAAAGTATACTATTACCTGCTCAGGAGTATGTAGAATAATTGTACCAAGTTTCGTTAAAATCCGTCGAGTAGTTTTTTTTCTATAAATAACATACAGACAGACAGACAGACAGACAGACAAAAATTTTACTGATTGCATTTTTGGCATCAGTATCGATCACTAATCACCCCCCGATAGTTATTTTGTAAATATATTTCATGTACAGAATTGACCTCTCTACAGATTTATTATAAGTATAGATAGATAGAAGATAGACAATACGACAATGCCATTAAAACACAATTTTATTACGAGATCATTGACCGACCATTGTGAATATAGCAGATTACGAAATTTTAGCAAAATGACAATGGGATGAGAATGGAATCGTGTTGGAGTGACGAATTTACGACAAATGGTGTAAGTAGTTACGCCACTGTGAGATCAACACCACATTGACACTCTTGGGCAGAGTCATCTATGAACCTCCGACTGAACCGGTTTCCTTACTTCGGTCAACCTGCGTCGGTGACGGATGACTCACGCGCACAAATTATAGCCCTACTCAGGTACAGGTGCCGACTACTCAATTAGCTGCGTAACTGCACGTCGCGTCGTCTGTCTGTACTTCTGTGGCCACCGGCCACACACCTTTGACATGCGCAATTAAACAATTAGCCTTGTTGTTTAATTAACGATTATATGATATACCTTAATGTTTCTGTTTATTACTCTTGTGGAAGTGGAAACTGTAGTCGTTATAGTATGAGTCATTTTTACGTTGCCTAAGAATTACTTTTCTGTAGCCCTGATACAGCTATACGGCCGCAGCGTCGCTGCAGACCGAGGGGCAGATGGCTGGACGCCTTAGTGGTTTTCTCGTGAATTTGCAAGAAGCGCAGCATCGAGAAAAGCGGAAGCAATGAGGGGCAGCATTTGCCCAGGACTGGGGCAGTTAGCTTCATTGTCACTAGTGCCATTAACAGTTCCATGATAAAGAAAGAAAGAAAAAGCATTTATTAGCCCGACAGGACATAAACACAAAAAAAAATGGTAAAATTGTGATTATAACACTAGTTTTAAGTAAACATAACGAGAGAATAAAAAATAAAAAAATAACGAAATCATAAGAAAAAACAAACAAAATACAAAACAGAATTTGTCTTGTACAAGACCAAAAGGCTCCTATCTCAGCATGGTGCTGTAACATTTAAAAAAACGTCACAGCGCTGATGATGGAACAGTATTGATTTTTATAGCCACTAGTTCCATTTTGAAAGAATTTGAAAATAATGGAACAAGCGTTGATTTTTTTTCATCACTAGTTCCACTAGTAAGAATAACAGTTCCACGATGGAACTAGGCTCAAAAGTATTTTTTCTTTTACATGGCGACATCCAGGTATGTTCAGGTCGAGATGGTGAGTTGAACTCGTTCGATAAAGCTGAAAACTGGTCCCAAAGAACCCTAGCCGTAAAGTTTGCGACCGATACCCCAACAAACCGGAACATAGCATCACACCATCACGCCAGTAATTCACGAAGGGTTAGGCAGAGTGGTGTGTATCTAATCAATAGTATACCCACATTTCACCGATTACGTTTAAGTCTCATGCACTAGGCGGGGGCCTATAGCCATCAGCCGAGCACAAATCCTGGCTACTGAGAAATTCCTGATGGAAAAACCTAATAACACTTTTCCCGACCCGGGAATCGAACCCAGGATCTCATGCGCAGTCGCGCTTGCTACCATTACACCAACGGAACATAATACCTTGTATTAATGACTAGCTGACCCACGCAACTTCGTCTGCGTCACATTAGAGAGAAAAAGCTCAATAAAATTTCCCCCGTTTTTGCAACATTTTGCATTTATGCTCCGCTCCTATTGGTCGTAGCGTGATGTTTTATAGCCAATAACCTTCCTTCGTTAAATGGACTATCCAACACAAAAAGATTTTTTCAATTCCAACCAGTAGTTCCTGAGATTAGCGCGTGCAACCAACCAAACAAACAAACTATTTTGCTTTATAATAATAGTGTAGATAAAGTAGTAGGAACATTTTAATTAATAGGTAAATAGTTAAATACGTAAACATAGTAGCAGTAGCACCTGTGTTTAGAGAACGCAATTACCTACATGCCTATGTACACTATGTAAGTATTAAATCCATGTAATAAACTAATTAATTACTGTATACATAACTAGCTGACCCACGCAACTTCGTCTGCGTCACATAAGAGAGAAAAACGAAAGGAAAATAACGTCCCCGTTTTTGCAACATTTTTCATTCCTGCTCCGCGCCTAATGATTATAGCGTGATGTTATATAGCCTAAAGCCTTTCTCGATAAATGGACTATCCAACACAACAAGATTTTTCAATTCGAGCCGGTATTTCCTGAGATTAGCGCGTTCAACCAAACAAACAAACTCTTCTGCTTTATAATATTAGTATAGATGACGTGTGTTATGTGACGTATTACGTTTCGCGGGAAATACTTCACAGTAGACTCATGTTTATTAATCGTCAGTCTGAGGAGCACGAACGTAAATAGAAATACGACGATTTTTGAATAGACTATACAGGTTGGATACTATAAACAGTAACTACATAAACCGTTGCAGAGTACACGAAAAAGGTCTTAGGAGACTATCCATAGCTTTTCGTGAAATTTTGTACCTCATTCACAAAAATGTACAGTTACCAAGAAAATAGCCAATTTACACAAAACATTTTTTGATGCCAATCGATCCTTGGGGGGTATAGACTGTTCGCGTCCGCAGGCTTGACCATCTTAGCCACTAACATAACCACCCTGCACGTGCCCCCTGGGTGGTGCCAAATGAACAGCAACGCCGAGTCACAGGCGGCGGTCAAGTAACCTGTTTCTGGGCTGCCACTAGCCTAGAGGGACTAAATCCCCTATAAAAGTGTGGTCGTGATGCCTTGGGAAAGCATTATGCATATACTCCCAACCCCCTTTTAATATGAAAATGTCTGATAACGATAATGCGATGTCATGCGATCCGGCCAAACCCGGCGCTCGCTGGTACCCGGGCCTGCGAGTGTGAAATTTGTTACCGAAGACCTCTCAGGGGTGGGCGACCAGGCCCCTATGTTGGTAAATGCACCTGGCAGCAGTAGCAGCAGCAGCAGCAAAAAGCTTGTTCAGCAAGCCTTCCATCCAGGCTTGTTTATGAGACCAAGATCTTCATCTCTGGGGAGTAATAAACAAATCGAAGCTCGTCCAACTCCTAGTAATCAACCTTTGACCTATGATACAGAGACGGAGACCACATCTATTTGCCCCCCAATATGGCAAAGAGTTCCTATCAGCAGAAATCCTAAGAGAAAAAAGATCTAAAACAGTCCCGAAACAGTAAAAACATCAAACAGCTTCGATGGTCTGTCAATTGACCTTACCGAACCTAATGATATACCGAAAGATAAACAACCCCCTAAACCGCCACCAATAGTCCTATATGGTATAGAAGACGTCAATAAACTCACTGAACTAATTGAAACTGTTGTTGACAAGAACCAGTTTACTTTTAAGATTGTCAACCGAAGCCAGTTAAGAATAAGTTGCTTAGAGATTGAAATTTGAAAGCCATAAACAAATTATAAAACTAGTAAGAGAAAACGGGTTGATCGGTCACACTTTTAATCGGAAGGACCAGAGGTGCTTCAGGGTGGTAATACGAAACCTGCATCCAACAACACCAATGTCGGCAATCAAAGAAGACATTGAAGCAACAGGAAATATAATTACAGGAGAAATCATCAATGCAAAGTATGGGCCTGACAAGAAACCAACATCCACATTTTTTGTTAATCTTGCACCTGGACCAAATAATAAACGAGTGAAAGAACTGAAATACATATATCATCAATCTGTCATCATTGAGGATCCGAAAAAGCAAAAATCGATAGTACAGTGCCAAAGATGCCAACAATACGGGCACTCGAAAAATTATTGCATGCGTCCATATCGTTGCGTAAAATGTGGACAGTCACATAAAACATCAGAATGCCCAAAACGTGACCGCACAACACCCGCCCAGTGCGCACTATGCAATGGTCCACACCCGGCGAACTACAAAGGATGTGAAGTATACAGGGAAATCCTGCTAAGACGCTCAAAGTCAACATACCAAGTGGCAAGAAATTCTCAAACTAAAATATTTTCTAATGATAAAACAGAGGATGGATCTGTGCCAAACTTATCCGTCAAGACAGTTCAAAATCCTGAAGACACAATAATATATAACCTGTACTCTGACGCAAGGCGAAACAAAAAACACCCAGCTCTAGAAAAAACGAACCCACAACCTTTTCTGAACTTAGAACAGATAATAATTAAACAGACTGAAAAATTTGACTTAATCATTCAACAAATGAGTACCCTTATGATGCTCATAACACAACTTGTAGACAAATTGTCAAAATGATTGCAATTCGAATGGCAACATGGAACATAAATGGACTGACCCCAAACAAAAATGACACGGAAATGTTTCTGACCCAACAGAATTTGGACTTGTTATTGATATCAGAAGCCCATTGCACCTCTGCCTCAAATCTCAAGTTTCAGAATTATGAATGTTATATCACCCTACATCCGGATGGGACCGGACATGCTGGTACTGCGATTATCGTTAGGAAATCCCTGAAACACCATATAATGCCTGAATATAAAACCTCTCACATCCAGGCCACTACAATAGCAGTGGAGGATAAAAACCACCCAGACATAAGATATCCAAAGAGATGTACTCAGAATTCTTCGAGACACTTGGCAGTCGGTTTATAGCGGGTGGAGATTGGAACTCCAAAAACACGCACTGGGGATCCCGGTTAACTAGCACCAGAGGAAGACAGCTAAAACTCAGTATAGATTCTAATAACTTACGTACAGCCTCTACGTGTGAACCCACCTATTGGCCGACAGATACTACTAAAATACCAGATCTGCTTGACTTCTTCGTTATGAAAGGTTTTTCTACTCATTATTTTAAGTGCGATCCCTGTTACGACAGTTCGTCGGATCACACGCCAGTACTACTTACTCTAAGTACAAAGATAATAGAAAAAGAAAGTCCAGGTAGGCTGTACAACAAAGAAACAGACTGGAACTCTTTCAAAGAACACATTGACGAAAACATCAAGCTAAAAGTGGCTCTTAAGACGCCTGAGGATATTGAAATCGCAACTAAATATATCACGAACCTGATTCAGGAGGCCTGCTGGACAAGTACACCTTCACTGGACCCAAAGAAGTGGATAAATAACTACCATCTTGAAAAAAAAAAAAGCAGTCTTAGAAAGACGGAGGCTACGACGTGTCTGGCAACTGAGTCGACTTGCATCAGACAAAACAAATTTTAACAGGCAAGCGTCACGTCTAAGAGAAATGCTAGAGACCTGGCACAGTAAAACTCTTGAGGCTCAACTGGAATCGCTTACACCCACTGCAGCTACTGATTACTCACTGTGGAAGTTTACGAAGTTGTATGACAGACCATAGCTGGTAAAACCTCCACTTAAAAACAACAGCGGCTGGGCCCGTACATCGCAGGAAAAGGCAAACCTATTCGCAGAACATTTAGCCAATGTATTTAGCCCGAATCACTCCTGCGACATAGAGTCCGAGAAAGAGGTTGAATCAATCCTCACCCAGCCTATACAGATGTCGCTCCCACCTGCACCGGTCACTGTACGAGAAGTTTAGAGGACTATTAATGACCTCAAGGATAAGAGAGCACCAGGATATGACCTCATTACAAAAGAAATTTTAAGGAAACTTCCAAGAAAGGCGCTGGTTTTCCTGACTATGTTGTATAATGGCATACTAAGGGTTCAACACTTCCCAGATCTTTGGAAGGTATCACAAATCCTTATGATACATAAGGTACGGAAGCCAGCAAACCAGACCACTTCGTATAGGCCCATCAGCCTTTTACCCATCATGTCAAAAGTCTGTGAAAAACTGATCCTTCAACGAATTATGCCACTGTTAGAAAGCAATAATGCCATCCCGAACCACCAATTTGGATTTAGGCAGCAGCATTCTACTGTCGAACAAATACATAGAGTGGTCGAGAAAATCAGAAAATCACTGGAGGAAAAAGAGTACTGTTCGTCTGCATTTCTGGATATCCAGCCGGCATTTGACAGGGTCTGGCATGAGGGCCTTCTCTGTAAGATAAGAACAAGTCTTCCACACAGCTACTACATTCTGCTGAAATCCTATCTCACGGACAGAGTCTTCCAAGTGAAAGAATCTGAATCAACCTCCAAATTCTATACCATAAGGGCAGGCGTGCCTCAGGGATCAGTGTTGGGACCAATTCTGTATACTTTGTACACCTCTGACCTACCACAGGTAGACGGAGTAATGACTGCTACATATGCCGACGACACAGCCATTATGGCTAGTAACAAGCAGCCAGAACTGGCCTCAGAGCAGCTACAACAAGGCCTCGATGCTATTACAAAGTGGCTCCAAAAGTGGAGGATCAAAGCCAGTGCAACAAAGTCAGTGCAGGTAACGTTCACACTTCGGAGAAAAAATTGCACTCCTGTATGCCTTGATAACTCCACATTACCACACAAAGACAGTGTAAGGTACCTGGGCATGCACCTGGATCGCCGTTTGACCTGGAACCAGTATATCAAAAACAAGAGGGAAGAACTCAACATAAGGCACAGAAACCTGTACTGGATGCTGGGTCGCAATAGCAAGTTATCGATAGATAACAAACTCCTCATTTACAAGTCGATACTAAAACCAACTTGGACATATGGCATTCAGCTCTGGGGCAGTGCAAGTAATTCTAACATCGCAATATTGCAAAGAATGCAGAACGCAATATTAAGAACAATAGCGCACGTTCCCTGGTTCACAACCAACTCTGAAATTCACGCAAACCTAAATATGACCACTGTAAAAGAGGAAATACAGGCCTCTACAGGAAAATATCAAAAGCGGCTGGAAAATCACCCAAATGTACTTGCGGCGAGTCTAATGAAGCGCAGCTATCAAAAACGTCTTAAGAGAATAGACATACTGTAGTGGAAAACCCCTGCATAATACTATGAGTAGCTCTCCCCACTGGGGGAAGCACTCGACCTGTCAAAACCTCACAAAATATCTGCTTATAGTACACTACTGATTGCAGATAAGCACAGAAGAGAAAAAAAAAAAAATCGATCCTGTTTCTAATACTTATCAAAAAGTTACTTAAATCAGACAACTCAGGTTGGAGAACCTATTTCCTAAAAATCCCATTGTTTATTGCAGTAAATCATATACTTTCAGGCACCTATCAACTTAACGCGGAAAAACCCGCGGGCAGAAGAAGCTAGTCCAAAAAAGGGCGATAAACTCATGATGCGCTACGCTAATGAAAAATTAACGCCCTTATAACCAGCCAGCTACAATGTAGGTCAAGGGATTTTAAATGAGGTTGAAAAGTTCAGTAAACAAACACCGCTGTAACTTTTATAGGAGGCTGAGGGACAGCGTTGCGATAAAAAATAGAACGGTTCATTACAACCCCAAAAGTTAACTATGCAGGATTAATGAATATGAAATACAAAAGTTGGCGAGATGATAATGAGCAATAACTTTTTTTTACACAATGGCCTCGATCACATCTGATGGAAACCAATGGATGAGGTCTGACGGAACGAGCGTGCCCAGACGATGCCTGTTCACTCTTGATTTGAAGGCAGGCGAGTTGACTGGGTGGGAACACAAGAGGAGGCCGCGAGTTCCACGCTTTGGCAGTGCGAAGGCAGGCGAGTTGACTGGGTGGGAACACAAGTGGAGGCCGCGAGTTCCACGCTTTGGCAGTGCGCATTATAAAAGTGGAGGAGAAGCGCTTAGTGCGACTCCTCGGGATATCTAACCAGCTGTCCCACTGCTGGGCAAGTCCTCCTCTTTCTCTTTCTCCTTGGCTTTGTTTGCCCCGCAAACAAGATCAGATCATCACACCGACTTCGCCGCGTCTATCTCGACAGCGGTTTCCTTCATCAAGTGTCCAGTGAGTCATGATTAGAGATAGGACTAGATAACACCATGCCTTTTTTTTAGGATGGGAAATCATTAAATAACTTCTCCCACTCTGGGCGGAGAAGGAGGGAGTGTCAGACTTTTACTGACTAAAACCCATCCATGTTCCTTCCTGGCCCTTTATGTTCTGGGGCCGCGGTAATGAACGTAGAATCACGGTTTCCCCAAAAGAAAATAATATTAATTCAGAGGAGTTTAATGCACCAATATTTCGCCAGTTATGTTCAAGTCCCGTATAATAGAGGGCGAGCCTATTTCCATCAAAAGTGCACAATTACAGACTAAAAGCTATCTAGATAAAAATAACTTTAAAAATGCTTTCCTAATATCATGTTATTTTCCAATCGATTAGATAAATATATCGGGATATTTTCCACCATAATATCTTTTGCGATCAAACAAACTATCAGAAAAAAACGTAATTTATTGTGTCTAAAGCGATAACATTCAACAAAACGATTCCACCAACAATTTTACAACACCATGGGAAACAAAACATTGGCTATGAGCCGACAAGTGCTTGCAATTCACATTACATTGGTTAACCAATATCAAATATTGGCGCCAACATTTGATAAAACAAAAAAAAAAACTCTAGATTCGATAAAAATAGTAATACTTGCATAATTTGCTTTCCATCTTTCGATGAATGACTGGGAACATTGCGTTGGTCTAAAGTTCCTAAAACTGGAAGAAAAATGTCTTAAAATGAAACACAAAACTCGGTATGAAATCCTTTATTTAGATTTTTGGTATTTTTGAGACACATTCCTCTTTGTATTCATATGACTGGAATATAAAAAACGGGGTCTTTTGCAATTTTGATGACGTGTTACAATTTTTATGATTTTCTTTTAAATCGCTTACATTGTCAAACTATAATAATAACAATTTAGCTAAAATAACATAAGCACAGAATGAAACTGCTACAATGCATGGATAACCAGTTTTTACAAGTTCTCATGTTTTTATTTCAATTTTCATCTGGGCATTTATTAACCGGGAGGCTTAATACATTTGATGACAACTATAATTAAATGCGTCCATTTTCAGAGCAACGAGACATTTGTGTTCGCCAAACCAATGAACGCGACGATGGGTTTGGTGAAGACGCCTAAACCTTGGAAAATAAATGCCCACATATACAAGGTGGAAGACACAAACACGCTAAAATGGGTACTTACCACATATTCAGTACATCATGTCATTCTGAACCAACCCACATAGTTTTTTATTTATTTATTTTTTATTAAAAAACCGCTGTTTCTTTAAAAATTGCATTACCTACACAGTCAGAATGTTTAGAACAGCGGTTCCCAACCTTTCTTAGGCCAGGGACCACTTTGGTATGTTCATTGTTAACATAGATAAACATGGACACCGACGGGTTTATAACTAGGGGAGTGAATCTTTAACTCACACTATAAAAAATTGAACAAAAGCGATCGAATTGAGCTCGAAAAATTTTGCAATTATTTAGTAATTTTGCCTCTGATAGGTTCAATTAGGTTGGGTTGAGCTTTAATCTTCTGTGTTAAAAAGTACAAATAACATTTTAATCTTTCGCGGACCGTAGTCGAGGCTCCTGCGGACCACACGTTGGGAACCAGTGGTTTAGAACAACCGATCAACGACTTTTAAAATTACCAGTAGAAAATTGATATGTGGGGGGGGGGAAGTTTAGAATGAAGTACTGAAAACGTAGTATTAACGGTTTTTTCGTTGGTGTTCCCCCACGATTTATTACACACGGTCAATTTTAGGTCGTTTTGGAACCGAAGCCATAAACTCGATCATCGAACTCAAATGGATTGAGATTATTGTTTTAAAAAAATAACAACAAAAAGTCTTAAAAATTAAATTTCTAATATACTTTTTTTTTAACTAAAAATCAGTTGCAATCGTTATAAAATCGATGATCGAGTTTTATGGTTTTCGTTACCAGGATGACCTAAAAATAATGGTAGGTATAGATTACATAAAGTTGCATTATTAGACTCGGTATCAAGCACAAGCAATTTGTACGATTTTACAACAATCCTATTTTAATTTCACAGCTTCATATGTGGTAAGTAATGCCCAACTTTTAAACTATGCATTTTTAATGTTGAAATACAATGTTGCTATCGTTGAAAATAGGAGTTAAATGTTGCAAGGTTGAAATAATGAGTCAACAAGGCGTTTATTGTGAACAAAAAAAATACCCAAATGGTTCGAATGAACTTAGTAAAACCTGCCTCAACGGATTGTAAAAATAAAAGGTAATAAAAATGTCTTGATATTTCATTTTTTTATGATGCCTTTAAAATTTAAAAAAAGAAGTCAGTAGAAAAGAAACAGTAAGTATTCATAACTTTTAATTTGCTCGATCGTCCCAGTCATTGAAATTTGAACCATACCCCAGTGGATAAAAGTCCAATGACGCATGTTTTTAATTTGCACGACTATTATGTAAAACGTATGTAATTATTTTCAACCACAGCAACATGGCATTATAATTTAAATTGTAGGTAAGTTAACTTACCTGTATAGTATTGCCTTAAATACTTAATTTGACCACAAAACGGATATTATTTATTAGGTAAGTATTCCCAATTACAGGCAGGAAGAAAAATATAAAATACCAGATAAATTGTTTTTATACTTATTCATGAAATAATAGTACATTATGGTACAAGTGTGTAATGTTGGTGATTACCGCTGAGGCGTCATTGAGACCCGAGCCGTTAGGCGAGGGTCTTAAGAGAGCCGAGGACGGTAATCATCAACACACACGTGTATCATACGACGTTTTTCAACACACTTGAGAATAAAATAATACTAAAATAGATATTTGTCCTTGGAGTTTTCAGGTAGTAAACTTTCCATAACGTTAAGGGCTGCACATCTTATATCGGGCGGTGTACAAAATAAATCATTTTCTTCATAACTAGTACTTGTAGACATTTGAATTAATAAATAACTATAATTTCAACAGTGAAAACGAGTTGTGATTTTTTTTTCGCAATGGCGGGAATAATTAATCAGTTTTCCTATGCGCGCGCATCTAACAATGGCGATCGGCCATAGACTAAAAGAATGAGGTTCCTTTTTTTTTTGGCTTTTCGCGGATAGCGTTTTAGCCACGTACGACATGGGGAATTCAAAGTTTTATTTATTACAGAGAAAGCAAAAGTTACATTTGAGTGAAAGTTTTATTTATTAAAAACTTATAAGTTGAAATTATCTATGTAGATACGAAGTTGCATGAAATGAGCAAGCAATAAGTACATTAATTTATTTGTACTATTGAACACGATCTTTTTTGTATCGAAACTTTTTTAAGAACAAAGCAATTCAACCAATAAAATAAAAAAAAAACCCTATAACTCACTTGTGAATAATAGTAATGAAAAAGTCACAGTTTGATTACAGGTGTCATTATGTGCCTAATTGCGGTGAAATTAGAGCCACTTTATGAGCAAGTGTGTTGAAAAGATATGAACTTCTGTACATATCTATAGGGAAAACAACATGATTTCTATCTATTTTCTAAGACGGCACACACCTGATGGGGGCGACACTTTCAATTTGGGAGGCTTTGTAAAAACATCCTACACGAAGCAATTAGGAAAAGATGTTATGTAAACGATTAAATGTAAATCTATAATAATATTATAATGAGTAATAGTAAAATTTGTTTGTAAGTCATACGTCATTTAATCATTTGTTAACATAGGTACAATAAATAGAAATATAAATATCGCTGAACATTAACGCACAGCGCCATCGAATGCCACACTAAACAAGGCTTGTGTCGTGGACACCAGATAGTTGATATACTACATATATACTTTTTGTTTGTAAATATATACTTGTTATTATGTATAACAAGTATGTATTTACAAACAAAATAGTTGTGTTGTTGTTGTTGTGTGTTGTAATCTTTGGAATAGTGTAGATGACACACCTGTCAATTGACATGCTTTTTAAGAGCTGTCAAAATGCTGTCCTCTCACAGATTTTCTATGGCAATGACACGTTGTGACGTCACTGTATATTTAAATCAATTACTCAACTGTTTATAGATTTCAGAGCATCTAAACACCTAATTTGGCAATTAACTGAAAATAAAACGGGTTTTTAGGTCAGGAATTATTGTTATAAGGTGTCATCTACTTATTCTTATATTCTACCTATTACTAGGGGCTTAAAATGGACCCTTAAGGAAAATTAGAATAGGGATAATTAGGATAATAATATGAATTCCGGTAAAATTCTTAAAATGGTCACAGACGTAGTTATAATATTACGAATTGTTACTATGTGACTATTTTAGAAATAATGACTTACCTAATTCATATAATTTTTCTATATCCTTATTATGTTTCCGCCCTTTATCAGAATTATAATGAGACGATAAGAAAATGAATTCCGGTAAAATTCTTAAAATGGTCACAGATGTAGTTAATATTACGAATTGTTACTATGTGACTATTTTACAATATAATAACATACCTAATTCATATTATTTATCCTATATCCTTATTATGATTCCGCTAAAACGGTCATTTTAAACCCCTGATCCGAGCCCGAAACTTAATTAACTGGTTAATTTTCGGGCATAATGGAAGCGAAGCCGCGAGCAAAAGTTAGTTGAAATTATAGATCACAAAAATTGATCCTTAGGCATTGAGCAAAAAGAGTAACGCAGAGTGTTTCGACAATTCAAAAGTGGCTGTAACTGGCCTACTTGAAATAAATGTTTTGATTTTGATTGAGTAACAGCGGGGCACAGTTACTATAGTTCTTTTATGTTGCATTGCAACTATGTTCTCATAGCGATGTGCGATCTAATTGGGAGGGCCCTTGTGTTAATTGCAGTGGCCCTCTTAAACCTTTGACTCTTGGGCGGGAATAATTAGTCATGTTTCCGTGTGAATATTGTCACTAATTAAAGCAGACGGTATAGTTAGGCACCCTTTATTAGGGTCATCCAAACTGCGTCTGTCCAGAGTGTGTTTTTTGTGTAAAATTTTCATGTACCAAATGTATGCAATTCGACAAAAAAAAAGAGAAAAAGTTTTTTGCAATTTCTGACGACTAGTTGTCTAACGACGGTTGGTCTAATAGAGGTTTATTATCAGTATTGAAAACAACATCGACTGTCATCAATAGAAAAAATGTGTAAAATGGCCATTTTCTTATAAGTGTATTTTTTTTTTTAATCTGTGAATGGGGATCAAAATTTCACAAACAATTTATGGATAGTATCCTAAGACATTTTTGTGTGGCTGAAACAGTTAAACACGTGCTCGTGCCCCTTACTACCGGGCTGAAAGTTTCCACACTGTATACTTTCATAATGCGTTCAGTAAAAAACCTGTTATTTTGAAATATCAAACAGACACTTCAATTTCATATACAACGTGTAACGTTAAATGCGCAAAACCTCAGACACCCCATAAGAATTTTTAATGCAGAGAAAAAAAAAGTTTATTTTAGTTGTACTGGCAATAAGATTTACTGGCAAGAACTACAATTATCTCGCGTGTGAGAAAATTTACATTGGACAACAAATAAACACAAATGGTGGGCACCATTTGTGTTTATTTGTTTACCTATTTTGGCGGGTTTGCGCACGTGATGGCTTAACATCTTAATAAATAGACAGGACAACATTTTTAATGAAAATCTTTTTGAAAAATGTGACCTTTATTAAAAGGCGTTCAGTTGATTCCGCTCGCGATTCTGTTCAAACTATGTAGTTTCAGGTTTTCCGCATTTAACATTACATGTTGTATAGATTAGTGAAGTCGCCCTAGGGCATGTCTGTGCTAGGTACTCCCTAGTAGTAAAGTCTTTTATTTTGCTCACTTGAGCCTCGGTTTCCGAAACGTCAACTATATCAGTTCCCAAATATGTCACGTTACTTGATTGGTTATTTTTATTTCAACCAATCAAATGAGCTAACCTATGCTATCTAAGTTGACTGATTATTACGTAAGTAGACTCAGGTCCATGTTCACCGAAAACATGACGGACGATTATCTAAAACAGCTGTTTAAAACACATTTTTGTATGGGAATATGTCACGTTGACAGCTGTTTTTAGATAATCAGGCTGTTATCTTCTCGGTGAACATGGATCTCAGTATCGTATTGTATCTACTGATTAAGATTTCATAAGTCGATATAACTAATTAAAACCTCATTCAAGCAAATAATGATATGCTAAATCATCTAATTGGCTGAACATATGTTATCATACGTCATGCCATACGCATTCAGATAGTGCTTTGTCTATAATTACGTCATTGATATATTTATATGGTATATAAAACCTGCATGATTTCTACCATATCTAAGTCGCCTGATGTACGGAAACTGATTTGCTTTTGAAAAATATGTGGCATTTTAAAGTTTGCTTACTGATAATTGGCAACATCGCAAGTAGCTGTCAAATTTTTACCTGTTCTTTTTTTTAATTTGTTGAAATTACTTTAAAAACCTAAATCGCGTTAAAATAACGATAATGAACGTACAATCACGGTTTCCTCAAAGAAAAATGTATTAATTCAGAGGAGTTTAATGCACCAACATTTCGCCAGTTATGTTCTGGTCCTGTACAGTAGGGGGCGTGCCTATTGCCATCAAAAGTGCACGAATACAGACTAAAAGCTATCTAGATAAAAATAACTTTAAAAATGCTTTCCTAATATCATGTTATTTTCCAATCGATTAGATAAATATATCGGAATATTTTCCACCATAATATGTTTTGCGGTCAAACAAAGTATCAGAAAAAAACGTAATTTATTGTGTCTAAAGCGATAACATTTAACAAAACGATTCCACCAACAATTTTACAACACCATGGGAAACAAAACATTGGCTATGAGCCGACAAGTGCTTGCAATTCACATTACATTGGTTAACCAATATCAAATATTGGCGCCAACATTTGATAAAACAAAAAAAAAACATTTACATCGAAATCACAACCAAAAACTAGCTGTTCTTTACAAAATTTCAATTCATACTCAAACCAGTATAGGAGGAACACGTGGCTAAATAATAACATGCCTACGGCGAGATCTTCAAGAATGGGATGAGTGCCTATCCATGACATATCGTTTCCTCCGTGCCTCAGAAAGCACGTTACGCCTTTGGAATGGCAAAGATCTACAAATGACAGCCGGGATGGCTGTCATTTGTAGATCTCTGGCACTTTGTTACAGGTAGTCAGTGGCCCTAAAGTCTGACAACCGTACCGTAACCGTACTTATCGTATTAACAACCAATACTAACTGAGTTGTTGAGGTCAGGGGGTCAAATAAGCCCGCTTTAGCAGAATCATACTTTGAATTTCGTTAAAAAAAACAAATTCTTAAAATGGATCTTACGATTATGACTATAAATTCCTTTTCGAAGAATTTAAATTGTTTAACGTGATTTAGGCAGATAGGCACTCGCTTAGTGTAAAATACTATTCAGCTAAATCCGGTTTGGCTGGAAACTTATTCCACTAAAGTTGGGATAGAACAGCAGAAATTTTATTAGGTATTGATATTTTGTATGGGACAGCTGTTTCTTTTTTGCAATTACGATGATGGTTCCATGGAGAAAGTTGTTTAGTTTGATGATCTTTACGGCATGCTTAAATATCCGCCCTTTCTAATACACGCTGTTGAGTTTTTTAAGAGATAGGACTTCTCAAAGCTAATATTATCAAATTACAAGTAAGATATTTTCTACATAGAAAATAATCGCCATTTTGTTCTTGCACAGACGTTGTTGGCGCCAATATTATTATTTTTTTCCATAAAATGGTTTATTATGCCTCTTTATAATTGTTACTACTTAAATTATTAACACTTAAATTATATAAAGTTTAGTAGACCAAAATACAGCCGTAAACAGATCTGGTAGTACTTTCTTACAAAAAGTCCATACAAATTAATTACTGATTTATTTATGTTTTACATCATCATAAGTTTTTTTTTGCTGAATTTCCGCCTTGATTTTAAACAGCTAAGCTAATAAAATATCGTTAAATCTAAGCTAGCAAAAATATTTATTAAAAACTCCAAATTTTAATGTTACAAAGAGCTTTAAACGGCGGGAAAATCAATAAATAGGATACAATTTTAAACTTATAATTAAATATAATATTAATATTTTTTAGTTATGTAGTGACATGAAAATGGCTTACGAGAAAAAGAGTAGACTTCTTTTTAAGGACCAATTTCACCAAAAACCTGCACACGATCGATACATTTGAAATGCGTTCAAGAGACGTTTCATTATTGTTACGGAATATTAACGCTAACAGATCTTGAACGCCGTTTTAGATGACAAGATCGCGTTCAGTTTGAATCGGGATCTTCAAAATAACTTCTGGTTTAATATAAATAAAATATTAAGCGATTAAGATTATTTTACCGTCGCGTACCAAAATGTTTTCGAGGTCTGCATTTTAAAACTATCAAATTAATTGTGAACATTTTAATTTTATTCTGTTAAAAAATAAAATAAAATCCGCACAGTATTTTAGTCGACATTTTTGTTTCGTTAGCCAGTAATTATTCCGCATGCGGTTTTTTCCTTTAAACTAGTCGGCACAAATGACGCTGAAAATAATAAATAATACACACTGTGGAAAAAGAGATCGAAATACGAAACGAGATCATTTCTTTAGTTTTTATTATAATTAAAACATGCAGTGTGTAAAAATTATATTTTTTCAACGTACCACATCAAATGGGCGCGTAATTCCGCTCAGGTTTTATTTTCCTTTCAAATGTCAAACCGATACGGAACGATGACTCCGGACACCTGATTTTGACAGTTATTGTACAGAAAGTATCTGTGAAAGTCCGCTGTTCGCATCTAGTTCGGTCGGTTTGACAAAACCGTGAGTAATTTTTCCGCATGTGGATGAAAACCTTCGTTAAATAAGTTTTATTTGTGGTCTATGTCCCTTTATATAATCTAAACGCAAGTGGGCCTTGTATCCACTTATCGTAAAGGCTGTTATGTATTCCTAAATGCATAATATAACGCTACTACACGTATAATACACAAGCTAAAGTTATATTATACGAGTTTATTATGCCAGCCTTTTTAGTACCTCTTTTTATAGATTTTTGATGTTTTTATAAGTTATTTATTATAAAACCGACTGCAAAAGAAGGTTATGTTTTAACCACCATCAATAAAACAATATTTTTCTTAAAAAATATAACAAACAAACAATGCTTAGCTTTTTTTATTTTTTTGCCTCTATGTACTTGTGCGAATCCAATTTACAGAATACACACGTTTATTTCATTACAATTTAGAAAATAAGCACAACTTTAACAAGAATTCTATTTATTTCATTTTTATTTAAATTATGGTGCAATTGTCATTGACTCCCCCTTCAAAGATTAAAGTTTAATAAAAATCATATAATTGCTGTGTGATAAAATAATGATATCTTAGATAAACTGTAATTTCTTAAATCGGTCTATATTTATAATTACAGCCGAAATTAAATCGCTACCACAAGTTTTAAGATAAATAATTTCAGATAGCCAGATAAATGAGTCAGCTTTTTATCTTTATTATGTTGATATCTGTCACGTTTTAGATAAAAAAAAACATTGATTATGTTTGGGATTATGTAGAATGGAAAAAAAATACGCTATCGTAATCGTAATATCGCAAACAAAACTGATTTCGGAGAACATCAATTGTTTTCCTTATTGTTTTGTTACTAACTACAAGTAACTCATCTTTCTTAAGTGGTATTGAGTGATTTTGATAACAAAAGATACTTTCATCGATAAAAGAGATAAATTTACAACTTTTTGAGCCATGTCAAGATAGCGATTTAAGTATCTTTCTCAAGTATATTTATTTTTATGTAAGTTTAATTTTTTTTTTGGCTCTTTTTAAGGCTGCACGTTTGCAATCACACAAGCTGTAAATCCTCATGAACAGTCTTTAAAACTACTGTTAAGTAAGTATTTGATAATAACTAACATTTTTCATGTATCATTCGGTCAATTTGCCCGATTGGCGTAGTGGTAGTGACGCTGCCTTACGTTGTTAGGGTCCTGGGTTCGAATCCCGGTAGGAGCAAATGTTTGTGTGATGAGCACGGATATTTGTTTCCGAGTCATGGATGTTTATATGTATAATAAGTATGTATTTACAAACAAAAAAGTATGTATGTAGTATATCAACTACCTAGTGTCCACGACACAAGCTTTGCTTAGTGTGGTACTAGGTGGCGCTGTGTGTTAATGTCCCGCGATATTTATTATTTTTTATTTTTTATTTATTAATGGTTTTTGTGGAGTGAACCATGATTTTTCCTTCCTATATCACGCACTCTGATAGATTCAAATAAATATATTTACTAAAAAAAAATAGGTAGTAAGTAAAAAAAATTCAAAAGGATATTAATTTATAAATAAATAACTTCTAATAACATCAAAAAACTTTTTCAGAGGTATTTTTTGACAATCAGATAAATCGGAACGTTGTTAAATTAAAAAGTGTTTATGAAGACGTGAATTTTATTTTAATTTCAATTAGCATTTGTTTTCATTAAACATTTTTAGAAGTATTACTGGCAGTTTTAAAAACCGATGAAATAAAACGGTTAAGTTTTTTTTAAATCGAATTATGAATATTATGTTGCAGTTTCTATGATACCTTGGCCATAAATAAGTCCATAACACATGATGAACATCTAGAAATAACCATATATTATCGTGGTATGTTATTATGCACGATATTCGAATTTAAAAAAATGTCAGAAACAAAAAAAAATGAATGAATGAAATGAATGTGTTCTATTCGTAATAGTCTTGTAGAAGAATAAAATGTTTAAAAGGAATGTCTTTACCGCTACAATAACGTTATTATGCAAGATAACAAAGAACATTAATAACTTAACACGTGTGTTTTAAGACAATGTACCTAAGTACGTTTATAATTAAATACATACTTTGTTTAGTGAATGACGCATCAGTAGCGTCACCTCTTTTGTCTCAAGAACGGCCTAGATTTGTGATAACTGATAAGGCATACAGTGATAACTGTTACCTAATCTCCTTGGTACACTTGCACCGTGAATCGCACGACTAACCCGAAAAATTCAAATTTAAAAAAAGTTTTTTTTTGGGTTTTGCAGGGTCGGTATCAGGTTGTATGATGACTGAATGATTTGAGACATGAACAGGGGGTCTAAAATGGCCGCTGTAGCAGAACCATATTAGAAAAGCGCCATTTTAGGCCCACGGATGATTTTTTCCGAATTATAATCATTAGGATCATTAATACCATTGTTTAAGTTAATGATGATCTAAAACTTTCATAATTTTGTGGAATTGTGTTTGTTATGATGCAAATGGGCTTCATTTTTGTAGTAGTTTTAATACATTGCAATTAAAATAACTGTCAGTATTACATCCAAAAATATTTTTTTGTCGGTTTGTATGCATGTCATGTCTGTCTGCAACATCAAAGATGGTGGCGTCAAAAAAAAAATACCGCGAATTATAAAATACGCGTCGTCCCGTGTAACTACCAAGGCTGACATAGTTATATAATCATTAAGTGACGAATGAACGATATACGTCATCGAGTGACGAATAAGCTAATCGTTATAAAAATAATTGTGTTGACGTTTGTGCGAATTTTTTGACAATTGACTTCCCATCATTTTCGATCACATTTTTATTTTGAACACAGATACTTAATGTTAAAGTTGGCTAAGAAATTACACGTTCTTTGTATTATTTAGAACACAAGTTTTTTTAGCATCTTTTCACAAATTAACGGAAAACTGTGTGATCCTATTGGATGACGGACTCGGCTTATTAAATAGAAAAAGAAGACAATTTCCTACCTACTGACTAAAATTACTTATGGAATAACTGAATAAATTGTCAAAATATTCGCACATACGTAACTAGAATGTAGCATGGAGCTACCTTAAATTTAATACTTTTTTTATTGTATTATGTCAATTTTTTAATTTTTTTTTCTTGTTATATGGCACCACAGCCATTACTCGACAATCACACAAGTGACAAATTGTGCATGAACAAACATACTAATTTTACTTTTGAACCGGTTTTCAGCTTCGTTATTGCTTTAAAAATAACTAAAATTATAATTTATAGTATGTTTTTTTATTGAAAGCAACACAATATATTTTTTGTGTAGTCGTAATGTTTCCTATTACTAGCGCCATCTATTGATGACAGTTGGGAGTTAGGTAACTGGCTGTTTTTTTTTCTTTGTTCTCAAAATCGGTTCAAAAGCAAATCTAAGCATAAAAACCTTACCGAAGCTAAATGTGTTATATTGCCGTAACAGCAGTATAGTATAACATCACAACCGCCTCCCGCCATTTTGTAGCCTACATTAAGCTCATTATTATCGAAATGACAATGAATTTTAAACGAAACGTCATTGGCACTATATTTTGAAAGCATTTTGTCACCAAAGAGGTTTGTTGTCAAAATTTTTATTTTTATTTTCTATAGGCTATTGTAGAATAGCGTGCGTCATCTGATAGCCAAGTTTTTATAGTCGATGGCTGTTTGATGTCTACTGCATTATGGCCCATAGAATGGACATACTCCAACGTCCATCAATCCGTACAAATGGTTCAATAAGACTAAAGTCACTGTTGTCATTAGAATTGTCTTAGGCAATCTAAATACTGATTAAATTATTTTATTTATAAAAGGTTTAATTAAAACGTCACCTCCAATTATTTTTTTAAATGTGTATCGCTAAGAAATAATTTTATATCAACCAGGCCTATAAATTTCATGACCATATGTTTAAGTGGATAGTACCTTGTAGTATGCCCTTCATTTACCATTACGTACGTGAGCCATAATCCTAATTTAAAAAACCTATCCTTAAAATTACAATTTCAAAAATAAAAATTTCAATTTCAATTTTCAAAAAAATCAACAATACATTTCCTAAATGTTTTGTCAGTTAAAATGAGACATCATTAACTATTATAAAAAATACCGTAAAATATTTTTAAAAATAAAATTTTGTACTTCATAAAATTAGTATTTGAGAGCCGTCAGAAGAAACATGCTAAAGAGACCACATTAAATTTTAAAAGCCATATTTTCTTATCGTAGGCTAAGTTTGTGACTAATATTTTTCAAAAGTGTTTCGTTCTCCCTCCCACATTCACGCAGCAATCATGACTTATAGAAAATATTTTATTTTTCCCCAAGCATCTCTCAAAAGCCATATCTCAATACAATTATTTCTAAGAAATCAAGAAAAAGCGCACACCGTGCGATTTTCTATTCGCAAAATAATAATAATTTATAACAAATATCTGTCAATAATTTTATTTTATAAATATTTTTTATCATTTTCTTTTATTAAGTAAATTAAGATATGTAAGAAATAAAATGTCTGATAATAATAAATTAATTATACAGGGTGTTGGACAACACAAGTTATACACACAAACTCAAAATCTGTGGTGCTGACAAATTACTTTTGCACATTTTTTTCACACACGCCCTACCTAATAACGTCTCAATCGAAAAGTCATTTCTTTTTAGAAAAAATACATCAATTTCATATTCATTTTAATTTTTCATCAAATTCTCAAAAATATTTACAGCACAGTCTATTTCTAGTTTTTTTCAATGTTTTTTTTTTCTTCTAATTATTTATATAATCCCGAGGTCACGGTGCAAAAACATATTGCCATGGACAATATATTTTTGTACAGTGACATTAAAAAGTAATCTTACAAGAACACATTTGACTATTATTTAAGAATCAATGTTCATTTTGAAACATACCAACTTATTTAAGCTTAAAAATAAAAACATTAACTATATAGTCCGTCTAAAGAATTAAATAAGACTTAACACACCGTCTGAGATCTGTCACTCACTTTTTTCGAGTTTTTTTTTTCACAGTTTTTTTTTATCACATTTTTAAAAATACTGCTTCCTCTTAGGTGCTTCGTGGTAAAGATATGTAGACACTTCGGCTGAAGTAGTTTTTTTTTTGTAGAAAGTTGAACATTTTCGAGATTGTGTGGAGAACCACGCGGGTGTAGGTTTTGTGTGGTGACTGACAACCGAAATCGTTCAGGACGTGTATTTATTACCTTTGCTTGGAGATCCCTGCGCGGGAAAAATAATGTATCAATATTGAATTTGTCCTAAACACGTCTTAAAAAAAAACACCATAAATTATATGTCAAAATGTGAAAGAAAATGCAAATAAGTAATCAAAATTGAACCTTATTTTTTAGCGACAAAGTTGAACTTTACCCTACAAACTTAAAAAAAGAACAACATGTATGTCTCAAAAAGAAAGAATAACAAAACTAAAATGAACTCTATTCGTATACAAAATAAAGTAGTTAATTACCTGGCTATGTCACGCGATAGAGTTGACAGCGTAGCGTGGCCGCGTGCCCTCGGGCTGGTACAGTGTGATCGATGCTATGTAGTTGTTGGACATCACCTGGGTTTCACATAAGAATATAGTCTGTAATGCGAGGCGTATAAGGAACAAAATTGCGCTAGTGTTTGTCAGGGTTGTATCATTATAAACTGGTATTGCTGTTTCTTCAAGGCTATAATAATGCGTGTAAAAATACCCTTAACCAAGCCGAAAGGAACTTGATTTCCCTGTCATTGCAACTGAACTTTTTGAAGTATAATCTTCTATATATCTATGATTTGATCATGGAACTCGCGTGACCGTTACCTAACGCTTCGTAGCACTCGTAGCCGATCCGCTACGGCGTAGCACCACTAGACGCCTAGTGGTGCTACGCCGTAGCGGGCGCCCTCGGGGCACAACCAGTAGCAGATCAAGACTGAGCAGACAGACCAAAGACTGCCTGCATGTTTTTTTTAGTCTGTTCTTTAGTGGTAGCCAGTGTCGTAATAGGGACTCCTAAAAAACTTGATGATATTGTGAGTGTGTTTTGTCGTGACTTTATATCGAATTCCAGTAGACTAAGAAAGAAGGTAGACAGATTTATCTGCAATTAATAATTGATTTACCATCCACTCGCATTGTCCAATCACCCTGCGATATCGTGAGCATACAATAATTGAAAATCACGGAGATATCCCGTAAGTGACAGTAGTTTATTGTAGTATCGACCTTGTATGACCATAAGGAAATACTACCTCAAATATGATGTCCATAGCAAAAATGTATACAGTATAGCATTATTTTGGGGCGCTTGTGTGACATTGACAGCTGTCAAAATCATCCCTATGTAATTGTCCCTTTGGGCGCTGTGACCATTGGTCTTGTTACCTCAAATATGATGTCCAGACCCCGTATTCACAAACATTCGACTCGTTTCCGATTCGACAACTCGTATATCTGTCTGCTTCTGGCATTACGAAAACGACCGAGATAGACATACGACTACCCGAATCGGAAGCGAATCGAAGCGTTGTGAATACGGGGGCTGGTATCTATAGCAAAAAGGTATACAGAGCAGCATGGCTATTTTGGCGCTTGCGCGACATTTAAACCTGCCAAAATCATTCCTATCTCTGACCCTTCGGCCGCTGTGACAAACTTGGTATTGTTATTAAGTTGCGTTGGAAGACCTCCCACTTGGTGGACCGATGACTTGGTGAAGGTTGCGGGAATCCGCTGGAGGCCAGTCGCACGGGACTGGTCAATGTGGCGACACTTGGGGGGTCTATGTCCAGCAGTGGACGTCTTTCGGTTGAAATGATGCTGATGATTAACTCGTACCTCAAATATGATGTCCTGATAGCCGTAGCAGAAGGTGGAGCCGAAGGGGTTGGTAGTGTTGGTGGAGGAGGCGCGGTTGAGTACGACGGGACGCTCGGCCACGCGGAGGGCGCGGGACACTACCTCCCACTTGCTGTACGCTGTGATGCACACGGCGCCGCGACTTTCTACCAGGGAGTTGGCTTCGCATCTGAACAACGGAGTTATTTTATATGAATCCGGCAAAAATATTGGCGAAAATGGGTTTAAGAAGTACCGTAACCAAAGTGAGCGAGGACACAAAAGAACTGAAATTAGATTCCTTTTGTTTTACATTTTTTGTATAGCAAGCAACGACCTATTGTCGGGCCTACGCTGTCCCCCCATATTTTAGTACTAATGCTGTAATTAAACATAATAATGTTGTAATACCAAATGATTTGAAAAGAGTAACCATGGAGTTTCTTGCCGGTTCTTCTCCATGGAATCGACCAACGCGAACCGTGCACCTTTTTCGACGTTTTATAAGTGCCCATCCAGGCCTATGTGAAATAAAATATTTTGATTTTGATTTTGAAATGAGTTCAAAACAGCGTTCAAGTAAGTGACTACACTTATCTACATGAAGCAGCTTATGAAGATCATGTATCACCAGATTTATCGCGTTTAGTTCGACGCAATGTGACGAGAGATGCGTCGCCCGAATCGTAACGAGACATAACGTTTTTGTTAGTAATGTACGGATACACACATTTCTATAACAGTTTAAGCTGATTCCGCATCGATATGAGCGCTGTCGAAACAAGGCCTGTTACTGGTCATAGGTTTCCTGTCTAATGTTTTCCAGATAATTCTAGAAGACCTGCTACTCACTTGTCGGGCTGCACGGTGAGCTCAAACTCGCAGCGATGGTACATATTGAAGTTGTAGTGTCCCGGGTAGTTGGTGTGCAGCACGAACTTCTTCACCTGATGCGTGCGCGCGTCGAACAACACGTCCTGGAAAGGAATGACCGTTTAAATCCCTGAACGCAGAGATGTACCCTACAACACCCTATTATCGCTAGGTACGTTTAAGTACCGTGTTATAAGTATATTTTGTACAGCGTTTAAAAGAATATGGATCTAAACTCCGGTCTGCTACTGACAAGTTTCTGGCAAAGATCCGTCGAAGGACCATTCAATATAAAGGACAGATTAGTTCCTAAACTATACACTATTACTGTTTGGGTGTTAGGTAGCGAGTGTTTCCGACATGTAAAACACTTCACATAGTAAACCAAAAGTTTTATTACTTGTGTCGTACATTATAAAGGTTATTGATTTTTACATGCAGTTGATTAAATCTATTAAGTTTACATTAAACCAAATAGATTGGTGAACCTATCGATACGCCCTGTCAGCCAGCAGTAGGGCCAATGTACATAGATCTTACACATTTAATAGCACTTCATTCAAGTTACGAATTGAATCGGGGCCCTCATTCTCAGCAGGAGTGCTCGCTACCATAAGACCAATTGAGCATTAAAAAAATACATATTGTGTTTGTTCTTAAAACTAGGGCGCCAGGGACGAAGGTGCCAAGGTGGGTGTTGCCAGAGTTGAGTTCAACACAGTGACGTGTTCAGGTGGCCAAGGGTGGTCACCAGCCCCCGCAGCATAACCGCCGTGGAAACGAGTTTTGTCGATGAAAACTCGACAAAATTACAAATTAATGTCAGGTGAACAAAAGAAATGTCGTTTTGTCGATTCTTTCATCGAAGAAACCTGGCAGGCAGGTCAAGTAAACTCACCAATCCCAAGGTAAAGTAGTTGAAGAAGTAGTCGGAGGCGGGCGGCGGCCTCCTGCGCGCGGTGGGGCGGTGTATGCGCATCTTGTCGTCCGCCTTGTAGTACGTGCGCGCCGGCGCACCCAGTGCCGCGCACACGCGCTGGGCCGAGCTACCGAACCGCACCACGCGGCACACCGACCGACCCGACCCGCCCTCGCTCAACGACCGGGACGGACCTGGCGGAGATACAGGTTCATGTCATTACTACCGATTATTTTATTGAAGACACTGTCGAATGGTGTAATAAGCACTTTTGGTTGAATAAAAATCATGGAACTCGCGTGACCGTCACCTGACGCTTCGTTGCACTCGTAGCCGATCCGCTACGGCGTAGCACTACATAGACGGGCGCGGAGCAGAACCCTTAACAGATATAGATCACTTAGTTTTCAGTGAAAACTTAGTGATCTATATCTGCTACGGGTAAAAAACATGCGGGCTTTTTTTTGTGATGTAAAACTGACTGACTGTGTGACTTTTCCCTTCACAAGACAGGCCAGCATGTTTGTATTCTTTACAAAATCAATGGGTTCGTTCCTGGCTACAAATATTGTTTTAAAAATTATCCAATGATGCTGTTTTAGTTCTAACCAAAACTGGGGTCGAGACTACTTCGAGTATTTTTCGCTATTTGTACATCCAATATGAAAAATGCACCCTGTATAATGCTACATGGATCTCTTAGCTCTTAAATGACATTGCCAGAGAGGCTATTTCTATTGACAAGAGGGGTTTAAAAAAAAAATAAGGCAAGCGCTGAAAGATCTGGCTAAATCTTTTACAAAAGACGTGCTTAATCTTCGTGGTTTGGAATTAGTAACCTTCAGTGAACATGTGCAGCCTGAGGCCCTGCGTGGCGGTGGCAGTGCGCAGTACGTCGCAGCGGCGCAGGTGCAGCTGGTGCCGGTAACACGACAACGGCAGCTCCGGCAGCGGCGCCCCGCACACGCTGCCGCTACTTGTACTGCTAGCCTGCAAGTACTCAACTCATATTTACTACAACCGTTAAAAAAGATGCCGTTGTATGTGTCGTACAACACATCTACAATTCTAAACGGATATGCAGGACACGTTTGGTGCTACTCTATTTTGACACCCCGACGCAAAAACGACGGGGTGTTATAAGTTTGAAGTGTCTGTGTCTGTGTGCGTGCGTGTGTGTGTGTTATGTGGGTGTTGTGTGTGTGTGTGTGTGGCATCGCAGCTCCCAACGGATGAACCAATTCTGGTTTTGTTTTTTTTTGTTTGAAAGGTGAATTTGTCGAGAGTGTTCTTAACTATGTTTGACAAAAATCACCGCCGCCACAAAATGGCGGATTAAATATCTATACAACAACTTCCTCAATGTGAGTATCAAATGAAAGGGCTTGACTAATAGAATACTACACGATATAATAAATTTCAAATTCAAGATGGCCGCCACCACAAAATGGTGAATTACATTTTTTTTTCACAACTCCCTCAATATTAGTATCAAATGAAAGGGGTTGTTAAATTGATAAATTGACTGACTTTTTATAACGTGCTGTCCTGTCGGGCTAATAAATGCTTTTTCTTTCTTTCTTTCTTTAAATTATGGCCCTATGTGTGTCGGGTTTTTTTTAATTTTTAATTTAATGTAACTTGTGTTTTTCAGTTATTTTATTAATCCCATGTGGGCCCTGGGAACTAAAAGCCTTAACCGAAACAATAAGAACAATTAAACTTTTGTTTACCTCTGGTATAGACTCTATAACAACCATGTTCAAATAGATCCCCTTCAAATTTACTTTGAATTCCTGTCTCTTTCTATGTGTTTACACCGGAAAAAATTAACTCATAAAACATGTTGTCTGGTGAATTGGTGATATAAAAGATTACAACTAAAATATAATAAATAATAAATATCGCTGGACATTAACACACAGCGCCACCTAGCGCCACACTAAGCAAAACTTGTGTCGTGGTCACTAGATAGTTGATATACTACATATATACTTTTTTGTTTGTAAATACAAACTTACTATACATATAAACATCCATGACTCGGAAACAAATGTCCATGCTCATCACACAAACATTTGCTCCTACCGGTATTCGAACCCAGGACCCTAAGAACGTAAGGCAGCGTCACTACCACTACGCCAGTCGAGTCGTCGTAAAAGGAAGAAGAGGGAGAAATGAGAGATTTCAACAAGTACGTGAATTTTTCGCAAGTCGAACACAGATTTCTACATCCAAAATGTTTCGGATCTCTGCATAGAACATAGTAGCAAGTAAGAAAAGAGAACTGACCTGGTGTTGAGATCCATAGTAGATGGTGGTTCGCGAGACGACAGGCGAGCCACCGTTAGGGAACTGGAGAGAGCCCAGCCCGTGAGCGTAGCCAGGCTGGAAACATAGTCAACACAACGTCAATCAAAATGGTGGATTTACTTCGTAGCTCGGCCTATCAGTGCTTCGCTTAGTTAGAAATTTAGCAGTAAACTTCATTCATTGTAACATTTGAAGGGTACAAGTCGTCTATTTCACTTTAATTTAGATTTGGTCTTATATTTGTTTGTCAATGACTATTGTTGCCTGATTTTGACCAGCAACTTGTTAAGCATGGAGTTGAAGAACTCCAAATTAGGCTTGGTCCTTCTTGGTCTCTCCGTCCCACGTACTTTTTCTTCAATGATTCGATCAGACTTTAGCAAAAAAAAGTTTTTTGAACAGCGTCGGTAGCGCCTTATGTAATCTGTGGCCTTATATCCTCAGGTACATATTGGACACCAGCGGTAGTTATGCATCCGGCGCATGTGCCAAGCCCTATTTCTATGACCCAGGCAATCTGTTTTACTTACGTATTATATTCAAATAAGACTGATAATCAGTCCTTTTTGAACGTCGAAGTTTACAAGAGACAGTCTCCCTAAAACGCCCATCCTTCGACACTTCCCAGTGTTTAAGCTGGGGAGAAGAACACACAGATCAGACTTCCCAAATACCATTAACATGAATATTCTCACCTCAAATTTACTATCAACAGGGAAATAAAAGGAGAGCCCCCTGAAGTTGAGCGCGAACAGATGTCGTTGCGAGTCGTAGAGACCGGGGTGCGTCGCGCCGAAGCAGTGCTCCACCTGCTCGATAGACGGTGATATCTCCGGGGAGTTGAAACACATGCCACTGAAATGTTATTAATTAAGTATTTTACTACATGTAGTAACATCTAAATGATATACCACTTCTAGTCCTGCCCCAAAATATGCAGTAAAAGTGACCTCTGTGGTCCCCGCGTTGACGGCGTTGGATGGGGCTATGTCTTGGGCCCGCAAAAATTGAAGTTATGTCGTGCCAGCGCGAGCGAACCGAAGAAGAAATAACTTTATTTTAATACCTCTTCGAGTCACGACCCTCGTACTATTCATTGCATACATCAACGCAATGTTTTGAGTGCGTTACATTCAGTTCTACCGTGAAACGCCATTTTTCACCCCAAAAAAAATCATCACCATTTTTGCGTCGAGTACTTAGTTTGATGTACAGAATACTTAGTCGGCGTCGTGAACGGCTCGTTTATACCTTGTATGTGTAAAGAAGAGAGAGAGAGAGATGTGAGATATAGCACTTTTTTTTTGTCCTTTATTAGTAAGAACAAAGTTCTTAATAATTAATTACGATCTAGCCTAAAATCTATTAAAGCAATTTAACTCTAACATAAATGTTATGTGAAGAATATGTTAAAACTAAGAATAGTGTTCATTTGCACTTTTACACAAGTCCGTAGCACTTTCTTAGAGTCTAATATAATTTATAAAACATGTTTACAAACGTGTTCATGTGTTATTATGTACCTATAGCACAACATTGTTACATTCAAAAGTTTATTATTTTTAAATATTTCTTAAATTTTTAAATATTTGCATTATTTTAGTTCCCTTTATTAATTTTTAACACGATTTTTTAAAAAACATTGACATTTTTAAAATATTAATAAAAAAAAACAGTAATAAAATCGAGTCGAAGTCGAATCGAGTTTTTTTTTATTTTAAAAGCAGTCTTTCGCAGTCCTGTTCTTAGTGTTGGAAGTGCAGATACTGAAGGATTTAAAGGCCGAAACCATTTTAGAAGTCTTAAAATAAAGTGTTCAAGTTTCTGAGAGCAAAGACGACATTAAAAATTCACACGTAACTTTAACTACCGTGTCATATGACTGTAAAGTACGTGATCAAACTACAAATTGATTACACAATACCTACACATTTTAGTAGTAAGTCAGAAAACTAAAGTTGATAAGGCTGTAGCACGCGTCCTTGCTCCGAGTGAAATTATTACAAAAATGTTACTTCCCTGATCGAGTCGGATTTTGTTCACATTATCAAGAGTTTTTTTTTATTACGGAATGGTAAACCATTCTAAAGACAAAAGGTTTGATTTTTGTTTGATTGCTTGTTACGATTACACTCTGATTTAAAAATTCTTTCACACTTGGATGTTTATACATAATGTATAATAAGTATGTATTTACAAACAAGAAAGTATATATGTAGTATATCAACTATATGGTGTCCACGTCACAAGTCTTGCTTATAGTGGCACTAGATGGCGCTGTGTGTTAATGTCCAGCGATATTTATTTATTTATTATTTATTTGATTTATTAAATAGAAAGTCATGTCATTACTGAGTAACATAGACCACAAATTAGCCGAGCTATAACATTTTCGCGGGCGAAGCGCTATTATAAAATCAAAGTACTCCTCCTAATTATCTGCCAGTAAAAGTCCCACAATCGGTCCAGCCGTTTCGGAGATTAGCCGGAACGAACAAATAGACAGGCAGAAAAATAGAAACGCAGACAAATATTAATTTAATGTTTTTTTTTGTATTTGTTATATCGTAGTAAAATATTAGTAAAAAAACACAAAACACGTTTTTAAAAACGTGACAATTTTTTTGTCAGAATTATTTAAGGCTGATGTTCCAAAGTAGCCCGCGAAATTCAAATTTCCCAAAGTTTTTTTGCAATTTGCAGAGCAGTGCCAAGTTGTTCGCTGATGAAAACATCGTTCGCGGCTGCAAGATATATGCAATCACAGAATTATAATCATCAAAATCATAAACCCAACCCTCAAAGTTCATAAAAGTCGAGAAACGACTTTGACCGTGAAAAATTAGTTCCTCGACTTTCATGAACTTGGAGGGCTGCAACGATGATTCTGGTGACTACAATTCTGCAACCACATACGCCCCACAGCCGCGAATGGTGCGTCCACCAACATACAACCCAGTACTGGCCCCAAATTGCAAAAAACCTTTAAAAAATTGAATTTCGCGTACTAAACCTAAGAGTTTGTGTGTCTGTGTCCCTATCACCCTATATTAAACCGTTAAATAACTCAATCAAGGAAAAAGACACCTAATTATCACCTAATTTATCAAAACCTAGCGGACGTCACGCGGTTTCACCCACGTAGTTCCCGTTTCCGTGGGACTACGGGGATAACATATAGCCTATGTTACTCAGGGTGAATGTAGCTTTCCAATGGTGAAAGAATTTTTGAAAACGGCATAGTAGTTTTTGAATTTATTCATTACAACCAAACAAACAAAGTTTTCCTCTTTATAATATTAGTGTAGATATCAATACAAAAAGCCCTTAAATCATAACACCAAAGAACATTAACATTCAAGACGGACTCAACGAGCGCAGTCACATTTATCTGACCTTGAGAGCGTACATAGAAACAGTTGGACGCATTATAATGTCATTAGGTCGAATGCGATACAGTCATGAAGATAGTCGTGTTTTATGATGCTATTAACTCTGATTTATTCATATATTAATGAGACCCCTTTCTTTCACAGCACTGCAATGTCAAAACATCGAGATTTCTGTGCTTATGAAAGCCATCATCATTTGCTTTATCATGTCCTAACATCATCTGCCTAGCCTTTTCCCAACTATGTTGGGGTCGGCTTCTAGTCTAACCAGATGCAGCTGAATACCAGTATTTTACATGGAGCGACTGCCTTTCTGACCTCCACAGCCCAGTTGATACTAAGAAATACGATAACACTTAGTAAGACTGGTCGTAAGACTTTTGGGCTACCGACAACTGTAACAACTGTCAATCGGGACCAAGCTTTTAGCCATTGCTAAAAAAAAAAAACATAAATGCCCAGAAATCAACTGCCTGTATTATACAACCAGTAAAATTTAACCTTTCAGCCCTTATTTCACCTGTTTAGTAGTTGAACTCTCTTTTCCTAATCTTTCTTAGCGGAAGCCTAGTTCATGATAGCGATCTGTAAGTCATATTAAGCCCTATCCATTCAGTGGTGTGAGCTGTGACTATCAATCCTGAATTGTTTGTCCTCAGTGAGGACAGGCACGCCACTGGTTCTGACTAGTCAGTGAGGACCAGTAGCGGCCTAGGGCCCAACAATACGCCATCCCTTATGGCAAGCTGACTGTCCAGAAACCCTAACTTCGTGAAGAGTAGTTGGTTATATGGGCAAGCCAAAGTATAAGAGGCCTGCGGAGCATGCGTTTTTCATACAAACGTAATAGCAAAATAATATGAAAAAACAAACATATTCTTAAGGTGGTGTGTTTTTATTTCGATTGAATTACAGAATATAATAATAATAAAATTTATTTCAGACCATCGAGTCCATATTTAAAACATTACAATTTTTATATAGGTTCCCAAACACATATGTTGAATGGACACTGGTTTAAAAAAGAGGTAATACTTAGAAATTTTAAATTCCTCATATCTCGCCTTTATATCATTGTCCTTTCAAAATATTTATTTGGGAACATAGATATTCTGTAATCCAATCGAAATATACAGGGTTATTTTTTGTTTACACTAAACCCGAAAAGGGGTCATTGTACTCATCATTTTGAACAACTTTTTCTATGGGACGAACCGTGAAATCGCGAAAAAAAAATCAGCTGTTCCCTACATTTATGTTCGCATAACTCGTCAAAATGTAGGGAACAGCTGATTTTTTTTTCGCGATTTCAAGGTTCGTCCCATAGAAAAAGTTGTTCAAAATGATGAGTACAATGACCCCTTTTCGGGTTTAGTATAAACAAAAAATAATATTGTATACACAGACACACTACTTTAAGAATAATAATGTCTGATTTGCATAATATTTTCGTATTAAGTTTGTATGAAAGATGCATGCTCCGCCGTCCCCTTAAGGCTTGTATAAAAGTAATGCCACTAGTCAGAACAAACGATTTTATAACAAGTTTATGTAGATACATAATGTTCACAAGACTGGTAGTTCGTTCAGCCACAAATTAATTAATATTCCAATCATGTTTGTAGCACAATGAGAGCTTTGACTACAGTACCGGTCTAGACGTTAGGCTAACACATTTTTTTAAACGATTCTGCGTCAATATACTACTAGCAAATTTAAAGCGGGGTAAATTCGCATTAGTGCTAGTTTTGCACAGTGGCCTTAGTTGTTTGATAATAAAAAAGATTGATTGATTGAAAACGTAGTAGGTACCAGTAAAAACAAAAACCTTATTAGTTTAAAGTAGAATTGTGTAATAGAACAGTAGAACAAATGGGATTTTTTGTTCCCACTAGTTCTACGATATGTATCATCTTGCATCGTAGAACTAATGGGAAATTTATTTCCCATTAGAATGAACCGTAAAATGGTGAGCCTATTGACATCAGCCAACACGAATTCAGACTCCGTGACTGCTTTAAGAGATTCCTGATGGAAAAGCCCAATAACACTGCCCGGCCTGGGAATTGAACCAGAGGGCCTACTCCCTAACGTTTCGTAATGATCTATCCGCCTCTCTCACTCGCACTCGCCTACAGACGTGCGCGAGAGAGACGGATAAACGAACGAAGCGTTAGGGGGTAGGGCCTCAGGGTCCTCATGATCAGCAGTCGCACTTGCGATCACTACACCAATGGGCAGTCTTGGGTTTTGAGAAAATAAGCATTCGTTTAGGTGACGCTTGTGAGTTGTGAAAATGGTCATAAAAGTAATAATAACAGAGCATCAGACTTACCTATATCTAAGTTTAACTAATTTCATATTGTAGATCTCTATTACTTTAAGTCGTTGCGCTACCGGGTCGAATATTAACCGGATCCCATCTTGAGGCATATTTATTACTAGGTCTACGGATAACGGGTTCTGGAAAAGAAGAAAAAAAATAGCATTAGAACATTGTAATGTATTAAAATACCCAAAGGGTCAGGCAGATGCACCTGTACGGCCGATCAAGCTATTTGGTTTACACTTTGCAATGGAATTTGTAGGTTAACCTGTAAACCTAATAGCTTGTTCGACCGTACAACTATAGTAACGCCTGCGGAGCACGCGTCGTTCATACAAAAGTAATACCAAAATATTTTGTAAATGAAACATATTCTTAAGGTAGTGTCTATTTATTTCGATTGGATCACAGAATATATAGGTTCCAAATATACATTTTGAATGGGCACTGATTTAAACAAGAGTTATGAGAAAAATAAGTTTTCTATAAAAAAAATCCTCATATTTCGTCTTTATATCATTGTCCTTTCACAATATATATTTAGGAATACAGATATTCTGTAATTCAATCGAAATAAATACACACTACCTTAAGAAAACGTATGATTTACAAATTATTTTGGTATTACGTTTGTATGAACGACGCATGCTCCGCGGGCCCCTTAAAATCGCAATAGCGGTCATTGACCCACCTACATTTATTAAATTTCTTAACTTTGAAATCTAAAAATAAGCCTATTCAAGGTTAAGTAAGGGTAGGTAGAGGGTACATCAAGTTTTGAATATTTTTAACAACAAAATTGGAGACATTCATTAAACCAGAAATTCAAAATATAATATGCAATAGTGTCCGATACTACCCTACCGATATTCGTTCTCACATATGTATAATCTTTTTTTTTTTGGGATGGGAAATCATCAAATGACTTCTCCCACTCTGGGCGGAGCGGGAGGGAGTGTCAGACTCTTACTGACTAAAACCCATCCATGTTCCTTCCTCGCCCTTTATGTTCCGGGGCCGCGGTATCTCTTTCGAACAGGCCCGCAACCCCGGCAGATATGTATAATCTCAACATGAAAGATGTAACCAAGATTTTGTAACATTTTTGATTGAAAAGAGTGTCCATGGAGTTTCTTGCCCGTTCTTCTCGAGAGAGATCTACGCTAGGGAATGGGCAACTACAGTACTTTCTCAAGTTATTATGCCTTGTGTCTGAGACTGTAGCCTTTTTTTTCGTTTTATCGACATTCAAAAGTGCCGTAATGGTCTAGTTGAAATAAATGGTTTGAGTTTGATTTTGAGTTTGATAACATCACCCCATTTTGCAAACATTCCTAGTAACATCCTATCAATCCATTTATCAAATAGATAACTTTATCAGTATGGAAAGACTTCGTAAGATTAGCTAGCTAGAAAAATATTATACGACTTTCTTTAACAAATAAAAACTAGCCAGTTAGATTATGAAGGGCTGCTAATGCCAGTGCCTGCCTGGCTTTGAATTCACAACCGTGACTAGATGGCAGAATCCACGACGCCCTCTCGACATTATCCTGCCCTTATCCCAATACATACAGGGTGTAAACCCCCGCATCACGAAGCCGTCAAACAAGCATTCTGTACATCAAACTAAGCAACTTAACGCAAAAATTATAGCTAAGAAGGTTCCCAGGTATGGCGTAGAACAAAAAAATTGTCGCAATGACGGGGAGATTAAGTGCATTTCGGCTTCGTGAAGAGGTGTTTTATACCCTTTATATTTGGGGTCGGCGCAGCACGTCTATTCGTTTTCCATACTTCTCCTTAAGCCGTCATCTCATGAGTCACGTCCCTCCCTTTCTAGTAAAGTGTGTATCTTACCTGATCACTATAAAGTACTTGTACTCCTCTTATTGTGCCCACTTGACTCTGAATGATGGCCACTGACTGAGAGAAATGCATCCCTGGAACATAAACATAGAATATTGAGTTTTGGTCCGTGAAGAAAAAGGTAAGAAGATAATTGCCCAATAACAGAATTTCGGGAGTTGGATCCCAAACGCTCCATAGGTCGCACTGATAATACCCAGGCGTGATAACTGGCTGGAGTAGTACCCATTTTCACACACAGCGCGAAACTCCTAATGATATTGCTTTTTTTTATTTTGATTTAGACATAGAAACTATAGAAAATAAAACGATCATAAAAACCCTAAAAGTAACCCCTGAAGTGAATTCATGCACAGTTTCTATACATGCAGATATTGTAGAAAGAAAAACATGTTTTGTATCAGATCCTTCACTTGGTATATTAATCGAGAATTTACTTCTACATAATATACAGTTATTTGCTTTGTCGAATTATTGACATTGCAATAACGCTTTTTAAAGCTTATTGCCAAGTGTTTTACACGTGCAGCTTGTGGACCAACTACACTCAGCGATCAGCGCCCTACGGGTCCAGTATAACAACGGGTTGATGGGGCTGCCCCGTTTCTGCAGTGCATCAGGTATGTTTGCACAAACACACGTCGAAGGTTTTCATGCCATCGTCAGACAGAAATCTGCCTCTTTGCTCTGCAGAGTGCGGGACAGCTCCAACTCCATTCTGAAGACCATAGCGGGGATGTACAATTCTCCTTTGTTAGGTGATCTTGTTCAAAGATGCATCTTGAACAACAGCATTACTGTCAAATAGAACATTATATAAATTTACTAACATAGGTATAAGTTATCTTTTTGTTTTTTTACTAACCCATGTGGATGTTGCTATCCGAATTAAAGATTATTTTATTTTGTTGCATTTAAAGTGCTTAGGGCATTTTCGGAGCGATAAACGCGACTCAAAATACATTTTTGGGGTGTGATTGGTGCCCTTAAAACTGAGGACCTTAGTCGTTCTGTGTAGTCAGTAACCCGAACATCGGATACCAGTCTTATTAAGGGGCATATCCCAGTGCTAACTGGATTGTAGAGGTCAGACAGGCAGTCGCTCCATGTAAAATACTGGTATTCAGCTGCATCCTGTTAAGTCTGGAAGCCGACCCCCCAATTAGTTGGGACAAAGCTAGGCATTTGCCTAGCTTTCTAGTCTGCTTTGCTTTGTTTGTTTGTTTGCTTTGGCTTTGTTAGCGCTTCTAAATTGCCTTAGAGCTTTTGCGCACTGACACACACAACCGAATCGGAGATATGCAGTTTCGTAGATAGACTATTTATTAGAGGACTAGCTTCAGCCAGCGGCTTCGCCCGCGTGAAGTTTGGTAAGTGTTTTTAAGTTCTACCTGTGTGCAAAATTGTATCCAAATCCGTTTAGTTTTTGCGTGAAAGAGTAACAAACATCCTTACATCCAGCATTTATAATATTAGTAGGAAGTAGGATTAGAAGGATTTGCGCGAATATACCGAAGTCTGTCGGAATTAGTCAATGTAATGTGCCCACTGCCCTGCCTCGAAAGGAAGTTCGAACTTCTTATTGACTATTTTCTTTCAACCTCAAAGCGAGCGAAGCTGAGAGCAATAGCTAGAAATACCTTTCTATGAAAAAATGCCTAGAGATATAAGAGTAGAGGGAGGTCTTTGCTCAGAAGGCGGACACCATAGCCTGATCAGCATCATAATCCTCTTGCCCTTTACAAATTACAACAAAAAAAAACAGTATATTTCTATTCCACCTAACTTCAGACTTCTCTAGCGTGACGTCGTCTGTTTATGTTATGCAGCAGATAAAAAAAACACGTGAGCCGCACGTGTATCGATTGCCGTAATAATGATAAGTACTTGGAGACAGTTACCGTGGAAAGTTTATACTATTCCTGTATTGATAAACTCACTGGACAAGAAGATAATGTCCATTGAAAAGCAATATATAAATTGTATTCATATTTAACATTATTTTATCAACGTAAGACTCGTGGATGAATAGTCGACAGCCGCACGGGTCGATCTTGTATGTCAGTGGATGAGCGAGCATCCGTTTCGTACCGAGACGGCTCCGTGCCTCGGAAAGCATGCAGTCACATCTATGCCGAGCTAAGGCCCTTTTGGTAATATTAGTTTTGTTTAATTTTAAGGTGTTTGTGTTTTTCTTCCTTTTCGTTCCTTTCTTTCTTTATTTTAAACCGCCTGTTATATGTAGACTTTTGACAGTCGTTACGGCTAATCAGATCAGATGCTCTAAATTCTGGCAACTTATCTTATCTACCAGTAACTAGCATGTAGCCCAGGTTGGCAAATAAAAAAAATATGGGTATTCAGCTGCACCCCCTTAGACTGGAAGTCGACCCTATCATAGTTTGGAAAAGGTTAAGATGATGATTTTTTATAACAAAAGAAGTGTCAATTTAAAAGAGTATAAGATTATATTTGCAGCCAAGACCTGGATGTGGATCACTCATTACATAACCAGTTTCCTCCGTGCCTCGAAAAGCACGTTAAGCAGTTGGTCCCGGCTGTTATTTGTAGGTCTTTGACAGTCGTTACAGGTGTGGAGTGGCCCAAAAAGTCTGACAACCAGTCTTGCCAAGGGGCATCGTATTACCCAGTACTAAATGGTTTGTGGAGGTCAGATAGGCAGTCGCTCTGTGTTGAATACTAGTATTCAGCTGCATCCGGTTAGACAGGAAGCCGACCCCAACATAGTTGGGAAAAGGCTAGGCAGATAATGGCCAATACCTCGAGAAAAATCTGTATGTATTTACGGATACAATAATTCTTAAACAGTCAAACCTTTCTTATTGGTTATTCTGTTTACTTTCTGATTTTCGACTCACGTTGCCGAACTCTTTGTATTGCGATAAGGAAAAGTTTATTATACAGGCGAAAAAGATTGGTGACGAACGTAACCATGTTTCTGTTTAAAGTGCACCACAAGCCTTGTTAGTATTGCGGGTTGAAGGACGAAAATATTCTCAAGACAATAGAGAGCATTTGAAAGGATTCTTGGAAAGTTAGCCGGCGCTCAGAAGCTAGACGGAAAACCAATCAACGTAAAGCATATCGTGTTACTTAGAAGCTGGATTGTGGTGATCAGATAAGCAGTCGCTCCATGTCAGGGTTGGACTGGCTATAGTATAGTAGAGGTGGCATTTGGCATCCGGGTCCCCATGGGCCTAACTTACCAGAAGACTTACAATATCTAGTCTCGGGCCCTGGGCTTGTGGGGAGCCACCAGGACCCTTCCGGCCCAGTCCAACCCTGTCCATGTTAAGTATTGCGTCCGGTTAGACTGGAAACCAATCCGAACACAGACTTGCGTAAGGCTAGCCAGATGATGATTCGAAGGACTACAATATTTGGAGCCTGAAGTGAATTCTCTTATCGTCTACCGTATGGTGTGACAAGAATGGATAAAGTAAGAAACGAGTACATTAGAGGCAGTTTGAAAGTTGCGTCAGTAACACAAAAGTTGAAAGGGAATAAAAATGTGATGAGGAGGGACCAATCGCGTTCGTGGGGACTAAAAGAGTGATGAATATAAATGTTGATAAATAGAGGGGGAGAGGAAGACTAAGGAAACGATCGATGCATGGTGTGAGGAATGATATGAAAGAAGAAGAAGCAAGTGATAGCGTGACACTTGAAAGAGGAGAATGGAAGATAAAACGGTTTGCACGCACTCCAAGTAACATGGGCCATCATCATCATCATCATCATCTCAGCCGAAAGACGTCCACTGCTGGACATAGGCCTCCCCCAAGTGTCGCCACATTGACCGGTCCCTTGCTACTCGCATCCACCGGATTCCCGCAACCTTAACCAGGTCATCGGTCCACCTAGTGGGAGGTCTTCCAACGCATCGTCTTCCGGTTCGCGGTCGCCACTCCAGAACTTTTCGGCCCCATCGGCCATCCGTTCTGCGAGCAATGTGCCCTGCCCACTGCCACTTAAGTTTAGCAATTCTTCGGGCTACGTCGGTGACCTTGGTTCTCTTGCGGATGTCTTCATTTCTGATTCGATCACGCAAGGAAACTCCGAGCATAGCCCTCTCCATTGCCCTTTGGGTGACTTTAAGCCTTTTGATAAGGCCCATTGTGAGCGACCACGTTTCGGTCCCGTATGTAATCACTGGCAACACACACTGGTCATAGACTTTCGTCTTGAGACACTGCGGTAAGTTGGACGAGAAGATACCGCGCAGCTTCCCGAACGCTGCCCAGCCGAGTCGGATTCGACGATTGACCTCTTTCTCGAAGTTAGACCTACCTAACTGGACCGTTTGTCCTAGGTATACATAATCGTCTACAATTTCGAGTGTAGAGTCTCCGATCTTGATAGGAATGGGTGTGACATGGGCATTCAACATGACCTTCGTCTTGTCCATGTTCATTTTTAGACCCACTCTTTTGGAGGCTCTACTGAGGTCATCGAGCATTGTACTGAGGTCCTCCATGGTCTCAGCCATGACCACAATATCGTCGGCAAACCGAAGGTGAGTGATGTACTCGCCATTGACGTTGATGCCTAGGCCTCTCCAGTCCAGAACCTTGAAGACATCCTCCAGTGCAGCGGTGAACAGTTTCGGAGATATGACGTCTCCCTGTCTTACACCTCGCTGCAGAAGGATAGGTTCCGAGGCTTGGTCCTGAAGTCGGACTGACATGGTGGCGTTTTTGTACAAACACTTCAACACCTCGATGTACCGATAGTCAATTTGGCACCGTGGGATTCGCACATGGGCCATAGATGATGATATTGGTGTCGATTCTGTTGTGCACAAACTAAACTTAATTTAGACTATTGCTATCTTTTAAAAGGCAGTGCGAGAAAAGGACGGTTACAGCTATGCACTAAGTTAGAGATGTCAAACTAGTTTATGCCTTGCGCTTCACCGTGTTTTTAGTCGACATGTTTTTACGTGCACCCTTCATTTGTATGGAAATATTAGTTCGAATTAAATTTGACAGCTCTAAATTACGTCCGTCTCTTTCTCGTTTTATTAGTGAGAAAAAGATAGTAATAGCCTAAATTAAGGTTAGTTTGTGCACAACAGAATCGACACCATTGTCAACCGTCTCGAGACGAAATTCAAGATTTGATGTCCACATAATAATGCTTTGTTAGACGATGGTCCTGCGTTCCAAAAATAAATTCAATGTAAACAACTTTCGCAATATAATAGACCTCTGATATTGACAACAGAATATTATTATGTTTACAAAACAAAGATTTGTTATTGGTTTTTGATAGAGAAAAGGTAGTAGAATTAGCTGTTTATTATTCAGTGTCAGTCACGTCGTAAAACCGTTGACCGAAAAAGATGTTATTATATTGATACGAAGTTGGGTCAATACCCTTTAACTGTAAACTGTATTTAATAAGTATATAATATTATCAATATGTTCGCGATATATGCTAAAATCTGTTTTGGCACGAATTATTAGTTTCTGAAAGCCTAATTATTTTTTATCTATTGTTAAAAGGATTATCAGAGCACTTTAAAAAATATCGCACAGCGCCATCTAGTGCCACACTAAGCAAGGCTTGTGTCGTCGTCACCAGACATTTGATATACTACATGTATACTTTTTGTTTGTAAATACATACTTATTATACATACAAACATCCATGACTCGGAAACAAATGTCCATGCTCATCACACAAACATAAAATTTGCTCCACCGGAAACCCGGGACCCTTATGAACGTAAGGCAGCCTCACTATCGCTACGCCATTCGAGTCGTCGAAACCTTATTGATTGGTTATTAATAAAAACGGCTATTTACTAATTGCCGTTTTTAGTCAGTAATCAGGAGGGAAATTCAGCATTAATCAATTTGCCCATTTATTATGGGTCAGCGCGGCAAGTCTTCTTCCATACTACTCAGCAGTCACCTGCTTTCCGTCCACATTATTCTTGACACAGTCCATGCGTCTTTCTTTGATCTTCCTCTACTCTGATTCGAATCGACTATTCTGGTTGAAACTCTTATCAATCTGAATTTTACCCGGCTACGGTAAAGCCAAGGGGATGGCAATGATGTTCGCAGTATCTTCATCGTGGGGAATTTTAGCCACAAATGTTCGCACAAAAAAAGGTCTATAGGAACGTTAAGTTTTTTTTTATATTTAACATTTTATTTATTAGTAAGCCTTCTTTAAAATAAAATAAATAAATATGATTTGCTTTGCTATTGTTCTTCTTCTTAGCGTCTGATGGTCAGCCCAAAAGTTGGCGACTAGTTTGGCACTTTCAGTATCGCCATCAGCTCCTGTGATGTGCAAGCAAAAGGACAGGCAGGACACGATCAAGTGTCCCATCGCTTGTGGAGCAACTCCCCATTTACACTCCAGGGTAGTCATCTATTCCTCTGCGAGGATCGACCGGAGGACACGGTGCAGCACACGGTGGAGGTCTGACCCGCGTAGGCGGAGTAACGCCGTGTCCTCGTAGCGGCGATCGGCGGCGCCGACCTGTCGCGTCCGGCCCTGGTTCAATCCATGGTCCGGAGCGAGACGGAATGGGAAGCCGTCACCTCCTTCTGCGAAGCAGTCATGCTAGCGAAGGAGCTGGCGGAACGCGAGGGAGAGAGCCTCTCGCCCCAGCTGCCGCGGGAGACACACCGGGCGTCGGGGGCCACATCGTGGCTACCGGCCACCGTAGACGTGGGCCTGTGGACGGTTAGCTATGGGCTAGCTCGCCGTCCGTCCGTCATATGACGACAGGCCATGTCAACGGCGCGTTCGTGTTCCACGCGCGCCTCAAAGAGATGTCAGCAAAGTGAAGGGCCCCGCAAGGGCCGAAGCCTGCCGGGGTTGCGGGACTGTTCGAAAGAGATACCGTGGCCCCGGAACATGGAGGGCGAGGAGGGAACATGGATGGGTTTTAGTCAGTAAAAGTCTGACACTCCCCCCCGCTCCGCCCAGAGTGGGAGTTAAGTCATTTGATGATTTCCCATCCGGAAAAAAAGGGTACTTAGTCATCTATGAATCTCCAACTGATGAAATATCTTTGCTTCGACCAACCTGTGTCCTGAGTCTTTTCAAAGACTTCCAGGTCAGCCATGGCAGCTCGTGTCCACTTGATATGCGTACATGTAACATGTTTATGTAATGTCAACGCACCTTACAAAACATGAAGCAACGAAGGATAAAGATAAGATTATTAATTACGTATTAAACTTTATCGAGGAGGCAAAATTTAGGCTGAATTCTGAAAGTCAAAAACATGTTGTTTACTATGATATCGATCAAGGTTACTCTACAATAACAATGATGTTATTAAACATTCTTTGGTGATGGAGTACGCAATTTGTCGCGTGAGTGAAACACGTGTTTTGAAATACGCGAATTTTATTTGTTTTGTTAGTTTAATGGCCTAAGAGTTTGGCATGTGTTGGTGTTTTTTTTGTAGTCCTTGAATATTCTACATTTCCGTTTTTTGCTTGTGCCAGCCTTATTCAGGATCTTCCCGCCGCCATCGGTGTCGTCTGCTCATCTCGATTATGACGATGTTACTTCCATAATTATAGAGTTTGGGCTCAGTAGGTGGCCAGTATGGCCACGCGTATTGCAGAGTGAGAGGTGTGATTCAGGTCATGTGCTGGTAAACGGACACCTGGGACACTCCAGCAGGTTTAATCCACCGCCGCGTTCACACGCGATGTTGGAGGAATTAATATTACGCCATTTCTCCAAATTATGTTTGCAGCGGCCTAATTGGGTACGCAATAGATTCAAAGCTTTCCAAATAGGCCACTGCAGTTCATCACCGGGAGCCAAGTGTTCTTAGAGCTTCACGAAGTCCTGAGGTGGTGGGCCGAAAGCACGGAATCGCACTTTTCCATACCCCTATCCCTTTCTATCGCGCAAAACCATCATTTGCTAGAGCGAGAAACAGACTGGGAACGCTATCGCACGCGGCAGTATCGACGAGGCGATCAGCAGCACGGTCTGTTTCTCGTTTGCGTACTCCGTGGACCTTGCTGCCATATAAGGTACAACCCCTACCGCCTGCTCCCTCTAATAGAGTGGAAGTTCCTAACATTGGAAACGTTATAACTTCCTTATCCTCCGAAAAATTTAGCGCCTTAAAAAAACTACATAAAAAGGTGCCCACAGCACCAGATATCTACAAAATCCTTTGTCTTCACGCTTCTTAGTTTCCAAAGGACGAATAGGACATCAGACAGACGACTACCTAACTCGTATCGATTCGGTTGTTCGCAAATGCCACGTGAACTGGTTGGCCGACTCTTTATCTATAATTATGTGAATACGGGGCCACGATACCATCCCTGCTGAATAATTAATGCTGCAGACGGGTGGGAGACAGTTTATAACGGGGGTATTTCTCAAAGTTTAGGTTTGAAACGCGCCGTTTATGAATCACCCTGGTGAAGTTTTTGGGGTGATTCACAAACCTGTCTTGATGTGGAACGGACATTGCCATAGCGAATCACTAAGTTTTTCTGAGATTGTTTGTAAGAAAAGAAGACAGTAACGGCAGTTAATGGATGCGCCAAGGTAGCCCGAAGAATTGAACGAATTACTTTTTCATGAAGTAGTCATTAAACGGGATTAAGGATTTTATTGCTGATTTTAATTATTAAAACTCGGAAAACAATGTATAAGTTACGGTCGTGAATCATGTTTAACCACAAACAACTTGAAACTGACCTGCAAATGGCAAAAAATATTAAAAAAATAGAATTTCGCGGGTACCAAGACGCTAAGGATCTTACTGCGGGCGGTTACACAAACCAAACCTAACTTTTGAGAGGGGTGGGGGGCCGTCATCTATCAGATCGATTGACTTTGACCAGTCTGTCCCCGTGTAAATTGGTGGATGTCAGATGATCTATCCGCGTCTCTCACTCGCACTCATCTGCAGACGTGCGGAAGAGAGACGGATAGACCCGAATATACGGACGAAGCGTTAGGGAGTAGGGCCTCTGATGTATTTTTTTTATTTTTAGTAGGTATATGCCCTGTCTCATCATCTCCTCATAACCCGCAGCCGTTTACACTTGGCCCCCGTTGCCCTCTGCCACCAAATCAGTCATCATCATCATCATCTGCCTAGCCTTTCCCAACTATGTTGGTGTTGACTTCCAGTCTTACCGGATGACAGCTGAAAACCAGTATTTGACATGGTGCAACTGCCCTCCACAACACAGTTAGAAAGAAAGAAAGAAAAAGTATTTATTTGCCCGCACAGGACAAAAGACGTCAAAATTATCAGTATAAAACTTACACAGAAAAAAAAACAAATATACAGGGTGTTTGGCAGAACGTTGAACATACGAAAATGGTGGATAGGTGGGGTCATCTGCTACTTACTCAGCCCTAATTAATTTGGATATAAAAAAAATAAAAAAACTTTTTTCTTGTTTCACCACTTTCTTAACTTTAAAGTGTCATTAAAGTGTAAAAGAATAAAAAAAAAACAAAATATTGCCTGTTTTACCCATTTTTAATAAAAAATACACTTTAAAGTTAAGAAAGTGGTGAAACAAGAAAAAAGAAAAAAAAATCTTTTTAAATACCCGTTGGGCCAGGGCCAAATAAATTAGGGCTGAGTAAGTAGCAGATGACCCCACCTATCCACCATTTTCGTATGTTCAACGTTCTGCCAAACACCCTGTATATTTAAAAATTAAAAGAACCGAAACTCGTCCTGTACGAGGCCAAAAGGCTCCTATCTCAGACAAAAAAAAAACAGAAAACTATAAAAGGAATTAAAATAGAGGGTGTTCCTTGGGGAATTATATGGATAAATATATGTTGCAGTTAGTACTAGCACAGGAACTAGTTAGGTAATAAGATACCCCTTGGTAAGACTGGTTAAGCCACATGATGAGTATTATTATATTAAAATAATATGATAATCAGATAAACAGGTACCGCAAGTTTAAGCACGTGAGCGACCACGCGATACTATTTAGAACGTGTTAGGTTTTTAATTATTGTTATGTTCTTTTTCTCATACATAACAACAAGTTTCTGTTGCTATTTGAGCGACAGAAAAACAATCAACAGAATCACAAGGAAAAGTGGCTAGAACCAGAAAACGGAATTTTGGAAAAAAAAATGTAGGAACTCAAAATAATTAATTCTATTGTTGAGGGATATTCCTGAATGGGCAGCGGGACTGTTCGAAAGAGATACCGCGGTCCTGGAACACAAAGGGCTAAGAAGGAATATGGATGGGTTTTAATCAGAACAAGTCGGACACTCCCTTCCGTTCCGCCCAGAGCGGGAGGAGTCATTTGATGACTTCCAATCCGAAAAAAAGGAGTATTCCTGAATTCCTATTATGTTTTATGTAGGTATCCAACCTGCGAAAAAATGAGTGGTTCCTATGGCCACTTCAGGTTCCTATTGTCCAATTGTACCTTTAAAGACAAATAAACTTAAACCATTCGACATGATGATATTTCTCTCAATCTGCAAAAACCGCAGAATAACAAAGCTCAAAACAAAAAATAGAAGCACGCATTTTAATTGGTTCAAAATGTCCGCGACCGGAAATTCCATCATGCTTCGCTTTGTCCAGCATATTCGATGGTGGAAATGAGGAATGGCACTTGGCACTGTTGCCAAGTGCTATGTATAATATTAACGAATAACTTCTTATTTCATTACTAAATGAGATAGAATATCAGATTTTTTTTTCATTATCCTCCCTTTGTTTAAGGACAGCTCCCCCTGCAGTTGGATAAATAAAGGAGTTTCTCCGCTCCTTTAAGTTTTCGAGTGCAATTTTTCAAAGATCTGGAATCAATTCTACATATTATATAGCAAAGTCATCCGCCGCGTTTATCTGTTCGCGATAAACTCAAAAACTACTGCACCAATTTTCAACAATGCATAGAGTGACTTGGTTTTCGAAGAAGATTTTAGTAATATAATTTGTACGTCTTAACTAGTACAGCAATAAACTAGATTAAGAGGACAAAGAACTAGTGCCCGTTTCACTAAAGCACACTAAGTATACAGTGTACAAATATTTTCCACTTTCGGAGCTAAGCTTAGCGTTGACCACTAAACAGAGCGATTGTATTTAGGCATCCATTTAGGCGGCGGCGCCTAGTGCTTATGAAAACGTTTTAATATCCGTTTGCAACTTAGGTGAGGCCAATGTCAAACATAAAGTTAAGCTTTGATTAATGGACTAGCCAATTGAATAGTAAGAAACTGTGACTTTCAATGTCGCGTTTTTGATCATAATTAATGTAAAACTACATAATAGCTAGTTGGCACACAATGTATGTCATCAATAAGGCATGTAAGTACTTCTTTTTTCCATGCCTGCAAACATAAATGAAGACAATAGGTTTCCAATTAGAAAAAAAATATTGTCAATGGTTTAATGAGAGCATTGTTTTTTTTTTATTTGCACATGTGTCACCACTGGTGCGGTTTGCATGTGTTCCGTATTTGAAAACCTTTTTCTTTTCAGTGTTAAGCCTTTTTCTAGAGTTGGTAAAACAAAGCTTCCAGAAAATTGTTTTATCTCTAAATTTTTATAACGATGTACAGTAGACTAGGGGTCACTGTGAGTGATACAAACTTCCAAGGGTAAAGTTAGTACATGTTCCTAGCTAACCCTGAGAGTTGTATTATTGGTGTCCCATACACCATTACTCCACATTGACAAAAAAAATGGTATTTTATTTCTGTTTTAAAATCAACCAAAATGCTGGTATTTAACCCAAAAATATCATCTATCTAAACCTTTTATATTCAATGATAATATAAGTAAATTAAATATATTATTAAATCAATTGTCACCCCAAAATTGTAACAACATTAAAAACAATAAAAATACATAACAATGATGCAATCACTTGAAATAGTCATCGCCTGATAACGCACTACCGTAAACAAACTTAACTTTGCTGTTCACATATTTTTTATAACAACGCATTTAAATATAAATTGTTATCAGTTTAACTGCAAATGCAAGTTTGTAAACCAGTGCGGGGATAATGACTTTGTTCTTTGTTATTATTTTACTTTAACTGAATAAATTTTAATTAAATTAAATAAAGCTTTTGTGTTTTTGTAAGTTTACTTCTTTATTTTAAGCTGTACTTTATTAATTCAGATTAAAAGCATTTCTTTTTGTAACATTGTTGGCGCCAGGATTCATTGAAAACATGGCTGTTTTGAGTATGTACTCACTAATTTACCAACTACAGAACTATGAAGTCCAATATTCACAGACAAAAATATATTCATCATGTTGGGGTCAGCTTCCAATCTAACCGGACACAGCTGATTACCAGTATTTACATAGAGCTACTACCTATCTCACCTCCACAACCCAGTTAGTGCTGGGTAATACGATACCCCTTGATAACACTGGTTGTCAGACTTTTGGGCCACCAACTACGTGCAACGACTGCAAAAGATCTACAATTGACAGCCGGGACCAATAGCTGTAATGCTTTCGGTAAACTCGGTATGTAATAAGTGTTACTGAGCACAGACCAATCTAAGCAAGAGCCGCTTAACCTGAAGATCAACCTGAGGGGCTGTTATTATAAAGACACAAGCTCTTATAGTATTGAAAATTATATAATTACTGTCTTTAATTTATGTATAGAATATACTAGGACGGAGCAATTTTGATCAATCAGAAAGCCTATCAAGTGGATCATTAGTAAAGAAGTAATGACGATGGTTATAATTATTTACTATAGTAATTATTGATTATATTTATTATTGTTTTTCTTATTTATTAGCGCATTACAGTTTTACAGAAAGGACACCCTTCATATGTGACAACTTTCATCATACTTGATATAATTAAAAGCTTTATAAAATCTTAAATCGATTTTATTTCATGATTTAATAAGGTTTCATTTAACAAGATTTACACATTTTGATAATCAAAAATAATCCAACCTTATTCAAGAAATTTAATGTCACTAATAGGATGGGGAATTTGATGAGGAAAATATCAAATATTTTTGATCTGACTTTGTTGGCCAAAAACCAGGTTAACTTATCTCAATGTTTGTAACTGTTCTGAGTACTTCTGAGTAATATGGCTATTCAAAAGTTTTATTTTAATTATTAAAACAAAAATGTGGGTAGAAATTATGAATGCTAGTTGTAGTAGACCTTGGGACAGGCATTTTATTTTAAAATAGGGTAAGTTAATCCATAAAGTCTACTGTCAAGGATTATTTTATCTTTTTTTTAATGGACACTATCCTAAGGCCAGGATAACTAAAACAAGAGCTTCCTAATCTTATTTCATAAGATAAAGAAATTCACAAAAATATTTACTTTGAAAAATTGCATCATTCTTTCTCAATAACAGGTAAAGAAGTGTTTTCTGAGTCAGTCAAATGTAAATAAACAGCTAAATACTCCGAAATCCAAATAAGTGTCATAAGATTACTCGTAGTAAACACGAAAACAACGCAATCTACTAATTTCACGGTCAAGATTAGCAATAAAAAAAATAAACATAGCACAGATCAGCGAAACAAAGGCTGTTCGTGACACTTCCACAGAAAAAAAATCAATGCTATACAAAGGTATAACAATCACTATGCCTATCCCACAGTCAATCTAATTCATGAATTATGATAAATATTCGTTAAAAACACCATTGCGTAAGACACGTCCCGTAGAAATAAAGCGCAAATTCTTGACGTAAGAAATAAACATACGCGGTCCTTACCTAGAACAAATTCCCAGGCATCACAGCCCAGAGAGCGTTCAGGGACGATTTCCAAATCCAACATCGTGCACAAAACACTAAACACAAACTAAACTAACTAACTTTCACTTTAAAAAAACGTTTTTTAACGCTAAAATTCGCTATTACGCTGCCTTTTCTTTGTTTGCCAACTTTAGTTTTCAACCATTTTGTATTTGTCAGAGGAACTGTCATTACAAACAGCTGATTGTATTTTGCCAGGTCCGAACTGGAAGTGTTTGTTTTTTTCTTATACGATTCACATAAGACTTCACATTAAAATATGGTTAATTAAATGGTTTAGGGTTAATTGTTGTTGTGAAAAGGAATAAATATCATTAATTTTAATTAAGGATGTATTTTACTTTTTTCACACGAACTTTTGATTTAATAACACTTATGGTGTAATAAAAAGTTCTCTTTTTCGTAAAAATATTTAAATAACAAAAATAAAAAGACATTGACTGATCACTTGAGATACACAATAGTTTCCCCGACCAAAGCCAAGCCAAGTCAAACTCAAGACTAAAATGACTAAATTAATATTTTAAATTCAGTCCTGGCGTGATCGAGTGACGCATGCGTACCAACCATGACAGAAGAAATAATGTTGTAGACTCTGTTTTACGGAGATCTCTTTCTAACACATGTCAATTCAGCATTCCCGTCTCGTTCCTATCAACAGTTTACTTGCTGTCTCTTTTTGCTTCAATATAAACTGATCGCTCTGTCTCTATCCGTCGGACTTGTTATCGATAATTGGGTAGATGTTTTGACCTATACACAACAGTATTTTTTTAGTATCCATGTCGGGTCCTCGGAAGTGTAGTTTTTGAACAGAGAAAACTTAGCCAGAGATGTATAATGTATACCAAAAATCGACATGTTAAAAAGTGCATTATTTATGTCGTAGTACGTACGTCCCTGAATCACTGTTCCTAGGACGACCTAGACAGCACGTCTAGGTCTAAAATAACATTCTAGAACTAAATTGATGTGTATTTATCGATGGTACTGATATGTTTTGTAGGGCTGCAGCTTTCGCTTAGTTTCCCGCCATTCTCAAATAACCTTGGAGCGATCTCTGACGCCCACTGGCCTACGTAATGTTATTACACAATAACATGTTTATTTACTTCGAAATAGAAATCACGTATTTTTGCATAAACGGGCGTCAGAGGACTTTGAACTAATGAAGAGATTCCCTTCATTTATTTTGGGTTTGTTTTGTTGTGGAACTTATAGGCAGTGACCTATATTTTGAGGAGTGAGGATAATGTTCGGTCGCTACGCTACGGTAACATCATCACGCTATACGGCTCAGGGACAAGGCGATGGCGGAAAATTACTCAGTACGCGCTACGTTCAATGATTGTTACTAGATCAGTTTACCTTTGTTTTAATTTGTTGTATTTCTATTTGAATAGACATTCAGCACAAACTACGACTACCTACATAATAATTATTGTGTTCAGATTTAGCTCAAACGAACTCAACTGCCACTGTCGATGAAACGCTAGCTTTGGTATCATGTGACACCTCGACCCTAACAAAAGAATAATTATTATTTTGAAAGTGGGTATAGTTCCTTGTTCACAATTTGCTTTTTTCGAACTGCCATCGAAGGTGGGACAAATGGGTTATCTAGTGGATTTTTTGGCACTTCGATCACACAGCTATAGTACCGTACCTACCTATTCCAGTTCGTGGCTACTGACTTAAACAACTCAGTAGCCTCGCAGGTTTTCTGAGTTTCGTCGTTTGGGGAAAGTCACATACGACAAAATTCAAAATAAATCTGCTGGAAACTTAAGGTCTTTTTAGCAAACATATATGTTCTGCCAGAGACTCTCAGAGGCGGGTAAAGTCACAGGTACGTTCCTCCAGTCTTCTTTCTACGTTCTTTGACCGATCTGGCGAGTCCAGAATTCGAGGTCGCCATGCTAGCGTTTCTTAAAGCCTACCTCGACGACAACGCCGACGCCCCTCGAGATCTACCCGGACTACCCCGTATCTACTAAAGCTCGTTATAAAAGATAAACATCGACTTTTGGAATCGAGATCTCGGAGCGTTAGTGAATACGAGGTTACACGACAGTTATTCTCGATAAAATGAGTTTTTGACTCCATAAAAACTCATTTTATCGAAAATTACTGTCAAATTTATCTTATCCTATCGATTTCTACGTACTTGTACTGCTGGTTCATGTGTCCTCTTGTAATTATGAGCATTTATACTTATAAATCTAGGCTTGTGCGTGGTCGATCAAATTCAAAACATATTTTAGATGTCCGTAAGGATTGAGGAGCCACTTTTTTGTAGCGTAATGAAATTATTGTACATATTTAACAGTAACTTTAAAAAAATTATAGGATCGATCCTCGATTTTGTAGTATAATACTTCAAAAGTTATATGAGCATAACGGGGGCACCTCAATTTAGATGTTTGAATAGAGGAGCCACGTCAGAAGTAGTCAGAACTTAGGACATCATGTCTTCGTGATGAGGTTGTTTACACCCTGTAGATGTTAAACTTAAAATGAACTTGGCAATAACTAGGTCCTGACCCAAAATTGTGTGGGTTGAGCTTCGTGGTACTTATAAGTACCTACCGTATCGACGAAGTACCAACCAATATATAAGTGGCATCGATCGTAGTTCTTCGCATTCGTGATTAATTAGTCAACACCGAACCAAAGTTTTAGTGGGAAGGTAATAGATAAGTATTCTTTGTTTTTGCCAACTGCCAACGGTCATCGGTAGAATAATTGTTCGTTTTCACGTGTTTTTTGTTGGCACTGTAGTCGTCATAGTGACGTAGGTACGTATGGCGACGTGGTAAGAAAGCAAACTGTACGGCGATGCATACATATTTAATTCGGACATGACGTGGCTTCATCCTATTACAAGGAACGTGACTGTATGTCCCTATAGAGTATAGAAGTAGCCAGGTACCTACAATGTCGCTCCATACGTGGGTACCGACATTTGCCAGTGTGATTTTCTGAATGTCTGTCGTATGCATTGTCGAGGAATAAAGACTTAAACCTGCAACAAGTCCAACTGTATCAACCGTAGTTTTTTTTTTTTTTTTCTTAAAGCACCCACTTGCCGTTCCAGTTCACTTTCGACATTGGCAGAATAGTCGACATCGGCTTCAATTGCCATTCATCAAAAATAGAATAGAATAGTAATTTCGGCCGAGGGCAACAACTTTACATAGATTTACATACATAAACTTACGCCTTTTTCCCATGCGGCTAGGCAGAAACCATCTGCTACGATACGATACGTTAGGGTTGCCAACTATACTGTTTAAACAGTATTATATTGTTTTTAACTAAATTATACTTAATACTGTTGAAAAATTCCTTGTCTTTTGATTGTAAATCCTTAATTGGCTGTAAGATTAGTTTAAATAGTTTAGATTAAAATTGTAAAGAGCTGTGGATTTTGTAATAAATAAATAAACAAAAATAAAGTATACAAAATACTGTTTTCAGCATCAAAATACAAACACATTATTATTCTTAGAAGCTCACACAAATTTCGCCACCTCAGCATTTACCGAAAGAGTTTGCTCAGTAATGAATGCTAAGTGGCGGTAATTGAATAAAAATTTAATTCCTCATTTATTTTAATTTCTGTTATAATTGTGGTGAGGCGTATAGAGTTAAAAAAAATGAAATTAATAAGTTGTGCGAGAAGCTCTAAAATATATGTACTTATTTAAAACAATAAATAAATAAAATACTGTTCATTTTTCTAAAATTCTGTTTAAATATTCTTCATAGACCTGAATATACTTAATTCTTGTAAAGAAAGTTGGCAGCCATAGATACGATACTTACATAGGTACTCCAATTGCCACGTTCATAGATCAGACCCTATATTCACAACGCTTTGATTCGGGAACTCTTGTCTATCTTTCGTTATGCCAAAAAAGAATAGACTTGTCGAATTGAAATCATATTGAACGTTTGTGAAATACGGGGGGCTAGTCATACACACACGCCGAGCCTTCTTCTACTTCGCCTTTCTGAAGAAATCTTAGAAAATCTTAATACCACCCAAGGAGCGATCTCGGATTTTTTTATATTACGATTGTATCTGTCATACTAGTAGGTAAGTACTAGTTTAATTATGATTTTGGCTTCGATCAATAATGCTTTTGGTTATGGAATCTGTCGTGTGTTAAAAAGTTATAGATCGTCCCACTGCTGGGCACATGTGTGTGACTGTCAGTACCTAATAGATTTTAGTCTGGACCCAGCCGTTGCGAACATTGTATTCGCTCAAAGGTGTAAAAATACCTCTCTAAATAATTTGGCAACGTATTGTATTGTTCCAATCGTCGGCATTCCTCAATGATTGCGCGGGACGGTAAACAGCTGATTATTTCGTGTTTTTCCTTCTATCGGATTGAAATAAAACAAGTTTAGATGTAAATATAACAATGTTTTATTCATACTGATGCTTTTTATGGGAATGGAATAGGAATATGGGATTTTATTGTAATTTTATGCGCAATATTTTCGAGTAGGAGCTTGTTGCTAGGTGATTATCAGTTGCACGAGTCGTGCGAACGTTATGCTGCGCTTACCGAACCTGGTCTGTCGATGGGTGACCTTAACATTACAAATTGAGACCCCTACTTTCTTCATTGAAGGTAAATGTGCCTGCGAATACCAATTTTTCTACGTGTCGTGTTGAATGTTGATTAAAACATGATTCGTGACCGCACCAAACATTGCTTTTCAGAATTATAATCAATAAAATCATTAATTCAACCCTACAAGTTCATTTAATCCCATTCAATGACTATTTCATTAGAAAGACATTTAAATTTTATTTCGCGGGCTTTCTTGGCGCTTAAGCCGTGGCCTTTTATTGACAGTTGACAGTGACACTGTCAGCTTGACAGATGTTACGGGTGAATGGAGGTGAGGATAATTATCTAGCTAAGATGACGGCAAGCACAAGGAGGAAACTTCGACACACAAACACAGTTTACCATGTGTTCAGTACATCATTCTGAACACAACAGCAACACAAATACACATACATTTTTCAAATCAGCAGTTCCATACAATTTGAACGTGTAGGTACTGAACTTTTGTAGGAAAGAGCTGTTTTTTTTTAAATCATCGTCGATAAAGTGCTTGCAACATTCTTGTTTGAAGCGTGGCCGAGATATGTTTTATGCGTGTCTGATCAAAACAAAGTTGTGCTGAAGATTCCATAAGTGAACGTAAACTTTGATAGCTCATAATAATATCTCGGTAACGTGACACTTTAGAACATTTTGTCTCAAACAAAACTTGTTTGTATTGATACCAGCTATCGATTAATATAGGCCTTATGCGTGACCGCTACCTTTGAAAAAAAAAATGGCGGGAAAAATCTGGCCAAAAAATTTGAACCCCTTTCGATTTGGGTTGATTCAGAATAATGTTTGGAATGTTTGGTAACGGTTTCTGCGTCTGTGTCCTTTTCACCCTGTAAAGAAGTATGGTAGAAGAAAGTTGTGCCCTAACTAAAATAGGAAACTGAAAAAAAAAGGCCTTGAAATTTCATTTATCTACTTTTGTAAGTTATCTGTCCTTCTTTTTACTCTTAGACTTCTTCTTATGCTTAGACTTATGTTTCTTGGACTTTTTCTTTTTTTGCTTTTTACTCTTCACTTCATTCACATCGACCCACGAGTCTTCGCTCGACGAAGAGTTAACATCTATAGTTTCTGTTTTAACGTTAGTAGCCTCAGATTGTAACCTTTTTTGTATATTTTCTGGTATTTTCGGCCCATAAATGACTTCTTCTTCATTTATCTTTTCACTTTCGACGTTTGTGATCGATTCTTCAGAGTTTTTAGCTGTTGGTTTTGTGAATTTAATCTTCATGCTAGTTTCTTCAGGTTTTTTTGTTAGTTCTTCTGTTCTCCTCCAGGAGTTGAGTTCGTCAAAGTCTATGTTCGCGAATATACCTCTAGGTGGAGAAGTATTCCTTTCTACATTTTTAGGAGCATCTATAAAGTCTGCTGCTTCTTTATCTTTGTTTGTATCTTTATCTTCTTCTTCTTCACTGTCGCTGAGAAAGATAGATTTGTAGAGGTCCATTTTATCGAATTTATTGATGGTATCCAAAACCTCAGCGCCTTGATTTTTGGTTTTCTCCGATTCTTTTAGAAACAATTCTGCTACTGTCATTCTTTTACTGAACCCTGGGGTTGGTACACTTTCTTTTATTACTTCTTTAGCAGTTTGGCCGACGTCATGATCAGCTTGTTTACCCTGATCAGTTTTCTGGGCGATCTGATCGGTTTTAGGTAGGATGCTGGTTGTTAAAGACTTGGAGCCACTGAACTTGCTCTGCTCTTTGGCGAAACTATCTTTATCGTGCACTGAAGACTCCAAGTATGAGAATATTGAGTAGGAGACTTTTGGTCGGTCTTCCTTCTTCTTTTCGATTCTGCGGACAAGTGAGATTGGATGATTTTAGAAAATGCAGTTTTTGAAAAACGTTTATGCAAACCCATGGATTTCGCAAATACTGTAAAAAATTGTTCTTTTCGCAAAACAAAGATTAGCTTTATTCTAACCATTCATACCGACATTCTTGACAGTTTATACATAAAAGATTGAGAATTTAGGATCAAAAAGCGAGCAAATTGACCGGGAACATTAATACCTCACCTCAGATATATGTTACTATTCATATAAAAAAATAATATTAAATTTATTTTGTCACCCGACGCGAGCGAGCTCGAAACTTATAGCATTATACCTCGGATATTTTTAATTTTATTTGTTTATTTATTATTTATTTAACAATTTATGTACACACTATATATAGAGAAGAAGACAAGAACAGAAAATACTTAGTACAAAGGTGATGCTTATTTCTAAAGAAATCTCTTCCAGCATACCTGCGAAAGGAGATACTAAAAAAAGAGATGTAGATGTCACCGTAAAATTGTCAAACACGTTATATAATATAACTTGTTTTTTCTCGCGATATTGTAATGTCTCGAATTATTGTCAACTGAACATACGGAAGTATCTCTGCCCCCATAGTCGGGACTTGGGGCACCCCCCGTTAGGTTAGTTAGGTTCCTTTAAACCCTGCACTCGGAAATAGGGGACGCTTTTTAGGGGGAATATAAAGTGTTTTAAGGTTATGTTATATTAATCGGTATTTCTCAGGAATGGTGCATTATCTTTTCATGAGAGTTGTGCCACTGGGCAAGGGGGACCCCTCCTTCCCTCCACACCGCGTAAGTTCACTACCATCGCATGCATTTCACGAAAAATAATGCGTTTTGTTGTAAGCAGTATGTTCATTTGACAATAATTCGAGACTTTACAATATCGCTAGAGATATTACAATATAACGTATTTGACAATTTTACGGTGACATAGACATAGTGTGTAAAAGAAGGAGAGAAAATGGAATAATTACAGTATAAAACAGATTAAATACATAGAATATAAGAAAACATACTCATAAATACTACAAATATACTATACTATAAAAACAATAAAATATTTTGTTATTTATATTTATTCTGACTATTAATACATACATAAAAGCTTCTGCGTGGCAGTGGCTAGCTACGATCATAAATTAATATTGCTTGTAACAATAAATTAAGGCAGGGTGCGTGGCTCAAGCCAACTCCCGCACCCTACCATCTCGGACCGTGGGCGTCTTGGGCAGGGTTAATATGTCCCATGTGCCCCTATTTCAGGCACGTAACTTAAACAACTGAAGTCGTCAATGCCCTCAATAGGGAAGACCGTTAAAAGCTAATTGTAGATGGCGCCACCATACCTGGTCTCAATCTGACCAATGAGGTCAAGGTATTTTAAAATATGAAATAACATTCCTTGATTTTCAACCAATGACGGTGCTTGGAACCAGCTATGCTAGCGCCTTAGTTTCACAGAGTGCATCCTCATTGAAAATCAAGATTATTTTTCTTTAGCAGTCATCCTCAAAATAGATGCCACTTTAAATATTTTTGTGACATCACTTCTACATAGATACACATCACCTCTGCACTTCAGAGTTTCGCTACCTAATTTACTTTGACCCTACGTATTTGAACTTACCTAACTCCTAAAGCAAGAAGCGAGACTCAAGCATGTCTCCTTGTACAGGTTCCCTGAAGACTGCAAGTCACAGCTATAGAGATAGAATCACACTTTTCTGGTCTAAAGGACACTGACCTGTCTCCCCCTATCTCAGGTACATTGAACCTCCTGCACAGCAGAGGCTCAGGTCGCCAGTGGGTGTGCTGGCGCGTCATGACGCCGTACAGTCCGCTCACAGCAGCTTCCATCTGCGCCGCGCTCGCCAGCCCGTGGTTTGTGGAGCTTCGGGCCACGGCGGTCAGAGGGTTTGTGCCTTCGTCTGGCTCTGAAGCGTGGGTGAATCTGGAAAATGGTTTTTATAACTAAACCTGTAATCTAAAGATTCAACAACAATGGTGTCGATTCTGTTGTGCACAAACTTAACTTAATTTAGGCTATTGCTATCTTTTCCTAAAAGGCAGTGCGAGAAAAGGACAGCAATGGCTATCAACTAAGTTAGAGATGTCAAACTAGTTTATGCCTTGCGCTTCACCGTGTTTTTAGTCGACATGTTTTTACGTGCACCCTTCATTTGTATGGAAATATTAGTTCGAATTAAATTTGACAGCTCTAAGTTACGTCCGACTCTTTCTCGTTCTATTAGACAGAAAAAGATAGAAATAGCCTAAATTAAGTTTAGTTTGTGCACAACAGAATCGACACCAATATGCGATAGAACTAGAAACTAATTAGTCCGCAAATAAATTAAAAAAAAAAATGTGACACATTTTTTCTTTTTCGTGTAAACAAAAATTGAAAACGATACAGAGCGTCGAAAATTCCTGTGACGTCACATGTGGGTACATTTTTTACCATCCAGTGATAGCCTAGTCGTGGACTGTTAAGTCATAAGTCTCGAGTTGGAACCCAAGACACTGACACAACATCGTGAGGAAACCAAGCTGGTTTCCTAGGTTTCCTGAGAGATATTTCTCGAGAGCATGTAAACCCAAATCAGAAGCACCTGGGCGGCATTAAAACTGACACCACGATAAAGAAAGAAAGAAACGACAAATATGATAATAGATACCATGCTAAGCCAGACAGCATTTATGTATACCTGTTTAAAGGCGGTAAGTTATAGTCAACCTATCATAAAGCTAATAGAAATCTATACTAATATTATAAAGCAGAAGAGTTTGTTTGTTTGTTTGGTTGAACGCGCTAATCTCAGGAACTACCGGCTCGAATTGAAATTTTTTTTTTGTGTTGGATAGTCCGTTTATCGAGGAAGGCTTTAGGTTATATAACATCACGCTACGATTATTAGGAGCAGGAATGAAAAATGACGCAAAAACGTTTTTTTTTCCTTTCGTTTTTCTTTCTTATGTGACGCAGACGAAGTTGCGTGGGTCAGCTAGTTTAGTATATTTGATGTAATTTTGTTCAAACTGGTGACTTCAACAAACAGAAAATAATGAACAGTACAAAAACCAACTCACCGATCTCCCATAACACCACTCAAAGGCCGGTACAACTTCGAAGCCTGCTCAAACTCCACCATCTCCCTTTCCCTCTCCCACTCCTGCAACTTGTCTATATCGCCGTCTCTTTCCAACACCCCCTTGTTTGCCACAAAACGTTCGTACCTCTTTTGTTTCTCAGGGTTACCAACAAAAGGTTTGAAGACCCTCGTCAGGTCTTTTCCTGAATCTTTGATAGGGATGTAGTCTAGTTCTGTTTTTTCTGTCAATGTGACGAAATTGACGTTTCTACCGAGGAGTTTAGCTATGGGGTCTTCTGTGGGGGTGTTTGTCTGTGTGGGGGTGGGGGTAGGGGGTAGTGGGGTTGGTAAGGGAGCTTCGCCTAGCAACTCGCCTCGGGCTTTTGCTGATAATTCATGACGGCCTAATCCTGAGAAAGAAACAGTGTAAAAGTTAGATTTTTCGAAGTTTTTATTTAACAAAGAGATATTTTGAAACTTTTTCTCGTCGGTGTAATAAGCGTTCTATCAGTCTAACGCAGAGAAGAGTAGAAGGCTATGGGGGAGGCCTTAACCCAATAGTGGGATTTAATAGGCTCAATTAAAAAATGTATCATGCATTTAACTTTTTAGTTCGTTCTTCTTTTTACGAAGCATATTGCCGGATTATTGGGTTTCTGGCTACTAAGCGATTATCAAAAAGAGCACGTTAGGAATGATCCTCACGATACCTGGTACGAAGCAGGAAAGCAGGTATAGGTCTATGTATGTATGACTAGCTTCTGCCTGCGGCTTCGCCCGCGTGAAGTTTGTTAATTGTCCCGTGAGATCTTACTACCGGAATAAAAAGTATCCTATGTGTTAATCTAGGTTATAAACTATCTGTGTGCAAAGTTTCATCCAAATCCGTTCAGTAGTTTTTTCGTGAAAGAGTAACAAACATACATCCATCCTCACAAACTTTCGCATTTATAATATTAGTAGGAAGTAGGAAGTAGGATAGGATTAGTAGGATTAAGTAGGAAGTAGGATGACGTACCTTGGTCCCTAGGTTGTTGTGTGGTAGGCTCGAACCGGGAGCGTCTGGCGCCGGCCACCGCGGCCACATAGTCACGCGGTAACGCCGGGGCGGGGTAGGCAGGGACTGATGGTAACGGCTTGCTGGCTTTAACGAAACCTTGTATGACCTGAAAAAGCCAAAGATATGTTAAGTAATTAAATCTGTTATTTAATGACAAAAAACGGTTTGTTGTTGAACAAAACTGCAGAATTCGCTGACCTGTTAGAGAGTGCAAGACGTCTACTATCCAAAAAATAATTAAAAGCTTGGCTTCTTTTGACCACAGAACAGATGAAAGGTTAGAAAGGAAATATGTAGTTCCTGATTTGTATTAGAACGCGTGTCGCCGCTTGTCTCCCACTCTTTAACTCCACTACAAGCAAGAGACCCATACGTACGTGTATTGTGCACACAATAGTGCATTTTGATACAAGTGGAGAATGTTTGTTTTTGTAGTTCAATGCGGTATTAACTAATTGTTTTTGAGCCGAGAACTGTAATAACAAATGTCCACGTGTATCAAACGATGTTTATCAATACACTTTTGAAGAAATAAAATAAAAGAATGTAAAATATTTGTGTTATGAATTACTATGAGAGATTGTTTTTTTTCCGCTTTTGCTTTTGCCAGGTTGAAGGAGAAGCAAAGGTATGAAGCCGTTATACAGCCTAATATAAAATAGTTTTTTTTTATATATTTTTTAATTTAGAACATAAATAAATGTAAATTTGTTTATAATAGAAAATTGTAGTGTTACAGAATCATGTTTATTTATGATATTGAATTTATAAACACAATTTGAATATTCAAAAAATGTTATGGTGGCCAATTTGCCTTCCGCACATGTGTGAAATATGCTGCATTTTGAACTTAATCGTAGTGCGAAAAGAACCAGTTTTCGAGGAAGTGTATTGAAAATAAACTACTCACACTGAGATCGCGAGCTTGCTTTTGATTATCACACTAACGCAATAACTGTGCTCGACGTGCATTGACACATACATGACGGCGACCAATGAGCAATCGATTGACATATGAGCGTTCACTTATATGAGCAGTGCGTTTGCTCCGCCCACAAGGCTATTCTAACCTCTTTTATTTGTTCTTCGCTTTTGGCTAAATTAAGGTTTCTGATCCATCTGCATGCCCCTTTCTTTTTTCAGATGGGAAATTACCAAATGACTCTTCCCGCTCCGGGCGGGGCGGGAGGGATTGTCAGACTATTACTGACTAAAAACCCATCCATGTTCCCTACTCGCCCTTCATGTTCCGGGGCCATAGCTTGCTGTAATGTTGACCTCTAGGCACGCTACTAATAGAAGCGTGATATTATTACTTACATGGCCACTCTTCGGCACAATCTTCTTCTTCTCGCTTACGGGCGCAGGTCCTCCGATAGAGAAGTCGTAGTGAGACATATCTTCATTCGCGTAGATGTCTTCATCGTCTGCTTCGAAGGCCCCCACTCCGAATGCTTGGCCGCGAATTGATACCTGAGAATATACATATAGGTTCAAAGGTGTGAACTTTGAGAGAGGATTGAGTTAAAAAATTAAGCGTTTCAAAGTCAAAAAGTATATAAAATGTATGATGTCAAATAAAGTGACATAATAATAGACCTCTAAAATAAACTGAACACTGTAAAATAAATTCACTTCCGGAAGTCGGTGGCAAAAAAACTCAATGAGTCACCGAATTCCAGAAGTGAATTTATTGTTCACTTTTCAGTAAGTCCAAAAAACTCAATCTTTTTGTTGTGGTATGATGTTATCTCACACAAACTCTTGTCGAGTATTCATTTTACATTGTTACTAAACAAGTTATTAGCAGATCAACCACACAGACAGAAGAAAAATATGTGTATGTGTGTGTGTGTGTGTAAGAATATGTATGTGTGTATGCTGTTTCTAACTCACAAAATACCCAAGTAAAACTAAAGAAACTATCCAAAAAAAATGTATAGTCGAATTGAAACCTCCTCCTTTTAAAAGAACAGTTAAAAAATAGATTTATTAGTAAGATTCATAGTTTTCTCACCCGTTTCCCCTTATCCTTCATAACCAAATGACTTCTTGAAGACCCAGCCTCACTCCCATATTCTCCAGTCAAGTTTCCCAATACAGAATGCCGGCTTAGCCCCGAGTAGCCAAGTCCAAAGCGGTCGTTCTTACGGTTTAGGATATATGGTTCATAGTCGTCTGGCGCGAATAGCGTGTCGAAGTCAAATTCGGAGTCTGTGCTGTCTTCAGCTTCGTCTTTGACTTGAATTTGGTCTTCTTGAGCCTGTAATGGTGTAATTGTGAGGTTATAAAAACAAGAAAAGCATGCACAATAGGCTAGTTTCCAACCAACTATAAATTGCAAATCTATTTAGTCCGTCAGTTAGAGTATTGGAAAATAATGGACACGTATTTTTTGTTTTTGTAAATCAACGAATATTGACAAAACGGATCAAAACTCGGGAGTGGGGGCTCGTGACGTCAGAACTCACTAAGAATGATACCAAACAGTGACGTATTGGGAATTTTAAAAGCGTCGTATCTTCGTCAATTTTGGTTTATGTAACAAAAGAAAAATACAGGTCATTTTTTTTTTGATAATCTAAGCCAGAGGTTCTCAAACATTTTTTCCTGGTAGACCACTTTGAATTTGTTTTGGTGTCGGTGGACCCCCTGTAGCATTTTCTTTCAAGCCCGTGAACTAAAAAAGAAAAGCAATACAATATTTTTTTCGCACATCTGTTAGGATTGCATGAGGATCGTTGTTTCCAAGATATTTTTTAGGCAAAAATCCGAAAATTGTAATCTTCTAGCTTCGAAATGTGTTTTTTTATGACTTAACACGACCTTTTTCACCGAAATACAACCTGTCATCACCGGAACATTTGATCTTTATTACTCTTTCTAGTACCTAGCTTAATATCTGGCTACATTGATCAAGCTAAGCCAACATTTTTGTTCTTTGGCATCGAACCCAGGTAAAATTTCGTGGACCTCCACTTACAGCTTGTGAACCCCCCCATTTTCTTCAAGCCAATGTAGACCCCCGATGGGTCTCCCGTAGACCCCTGGGGGTCCACCTGGACCACTTTGGGAATCACTGATCTAAGCGATGGACTAATTCGATTTTTTCAGTTAACAAGCCTATTATATTTTAGGACTTTACTCCCCAAGGGTGTACGGACCGGTGTATGAATTACATCCATATTTGGCGTATGTGTAACTATACTAAGGGGTGACCTTATTGCTATTTCTCTGTAAATTAACCTGAATATGCACCTAACATTAGTACCAATTATGAAATCCTTTTAAGGCGCATTCGTTGCGTAGGAGGGCCTCCCACTAGGTGGACCGATGACCTGGTGACGGTTGCGGGGATCCGGTGGGTCAATGTGGCGACACTTGGGGGAAGCTTATGTCCAGCAGTGGACGTCTTTCGGCTGAAATGATGATGATGACTTTCAGCAAGCAAAGATTGCTGAAGTATGACGTGGATTGGTGATAATCCATTACATGGCAGACGAGACCTCTCCTGTCTCCGTGTTTTGGGAGACGAACCGTTGATCTCGGAAGTGTTTACGGTAAGCTTGACTAATCTATCCCCTGGATTGGGAAAACGCAGATGATGAAGGTCATAGACTGAGAAGTGGTTTTGATACTAGGTCTAGAGAAGTGGTGCCCAACCTTTCTTGGACCACTACCAGGGACCACTTTGGTGTCTTTGTTGTTAGCAGGGGCCATAATAAGGTCCTTGGACACCGACAGGATTATATCTGGAGGGAATGCGAAAATTGGAAAATGTGATTACAACCTTTAGGAAGTGAAAGATACAAGAGCAATCGAAGTGAGCTCAAAAAATGTAGTAATCATACAAAAAAGGAATAAGTAAGTAGATTTTATGAGATACGAAATGCGTATGAATCTAGCAAGAGCGAAAGCAGCAAGCTCAAAAAATTGTCACCTCGCCTCTGACAGGTTTTTAATAAGGTTGGGTGCATCTTCCGTGCAATTTAAAAAGTTCGAATTACATTTTAATCTTTCGCGGACCATATTCGAAGTTCACGCGGACCATCGAGGTCCGTGGATCATATGTTGGGAACCACTGGTCTAGAAGTCCATGCGGTATTATAAAACCACGTATTCTACTTTAGAAAAAATACCTGTCGTATCTCCGGCGGCATATAACAGCCGTACACTTTATGCTGTTCCTTGGCTTTCTTCTTCCCCTTCCCGCTAAGTCGCTCCCCCGTGCCCTGCCCCTCCTTCCAGCCCATAGCGCGGAGCATGCGCACTGCAGCGGTCTCGTGGACCGCGCGGACGAGTTGCTGTAGTACTGGTTCGCCTGTGGTATAGATCATGATCATAAGCCTAGCCAATTCCCAAATATCTTGGAGTTGGCTTTCATTCTAACCGGATGCAGCTGAATACTAGCATTTTATATGAAGAGACTGCCTATCTGACCTCCACAACCCAGTTAGTATTGGGTAATACGAAACATCCACAGGCCTATCAGTCTTTCCGAGAAGTGCCTCGGAAAGACTTTGGATGTAGAATAGACCTGACACTTATTTGTTTTTTTTTTTGTGTGATTTGAGAATGCTATAAGAACAGTGGTGATGAAATAAAGTATATAAAGCAACGCGCCGGATTTTTCATGAGATTTCGAATGGGAAATCATCAAATGACTCCTCCCACTCCCACTCTCGGCGTAGCGGGAGGGAGTGTCAGCCTTTTACCAGATTTCCAGATAACTCACTCCATACAAAATTTTCAATACCTACCGCTATAATAGCCTACACTTTCAAGTCGATAGACGCTGCGAACGAAAATGTACCTAACTTTACAAACGTAAAGTGGGTTTTGCTTTGTAGATCGCGCAGCCGCGTGGATATTGTGAATTGCTAGGGCTGCCTCTGTCGACGAAGATGACGGGATTTTTAGTATAGACGTACAACATAAAATAAAACATGTTCTATAATGCATCAGAATTTATAATTGTTTTAAAAATAAGTATAACAACGAAATATGTATAAAAAAGAATTGTTACAAAAATTAGCGTAGAGGTGTTTTATTTTGATGTAATGATAAATATTTTTTCCCTTCTTTAAATTCCTAATTGTTAAACTTTAACGTAGAGAATATTCGAAAGCGGTCAAATAGTTTTAATAAGTTCAAGTTATCTTTGCGAAACGTGCGTACGTGCGCGCCGTGCGGCTGTTGACAACCCACTGCGCTATGGGTTACCGGTTACCCGGCGCTCGGTAGGTGATTAGCGCGTGTAAGTACATGGAGTGGAGTATCTGTAATCTGTGCTTTTACTAACTAAAACCCATCCATGTTCCTTCCTCGCGCTTTATGTTCCGAGGCTACGGTATCTCTTTCGAAAAATCCAGCAGCCCCGGCAGGCTTCGGCCCTTCGTTATGCTGACATCTCATTGAGGCACGCGTGACACGAACGCGACGTCGACACGGCCTGTCGTCATAAGACGGACGGACGGCGAGCTAGCCCATTGCTCACCGTCCACAGGCCCGGGCCTACAGTGGACCCGCGGCAGTTGGGCGCGTGAGTTCGAAATCTCAAACTGAAAAGGAAGACTTACCCGGTATAGGCCCATCGTGGAACTGCGTTCGATGCGCTCTCTTCTGTCCGGAGAATTCGTTTTGCGTTTGTACCTGTCGCGGTGCTATGCCGAACTCGCCGCGATCTTCCTCGTCCATGAAGTCTTCAGGACGTTGGTTCTGTGCCAACAGAGTAAAAATAGAATCATGACATACGGAGAATATTTGGATGGAGTGACATAAGGACCCGGGAATTGTGGCTGAAGAAATGGGAGGTCTATACCCAGCAGTGTGATTTATGGCTGAAATCATGATGGCATTTCATGTTCATCAGCCTACAGCACTCCACTGCTGGACACGCACCGCTCCCATCGCAAGCCAATCATCAGGATTGAGAGGGTACAAGCCACTGTTTACGGCGTCTCTGGGCGACAGCAAAATGAGCGGCTGGATCTGAGTCAGATCATTATTTAAACAAAATGCAGTAAAATTCACCGGAAGCTTAGCTTTTTCCGCTCGCGAGCTTTTGAAAGTACTAGGAGTCCATCCTTCTTGAGAGCCAACAGTGTTCCCGAAACCCGCGGAGAAGCCCCCAGTGAAGGCACCATGGAACCGACGACGGCCATGCTCGTCCACTGCGAACTGGTCTGGCGCCTGTTGGTACTTCCGTTTTGAAGGCACTTCATCTGATGGTAATGTAAATTCAACATCTTTAATTGGAGAATATGGAACAAGTATTTTTAAATATTTCCAAGGGCCATTATCAATCAATATTTTTTTTATTTACTACATACAAAATATTACTTCTAAACTATGAACTATGACACACGAAGTGGCGGCGTCGTGTAACGCTGCGCGGTGTCACGTAGCCTACCGCGAAAACGTTCGGTAGACTACACCCTTCGGCGAAAACTCTTCCTTGAAAAACTTGTCGAGATATTGTGTCGGAATTTCCACCACAAACGACTTCAAATTTGTGTTGTGACACGACTCTAACTTCTCGACCCTCAAGGTCCAGCTGGTCTTTACCTTCATGTACTCTACGATCTCCTCAACCTTCGTGGAGTGATGCAGTCGGGACACATATACAACAGCGATCCAAACAGGCTAGATGATGACATATCGAACAAAATTGACCCATCTTGAACAGAATGTGATTGTGAAGCCTCGACACAGGATATGCAACCCTTCTCCTGTCCGTGAAACGCCTGTACCTTCGTGGTGGCACCTATATGACAACCACCCGAATGACGCAGCGGTAGTGAGTCTGCCTTACGTTCTTAGGGTCTCGGTTTCGAATACCGGTAGGAACTATATTTGCGTGATGAGCATGGACATTTTTATTCGAGTCATGCATGTTTGTATGCATTTGCAAACAAAAAGTATTAATGTATTATGTCAACTATCTGGTGTCCACGACACAAGCTTCGTTGCTTAGTGTGGCAATGGATGGCGCTGTGTGTAATGTCCAGCGATATTTATTTATGCCTGTTTTTCATTTTTAGACACCGCTGGGCAAAGGTCTCAATACGATAGGTGCCTGAGGATGGACAGCGCCGCCGAGGCCGGCTTAGAAAAAGGTGGCGAAATGATTTCGATGATGCTTTTTCGTTCGATGTGGCCCAGAAGAATACCTGAAAGGATATGTGGGAAGAGGGAGGCCTTTGCCTAGCAGTAGGGCATGCACTAAAATGTGCCTAGTTCTTCTAGATTCTCTAGAACACAGTGGTTCCCAACCTATGGTCCGCGGACCCCTGTGGTCCGCAGGAGCTTAAGATATGGTCCGCAAAAGATGAAAGCTCAACCCAACCTAATTGAAAACCTATCAGAGGTGTAGTGTTAAAATGTTTCGAACCTGCTGCTCTCTTTTGCAACATTCATAAAAAAAATCTAGTAACCTATTCTACATCTGATTGCCAAAGTTTTCGAGCACACTTCGATCGCTCTTGCATCCTTCACTAAATTAATTATTATCAAGGCTTTTCTCATTTCTCAAATTTTGCATTGTGTGAGTTAAAGAGTCGCCCTCCTAGAAATAATCCTGTTGATGTCCATGTTTATCCACGACGTTATGGTCCCTGCTAAGAATAAAGTCACCAAAGTGATCCCTGGTCCAAGAAAGGTTGGGAACCACTGCTCTGGAAGAACTTGGCACTTGTTAAAATACAGTAATTTTTATTGTTTTTTAAAGGTCATACTTACTTTGGTGACGATATTAATATAGTTATTTGTGGTTGTTGTCTAAATTTATACAGGTTATTGGGAAGTGATGTATATCACAGTTTTAATAGTATTACTAATGTTTTTATTTTATCATGCATAAAAAGTAAGTAACAACAATAGAGGTAGAACAATCAAATATCAAATTTAAAAATGAATTACGCATAGACCCGGAATCCACCAAAGCTATCGACCGGAGCGGAGGGGATACATGCGGGAATCAACCAATCACATTCATTGAAATCCATATCGCGATTGGTGGATTCGACCTGTGATTGATTGAATCTTGCACGTCCCCGCACCGTACCTCATTTCCGTTTTGGTGGAATCCAGGCCTAATCCCATAAAAACTTAAATTCTAACAAAAATATTAGTATGCTTGTTTTCCCTAATACTAAGCAACAACTAAATAAATGCCTAAATGTCATTGCACTATTAGAATTTCAACTCTCGGCGGTAATTGTTAAAAATTATGCTCTAATTTAGGCATTAATTTAGTTGTCGCTAAACTATAAGGAAACCTTGCGAATGCGGTATTATAACACGTTTTCTTTTGACCAATACGTAGTGGACGCAGTCGTTATAGCCGTAAATATATAGTCAAAAGAACAATAGACGCAAAAACAAAGTTGACGAAACTACACACGATTAAAACAGTTAATTGCTCTTAACATATTAAACTAAAATAGTAAAAAAAAAATACGGATGACGACAGTATCAAAAAACTGCAAATCTATTTAGTCCGTCAGTTAGATTATTGGAAAATAATGGACACGTATTTTTTGTTTTTTGTATCTCAATGAATATTGACAAAGATATAACGCATTAAAACTCGTGACGTCAGAACTAGCTAAAAATTATACCTAGGCGTGACGTATTGAGAATTTGAAAAGCGTCGTATCTTCGTCAATTTTGGTTTACGTTACAAAAGAAAAAATACGGGTCACATATTTTTTGATAATCTAAGTGATGGACTAATTCGTTTTCTTTGTCGTCTACCATATAACAGTAGGAATGCTCATACGATACATTGAATTTTAGACAGTTGCTGTAAGCTTAAATCTATAGGACGAACTCTGGCAGTGGCGATTCATTCAAAAATATTTGTATGAAACGTTAGTTCAAAGTCTCTTATCATATTATCATTTCTTACACAATCTATCCATCGTTACCTTGGTATTTCTCTCCCTCTCTATCCATCAACATTTATACAGGGTGAAATTGAATAGATGCGACAAATTTAAATAAAGGGTGTAAAACACCTCTTAACGAATACGAAAGGCACTTATTCTCCTCGTCATTCTGATAATTTTTTTGTTCTACACTATACCTGGGAACCTTCTAGTTACGGAGATATTGGGGGTCAAAGTTGCAAGATTTTGACAAGTTTTTTTTTAAATACCAGTTTTTATCGCTGTATTTTTACTTTAAATATCTCTACGACCCCCGTACTATTCAATCCATCCATCCGCACAATGTTTTGAGTGCGTTACATTGAGTTATACCACAAAACATGATTTATAACCTCAAAAAAAAAAGTGGTTTCCCAGCAATATTTTTTGCGTAAAGTTACTTAGTTTGATATACAGAATGCTTGGTTAACGGCTTTGTGATGAGGTGAAATACACCCTGTATACAATAATACGTGTTGTCAAGAAGATGTATAAAATATAAAATTAAAAAATAATTGATCAGTGTTACGAAAACCGTTAAAATAATAAAAGTATCAAAAATCTTGCCGACTCATCGCAATGCTCAATAAAACGGTCATTTACCAAATTTTGCCTTATTTTTTCTTATTTATTTTGAATATTACTGGAATACCGATAATTCGTACTTACATAAAGATAATAACATCAATGGACCTTTCGAAAACGATAATCGCGTAATTTTTTTTAACGACTTAGATTGTAGAAAAAACTGTTTATAATTACTATGTTACTGTAACTGAAGCTCCAATTTCATTTTGTCGCATTAATTAAAATTCACCCTGTATTCATCACTCTTTTAATCACATGTGATGTGTCCATCCCCATCATACCAAGACAGTCGACTCCCCTTTCAACTTGTCTGACAGAATCGTGTTCAATTTTTTTCATGAACTTAGTTTTGTGAATTTTGCTGAGTTTGCAAATTCGGTATTTTGACGGTAGCTGAAGTGACAGAAGCGACGCTTACAAAGACAAACTGATGTGTATTCGTTGTTCGAACTTAATAACTTCAGTCTCATAAAAAAATCTTAAATCTAACTACGACAAGCAGCGAGTGCTAAGCACTCGCTGCTTGTCTTCATCGTACATGTCCTAACATTTTTGAAATTCCGGAAAAATCTTTTTAAAATCCCGGAATCCCGGAGGCATGTCCATATTAATTATACGTTTCAGGTTATTGACCCCAAATTAATCTACCTATTCCGGCCTTTGCTTAAAACATTATCTCTCAAAGGGATAACGAAACTATGATAAGTAAAGTTATTAAATTATGTTGTAAAATAAATAAGATGGACGACAAATTAATCGTACGTGAACAGATGACACCGCACTTTGACAAGATTACGTTTGCTCGTCTTCGATAAAACTTTCAGGGGGCGAGTGTCGGCTACTATGCGTCCAGATTAAGTTTGAGTTCACAAAATTATTATTATACGAGTGAATATTGCACGTCTACATTATGTAAGACTAGCTTTTGCCCGCGACTTCGTTCGCGTGGAATAGTGACTTCCGGCAGATTTTTGGTTTTACCCACATTGCCGACTCTTGACCAATAGATGGCGCTGTATGTCCGGAATAAATTTTATTTTTTATTTTATTTTTTGTAATAAAAACTATCCTATGTCCTTTCACAAGTTCCAAACTATGTCTGTACCAAATTTCACACAAATCGGTTCAGTAGTTTAGGCGTGAAGCAAAGACAGACAGACAGAAAGACAGACAGACAGAGTTACTTTCGCATTTATAATATTAGTTTGGATTGGTAACCTCTCTATTGAATTTTGTTTTATAACACGTTGTAGTGTGGACTCACTCTTATTGAAAACGAGTACAATGTCGTAATAAGTTAATAACACAGTGGGATTATGTGGTTATGGCATTATTAAGCCTTGGGCGTGATAAATGGGTGACTTTTAATATGTTACCAATTTACCCAATCCGAGGAAGAGTAGCTCTCATTAAGCTGTGGACTTTTTTTATCAATGACCAATTTTTTGTCATCCTCTTGATCCAAGTTTGGGTTTGGCTTTTTGTTTTTTACCCGATTTCGGCGCTTTCCGAGACGTCGACGAAGTTGTTTTGTAACTGTCAAACCGAGATTTCTTCCAGTGCAAGTCTCGGCAGCTATTTTCGCCTCTGTATAAGCAGACGACGATGCTAACGGGACTTCTGCCGGTGGCGTCCCAAAATCTACTTTTTGACCTAGATTTGGGGATATATCTGGGGTTGACAAGAGGCCCTGCTTACCAGGCCAAGACCTTACCCAAAAAGTAATTTTATCCATGCCTAGGTTAGCTTTAAATTCCAGAAGCTTAAGCGCCTCAAACGAGGCCTCATCGATAGATAGAAGCACGATTTGACCATTGTATGAACGGATCACTTTAAACACTTTCCAATTATCAGTGTTAAGTCCTGGGTTCTGCACACGGAGTAGTTTTAAAGCTGTTGCTACGGGTACACCCTCTTTGTCCGAAATCAAAATTGATACAGTAATAGGCTTAGGCAATTCTTCTTGTGGCATTATTGAAAGACTCGCTTCAGGCCAAGGTTTAAGTGACGGGACCACCTTCTGAAGCCATTTCCGACTCTCGTGGTTTTCGCAAATCATACAAATCCAGCCACCTTTGAAAGTACTCCCCAAAAACTTTGGTCCAGCGCCCTGTACTCCGATATGAACTATAGCGTTGTTAATAGACCGATGAACCAACGTCATTTGTTGTTTGGTCATGGGGACAATGTTGGAGATACCAACACGGATCGGTTCAGCATTCTTATTTACATTTGCTTTCATCCCAGAACGTTCTTGAGGCTCTGCAGGGTGGTGCCAATGAGAACGAGACCTAGTTTCTGAGGTAATGCCCCTACGATCAGCTTCACCAAAGTCAAGATATTCTTTACCCGCGTTGACAGGTATGACATCAGGTGGGTGTTCTTCTTCCGAATCATCATCAATACAGATGGTTATCATCGACTGTGTTTCTTTCCGCAGACCATCTCTCGAGGGCCGGTCAGATTCCCTGTAGTCGAGGTTAACACTACTATCCCATGAGATTTTCTGGTAGTTCCTAGGATCTTCTCTGAACTTTTTATCATCAGAATAACTATAAGTATGAGCATATTCTGGTGGATGGGTCTTGTCACGAAGCCCTAATCGTGACGGTCGATCAAGATCGGGCCAGTAATTAACTGGTGCTACAGCCTCCGAAGTCGTTTTCTTGGTCTTATAAGGCTGGTCGCAAGAGGGTTCGTCATCGTTACTGTCGTTATAGTGACGTTTTACTGCCCTCAAATGGGATTCTCTTTCACTTGTATGATGTTGTTTCCTTCGATTGGACTCATGACCTCTTGCTTGCAATGGATCAGTTTCTTCCCTATAGTTATGCTGTGTTGTATGTAAAACCTCCTGGGTATAAGTTAGCGGGGGCCTATAAGGTTGATCCAAGAAGGATTCTTGATTAGTCTCAAGCTCATTTGAAGAATGGTATTCTCTTCTTTGAGCTAAACCCCAGTGATTGGAGCTTGGACCTGCATTCTGTGAGTTTGATTGGTTATCATAAGGACTATACCAAAGCTGTGCTTGGTCTGGCTCGCGCTCTCTAGAAAGACGTTCTCTCGGCTGAAATTCATCTCGTACCTTCAACTGAGGCTGTTTCTTCTTGCTTTTGTTAGAAGGGTTTGAAGAAGAAGTTAACGGATTGATTGATTCTAATTCAGGAATCAATTGACAAATTATTGGCCAATGATGGTTACACAATTCAGAAGCTGTTTTTGGGTTGACATTAGCAGCTAAAAGCTTTCTGAATCTCTTTTTTTTGGATCTTCCCCACTGTTTTGGGATTTTCGGCATGGCGCTGGTGTGATCTGGTAAGTAAAAGAAAATCCTAGAATTTATCAACTGTTTTATCCAATTTAAATCGAACTTAGTAGGTTCAGTTAGCTAAGAAATTATGTTCTTAACCCTTAACCACCTGACCCCTATATCAGTTACGTAACCACCTGCGCGCGGTCACAGTGACCAGATCGGATACACATGAGTTTTCTTAGGATATTAAGGTTTTATTATAAGAATAAATTAATAATACTCTTTAATATGTATAAAATTATTTATTAAAGTGAATAAAGAAACAATAACAAAACATGTTCTTCTCATAAATGTGATCAATTAAATTGCTGGCACATTTTAACTAAAAATATAACTATGCTTACATTATGAGATCTATAAACATATGAACATTATATTATATCAAAACTGGTATTTCTTTAAGGAATCTAATAATTATTCTAATGACACACAAAAAAAAACTTCGAGAAAATAGCAAGGGGTAAAGTTTTACAATTTTTCACGTCAAATTTTGCACATTTTGTTAGAACATTCCACACAGAGTGGTTTTTTACAGATAAAACACAGATGAAATGTTTTGCGTTTCTTCTTGGGATCGCAAGTTAAACACGTTTTACTTGTTTCAAGATGATCAACTCCAGAAACAGGAGGCAGTTCGTCATCTATTTTCAAGATCAATAATCACACAACTACCTGCATGCGGTTACCATGACCGCTAACAAAATATTTTTACTCATCCAAGCCAAACGAGCGCACGTGTATCATTGCCGAGCGCACACGCGACACTAAACCGACCACAGAAAAGGTACACAGACGCACACTAACACGCGATAACGGATTTCGACGAAATTCAAAAAGTTGTTGCGGTCACCACAACCGCTGGCAGGTGGTTAAGGGTTAATTAGTTTTAGGTTTTTCAGATGCAGAATGTTGTAGGTCTGAGTAGTTCACATTGTTTACCTCTCAAAGCATTTGTTTTGAATCAGCATTTTAATATCAGTTATTGTCGACATTGGAAATTACTTCAGCAGTACAAGTACGTAGGAATCGATAGGGCTTGATAAGATAAATTTGACAGTCATTCTCGATAAAATGATTTCTTGACTCCATAAAAACTCATTTTATCGAGAATAACTGTTAAATTTACTGCAGTTAAGTTTAATTCAAAATTCTCTTGAATTGTTTCACCAGATAGTTGATACACTACATTCATATGTTTTGTTTATAAATACACATTTATTTTACATAAAATTTTGTTTTAAGAACATAAAAAACATAACCCTCTCTTTGCTTCGGCTTTTTGAATGCATGTCTGGCCAAAATAAATGGTGCTAACTTAAGAGAAAAAGTTTGTTTTGTTTAGATTGTTTTTTCTTATTTTGTTTTGCTTTGGGAAGTAATAGCAGGAAAATAAGACTTATTTGTGCATTAGAATCTAAAAATGTTTAGCAAGAATTTAATTATGAGTGGTGACTTTATTTGAATGATTAATAATAATTCGATTGCATTCGATTTTATTTATCTTTCATTAGAATTTAGCAATATTTTTGGTACCTAGTACTTAATCAAAAAAACTTGATTTTACATACAATCTTTTTGTCGTACCTATTAATACTGAGACACAATATCTTCATTAATGTAGGGTGTCCGGCCTTTTTACCCACATGTCAGGACAAACTGGCTGCTCTGCCCGGCTATTCGGTTTGGCGACCTGGCAACCCTACCCATGGTTATGGCCATAGAGTACATTACAATAAGTTTTGGTTTTCGTTTGCCCCCTTTGGTAATTGGTAAGCGTACTTCACAGTCTAAAGCCACGCGAGCGTGGCATGAGCCGGTTGATTGCAAACTTTTCTAAACCACAAGAAAAAACAATGCCTTAGAATTAAAAACGTTTTTGTAAGTTAAATCCGCCAAATACTCCATAATTACTTACCCTACTAATACACAGGCAATGAAAAAGTATTATAGTAATACAGCTGCATAAATTCATACAATAATGGCAATCTTGCAAAATACTAACCTTCTTCGTATGGTTCTAATTGTGTTCCATAGCGTACTATGTTGTCCTCGTCCGAATCACTCATTCCTACTAAAAAGTAATTATTTTACACTTTATTTTGATGGTACTCTGTCTACAAATTAAGATTTTTACAAAAAAACCGTGATGTTGATTTTTATGATCTGACACCTGTCACGTTTGAACATTGCCATACTAAGTTTTAAATTTCTACTAAAACTGTGTTACCTGTAGAAAACCTAAAAGTAATGAGGGATTTTCTTTTTCAACTCTTCCCTAGTCGCTGGATAGATGGCGCTAGTCTGACTACGTTACTGCAAGGAACAAAACGTCACATAATATCACTTGTGGACCTAATGATTATATTCGGAAGCTGATGCAAATGAAAGTGTCAGCCAACGAGTGTATGTGACGTGTGCTTTTTCAAGCGTTTTGGCTTTGGCACCCAATAACGTGGTCGGATCACCGCCATCTATCGAGTTAATGGAAACTATTTTGTTTTTTAATTGTCAATTTTTCTATAGGTCCATGGGTACAATAATATACTTCGCCAGGTATAGCATTCCGAGAGACAGAAGGCACGTGGGTGACACGCATCTACGTCATAACCGCTATCAATGGTTCTCAAACTTATAATCTGGGGAAATTCAATCTAGTGAAACATTGATCTTATTATTAAATTCCTCTAACTTTTGCCTTTAGCTCCACCCGCATTGTAGATTTTCGGTGACAAAAAGAATCCTGTATATCCATGCTAAGGTTCATCGTCGAGGAGTTGCTCATCAATATAAATTAATCAAGCCCAAACACCAGGTAATTGCTGTAACTCGTCGAGGAGTTACCTCGACTGTCTTTCGGCTCCATCATAGATCCACTTCAGACCTTCATTCAATTAGTAGTGCTTTAAACTACTTAATGAAAAAATTAACGAACGCACTAATCGCCACTACAATTTTCGAAGGTTTCCCTCGATTTCTCTGAGATGCCATCATCAGATCCTGAATTCCTTATCATTGACCACCCTTGGGATATCTCCTTTCCAAAGAAAATAATCATCAAAATCGTTTAAAAGAATGATAAATAACAAAATTATCCGCGAGCATTAGACAAAAAATATTGAGTGCCTAACCTTCTTATTTTTAAAGTTGGTTAAAAACAAAATTGTTAGACGTCCACAAAACAATATTGGGAATCACTGTTTTAGTGGCACTGAGCGAGACCGGCACATGTGTTGGAAAAGAATAGCGATACACGACGAATTGACAGAAAGTCAATGGGACAACCCGTTTCAGTGTTACCAGTAGTGTGAAAGAATAACTCCCTAACCACCTATAATCCCTGTGCCAATCCGATCAAACATTGAAGTTTTAACTAACAATTACATTGGTATATGATTAAATTTAATTATTTTGTTTGGTCAAGCAACCGAAAACAACAATTTAAGTGCAATTTATATTTTTTTTACAGAATGGTGACTGAAAATGTTTCCATAATTTTGTTTTTTGTTGCGATAAAGTGGCAACTGAATAGTGACGTAAGTACGTGTCGCTCCCGGAATGCCATGCCAGACCTTGTTTTATTTGACCATGCTATTTTCAAACGACTTCCAAAAAGAGGAGGTTCTCAATTCGTCTGTATTTTTTTTTTGTTTGACTGAAGCAACAGGAAGCAACACAGAGTAAATTATAATCACTGCACTGCGCTGCAGTCACTAAACAGTGTAAGCGAGACTATTTTACACGACAGTAATTTTCTACAGGGCTCAACCCGAGACAAATGATTGAGAACCCGTTTCCTACCAAAATCCATCTATAGGCTAGAAAATTGATAAGAGTTTCGATTTGTTTGAAATGGTCAAAATAAAATGCGATATTGCTTTAACGTAAATGTAATTTGTTACCTATATATTTCACAACCAATAATAAACATGTTTTAAAACAAAAACATCATGGCGGTACTTACATCACAGATTTCAGAACACAATATAATGTACCATATCAGATTACATTCATGAGATTTTTAGGTACATCTACTTATACATTAATAAAACAAATACATATCAATCAGCATACATTTAAAAACATTTTTCCCTCTACGCTGCAGATAATGCAAAACATAGGTACTCAGTACTTACCATAAAAAAAGTACATAGCTTAATTCATTACAAAAATTTTTTTTTTCGCATGTATGGCACATGATTTTAAATAAAGCTTTTTCATTTACAAAAATTCCACACAACATAAATTATGTAACAGCCCCACGATGCACTACGGTGGTAGTAAATAGAATCGGTTTCACCGCTTGAGCTGGTTTAAAAGAGACTCAATGAACGCGACACTGAAGTCATTCACTTCGAATATGACGGTGATGCACCAATGTCTGTGCAATCACAAGGTCAGTTGACGGCAAAACCACTTGCTGCCACAGCACCGCATCGTGGGGCCCCCATCTTACAAAACAATCACAAGACACTAGCGCCACTCTACAAAAGGTTTCATCATCTAACAACCTCACTGTACCCCAAAATATTTTTGTCCATCAACAAATCGTCAAAAACATGCTGCAATTTATTTATAGTTTTAAATCTATCTTCACCGTTTACACATTCACTTAGTAACTTGAATAAATGAGGTTTAGATGAGTTAACCTCTTTTGGTATAGGGTATAAGTATGGATCTTCTTCGCCTGCTAAAATGTAGCAGGCAGCCCAAATGTTATGGTCACTGAGGTGATGTTTGCACATACTGTCTATGGAAAATGAGAAGCCAGTACCCATGGCTTCTCTACCATAGCGTTTATACCAGTCAGGTAGGTCTGCCTTGGGCGATATGTGCTTGTCTAAGACGATTATGTCTTCAAGATCTACAAAGGTGATGTCATCTTTCTCGTTGGCCACTATGTTGTCCAGTGACCAGTCCATGAGGTAGAAACGGTATCTGAAATGGATGTAAGCTTAAGTTAATTTGGTTCAACCTTATGCAGAAGCATAGAATCACATGGGGAATGGAATGGTACCGATAAATGCATGGAGAAGTTTGATTTTGTGCTGCTAGATGAGGTAAAACTCATCGGGGCTCGGGCGATGACGTTCATCGCCGCGCCTCTAAGCTGTGTATCGACAGGCAGCGAACCTGAACTTTTTTCATTGTTTTGTCATTTCTGACCACTGCCAGAAATTACTACAGTCAGCAGCCTCAGTATCTCTCTGAGGCTGCGTGGCAACGTCGGACGGTGTAGTGAGAATGTTACATTTCAAAAGTTTAATTTTAGATTGACAGTAACTATGTTTTGAACTTTAGAGTCTACTAATAAAGATAAAATTAAAGTGGTCCCTGGTCAAACAAAGGGTTGGGCTATAAGCTACACTACATTGTGTTTATTTCTTTTTGCAGGTCTGCTGGTAGATGTTTATGTTATACTAGCTTCTGCCAGCGGCTTCGCCCGCGTGAAGTTTGATTATTGTCCCATGGAATCTTACTGCCGGGATAAAAACTATCCTATGTTTTAATCCAGGTTATAAACTATCTGTGTGCAAAATTTCATCCAAATCCGTTCAGTAGTTGTCGCGTGAAAGCGCAACAAACAAACTTACATTCACATTTATTCTCCGAACTGCTAAGCTATCGGGAGTTACACGTGTTATTGTGAGTCAACTATAAAAGATAGACATATGCTGTCTTGGGATATTTTTTATATAATTTTATGTGGAATATTTCCGTTATACATGATTTCTATGTAGCTTTAACCATTAAGGCTGCACACGCGACGGAAGCTAAAAAAACCAAGTAACTTCTCCCGTTTTCCCAACATTTCCTTTCACTGCTCTGCTCCTATTAATGGTAGCGTGATGAAAAGTATACTATTACCTGCTCAGGAGTATGTAGAATAATTGTACCAAGTTTCGTTAAAATCCGTCGAGTAGTTTTTTTTTCTATAAATAACATACAGACAGACAGACAGACAGACAGACAAAAATTTTACTGATTGCATTTTTGGCATCAGTATCGATCACTAATCACCCCCCGATAGTTATTTTGTAAATATATTTCATGTACAGAATTGACCTCTCTACAGATTTATTATAAGTATAGATAAGCTGTGCCTTGTAACTTTGTTACTCTAAGTTCTCTTGTGTACTGATAAAATAAATTCAGATATTTACCTGTCATGTTTAAAAGTGAAATCCATAGCAGCATCAAGCATTTTCTTAGCCAACTTAAGTTTCCGATGCCAAGAGATGTGTGTCAGAGTTGATAGCGGTTCACCTTCATGTGCGACCACCTCTAGTCGGCCACAAACACCTCCGTATGCAGGTACGGGCCAGCCACCTAGTTTTGATATTACCTGAAGATGTCAAGACATGATAAATGATCAGCAATGCCTGTTTGATTCTTTAAGTCAATACTAATATCATAAATGCAAAAGTAACTTTGTGTGTTTGTATGTGAGCTTTTATAATTTAATGGCTGAGCATATTTTGATAAAATTAGACATTTAGCTGAACCATGACTGTCATTAGGACCTGTGGTCAGGAACTCAAACTGTAATCGTAATAATGTGTTTTTAACACTGATTTTAAAACAGTTTCAACAGAGAAACACTTTTAGATGTAACAGATACAATAATGTTACCGAATCAAACTGTAACCGAAATAATTGTAACATAATTATGTGTAACTGAAATAACAGTTTTACAACAGACTGCAACTAGATTTCGGGTATCTAATGGCAATGCTGAGTTTACCTGTAAAACACTTATTAACACTGTTAAACCTTTTATATCTGTTACAGATATGTCACGGTTACACTTTTGTAAGTGTTTTGGGTTAACACATTGGAAAACACATTTATAAGTGTTATATATTTGATTCTGTTACCAATTCAACATGTAACACTTATAATTCTGTAACCTTTATGAAGGTGTTTTTAAGTCCCTGCCTGTAGTATGTTCCTGAGGATTAAACCAATTAAAGAACATCCATCCATCCACACAAACTTCAACAGTTATAATAATAATAAGACGTCTAGCTGATACATTCATAGGTGGGAGTTGTGCACTGTCCTATGAAAACAATATTTAAGAATTCATAAATTAAAATTTGATGATTTGAAGTTGTTGTTACAAAATGTATTGACTGGTATTGTATATTGTTACTACATAGTTTTACTTTTTTTGCTTAGCAAATCAATGACAAGTTTGAGCTTCTGTATGTAGTTTGATCCATTCATTCCCATCCATTTCTCCTTGTTTCTGGCCTATAAAGTACTAACAATTGTTGAATCAGTAACTTACCTGTAGTACAATTGGTTCGGGGTTGAGACTCAACATTGTGAAAATGTTTACCATATCAACTTGGTCCCTTTTACTATTTAACATGGGCAAGATGAAGTCAAACAAACTGTATGCATACGGACACATAACCAGACCCTTCCGAGGACTTAGATCTGGCTTCGTCAAATTATACTCCACAAGTTTAATTAATTTGTCATCAATACTAGAAATATTTAGCAAATCCATTGGCCTACAATTCCATTTCAGATTAAATATTGCACACAGACTGTCATCAAAAGATTTTAGCTCTGAATTATGAGCTAATTTCTTCAAAACAACTCTTCGATTCGACTTTGTGTAACCGTAGTAAACGTTTTTAGCGTTAAAGAAAGTAGACAAAGTAGTTGATGATTCTAAAGTTATTTGGTCGGAATACAGCTCTGGACATAAAGAGAGTCCGTAACAAGCCGGACAACGGTTCCAGTTAGATAACAACATCACTCTAGAAGACTTCCAGTCACCAAATACAAAGAGAGAGACATAAAAAGAAACGAAAAAGATGGTCAACAACACAATGGCTCTCTTAAAAAATCCGCGTCGCAGCATCATGTTTTCGTAAATTTTGTCGTACATGACATGTAACCAAATAAAAAAAAATACAATGAAAATTACCTAACAAAACATGATTATTAAAAACTGTGAAATGTGTTTTTGCGGAAAATATTTCCAAATATAATTTTACTGTCAATCGCTGACAAACATTTTGTTTTTTTTGTTGGTTTTGATTTGACGTTGACGTTTACACTTTTACAGACGAAATGATGTTACAAAATGTTACAACTTTTATTTTTATGTTTAGTTAAAAATCGAAGAAATTTTACATTTAAAATATATTTATGATGTAAATCATTTCTAACAGTTTTTATTTTGATTTGATGTTACAGTTACTACAATATTTTATGGAAAATTTGTAAGACCTTACGTAGTAAGTTTTGGAACGCGACCAAAGGTGTCAACGCTAGCTGTCGTATGATATCAAACTGTCAAATTGTTAAGCAATTTTGCGAATCGCTGACGATTCAAAGAAAAAATAAAGCAAAACAAAGCGTAATTCGATAATTGATGGCGCGGAAAGTATTTCGTAACTGAACCAGTATTATTTTCATGTCAAGTTTAACTTTAGTAAACGTGATAGTATTGTGTTTACCTATTCTGTGATCAGCTGTTTTTAAAAATGGGTTTTATTTCATATTTTATGGATAATTACACGGCCAGTATTTACGATATAATCGGTGAGTGGTGTTTTTTATATTGACCTTGTACTTTATCGATTATAATAAGTACCTATAGTTTTAATACCATCCTGTTTTTGGGTGCATCTTCCTCATAGTTCAAGTTTATTCAAAGGTCTTCTTGTTCTATGTGCTGAGTATTATTTTTAAAGCAAAACCTGCATTTTATATTCATGACTCTTGCACTTTAATAACTATGTATAAGTTAAGATGATTTAGTCCAACATTTTTTACAAATAATTGCATCATACCTATATTATTCGTAATGTTTCTCATGCAGTTGGTTTCAATGGAGGTTTTTTTAAATCATAATCGTTACATCTCTCTCTTTTTTTAAATTTAGGTAACTTTAAAAAGAGAACATTAATGCATGTTTAGGTTGGTGTGGTATGGTAGGGTAGGTATGTTGTGTGGCTTTACATCAGTATATATTATAGGTAATGAAATAAAATGGGGCAGTAGGTCTTGTATCCAAACACCTTTGCTAGCCATCATCTTACTTAGGCTTAATTTTTACTCAGCTATACATAGAGCACATAGCAAACATTATACTTAATCCATGTAACTAATCATAAACATACTTGCTTTGGTGAAGTAAAACAATGTGGGGAAACCAGCATGTCAGAGAGTTATTTCTTGTTAAGTTATCCAAGTATGTTAAGCCAAGTCAAAAAAATCAAAATAAATAAATAATAAATAAATATCGCTGGACATTAACACACAGCGCCACCTAGTGCCACACTAAGCAAAGCTTGTGTCGTGGACGCTAGATAGTTGATATACAACATATATACTTTTTGTTTGTAAATACACACATTTTATCCAAAACGTAACTTATCAGTTTGCATATCAGCCAGTTTTACAATTAATACACAAAATTGTAATTGAATTTTTTAAAAGCACAGCGGAAACTTGGTATCATGTAGAATAGAATACTCTTTATTATGTACATCATAAAAATTATAGATACAATTTTTTAAACATTTTACAAGGGGTGACACAATAGGCGGTCTTATTGCTAAAAGACAACCTTTGGATGGATTTCAAGGAAAAGGAGAGACAATACTGTTGGTAGCCTGTGGTGTACCATTTACATATATACAATAAATAAATACATCCATACACATACCAAATAAGACATATAACACTTATATAAATATTAATATATACCTATATTTTTTTCATGAAACAAGTGCATAAATTAACATACCTAATAAAAATTTTGCTTAAGGAGAGAGCTAAAGTATTTTTATCATGTACTCCATCTATGGTCACCGACACACAGGCTAACCTTGGCAAGCTTGGCTAAACATTGAAGATCAACCTGTCTTATTATTTAGCACAAGTTTGCCACCAAACACTTTAATATTAATCCTGTGACAAATAAATAAACAACAGAATACAATTACTAAATCTTTTAACTAAACTTATCAATCTTATCAGTTTGCGAATCAAACATATACCTATATCAGTCATTGTTACATGTAATGTGTCAAATTGATAAAGGACGTTGTAAGCCTTTGATGCATTGTGTGTGTTGTATTGTATTTTTGTATTGTATAACGGGCTGATGTCCGCAATTCCACGGCAAGGCGCGTATTTTGCGTACGGGTGGGAACTTCACTCGATCCATCCCAGCTCCCCAAAGAAGGCCAGCAGCGCCCCGATGTTGCCGACAATCTCGCGGAGAGTACCTGGACGACCGAAGTACTTTGCCCTATATGTTGCAACCGCTGGGCAGTGTAGAAGCACGTGGGCTGCAGTCTCGTCTTCCTCCATGCATGCGCGGCACAGGGGGCTGTCTGTGACTCCTATGACAAAGAGGTGTTTGTTAAAAGAGCCGTGACCGGTGATGGCGGCTGTAATTGTACGCAGCTGTGGCTTGGTTAGCCTAAGCGCGCGTTTGGTGAAGCGGCCGTCGATGGCAGGAAGTGCCTCCTTGGCTTGCCTACACTCGCCGTGGTCAAGCCACAGCTTGTGGTGTATTTCACTAGTTCGTTTCTTTACCAGTGTGCGTAGGTAACCGAAAGGGAGTGGTGCGATAGGTTCTGGTCCCACCGCTGCCATGCTCGGTCCCCTTCTAGCGAGTTCATCCGCCGCGTCGTTGCCGCGGGAATCGCTGTGTCCTTTGATCCATTGGATGGTTATGTTATTGAGATTACCAACCTGGTTCAGGCGTTGGTGACACTCGTGTATTAACCCGGAGTTCACTGTGTGGTTGTTTAGAGCCAGCAGCACCGCCATGCTGTCCGACAGTATACGGATTGAGTGGCCCACAACTTTCCTGGCTATGATGGCCGATGCCGCCAGGGAGATGCCCATGCATTCTGCCTGAAATACCGTGTTGTGCGCCCCCAGAGGTGTGGCTATGTGGATGTTGAGGTCTTTTCCGAGAAGACTCCCGCCCCAGTGCCAGTACCTGTTTTAGATCCATCTGTGAAGATCCGTAGTTCCGCGGGGTTTAATCCCTCGCAGCGGTGGTCCTCGTGAAGCTGGATTTTGTATTTCTTGTCGAATACAAATTGCTTCGGTATCCGATCGTTGTATACTTTCGCCAAGGGGAACTCGCAATAGAATTCCTCCAGTATCGCATTGTGCTGTGTTGTCTTCTTACCCAAGAGCTGAAGTGTTTTAAGGCGTACTGCCGTCATCGTCGCCTCCTGCTGTATGAACAGATGGAGCGGTGGAAGCCCCAACATGGCTTCGAGAGCAGCAGTCGGGGTAGTCCTCATGCAACCAGTGATTGCCATACAGGCAAGCCTTTGCAGGCGCTGCAGCTTGATGGCTGCTGTACTTAGTTTAGTGCGTGGCCACCAGACCACAGCCCCATAGGCAATCATGGGTCGGATCACCGCGCAGTATAACCAGAGTATAATTTTCGGGGATAGGCCCCATTTCTTACCTATCATCCTCTTGCATTGCCAGAAGGTTATGCAGGCCCTGTTTGTCTGGTTGTCTAGGTGGCTACTCCAGTTTAACTTACTGTCTAGGATGACACCCAGATACTTGACCTCATCGGCTAACTGGAGTTTCGTCTCGAAGAGTTTGGGTAGGCGATAAGGGCCTAGTGTTCGTTTGTGGGTAAACAGGACAAGTTCAGTCTTCGTTGGGTTCACTGAAAGGTCGAACTCTCTGCACCATCGTTCAACGATACGTAGAGCTCGCTGAGTGAGGTCGAAGATTGTCCCCGTCACTTTCCCCGAGATGAGAATAGCGAGGTCGTCGGCATACCCTATTGCGTAGAAGTGGTTCTCGTTGAGTCTAGTGATGAGGTCATTAATCACCAGATTCCAGAGGAGCGGAGATAAAACCCCTCCTTGGGGGCAGCCTCTGGCTATCATGGCCATTTGCTGTTCCCCTTCAAGTCGCACCACTCGTTTGCTCAGCATGTTTGTAATCCAGTCTATCAGTACCTGTTCCACTCCATGGCGAGAGAGCGCGGTGTTGATGCTGGAGAAGTTTGTTTTATCGAAGGCTCCCTCGATGTCTATGAAGGTGCCCAGGCAGCTGCCCTTCTGGTGAATCGCCTCTTCTATCCGGCTGACCACTAGATGGAGGGCGGATTCTGTGGACTTACCCGAGCTGTATGCATGTTGATTAGTATGAAGTGGGATAGTTTGCAAAGCGCCGTCCCTCAGCTCTCTCTCGCACATTTTTTCCATGGTTTTAAGTAGGAAAGAGGTTAGGCTGATAGCTCGGTAGGATTTGGCGTCAGTATAGTCACTCTTACCCGGCTTTGGAATGAATATGACCTTCACTTCTCTCCATCCCTTTGGAACGTATCTGAAGGCCAGACACGCTCTCAGTATAGGGACCAGTCTGCGGGCGACTGAGATCCCACCCCACTGGAGTAGGGCAGGAAAGATCCCGTCCGGACCAGCCGCCTTGAAAGGATGGAAGCCTTGGATCGCCCACTGGATTTTCTCCAGCGTAACGACTTTTTGTGCATAGCGCCAGTCATTTTCTGACGGTGTTTGGGTTGCCTCAGTCCAGTCGATAGCCTCTGTGAAAGCGCAACCTGGGAAGTGAGTTTCAGTGAGGACGCGCGTTGCTTCTTCTGGTGAGGTGGTAAGTGTGCCGTCTGGTTTGCGGAGAGCAGCAGGCCCAGTCGGGTTCTGCCGTGCTAAAACCTTCCTTACCCTGTTTGCCTGTTGGCAGGATTCGATGCTGCTGCAGTATTTACGCCAACCAGTTGAGCTCCTGTATCTGATGCATTTTTTATAGCATTTCTTGGCCGCGTAGTACGCGTCCCAGTCTCTATCAGCACGAGTGTTCATGGCTCTGCTTAGGGCAGACCTTACTTTCCCACGCTTACGTTCCAGCTCCGGTCCCCACCATGGTTGATTCCCTGGTGTAGCGGGCGGAGTGGACTCCGGGCAGGTTGAGCGGAAGCTGTCTACCATTGATTTTGTGAGATGACTTACACTCTCGTCGATCCGCGCCATGTCCTCGTAGGCCATCTCGTAGTTTTTTGACGCAAGTTTGGTTTCGAGGGTGCGTGTGTAGGCAGCACGGTCTGTGTTCCGTGGGTTTCGCCGTGGCAGTGTTGGTGTCACACAGACCTGTATGTCGAACCGGATCCACCTGTGGTCCGAGCAGGAGGCCTCCTTTGAGACCTGCCAGCCGGTGGTGAGGGCCGCCACCCCCTCCGATGCCAGGGTGAGGTCTATGATTGTTCGACTGCGTCTGTTTACGAAGGTTGGCTCGGAGCCTGTATTTAGTAGGGTTAGGTTAGTTGTAAACAAGTATTCCACAAGCGCCTTACCCCTTGCATTAGGTGTATCCATGCCCCACAGAGGATGATGCGCGTTTGCGTCGGCGCCTATGACGACCTCCAGCCCAGTGCTCTCGCAGTAAGTCACGAGGCGGGCAAGGTCGTGCGGGGGCGGCTCCTCTGCCTCGGGCATGTAAGCGGAGGCGAAGACAACAGCTGTTGCTGTGCCTTCCCGCTGTATCAACATCCTAGCTGCAGAGACGTCCCTGCAACAGAAGTCTGTTAGTGGCTGTGTTTTTATATTACGTGTTGTGTAGATGCACGCCCTTGGCTTATCGTGGTCTGTGCTAACTAGAAGCTTACCGCCAAGGTTGGAGAGTCTTTGTACCTGGCCCGCTCTGACCCACGGCTCCTGGATCAGGACAATGGCCGTGTGTTGAACCTCCAGCCACTTCCGCAGCTGAGCCGTCGCGGTCTGGCTGTGGTGGAGGTTGGCTTGCAGGACTTTACAGGTTAACGAAGGGGACGCCATCGCTGGTCGTTCCTTCTTCGTCTCCTGCCAGCCTCAGCCCGGCGAACAGGTCGCCCGCGTCGAAGTCGTCCCCCTCCAAGTCAGAGGCCGAAGACAGGACGATGTCCTCGATCTCCTCACCCGAGAGGACGGCGCCCACGCTGGCGGCAGTAGGTGCGGCTGGCGCTGCTTCTGCAGGCTCGACCGCGGGTGCCCCCACGGTGTTTGTTGAAGGCGGGGCTGCTACCTCCACCTGTGACCCGGCGCTGGCTTCAGCAGCCGGAAGTCCCTGAGGGACGTCGACAAATTTGCCGTTCCGACCCTGGAATTTTACGTAGACCGCCCCTACTCCAAATGAGAGGCGGCGTCCGGCTTCCATCAGGGTCGGAATTTGGTCCTCAGGGATCCCGACCACCACAAACCATGCGGAGGCCTGTTTATATGCGCCCCACATCACCCATTCCCTAACGGGGACCCAGGGGTTCTGGTAAAACAGAGTCCGCCCAATGTGGGACGGCTCCGTAAATATCCCCTGCCCGTCAGGGATGGAGATTCCGCATCTCACCCGGCGCTTGATGTCCGCCTGTCTCCTGACTACTAGCGTGGCGCTAGTGATCGGAGGCAGCTCGGAGATCGTCTTCCTCAACCACTCTACGGTGTAGGTGTTCCCACACCACAGTTTTAGGGCTCCGTTGCTGAACACCGGCCTCGCTCTGAAGGTCGGTGGGGAGTCCAGTATTAGGGACCAGGCCTCAGCGACTATCTTCCGCTGAATAGCCGCGAAAATCTGCTCCGACACCTCGCTGCTGATGTGCCCCGACCGTTCGCAGGTAACTGCGACATCCAGGTCAGAGCTTGCAGCCTGGGCGTAGCTTCTGGTAGCGTCCAGTCTGGACTGGTCAAGCCGCGGCCGTTTGCGCTCCCCTCGGGGTGTTGAAGTCTCGTTGAGAGCCCGCTTGGCCGCGGCCTGATCACTCTGGCCAGGACGCTGTGCTGCGTGGTCGGCTGGTCCTCTCCCTCCGCTGGCTGCTGGTTGACTGGGGCCCGGTCGGCTGGTGCCGGCCACGGCCTGCGACTGCTTGCCTGCGGAGAAGTTGACGTTACCGCTGGCCGGTTTTACCCGGCCCGCGGCGTTAGCCCCTGTTTCAAGGGGAGGCATACCTTTCCCCTGTGCCTGCCGCTGCCTCTTGGACGGCCTTTTCCTCCTCTTCGGATTGCCCGTCGAGGGGGCCGGGGCAGCCTGCACAGGTAGTCCAGCGCTGTGCTTGGAGGGACCCCCCCTTCCACCTTTACGCTTGCTACTTTGCACCTGCCAGGCGAGCGCGAACGTGTCACCGGCGATGCCTATCCCCACCGGTTGACCAGTGACGGCCACCGGGGGGGGAGCGGTAGGTGGGGGAGGATGTAACAGGGGAGCCCGGCCCGAGGGATTAACCTGCGTGGCGGTATTCGCACCTGAAAAAGAAGGGGGAGCGGTACTGGTCCCTAGCAGCGCCGTACTCCTCCTATTCTTATTATGGGACGTTTTGTTCCTGGCAGCGGTTCTCGCCACTGCCGGACCATCATTTGTACTGGAGCCCGCCGTGTTAGCAGCAGAGCATCCGGGTACTTGAGAGGTGCTGCATGCACCCCTTTTGGGAGGATAACTGGCTTTCGCCTCCTCACCAGTGTTCTTGTGTGAGTGTGTGTCGGGTGTGTGAGTTTGTGTGGTTGTGGTGTGTGTGTGAGTTTGTGTGGTTGTTGTGTGTGTGTGAGGTGTGTGTGTGTGTGTGGTGTCGTTTGGTTTTTGGGTATCCATATTTGTGTGTGTCTTGATTCATCTCTCCGGCTTCCCACCCTCCTTGGAGCCCGCACCTGGGAACGTCTCGCTACAAACTAGCTCAACCGTTAGGACTACCTTCGAGATATAGGGGCGTGAGGCTGGCTTACAGTGCGACATCGGGCGCTTGATCAGGTTGACAACGAATCAACCTTCACTTACACCTTCAGCATGACCTTCACCCACTGCTTCAGCCGTCCGAAGACGACCTCCGCAGACCTCCCACCCCTCGCCGTGGCCCTCTGACGGGACACTTTGGCCATTTCCCTACCCTTGGCTATTGGGTAGGGCCACCGTTTCGCTTGAAATCCAGACCAAAGAGGGCGTGTTGCCTCACGGACGCATAACCACCAGCGCCGCTCGGCTCAACCCTCCAGGACTCCTTCATCCCCGCTTACGGCGCTCAACTACGCAGGTCCTAGCGCAGGTGACCAGGTTTACCTACACGACGCCAGCAGTGTTTAGTGGCGGTCGAGCCCACAACCCCTCAGTCACGGAGGGTCATGGTTAGGTTAAAAAGCGCCTGGTGGTTTTTGTTGCGTCTATTTCCTAGGGAATTAGACCAAAAACAGGGCGGCAACCACGTGAAGGTAAACACACCAGACTTGTCTTGAGGATCTACACGACTGTGGCGCTCCCCCTCAAGACCCCGCCACCCTACTGCCTCTGAGGGAAGCAGTAAGGTAGGCCTGCATCTATACTACCAAGCAAAGCGAAAGCAAAGCATGTCGTTGTGCAACCGCAAAAGCATAAATACAAGCCCTCCCCTATTGTGTGTGTTGTTTTCAATATAGAGCTCAATAAGACCATCTCAGACACTAATATCTACATGATCCTCATGTGAATTGAGCAAGATTATGTCTGGACTTCAAAAGAGACTATGACCTCTGAGTTTGTTTCGGCTGTTTCTTCTCAGAGTAGTCAGGTAAGAAACACCGGGCCCATCTAGTTAAAAAAAAAAAAATGACGTGTAAAAGTGTTTGTGAAAACCTACTTACAAAATAAAGATCATTTATCAAGCTGATGATCCAAGCTTCTATACTACATAGTACAAGAGTTGCTTCTCATGTCTATCTTTTTGTCCATTTAATTTTTCAAAACTCACTTAATTTAGTTCCATTTTCACCAAAATTAAGAATTAAATAAATATAATAATATAAATAATGCTGGACATTACACACAGCGCCATCTAGTGCCACACTAAGCAGAGCTTGTGTCGTGGTCACCAGACAGTTGATTTACTACGTATATACTTTTTGTTTGTAAATACATACTAATTATAATTGATTGCATTAGACACATACCCCTTTCGGAACCTACCTATCTTTCATATCATCAATACAATCTAAATTGTGTCAGACCGGAGCTGAACCACGAGTTTGACACCCTCAATAGCATCTCTATCTGTTCATCTATCAGTTCTCATTTCCATCTGTTATTCGTCTATCAGTTCCTTTAACAAGCAACAGAACCTGCAGGACACAAGATTAAGTGTCCCATTGTTTGCTGAACAGCACCACATTTACTCTCTTGCCGCAAACCTGGTGTCAATTTAAAGACTTCCAGGTCAGCCATGCCAATCTCACTAACGTCACTGTAGGCCATAGACTTTTTCTCACACAGTGATCATACTGTGACTACAGAAAAAAATCCTAAAATGAAAATTAATTCTGAAGTGGAAACCACATCACAATCTGTTGCATAGTTCAGAAGATGCAAGTGGTCACACAGATAGATACATAAAGCGGCCGATAATTACTGCGATAATTTATTTGTAAGTATTCCAAGTTTAAATAAATGAATTTAAAAAAGACAATCCGACTGACATCCAATTTGAACTAAAGAAAACAACAAAGGTCAGGATTAACATATTAAAACGCCTCATTGTTGTTTTCTTCATTGCCAGTAGTGAATGTCACAGTTAACTGACTTTACAAATTATTCCATTTATTTATAAACAGTATGTTTACCGTTATCAAGGAGCTCGTGGCTAAATAATAACAGCCACTCGGGTCAATCTTTAGGTTAAGCCGTGCTTGCCTAGGTTGGTCTGTGGATGGGTGACCACCTCTTTTTTTTGACATACGCTTTCCTCCGTGCCTCCGTGCTTCGGAAAGCACGTTAAGCTGTTGGTCCCGGCTGTTATTTGCCCATCTTTGACAGTTGTTACATGTAGTGGCCCAAAAAGTCTAACAACCAGTCTTACGTGGTATCAGTACAGTGGTATCATATTACCCAGTATTAACTGGGTTGTGGAGGTCAGATAGGCAGTCGCTCCATGTGAAATACGAGTATTCAGCTGCATCCGGCATCCGGTTAGACTGGAAGCCGACCCCAACATATTTATTTAACAATTATGTACACACTTATTACAGAAAATAAAAAACGAACAGAAAATACTACAAAGGTGATCCTTGTTTCTAATGAAATCTCTTCCAGCATACCTGCGAAAGGAGATACTAAATAAAGAAATGTAGACATAGTTGAGAAAAGGCTGGGTAGATGATGATGTTTACCGTTATCGGCAGTGTGATTGGAATTACATAATTATGTAATCAAAAATTATGCAGTAACTTTGCTCCTTATCATCATTTATAAAGTTCCCATTGTTTTGGGACACAGCCTCCTCTCAATGAGAGGGAATGGGCTATAATCCACCACGCGAGACCAGTGAGGATTGGTAGATGTCACATGTCTTCGAATTCTTGGTTTTAGGACATGCCGGTTTCCTCGCGAGGTTTTCCTTCACCGTTTTGAGTGCAGTGGTGATGAAATAAATGACACAAAGTAATGTGCCTATACAGTATGTAACTATACAGTGTGCAATCATCTACGAACAAACGCATTCAGTACATCATACCGAACCCCCCATGAACAATGTCATAAACCTATTACATAGTCTATGTACGGTGAAGGAAAACATCGTGAGGAAACCGGCATGTCCTAGAACCAAAAATTCGAAGACATGTGATATCTACCAAACTGCACTGGGCCCGCGTGGTGTATTATACAACCTTATTTTTTGTTTATACTAAACCCGAAAAGGGGTCATTGTACTCATCATTTTGAACAACTTTTTCTATGGGACGAACCCTGAAATCGCGAAAAAAAAATCAGCTGTTCCCTACATTTTGACGAGTTATGCGAACATAAATGTAGGGAACAGCTGATTTTTTTTTCGCGATTTCAGGGTTCGTCCCATAGAAAAAGTTGTTCAAAATGATGAGTACAATGACCCCTTTTCGGGTTTAGTATAAACAAAAAATAACCCTGTATATGTCACCGTAAAATTGTCAAACACGTTATATTACAATATAACGTGTTTTTTCTCGAGACTATATAATTCGAGACTTTACAATATCGCTAGAGATATTACAATATAACGTATTTGACAATTTTACGGTGACATAATTAGCCCATACGCAAAATACGCGCTTTGACGTGGAGTTGCGGACACCAGCCTGTTGTACAATACAATACAATAGTATATATAATATGTATGTCGATTCGGCCTTTTGCAGTCCAGTAGTGCACATAAACCACTCCCAAATGCAACACCTTGTTCTCCGCCCGCCTTCAGCACTTCCGTACTCAAAGCTATGACGATAACTCACGGGGCCCTAAAACTCATAATTATTATTCTGCTTCGTTCGTTCGTTTTCGTATAATTTTATTACGGACGTATCCCTCAAAGTAACTGCGAGGATAACCCGCTCCATAGCGCGCTGAACGACCTTGAACTTGTACACCAGCTCGACTATTAGATTCCATTTTACAGTCAGTAGCAAGCCCTGGTAGGCACGTACAATATGTTCATAATCACTAGGACTTCACCTCCTTCATGGTTTTTAAGTTCTTTTTAATGATTATAATATAATGCTTAAAATTAATGGATCTACCACGACAAACTCCAAAAATAACTCGAACTAGGTACCCGTTTTACCGCCCAAAAACAGTGGAAAAATGTATTTATTCAACCACCTTGACCTACGTTATGTCAAGGATACTCAGTGCACTGTTACTAAGAATATTGGATACGGCTCGTCCGACGCTGTTATTGATTGCACTCTTGACCCGCCGCTGACGGCACCTACGTCGTTTTTGCTGGCGCATAGTTACAACCATGTCGAGGTAATATCCGTTAGAAGTGGCTTAAAAGTCTGGCTTTAAACTGAAATAGGGGACGTAGTTCACAACCCTTGCAAAGTTGCAAAGAGTTTTGTAACCTAGAAACTGGTATGTGAAGGTCAGCCGTCAGATGCAGAGAGGAAGGCAGTCGCTCCATGTAAAATAGATGCTGGTTTTCAGCTGCTTAGATTAGCAACCGACTCCAAAATAGTTGGGAAAAGGCTAGACAGGTGATAATTTACTAAGGGCCAGTTGCACCGGTTGCGGATAAAGTGTCGGCTAGCCTATTAGGAACTTATCTGCCAGATAAACTAACACTTTTGGTTTCACCGGTGTCGGATAGTGATATCTGGTAGATAAAGTATTAGTTATAACCAGCCTTTAAGTGGTAGATAGTAGTAACTATCAGATAACTAACCGACACTTTATCCGGAACCGGTGAAACAGCCCTAAGACTGATTTGAATTAATAATGATGAAAATTTGAGGTGACAGCCTGCACGACCTACTCAGAGTCAAAAACTAATAAACCTGGCTTTCTGAAGCCTTGCTAAAGCTAATTCGATCCGCAACGATTAGGCTTATCCCTTCGGCTAATAAGGATTGAAAGGCTCAAAGGGATTGCCGCCTCGTCGACTAATTTGGCGTAGAATGGTTTTAGTAGAGAAGAGTGTGTCATGTGTTTGGATTGACGAAATCCCTCTAGTCTATTGCGAGAGTGGTCCATCTCTACCGTGGTGTCAAAGATCACCTTTTCCCAAGTTTATTCGGGTCGATTTTTAGCCTAACTAGCTGCAGCTGAAGACCACTCTTTTCTGCTAATCGTGCATTTGTAACAAAAACGGCCGTTTATGTTTTGAATGCACGATTTAGCTAAACAGCTATATTTCAAGTGTTGACAATGTGTTATAAAATTACGTTATTGCCTTTTCCACAGTAATAATAGACCACATTTTGTATTTTTGATTCTATTTACGAGTTATGACATTTTTTCGATTGGCGGCGCTAGTGGACTGTAAGAGGGCTCTTAAGTAGGCCGCTGTAAACAAATTTGGCAAATGGGGAATTAAAGATCCTTCCGACACACAATGTGAATGCTATGCTCCTGACCAGACGATTTCCTGGAGTATCCAAAGTGTCCCAACATCTGCACTCTACAGGACATAAAGACGCCACAGATACCACGACTAACGTGGCCATATACTAGGCCCAAGTTTAAACAGGTACCATCGACACGAAATAAGAAGACAGATCGGCAGCCTGTCTGACCTTCACAACCCAGATACTGAATAACCCGATACCCCTCCCGATTGCTGTTATTAGCTTATTAGTAAGTAAGCCACGATTTCTTGAGCCGTAGTGTCGAAGATCAAAACTCAATTTAATAAATCTTACAAAAAACTTCAGGACTAAAATCTGAGAATAATATCCCCTAACACCACGCAGGTTGTGGACTTTGTAAAGGAACTCGCCATGATCTTTGCCATTGATAACACGCAACTCTATTTGCATCAGATTACGAGAATTATCGGCAAAAAATCTTGGCAACGAACGGTCCAAAGTCTGTTTATTACATGCCAGCGCTCCAGTTGCACAAAAACCATGTACAAACATATTTCTTCATCGCGAGTAAATCAGACATAGATTTATCGAGTGGTTTTTAGAAGTCAATCAGGAAGTTTTAGAGACGAAATCCGACTTTTGGGACCTTGAAATTCTCGGAGAGAACAGGTGCACATTAATTAACACTTGGATTAGATTCATCTTTGATCCTTTGACATTTTTTGACGTCACCCTTTGCAAAGTTTTCCACATAATGCTACAATGTACCTAGCTAAGCAAAATTCCGTATATTTACAAGTTTAGTTCTTCTGTTCACCGACTTCCGTGGTATATCTGTATATCTTCCGGAAACTTCGTACCTCCGTAGGTCTACAAGCTTGTGATAGGTATTCGTGCCTGTTTGACTTAGCAATGTCTTGACTAAGACACCAAAACATCCAATATTTTTAAATGTCGCAATATAAAATTTAAAACTCGGATTCTTGAATTTCAAAACCAAGTTTGCTATTGAAAGCTGGTTTAAGAATTTACATTCAAGATTCTACCGATTATAATCATCTCAATATAGTTGTGCAAGGATTTTTTGGCGCCAGAATTGGACCTAACGACGCCATATTGTTTTTTTTTAATGTCAACGCTAAAAGATTTGTAACATAATTATTTTAATTTTGTTTACCGCAAAAAGCAGAGAATCACTGTCTTAGGCTTTCACGGCTTAAAACTAAACTTATACCACGGAAGATATGGAAGATATTCCTTAAGTGCCAATAATAAGTAAAGCAGAGAATGTTCTAAATTCCTAACACACAATAATTTTAACCTGTCACCGGTCACCGCGTATAGTCCGGACTTTGGACCCGTAACTTGTCCGAGTTGTAGGTGACCGCGAAAGGACCTAGACTTCGGACCTGCCAAGTTGACCGTCATGTCGACCGACACGTAGGTTAGGTACCTACGTTCTATTGATCCTCTCGCTTGACATACTGAACTGAGTAACTGACCATCTATGCGTCATGACACTCATGACGCACACCGCTGTAAGTATAAAATATCGTTTGATAGTGAACTCGCACCCCGATTATGACGAATTTCTAGAAAGCAGTGATTTCTGTAGTGATAGTCTAGTGGTCTGACCGTTCAGACTGCTACGTGGTTTCGAGTTCGAACCCAAGGTACGCACCCCTGTTTTTATAATTATCACTTGCTTCGGTGAAGGAAAACATCGTGAGGAAAACCAGCATGAGAGATATTTCTCGACGGCATGTTAAGCCAAGTCAGAGGTCCATGCACATGGGCGGCATGCAACCACTGGCACCAGGTTAGGCAACTAGCCACACTATAAAGACGAAGAGTGTTTTAAGTGCTATAAAATATTACAATCATCATCTGCCTAGCCTTTTCCCAACTATTTTTGGGTCGGCTTCCAGTCTAACCAGATTCAGCTGAATACCAGTATTTTACATGGAGTGACTTCCTATCTGACCTCCACAACCTAGTTAGTACTGCGAAGCCCCTTGGTAAGATTGCACCACAGCATTAAATTCATTTGAGATCATCACAGGATAGTGAGCAGTATTGCAACCTTATCGAGTAGAACTGCGAGTGGCCATACCTATAAAAAAAAACTAACAAACGATGTCGGAATGAACGGTTTCTTAATGATTTTATCCACAAAGTTTTGACAGAAGAGATTGATTTGGTGGTTCTACGAAGAAAAGTGCTTGTCTGAATTCAATTCTAAATCGCGGCTGTCTGGCTAACTTTTGCTTAATTTTTTTTTTAATAAAAAAGAAAACAGAAAAATCTTTCTGTTGCGCTTGCGACTATTAAACCAACGAGGCAGTCATATCAGCTGCGAATAATTGCAAGTTGCGACAATTATTTTTATCGTTCATTTGTTGGATTGCAATAGGCAGATTTTTTTAAATTTCTTACTCAATGCGATCACAAATGTGTCGGATATCAGATATGCTCAATGCTTACTGCATTTATCATGGTAGTCGCGAGGTACAACAAGTACTACAGCAATATGTACCTATGCAGTGGCGAAAGTTCCTTACAACTCGATTCCTACGAGATTCCCTTTGAAAAATGAGACAGTCGGCATTCTATAGACAAATAATATAAACACAGGAAAGATTGTGCTCCGGCTTACCTCTTTCAAAAATGTACATTTCGCTACTATAGTACTACAGCACCGTGACATTAATGAAGAACTATCATCAATATTCTGAATCGCACTATAAAGTCACAGAAAAACCCGAAAACAACTGTCGGGTAGTAGCAGACCACTCGTCTGATCGGAGGACCCTCCCTTTTCTATGGGGGGTGAAGAAGTTTACACTGTTCTTCATATCCCTATAAACACAACTAAACCCTGTCGAATAAAGACAGTACAGTCGAGCGCACGTCTGCTAACAAAATGAGCATACGCTGGCTTCGCTCTTATTCTTTTTAAACCACCGCATCACAAAGCCGTTAACCAAGCATTCTGTACATCAAACTAAGTAACTTTACGCAAAAATTATTGCTGGGAAACAACTTTTGTTTTTGAGGTTAAAAATCACATTTTGTGGTAGAACTCAATGAAACGCACTTAAAACATTGTGCTGATGGATGGATTGAATAGTACGGGGGTCGTAGAGGTGTCAAAGGTAAATACTTACAAAAAAATGTATTTAAAAAAAAACTTGTCAAAACGTTGTAACTTTGACCCCCCATATCTCCGTAACTAGAAGGTTCCCAGGTATGGTGTACAACAAAAAAATGATCGCAATGACGGGAAGAATAAGTGCCGAAATTCGGCTTCGTGAAGAGGTGTTTTACACCCTTTATGCTAATACTTAGAAGGGCTAAGTGTTAACAAAGACGAAGGTTGACTGACTGTACCTGATTCATAAATAAATACGTTATTGAGACTTTAAACATAATATTCAGTCTGATTTTTAGGAATGTGTTAATTCTGAGAGTAATTTATATGCGAGTGCTAATTTATTATAATTGATGCACTGTAAGTTGTAAGTACCTACAGTATTATTTTTTAGAAGCATTTCGCTTTGTAAATAAAAACAAAGTTGGAATACATACGTAATTGTTCGACGGCGAGTTCGTGTCCTACGCGCGCTGCCGATGCCTGCTGGGGCTGCGGGACTGTTCGAAAGATGTGACTCAGGCAGCGACTCAAACTGTAACTAACTGTAACTCTAACTCTAACTGTTTAAAAAAAACGTAATAATGTGTTGTAGTTTCAACACAAAAACACTTTTAGATGTAACAGATACCATAATGTAACCGAATCAAACTGTAACCTTTTATATGTGTTAAAATGTGTTACTGAAATTATCAGTTTTACAACAGACTGCGACTAGATTTCGGCTATCCAATGGCAACGCTGAGTTTACCTGTTATACACTTATTTATTAACACTGTTAAACCTTTTATATCTGTTACAGATATGTTACGGTTAAACTTTTGTAAGTGTTTTGGGTTAACACATTGAGAACACATTTATAAGTGTTACATATTTGATTCTGTAACCAATTCAACATGTAACACTTATAATTCGGTAACCTTTATGAAGGTGTTTTAAAGTCCCTGAACTCGAGCTGGCTGGACAAATCTTCAAAATAGCTCGCATTTAACTAGGTCAACAGGGCACTTTATGTGACGGCTAAACACCCTTATTTCAGAATTAGTGACGCTACAGAATCTTAGATAATCGATCAAAAACGTGTCCAGCCAGCTTGAAAAACCACTTTTCGCTAGTCTCTCAATCCCGACTTTTTGCATATCAACGGGCGTCACATTTGTGACAGGCATCGAGCTAAAGTTTTGTGATACGTACAGTGGTTTAGTAGAAAAATGCAAAAATCTGTCTCCAGCCAGCTTGAATCTATACTAATATTATAAAGCAAAAGAGTTTGTTTGTTTGGTTGAACGCGCTAATCTCAGGAACTACCGGGTCGATTTTTTTCAATTCGTTTTGCGTTGGATAGTCTATTTATCGAGGAAGGCTATCCTACTAATATTATAAATGCGAAAGTTTGTAAGTATGGATGTATGGATGTTTGTTACTCTTTCACGCAAAAACTACTGAACGGATTTGGATCAAATTTAGCACACAGATAGTTTATTACCTGGATTAACACATAGGATACTTTTTATCCCGGTAATAAGATCCCGTGGGATAATTTCAAACTTCACGCGGGCGAAGCCGCTGGCAGAAGCTAGTAGGCTATATAACATCGAGCTATGACCATTAAGAGCGGAGCAGGAATGAAAAATGTTTAAAAACGGGGTTTTTCCTTTTTCCTTTCGTTTTTCTCTCTTATGTGACGGAGACGAAGTTGCGTGGGTCAGCTAGTTTACGTATAAAACTTCTGGCTGGCACCAGTGACGGATTAAGACTACTTGATGCCCTAAGCAATCCACGCCTGTGGGGCCCCCTATCCGAAAGTCAACTAGAATCGCCAAAAGGTCTAGTACCTATTATAGTAGTCTAGGTCAGACTCTATATCAATTTAAAACGCGCGAATTTTCAGTTAGTCCTAGTAACTTTAATTTGGTGTGGTTTTTGGCGACGTGAGAGTGAGACGTGATGCCCTTTTTTTTCGTATGGAATCATCAAATGACTTCTTCCACTCTGTGCGGAGCGGGAGGGAGTGTCAGACTTTTACTGACTAAATAAAATAAATAATAAACAAACGCGGTGGTTATGAAACGGATGGAGGGCAAGCTAGCCGTAGCTCATCGTCCACAAGCTGCTCCGCCCTCGCGGGGCAAACCTCCACCGTGTCCTCCGGTCGATCCTCGCAATGGAAACACCCGGGCGTTTCCTCACGCCTGATTCGATGCAAGAACCTCCCGAAACAACCGTGTCCGGTGAGGACGTGCGTCAGGCGGAAGTTGGGGACGCCGTGGCGTCTCTCAAGCCACTCCTCAAAGAGGGGACTTATCGCCACTATCGTGGCGTGCCCTGTATGGGGTTGTGACAGCCGCTCTCTCCATGTCGCACTGAGATCACGCCAGCGTGATGCTTGCCGGATTGCCGCCATGGGATCTGGAGGCGATAGTCCTCGCGCGCCTACACGAATGCCGCGCGGAGGCGCTACGCCGGGGGGAAACTCCGCTGCCGTGGCAAATCGCCGCTCAGCGGACAGACCTCCGGCGCAATCTCATGGAGAGAGCGACTGTCGCAACCCCGTGCAGGGCACGCCACGATAGTGGCGATAAGTCCCCTCTTTGAGGAGTGGCTTGAGAGACGCCACGGCGTCCCCAACTTCCGCCTGACGCACGTCCTCACCGGACATGGTTGTCGCCGCCGTCCTCGTCCGGAGACTTGTCCGCTGAGTGACGTGATGCGAAATCATTTTTCGGATGGGAAATCATTTAATCCCCCCCCACTCTGGGAGGAGCGGGAGGAAGTGACAGACTTTTACTGACTATAAACCATCCATTTTCCTTCCTCACCCTACACGTTCCGGCGCCGCGGTATCTCCTTTGAACAGCCCCGGCAGGCTTCGGGCTACCTTTATGCTGACATCTCTTTAAGGCGCGTGTGGAACATGAACGCGCCGTCGATACGGCCTGTCGTCTTTAGACGGACGGACGGCTAGCTAGCCCATAGCTCACCGTCCACTGGCCCACATCTACGGTGGCCCCCGACGCCCGCGCTCCCGCGGCGGCTGGGGCGAGAGGATGCAGGCTAGCATGACTGCTTCGCAGAAGGAGCTGACGGCTTCCCATTCCGTCTCGCTCCGGACCATGGATTGAACCAGGACCGGACGCGAGAGGTCGCCGCCGCCGATCACCGCTACGAGGACACGGCATTGCTTCGCCCACGCGGGGCAGACCACCATGTGCTCCACCGTGTCCTCCGGTCGATTCTCGCAGTGGAAACACCCGGGCGTTTCCTCCCGCCCGATTTGATGAAGGAACCTCCCGAAACATCCGTGTCCAGTGAGGACCTGCATCAGGCGGAAGGTGAGGACGCCGTGGCGCCTCTCAAGCCACTCCTCAAAGAGGGGACTTATCGCCACTATCGTGGCGTGCCCTGCACGGGGTTGCGACAGTCGCTCTCTCCATGAGATTGCGCCGGAGGTCTGTCCGCTGAGCGGCGATTTGCCACGGCAGCGGAGTTTCCCCCCAGCGTAGCGCCTCCGCGCGGCATTCGTGTAGGCGCGCGAGGACTATCGCCTCCAGATCCCATGGCGGCAATACGGCAAGCAGGCCCGCCGCCTCGCGGGCGATCGTGCGGTACCCACGGTACTTCACGGCTACCACCTTTTGGGGCGCGTTCAGTATAATGGGCGGCTTGCCACCTCAAGGAACGCGAAAAATGTGGAATGCTTTACGATTGTGCGAGTCATCCTTGGGCAGGGGCTATGCTAATCTTCTCTGTATGAGACGTGATGCCCTAGGGACGGATTTTTTTCTGTGCTTCATTTGGTGCCCCCCCAGGCGTGATGCCCTAGGTAATTGCTTAATTTGATTAAGGGTTAATCCGTCACTGGCTGGCACTTACGAATCTCAACAACGGTAGCGTTTTTGAATATTATGGTTCCTTTACTAACATTTTGTTACGCAATGTGTGACAGTAATAACGTTTGATTTATGGCGTCACATGTAAGGGTTTACAAGAAATCAATAAAAACTTAATGTCCAGCCAACCTGAGTTCAAGCTGGCTTGACACGTGTATCTCAGCTGCCTGATGATCTACGGCCTTCAAAATGTTCAAAATTTTGTGATGGGGACGATAACGATAACCTGAATTTGTGACTGAGAAACTTTGCGTAGTTTCAAAGTTTCCCATACAAACATCCATTAATATTGTGAGGTGACCATATTTTTAATGAGTATCTATTTAGAAATAAGTCTTTCCTTATCTATACTAATATTATAAAGCAGAAGAGTTTGTTTGTTTGTTTAGATGAACGCGCTAATCTCAGGAACTACCGGGTCGAATTGAAACATTACTTTTGCGTTACATAGTCCATTTATCGAGGAAGGCTATAGGCTATATAACATAACACATAACACGCTATGATCATTAGGAGCGGAGCAGGAATGAAAAATGTTGCAAAAACGGGTTCTTTTCCTTTCGTTTTTCTCTCTTATGTGACGCAGACGAAGTTGCGTGGGTCAGCTAGTATTTTATAAATCACCTAGCTAACTAGGTAGTACGTACTACTCGTAAAACCAAATGTGATTGTATTTTGTCACATGAATCTATAAAGAATACTTTACAAAATATGTACTTTAATCAAAAAATGAAGACTAATGCTGTGATTGATTTGGTGTAAATTAATCATTGTCTTTTATAATTTGTCTCTTGAACGTCTACCATTTAAACTTTACACATTTCTGTTGATTGTTATTATCGTTATCTTGTTTAATGTGGCTAAAACTGTACACTGATACGGATGCACAATATTTATCTCGCATTTAGACGCAGTGACCGCTTTGAGCCATGAAGGTCGCCAGTTCACTTCCCGCGTCGGAGTAAAAATCTTCACACCAAGGCTGCGTGATTTTTGAGACAAAGACTTTCTTCCTTTTCTTTTAGAAATTGAACTTTTATGTGAAGATTTTATTGTGGACTTTGGACGTGAATTTTATTCTACTAAAAATGCATTAAATTCGAAAGTAACTCAGTCTGTGAGTCTGTGACCATGACCTGCGTAAGGATTTGATATGACAGCACCGTTGGCGCAGTGGTTGAGCGATTGACTGCTCCGTTACGTGTCGCGGCTTCTATTCCCGCACGGAATAAATATTTATATGGCCTACAGGTGTCAGGAAGTTGTTTCGGATCTGGCTGTTTGTGTATATGTCACCGTAAAATTGACAAACACGTTAGAATGTAATCTCTCTAGCGATATTGAAAACTCTCGAAATATTGTCAAATGAACATACGGAAGTATCTCTGCCCCCATAATCGGTACTTGAAGCACCCCCCCGTTAGGTTAGTTAGGTTCCTTTAAAGTTTAAACCCTGCACTCGGAAATATACGCTTTTTAGGGGAATATAAAGTGTTTTAAGGTTAGGTTATATTAATCGGTATTTCTCAGGAATCATCAGGAATCAATATATTTTCATGAGGGTGGGTACCATTTAGCAAGGGGGACCCCTCCTTCCCTCCACACCGCGTGAGTTTAGTACCATCGCATGCATTTCACGAAAAAAAATGCGTTTTATTGTAAGCAGTATGTGTATTTCGAGAGTTTTCAATCTCTCTAGTTATTTTACAATCTAACGTGTTTGACAATTTTACGGTGACATATACATATTAAGTTCGCGAATCTACGAACAAAAGCTATGTTAGCTATCCTGTAGATGCCATACGGTTTTTCACTAACCACCGATCCCAGTCTCCATCGCAATCTTCATGGTCAGTTAAATTTAATGCAATTTCCACTGTCTTCTCATTTACGTCATCAAGCAAATGACAGCCACGTCAGGAGTGGTCGTTATGCCGAAAATATGGTTCTTGCATTTAATCTCGATCATTGTATGCCTTAAATAGGAGCATTATTGGCTATTGTTCATAAAATTATGGTTATCAACGACATTGGCACTATCTTTAACTGTCCTTTGCAATTTTTGGCGTCAATGTTTATTTAGGTGCTAACTTTTTTTTTACTCTCTTTTCTTGGTACTTGCCTGCATCAAAATTAGGGATGCATCCGATACCGATACCGATATATCGGCGATACTTCGGGCTTGCCGATATATCGGTATCGGCCTTATTTTTATGGCAGATTCAACGATACTTTTCAAATTTCGCGCTTTAAAAATACCCAAACTTGAAAAAATGGCGCAGAAGTACTTTAGTTTCCAAATGAGTTCCGTCGCATCTGAGAGACTATTTTCCACCGCAGGTCTTATTCAAACAGACTTGCGAAATTGCCTTTGCCCGCAAAACTTAAGAATACTTATTTTTTTAAATAAAAATCTTATAAATGTAATTTTTTATTACTAAAACTATTAATAAATTGTGTTTTATTTATTCTACCTTCCTTTTTGAATTCAATAAGCGTATCGGTATCGGTATCGGTATCGCCGATATTTTTATAAGAGTATCGGTATCGGTATCGGCAAAAAGGCGTATCGAGGCATCCCTAATCAAAATCAATAATGAAATGTAGGGAAAATACTAGTTCAAACTCCATGAACATCATTCTCCTGTCCCAATTCGTTGGAGTCGTCACAGCATGTCTCCTTCATCTACATTACTCTTCATCTCGTGATCTCACCAGTCTCCTCCTTCACACAGTACTTCCATCGTGTCTTTGATCTTCCTCTACTCTTCTATCTACATTCATACTGAAAAGTTTACTCACCACATAGCCCTCATTCCTCCGTATCACAGACCCAGTGGTGCAAAGTCCAAGCATCTAGTAAAAACCCAATATTCCTGTTACTAATGTAGTAAATTTCTTTAGTTTTTTCCGATCCAAAGGTCACTTTCATATCATCTGTACCAGAAACATTAATGACTCATGGTTAATTACCATTAACAGTAAACAATTCTTACGGAATTGGTTAAATATAACCTGCAGTGATTGATATATTTTTAATAGAGAGAACTTTGTCCAGCTCTGGACTGCAATAGACTGAGTTCATTTATTATAGGGGCGCATTTACGGTCAAAAACCAATTTACCGCAACGACTAGAAATACGCTGTTATTATCACAATGTAGGGCCTCGATTCTAGGACCCATTAAATGCAATTTTTGCTCTTAAGTATGTTCAATAATTCCTACAGTTGCTTGTCAATGAAAGTAATCAATATAGGTACCATCAATGGACTTCGTACTGTGTTCAACACCGGCCCTTGCGCACAGGGAATAAAAAAGTTGGCATTTACAGCCAGTCCTGCTTGGGAACGAGCGCGGGAACAACGGGTTTTAACGACAAAAAAAAAAAAAAAAACATATATCAAAGGACGCTCTAATAAATAAATTAAAAAAATAAACATATCCGCTTGTCTATCTTGACTTATTAGATAGATAATAAAATTGTGCTAGGGTCAGCACCGCGTATGCTTTCATTCCAATATCATTCTGAGTCGAGACATCACGTCAATCATACGCGTCTTTTTTTTTTAATTATTTTTTTTTTAAACATGCGACCTCTGTATGCAAATTAAGTATCGATCGGTCGGCGGGTTATCGGGTGCATTCGGTTTATTTTATTATAAAAAAAGATAAGGGCTTCGGAAAGATGGTGAAGAGTCAGTGTGATGCGCGGCCAGTGAAAGCTTACATCATGAGTGATTTGCTGAAGAAGTTCGATCATGACACGAGGAACGATGTCGTCCAAATTGCGGTGGCCATCGCTGGATTCTATTTGGGGGTGTTTTGCTGTATGTATTTCTTTCTTTTTTTGTGGTTTTGTTTTTTTTTGTAAATTTTGTTAGACTGTTTTTAGAGTCCGTTTTTTTTATTGTAAAAAAAAATTGGTAAAATCCTTTCGTAGTTTATTTAAAATTGGGCCAAAGTTTTGCGTCAAAATGAATTAGTTTTTATCATGTTACAGTATTGTTTGTGAAAAACAAACGTAAGTCCTTTTTTAAGGGCGTGCTAAAATATTTTTTAATTCCTAAAATAATAAATGTACTGCTATCACAACGAAACTTATTTAAGATATTTTATACCTTGGCTTACAATAAGGTAAACCTATATTGTTACTTGAGAAAACCACAAACCAGTACAGTTAATTTCCTTATACTCGTGCTTATTGTGAAATTAGCAAAGACCGCAATACCTATATTATTTCACTCTGAAGTTACAAATTATTTTTAAAAATATAAATGTAATTATGCTGAAATGATTAAATTGTATGTAGATATTTGTTGGAGAGAATGACATTTTGCTTGGATTCATTGATTGTTTATTACGAATTATTACGTAATATTTGCAATAAATTGATGAATTTCTTCAATAGTATGCACAAAAAAAAATACACACCTTTGCTTTTCATGCTCCTTGAAAAACAAACGCGAACGAAACTGACCACTTTTTCTTCCAAGTTTAAAATTGAAACAAGGAAAAAACTGGTCGGTCTATGCTCTTTACAGTTCACATATAGATTAATGTGAACTCCTACGAAGCTAACGTTAGCTTTAATATTAGGGTCTACCTACATGGATGTAGCCGGCAGGTGTACCTAGGCCGGTTGTAATGACAGCACGGCGGTCGTCCGCCATTTTTTTTTCACATTTTTCGCATTATGTGCAATTTAACGTGGACGGTGCATCGCGAGCACGAACGGGTTAAGTGATACGGAGTCTTGCGCGCGTTTTTTTGTCTATGACATTTAAGATAACGGACTTTAGAATATATGGTGATTAGGGTAATCTATTGTAACTACGGGTTTATTAAGTTCATTTATACTTACTTTTTTTTCGATTAAATGTCATAGTTTAATGCATTTTCGCGCCAAATTAGATTTTCCATAGAGTTTTGCAAACAGATTTTAACTTAGAAGTATAGACAATATTTTTCCTCACAATATGAGATAGAAACAAGAAGAAATGAATCGTTATAAATGTCGTTACATCATACATTATTTCAATGAAAATTATCTTATGCCTAAGATCATATGTCATTGTAATACTGTATCTAAACGAATGAAAAGAAATATAAAAATAATCTCTATGAAAATATGTTTTGTCTGGCTATCCGTTTATACATTTTTTAATGTGAAAGATATAATCTGATTCAGAGTTTTATCAGCTTGTATTAATCGCTTTTAAGCGTTGCAATAAATATCTTATAAAACGCTTTCGTGCTTTTCGAGGCACGAAGGAACCTCTGTATGTAATTGGTCGTCGCCCATCCACGAACCAACATATGCAAGCACGGCTTAACCTGAAATATAACCGCGCGAATCGCTTAGTATTTCTGACAAATCGGGCATAAGGTTCCAAGACAAGGAGTTTTAAATCCAGTAAATTAAAAAACAAAAAAAACACGTTCTAAAAACACACGTGCTTAAACTACCGTTATTTGTATATTAAAATATTACGTAAATGTATAAATTAAAGAATCTGTGTCAATAGTTTACATCGTCAGCGATACATTTTAGCATACTCCAAGGTTTACAATGCGCATTTAATGACATAAACAATATGATTGTTTTGAAAGATGCATTCGGATGTACGGATGGAAAATTGTGAAAATACTTATTTTCATGCTACTGCGTGACCAGTGTAACCACTATACGAGTGAAGTCTGACGGAGTGGTCATTAAGGGAACTACAGGAGCTAAATTATTAGCAACTTCTATTTGTGGTGGTTCAAAAAAATGCTGTTAGAATAAAGTTCTAATCAGCTTGCACTACAAAGTGGTTACGTCCGTCACTACGGGCCCAATAGTGCGAAATGAGTGGTTTCGATCGATTTACAAAAAAATCGATTGATTGGACTAAAAAATATATAACACTATGATGCTAATATGTTGCTTGTAGAATTATTTGCCAAAAATCAGAATGATTGCATGTATTTTGGTATGGTTTTTACTCGATGAAATATTTTTTTATCGAGTAAAATTAGTTGTATTATGTTTTCAAAACACTATCATACTAACATTTATATGTATATCCGGAAGAATTTCAAACATTTTCATGGTTTTGTTTATTGTAGTAAATCATACATCATTTATTTATACTTTCAGGCATTATAAAACTCGCGATTAGCTCCTGTAACAGAATTTTTGAAGGTTGTTGTTGGTTTTGGTCAATAAACTCATCATTTTTTTACCTGTTGCTCGCGTACTTAACTGTGTCAAACTAAAGTAGCCTAGTTACTCCTTATAACCTCAGTTATCTGCCCGTAAAACTCCTGTTAAAATCGATCCACCCATTTCGGAGTTCTGACGGAACAACCAAACAGACAGGCAGACAGACAAATTATCAAAATTGTTTTTTGTTTTAAGTTCCGTAATTTTAGGGTTTTAATTAAATTTTCCTGTTTTGTCTTTACTTACACACTGTGTCTACATTTCTAATTCGACTTTCCTCTCGCAGGTCTGCTGGAAGAAATTTCTTATGAAATAAGCAGTACCTTTGTGCTCTTCTTTCTTAATGTAATGTCCTACTAAGTATTTTGTGTGTACATAAATAAATTAATAAATAAATAAAACGCTGTTATTTCAAAATTACAAATGGAAACTTTAAATTTATTTATTTGTAAGTATAGATATTTATCTTGCTTATCTTTTGAAAAACTCGAGAATACAGTTGTAACTATAATCATCTACTAGACTAAGATCGCGAATAATGTCTCATAATGAGAACCCTGTTTTAAAGTAGCTGACTTCTTCAGTGGGACCGCGTGAGCTTAATCACATGACATGATCAATTGCGCACGGTGAGAAAAAGCTCACTTTTAATATTCTACATCTGATAAATATATCCTGTCTTATAGACGGTTAATTAAATCCTTAACATACCCTACACCTGCAGTATTACTCGGTAATGTAGTAAGATGATCTCGATGTATAAAAACAGCTTAATTCATTACATACTCGTACTTCAGGCAAACAAAATTTTCCTTTGACTACTACTCCTGAAGATCTAACTTTTCTTCTTCTATATCTCTGTCGTACTCATCCAGGATTATTGGTGTGATGTTATGTTTAACTCTGCTTCTGTAAGCTGATACCAGTTCTTCGAAGTTCTTCACCAAAAGTCTTATTTCTCCAACAACATATTTTCAGCCTTAAGTATTGCTAGGATTCTTTACTATGCCATTCGATTCGATCCGGGTGTTTTTGTTATCAAATAATTCGTTAGTTTTTTAGTCCTTCGCCACTACCTAGTGTTTTAGCTGGCCAGAAACACATCTGTATGTGTTTTTTTTGGAAAACGCGAATAACCCAATGGCCACTTTGGGAGACGAATACCAAAAGAAAATATGGACGAATTGTGTGAGGATAAGGAATAATATGAAATAAAATAGTAGACACAAGGAAGAAAACAGTAAGGCCTGAATTCTTGTCGCGCTGACGTGACGGTCGATCGCGTACGAGTATACATTTTGTTTCCAAATAGCACCATACTGCGATGCTGACGTCAGCAGCGACCGACAGCCGTAATTTGTTGTCGCTGACGTCACAACCGACCGTCAGCGTGGCAAGAATTCAGGCCTAACATGGAAAGGAGATGAAGATTCACTATTTGTCTTTTCATTAACTCTTGTAGGAAGTGGGGAAGTATGTCCCACATTTCTGTTACCGTTTCTCAGTCATACATACTGTGAAAATATTTCATTATATGCGTAAAATCTGTGCTGTTCATTTACCTCTTGTTTATTTTGAAAACAAAGAGAATCACCGTTATAGGTCGTTTCGCACGGTTTTAAGTCATTCACGTGAATTTAATTTGATTAAGTATGAGTTTATTTTTAGATTTTTCGTGTGTTTTCTTACGACAGTAGGTAAAACAACCTAATTAAATTTAGACTTCGAGTTTTTGAGGGTAATTATTTTTACTATTGTTTATTAGCTTTATGAAAGGGTGAAAACACAAAAAATAAAATGCCCATATCTTTTTATCGTGTTGACATATAACCTTGACTTTTTACATACCTAACAGGGACTATATTTAGATCACAGCATCTGGTAAAAATGTCAACTTGCTAGGTCCACCTGTTCCTGAGAAAATTGGTGGTAACAGACAGACGGAAAAGAAAGTGATCTTATAATAATATGTTTTTTACTCTTTGAGGTACAGAACCCTAAAAACGCTTAGGTCCATGTTTTCCAAAAAATGACGGTCTGATTATTTAAAAATAGCTGTTTAAAACGCATTTTTGTATGGGAACATGTCACAGTGACAGTTTTTTAGATAATCAGACCGTTATCTTTTCGGTGAACGTGGACCTTAAACTTTCCCTTATGGTGAAAAATACGTCGTCTATAGTTTTGCTAGAAAATAATATTCTTGCTTCAAAACACTAGTGTGACCAACTGACCACATATTTTCAGATTTACCCCGTAATAATCTAAAATCATGAAAAAAAGTCACACAAACAATCTCAAAGAGGCTGAATGGCCGATAAACAGTAGGTAAAAAGATAAAAGTAAATGAAAACTTTATGATATCGTTTAAATAGAGTTTATCTTTCGCATATTTAACTCTCTGTGTTCTTGAACTTGGTCGTAAAAACAATGTGGACACTTTCAATGACACGAGATACAAATCTGTCTAATAATAATCACGCGCTACTTCTAAGTGCTTCGGCGATCTATTGAAATAAAGAAAAATCATTTATAAGCCTGTACAGGACAAAAAACATAAAAAAATACATTATTTACAACCAATGAAAACTAAACGTAGATAAAAAACTAAAAATAAAAAGAAACGAAACTGCACTGCAAGTACGTAGGACTCGATTGAACTAAATGTAGCTACAGTCCCAGCCACAAGACATACAAACTATGAAAGTACTGTAGTTGCCCATTCCCTAGCGTAGATCTCTATGGAGAAGAACGGGCAAGAAACTCCATGGACACTCTTTTAATAAATCAAAATTTTGTTACAATATCTAGGTTACAGAGAGTTGATTTCATGATCGTCTTCTAAAGCTCTGTATGTAGTGTTTCAAAATTGTCTCGCTGAAAACCTACTTCACACGGCAATAATACTGTCACAATAGATGTGAATGGTGTATCTTACGAGTAAAGACGGGTGTGCAAATAAACTAACTAAAATATAGGGTCAAGGTTGATTTAGAAAATTTGACAGTTTTTCAGCCAGCACTCATTCTATGCTGGTCTTCCTTTTCTTTTGCCATACTTCCTGGATCAGTGGATCCCTCATTCAGGTCTTTTCCGCGAACCCTCTTTGTGACGATAGCTTCAACCGGACGAGCTTTTGGAAGGCTCTGGTTTCCTTGGTCTAACATTGGCCACCATTTCGGTCAAAGCTTTGCTTCATCGGCCATATCTTAGCGTCATGCCAATTTTCCTGCCCAACCCCACTTTTGGTGTAGATATCGCTCGGTCCCCGTGCTTTTGGCAATTCCATAAAGTAAACGAATTCGGTCTAAGATAACAGACTGGTCCACTCGTTTAGCTCAAGATGTAAACGCAAATATTATGATTATGACTAACAAAGGTACTACTTCTTAAATGTCGACTGAACTGCACTTCATAAGATTCAATGAATCCTGTTATCTGTACAAACAAATAACCTGCTGCTTTGTTATCACATTCAGCTTGTTACCATTGCGGCTCTTTAATTCGATCACTACTAAACAAAAGCTCCACTGTATGTAGGTATAGGTCAGTACCATATTGGGCTTCTGTTGTTTGTCTCAATCATGTAGAATGGAGAATGCATGATAAAAAGTTCAATCAGAATAAGACTGGTCATTCGCCAGTCAAGGACAGATTTACATTGTTCAAGTGTTTAGCGAAGTGCAGGATAAGTACAGTAGATCGGTAGGACAAACCTACCACCTCCGATGGGCCCGCCGACATCATGTCAATGTCATATGGGCCCAATCATCAAGGAGACGACTACAGACATAGCCTGCCTAGATGGAAGTGTTATCACCGCAGCCGCTTCTTGATTCCCGGACACAAATTCCCGGCCAGTCCCATTTTGCCTAGACTGGGTAAGGACAGTGGGTGGTGTAAAGCTAATCACTGTCAACCTATTCTCGCCTATGTCGTTGTGGTCGCTATACTCGTCTCTTGACCAATGTAAATCGGGCCTCAGTTCTCTCCGTTCTCTACGAAGGTCCCCGTAGTCGAGGTCCAAGGATGATTAATGCATGATTTAAGGTCCCCTTATAAGCAGCATATTTCGAATCACCTTTGTGCCATGCGGTCCTAAATCCCGTGTCAAGTAACCAAACTGGGTAGCTGATGACAGTACAATAACAGCCCTTGATCATTATATCGGCGTTGCACATAGAGTTGATTTTATAGTTTTGTGTTCCTGTGTCGTCTGACTGTTTGGCTGATTGTATGGTCTTTGGCGTTGCACTATTCAATAAGACTGTTCTTGGAGAAGCCATTTAGCAGAACTTCTTTTTCTCCGTCCTTTTTATTTAATCTTCACTTTCCTGGTCTGTGGAGTTTTGGTTTTTGCCTTCATCAACATTCTTCTACCCTTATCCTCAATTTGTTTGGGATCCACGCAGCATGGCTTCTTCTTCCAAACTTCTCTTTTGACTTTTTGCCTTATTTTCTGTAATTAGTCCACTCGCGGTCACCTGTGTATCTGCTTCTTTATTTATATGCAGGTCACCATGGAAATACAGTGTTTATATTTGAGTTATCACTTTTATAGTCTTCAAGATTTCATATCGCTGTTTACAAGCCTCCAAGCTGCTGATGTGTTTGCGTTTCTTTATGAACTGGCTCAGTGAGTCAATATTTTGATTGCATAGAGATCAGGGGGTAAACTTTTATCTTTACGACTTACTTTAATGTTACTGATCTTACTCTCCAAGTAATTGATTGCAGTGCAGCATGGTTGTTTAGGCGGTTGAATGACATTGACAACATGGCGCTGTTGTTAAAAAAAAAACGAAACGTTGAAAAAAGAACGGAAAATAACGTTACTTTCGGGAGACGGTGACTTGTTTGTTTCATTTGACTTTTTTTTGCCACTGAATTCCGATAACCGATAGTTTTTTCATCGGAATGTAAGCGTGTGTAGCGTAGATAGTAAATCGCTTTTTTCTGTAAAATAACACCACCTGAAAACACGTGCATTCGATCCTTAACATTGGGGTTAAAACATAAACGGTTTAGAATTTTAGTTTGCTGGGGTTTTTTTTACGGTTTGTTGCAAAATATTGCCGAATGAGTAAAATAAAAATCGTAAACAGTACTTTCAAAATAATAAGTTCCTGTGCAAGGGACATTGCGGCGTTGATGTTGATTTAATTAAAAATGATTTGATCTTACCATTGTCTGTATTAATTTTTAGTAAATTTTGGACGCAGAATTCCTCCGCATTCCGGATGGCAACATTGGCAACCCTATCCTATAAGTAATTCACGAGGTAACGATGCAGAAAGCGTGAAACGATTTTTTTTTGCATTTCTAGTCTAGACAAACTATGGTAACTAATATTACTGCGTTTAAATGTACGAAGGTTGAAAATATTAAAAAAGCGGCCAAGTGCGAGTCGGACTCGCCCATGAAGGGTACCTTAGCAGATTGAATGAAAGGTAAACTGCTGTTTTCGATATATGACGTATTCAAAAAAACTACTGACTAGATCTCGTTCAAACCAATTTTCGGTGGGAGTTAACATAGTAATGTACATTATATTTATTTATCATTCTCGTATTTTAGAAGTTACTCACACTCATATCTTTCCACTTTGGAAGGGTCTCTCGCTCAAACTATTCAGTTAAGAAAAAAATTATATTAGAAACCTCAATATCATTGAAGCCCTATCCATAGATACCCCACACGTATGGGTTCGATGAAAAAAACATTTTCGAGTTTCAGTTCTGAGTATGGGGTCTGAGTATGAGTCTGAGTATGGGTTCTGAGTATTAGTCCAAAACTTATTGTCTATTTTTTATTTTTGTGTAAAAATATTGATGCGGTTCACAGAATATATCTACTTACCAAGTTCCAACTGCATAGTTCTTATAGTTTCGGAATAAAGTGGCTGTGACATACGGACGGACAGACAGACAGACATGACGAATCTATAAGGGTTCCGTTTTTGCCATTTGGCTACGGAACCCTAAAAATGAAGCTTGTAGGGCGTGACATGACATACAAGCTAAACAGTTTTTCCCCTTTATATCATACTAGCTCCTGCCAGCGGCTTCGCCCGCGTGAAGTTTCAAAATTGTCCCACGGGATCTTATTACCGGGATAAAAAGTATCCTATGTGTTAATCCAGGTTGTAAACCATCTGTGTGCAAAATTTCATCCAAATCCGTTCTGTAGTTTTTGCGTGAAAGAGTAACAAACATACATCCATCCTCACAAACTTTCGCATTTATAATATTAGTAGGATAGGGGTTTCTAATGTAATTTTTTTTCTAAACTGAAAAGTTTGCGCGAGAGACACTTCCAAAATGGTAAAATGTGTCCCCCCCCCTGTAACTCCTAAAATAAGAGAATGATAAAAATAACAAAAAATATGATCAAAAAAGTAAAAAACAAAAGAGTAAATAATTACGGAAGATATCCCGTAACTGCCCGTAAGTGACAATATAAGTTCAGTTTTGTACGTAAATTGGCTTGACCGAGATCTAGTAAGTAGTTTTTTTTAATACGTCTAAAATCGTAAACCGCAATTTACCTTTCATTCAATCAACTCAAATATAAAAACAACTTTTATATTAAGTCACTTGCTGCTACGGTACCCGTCATGGGCGAGTCCGACTTGCACTTGGCCGCTTTTTTTATACAGGTAGGAGAATCATTTTTTTTTAGGATGGGAAATCATCAAATGACTTCTCCCACTCTGGGCGGAGCGGGAGGGAGTGTCAGACTTTTACTGACTAAAACCCATCCATGTTCCTTCCTCGCCCTTTATATTCCGGGGCCGCGGTATCTCTTTCGAACAGGCCCGCAACCCCGGCAGGCTTCGGCCCTTGCGGGTCCCTCCCCTAATGCTGACATCTCTTTGAGGCGCGCGTGGAACACGAACGCGCCGTCGACACGGCCTGTCGACGTTAGACGGACGGACGGCTAGCCAGCCCATAGCCAACCGTCCACAGGCCCGCATCTACGGTGGCCGATAGCCACCACGTGGCCCCCGACGCCCGGTGCGTCTCCCGCGGCGGCCGGGAAGAGAGGCTCTTTCCCTCTCTCGTTCCGCCACCTCCTTCGCTAGCATGACTGCTTCGCAGAAGGAGGTGACGGCTTCCCATTCCGTCTCGCTCCGGACCATGGATTGAACCAGGGCCGGACGCGAGAGGTCGCCGCCGCCGATCGCCGCTACAACAATCCTATACTTAAGTTATGAATTTATACAGAGAGTAAAAATGTTTTTTTTTTTTCATGACGAATCTTGAATACGAAAATTGAGTTGCATAGGCTGTAGAAATCATGAAAATCAAGTAACTATTTCATAAATTAAAAAGTTTAAATAAGATCAAATTAATGTCACAGACTCGCAGTCCTCAAACTGTCTCTTCATTTTATTGAACCATAAACAAACAATCTTAACCGTTATTGAAAAGTACGTGCGTGCGTTATCTGTTAATTTTATAAACATTTAGAATGAAGGTCGAACTCTTATTTTCGGGGGGCTCCGGTAAAATATAGACAACTTACAAGAGGCTGAATCATTTATCGCTTTGGCCTTGTAATGTCAATAGCACTTCACCTTCGTTCCGACTTTTGGACAATTGATTTTTTGAGGACAAACAGACGTCTAGAAAATAAAACAAATACATTTTTTTAAAAGTAAGGTTGCTTGGTAAATGTTCGCTAATTAAAACCTAATGATCTGAATTCGTTTCTTTCGTGTGTAGGTAGATTTTGGCTTAGAAAGACTGCCCGGGGATCTCATCATCCAGTGCCTAAATTTACCCACTGCTGGGTATATGCCTCTATTTTCTTGTGCCAATCGTCCACGTTCCTTTTTTTATTGTTTTAATGAAGCAATAAAAAATCCTTTGCATTCCGCAACGTCACCCACTTGGAGGATGGGCCGTAAGACTCTACGCATGACGTTCGCGACCCATTCATCGTGGGCCGCCTCTGGTTGCCAAACTCCTTTGGCGATGTCCAGGCTTATTTGTGGTGTCCGACCGATGCTTCGGCTTCGGCTTCTGTTTCGGCCACCTTCGGCCAAAAAAAGCTCCTTCGGCCAAACCTTCGGCTTCGGCCAAAAATTAGCCGAAGCTTTGGCCGAAGCCGAAGGTTCGCAAGTTGTCAAAATTTGAAATTTACTGAACAATGCTAGAGCGAGACGGAGAGTGCGCAGAGCAGAGCAGCGTTTCGCCGCACCACCGGCGCCGGCCCGAACGCATCGAATAATTTATTACCTACTTATATACGTTGGTCACTCGGCTCGTAATTGGGCTAAATCTCTAAAGCTCTCAGTAGTATATTCTCTCTGTAGTATATTCTGAGATTATAATAACTATCGCATTTCTCAAGGTCATCCATCACCTTCGGCTTCGGCTTCGGCTTCGGCCGAAGGTTTTGGTGAACACCGATTAATCGGCTCCGGCTTCGGCTTCGGCCAGAATTGTACCTTCGGTCGGACACTACTTATTTGAGACATCGCAGCCTATCATGAGAGCCGTGCATGCGACGACGATAGACTCCCCAATCTATCGCCCGCTGGCACCTAGGGCGGCATCGGGTCACAATGTCGCGTCATCCGCCTGTCCTCCTCACCGACGAATGGTGTCAGTGAGGGACTCATTATCCCCGAACGCTCCTCCGCCTCCTTCTGCGAGATGACGTCCATGCAGAAGGATGCTATTGCCTCCCATGTCCCCCTGCTTTCGACCATGCCCTCGGCAACGGGTGGCAAGGCGAGGTTTGCCTCGATTGCTACTTTGAGGCACGGCGTTGCACTACCCAAGGTCCTAAGCATATTTATTTATTTAAACTTTATGCACATAATGTACAAAGGCAGACTTAATGCCTTGGGCATTTTCTATTGTTAGTTATTAACATATTGAACGCTATGGTGTGGTAATTTGTGAAACAGTTTCGTCAAATTCTGTGTTCGTGGAACACCTGCTTGCTAGATATCGACCTAGAATTTTGCTATACCAGTTCAAAGTTAGAAAAGTATATGGCTTTCCGTTGACGCTTGATTTCGAAAAAAATATTAAGATTAATTTACTTTGTCTTTGTGCTATTAACCTAAACTACATGATACCTTATTACCAGTTATTACAAAACCATAGCTGATTGTGATTGTGAGGCACGTGATTCCAAGATGATCTGTGACTGCTTCCGAGTTGCTCAAGATATAACGTGTAAAGATAACAGAAACAATCGGAACGAAGTTGAAAAGTTAATAACTAGTTTTTCATCAGTTTGTATGAGCTTAAAAACGTGTTGCGTTGACCCCAAGTAACATTTGATAAGGGCAGGCAGACGGTGAGTTTGAATGAGGATGTGTGCTTACTTTTGTAATTGCAACTTATCGTAAACCGAAATAGAAAAACAGGGTCGGAAAATTTGTTGTTGCGGCTCCCAAAGTTCCTAAAAACAAGCTAGATGCATGAAAGTTTTGGGCGGATGAGACGAATGAGGGATTATCTTTTTCAACTCTTCCCTAGTCGCTGGATAGATGGCGCTAGTTTGACTACGTTACTGCAAGGAACAGAATGTCACATAATATCACTTGGACCTAATGATTATATTCGGAAGCTGATGCAAACGAAAGTGTTAGTCAAAGAGCGTATGTGACGTGTGTTTCTTCAAGTGTTAAGGCTATGGCACCCAGTAACGTAGTCGGATCAACGCCATCTATCGAGTTCATGGAAACTATTTCTTTTTTAATTGTCAAAATGAAAACCTCTCATTCTCCGCTGACGTTTCCACAGCCTAAGTTCGACTTCTGACAAGACTACTGTGTTGTGTACACACTCCAATGCAGCTCGAAATCTAGTCCTTATGCCATCCACTTACAGCACACAATATCAGTGCAGGATCCTTCGCCCAGACGGTCTCGAGACGATCATTTTAGGTTATCGGTATCATAACAATTATCTAATACGGCCGGTGATTCCACCGTGACTCCGGACCTGCCGATATGTGTGCTACTAAGAACACATCTCGATATTATCAGGCGGCCATTTGTATTTTATTGATTGATTGCGACACCTGTCTGGTTGCTATGTGTATACAGGGTTTAAAAGACTCTTAATGAAACTGAAAGGCACTTATTCTCCCCGTCATTGCGATCAGTTTTTTGTTCTACTAGACCATACCTGGGAACCCTCTAGTTACGGAGATATTGAGGATCAAAGTTCCAACTTTTTCACAAGACAGTTCTTTTTTAATACATGTTTTCTAATATAAGATTTTTACTCTATACACCTTCACGACCCCAGTACTTTTAATAAATCCATCCATCAGCACAATGTTTTGAGTGCGTTACGTTGAATTTTACCACAAAAAATATTTTTCTCCGAAAAAAAAAATTGTTTCGTTTTTTAATTATTGCTCACTGAGGGTCAATCGTAATTATTTATAATCTAAAAATAAATAAATCAATAATACATAATCGTAGACAAAAATAAGCATTGTAAGTAAATATTTTTCCTCACATGCATTACGAAATAATATGAACGATAACATAAACTGTAAAGCCTGGTTCGCACTGACGCTTATTTTTTACCGTGCACTGGATTTTCAGCTCTCAGCCTCAAATTCGCGTTGAGAATTTTACAGGGTATGTACAAAGCGCATTATTAGCGCGTTTGTATAAAAACCGGGCAAGTGCGAGTCGGACTCGCGTAAAAAGGGCGTCGTACCATCGTAATAGGGTAAATAAAAAAAAAACTAAAGGGAACTTCCCCTTTAATTTTTAATTTATTTTTACTATTCGTTGTTAAAGCGGCAACAGAAATACAGATTTTGTGAAAAGGAGATCACCCAGACTGGGTTATTGCTAACCAAAATAAACTTATTACATATTTGGATAAAGCATAACATATAAACCTTTTTTAATTTTGTAATAGTTAATTTATATCGAATGTGTATAGTTATGATCCTAAAGGGAATGAAATAAAAGTTTTTTATTTGATTTGATTATTAAGTACACCAAAATCGTAAGTCAATTCACCGAAAAGTTATTCAACCACAAAATATCTGAGATCACCCAGATTGGGGTAAGTTTTTAGCCGGCCAACTAAATTAAACGCAAAATTGTATGGAGGCTGCGTGATCTCCTTTCAACTGTCGACGCGGGTCATGAGATACAGCCCTCTGACAGACGGACGTACAGACGGACAGCGGAGGCTTAATAATAGGGTCCCATAGGTTACCTTTTTGGTACTACCGGCCCTTAAAACTATTCTGTTGGATTTTTGACTCTTAGCCCTAAGCCGAACGTTGATAATCCCGTGCGTGCAAGTATGGGTTTAGTTGACATCGTTATCTCTTATTATGTATTGGTGTATTTATGTTATAAATATATAAGTGCATATTATGCAATACCCAATGCATCTTGTGTGAACTTGTTTGCTCCGAACTTGTGATAGATTAGAGGCCAAGGTTTTTATCGATTCCCGATACATTGAAATCAATACTCAGGCCCCGGAAAATTATAAAGTTATAGAGAAAAGTAAAGAGCTTTACAGAATGCCTAGGTCATCCTATTTCGCACTAGAGCTATAATGATTTCGCCACCATGACGACTGTATTTCGTTCGCGTGGAAATTTCGGGTCTGTGTGAGAAAAAAAACATAGCCTTTAAGGCGATAACATGAGCTAAACGCGAGTTTTATAATCACTAAAAGTATATGATTCAATGCTATAAACAATACCAGAAAAATATACGATATTCTTCAGGATATATGCTAGCATGATACTGTTTTGAAAACATAATACAATTAATTTGGCTCGATAAAAAAAAATTACGAACTTATCTCTAAAAATATCTTTCAATCAATAAAAATCATACTAATATACATGCGATCATTCTGATTTTTTTAATAATTCTACAAGCAATATATTAGCATGATACTGTTTTAGTTTTTTAATCCAATCAATAGTTTTTTTGTAAATCGATCGAAACAACTCATTTCGCGCTATTTGGCCCGCAGTGGCTGACGTAACAACCACTTTGTAGTGCAAGCTGATTAGAACTTATTCTAACAACCTTTCAAACGAAGAACCACCACAAATAGAGTTGCTAATTTAGCTCGTCTAAGCGCCTTAATGTTGTTCCCCAGGATTCAATCTATCTCTTTACCAAATTTGATAACGAGACGAACAGCTGTTTAGTTGGACAACAGAGTTACTTTCGCATTTTGCATATGGATGAATAAAAAACATACCAATTTAGTCAAATAGCTGCGGAGTTTTCTAGAAGATTGTCACTAGTCACTCGTGGGCCGTAGTGCATAATGGTGTGATGCAACAAGAAATTGCATCTTGTTTGTTTCATTCCAGACTAAACAAGAATGTTTGTTAGCTACTAACATTTGTGCGTCACAGTCTAGACCATTTGAGACACCATTAGTTACCTAATTTGAATGATTCATACAAATTATAAGGAAAAATAACAAGTTGTTGGTGTAACGCGTGTTTTGTTGACGTGCATTACATGCATTTTCATTTAAAGACGGTAAATCTTTTTATAAATTTAAAATATAAATATCGCTGGACATTAACACACAGCGACATCTAGTGCCACACTAAGCAAAGCTTGTGTCGTGGACACCAGATAGTTGATATACTACTTAAATACTTTTTTGTTTGTAAATACATAGGTACTTATCTTCTATATAAATAAAAATGAATTGTTGTTCGTTAGTCTGATTAAAACTCGAGAACGGCTGGGCCGATTGAGCTGATTTTGGTTTTAAAATGTTTGTCGTAGTCCAGGGAAGGTTTAAACGGTGAGAAGTAGACAGGTAGGTAGGTAGGTAGTAGGTAGGTAGGAAAAAATGCATTGCAACGCATGCCGGGTACAGCTAGTTATACATATAAACATCCATGACTCGGAAACAAATGTCGATGCTCATCACACAAACATTTGCTCCTACCGGGATTCGAACCCAGGACCCTAAGAACGTAAGGCAGCCCCACTACCGCTACGCCATTCGGGTCGTCAATCTTTAGTCGTCAAAATTTAAAAGAGACATTTTTTTTTGTTTGCAGCTTAGGCCACTCACATAAATTGAGCAATTAATTATGAAACGTTTTATTGATTTCTTCCTTATAATCTCTAGATTACAGTGGATATATTAGCTAAGCCCTATCTAACCGGAATACTGAGAAATTCTAAAAAGTAAAACGCGAATCTAACAATTACATCCAAACGAGAAATATTGTTAGGTTTAACCGGTACTTTAAGAGGGCTATCACAATTTTTCTTGTATTTGAGTGATTTAAGAGTCAAACACAACACAGTACATAGTAGGTTTAAAAATACAGGAAAAAACTTGCAGATACCATTTTCATGAAATATTTTCTTTTATAAATGCGAAAAATCTGCAAAAACACTCTAACGAAAATTGAAATAAACAAAAAGGGTAAATGTCAAAAAAAAAAAGTCTGTCAACAATTAAAAAGGCGGATTTACAACGTTCCGTGCCAGGTTGATTGTTAAACCATGCGATTTTAGCGTAAACCTTTAAAAAAACTTAGCAGTAAAAAAGTTCACAGTTTAATCACATTTCTTTATAAATATTAATCCTATTTCTATTATAATGAAAGCAGACATTATTACCACTGAGTCTGAGGACCGTCTTTTTTTTTTGTAAATGGAAAAAATGCCTCTATTCACGTAAGTATTTTCTGTCAAATGACATTGACCACAGAAAAAATGATTTGACTCAAAAATATCATAATCTATTCACATGATGGACAAGCTGCGTGCACACATTTCACGCATGAGTCGCCAAAATAACACTCCCAAAAATAATAAATTAATCTTGAAATGTCGTCAGAAATTTTGGCAACAGAAAAATGCAATAAATTCTTCTTGCTGCTTATGCGGTAGTTGACCTCAAAAATTAAATAAGGAATGCCGCACCAAAATTAGTTTAAACCAAAATAAGTTTGATCGCAAACAAATGCAAACAAACTGTAAAATCTTTTTATGCGCAGTGTGCTAAAAATTTAAAGTACCTATACTCGGAATTTTAATTCGATTCCAGATTTGACAATTTCAGTGTTGCAACGTAATGACAAGTACTAAATAGTGACGTTGCGAAATTATTCGATATGGAAATGGAATATTTCCAGATCGATTCTTCTCGTTTATAATTTTACTCTCGTAAACTAAGTATATCAGGAAATTAAATATTTCTCAACCGATAGAATAGAATAGAATAAACTTTATTGTACACTAAAAAGTAACACTGTAACACACTCATACATTCATTTTCTTCCACAACTTCAAAGGCCTCCAATTGCGCAGAAATGTCATTTTTCACGTATTTGTAGGCGTTGCAGATCATTACTTTTTCAGTAACAGTGAAAGCTTTTCGTGGACGATTTTTCTTGGGGACAAGAAAACATCCACGTCTTTTTGTGATGTACTTGGCTGAGGATCCATTTTGATGGAAAACCAAATCAAATAGATTCACTCAAAGTTCACAAAAAACTATAAACGTAACAACAAACACAACGTAACAACACTTTAACAAAAACCCAACAAAATAACAAAATATCGATTCGATTATCGATTTTTGTGTTCATCACTAAACTATTAAATGTGGTATCATTATTTCACAAAATGACAGTAGCTAATGTCAAATCTGGAATCGAATTAAAATTCATAGTATAATTTAAGTTATTTTCAGAAGAAACACACGTTTAACCACTTTGCACGACAAGATTTTGACACATGACACATCAGCTGAATCGGCGGGGTGATGCGAATTTGTCAAAAATTTACAGAATTTTCGTGAACTTTTAGCATTCGATTTTTTATGAAAAATATGTCTAGGAAGCTGTTTCATACCATACTTTTGTGGTAAATATCTCCAGTAACGTGTTAAGGTCGGTAAAACGGCGTCAGTTTATTGCCAAATATTTATAAAACACATATTACTGCACCTTTCCAAAAACTAGGTAACGTAGATGCACTGGAAATAATGTACCTACATAGGCAAACTTCTCGTTCGCTAAACAAACTGGAAAAAGCTAAATAAAAATAGTAACCTTCTATCTGGGTTCTTATTTTTGCCACTATTCATACATCATTTCATAAAAAAATACGATCAAAGTCTTGACAAATATTACAAAAAAAAACAATGTTGCAACCAACTTATCACATGACATATCACTTCGTAGTGCTGACCGTAAACCCGAGTTTCATCATTACGATTAAAATGTTGCATTCAGCCTAATGGATACTCGCAATCAAATTAAGTTTGGAAAAAAGTTTTGAGACACAATGAAAACTCCTTGGTATCATTTCAAAGAATTATATTTAAATTCTGAAATGAATCCTTTTATACTACTTTTTTAATAATATCATGTAGGGTAGTAATTATTCGTTGCTTTTGGTTGACTTATTAATAGTTAATAAACACAGAACTCTTTAAACTAACAAATAACGAAATTCTTGCTTCAAGTCAACCGAAATCATCCGAAATAAACGGTAAATGCTTGGTCCAAGTTTGACAGCTAACTTGATTTTCGTCCCCAACTTGAAGTCCAAAATAAGTTACCTACACGATCAACTTAATTTTTGCAATAACCTGTAAAACTTGTTTCCCTACAGAATTTCAAGGTTACGTGGTTTAATCTTCATTGAACGTGTTATTCGATGTCTTCAATTACTTTTACTGGCGCATAATTACGCGTGGTCAGTAATGGCCATCTCTTGTATGTATGTATGGTGATCGAGACACGCAAAAAGTAAATTATAATTAAATTAAGCGCCGCCTTGAAACCTAAAGTCTATTCAAATGTTTGTTTTCAATTGAATTATCAACTTTAAGCTAGTGTTTATTAAGTTGATTTCAGGTTTTATGGTTTTTATACAACTGAAAAAGGCGTAAAATATTTGGAGTAAGAAACAAAAAACAAAATGCATACAACAACCAACCCTATTCTTTCGAAACAAAGTAACAACTTATCAAAAAAAAAATGTCTAAGTAGCCTCTGGTCGACCAAACCCGTCAGAAATGTTGAACTAGCCCGTCAGTTGCCCGCGACTTCGTCCACGAAAATTGTGATAGCTCGGCTACGAGCTATCACAATTTTCGTTTCGTTTCGAAGTAGCATGATATCTATATAATTATAATTATAGCCTATGTTACCTACTTCTAGTCCGGGAGGCCCTAAAAAAACTAGTCATAGTACGCCGGCTGATTTGTTTTTAATAAATAGTTTACATCATAATGAGTTTAAAAAATATCGTCAGCTGCATGGTGGAGGGGGGATTATGCGTCAGCCGCTCGCATGAACTTGTAAATGATAGTGGTCTGATGAAAAACTAAAAGCAATCTACCACCAAGTAGAGAGTGTGATCGATTGCCCGGACTATTGGTAAAGATGTAGCTTTCTAATGTGGAATGATTTTTTTTAAAGTAACAAACAAACAGAAAATCAAATCTTTACTCTTTATAATATTCAATCAATCAAATGCTTTATTTCGAACAAGAGTCCATATGGGTGAGTAGCGCGAACTTAGGAGCTATGTTAGTATAACAATAAGAATAAAAATCAATTCAACACAACATCACACAACAGCCCAATATTACTGTAGTAGATAATTCGAAGACATGTGACATCTACCAATCCGCACTCAGCCAGCGCTCGCAAAATACGCGCTTTGACGTGGAATTGCGGACACCAGCCCTTTGTACAAAAGAAAAAAACAAAAAAAGGAAAGGAAAAATAAAGGTGAAAAGGTAAAGGTGATTAATAATTTATTAAGGTCATTAAGGCGCCTAAATGAGCTATATTAGCAACTACATGTGTGGTGGTTCAAACTTCGTCTGAAATACTGTTAGAATAAAGTTCTAATCAGCTTGCACTACAAAGTGGTTTTTACTTCAGCCACTGCGGGCCGAAAAGTGTGAAATTAGTGGTTTTGATCGATTTACAAAAAATCTATAGATTGAACTAAAACAATAAAACATTATGATGCTAATATGTTGCTTGTAGAATTATTTGCCAAAAAATCAGAATAACCGCATGTATTTTAGTTTGTTTTTTACTCGTTAAAAGAAATTTTTAGTGATAAGTTCGTGATTTTTTTTATCGAGAAAAAAATATTGTATCATGTTTTCAAATCATTACCATACTGGCATATATCCTGAAGAATATCAAGTATTTTTCTGGTTTTGTTTACTGCAGTGAATCATATACTTTCAGGCATTATAAAAGTCGCATATAGCTCTTGTAGTCGCCTTAAGTAAAATCAGTCCAGTACCAGTAGTAGGTATTTTCCTTGAATCGGAAATCAATTATTGTAGCATTCGAAATATGCGTCTACAAATCTCTTTTATGCGCAGTGCGCACTAACATAAAATGCATTCCGCCCTTGCACAAGGCAACCATACATCTTGAACTAAGTATCTTTAAGACGATAAGTATTTACTGGGCTTCCCTTTTGCGTGAGGAAATCTTTTAAAACTATGGTGGTATGGATTTTATTATATTGCTAGCTGAGCCACGTAACTTCGTCTGCGTCACATAAGAGAGTAGAAGCTCACAAAAGGAATAGTTTTTCCCCGATTCCACAACTTTTTTAATTTATGCGCCGCTCCTATTAGTCGTAGCGTGATGTTATATAGCCTATATATAACCTTCCTCGATAAATGCAAGGCAGGCACCAACACAAAAGAGTTTTTCAAGTCTAACCAGTAGTTCCTGAGATTAGCGCGTTCAACCAAACAAACAAACTTTAAGATATTATATTAGTAAAGATACAGGGTGGTAGGGACCGAAGCCGTCAACCAAACATTCTGTACATCGAACTACTTTGACCTCCAATATCTCCGTAACTAGGAGATTCCCATGTCTGGTGTAGAACAAAAAACTGATCGCAATGACGGGGAGAACATGTGTCTTTCGGCTTAGTTAAGGGCACTTTTTACACCCTTATACAGGGTGGAAGGGACACCAACGTACAAACGGTTACCACCTATTCAGTACATTATTGTAATTCTCCTCCCCCACATAGATTTTTTAAATTACAGATGAAAAAAATCGGTGTGGGGAGTAAAAAAAAAACAATTAAAATAGGGTAGACAACAAAAATTATAATTAGTCCGTAAGTTAGATTATCAAAAAATATTTGACCCGAATTTTTTCTTTTTTTACATAAACCAAAATTGACGAATATACGACGCTCTTAAAATTCTCAATTCGTCACGCCTTGGTATAATTTTTAGCGAGTTCTGACGTCACGAGCCCCCACTCCCGAGCTTCATCATCTCAGTCAATATTCATTTATTAACAAAAACAAAAAACACGTGTCCATTATTTTCCAATACCTACTCTAACTGACGGACTAAATATATTAGCAGTTTTTTGATACTGTCCGTTGAAACACAATCCTTTTTTATCATTTGAAATGATAGTTTAAATGTATCCTTATATAACATTTAACTCGGCAAATTGACGTAGTGTATCATGCTCAACAAAAGTGTAAAATGTACCCTTACTAAAAAATGCGTACCGTTTACAGATAATAAGTACCGATGACTGGTACTTTCCTCATCTCATTTCGTTAATTAGTATTCGTCATACCATTGAAATAAAAAAAAAAAAACCCGACACATAATGTACTAAAAATCAAATAGAAAATAACAAGTACCGATGACTGGTACCTAGTATCTAATGGGTCATACATACCAGTCATCGGAGTGATGACTGGTACTTTCCTCATCTCATGTCGTTAGTTTGCATTCCTCATTCCATTGAAATTAAACAAAAAACACCCGACACTTAATGTAAGTACTAAAAGTCAAATAGAAAATAATGAGTACCGATGACTGGTACCTAGTACCTAATGGGTTCTAGGTACCAGTCATCTGAGTGATAACTGGTACTTTCGTCATCTCATTTCGTTAGTTAGTATTCCTCATTCCTTTTCAATATGTACCTAGTATACATAATTGTACTAGTAAAAAAAAACAAAATCGGTTCATCCGTTCGGGAGCTACGAATTACGATGCCACAGACACACACGTAAAACTTATAAAACTCCCTGTAGGTTTTGCTTCGGGGTTTAAAACATGAATGAGAAGAAAAACCGCTTATTCATCAACATGTAGCCTAGACAAGACCACAGACCACATTTCTGTAAAGAAAGGATTAAAAGTTCAATAACTTTATTATCCACTTGCAAAAATGCCTTAGGAAATAGTAGTTTATGCAACTGTGCATAATGAAGGGCATTACAACACGAGTGTGGGTTTAAGAAACGAGCCGAAGGCGAGTTTCTTAATAGCATCACACGAGTGTTGTAATGCCTAATTATGTATAGTTGCATACACTACTTTATCTACCCAAATATCATAAGGGCTCTATGATGGGTTCAGGAACCATAGGGAAATGACCTGCATTGTTACTTGGCCCTTGATTTTTGTGCCAACAGGTTATTAGTTGCATTCGTCGCTGCATTTACGATATCTGGCGGAGTATTCATGTCAATTTCTGAGTCACTATCACTCATTTTCGACAGAAATAAAGAACTTATCAGAAAATTTGTCTACTCGTAACTGGATTACTGGAAATAAAAAGCTAACGAACAAATGACAGCTCGAAATGGCGGCGTTTCGGATATCTGTCATTTTTTTTTAAATCATAGGCAAACGAACAAAGTCACTATTCTTGTGTCACTCGAGATCAAAATGTCGTGCGATTTATAATTAAAATCATACTGAATTGGGGTTTTTTTTTATTTTTTTTTTATCGATATCTGATTTAATGTAGGTGGTACTAGAATAGCACACTCACTTGAATTTGACACCTGTTCCAAATTTAAAACACATAACGCAACTGTTTTCAGTTGCGTTATGAGTTCATTACAGTTCCGTTTATTTCTGCAGGTTGGTAATGCTGGTCATTGCCTATGGTTTTTGAACGCATTAGAGAGGGTTTATGATATTTGGGTAGATAAAAGATTATAATATCATCATCATCATTATAACTACCCTGTATAATTGGCCAAGTGCAGTTCAATAAATCCCTTATCGTCGCAACGCTAAGTTCGACGCCCTTGAAATAAGTCATTACTAATCATTTACATAAACAACTTGAATAATCATTTATTAGGAAATCAGTCTTAATTGCTCACAGCCACGGATAACAAATAAACATAGCATTGAGACGGGAAACGGTGCGAGACGCATGCGCGATGCGTGACCATAGGTCACAGTGCCAATAGTGCAACGAGACAACCGCCACATGTAAACTCAACTCCACCTTCTTTAAAATAGAGTACGTTTTGGAATAACTAACAGATCACTAGAAGATGGTCCAAAGACATCCGCCACATCTAATTTCAACTCTCACGTCTTCAAAATAGAGTGTGTTTTAGAATAATGAACAGCTCATCAGCAGACGGGCCATAGACGCTGATAAAAACACCCGGATGTCCCGCCATGATTGTTTTTAAAAAAAAACATATTGTCGTTTATTTTGTGTTGCCGTCCAATATCGGTGTATCCTGTTGATATTATTGCCATCGATTCTATTCGTGTATATTGAGTTCATTGTCGCTGATAAATGAAAGGGACTTTATTTGGACTTTACACTGTGAATTTTTTATCTGTGGTCTCTGAAACTCTTTCTTAATTCTTAGTGCCTTGTGAACGTGCCAAATACCACTGTGAGACCGAGAAGAAAGTAAACTTTACTGAAAACTCTCCTCAGCAATTTAAAAGTGTTTACAGTACATGTTTAGGAATTAGTTATCGCAAAAATACCATCATTATTTGCTATTTCTGGCGAATATATGTCATGTAATAATAGGCTTATTGTATAAAACACAATAGGTAAAGATAATATCCGAACAAATTGCTTGAGAACTTCTTATATTTTGTAAAATTAACGACTATTATCGAATTAGGTAGGGTCAGTCTCCATCTCAAGGTATCCTTGAAATAAAATAATAATCTAGGATTTTTTACAATATTAAGTAGTGAGTACTTACTTAGTATAATGACCAGGGGTCTAAAATGGCCGCTTTAGCCATTACAATTCGTAAAGTGGTCACAAAGAGACTATTTCTTATTAACTGAGTCTGTGACTTAGTCCATAACTGAGTCTGACAAACTGTGGGCCAATAGTAGGAAACTGGTGTCCTGACACAGTGAGGAGGGTTCTCTGCAGACCACGAAAGAGATGACGGGAAAAACTGGTCAGGTTTCGTCAGAACTCAAACTCAAATCATTTATTTCAACTAGACCATTACGGCACTTTTGAATGTCGATAAAACGAAAAAAAAGAAGCTACAGTCACAGACAGAAGTCATAATAACTTAACTGGAAGCAGGATGCGCGTTTTAGCGAAAAATGGACAGCGTGGTTGGAGGCCTTTGTCCAGGCGTGCGTCAGAGCAGGCTAGGAAATCAAACGGCTAGGAAAAAAAAGGTGATTCATAATGTTATCCTATTATGATTCTGCTAAAGCGGCCATTTTAGACCCCTAAACGAATTAATATTGACAAAGCAAAGCATAGCACAAAAAAACAGTTTATCTGCACAAATAAGTACCTTGACCTACGGAGTTAACGTCTATTTCTCTTTGTTTCCAGTGGAATACGTGGACACAGAATACAGTCTGTGGCTGACATGGTTCCTGATGCCGGTCATCGTGACCTTCCTACTGCCAGCTGTTATCATCGTCCTCATATACATCAGTGCCATCATCTTCCATCTATACAGGCTTTACAGGTATGTAAAGAATCTTTGTATGTTGCGTAGACGCGGCGTAGTTGAGTTTTAGTTTACAGTAGCTGGCGCCCGCGTACAAATCTATATATATAAAAATCAATTGCTGTTCGTTAGTCTCACTAAAACTCGAGAACGGCTGGACCGATTTGGCTCATTTTGGTTTTGAATGATTTGTGGAAGTCCTGGGAAGGTTTAAACGGTAAAAAGTAGTAGGTAGGTAGTAGTAGGTAGGTAGTAGTAGGTAGGTAGTAGTAGGTAGGTGGTAGTAGGTAGGTAGTAGTAGGTATGTAGTAGTAGGTAGGTAGTAGGTAGGTAGTACTTTTGACGCAAACGAAGTTGCGTGGGTCAGCTAGTTATATACTAAATCCTTCCTCCAGAACCACTATCTATTGATGAAAACAGCATACAAATCGGTGCAGTAGTTTTCGCGTTGATCCCGAATAGACAGACAGACAGGCGCGCCGGAGGACTTTGTTTTGTAAGTAGTGATTAATCAGTGATAGCCTAGTGGTGTGACTGTCGGAAAGCCAAGTCAAAGGTTTCAAGTTCGAACCCAAGACATGCACCTCTGATTTTTCGGATTCATGTGCGTATTGTATAATTATTGTCATTTGCTTCGGTGAAGGACAATGTCGTGGAAACCAAAACAGAATGCCCGAGATATTATTTCTCGATGGTATGCGTGCAAAGTCAGAAGCGGCACTCTGACATTCTACAGTACCCCTCTTGTAAGACTAAAGATAGGAACACACGGAACGCTATTGCAGTCAATATCGACGATTTCGAATACAGCCTGCCATACAATCTGAAAATTTAATGCAAGTTCTCAATACACGAGCACAGATTAGACACTAACCACACGCTAAAGAAATAAATCATCGTCTGCAATATTCAGAATACCAGCTGTGACGTTTTTTTAATGTTGCAGCACCATGCTGAGATAGGGGCCTTTCCGTCTCGTTCAGGACCTTTCGTTTCTTTTTATTTTTAATGTTTTATCTATGTTTAGTTTTCAATAGTTGTAAATAATCTATTTTTTTTATGAGTTTTGTCCTGTACGGGCTAATATAGTATATTTTATAACGAGGGACTAAATGAAGCCAATATATACCCGAGGTGGTTTGGGTGGTAAATCGAGGGTATATTATATTGGCGTTTAGTCTCGAGGTGCAAACGGTACTTTTCACTTCGAGTGCTAGAAAAATAGTCATTTAAAACTGAACAAATTTACACTCGACTAAAATTCTGAACTGAGCGGTCAGTTTTTTCTTCTATCAGGTCAGTCACAGATTAACCATTGAAAACACAACACAAACTCTCAACATTTTCGCAATGAAGATGATCCACACTCCACAGATAATTAGTACCCTACATTACTGCAGCGGCTAGCAACAGAGGCAATGTTGCTTTTTAAAATCAACGATGCACACAAACAACCATACATTTTTCTCGCGTTGAAGAGTTCATTTGTTTTTTTTTCAATAAACCGCTATCTATTTGCATGCCAATTCGAAATTTAAATAAAACCTTTGACAAGTTACTCTTTTGTGACCATGTTTCAGAGTAAAAGATCGTTCCATTTTTAAATTACTTTTTACTCCCTCGGGAATAATCGGTCACTTTAATCCCGCTGCGTAGGGCTCTAACGGCGTACTTTTAGAGCATGAGAAGTGAAAAATACTTTTCTTCTTTCAATACAGCTCCCGATTAGTGTTATCAACAGCTCACTGAATACCTGCGGTTGGTAACATGTACCGCAGTATTACCTCAGATTAGTCTTAAAAATAAACATTAATTAAATCATTTAAGTTATCGCAAGGCTGAGACCTCCAGGCAATAACGGATACATTGAAACAAAATAACAAATTCTACTGATCATAACATTACCGCGTGTACAGTTATAATTAAACTCTGATAAACCTACCTTTATTCAAGCAATAAAGTAGATAGAGGTCGCTATATTGTAGAGGTTTGATAGTCGTTACAGGTAGTCAGGCAAACTCAGTTTGGGCCCTATCAGAATATCAGCGCTGTGACTTTTTTTTAAATGTTACAGCACCATGCTGAGATAGGAGCCTTTTGGTCTTGTACAGGACAAATTCTGTTTTGTATTTTGTTTTTTTTTTATGATTTCGTTATTATTTTTTTTATTCTCTCATTATGTTTACTTTAAACTAGTGTTATAATCACAATTTTACCATTTTATTATGTTTTTATTTTTTATTTTTGTGTTGTCCTGTCGGGCTAATAAATGCTTTTTCACTTCTCATGCTCTAAAAGTACGCCGTTATAGCCCTACGAAGCGGGATTAAAGTGACCGTTTATTACCTAGGGAGTATAAAGTAATTTAAAAATGGAACGATCTTTTACTCTGAAACATGGTTACAAAAGAGTAACTTGTCAAAGGTTTTATTTAAATTTCGAATTGGCATGTAAATAGAAAGCGGTTTATTGAAAAAAAAACAAATGAACTCTTCAACGCGAGAAAAATTTATGGTTGTTTGTGTGCATCGCTGATTTTGAAAAGCAATGCCTCTGTTGCTAGCCGTTGCAGTAATGTAGGTATCTACTAATTATCTGTGGAGTGTGGATCATCTTCATTGTGAAAATGTTGAGAGTTTGTGTTTTGATTTCAATGGTTAATCTGTGACTGACCTGACAGAAGAAAAAACTGACCGCTCAGTTCAGAATGTTTGTCGAGTGTAAATTTGTTCAGTTTTAAATTACTATTTTTCTCGCACTCGAAGTGAAAAGTACAGTTTGCACCTCGAGACTAAACGCCAATATAATACAGGGTGGCCGAAACATTGACGTCCAAAAATAAAATTTAGGTCCCTCGTATCGTGGGGTATCCGAATCACCCCCATGTATGTTCCGCGACTTTTCATAGTTTTCGAATTACGAATTTTTTTCTGATTCTTTGAGAATGATCGACCTGACCAATCTAAAAAAAAAATAAAAAAAAAGTACATGGCTTTGTCGAGATTTTTTTTTTTGCAACTGAATCTTCGTGAGTAGTACTTTTATGCCTAAAATAATCAGCTTCGTAACTGTGATGAAAGTTATGAAAAAGTTGGTCTAAAGTGAAAAAATTACGTTCGGTAAATTATGGCTTAGTACAAATTTTTTATGATTATGAATCTGAGAGTCTGGCGCATTCTTGAAGCCTACTTAGGAACCATGAAGTCAACTGTTCTAATTTTTTATTTAAAATTGAAAAGCTAAGTCATAATTTACCGAACGTATTTTTTTCACTTTAGACCAAGCTTTTCATAACTTTCATCACAGTTACGAAGCTGATTATTTTATGCATAAAAGTACTACTCACGAAGATTCAGTTGCAAAAAAAAAAAAATCTCGACAAAGCCATGTACTTTTTTTTATTTTTTTTTTAGATTGGTCAGGTCGATCATTCTCAAAAAATCAGAAAAAAATTCGTAACTCGAAAACTGTGAAAAGTCGCGGAACATACATGGGGGTGATTCGGATACCCCACGATACGAGGGACCCAAATTTTATTTTTGGACGTCAATGTTCCGGCCACCCTGTATACCCTCGCTTTCCTTGCCTCCCTCGCAAGCTCGGGAGTCAAATCACCTCGGGTATATAATGGCTTCGTTTAGTCCCTCGTTATAAAATATACTATTTCTTTTCTTTTTTCTTTTTTTTTTCAAAAAGTCTGACAACCAGTCTTACCAAGGGGTATCGTATTACCCAGTACTAACTCGGTTGTGGAGGCCGTCGGTTCTTGTAAAATACCTACTGGTATTCAGCTGCATCCAGTTAGAGTGGAAACCAACCAACCCCAACATAGAATAAGTTGCACCTCGGGGGTAAATACTCGCCGTAATTTTACTTTTACTCGTCATATTTTCATTAAATCTATGCGAACCGCTATTAGCAGATACACGAGGAAAATACACTTATTTATTCAAAGTAGATTTTGTCATTCTCCATAAAATGTCGGCCTATGTCGTTGTTGTATTTAATATTATGGTAACACAACTTGACCGATTTCAAGGCCAGCGCAATTTTGATTGTAATTTTAAATAAACCAGTTTTCGAATTTCGAATTCAGGCCTAAGAAAAAGTTAACGACGAACCCGCCAGTGTTACATTAAATTCAAGGGTAAACTCATTATAGAGGGCGCTTTTGGTTGATGTAGGTCATTACTCCCGATTTTGATGAGGTGCATATTATGACATGTAAATTGCTGGTTGCAAGAAATTAGGCCCGTGAGTGATTTGCAACAAGATTGATCAATCTAAATAAAACATGTTTGGTTTTAACGAGTTGCGAATATAAGCTTTTTAGGAGATCCACAACTCCACGTAAAAATTGGGCGCGATGTTTGTAATTTTGCTCCATTAATTTATTCCGTTAAGGCGCTTAGACGAGCTAAATTAGCAACTCTATTTGTGGCTGTTAGAATAAAGTTCTAATCAGCTTGCACTACGAAGTGGTTGTTACGTCAGCCACTGCGGGCCAAATAGCGCGAAATGAGTGGTTTCGATCGATTTACAAAAAAACTATTGATTGGATTAAAAAACTGAAACAGTATCATGCTAATATATTTCTTGTAGAATTATTTGCCAAAATCAGAATGATCGCATGCATATTAGTATGTATTTTATTGTTTGAAAGATATTTTTAGAGATAACTTCGTGATTTCTTTTTATGGAGCCAAATTAATTGTATTATGTTTTCAAAACAGTATCATGCTAGCATATATCCTGAAGAATATCATATATTTTTCTGGTCTTGTTTATAGCAGTGAATCATATACTTTTAGTAATTATAAAACTCGCGTTTAGCGACTACATGATAGTCGCCTTAACGAAGGGACGAGACAAAGACCAAGTAGAGATCTACGCTATGGAATGGGCAACTGATGATGATGACTTGACGACAGTTATGATGCCTAGTAGGCATGTGTATTTCGAAATGTGCCTATCCCTAGAGATGCACAGATCTACGTACTTAGTGCCCCCAAGCGGGCCTAGCGTAGAACGGAGTATCAAAAGAAATACTTAGAGGTTTTCTAATTCCGATTTCGTTACCACTTTCGTGGCCAAGTAATACGGCTCACATTTTGCCAATTACTTTCGAGTTCAATGAAAGCCGAAAGTTTCACTGAAAGTCAGGAGATTGCATCAAGAACTCGTACTAGTCGTGCATATGAACACTATACTAATTAGTTTCTTAGGATAGCTGGCCTAGTTTGCTAAAAATATAATAAAATAACCGATCAAAAGTCCCTAAAAAGAATTTCACACACAATCACCAGCCGAACACGTAAACATCATGCATTTCCTCAAACAACAAAATTTTAATGAGGTTCGTCACCTTCTTCATTAAAAAATATATCATATGTCTCGATAACTTCAACAGCTCGAAGACCTCCCGACTTGTCCAGATAAAAGTGAAATATCGTAGACAATGGCCAGACGGCTTAATTAGACGGTAATAATTGTGTCCAATTATTTTTTTATGTATTTAGTTATCTAGTGAAAGACTTATGAGTAGACTTTGGCCCGACGCGCGACGCCGTCTGCTTGATGGGCCGTCTGGCATGCGGTGTGCTTGTGATCGGAAGATTTGATTTTAATTAAAGCTTTGGACTCATTTGTGTATCAGTTAGCCAGTTACTGGTCAGATAAGTAAACAGCCCATGTAAAATTCTGGTATTCAGCTGCATCCGGTAACACTGAAAGCCCCTACCCTACCTCGCATACCTATTTGAGGCAATGTGCATGATGCATTTATCCTATCCAGGTCCTAGTTTGGCAGAAAATAGTTTTAGTTAAGGGTATTAATAGTCTCGCTGTCAATAATTTAGCTTCCCAATGAACCATTCTCGGGGAACGTGTCCCCAAGAATGGGTCGATTTATGTCTGGAAAAAACTGGGTCTTGAACCAATTCATCACCAATAGGCATTTTCCAGACGGTATGATGCATCTGTATGTGCTGAAATACAAGTGCACCCTATAGGTAAGAACTGCTAAGAACAAATAGTAGTTTTTCTACTGTCTCACAGGTAAAAAATTGTGCGAACAAAGCAATGCACATGCGATCTTATGCGACAATCTGAATTATCGGCACGCGATGTAGTTTACCTATTTACGTATATGACTTGAGCAAAAACAGTAATAAAATTACTCCTGAGTAGGATAGTACTTAAGTAGCTCATAATAGGTTATTATAAATGCGACATTAAGTTGGTTGTTACCTTTTTACGCCTAAACCACTGAATTAATCATCCTGACATTTTGTATATACTTACATGACGTTTTCAGGTAGACAGAAACTGACATACCACCTTTAATTCCGTAAAAAGTACTGTTCCCGAGGAAAACAATAATAACGTTTTTATGATGATTGATGGCGCCACGTCTCTTTCGATTAAAGATTGAATAGGGAAGACCGTCAAAAGCTAATTGTAGATGGCGCCACTATAGCTGGTCTCAATCTGACCAATGAGGTCAAGGAATTTTAAAATATGAAATGACATTCCTTGATTTTCAACCAATGACGATGCTTGAAACCAGCTATGCTAGCGCCATTAGTTCCACAGTGTGCATCCCCATTATAGTGTTACAACTTTACATTTGCTTGTAAAGTTGTAACAATACAATGGGGATGGTACCACCCGAATTGATTGTCAATACTAAATTAATGCGAACGAAGTCCCGGGCGAAAGTTACTATGTGATAGGTAGGACTTATAAATAAAAAAACATGGTGTTTCATTATTCCCTGTCTGTTTCTTCTGTTTATGGTGAAAACGTCAGGGTGGCCTGCGAAATTCAAATTTCTTACGTTTTTTGCAATTTATAAAAATATCGCTGGAAATTACACACAGCGCCATCTAGTGCCACACTAAGCAGGGTTTGTGTCGTGGTCACCAGACAGTTGATAAACTACATATGTATGCTTTTTGTTTGTAAATACATACTTATTATACATATAAACATCCATGACTCGGAAACAAATGTCCATGCTCATCACACAAACATTTGCTTCTACCGGGATTCGAACCCGGGACCCTAAGAACGTAAGGCAGCCACACTACCGCTACGCTACGCCATTCGGGACGTCAAAAGACAGTGCTAAGTTTTATGTTGATAAACATATCGGTCGTGACTGTAAGACGTATATACAGTTACAGAATTATAATCATGAAAATCAACAATACAACCCTCAAAGTTCATAAAAGTCGATAAAGGACTTTGACCGTGAAAAATTAGTTCGTTGACTCTTATGAACAAATTTTATAATTCTGTAACTTAATACGTCTTACAGCCGCGATCGATTTACCATGCTGAGATAGGAGCGTTTTGGTCTTGTACAGGACAAATTCTGTTTAGTATTTTGTTTGTTTTTTTCTTATGATATCGTTATTATTATTATTTTTAGGGTTCCGTACCTCAAAAGGTAAAAACGGAACCCTTATAGGATCACTTTGTTGTCCGTCTGTCTGTCTGTCTGTCTGTCTGTCTGTCTGTCTGTCAAGACCTTTTTTCTCAGGAACGCGTGGAGGTATCAAGCTGAAATTTATATCAAATACTCAAGTCTATGGTCTCTTGGAGCTGTGAAAAAATCAAACTTCTAAGTCAACGCGATCAAAAGATACTCCCGTTTATGCCGCAAATTTTCGACACTCGCAAGGGAATCAAAACCTACAGGGTACTTCCCGTGAACTCAGAATCTTGAAATTTGGTACGAAGCAACTTCTTATAACACAGATAAAGGAAAAATTGCGAAAAGCATAAATTTTTAGTTAAATCATATAATAAAAATATTTTTAATAATTTTAAACTTATTACCCCTTTACTCATGAACGCGTAGTGGTATTATATTGAAATTCTTAACAAATACTCAAGTCTATAATATCTTTAAGCTGTAACAAAATCAAACTTCTACGTCAACGCAATCAAAAGATACAGCAATTAAAGCCGCATATTTTGAAACTCGCAACTACTCGCAAGGGAATCAAAACCTAAAGGATACTTCCAGACGACCTGGAATCTTGAAATTTGGCATGAAGCAACGTTATAAAGTACACATATAGGAAAAATTCCGAAAATCTTAAATTTTTATTTACGTAACATAGTATATTTTTTTTCCTACAGGTTTGTACGGAACCCTCGGTGCGCGAGTCTGACTCGCACTTGGCCGGTTTTTTATAGTCTCTTTATGTTTATTTTAAACTAGTGTTATAATCACAATTTTACCATTTTTTTTTTTTATTTTTTTTTTACGTGTTGTCCTGTCGGGCTAATAAATGCTTTTTCTTTTCTTTCTTTCTTTCAACTTAGCAATGTCCTGGAAATTGCAAAAAACGTAAGAAAATTTGTATTTCGCGGGCTACCTTGAAGCATCCCCCTTAATCTCCGAAACGACTGTCGTTACTTACTGTCATGCTATATGTTTGCAGGATGAAAGTAGTAGATGGCGTGCAGCATGATTGGAAGCACGCGGCACGACTCGCAGTCTGCGCGCTATGGGACGCGCACGGGTGGCTATGGCATGGTAAGCGCATTGTCTCTAGGTTATCCTAGTTTGAGAGGCAGGGCTCACAATATCTGTATACAAACTTCTGATCCCGTATTGACAAACGTTCGACTCGTTTCCGATTCGACAACTCGTATTATCTGTCTTCTTCTGGCATTACGAAAACGACCGAGATAGACATACGACTTTCCGAATCGGAAGCGAATCGAATGGTTGTGAATAAGGGGCCTGTAGCGTTAGTTTGCATATTGTTAAACAGTGTATACTAATGTATGTTTCCTTGTGACAATAAACTTATTATTATTATTGTTGTTCGCGGTATATTGAACCGAATAGCACCTTTATAGCTTAGTTAGTATATTTTTATGTTGTTATTTTGTGTATTTTATCTATGGGCCATAAGATGCCTGATAATAAAATTATTGATTGATTGATTGATAGCTGCTGACTATGTTACTCAAGCAAGACTGATACTTGAAGCTTAAAACGGCTGCCTACTGAAACATAAAAGTTTCTTTAAAAACAAATACACCCGATTCTTGTTTCAACTGTATCAGTGACTGTGTGTATTAAAAAACCGACTTCAGAGAAAACAAAAAAGTGAAAAATAACTTCAGAAAAAACGCTTCAGAAGTCGGTGACCTTTTTTTGATTGATTTAGTTTTTTTGTCACCGACTTCTGAAGCGTTTCTTCTGAAGTTATTTTTCACTTTTTTGTTTTCTCTGAAGTTGGTTTTATTTTTTGTAAAAAAGTTTTTATTTTTCACTTTTTAGTGGTTCACATGTGCTTACCCCTTCACAGCGTACCGGCGTGATTTTAGGTTATGAACTGGTGTAAACAATAGACAGATATGAGATTTCGGCAATCCCAGTACATTTGCTATCATTTATTGAGGAGTTCCGTTGCATATCTCCGAAGTTCTTCATCAGATTTTCATCAAATTGAATTGGGATCACTTCGAGAAAGTACAATTCCTAAAACTACCCAAACCGCTTCTAGTGTGCCTATAAAATGTGAAGAATTCTCTCAATTTCTCCAGAATCTCATCATCAGCTACTGATTTGATGATTATAAGACCACACAGGAATCACCAGCTTTCAAATAAAATAAGAACGATCAAAATCGGTTCACCCAGTAGAAAGTACTGAGGTAACAAATATTTTCGAAATCGGGTGTATTTAACACATGTGCGTACCCCCTCAGAGCATACAGGCGTGATGTAACGTCATAATATAGTATAAACAATGAACCTACAAGCGATGGCAGCAATCACTGCAGATTTGCTGTGTAGTTTTGAAGGGTTCCGTTGTATATCTCCGAAGATCAGCGTCAGGTCTTCAGCAAACTAAAATGGGACCAAACGGGAAGCACCAGCTTTCAAACAAAAAAAGAACCATCAAAATCGGTTCACCCGGTCGAGAGTACTGAGGTAACAAACACAAAAAAAAAAAAAAAAAAAAAAATACAGACGAATTGATAACCTCCTCTTTTTGGAAGTCGGTTGAAAAAAAGTAGTGTTGCTTAAACCTCAAGTCCCATTACCTAGTATTAACTGGGTTGTGGAGGTCAGATAGGCGGTAGCTCCATGTAAAATACTGCGAAAATACTGGTATTTAGCTGCATCCGGTTATACTGGAAGCGGACCCCGACAACATAGTTGGGAAAAGGCTAGGCAGATGATGATGTTCCACGAGTCACTATAGACTGCCAACTACTGCCCCCTACCTAGCTGTACTGCTACGATGAACTTTGTAGTGTCTAAAATCAGGACCAAGGCCGCCATTTTGTTTTTTTTAAAGGAATTTTACTAATGTTTATGAATAACGGCTTTTCAATGCCATTTACATTGACATAATGAGTATTGAGTATCTATTATTTTACACCTTTCGTTTCCCAGGCTACGACATCCAAGGTCTGGAGAACATTCCAGACGGTCCGTTCCTCGTGATCTACTACCACGGCGCCCTACCCATAGACATGTACTACTTCACCGCTCGCATGCTGCTGTTCAAGCGGCGCCACATACACACTGTCGCCGACCGGTTCATGTTCAAGATTCCTGGTAAGAGTTTATGCTTTTCAGCTCCTCAGCTCTTCTCAACACTTTCTTCTGTTTCCGCAAAATCAACTCTGTTCGCTACCGGATAGATGCCTCTACAAAGCTGCCAGAACATTCTGTCTGCTTGCGAGAAGGCGTCGGTCCATTGAGCTTGGGGTGTCGGACACCCGCGTCCTGTTTTTCCGCACACAACTTTTTTGATCCACTTGAGCTAGAGCTTAGGCAACATAGTGAAAAAAACGCACTTATACGAATCATAGAGATAGGTAGGTGGCATAGGTACAGTCGTAGTCTTTTCCGCCTGACTATATTTTTTTTATCGTTATAAACATGCAGAGGCCGGAGCCACGTCCCCTTAAAGTTTAACCCTATTAGGAAAGCGCCAATATTTGGCTCGAAAAATAACAATATCTCTGGTTTTGCGTGCGTCGTCAATGCGCACGGTCGATCGGTATTGCCATTCATACATTATTTCTATAAAAAGTCAACGGGGCGGGGTTAGATAGCGTTTCTATGTTGCGAGTGCAAGCAAAACTTAACTTAGTGATGATCAGGCGGGAGTGTCCATGTTACTATCAAGTAGCAGTTCCAACAAGTGTCGAGGTGGACTGTATATATTTTCTTTCTTCCGTAGGAATAAAACGCCTGACTTGATGGTAAGTTGAATATATTTCTTCAGTAATTCTTGATTTCACAATTTCTTGCACTTTTCAGGATCGGCTTGTTGCTTCGGAGTTGCTTGAGAGAACACTGCTGCTGAACTACGATTTTTGCAACAAACCGTCCCGTTTATATACTATTTTTACTAGGTGCAAGTAGTGGGGGGAGGCGAGCGCAATTCATTCGTTCTGACCAATCACAATGCGTTGTCTGAGTTGGTTTGTGGTGGCCTTCGGACAGGTTTCGACTTGTCCGAACCTGTTCGGATCGTGCTCGCCTCCACTTTACATCGTCATATTTGGATTTCTTACTTACTATGGGATAATAAAAGAGCCTTATTCGAATTACAATGAAGATTTCCCTACTTTCAAATCGTTTTTATTTAATCATCCTTATATCTACTTAATTTCAATTCAATCAACATTATTTACATCATACAATCATTATTTACTTTGAAGCGACGTCGTCCGTAACATCCTCCCCCCGGCGCAGGGCTACCGTAGCCTTATCTTCCACGCAGAGGACGGCGAGCTTCGTCGTAGGACGCCGAAGGATGCCCGCTGTAGTTCTGACGTCGGCTGATCGCACCTTGCCGTCTGGACCGACGTACGTAGTCTCCACGACGCCTCGGGGCCACGTCCCTCGTGGCAGGGCAGGGTCGATGACGACAACCAGGTCGCCAACGTGCAGAGGTCGTCGTTGGTCGTCGGATGCCCCTCTGGGCACCAGCGTCGGCAGGTATTCAGTCACCCAGCGCCGCCAGAAATGGTCGGCGAGCGCTTGGGCAGCTCTCCATTGTTTTCGGCTGGCCTCCTCGCAAGGCCCAGTGTTGGGAAGGCCTGAGGAGGTCCCGATGAGGAAGTGGTTCGGAGTTAACGCCTCCGGATCCTTAGGATCGACGGAAACGTGGGTGAGAGGCCGAGAGTTTATAGAGTGCTCGGCCTCTATCATCAGGGTCAGCAGCACTTCTTCTTTTAGTGCCTGCTGATGCAGTGTCGCCCCCAGCGCCGTTTTAACAGAGCGTACTAGTCTTTCCCACGCTCCCCCCATATGCGGCGCCCCTGGTGGTATGAACTTCCACTTCATTCGGTGTGAGAGACCGAAGTGGACGAACTCCTTGGCCCATTCTTCATAGGCTGTGCGTAGTTCTGTGTCTGCCCCTCGGAAGTTGGTACCGTTGTCGGAATACATTATGCGGGGCCAACCTCGTCGTGCTGCCATTCTTCTTATGGCCATTATAGCCGAGTCGGTGGACAGACTTGCCACTAGTTCCAAATGGACTGCCCTTGTCACGAGGCAGGTGAAAAGCGCTCCCCAGCGCTTCTCGTGTCTTCTTCCTTTGACTACTGTCATTGGTCCAAAATAATCGACTCCGCAGTGAGTGAAGGGTCGCTGCGTCTCCATCAGTCGTTCCATCGGTAGGTCCCCCGTGACTGGTTTCACTGGTGTCGCTCTTCTGATGCGGCACAGCTGGCATCGCTGTGCTATGGCTCTCACGGTAGGGCGTAGATTGATCACCCAATATTTCTGTCTCAGGTCGTTGACCACGCGTTCATTATTTGCATGGCCGGCTTTTCGATGGGCGACTTCCACCAGCAGTCTGGTAAACGGGTGCCTGCCGTGCAAGATGACCGGCATCTTCTTCGTGTCTGGAACAGCAGCGTGCCCGATCCTCCCTCTCACTTTGAGAATCTGGTCTTCCAAATAAGGGTCCAGTTTATACAGGCTACTGGACTTGGGCACTGGTCTTCCTTTTTCCAGCAGTCTTATTTCTTCTGCATAGTCGTCGAGCTGCGCTTGTTTCACCCATGTCTTCTCGGCCCTTTCTATTAGGTCGACCGTTAGCTGGCTGGCTCGACTTTTACATTTTTCCTTGAAGAGAAAGAGTACCGCCGTAGTTCGTATCAGCTTCTCATATGAGGAGAATCTGCCTATGTTGGGCAGATGAGAAGCGCGTTCCTTTTCTGTGACCGCATAGGTCACTTCCTCTTCTTGGTCTTCTTTCTTGGCTTTCTCTTTTGGCCAGAGGTCCTCGTCGTTGTATAGAAACTCGGGTCCGATGAACCATCTGTCTTCTGGTTTCATTTGTAGTTTGTAGTTAGGGCGCGTTGCGTCGTCTGCCACGTTTTGTTCTGTGGGCACCCATCTCCATTGATTGGCGTTGGTCAGCTCCGCTATTTCGCCCAAGCGGTGTGCCACGAAGGGTGTGTACTTGATGGCATCTTTTTCTATCCAACGTAGGACGGTTTGTGAGTCCGTCCAGTACGTCACGCTCTTGGGCTTGTCTCGATGCTCTCTTAAGATTGATTCCGCCAATCGTGCGCCGATCACTGCCGCCTGGAGTTCGAGCCGAGGGACTGTCACTGGTTTTAATGGTGCGACCCTTGCTTTTGCCGCAACCAGGCTCACAGTCACTCTTCCATCTGGTTTCAGTATCCTCCAGTAGGCGGTCGCCGCGTACGCCTGTTCACTCGCGTCACAAAAGACATGAAGCTCTAATTCATCTTCTGAGCTCTTCCCGTAGCATCTTGGGATTCGTAGTTTCGTGGCCACGCTCAGACTTCCGAGCCACTCTTCAAAATGTTGTGCGTCTTCATCGGGAATCGCTTCATCCCATCCCACTCCGTGTCTCCACAGGTTCTGCAGTATGATTTTACCCGTGATAGTAAAATGACTGATGAGACCGAGGGGATCGTAGACGGCCATCACCGCTCCGAGGGCTTCCCTTTTTGTCGGCGCTCTGTCTCTCATCCTCACTTCGGGTGCTAGACGGCTAAGCCCTGTGTTGAAGCCTAGCTCGTCTCGTTCTGTGTGCCAGAGCAAGCCGAGCGTCTTATCGGAGTTCTCTTGTCTCTGACCAAGCTTCACTTCGGCGTTGAGCACTTGTCTTTCTTTAGCCACGCTGTCCACCACATTAGGCCTGTTAGAGCACCATCCACGGAGGTTGAAGTGTGCGTTTTCATGTATCTTCATGACCTCTTGTGCTGTTCTTATAGCTTCTTCTTCTGTCGTGAAGCTATCGACGTAGTCGTCCATATAGTGGCTTGATGTTATTGCATGCACAGCGTTAGGATATGCTTGTGCGTACAGTCTTGCGTTGGCATCTCTCACCGAGTGCGCGATGAACGGCGAGCACGAAGCCCCGAAGATCATTGATACCATCTTGTACTTCTTCGGCGGCTTATCACGCTCTTCATCTCGCCAGAGGAACATTTGAGCCGCTTGGTCTTGTGGTCGTATTTTCACTTGGAGGAACATCTCTTGAATATCTGCCGTCACGGCTACCTGACGTTCTCTGAATCTGAAGAGGATTCCTGGTAGCGATCTCAAGAGGTCAGGTCCCTCTAGTAAGTGATCATTGAGGCACACTCCGCTGTATCGGTGTGCCGCGTCGAAAACCAGCCGCATCTTCCCCGGCTTGTTAGGATTCACGACCGGGAAGTGCGGCAGATACCATGTCTTCTTGTTTCCTTCTTCTTGTCCATCGCACTCTTGAGCGTAACCTTTATCGAGGAGGTTTCTTACTTGAGCGCGATACTGTGCAGCGAAGTCTGAAGAGGAGTCCATCTACTTTTCTATCATTTTTAGTCTCTTCACGGCACAGTGATAATTATTAGGCATCGGAGCGTCTTCGTCTCGCCATGGCAGACCCACTTCGAAGTGTTCACCAACCTTCTTCATTGTTCGTTGGACCACGTCGATTGCCTTTTGATCTTCTGGTCTGACTTTCTTCGCCAGGGAGACTCCTAGGGCATCAATCCTGAAGTGTGCTTTCACTATTTCTTCTACGCGCCGTACATCTTCTGTCTGTTTGTTCGCAGACACGTCGTAGATGTGAAGCACTAGTTGACCCTCCTTTTGAGTCAACGCTGAGCGCGGCGCCGTCCCATGAATTACCCACCCCAGCTGGGTATACGAGGCCGCAGGCTCATTCTTCTTGCCCATGCGTAATTTTCGTGTCACGATCAGGTGCCAGTTGTCCGCACCTATCAACACTTTCGGTGTGGCTTCATCAAAGAATGCGTCATTTTGTATGTCTCGGAGGTGTGGATATTTGTTTAATATCGATCTATCCACTGTTTGACCATGAAGTCGGAGATCCTTCATTGTTCGTGCGCGTAATTCATGAAAGTCGCCGTTTTGACCACGAATTTGTAGTTTGACCTCTTGACTGCTTTCTTCGTGTGGCTGTGAGGTCACTCCTTGTATTTTGAGTGTAGAGACTGGTCCCCTCACTTGGATACGGCGTGTTATATCTTCATCGATGAGTGAGGTCGTCGATCCTTCGTCCATTAGCGCGAACGTGCTCACTTGACCGCCTGGTCCTTTCAAAACGACAGGGCACATTTTCAGTAGTACGCGATGCGGTGCGTCGCCGTTTGCTGAGACAGCCAACACGGACTCTGCTGCTGCTGCGGGTTCGACATCCGTTGTCTTCTCTTTGACGTCTTGTTGCGACATATCTTTGTGGAGCAGCGCGTGATGTGGGCGGGTACACTTTTCTTTACCGCATCGCTTGGCCCGACAGTGCTCTCGTCGGTGGCGATTATTGACACATTTAAAGCACACTTTCTCTGTTCGTGCCCATTCCCATCTGTCGTCGACACTCATCTTTAAAAACTTGGCGCACTTAGGCACTTCATGGTCCCCAGCACAACATAAACATACGTGTTTCTTTTCCTCTTCTTTTTCAGTCGTGGCGTAAATTACTTCTCTGCCCGCTTTCCTCTTTGCGCTAGCTTGCACCACATTTTTCTGTTCTCTCTTTGGTGCGGGCGTGGGCGTCGGGTTTGTGAAGGCGTACCTCATAGCACGGTCTGCCTCCCGCATCAGGAACCGAGATAATAATACAATTTCAGGCTCACGTGACGTTTCCACTGCTTGAGAAGCGTAGTCGCACCATCTTGATTTCACGTGCGGGCTCAGCTTGTCCACGACTTCACGCACTAACATCGGGTTCCACAAGTATCCGCGGTTGTCCATATTAGTTAGCACACACACTATGTTCTGTAGTTTCACTGCGAACGAGTTTAGTTCACTTGCCACACTAGTGAGCCGAGGTAACTTCTTAACATCTTCCATCACGTGGTCCATTAATATCTCCGGCCTTCCATAGTATTGTTCTAGCGTCTTCATAATTGTCCGTGGGTCAGACGCAGAGTACAGGAGCGCGGAGACTGCTTCCTTTGCTGGACCTCTGATGCAGTTCCTCAGTCTCGCTAGGTTTTCCATCGCAGTGAACTTGTAGACACTCGATGAATCTTCATAAGCTGCCTTGAACGGCAACCATTCCATAGCCGCTCCAGTGAACAAGGGTAGTTCTGTCACTTGTCGTGGCGGCGGGCGTACACGCATCATTTTGTCCAGCGTGTCGGCCAGTTGTTCGATGCCTCTTCCTAATCGACGTTCCCCTCTTGTGGGCGAACGTGAGGTCGAACGTTGTCTTCTACGTGGCATGGCGGGCGTCACAGCGTCGACACAGGTGTTCGGCTCTGCAGCGGTTCGTTGGGCGGCGGGGTGCGGCGGCTGAGTTCTCTTTTCGGTGACTGGTGGGTGGCCTTGGTCAATACTTTGCAGCCACTCATCCACCCTGTCTTCACTCCTATGTCCGGAGCCCTCTTCACGGGCCTCTGCCTCCGCTTCTATTGCCGACACTTCGTATTCAAACCGTTTGTTCACTAGAGCCTTTTCAATTTCCAATTGCTCGTTCCTAATTGCAGCAATTCTTCTCTGTGCCTCGTATTCTGCTAGTTTTACTCGTGCCACATCACTGCTGTACGATCTTCTTGATCTTATCGTACTTGCTGTGTCTCTCACTGATATATTTGCCGTCATTGTCCTGGCAGAGTCCTGAATTCTTGGCTGGAACGACGTGCTTGGAGTGGCGAGTTCTTCATCACGTACTGTTACACTCGCGATCGCGGTTGCTCGACTCGCCGGTACGCGGCGTGGAGCGGGTGCGGTTAGCGCGGCGGACGCACCATCGACCGGCGGCACAACTCTACCCATCGCGGCGGTCGCGGGGAGTGCGGACACTGACGCGGCGGCGGCGGGCGTGTCATATTGGGCGCGCGGCATCGCGGGCGCAACGGTTGACGGCGATCTCGGCGGCTCTTCGAATGTTCGGGGACGTCGGCTGTCGTATCCTGATTCCGCCTCACTTTCCTTGGCCGTGATGCTTCTAGTCTTCATTTTTCAGGAGCACTGCACTATGTTCTTGTCTTCAACTTGTCAGGCGAGCGATGATCCAAATAAATCCGGCGAGCGTAGGACCAAATTATCCGGCTCGAAGGACCAAACTGTCGAGGTGGACTGTATATATTTTCTTTCTTCCGTAGGAATAAAACGCCTGACTTGATGGTAAGTTGAATATATTTCTTCAGTAATTCTTGATTTCACAATTTCTTGCACTTTTCAGGATCGGCTTGTTGCTTCGGAGTTACTTGAGAGAACACTGCTGCTGAACTACGATTTTTGCAACAAACCGTCCCGTTTATATACCCAACCAACAATTTTACCCTATAACCAAACCTTTTATCTCCAAAAAGCCGGGTAAAAGTTGATTAAAGGTTTTGGCGGTGATTGATTGTTGTGTAAAAGCGTTTGACAATACAAATTGGCTCTATAAGTTTATACAGCAAAAACGACCTATTAGGAATTGATGTAAAGGTTTACTTCGTGACTTTGTATAGCTGTTATAGTCAGGAGTTATTGCAACCACCAATGTGACTAGTATACAACGATAGAACTTTATTACAGTGTTTACTGTCGCCTTAATGCGCCTGATTAACGCAATAAAGGTTCTGAACGTACTATAATGGGTCTTTCGTTATAGTAGAGATGAAAACTCAAGAATAGGGCGATATTGTGATATTGTGGATTATTAGATCGTCGTTATAGTACACAGGTACTATAATAATAATAATAATAAACATTTATTTCAGACTATGTCCATATTTTGTTAGTAACAATATTCTTAAAAAACTAATGTTAGTAGAAGCAAAACATAAACAAAATTTAAATAACAGCATGAAGCCGCACCCACCTTTGCAGCATGGGGGACTCCCACCTATCAACGAAAACACCCAGTATAGTGTTGGTACTGCCACGAACGCGAGCAAGTAGGGAGGCGCATCTTTTCCTAACGATAGCGGCAAAGCCATCCACCCGCGCCTCAGCAAACATCCCTGACGCACTGCATCGCCATGGCAGCCCCAACAGTACTCTGAGTGCATTATTATATTGGACACGCAGGTCGCTGTATGACCGCTGCGAATACCTGACCCACAGGCTGCAGGTGTAGAAACTCTGGCAATATGCTTTAAAAAGCGTGATATAGTGGGCACAACAAATCTACGACAGAGTGATTTGGTGGTATAGCTGAGTTTCAAATTACATTTATGTTGCCCAACTTGTCTTAAAAAGGTTTTCTAAAGCTCGTTATAGTCGTAGTGATAAACTTATCACAAGGATACTCTTTTAGAACAGGATATTTTTTTATAGCTGTAATAGTTCCTCTTTTACACAATAACGGAGATCCTATCGCTTTTAAAACATAATTACTGTGTGTAAAGGTATTCTACCGCGCTTCTATAAAAATGACATTTTGATTCCCATTATAGAAAATTGACCCAATTATAGAAAATGGTTCCGTACAAAATACATTTAACGTACGTAGCCAAAGAAATTGAAAATTATTGAAATATGGACAATGATTCCAGTAGTGGTTTGGTTCCCGAAGCTTAATTATTCTATTATGGAAAATCAGCAACTTTATCACAAAAAGTTAGAGTATGAATAAATAATAACTAATAAGTATGACTCTGACTTCGTAGTAGTGCTGATTTAGAAACTCATGTTTTCTGACGTGTTTAATAAAAAACGACAAAGATCGATAAAAAAAAAACATCACATTTATGGCACACGGACGAGCAAAAGGAACCCTAATTTTATGTAATGGTGGTTGATATCTGTCGCAGCGAGTGCTATAGTAGAGTTCAGGAAGCTGGAAGTATGTTTATGACTTAAAATTCGTAATTATTTAAGTAAAAGCTCAATAATTCGAGGGGGGCGTTCAAATATTGCCATAAACCCATACAAAGTTTATCAGTAAAATAACAGTCGCACATCATTTTCCCCCTATGAGATGAATAATATAATTACAAAATAAAATAATATCTAACTCCGATTCCAATTTCTGATTCCCTCGTATTCTATATCTTTTGCTCTTCAAAAACACTGAAGACACTGCAGCGGTGTGAACGAATGTAAATTGAATGAATGATGAATATTAGTGAAATAATGGAATCATGAACTATTTTACAGTACCAAAAGGTACTATTCTTGCATTGTGGTGGCTTTATATGTCAACAAATAGAGTTAGCGTTATTGTTACATCAACTGTAATAGGCCAAAATGGTCACACCTGACACCGCTACAGTTGTACTATACAATTGAATGGAGATATAATTGCGCCACTTTCTTCGTAGGCGCACCTTCTTAGGCCTTTTATTTGACCACTGATTAGTTTTTACAAAACGTTCTATGGACTTCTATACAACTAACTTTTGTTGGTTGGGTACTATTTTTACTAGGTGCAAGTAGTGGGGGGAGGCGAGCGCAATTCATTCGTTCTGACCAATCACAATGCGTTGTCTGAGTTGGTTTGTGGTGGCCTTCGGACAGGTTTCGACTTGTCCGAACCTGTTCGGATCGTGCTCGCCTCCACTTTACATCGTCATATTTGGATTTCTTACTTACTATGGGATAATAAAAGAGCCTTATTCGAATTACAATGAAGATTTCCCTACTTTCAAATCGTTTTTATTTAATCATCCTTATATCTACTTAATTTCAATTCAATCAACATTATTTACATCATACAATCATTATTTACTTTGAAGCGACGTCGTCCGTAACAACAAGTATGCAGTTGATCTGTTTCTTTCGCAGTCTATTACTGCCCTAGTGTTGGGCAAAGGCGTCTCTACATTATTTCCATCGGTGCCGATTCCGAGTCATTTCTTACCATTGTAATTCTTACCATTTTCCAGGTTGGGCCACCCTCCTAGAAGGTCTGTGCGTGATCCCGGGCACGGTCCAGACGTGTGCGTCGGTGCTGCGCGGCGGGAACTCGCTCGCGATATCACCCGGCGGCGTTTACGAGGCGCAGTTCGGGGACCACTACTACAGGCTCAACTGGAGGAACAGGATCGGTTTCGCTAAGGTGGCCCAAGAGGCTAAAGTGGTAAGAGGATATTATTATATTATTTACCAGTAAATGGAAACCTAAGCCGCCAGTCTGTGGCGTTCACTGACGGCTTCTCTGTTCCCTCGTCTTTACAATCTGGATCTATTCTTTGAGTGAATCGATTTCATCTAGGCATTTAACTGTCTTGGATCCCGCAACGAAATTAATCAGAAAGTATAGCGGAGGAGTAGGAAAGTACCGTAATTTCCGCTTCCCTCCATATCAGCAGGAGACAGAATGAAGGCTTATCGGCACAAAGGGACGTTTACAACTGGGATAGGCCCAGTTGCCTAGCACCACTGATAAATATTTTAACATAAATGGGTTCTAAGTTGTGGCCCATGCATGTTAAAAACGCGGTCTGTAATGTACTTAACCCATCCACAGACCAACCCAGGCAAAGGTGGCTTAGCGAGCCAACCCAAGCAGCTGTTATTATTTAGCCGAATAAAGACTACTTACTAACTACCTATAAGGTCCAATTAAAATACATAGACAAACCTTTAGGAATAAGTCAGACCACCAAAATAAGGATATTGGTAAAAAAAAGTAAGAATAACGCATTAGATACTTACAAGAAAAATAAATTAGCTATCGAAAATACACTAAAAATGTTGGTTACCCAATGTATAAATACATCCATGTCTTTGTTATCTCAGTGTTTTTTTGGTTGAATATCCTTGGTTAGACGTACTGAACGCTGTGTCAAAAAGACATCACCCAGATTGGGCTATTTTCAAAAGTCAACCAAAATAAACTTATTATTCGGATAGAGCATATTAACATAATAAACATTTTTTATTATTACACCAAAGTCGTAAGTCAATTCACTGAGAAGTTATTCAACCACAAAATATCTGAGATCATCCAGATTGACTGACTTTTTGAGAATAGCCCAAAAATGTATGGAGGCTGGGTGATCTCCTTTGTCCATCTATTTTAATGGGACCTTATATATTCTGTTTCTCCCCAGCCAATAGTCCCGATGTTCACCCAGAACGTCCGCGAAGCATTCCGCACAGTGGGCTGGCTACGCGGAGTGTGGCTCAAGATCTACGCTACGTTCCGCATGCCGCTAGCGCCCGTGTACGGCGGCTTCCCCGTCAAGCTTATCACACACCTCGGCAAACCCATCCCGCACGACCCCGAGTTAACGCCTGAGCAGTTGCAGCAGAAGGTGAGATATAATAATTAATAGTCATCATCTGCCTAGCCTTTTCCCAACTATGTTGGGGTCGGCTTCCAGTCTAACCAGATGCAGCTGAATACCTGTATTTTACATAGAGCGACTGCCTATCTGACCTCCACAACCCAGTTAATACTAAAAAATACGATACCACTTGGTAAAACTGGTGTCAGACTTTTCCGGGGCCACTGACTACCTGTAACGACTGTCAAAGATGTACAAAACTACAAATGACAGCCGGGACCAACGGCTTAAAGTGCTTTCTGAGGCACGGAGGAAACTCGGTATGTAAGGGTTGGTCACCCATCCACAGACCAACCTAGGCAAGCATGGCTTATATATGATGAGATATAATAGAGTATCGAGAAAAAATCCAGAAATATATTATTGAGACTCAGGCAAAAAGCAGTCAGAAAATGTTAGTTTTAGTACATAAAAGAGCAAACTAAATTTAAAAATTCAGCTCAAAGGTTGCAGCTTTTTTAATCTGTTTCATGACACCATTAATAGTCGCCATGTTATTACGTCATACGGCTATGGAAATTTGAAGTGTCAACTGTCAACTATTATGATGCTCTATGACGAGTGCATTTGTTTTCTGACGTCATGACCACAGAGCAATATGGCGTCCACTGCGTCCATCGTTTTCGTCAAATTATGCGCAAAATTTCAGGGACACAGGACACTTAAACCATTGAATAAAAAAATTGTGAAGTTTTAGTAGTTCATAGTCCTATAGAATCTAATTGAGGCACTTTTCAAAAATGGGTGTAAAATCCTATGACCAAAACTGATTTAATTCAGTCCGGGCTGAGTACCACAATACAAAATTTTGTTTGTTATTTCTCCTGTGTGTAAATGGACTGGAAGGGACATCAAAAATATCATTTTTCTATTTGAATGGGGCAGACCGTTATAAGCTAATTGTAGATGGCGCCACCAGAGCTGGCCCCTTATTCACAACCATTCGACTCGCTTCCGAACCGAATCGAACGTCTTAGATGTCGAAGATGTCATCCAAACGCTATTCACAAATCCGCAATCGAATAATTTTGACAGTTCAATTCGACAAGAAGACTCGAATCTTTCCGACAGCTGTTTGCTGTCGGGAGTCATATCGAACAAAATTTAAACGAAGAAATAAACCATATTTCCAGATTATTTCAGTAAAATAAAAAAAACCAAACTTTTTAAACACTGCCTGTGCCACTGTGTTGTTTGTGAGTTATTAGTTGTTTTATTGACCGTATTTCATTGATGGATCCGCATTTACATAAATTCAATGTGTTTACAAAAATGTGTAATTCGTTCTAGATTTTAGTTAACAAGCAAGAATTGTATACCATGGATATTAAACACTTTTTCAGTCATTTTCCTTATAAGAAAAAAGAAAATTTTACTAAAAATAAACACCGTTTCCGCTTTGCCAGTTTGACAGACGGCTGTTTACAAAGCTGGTATTATTCAAAATAAAATTTATTTGAAAATTTATATTATTTTATTTCAATAAAATCATTTTGTTTCGTTTGCTGTCTATTAAGTAACTACCTGTATATTTATTTATATAAACAGAACGGAATATTCAAATAAACCAATTTTATTTACTACTTATCATTTTCTACCACGATCATCTATTTACTACCATTTCATAGCGATCCCCATAAACACAATCTCAATCAGATAGAAAAAAACGCATCTGTTCGGATCTGTGAATAGCGTTTTGACAGTTCTTCGGTTCGGAAATGAGATAGTCGAATACGATTCCTTACCGACACGGAAACGTATCGAATGGTTGTGAATAAGGGGCCTGGTCTCAATCTAACCAATGAGGTCAAGGTATTTTAAAATATGAAATGTTGTTCCTTGGTTTTCAACCAATGACGATGCCGGAACCAGCCATTGGATTTCGTAAACAGTTTAAGGGTTTTCATTTTTCAAATCTTTATTCTAAAAAAATACTCGAAACAAACAAACAGAAATTTAACTAAAAAATATTGTTCTTGTTGCGTAGTTTTTTTTATAAGTGAATACTTCTTTAGCCGCGTTGACCACTTTTTGGGTGAACAAAATCATGTAACTCACCTCACCGTCACCTAACGCTTCGTAGCACTCGTAGCCGATCCGCTACGGCGTAGCACTACTTAACCCGTAGTACTTCGTTTGCACTTCTCTGTCTCACTCAGTCCCAAACGTAACGGATAATACTTTCATATGCATTCAGTAAAAAGCAGTTTTAAAATTACAAACAAACGCTTTAATTTTATTTCTTGTATAGATGACTTCTTACTAGACTTGAAGGCCGCTCACAATGGGCCTTATCAAAAGGCTTAAAGTCACCCAAAGGGCAATGGAGAGGGATATGCTCGGAGTTTCCTTGCATGTTCGAATCAGAAATGAAGACATCCGCAAGAGAACCAAGGTCACCAGCTTAGCCCGAAGATTGCCAAATTTAAATGGCAGCGGGTAGGGCATTGCTCGCAGAACGGACGGCCTATGTCCAGCAGTGGACGTCTTTCAGCTGAAAATATGACTTTATTCATATGGACACTTATGAAATATAAGAAGCTAGGTGGGCGTTTCAAATTGATCATTCTCTGTTTTGAAAACCCAAATAATAAAATAATATCCCATTTTCAGGTCGCAAGAGCAATAGAAGAATTAGTAGAAGAACATCAAAGGATTCCCGGCAGCATCCTCCAAGCGTTACTGGAGAGGGTCAAAGATATTCCCAAGAACAGTAAAAAAGTACCATCACTGGGAAGTTCCAACGGAAAGTGCCAAAACGGTACCCTGGCTAGTGACAAAAGAGCAAGTGACAAATCGAAAGTTTCGTAAACACTTTCAAGTGATATAGTGACTGGTTTTGTAATATTAATAATTATTATTATTAAGTCGCGAACGAGAGGTGTTCATAGAGAGATTTGGCTGTTAGAATTTTCTAATTATGGTAATAATAATTATACTTTTTTTTGTCTGTCGGCCATTTTAGTTTAGGTCCGATGACGATAGGATTAATTCAGAATTCTAGATGTATAAATATATTTTTGGGATTGAACTCATTTGTAAAGTCTTGCTTGATATAATAAAATAACCTTTACGGGGTTTACAAGGTAAAATGGACTCCTTCTATTGTTGAAGTTGGTTTAAACGTATCCTATGTTATCTGGGTCATAGTAATGAATCAAGTTCAATCGAGTGAAATCTTATTCATCAAAATCGGATATAAATAAATAATAAATTAATACCGCTGGACATTCCACACAACGCCATCTAGTGCCACACTGAGCAAGGCTTGTGTCGTGGACACCAGATAGTTGATATGTTACGTATATAAACATCCATGACTCGAAAACAAATGTCCATGCACATCACACAAACATTTGCTCCTACCGGGATTCGAATCCGGGATCCTAAGAACATAAGGCAGCCTCACTACCGCTGCGCCATTCGGGTCGTCAATGAATAAAGTTCAAACACTGTTTTAAGGTTTAACGGTTTAAAACTAAACTTATATTGTCACTTACGCTACATTTTCCGTTATTATTCATTATTTTGAGCTCCCGATATTTCGACGCTGTTGCTAGTACCACGATCGCGGGTTGAAAAGTTTAGGCGCTACGGAGGAACATTCCAACCGTCGCCGGAGATTGCTAAAATCATAACCCTTATAGCTTTGCTGTAGTCGGGTAAAGTAGGGCAAATCTTGTGGAGATTTTATAGCACTTGGATGACAATTTAAATTAAAGTACAGTAAAACGGGGCTATTTGGGTTTTTGGGGGCTATTTGGTACCATATATACCATTTTTTTTTTTGGGTTTTTCTATCAGGATTTTTTCAGTAGAAGCCAATCAAAGTGTTGCTAGAGTTTGTAAAATGACTTTTACCATACGACAACTGACAGTTATCGTTATTTTTGTTCGAATTTCTGGGTAATCCCAAATATCCTCCAAAACTCAAATAACCCCATTTTACGGTATTGATAAATACTAGGTGAAAAATTCACCAAGTTTAGTTACTTCAAAAAATTAAACAAAGCATTTTAACCATACTTACTAAAAATCAACTTTTATATAAATGAGTTCAAAACCTCATTCAAATATGCATTTAAAAGCACCCCTTCTTCACTGTTGAGTAAAAAACAAACTTTGATCGCTCCAATAAATTTAGTTTTAGTTAAGCCGCCATTTTTAAATGTGTAGTGTTCGTTAGTTAGACCCTGCGTTAATATTAATAACAAAATCTTTTTAAAGCGTACTCTTCTTATTTTGTCTTATTTGGTTAATAAATATGGTAGAAAAATCATGACTTTTCAAATCTCTTAAAGAATATTGACGCGCAAACTGCTACAATAAATTCTTACACGATCCTGAGGCCCTACTCCTTAACACTTCGTCCGTATATCCGAATTCTGATACATCCGTCTCTCTCTCGCACACGTCTGCAGTTCAGTGCGAGTGAAAAGGACGGATAGATCCGAATATACGGAGGAAGCGTTATGAAGTAGGGCCTCTGACCTTCTAGCGTTAAAGGCAGCCATTTTATTTTTATAAAATAAAATGCTTGACAGAAAAGTATTCTAAACCCTTTTTTGTTGGTTAATAAAATTGTTAAAAGGCAGTTGGCTAAAATGGCCATTTTAGTAGAATCCTAAATCTTTAATTTTCTCAAAACTTTGATTTTCTTGTGCCATAATTATTTACAGAATAAGACAGTAAAGTAAAATGCTCTTTATTTCATGAGTAGCAGGGTGCTAATACTCAATATTATGTTAGTACTAGTCTATACTCTGTGGCTTATGATTATGATGGTCAGAAGTTCTGACATAATACGTTTGCATCTCATGCGTATGGCAGAGCTGTATCCATAACTCAAAGATTTAAATGGTTAGATGACCCCTTAGGTCGCGCGAAAACATCATTTAAGTGACAACGAGTGAGCTGGAAGACCTCACATGGAACGATTATTATGTACGTTTTATAGTATGATCATATAAGGATGCGACCAAATTTTGTGAGTCGCGTAAATTCGGTTTCGAAAACTATAGGTAATGCGCGTTTTACGTCCAAACCAGACTTTCGTACGAAAATGTGACATAATTACGCGACTCATAAATAATATTACGTTCGTTTGGACTCGCCCTAATTAAAAATAGTTATTTTCTATCTTTTGAGTAAAACAGTTTGACGCGGAATCTACTTATTTAAATCTTTGGGTTCGTCTATTCTAAGCCACTTTTTACAGGCACTTAGGTGTAGAAAATAGTTTTGTTTTGTGTGACTGTCTCCGAAAAGGAGGTTATGATAAATCTATATTTTCTCGATACTTCTTAATTTAGAATAAAAAAATATATTTTCTATGAAAAAAATATTTGATTAGGTATGTTTTATTTTGTGTCCAATCAGAAAGAAATTATGTATGCATTCCTTTTACGTAGCTTTTATAAACTTTATAGCATTTTATCGAATTTAAAATTTAGCGATATTTTTTTTATGCTTTTAACATATCATACAATATGTTAAATGAAGTTACTTGATTGTGATAAATAAGAAATTGGGTTCCCAAATTCTTTGATAGCTTAAAATTGTCTAACAGTTCGTTGTGCTGTCTCTTTCTGTCACTATACTGATAGAAAGAGAGATAAATATAAATCGAAAAAAACAATGTATTTTTTAGTAGAAATGATAAACTAAATTGTGTAATTCGATATTAACTGAGATACAAAATAAGCATTTTTAGTGTACATTAACAAAGTATATGTATAATGGAATGATGTATTTAATAGTTTATAGTCACAAATATGTCGGAAGAAACGAGATGATGGGCTAGACAATCAGACTTACAGACCAATTGATAAAATTCCTGTATTAGGTTACGAATTATAATAATCTGCCTAGCCTTTTCCCAACTATGTTAGAGTCGGCTTCCAGTCTAACCGTATTCAGCTGAATACCAGTATTTTACATAGAACGACTGCCTATCTGACCTCCACACAATACAATACCCCTTGGTAAGACTGGTTGTCAGATTTTCGGGCCACTGACTAACTGTAACGACTGTCAAAGATCTACAAATGACAGCCGGGACCAACAGCTTAACGTGCTTTCCGAGGCACGGAGGAAACTCGGTATTTAATGGGTTGACACCCATCTGGACTGGCTTAGGCAAGCGCAGCTCAAGGGCCCGGCGGAGCGTGCGTCGTTCATACAAACGTAATACCAAAATAATTTGTAAACCTAACATATTCTTAAGAAAGTGTGTATTTATTTCAATTAGTTCACATATATCTAGGTTCACAAATCTATATTTTGAAAGGACAATGATATTTAGACCAGATATGAGGAATTTAATGCCTAGCGGCATTAAGTCCGCCTATGTACCACTCTTGTACATGAAGTTTAAATAAATAAATAAATTTAAAATTTCTATAGAAAACTTATTTTTCTCATAACTCTTGATTAAATCAATGTCCATTCATAATATATATTTGGGAACCTAGATATTATGTAATCTGTGGTGTTCACTCCGACTCTAGTTAGGGTTTGGAGTAAAGCCACCGTATATCAGGGTGGTGTCTTTGTTCAGGGTTGTACAATAAAACACAGTTTCCAATATTACTGGGTTAGGCGTGCTGTCGCTAGGACTGCTTGTACTAGAGTGAGCGCGTCGCTCCCTCCAACGCGCATCCCCCACCACAGCACGCATAACTCATTTATTAAACGTCACATAACCCAATCGAAATAAATACACACTTCCTTAAGAATATGTTTGGTTTACGAATTATTTTGGTATTACGTTTGTATGAACGACGCACGCTCTGCCGCCCCTTTAACCTGAAGATTGCTCCAAGCGGCTGTTGTAATTTAGCCACGAGGTCCTCAGGTAATAAAGTGTTTTTTTTTTACTTTCAATGTACTAATTTAACTGAGAAAAATATTCTGATATTTCTGAATGTCTAGTCCATTATCCACCTTAGTGTAATTTAGTGAGATTTTCGAATGAATGAATTAATGATAAATTCAATGTTATTCTTTTAAGTCTGAAAAAAGTGTCATCTATTACGTTTGTCTAAGATTAATGGACAGTGCCCTACTATTATACAGGGTGGAATTTTAGTGTGGCAAGTGAATTTTCGAAAATCTGTGAACGCAGATTTGTTTCTTTTAAAAAATAAAGGAATATTTCCTTTGAGTAAAATTTGCTATCTCCAATATTTAGAGTACTTTGCCTCCAGGTGGCATTGGATGATTCCAGCCTGTATATGGCACTTCGTCTTTTAAAAAAGGTTCGGATTTGTAGAGCGTTGTCCTTGTCACTCATGCTTTAGTGACTTTCTCTTTCTTACGTTCCATGTGTCAAACTTAAGCATAGCGAACGCAGACGCTCTTCATCTGAAATTTAATCTTATTTGCATACCGTTAATATTCTTATTCGTATGTTACGCTTGATGACAGTCGCTTGTGGGAATTTGGACGTTCACTTTATTCAAATAAGGTTTATTTTGGAATGAAGCGTGACTGGGCTAAGCTTGAGTTAGCCTCAGGCACATGTCCCACCGTAGACTAGGAAGCGATTTAGTACAGATTAATCTATAGCTCAAAAAATAAAAGTTGTATAAAGACCATTCACGAAACCGTCAACCAAGCATTCTGTACATCAAACTAAAAAACTAAACGTAAAAATTATTGCTGGGGTGAAAAATCACGTTATACGGTAGAACTCAATGTAACGCACACAAAACATTGTGCTGATGGATGCATTCAATAATGCGGGGGTCGTAGAGGTGTTTTTCGTGAAGTTATAACATTAAATACTTGTATTAAAAAAAACACTTGAAAAAGTTGTAACTTTAACCCCCAATATCTCCGTAACTAGAAGGTTTGCGATCGCAATGACGAGGAGATTTCGTTAATTTACTTTTACACCCATTATTCAGAAGATTGTAGGTTCCGTGTCAGTAAAAGTAGTTACATAATATTATAAGTTGATCGCTATTCACACGCGCCGACGGCAAGAACTCTGTCAAACATAAAACTCGCTTTCATTTACTAGCTCGACTCGCTTCTCGCTAATCGCGTACGGTGGGACAAGTGCCTTACGCCCTAGTACTGTAATATGTATGTTTCTCATATATTTATTCATATAAATGTGCAGTACCTAGCTATATTATTGATACTCGAATAAGATTCAACTTTACACTGCAAAAAGTTGATATTTTGTAGTTTAACTTTCAACGTTATTTCTTCCATACTCACGGTATGTATGGGGTGATGAAAGCTAATGCCGTCTAAAAAGTTTTGCTATCTTTGTCTAATATACACAGTTAGAAAGAGAAGTCTAATTAATAACTCATGCGCAACCTGTTCGTATCGTCTTTTGAATAATCTTCCATCTCTTTCTATTCCGATACAAAAGAAGGAGATCGCAATATATTTGTCCGCACTAGCTTTGGCGGATCCTTTAAAAGTTTCTAATTCAAGTTGGTGTTGTACTGTACACTTGGCTTCTAAAGTTTTAATAGAATAATTCATTCTGAGCATTGAAACAATATTCAAACTCATAATTATATTATACAACGTGTAACAAAAAGGGTATAGTCATATGAATCTGTTTCATACACTGTGTTTTTTTAGTCGTCTTAAAACGGCAGCCCACTAAATGTATCCAATGAGTACTAAAAATTTATTAAAAAATATACATATTTTTGTCGTTTGAAAAATTTCAAAACAGATTTTTTTTTTTCATTATTATGACGTAGTTGAAACCACCAACACAACCTGTTGCAAGCGATGATCTACTCGTCTCGTGCGCTGAGTGTTCTATCCAGGACCAGCATTGCCAATGAGCACTCTGGGCACTTGGCCAGGGCCCTGCGATCCAAGGGGGCCCCGCAAGTTTCTGTTACTGTCAAAACGCTATCAAAAGAAACCCAAGTTATCCCAGGCATCCGTTATTTTTGTCATGAAAACCTAACCTATCCGAGGTGGGATGCAAAAAAAATCATGCTCGCTCCGCTCGATATTGCATTCTACAAGGCCCCATCATTCTGAAGTGTCCAGCAGGGCCCCCAAATGGTTAAAGACGGCCCTGGTTCTATCGTTTGACATGTGATCACTATTATTAGAATGTGTCATCATTCTAACGTACTAAGTATTTATTTTTCTTCGAACCATGTCAAAACTAATGGTAAAAAAGAAATAATCGCGACTAGACGTATTTCATGTCGGATACATTGAGTGGACCACCTTTGTAAGACGAGGAAATAGCCACTCCACGCATAATGCCTGCCGGGGCTGCGGATCTGTTCGAAAGAGATACCGTGGCCCCAAAACATAAGGGGCGAGGAAGGAACATGGATGGGTCTGGTTTGACTCTGCCCAGAGCGGGAGGAGATATTTGACGATTTCCCACACGTAAAAAAAAACGTAAATAAGTATGTACTATGTATATCGTAAATACAACGATAAAGTTCAAATTCGTAACGCGCTTAATGTATATTAATGCGTATATACTTGTGTATGTGGAGTAAATTGAAAGGTTCCTTCCAGCGAAGATATACATTCAACTTACCTACTCCAACGTTCTGGCTTGATTTTGCCTTCCTAGTTAAGTGACTTTTAAACAGTACGGTATTGTGAACAAATTCTTTATAAGGTGCAAGGAACACCGAGGGTGGTTACCACTTTTTCTGAGCCCCAAATATAAATTTTCGTTGGTTATTTAATTTAAAAAAAAGTGCTATTTCCTTCAAAGCAATCCCTAAACGGGCAAAAGGTATGGCAAGTAGTTCTTTTTTTGAAAAAAATTGAATACGCGGTAACCGTTTTAGCATCTGTGCCCCTTACACCTTATATCTTTCCTATTTCAAATCGCTGCATTTTTTTTACCTTCAAAGGCAATTGTCTCAACCGATATTATGGGCGTTTTTTGGCTTAAAATAAAAAATGTATCAAAAATCCATTATCAAGTAATACTATGTAATTTTTTCTACTAGTGTTCGTTCCAAAACATTAAAAAAAAAATGGGTTGGGCCACTTTTGCTCTTCAGTAATGTTATTCCTGTAAAAAAATCGAATGTAATAAATTCGTTGCTTCGAACAAATTTTGACCTCATAAAATACAATGTAACTTAGACATGTTTAATGGTACAAATATCTTTTTTCCTTGTAACTATGATATGAAATAGCTCTATCTATTAGTGCCAGATTTTTATACCAAAACTTAACCCTAACTAGACTTCTAGTGTGTTTGTATTCTTGTATACTTAATTCGAAAACAAATACTTAATATATAAGAAGATATTTTACGAGAAATGGCTTTTATTTATCCAGTAAAGTCCACCACGCGGGCCCAGTGCAGGTGGGTAGATGTCACATGCCACAGATTACTACATGGCTTCGAATTTTTGGTTCAAAGATTTGTGATGTGAAAACAAGGGCGCGTTTTGCATATTAGCTTCATCTTTTTTGATATTTCGTTATTACGGTACTGACATAATGTGAGAAAATTATAGGAAAAAGAAACAAATTAAAACCTTTTTGTTAAAAACATCATTTATTACTTATTCAATTATTCATACGAGTCAACCTCAACAAAGTTGGGGAAACAGCTTGGCTTATGTTGTTATCAAACCAAACCTCACGGTTTATGAAAGCCTATCCATTGTACAAGAGGTATAGTATAGTTCTGTTCAAACTTTTTGGCGGCTCGGAAGTTAGCTGCGAGTGATGATCTGCGCAGAACACAATTTTAGATATCACCGTGACTGCCAGGCGCAGAAAACGCAACTTCTTGACATTATAATGCGCCTCAGACCGTCACTCGCAGCTAACTTCCGAGCCGCCATAAAATTTAAATAGATTATAGTGAGCCGTTATCGCTTCGATAACGCTGAGGGCGGGGGCCCCTCTTCCGGTAGGGGGCAGCCCTAGCCGCCTCTGGCTGGTCATCACCGCTACGGGGCACCGGGAGTTCCACCTGGCGGTGACACCGCCGAGGAGACGTGAAGATACGATTAACACCGAGGCGCCCTCTACCTACACTATTTGACACTAACTCACAGGCGAGCGGCTATGCGCGCTCGCCATTGGCCGAGGCCTATACGGCCAACCAAATCGATGGTGCCCGTAAGCTTACGGGCACTTAGAGAAACCGCGGGACCAAGGGCAATGCCCAAAACCCGCCAGCCACGCCCCCCTGAAGGGGTGCAGCGACTTCCAACGCGTGCCCCGTGCGGGTTGGTAGGCGCCACATGTCTTCGATTTTTTTTGTTCTAGGTCATGCCCGAATTTCTCACAATGTTTTCCTCCATTGTTTTGAGAGCAGCGGTCAGGATTAAGCTTTCAGAAAACGAAGGATCAATTACTATACTACAATATCTTACAAAATTTGTCTAATCGCACGCCAACAATATTTTTTCTAAAACGAATTTTATTATGATATCAGTCAATAATCTAGGTTTTTTATGGAAGGCTGGGTATTCAAGAAATATGATTATTTAGAGTAAGGATAACAATTGAACGTATGGTGTGTTTTTCTTTACTAATTACGGTAAACAGTCAGTAACACCAAGGCGTTCGGCATTTCGGTACGTCATAATAATTGCAGGTTACAAAATAAGATAAGTAAAGAAAATTACACTATACTACAATAAAATAAGATTACATTGGCCCTACGGTAAAGTGAAGAAACTACAAATATTATAGAAGATCTATTCCATTTCATAAATATTTCATGAAAACGGTCCTGAATACATGTGTGGGTGCCATCGTAACCTTTATTTGGCGTATTTGTGCAAATATTCGCGTTGTCTCGCTAAAACAAACTCTACAGACATAGACACAGGGTTTGTTTTGTGTTGTCCAAAGTAGCAAGTGGCCAAACTTATCGCCTCATGCAATGAGACAAAGATATTCATCACTCGCATCACTCTGAAGAATCTATCATATTTTTTATCACTATCTATCGCAAATTTTTGGACAAATACGCCAAAATACCATCATTATTTCAATGAATATCATCATCGTCATCCCATTGCGCCCACACATGCGGTGGTAAGGCCTAGATGAAGTCCGAGTAGTTGTTGACGTCGTCAAACTGTTGGGGCTGCGACGCCGGCCGGGGAGCTCCGCCCCCGGGCCTGTACTGCGGCTGCTAGGGACAGAAATCGATTTTAATATGGAGATATGTGTCGGTATGTGTATAATGTGTAAAGTAGATAAGCATACAGGCAATTTAACCATTATGACTTTTTTAATATCTTTATACCTATCAGGCCATGGCTGCCAACCTGGCATATCGCAAAATTGGAGCCCTGAGACAGCGAGACGGAGTCGCGGTAGACCGAGAAGATAGCGGGACGCCATGAATTTCATTAGGCAAGAGGAGGTACAACATCGAGAAAAGTCGAATGGGGGTGGCCTTTGGGCAATAATGGGATAGTTCAGGCTAACATTGCTGTTTTGTAAAAGTCTACAACTTGATGATTTTTCTTCTTTTTTTAATCCGATGAACATCATTTATTACTGGGGGTCTAAAATGGCCGCTTTAGCAGAACATAATCTGAATCACATAAAAAAATTAAATTCTTTAAATGGACTTTATGAATATGCCTATAAAGTCCATTTTTAGAATTTAAAATTTTTATCTGCTGGTCGGGGCTGGGAATCAGCAGGATGTCCCTCCATCTTGTATGATTAAACTGGGAACCGATGTTTGATGACTTTGATGGGACTTAGTTCCAACCCAATCGCAACTGATACTTGTTTTGCCTGAATGTTTATCTATTTTACAGCATTCATTAAAATAAACGACCTAAAATAATGACGTACACAATAATTACTGTCAAATTTTCTTCCGCAAATGTAGTATCCTTTTATTTCCTACAATGTTAGTGAAACCCTTAAAATTACATGAAAAAATATTTACAATTAAATGAGAATTAATGATGATGCTAACTTTAAAGCGGGTTTTAATCAAATTAAATGAAAATGTTAGATCTATGGAAGTATTGATTATTTTAGAACTGAAGGAAAGAAACCTAAGAAAAGCATGCAACATAAAAAGTGATCTAATGACATGTCTGTAGTCGAATTCAGTTTGATCTAATTTTCTTTAAAAAAAATTAAAGCGTTTATAGCAAACTAACTAACTTTTGCTCGTAGCTTTGCTTAGATCGAACACACGGGAAATGAAATGAGTCCTCCCACTCTCCCACTCTGTGCGGAGCGGGAGGGCGTGTCAGACTTTTACTGACTAAAGCCCATCCATGTTCCTTCCTGGTCTTTTATGTTCTGGGGCCACGGTATCTATTTTGGACAGTCCCGCAGCCATAATTACCCCCTACACAAACTTTCAAACAAATTTTACCGCTTTACAATATTATGAAATAAATAATATTTTCATGTAGACCATTAATTGTTTTTTTTTTTACAAAATCTGTAGTATCCAATATTAAACTTAGTAAGTAACATAAATATGTACTTATCTGGTTTACTTTTTCATACATATCTCTGTGATCTCGAGCAATATTGAAATTAGCATCAATTTTTTTCCTTTATTAAGATTGACGTTCAAAAGTGCCTTTTCAAGTACTAATTGAGACAAATACCAATAAAAAGAATAATTAGAAAATTACATTTTTACCTACTACCTGACAATACCATAATGTCACCGTCAGTACATGTCATAGCTCACACAAATCAGTAGTAGAAGGTGTGAAGCATTACTTGTGCGTGCGTTAAGTGCGTGCGGGGGGGTGGGGCGGGGAGCGCGGGCCGCTCACATATGCGGCCGAGCGCCGCGCGGCTGCTGCTGTTGCTAAAACATTCGGAGCAGCGAGTTGGAGTCAAGTTCAGCGTCACGTGACAGTTGAGCGTGATTTTGGCGTTGAGCATAACATGTTAATATGTGTAACAGTGTACAGTGTAGCAGTGTACAGCGTATTGTGTAACAGTGTCCAGTGTAATGTGTAACAGTGTACAGTGTATTGTGTAACAGTGTCCAGTGTATTGTGTAACAGTGTACAGCGTATTGTGTAACAGTGTCCAGTGTATAATTATTGTGTAACAGTGTAATGTGCAACGTTAGTGTTTAGGTTTAGCCGTGCTTGCTTAAGTTGGTCTGTGGATAGGTGACCACCCTTACATACTGAGTTTCCCCCGTGCATCGGAAAGCACGTTAATTAAGCTGTTGGTCGCGGCTGTGTTTTGAAGATCTTTGACAGTCGTCATTACAGGTAGTCAGTGGTCCAAAAAGTCTTACAACCAGTCTAAGGCGCGGGACAAATACAAGAGGCGTCGGGCGGAGGCGCGGCGCGGGCGAGATTCTTAGCTATGCTTTCTCTGACGGTTCTTAGTTCGTTTAATTTTTGTGATGATGATGTGCATAAAAATGTTTGAGTAAGTATACTTCAACTCAAGCCGTTACTTCAACCCCAGTCACTACTTCAACTCAAGTGATTACTTCAACTCAAGTCCTTACCTACTTTAACTTGACTATAGACACGGGTGTAAAACTTAACCTTGAAATCCTCATGTTATGCTCAACAATATTGCATGTATGATTACCAAAATCAGAATGATAAGCAACGTCACGCTCAACCGTCGCTCAACTACCTAAGAAGTTGAGCACGACATGTTAAAAAAGCTGAAATGATGAGAAAGCGTTAGTTACTGATGCTCGTTGTACCTGAAAGAGCGCTATGAATGATTATAACTATAGTCCTCGCCAAGAGATGCTATAAATTTTATAAACACACATTCAGGTTCGCAACCTTTGGATCAAATTAAAAAATGACAGCGTCAGCGAGCGTGATCTAACTTCAAAATGGCGGCCCAAATGTTTACGTTCCATGATGTCAGATGCGTTCCAGTACCACAAAACATTGGACGACAGCGCTTTATATCGCCTAAATATAACCCGACCAAGCGAAATTGCTCGTTAGTTTCGTATTACACGTATGATAATTTGAGTTGATTGAATTTAGGAGTATTTCTTGTTGATTGAATTGTCGCTACGTATCTTGGTAGAAATTTTTTGTTTAAAAAAACTATAGCTTCTCGTGGCGCAGACTATATGACACAGTGTGAGGGACATCGATCGAAGAAAATAATCAGCTATTCTCTAATTGTTATAAATGTTAGTTTTTTTATTTATAAAAAGTATCTATCTAGTATATCAAATATCTAGCATCCACGACACGAGCCTTGCTTAGTGTGGCACTAGATGGCGCTGTGTGTAATGTCCAGCGATATTATTATTACTATACAAGGTGTAAAGGGACCCTTCACGAAACTAAGCATTCTGTACATCAAACTAAAGTAACTACGCCAAATTGATTGCTGGGAAACTACTTTTTCAATACACTTTCTCGAAAACTGGTTCTTTTCGCACTACGACTTGGTGCAACATGCAATTTATTTCACACGCGTGCGTTTTTGTACAGTTTGCGACACGAGTGCGGGAATGAAAATTGCCACAGATACTTACCTATATTCAGTACAAATTGGTTAAATGCCTATAGTCAGAGATGAATGTTTTTTTTCTAATTTCGGCAGGGCAATATGCGTCATTATGGTGTTTTCATTTATTGAATAATCAAATTGTGTTTATAAATAGAATATCATAGATAAACATGATCCTTTACAATTAATATATAGTTTTTTAGACAAATTAATTTATTTGTGTTCAAGATTCAAAAATATTTAAAAAAAACTTTTTTTTTTTATATTAGGCTGTATATCGGCTTCATAACGTTGCTTCTCCTTCAACCTGCCGAAAGCAAAACGCGGAAAAAAAAGAAAATTAAAATAATTGTTTCGTAATAATTCATGACAAAAATATTTTTCATTCTTTTATTCTATGTCTTCAAAAGTGTATTGAAAAACGTCGTTTGATACACGTGGACATTTGTTATAGCAGTTCTCGGCGCAAAAACTCGCCTACGGCTCTTGTGTTAATACCGCCTCGAATGCAATAAAACCAACTTTCTCCACTTGCATCAAAATGTACTATTTTTTCGTGGTGAAAAATCACGTTTAACGGTAAAACTCAATATCATCTCACTTAAAACATTGCGCTGATGGACGCATTGAATAGCACAGGGGCCATGAAGATACCTTCAAGTGAAGTTATACCATTGGAATGAATTTTGTTTGTAAACTTGTCATAAAGTTTGATATTTGACCCCCAATATATCGGTAACTAGTACGTTCCCAGATATGGTCCAGAACAAAAAAAATGGTCACAATGACAAGGAGAACGTGCCTTTCGAATTCGTTAAAGTTGTTTTTACACCTATTATTTAAAGTTTAAAATGTTCCCAAGTAAGTAAAATCTTCGTTATTGTTTATTGAGAAATAATATTCTTTAACCATAATTTTACATAAACAACCATTTGTTTCAATACCCAAAAAAGACGTGTGGCACTCGGGGACTGCCGCGGTAAAGCTATTGCATTTGTTTTTTACGGGGGGTGTTAGTTTAATAATAAAATAATAAATAAATATCGCTGGACATTAACACACAGGGCCACCTAGTGCCACACTAAGCAAAGCTTGTGTCGTGGACACTAGATAGTTGATATACTATATATATAAACTTTTTTGTTTGTAAATACAAACTTATTATACATATAAACATCTATGACTCGGAAACAAATGTCCGTGCTCATCACACAAACATTTGCTCCTACCGGGATTCGAACCCAGGACCCTAAGAACGTAAGGCAGCGTCACTACCACTACACCAATCGGGTCGTCTAAATTTTAGGTTATTTTCGTTACGGAATTTCTGGATTCGGTCTCCACGCTCAAGGCCCGCGATAGAAGCTATGCAATAGCTTAACAATTTCTATGTTCCACGGTTTACGATATGTGCTGAATTAGTGGCAACATTTTTTACGTCCATGTCCCTCACACATCATGTATTAAAAGACAGAGAGATGGGTTATGTCTGCCAATTTCAATAAAAAAATAAATAAAAAATAATGAACCTCTTGCTGCAAAAGTCATCTTCAATTGTTTATTTTATGTCATTTTGACAGGTCGTCTATCTTGGCTTTGGTATTAAAAAAACAATTGATTATGTCTTAAAAGCCGAGGTCATGAAGTTAGTTTGCAAATTATTTACACCACTAGTTTGATTCAAGTTTCTCTAAAACTATAATTAATTTCTATAATAAATAATAAGTATGAATTCATGGGTGATGGTGAAATTGTGCTTATTTCACGTAACTACCGCCGTCGTATGCCAGGCGCATCTAAGGAATGGGAATATGCAGGAATGAGCCTTACGACTAGCGCCTTTAAAACTTATTTTTCTTTACATTTTTGCCAGACAGGGCTCTAATTAGAAGGTCGTAGTACATATCGATCGTATCTATGGCTACATACACATCAACATGTTGCTATAAACTAAAAAATCCAAGGTACTACCGAATTCACTGACGGTCTACCACTTTTCACACGTATGCCCTAAGTGATAAGGTTGAAAATTGAGCGACTCTCGGTGAACTCAGTAGTACAGTGCTACATGTCTAACTATAATGATTTGTTCTCTGACAAAGAGCAAAGCAAAACCCAACAAATATCAACCTTGCACATCTTAAAATAAAGTCGAAAATAAATTACTGCAAATCTTCGTTCGCATTGATGTTCTCTCAGATTGCAGAATGTTAATTTAAGTTTAACTTTATTTGACCTCAACCAAAAATGATATTTGTTTGCCAGGCCTGCTCAATAAAGTATGATAAATACCTCGTTTGTTAAGCCTTGTCAAAAATAGAACTTTCACTTGAAATATTTATTGATCGGTTTTTGATTCGCGCGAATTTTCAGCTCTGTCTTTGAGAATTACGATTTTCTGTGGTGATGCAAAAATTATAATTTAGCAAAATGACAAGCTTTGAGTTTATTCCTCTTGTTATTTGTTTTTATGTTTGATTTGATGCTTGTAAGCACTTTCCGTAATACCTCTATAAACAGGTATTCAACGAAAACTATCTGCATCGGGAAACATCTTCATACGAACGCTCAAGGATGAGGTCTATTATAGAGCTATTACAATCATGAAAATCCTAACCTATGTTGTGCTACCATCATTTCTAAATTATATTAGTAACTCTATGCAATTCCCAATACGCTTTTTAGAGACAAATGACCACCTAACAGACAGAAAACTTCGAGCACGTAATGTCAGTCTGGTGCACTAAACACGAAGGGGACAACGTTCGTATTTTCTCGGAACCCGAACATTACCGAAGCCAAAACCTGTAGAACCTACGCTTCGTCCGTAGATTCGCGTTTATCCGTCTCTCTCGCGCACGTCTGCAGATGAGTGCGAGTGAGAGAGATGGATAGATCCGAATATAGGGTGTAAACAACTTCAGCACAAAGCCGTCAACCAAGCATTATGAACATCAAAAAACTAAGTAACTTTACGTAAAAATTATTGCTGGGAAACAACTTTTTTTTTCATGTTTTGTCACTCAATGTAACGCACTCAAAACATTGTGCTGATGAATGGATTGAATAGTACGGATATTGTGGAGGTGTTTAAAGTAAAAATGTTACAATAAAAACTTGTACTAAAAAAAAAAACTTGTCAAAAAATTGTAACTTTGACCCCCAACATCTCCGTAACTAGAAGGTTCCCAGGTGTGGTGTAAAACAAAAAACTGATCGTAGTGACGGAAAGAATAAGTTCCTTTCGGCTTTGTTAAGAAGATTTTTACACCCCTTAAACGGAAGAAGCGTTTGAGAATAAGGGCTCTGTTCTGGTTAAGGTGTACTCTTCACATAGTGCCACCTACCTGCTGCAACAGATGCCGTAACCCAGGGTTGGAAGGTAGTAGCGGGCGCATGACACGTGGCGGGTGTGCAACGCCGCCCGCACCACGCAACTGTTGCTGTAACTGTTGCTGCAACTGATGCTTGCGTTGCTCCTGAGAACAGAGATTTACATGTTGTACCTTACATTTATCTCAAGAAATGATGAACCATCGTTCTGAGCCATTTGCCATCTAAGTTCACATTGTGGATAAATAAAAAAGAGGAAAAAGGAGACTTATCCCGCGGCTTTAGCTTGGTGCGGGCATCGGAAATAATATTCAGTCTACGTCAACCCTGGAGATCGATTCTTAAAATTGGAAAGTATATTCGGAGCTTAGCCTATATTGTTCCCACTGCTGGGACAGGCCTCTCCTGCATGAGAGGGAATGGGCTTAAATATACCACGCGGGCCCAATGCGGGTTAATAGATGCACACATCACACACACACATTACCCCCCCGCCCCCCCCCCCCAAACACATTATCTTAAAATATTACCGTATAATTGAGTGGGTCTATCCTGACATTTCGTTTCACATTTTCTTCTCAGGGCAGGGGTATGTGAATAGGATATAGTTTACGTCATCTAACATTATTGTTTTAAATATTATGCACTCTCATCTTCTTTTTTTTCTTTTTTGGTGGCGTTTTTATGCCTCCCATGGGACTTTGCTTTACATGCCGTCGAGAAATATCTCTCTAGCATGCTGGTTTCTTCACGATGACGTACTAAATGCATTCCGATACGTGAAGTAATTTTTTTTAAAATTTCATTTGTCAATGGCACGCTTAAGACACTCTAGACCAGGGGTTCCCAAACTTGTTTTGTCTACTGCCCACTTTGAGATTTTATTTTTGATATTTACTATAAAAATTAAAATTCCTTAAAACTTCTAAAATATTTATTTTTATTTTTATTAACAATTAAATTAAAAATAATAGCAAGTTACAAACTGCTAAAAACTAACAACTGTTATGTTAACTTGGCTAGCTATTATAGCTTTCAATTTTTTTTTTTAATTTAACGTTTTTTTTCAATTTATTTAATAATTGTATTACTTATTTAACTATTTTGCTTTTAATAATTCATTAAAACAGGATAGATATATTCAGAACTACACGGGGAGAAATATCAAACCGAGTCAGTTTGAACAATTAGTTGATGTTCAGAAGTTGTAGTCGAGAATCGAGAGCTCAGTCTAAGAGTCATTTGCAGCCATTTTTTTGGGCCTCTTACTGCCCCCCTTTAGGCCTACAGCGCCCACAAGCGGGCGTTATCGCCCACTTGTGGGGTGGGAAACGTTGCTCTAGACCTACCTCTAGCTGCTTATAATGCTGCTCCTGTTGCTGAGCTGCATGAAGATGAGACATAATATCCATCTGCGACTTGAACTGGGCCTCCTGCTGATGGGCAGCTTCCAGGGTCTGTTGCAGGTGCTGGATCTTCTCCAGGTTATGTTGGCGAGCTGCCTCCAGTCCGTCCAACTGTGTGGCGGGGCGGGGACCCTTGCCACCAACTTGTTGTTGCACTTGCTGACCGATTGAGCCGCCTATCATCATGCCCTGGAGATTTGGAGGTGGGGTTTTTAAATAGAAGTACAGCAGAAGGAGATATGCTGTGATGAGCCCAAATTAATTGGGGTAAACCTATAAAGGTTGTAAATATACTTTTAACTAAGCCGAAAGGCACTTGTTCTCTTCTTCATTGCAATTTTTTTTCTTTCTGAACCATACCTGGGCATCTTATAGTTACGGAGATATTGGAGATCAAAGCTCCTTTTTCCCAAACTTTTTTTTAATACCAGCTTTTAAGAGGCCTGCGGAGCATGCGAATTTCATACAAACGTAATACCAAAATAATTTGTGAATCAAACATATTCTTAAGGTAGTGTGTATTTATTTTGATTGGATTACAGAACATATAGGTTCCCAAACACATATTTTGAATGGACACTGATTTAAACCAGAGTTATGAGGAAAACAAATTTTCCAAAGAAATATTATTTCTCATATCTCGCCTTAATCATTGTTCTTTCACAATATTTATTTCAGAACATAGATATTCTGTAATCCAATTGAAATATATACACACTACCTTAAGAATGTTTGATTTTCATTTTTTTTAATTTGGTACTTAATACGTTTGTATGAAAAACGTGTGCTCCGCTGGCCCCTTAAGGTCAAAACTTTACTTTAAAAACATCCATAACCCATTTACTGCTATTAAATGTGTCTATCAGCACAATTACGTTTTAGACGTTACATTGAGTTCAACCGTAAAACGTAATTCTCCACCCTAAAAAAAAAACCATTTCCCAGAAATATTTTTTTTGCGTAGGCTTACTTAGTTTGATGTACAGAATGCTTGGTTAACCGCTTCAAGACGAGTCTGTTTACCCCCTGTACAGATACCGGCGCGGTTCTTGAGCGCTCGGCCGAAGAGTGGGGATCGCTTTCCGCATCATACACTTATGACAAATAAAACGTCGTCGTGGGGTACGTGCAGCAGGAGTAAAGAACAAATCCCGAGAGACGACTATGACGCGATGCGCTAAGGGCCAATCACTGCACTTTCCCCGCCCCCGCGCCTCACTTCATACCACCAAAGGGACCCAATAACTCACTTTTGCGCAGGTGAAGGTCAGCGCTCAAGAATCGTGCCGATGATTGTATATATGTCACCGTAAAATTGTCAAACACGTTATATTACAATATAACGTGTTTTTTCTCGCGATATTGTAATGTCTCGAATTATTGTCAACTGAACATATGGAAGTATCTCTGCCCCCATAATCGGGACTTGGGGCACCCCCCCGTTAGGTTAGTTAGGTTCCTTTAAACCCTGCGCTCGGAAATAGGAGCCCCGCGAAGCGGGGCTCAGTCGACTACGCTTTTTAGGGGGAATATAAAGTGTTTTAAGGTTATGTTATATTAATCGGTATTTCTCAGGGATGGTGCATTATCTTTTCATGAGAGTTGTGCCACTGGGCAAGGGGGACCCCTCCTTATCTCCACACCGCGTAAGTTGACTACCATCGCATGCATTTCACGAAAAATAATGAGTTTTGTTGTAAGCAGTATGTTCATTTGACAATAATTCGAGACTTTACAATATCGCTAGAGATATTACAATATAACGTATTTGACAATTTTACGGTAACATAATATATAATTTCGTCTGACCTGTGGATGCTGCTGCATCTGTGACGGCACCATCCCCTGCGCGCCGGGCAGCCCCGGCATGGCCCCGGCCGGCCCCGCGCCGCCCGCCTGCATGCCGCCCATGCCGCCACCTGACATACCTGCGCTGCCCGCCATGGCTCCTGTACCTAAATACAAAGGGAATCTGTAAGCCTTCTCAAAGATAGTGTTCGATTTTCACTTACAACCATTTTCTATAACTTACTGTTCGGTTGCGTCATCTTAGGTCCATGTTCACCGACAAGATAACCATTTCATTATCTAAAAACATACATTGCAATGTTTAAGATAAATGTACTAAAAACCCAAAAATAATAAAAAAGGTACAGTCGTAGGAATTATAAACATATGCATAGACTAGACTAAAATAAAACCGTGGGGCACGTCAATTGTCTACAATCGTTGATTAAAATGTTTGTTTTGTAATGTTACACTATAATTAGGCAGTTGTTCAACCGACAACGATGGACGTGTGATAAGAAGGGCTAGAATGTGGAAACAAGCTAGCAAGCTCGATTATAAGCGAGTTTTAGGGTTTCATAGTGGTGAGCGAGTAGTACTTTTATCATATGTTTTGTCGATTAAAGACAAACTACGAGCAGTGAAACGATTCCTCGCCAGCCAGCAGTGTGAATGTCCAACGATAAACTAGTTGAAACATCTCTTTTATTTACATGGAGTGTATAACTATTGGAATTTCCATGAGCAAGAAAATAGTAAGTAATTTCCTCACCGTCTGCGGGCCAACTGCCTAACGACGAATTAAACGATTCTTCTATCGCACATTGAGTCGATAATTTGTAGACAATTGACGTGCCCCACGGTTTTATTTTAGTCTAGTCTATGCATATGTTTATAATTCCCACGACTGTATCTTTTTTATTATTTTTTGGTTTTTAGTACATTTATCTTAAACATTGCAATGTATGTTTAACATAAAACCGTTTAACTTAAAAAGTTTTTTTTACCTATTTTTATTTTCTAGTTTTTAGTTTTTATTTCGCATTCTGTTTAATCTATTTAGTGCTTCATTATTGCAAGGTTTCTTTAACTTGGGTGGTGTACCGCTAACGACGTATCATTTTTAGCCACCCTAACGCCACACAGTCCTCAATATGATACAAAATCTTGACTTGGGTGGTGGATTCAGGCTGGATTAATCAGATACCTAAATTACAGATTCAATTTCTAAATTTAAATCTTATTATTATACGCCATTTAGTGGCTGCGCCCATCTTAAATATTGAGGTTGTATAGTGCACTGTATTCTTCTTGTCAAGCCCTTTTATTTGATAAAAAATTGTTATCAGCCATTTGGTAGCGGCGGCCATCTTAGATTTCAATTTTGCATAGTAAATTGTATTCTACTGGTTGAGCACTTTTATTTAATACCCATATTGATGGGATTGATAAAACCTACGTTATCCGCCATTTTGTAGCGGCCGCCATCTTGGATTTCAATTTTTTATAGTACATTGTATTCTGCTTGTTGAGCCCTTTCATTTGATACCCATATTGATGGGATTGATAAAACCTACGTTATCCGCCATTTTGTAGCGGCCGCCATCTTGAATTTAATTTTTTTATAGTATATTGTATTCTGCTTGTTGAGCCCTTTCATTTGATACCCATATTGATGGGATTAATAAAACATAAATTATCCGCCATTTTGTAGCGGCGGCCATCTTGAATTTATAATGATAATGAATAAACATAATTGTATTGTCACCAAAATCCAAAGTGTATACAAAATTTCATATTAATCGGTTGACAGGAAGAGGGTGAAATTTGAATTACTAAATTTGACCCAAGAATAAAACAAACGGGGTGAGCTAAATAAAACCGTTTAAAAACAGCTGTCACTGTGACATGTTCCCATAAAAAAATGTGTTCAAACAGCTATTTTTAGATAATGCTGCGCACCATTACACGCTGGCAGACCTTGAGTTTGGACTTTTATATAACTTACTAACATATAACTGTTAGTTAATATGCCTACATTTCGTAGCTATCGGTATTACCGTCACCTACCTATCACTTGATTCTTAGAAAATCAAAGTTTTGTTTTTAATGATCAGACATAGAGAAATAGACCGCTACCTTTTAGTCAGTTATTGAAAATGGCCGTAAGTAAGAATTTATGTTTATCTACCATGTTTATGAGAGCCCAAGAGAGATATCTAAAATACCCTTTTCTTTTTTTTTCCGCCCTCCCACTCTCAGCGGAGCGGGATCCATGTTCCTTCCTCGCCCTTTACGTTCTGTCTTACCTGCCATGGTAGCGTTAGGCATATTCTGTTGCATACCGCCCGCGTTGCTGACGGCCGCCGGCAACTGTTGCTTGCTGATTATCTGACTGATCTTCTGTTGTTGGATTACCTGCATTCCACGAGGAATAACTTAGTAAAAGGAAGGTGAGATGATATTTAACGTCTGATACCGAGTATCCTAAACCACTTTCTACCTTAAAAGCTAACAAAAAATAATATATGCTTTAAGCTTAGCGTTCTTAAAGACGAGCGGCACGTTGCCAACGGTAGATAAACTGCAGCCTTCAGCTGCAGACGCTAGCGTCGACGGCTGCCATCGACGGGTGGCAACGCTTACAGTCGTGGCATGCCACGTAAATGTGTGTCGACGACTGCCGTCGACGCGTCGTCGGCTGCCGCCGTTGCTACAACTGCAAGCGTCGACGCGCCGGCTGCAGTTTATCTGCCGTTGGCAACATGCCGCTCATCTCTAAGAACCCTTGTACCAGGGACTTAAAAAAACCTTCATAAAGGTTACAGAAATATAAGTGTTACATGTTGAATTGGTAACAGAATCAAATATGTTGTCAAGTAATACTTATAAATGTGTTTCCAAAACACTTACAAAAATGTAACCGTAACATATCTGTAACCGATATAAAAAGGTTTAACAGTGTTAATACGTGTTTAACAGGTAAACTCAGTGTTGCCATTGGATAGCCGAAATCTAATCGCAGTCTGTTGTAAAACTGATTATTTCAGTTACACATATTAGCACTTATTATATGAGGAAGACCAAAGAAACGATGGATGGACTGTGTTAAGAAGGATATGGCAAGAAAGGAAGTGTCTGATGAGATGACGAAAACTAGAGGAGTATGGAAGAAAAAGACATGCTGCGCCGACCACAAATAAATTGGGCTAAGGGCAAGAGAATGATGATGATATTAGCACTTATTAACACATATAAAAGCTTACAGTTTGTATCTGTTACATCTAAAAGTGTTTTTCTATTGAAACTATTTTAAAAACAGTGTTAAAACACACATTATTACGGTAACTGTTTGAGTCCCTGCCTTGTACTGTTACTTACAGTTACAGCACAGTCATCCCGTGATCATGGCGCTTGCAACAACGTGCAACGTTAAAATATCGGAAGCTCAAAATAATTAATTACCACGGAAGATAACACACAAGTGACAATCTTATATTGTCACTTGTGTGTTATCTTCCGTGGTATTAATTATTTTAACACACAAGTGACAATCTTATATTGTCACTTGTGTGTTATCTTCCGTGGTATTATTTTAACACACACGTGACAATCTTATATTGTCACTTGTGTGTTATCTTCCGTGGTATTAATTATTTTAACACACAAGTGACAATCTTATATTGTCACTTGTGTGTTATCTTCCGTGGTATTATTTTAACACACACGTGACAATCTTATATTGTCACTTGTGTGTTATCTTCCGTGGTAATTAATTATTTTGAGCTTCCGATATTTTTAAACCACAAAAGCTTATAGCAGTGTTTGAAATGCTTTGAGGTTCTGCACTTACCTTCCTGAGCCGGTCGACGAAGGTAGCCTGGTTGTTGGGTATGAACCCAAGGTACGCCTTCTTGTCCGGTGTGTACAGGAGTATGAGGACCTTGATGTCGCACTGCGGCGGGGTCGGCATCGGAGAGAAGTGGACACAGCCCGCCTTGGAAAACACAATGGTCTATTGGTACTGGGAGAGCTCGAGGCTAAATCTTTAGGTTAAGCCGTGCTTGCCTAGGTTGGTCTGTGGATGGGTGACCACCCTTACATAGCGAATTTATTTCGAGCCTCGGAAAGCACGTTAAGGTAAAAACGTCAAGGTAGCCCGCAAAATTCAAGTCGTGATCGTTGGTAAGAATGAAAGAAAGAAAGAAAAAGCATTTATTAGCCCGACAGGACAACACATAAAATAAAATAAAATAAAAATGGTAAAATTGTGATTAAAACACTAGTTTAAAGTAAACATAATGAGATAATAAAAAAAAAATTAATAACGATATCATAAGAAAAAAACAAACAAAATACGAAACACAATTTGTCCTGTACAAGACCAAAAGGCTCCTATCTCAGCATGGTGCTGTAACATTTAAAATAAAACGTCACAGCGCTGATATTCTGATAGGGCCCAGACAGAGAATGGAGGGAGCCTATGCCCAGCAATCGGACAAAGGCTAGAAATAATAATAATATACTCACAAATCCATTAACCATGACCTTGGTAAGAGCATCCAGCGCTTCACTGGGCTGCAGATGGAACAGCACTGACTTGCTGTCCTTGAGGTACTGTCCGCCGATGTTGGAGATCAGCTGTTTGGGCATCAGCTGCATCAAGAGCTTGTTCGGCCATGTGTCCACCTTCAGCTCAGGCTCGATGTCTTTTGTGCTGGCTGACACCTGGAGGTCAAAGAAAAGGTTCTGATCTTACTTCTTACTTTTTAACCCCCCCGACGCAAAAACGACGGGGTGTTACAAGTTTGACGTGTCTGTGTGTGTGTGCGGATGAACCAAATTTGATTTAGTTTTGTTTTGTTTAAAAGGTGAATTAGGAAAGGGGTCCACCCTTTATAGCAGAACTTTTTATGTCATAATATTATTTTGCATACCAGCTGATAGCATAAACTTCATTTCGCAGAAAATAGTTTGGCAGATACTCATTTATCATACGTTCATCCTCATAATTTTGTAAGCCAGAATCGTCTTTAGGCATAAATTTCATATGCATAAGATTCAAAAGTAGAACCATCTTATCGCAGAAAGTTCACAGTCAGAATCATCTTTTGGCATAATTTTCATATCAATAGTCTTTAAAGTCAGAAAGAAAAATCCTATCTCAGAAAGTTTACAGTTAGAATTATGTTTTGTCATACATTTCATATGCATAATAATGGAAAGACTCATCTATCAAATCACAGAAAATGAGCTTAGAGAGCTTATCGTCGCAGATGGGTTTAACGCTCACCACGCCCGCCTCGCCCCTCCGCGCCTACGCGATTTTAAATTACACTCTAGGGGTAGGGCAGACAAGACTACGTGGAGTCGGTTTTGGAGCGATTCGTTTCTGTTACTAACTTTTCTAGCACAACATATTGACTTTTTAAGATAAAATTTTAATTTTAATTAAGGTTAAATATGCTATTTTGTGGCATGGAAAAATGGCAATACTGCCAAATAAAATTATTCCAAATGAAATTCTGCAATCTTCATAGTATGCCATAAGTGAAATTATATCAAATAATCGTCGTTCTAAATAAACATTATTCTAAGCGAAATTATGCGAAATTTGAACAATGCCAAAGGTAATTATGCCGAATAAAATTCTCCTATCTAAAAGTATGGCATTCCAAATTCGGATATACACACATTCAGCCAAAAAATATGTACATATATTTAAAAAAAAATGTGCCTTTAATATATTCGTTTAAAGAAAATTATGCCAAGTGTCTTATGCTAAATGAATTTCGGAGCAACAATATTCTGTCAGATAGATGGAACCCTTAGGAAAGGGCTTGACTAGTAGAATACTATACGCTATAATGAATTTCAAATCCAAGATGGCCGCCACACAACGAACCGAATCGAAGTGAACTAGATGTGTACATCTAAGCGAATAGTGATCAGTAGAGTTGTCGTGATTGAGTTTTAAGTATTTTGTGATAAATAAAGTTACTACTTGTATTATTTTCATTTATACCATACCCAGTTCGCAACACTATATAAAAGCTGTACGGGTTGGTTTTTAAGGGGGTAGCAACTTTTGCCGTGGTCAGACAATAGATGGTGATGTATGGGGAAAAGTTTCTGCAACTTTTGACTTTTTTAGAAGCTACCATAAAATTACTGAAAATACTGAGGTGTTGTATCAGTCTGAAATGAATTCAGACGTAAGAACAATAAGATTCACAATAACCTGGCAAGGTAGATGCTTGGTAGTTTTCTGCTGGTCCCCGGGTGCTTTGCCTTTCTCCATCCACTCGATGACGCCGCTCCAGATGTAGGAGCGCTGGAGCTGCGCCCCCGATGGGCCAGGTGTCACCATTGTGGGCATGCGTGGGTGGCCAGCCTGTGAATACAAAAGAGTTTTTTTTTAACTATATAGTATCCCTATCTACTCGTAATGTGTGTTCGTAGGTAAGTGCGTTCTATTGAATGATTACTATGTGACCTTGGAGTTGCAGAAAAGAATCTGTTTCCTACATTATAACGAGTTATGTGAACTTTAATCTCTCGTTGTTACGATTTAAGCTGAACTTTATCATTAGGTATGACGACAGTATCAAAAAACTGTAAATCTATTTAGCCCGTCAGTTAGAGTATTGGAAAATAATGGACACGTATTTTTTGTTTTTGTAAATCAATGAATATTGACTAAAACACACACACAGTGGTGGCACGTGACGTCAGAACTAGCTAAAATTATACCATGGCGTGACGAAATGAGAATTTTAAAACCGTCGTATCATCGTCAATATTGATTTAAGTAACAAAAGAAAAAATACGGGTCAAATATTTTTTGATAATCTAACTGACTGATAATTTTTTTTGTCGTCTACCCTATTGGAGGCACAAAAGTTTGTTTTATTAATATTAGTGTAGTCTGTTCTCACCTGTGCGGCATGCGCGGGCGGGGGCGGCGGGGGCGGGTAGGAGGGCTGCGCGAGCTGAGTGAGCAGAGCGGAGTTGTTCGCGTACAGCGGCGCGCGCGGAGGTGCCAGCCAGTTGCCCGCGCCGCGACCACATGACGCGTTACCTGGTACCAGTAACACATCATATGTGAAAGGGGCCGGCGGACCATGCGTCATAAAAGTAATACCAAAATAATTTGTTACCAAAATATCTAGGTTCCCAAATATTTGAGAACCTAGATATTCTGTAATCCAATCGAAATAAATACACACTGCCTTAAGAATATCTATGATTTATAAATTATTTTGGTATTACCCCAACTAGCCCACAAGCTGCTTCAATCACTTCTGTACAACCTGAAGGTTCTACAACAGCCGTTGAAGGGGTTTAAGTGGTACAGTAGCGTATTCAATCGCTCTTTTACCACTCTGTCTCACCCAGGATTCTAAAGAAACAACCTAGATAACTAAACTGTCTTAAATAAACAAAACTTAAAATTCAAACCTTCTAATCAAATGTACTTTTTATCCAAAAAACTGCATAAACAGCAGGCGCGTGAAAATTTTAGCTAGAACATAATATGTATATATTCACAAGACGGTAAGGTATTAGGTACATATCCGCTTCGGAAATTCTACGCCCAATGATAAAATCGAATATAGGGCTTGAACTATAGAAGTATGTACTTCAAGAATACAAAATAAAAGATTAACAACTGTACGTAATTAAGAAGCAAAAGACCTAAGCGTATTTCACAAAGATGATTTCGGAGAACAAAAAACAATGTTCCCCAGATGTCCGCTACACTCTGGTGGTCCTAGGGTCTTAGAGTAAAGCATTATAAAACTGTAGTGATCGCACTTACCAACACCGGCTACCCCGGGCACACCAGGCACGGTGCCCACGGGCCCCACGCCTGCAGCAGCCGCGACGCCCGGACGAGGGAAGTTCTGGGCCCCCGGCCGCGCGGGGCCCGTAGTACCTCGGCCTTGACTGTAGGAGAAGAACATGTCTTTATTTTTATGATCGGTAGTATGGCACGCCTGCATTTTAATCAATATTCAATGATATCTAGTTTTTGTCCGCAGCTTCGCTCGCGTTATTAAGGGGTTTTCTTTTTAAACTCTTCCCTATAGTCGCTGGATAGATGGCGCTGAAATTGGTAAGTTACTGCAAGGAACGGAACGTCACAACATGTCACTCTGATGTTATGGTTTTAATCGGAAGCTTAAGCAAACGACAGTGTCAGTAAACGAGCATATAGTACGTGACGCAATGTTTTTTTTTCAAGCATTTTGGCTTTGGCACCTAGTAACGTAGTCAGTTCAACGCCATCTACAGAGTTCTTGTAAACAATTTTTTTTTAATACTCAAAAATAACTGTTTTCAAAAATAAAACCTCTCATTTAGAATTTAACAATCAATTCAATTGAAAGACACGTGGGCCATCTATTATCAAAAGAACGTTAATGTTGTTTCCCTGGGAACAGTACTTTTCTTTTTCAGATGAAAGGCACCTTACGTTTATATACCTGACAACGTATTATGAAAAATTTCAGGAGGAGCGGTTCGGTGGTTTAGGTGTAAAAAGGTAACAATAGTAGATTAAACAACAAGTGAAAAAAGGCAATTTAATTCGAGGGACGTTGGATCCCGAGAGTAACAAAGGATTCTAGAATAAAATCCCGAGTACAGCAAGGCATTCTATAGTAGAATCCTGAGCGGAGCGAGAGATACAAGAACCGAGATGTTTTTTTCCCCACGAGTTGTGTACTCTATTTTTTACCATTGACTGCGAGAAAATAAATAAAGCACAGTATTTATATTTCGTGAGGGTTAAGCTGCGCTTACCAAAGTCGGTCTGTTAATGGGTGACTAATTCATTACATACATAAAAATAAGTAAATAAACTTACTTTCGCAGTTACAATATCAGTTAGGATGATCATGGAACATACCCATAGACGTCGGCCTGTATGTCGGGGACGGGCGGCGGCGCGGGGCTCGGGGGCCGCTCCTTGAGGCTGTACCCGCGGAGCAATACTAGGTGACGAGGGTCCTGGAAACACCACGTATCGTGATCATCTGTCTAGACTTAACTATGACAACTAGATGTGTAAAACACATCTTAACTAAGCCGAAAGATACTTGTTCTCCCCGTCAATGCGATATTTGTTTTGGTCTAAACCATAGGGAACCTTTTAGTTACGGAGATATTGGGGGACAAAGTTTCCATTTTTTGTAAAAAAAAAAAATATAAGTTGTTATTGTAAGATTTTTACCCCCCCCCCAATCTGTCAGTACATCCATCAGCACAATGTTAAAGTGCGTTACATTGAGTTTTACCACAAAACATAATTTTTCACTCCAAAAAAAAAGTCGTTTCCCAGCAATAAATTTTGCGTAAACTTACTTAATGTAATGTACAGAATGCTTGGTTAACGGCTTCGTGATGAGGTTATTTACTCTGTATTGGGCTCGCTTGACTGATAATGTGACAGAGTGTACACCTTTATGGTAGATTTTTGAGGAACTATTTTTTATTTTTAACATCTCATGTAAAATGTACCAAAAATCACACCAATAAATGAATTTGAATTTTCTAGTCTAAGTAGATGCTGGTGTAGCGGTGTTACAAAAAATAGTACAGCAAAGTAGTACTAACAGTATTCTGCACTTGCATCATCATCTGCTAGCCTTTTGCCAACTATGTTGGGGTCAGCTTCCAGTCTAACCAGATACAGATGAATACCAGTATTTTACATGGAGCGCCTGCCTATCTGACCTCCACAACCCAGTTAGTACTGAGTAATACGATACTCCTTGGTAAGACAGATTGACCGACTTTTTGAACCACTGACTATCTGTAACAACTATCATAGACACAACACAAATGACAGCCAGGATCAACGCTTTCACGTGCGCTCTAACTGCGGTTGCTACCTATGACACATATGAAGGACTCGCGACAAAATTTTGAACAAGACGGATCCAAGGATTTCGGCACTTTCAGATCGCTTATCAGATAGTCGAAAAATGAAATACAATGCGCATACGCACATTTTTATGTTATTTATGACAATGAGTAAACCATTTACTTGGGTGAAGCGTTTATTATATTCGTACTGCGAGTTCAAGGCGGCCACGCTGTGTGCTGACACTAGCACGCCGTCGTCAGCGTGCAGCGTGCAAGTGGGCTATGCTATACAAATGTGTTACCTTGGCAAAGTTCCTCTGCTGCGCCTGGTGGAGCTCCCCGCCCGCGTGCTCGTACAGCGCGTGCAAGGCAGGCACGCGGCGTGCTGACGCGACTGATACTTGCACGCCGCGTTCCGCTAACAAGCGAGCTGCTTGTTCTACGGTTGCTGGGGCACCTAGAGGTCAAAATTATTCCTAAGATGCAAGGTTAATACAAAGTTTCGTGTCCGTGTTATTAATTTCGTGAAGAGGCGTTCCTGACTGCAGAATCAAGTGATGCTCGTCATTAAAATGTATTGTCACCAGAACCAAAGGTGTGTGCAAAATTTCAGCTCAATCGGTTGGGGAAAACTGGTTTGAAATTCACTTGCAAGATTTGAGCAATACACGAAAATAACAAGCCAACTAACAAGGTAAGTTAAAACACGTAAAAAAAATCGTTAGATCCTAGGTACCAGTTGTCACGAGTTAGTTAGTATTCCTGGCTTCTTTTCTCAATATACTTATTGTCCATCGTTTTACTAGTCAAGCCCTTTCATTTGATACACATATTGAAGGAGTTATTAAAAAAAAAACACCGTTTAATGGTGGCGGCCATCTTGGATTTTAAATTTATTATACTTTATAGTATTCTACTAGTCAAGTTTTTTTTTACTTGATACCCATATTGAGGAATTGTGACAAAATATGTAATCCGCTTGGAACAATTTTCATCAAACATAGCTAAAAACACTCCTGATTAATAAGAATTTCAAACAAAAAACACAAAGACAAGTCAAACTTATAACACACCGTCGTTTTTGCGTCGGGGGTTTATAGAAAGCACATACCTGCCGGCACCAATCCTCCAGCATACGCAGAGTAAGGGGGGGAACAGCACAGTAGCAGCACATGTATCGGTATGTCCGTCCGACCGAGCTCGTCGAAGCACGCGAGCGCCGCTGTCAGGGCTTCTACCACGCAAGCCCGGCTTTCTGCGTGGCCGCCTATGTATCTGGAATTTAAGAGAATGGCTGATGCACCAAAGAAGCCCGCAAAATCCAAATTGTCTTAGTCATCAATACAAGTTCATAAAGGCCGAGGAACTACTTTTTCAAGGTCAAAATAGTTCTTCGACCTTTGTGAAATTGGAGGGTTACATTGATGATTTTGATGATTATATAGTTAATACTATCTACCACTTAAAGGCTAAGGGGCCAGTTTCAACGGTTGCGGATAAAGTGTTGGTTAGCCTATTAGGAACTTATCTGCCAGATTAACTAACACTTTTGGTTTCACAGGTGTCGGATAGCGATATCTGCTAGATAAAGTATTTGTTATAACCAGCCTTTAAGTGGTAGATAGTATTAACTATCAGATAACTAACCGACACTTTATCCGGAACTGGTGAAACTGGCCCTAAAGCAAGTAATACCTTTGTTTGACTTTTATTTACTTACATACTTATTTGTTAAATCATGTCCTTAACTGTGACTTGGGAGCAATTCTTGGTCAAACAAGAAGGCAACTGAAATAAGAACTTACTGTATTTTATCAACAGTTTCCACAACAGTCTGTGGACATGTGTAAGGGCCGAAGGTAGCAACAGGCAGCCCCGGGTGGCAGTCCGCTGCTTTGTAAGTTACTACACTGTACACCGACCCACTGCCACCTCCTTCCTCTAACGGACCTCCATGGAAGTATCTAAAAAAAGAAAAACATTTTTGAAGGGTTTGTTGCAGGCCACATTTCGTCAGATTTATGTTTAAGTCCCATAGGGACTCTGTGGCTGCTAATGAAAAATTGGTGGCTGCTATTTTGAAACATCGTGACAGAAAACCCAATAACACTTCGCCCAACCCCGGAATCAATCCCATGACCTCATGGTCAGTAGCCACACTTGCAACAACTCAACCAATGAGGCAGTCTAATTTATAGTAGTAGTAGGTAGGTAGTAGTAGGTAGGTAGTAGTAGGTAGGTAGGTAGGTAGTAGTAGGTAGGTAGTAGGTAGGTAGTAGGTAGGTAGTAGGTAGTAGTAGGTAGGTAGTAGGTAGTAGTAGGTAGGTAGTAGGTAGTAGTAGGTAGGTAGTACTTTTGATGCAGACGAAGTTGCGTGGGTCAGCTAGTTTCAATATAAATTTTTGATAATGCTTTCTTTACATCCACACACACAAACATCTTGTCTGACAGAGATGATGATTTTAACCAAGAGAGAGAGAAGTAGAGATTTCAATGTGTTTTATGTAAAAAAAATCTAATGCCAGCATGACTTGCACGCGAGATCCAGAGATGAAAACAAATCAATGATCGCGGTGGCTGCCAGTTATTGACTTATTGTTATAAATTTCATGACAAAAGTGAATACATGCAGAGTTCTATCACTATATTGCTTGCTCTCAGAATGTCTAGTAATTTCGGTACGTCTCGAACTAGTTTATGTAGAGATCCATTCATAATCATCTTGGGCAGCGCAACTAGTTGTCATTTATGCGGTCAGGGACGAAGAAATGAGATAAACAAATGCTTAAACTTACTCTAAAGTTGGGACTATGTAATTTGATTTCAATTCTCCTATATACGCGCCGTTAGCAGCTGTTGCTTCTACTACAAATATAACTTCAGCCTGTACAGGCGAGTCAGGAGCATTTACAACCATATTTTTTTACTTTTAACGCTATTTTTGTTTAGAAATACAACACAACATAGAAGCCAAAATAAAAATGATTGTAATGTTTAGCTGTCAATGTCAATTGAGAGTTTGACGTTTCATGTTCGAGCTACGTTCCATTTCAACTTTTTTTAAACTTTATTTTATTGTACTCGATTGTAAAATGCATTTTCGTTATTTCTTAGATTTATTATAATTATTCGCCTTTTTTGTGGGCTGCATGTGATTCAATAATATGCATACGAAAGCCCACGTCTCTCAGCAGCCATCGCACTCACTACACAAAAGTGCAGTGACTTTTTATTATTCGGGTAGAATAGTTATTCCAAAAGATTCAGTTTTTCTAAATGCTGGGTGAAATTCACAGACCATATAGAGGCCCATTTTTTAATTATATTCTGTTTACCAGGTGGGAGCGGAGTCGTGTAACTGGGCTAAGACCTTTGTCTTGTACTAAAATATCGGCTAGAGTCGCAAATGATATTTGACCGATGTTCAAATTGCCCAAGTGCGCGCTCCTGGTTTAATCTTTGGGATGAGGGTTAATCGTCGCTAATCGCTATCTATATAAATCTATCTGGACTTATTGTGATTCCTGAAGGCTTATAATAGTGCAGTACAGACTTTGGTGCACCAATTTGTGAGAAATTAAGCAGACCGGCCGGTCGTTGTGTATCCCCAGCCACGTGCCACCCGACTCCCTCGCTTTACTTATAAATTCCTTGGCTGTCCTCTTACGGGTTAAGGTGAACTTTACATTTAACAGATCCGTAAAAAAAGCGAAGGCGCCGAAGGAATCGAATTTTAGAATGACTTGTTGAAATCTTATGAAACTTCTGCACATTTATTCACGTCGAATCGGACGAACAGATGACGTTATACGGATAAGTAAATTATTCTTTCAGCGCGGATAAGTGTGCGTCCACCTTAAACAATTAAACCACCAAGTGCGAGTCAAATTCGTGCATGAAGGGTTCCGTACTATTGTCCCACGTCTCACCACATCATCATCGGCCTATTAATGTTCCCATTGCTGGGACAGGCCTCCTCTCTATGAGAGGGAATGGGCTATACAATCCACAACGCGGGTCCGGTGCGGATTGGATTACCGGTATTTTCGTACATATTTTTTTAATTATTACCTATTACTTGTTATAGCGGCCACAGAAATGCACATTCTTTGAAAATTTCAACTGTCTAGCTATCACGGTTCTTAAATACCGCCTGGTGACGAACAGTGGAGTCTTAGTAAAAGGGTCCCGTTTTATCTCTTGAATACGGATCCCAACAAAACTTATCTATCAACTGACATTTGGAAATTCTTATGTCATGTGATTGTCATGTGATCATGTCATTGTCAGCTGTTTGTCATTACAAAAATAACCTTATCTTCGTCTATAAATCTTATCTTTTCGAAACGAAAATATCTTATAATTTAGCGCATAGCCTACTAGTATTATATATCTATGTTGGCACGTGAAACACTACTTCAAATTTCCAAATAGAGTAATCACTAGTTTTATTACCATGGAATTAGGCTTTCGCACCGTAAGAATTCTTAACCGGCTTTTGAGAAAACCTTTTGGTATCACGTCTTACAGAAATGTTACCGGCTGTGCGGTTAAGGAAGAAGTTAATACTGAGTTGCTGAGCTCATTTAACCAAGATATACGGAATGGTAAGTCATTTTGACTTATTCTAGCTAAGTTACATCAGCCCATATAAAGGCTGACAAAATGTTTTTAAATGTGAGGATTTATGGTGAAAAAAAAGCTACTATATCAATACTTTTTAATTGATAACAGGTTTGCCAAAGATTATTGGTTTTCTACATTCCTAGTAGTTTTGAGGATATTATTGGCAGTAGAAAGTAGTAGAGTATTTTTTTTGTATTTGCCAGACATATATCAATAGCTTGACCCTGCACTGCAATGCGAAGCTTAGGACTGATAGTTTAGCTTTAGTTGTTTTTTTTCTGTAACTTCATGTTGCACAAAACATTCTCTACCAGTCAAGCTTTGTTAAATAAGACGGGTGGTGGGAGGTGGGTGGGGGTGAGGGTGTGTATGTGTGTGAGTATGTTAGAATATATGAAGGGATATACACAATTTACAAGGTGGATAAGTGGGGTAGTATAAAGGGACCTTAACCATTGCAGCTACAAGAAAATAGTCTAAGGAAACTTATTTTTATTTTTGAGAAATTTTGATCCCATTCACAGATTAAATAAATAATGTACCTACACTTAGTAAGAAAATGGCCATTTTACACATAACATTTTTTAGATGCCAATTAATCATGTTTCTAATACTTACTGATCAAAAACTTCTATGCAACCAACCCTGTTTGAGTACTAAAAAATTATAAAAAAATGTTTCCTATTCATTTGAAAGTGAGCCTACTGTTGCCTTTATAGATGTGACACATACAGCACAGCGTGCTTCCGAGCACCAAACCCCTATGGCGATGCCCTTGCGATCCAACATTCATAGACACTCTGATCTATCGCCTGCTGGCATCTCTTAGGGCGGCATCAGGTTCATTTGGCGCGTCCTCCGCCGCCCTGTCCTCCTGCAACTAATCGCGTCAGTGAGGAGGAAGGAGGGCTGCCTCCTCCCTTATGCGGTTTGCTGCCTCAATCTCCACTTTCCTATGCCAGCCTCAACAATATTTTTCCCCCGATGGCAATAATGTCTTTTTTAACCGAGCTGTCTCTCCAACCAGATCAGCATGATTTCATCTTGATTGCCACCTTTGTATCTTGACATATAGGATGGTTTTATCGCCATTCATTGTTTTGTCATGGCGGTGTAAATGATAGTATATCATTTTGATAATGATGCAGTAATTTTATCTGATGGTCATTTTTCACAAGTCCTGATCATCTGCCTAGCCTTTATAAACTATGTTGGGTTCCAGTCTAACCACGATAGAATGCAGCTTAATACCCATATTTTACGTGGAGTAACTGCCTATCTGACCTCCACAACCCAGTTACTACTGAAAGAAGAAACAAAGAAGAAAGAACAAATATTTAATCATCGCAAAATCATGACAATACAAAACCCCTACAATACAACACCCCCTACAATCAACCCATACAATACCCCTTTGTTAAGACTGGTTGCCAGAGTTTTTGGGACTCTCTGTATCCAAGATTGTCCAAGATCTACAAATGGCAGCCGTTAGCGTGATTTCCGAGTCACAGAGGATACTCGTTTTGTAATGGGTGGTCACCCATCCACAGACCGACCTAGGCAAAACAAGAACGGCTTAACCTAAATATCAACCAAGATCGCCATCATTATTTAGCGCCAAGCTCTTTTTCCACAACTCATAATAAGTACTCTTTTTAGTCAAATAAGTGTCTTTTGTTTTGCCCCTTGTATAAACTATTTGCCTACCCACTCTGTGTATAACAGTCAAATTTCGTTACGTCAATTCATTGTTATCTAAAAACTCGTTAGGTATCTCTGCTTCAAAATAAATGTTTTGTATCAATATCTATTATCTAATACACACCACTTCAGATATAAACATTGACGCAAAATATGATTACTTACCTACTTTACTACTGAAGTAATCATATTTTACGTCAATGTTTAACTCACTAGTGCCTACGCACTACTGAGTTCTCTGACGATCGACCAGTAATTAGAAGATATTCAATAAAGGTTCACAATGAACTGGTTTATAATTAACTAGCCGATGCCCACGGCTTAGCCCGCGTAAAATGATACAATACAAAAACATCCTCTTGAATAGATAGAGATCTATTAAAAAACCCGCATCGTTTCGTAGTTTTAAAGTTCTAAGCATACATAGGGACAGACAGACGCGGCGGGAGACTTTGTTTTACAATAATCCTATCCTATCCTATCCTATCCTACTAATCCTACTAATATTATAAATGCGAAAGTTTGTGAGGATGGATGTATGTTTGTTACTCTTTAACGAAAAAACTACTGAACGGATTTGGATGAAATTTTGCACACAGATGATTTATAACCTGGATTAACACATAGGATACTTTTTATCCCGGTAGTAAGATCCCATGGGACAATTTTGAAACTTCACGCGGGCGAAGCCGCTGGCAGAAGCTAGTGTAGTGATAAATTATTCATTTAGTACGATGGTAATTAAGGGGAAAGCGACAGGGTGGCCGTGAAATACAAACAGGCCAGTGCTAGGTTGTATTTTGATGAAAATATCGTTCGCGGCTGTAAGACGTATGTAGTTACAGAATTATAATCATCAAAATCATCAATACAAATTTGAATTTCGGGGTACCCTGAAGCATCAGCCCTAAACGACTCCCGGGTCGGCCTGGCTCCAGACCCGGGCGGCGGTTATCAAAAATGCAATTCAGCAATCTCATCGCTAGGTTAGCTACAGGAACCTACCTAAATATAGGAAACATATATTTATGTGTGGTAATATGTTGTTCCAACGCAACGTCTTCCGGTTCGAGGTCGCCACTCTGGAACTTTTCAGCAACCATCGTTCTATTATAAGTAATGTGGCCTCCCACTAGAATCGCACGGGACCGGTCAATTTGTCGACATGTGGGGGAGGCCTATATCCAGCAGTGGACGTCTTTCGCCTGAAATCATGATGATGATTAATATGTTGTTCTCAGGTGGCGTAGTCCCGGTGTTCCGGCGAGCCCTGCTGTTCCCTACGCGGGTGGCGCTGCAGGATGAGTTCGGTATCTACACGTACGCGGGACTGTACCAGGCCGCCTCCGTGCTCTCGCAGGAGATCTCCGCACAGTTGGGTATGAAAACTAACGATCTCTAAGGTCCATGTTTACCAAAAAGATGACGGTCTGATTATCTAAAAACAGCTTTTTAAAAACCATTTTTGTATGGGAACATGGCACAGTGACAGCTGTTTTTAGATAATCAGACCGTTTGAGATATGATAGAAGATTTCCCTCGCTCTGGTAGGCCATCAACATCTGCAACTGTGAAGGAAATAGTGACTGAAAATCCTCATTCAACTTTGAGAGAGATAGCCGCCGAACTTTCTGGATCTCACGAGTCGATCCATACCATTTTAACTAATCATTTGGGTATGAAACATGCTTTGAAACATGTTACCGGTCGACTAGTCCCAAAAGACCTGAATTTTCTCCAAAAACTCAATCGCATAAGAGTCGCTGAGGACATGCTAGAACGAGTCCTTTTCAACACCAATCAACACCAGCGACGCCCTAAGTCGAGACTCGTACCCCTCAGGGGGTACCATTGCCGTGTATAGTTGTTTGTGAAGTTTTGCCCATGGCTGGAGGCCTTCCACTCAACTCGTCCACAAGATACTCCGGTTAAGCAGACGACAACCATCTAGGTTGACCTGCGAGATGCCATTCACAAAATAAAATAAAAAGCGGCCAAATGCGAGTCGGACTCGCCCATGAAGGGTTCCGTAGCAGCAAGTAACAAAATATTGAAAATAACGTATTAAAATTAAACTACTGACTAGATCTTGTTCAAACCAATTTTTGGTGATAGTTTACATCATATATTTTTTTTAGTTTTCCCATTCTCTTATTTTAGAAGTTACAGGGCAAACTATTCATTTTAGAAAAAAATGACATTAGAAACCTCGATATCATATTTAAAGACCTATCCATATATTCCCCACACGTATGGGTTAGATGAAAAGATTTTTTTTGAGTTTCAGTTCTAAGTATGGAGAATCCAAAAATGTATTGTTCTTTTCTATTTTTCTGTGAAAATCTTAATGCGGTTTACAGAATACATCTACTTACCAAGTTTCAACAGCATAGCTCGTATAGTTTCGGAATAAAGTGGCTGTGATATACGACTGACAGACATGACGAATCTTTAAGGGTTCCGTTTTTGCCAATGGCAACGGAACTCTAAAAAAGGTCATGTCTAGTCAAGATCAGATTCTGCTATTTACTCTCTAATAGTTGTTGTATGTACATTTCAGTTGGTGAATCAGAGAGGACGATAGCCTATATGTGCAACAATGACGCGTCTCATGTGATAGTGCAGTGGGCGATATGGATGTCAGGCAATATCGGTAAGTCAACTTAACCTTTTCACCGCCACAGCATAAACGCACGCGCGTGCCCTCCACGCCAAGCCACAATTTTATCTACTATTTTGTCACATATTTGTGTCGTTTGGCGTACAGGGCACGCGCTTGCTTGTCATGTATATGTGACAATGGTGTGGTATGAGAAGATTGAGCACCAGAACACATAGGTGCAGTTGTATACAGAGTGTAAACAACCTCATCACGATGCCGTCAACCAAGTATTCCGCACATGAAACTAACTATACGCAATAATACTTTTACTCCCTAGGGAGTAAAGTGGTCACCTTTGTCCCGCTTCATATTGGCGTACTTTTAGAGCATGAGACGTGAAAAATAGATTTGCAATTTATTGATGGTGGAAACAAGTCTATTATGTATAAGCGTGTTTTACAAGGTATAAAGGACTATGAAACGTTACCGGTTGCTATGAATTCAGTACATAAACATTTGCAATGTTTTTTACTGTTGATAAGTAATTCAAATTCAAATATTCTTTGCGTTATTTACGTTGTTGGGCAAACAAATTATTCAAACACAGTAATTAAGAATGAATCAAAGCCTTCTCTTTCTTGATTTTCTTTAAAAATCCTTCTAATCGTCAAAAAAAACGAGTTACGTATTTGGAAAGCAAATCTAATACTCGTATTCACTAACGCCAATAGCCACTTCAACCCGCACTGGTCCCGCGTGGTGGATTATTGCCCATGCCCTTTCATAGAGAGAACGCCTGTGTACTAGCAGTGAGAACAATTACAGGCCTTGTTATTATATCGTGACGATTAATTTATCGTTGGTTTATAGTTGGATCAAGTCATAGATGACAGTCGTGTCGTCCTATATGTGAACACCTTCATTTAAATCAGTGGTTCCCAACCTTTCTTAGGCCAGGGACCACTTTGGTATGTTCATTGTTAACAGGGACCATATGGTCCTAGATAGGTAAACATGGACACCGACAGGATTATAACTAGGGGAGTGAATCTTTAACTCACACTATACAAAAATTGGACAAAAGCGATCGAATTAAGCTCGAAAACTTTAGAATTAATTTAGTATGAGATTCTCAACAAAAAATAGAATTTTGCATCTGAGAGGTTCAATTAGGTTGGGTTGAGCTTGCATCTTCTGTGCAAAAAACTTCTGTGTTGAAAAGTACGAATAACGTTTTAATCTTTCGCGGACCGTAGTCGAGGCTCCTGCGGACCACCAGTGGTCCGCGGACTACAGGTTGGGAACCACTGATTTAGATACACAAGCCACGACACATAAAACTACACGATTATCTGTCGTCACGATTTAGTAGGAACAAGGCCATAGGCTGATGATGCTATGCTAATGTCAGAATTTGAAACTCATCGTAGCCAACAATAAATCTCCAATTCTCTCTTACAGCCGTCCCCCTAACCCCGCTACATCCACCAGACATGCTGACATACTTCCTCACAGACAGTACAGCGAGTCTTGTAGTATGCACCCAAGAGTACGAAAAGATCCTTCGACCAATCACGTTAGATGTGAAGACTCCCCTCCTTGTGACGGGCAGAGATAATGTGCTGACTGCTCAGTTGTACCAACCTAACACATCGTTCTTGACCCCGAAGCCTGAAGATAGTTTGCCTGATGTTGGCAGGACCAACTCTTGGTATGGAAATAATGAGGCGCTTATTATTTATACTAGTGGTAAGTGTGAATTTTAATTCAATTTATAGCCTGTTTTCTCAAAGATCTTATCTTAGAACTTCTCTGGAAGTAAATTTCTGTTGATTTATTTCTTATGAGATATTGCATAAAAGAAACGTAAACAGCTTTTAATCGACGACAAAAGTGTTTCCAAAAGTCATAGAGCAAGAATTGTTCTGTATCCAAGAATCTCCAAAACTTGACAGCCATGACACAAAACCGCAAAAATTGGAGAAAGAAGATTAGAAGAGAACTACACTTAGCATTGGGTGACCAAAACTTGAAGAAGATATAGAAGAAGATACTACTCCAGAATTCTGTTCAAAACATTTTGAAATATCTATAACTAAAAAATCTTTCATCCATCAAAGAAATCTTTCGCTCTATCCGGCCACGAAGACTGGCCGTGGTCGAAGCCGAAATATGTGCTGTCAACTAAGAAAAAGGATAGCGGCAACTGTTCGGACTGCCAAACTGAAACCCAAACCGCGTTTTACGGCCGGTCCTTAAAGTTGGTGCTCCAGGATAGCCCTCCAAGTTCACAAAAGTCAAGGAACAACTCGAACCTTGAAAAATTGGTTCCTCGACGTTTGTGAAACTAGGAGGGTTGTATAGATGGTTTTGATGATCATAATTCTGTAACTACATATGTCTTATAGTCGCGAACTATATTTTCATCAACATACAACCTGGGACTGGCATGCAAATTGCAAAAACATTTGAATTTCGTGGGCGTCCCTGACGCCTTAAACCAAACCCTGTATTCCTTTTTTTCTGTATAAAACTAAAAAAGAAACTATTTCTGCCATCATTAGGTACAACTGGCAAACCTAAAGGAGTAATATGGACACACAGCATGCTCCAGACGCAGATATCGTCGTTACACTCGGCGTGGCAATATTCCGCGAGCGACGTAGTCCTGCACACGCTGCCTCTACATCATATACACGGGCAGCTCAACTCTATGCTAGCCTCGCTCGCTGCGGGGGCAAGGTATGACGTCTACAATTCATTTTTTTTTAGCTTTAGTACCAACGCATATCGAAGGAAATCGCCGTCGACGAAGGTGGTGTGGTGATCTGCCCCCGTATTCACAAACGCTCGGAATGAATTTTGATTCGACAAGTCGTATGGCTATCCTTTTTTGGCATAACGAAAACGAGCCAAATAGACATACGAGTTCCTGAATCGAAGCGTTGTGAATATGGGATCTGGCCCCTTATTCACAACCATTCGACTCGCTTCCGAACCGAATCGAACGTCTTAGATGTCGAAGATGTCATCCAAACGCTATTCACAAATCCGCAATCGAATAATTTTGACAGTTCAATTCGACAAGAAGACTCGAATCTTTCCGACAGCTGTTTGCTGTCGGGAGTCATATCGAACAAAATTTAAACGAAGAAATAAACCATATTTCCAGATTATTTCAGTAAAATAAAAAATACCAAACTTTTTAAACACTGCCTGAAGTAAGAAAATTAAGTTTAATTATAGTCCGGTGTTGTTTGTGAGTTATTAGTTGTTATATTGACCGTATTTCATTGATGGATCCGCATTTACATAAATTCAATGTGTTTACAAAAATGTGTAATTCGTTCTAGATTTTAGTTAACAAGCAAGAATTGTATACCACTGATATTAAACACTTTTTCAGTCATTTTTCCTTTTAAGAAAAAATAAAATTTTACTTAAAAAAACACAGTTTCCGCTTTGCCAGTTTGACAGATGGCCGTTTACAAAGCTGGTATTATTCAAAATAAAGTTTATTTGAACATTTATATTATTTTATTTCAACAAAATCATTTTGTTTCGTTTGCTGTCTATTAAGTAACTACCTGTATATTTACTTATATAAACAGAACGGAATATTCAAATAAACCAATTTTATTTACTACTTTTCATTTTCTACCACGATCATCTATTTACTACCATTTTATAGCGATCCCCATAAACACAATCTCAATCAGATAGAAAAAAACGCATCCGTTCGGATCTGTGAATAGCGTTTTGACAGTTCTTCGGTTCGGAAATGAGATAGTCGAATACGATTCCTTACCGACACGGAAACGTATCGAATGGTTGTGAATAAGGGGCCTGATCTTCTAATCTCGTTTGCGGGGTGAACACGGCCAGATATAATAGCTTGTAAGTACGGTCGAACAAGCTATGTGGTTTACAGTTTAACCCACAAATTACATTGTAAAGTGTAAACCAAATAGTTTGTTCGACCGTGCATCACAAGAAACAAAAACACAGTACATAGCGATGGAAACAGTGGGTTGTACTATCAATTTTAAAATAATGGTCAGCTTTCCAGGCTCCTAAACTAGGTACGCAGACCTGTATCTTAGGAGTCGGAGATTTTGCGGCTTCAAGGACAGAACTAAGAGGTTTGAAGGAAAAAGGGAAGGCCTTTGCCCAGCAGTGGAACAATCAATCAGGCTTACAAAAAGGTACTCCCTTGATTGTCCTAAAATTTTTTGTCCGAAAATCATTATCCATAACACGTTTGCTATAAACTTCAGTAACCATAATGTTCAAAACACCGAAATTATGTTTTACATAACTAATTTTACTTCTAATACTATTTTATCATAATATTGAATCTCCTAATTTTACATGACATAAAGTCGTATGTCCTAAGTATTGTATCACATAATGTAAATGATTCCGAATGGTCATTTATAAATCGTTCGTCGCTAAAAAAATCCCTAAAAGTTAAGTTTTAGTGACAGAAACGAATTGCTGTAAATCCGACTCCACGTAGTCTTGTCTGCCCTACCCCAAGAGTGTTATTTAAAATCGCGTAGGCGCGGAGGGGCGAGGCGGGCCGCGAGTTGAGGAGCAGGTGGTTGTAACACTCGCCGCCGCGGCTGAGGCTGGCCGGTGAAGCCGGCCAGCAAGCCGAAGCTGCGGTGGTGGGTTTTAAACCCATCTGCGACGATAAGCTCGCGTGAGGCCGCCGGAGCCCCGCAGCACCGGAGCCGTGACAGAAACCATGCCTGCTGCATGATGCTTGCTCGTTTGCATGCTACATGCTTGCTTGCATACTGTATGCATGCTTGCATGCTGCACGCTTGCTTGCTTGTTGCATGCTTGCTTGCTCCATGTTTGCTTGCTGCATGCTTGCTTGCTTGCTGTATGCTTGCTACATGCTTGCTTGCTTGCTACATGCTTGCTTGCTTGCTACATGCTTGCATGCTTGCTTGCTTGCTACATGCTTGCTTGCTTGCTGTATGCTTGCTGCATGCTTGCTACATGCATACTGCGTTCTTGCTGCATGCTTGCTTGCTTGCTACATGCTTGCTTGCTTGCTGTATGCCTGCCGCATGCATGCTACATGCGTGCCGCATGTTTGCTGCATGCTTGCTTGCATTGCAGGTCAACGCCTACATACGATTAAACATTTACTTAGAATAGGACTTATGACTTTATTGAACACAATTTTATGTCATTTGTATATTATTGATTGTAATACTTATGACAAACGGATTTAGGGCTTATTATATTTAGTAATTTCAACTTTATGACATATGATATTATGTGATTTAACGTTCGGGTAAATTATCATTCGGACAAATGATGATTATGACTAAAAAAATTATGTCATTTTAGATTATGGATTAAAAAGTTAGGTAATACGATAGAGAACCTTACAAAAACAATCAAAAATACCAACGTTAGACAGTTTCGTTAGATCAGTCAGATTTTTAAAATGGCTGAATAGGGAGATATTGAGATGGTTATAGTATTTTGCGGTATAGTCATTAGAAGCGTGATGTTATGTTATGTCATGAAATTACGACGCAGCTCATTAAATGATAGGGCACGCCACGATAGTGGCGGTAAGTCCCCTCTTTGAGGAGTGGCTAGAGAGGCGCCACGGCGTCCTCACCTTCCGCCTGACGCAGGTCCTCACCGGACACGGATGTTTCGGGAGGTACCTGCACCGAATCGGGCGGGAGGAATCGCCCGGGTGTCTCCACTGCGAGGATCGACCGGAGGACACGGTGGAGCACACGGTGGAAGTCTGCCCTGCGTGGGCGGAGCTCCGCCGTGTCCTCGTGGCGGCGATCGGCGGCGGCGACCTCTCGCGTCCGGCCCTGGTTCAATCCATGGTCCGGAGCGAGACGGAATGGGAAGCCGTCGCCTCCTTCTGCAAAGCAGTCATGCTAGCGAAGGAGGTGGCGGAACGAGAGAGGGAGAGATCCTCTCTTCCCGGCCGCCGCGGGAGACGCAACGGGCGTCGGGGGCCACGTGGTGGCTACCGGCCACCGTAGATGCGGGCCTGTGGACGGCTGGCTATGGGCAATAGCTAGCCGTCCGGCCGTCTAACGACGACGACAGGCCGTGTCGACGGCGCGTTCGTGTTCCACGCGCGCCTCAAAGAGATGTCAGCAAAAGGAGAGGGGCCCGCAAGGGCCGAAGCCTGCCGGGGTTGCGGGCCTGTTCGAAAGAGATACCGCGGCCCCGGAACGTAAAGGGCGAGGAAGGAACATGGATGGGTTTTAGTCAGTAAGAGTCTGACACTCCCTCCCGCTCCGCCCAGAGTGGGAGAAGTCATTTGATGATTTCCCATCCTAAAAAAAAAAAAAAAAAAAAAAAAGCTCATTAAATGATGATTAAATTATAACGCTGCTCATTTAATGATGATTAAATTGTGATGCTGCTCATTAAATGATTATTAAATTATGACGCTGCTCATTAAATGATGATTAAATTATGACGCTGCTCATTAAAGGATGATTGAATCCATCCAAAGGTTGTCTTTAAAAGATCGCTTTTAGCGATAAGACCGCCCATTGTGTCACCTCTTGTAAAATGTTTAAAGTTGTTGTATTTATATTTTTTATGGTGTACATAATAAAGTGTATTCTATTCTATTCTATTAAATTATGACGCTACTCATTCGGTAAAACTAATTATTATGCCTTGCAATAATAATAATAGCAGTGCTTGTGTTTGCGATAGATAAATAAGCAGATAGAAGATAGCAGCCTTTGAAATGGCGAACGTATTTTTAACTAAACTGTACAATTTATTTCTTTGTTTATTTAAACTTCATGTACAAGAGTTGAGGCGGACTTAATGCATGCATGCATGCATGCATTCTCTATCAGTGAACCTTTGGGTCTAATCAATTAATCAATCATTTTATACGACAGCATTGACAATAATACAATAGACCACGAAACATGTCAACGAGTGAAAAAGTCATCTCAAACCAGCGTCCAAGTCTTTGAAGCCATCTCTACCGCTGGCTTTTTGCACAATTTACTTACTACTTCACTGATGATGTGGTTATCGTATATGTGCATGTTTTAATCGTGTTTATTGGTGCCAAATTCTTCTCCAAGTCAGACAAACTGATATTAGATTATGCTTCTGAATATTTTCAGCATATCAGCCAATTTAGCCTGGTCAATAGCATTTTGATGCTGAGTGCCATTTTGCATGACTTTCTACTCCCTCCATTTTATTGGTACCTATATAACAATCTACTACTTCACCATTCCAACAGACTCCGAATGCTGCCATCTTTCGCGTCCCACACCGTCTGGTCGCGTCTCCTAGGCATGGGCGAGCGAGACGAGACCAAAGTGACAGTATTCCACGGTGTCCCCGCGATGTATGCGCGCCTGGTAGCCGACCACGAACGCATGTTCTCTGACGCGAAGACTGCGGAGTACGTGCGGACTACCTTGGGCAGCAGGATGAGGCTCATGGTGGCCGGGTCCGCGCCGTTGCCTGCTCAGCTGTTCTTGAAGTGGGAGGAGGTGAGTTTCCACATATTTCGTCTGGATTTCGACAGGAATCGTGCATTTTTCTAGGAATATAATTATGCTGCATGAATAGTGCAACACTACTGTGTTGTTGTGTTGTAGTGAAAGATGTTTTGTAATCGGTTCGACATTTTTAGAGATAACTTTTTACAAACATGCTTACTTAATTGTATAAAAGGTGACTATACTTAAACACGTTGCGCGGGCGCTGATAACGCAGCGAGTTTGCGAGCCGCGTGGGCGCCGATAACGGAGCGAGTTTGCGACCCGCGCGGGTGCTCTGCCTACCGATTGTTGCACGGTACGATAGTAATGACGTCATGACACAGAACGATGTCACGCGGCTAACAACTGATACGTCATAGGCGCGTGTGCATTAATTTCATACCCGGTACTGCAGCGATATCGACGCCGCACGTTTGCCGTACCGCGCGCTTTGTATGAAAACAAACGAACGTCCGTACGCAGTACGACAAACGCACTGCTTCGGCGCCGCAGCGGCGCGACACGAAACGTCTAAATTGAAATCGCCCTTAATTGTATACTTAAGGTTGATTTTGACTAACCGTTCTATTTCATAGATTCGCATTTCGCAGCATTCGGTGATGATAGCGCGAGTTCCATGATTTTTGTTCACCCAAAATGTACTCAACGCACCTAAAGAAGTTTTCAAAAATGTTTCCTGTAAAGTTGTTTGTTATCATGAGTACAATCTCGTGTATAAGTATCGGTCACTCATACTTCAACTTTTCGAGGAATGAGGCATGCCGGACTCATGGAATCTAACTAGATCCAGCTGTATACCAGTAGTTACATAAAACGACTGCCAAGCTGACCTGCATAACATGGCTTGACCGGGGCCGCTTTTGAATATATTGCAGCAGAAACAGCCCAAACAAAAACCTTTCTTCGGCAATATTGTTCCCCGTTCTTTCCTAAATTCTCCATTCTTCCCCAGATATCCGGCATGCGGCTTCTAGAACGTTTCGGCATGTCAGAAGTAGGGATGGCATTGAGCAACCCCTACAGACCTGCCGAGGCCAGGACAGTGGGGTGCGTGGGACTACCCCTACCGGGGGTGGAAGCCAGAATCGTCTCCACGAGGGAGGACACCGGGGAGTTAGAGCCTTTGGTCACTGTGGAGACGCAGGTGCCTGAGACACAGGTATGAAATCTACGGGGTGTAAACAACCTCATCACGAAATCGTCAACCAAGCATTCTGTACATCCAACTTAGTAACTTTACACTAAAATTATTGCTGGGAAACGATTTTTTTTTTGGTGAAATGTCATGTTTTGTAGTAGAACTCAATATAACGCACTCAAAACATTGTGCTGGTGAATTGGATAGAACAAGGGTTGTGCAGGCGTTTAAAGTAAAAAAATAACAATAAAAACTTGAATAAAAAAAAATCTAAGAAAATAATCCCAATGACAACTTTTATTTTACGCTGGGAAAACTGCTGTGCCTTACAATGTTGACGATATATGCATGCATGTGCCCTTTATTGTACACCTCGCCTGACCTTTATTGTGTCTTATACTTAATTATGTTTTCACTTCTCTTGCTCAAAAGTACGCCAATATAGCCCTACGAAGCGAGACTAAAAATACCACTTTTCTCGCTAGGGAGTAAAAGTAATTCGTTTTTTAATTTTCTTCATGTGGCATAGACAAAAACTCAAACAGCCAGTAAATATACTATTATCTGTGAAGTGTGAACCATACATCTTCATTGCGAAAATGTTTGGAATTTTAGTTCCATGGTTTTTCCGCAAAAAAGGTGGCGCCGTGCTTAAATTGTTAATCTGCGACTAGTTTAGAATAAAAAAACTGACCACGTAATTTCAGAATATTATTGTCGAGTGTATTTGTTTAGTTTTTAATAAAAAAAAGGTTGTTTAAGCGACAGTGAAGAGTTTGACGGAGAGCAAAGAGCAAAAGACATATAGACAATCTTTTTCCGCCAAAATCACGAAAGATTTACCTAAAAACTTGAAAGTTTTATGCACTGGAGGAATAACAAACAAACGTTTTGTGCTAAATTGACTATTAAGATAAGATAAGATATATTTTATTGGCTCACAACATGTGGCACATACAGTAATAAAAAGTGCATGTAGGATAACATTAATACAGAAAATCGTTCAGACATGTTTTGCCACATAATTACATGGCCTGCAAATGTTTTAAAATTGGGAAATTGAGATTTTTAAATATATCATTTCAGTCAGTAGAATTGAATTTAATGGAAAACACTAAATGTCCAAGCTAAACATTACAAAAAAATAAAAATAATTTTACCCTTGTCTGTAAAAATAATTGCAAGTAGTATATATATAAAAAGTAGTTTAAATAAATCTCAAATTGATACATGTCAAAAAAGTAAAATAATATAAATCAAAATGATAAAAAAGCAATTAATAATAAATGTCAACAAATTATGTAACACATCATGTCAAAAAATTAAATAGTAAGTAAACATAAAAGTCATAATTTAAAAAAAAAATATATGTCACCGTGAAATTGTCAAACACGTTATGTTACAGTATAACGTGTTTCTCTCTAGCGATATTGTAAACTCTCGAATTATTGTCAACTGAACATACGGAAGTATCTCTGCCCCCGTAATCGGGACTTGGGGCACCCCCCCGTTAGGTTAGTTAGGTTCCTTTAAACCCTGCACTCGGGAATAGGGGCACCGCGAAGCGGGGCTCCGTCGACTACGCTTTTTAGGGGAATATAAAGTGTTTTAAGGTTAGGTTATAATAATCGGTATTTCTCAGGAATGGTAAAATATTTTTTCATGAGAGTTGTACCACTTGGCAAGGGGGACCCCTCCTTCCCTCCACACCGCGTAAGTTGACTACCATCGCATGCATATCACGAAAAATAATGCGTTTTGTTGTAAGCAGTATGTTCATTTGACAATATTTCGATATTTTACAATATCGCTCAAGATATTACAATATAACGTATTTGACAATTTTGCGGTGACATCTATATGCCAATAATAATAAATTTCAAAATTATACCAACATTTCTCGCAGTTAAAGTGAAAAGTATAGTTTGCGCCTCGAGACTAAACGTCAACTTAATATACCCTCGGTTTCATTGACTCCCTCGCAGTTCTCCATGTACCTATACGACCACTAATTATAGGCGTAAGACATACTTTTAGAGAGCCAGTCGCAGTTTTAATGAGGTTTCTTGTGAAACCGGTATTGACCTATTCGGCACAAATGCAAGCACAGTAAGGAGACTCTTTAGCGAAACCATTTTTTTTGTACAGGATGCACCGGCTTAAATTAATAACAATAGGATAAAATAAACCAACTTATTTGTTATTTGCAAATAATAATTTTTGTATGAAAATGTTGTGATTTGGGAAGTAACTTTTGCTATTTTTTTTTTTGTATTTATCTGTGGAGGCTTATTAGTAGCAATTTAAGTATATATTTTGTTATTATAATTTCATTAGTCTGTAAGCTATCAGAAATGTAATAAAAAGTCTGATTTCGTAGTGCTTGATGAGGTTAAACCCTATGCTAATTGCGTTCAGTATCATTACAAAAACTCGCCCTTACACAAATGATAAAACCTTCACCGTGAATCTCAGCTGTAAATCGTTACACACAGAGTTTAAAACAGTTTAGTTTGTACTACACATCAGAAAATTTAAAATACTACTTACTACTAATACTACGTTTAGCCAGTGTCATCCTTCTGCTGGGCAAATGTCTCTCCCCATGACTTCCAAATTCTAAGATCCAGGTCCAATGTGAGCCACTGGTCGTAGGTATTGTCCAGCTCATCCCGCCATCTCCTGCGAGGTCTACCGCGTCGCCTTCTGGCTGTGTTAGGGCTCCACATCGTGGTTATTTTGACCACAACAATTTTTTTTTGAAGTGAAACTTCTTTATCGGGTTTGGAAAAAAAATTAGTGAAACATTTTTTCGTTACGCGTCACATTTTTCCGTTACGCGCCATCTTTTTTGAAAAATAACGTCATAAAGAAGTTGCACTTCTTACGAGTGTACGCTAGTACACGCACACATTTTTTTTCACGTTTATAATTTTGTAATTCTATCTACAGATATGCCTGGACCGTCTTGGTCTGTCGACTAAGGACTACTTTGTGGATTCCGAGGGCTATGACTGGCAGCCCTCCAAAGAGACCAGGCACAAGGATGTGGGCGAGAACGGGTTCACAGGAGAGCTGCTTATCAGGGGACCCGCTGTGTTCTCTAGGTAAGATGTGTTTTTGTCTTTATGCTCGTTTTTAACTTTTTTTAGTAAAACATATTACCGATTGTGTGTGTGTGCGTCTGTGTATCTGTAGCATCGTAGCTCCCAAACGGATGAACCGATATTGATTTGTTTAATTATTGTTTGAAAAGTGAATTAATCGGAAGTATTCTTAGCTATGTTTGATTAAAATAAGTTCAAGATTTCCGCTGCCACAAAATGGCGGATTACATATTTATTCAACAACTCCCTCAATTTGGGTATCAAATGAAAGAGGTTGACTAGTAAAATACTATACGCTACAATAAATTTCAATTCCAAAATGGCCGCCACCATAAAATGCTGAATTATATATTTTTTTTCACAACTCCCTCAATATGGGTATGAAATGAAAGGGAATATTGGAATATTAAACTATTATACTACACACACAGCGTACGTTATTTCGTTACGTGACGATTTCTACTAAATCGCACTAACCCGTTTTGACTATGTGTCGGGGTTTTTATATTTTTAATTTAATGTAAGTTGTCGTGGATATAACAACTAACGGCACACAAATTCTTTTCAGTTAATTTTAATTTAATTTATTAATTTAATAACAACTGTTTTAAATCCAATTACAGTAACTAAAACTAGAACTAAACGAGTTCAAACATAAAATTAAATTATACAAAATAACAAAGTAAAGGTTCACACTATTGGAATAATGATAAGAGCAGTGGTAGGATGGTAGAGTATATTCATTCGTGGACAATATTTTTACACGCAAGTTACAAAGTCCGGTTACTAAGTATCAGAACATAAACAGAAACCGTAACTATACTAATTTCAAATCAGTGACAGACATGTGTTAAATATGATTATTCTCACAGGCCAGTGCATACATAAATATGCAACCTCCAATACGCCCCCTTAATCTATTACACATGCGTATGATTACTTCTGTACTTGTCAGTACTCGGTACATAAAACAACATAAATCACTAACACTTCTATGTTCAAAAGTATAGTACAAAAACAGAAGAAATCTAACAAAATAAAATATGCATAACAAAACTACAAATTATCTATTACACAAAGCACTTCTAGAAAACCTACAACATCAAACATTTAACTATTCGTCGCCCCCTTAATAGAATAATTTGCCAGGGATAAATCCTTTAAAAATTCTCTCAGCTTCGGGCTGTGAACACTTTTGGTTAAGATGTCCGCTATCATCTTATCAGTTGACATGTACCTTATTTCAACTTTGTTTGTCAGTACACATTCACGAATAAAATGATACTTGATATCTATATGCTTTGTCCTATTATGCATCATTTTGTTAGCTGCAATTTTATGCGCCGACTGATTGTCATTGTAAATTACTACTGCTTTACTACCCACAGCTGTCAAACTGTTCAGTAAACTACGTAAATAAAGAGCTTCCTTCGAAGCTTGACTCAGTCCTACGTACTCTGCCTCTGTGGTGGACAAGGATACTGTCGCTTGCTTCCTACTCTCCCATGACACTATATTTTTACCTATCTTGAAAATTAATCCCGTGAAAGACTTTCTATCAAGTGCCCCTCCCCAATCTGCATCAACGTAGCCTCGTAAGTCTAAATCCCCGGACTTCCTAAAAGTGAGACAAAGGTTAGACGTACCTTTTAAATACCTTAAGACCCGTTTCGCACATTTAAAGTGTATTTCATCATAGCACGAATTGAATTGTGAAAGTACACTTACCGCATGTGCTATGTCTGGTCGTGTATTACAGGCCAAGTAATTTAGACACCCTATCAAGCTTTGATATGGCAGATCGCTATGTGAATTTGTCGATCTTTCTAATTTCATACCGACTTCCATTGGGGTCAAACATGGCTTAGCGTCTGTCATGTTAAAGTCATTCAAAATGTCTGAAATGAACTGTTGCTGATCTAGAAAAATAACATCTTTGTCTCTTCTCAGCCTCATGCCTAAAACATGCCTAGCCGGCCCTAAATCCTTCACTTTAAACTTGTCAAGCAAATCGTTTTTTTAACTTTTGCTTTTCTTGTGCACAATTTCCAAAAATAAAAAGGTCATCTACGTAAATAACGACAATCAACTTCTTATTGTTTTTAAGCTGCTTTTGATACAAACACGGTTCTATTTTTGATTGTACAAAGCCTAAATTCAACATTTCTTTATCCAATTCCTTGAACCAAGCATTCGAAGCTTGTTTCAATCCATACAAAGAGCGCTGCAGTTTGCATACCTTGGTTTCTTGACCTTTGACTACTGCTCCTTTTGGTTGGAGCATGAAAATGTCCTCTTTAATTTTGCCGTACAAAAAGGCAGTAGTTATATCCCACTGATCAATAAACCAATCGTATTCAACAGCTAGCGAGAACAATAATCTTAGAGTAGAGCTTCTAACTACAGGAGGATAAGTTTCTGTATAATCTACACCACATACCTGTGTGAAACCTTTTGCTACAAGTCTAGCCTTGTATTTCGTTACCTTGCCATCGCTATCTTTCTTGATTTTGAATACCCATTTGCATTGGATAGGCTTCTTATCAGCTGGAAGATCCACCAACGTCCAAGTCTGGTTCTCCTTTAGTGACATAAGTTCATTATCTATCGCTTTTTGCCATAAATCACCATCTGGTCTCGCCAACGCTTCATTAATAGTCAATGGATCACCATCAAGATTGCTCTCCTTGGCATACATAACATTGCATCCGTACCGATCGACTTGTCTGCGTTCTCTTACAGGATACCTTCTTACTGATTCAGGTATTCTGACTTCTTCTTCAGTCAATACGTCATCAGGTACTCGCTCTGGTACTACAGGGACAGGTCTTATCTCCTCCGATACTTCTACATTCTCGTCTATAGTATCACGATACATATCATCGTGAGCCTCCAAGTGTTCAGATCTGCTCGTAGATCCGTTGGGTAAACTGGAAGGAACAGAATCTGTATTCAGGTTTATAATTACTTCCGTTTCTTTTACGTTTTCCTTTTGTAGAAAGACGTTTTCTAGAAATTTGACATCTCTCGCAGTCGTCACTTCACCTGTCTTGGGATTCATTAGACGATAACCCTTCTGATTATCTGGATATCCAATAAAAATCATTGGTTCCGTCTTCATGTCCAGTTTGCGTCTCTTTTGTTTTGGTAACAATCTATATGCCAAGCAGCCAAAGATTTTCAGATGACTGACATCCACATCTTTTCCAGTCCAAAGCTTCTCTGGTACCGCATTATTCAATGCTTTCGTGGGACTTCTGTTCTTTAAGTAAACAACAGTATTTACAGCTTCGGCCCAATACTTGTAACGTTTGTGTTTTTGTACTTACTTTTTTAACTATTGTAATCCAAAATATTATCACATGCCATTTCCGAATAACTTCATAGCTTTTATGCGGAGGCTTAGCATGCCTTTTCCGCCTTTTAATTAGTATTATTTAAAGCATTTCTGTACATTTTGGTGTTTCCAAATCTTTGTTTACTTTTGTGATGTCAGACAATGACAATGTCAATGACAAGCCTAGTTTTCTTTTTAATTTATTCCTGTAACTAGTAATTGTATAGGTTGTATACGTTTGATGCTAGACCTCTTTTGTAACCATTTTATTCTTCCATGTTCTAGAACACTCTATAAAAAATTATAACTGCATGATGACAGGAAGCCGAGCTTGAATGATCAGTCTGCGTGTGGTCCTTGAGCCAGCAACAAGCTGGACATTACTCTGAAGATTTGATGTGATCGCTAAGTTTGGAAAGTCTATCCTTGGTCTTCGAGCGAGTAAGAAGCTTGACGGAGCTCTGAGCTATTTGATGTGATCGCTAAGTCCGCAAAGTCTAACTCTAATATCCTTGAAAAGCTGCTGCTACTACACTGCTACACTACTACGGAGAGCTTGGACGCTGTCGGCCTTGAAAAGGCATCTACTACAATTTCTAAGAACCTGGACATTGACAGCGGGTGAGCCTCGACCTTCGAACCCTCGCAAGATTGGCGTCTGCGAGTGAGACTATCACTGCGGCGAGGCGTTTCTACCTACTGCGAGCTTCGGACCTGGACTCTTATCCTCACGTTACCTCGGCTTCCTTAGTATAATTAAATCATCTTGCTATTATTTACTCTTGCCATTTTTCTTATTTTATATAACGCAACCTTACGTTTTCCTATCCAGGAAACCGTAACGTTACAGTTTGGCGCCCATCTTTTAAAACCCCGCCCTGTGTTCTTTAATATTCCATTCTTCCCAAAATTCCAAAATAAACTTCCACAAGTAATCTATTCTATTTGGCATCTTATTTTTCATCTATCACCACTCTATTCTACTCTACCGTCACTCAACTCTACATCCCCACAGACACTCCATTATCGAAAGATAATTGGCACCCTTTCGGCCTCTTGGTGGTGTTAACCCACTTGTGGGCACTGCCAAGGTTGGAGATCGGTCACTATACGACGGCTATAGGACAATATCCTGTAGTCGTTTGACACTTAATACTTTACTCCCTACAAAAACACCACGACACTGCATCCCCACAGACTTGCACACCACAGCGAATACCCACTGGTATTCGTACCCAATGGCCGCTTGATGTGTTAATCCATTCGTGGACACTCCCAAGTTGGTTGTTGGGGTACTTCACGACCGATACAGGAGAGTATCCTGTAAACGTTTGCACAAACCTTTAAATTTACATAACACTCATTTCAAATACTTCACCTTGATCAACTCCAACCTGAAATCATAACTCGAAAGTCCTCATTTTTAAGAAAATTTACTATTTATACGTAAATTTTCATTTTTGACAGTATATTTTTGACCTTGTTACTAATAAGCATAGTTGCTAACATGGTTGCTAAGGAATAGGCCATAGAGTTTTATAGTCTTTGTACTAGCCTACTGGCGTGGCAAAAATAGGTACTAACTAAGGATAGTTCCGATTTTACCTATTTTTACGATTTTTTTTTAAGGGTTTTCGTGGTGAACGTTCTTACTCTATTCAGTCCTCTCTTGCCTTTGACTCGAGCCCTCCTTTGACTCGAGCCCTCCCTTGACTTGAGAGCCCTCCCTTGACTTGAGAGCGCTCCCTTGACTTGAGAGCCCTCCCTTGACTTGAGAGCCCTCCCTTGACTTGAGAGCCCTCCCTTGACTTGAGAGCCCTCCCTTGACTTGAGAGCCCTCCCTTGACTTGAGAGCCCTCCCTTGACTTGAGAGCCCTCCCTTGACTTGAGAGCCCTCCCTTGACTTGAGAGCCCTCCCTTGACTTGAGAGCCCTCCCTTGACTTGAGAGCCCTCCCTTGACTTGAGAGCCCTCCCTTGACTTGAGAGCCCTCTCTCGACTTGAGCCCTCTCTCGACTTAACCTCTTTTCACTCACTCATTTGGGAGTTCTCTCGTTTTACTCTCTCACTCACTCATTTGGGAGTCCTATGTAGACTTAAATATTGTTTTTTTTTATTTGCTAATATTTAATTTTACTTAATTTTTTTTAATGGTAAAAAGAAAATGGCAGTTTTATGTATATATTTTTTTTAATTCTTGTAAAAACCATTTAGATTTAAGTTTCATAATATTACCTTCAAAAACTTTTGGACTTTTGGCTTGTTTATCCACTACTTTATTTCTTGATTTTGTTTTCTTTTTGTTATGGAGTGGTCTCCTAACTTAGATAATAACTTAGATTGTATTTTTGTATCCTTGAAACTTGAACTTGGACTTAAAGGCTTCTCTTTAGCTGTTCATCCTAGGCCTTGACTGTTTTTCTGAAAGCAGGAAAATCTGTAAATATTAATTTTAATCTTAAGTGGGTTATTAAAAAGGTGCGGGTTACGACACCTAATTAAAAAAAATAAGCCTTCGTAAACCCAATAATAATTCCTTGAGGAGTATGCGTCATGGAATGTGAACCATATCCCCTAAGTATGCTGGTGATGTATGATTGAGGAAGGTTGCAGGGGGGTAGTTTGATGAAAGGTGTATGAAAGAGCAAGGTCTTATTTAAAACCACAAAATTTTTCTAGTTAATTTTCAGGGATTATGGGGAATCTTAGTCTTAATTTTTAATCTTTTTATAACACTGTAAATTCTCATTTAGGTAGTAATTTATGTTGCTTTTAATGCTCTTATTGATAAAGAAAATTTTTTCATTGTATTCAAAAATTTTCCGGGGTTTTCGGGGTAATGTAACGTTTGTGTTTTTGTACTTACTTTTTTAACTATTGTAATCCAAAATATTATCACATGCCATTTCCGAATAACTTCATAGCTTTTATGCGGAGGCTTAGCATGCCTTTTCCGCCTTTTAATTAGTATTATTTAAAGCATTTCTGTACATTTTGGTGTTTCCAAATCTTTGTTTACTTTTGTGATGTCAGACAATGACAATGTCAATGACAAGCCTAGTTTTCTTTTTAATTTATTCCTGTAACTAGTAATTGTATAGGTTGTATACGTTTGATGCTAGACCTCTTTTGTAACCATTTTATTCTTCCATGTTCTAGAACACTCTATAAAAAATTATAACTGCATGATGACAGGAAGCCGAGCTTGAATGATCAGTCTGCGTGTGGTCCTTGAGCCAGCAACAAGCTGGACATTACTCTGAAGATTTGATGTGATCGCTAAGTTTGGAAAGTCTATCCTTGGTCTTCGAGCGAGTAAGAAGCTTGACGGAGCTCTGAGCTATTTGATGTGATCGCTAAGTCCGCAAAGTCTAACTCTAATATCCTTGAAAAGCTGCTGCTACTACACTGCTACACTACTACGGAGAGCTTGGACGCTGTCGGCCTTGAAAAGGCATCTACTACAATTTCTAAGAACCTGGACATTGACAGCGGGTGAGCCTCGACCTTCGAACCCTCGCAAGATTGGCGTCTGCGAGTGAGACTATCACTGCGGCGAGGCGTTTCTACCTACTGCGAGCTTCGGACCTGGACTCTTATCCTCACGTTACCTCGGCTTCCTTAGTATAATTAAATCATCTTGCTATTATTTACTCTTGCCATTTTTCTTATTTTATATAACGCAACCTTACGTTTTCCTATCCAGGAAACCGTAACGTTACATACTTCTTGCTTAGATTCGATTCTGAAAGTAATGTTCTTGCCTTTTCTATTATAGTACGATTCGCTCTTTCTGCGACAGAATTTTGTTCCGGCGTGTATGGTACAGTCGTCTGGTGTTTTATACCTGCAGACTTCAAAAACGATTTAAATTTACCATTACAGTACTCTGCGCCATTGTCAGATCTTAGACATTTAATAGATTTACTTGTCTCATTCTCAACTTCCGCCTTATATTCACGGAACTTATCGAAAGTTTCACTTTTGTTCTTCAAAAAATAAACATGAGTCTTTCGAGTATAATCGTCGATAAATATAAGAACATACCTCGAACCACCGAACGACGGCTCCTCAATTGGTCCACAAACGTCGCTAAAAACCAACTGTAAGACCTCGTTCGCTCTCGTACCTTGTTTTTTAAAGGGACTTTTGCATGTCTTTCCTTCGATACATGAAATACACGGCTCGCATAAATCGGTACTCTTAAATTCCATACCGCTTACTAAAACTTTCATTTTATTCATATAATTACGCGATAAATGAGCTAATCTTTTATGCCAAATATTCGAAATAATTTCATTTCGTTTTGACAATGTCAAATTCACTACGTTATTTTGAGTTTCTGACAACTCATAGATTCCGCCGACCTCTTGACATCTTGCTATAGTTTGATTTTTATTTTTAATCATGCAACCTTCATTGTCAAAATTCATGCAATAATTCTTCTTGGTCAAATCGCTCACCGAAATTAGGTTCATGGATAAATCAGGAACAAATAAAACGTTTTCTAAAATTAATTTTTCGTTTTCGCTGACTTGTGGCTCAGCATTTCCTCGTCCTTTCACCAATAACTTCTCTCCGTTTGCTACTGCGATCTTCATGTTGCCCTTTACATGTGTGTAAGACAACAATTTGTTTTTATCATGGGTCATATGATTTGAGCACCCACTGTCTAAATACCACTTATCTTTGTTTATCGCCCCCTTCGTATTCAGGCAGATATTCGCGGTTTTGATCCGCTCCTTGCATTCACACGCCTTGTGTCCTTGCTTGTGGCACTTAAAACACTTGTAGACGAACTTCTGCTTACGATCATTTGTTTTAGTGTTAGATCTTGCATCGTTCTGTACTTTACGTGTAACTAAAACTTTATCGTACTCTGTGTTCAACTTACTCTGTCTACTTCCTTCTTGTAACAATTTCATTTTAATTTGCTCCAACGTGATTTCTTGTCCACTATTATCTACAGCCATAATGAGAGGGCTGTACTCAGCGGTCAATCCACCCAGCAAAATCGATATGATCCAATCATCAGAGATTTGAGCATCAATATCGGACAATTGTTGTGTCAGGAACGTAATTTTGGATATGTAGCTTTCCATAGAATCGAAATTCTCTAACTTACAGTTAAAAAGTTCTCGCTGAATATGTATACGTCTTCCCCAACCTTTGTCTTCATACGCTTTCCGTAAGCTATTCCAGGCTTCTTTCGCAGTCTTCGCATTGTAAACGTGGGTAAAGCACTCTGGTTCTAACAACAAGCATATTGTCGTTCGTGCCTGCCGGTCTACGTCAGCATTTACTACATCTGTAGAAATTACTCCCCACCAGTTTTTATTCTCCAAATAATTTCGCACCAGGAATTTCCAGTTTGGGTAGTCGGACGAATTTTTCAGCTTCTTAATACCACTTATGCCAACTTCAGCTGACATAATTGAGATTTCGTAAGTTTCACAAGCACACGATAAATATTCCACTCAATTAAAAATTATGCTCTAGCATTTATGCTTCCGGGACCTGGGCCCATAACCTATTGGAATAATGATAAGAGCAGTGGTAGGATGGTAGAGTATATTCATTCGTGGACAATATTTTTACACGCAAGTTACAAAGTCCGGTTACTAAGTATCAGAACATAAACAGAAACCGTAACTATACTAATTTCAAATCAGTGACAGACATGTGTTAAATATGATTATTCTCACAGGCCAGTGCATACATAAATATGCAACCTCCAATACACACTTTCATAAATTCCTCCCACAGTACGTCTGACGTGCCAATAAAATAAATCATAAATTACGTTTTACATTTTAACTAAAAGGTATTAAGGGGTCATCGTGTCATCAAAAAAGGCCAAGAAGAAATAATAGTGTTATGCTGGGGCCACACTAACGAAAACTGCCATTAATTATCGCGATAATGGATGTTAAACGTTGGTGTAGCCACGTTTCAACGCGATAACGCAATAATTTGACAACGGCATTAACACTGCGGTTTGGCGTTAGGCCATAGCTCAAGTGGCGGTACATCAAAGAGATTAACGCAAGAATTAATGCGGTGAAGCAGCCACACCACGTCAGTGTCATGCGTCGTCAGTGCGACGGGATCGCACGTGTTTGTCTTTGAAATACGTACAATAGCTATGGAGTGGAGTCACGAGAAAGCAATAAAACTCACTCTGTCCACGTTCATCTTGATTCAATTCAAGTAAAATTAACGCCGTTTTTTAACCGACTTCTAAAAAAGGAGGAGGTTCTCAATTCGGATGTTTCTATTTTTTTTTTTTTTTTTTTTTTTTTATGTTTGTTCGGGCATAACTCCGTCGCTTGCCAACCGATTTGGAAAATTCTTTTTTTGTTGGAAAGGGTATTCTTTCCAAATGGTCCCATAATCGCCAAGTCTGGATCTGATGATGGAATCTTGGCGAAATCGAGGGAACTCTTCAAATATTATATGAAAACGTGTTGCGATTTTGGTATTTTCTACAACAAGTGAAGCATTTGCGTTTGATAAGAACCATTCTACCATCAGATCTGATAATGAAGCCAAGAGTCATGGAACTCCATAATGAGACAATGTATCCTAGTCGTGTTTGGGCTTGTTTTAATTGTAACGGTATGCACTTTCCATATATCAAGCACATGTGAACCACTAAAAAGTGAAAAATAAAAACTTTATGGCAAAAAATAAAACCGACTTCAAAAAGAAACAAAAAAGTGAAAAATAACTTTAGCTTCTGAAGTCGGTGACCTTTGTTTGATTACTTTAGTTTTTTTGTCACCGACTTCAGAAGCTAAAGTTATTTTTCACTTTTTTGTTTCTTTTTGAAGTCGGTTTTATTTTTTGCAAAAAAGTTTTTTCGAAAATGAAGGGCATTCACGTTAACATTTTATGTGTAGCCACCCACTTTAGCGCGCTAGTGGGCATTGACGTTAGCCGCTAGTGTGGCCCCAGCATTTGATCCGAGCTAACTCATAAACTACCCAAGTGAAGTCAATAAAAATTAATGACCACCGCGTCTGCTTCCTCTTTTAATAAAAAAAAGCAAGAAATTTCATTGAAGTCTGTTGATAAAGTGATATTATACAACATAATTAATAATTTGCAAGTCTAGTGTTTGTATTTTTTTATTTATTCAGTTATTTTCCATAGTTGAATGAATGCATTTGAAATTATGCACATTATTTATGTTAATTTGAAAGTCGATAGTGGCGCCGGCGAGCTGTGTTTTATTACTATTTGAGTGTGATTAGGTTTTTATCTTACCAGGTCAACCTTGGATCTGTCTTTCAAAGTTCCGTACCCAAAGGGTAAAAACGGGACCGGGCGACTGGTGGAGTCTTAAGAGGCCTGCGGTGCATGCAAATTTCATACAATCGTAATACCAACATAATTTGTAAATCAAACATATTCTGAAGGTAGTGTGTATTTATTTTGCTTGTTTAGAATAAATAGGTTCCCAAACACATATTTTGAATGTACACTGATTTAAACAAGAGTTACGAGTATGAGAAGAAATTAAATTCTTCATATTTCATCTTTATATCACTGTCCTTTCAAAATATTTATTTGGGAACATAGATATTCCTTAATACAATCGAAATATATACACACTACCTTAAAAATATGTTTGATTTTCATATTATTTTGATATTATGTTTGTATGAAAAACGCATGCTCTGCCGGCCCCTTAACTCCACTGTTTGTAATTTTATTATCTGTCACCAGGCTGTGAAAGTTCACAGATGATGTATTTCTGTTGCTGCTATGTAACAACGAATACTAAAAAAAAATTACAAATACGAAACGAACGACTACTACGAATACTAAAATAAATATTTAAGTGGGGCTTAAGGAGCCGGCGGAGCATGCGTAGTTCATACAAACATAATACCAAAATAATGTATACTTATATCAAAAATATTCATAAGGTAGTGTGTATTTATTTTGGTTGGATTACTGAATATCTATGTTCCCAAATATATATTGAGAAAAGACGGTAAAATATTGTGTAAAGATGATATAAAGGGTGTAAAACACCTCTTAACGAATACGAAAGGCACTTGTTATCCTCGTCATTTTGATCATTTTTTTGTACTACACTATACCTTAATAATAAAACAACGGTTATCGGCAACGAACTGAACTTTTTAATATGAGTGACAAGCTAGTACACACAATGCCTATAGAGGGCGCTAGTGGTATTGATATTGTTACCATACTAATTATATCAACACCTCCACTTAACAAAATCAATACAAATTCTCGTAATTAATTAACAGGTGAAATGCCAAGTTTTTTAGTAAAGTAATTATGTTTAACAGAACCTAAACTTTTTGTTAGAATATCTGCAGGCATTTCAGCTGTTTCCAGATAAGCAATTTTAATAAAGTCGTTGGTAACAGCTTCTCTCACAAAATGAAATCTTATATCTATATGTTTAGATCTTCGATGGAAAATAGGATTCAATGCTAGTTTCTGAGCACTTTGACAGTCATTATATAAAACTATAGTATCCGATTTTCCATAGATTTCAGACAATAATCTTTTTAAATAAATTGCCTCTTTACTGGCTTCTGACAAAGAAACATATTCGGCTTCAGTGCTAGACAAAGCAACATTTCTTTGCTTTCTACATTCGAATGAAATTACAGTATTTGACAATTTAAAACAGAATCCTGAATATGATTTTCTGTCAGTAACATCTGAACCCCAATCTGCATCTGCAAAACCTTCAATAGTAGAATTATCCTTGCGAAAAACAAGTCCATAATTTTTGGTTTTCTTTAAATATTTTAAAATCCTCTTTAAATGTCTCCAGTGAGTCTCATCATACGAATTATTAAATTGGCTAAGATAACTGACACTATATGCAATGTCTGGCCTAGTGAGGACTGCCAAGTACATTAATCCACCAATTAACTGTTGATATGGGTACTCACTACATACATTTAGTGATTTTTCAAGTTTTAAATTTGCCTCCATAGGAGTTTCTGCAGTTTTACAATGTGACATATTAAATTTATTTAATAAACTATCAACATATTGCTCCTGGTCAACAGTAATTACATCTTTACACATATTAACTCTTAGACCTAAGCATTGTTTCACTTGGCCTAAGTTTTTAATTTTAAATTTACTTTCCAGTTCTTGAACTAGTTGTTCAGTAGCTTTGGTACAATTTGAGAACACAAAAAAATCATCAACAAATAATGCAATAATTATTTTAACATTACCTTGAAATTTAGTAAACAAACAAGGCTCATACGCTGATTTTTTATAACCTAGACTAATTAAGTAATCATTGACTCTTTGGTACCATGCCCTGGAAGATTGCTTCAAGCCATATATGGCTCGTTTTAACTTTAGTACCTTATTATTATTGGTATCATCACACTCAAAAGTAACAGGTTTTTTCATGTATACAGTTTCATTCAAAATACCATTTAAAAAAGCTGTGGTAACATCAAGATGACTGATTGCTAACTGTAACTTTGCTGCTACTGCAAATAACAACCTTAATGTGGAGTATCTAAGCACAGGGGAAAAAGTCTCATGAAAGTCAACACCAGCTTGCTGAGAGAAACCTTTCGCAACTAATCGGGCACGATAACGCACATTATTTTCACTGTCATATTTCTTTTTAAACACCCACCGGCACTGAATCACTGAACTGTCTTGAGGATGCTCAACAAGTTCCCAGGCATCATTATCTTCAAATGATTTTAGTTCTTCCTTCATACTTGCTCGCCAGAATGTACTTTCTGGGCCATTTAATGCCTCTCCGAGGGTGATCTCTTCATGGCTGCTGTCTTGACACTCTGTAACACACAAGTTATTGCAACAATACCTATCTGGTCGCCTAATAGTGCGTCTGAGTCGTTGCTCTGGCTTACTTGGTTCAACATCTGGATCTGAGGCTGTGTCAAAAGAGTTATCAGAAATACTCACAGAAGAAACTTCAGATTCTGGGACATAAGTTTCATCCCTATCATTAGCTTCTGAGAAAGAATTCTCATTCTCTTCATAATCAGAATGAATTTCCTCTTGCTGAGTTACCTCCACTGGATGCTCACATTCCAATGGTATTTCTACCATATTCTGGTTTAAAGTCTCCATAATAACTATATCTCTGCTAGTTGTGACAACATTAGTTACAGGATTATAAACTCTATATCCTTTAGTGTTTTCTGCATAACCTACAAAAATCAGCTTATTGGCCTTCTTGTCCCATTTCAGGCGTCTTTCCTTGGGAATGTGAACCATGACTACACTGCCAAATATACGCAAATGACCTAGGTTTGGTTTCTGACCCGTCCAGACTTCATAAGGGGTTTTATTATTCAGACCCGTGACAACAGATCTATTTCTTAAATACACTGATGTGTTGACGGCTTCTGCCCAAAATTTCTTCTCTAATCCAGCATCGAAGATTAAACATCTAGCCTTTTCAACTATAGACCTGTTCATCCTCTCGCAGAGACCATTTTGTTCTGGCGTGTAAGCATTAGTTCTCTGGTGAACTATACCTTGCTTACACAGATAACTGCCAAATTCTCTACTACAAAACTCCCCTCCATTATCTGTTCGAAGAACCTTGACTTTCTTGTCTTTCTGTTTTTCTACCATACATTGAAATTCCTGAAAGTACTTGAACACTTCATTCTTAGCCTTCATAAAATATACAAATGCCATCTTGCTATAGTCATCCACAAACAAGACATAGTATTTTGATCCTCCAATCGACTGATTTTCCATAGGACCTCCTACATCTGCATGAATAATCTCCAGCATGTCTTCTGTTTTTGATGAACTTTGCTGAAAAGACAACCTAGCTTGTTTGCCTTCACAACAAACAGTGCATGAAGATTTGCCTATGTTTGCCAACTCTGGATAAGTAATTCCTTCTACAGCTCCATTTTTCATTTTATTCAGGCTACTACTGTTAATATGGCCCAATCGCCGGTGCCAAGTCTCACATGTTGTGATTGCAGGCGCTGCAAATATTTCTTCTGTTAGTAATGTTTGTAATTTATACACACCATCAGTTAATTCTGCTTGGCCAATGAGTTCTTTCTGTTGATTATAAACACAGCAAACATTTTCTCTAAAAATTACACTGTTGCCATTTCTAATCAACTGACTCACAGAAAGCAAGTTAGTGGTTAAATCCGGTATATACAACACATCTCTAACTGTGACGTCGTATTTTTCATCATTGACAACTGTAACGATGTTTACGTCGCCAGAACACATCACTGGAACTCTAGTCTGATTTGCGATAATAATTTCTTTGGTTTCTGGCTCGTGCGATACATTCGTGAGGTTATCTTTGTTTGCGGTCATGTGTTTACTTGCCCCACTATCAATATACCAGCTGCTCTTATTAAAATTTCCACTCAGGAAAACAGCATTGAACGCGTTGGTCTGTTTTCGTTTAGTATTCTCCGATTCCGGGCACTGGTTTTTATAATGACCGGTTTGTTTACATTTATAGCACTTGATGATCTTCTCAGGTTTTGATGTATCTGATTGTCTATTAATATGGCCGCTTTTAGTGTTGCCATTTTTAAATCTATGCCTTCCTTTCGCCATAAATGCACTTTCGGAACCGGATGTGGTACCAACATTATCATCTGCACACATGTCCATCAACTTTGTTTTTATAATATCTGCACTAACCTCAATTCCCGAATGCTCGATAGCCATTATCATAGGCGCATACTTTTCAGGCAAACCCGCTAACATCAATGCTCCAATCCACTCGTCGGTTATTCTGAATCCTGTTCCTTGAAGTCGCTGGCCCGTTTCCACAATTTGAGTAACATACTGTGCCATTGACTCACAGTTTTCAAGCCGAATATTAATGAGATTCCTCAGCAGGCTAATCTTCCTAGTGTAGCCGGAATCATCATACATATGTTTAAGCGTAAACCATAAATCATATGTAGTTGCTGCCTGCTTGATGTGAACATATAAAGATGTGTCAATTGTTAATATTAACTTTGCCTTCGCTTTAGCATCACTCTCAATATCACTCGCAGATGCCGATGCCGGTAGCTTTGCCTTGATTTTATCCGCCATGCCTTCTAACACTAAAACATTTTGCGCCGCAAAACACCAATCATCGTAGTTTTCGCGACCTTTTAACTTTGGAACGTTAGCTATGTAGTTCGTCGACATTATTATCGCAGTATGGTATATAAAACTGACTTTAAACTTTAAGGTACACTTCTAAAAATGAGTCTGGGCCCATAACCTAATAATAAAACAACGGTTATCGGCAACGAACTGAACTTTTTAATATGAGTGACAAGCTAGTACACACAATGCCTATAGAGGGCGCTAGTGGTATTGATATTGTTACCATACTAATTATATCAACATACCTGGGAACCTTCTAGTAACGGAGATATTGGGGGTCAAAGTTGCAAGATTTTAACAAGTATTTTTTTTAAATACCACTTTTTATCGCATGATTTTTACTTTAAATATCTCTACGACCCCCGTACTATTTAATCCATCCATCCGCACAATGTTTTAAGTGTGTTTCATTGAGTTATACCACAAAACATGATTTATAACCTCAAAAAAAATAGTTGTTTCCCAGCAATATTTTTTGCGTAAAGTTACTTAGTTTGATGGACAGGATGCTTGGTTAACGGCTTCGTGATGAGGTGAAATACACCCTGTATGAGGAATTTAAAATTTCTATAGAAAACTTATTTATCTCATGTCTCTTGTGTCTCTTGTTTAATCAGTGTCCATTCAAAACATTTATTTCGGTACCTAGATATTCTGTAATCCAATCGAAATAAATACACATTTCCATAGGAATATGTTCGATTTACAAATGATTTTGGTATTACGTTTGTATGAACAACGCATGCTCCGCAGGCCTCTTAAATATAACAAACGTGATATTTTGCAATATTTTCACGCACAGACCTCATAATCAGCAATAAGAAAGAATGGGGCCCTACGCTCCTACCCTTTATAACAAAACATCAGGCCTGGCCGCCATCTGCCGGGGTTGCGGGCCTGATCGAAAGAGATACCGCGGCCCCGGAACATAAAGGGCGAGGAAGGAACATGGATGGGTTTTTGTCAGTAAGAGTCTGACACTCCCTCCCGCTCCGCCCAGAGTGGGAGAAGTCATTTGATGATTTCCCATCCTAAAAAAAAAAAAAAAGCCCTGGCCGCCTAGCATGACCACCGTAGACACGACATGAGTCGACAAATCTATTGTTCATCTGTCATTTTGTCTATTCATTGACAGATGAACAAAAGATTTGTCGAGTCTCTCTCGTTTCTCCGGTGGTCATGCTAAGCGGGCTGTAATCCCTGAAGATACAAATAGGTAGAGGTGTACACATTATAGTCAGGCACGTATCTAGGGGAGGGGTAGTTGGGATTTATTTCCCCCGTTATCTGACTTATAATAAACGGGATCGTAACCACTACGAAGTACTTAAGTAACGTAATTATTACTATACGCACGTAAAAATGATTAGAGCGATTTTTACACATTTCACATGGATGTTTCAATGTTTGTGTCCATCAACCCCCTCCCCCCCCGAACCAAAAGTCTGGATACTGGCTCGCTTATAGTAGGTACAGTCAGCAAAACAGTTAGGTTTACAGGCTAGCAATCTTCTTACTACTATTACAAATGGAAAGGGAATATAATCAATCTGTTTGCAATTTCATCAAAATCCTTTCAGTAGTTTCTGCGTGAAAGTATAACAAAAATCGATCTTTACAGACTTTTACATTCATAATAGTCGTAAGAAGATTGCTTGGCAAACTGTTTTGTTGACTGTACATCCGCATTTCGCTAGTTACGCTCGAGTCCCTCCACCCTTGTAATAAATTAGTGGCCTGCAAGCACATATCCAGACTTTTGGTTCGGAGGGGGGCGAACGTTGAAAAACCATGTGAACTGTGTAAGAATTGCTCAATTGACTTTATTATAATTTACGTACTTCGCAGTGGTCGTACTTAAGATAAGTTAGATTTCGGGGGGGAGGGGGGGGACACATATCCCAATTACCCCCCTCCGCCCCTGGATATATGCCTGGTGGCGTGCGTTATTAAGGGCGATCCTTTATAAAGCACGTCAATTCATTAATTTATAATTAACTGAATTCTATATTTTATTCAAAACTTATACGAATCTATTTTTAGTTACCGCATAAATTATTATTTTTACACACGTAATACACAACGCGCATAATATGTATAAACGCATATATTTCCGATATGTATATGTCACCGTAAAATTCTCAAATACGTTATATTGTAATATCTCTAGCGATAGTGTAAAATCTCGAAATATTGTCAAATGAACATACTGCTTACAACAAAACGCGTTATTTTTCGTGAAATGCATGCGATGGTAGTCAACTCACGCGGTGTGGAGGGAAGGAGGGGTCCCCCTTGCCCCGTGGCACAACTCTCATGAAAATATATTGTACCATTCCTGAGAAATACCGATTATTATAACCTAACCTTAAAACACTTTATATTCCCCTAAAAAGCGTAGTCGACAGAGCCCTACTTCCGAGTGCAGGGTTTAAAGGAACCTAACTAACCTAACAGGGGGGTGCCCCAAGTCCCGATTATGGGGGCAGAGATACATCCGTATGTTCAGTTGACAATAATTCGAGATATTACAATATCGCTAGAGAGAAACACGTTATATTGTAATATAACGTGTTTGACAATTTTACGGTGACATATGCATTAGTTAAAAAGGTATTCTTAGTTACTAGTAATGACGCAAATTGTAGAAAAAACTACCGAATTTATTTCAATAAAACTGCTAAATAAGGTCATTCTTTGAGGTATTACCTTGGTTTGAAATACTTTGAAAGAAAGATTGACGCTGACACACGTCATAGATTTGAGGTTGAATTAATTATGCGCGATTTACAATTTCCTATTGTCAATACGAGTAGATATATTTAGTTTCCTTCTTATATGCTGCGTGGCCCAAATTGAGATAAAAAAGGCCCATTTTTCTATGTAAGACCACAATTCACTCGGTATCTCTGAAAGTAAAAATGCCAACTTGATCAAATATAAAGTACTAGCCGATGCCCGCGGCTTCTCTTGCGTAAAGTTAAATACGATAAAAGCTTCCTCTTGAATCACTCTATCTATTAAAAAAACCCGCATCAAAATCCGTTGCGTAGTTTTAAAAATCTAAGCATACATAGGGACAGACGGACGCAGCGGGAGACTTTGTTTTGTAATACGAGTGATTTTAAAGACTATTAAAACTGCTGTAATATGAGAAGTTCGTCACTAATAATAGCAGCCGCTCGGGTCGATCTTTAGGTTAAGCCGTGCTTACCAAGTTTGGTCTGTGGATGGGTGACCGTCCTTACATACCGAGTTTCTTCCATGCCTCGGAAAGCACGTTAAGCAGCTCCGGCTGTCATTTGTAAATTTTTGACAGTCCTTATAGGTTGTCAGTGGCCCAAAAGTCTGACAACGACTCTTACCAAGGGGTATCGTGTTCCCCAGTATTAACTGGGTTGTGGAGGTCAGATAGGTAGTCGCTGCATATAAAATTCTGGTATTCAGCTGCATCCGGTTAGACTGGAAGCCTATGTATGTAGGGGTACATAGACATACATAGTTGGGAAAAGGCTAGGCAGATGATGATGAAAACTGCTATAAATATAAATAAGTGGCAAAATGTGGGTGTACTATTAGCAAAGCCCGGAATAGGCAGATTGATTTATGTACTTGTATCACGAACTGTCATAGAAATCGTAACATGGATAAGCCTTTTGCCCGGGATTTCGATTCAGTACTTACGGGATTAAACTAAATATTTTGAATGTATGGATTCTTAAACCACTATATTACACGTACAATACGTAGTGGTTTAAGAATCCTAATAAAACATTTTGGTTTGATTTTTATAAATATAAATTATACTAATACTAGCTTCTGCCCGCGACTTCGTTCGCGTGAATTTCCCGCTTGCAACATTTCTTATTACTGCTCTGCTCTTATTGGTCATAGCGTGATGTTATATAGCCTATAGCCTTCCTCGATAAACGGACTATCCAACGCAAAAATAATTTTTCAATTCGAGTCGGTAGTTCCTGAGATTAGCGCGTTCAACCAAACAAACAAACTCTTCTGGTTTATAATATTAGTATAGATTGTAACAAAAACTATTGGACTGATTTTAAAAATTATTTACCTTTGCTGGAAAGGTACGTTTTCCCCATGTATTTATTATGTGTGTACCATGGGTGAAGCCGGGCCGCACTGCTGGTTATAAACTGTAGTATTTTTCGTTGTATGTCAGCTATGAGCTGCTTGTAGTTGTGCCTTGAATAAATGTATTCAAAAAGACTATCTATCTCTACTTTTTTTAAATGCACGCGGGCAAAGCCAGGGCAGCAGCGAGTGCTTAGTGCTTGTCTTTATCGTACACGTTCCTAACAATTTTGAAATTCCGGAAAAATCTTTCTAAAATTCCGGAATCCCGGAGGCATGCCCATATTAATATAAACGTTTCAGGTTATTGACCCAAAATCAATCTACCTATTCCGGGCTATGACTATTAGGTACAGCTCTGCCTAACCCTTCCAGATTACAGGCGTGATGTTATATTTATTTATTAAAACCCAGGTTTCCTCCACGATGTTTTTTTTTCAACGATGTCATTGATGTCCTAGATAAACTTAAAAAGTACAGTCGAACAAGCTAAGTATTTGGTTTACATTTTAACCCACAAATTATATTTAAAAAACTGTTAACCAAATAGCTCGTTCGACCGTACATAATATTATGAATTGAAAAAGTCCTCGCGTAATAAAACTGCTGCTCTCCAGTAAACATATTTATTTCGATGGTACGTAATGTTGGGGTTCCAAACAATCAGTTCAATAATACATTATTTTAGCTAAGGTACTTTCTATAGATATTGCTATCCAAATTTTAATGTAAAAACATTGTGCATCCGACTATAACGCGCGCCAAAACGAGATCGACCGCACGTTTATTTTTCTTTTTTTTTTTAAACCGCCAAAACGGGACACACTGCCAGCTTTACCACAGATAATCAAACAAATTCCACCGCCAGTGTTGCGAGCACATTTGTCAATTGCAGCAAAATCTAATTCGCAATAAATATAAATCGTACCAAATAATTATTATTCACATTGAAACCTAACACTTGTACATGAGAGGCCATCACATCTTGACACATACTTTGTGTAATTTAACTCACCAGGGCATATGACATAGAATCAAAAATTCGAAGACATGTGATATATACCACGGCATGCCATCATCATCATCATCATCAGCCTTGTTCTTACTGCTGGGACACAGGTCTCCTCTCTATGAGAGGGAATGGGCTATAATCCACCACGCGGACCCAGTGCGGATTGGTAGATGTCACATGTCTTCGAAATATTTGGATTTAGGACATGTTGGTTTCCTCACGATGTTTTTCTTTTAAGAGCAATAGTGATTTCACAAAGTAAAGCGGCTGTCTGGGTTCGGACTCACTTTCAGTTCATAAGTCGGGGCCACCACTACTGGACCACCGCTTTTCTCCGCTAAGGCATGCCATAGAATAAAATTTTGAAGACGTGTGACATACACCACTCCACGCCGAGCCCGCCCCGCGTGGTGGACTAGGCCTCACGTCTTCGCCCAAAAATGAGGTTTAGTCTCAGCTGTGGGAACTCCATAGTCTGATCATGTTCATACTACAACAATCAAACATGTTTCAGGTACTGGAACAGATCTCCAAAACTGGATAGCTCCGACTCAATCGACGGTTGGTTCCGTACAGGCGACACGGCCACTTACGAGAACGGTAAGTTCAGAATCCTGGGACGAACCTCCGTGGACATTATCAAGACTGGCGGTTACAAAGTAAGCGCGTTGCAAGTCGAATCCGCCATCTTGGATCACCCGAACATAGCCGACGCCGCCATTTTGGGAATAGAAGATGACAGTTACGGAGAAATTATTGGAGCAGTTGTTGTTCTAAAGGAAAATGCTAAATTAACTCTTAAAGAGTTAAAAGAATCAGCTGGGAAGAAATTAGCCCCGTACCAGCTTCCTAAAACTATGTTAGTTATTGATCAAATGCCTAGGAATGCGATGGGGAAGTTAGATAAGAAATTAATTCGTAAGTTGTTCGGGAAACAGCTTGAGATGCCTAAACAGACCGCCTAAGATTTGTTTTGGTGTTTTAAGTGTACTGTCATATGTCTTTTATTGAACTTGGGAACAGAAAATGTTTATACCGATCGCCTTAATCAATACTCAAACATTTAAATAAAACGATTTCGAGATTTGAGTTCGTTCCGAATTAAAGATGAGACTGCAATTGGAAATTGCTCATTTCTCGGTTCCAGACAACGCAATGCGCAAATTCTACGTACCAAAGTAAAAACTTACCTACTGATATTTTTTGTTCAGTTTATAATATTATTTAAAGAATTTGCTGCGTAGATTATAAATATAACTTTATGATTATGTCTTTTGACAACTGACGATAACTTATGTAGGTCTTTCAAAAATATTTTTTAGAACTTTTAAATTGAATCATGTGCAATAATATTTTCTTTAGTCTGTAGCAATCAAATTGTTGAGACGAGAACGGAATTTCAAGGCTGATATTATTTGATGGTGGCATTAGTACCCAACTTGTCGACGTGGAATCTTTTTTTTAGCATATATTCTCAAAAGATTCAAGAATATATTTTCACATTACGTCAAATGTCGTGCCAACTGGCACAATGACGGTTGTAATCGCTTATACGCAAAATAAGTTTGTAGACAATTGGGTATACAATTTTATTTTTCCTGACTTGTCGAACTTGGCACTTTTATACTCATTAATTATGTTGTATTAATTTTAAATTTGTTGCATTTATTCGAGTTTATAATGTTTTAGTTTCTGTCTTTTATTTAGTACTAAATGCTTTAAATGAACTACTAACGTATATTTGTTTAATAAATAATGCCATAGTATTGTTGAGTGTAAATGTTTTTGTGCGTCTTTCGTAGATGAGAAATAATAAAAGAAACACATAATATTCACTAAATACTAACAAATAATGATAATTGTGTTTTATAGGCTAAACGACGTTTAAGATAGCTATGTTTAAGATTCGATTGAAGAAAAGGTTATTTTTGTACTAGGCTGGGTTGAGTAATATTATAATAATGTAAAAAAAAAAAACGCCTTACTCTCCCCCCACCTACTCGCTTTAGAGGTAAAGTTTACCAGAGAATGGAAATTCATGTTTTCTAAATGTGTATAATTCTAAAAAATGCTGACAGATTTGTTCTTTTTTTACGATTGAAAGGCAGATAATTTCATACACATATCGCTGCATTTTTTGTGTTTTGACTTTGGGTTCCTTTGCGGCAACTGACCCCTCTTCTGAGGCCCTTCGGGTTTTGCCTCTTGTTGTTACCCCTGATGTTTCTCTTTGGGATCCTGTTATACCCTGATGTATAATGTCATTACGGTTTTTTCCTACTCCTCCGCTATTCTTTCTGAGCAATTTCGTTGCGGAATGCAAGACAGTTACATTCATTCTCTGGAACTTCGTCTAGCTTCATTGTGAGTTGATCCTAGTTTTCAGGAGTCACAGGTTTGGGAATAGTGTGGCGGGCTTGATGTATAATGTCCCCTGTGCGTTTGCAGGTTAACTTCTCAGTGGCGGCATCCAACTGATCTTCCTCACCTATCACCATGTACCCTACCATCTTTAGATCTCTATGCTGGTCATTAGTTTTCTTGTTTTTAAAAGAAAGGTATACACTTGGACTTGCATCTAATGGACTTTATTGCCTTCTGTGCTTACTCCTTCGTGGCACATCATTGAGTCTGTATTCTCACAAGGACGCCTTCTGTTTGCCGGGTATCCTAGCTGGGAGAGCTTGGCTTTGGTGTCTTCAGAGAGGTCTTCCAGCTCTGCGGTTGTCTTCTTCTTTATATACTTGTCAATTAGAACTGTAGGATAATAGGTGTGACAAGGATATCTGGAAATTCTCGCGTACCGTCTTGTTTTCCTTGTCGTAGGCAATGCAACGCAAATAGGCATATAAGGTGCGGAAAGTGGGCGTGATGGAGTTCTTGATGCGCCTTTACATCTCGCACCCTGCTATAGGCTAACTTGACATCGGTGGGAAGAACACTCAACTTAGATTCAGGTCAATGGAAAATGTTAGGTTCGAAAGGGATGATGGTGTCTAGAGAGCGAGCGAATATGTATGTAGCCTGTTTGTGTATCGTTAAAATCTAATAAATCTGTAATCATTTCAAAAGGGGAAGTATGACCTTTTTAAACAATTTGTAGTTCCTATACCTAAAATGTATCGGGCTTGTTTATAATGGAATGACTGATGTAACGTTGATGTAATGTTAATGTAACTTATTGATTGTAACGTTGAATAAAAGACAATTCAAATGATTTCTATAAGTTTTATTTCATAGTTCTTTAAGTTCTGTCTCCATGGTTTGTCATTTACATCATTTAAATTTACATTTTTTTACTAGGGTCTAATAAAATTACCTAGCTGCACTCCACGGACACAAAATTATAGGTAGGCATTTGATGATTTAAGGTTGTCGACAGCTGGTATTACTGTTAATTCAGTTACAAGCGTGCTCCACCACTAAGGCCGTAGCATCGCTTTATTACATTCTGCACCATCCCGAGGGAGGGGTCGCTCCCTAGATAGAAATGTTTTATCGGAAAAATAAAACGAATAAAAAAAGAAAGCGTGTAAAAGGCCTTTTAACGAAGCCGAAAGACACTTAGTTTATTCACCACGTCATTGCGATCATTATTTGTTCGACACCATACCTGGGAACCTTCTAGTTACGGAGATATTGGAGGCCAAAGTCACAACTTTTTTTAAGAGACGCAAGACCGAGGAGGGTGGAAGGAATGGGGGGAGGCCTTTACCCAGGAGTGGGACAGCTCAGGCTAATAAAAAAAGAAGTTTTTATTGGCAGATCTTTACTTTAGGAAGACGCCTCCACGACCCCCGTACTATTCAATCAATTCATCAGCACAATGTTTTGAGTGCGTTACACTGAGTTCTACCACAAAGCATGATTTTTCACCCCCAAAAATAAGTTTATCCCAGCAATATTTTTTGCGTGAAGTTACTTAGGTCCATATTCACCGAGAAGATAACATTAAATGTCAAATATGGGAAATGGTTATCTAAAAACAGCTGTCAATGTGACATGTTCCCATACAAAAATGTGTGTTAGACAGCTGGTTGTAGATAATCAGACCGTCATCTTTTTGGTGAACATGGACCTTAGTTTGATGTACAGAATGCTTGGTTAACGGCTTCGTTATGAGATTGTTTACACCCTGTGTAAGTACCTATAATAATTTGAAATTGATGTGGAACTGTTTTTGCATCGCTGGATACCAAATTGTATTACTTAATAGTAAAAAAGAACTTGAGGCATTAGTTTAAATACTTTGTTTTTTTTTTTTTAATTGTACTTCATATACCACAAAAAGAAAACATTAAATCATTGTTTTCCATTTTCAAATTATCCTCAATCACATTTAGTTTCGTTTACTAATTTAATTTGACGTAAAATTTCTGTTTCTCTATATTGTTTTCGTTATTTGCCTCTTGCTCACACACAGACTGTGCAAGTGAGAGGCAAACAAGACGCTCCATCGCTTTTCTTGATTATTAAGAAAATTTAATAGCAATTAAAAATAACCTGTAAAGTATCTTACTTTACGACATATAAGTAATCACTTAAATAATGTAATTTGTAAACGTGCTTTTTTTTGGTAAAATGTCATTTCAAATTTTGTGACATTGAATTTATAATAATATTTCAGAGCCTGAGCATATCAACTTATTTACAATGCTAGTGAAATTTAATTTATCTAACTATACAGAACAAACTTACAAAATAAGAATAAAATAAATCTATCAAACATAAAAATTGGGAACTAAGTAACGTTTCACCAACAATTGGATACTAAAACCCACTTTGGTATATTTTTAATTTATCAACATAATGCTTAAAATTAAATTTCATGACGTCTAATATTCATGAAGGCCCGTTTTCTAACTTACGTAGGTACCTATAACTGTCACTTAATAATGTCACGTCTCGTAGCTATCGGTGCTTCCATCAGGGCTAGCATGGGCAGAGGATAAAACTTCTCCACCGGTTATTTCCACTGACAAGGGACAAGTCAGTGGATATAACCGGTGGAGAAAAGTTTTATCCCCTGCCCATGCTAGCCCTGCATAAACAAAGCTAGCTTGATGAATATCCTATCCACATAATAGGCTAGTTTCCACCAGCAATACATTGCAAATCTATTTAGTCCTTCAGTTACAGTATTGGAAAACAATGGACACGTATTTTTTGTTTTTGTAAATCAATGAATATTGACAAAGTTAGTACCTACGCATCAAAACTCGGGAGTGGGGGCTCGTGACGTCACAACGCACTAATAATTATAGCACGGCGTGATGTATTGAGAATTTTAAAAGCGTCGTATCTGCGTTAATGTTGGTCTACGTAACAAAAGAAAAAATACGGATCAAATATTTTTTGAAAATCTAACTGACGGACTAATTAGTTTTTTTTTTCTAAGAAAGATTTTCTGTGACGTTTTGTTTGTAACCGCTTGTAAGCAAAATGTCAAGCAGTTATTAAATTGAAAATGGCCGTAAAAACATAGTAATAAGGTTGATAATAAATCAATTTCAAGAAATTAAGTAAAGCCAAGGCCTATAAAAATGTGCTTATGCTCGTGACAGTCGCGGTAGCGGATAGAAAGTGAGAGCGGGACAACACCAGTTTACAACTATAAACTAAATCTCGTAAGTACTAAAATATATCCGTCGTCCTTCTTGCATGCTTTTAAGAGCCCTCTTACAGGCCACTAGCGCCGCCAATCGAAAAAATGTCATAACTCGTAAATAGAATCAAAAATACAAAATGTGGTCTATTATTACTGTAGAAAAGGCAATAACGTAATTTTATAACACCTTATCAACACTTGAAATATAGCTGTTTAGCTAAATCGTGCATTCAAAACATAAACATTTTGTATTTTTGATTCTATTTACGAGTTATGACATTTTTTCGATTGGCGGCGCTAGTGGACTGTAAGAGGGCTGTTAAGACTACGACTGCCACAAGTATTGGCGTTGAGTATTTTGTCGAAGTGGAAAATGAAGTCCAAAGTATGATCAGAATAAAGTATATACTTTTTGACGTGACAACGTCTAATAAATCGATGAACGCCGGTTGCTGCACGCACGAAAAAGTGTCCCGTTACGCTCATATTGTAACGTTACGATCGGAGCGTATGTATGCAATCATTTCATCAATGTTTTGTTATGACGTTGTGACGTTATACTATCGTCCGTAAACCGACTTTACAGACAACTAATTTCTTCAAACACAATTATCTTGATTTCTAAATAGCCATAGGTATTTGTAGGAAACTCCTAGCCGCCTCAGTAGCGTTCATCAAACATGGCGGGCTAAAAGTCGCATAAGCTATAGAGTTCGACCAACTCGAGTAAGTCGCAACAATAGTTGCTACAATACCTATGGTCATTACAATTAAAGCTAAAACAACATCGTACCACTTAATATCATATTCGTCTTCTTCTATTATTTCTATTGCATATTCAGTAAACGTTTTATACTTAGTATGTAAAGCGTCGGTTATTATTAACGGGGTTTTTGACAGGTCACCATTTTGCGCCCCGCCATTTTCAGCCGCGCCATTTTGAAGCACGCCATTTTGAGCAGCGCTGTTTTGCGCCCCGCCATTTTGAGCTCCACCATTCTGAGTTCCATTTTGCGTTCCGTTTAGTTTCTCAGTGAGTTTATACATGGATTGTTTAGAACGTATCTTGGATTTCATATAGCATAGTTTGAGAAAGAAAACAGGTGGACATATAAACATTAAAGGCCCTGTTAAAGTGGACCCTACCAGACCCATGACTAAGTCGAATCTAGGGACGGATTCAGCTAGAATTACGGCTAAAGCTACTACGCTGGATCTTATAAGACAGCGTTGGAAGCAGAAATCTGGAACAAAAATAAAATATTATTGACTTAGCTGGCCCACTCAACTTCGTTTGCGTCACTTAAGAGAACAAGTTTTCTCCGTTTTTGCAACATTTTTCATTTATATTTGGCGTTTACTGTCCTTTCAGAGTTTGTTTGCTGCTAGCCATTAATACAGGGGAATCATTCAACCAAAGTTAGGCCAACATATTAGCAACCAACTAGCAACTTCATGTCAGTGTCATTCATACGCCAAAAATTCATGCTACACTGTTCAAACATTTTGGAAAAACCAAGAAGCAGAGCGTGCTGCCGACCGCATCGTCGGTGCTGCCACGTGCGGCATTCCCGCTATGTTTGATGGGATAGCTAAAACAGTTCTAAGCTACAAAAAAAATACGAGCATATAAAAGTTCGATTCCGAGCTGCTAGATGAGGTTAAACCCTAATTTAGTATCTACGTTCGAACTGGCTTGCTCGCAGCTCGTTAATACGTAATTATAAACCAGAACTTAAGGCATTTATTAATTGTGCAACACATTTGCAATCACCATTCTTTGGCGACTGTCATGTCCATCTGACCATGAGAGTGAGGGACAAGAGAGTGCACGCACTTTGTGCGTTGCAGACCCATCGTACCCCTGGCCGTACCTCTAGTGGTACGGTCGGTTTTATAAAGTTAAACGATGCCACCAGGCAATATTCTGACAACAACAATTTTATTTCATCATGTATGGGCGGCATGGGCAACAAGCCGTAGGCCGACGACGGAGGCCGGTGGAGGCCACCACTTCGGGGACAGAAGTCAAAGAGTGTAATTTAATATGCGAGCGAAGCGAGCGCGCGTCTTCGAGCCGTAGCAGGTTCTAATAAAATGATTAAATAAAATTGTTGTTGTCAGAAGTGGTTTTAACTAGTGTTACAACACTATTACCTGGTGGTATCGTTTAACTGTAAAAAACCCACCGTACCACCAGGGGAACGGTGGGTCTGCAGTCCACTTTGTGCACATGTAATAATCATACAAATCTTCCATATCGAAGTTATCTTCGCTGAGATTGACCGAAAATGGGCAAGAGGACTACTTATATCATTATTGTTGCATAATCAACAATGCGGTAACTATTGAGCAGAACTTCCTGTTTAAGTAATAGCAATAAAACCACGTCTTTACTGCGTTTAGATAGACGTTCATTATTTATGAAATAGGGTAGATTACAAAACAAATCTAATAAGCCCGTCAGATAGATTTCCAAAAAAAAAATGGACCCGTAGTTTTTCTTTTTTCAGGCTAACAAAAAATTAAAACGATACAGTTCGTCGAAAACTCGTGTGATGTCACAATTGAGTACATTTTTACCGGAAATTGACGTCACAAGCCTCCACTCATGATCTTTGACTCGTTTTATCTTCGTCAATTCTTATTAATTTGATAAAACAAAAAAAACATGTATCCAATAATTTTCGATAATCTAACTGACGCACGGCCTAAACAAAATCACATTTTTTTAATCATCAATAGTCATCATCCCTACTCGCCCGAGCTACTCACCAACAAACTTATAAGGATCTCAAGTCATATATATTTTTTTTTTCTAAAACAACGTACCTCTCGGAATCTTGAGTATATCTTCAATGTGTTGGAACAGCGCTGAATGGCTGACGGCACTGGACAGGCACAACTGAAGAGTCACCAGCAACGACATCAAGTACAGCGGTATCGATGACGGTATACCTGAACAGAAAATAAATAATCAGCTTACGTTCCAGAGAATATACAGCCAAGCCGAAGTGCGAATGGGCTGACCACAGTGGCCACGTAGCACGAATGCGCCCGGAGAGATAGGCAACGATCGTCACTCACTGGATGCCTATCGGAGAAAATCGCCGTCGAGGTAGACCGCGGCGAAGGTGGTATGACGATCTGATCTCGTTTGCGGGGCGAACATGGCCAGATATTGCACTGGAGAGAGAGGTTTGGTTGGAAAAAAGGAGAGGTATCGCGCTATCATGTTACCCAATGCTGACTAAGCAAAGCAGTCGCTCCATGTAAAATGACTGACTCCTCGTAAGATAATTTCTATACATTATTGTTGAGTGGAGTAGCTACCGACCAACCTCTTCTGTTTTCCTCAACATACTAGCAAATAGTCTTCGACTAAAGTGGCTGTCTGCATAATTAATAATAGGATTCGGTTTTGCCATTTGGCTGCGGATTCCTAAAAATTTTAGAACAAAACAAGAAAAGAAGTAAATAAAGAACTCACTCTGCAGTATATTATTATCGAGGTCAGTCCCGTATCTGATAGCAGCCAGCACCGTGGTGACCGCGAACATGAAGCCCGTGATCCCGAACCCGCCGAGCACGGCCGCGTTGATCTTCTTACTGTCCTTCATGTCAACTTGCAGGGTCAGCAGCATTGGGTGGATGTCAAACTGGAAGGAAAAGTATGTGTTATACGGTTTTTTTCGTGTGGCTAGTGCCTAAACTCCTGTCAGAGTTTTCGTGCCACCCATGAGCCTCTGACTTGCCTCTGAGAAATATTTCTTAGGCTGGTTTGGTTTCCTCACTATATTTTCATTCCCCAAAGCAAGTGATAATTCTACTCACTATCATACTTCAACAAGCAATTAGAACACTGCAGAAAAATGAATTATGGCTGATAACACTCTGTCGTTTAAGTTTGGCAATACTTCGAACGGAGAGAATGGAAACGGACCATGAACGCGTTAAATATGCAAGCACTCACCTGAAAAGCCAGTATCCCATAAGCAATAAGGAAGTCCTGCAGCTGCGGGTGTATTTTCGCCACGTTGGCGACAGGTATCGGCGATGAGTCGTCACGCAAGATGCACGTCCATGTGGTGATGGCCACCGTGGTGACTATTATCACAGACGTTATCGCTAAGGGTCTGGAAAAGAGGAAGGATTAGCTTTTGTTTTCAGTAGGAATTAAGGCCGAACTCGTCCGAAACGTCTCCTCTTCGACAGTGGAAACCGAACCTTGGTCACTGTCACAAAACTGACTAATTGCAATAGAGCAAAAATATAGAGGGGAATATTACTGTTTGAATCAAAGCCCGTATGTAAGTGACGTTTATAGATCTAGGTCTAAGCATTGATATGAGTCATTTTTATCTCTGTAGTTCCTTTACTAGATATCAGGGAACAGCTGTGCAATATTATGGTCTACTCGAATTCAAAATGGGACTTCTACTTAACTTCAACTTAACATAATGAGTCGTGTTTTACCAGAAGTACGAAGTTTTACACTTTACCTCTTCTATCTCTACCACTCCTACCACTCACGGAAAACACTTAGGGGATCCAGAATATTGTATCCTAAGACCTGAACTGACTGACCGACTGTTACCGAGCCTTCTGGGTCTCTGTCCGAGTAGGGAGCAACATTGGCTGATTATGCTTTTTTTGGTTCTAGGAAATCTTATTTGTCCACCGTTTTTTGCCGTGGCACTACCTCATGTACTCTAAGTGGTAGACTGTAATAATTAGATATTTGCAGCGCCTTAATGTCTTAGCAGAAAGAGCGATTTGCGTAATGCAAGTGTTATCACAGATGAGCCATGGTTGATGTCAGTTTAGCTTCTAATTCGGTCCTCCTTCGCACTTACTTCATTTCCTTAGGCGATCCGAGCCACATGACAGGACACAACAGCAGTCCAAGGATGACCATCCACACACAGTACGTGATGCCGATCTCCCCGCCCGATATCTTCCACCAGAATATCTGGAGAGTTTGCGAGGCTGCACATGGAAAAGAAATTTTAAGAGGTCAGGGCCGGTAAACTCATTTCCGTGGAGGAAGATTTGGAGCAAGCTGCCATTGCAAGTACTGGGCCCCCAGGAAAATTTGGCTACCAAAGAGACAATATGATCCAGTGGGTCAAGACGTAGCAAGCGACTGCTGCTGATGACAGTAAGGTCCTGGGTGGTAAGCTCCTCGGCTACACAGTGGCAGCTCAGGCAATTTCATAGAAAATCTGGATTGACTGTATCCAATCCACCATCTTTATATTCATACTGTTTAGGCCTGAATTCCTGCTACGCCGATGTCGGTTGCGTACGTCAGCGAGAAAAATAATATCAACATACTCGCCGCTTACGTCAGCGTCGCAGTATGGGGCTATACACATAGACCGCAATGTTCAATGCTCGTACGCGCGACCGACGTACGCGACCGACATCTGGGCATCAGGAATTCCGGCTTCACTTGTTAAAAGTTCAGCTCTTTGGGTTCTGTACCTTGTTATTTCTTAAGGTGAATTCCTTTCCCTATTTCTATATGGAAATACTTTTGTGATTTGAGGGCTAAAAACAATTTTTAAACAGATTGCCGCTGGGGCTGATCACCTATTTTGTTGTAGGTATACTTTGTTGAGGGTTTTTTTACAAACGGTAAAAAAAAACTTACCAATGATAAAGTTGGGTACTCCTGACCCGAAGACCGCTGCATCTATGAGGAAGGTCACCAGCCTCTTTGCTGGTGCACCAAACGCTAGTTCAGCTACTGCCGCGTAGGGAAACCTGGGGGAACAAAAACAGTTTTAAAACTAATGTGCCTCACATCACATCAAACACACGAGTGTATCGTTACATTTCTACTCATGATTGTCGTTGAACACTGCACAGATTTGACTTCAAGCTACCGTGCATCTTGACGAATTAATCCTTTTTGCAGGAGTCGTATAGGTGTTTAGATCTCAATCTTTCTTTTTGTTTAAGGACTTTTACAATCGCAATGCGAATGACAGGATCCCATGATCCTATTCTGCTCTACACTATATCTATCTGACTATGAACCTATTCAGAGTATCATTGAAGCCGCATTTCAAGATATGTAGATCATTTCTCTGAGAGTTATATCGAACACAGTCGACAGTCCTTAGTTTTCTTTCGCATCTTCCATTTCAGAGCCTAGCTTATATAGCTCAGACCGAAAAAAATGACCCAGACAATAACTGAACTAACCACCAATACCAAATGTGCGTCGGCGTTAGAAGTAATTTGTGATCCTGGAGGTGATCAAACTCACCGATTCTTCTCTTTGATGTCAGGAGTGATCTTCTGCGCTAACAGCCAGCTTCTTCCAAGTAATACTGCTGTGTACAGCTGCAGGCCGAATACTCCCAGGACTAGTGGTAGCCCGTAGACACCTGGGTGTAAAACAGTATGTGTTTTCATTTAGACATATATAAATGGATGCTTGTGTTTTGTATTACTGACGGGTTTAAGTTAGCAAAAGAGTTTACACTCACCACAAGAAATAACACTCTTAGGCAGCGTTATAACCGGGAAGACTCCAAAAAGGTCGACAATGCACAGTGTAGTGAATAGGACAGACAGACCGCCGGTCGTCTGACCAACCGTGTAGTCTTCGTGTCGAGAGACCACCGTCGTTGGCTTGTTGTAGCCGATCCCAGCCACGTGGCCCAAGAAACGTGGCAGCTTCATGATGGAGGAGACCTGGGAAACAGAATGATAAGCTTAAATTTGGTACAGATATTTGAAATAGTTTGTGGTGGAAGCTCCCATAGCCGGTATATCCCGCGAAGTACTTACAATTTTTCTTACGTTTTTTGCAATTTGCAGGCCAGCGCTAGGTTGGCTATGTTGATGAAAGTCATTCCATCGAGTTACATGAATTTGGAGGGTTGTTTTGATGATTTTGATGATTATAATTCTGGAACTACGTTCTGTAAAACGTCTTACAGCCGCGAATCATATTTTCATCAACATACGTCTTAGCATTGGCCTGCAAATTGCAAAAAACGTAGGAAAATTTGTATTTCGCGGACTACAGTCGAGCCTAAGGAGAACCTTAAGTTAATTATATAGGCAAACATGAACATCGTAAGGAAACCAGCATGTCTTAGAAACAAACATCCCTCTCATAGAGAGTAGGCAGTGTTCCAGAAAGGGGAACTATGCTTGTAATGGTTTAATAAAGACCCTAAACGAAACCGAAAGACCTTGTTCTCCAGGAGCCTAATTCTGCTTTTTTAATAAATTCGTCACTCCAACACGATTCCATTCTCATCGCATTGTCATTTTGCTTAAAGTTCGTAATCTGGTAAATTCACAATGGTCGATCATTGATCGGTCAATAGTCTCGTAATAAAATTGTGTTTTAATGGCATCATCGTATTGTCATTATTATATAACCATAAGTACAAATAGTTTTCGAAATCTACTACTAAATGCGAACATTTATTCATGCCAGATTTCATGTACGAGATTATCATTCTATGATATTTCTTTCAATGGAATATCAGTGGTTGACCATTGAAAAATCATAATGTCGCCATTATGTTAGTAGAATTAACAAATAGTCAAAATTTGACAGAACGTGACCATTATGAAATCAATGATCGACTACTCTGGCACTACTGTAATAGCAGAATCGAGGCCCAGGGGCCTAATTCTGCTATTTTAATAAATTCGTCACTCCAACACGATTCCATTCTCATCCCAATGTCATTTCACTTAAAGTTCGTAATCTTGACCGACCAATGATCGACCATTGTGAATTTATCACAATGGTCGATCATTGGTCGGTCAATGGTCTCGTAATAAAATTGTGTTGTAATGACATTGTCGTATTGTCAATATTATAACACCCTTAGTACAAATGGTTTTTGAAATCGATTACTAAATGCGAACATTTATTCATGCCAGATTTCACATTCGAGATCATCATTCTTTGAAATTTCTTTCAGTGGTTAACCAATGAAAAGTCATAATGGCGCCATTATGATAGTAGAATTAAAAAACTTGTCAAAACTTGACAGAACTTGATCATTGTGACTTCAATGATCGCCTATTCTGACACTATCGTAATCGCAGAATCGAGCCCAGGTCAATTGCTGCCGTTTTTCGCGACATGCAAACAATAACGACATCATCCAAAAAACTCTAGTCACCATCGGCGTTCCAGCTGCTTAACACGCGACGTTGGCAAAGGACTGGACGGTATGTGTTTGTTTTAATGTAAGAAGCCCTTTAGTGTAGGACGCAACGTGTGTCGATCCCAATCGCCATCATAACTTCCTAGCTGATAGCCTAGTGATGTGGCCGTCGCGGCGTCGGACTGCCAAATTATAAATCTCGAGTTCGAACCCAAGGCACGCACCTTTGATTTCACGGATTCATGTTCAGCCTATTGTATAATTATCACTTGCTTTGGTGAAGGAAAACATTGTGAGAAGCCAGCTTGCCTGAGAGATATTTCTTGACAGCATGTAAAGCCAAGTCAGAGGCCCATGGGCGATATAAAATCATCTGGTTATGCACTAACCACTCGATAATGAAGAAGAATTAATCGTGCTGTGATGGTACTGCGGCTGCGTCTGCGGGAGCCTTAAGCAGCGTTAATACATGTAGTAGTACCCTTGTATTATATAACGGGCTGGTGTCCGCAACTTCACGTCAAAGCGTGTATTTTGCGTATGGTATATATGTATTCCACTACGGTAGATGTCATGTGCGGTTGGTAGATGTCACATGTCTTCGAATTTTTGGTTCTAGGACATTCCGGTTTCCTTACGATGTTTTCTTTCGCCGTCTTTGAGAGCAGTGGTGATGAAATAAATTACACAAATAATGCGCCTCTCTGGGTTCGAACCCACGACATCATGTTCGCAAATCGGGGCCGCCACCACTAGGCCACCGCTGCTCTCGTGCAGTACTCTTAATGGTAACTGTATTTTCGACCCGTTTATATTATAGTTATTATGCCTTGTGACTGTGACTGTAGCTTTGATTTAGTTTTGTATTTTTGACATTCAAAAGTGCCGTAATGGTCTAATTGAAATAAATGATTTGAGTTTGAGTTTGAGATGGAACTTTAGGACCGTGTGGGGTCCGATTGCCCACATACTCACGGCCTTTTCAAGTAAAAAAAACAGCTTTCTTGACAGTTTCGTTGATCATATTGTTCATTATTTAATTACGATACTGAAGCGTTTTACTACGTGCTGTAATCAGTACTTTTTTCGTTAACGGTTAGTCAAGTTTTTTGACAATTAAATTCAAATTATCATTGATACTTTTTTCTGAATAACAATGAAGTACTACCTACATAAATAGAAAATACTATTTTAAGTCATGATCCAGTGGCAATGCTTGCAGAGTGATTTTGTCATTAGAAATGACGGAACAATCTCCACAAGAAACGTAAAAAGAAAACAACCGCATTCCTTTAGGTGTAGCCTACTGTTTGCGAAAACGGACATTGAAAAGGGTGTAAAAAAAAAATGGTCGAGACCATTGACCGATTAATAAAATTGTGTTCTAATGACATTTTCATTGTCATAGTACAAATGGTTTTCGAAATCTATTACTAAATGTAATGCATTTATTCATGCCAGATTTGATTTATAATATATTTTACACATTCAGATTTGTCAATATTTACGAAATTACCATTCCATGAAATTTACTTTCAATATAGAGTCAGTGGTTGACCATTGGGAAGTCATAATGATGCCATTTTATTAGCATATTACCAAACTTGACAGAACTTGACCAATATAAAATCAAGGATTGACTATTCTTACCCTATTGTAATAGCAGATTTGAGGCCCTCGGAACCTTCTACATAGTTACGGAGATATTAGTCAAAGTTCCAACTTTTTTGACAAGTTTTTTTACCTAAGGTTTTATTTGAAGATATTTTTCCCCTTACTATTCAATCCATCCATCAGCACAATGTTTTGAATGCGTTACATTGAGTTCTACGACAAAACATGATTTTTCGTCCCAAAAATCGTTTCCCAAAAATATTTTTTGCGTATAGTAGTTTGATGTACAGAATGCTTGGTTGACAGCTTTAAATTGTAATGAGGTCGTTTACACCCTGTATAAGTGTATTAATTTGAAATTAATGTGGAACTGTGTTTGCATCGGTGGGATTCCAACTTGTATTAATAGTAAAAAAAACTTGAGACATTAGTTTAAATACTTTTTTTTGTTTATAGCAAGCAAAAAAAGTATTGCCCAAAAAAAGTTATCTTATGACGACAAAAATTTTATCTGTAAACAATGACCATCATCCGTAAGTCCGTCTGCCTAAACCAATTATATTAATTATTTGGTTTTGCTTAATAGGTTGACTGGTAGATAATGCCTAGACATAAAATTCATGTACCTATACGTGAATATTATGTAAATAAATAGCGCAGGCCATTCAATTTCGTTTTTTAAAATTCGTCAGTACCTAACACCCCCTATACGTAGTTATAATAAACAAAACTTACTTTTAATCAAACTTTACAGCGTGCTTGAGCACAGCAGCAAACACGTTCAGCCTTAAATTATTTTTATAAGTTGAAGACAAACTCACGAAAATCTACATTATTATACAATACACCACCACCACTGGGTACACTTTTAGGGATTCTTTCCATACAGCCAACTAAACTGATTATCGTAATATCACTTACGAAAAGTACGATTTTATCACGTCACTGATTTGATTTTAATTTAAAAAAAATATCCATCATAGACTAACAAATATTGTTTTCAAAATTCATAAATCGAACAATGAATTAACAGTGTCTGGCTCTGCGGAAAGCCAATAAGACTGTCCGGTTCAATTGGGCAAGTACAGGCTTGGACAGTCGGGCACAAAACATTTTGCCCTTTTTTGAAAAAGTTTTTTTTATTGTTTGTTTGTGGTTGTGTAATGTCATAGAACGGTTAAAAAACGACTGTATTAATATAAAAAGTGCCAGTTACATTTGTTTTAGTTTAGTTTATTCTAAGCTTATGTTATTTTATTGTTTTCATTATGGTTGTAAATGGTTGTCCAATAACATACAACAATGACATCACGCCCGTAATCATCGAAGGGATAGGCAGAGGTGTCCCATTACTGGCGAAATATGGGTAATAGGACAAGTCCCATAGTCAACCTAATAGGGGGCGAGCATATTGCCATCAAATTTCTGACGGAAACACCCAATAACACTCTGCCTGACCTGGGAATCGAATCGAGGATGTCATGCTTCACAGTTGCGCTTGCGACCATTACACCAACGAAGTGGAATGATTTAAATAAACTTGTTTAATTAGGTAAGTAATTATTTTAATTAAGTAATAATACTCACTCACCTCAAAAATGAAGTTTAACTTTATCCCCGACCAACGAAACAATCCAAAATACACTTTATTTGCAAGACTAAAGAATGCACTTTATTTAACTAGTCTATTGTAATAGTCCGCACTCATTTTGTTCAAATGATAAAAATATTTTGGGATCTTAATCGTTTTTTTTTAATGGCACAAGCACTCGGTTTGGTGCGTTTCTGACAAATGAAGCATATAATTTCAAATTCTATTCACTTTGTGCAAAAGTCCGGGTGACCTCCGAGATGTCGGTCGCTGCGCTGGCTATTTTAATTTATTAGTTATTTGTTTTTTAACTTCTGCTGGAGTTAAATATAACTTACTAGCTTCTGCCAGCGGCTTCGCCCGCGTGAAGTTTGAAATTATCCCACGGGATCTTATTACCGGGATAAAAAGTATCCTATGTGTTAATCCAGGTAATAAACTATCTGTGTGCTAAATTTGATCCAAATCCGTTCAGTAGTTTTTGCGTGAAAGAGTAACAAACATACATCCTCACAAACTTTCGCATTTATAATATTAGTAGGATTTTGTTTTCCAATAGGCCGCATGACCATTCATTTTTGAGGCATTTTGTAGCGCAGCAGATGGAAAAGATGCAAGTACGTAGACACTAAGTTACCTACAGTAGAAATACAATTTTTGCCTGATGACAACCTTAATACACATGGGCCCCGACGGGATTATTTCCAAGGGGTGGAATTTCCGGGGCTGCGGGACTGTTCTAAAGAGACTGATACCGTGACCTCGGAACATAAAGGGCGAGGAAGGAACATGGATGGGTTTTAATCAGAAAAAGTCTGAGTCATTTGATGAATTCCCGTCCGAAAAAAAGGGGGTGCATCTTCAGTTCCATGAAAACAGCTCGAAATTGTTTGCACACCACCAAAGAGTAACTTTGTCGATATTTATGTTATAAGTACAGAATAAAACCCCTATCAGTCGAAAAAAAAATGTAGGTATGCAAGAGCTAGCGTGGTGAGCTTGAAAAATTTAGGCACTCAAGACACACTTCGAGTGTGGCAGGTTTTCTTTTGTCCTTTATTGTAGAAATAGCCTATATTCTGCCTAAGCCTATGTAGAAAGAAAAGCGTATGCAGTATGCACTCAAAGGACAAAACCGGCCAAGAGCGTGTCGGGCCACGCTCAGTGTAGGGTTCCGTAGTTTCCCGTCCGTCACAATAAGTGTTCAATCCAATCCGATTTTAATATTTCTTTATTTGTTTGAAAAAAGATACGTTCAGGTTAATAAAATATGTAAACGAAGTTAAAAAAAAAATGCTTGCATTTACGATTATACTACAAACTTCGTCCAGAAATTATTTTGTACAACTTTTTGTCTTGTTTGTACAAAAACTTGTTTCCATCCAAGTTCAAAATGATTTTCCTAGAAAGTCCTTATAAAGTTCTACTTTTCAGGTTTTTTTCATATTTCTAAACTTATGGTTCAAAAGTTAGAGGGGGGGGGGACACATTGTTTATTACTTTTGGCACGATTATTTCCATTATCTTTATCTTCGGAAATTATTGAAGAAATTACTAGAATTAATCCTTATAATGAACCAGTTTTGTTACGTTAATCATGTGATGATAAAATGCATTTCAAACATGTTGTTAGGTCAAGAGAATGAGGAAACTGACGACATTGCAATGCAGCATTAAAATTATGCAATAAAGTAAAAACAGGCAATTCAGGTAACATTTAAAATCAAACGAGCTGGTTTGGGCATGAATTTAAACTGAATTTAGTATGTCTGGCATGTCTATTGATCAAGCAGGCCATAGCATAGTATAGTCATTCAAGAAGTGGCGCGCTGTGGTTCCTGGATGCGTGGAGAACGAGCGGTCGCTGCATAAGCTGGACTTGGTGATGGGGACCGCCGGGAACAGCCGGATAATACCAATCGGAGGTGCGGGTGAAAGTACTTAGGTACATCTTCAATGAGAATGTACTTAGGTACTTCAATCTTCTGCGTTGAGCCATTTTCGAGATCTGGGGTCATCCCATAATCTTACCGCAACAAAAATAACTCGAGAACCATATCACACACACATATTGCTATTTACTAAAATTTACTACGCAACAAAAGCTATCTGTTCATGTATTTGGTTCCGGGCGTAAACGAATTTTTGAAAATCGATTTTGCCAGGATAACGTCTCAAGCGTTACTCCAGCAAAATGTGTTTTTCTCAAATAACTTTAAAACTATAATGCAAGCAAATTTTGCTATTAGTAAGCAAATTGCTCCTCATGATACTCTTATTATTTGTTAAGGTCTGTCACACACGTTGCATTACGGTGTAACACACGGCGCTAAAATACCATTACAACTCGGTTCCTATTTACTACCCCGCTAAAGCTCGGTAGTAAAACTACCTCGTCTATAATGGGTCATTTTAGCCCCTTGTATAACTTATATTCACATCAATAATATTATAAATGTGAATACAAGTTTGTTTGTTACGCTTTCACGCGAAAACTACTAAACCGATCATCATGAAAGTTTCTTTGTACACAGATTATTAGAAGTAACATAAAATACTTTTTATTTAAAAAATATATGTATATTTTTTAGCAACAGGATCCGCGTACGCCACTTCGTCCAGGGCAGAAGCTTGTAATATTATAAATGTGAATGTAGGTTTGTTTGTTACGCTTTCACGCGAAAACTACTGAACGGATTTGGATGAAATTTTGACAATAATGAAACTTCACGCGGGCGAAGCCGCTGGCACAAGCTAGTATAAAATAATTCTTTGCTATATTGATTCTGTACTCGCCAGTACCGCCTGTATACGGGTACTGCCGTAATTCAATACGCGTAGCTAACGCGGTCTTGCGAACGTTGACATGCTAGCCACTAGTTACACATACTAGCTCTAGTTTGTTTATTTTACTTCACTTTCTATCTGTTCTCAATAAAAAAAAAATTACGGAACCCCTACCTACCTATTTTCATCAGAATCATCAAATTGTGAAATATACATATACTTACATATTGATAAAAGGAGCCTGCTTTTTAATACATCAATGGGGAAAATCATAATTGAGAACCAGCTAAGTAGCTACTTATCTAATATAATTTCATCCGAAGCTGTATGTCTTTATAATATCTACTAGCTTCTGCCAGCAGCTTCGCTAGCGTGAAGCTTCATAGTTGTCCCGTGGGATCTTAGCTACTGCTGGGATAAAAAGTATCCTAGGTCGGAGTTAGCTTTCACTACCTTCAAAGTTCCTTTCGTTACGTTTATTGATTAATGCGCCTAGCTATTTTATTTCCTCTCAAATGATATGGATTGGGTCGGCCAAACAAAAATGCAAATCATATCAAATATCAACACAACATCAATATAATTATTACTCAAATAACAAATGTAAATAAATAAATTTAAAATTATATTTGATAAATATTATAAAATATAGAATATTTCTATAATTTTTTTACTATAGTACCAAATCCTCTATAAAAACGCAGATTATCTGATCTATGCTCTTGTTCCCGAGTTTCTGACCCCTGTTTTACGAGTCGAGCTCTTGGCGAGCCTCGTAAAACCACCAGACATATTTAAGCAAAGTGCCTACCTAAATACCTAATTTGTATATAAGGGAAACGATAAAGGGAAATCCAGGGAAATGATTTTTTAATACACTTCCTCGAAAACTGGTTCTTTTAGCACTACGATTAGGTTCAAAATGAAGTGTATTTCACACACGTGCGTTTTTCAAGTTTTTTCCACACAAGTGCAGAAAGCAAAATTGCCACAGATACTTAGTCCAAACTGGTCAATGCATAATTTTAAAAAGACATTGACCTCTGACTATAGAGTCAGAGGTGAATGTTTTTTTTTTTTAATTTCAGCAAAGCGATCTACGTCTTTACAGCGTAAACATTTTTTGAAAATTCAAATTGTGTTTAATTAAATTTATTTATTATTTAAAACTAATATTTACTTTTATACACAAATTAACATTTATTTGCGTTCAAAATTAAAAATATATAAAAAACAAGTTTTTAGGTATAATATCGGCTTCATAATAATATCTTTGCTTCTCCTTCAACCTGGCGAAAGAAAAGCGCGGAAAAAAAGTAAAATTGAAATCATAGTAGAAAGAATGTAAAATATTTGTGTCATGAATTATTACGAGATAATTCATGACACAAAAATTTTTCATTCTTTTATTTTATTTCTACAAAAGTGTATTGAAAAACGTCGGTTGATACACGTGGACATTTGTTATTGCAGTTCTCGGCTCAAAAACACCCTCGCCTACGGCACGTGTGTTAATACCGCCTCAAACGACAATGCTAGCTACTAATATCTAATCTGACGACAATAATTTAACAAACTTTCTCCACTTGTATCAAAATGTACTATATTTATTGTAAAACTCTGCCAACTGAATGGCAACGCCATCTAGTTAAAAGTCGTGTAATTGAATCGAATGAAAATGGTGGGCAATGACGACTTGCTACTTAGTTTTGTTAAATCAACATAGATGTCACTCTAATTCGTTTCTCATTAACGTTCCAAAATACAGAAAATGTCGCCTTACGTTATCACTTCAGACATGTTTCTTATGTTTTTGTTTAATGTTACGATTATCAGCACTCGTAACTACGTTGATTTAAAACTGATGTTAGAGTGGACATTTAAAAATAAGAGATAGCGCATCATGCACTTCTTTTTACACCCAGCGCGCATGCTCCGTTCTACGTATCAATCAATACGAATGCAATGTGACAGCAGAAGTAGATGGCGTAGCTGCTCGTAGCACGTTTCCTCTACTTTCTCGCTCCTTCCGTGACATTTTTGCGAAACGTCGATCGCGTTTCCTATGAAAAATTCATCAAAAAATCACATTAGGGCATGCTCGGTAAAGTTTTTCACACGAAATACCGTGATATAAAATCTATAACCGTGGTTAAGTTTTTTTGTGCCAAGTGCAATTAAACAATCAAGATTCCGCCGATAATTCAAAGCCTACCCAGTGGGTGGCTTATTTTGGTGAGTTAACTGCTTATTTCATCATATTTTGTAGCATTATTGATTTGTCTCTATGTTTATTTATGATACTATTGCGTGGCATAGCCATATGTTTGGTAAAATGGTTGTTACGTGTTCGACAATTGAAGAGTTCATAGTTCTCGTAATGCCCGTATTAAGTGTCTTATAAAGCGTCGTGTCGCGTCGTTTTGCCTTGAATCTCGGTCAGGCAGGTGCTGGTATTGGGTAGAAGTGTTTAGGAATATAAAATGTATGATTCACCTCGGTATACCGTGACGAAATTTACGTCACACCGTATTGTTCTAGTATGAACTTGATAACGTAGTTATTGGACAATTTTCAATTGCTGTTTAATTTACATATCCACACAAATCATTTGCACAATATTGTGCAAACAGCTGCTGTTAAAATACAGAATTACTGGGAAAGAACTATTAAGGATAGACAATCTAAAATTCCTGTTTAGATTTATCAATTTGACCCCATTAACCAATGAAAAAAGCTAAGGTATTCCATATAACATGTAAAATGTAATGTGCCTCCATTGATAACAACATAACTCAATATTTGTCAACCTTACCAGATTTTTCATTAAAACAAACATTGCCAAATATCAGCCCAATTTCATAAAAGTACAATGAAAAAGTTCACTCTACTTTGTAATAGGGCACAGACAGCAAACCTGTTATTAAACCCAAATGATCTTTTAAACAAGGTTTTAGTAAGGCCTCCTAAATCATTACAACCATAATAAAAATCGTAAGTATACAGATTAAGCTTAACATAACAACACATGTCTAGACATTATAATACCTTGCTGCTATATCTCAAGGCACTGTCAATAACATATTGTTGCTTTAGACGTGTGTTACCAGTATGCTATTATTTTTCTTATTGGCAATTTGCGTAGGTAGATGTTTTCAATTCCGCCAACATCATGTGTGGAGACTCCACAAAACAATGTTGGTGAACATTATAAATTATAGCTTACTATTGGCAATAATTATGAATATTATAAACAATACACGCAATACAATAAACTCAAATAAATATTATGACACCTGTAATCCCAAAAGGGTGGGCCGATGTGGGCCTAAATATCACTTCGACATTTTGCCAGTGTTTTGCCATGTCTTTAGTTTTGTTGCTGTCATTTGCTCTCAAAACGATGAAGGAAACCATCGTAAGGAAATCAACATGAGCTAGAACCAAAAAAGGCCTGTGTCCTGTCAGGAGTGAAATGGTTGCAATTTAAATAACACTTAAAAAATTCACAATATATTAATCACCACAATTTAAAATAATCTTAACAAACCAACTAACTCTGTTGCAGATTGTTAACTGATACTAAAGTATTTATCATGTAGTTAACTAGATAATGTTTCGACCGAACACTAATCAAGTCTCACAGAAATATAGTATATTTGCCTAATGAGACTTGCGTTGTTTAGCCCATCCAAATTCCCTATGTATTCCCCCTTTTCTCCCCCCGAGAATAAAATTAGAATTAGCCAATACTGGACCCCATGATGTGAACTTGAATAGGTTACATCATCGGCAACTATGAGATTTTATAATAAAATAAAAGGAGCTTGTGGCTACATAATAACACCCACTCTGGTCAATGCCTGTGTTGGGTCGGTGGATTGGAGATCGCTCGAGCACTCTTACATACCGAGTTTCCTACATGTCCATAAGCTGTTGGTCCTGGCTGTCATTTGTAGATCTTTGACAATCGTTACAGGTAGTCAGAGGCCCAAACATTCTGACTGCCAGTCTTACCAACGGTATCATATTACCCAGTGGTAACTGGGTTGTGGACGTCAGATAGGCAGTTGTTGCATGTTAAATGCTGGTATTCAGCTGCATCCAGTTAGGTCTGTTTCCAGTTCGGCTATGTTGTTGCCACATAGTTGGGTAAATGGTACGCAGATGATGACACAGGACAAAAAATAAATTAAAGATCCTGTGCGAGGCCCGGTACCTACTATGACATTTAAAAAAAAATAGATATTCCCATGCAGGTATTCTGATGGGGCTCCTTTGCTATACTTTATTTTGTGCTATTAATACAAATAAACAGAAAAGCTTGTACTGAAATATAAATAATCGTCCTCATTACTGTCTGTCTAGCTGGGGTGTGCCGGACATACTAAATTATTATACTCATAAAGGCCATTATGTTACATGCAATAATTTGTACTTAAATTACGAAAGCTCATATTTAACAAACATGCTATTTGTTCAGTATCGTCATCATTCACATATTAGAACAAGCATATTCCAATTGAGATCAATTTAAATTCCTCATATCAATCAAGATATAGACCACGAGCTTCTATCTGTGGCTTTGGTTCTATGGCAGTCGGAAATTATAACCCTGGATGTGTTAATTGTAGCAAGAGGAAGCCAGAAAGTAGTGCCGGTGGATGAAAAGGTGTGTGGTAATTGGTTATTGTGTTAGGGACATAATATGATGTGGAGAAATAAGAAAAATGTTGAGTATGAATGACCAAAAAAATTACAAAGGACTGTGCGTCTGAATGAAATTGTAGTACTAGTATAGACCGTAGTATGTTCAACGTTCTCTGGTTGTCGTGCGAGGCATTCAATGAATACTTAATTAAAACGCAAGCTAATCGATTTACTGATTAAAAATATAATGGGATAGGCAGCCAGATTAGGCCAGATAAAATAGTGATTTAGTTTCCAATGATACTACTCAGATCAATTTTTAGGTTAAGCCGTGCTTATCTAGGTCTGTGAATGGGTGACCCTTGCAGATCAAGTTCCCTCCGTGCCTTGGAAACCATGTTCAGGTGTAAGTCGCGGCTGTTATTTGTAGATAGTTGATAATCGTTTTAATAAAAGTTGTAGAGAATTTAATGCTCTACAATACTTTTAAAAATACCTATGGCTTAAAACCCATAGGAAACGAGATATTTGACCTTGATATATCTATAGTCGTGGACACCACAGGGTGTCAAAATAAAGGTTTATACAAGTTTATTGCTATCTCTCATTCCGAGATGTAATCACTTTAAAAGTAATTGTTGAAAAATGGAGTGTTCAAAACTAGGTTTCATCATAACGATATTATTTTTATTCCATATACATTACACAAACTTATTGAAATATTATATTTCTATTATTCTTTTCCCATGGCTGTAAAAAATTCAATGGACTGTTTAATTAGTATACTACTTCTTATAAAATTTATAAAATTATTATTAACTTTATACCTAGTTTATTCAGCTAGCAGAAATGAAAAGGCGTGTTTTTATATTTTATTTTCTTGCATGATATTATTTTCTGATGACTGCCATATTTATCTGTACTGCAATTTATTTATTTAAAATAAATCTTATTTATGTAGCTTTTTGCATATTGGTAGTGGGAAACTGGGTTTATATTATGTAATTTTAGATATCTCCTTAGGCTATTTGAAAGGTGATCATATATTATTATGTATTTAAAATATATTCTTCTCCATAAATAAAATAATGCTTGGTAATTCCATATGCGTATTAAAATGTTAGTCGATTTCCGCTAACATTTAAAAAGTACCAAATGATCACTCATTGATTTCATATTTGAAATCAGTTTTTGTTTCCCTTTAAAGGCAGTCAGTATGGCAGTCTATTTTCTTTTACTTTCCTTTGTCAAACACGCTTTTTCATTTCTTTATAGGTCTGAATAAGCATGGAAAAGAAACGAGACTCTTTTTTTATGAAAATGAAAAGGGATAATGGCAAATCGTTCAAGAAGAATCATGAAGTAGGAGAACCCATGAATAAAAGGCAGGAGGAGTTCAATAAGAACCGCGAAGGCTTGGACTTGAACAAGCAAAGCAAGGAGAAAAAACCGTTTGACAAGAAAGCATATCGATTAAAGAAATACAGTAAAAAATACAAGTTAGAGCAGTGGGAGGAACAACGTAAGAAGAGGTTGCTACGTGAATACCAAAAAGACATAAAAAATGATCCTACTATAGGCACTTATAAAGCTAAGACTTTCGACGAAGACAACACAGACGGGACTCAAGAAGCCGGGAAATATGTGCGACATCCCGATTTGCTAGAAAAAGAAAACCTTTTTGAGAAAGATGACTCTATGTCTTCTACTCTTACAAAGACCAAGAAAGACCCGTATCACAAAGCAAAAGAACACTTTAACAAAGTGAAACAAGAGAAGTTAGAGAAACAGCAGGAAAAACAAAGAGTTAAAGAGCAGAAACAACAAAAACTGGACGAATACAAGAAGAAGAAGAATGAACGATTCAAGAAGTTGAGTAAGAAGACTAAGAAGGGACAGCCAATGATGACTGGAAGAATGGAACTCCTTTTAGAAAAAATCCAGAGCAAGAAATAGTTTTTTTTTCTTGAAGACTGTCTATTAGCGTATTTTATAGCCAGTAGATGTTATCACTACATTATATTTCTCGTAAAATTTAATTATTTTAGAATCGATTTTGTAACTTGACTGCGTAATATCAATTTGAAAATCAAAATGAATTCTTACAAAGCTACTTAACGCTTATTAAAAAAACAGCTTATTTTTTGTGATGCCTCAAAAATTACAAACAAAAGGAGTTTTTAATTAAAATATTTTTTTTTTCAAGTGTCTCCACCTTTTGGATATGAGTTAATACGGCTGTTCTCCTTGCAAATATATAAATGTCACCGTAAAATTGTCATACACGTTAGATTGTAATCTCTATATAGCGAGAATGTAAACTCTCTCTTGTCAACTGAACATACTGCTTACAATATAACGCATTATTTTTCTGTAGATTGTAATTTATCGAAGTGAAACCGTAATGTTGTGAAATGCATCCGACGAAAGTATCTCTGCCGCCATAATCGGGACTTGGGGCACCCCCACGTTAGGTTAGTTAGGTTCCTTAAACTCTGCAGACAGAAATAGGCGCCCCGCAAAGCGGGGTTCCGTCGACTAAGTTTTTAGGGGAATATAAAGTGTTTTGAGGTTAGGGTATGTTAACCTCTTGTATGCCGTAATTATAGAAACAATTAAAAAGCCATTGTGTCTCGCGTGGATCTACGTTCCGGCACATGAAGGGTCAATCGGTATTTCTCAGGAATGGTACATTATCTTTTCATGAGAGTGGTACCATGGGGCAAGGGGGACCCCTCCTTCCCTCCCCCTCCTTCACACCGCGTGAGTTGACTTCCATCTTTCACAATATTACGGTTTCACTTCGATAGATCGTAATCTACCGAAAAATAATGCGATATATTGTAAGCAGTATGTTCGTTTGACAGTCTTTCGAGAATTTACAATCTCGCTAAATAGATTACAATCTAACGGGTTTTATAATTTTACGGTGACAAATACACGTGAATGTAACCGATTTACGATGTGTGTGCTTTTATGATCACAATGGTAATTTACTCTGGTAATATTATGTCCTTTTGTTCTTTTCTGATTAGCTCATCGGAAATGAGTGATGTGTTTTCGACGTCTTTCCGAAGTCGTGAACTCCTTAGTTTACACCGTGCGTGTTGCTGTGTCTCTTGTTTGTTGTGTCTGTCAGGCCTGTGTTGCAATTTGAAAATACAGTTTTTGGTATACTTGCTTACCGTTTGAGCATAATAAAATTGTGATTTCTGTGAGTATACTAGCTTTATTTATTTTGTAATTATTGTATTCTTTAGTATTCTTATCCTGCCAGCTTTTTCTTCTTTGCAAAATCGTGTATCTGTAACGTGTGTCTGTCTGTGTCGTAGCTCCCAAACGGATCAAAGGTCCTAGATGAGTCTGAAACGACGTACAGATATTTGGTTAAACATAATCATGACACAGTAGTCCTCTTCAGTAGCACGATACTCGGCTGTTCATCTAATAGTTGCCATTCTTCGACGATCGTCAATACATCTAGCCAGCGGACGTCCTTCGCTAGCTCTTCACAGAGAAACACGTTGTCTATTTACATTTCCTGTTTACAAAGGCGTAAACTGTTTTCTTAGCACCCTCTAAAATCTTTCTAGCGGCGGATTCGGGGTCAATTTGGATGTCTCGGCTTACGTCCGTGGCCTCATTTCTGTTCTAGGTGCTAGGAGGAAACCGGAGCAGTCAGCCTTGACCTATCCCTGGGCTGAAGGCTAGATCCGCCACACTATCCTTCATCCAAGACTCGGGAAAACTTGGAAGGGCGAGGTCAGGCTTAAAGCGCGTTTGCTATCACTTTGTACGGGACATTAAGCCGCTTTGAGCTATTCGGAGTTTTCACTTTTTCCTGGTTGCTGTGTAAAAAAGAAAATAACAGTCTAGGATATTGAGACGGTAGGTAGGTGTTTTTGGCCAAGTCTTTTGTATTATAAACCACTCTAACATCATCCATCCCCGCTACATAATCACCTAAATACTTAATATAGACCAGGGCCGAAGCCTTTAAAAATGGTAAAAAATGAAAAAAAAATACAGTAGGATGAAACCCATTAGAAAAAAAGGGGAATATGATAAAAATGAAAGGAAAAATAAATTACGGTTGATCAGAGTTCGGGGAGTGGGAGTGGGTGAGTTTTTAAGGGTAAAAATGGTTTATCTCGATTTCCGGCAAAACTTCAAGGCCTATGGAAAAAAGTTAAATGGCAAAGTTGTAGGTAATAAAAAGATCTACAACTTTTGCATTAACATTTTTTTCACACAACTCCATAATTTAGGTGAAACTTCAAATCCAAGTTTTTGGTTTTTTATGTTTTTCAAACATTATTTTTTTTCTACGAAATTTGGTGAAAACTTACCTTACCTTATTATGTCTCAAATACACTATAATTTATTTGATTAAAAATATTTATTTTTGCGCCTTATTTTAACTTAATATCATTAAAGGACCCTAATATTCAATCGAAAATTCTAGCGTCAAAATATCAGCTTTTTCCAAAAAGTCGGGGGGCTTTTTGTTCGTTGAAATCTCTACTTTCTGATGGTGTAAAAAAAATATACATTACCGTAGTGAATGTTCTCAAAAAATGCAAAAAAATGAAAAAAACTCAAAATTCGAAAATTTATTTTTAATTTTTATGTAAGTACAATCTTGAGCTATTTATCTGTTTGTTTAATCTGCAATAAGTCAGATGACAAGCAAGGGTATGAAATAAAAAAAAAGCAGCTTTTAATCGTTTAGTGGCGTCTAGCAAGAAAAGAATCGACAATAAATCCAAAAAAAAAAATTTTATCATTGGCTTTCATTCATCGAACTTGTCAGTTACTATAATGATGAGACTGCAATAGCTACATTCTGTAGCTCAAGACATGGGAAATCACAGGAAGGAAAACAAATAAGTAAGGACGCTCTAACATTAAATTTTCAATGTCATTGCTTTCTCTGCGGTGGGTTTTTCGGTAATATTTCAATAGAAAAATTTCATCTATTCAAACGATACATGAGATAATATATTACAGCATATTCAAAAACAAAACATAGTGATTAAAACAAAATTTCGAATTTGAGTTTTTTTTTTATTTTTTCTTTTTCTGAGAACTTTTAAGAGGGTAATGCATATATTTTTTTATCTACCCAAATATCATAAACCCTCTCTAATGCGTTCAAAAACCATAGGCACTCGTGTGATGCTATTAAGAAACTCGCCTTTATTATGCACAGTCGCATAAACTACTATTACACCATCAGAAAAAAGAGATTTCTACGAACAAAAAGCATCCCAACTTTTTGGAAAGAGCTGATATTTTGGCGCGAAAATTTTCGATTCAAAATTAGGGTGCTTTTATGATATTAAGTTAAAATAAGGCGCAAAAATAAATATTTTAAATCTAATCAATTACAGTGTATTTGGGACATAATAAGGTAAGTTTCACCAATTTTCGTAGACAAAATATTTTTTTGAAAAAGATAAAATTAAAAACCAAAAACTTGGTTATTTGAATTTTTCACCTAAATTTTGATGTTATGTAAAAAATTGTAAATCCATAGTTGTAGATCTTTGTATTACCTACAACTTTGCCATTTAACTTTTTTCCATAGGACAGGACGTGTAGTTTTTCCGGAAATCGAGATAAACCATTTTCACCCTTAAAAACCGTTCCGTTCCATCATGGAACTGTTAATCTTATTAATGGAACTAGTAATAAAAAAAATACACACTAGTTCCATTATTTTCAGACTAGCTTCTGCCCGCGACTTCGTTCGCGTGAATTTCCCGCTTGAAGTCACTTCCAGTACCGTCACCGGGTCGCGCCGCGTCGCGTCGCGTCTCGTCTCGGTGTGAACTGAAGCTAACGAAAGAAAACTGCAACCCGCAAACCACTATGTTGAGAATCACTGGTCTAGACATTGCGTCGTTGATAAAAAATAGACCTTCAAATGAGATAAACAAAGAATCGTCTAAATTGAAGGGATTTGTCGTTTCCTACTGATAGTAAGTACTAAGTACGGATTGCTCGTATCAACACTGTGATGACCTTGTTCCGACTTCAGATAAGTAGGCGACTGGGTAAAATGTCAGTTTGCATACTTTGCATCACCGTTAGAACTATTGTGAATTTGTGATTAGCTGACCAAAATAACGACCAATATTTCGTCAATAATATAATTTAGCTCTTGTCTTGACTAACCTATTGGTCAAATCTATCAATAAAAAATATTGTTTACTTCTGCCATTCAATTGGCGCATGTACAAATTAAACACCTATTTGATAACAGGCCAAACACCTGACTCTAAAGACGACCCTATAATCCCAAAAGATAAGTTCGGGAGTCAAAAAACATGGCGCCGACAACAGATAATAATTAATAATGGCGCCAATTAGCAATTTGACAGTTGACATTTAGGCCACAGATAACAAAGATAATTTTTATACCGGACAAACATTGACCTTTTGATAAAATTCGGGATAAAAATGTTCACTACTGTCTCTCGTGATTTGAGTTTTTAAAGATACATACAAAGTGAGGATTTTATCCACTTTTTTCATCAAGTTAAGGTCAGGTGGTTGCTCGGGGTTGGAAATAATAATATGCAACCATTTATAATGATAATAAGGCGGATTCTGAAATACCTAAATACTCGAGAAAAAGTGTGGGTCAGAAGAAAACTATCAAGCGACTACAATGTTACATTATTTTTTATTATCTTTCATTTAAATTTTGAAAGACAAAATAAAATGGAAATATTCCATCACTCCCGTGTTCAACAAAGGGGTGAAGAGACACCGACGCATTATGAACTGAACTGGAGTATTCCTGCTGAACCCACTACTTTGTTTGCCACACTACCCTCTGCCACTACCTTGGAGCAAGATCTTGAAAAACACGAAGGAATAAAATCAAACTTATTGATGTCAGTGGTAATTAAAAAACATTCCTATCCATACAGTACGATAGCTCTGATCACTGTCTTGTATATTTATTGTACCTGGCGATAAACGGGAAAAAAGTTCCCGTTTGTTGCCAGTGAAGCATACAATATGACACAAATGTTCCCTAAAAAGTACTAGGCTGGTATGAACTCAATGTGGTGTGCATTTAAAAAAATCTGGGTATAGGTCTTATGATTTATACCTGCCTAGTACTTTTCGTGAAGCTATTGCCGTAACCTAGCATAACTGTACTGCATTAGTTTTTGAGTTTGTTTTCTTACTCCCTCATGGTCACGGGTGGTCAACGGGACTCTCATTTCACCAGTTTTGTTCAAGTTAAGTGCTATGTAAAAGAGTGCGAATTAACCTAATAGATCTAGGGTACCTATTTAGGTATCATATGCAGGTGAGTTAGCAATCCAATTTGCTGATTCATGTATCTATTCGAGAAAAACAATACGTCTTACTTATCAGAATTCTTTTATCGCTGATATCACTGAACATCCTGAAAGAACGTTCTATTAAATTCTTGGAAAGCTGATGCAAGTAATGTATTTTGTAAAAGGAAGTTACATCTTCATTGAAAGTCCTGACTGAAAGTTCTTTGGGCCTAACATTTTCACCTATTTGCCATCTTCTTCTTCGTGTCGATGATTTCCCCTTTTTATTTTTAAATTATTGTCGACCAGAGTAGTACTCTGCTACCTCGACATATTTGCCATCAATACGCTAGGATGTATTTGGTTTTGAGAAGAATTTGGCAAAGAAACCTTAGAATTTCCCGACGTGGACTTATGGGTTACTAATATAACATTTCTCAATCATAATAAATACAATGATATAATTATTGATTGCTTACCTACCTCGTGGCAATTCTACATAATTATAAAACAGTCCTCCGCCGCGCCTGTCTGTATGTCTGTTCGCGATAAACTCAAAAACTTCTGCACTGATTTACTGCTGCTTTCACCAATATATAGAGTGGTTCTCGTAGAAGGTTTTAGTAAGTATATAAAGTAAGATCCCATGGGACAATTATCGAGCTTCACGCGGTCGAAGCCGCGGGCAGAAGCTAGTCAGAAATAAAGTTTGTGTATTAATGGTAGAAACTATAATACGCCACCGGATACTGCCACGATCCTTACATTCTGCTTTCGCTTCGTCCTCGTTCAAATACAGCTGGCCAAACACTCACACCCGCTTGCTATGCACCTAATCTTTCAGACTCCTTCAAATTCACCGCAGAGTTTCTTGAACGAAAATTTCCCTGCGTTGAGTAAACTGGGATTCACTTCATAGACAACCCATGCGTTTTATAAATAACTCTGGCATGTAACGCTGGTTGCCCGAAGGTCACGCTCCACGCGTTCGAACTGCGACATACGATATTTTTGATGGCGATGATACTCAAATATAGACCTCACATTAAACTTCTTCGAAGAGCTATATCTTGGGGTCCGTAGACCTTGTTACTAGCCTATTGTCTCAAGTTATCTGCCATTATAATGAAGCGGCCATTTTCGCAGGTTATCGTCTTCACAGACTGTTCACACACAGTTATTTTATCTGTCAAAATCACAGGCGGAAATTCTCAGAACTAAAATAACGTACCAAGTTTTACATGTTGAAGTATATTTTATTGAAAACGCCATCTTGAACTGCACACTAAAAGTGGTCATACTTTACTGTCGTTACTTCAAGACTTTCAGAGGTCATTTACGGGTAGTTGTTATGTTGGCTAACATAAGGTTTCATTGATTGGCGTGTACAACATTTATTTGCACAAACCTCGGCTTAGTTAATTGAATAGGGGTTGGGTTGCTTCCACTGACAAGTAGGTATGTCAAGATGATAGTGATCTTTATTTATTTTACAGTAAGGTTACTGTTATATTGCAGCTGTAAAAGCTGTGGGAAAATAACTTTGAAATGACTAGACAGTATTTTCCAAAACTACCCTCGCAATGTTCATATCTGAACATTATTATTATAATGCTTTTTGGAGGTCTCATGCCTGAGTTATGGCATGGCTATTGGCTAATAATTACTGAATTATGCATTCAAAAAAAATTGGTTTACACAGGTTGGCTTGCACCCAATATAAATCCAAGTACTATAACATTTATACGACATAATGAGCGGATATAACAACTTTATTTAACTGCACTGCAGATGCCACAAAGTCTAAGAAATAAGATAAAGAGGCTTACATGAAACAAGATTTAATTATTTCTGTATTTACTTAAAAATCATTACATTATGTCATTGCTCAGAAACGGCGTTATCAAACTGGGATTATGTTTGGTAAAATATGATAATTATACAATGATACTTGTACATACATGAGTTTGGCACGTGTTTCCGTAGAATCAACATTGGTTTTAGATACAGAGCTGGAAAACATGGTTTTCTAATGAGTTTACAATTTACATGGAATTGTTAGAATATCAGTAAACAACTAGTCCGTTTATTTATCTAACTGTATGAGACCTCGGTTGTTTTCGCAGGGGAATTGTGGCTGTAGTGGTGAAAAGCGGCCTGTTTCCCTATCTATTTTCCCTTGGACTCGTTATTCAGGCCGTTCGGCCAGGTCCGTTTGTTATCAACTTAAAAAGTCGCACAAAAACCACAAAAAGTGGTTCCTTGGGTTCTTTGCAAGCCTATTTAACCAATAAAATGTCAACAGAATAATAATAATAAATATTGCTGGACATGAACACACAGCGCCAGTCGCCACATAATGCCACACTAAGCAAGGTTTGTGTCGTGGACACCAGATAGTTGATATACTACATATATATACTTTTTTGTTAGTAAATACATACTTAGCATATAAACATCCATGACTCGAAAACATATGTCCATGCTCATCACACAAACATTTGCTCGTACCGTGATTCGAACCCAGGACCAGAAAAAAAAGCCTCTCAAATAGATCACTTTCAGTTTTAATCAAATATGTAGATGCGAAAGTTTGTGAGGATGGATGAATGTTCGCTTCTCTTTCACGTAAAAACTACTGAACGGATTTAGATGAAATTTTGCACGCAGAGAGTTAATAACCGGTAATATGATCCCGTGGGACCGTTATGGAAGTTCTGCGGGCCAAGCCGGGGGCATAAGCTTGTCGGTCTACTGTCTATAAACTATCGAATGATGTGGTCCCCTCTGCTTACACTCGGTTTCCGTACATAGCCGAGTGTTGACGTTGACGTAAACATGCTTCCACTGCTTCCGTACAAACGGACAGCCTAGTTTCCGTTCCGTTGAAAACCAGCTTGTACTAACATCAACAGTAAACAATAGTAGCAGAAGAAATTAGCTTCATTTCTGAAGTAGACTCGTAAGTATTGACACTATAGACATTGTCTTTTGGATAGAAACCATAGCTAACTAACGGCGTGCGGCATATTTACAAATTCATCATCATCATCATTTTTCTTATTCCTATTTCAGTCATCTCTTTTTTTTGAGCCAGCCCTGAAGGTGTACCTTCTGTTGCCTGATCTGGTATGCTAAGCTGAAGCCGTTTTAGCATTAATAGCTTAGTCAATTATTATTCTTTGGTAACTTTAGGTGTTTCTCTTTGTTGTAATGCCAATATAAACACAATTTTCTTTGTTTCAAAGTACCTACTTCAAAGTCTTTTCAAATTAAAGTTTTTTTTACTTTTGTCCAAATTGTTTCTTCCATCTTACGTGGCATGTCTTGTTTGAATTAAATAAGTTAAGTACTGATTTTATCAGTGACCGGATTTTTCGCTTCAGAAGATTTTGTCTCATACCGTACGGTCTTGTTTTTATTGATACCTACCAGCTGTTGATTATACAAGATGGCGTGGCATATTAAAATCGTTTTCTGATAAAATACAACATTATGTAATACCTACATGGATGACAATATCTGGTCAAACTACGGTAGATAACGAACACACTTTTGTATATAAAGATAAGAATTATAATCTTTATTACTGGGTAGTCAACACAATTTAATTATCATCCGCGCCTATCGCTTTAAGAACGTGATTTTATATCTACTGAGATGAGATGATACAGTACAATCTGAGACAGGGATCAGTTATACTATATGGCTATAAAATATTTAAATTCCTATTTGCTCACAGAATACTGTCTTGTCTTTCAACGTGACTTTTACAATTTTCTGGAATATTTTGCATGTTTCAAAGAAATCTCAAGACGCCAACTTGTCCAAAAACGATAGAGCAAATTTAAAAGTATAATATTTAAAAAAACAATGATAATGCACATATATTTATTTAGACCATGACTTTCAAGACATACTGCGACAATTGATTCACAACAAAATCGTTAAATTGCATGCAAGGGGGGTGAAACTTGGGAGGGGCCCCCAAGGGCCAAAGCCTGCCGGGGTTGCGGGCCTATTCGAAAAAGATACCGCGGCCCCGGAACATAAAGGGCGAGGAAGGAACATGGATGGGATTTAGTCAGTAAAAGTCTGACACTCCCTCCCGCTCCGCCCAGAGTGGGAGAAGTCATTTGATGATTTCCCATCCTAAAAAAAAGGGAGGGGTTGAAACTTCCATTGGCTTCAAACAAAATTTTCATAGATAGTGCTGCCATCTGTGTGTTTGAGGACACCAAGTTTTCAACTGTTTGACAGTTTACAACTGTCATAACGAGAACAGCTATTTTGGACAACTTGCCAGTAAGTAGATAGCCTAGTTACAGCGACTGACTTGTAAATTCCTGACTGAGATTACGAACTTGTGAACTAATGTTCAAGTTCGAATCGTCAGTCAGGAATTACTTTTTGTATTTATTTTCTTGAACAAAAACTAACAGCTTGGATACACAGTTTTAAAAACGAAAACCACAGTTGCGCATCTATCTTGTGTGTATCATCTATGATTGCATATTTTCTGGCAATTGCCAAAGTAATATGAGTTTTTTTTACAAAATGTGGGTATTTTATGTTTATCCGGGTTCGAGGGTCGTATTCTGTTGTCATTTCAAAAACTTTTTCATGATAAATTAGCTATTTAGATGTGCCTTTCCAAACTTGGTAATTTGCTGCCGAAGATTCCGTCACATTTTTTGCCCGCGTGTTATACGAATTTATACTACAAAAAAATTAAATGTTTACACAATAATAATGCCAATCTTCTTCTTTTATTATCATTAGCGTGATATATCATAATAGCAACAATAAACTGAATACGATAGTCTCCGGTTCCAATCACGTGTAGAAATGGATAAAATATTTTGCGTCAGACCTCCGACCTCCGTGTTGTATAAGAAAATACACATTAAATTATTACAATCTTGCTTTTGCCCGCAGATTCGCTTAGACAGACAAATACACTTTGGCAACCAATAATGTATCATATCAACACGACTAATCCTCGGAGGGGGTATGTTTAAGTCCCACCTAATAAACAAACCCATTCCCATCCATCGGCCAAGCTAATCAAATTTTCAATGTATGCACCTACTTCGATTATGAACTCTCTTTTAACTGAACTAGTCAAACTTCCTGGAAATCTTGGCAACATTTCTCCAGAAATCTGGCACTTTCATACCAGAGTTGGCATCATTAGACTAACTGCCTACCTATCTGGCAATTTGACAACTAATATCATCGGCTTCTGAATCATTTCGAAGTTAATGGTAAGATGTGTGTGAGTGCACTGTTCAACAATAACCGTGGCAGATGTGTAATGATTAGAGTCCATTAAAATAGCCTTACCAGACTTTCTTGAAAGACGTGCTCGTGACTCACTCGCTGACTAACTCTTCAATTCCCTACCAAAACCCTTGTATCTAGCCTACATAAGTCCTTCACTGATATACGTAACCTCTGTATATCCTTTACGATGAGGACAAGTAGGTAAAATGCTGGACATTCCCACAGGATAGGGAGTAGGTATTAGGCAAAAAATTGCCCTTCCAGTGTTAGTATTCATGCTAGTTGTTTGTGTAAATCCAGGTCCCAGCCCCACGACCAGCTTGTTTGGTCTAAATGACCACATAATGGCCTAGAACTTTGCGACAAGTTAGGCGCTATCATGTGCATAACTGCTGGCGGGCTGGTGTCCGTAACTCCACGTCCAAGCTCGTATTTTGCGTACGGGGGTGGGAAATTAATGCGATCTACCCCAACTCCCCGAGAAATACCAACAACGCCCTGATGTTGCTGACAAGCCCTCGGAGAATACATGGGTTACCGAAGTTCTTAAACCTGTATGGTGCAACCACTGGGCAGTGCAGAAGGACGTGTGCTGTCTCGTCTTCCTCCATGTAGGCTCGGCACGGGGGTCTGTGACTTCTATGACAAAGAGGTTTTTAATTAATGCGTTGTCTCTGGCGTTGATCAATTCCAGTGGCATGAACGCTAGCAGCAATGAGAAAGAAAGAAAGAAAGAAAAAGCATTTATTAGCCCGACAGGACAACACATAAATAAAAAAAAAAAAGAATAGTAAAATTGTGATTATAACGCTAGTTTAAAGTAAACATAATGAGAGAGTAAAAAAAAAGAAGATAATAATAATAATAAATAAAACAAGAAAAAACAAACAAAATACAAAAACAGAATTTGTCCTGTACAAGACCAAAAGGCTCCTATCTCAGCATGGAGCTGTAACATTTAAAAAAAAAACGTCACAGCGCTGATATTCTGATAGGGCCCAAAGTGATGCCACGGTCAGATACGGCTAAGAATAAAAAATAAATAAGTATAAACAAAGTATACACGAGCAAATATAATTAAAAATAAATAGAAAAGCAAAACAAAATTAATAGTTACATCGACACCCCATGTAACCGTAATGTTCGTCAATCTGTGCCATAACTTTTACTGGCAACACAGACAAACAGAGACGCGGGCGCAGACTTCACTATGTAATCTGTGGCGCAGACATACTTGTTTTGTTTGGGTACAATACAATGTCATCAAAGAGAATGAGCAACTAATCGTGTAGTTTGTGCGGATAGAAAATGTGATGCCGTTGACTAAAGTATATCTATACGGAATAAATGTTGAAGAATAAATTATGAAAGCAATAAAAATACGGTTTATTTTGTTTAACTATTAAGCGAATTTAATACTATGCTCTTTAATGGTAAATAGACCGCGAGAAAATCAAATTGTCGGTACGAAATATCGTCTGAAGTTTGTAAATGTTCGCTCCGAACTCCTGAAATTCGTTTAACCTAGATTGGGGGTACGAGACGCTCTACGAATGAGTCGGTCAAGGTCGGGAAAATAAGTCTTGGTTACTTAGTTTTAATTCTAGGGGTTAACCGACTAACCGTGAATTCTTTTAGTATTGTGACCCTGAACTGTTCGGAGGGAGTTCAAATCTGGCAATTGAATGAAGTTGCGACGTTTTTACAATTTAGTCTTTCATAATACCTAGGGTTGTTTTTAAAAAGTGTCATTAGATTTTTGTCAGTATTTAATACCTAGCCGTGTCGACGGCGCGTTCGTGTTCCACGCGCGCCTCAAAGAGTGTCAGCAAAAAGAGAGGGGCCCGCAAGGGCCGAAGCCTGCCGGGGTTGCGGGCCTGTTCGAAAGAGATACCGCGGCCCCGGAACGTAAAAGGCGAGGAAGGAACATGGATGGTTTTTAGTCAGTAAGAGTCTGACACTCCCTCCCGCTCCGCCCAGAGTGGGGGGGGGTCATTTGATGATTTCCCATCCTTAAAAAAAAAAAAAAAAAGGTCTCGATTTTACGAATACTTGCACAAGATCGGGGAGCTTTATGAGTTTGTACAAGTTTAGAGGGGCTGTACCCAGCAGTGGGTGAGGTTGGGCTGTGGATGATGATGATCGATGATTGAGCAATGATGGGCACTTTTCTTGAAGATGTGTCTACCTGAAAGTAACAAAGGGCCGTTTTGTAATTAACACTCTGGTTCTGTACCTATCTCCCGCGATGACTAGCCATATTAAAGCACAAGTATCTACGCAAACACAGATGACTCTCTCTTGTGTACCAATCCATGAAAAAGAAACCTGTTGTCGTACTGACAAATATGATCGCTACTAATTCGATACATTTTTCAATCTTGTATAACCTTGAAGTCAAAGTACCTATTATAAAGTTTCATCTTAATGGCGCCCAACACGACAAAAAAGACACGACGTACTTTTCTACCTAAGTAGAAAAGTACTTAGATTAGGTATATTTAACATGGTAAACAAGTGCGTGTTTATTGAAAATCTTATCAAAACGAGAAACAAAACAAAAAGTCAAGGAAAATCGCTTTAAACATACATCCGTAACAATAGTCATGTGCCATGTGGCTATCGTAAAATTGAGTTCTTAGAAACTGCGTATTTACTTAAATCGTAATGTAATAAAAATATAATCTAGCCTACTTAAAATATAATACAGTTACTTCCATGACTTCACATGAGTCATAAATTCATGTTTTTATTATAATTTATGTTGAAGTCATTATAAAGAATGTTTAAGTAACTCAAATGGCAAAGATGCATACAAAAGCACTATGACTTGGTTGCCAGAGATCTTAAAACAATGAACACCTATAAAGTTTCTGAAATGATGATGAATCTAGGAGATACAAAAAACACTTAAAAGTTTTCAGCGGTAAATTTGTCAAATATAATACTTCAGGAAGGTTTGTGGACTTGAAAATTTATAAATCTAAATACACAACTAACCAGCAAATTTTTTGTCCAATGCCTTTAGAAAACGGGAAACTGAAAACGAAATCTCATCCAAAATCAGTACCAGTCAAGTAACTTCAAACATTACAAGTACAGCTAGATGTCCTAAAGTAAACAGACGCAATAGCTGAGCTGTATCATTTTCTATTGGTCACCCCCGACCGCTCCCCCGTCACATAATCACAGATATAAAAGGCCAAAGGCTATCGAGCCAGGAATTGCAATTGCCGATATTTAGACTTCGTTTGCAAAGATCTATTTGTGTGAATTTCCAGATGGACTGATAATAAGGGCCTATAAAGATGCATTAGGCTGCGTTTCCACCAGAGATGAGCGAAGATACGTAGGAAGAGATGTGTGTGAAACTAATGGTGGCCATACACCATGTTTCCTATCCTCATCAGGTCCCTTATTCACAACCATTCGACTCGATTCCGAACCGAGATATCGAAGATGTTCTCCAAACGCTATTCACAAATCCGAAACCGAATAATTTTGACAGTTCGTTAAGAAGACTCGAATCTTTCCTACAGCTGCATTTATATCGGGAGTCATATCGAACAAAATTTATTGAAGAAATAAACCATTTTTCTAGATTATTTCAGTAAAATAAAAATACCAAGCTTTTTAAACACTGCCTGAAGTAAGTAAATGAAGTGTTATTATTGTCCGGTGTTGTTTGTGTTTTATTAGTTGTTTTATTGACCGTATTTCATTGATGTATCCGCATTTATATAACTTCAATGTGTTTACAAAAATGTGTTATTCGTTTTAGATTTTAGTTTTATGAAAGAATTTTATTGTATGACACTGATATCAAATACTTTTTCAGACATTTTTCATTTTAAGAAATTAAAAAAAAAACACCATTTCCGTTTTGCCAGTTTGACAGGCGACTGTTTACAAAGCGTGTTTAAAAACGAATGCAATATTGAACTCCGCCCCCACGGCGACCTTCTGACCGTACTGCCAAGTAATCTCAAAATTATACTGCAAAATAGAGTACAAATAAAGACTATTTCGTGGTGTGAGAGGGTTATTGAGATCATCTAATTATCAGTCACTACAAGTAAAATACTGGTATTCGACTGCATCTACTTAGACTGGAAGCCGACCCGAGTCCCGACATAGTCGGGAAAAGGCTCGCGGCCGATGATGATGATGATGATGATTATTCTAAGTTACTTCTATAGGCGCTGTAGTCTGTGGCGCAACACACATTTACAATAGATTTTATAAAATAACAGTATTCTTACTGGGAAGACTGTTAAATAGGACGCAATGAACACCAGTCCTGTCAGAATGTGAGTTCTTGTGGTTATGACTTTCAGTGGACAAGACTTGCTAAGCAACAGGCGTCCCACAAAATGATAGAACGTACTAACTCGGATGTTTACAAATCTCTCCGTATTGAAGGACATCTAGCTAGCTAGCGGGACCGCGCAGATCGATCGGAGAGGTTAAGGTCATATCAACGTTGCATTGCTGCCGCCCGCTCTATACATCTAGGATATCTCCGCGATGCTATTGAGCTACAAGAATATTTTGGCGCTCGTATTTTGGATGAAGTGCAGAACAAATGGCGTTGTCAGTTCCGATTTTTGACTCACGCGATAATAGATCTTTGTACACTTGTGCTATCATCTGTCATGTAGGTCCGAAAAACTGATGGAAATCGTGCATCTTTTTAACTCGTATTGAGAGCAAAAATTAAACAATAACAATTAGTTAGCCCACAATGTTTTGTAATTACATTAATGAAATGTATTTTAAATTTGCCAAAAAACCAATCATTATTTAATGATTAAACGTTGACAACAATCGTAATTGACTGTCAAATGACTTCATAAATCCAGAGTTAACGCCCTAATGAGGCCTCTTAAAACAATATAGTGGACATATTCAAGTATGTACTTAACTGAGGATTAGCTAATGACTATTGCAATCACATTTTGTTTATTTATTAGTAGCTTGAGAGCACGATTGACCCCGCCCACGCGCCCTCTAGCTACTATTAGGCCACAGAATCTGGCTGGGCTGGAACAGACTGGAAGCGAAGGACCAGGTGTTGGTTGTGGCGCAGCTTCGGCCTTTTTCCAGCAATGGACTGAATGATATATATTGAAGTTCCGAGATGTCATGATAAGGCAAAAGAGCGTTTGGGAACAAATTGTGTAGGTTAGGTGAAGTTCAAGGCCAATCGGAAACACTCAGCCAATATAGGTACTCGTTTAATCAAACAAAATTGTTCAGATTTCTTTAGTCTCAATAGTTCAATTAAAAAGTACTTCAGAGTCTAAAGGGCGTGCAAACAAATAAGATATTTGGAGGCCACGTCTTACGGCGTAATAAATTTGTGATAAAAAGCGTTGAACTCGTTTTATAACACTTTTTACAATTATCACGACATTAACATGTTTTCCTTAACGTCTAATCAACTTAATGCGTCGTGATTAGCCCAAAATAAACAGTTGGAAGATGTACCGGTAGGAAGAGCGCACGGCACAACTTGCGCTCGTGTAATCCACGTCACCAAAGCGGTTTATAGCAGTGTAGACGCGGTTTTACAATTACATCAGGCTATAGTACTATCACTCGTGATAACTGGGCCATCCCACGAATCCTGATAACGCACCGCATAAATACGGGAGCGGCGGCCATTTTTTATCAGTTTGCCGCCATCGCGCGTCTGTGACAGTTCGATTTTTCGTTCGGAAATCAAAGTTTTTGTCGACGGTTGCTCTTGCAACGTGTTCGCTCTTTGAGTTTTGTTGTTTCGTTGTTTTAGCAACAACCCTGAGGTTGTTGCTTTAAAGTGGAAAGAAAGCTTTGAGAATTACGCTATTAAAGGTAAGTTTTGCGTTATTTTGGTAACATTATTTTAAACTATTTTAATTTAACAATTACCTAGAAATATACTTTTCCTAATTTATGTTAAACGCTCAGTGAAATAATGTTTATTGAAATCTTTTAGGTTCTTCATTTATTGAATTTGATTCATGTACTTACTTTAATCGACCAGTTTTTATTTTAAATACAATATTAATGAATAGGTATTGCAGAATTGAATGGGCTGTTGCTAACTGGATAAACGATTCCGTCAGCTACCTTGCTCATTAACTTTTATCAGCATGTAGATTTAATAACATTTTACCAGTGGTGTGGCTTCGTGAATTCAAAGCTAATTTGTCAATTATTAATTTCAAGTTTACACAAAACCTTAGCTACTCTAGTTGATTTAAATCCGGTTGCTAGAAAAATATTCCAACATTATAGGACAAGAATTAGTCAGATTTGAGTTGAGCATGCAAGCTTTGGTTAGTTTCAACTTATTACGAGTAATTCACTTTTTCTTAGTCTGTCATGTGTTCCATTGTTGGGCAAAGGCCTTCCCTTTCTCAGTCAGAAGGGGCGGATTTCCCTTTAGGCCGAGTAGGCCCGTGCCTAGGGCGGCAAAATTTAGGGGGCGGCAAATTTTGGTCGTCCTTTTTGTTTGTTTTTAGTAGGTGCCCACGCGCCTACGTGTAAAAACTCAAAAACGTGTCGTAAAAAAAAATACATGTATGGCGATTACGATTATTAGAAGAGTTGCTCATCCAACTGAATCTTTTCTTAGAAGGTTAATTTAATTTCTATGGTTTATTTAATTTTTCATGCTGTTCAGTACATAGGGGACGGCAATCTTTCGTAGGCCTAGGGTAGCCAACGTATCAAATCCGCCCCTGACTGTCAGTTATAACAGTCAAAATATTTTCCAAGCAAAAACAAACCTAATAAATCATAACCGTCAAATATTCCAAAACCGAAATTGTCACCACATTATTCAAAATGTCGGGGAAAATTTATTCAGCACACGAACATACATCAGCGCGTAATGGAATTATCTTTTTCCACATAACATTGACCTTGCGCACGCGCTGATTCAACATGGCGCCGCGTGACGTCACGAAGCGTCTTATGTGCCTGTCACGGAGCGATTCTTTTGAAAATTCCGTTTCATGACTATTTAGTTACTAATTTATTAACTTTTTGATCATTGCTTTGAAGTTCCTTGGAACATACAACATAAATACGAAATATATGTTCTTTTTTTGCGATAAATGATGTTTCTAGTTCTTAAACCCCAGTGGGCCCAATAGAGTTAAACAATTTCGGCATATAAAAATAGATTTTTCTTAAAATTGATCATTATTTTTTTATTGCACTGTAAAATTCATTCATGGGTTTAATAAACCTACTACTTACCTACATCTAAAAGTAAAAAAAAACTATGTAGAAAAAAAAAAACACTGAAAAACTTAAATAACGTAACTTTCGGAAGTTGGTGGCAAAAGAGTCGGTGAAACAAAGTTACTTTAGGCTTTTTTAATACCTATTAATTTGGAAGTCAGGTTTTCTTATTCGGCCCTTTCGCGTTATAGGTACACTTATACCACACATCTCTCTTATCATGCTCGTGTCAGCCACTTGTAAAACAAACAGATTCAATTGGTACCACTTATTATTGTTACCATGTATGATTTCGGTTGTAAATTCAATTTGAACACGAGTTTACGAGTAGGGTGGAGTCTCCTAATATCGGCCGCCTCCTAATATCGGCCGTTTCGAGAAAATGGAACATAACTATAAAAATATCCCTTAAATCATAATAGTTTTAATGCACAAAGTGACTCTATATCCCTCCGCATAACCTCCCATATTTTCATGCGGGTGCATCAATATTTGAACGTTGAGTAGGCAAAAGAGCACGCGCAGGTGCGGACATGCGTCGTTTGGTATCATTGCCGATTCAAATCCCTGAGTGGACGTATTGCGAGGATAAGTATTTGAAGGGAACTAAACATACCTATGGTATTACATTTTATTTTTTCATGAAGAATAACAGTCAAAGTACCTTTTAGATAGCATGTTTTTACATTTTTTTGTCTATTTAATGAAATAATCGCGGGGCCGAGATTAGGGATCGATATTATTGACAAATCTCAATATCGGCCGGGTGGCCGATATTGGGGAAATGCATGAAAATGTTAAACAACATGTTTAGCTATTTTATATGTTAGCAGTAACGTCAATAAGGTTAAAAATGAAACAACAGCTCAGTTTGATAACTAGATCCTAACGTCGGCCGCCTTAAAACGATTTTTATCAACTACGGCCGATATAAAGGGAATCGATGCGTAATAACGGCCACCTTAATATTGGGAACAAACAACGTTAGGGAAGAAGAAAAAGAATTGTAGAGAATAAAGCGGAGAGAGAGAGACAAAAACTGGATATGAGTATAAAAAAATAAACCAGCCAAAGGAAACAAAAGTAGTAGAGTTTATTTAAAGGACAGAAATCGCGAAACTGACCTCACTGGTTTAGCTTCTCAAGACAAGTTTGGAAAAACAGAAAGTTCTTTGTGCTGGCTGTGAAGAAGAACTAATTAGTGATGTTGCAGAAGGTGAAGACAAAAACATTGGATGCGACATATGCCACTTACACAGTCCACCGTGGGCGAATTATATTGATGTGGCTAAAGAAGATTTTTTTTGTACTTACATCCGAGTCTTAAAAAATTAAGTAATTTCTGTTATAACTCGTATAAACTAAAGATCGCAATGATTCAACATTCCTAAAAAAAAATAGAGAATGAAACTCCAAAAACAAATTATTATAAATAAAAATTATTTCCAAATAACGTGAATCAAATAAGAAATCTTAACTTTAAGGGATAAATAGTGCATTAAAGAAAAAAAAACTTTATGAAAATGAATGTAATTATAGAAAAGAGTTAAAAAAAAGGTGATTTGTACCTGAGTTGAAATATAAAAAGTTATCATTTTTTATTTTAGCAGTTCATTGACCTTACTTCGCCTTAGAAAACGTATGGCCGATATTAGGGTTACAGGCGGCGGATATAAGGGTGTTAGAGGCCGATATTAAGGGAAATCACCATATTCGGAAAGAAACATCTATATTTTAAAAAATAACAAAATATTCATAATTTCGCGAATGTAGTAATGGAGTTTCAGTAACCCTTTACCCAAAAAAGGCGTTGCAAGAAAGCAAACACAATTAACGTAAAAAATACAAGCAGTCGAAGTTCAAAAAAAGTTGACATGGCCGATAATTGGTGCCACCACCCTAATTGTCGTTAGCACGAGTGCAAAACAATCAACAGTAATGTTAGCATAAAAGTGTTAACTGTAGCCTGTAGCTGTCATAAAACTGTTTTTTTATTAACAATTTTTCTGTAAATTATAATAAGAGCAAACGAGATATCTTCATCCTTTTCCCAACCATGTCGGGGTCGGATTCCAGTCTAACCGGATGCAGCTGAATACTAGTATTTTATATGGAGCGACTGTCCGACTAAAAAGAAAGAATGAAAACAGAAAACGTTAGATTATAATTTTCCTAATCTTCTCCCATCCTATTAAGACGTTGGCGCAACACGTTTTCCTCTTCCATTCTCCCATGTCAGGGGCACGCGCACGGCATCTTTTACTCCAAGATAATTATTTTGCTAAAAGATTTTTTCAAATTTGTCCTGGAATGCAATAAATACCTTCTTGGATTCATGCCCGCTTAGTACTTTGCGAAAGGTGCCCTTAACTAGCATAACAATGTACTAACAGTAGACAATGTTCAGATTATTAAATATTTTATCAGCAATTATTTTTCCACACTAACACTAGTGACGTGGGACAATTAGCACAACGAAAACATTATATATTTTGATTATCATCAACTCGTCCCAAATGGGCCATGGGCATGCGGGACGAGTTGTTGAATTACTCAGTAGTTTTTACACGACTGCCCAAAAAAAAGAGTGTTATGTTTTCAGGGTTCATGTATGTATGTCTATGTATGTATGTTTTTAAGTTTATTCGTTAAATGACTTACAAAGATACAAATCTTTCCTCAATATAAATATAATATTAGTATAGATAACGAAATCTCAGCGCTATTAAACTTAACCGACTAAGGTCCGTGTTCACCAAAAAGATAACGGTCTGGTTATAACCAGACCGTTATCTTTTTGGTAAAAACAGCTGTTTAAGGGACATGTTTCCCTACAAAAATGTGTTTTAAACAGCTGTTTATAGATAATCAGACCGTTATCTTTCGACCGACCAACACTCTCTTTCCATTCCCTCGATGTCACCTCTGTCACAGGTTTACTCCACCTGGCCATTACCGCGCCTTGCTAGGTGTCCTGCTCAACTCCATCCGTAAAATCATTGTAATTTTTCTATATTTTGCTGGTTTGCCTAACTATACAGAATGGGCACGCGACAAGCACATGCGTACTGAACCCATTAAATATGTACTTAATTTATCAACGGACTTTGATGTTCAATCAATTTATGAACGGAAACATTAACGTGTAGAAGAATTTGGGAAGCAAATTCTTGAATTGTTACTGCTTGTCATTTGTTTCGCGAATCGACGACGTAGAGGGAATGATTCCTTCTTTGATAGTCTGCTTCATTGGTCCATACCATACATCCAGTGGTCGCGATAACCTCTGCTAAACTTGAGGTTTCTATTTGATTCCCGGTTTGGGTTGAAGTGTTCGGTTTCTCTACCAGGAATTTCCAAATATCAGCCCTTTCTTTGTTTCGGACATGGGAAATTTTCAAATAACTTCTCCCACTCTGGGCGGAGCTGGAGGGAGTGTCAGACTTTTACTGACTAAAACCCATCCAAGTTCCTTCCTCGCCCTTTACGTTCTAGGCCCACGTTATCTGGGTCTGTTTTTTTTTGCCTGATTTATTCTTCTATCCATCTATTATATCAATAGATCTATTACTTCTTATTGGTTTTCTTTCTTTCTTAACCTTTTATAACCAGAAGTTAACGCACGCGCGTGCCTCTACGGCGAACCACAATTTATATTTTGACACATATTTGTGTCGCTTGACGTAAAGGGAACGCGCTTTCTTGTCACGTATATGTGACTATGGCGATGGCGGTCAAAAGGTTTATCGTGTGGTTATTGCATATTGTGGTGTCAGAGTCTTGGCTCTTGGGCCCCTGACTTGATTGGTTTCCTCACAGTATTTACCTTCACCGAAGCAAGTGATAATTATACAATACGCACATGAATCCGAAAAATCAGATTGAAATCGAAACGCTTCGATTCGCTTCCGATTCGGTAAGTCGTATGTCTATCTCGGTCGTTTTCGTAATGCCAGAAGAAGACAGATATACGAGTTGTCGAATCGGAAACTAGTCGAACGTTTGTGAATACGGGGTCTGGTCTGGTTTGGGTTCGAATCGATTTATTGCATTAATGGTCGACCATTACATGGGAATAAAAACCCACTAGCGAAATGTGTATTAGTAGATCTATACCACTCGTTCAAAGAGAAGATGCCACATTTAACTGCCCACCCTTTTGTGGAAAGCAGGCGTGATGTTATAATGTGTTATTTCATCTTTATAAAAGTTGTTCTGTTTTTAAAATATGCTCATTAATGTTTGCTAAAGTTTCATGAAGTATGTTCGGCTTCGGCGCGCACTAAGTAACAGCATTTCCGGTATAGCTGTGATATGTAATAATTACGCAATATTTATGTATTATTGGGTAATAATACTACTAATCAATACAATTATTAATATTTTATTGATTGGTAGTAGTATTATTATCTATCATTGATATCTTTAAAAGATTGAAATATTGTATTTCATCATGCCGCCCGCCGCCGTCTGGGTTTTTATCTATCTTAAAGATAAATTGTAATAATAATCTAAAAAAATAAGTAATAATCTAATTTGTGACGGAAATAGAATTTGAAGATTAAGTGTTCGTTTTCGCGAATATTAAGCGACACCTAAACGAATGCCTAAATAAAAACTAGGTGTTTGATTTCAACGTCGAGAGTTGGAAGTCCCAACAGTGCAAAAATATTATAACACATTGTAGGTGAAGCGTCAGGGTTGTCTGCGAAATTTAAATTTTCTTTATTTACGTTTTTTGCCATTTCCAGGCCAGTGCTGGGTTGTATGTTGAAATATTGCTCGGGACTGTAACACGTCCTGACGATTTTGACTTTGATAAAAACAGTTTCTTTTCTAGACCTTTATGAACTTGGGGGGTTGTCCCTCAAACCTGGAGCATCAGTCTTAATTAAAAATATTGATTTCCCAGGTGGTCTAGTGGTCGCCAGCGCGGCTGTTGAGTTTGAGGTCCTGGGTTTTATGTAATTTAAGTGCCACTTTGGGAAAACGGGTATTACCTAATCGTTTTGTAAGTCTGTTAGTAAGTCAGATAAGATTGATAAATCGATTGATAATTTTACAATAATTCTACTACTAACATAATTACGTTTAACACTTTTTTGATCATGACTTTGATTGTCTGGAGGAGTGCCCTAATTATTATTTAAGTCGATATTAATTAACATCACATACTTCGTCATCATCATTAGTCTAAAGTCCTTAAATCAGTTCAAATGTTGATTAGTTCTGACTCAAGGTGGAAACGGCCGTAGCTCGAGAAACTCATTTTTTTTTTCCTTTTTTTTTTCGATTTGCAAGTCGGTGTCAGGCTGTCTATTTATTTAAAACATGATCCGTGATCGTAACAATGAATTTACAAAGGGATAATCATTAAAATTATCAATACAACCCTCTAAGTTCTTAATGACTTTTTCATGAAATAGTAATTCACTTAACTCAACTTATCATAAACTATTTGATGCCCCCGGCTTCGCCCGCGTTTTTTTTGGAAACAGTATGAAAATCGGTGCAGTAGTTTTTGAGTTTATCTCGAACAGACAGACCGACGTGGCGTTTGTTTTACAATATGTAAGGAAATATCAAACTACAATAGGTAAAGAGCTTCTAAGTTTGGATGTAATAACTAATCACCGAAACTACTCAACCGATTTCCACAGTTATTTCACTAAGGGAAAGCAATAAAATGACCCCACAAGATACGAGTATGTTACTTTGACGCGAATGAAGTTGCGTGCAGAAGCTAGCAAACCCAATCAAATATACATTCAAATGTTCCGTTCAACCGCCGTATAATATGACACACAACTATCGTCATGAAATTACATGTTTCCTATACAGTTTATTATGCATTAAAGATGGTCATTGAGGATAGGGTTGTCTACTGTTTCGATTTATAAACTTTTCTTCTGTGATCTGACCCCATATTCAGAAAGCTTCGATTCGATTTTGATTCGGGAACTCGTATGCCTATCTCGCTCGTTTTCGTTATGCTAGAAAAGGATAGACATACGACTTGTCGAATCGAAATTCGTTCCGAGCGTTTGTGAAAACAGGGGCGGATCAGCAATCTTCAAACCTCGTTCCATCCCTATGTGCATATCCATGTATATCATGTCACACATGTTAAACAACTAAATGCTTCTTTATCTTTATCTTTATCATTTTGAATAATATCTCGTCAATATTCTTGTCTAGATTTGGAATAAAAGTATTTTTAAAATAGAGTATATTATTTTTTTGTTGCTGTAGGTGGTTGTTAAACTTCTGAACGCCATTGTCACATATACGCGACAAGCAAGCGCTTGCCCTGTACGCCAAACGTCACAAATGTCTCAAAATTGTAGGTGAAATTGTGGCTTGACGTGGAGGACACGCGCGTGCGTTTACGGCTCTGGCGTTCAAAAGGTTAAATAAAATTATCAATAAATTAAAAACAATATGTAACGTATAGCCTTCATCCATTCAGCTAGAGATCCAAGCGCGGATCCACCGTTGTGGGCACAATGGGCATGTCCACAACCCCAATGGAGGTCGATAGTCTGATGTTCTACCTACACAAGGCCTTTATGAAATACAGTTTCAGCATAGACTATGATTCAGTTCAGTGCGTTTTTAAATAAAGAATAAAATAAAAACTGTAAGTTCACAACCCTACCCTTGCCTACTGGGGTAGCGGTTGTAGCTTTTTCATAATTACTCGTACATGGTACTACCAATTCGGTCGTCCAATTTTCAACGTTATAACTCAGGACATACGATTGAAAACTGACCGTCAGTGAAATGTCTAGTCCCTTATTACAGCCGTAATTATTTATAACACAAAGTCTGAAAACTTTTACCCTTAACAAAGGAAGCCTATGAAACGATCCAAGTTTAAAAGTACAACACGTTTTTCCAAAATAAGTTGTTATTTTTAAAATTCGGCACGTTTTCCTCGAACTCCCATGACAACTGACTCTCATTTTGGATTTGGTTCCTGAATTAAGCTATATGCTATTTTTAAACCAGATACCTATTTTAAAAAAGACTTCTACTTGTGGGTAGTGGTGTAAAAGAAATTGGGACCGGTCGAATTGATCACTATTTAAATAAATAAAGTACCTATGATATAATCGACGATTTCTCAGAGATGGGATGAGTTATTAATAACCGACGAAAATTTTCTGTGTTAAATAGGGAAAAATATGTATTTTTGGGTGTTGTATGTTTGTAATGAATAAACTCTAAAACTACTGTGCCGATTTTAAAAATTCTTTCACCGTTGGAAAGCTACATTCACCCTGAATAACATAGGCACATTTATCCCCGTATTCCCACGGGAACGGGAACTACGCGAGTGAAACCGCGTGACGTCTGCTAGTAAATAAATAAAACACTGAATACGTGGTAACTGTTTTCGTATCGGTGTCCCTTCCACCATGATACCACCATATTTGGATATTCATCCTGAATCACTCTTATCTATTGCTGAAAACTGCATGAAAATCAATTGCGTAGTTGAACCTTTTGGACGCCATTGTCACATATACGTGACAAGCAAGCGCGTGCCCTGTACGTCAGGCGACACAAATATGTGACAAAATAGTAGATGAAATTGTGGCTTGGCGTAGAGGGCACGCGCGGGGGTTTAGCTGTGGCGGTCAAAAGCTTTAAAGATATAAGCGTGCAAACAGCAGGAGCGTCTGTGTTTTAAATACCATGTAAAGATTTATGATGTACTTCCATTTCGTTTATGTCATCACGCACAATTTTAACTCTATCGATAACTGTCGTCAGCCACCTTATCTTTTCATCATATCATCAGTACGAAAATTCGTATCAACTGACTTAGTTCAAGGCTCATCTTCGATACAAGAGTGTGTGATATAAAAAAGTGTTTCTTTTTATAAAAAGGTGTTGATTTTCATACGCTGATAAAAAAATTATAATGTTCACATTTCCATATTGCGCTGATTGTAAATGTTTTATCGACTAGTTTACGTAATCGGTCAGCGGGTCGCTTTGTGAGGTAGTATAATAGTTTTTTTTTATGTCTTTATCGTTATATTATTGTTAGGATTATAGATTATTGATTTTGTTTGTGGAATAACTATAAGCAGCCTATCTTTATTGCGCCGTCTCTGAGTTACTCTTCGTATTAGAATTTTCTTGTACGCGTTATAATACAATTGAAGTGGTTTGGTTGATTATCTTCACAAATTTGAGTATCGAATCGACAGTAATAGCTCATTTTGCGAACATAGCTTTGTCTACATATGCTTAATATCAATCTTCGCCATTAGGCTGGAAATCCGTTAACTGCCATGAAAGTCAGTTTTATATTTAAATCTGCTGTCAAAAATCATGATAACATTTTAGAAAGTAGAAGCACGAGTTCTGAGTCGTGTGCCTGTAGATTTATTCGAATAGCATTCTAAAATTTGGCGTAGCATGCCAAAAGAAGATGCGCAAAAGTCTGAAAACTAAGTAGTCTGCTTTGACGCAGAATGTACACTTCGTAAAATGTGCACTTGACGCAAATGTGTACTGCGCAATATGTGCACTACTCAAAATGAGTGTGAATTTTATCAAACGTTTGCTTACTATGCATATATTTTTGCACGAAAAAAGGAGAACAAAGTGCACATTCTTCGTCAAACCCAACCAGCCTTGCCAAAGAGTGTTGGGTTTCCTTGGAGTTTTCTGTGGCTATCTATGATAGTTGTTCTTGTTTTTTTTTACTCCTACCACGTTCGTTCATTTTCTAACGGTTGTCTTTTCATTTGTTGCAGGGAGCACCGGGCGAGTCCGGCGCGTCTACAAGTGCCGGGCGTGTGCGGCTAAGCAGGCCGCAGCAGGCCGCGCGCCCGCGCCCCGCGCCACTCTGTTGGCGCCGCGCCCTCAACGTCGACCCGCCCTGGCTGCGAGCCCGGGCCCGCTGACGCCAGCGAGACATTACGTGAGTCTCTTCAAACTTATGAGTGCCTGGTAGCCTGGTACACAGATACCCGTCCAGTTAATTGATGAATGATTGAAAATAGGGGCAAAATTCTGGAATTGTTGTAGTCAAAGAGATATTACGTTAATCTCTTCAAGCTTGTGAGTGCCTGGTACTCAGATACCCGTGCAGTTAATTGAGGAATCAATGAAAGTAGGACGTGCTAAATTCTGGAATTGTTGTTGTAGCCAGAGACGGGGGTGAAACTTTAAGTTTTTAAATATGAAATAAAGAATTCGTTTAATTGTTCCAGCTGACACTTGTGGACTAGCGCTAGTGGGCCACCACAACCCGGCTCGAACACCTGACACCGACCCTCCCGGCCCGGACAGGCAAGCGCAGCATAGCCGACCCCACGCTCCGGCACTGCCGGGGCTAAGTCGGCTCCAAAGTCAATCTTAAAGTATCCGCACAAGGCTCAAAATCCCAGCCGCAATGAAGGTCGTAGAAGAAGAACAGCTTATCACTGTGATGGACGGGCCGTGGTCGCCCACGGCGCTGATCCGCGAGATCGTGGAGTCGGGCACGCAGGAGGACCCGTTCTACGTGATGGATCTCGGGGAGGTGGTCGCTCGGTACCATCGCTGGAAGGAGCTCATGCCGCGCGTCGAGCCCTTCTATGGTAAGTCTATTAAAATCTTTGATCCTGATTATAGAAGGAAGCGAGTCTACTAGTAACAACATTCCCAAAGAAACTAATACGAGTAACCGATTCGAAAAACAGTTATCATATTTTTTTTGCGCACTCCAAATATAGGGAAATTGCTACCACACACAACTAGTACAATTTTATCCTTATCAGCAATAACTAATTAGGTCAAAAATATAAAATTTCGATAATAGAATAGTGATTTCCCTCTACATAAAAAAAATATTAATGAAAATTTTATTAAAAGCATTGCATCGCTGGTGAAAACTGAATCTAAATTAAGTAATTTAGAAGAACTAAAGAACATACACCGACACTAAAATTGATTGCCTTATACTCGTCAACATTCCCTTATTCTAATTAATTTGGGGTCTGCAGCATGTCCTTTTCTTCCATACTTTTCTCAATTACTCGTCATCTTGCTTTCTTGCTATATATCTTCCTTCACACCGTCCATCCATCGTTTCTGAGGTCTTCCTGTACTCTTAATCCACATCCATACTCAAAACTTTCTTCTGGCTTCATTCCTCCGCATCACATGCCCCATACCATGACAACCAACTACTACACAACTTTTCAGTCAACGGTTTTCAGACATGTTTAATACTGTTTTTTGATATAAAGCTAACATGTTATGTTTTGTGTTTAGCGGTGAAATGCAACGACGACAAGCTCTTGGTGAGCACGCTGGCGGCGCTGGGCACCGGCTTTGACTGTGCCTCCAAAGTCGAAATCGAACTCGTCAAATCCATCGGAGTCGCGCCCGAGTGAGTATTCCACTATGTTCTATCATTCTATAGTATAGTGCTCGTCTTCCAGGTGCTTCTGTGGCATAATATGATACAGAAAGTTAAAGTTATACCTGAACTAGAAAGATGACATTGGGTGCCTCACGACAAATATGCCTAAATTTTATAATGAGTACAAAAACTATAAGAGGTTTTCAGTTAATGAAAACATGGTGATAAAACCTAGTGCTGATGTCCTAGAACCAAAAACTAGAAGACAGACATTTACCAACCACCACTAGGCGTCTAGGCCTGCGTTGTGACCTACTCATTCCACATCATAGAAAGCAATCTGATCACCTTATTATAATGTCGAAAGTAACATTGAACATCAATTATCAACTTTCGGCACTAGACCGAACGTTGCTAATCCCGTGACGTTACAAACTGTTGTTAATTAAAGGTATTTGTTACAGGCGTATTATTTTTGCGAACCCAGCCAAGATGGCGTCGCACATCCGCTACGCGTCGGCCGTCGGTGTCGACGTCATGACGTTCGACTCTGAGACCGAACTCATGAAGATCAAACAATACATGCCGCACGCACAGTGAGTACTATCTCTTAATAACACTAGCACTGTCTTTTCAAGGTTAAGCAGCTTGCCAAGGTCAATCCGCGGATGGGTAACCATCCATTTCAGTTTCCTTCGTGCCTCGGAGCAGATCTCCAAATGACAGTCGGTACAGGTAGTCAGTGGCCCTGAAATGTCTGACAACCAGTCTAACTAAGGGGCATCGTATTCCGGGGTTGCGGGCCTGTTCGAAAGAGATACCGCGGCCTCGGAACATAAAGGGCGAGGAAGGAATATGGATGGGTTTTAGTCCGTAAAAGTCTGACACTCCCTCCCGCTCCGCCCAGAGTGCGAGTAGTTATTTGATGATTTCCCATCCTAAAAATAAAAACAAAAATAAAAGGGGTATCGTATTGCCAGCAATAACTGGATTAAACTTAATCTGTCACTTACGAGATATCTTCCGTGATTATCAATTCATTAATATTGAGCTCCCGATTTTTTTTTCCATGGCGCTTGCAACAGCGTCGAAATATCGGGAGCTCAAAATTAATGATAATGACGGTGTTATAAACTTAAAGCTTAAAACAGTGTCAGTAACTGCGTTGTGGTCAAAAAGGGAGTTGCTCCATGCAAATACTGGTATTCAGCTGCATCCTTAGACTGGAAGCCGACCCCAACATAGTTGGGGAAAGGTTAGCCACGTAATGATGAGTTGTTTGGTCTAACCTTCATTGATCCACCCGTCTAAATCATCTTCGGACCCAAAGTGTGTAATTTTTTACTCAAAAAGTGCAGAATAGCAGCATAGTTTGATTTAATGTGTTTAGGTTTTGATTATGCTGTTTGCATTACCAGGCTGGTGATCCGCATCCGTTGCGACGCTGCGTCGGCGCAGTGTCCGCTGGGTATCAAGTTCGGTTGCGACCCCGTCACTGAGGCGCCGCGCCTACTCAAGCTGGCTGCCGTGGTCGGACTTGACGTAAGTAAAACTTACAACGGACTTAATTCTACAATTTTGTTTCATACGGTTTGACGCAGTATGTGCACTTCGCAAAATGTGCACTTGAAGCATAATGTGCACTTCGCAAAATGTACATTTGACGCAAAATGTGCGCTTCATGAAATGTACACTTGACGCAAAATGTGCACTTGACCTATAATGTGCACTTCGCAAAATGAGCAATACTCAAAATGAGCAACTTCTCAAAATAAGCAATACTTCTAAGGGAGTGTGTTTTAGCCAAGAAACTACTGTTCTCGTGCTAAAAATCTTGCAAAATGTAAAAAAAAAAATAGTTAGCCAAGCCACTTTTTTTATTTTGAACCATTGTGATAAAATTCATTTTGATAAGTGTACAGTTTGCGAAGTGCACATTATGCCTGAAGTCGGGAACTTCATTTTTTCTCATAGAGATGAAAGAACAAACTTTCATTTATATCCGCACAAACTTGCGCATTTAGTAAGCTGATTTAAAATATATTTAAAGTCTTTTGGATTTATGTACATCTTGGCCAAACCCCTTTGCATCGTTTTCATGTTAATGTATGGTTCCTGTTCTTCTCCAGGTTATTGGCGTGTCATTCCACGTGGGCAGCGGCGCTATGGAGACGGAAGTGTACGCGCGCGCCATCGCGCTGTCCCGTGCGCTGTTCCACGTGGCACACAACGTGGGACACAAGGGCATGCGTCTGCTGGACGTAGGGGGCGGCTTCCCGGGGGGATCGCACTCGTCCATCTGCGAGGTAACACTTGACTAGCGTACAAGCACAAGTAAAATATTACGGCAAATAAACATTCCGCTCATGAGCGAAGCTGAAGCATACCACAGCTTATTTTAGAAATGATATTAGATTAGTAGCCAAGGGCTCTAAGGCATCAATTACAGCCCGAGATATTTAGTATTTAGTTCGAGGGTGCAATTGATGCTTACACCCGAGCTAACTTCTCTGCTTTACATCTCGATTGTGAGGTAAGTAGGTACCGAATATGAGAGATGTAATAGTATATTATATAACAAGGGACTAAACGAAGCCATTATATACCCGAGGTGGTTTGACTCCCGAGCTTGCGAGGGAGGCAATGAAAGCGAGGGTATATTATATTGGCGTTTAGTCTCGAGGTGCAAACTGTACTTTTCACTTCGAGTACGAGAAAAATAGTCATTTAAAACTGAACAAATTTACACTCGACAAAAATTCTGAACTGAGCGGTCAGTTTTTTCTTCTATCAGGTCAGTCACAGATTAACCACTGAAAACACAACACAAACTCTCAACATTTTCGCAATGAAGATGATCCACACTCCACAGATTATTAGTACCTACATTACTACAGCGGCTAGCAACAGAGGCATTGCTTTTCAAAATCAACGATGCACACAAACAACCATAATTTTTTCTCGCGTTGAAGAGTTTGTTTGTTTTTTTTTTCAATAAACCGCTTTCTATTTGCATGCCAATTCGAAATCTAAATAAAACCTTTGACAAGTTACTCTTTTGTGACCATGTTTCAGAGTAAAAGATCGTTCCATTTTTTTATTACTTTTTACTCCCTAGGGAATAAACGGTCACTTTAATCCCGCTTCGTAGGGCTATAACAGCGTACTTTTAGAGCATGAGAAGTGAAAAACATATTTTGTTGTTGTGGACAGGTGGCCGAGGTGATCAACTCGTCTCTGGAGGAGCACTTCCCGGAGCGCTCGGTGCGCGTCATAGCGGAGCCCGGCCGGTACTTCGCCGCCGCCGCCTACACGCTGGCCGCCATGGTGCACGCCAAGCGAGAGGTACCTACCGTCAGCTTCACTATGTGACGTTCGAACCCGTAGTGTCTATCTGTTCCTCGACCAAACAAAAAAGGAGAATTAAAATTCGATTTTCTTGAAGACTACCATTGTTGTGAAAAATGTGAATAAGTATAAAAAACGGTTTCTTTGGGAAAATGATTTGTAATTACCAGTCACCCTTTAAAGTCGGTATGGCCTGTAAATGCTAATCCTCATCTCGTCCGCTAGGTGGCGTCTAAGGAGTTCGATGAGAACGCGGAGACGCACACGATGTACTTCATCAACGACGGCGTGTACGGCTCCTTCAACTGCGTACTGTACGACCATCAGCAAGTCGTTGCCGAACCTCTCAACGTAAGTATTTGCCTCTCTTATGTAAGAACGGATCCTTCAACCGTCAACCAAGCATTCTGTACATCAAACTAACCGTGCGTTCCGAGATACGACATAATCACTCACAGCGCTCACAGCAATATTTTGCGTTCCGTTTTAAATTTCACGGTTATGACAGCTGAGATCTGTCATTAGGTCATTTGACAGCGCTCACGGTGATATTTCTTTGGGGCATGGTCGGTGTAATCGCAAGATGGCGCGTGTCATGACGTCATCTATGACGACTCAAGGAACATCGATATCGCGCTCACGGTTACTCGGAACGGGTTTATGGACGTTTACAGTCTCTTGGAACGCACTGTAAGTAATTACGCAAAAAAAAAACTGGGAACCTATATATTTTCTTGGGTGAAAAATCTTTATTTCTGGTAGAACTCAGCGTAACGCACACAAAACATTGTGCTGATGGATTGATTGAATAGTACGGGGGACGTGGAGGTGTTCTAATAAAAAAAATCTTACATTTAAAAAAGTTGTATTAAAACAATACAAAGTTGTAACCAACCTCACCCCAATATCTTCGTAACTAGAAGGTTTCCAGGTATGGTGTAGAACGAAAAAGTGATCGAAATGACGAGGAGAACAAGTGCCTTTCGGCTTTATAAAGATGTGTTTTACACCCTTCATAAATATCCATGCTCGTCACACAATCATTTGCTTCTACCGGGATTCGATTCCGGGATCCTATGAACGTAAGGCAGCCTCAATACCACTGCGCCATTCGAGACCTGCAGTACAAGTACGTAGGATTCGATCGGACTCGATTAGACAAATTTGACAGTTATAACTACATAGTATAACCGCGTGTCTGTCCCTATGTGTGCTTAGATCTTAAAACTACGCAACGGATTTTGATGCGGGTTTTTTTGATAGATAGAGTGATTCAAGAGTAAGGTTTTAGTTTATAATTTGTACGCGGACGAAGCCGCGGGCATCGGCTATTTCTCGATAAAATTAGTTTTTATGGAGTCAAAAACTAATTTTATCGAGAATAAATGTTATCTAATCGAGTCCTATCGAATCCTACGTACTTGCACTGCTGATGTGACAATGAAACCTCGTACAGTAATGTGCCTTCCTCCCCTCCCCAGGACAACGGGTCTTGTTCGTCGGAGTGCTCGGTGTGGGGCCCGACGTGTGACGGACTGGACTGTGTACTGCCGCGCACTCGCCTGCCCGCGCTGGGGGTGGGCGACTGGCTCGTGTTCCGCGACATGGGCGCCTACACTCTGCCCGTGGCTTCGCCCTTCAACGGCTTCCCCGTGCCCACTGTTCGCCCTGTGGTGGATGCCAGGCTGGCGTGAGTATTCCGTTATTATTATTCCTTTTATTCATTTTTTAACACATCCTTTAAATTTTTAAATATTATTATTTTTAAATATATAAAATACTAGCTGACCCGCGCAACTTCGTCTGCGCAAGACGAACCAACAGTTCCCAAAATTAGCGCGTTCAACCAACCTAACAAACAAACTCTGCAGCTTTAAAATGTTAGTACAGATTGAAGTCAGTAACAATTAATTTTTTCTCGAATAGGTTTACATTAAACGCCAAAATATTCTACTTATGTTTTTCCAATTAAGGACTCTTCCCTCGACAGCCTTACACTCGACAATATCGTTCTCCAGCTAGGTCGAAAGTTCTCATCAAGTGGCATGACATGAGTCGAGACACGTTAACGCTGCTTCAAACTGTTGCGGACCTCTTGTGACTGCCTTTCGTCTCCATCGTCAGACCCCCGATAATACTCATACTCTAGCTAGGCCTAAAGTTTATATCAAGGTGCATGAAATGTGCCGACACACGATATAGCTGCTGTAACTGATCACAGTCAAACTTCAGACAGGTCTAAAGTTGTCAAAAAGCTTTATGAAATAAGCCCCAAAACGATCTTTTCCTTTATCGTGTGGTTAGTGCCTAACCTGTTGTCAGAGTTTTTATGCCATCCAAGGTCCTCTGTCTTGTCTTGTCTGTCTTTTCATGCCGTCGAGAAATAACTCTCAGGCATGCTGTGGTTTTCTCACGATGTATTTCTTCACCGAACCAAGCGATCTTTCCTTCCTTATCGTGTTGTTGCCTAACCTGGTGTAAGAGTTTTTATGCTGCCCATGGGCCTCTGACTTGGCTTAACATGCCAAATGTCTCTCAGGCAAGTTGGTTTCCTCACGATGTTTCAGCACATAATTCTAACACGACTATTTTCAATAAAAAATGGGACAAACTTTGCTAAACACGCTTTTCAATAAAAATAATCATGAAAATCGAACTTCTCTGGAAAAAGTTATGCGTCATCATCATCAAGAGGAGTTTCTTGCCGGTTCTTCTCCATGGAATCGACCAACGCGAATCGTGCACCTTTTTCGACGTTTTATAAGTGCCCATCCAGGCCTATGTGAAATAAAATATTTTGATTTTGATTTTGATTTCATCATCCATAGTCCGACTTCACCGATTGCTGGGTACAGGCCTCTCTTTGTTTGTCCCAAGCTCCACGCTCTTGTGCCAGTCTCATCCAGGATATTCCCGCAATGGCAACAATATCGTCTGCTTATCTCACCGCTGGACGACCAAAACTTCTGTTTGGATTTCTAGAATGCCACTTGGTCACAGCTTTACTCCACCTGACATCACCGCGCCTTGCTAGGTGTCCTGCCCTACTCCATTTGAATTATCATCATTCATCTTCAGCCGAAAGACGTCCACTGCTGGCCATAGGCCTATCAAGTGTCGCCACATTGACCGGTCTCGTGCGACTTCATCATTCGGTCATTTGAGTATTGCTCAGGCATAATATAGGTAGCTATCTACATAAAGAAAAACAGGCGTTGAATTGAGAACTTCTTCCAAAAAACCAAACTTGAGACATCTGACACGGGAAAAGTAATTCCCAGAGTGTGAGAAGTCATTTGATGATTTCACAAACTAAAAAAAAAAAACTAAAAAAAAGATATCTGACATGGGTGAATGCCAGTATCATTCTTTCACGGAAAATCATAACACCGTGATTCAGAAAATGGAGTCATGTGAACAACGCCATTAATAGAGCACGAAGTTAAACTGCTAAAACATATGCATGGAAAGCAGTCGACCGGACACTCTACTGGCTTTGTTGATTTTTAAAGCAGGGTCATGTTGACTATTCTCTTCTTCTCTATCTTGTGATTTTTATTCATTAGTACCATTTTGGTTTCATAGATGTCATTGCATGTATCCTTAGATCATGATGATAAGTTCTCCTTAAAAACTTTAAAGTCATATATCTTTTGATGGAGAGCACCATAGATGTAATAATGAATTTTTAATATTTCTGTGGAGAGCACCGATTGCAAAGAAACAAAAATCAAAACTTTCTCTAAGTTATGCACAATAATAATTAGTGCATTAAATCAAACCACGTTGGTTTTATAATTTACACGTAAAAGGGCTACATAGAGACACACAGACACAGACGAAAATTTAAGAAATAATAGAAAAAGGGTTCTGTGTGTGGTCCTTTAACTGTTTAAGCGCCATGTTTATAGATTTATTATTTGAAATAAATGATTCCCAAACTGTCGTTTAAGTGTTAAAAAAAATATGTATAAAACAATGATTTGGAAATATGTAAGGTTTAAAAAAAACAAAATACTTTGTTACAAAAAGTGAAAACCGGGTGGTTTTTGAACGTGCGAATCAAAGTTATTATCGGAAATCTTACAGCATTAGGTACACAAAATCAAAAAGTATTTTATGTCTGTACTGAGGCTTGACCTTGCGACTCACTGTTCGAAAGGCGGTTGCCGTCACCGACGGGCTATTTATTCTTGTGACAATTTGTCTAAAATAGTTATTCTATAACAATGCATGTTATGACAGTTGTCAGTTGTCAAACAGTTGAAAGCTATAGACGAAATGCAATATTGCTCACCCCCGTAAGTAATTAGCGTGATAATATATAGCCTATGTCCTTCCCTAGGTTGAAATACATCTCTTTGCCAAATTTCATTACGATCCGATCAGCCGTTTTGTCGTGAAAAGGTAGCAGACAGACAGACAAACAGAGTTACTTTCGCATTTATATAATGGTATGGATATATTATTATTATTGTTTAAGCCTTCTTATTCCCAAAAAATACATTTCAAAATTCATTACATTATATTACATCTTTTTTATAAAATTCGTTTGATTCTTAAAACTAATAAATTAATTTGTAATAATTGAGCATGCATTTTAATAATAAGTCAATAAAAATTAAAAAAATAATTTATACAGATTAAAATTAAAATAAAAATGGCTAAATAATCATTTGTTCAATTACTATAATCAGACCAGAGTGGCGTGATTATTCCCATATCTAAAATAAACATTAATATTTTAATAAAATATTTCTAAGCAAAAAAATAAAAACGCTGTCCTGCATTTCTTAGTTTTCGAGTTATGTCATTATTGTCACGAAGAAGCAAAATGTGTAATCGTTTCATTTGAATGAATTTTACGGCGAAAAGTGTGGTCCCCAATGATGATGTCTTTTCTTAATGCACTCAAAGCCAAAACAGGCTCAAGTATAACGACCCTAAAAAATATTCCCTCTATTCCAGTTGCATACTCAAGGAGCTTCGTCCGCTGAGCGCGTCGCAGTTCTCGGCGGGCCGCACGGGGGCCCCGGGCCCCTCGCTGGGCCCCTCGCTGGGCCCCGCGCCGGGCACCGAGCCGGCCCCGCCCGCCCCCCCCGCCCCGCACGCCGTGTTCGTGGAGTGCGCACTCAAGTGACGCGAGGACTCGCGAGACAAGCTTCACACACACCCGCAGACTGTAAACTCGCACACGTACACACTCACTCTCGTCAGGTAGCAGATAATGTACAGGACAAGGATCTTTTGGCGCACTAAGGCCGTATCTTCTTTTGATAAAGCGGTTTCAGACTAACGTATTTTGTGGCGCGTATATGTTCGTACCAACTTACGGCCAGTACACACGCTTATTCACTTGATTAATATGACAGCTGTCAACAAAAGTGACGGCTTATCTGGCGAATCGCGCTTGTACGATCTTATACGCGCGTCAACGCTCGTGCGAATTTCGCGCGGTAGAAGACGCGCGTATACCGTCTACACCCGACTTATATGAGAATCTGGAACAGCCCATAATACGCTCTGTCATTCAAGCGCCAGTAGATCCTTGCAGCACTGTAAGATTAGTAAACAGTGACACATCTGCCGAATGTAGTGGCGTAAAGCTGAATTCATGTTGTTTTCCGATTTTACTCGGTGTTATCAAATAAAAACTTGTAATTGACCGAAAAATACGTGTTTAGGTTCTTTTGATTGGCCAATGCAGTATGACGTCACGAAAATAATGTCAGCATATCATGAATCTGGCCAAATCATAGTGATCTTTATCCACGTTAATATAAGGTCGCTATTAGTTTCTTTCACCTCGTAATTCCGTAGATGTGTCGCTACAATCAAAAGCATATTTTTTGTTGACATAAATGTCATTGTTGTAAAGTTGGTCTCACACTTACCCAATCATTTGTCAGATAGCAAATAATGTTAGGAAATTATAGTTTTTTTTTTGTTAATTTGTCAAGCATTATTTGTGTTAAAATTGCTTGTTTTGTTAATGCTGTCATGAAATTGATTTTTAAGCAAATTGGCACATTATTTAATTTGCCGATTACGGACTATTAAATTGGTGATCAACTTGCTTAGCGATTAATTCCTCAGACTGTACATAGTTCAATATTCACGGCCTCATTACGATGTTACAGTACGAATCGAATTCTACCGAAAAGGTTATATCGGAAAGCGAATGTACTTACTCGTAGTAATAAAATATCAATTCTATGTCTCTTTGATATGGTTTATAATTCTATAACTAAAATCGGTATAGTAAATATTTTGGTACCGAATTACCGATAGGACCTTTTTTTTATTGTTGTACTGTACTTTAAAATAAAATAAAAACTTCACTTTGTGTGTGATAGCATATTGTCTCTAAAAGGAGTATAGTAAAAACGTAGAAAAACTTTGCATTTCAGTAAATATTATATTTATAATCTCTCACGAAATAAAATAAAAAATTGAGGTCATTTTTTTGTAAAAGAAAATAAAAATTATTAGATATTGCTGTATTTAGACGTTTCGTGTAGCAATGTGATCGTTATAAAATATTTATATTATTTTAAATTTAATGTGGTATCGCTTTTAACGCGAAATTGTTACGTCTTTTATATTGTTTTTTGCTTACTAACATTGAATTAATTTGCGCAAAACTGCCTAAGGCACCGTCCCTTCGTCTGCGATCAGAGGTACACTTCAAGCGATCCGAAACTGTAAATTTTTCCCAATCAACTTTTTGAACCAAATGTCTTCAGCATTAAAGTTGAAAATCTATTAAAGGAATTTGACAGGTGTAGCAGTTTGAAGTGTTGCCTTTACTGAGGCCCGTTCTATATCTTGTATGTTTTTTTAACCAAATAATGACGTCTTAAAAAGAAACTATACTTATGTATTTTTACGTTTTTTTTTATCAAATTCTTAACGTTAATTAGAGGCATTTTATAATCTCACTAGCGGACGTCACGCGGTTTCACCCGCGTAATTCCCGTTCCCGTGGGAGTACGGGGATAAAATATATCCTATGTTACTCGTGGATAATGTAGCTTTCGAATGGTGAAAGAATTTTTAAAAACGGTCCAGTAGTTTTTAAGCCTATTCATTACAAACAAACAAACAAAGTTTTCCTCTTTATAATATTAGTGTAGATTAGCATCAAAAGTAACAACAAACTGTATGTGTAAAAATATATTTGTTTCTCCTCCCTTCTGTGGTTCCCATCCAATCAAGAATCGTGCAAGATAACAAGACTTTTTCGGATACCCCTGGGCATGAAAACGATTTTTTATGACGTCACTATTTAGACCTGTATAGTCGACGTCATTATTTATACCTGTATAAATAATGACGTCACTTTTTGGACCATTCTGAATAGTCCATTGCTATAATAGTATCTTCCTTGTCGGCGATGGGATGGGTCTTAAATGTATATAAAATTCACGGTGTTTTCTTTTTCATATTTTATTAAACGTAAAGTATTCACTATAAATGTATTTCGATGTGTCGGTTACCCGCATGTATAATGTGATTTATGAATTTTTCAAAGTTAAATGTTTCATCTCATAGGATGGTTTCGCAAAAATATTTGTGGCAATCTTGCTTTTTAAATAAACATTTGTGGAATGTGAGCTGGCGTTTCTTTTTTAACCTTTTACCATCGTAGTTGAGGAGTCCCCTTTAAGGGGCCGGCGGAGCGTGCGTCGTTCATACAAACGTAATACTAAAATAATTCGTAAACCAAACATATTCTTAAGAAAGTGTGTATTTATTTCGATTGTATTAAATAATAATATAAATATCGCTGGACGTTAACACACAGCGCCATCTAGTGCCACACTAAGCAAGGCTTGTGTCGTGGACACCAGATAGTTGATATACTACATAGATACTTTTTGTTTGTAAATACGTACTAATTAGACATAAAATATAAACATCCATGACTCGGAAACAAATGCCCATGCTCATCACATAAACATTTGCTCCTACCGGGATTCGAACCCAGGACCCTATGAACGTAAGGCAGCCTGACTACCACTACGCCATTCGAGTCGTCAAATATATCATGTCCGTGACTACCGCCGGACCACGAACGCCAATCGCTTCCATATTTGGTCAATAATTAGTACTCAATTGGTACCAATTAGTACTCGGAACAGCAAAATTGATACCTTAGCAGTTTTCGAGAAAATCGACTTTGAAGGTGGTCCGGCGGTAGTCACGGTCCCTTCAGCAGGACCACCTTGAGCGCCGAAAAAGGAGGCATTCTACAGCTATTCTAAGTATAAAAATAATTAGTACCCATAAATGTGATTAATTTCGTAAAAAAAAACAGGGTGTGGAGCAATAAAACAAGGAAGTATTATAATATCTGTGACAAGGTGAAGATGACTCTGAGGTATGTTCAACTAGAAAATAATAACAACATTTATTCACCAAAAAGTAATAATTTAATCTGTGAAATGTTCGGAAGGTAAGCCACAATCTAAGTGTTGCGCTTGTGTTGTTTATCGTGTGGCTGTGGAGTGGAAATTCCACCAATTTGAAATAGTTCCTGAAGTAGTTAAGACGCCTGCGGAGCATGCGTCGTTCATACAAACGTAATACCAAAATAACTGGTAGATAAAAGGTAGTGTCTATTTATTTGATTCTTAAGGTAGTGTCGATTGGATCACAGAATATCTAGGTTCCCAATGATACATTTTGAATGGACACTGATTTAAACGAGAGTTATAAGAAAAATAAAAAAATTCTATAGAAATTTTAAATTCCTTATATCTCGTCTTTATATCATTGTCCTTTCAAAACATATATTTGGGAACATAGATATTCTGTAAACCAATCGAAATAAAAACACACGACCTTAAGAATATGTATGATTTGCAAATTATTTTGGTATTACGTTTGTATGAACGACGCATGCTCCGCCGGTTCCTTAAAAAAACACGGGAGTGGACAAAAAATAGAAGAAAGACCCTAGGGCACATCCCTAATTAGAATTGAATTTAACGTGCTCTAATTCCTCTGAGCACCAAGGACTTGAAATGAAGTCAAAGAAAGACCACTTCATGAAACAACTAGAGATGTACCTCATTGACTTAAGATTTAAATGTGTTATGTATTTGTTTCTTTGATATTTATAAATTGTGTTGTTTTGTCTTAACACATTCACTGTCCACGAAAAGAAACAATAGTTAAACAATCGCTCTGAACCATATGTGGCTCATGGGACAGGAAAAGGGTTAATACGGATACAGAGAAGTAAAACAAATATGGAAATATTTAATCAGTTTTTTTTATTTATATCGGACCGTAAAATTATAATAAAAACTAAAGTAGTAATTGTCATATCGATGATTGTATAATCAACGATAACTACTGCAAACTATACATTTCGTTATACATTTATTGCTTGGCGCCTGGTGAGGTATCGCGTTCTGTGTACGATGGCGGTGAAAAGGATGAAAACAACATATATTTGCACTTGTTACAAAGTTGATACTCCTAGTGAGAATTACGTCTAGTAGAAACAAGTCATTGTTACTTCTTTAGCTTGTGTGAAAGTGATGCTTTACAATTCGTTACGTATTCCTCCAAGAATGTTAGCCTGTCATTTTGTTCTTGAGTTCTGTTTTCAATTTTCAGAAGTGTTTCTATTTCATCCTTATAGTATTTGCATATCAACTCTGACGATTGAGGATAATAGTAAGCTACGTCAGCACCTGAAAAGCATAAATCACAACATATTATAAAACAAAGTCCTCCGTCGCGTCTGGCTGTCCGCGATAAACTCAAAAACTACTGCACCGAATTTCATGCTGTTTTCACCAATGGATACAGTGGTTTTGAGGAAGGTTTTAGTATATAATTTGTACGCGGGCGATCCACGGGCACCAGCTTGTATATTAATAAGTAGGTACGTATGTTGTCGGCATAAAGATCCCCGAAGATCTTTAAAATATGACAGTCGGAGCCGACCCGCCGCCGCGTCGTCTCGAACCATCCGTAAGCGTTGGATCGAACGGAATTTTGAGTATAAGTCGCGTAACTTACGCCGCATTTTATACGAAAATCTGGTTTGTGTCATGCGACGACTTAAAATGAGCCCATACTACCAATATATACTTAAGAGCCCGCTTACAGTCCACTAGCGCTGCCTATCGAAAAAATGTCATAACTCGTAAATAGAATCAAAAATACAAAATATGTTCTATTATTACTGTGGAAAAGGTAATAACGTAATTGTATAACACCTTATCAACACTTGAAATATAGCTGTTTAGCTAAATCGTGCATTCAAAACATAAACGGCCGTTTTTGTTACAAATGCACGATTTAGCTTAACAGCTATATTTCAAGTGGTGACAATGTGTTATAAAATTACGTTTTTGTCTTTTCTACAGTAATAATAGACCACATTTTGTATTTTTGATTCTATTTACGAGTTATGACATTTTTTCGATTGGCGGCGCTAGTGGACTGTAAGAGGGCTCTTAACATCATTGCATGAAACCGAATTACAGGCCGTTTGGCCACACCTCTAAGGTATGAGGTACAGTTGCGCCACCTCTTTCTGGGCCGGGCTCGACGGCACCTGCCGTTTTGAGGACAATATTGCCCAACGGTACCAACCAAATGTTAATATTGGCAATATTGCGCACATAGCTAACGTGAGCAGCTCAATCCTATTTTTTGCCGTGCAGTTTATATTATTTATTAAAAAAAGGTACTTACTTGTATAACCGAAAGAACAGCTGATTACTAATACTACTACTAACGTAACGTTTACCAACTTCATCTTGAAAATAACCAATAATAAGCTGTTGTCGTGTTCCACCACCCACAATGAACAAGCTGAAAACAAATTGTTTAGACGTGATTGATATCACAATCGAATCACCCCTGACCTGCGCCCTACCAACTTACTCGCATTAGCAGAAATTATACATTCCGCATATCTTACGAATTTACTGTCGCTTGCTAAGGCGCGGGTACACTCGACCTGCAATAGGTGAAAAGTGAGCTTTCACCTGAATAAGAACGTTATTATGCGTCACGAAGACCACACTGTAACGCTTCCAGCGTTAATATACGTGATAAGTTCAGTATTATGCAGCTTTAAGCAATTTATAGTATATTTTATAACGAGGGACTAAACGAAGCCATTATGTACCCGAGGTGGTTTGACTCCCGAGCTTGCGAGGGAGGCAATGAAAGCGAGGGTATATTAATTTGGCGTTTAGTCTCGAGGTGCAAACTGTACTTTTCACTTCGAGTGCGAGAAAAATAGTCATTTAAAACCGAACAAATTTACACTCGACAAAAATTCTGAACTGAGCGGTCAGTTTTTTCTTCTATCAGGCCAGTCACAGATTAACAATTTAAAAGACAACACAAACTCTCAACAATTTCTCAATGAAGATGATCCACACTCCACAGATAATTAGTAAGTTTACATTACTGCAGCGGCTAGGAACAGAGGCATTGCACATACTTTTCAAAATCAACGATGCACACAAACAACCATAAATTTTTCTCACGTTGAAGAGAGCGTTTTTTTTTTTTTCAATAAACCGCTTTCTATGTATTTGCAAGGCATTTTGAAATTTTGCCACTTGTGAATTGTCAACACCATAAAAAATACTGATATCCTGGAGTGTAATTTGTGCTGAAAAATAGGTAATAAGTACTCTATTATTCAGCCCTTATGGTGTATAAAAGGTAACACATACCCTGATAATCAGTCATTATTCAGCTCTTGGGGCGACTGTTACCTTTAATAATGCTTAAATAATGCTGATATAGTGCAACCAGCTAAATTATTCAGCTAGCAGCTGATTAATTTGTGCCCAAATCAGAGTTATATCAGCTGAGTAGGCGCCTCTAACGCACTTATTCAGCAGGTTTATTCAGCTGAATATTCCATTGTGAACAGTGATTCAGCTACTATTCAGCGCTTCTGTGCTACTTGGGAAAGATCTCAAAAGGAATTATTTTTTCTTTTTTTTCATTGATGCTCTGCTCCTTTTGATTGTAGCGGGATGTTATTTTGGGGGAAGCTGACCATAATACTAATAATTAGCATGATTTTTTTTTAGGGTAAATTAGGACCAGTCACATGGGTGTTGTATAAACGTTGTAACGTTGTTGTTCGTTGTTGCCTTCCCCGATAAATGGGCTATCCAGCACTAATAGATACTTTCAACTCGAACCAGCAGTTCCTGATATTAGCGCGTTCAACCAACCAAACCAACTCTTCAGCTTTATAATATGACTAGCTGACCCACGTAACTTCGTCTGCGTCACATATGAGAGAAAAACTAAAGGAAAAATAAACCCCGTTTTTGCAACTTTTTTCATTCATGCTCCGCTCCTAATGGTCGTAGCGCGATGTTATGTAGCCTATAGCCTTCCTCGATAACTGGACTATCTAACACAAGAAATAATTTTTCAATTCGAACAGTTCTTCGATAACTAATAAAATGGGGATTTAGACAATCATTTGCACATTGAGTTTCATAGTAGTATTTGAAAAAAAAATGGTTTCATTTACATATAAGATTTTCTGGCATTCAAATGAATATTAAGTTTCACAAAAGTAATCATTAATATTATTAGTTTATCAGTGAATAAGCATCCATTTCCAATTACAAAAGAAATCTTAATAAGTATATTATCTTAGCAATCATCGTCCGACCGTGCACCTTTTTAGGGTTCCGTAGCCAAATGGCAAAAACGGAACCCTTATAGATTCGTCATGTCTGTCTGTCTGTCTGTCCGTCCGTATGTCTCAGCCACTTTTTTCCCAAACTATAAGAACTATGCTACTGAAATTTGGTAAGTAGGTGTATTCTGTGAACCGCATTAATATTTTCACAGAAACAGAAAAAAAACAATAAATTTTGGGAGTCCCCATACTTCGAACTCAGACGCATACGTATGGCGTATCTATGGATAGGAAATGATATTGAAGTTTCTAAAATATTTTTTTACTAAACTAAATAGTTTGAGCGAGAGACCCTTTCGACGTGGAAAAAAGTGTCCCCCCCCCTGTAACTTCTATAATACGAGAATAATAAATCTAAAAAAAAAATATGATGTACATTACCATGTAAACTCCCACCAAAAATTAGTTTGAACCTAGGGAGTAGTTTTTTTTAATAATTCAGTCTGCTACGGAACCCTTCATGGGCGAGTCCGACTCGCACTTGGCCGCTTTTCTACGTTTTATAAGTGCCCATCTAGGCCTATGTGAAATAAAATATTTTGATTTTCATTTCGTGTTTTCTATAAGTATTTTTTAAATAATAGCAGAAAATAGGAAATTTTTCAAAAAATACAATGTTCGATGACGTCAGTTTAAGGGAAGAAGAATGATGATTAATAGTGTTAAGTATACCTACTTAAAACTACAGAATATGATTGTTATTATTTGTGAATCTCTTTCCCTTTAGGACAATTATTCAGATTTAATGAAGGGAGATTGCTCTTTTACTTTTAAACTTGCTGACTTGATGACAGTCATACTCCAGCTAGGTCTGCAGTTCTCATCAAGGTGCATTAAATGAGCCGCAACACGATATAGCTGCTGTAAACCGTTGCGGACCTCTTACAACTGCTTACCATTTCAAATTTTAAACCCTACGCTATGACGGCGTGTCTTAATGTGCACAACCTCTTCAAAGCTTAGAAACCTTCAAATGCGGAATTAATATTTTACGGTGACTTTCGAGACATTCCAATTTTAAAGAGTATTTGCAATGTTGCACCATATTTTTATGTGAGTTCAACCTTTTTGGAATAAAATCGGATTGGGTTTTGAAACATGTATCAAAACAACTTGTACTTCGAGTTCAAAGACTCGAAGGAGTATTGATATCAAATTCGAAATAAATCACCGCCAAAATAACTTTCTACCCCTTTTTAACCCCGTTAGGGGATGAATTTCAATGCAATATGAAACGCGTCCATCAATTCTGTTAATATTGTTGATTGCAGAGTTTGAAGTAGATTGGACCAAGGAATCACATTTCCCATACAATCTTTGCCCCTCCTTTTCACCCCCTTAGGAGTATAATTTCAAAATTCTTTCTTATCGTATGCCTAAGTTATACAAAAAATACACCCTCCAAATTTCAGGTTTCTACAATCTGCGGTTTAGGCTGTGTCCTTCAGGACAAAGCATTTTTTATTTGTAGATAGTAGGATTTGTTCTCGTTTGTAATGTATTTGTAACTTTTCCGGCTTCATGTCTTATGTAAAATAAAAACTAATAATTGGCATAAAAAAATGTTTTGTGTAAAATAGCAATTTTCTGGCCAACTATTTCCCCTATACTGCCCCGCTGAAAGTATTTTTTTTCCGATTTCTGACTTTTTGAGTACTCTAACCTGGGTTGGTTTGGAAGAACTTCTTGATTAGTGTCGGAAAGAAGATCGATTGGCATCAAAAAAAATGTTTTATGTAAAATGGCAATTTTCTTGCTAACTGTACTTTATTTTTTTATTAAATCTGTGAATGGGGATAAACATTTTGTGAAAAAATTACGGATTGTTACCTAAGACCACTTTTGTGTAGTTGCAGCTCCCCTTACTGCCCCGTTTACCGTTTCCACCCTGTATTACCAACTACTTATACCGAGGAATGCCGATTTTCTTGAGTTCCGATATTTTGGGCGTAATCAGTTCAAAAATTAAATTTCAAGAAAATTGAGAAATTATATTTACCTGTATTAGATTTGAAGTATTTATAGCAACTCTTAAAGGTTTCCATTTAAATGGATTTTATTCTATAGGTATATGAAGTTATTTAATTTTAAACCCAAAACCCTCTTTTTTACGTCTCTGGATGATTTAAAAAAAATCCTGAAACAGGTACCTATTCCTTTATTTTTAATAATAAGTATTTACTCTGAGTTTCATGAATCTAGAACAATCTAATTTTTTTTTTTCATACAAACTTTATCCCCCTTTTTCACCCCCTTTTTCTAAAATTTTCTATGATATCTATAGCCTAAATGTTATTCTGGGTTTATTTAAATAGATTAGAGAAGTTTTCATCGAAATCCGTCCAGCAGTTTTTACGTGATGCGCGGTCAAACAAACAAACACGAATTTTAAAAATGATTTTAATATGTTGTTACTTATTTTAAGACACCCTGATCGGTTTTTTTTTAATGTTCAATGTACAGATTTTTTGGTCTCAACGATTTTATTATATGTATAGTATAGATTAGAAGTTTCACTATACTATAATGACTTTAACGAAAAAACAAAAAAAAAAAGTGTTTTCTCTAAATGTCAATAATACCGGATATACCGGAATCCGGTATACCCCTAGACTCAATACCAAGAATACCGGTCTCGGAAAGAAGCACTGGTCCATTATGCAAACGATAACGGCTATAGGCTTAAAAAAAGAATCGTCAGCCATTTTTAACCAGTTTGCCGTCATCATACATAACAGTTCCTCGTTCGCTTTGAAAGTAAATTTAAGTTTTGTAGTTTCGTGTTTTAACATCCATCAGAAATCATAATCCGCAATGAAGGTCGTCGAAGAAGATCAGTTTATCATCACTGTGATGGACGGGCCGTGGTCGCCCACGGCGCTGATCCGCGAGATCGTGGAGTCGGGCACGCAGGAGGACCCGTTCTACGTGATGGATCTCGGGGAGGTGGTCGCTCGGTACCATCGCTGGAAGGAGCTCATGCCGCGCGTCGAGCCCTTCTATGGTGAGCCTTGAGATATACAGGGTGGAAACGGTTAACGGGGCAGTAAGGGGAGCTACCTTAACCGTTGCAGCTACATGAAAATGGCCTTAGGAAACCATCCATAAGTTTTCGTAAAACTTTGATCTCCAATCGAGGATTTAAAAAATAATGCTAATAAATTGCCATTTTGCACAAAACATTTATTTGATGCCAATCGAACTGAAAAACTTTCTCCATGGAACCACCATTGTAATCGCGAAAAACTAATCAGCTGTTTCATACATTTGGTTGTTGATTATTTGTAGTACCATGGAGAAAGTTGTTCAGTTTGATGGTCTGTAGCACACCCTTTCATATGACTATACCCTTTCTGTTACACGTCGTATTCAGTAATCCAATCAAAACAAATACACAAAATTATTTTGGTATTACCTTTGTATGAACTTCGCATGCTCCGCCGGCCTCTTAAGGGGCCATCCATAAATTACGTCACACGTAATGGGGGTGGTAGGGGGTCGACGAAGTGTCACATTGTGTGTCGAACAAGCTATTTGGTTTACAAAAAATACCTTTTTTGTAAACCAAATAGCTTGTGGAAATATACCTTTTTTGTAAACCAAATTGCTTGTTCGACCGTGCTTTTAGGTACCTTTCTGCCTACCCCTCCGGGGACTAAAAGCGTCATGTAATGCCAGGAAGTCAGAAAAAATTACAATCCTTTTCACGTAAAATATCATCCACAATTTCATTTTTTTTTTTTTTTTTTTTTTTTTGATTTTAATTTTCTTTTTTTTCCGCGCTTTTCTTTCGCCAGGTCGAAGGGCACCCGCTGACGGCGTTATATAAAAATAGTTTTCTTTTGATATTTTTGAATTTAGAACACAAATTAAATGTCAATTTGTCTATAAAAGTAAATATTAGTTTTAAATAACCATGTTTATCAATGACTATAGCTGTCCTACGCAACTTCGCCTGCGTCACACACAATAATCATAAGCTAAAAATCTCACAAAAGGAATAAATATTCCCCGTTTTTGCAACAATTTTCATTTATGCTTCGCTCTTATAGGTTGTAGCGTGATGTTATATAGCCCATAATCTTCTCCGATAAATGGACTCTCCAACACAATTTTTTTCAATTCCAACCAGTAGTTCCTGAGATTAGCGCGTTCAAACAAACAAACTCTTCAGCTTTATAATATTGGTGTAGATTAGTGTGGATTATTCTATTTATAAAACAATTTGAATATTCAAAAAATGTTTACGCCGCGCGCCGGCGGCGCGGCGCCGCAAAGACGCAAATAAAAAAAAACATTCACGTCTGGACATACATATAGGCATATAGATATAGTTATCTGTGGCAATTTATTTTCATTGCCGCACACGTGTTGGAAAACTGTCAAAAAACGCACACGTGTGAAATACATTGTATGTTGAATCTAATCGTAGTGCGATAAGAACCAGTTTTCGAGGAAGTGTATTAAAACAATTTTTCATTTCATTTGTTTTATTTCTTCAAAAGTGTACGTGTATTCACGTGAACATTTGTCATTGCAGTTCTCTTCTCAAAAACACCGGCTTGTGTGTTACAAATTACAATACACAAGCCTCCAATACAATAACAACTTTTCTCCACTTGTGTCAAAATGTACTATTTCAATACAATATTACAATGTCTACCTACACATGGCGATGTCATCGCGGCGATGGCGATGCGACGAGTGGCTGAGTGCGAGCAAAATGTTATGATATCGCCACGCCTTTCAGCGAGAGCGCGATTTTCTCTCGTTCGTGGAGACGGCCCCTTGGACATCGGATCAACGGATTTCGTACATGCAGGAGATTAGCAGGAGATCAGCAGACTGTGCCAACAGATTGCGCGGTTTTAATGTTTTTAAATCCTATATCTTTATACCTTGTAGAAAAAATAACATGTTATGTTTTGTGTTTAGCGGTGAAGTGCAACGACGACAAGCTCTTGGTGAGCACGCTGGCGGCGCTGGGCACCGGCTTTGACTGCGCCTCCAAAGTTGAGATCGAGCTCGTCACCTCCATCGGAGTCGCGCCCGAGTGAGTGCCTACTTAGTACTTTGTATGTTCTACGGCAACGTTTCGCATGCACGCAACCCGGTACCGGGCCATCAAAACCAACGGGTCATAGCATTCCTGCCTTGTTTTAACAATAACTAGGGATATTTTCGACACAAACCCCCTGATATGTTTTTGGTTATCTTGTCGTCAAGAATACCCAAAATTAGAGCTCATCAAGCAATAACTTTTTAATGCCTTTTCACACAATAAAATGTGAAGCTTGTTAAAAACTCCATGAGTCACGAAGGGCAATGTGAAAATTACCGGGCCATGGCAGAAGAATGTTTGAAAAACACTGTTCCATGTTATAGAGATCGGTCTTATAGCGTGTCGATGACAAGAAAGTTCAAATAGGTATGTTTAGCCCAAAATTCAGTAGGTAATATGAGTTCCGCGCACAGGGGGTCTAAAATGGCCGCTTTAGCAGAATCGTAAATGAATCACTTTAAAAATTTAAATTCTTAAAATGGACTTCATGGTAATGGTTACAAAAACCATTTTAACCTCTTGTATGCCGTAATTATAGAAACAATTAAAAACCCATTGTGTCTCGCGTGGATCTACGTTCCGGCACATGAAGGGTTAAGGATTTAAATTAACAAAAAATAATTAGCCCCCTTGATGTCGTCACAACCCACAAGGTCATCAAATACGCATGTGGGTGTCTGCTGGGGACGGCCGGGGAGACGTCGCATACGCACTTGTCTTGAGGGTTGTGTTGATGAATTTGATCATACAACTTGGCACTGCCTTGAAAATTGCAAAAAACATAGGAAAATTTGAATTTTGCGGGCTACCCTGGAGTATCAGCCGTTGACCAAGCAAGTCCGGGGTGCTGACTGCCCGGTACCACTGTAATCTAGGCAGTACTCATTGGACTAGCGGTTGGCGTCTAGACTAACCGGATGCAGCTATACACCAGTATTTTACATGGTGCGACTGCCTATCTGACCTCCACAATCCAGTTAGTACTGGGTAATACGATACCTCTTGGTAAGTGTGACGTTTAATAAATGAGTTATGCGTGCTGTGGTGGGGGATGCGCGTTGGACGGAGCCCGGGGCGATGCGCCGCGCTCAGTCTAGTACGAGCAGCCCTAGCGACAGCACGCCTAACCCAGTAATATTGGAAACTGTGTTTTATTGTTCAACCCTGAACAAAGACACCACCCTGATATACGGTGGCTTTACGCTAAACCCTAACGAGCGTCAGAGTGAACACCACAGTAAGACTGAGTGTCAGACTACCTTTAACGACTGTGAAAGATCTACGAATGACAGCCGGAATATTGGTCTCGGCTAAATGTACTTTGGGAGGACTTAGTGCGTTAATCCACGGACCTACCTATGTAAGTGTGGCTCAACTTAAATATCGACCCGAGGAGCTGTTTTTTTTTTTATTAAGGCACGCCACGGTAGTGGCGGTAAGTCCCCTCTTTGAGGAGTGGCTGGAGAGGCGCCACGGCGTCCTCACCTTCCGCCTGACGCAGGTCCTCACCGGACATGGATGTTTCGGGAGGTACCTGCACCGAATCGGGCGGGAGGAAACGCCCGGGTGTCTCCACTGCGTGGATCGACCGGAGGACACGGAGGAGCACACGGTGGAAGTCTGCCCTGCGTGGGCGGAGCACCGCCGTGTCCTCGTAGCGGCGATCGGCGGCGGCGACCTCTCGCGTCCGGCCCTGGTTCAATCCATGGTCCGGAGCGAGACGGAATGGGAAGCCGTCACCTCCTTCTGAGAAGCAGTCATGCTAGCGAGGGAGGTGGCGGAACGAGAGAGGGAGAGATCCTCTCTTCCCGGCCGCCGCGGGAGACGCACCGGGCGTCGGGGGCCACGTGGTGGCTACCGGCCACCGTAGATGCGGGCCTGTGGACGGTTGGCTATGGGCTAGCTAGCCGTCCGTCCGTCCAACGATGACGACAGGCCGTGTCAACAGCGCGTTCGTGTTCCACGCGCGCCTCAAAGAGATGTCAGCTTAAGGGGAGGGGCCCGCAAGGGCCGAAGCCTGCCGGGGTTGCGGGCCTGTTCGAAAGAGATACCGCGGCCCCGGAACATAAAGGGCGAGGAAGGAACATGGATGGGTTTTAGTCACTAACAGTCTGACACTCCCTCCCGCTCCGCCCAGAGTGGGAGAAGTCATTTGATGTTTCCGATCCCAAAAAAAAAAAAAAAAGGGGCTGTTTTTATTTAGCCACGTGCTCCTCATTCAATCGGTGATATTTGTTACAGGCGCATAATTTATGCGAACCCAGCCAAGATGGTTTCTCACTTACGCTACGCGTCGGCCGTCGGCGTCAATGTCATGACGTTCGACTCCGAGGATGAACTAATGAAGATTAAACAACATATGCCGCACGCACAGTAAGTATGGTTACCTAAATTAACATTTAACATTTTGCGAAAATAACTTATTTTTGCAAAATATCTTCTTGAGTCGTAAGTTACTAGTTTGGTTCTTAGCCGTGAAGCCTAGTGTTGTGTCTAGGGGGAGCTGGGGGAGTGCCAAGTCATAGATGCCGAGTCCGAACCTAAAACACCTGGATTGTTCAGGTTAAGAGGCCTGCGGAGCATGCGAATTTCATATAAACGTAATACCAAAATAATTTGTAAATCAAACATATATCCTTAAGGTAGTGTGAATTGATTTTGATTGGATTACAGAATATATAGGTTCCCAAACACATATTTTGAATATACACCGATTGAAACAAGAGTTAAGAGAAAAATAATAAATTCCTCATATCTCGTCTTTATATCATTGTCCTTTCAAAATATTTATTTGGGAACATAGATATTCTATAAAACAATTGAAATATATATGTCACCGTAAAATTGTCAAATACGTTATATTGTAATATCTCTAGCGATATTGTAAAATCTCGAAATGTTGTCAAATGAACATACTGCTTACAACAAAACGCATTATTTTTCGTGATATGCATGCGATGGTAGTCAACTTACGCGGTGTGGAGGGAAGGAGGGGTACTCCTTGCCCAATGGTACAACTCTCATGAAAAGATATTGTACCATTCCTGAGAAATACCGATTATTATAACCCAACCTTTATATTCCCCTAAAAAGCGTAGCCCTATTTCCGAGTGCAGAGTTTAAAGGAACCTAACTAACCTAACAGGGGGTTCCACGAGTCCCGATTATAGGGGCAGAGATACATCCGTATGTTCAGATGACAGTAATTCGAGAGTTTACAATATCGCTAGAGAGAAACACGTTATAACGTGTTTGACAATTTTATGGTGACATATATACACATACACACTACCCTACGAATATGTTTGATTTTCATATTATTTTGGTATTACGTTTGTATGAAACGTTTTTTACGCAAGCTCCGCCGGCCCCTTAATGTGCGTGTTGTATAATTATCACTTGCTTCGGTGAAAGAAAACATCGTGAGGAAACCAGCATACGTCTGAATGTTTTTCGAAGGTAGGTACATGTAAAGCCAAGCCAAGGCCCATGACGGCATAAAAACTCTGAGATCAGAACCCACGATAAAGAAGAAGAATATTACTCTGGTTTTCATCATCATCATTTCAGCCGAAAGACGTCCAAGTGTCGTTTTGGTCACTCACGTTTCGTCGTTCGATTACTCCATCCCATGTGTTACCGCTATGTGTTCATGGGTGTCAACAGGGACGAAAAGAAGTTGAATAACTTTTTTTGCCATCGCCATTGCGGTTGGATGATGGTGTTTGATGCCCATTTTTTTGACAAATTCGTGTTGGATAGTTTTTAAGGCAATGGGCATACCTACATGTATTTGACAAATTAGTTAATTAATTGTATTCTTAGATTGTTTGAAAAACCCTAGTTTTTTTCATTTTTGCCTGTCAAGGTGCCGTTTTCTGTTTCCCCCATGGAAAAAAGACCCGAGTTTATTTATACATCCTACTTCCTACTTCCTACTAATATTATAAATGCGAAAGTTTGTGAGGATGGATGTATGTTTGTTACTCTTTCACGAAAAAACTACTGAACGGATTTGGATGAAATTTTGCACACAGATAGTTTATAACCTAGATTAACACATAGGATACTTTTTATCCCGGTAGTAAGATCCTATGGGACAATTATCAAACTTCACGCGGGCGAAGCCGCTGGCAGAAGCTAGTATTATATACGTTTACAGGCTGGTGATCCGCATCCGTTGCGACGCTGCCTCGGCGCAGTATCCGCTGGGCATCAAGTTCGGTTGCGACCCCGTTATTGAGGCGCCGCGCCTACTCAAGCTGGCTGCCGTGCTCGGACTGGATGTGAGTAACATAACATCACGTCTGTCCCGAAAGATGGTAAAAGTTTCCAATAGACACATTTTGCTATCCATGTAGTGGGGTGTTAGTATATTGCCATTAACCTGGAACCGCTAAGCTTCTCGTGCTGCTACACGGAGATATGCTCAGTAAATAAAATTTTAATTACTTAGTCAATACCCTATTTAACACAGGTGATCGGCGTCTCGTTCCACGTGGGTACCGGCACTATGGAGACAGAAGTGTACGCGCGCGCCATCGCGCTGTCCCGTGCGCTGTTCCACGTGGCACACAACGTGGGACACAAGGGCATGCGTCTGCTGGACGTAGGGGGCGGCTTCCCGGGGGGGTCGCACTCGTCCATCTGTGAGGTAAAAGTTACTGCGCCATCGCACTGTTCCACGTGGCACACAAGGGCATGCGTCTGCCGGACGTAGGGGCGGCTTCCCGGGGCGGTCGCACTCGTCCATCTGCGAGGTAAGACTTACTGTGCCATCGCGATGTTCCACGTGGCATACAACGTAAGACAGGGCATGCGTCTGCTGGGCGTAGGGGCGGTTCCCGGGGGGGGGTCGCACTCGTCCATCTGCGAGGTAAGACTTACTCTGCCATCGCGATGTTCCACGTGGCTTACAACGTAAGACAGGGCATGCGTCTGCTGGACGTAATAACGCGGATTCAGAACTGGTGAGGTTTTTGGCACTTAAGCTTTTAACGATTTTTGTATTTTTATAGTATGTAACTGTGTTTGTCTCTAATAAATAGTTAGTTCCAAGCATCGTCTTTGGATGGAAATATCGAAATCTGACCTCATTGGCCAGATGCGCCATCACAATGGTCACAACATCTACAATTATAATAATAAATATCGCTGGACATTAACACACAGCGCCATCTAGTGCCACACTAAGCAAGGCTTGTGTCGTGGACATCAGATAGTTGATATACTAGATATATACTTTTTTGTTTGTAAATACATACTCATTATACATATAAACATCCATGACTCGGAAACAAATGTCCATGCTCATCACATAAACATTTGCTCCTACCGGGATTCGAACCCAGGACCCTAAGAACGTAAGGCAGCGTCACTACCACCACGCCATTCGGGTCGTCAATGAACTTCGACCGAACTTTCCCCTTGTTGTTTCGTCAGGTGTCCGAGGTGATAAACTCTTCTTTGGAGGTGCATTTTCCTGATCTCTCAGTGCGTGTGATCGCAGAGCCAGGAACATACTTTGCCGCCGCTGCCTTCACACTCGCTACTATGGTGTATGCCAAGCGAGAGGTATGTACTTACACATTTCTAACCTACTTCACAACCAACTTGAGTGGAGGCCCTAGTAGCATTTTTTGTTGGCATTTAGTTGGGCCACATACCTCTGTTTAGTTGGCAATTGCATACAATTGGCGGGCAGTTTGCGGGTTGGGCCCAAAACTGATGGCCAACGAAGATTTGCCTACGAAAGCCCAACTTGCGATGGAGATTGAGCTAACGTGGAATCATAGACTAAGACTATATGGATATATTATAAACTGCGTGGAATTGCCTACGAAGTCCCAACTTGTGAGAATTCTGGGGGGACGGCGCGAACGCTTAAAAAATTACGCATCAGAGTTATCCACATTAGGGATAATCGCAAGGGTCAACCTGATTGCAGTTCAATGGGAAAGCCTCGCCCTGGGGTAACCGCCTATTTGATCGCGGTTTACCTTATTCCAGGTACAGTGCCGACCAAAAGTCGATAGGCAATCTCACAAAGCAATAGCTTGACGTTTAGTTTGACTTACGACCTTCTACTTTCAACAAAATAGATATTGTCAGCAACTAGTTGTAGTTCATAATTTCAATGGTAATATCTATGACATGATGGCCTAGCGGTTGGGCCCGTCCAGAATTAAGAGCGAATCAGTAAGCCGTGAGTTCAAATCCCGCACAGTTACTTTTAGACTTTTTGTAAGTTTTTACTCTACAGAAATATTATATTCTTTAACTTGTTTGCTTTGTTCACACATTTCGTAAAGTTAAGGAGGTAGATAGAAAAATAAGTCAAGAATTTAGTTAGATTTCTGTGAGGTAGACATGAGTTTTATGAATATTTTAACTTGATCGGAATGAACTTTGTCGTTTGGTTGTAGCCATACATAATACACTATAATTATAATGTGGTAGTTGATGGTCAGTGACGTGTGGTTTAATAGATAGCAGTATTGTTGTTGGTGTGATTCTTAAAATGCGGGCAAATATTAATATTAACGCGAGGGCGACTATTATCGCGCTGCATAAAAGTGGCCTTAATAGAACTGAATGTAAGTATTATAATTATTTATGAATTGTAACTTAAACATTAAAAATTAAAAGCGAATGGGTATTATAAATTGTCCATTTATTTGGTGACCTGTGGTTTACATAATTCGTTGTTTTTTTTCAATCTATCATGCAAGATAAATAATTAGTGTTTATTATTGAATTTACAATTGCAGAGTGAATTGTGAAGTGTTGATTTATAGCATCTGTATTACAGCTGCCTTACATATATATTTTTTTGTTTTAGAGAAATGCAGTAAGTCTCTGGATCAAAAGGTATGAGGAAGAGGGGAGCTTTGCAAGTAGACAGCAAAGTGGAAGGTCGTCGCTTATTAGCGAAGCGCAGCGACAACATATCGTGGGCGAGTATGAAACCAATGGTTTCACACCTACGACACACTCGGAGTCACCGCAATCTGTTCGCCATGCCCTCCACGCTGAAGGCTTGCATCACAGAAGATCAGCTAAAATGCCCTTCTTGACAGAAAGACATAAAGAAGAACGATTACGTTTCGCACGGGAATATTTAGACTTTGACGGGATCACTACCATTTTTTCTCATGAAAAGACTTTTACATCAAGTCAAAAGGGTAGACTTCATTTATGGCGCAAGGATAACACTCGCTGGTCCGATAGAAATGTAATCCCTAATACAGACTCAGGTCGAATTATGGATGAATGAGTGCCCCCATAGAAAATCTATGGGGTTTGATAGTGCAAAGGTAATGATGATAACAATGATATACACGAGATGAGAGATGTATAACACAATTAACAACCCATTACATAAAGGTGTGGGAAAATTTAAGAAGAACCGAAATATGTTGAAACTTTGTGGGGTCCATGCGCATACGTCTACTTGACTGCATTGAAAATAATGAGGGTTATACAAAATATTAATCCTAATGTTCTAGTTTTAATTAGACGTTTTAAAAAATGTTTAGTGAATATCACTAAACATTTTGTAACACGTCTATAATAATATATAATATTATATAGAATAATTCCTAAATTGAGGTTTAGTTTCAATCTTCTTTTCTTCGGGAAAATGAACACTTAAATTATAACCTCAATATGAGTTACATTTATTGTGACGTCACATAAAAAACATGTTCACGAAGTCTAAATTATGTATTAGTTTTTAGTAAGCTCTGTTGAATACCGATAGATAGAAGTGGGTATCAACAATTATATTTGTGTGATTAGAATATCCTTGTTATGTTAATAAAAAATGACTTCAAAGTGGGTATACAGATACACAAAAAAATCTTATGAACGGTTACAAGAGAACTTCTTATATCTAGGTAGGAATGTGACGTTACAAATCTCATAAAAGTTGTTAATTATACGAATAAATGAAACGAATAAAACAATTGTTGTTATCTGTCAGCACGACTTTTTTTCCACCTTCCAACACAGAAAAAATATTACACAATCACATAAATAGTTATGATGGGTTATTAACTTATATTTAAATCCTTATAAAAATAAATAATGAGCATGAACCCATTTCAAAATAAATACCTAAGTAAATAGTTTCTGCATAAAATACAAATATTAATTAAAGTGGTTACAAAAAAAAAAAAAAAAACCCGTATTATGTAAACGGGATTTGAACTCAAGACACGTTGATCGTGAACCCACTGCTTAACCTAAACAGCTATCAACGCCTGGTAAATATGGTCGAAATTTAGCTATCCAATGCAAATACGATCATGCGTTTGCTGCGTGCATAACAAAAGAGACGGTAATATATTTCTTTATGTTTCGTGGAGAGCGACGCGACAACTTGCGACAGTAGGCGACTCTGTGGCTGTGGTGTGCGTAGGTACTGTATTGAGACAGCTTACACCATACAGCCGCACGGACGCTCGGCCGTGCGTTCACAGCAAAATGATCCTTAGCGTGCCTGTGCGCTCGTGAACGCTTACTGTACGTATGAATTCACTACAATACTGCGCGACAGTCATTCGACGCGGGAGAATCTTAACACCGCGATTCAGAAACGTGACGTAATTGTACAACGCCATCTAGTTTAAAGATACGAACTAAAACGTGCTGTACTTACGCGTCTACTTTCCCAGAATAATGGTACCTTTACTTAGATTGCACTCACAGTACAATGTTAACAAGTTAATATATCAAGTACCATTGACAAGATTGCACTTAGTGAGATATCTAAGTAAGATAAATTGAGAACAATCAGTTACGAGATACTGACGAATCATAGCAACAAGGGAATTAAGTCATCTTCTTTAGTGTTGTGATATATATTTACTAGACTATAATAAACAGGGTGGAATTTTACAATGCCACCGGGCCGGAGGGAAAGTACTCTAAATACTGGAGAACGCAAATTTTACTCAAAGGAGACATACCTTTATTTTTAAAAAGAAACAAATCTGCATTCGAAGATTTTCAAAAAATATTTCGAACCAGTATCGAACCCGGGATGGATCGGCTGAAGTTCGAAAAAATAATATACCTTTTTGACATCAATCGATAGGTTCAATCATTTATGGATCAAATCTCTCTAATAAATATGATACGATTTAAGTTCGACAATACAATAATTGTAAGACGTATCATACCTAACAGGCCTATTGAAAGGTTTAAGTTGAACCGATGTAAGTTGTTATCATAACTTAAATCCCTACAAAAAACGCCCAACAGTAGGAATAGAAGCTGCAGGCCTGTCGATAGTTGGCTCAATGTTGTTTTAGTAATTTAAATGCATACAAAATCTCCCAACAGTGGGAATAGTAACGGAAGGCCCTTTGTTGGCTATTCGTTGGGCAAATAGTGCATGTTTATGACGATGGGCCTATTTTAAGTTTAGGTTGGCGGAACAACTAACCGTCTGCCAATACATTCCCAACTGTTGGCATAAGGAAGCCAACGGCAATTGCTACTAGGGGGTGTTATTAGCACGTATGCAGCACTGTGCTTCACAGACATCTGCTGTTCCTTATATTTTGACCGTGTCTTTTTTAGGAAATAACTGTTCTGTTTTAAATTACCAATAAAGAATATGTGCCCCATTTAGTTTTTTTTTCATAGGCAGATTCAGAATGATGTACTGAATACTTACGTAGATACCGGTTATCCGTCGATGTTTGTACCACCGTGTAGATGCTGAAATTGAAAAACAGTTTCGTTGAGTTTGTGTTCAGATCAAATAAAATACTTAAGACAGAACTCTGCGAACAGGGAAATGAGGCCGGTTTCGAAAAAAGGGTGCATTCATTGAGACGTAGTTTAATTGTAGTTTGAAGTAAATGAGCGCGTATAGTATGCTATGCATAGAGCGAGGTGTAGTTCTGTGCTTGACTCACTTTATTGTTCGCAGCACTGTCTTGGTTGTTTATTTGGTCTGAGATTGTATGTCTCTGTAACTCAGCTTACTCAGAATATTACATCATCCGCTAGGTGGCGTCTGAAGAGTGCGGCGATGAGAACGCTAAGAAGCAAACGATGTACTTCATCAACGACGGCGTGTATGGCTCATTCAACTGCGTAATGTCTTACAAACAGTATAAACCTGCTGAGCCGCTCAATGTAAGTGCACAAACACGTTATAAAGTGTCGGGTAACATTGATATGAACTGATTGAGCATTAGCCGCGCCTTTTTTCCATTATGATTCAGTGGACCGCACTAACTGATCATGAACTGGTACCCACGTGTAGGAATGTATATTTTTTTAAGTGAAAACTTCTTTAGGCGTGTTGACCACTTTTAGGTTAGGTTGGTAACTTTTAGGCTAGGTTGGTAACTTTGAGGTTAGGTTGGTCATAATCCACCTTAAGTATACAATTAAGAAAACGTTTATTTTGAATTATGATTACTTAGTTTCACTATTATATTACATTCTCCAAAGACTACACCGCATGTTTTTTTTTGACAAGGCAGCTGATGATGAATTTGCACTCAAAGACGAATAACAGTCACTTCCAACCTTTTTCCTTATCCAGGACAACGGCTCTTCGCCATCAGCATGTTCAGTGTGGGGTCCGACGTGTGATGGAATAGACTGCGTGCTACCGAAGGCACGCCTGCCTGCATTAGCCGTGGGAGACTGGCTCGTCTTCCACGACATGGGCGCCTATACTTTGCCGGTGACGACGCGTTTTAACGGCTTCCCTGCGGCTACGGTTCGGCCTGCGGTTGATGCGAAACTTGCGTGCGTATAATTTGAATGCCCCATTATTATCAAAAATCAATTACACAATAAATGTGCGCCGATTGTCGTGTTAATTGATTTTAAATATTATTGCAATGAGTACAATGTCGATAATAGTTTGACTGCGATCCGCTCAATGTGCGCGGCCCTTTGAATACCATCCAAATAAAATGATTACTATTATAATACAGATTATTTTTCATTACAGTTGTATTTTAAAGGAGCTTCACCCTCTGAGGGCATCTCAGTTCGCAGCGAGTCGGAAGGTGTCGCCAAGCCTTAAGGACTCCCCCCCCATTTCGACACCTATCCCCTCTCGTGCCGTGTTGATGCATTCATGATGAGAAGAAATTTTTCGATAACATGCTCATCTATAAATTGTTTTGACATAAAATTAAAAAGTGTGTTTTTGTTGTAAGTGCCGAATACATGCAACGTGTTACGTTAAATGCGCAAAATCTGAAAATAGTTTGACCAGAATCACGAGCAGAATCAATCAGGTCAGATTTTAAAAAAAATGTTCATTAAAAATTTTGCTCACGAGCCATCACGTGCGCAAACCCGCCGAAATATGTTAATAAACATTCACAAATGGTTGTCTTACAATTAAAATTTTCTCATACGCGGGATAGGAATAGTTCTTGCCAGTAAAATTAAAACATCACAAAAAGCCTTAAAAAAAATTAAAGGTTTTTTTTTCCTCTCAGAATTAGGTCGATTTAAAAAAATAATTTGGGGTGTCGGAGGTTTTGCGCATTTAACGTTACACGTTGAATATTTTCATATGCATTCAGTTCATATTACAACAGACACTTCAATTTTAATTATTTGTCATATTCAATTCAATGTTCGTGTAACAAGATTATATGTAAGAGAAATGCATTATTTTAGAACAATATAAGGCACATTATCAGTCTTAATATATTTATAAAATATGGTATATATTATTTATTAGCATAATTAAACATACTACATCTAAAACTACATATAATTACAAAAATAAAACTAAACATAAAACTAGTACACAATATATATACAACAATGTCAATAGGACACTTAGGCGTCAAAATACTCCTCCGCATCGCTGTCATCGGGAAACGTGCCCAGAAGACTGGCAGCATTGCCACGTTGAATGGCAATGCTAATTCTTTGGCCAAAGAAGTAGCCAGCCCTCTGGTCGCGCGAAGTGTCGATCAGTCGGCGGCAGATTTACTTAGATGATGTAAGTTTAAAGCGTCAGGGTAGCCCGCTTGATTAATATTTTCTTACGTTTTTTGCGACTTTATGAACTTGCGAGAGTTGTATTGATGATTTTAATAACTATAATTATGTAACTACATACGTCTTACAGTCGCGAACAATATTTTATTCAATATGCAACCAAGCATTGGCCTGCGAATTGAAAACGCAAGACAATTTGTATTTCGCGGGCTACCCCGATTATTGCCTCGTTAGTCTAGTGGTCGCAAGATGAGGTCAACAATGTTTTTTGCTCAAACACATGTTTTAATGTATTGAAATTTAAGCACTCACTTGACTCGTGAGGCACTATGTACTTTCTTGAGCCATTGGTTCGCTGGTTCTTGGTTGCTTTATTATTATTTCTATTGGATAATGTTATTTTGATTTGAAAGACTGTTCAATGCTAATCGATTAATAAAAAAAAAAACATTAAAAAAACAAAACTGTATTTTTTTGCATATGCATGAAAAAATAATTGCACTCGAGGTACCTACCTACTTTTTTATAATTTTTCTGGATTTGTTTCCCTTTTAACTTATCTTGATAGCTGATAAGTTATTTAACTGAAAAAAAAATGAAACTTTTTTAATTTTTAGATCTCAAACGACAAAGAAACAAAGTCAGAAAATAGGTTGATTTCAAATATCCCAATTGATTAGATTGTACTTTTACCCGCACCGCACCGCACCTTTTTTAATTATTTTTTTGTAAAAAGGAGCTATTGTTATTTTCTTTTTTTTTATGTTTGTTTTGTTACTACTGGCGGAACCTTAGTATTGTAACATAATTTTATGTTTTTCTACACAATGTTTTTTGTTAAGAAATAAATGACTTATGACTTTATGTTTCTGATATTGAAGCCTAACGGCTTGAAGTAGGTATATTTATACTCAAACAAATAAATGAAACTGAATGTACTTAAATTATAGTTTTAGAATATTAAATGCACTATTTTTTCCCTAATCTACTCTACTAATCTTTCCTCCTTTGTTCTCCAAGACACTTCTCAGGAGGAAGTTGAAAATATACTCATGTCCCTAGACTCTGGGAGTGCACCAGGGTGGGACGGAATTCCTACCCTCTTCCTAAAGCAGGCTAAGGAGATCTTAGTCCCACTGATCTGCGACCTGGCCAACCTATGCTTTAACACAGGTATCTTCCCCTACCTCCTTAAGCGCTCTGTTGTTACCCCTGTGTATAAGAGTGGAGATAAAGACGACGTTAACAACTATCGGCCAATTTCTGTGCTGACCGCCATTTCTAAAATCATTGAGAAGCTCTTAAACTCTAGAATAGCCAACTACCTGACCAAGTATAACATCTTATCTCCCTCTCAATTTGGTTTTAGAAGGGGAATATCGGCCCAGGATGCTACGGAGACACTTGCTACTGAGATAACCAAGGAAGTAGATAAGGGGAACAAATGCCTAGTGGCCTTTCTTGACCTCAAGAAGGCCTTTGATACCGTCTTTATCTCTAAACTTATACATAGGCTGGAGAACATAGGATTTCGAGGTTCTGCTCTCTCTCTTCTCAGCGCAGTTACCTTCAAAACAGAAAACAGGGTGTAAAAATTGGAAACTATGTTAGTGACGAAGAGAACGTGACGTATGGCGTCCCGCAGGGCAGTGTCCTCGGGCCGCCGCTCTTTTTGATCTATATTAATGAGCTCTGTAACCTTAATATCAACGGCGCGAGGATACTGTCCTACGCGGATGACACCGCTATTATCTTCTCTGCTAAGACCTGGGACAAGGTTAGGCTGCAGGCTGAGAGTGGACTGGCTAGGGTTGGTGATTGGCTACGTGAGAATCTACTTACGCTAAATACCCAAAAAACCAACTACGTCTGCTTTGCCAAATACGCAAACTCTCAGCCTGCGCCAGACTTTGTCATTAGAATACATTCTTGTCGCAACCCAACCCTACCTACCTGTAGTTGCCCTGTAATTCATAAGGTAAATTCCGTCAAGTACCTAGGTGTTGTTGTAGATCAAAGGTTAAGCTGGTACCCTCACCTCGAACTAACTATAGCGAGGGTGAGAAAACTTATATGGGTTTTCAAATCCTTGAGAAATGTAATGACTGCTGAGCTACAGAATAAAATATATATCGCACTGGCCCAATCTGTAATTATATATTGTATCTCGGTATGGGGTGGAGCAGCTAAGTCGTATTTTATAGATCTAGAGAGGGCACAGAGATCCTTGATTAAGGTCATGTACTGTAAACCCTACAGGTTCCCTACTGAAACTCTTTACGCAATCTCTAAGCTGCTCTCCGTCAGAAAACTCCATATACTGCACATGATACTAAGATATCACAAAATTCTACCCTTTAGCCATGACAAACTTAAAAAAAAGACGGTGTGATATTGTAGCCCCTACATACCCAGCACGTTCAATCTTTGCTAGTCGTCAAAATGTAGCTCAAGCCCCACGCGTCTATAATAGAGTAAATCGCATTCTTAACATTTACCCCAAGCAGCTGTACGAGTGCAAAAAGACATTAACTGAATGGCTCTTCACACTTAATTATGATGCCGTTGAAGACATCTTGGCGACTCTGGGCTGAGTGTCATTCATACTGACACACACACTCACACACACATACTTACACTCCAACACACACACACATACCAACACACACACATTCCAACACACTGTACACTCACTCACACATACACACGCCTACTCACACACACACCCTCTCTTACACACACAAATACACACAAAATATACATCCTCACACACATGAACACACTTATAAACACACATTTATACCAAACACACTGCCATAAACACGATTCTCATGTTCCTTTATTTTTATAATTTTTCTTTTTTCCGTTTATTCGTTTTTCTTTTTATTAGTTTTTCTTATTTTTTTTAAGATGTGTAACTTATACCTAATTAGCACAGATAAACAATTGTTAATTAACTCGAGGAAGAGCGAGGTTTATCCCATCACAAGTATCTTCGGATTACTTTCTGGGAAGCCCCGGCAACTTAACTGTAAGTATAGATTTAAGATAATAAACACATTTTTTTTTTTTTTTTTCTATTTAATGCTTGAGCAGTAGCTCATGTATATGTTATGGACCAGGTGATTAATGCGGGCATTATACATAATGTTCAAGCATTATGCATAATGGCTATCTCTCTCGGGCTAAGTGATTAATACTATCTTAACATCATTATTTATCACATTGCACGGTCATTATTATATTGCTACACGATAATTGGGCAATTTGATAATAAAGCTAAATTTGACGCAGTGTGAGGGCGGGGAGGGAGGCACACATGGCGTGGCACGCTTTGACCAATCAGAGACTGCCATCCAGCGCGCGGCTCGTGCGGCGGACTTCAAGCGGTATTGTTTTTGTTTAGTTTTGCATTGTAAGCGAATATGGACGGCCGCGGATGGGTTTCAGTTTCGTAACTCAGTGTCAACGCGAGTGTGTTAACACTGCATTACGAAATTAAGATTTATTATGCCTGAAGATGTTCCAGAGACAGAGATTTCGCTGAGAAAGTGTTGCAGAATGTCCTCTAAATGCGGAGGGCAAGGTTATAATATATATGTTTATTTTCTCATCACAAACGTTTATAGTAGATGTGGTTGTAAAAATGGTTGGAAGTCTGATAATGTAGTTGTCGCCAAGCCAAAAAGGCAAAGGCAAAGGCTCGTGGTTAAATAATACAAGCCGCTCGGGTCGATCTTTAGGTTAAGCCGTGCTTGCCTAGGTTCGTCTGTGGATGGGTGACCACCCTTACATACCGAGTTTCCTTCGTGCCTCGGAAAGTACGTTAAGCCGTTAGTCCCGACTCATTTGTCCATCTTTCACAGTCGTTACAGGTATTCAGTGGCCCCAAAAGTCTGACACCAGTCTTACCAAGTGGTATCGTTTTCCCAGAGTTAACTGGGTTGTGGAGGTCAGATAGGCAGTCGTTCCATGTAAAATGCTGGTATTCAGCTGCATCTGGTGAGACTGGAAGCCGACCCCAAAATAGTTGGGAAAAGGCTAGGAGATGATGATGATGAGTAGGATAAGTAGGATATAATGATATAGTACGATAGTAATAAGTCATTTCTATAAAACAGTATTAGACCTATGTCAACTTCAACTTCAACTCTTAGTTAATGGCTTTTGTGGAAGAGTCACCACAATTTTGCCAATATCCCGTACATCTAATGATAGACCATCAAACGAAGGAGATAGTACAGTGACGAAATTTGGACAGTATTTTATTAAAAACTCAAATCTGAGTATCTGACTAATTTTCTATTTTACACGCAGCAGAGCAAGACATATATATATATTTTTTTTTTTTTTTTAATACCAGAGGAAAGAAGAAAAGATAAAATATATATAATTATATGTATAAATAAATAGAATATTGTAATTTACAACTTAATTTTATTAATTTCAATGAACTTACTTAAAATATGTACAAAGCGGGTAAATACAAGGGAGAGGAGACATTTAGTGGAGGTTGGACGAGGGATATGAGATGGGATGATATCGTACAAAGAAAATCGTAATTTAGGACAGCAGAAAAATAAATGGTCCACGCTTCCTTCATCCAGACCGCATTCACAGAGGGAGCTATCCCTTATCCTAAGTTTAGCCAAGAAAGAAGGGGTGCAGCAATGATTTAGCCGAAGCCGACAGATTGTTGAAGTGGTCAATTTATTTGCCAACTGATACTTGAAAAACCAAGGTTTGTGGGGAATCTCAGGTTGAATATCACCATAAAATTTTCCCTTTATGGTTTTAGAAATTTTCCATCTTTGGGACCACGAGTTATACATAGTGGTTGACAGAGTAGCACAAAAGTCATGGGAATAGATTTCAGAATGATCAAGCGAGCCAGACTGGACTGCATATTTAGCACACGAATCAGCAGACTCATTCCCAATAATACCCACGTGACCAGGAATCCAAGCCAAAATAATATGAATACCTAATTTATGACACTGGAAAAGTAAATCTCTTATTTTTAAGATAATAGGGAATCTAGATTTTGATCGGAAAGGGTTTGACAAAACGGCTTGAAGGCAACTTTTCGAATCTGAGAATATTATGGAGTTATTTAGATTATGTGATTTAACAAATGAAATGGCTTCAAAAATGGCAATAGATTCGCCCGTGAAAACTGATGTGACCGAAGAGCATTTATAACTTAAAATTATTTTTGTAGAGGGGATCCAAACGGCAACCCCTACTGGACTATCATCAGATACTTTGGAAGCGTCAGTATAAATAGTAACAAAGTTACTATAATCAGTGGACATTTTTCTGATAAAAAACCTGTTTGCTTCCAGAGTGTTTTTGTTGATTCCAAAGTCCAAGAGGACATCAGGACGGTATACCAAAGCATCAAATGGCAAAGAATAAAGAGGTAAAACCGGGTTTTGAAAAAGCGGACTAGGAAGACGAGAGAACTGTAGGAAAGCACGAAGAAGGCATGGAAGTTCTCTATTAAACCGGCGACCAGAGTCAGAAATGATAGATAATTGATCTAGCTTACGCAAAAGAGGATGTTCAGAATTTTGAACAAGCTTAAAGAAAAATCGATTAGCAAGGAATTGTCTTCGAATAGAAAGGGGGGGATCTACACTTTCGACTTGCATAGCATTAATTGGAGACGATTTCATCGCCCCGAGAATAATGCGTAAACATTTAGACTGAATTTTATCAAGCTTCTGAAGGCCAGATTTATTACCGGGATCTAAAAGAAATAGCCCATAATCCAGGTGACTACGAACTATGGCATTATATAATAATTTTTGAGTATAGGGATGAGCACCCCACCAAACACCAGAAAGAGAACGAAGAACATTAATATTTCTTTCACATTTTTGAGAAATAAAGTCAGAATGAGCGACACCTGATAACTTTGAATCTAACCAGATTCCTAGGAACTTGACTTTATTTTCTTGAGCAATATTTTGACCATTAACTTTAATATCAACCGAGGAGGGAAATCTTTTTCTAGTGAAAACCACTACTGAGCTTTTGGGAGCCGATAAAGATAATCCATGTAAAAGGAGCCATTCGGATAGATACCCGAGGGCAGAATTTAGACGCTCAGAGGCATCTTTCAGAGATTTCACGGATAGATACAGAGCCAGGTCATCAGCATATTGTAAAATTTGACAAAATGAGTCAACTGTTAAATGAAGATCAAAAGTGTAAAGGCTGAATAGAAGAGGGCTAAGTACTGAACCTTGCGGTAAACCATTCCAGATAGTCCTGGGGGGTAAAAGAGAATCACGAGACTTAATAGAAATGGTTCTTTCCATCAACAAATTACAAATAAAACGAACCAGCTTCTCAGGAATGCCCAACTGACGGACTAATTTATCCTTAAGAACCGGAAGTAAAACATTATCATATGCCGATGCAATGTCGAGAAAAACTCCCACCAAATGTTCATTATTTAAAAAAGAGATACGAATGTCGGTTGTTAATATACTAAGACTATCTAGAGTGCACATCCCTTTTCTGAATCCATATTGGGAAACGGGCAACAAGTTCTTGCTTTCCACAAACCATTCAAGGCGATGCTTGAGCATATGCTCAGCGACCTTACACAAGACTGATGAAAGCGCAATAGGTCTATAATTACCTGCATCTGAAGGGTTCTTACCAGGTTTTAGAACCGGTATTATCGTTTGATTTTTCCATGGTTGTGGAACTAAACCATACATATAAAAGCCGTTAACAAGGTCCAGGTAATATTGCTTAGAAGCATTAGAGGCATTTTTTAAAAAAGAGTATGGAATACCGTCTGCCCCAGGAGATAAATCCACGAGACCATCAAGTGCCAGTTGAAGTTCGGAAAACGAGAATGGGGAATCAAAACAGCATACAGAGGGTAGAAGACTTGAAGGAGAAGGAAAGTTGTCTAGGTTTGGAGCCGAAGACGGAGACAATTTATCGGAAAAAGATTCCAGCCAAGAAGATGTTTCATTGGCTGAAATATCGATAGAGCCACAGGAACCTCTGAATCTTTTTATTTGCTTCCAAACAAAGGAAGAAGGGGACCTAGGGGATAAACTTTCACAATAGCGGAGCCACCCTTCTTTTTTCTTTTTAGAAAGAAGTCTAGTGGCAACGGCAGCTTTCCTTTGAAAATTTAAAAAATTGTGAAGGGACATAGAGACTTTATAATCCTCCTCTGCAATTTTCCTTTCGTTGACTGCTGATGTGCAATCCGAATCCCACCAAGGAGTTGAAACTTGAAATTTAAAGGGCTTTTTAAGAGGAAAATTATCATCAGCACTAGAAGTAACCGATTCCACGAATTTGGAGTAGCAACCAACAAGGTTGTTACCGTCTGGAGTTGGGAGGGAAAAAATCCTATCCTCAAGGGATGAAGCATAAGCAGACCACTTTGCATCCTTTAATCTATACTTGAGTGAAGGGTTAAAATTACGCATTGGCGTAACTCTATCAGAGATAGAGACGAGGATAGGAAAATGATCACTACCATAAGAATGGGGCAAAATACTCCAAGAAAGAATAGAAGCTAGAGAAGCAGAACACATAGTAAGATCCACAGCCGAGTTAGGGTTTTGTGTAGGACGAACTCTTCTAGTAGGAGAACCATTGTTGATGACGCAGAAGTTCGCTTCATCAAGAATTTCAAGAAGGGAAAGACCAAAGTTGTCATCATGACTTGAACCCCATGATCGATGGTGAGCATTTAAATCACCCATCAAAATGATTGGAGAAGGAACAGAGGAGATTATGCATAAAAGATCTGGGATTAAACGTGAATGAGGATGAGGTATGTACACAGAGAGGAAAGTTATATCAAAAGCCCTGACGGCCACAACATTAATGTCAGCAGAAAAAGAGGGAAGGGGAATTTGGGAGAACGGGAGGGAGCGCCTAACAAGTAATGCACTTCCCGCATATCCATCAGCCCTATCATCCCGAAGGCAAGAGTAACCTGGAACCCGGAAACGAGAACCAGGCACCAACCAGGTTTCCGAGATGGCAATGATAGACGGGTGAAATTTATTTATGAGAAAAAGAAGTTCGGGCTTCCTCGGACGGATGCTTTTAGCATTCCACTGAAGAGCGGAGACTGGATCCATAATTAGAATTAATGGAAAGAATATGGGAAAGTTTTTGGGCAACGTGGGGCGGTAGGGTTGAATTATTACGTGAAACTAGACTAATAATTAGAGACATAAGCAATTCCAGAAGGTTATCTTCTTGAGGCGGACCTGAAGAGGGAAGATTTTGAGAAAGGAGGGCAAATCCGTTGGGAAGGGATGAGGGTTCATCAGCAACAATGGAATGATGGGCAGTCCTGTCATAAGATTTCCCTAATGGAGCTTTGGGACGCGAAGAAGAGAACACAGTTTTCCTGTAAGAGGCAGATGGAGAAAGATTGGAAAGGCTTGAATTAGGTTGCAAGGGAGAAAAAATAGACTGGGAACGAGGGGTATTTTGCGTAACATCGGAGTATAATTTTGTGACTTTAGGAAGAGATCTCGATGCCTCTTCGTACGAAAGATTTTCTCGTGCCATGAGGAGCTTTATGGACTTCTGCCTATTCTGCTCGGGGCAATTACCACTATAGGCAAAATGATTACCCAAACAGTGGATACACGTAGCCATGGACTCAGTAACGTCACAACTGTCACCGGTATGAGGTTGCGAACAGCGATAGCATCTGGCCTTAGACCGACATTGAGCTTTAACGTGACCAAATCGGCAACAATTTTGGCATTGGATGGTAGGATATTGATAAACCTCCACGGGCAAAGAAGTGTGATACGAGAAAATCCTTTGAGGAAGAACTTGGCCTTGAAAGGAGATTACAATGGTTTGGGTAGGTACCCAAGAGGTCTTATCCTCCTCTCTTACTTTTCGATTAAGCCTGCGGGCTTTTAAAATTATTCCACACCCCTCAGGAAGGACCACGGACTCAACAAATTCGTCCATTGACATGTCCACCGGGACATGACGGACAATACCCATTTTGGTAATATTATACGAAGGGATGGTTGCTTCATAGTTGTATGATTGTAAAATAGGGTTATCGAGGAACTTGTTGGCCGCGATACCAGAAGTGAATTCGACGGAAATCTTGTTCCTGCCCACTTTTTTTAAACCATCAGTGCAGATGTTAGTAACTTTATTAGAAAACAAAAACTGGCCAAACTTAATTGGACGAATAGTCGTCCCAGCTGAAGGATCCGGTATGGATCTCGAAACGTGGACAATGAAAGGACCTTTGTCGGAACTACTGTATGCTTTAATACCGACCACAAGATTTGGGTGGACATACATGGTCTGGATGGAAGCTACAGCCATCTCTTTGTCAATTATTGTTTTTTTAGCAGAAACAACGTCATTGTTTGAACCTGCGTCATCCAAACGACGCTTACCATGAGCACCAGCTGCAGATGGAATATCATCTGGAGGATCAGGGGGATCAGGTAGGGGATGAGAGTCCATAATGGACTCTCTGCGAAAACCTCTGCGCAATAAAAAAGAAAATATAGTTATATTTTAAACCAAAACTCAATGAGTGAAAAAAAATTAAATTAAATCTCACGAACACGTGTGACAGCTATCACCGACCAACGTTTTTTTTTCCCCAATTTTTCAATCTAGACCTATGTCTAATCGAAAAAAAAAAAAAAATCGAAAAATTTACAACATGTCTATACATGTTGTAAATTTTTCGATTTTTAATACGTTTTATGTTATATTTTTAATATGACTTGATTAATCCAAATAATGAGTCTGATTATTTCAATGGTTCAATATTTATGACAATAACAATAAAAAAATAGTAATTAAATATGTTTGTATTACTCTGCCCAAAAGGTGATGGACAATATGTATAATGCCCGGTCAATTTGATTATTTGAATAATTCTTATCAAATTGCACTCTTATATTGGCCATTTTTCATAATGACCGGGCATTATGTATAATGCCCAATTCATCACTTGGTCCATAACATATATAATATTCAAATAAAACAGTGACTCAAACAGTATACCTACAGTGGTATACTATTTGAGTCTTGTGTACTACAGGGTCGCGTCACAATACCTCAGTACCCGTACATAGTGGCTCATTGTCCATTTTTTTAAAACGTTTTGTTTGACTACTTTATTACTGTTTTGATTGAAAAACTGATAATGCAGGGAAAAAGTTTAATAACCTAAGCACTTTGAGTGTAAATCTCAGCCCGCTACCACGACTTTTTCATCACAATTTGAGCGTCGGAAAAAATCCGAGCTACTGTTGCCAACCCGAGCCTACTTTCTTTCAACACTCCATACAGCCTCGTAGTTATAGATATGTATCTATCAACGCTAACGCTCGAGTGCGTAACACTGAAATCCGAGGACCGACGACTTCGGGGACCGGGCGGTGCGGGTCAAGTGGACCTGGGCAGGACATCAGGCTAGACGCAGAGATGGCCGATGAAGCAAGGCTTTGTCTGAGTGGTGGCCAAAAGATAAGGCCAAAGAAGCCAGGGCCGTTCTAGAGCTCGTTGGGTCGATGATATCGTTAAAGTCGCGGCAAACACCTGAATATGTGGCAGAAAAAAGAGGAGGCCTGGAGTGGGTGCTTCCGGACTGATATGAATGATCATGATAATCATTGTATTTACATAATTATTATAAAAACAAAATTCTCCGCCGCGTGTCTGACTTTTCGCGATAAACTCAAAAACTACTGCACCAGGCAGCTACTGGAGTAGCGGTGGCCCAAGTGGTGGCGGCCCCGCCTTACGAACAGTAAGTCGTGGGTTCGAACAAAGACAGGCGCATTACTTTGTGTAATTTATTTCATCACCGCTGCTCTCAAAACGGTGAAGGAAAACATCATGAGGAAACTTCGAAGACACGTGACATCTACCAATCCGCACTGAGCGCGTGGTAGATTATAGCACATTCCCTCTCATTGAGAGGAGGCCGTGTCCCAGCAGTGGGAACATTATAGGCCTGATGATGACTGCACCAGTTTTCATGCTGTTTTCACTAATGGATAGTGGTTCACGAGGTAGGTTTTAGTATGAAGGGTGTAAAACACCTCTTAACGAAGCCGAAAGGCACTTGTTCTCCCCATCATTGCGATATTTTTTTTGTTCTACACCATACCTGGGAACCTTTTAGTTACGGACATATTGGGGGTCAAAGTTACAACTTTTTGACAAGTTTTTTTTATTTTTAAATACAAGCATTTTTTGAAGATTTCAACTTTTAACACCTCCACGACCCCCGTACTATTCAATCCATCCATCAGCACAATGTTTTAAGTGCGTTACATTGAGTTCTACCACAAATCGTAATTTATAACCTCAAATAAAAAAGTTGTTTCCCAGCAAAAACTTTTGCGTAAAGTTATTTATTTTGATGTACAAAATGCTTCGTTAACGGCTTTGTGATGAGGTGGTTTACACCCTGTATAATTTGTACGCGGGCGTCAGCGAGTGGTGTATAAGTGGGTTTATGTTGACGTGCAATAAAATTCATGTTTTGACAAGAAGCGTTTATTATACAAAAATTACAGAGATTACTTACACAGTACAAAATAAAGATTAAGATATCACTGCATCTGGAAACAACCAAAATGGCGACGCTTAGCGGCGCCCGCTAATAACATAACATTAAGCTATAACAATAATACATCTATCTACACATTCAGACTTATTGTTGCGCCTTATCTATTAGCACGGAATCGATCTCTCTCGATCATGGTATTGCCACAGATGACAGATAACTCACTCCATACAAAATGTTCAATACCTACCGCTATAATAGCCTACACTTTTAAGTCAATAGACGCTGCGAACGAAAATGTACCTCACCTTACAAACGTAAAGTGGGTTTTGCTTTGTAGATCGCGCAGTCGCGTGGATATTGCGGATTGCAGCTCTAGCAATCCGCAATATCCACGCGACTGCGACGAAGATGTTAGTAGGGATTTTTAGTAAAGGTGGTCTACGTTATAAAATAAAACATGTTTAAAATGTATCAGAATTTATAATTATTTTAACGCATTATATAAAAAAGAATTGTTAAAAAAAATTGCATAGAGGTGTTTTATTTTGATGAAATGATTAATATTTTTTTCCCTTCTTTAAATTCCCGATTGTTAACGTAGAGAATATTCGAAATTGGTCAAATAGTTTTAATAAGTTATCTTTGGGGAATATGCGTAGGTACGTACGCACCGCGCGGCTGTTGACAACCCAGTGCGCTATGGGTTACCGGTTGCCCGGCGCTCGGTAGGTGATTAGCGCGTGTAAGTACATGGATGTCTGTAATCTGTGGTATTGCTAATAGATATAGGGACATGGAAAATGCGATTCCGTGCTGGTAGATGGGCCTCAACCTTTACATCAAACAAGGACATACTACAGTTTACAATAACACCATTGCGACCTCCATACACGTTAGTTAACATAATGTTTTCGTTTGACGATTACAATGATTGATAACATTAATTTTGTATATTAATATACAAGTTTAAAAATGCATTGAATTAATATTGTGGAATAATGTTAATGTAATTATAGGAAACCAGCTCAATTACATTTATTTCATCATTCATTCTTCGTCATTTTTACAGTCATGCGGTGATTCGTTCACCGATATTAATATCACTGTTATACTAGCGCTAGTATTCTTATTCAATATGAATACTGCTCATAACACAATCATTTAGCACATCATAAACTTATATTTCATTTGGTTTTATTTTTAACGTTTGTATATTTCATGGTAAAATTGTAAAAATCGTTGGATTGTAATCTATCTGAAAAAAAAAATTAAAAATAGTTGGATTGTGACGCTGACATATAAGTATACAGGTTAATCTCCGGAACGAATGATCACACACGTGTTCGCGATCCTCAACATTAAAGCGACTGCAGGAGCTAAACGCGAGTTTTATAATGCCTGAAAGTATATAATTAGCGATAAACAAAACCAGAAAAATATATAATATTCTTCAGGATATAATATGCTAGTAGGTATTTTGAAAACATAATACAATTAATTTTACTCTTTAACAAAATCACGAACGAAGCAAAATAATAGCAACATACGTAGTGTTTTATTTTTTTAGTCCAATCAATAGATTTTTCATCCCCCCATCTCGGAAAGAGTATTTTTGCTCTTCGAAATCTGAGTGCAAAAGCCGTTTTTTATCGTCATGAGGGTAAAGTAAATTTGAATTTAGAACATCGTGTGCATTAAGCATGTGAATTCAAAACATCATTAAAACTGTTTACTTCTACCTCTATGGTACCGAATTTATCATACAATTTTTTTTTTTATTTGTTAAGAACTCAGACTCGGAACCTTCTTGGTGTACTTTTTTATTAGGTATGTTTTGCGGGCGCCATTTTCTTTTCGCGTCATATTGTTAACACCTTAGGTTAAAAACAAGGAATCCAAGTTGAAACCAAGTGAAAAACCTAAAATGACCACTCATTATCTAGCGACGAGGAAGTTTATTTGACGCCAACAGAATTAACTGAATTTGTTAATAATTGCGCATTTTTTTTGCGTTTATCCATTTCCTCGCTTAGGTGGGATGAAAAGTTACGTGTTGCACTCGAGTGCAAAGATTTTTCACCTCGTGCTCTTTTGATTCCCTCGCTAACGCTCAAGATTCTAAGTTTTGAATCACTCGCTTCGCTCGTAACTCAATTTTAGGATCTTTTGCTTGCTCGGTCATCAAAATTGAGCACGCGGTTAAAAAACAACTTTGCACTCTTGTATAACAAATAACTATTTTTAACTCGTTCGAAACCACTCATTTCGCACTATTCGGCACGCAGTGACTGACGTAACACCAACGTTGTAGTGCAAGCTGATAAGAACTTTATTCCAACAGCCTTTCGAACGAAGTTTGAACCACCACAAACAGAGTTGCTAATTTAGCTCATTGTCTCCTTACTATAAGTAAACAACGTAGAACAATATTTGACTCCATTGATATCTTATTACCTTGGCCGGCTTTTTACTATCAATCATTCTTTACTTACATACTTTAAGCAGCAGTCTTTTAGTTAACACAAGTGTTCATGTTCTGTCTTGATTCACTCTCAAATTTCAAAAATCAAAGTCCACTTTTTACCCATTCCACGTCAGAATTATAATCACTTCACTGACCCCCTCCCCGCCCCTCTAAACGCCTCACATAATTAATGGATGCCCCCTTATGGGTTTGGGGATAGCTCAATACATTTCTTCAATGGCTGAGACTAAGGTTTGGTTTGAAGACGGCACCGTCTTGACTCACAGGATTACTTTTACTCCCATTTTCCATCCATCACTAGTGTCTCAGAACTGTCGTCCACTTTTATTCCTCCTTCCTTGAAATTTCACTCCTCAATGTTCACTGTTTTATAGATGGCGGTAGAGATGGGTTGTTTTCCTCAGATCCCTCCGCCCGCTGGCGCTGGATCAGCAGATTTGTACGCTGTACATGTTGAGGTAGTTCTGTAGCGCCTGGCGGTGCGGCGCGTCCAGCGCGGCCAGGCGAGCGGGCAGAGTGCCGGCCGAGCGCGCCGACAGCGCGCCGAGCGACACGGCCAGGTAGTTCACCGGTGACTCGATACCTGGCAAAATAAACGGCGAGTGTTTTATAAAGGCCAAGGCCATGTCATCATCTGCCTAGCCTTTTCCCAACTATGTTGGGGTCGGCTTCCAGTCTAACCGGATGCAGCTTATTATTTCGCGATTTCGATGGGGCTTCCAAAGAAAAAGTTGTTCAGTTTGATGGTCTGTAGCACACCCTTTCATATGACCCTTCTGATACACGTTGTAAACATAAAATCGTGCTTTCTGAGGCACGGAGGGATCTCGGAACGTATTATCAGTACCTCCTTTCATTATCCACGTTACGAACGAATGAAAAATTTAACAAATCAATCTGGTGTCCACGACCACTGATCCTGAAGTTCTACATACCAGCAAGTGGGTCCCCGGCAGCTCCCTTGGCGCAGGTGAGCTGTGCGTACTGCGCCTGGTAGCCCGGCGTATCGTCCACCTCTATGAAGTGGTCGTCGGGGAGCGCTGACTCGTCTGTAGGGAGCTCGAACAGAGAGATGAGGGCCTGTGGACCAGAACACATTATACAGGAACACATTATATAGGGTGACTGGTGACTGGCAATTGGAATTGATTTTTTTTCGTGACTTCAGGTTTGGTCCCATAGTAAAACTTGTTGGTTATCATGAGCACAATCACGTGTTTATGTATCGTACACTAAGGTCCATGTTCACCAAAAAGATAACGGACTATTGTTTTATAATATGTAGTGATGAAATTAATCATCATTACAGCCGAAAGACGTCCACTACTGGACACAGGCCTCCGCCGCATTGACCGGTCCCGTGCGACTCGCATCCAACGGAGTATTCCAATATTTTTCGAGAATCTTACTGACGGAATATATGGAATCATAGATTTTTTAGTCAGGAGCATCCCCTATTGATGCAGCCCACCGTACCTGCAGAAGCTTGGGCCACAGCGGCGCGAGCGAGCCGTGCAGGAAGTGCTGACTGTCCGTCAGCAGCTTGACGCAGCCGACAGCCGCCGCCTTGCGCTCCAACGCGCCCGACACACGCTGCAGGTCCGCTATGAGGACGCGTTCCACGTACATGCCGAACATTCTGACGATAAACGGTTACATTTGTTATCTATACTAATTTTATAAAGCAGAAGAGTTTGTTTGGATAGTCCATTTATCGAAGAAGGCTATAGGCTATATAACATCACGCTATGACCAATAGGAGCGGAGCAGCAATAAGAATGTTGCGAGTGGGAAATTCACGCGAACGAAGTCGCGGGCAGAAGCTTACAAAATAAATATACTGTTTCAAAAGTTGATAGATTCTATGAATAACCGGATGGGATCTGCCTGCTCCGTCAAACACAAAGGTCAAAATCTGTTTTCAAGTCCAGACAATCTTGGCGGAAACATATGAGCACTTGAGGAACATGCAAAACTGAGATGGTCTTCTGCAGAAAGAACCACATAGGTTTGAGTGAAGCTGCCCTGTGAGTGCTCAGTAGTTACGTAGCTTAACTTAGAACTTAGGGAACGGCAAATTATTAGCAATTTATTGTAACATACTCGTAAATAATACATAGTCCAGATAGGCAGTCGCTCCATGTAAAATACTGGTATTCAGCTGCGTCCGGTTAGACTGGAAGCCAACCTCAACATAGTTGGGAAAAGAATAGGCAGGCAGATTCGTAAATAATACACAGCCTATTACTGTCCCACGGCTGGGCAAAGGCCTCTTGTAATTAAAAGAAGACGTGACCATTGATCACTATGTTTGCTCGAGACAGGTTGACGTTTTTAGGCTTACATTCATTATGAGTCCATGGGGTCAAAAATGGCTGCTTTAGCAACATAATATAAATCACTTTAAAATTCTTAAAATGGACATAATGGTTATGACTATAAATTTCATTTTAAGAATTTAAAATTTAACATTTTAGGCCCGCAGGTTTTTCCACAATCCGGGGCTGCGGGACTGTTCGAAAGAGATACCGTGGCCCCGGAACATAAAAAGCCAGGAAGAAACATGGATGGGTTTAGTCGGTAAAAGTCTGACACTCCTTCCCGCTCCGCCCAGAGTGGGAGAAGTTATTTGATAATTTCCCATAAAAAAAAGATTTCCCCACGATGTTTTCCTTCAAAAATTTCAGTGACAAGATTAACAAGCGTACAAGATAAATATTTTAGGCAATCAAAGCTTCTCATTAGCAGTATACATATGATAACATTTTTCCTTACCCAGCCTGTACGGAGTCGACGAGGTCGATCAGTGGGTCGGCGCCGAAGTGCGCGGCATAGAAGCCGAGGAAGGCGATCAGACCGCGCACGTACTTCGTGGTCTTCGACGAGGAGAGCCGTTGGAATAGCAGGGTCATTATCTGCTTCGTGTATTGGGACATCACCTCACTGAGAAAACAACATGTGCGTTTCAATTAGGGTTAGACGACAAAAAAATCTAATTAGTCTTTTTTTTGTTACCCGCACCAAAATTGAAGAAGATACGATGCTTTTAAAATTGTCAGTACGTCATGCGTTGGTATAATTTCTAGTGCGTTCTGTCGTCACGAACGGGTCTCCCGATTTTGATGCGTTTCATCTTTGTCAATATTGATTGATTTACAAAAACAAAAAATACGTATCTCTTATTTTAACTGACGGACTAAATCGATTTGCATTTTTTTGGGGTGTAAAATCATGTTTTGTGGTAGAACTCCATTCAAGGCACTCAAAACATTGTGCTGATGGATGGATTGAATAGTACCGGGGGTCGTGGAGGTGTTTAAAGTAAAAAAAAAAAAAAATGTTGGAACTTTGACCTCTAATATCTCCGTAACTCCCAGATATAGTGTAGAACAAAAAAAATCGCAATGACAGGGAGAACAAGTGCCTTTTGGCTTCGTTGTGAGGTTTTTTTTACACCTTTTATGAAACAGGTGATATTACTTTTAATATCTAGTACGAACACATGTTATGCTTACTTTCCGAACTTGAACAGCATTGTCTGAATGAGGTAAAATCCTTCGTGATCGTTTGTTTTCGACGCAATCAATTTCTGGAATACTCCCAACATTGCGTTCTAAAACAAAAGAAAGAATATGAAATAAGAACCGTGAGCCAGTTGCCATCAGCCGGGCTTGAATACGACTGCTACTGCTAAGAAATTCTTTATAAAAGAACCCCAATAACAATTTAGCTATGGCAATCGGCAATAGTGTAGCATTCTACCCGTAAAAAATTTAGTGAAATCGGTTTAGTAGTTTCAGAGATTGGATGGGTAGGGTTAAGCAGCTCATAGTAAGGTTAGGATTTGGATAGATAAGTTCAAGCTGTTCGCTTGTTGTTAAAAATGATGTTGGGTGAAATCAGTAATACCTTGATATTATGACTAGGGAAACTGACTAGAAAGTCCAGTCCCGGTTCTTGAAACGGAACCCCCGTTTCAAGAACCGGGACTGGATTTTCGGTACTGGAATTGGAACCGGGATTTCCCGGGAAATTCGGTACTTACTACTTACGTACAATGTCGCTACAAATCTATTGTATGAAGGCCATGTGTGCGTACAGAGAACTCGTGACATAACAACAGTAGGTGGTGACTCACCAGACGTCCGGACTGCAGCACCTGCTGCTCCCGGTGCGCCACGAAGGCGCACAGCAGACGCACCAGCGGGCGCACGTTGGCGCCGCGCTCCCACAGCGCCGGCGCCACGACGCACGTGACATAACAACAGTAGGTGGTGACTCACCAGACGTCCGGACTGCAGCACCTGCTGCTCCCGGTGCGCCACGAAGGCGCACAGCAGACGCACCAGCGGGCGCACGTTGGCGCCGCGCTCCCACAGCGCCGGCGCCACGACGCACGTGACATAACAACAGTAGGTGGTGACTCACCAGACGTCCGGACTGCAGCACCTGCTGCTCCCGGTGCGCCACGAAGGCGCACAGCAGACGCACCAGCGGGCGCACGTTGGCGCCGCGCTCCCACAGCGCCGGCGCCACGACGCACGGCAGTAGGGCGCCGTACGCGTCACCTCCCGGGACGCTGGACGAGCCGCGCAGCTCCAGCAGGAGGGACAGCATTTGGAACACGTACGGCATGAATTCTAAGACATAAATAAAAAGATAATATAGACCAGTCCTTGATGTGTTGATGGCCATCTTAATTATTTTGACGATGAGTCTGTCGCGAGGTCTTATTCGTTATTCTGGGCATCCAAAACGAAAAAGATGTAAAATAAGGGAGGAACTTTTGTTGGAAGATCACAGTTCTACCGATGAGTAATCCCATCGGTCGGTACACGGTTATAATGAATTAAAATCGAATTCTTACCTTGCACATCATTCTGTAAGATCTCTTGGAAGATCGGGAACAGGGCATCTTCGAACGCTGATATGGCATTGGGATTGGATTTCGTTACCAACCTGTGAAAATTAGTTATATCAGTTCGGGATTCTTTTCTTGAATCACTGCAACGAAAACTTCAGTATGTTTCACTTAAAATTAGTTGTACACAGGGTGTAAGGGACAGCCCTTCACAGACTGACAGGGTGAATTTAGCTCTTTATTTGTATTTTTTCTCAACAAAATTAGTTTTAGTCGTTTTTTCAGTTACTTTTCGTTTATTTCAATGTATGTTCACTTCCTGCCTAGCTATTGAGTTCATAAAACTCGTTGTAGCGCTTGCCGTTGGCTACGTGCGTTTGAAACGGTAACGATACATTGCAATAATTTCTTGTACCGGTCATCGTATACGTGTATCGGTCGAGGTACGGAAATCGAAAATACGCAAAAAGAAGATTTACTCACGACACGGCCAGCGAGAGCGTTTCGAACAGGTAGTGGTTGAAGTGTGGCTTGCAGGGGTTCTTCGCCACAACAGACAGCATGTGCGCTAGCTTGGGCAGCGCGTCGCCCAGGTACGCCAGCGAGCCTTCCTGCAGGCACGACAGTGTGCGCAGGACCGCTGACAACCAGAAAAAAAAATAACTGTCAAGTGTCAAATGTTATGTGGTTTTTTCTAGGCTAACTTGAGGCAATCAAAATCAAAATCAAAGCATTTATTTCAAGTAGGCCAATAACAGGCACTTTTGAATTGTCGAAACAAAGATGACAATTAAATGTAGCTACAGTCCCAGTCACAAGACATAAAAACTGTGAAAGTACTGTAGTTGCCCATTCCCTAACGTAGATCTATGGAGAAGAACGGGCAAGAAACTCCATGGACACTCTTTTAAATCAAATTATTGTTACAAAATCTTGGTTACATCATTCATGTTGAGATGGTAGATTATGTGAGAACAATGTAGCAAGATGTGCACGTTAAAAGTGTCCATAGTAAAAACAAAATAATTCTTTCAAATAAGCCATGGCAACTAAGAGATGACCAGTCACAACTGACAGCACCCGTTCACGAACATGACGCATGGATCAGCACCATTCAGCTCAACCACTTTGAAGGGAGCTAAATGGTCCGACACACGCGCCACCATCAGCGAGACATTTGAGTGAGCATGACATACTCTCAACCGCCAGGGCACATTCAAGTCAAAAACTAAAGTAGGTTTCCAGTGAATGATAGCTTTCTAGTACATAGTACTCACACAATATGGGCTATGCGATTATATAATACTAACAATGAATCTATACAATGCAAATATAGTTGTACAATCTTCGGCAGCTCCAACAATACCGTTTAATGCTATCAAGTTTTGCGCCCCTGTCCTTGTGGAGCAGGACCAGCATTGAGCCAAGCATTTTTATCAGCGATATAATCGTTCAACTTGTAATATGCTTGCTTACATAGTGTGCGTTTAATACATGTTTTAAATTTCGTCTCATTCAGTTCAAGAATACTTTGTGGAATTTTATTATAGCATCTCAAACAGTACCCCATGAAAGATGAGTCTACTTTAGCGAGTCTAAAGCCTGGCTGAACTAGTTGGTCCCTATTTCTAGTACTGTAATTGTGTCTGTCGCCTCTTTTACCGAAAAGATGCAGATTTTTTCTGACGTACATTATGTTTTCGTAGATGTATTGGCAATGAACCGTCATGATGCCAATATCCTTAAATAGTTCCCTTAGAGAATCGCGCCTACGAAGATTGTATATGGCTCTGATGGCTCTTTTCTGCAGAATAAATATAGACTCAATATCAGCAGCCCGTCCCCATAGCAAAATACCGTAACACATTATACTACGGAAGTAACTAAAATAGACCAGTCTAGCGGTATCCACATCAGTGAATTGACGGATTTTTCTAATGGCATATGCTGCTGAACTTAAGCGCCCCGCAAGAGATGTTAAATGAGAACCCCATTGTAGCCTTGAATCAAGCGTAAGCCCCAGGAAAACCGTTTTATCTACGAATTCAAGTTTCTCTTTATTCAATATTATCTCACAATCACTACTTTTAACATTCGGTAATGAAAATCTTATGCATTTAGTTTTTTTTTCATTTAATACCAAATTGTTTGCTGTGAACCAATTTTGGACCTGAAGTAGGGCATCATTCACGTCATCTAGATTTTTGGCCCGTCTATTTATCTTAAAAATTAGAGAAGTGTCATCAGCAAACAACACCATATTTTGAGATTGGTGTTTCAACAAATAGGGTAGATCATTTATATAGACTAGAAAAAGGAAAGGACCCAATATTGAGCCTTGCGGAACCCCCATTTTTACATTCAAACCCTGTGAATTAACACCGTTTATTTGAACATGTTGTTTTCTATCGCTCAAATAAGATTTTAGCAGGCTAAGTGCAAGTTTACCCAGTCCGTAATGCTCCAGTTTTAAAAGTAATGTGTCGTGATTTACGCAATCAAAAGCTTTGGAGAGGTCACAGAAAATTGCTATTGCGTCTTGGGACTCTTCCCACGCAGCAAATATGTGCTTTAATAGGGTTACACCGGCGTCAGTTGTACAACGTCCCTTGGTGAAACCATACTGTTGATCATGGAAGATTCTGTTGGTGTTAAAATGATAGAGCATTTGATTAAGCATTACTTTTTCAAAAACCTTGCTAAAAACCGGTAACACGGATACAGGTCTATAATTATTGGCATCTTTGCTGTCCCCGGATTTGAAAAGAGGTATGACTTTACTGTATTTCATTAAATCAGGGAAAACTCCTTGGTCTACACATAAATTAAAAATTAAAGCTAAGTACGGGGCTATGGTCTCAAGTATAGATGTGCAAACTTTGATAGACATTCCCCATAAATCTTCGGTCAGTTTGATTTTAATTTGCCGAAAAGCTTTAATAACTGTCATGGGGTTCATGTGTTTAAATTTAAATTCAGCCAGGCAGCCAGACACATTCGCCTTTAACCCATTACAGCATAACGTCCGATAAATCAGACGGAATTAATTTGAGTATAAGTGAAAATAAAAAAAAATATTGATTGTTTTTTTGTTTTTGAATGAAAGTTAAATATATATTTATTACACTGAGAACTCGGTTTTGGTTGATTGATTGACATATCGACTGTCATCTGTCATTTTCGAAAGAGGTGCCACGCGGGCGGAATGTTTCGAGAAAGGGGTAAGTAATAAATTGTTTATTATTATTAATTTTTATGATAATTGATTTGAAAATTAGTTGTTATTGTTCTAATAGTAATAATAATTTAGAGATAGTATTGTTTTTTATGAGAAAATTGTTAGATTGCTGCTTATCTATGTGTTTTTGTTGCTGTCCGTTTTATCGGACGCTATGCACGGCAGGCTCTAAGGTGTGATTTTTGTTTGCTTCTTACAGATTGACGTTGCATGAAATTTTGCAAATTTTGGAAAGCGAAGATGTAGATGAGCCAGGGAGAACCTTATTTATGTTGAGCCACCTATTGAACAGAGTGGTCAGGTCGTCAGGTAATAGTTGGGGTACCGCGCCTCTAAGAGATGTCAGCAAAATGGAGAAGCCCGCCAGGGCCGAAGCCTGCCGGGGCTGCGGGACTGTTCGAAAGAGATACCGTGGCCACGGAACATAAAGGGCGAGGACATGAATTGAGAACATGGATGGGTTTTAGTCAGTAAAAGTCTGACACTCCCTCCCGCTCCGCCCAGAGTGGGAGAAGTTATTTGATGATTTCACACCCGAAAACAACAAAGGTAAACAATAAGTGGGATCAAGTGGTTGCAAATCTTAGATAATGGTGGTGGCCAATTTTTGCCTACTTTATAGATTTATAGATGTATCGGTGGATTCGGTGGTGAACAGTTGGCTACTTGCGATGAAAAATGGTTGTGACAAAGAGACACAATCTTTGTTCGCATTCAGGACAAATATATAGCTCTCACCTTGCTAGCCTCGCATGGACCGCAACTACATCAAGGACAAAAGCCTGCTAAACCGTTGTCTACCACATCATACAAAACAGCAATGGATTGTACCTATTAACACAGAACGCCAGTGCAAGTCAATGCAATGTGGAGGAAAAGCTAAATTCAAGTGTCTCAATGCGATGTAGTCTTCCATCCTAAATGTTTTATGAACGATTATGTGATGGGTTTGTCATCATAACATGTACTTAACATATACTTTACTTAACGTCTTAGTTAAATATATGTTTTTTCTAATAAATATTCGCATTTTTCATTTCCGTCCATACCTTTCTAGGGTTAGCATCAGGGGCCGCCGTGCATAGCGTCCGATATATCGGACAGGCTATAAAAACAAAACTATAGTAAACCTGGTTCTTTTTTCCTAACTTAGCTATGAATTTGACCAAAATTAACCATTATTTTATAAGTAAACCAAATTAATTGCTTTATTCAACTTTATGCTGTAATGGGTTAATAAGCCAATTGAGGCTTCAGGTGGGGAATTAAGAGCCTCCGTAGTTTTTATTGGTATTTCGGTAAAAAAATTAACAAATTCTTGAGCTACTTTCTGATTAGAGCTTTTAAGACCACATGCTGTATCTAATGTAAAAGTATTATTACGTATTTTCTTTCTGTTGGTCTCGTTATTTATAACTTTCCAAACGGTCTTTATTTTATTTTCTGCTGTTTTGATCTTGTTGCTAATGTGCAGGGCTTTAGCAACCTTGCAAGTATTTCTAAAAATCTTTGAATACGTAGCAACATACTTGCTAAAAGTTTCAGTGTTTATAAAAGGCTTAAGGCTGTAAAGCTCAAATAGCCTTTCCCTACTTTTTCTGATACCTCTAGTTGCCCAATCACTAAATATAAATTTAGGGCAAATACTCTTTGTCTTCTTTTCAAAAGTTTTGTTGAATTCCGTGTGAACTAATGAAAAGAAACGATCATACAATTGATTTATATTAATATCCTCTTGGCTCATTACACTTAACTTGTTCTGTAGGGAAGTATTATACCTCTTTAATTTGCAAGAAGTTATAGGTCTAAATTTAATCTGAACTTTTTGCATTGGAGTTTTACACCTAAAAGTTACAGTTTGTCCGCTATGGTCAGACGGCAAACAATTTATTATGGCTTTATCTAAGTAATCACAATCGCAGAAAACATTATCTATACAAGTAGCAGAAGAAGTTGTGATTCTAGTGGGTTCAATAAAAACGTTAGTCAAGTCAAATGACTTAAAAAGATTGAATAACCGACTGCTATTTGAATTTTCTTCAAAATATTGATATTGAAATCACCACAAATTATTTTAGATTTATTACTGGCTGCAAGTTTTGCCAGGACATCTATGAACGCCAGCTCCATACAGCCAGATTTTTTTTTAATATTTTGTATTTTTAATCAGCGAAACCTCGATTTCCCGTGATTTCATGATGCCCCTAATAAATTTGGATGGGGAGCCCAGAGCGTTCTTCTGCAAGGATGTTCAGCACGAAATTTGATATCTCAGTTGACAGGGAACATCAAATGTTTGGAAAGTGCGGTTTATTGGGGTTCTTAGCTAGCACAGAAAGCAAAGTAAAAGCAAAGGAAGGAAGGTAGGAAAGTGAGCTATGTACTATAATAGTGTTAAACGTACCCTTCATGACGTACTCGTTGTGGTCGAGCGGCGAGTTGTGCTCGCCGAGCGCGGCGAAGAGCGCGGCGAGCAGTGCGGGCGCGTGTGGCTGTAACGCGGCGCGCGGGACCATGCCGCCCGCGATCAGCTTCTCTATGGCGCACGCGCCGTACGTGCACACCACACCGCGCCCGCTGATGTGCCCGATCTAAGAGTGGACACAAGCATTTGTTTAAACGAGTTCGTTGCAGGCCCCACCGGGCATCTTAGTTACCACCAAATGATTTTTCAAGTTATTAATTTATCAAAATCTCGTCGTTCTCTCGGCTTCACGCAAGATCCCACCGGCTTTTTAGTGCTTTAGTATTTTAGTGACGGTGAAGAGACATGGGAGTCATGTCACAACAATCCGTTATAATAACGATTGTAGTCAATAAGATCTCCGGTAAACGTCGGCTAGATTAGCCTCATGAACATACCGCCAAAGCCTAAGCCAGCTATGACTTAATTTTTTATTTACTTTCACAACTTCCGTAACCTCCCAATCCAACAACCATCGCTACTTGAGCAGCTGACGGTTGGTTTACTTACTGGTAATAAAAGATCTACCTTCGATGACAATATCAGCCGGCTTACTATGACTTGTTTATTTGCGAAGCTTTACGTTAGATATTTCCAGCCGCAGCCTGCGCAGACCGTCACTCGCAGCTAACTTCCGAGCCGGCATAAAGTTTGTACCGTTATACCTACACAGACTGTAACTCGCAGCTAACATCCGAGATGCCATAAAGTTTGTACCGTTGGGGCTGATACTGCGTTAAGCCGAGGCCCGCGCGATACCATAAAAAAGGGCACCGTCGACGCTTCGTAGCACTCGTAGCCGATCCGCTACGGCGTAGCACCACTGCTAGTCGAGACGAGAGAGACGCCATAAAGTTTGAACAGAACTATACCACATATTTCAAAGAAAATGCTTGCAATTACATGGTAGAAGATAAATGTGAAAGAATTGCTTACCAGTAGAGGCACAGCGGCAGTGATTAGATCTTTAGGCAGCAGGGACCGGAATGTCATGACGTACTTGATGGCATCTGCCTTTAACACGGGTAGCTCGGTCACTGCAACAATACATACAAGTTACTCTAACTAATTACGTTAAATCTCAAACAACCCCGGAAGGGTTAGGCAAAGGTGCACCTATAGTGCTTAATCATTATACCAGTAATTTTAAAGATCAAGATTCTGAAAAAGAGGGCGAGCTTATTGCCATCAACTGGTCTCTGCAGCTCGGGCAGTACATGCGCGAGCGCGAACTGCGCCAGGTCGACGAGCGGCGAGGCGCGCGTGACGTCACAGTACATACAGTATGACATGCTCACCGTCTGGTCTCTGCAGCTCGGGCAGTACATGCGCGAGCGCGACCTGCGCCAGGTCGACGAGCGGCGAGGCGCGCGTGACGTCACAGTACATACAGTATGACATGCTCACCGTCTGGTCTCTGCAGCTCGGGCAGTACATGCGCGAGCGCGAACTGCGCCAGGTCGACGAGCGGCGAGGCGCGCGTGACGTCACAGTACATACAGTATGACATGCTCACCGTCTGGTCTCTGCAGCTCGGGCAGTACATGCGCGAGCGCGAACTGCGCCAGGTCGACGAGCGGCGAGGCGCGCGTGACGTCACAGTACATACAGTATGACATGCTCACCGTCTGGTCTCTGCAGCTCGGGCAGTACATGCGCGAGCGCGAACTGCGCCAGGTCGACGAGCGGCGAGGCGCGCGTGACGTCACAGTACATACAGTATGACATGCTCACCGTCTGGTCTCTGCAGCTCGGGCAGTACATGCGCGAGCGCGAACTGCGCCAGGTCGACGAGCGGCGAGGCGCGCGTGACGTCACAGTACATACAGTATGACATGCTCACCGTCTGGTCTCTGCAGCTCGGGCAGTACATGCGCGAGCGCGAACTGCGCCAGGTCGACGAGCGGCGAGGCGCGCGTGACGTCACAGTACATACAGTATGACATGCTCACCGTCTGGTCTCTGCAGCTCGGGCAGTACATGCGCGAGCGCGAACTGCGCCAGGTCGACGAGCGGCGAGGCGCGCGTGACGTCACAGTACATACAGTATGACATGCTCACCGTCTGGTCTCTGCAGCTCGGGCAGTACATGCGCGAGCGCGAACTGCGCCAGGTCGACGAGCGGCGAGGCGCGCGTGACGTCACAGTACATACAGTATGACATGCTCACCGTCTGGTCTCTGCAGCTCGGGCAGTACATGCGCGAGCGCGAACTGCGCCAGGTCGACGAGCGGCGAGGCGCGCGTGACGTCACAGTACATACAGTATGACATGCTCACCGTCTGGTCTCTGCAGCTCGGGCAGTACATGCGCGAGCGCGAACTGCGCCAGGTCGATGAGCGGCGAGGCGCGCGTGACGTCACAGTACATACAGTATGACATGCTCACCGTCTGGTCTCTGCAGCTCGGGCAGTACATGCGCGAGCGCGAACTGCGCCAGGTCGACGAGCGGCGAGGCGCGCGTGACGTCACAGTACATACAGTATGACATGCTCACCGTCTGGTCTCTGCAGCTCGGGCAGTACATGCGCGAGCGCGAACTGCGCCAGGTCGACGAGCGGCGAGGCGCGTGTGACGTCACAGTACATACAGTATGACATGCTCACCGTCTGGTCTCTGCAGCTCGGGCAGTACATGCGCGAGCGCGAACTGCGCCAGGTCGACGAGCGGCGAGGCGCGCGTGACGTCACAGTACATACAGTATGACATGCTCACCGTCTGGTCTCTGCAGCTCGGGCAGTACATGCGCGAGCGCGAACTGCGCCAGGTCGACGAGCGGCGAGGCGCGCGTGACGTCACAGTACATACAGTATGACATGCTCACCGTCTGGTCTCTGCAGCTCGGGCAGTACATGCGCGAGCGCGAACTGCGCCAGGTCGACGAGCGGCGAGGCGCGCGTGACGTCACAGTACATACAGTATGACATGCTCACCGTCTGGTCTCTGCAGCTCGGGCAGTACATGCGCGAGCGCGAACTGCGCCAGGTCGACGAGCGGCGAGGCGCGCGTGACGTCACAGTACATACAGTATGACATGCTCACCGTCTGGTCTCTGCAGCTCGGGCAGTACATGCGCGAGCGCGAACTGCGCCAGGTCGATGAGCGGCGAGGCGCGCGTGACGTCACAGTACATACAGTATGACATGCTCACCGTCTGGTCTCTGCAGCTCGGGCAGTACATGCGCGAGCGCGAACTGCGCCAGGTCGACGAGCGGCGAGGCGCGCGTGACGTCACAGTACATACAGTATGACATGCTCACCGTCTGGTCTCTGCAGCTCGGGCAGTACATGCGCGAGCGCGAACTGCGCCAGGTCGACGAGCGGCGAGGCGCGTGTGACGTCACAGTACATACAGTATGACATGCTCACCGTCTGGTCTCTGCAGCTCGGGCAGTACATGCGCGAGCGCGAACTGCGCCAGGTCGACGAGCGGCGAGGCGCGCGTGACGTCACAGTACATACAGTATGACATGCTCACCATCTGGTCTCTGCAGCTCGGGCAGTACATGCGCGAGCGCGAACTGCGCCAGGTCGACGAGCGGCGAGGCGCGCGTGACGTCACAGTACATACAGTATGACATGCTCACCGTCTGGTCTCTGCAGCTCGGGCAGTACATGCGCGAGCGCGAACTGCGCCAGGTCGACGAGCGGCGAGGCGCGCGTGACGTCACAGTACATACAGTATGACATGCTCACCGTCTGGTCTCTGCAGCTCGGGCAGTACATGCGCGAGCGCGAACTGCGCCAGGTCGACGAGCGGCGAGGCGCGCGTGACGTCACAGTACATACAGTATGACATGCTCACCGTCTGGTCTCTGCAGCTCGGGCAGTACATGCGCGAGCGCGAACTGCGCCAGGTCGACGAGCGGCGAGGCGCGCGTGACGTCACAGTACATACAGTATGACATGCTCACCGTCTGGTCTCTGCAGCTCGGGCAGTACATGCGCGAGCGCGAACTGCGCCAGGTCGACGAGCGGCGAGGCGCGCGTGACGTCACAGTACATACAGTATGACATGCTCACCGTCTGGTCTCTGCAGCTCGGGCAGTACATGCGCGAGCGCGAACTGCGCCAGGTCGACGAGCGGCGAGGCGCGCGTGACGTCACAGTACATACAGTATGACATGCTCACCGTCTGGTCTCTGCAGCTCGGGCAGTACATGCGCGAGCGCGAACTGCGCCAGGTCGACGAGCGGCGAGGCGCGCGTGACGTCACAGTACATACAGTATGACATGCTCACCGTCTGGTCTCTGCAGCTCGGGCAGTACATGCGCGAGCGCGAACTGCGCCAGGTCGACGAGCGGCGAGGCGCGCGTGACGTCACAGTACATACAGTATGACATGCTCACCGTCTGGTCTCTGCAGCTCGGGCAGTACATGCGCGAGCGCGAACTGCGCCAGGTCGACGAGCGGCGAGGCGCGCGTGACGTCACAGTACATACAGTATGACATGCTCACCGTCTGGTCTCTGCAGCTCGGGCAGTACATGCGCGAGCGCGAACTGCGCCAGGTCGACGAGCGGCGAGGCGCGCGTGACGTCACAGTACATACAGTATGACATGCTCACCGTCTGGTCTCTGCAGCTCGGGCAGTACATGCGCGAGCGCGAACTGCGCCAGGTCGACGAGCGGCGAGGCGCGTGTGACGCCGGCCGCCTGCGTGCTGGCGCGCGACGCCAGTGACGTCACGAGGTACATGGCCGCGTCCTTGCCACGCCATGCCGACGGGCCCACCTCCGCGTACTTTGCTAGCATCAGCTGCCAATCAAAATTGGACGATTTTCAAAGTAGGTAACATTATTAATAAATAAATATGAAAGGTGCATTAGGGTTATTACGTTTTACGGTAAATCACAATACATAGAGTAGAGAAAGAGTAAGTAAGTCAACCAAGCATTTTGTATATAAAAATAAGTTACTCTAGGCAAAAATTATTGCTGGATAACGAAATGACGATGGCTTCGTAGTGTCCGTTTACATCATACAATAATTTCTTGGTCGTACCTGCACGTATTGCCCGAAGATGTTCATCATCTTGTCCTCGTAGTGCACGGCGAGGGTCCGCACCAGGTCGCAGGCGGCGCGCCGACGAGTGTCCACATCTGAACCCTCGATGTCGCGACGCACGTACTCCTCCGGGTTGTCTTCAAACAACTCCATGTCCGACTCTAATCAAATAAAAAAACACATTATTATACACATTGTGACGTTAGCAGCGGTGGCCCAGTGGTGGCGGCCACGTCTTACGAACAGTTAATCGTGGATTCGAACCCAGGCATGGGCATTACTTTGCGTAATATATTTTATCAATGCTGTTCACAAAACCGTGAACTACCGGGATTCGACCTAAGGCCCGGTATCCACCAAAGCGGAGAGGAGAGGAGATGTGCAAAATTCGACATTCGTTTAATGACAGTTTTCACTTTCACACTTGTCTAATACAATACATGCTGTTTAATATAAAATAATTTACCTCTAAATTCCATGTTGGGTATGACAACTTTCTCACAAATACTGCTCAGTGTGGCGGGGTCTTCGAACAAGCTCTTGTAATTGTTCTTCTCCGCTATCTTCGCGAGGAAAGTCAGTGCGTTGGATACTAACTGAAAATATGGAGAAGATTATAATTGTAACGTAGAGGCGGCAGGCAGATGCTAGGGCTAGGGAGCTTGTTCCGCCACTTCTTATTTCCAGCTGCACCAATAGGTACTTGTGAAGGGCGAGCATTTCGTTCGGGGGACTGTTATTTGTAACTAGCTGACCCACGCAACTTCGTCTGCGTCACATATATGAGAGAAAAAGCTCACAAAAGGAATAAATTTTCCTCGTTTTTGCAACATTTTTCATTTATGTTCCGCTCCTATTGGTCATAGCGTGATGATAATAGCCTATAATCTTCCTCGATAAATGGAATATCCAACACAAAAAGATTTTTTCAATTCCAACCAGTAGTTCCTGAGATTAGCGCGTTCAAACAAACAAACGACCAAACTCTTCAGCTTTATAATATTAGTATAGATGAGGTGGACGACAAAATAATTAGTCCGTCAAAGAGTTTTCCATTTTTTCACGTAAACAAAAATTGAAGACGATACAGTGCGTCACTCGTGTGACGTCACATTTCGGTACAGTTTTTTACCGGAACCTGACGTCACAAGTCCCCACTCATGATCTTTAATGCGTTTTTATTTTTTTTTTAATTTGGTAGCAAAAAACATTTATCCAATATTTCCGCACAAACTAACTGAGGGACTAAACAAAATCATGTTTTTTTTTAGTTCAGTCGTCATCTCTATTGGCGTTCAAAAAGTGCTGATTATCAGCCTAATTTGAATTGTTGACAAAGAAAGAAATGCTTTATACTAACCGCATCGTATTTGGGCTGTGGGCCGGTGGCAAGGAGTACGGTCCACACGCACGTGACAAAGGCTGGCGCGTGCGGCCCGAACTCTTCCTCGTACTTTAGTGCGTACAGCGCCGCACACTCACACACTTCCGTACGGAGTTGCTCCAACACGCCTGGTTTTTCGTCGTCATCCTACAAAGACATGAGTACTTTAGATCAAGTCTAAGGGAGTAAGGGAGACAAAGATCAGCGTGTTCGTGTTCCACGCGCGCCTCAAAGAGATGTCAGCAAGGGGTCCGCAAAGGTCGATCCCTGCCGACTGTGGGACTGTTCGAAAGAGATACCGTGGCCCCGGAACATAAAGGGCGAGGAAGGAACATGGATTTGTTTTAGTCAGTAAAAGTCATTTGATGATTTACCATCAGAAAAAAATTAGGATTCACTCCATAACTCTGTATGTAGGGAGTAAACGGGTTCTTCAAGTAGCCGTTAACCGAGCATCCTGTACATCAAATTAAGTAACTTTACGCAAAAACTATTGCTGGGAAATGAGGTTTCTTTTTTGGGTGAAAAACCACGTTTTACGGTAAATCACAATACATATAATTGAGTAGAAATAGAGTCCTTATTATGTTGGCGGCTGCTATTTTTGAGTATGCTCAAAACTAGATTCCAAGTACATGCCAGTTTGAAGCTATCCTCTCGATTGAAATTTAAACCTGGTGAATTTTGTCATGACTTAGTGTCGAGTTCTAGTAGTGCGCGTAACAAAAGACAAACAAAGAGGGCAGATTTATCTGCTCCTTACAAGTTTTGCCATCCACCCGCTATCTCCAGTCAACCCGCGATCATGTCGCTTGCAACAGCGTCGAACTATCGGGAGCTCAATATCCCGTAAGTGACATTTTAAGTTTATTTAATGTTTAGCTATAGTCCCAGTCACAATACATAAAAACTGTGAAAGTGCTGTACTGTAGTTGCCCATTCCCTAGCGTAGATCTCAATGGAGAAGAACGGGCAAGAAACTCCATGGACACTTTTTTCAATAACATATTGTTACAAAATCATGGACAATGTTCTAATCTTGGCAGCCATGTTCAAGGGTTTTAAATCAGTAAAATGTTGGCAACATCAGATTTCTCTCGAATCATATACTCACATCAGGACGAGCCCGTGGCTAAATAATAACAGCCGCTCGGAGTCAATCTTTAGGTTAAGCCGAGCTTGCCTAGGTTGGTCTGTGGATGGGTGACCAGTACATACCGCGTTTCCTCCGTGCCTCGGAAAGCACGTTAAACTGTTGGTCCCGGCTGTCATTTGTTCATCTTCGGCAGTCGTTATTATACAGGTAGTCAGTGGCCCAAAAAGTCTGACAACTAGTTTTACCAAGTGTTATCGTATTACCCAGTATTAACTGGGTTGTGGAGGTCCACGTAAAATACTGGTATTCAGCTGCATCCGGTTGGACTGGAAGCCGACTCCAACATAGTTGGGAAAGGCTAGGGAGATAATATTATATACTCACATCAGTTTCCAAGCAAGGTACTTTGACTTGCAATAGATTCAGTAGGTTCGGCATCCAGATAGGCATGTTATCTTCAAAGAATTCAGGCAAGTCTTGATAGTTCAAAGAATAGAACACCTTGCATATAAGTACTAGGGACCCATAGATGACACGGAGTGCTTGTGGGTTATCGGCGTGTTTCGATGTCAAGTCTATGGTAGCCTGCAATATAAAAATAATAAAAAGTTACGAAATTAGAAACAAAAATGTTTTAGGAAAAAATCCGGATAAGTGCGAAGCGGACCCTTGCTCAAAGGGTTCCGTAATATCACGTTTGTTATAAGGGAGCCCCACTTAAATATTTATTTTATTCTGTTTATAGTATTTGTTGTTATAGCCGCAATAGAAATACATCATCTGAGAAAATTTCTACTGTTTAGCTATCACGGTTCATGAGATCTGGTGACAGACAGACTGACTCTGACGGCCAGTGGAGGCTTAGTAATCTACACTAATATTATAAAGAGGAAAACTTTGTTTGTTTGTTTGTTTGGTTGTAATGAATAGGCTTAAAAACTACTGGACCATTTTTAAAAATTCTTTCACCATTGGAAAGCTACATTATCCACGAGTAACATAGGATATATTTTATCCCCGTACTCCCACGGGAACGGGAATTACGCGGGTGAAACCGCGTGGCGGGCGCTAGTTATACATATAAACATCAATGACTCGGAAACAAATGTCCATGCTCATCACACAAACATTTGCTCCTACCGGGATTCGAACCCAGGACCCTAAGAACGTAAGGCAGCCTCACTACCACTACGCCATTCGGCTCGTCGGACGTAACGGAGGAACGGTTCGTCGAACGAACGGTTACGCCGCCGTGTCGGAGGAGTTCGATAACAAATGCAGTGACACCCGATTTTTAAATACAATACATTTTGAACTTACACTTCTGTTCCTCTTTTCTTTTCTGTATTTAGTGTGTACATAAACTGTCAAATTAACAAACAAAGTATACTTACAACAAACAAATCAGTGAGTGGTTTAGCGAAGTTCTCGAGGACATGCTTAATCTCTTCCCAAAGCTTTTGTGATTTAAACTCGTACCGGTAACGTTTGAAAAGGGAATGGGCTGTTCTTAGCACTCCGTTGATCACATGAAAATCACCTGCAACAATCATATTTAAGAAACATGAGCTATGGTATTGTATTGTACAACTGGCTACTGTCCGCAACTCCACGTCAAAGCGCGTATTTTGCGTATGGGCTATAATCTACCACGTGGGCCCAGTGCGGATTGGTAGATGTCACATGTCTTCGAATTTTTGGTTCTAGTTCGTAAGTTGGGGTCGCCACCACTAGATGGACTTAAGAATACATAATGACTACAATACGGAGGGATCTCTGTATCTCGGAAAGTGCTTAAGCCACCATCGGTCAGTGATCGACCATTTGTAGATCTTAGGCCGGCTGATGTAACAAGTAGTCTGGAAGTCTGACAACCAATCTTTCTTACTAATAAATAAAGTGACACCTACAAACTGGGTAACACAGGTAAGCATTGGCGGACTTGGTAAACAAGGTTACTTACATACTATCTTGGGGACAACCTACTGGAAAACGGCCGGTAACAACAGGATGACGAGTAAAGGTATCCAGTGACATTCGCAGAGGTTTTAACTTTTGTCTATGGCAGCAGGATAAAAACATGTGGAACTACTGTAAAACTAATAAAACTCTTGTCATGTCTTGTAGTATGGTGGCCCAAAGTGCACACTGGTTCGCGAGAAACACAGAAAATCATGAATAGCTGGAGATAAAAGAGGAAGCATTCAAAAAAGTACGAATTTTAAAGAAAGACTGAATAAATACACAAATAATTTGGCTATTATACTAAAACCTTCCTGGAGAACCACTCTATCCATTGGTAAAAACAGCATGAAAATGAAAATCGATGCACACTTTGAGAGGTTATCGCAAACAGACAGACAGACGCGGCGGAGGACTTTGTTTTATAATATGTAGTGATAGTAGTACTCACCAGTACCGAACTTCTCAACCATCTCTGGTATAAGGCTTGGCCACTTCTCAGGGAAGTCGCACTTCCCGATGATGGAGACGGCATCACTGAACTGCCTCTGGATGGCTTCAGGAGACTTCAGCATCAACGACACTATCAATGTCTTGATGGTGGCTCTGTCTGAAGCATGGATGCGGTCCACTCCATCATCTTCCTGATAAATAAACATTTTTTATTTTTTTATTCCTTAATCTTAAGTAATTTATAAACTTTTTATCACTCCTTTTTGATAATCAAGAAAGCTAGTAGTGTTAGTATTTAACTTATGGCGACCCGAATGGTGTAGTGGTAGCGACGCTGCCTTACGTTCTTAGGGTCATGGGTTCGGATCCTGGACCATGCACATTTGTGTCCGAGTCATGGATGTTTATATGTATAATAAGTATGTATTTACAAACAAAAAAGTATATATGTAGTACATCAACTATCCAATGTCCACGACACAAGCTTTGCTTAGTGTGGCACTAGGTGGCGCTGTGTGTTAATGTCCAGCGATATTATTATTATTACTTATCTCACACAATTATTATTATTTACTAGCGGACGTCACGCGGTTTCACCCGCGTAGTTGCCGTTCCCGTGGGACTACGGGGATAAAATGTAGCCTATGTCACTCAGGGTGAAAGTAGCTTTCCAATGGTAAAAGAATGTTTGAAATCGGCACAGTGAGTTTTTTGAGTTTATTCATTACAAACATACACACAAAAATACAAATCTCTTTATAATATTAGTGTAGATTTAAATTAGTAAGTGGTCTTCGTTTTTAATCAGGGTTGGAGATGTAGTCTACGAGTTAAGGCCTCCTCCATCTTTTTCTAATGACATAATCCTTGGCAAGTATAGCCAGTTGGAGCTAGCAGTCTACACTTTATCTTCAGCCTATCTTAAAGTGTTGGGCTGGTCTTGTCGCACTCCTCTCGTCTTGGCCGATGGATTATCAAACCTTGAGATAGACAACACCACTGGGCAAAAGAAAGGTTGGAAGTCTATTTAAAAGATGGGCTGTTGATATAATACAGGCTTAGGCGTCCACATATTTACCAATTACTCGATCTTTACATTTGGGGTAACCAATTCTGTTAAAAGGAACATGTTGCAATGTGAATGTTTCTCCAGTACAACCACTTGGTATGATAGGGTACGAGTATGCGCTGATGTATTACTGCCTGTAACAGGACGATATCAGTTGTCATATTACAGAAGATCGCGGGTAAGAACCATCATCATCATCATGTCAGCCCAATCACCCACCGCCCAGTAAGGCATTCCCTTTTTTCTGCCACTCTTCCCAGTTCTGGATGTGCGGTGGAGGTCATGTCTCCAGGTGAAAGCAGCGTCAGTAATTTCTCTTTATATTTTGAGTGCGGTCTGTGAGACCGTTTTAGAACCTTTTAGACCTAGTTTTGAGAAGATTATGTTAAGTTTTTTATGCTTTTTATATTTTATTGTAAAAGAAGTTAAAAGTCATTTTACTGTGGTAATAAAGTGATCTAAAGCTAAGTCTGAAAAGTGCCTTTGATTGTTATATTGTTAGATTTGGTTTAAAAACAATAATTCTTTCATTCAAATTACATCTTTTATTTACTTATAGTAACTTTTCGGAGGGATAAAAACAAAAAATGATACAATGCCTACTCATCAAAATAGGAACCAGCCCGTAAAGATAGCGGTCTGTGCGTCGCACATCCTAGTTGTATAACAAAAATGAAATGTCCATAGTTAAAGATTAAGTTATTTCCCTATCAAGTAAAGAATCCAGGCATGTTATCTCTCCATCACCCTTGGTTGTATGGTGACACAGAGTGAGAGAGAAAGAGAATGCGAATTTTGTGGGTTATTTTGTGCTATACAGAAAATAATCTATGCCCCCTATTTGAAAAATTCTTTACATAATGTTTTTTCTTATACATTATTCCTGATGGAAATAGGTTACTTTTTATGTGGATACAACGCTGGCAAAACCGTGAGTTAAGTCAACAATAAATATCACAGTCTCTTATACTTACAACAGGCCAGTTTCTTTTGATGAGATTTTTGAATGCAATTGCAGCTGCAACCCTGATGGTGAGGTCTACTGTCTCTTTGTCAATGAGGTGCAGCAGCAAGATGGCATAATTCTGATTAACTTCAACGCTTTCCAAAAACTTTTCAGCTGCAAAGGAGGTTAGCATTAATCAACAAATTTATCAGATAATAATTTTATGAAACAATATTTTTTATGAATCAATTATAAAGGTATAAATATTTAGACTGGGCGGGTCACATTTCCGGAATGGGTCAGAGCATATGACCCATTCTAGAAATGTTACCCGTCGCTAATGGGTGCCTGAAGAGGGTCATCTTCACTGAGGCAGGCCCAAGATGCTAGCGTGATGATTTGGACTAGTTCCTGCCTGATTGGCCAGAGGAGGTAAAACACCGGGAGAGATGGATAGAAATTGCCCAGCAGTAGGATAGAATAAGATTGATTGATTTTTTATAATTTTTTAGTACTATTTGTATTAAAAAATAAGAAAAAAATCACCAATAAAACTTTGGCAGTGAGAAGCTGTAAATGACTGCTTGACATAAGGCCCTATAGATGGCATGATAAAAAGCGGTATACTAATAAAGGAGGGGGGGGGGGGGGGTTATTTCCAGAACAAAAGACATGATTCTAAAAAAATCAACACTATTTAAGGGTGCACTAGTAATAACTGCGATATCATAATTTTTGCAGACTAAGTTATAAAGTGCTGGTGATAAAAACACACAGCATAACTCCAAAAAACATAGTGATGATGAATTTAATTGATAAGCAAATTAAACTGACAACCTTTGTTTATTAAAAATTGAATTTCATCAAATAACTACTGTATCTTACAGTTCAAAAGCAAATTCAACAAAACAAGTTGTAAAATTCTGTGAAGTTTTGGTGAATGGCAGTTTAAATGGATTGGACCCAGAACATTGAAAGATTCAAGTAAAACACAAAAAAATATTCAACAAAGAAACATTTCAGTTCAGGGTATTTGCCATAATTAACTATTAACTGTAGTTCTTTGGATTATTATAATCACTATTTTAAAGAAGAGAATCATAGAAATCATGAGTAATGCTCTGAGCTTTGCTTTGAGGTTAACTTTAATTATCTAAATAGTTAGTAACAAATTATAGAGAATATTGGTTCCCACTATTACTGACCGGTAAATGTTACTAGAATAAAATCACTAGAATAAAATCACTACAAAATTACAGACATCTAACGGCTTTTGCTTAGGTAAAAAACAAATACATTTTACATACCCGGTCGTCTGATGTTGGTGTCCGGGTTTAGCGTCTGTTGAAGGTAATTCGCTAGGGTAGCTAAGTTTTCATCAGTAACCTCCATATTTGCAATTCACTTGTTGAAAGTGTTATCAAGCAGATATGATTTTTACGAAAATGTGCCGGAAATTTAGGATATTGAAATTTTCAACGGACAGCAAATCGACAGCAATAAGATTGAGCATGAAAATAATTTTTAAATGACAATGACAGCCGTTATGTCAAAGAGATGAATGGCCGCGTTCCGTTTTACATTTAGGATGGAATCGATTGGAGCGTCCCTTAACCCGTTCCGAATTACGAGAGGACGATTTCAATGTCCCTTGAATCGTCATAGATGACGTCACGACATGCGCCATCATGTGCATCTTGCTTTACACCGACTATGCCTGGAATAAACATCACATCACCGTGAGCGCTGTCTAAAATGACCTGATGTCAGCTCGTAGCTGTCATAACCGTGGAATCTAAATCGGAACGCAAAATATTGAAGTGAGCGTTGTGTGTGATTATTTATTAATACGGAATGCAGCCAATGATGGAGGAACGGTTACTAGAGTTACTGCTCACCATGGTACAATAATATACTTTTTGACCGTGCTGCACTGCTGCTCACTACTCACTCTATGAAGACAATTATGGAGTATCTAAGTTCTTTGGATTTTACTCTTTGGTCAATAGTTTTACTAGTTGGAAAAAGCCTTAGTATATCAAAAAAGCTTTGCTTACCCCTTCACAGCGTACCGGCGTGATTTTAAGTTATGAACTGGTGTATACAATAGACAGATATGAGATTTCGGCAATCCCAGTACATTAATTGCTATCATTTATTGAGGAATTCCGTTGCATATGTCCGAAGTTCTTCATCAGATCTTCATCAAATTGAAATAGGGTGGGTCACTTCGAGAAAGTACACTTCCTAAAATAACCCAAATCGCTTCAAGTGTCCCTACAAAATGTGAAGAGTTCTTTCTATTTCTCCAGAATCCCATCATCAGATACTGATTTGATGATTATGAGACCACACAGAAAGCACCAGCTTTCAAATAAAAAAAGAACCATCAAAATCGGTTCACCCAGTCGTAAAGTTTTGAGGTAACAAACATTTTCGAAATCTGGGTGTATTTTACACATGTGCGTACCCCCTCAGAGCATACAGGCGTGATGTTACGTCATGATATAGTATAAACAATGAACCTACAAGCGATTGCAACAACCACTACAAATTTGCTGTGTATTTTTTAAGAGTTCCGTTGTATACCTCCGAAGATCAGCATCAGGTGTTCAGCAAATTAAAATGGGACCAAACGGGAAGCATCAGCTTTCAAACAAAAAAATAACCATCAAAATCGGTTCACCCAGTCGAAAGTTCTGAGGTAACAAACACAAAAAAAAAACTGGTTGTCTGTAAAGTCGGTTTACTGACGATAGTTGAACGTGACAGCGTCTTAAGAAAATACTGATGGAATGGTAGCATTTTTTGACACCACATTCACTTTTCACTGCACTTGATACTCAATCAAAACATGTAAATCGCAGCTGTCCACGCAGACGCATCGCTCACTCAAGTAGGAGAGAGACGGATGTCGAACACTGCCGAACGCAAAGGCCGATTGTGCTTCTTTGTCACTCGTTCCGCGCTCTCGCTTGCACTTCAAGCCTTATTTATATGGAACGCCTCAGAGCGATCAGCGAGGTAACGCCGCATGAGGTAACGCCGCATGAGTCATGTTTTTTCGTGCGTACAGCCGGCTCTATCGAATTATAAGACGTTGTCACGTCAAAAAATACAGATGAATTGAGTACCTCCTCTTTTTGGAAGTCGGTTGAAAAGGACATAGTTGACAGGGACACCCTAGTTAAGACTAAGCAAATTGATATTATGTGCATTTCCATATTCGGACAATTTCGTTCAAGAAAATGATTATATTTCTGGCCTAAATACGTTGTTGAAAAAAAATATTTACTCTGTGGACTCAATGATGCTGTGATTATATACTCTGTGATGGCTAGCCACTAAAGTGCGCGCAAGATAAGTCTGCGCGCGGCTGGTGGCGTGCTTAATGTTGCCAGACTAACTAGAATATTTTTTCCTTTATTTGAAGGAAAAAATATTCTAGTTTTTTTTTAAATCAATACTAACTTCTTATAAATATTAATTAAAGTTTATTATTTAGGTATAAGTTATTGCCACTAGCATAAAAATGAAACTTCATGAGATTATTGTAAATCTTTTATTGAATATCTTACAGTGCTATTAAATTTGGAATATGAATGGTCCTGCAGTGGGTTAATACCTTCCATTGGACAATCTTCATCGGTGTCCATGTCTGAGTCTTCATCAGAAGAGTCGGAAGTGTCGCCGGTAACATTAATTATAAATTTGTCCATTTCCGTATCCAGTAGCCTGTCCGATTCGAAGTACTGGTCTTCTATTTTTTCTACATGTAGACACACATTAAGCCATTCTTCTGTCGTTACTGTGCTGAATGCCGCCTCAGTAATCGAAGCTATTTCACTAGGAGCTTGATTGACATTTTTCTCTGCAATACGCCTCTTTACAATTGCCCAAATCTTCTCGATGGGATTTAAATCGCAGTGGTATGGCGGTAAACGCAGAACTTCATGTCCATGTTCATTTAACATTTTTTCCACTTCATACTGTGGATCACGTTTGTGCCTTTTAATTAATTCGTATAATTGTGCTTTTGTCCAGCAATCATCGACTTCAATGTCATTTTTCGTAAGCCACTCTTGTAGCTCTGCTTTTCTATTGCCCATTGTAGGAGCCCGATTTATTTGTGTGCAGTGGTATGACGCATTGTCCATCACTACAATGCAATTCGGTGGTAGATTTGGTACAATTTTTTCTCTCATCCATCGCATAAAGTTTACAGCATTCATATCGTCATGATAGTCACTCGATTTTGATTTCGATTTGAATATTAACAGTCCGTTTTCAACAAATCCAGTTTTACCTCCAGCATGAGCTATAATCCATCTTGCGCCAACGCTATCAGAAGCAAGAATACCAGGCTCTTTCTCCGATTGCCAACATTTTTCGAGGTGGTATGAAGCATGGATATATGTTTCATCAAGATAAATGACAGGTCGATTTTCCTGACGATTCTTGCGTAGCCTCAAGATATATTTTGCTCTCCAAGCTGCAATATCACTGCGTTCTATTAAAACTTTTCGTTTAGACTGGCATTTTTTGTACTTAAAACCCAAAGTCTTTAAAATACTCCTCAACGATGTTCTGCCATATTTAAAATCAATATCTGCTTTCAATTCCAACCAAAGTTTATTAATGGTAGGAATCTCCTTCTTCACGACGTAAAACGATTGAATTTTATGTCTTATAGCGCACCTATCAAAATCGTCTAATTCAGCAATTTTTTTCTTCCGGTTCCTATTTTTTCCTGGGGTCACAATCTTTGAAGATGAAGCTGCTGCTACATTACCCTCTTGCGTTATTTGGGTGACGGTACGTTTGGAAACGCCTAAAACAAAACAACAATAATTATATTACGTGATGCCGATACCGGTCCAGTTCGTCGGTCTAGTACAAAAGTGTTGATTTTTTTTATTGTAATGGTATCCCTATAACGTACCTGTCAAATAAGCAACGCGGGCTTTTAGTATCTAATTTGTGCGGTTGTGATGATTTATGTTTATGCTCTATGCTATGGATTGATTCCGTAGTGACCGTAGTTCTCTATGTTATCTGTGCCTCAGACGGAACATAATATATCTAATCTGTGGACAGAACATTGTACTTGTAATAGTTGTAGGTAGGTATATAATCTAAGGTTGTAGGTAATAATATTTTAATTCAATTACTTTCATTCGTAAATTCGTAGTATTCGTACTCCACAAAGCATCTATGTACTCGTATAAATAATTAAACTCGTATTCCATTTTCATTCTTCCTTTTGTCTACCTACTGTCCAGCTAGCTAGGAAGTGTCTTGTTTCTTCGTTGTGAATGTGCTTGTGTTGTGGACTTTTGGATTGAAAAAATTGGGTTAATATTGATTCAAGTTGATTCTTCCCTTCGGCATACATTATTCTCTCGGTTCGATGGTCTTAACTGTCTCCACTAATCTAGTCTTCTAAAAAACAAAGGGATATAAATAGTGCTTCATTGTCTTTATCAGTGGGCTTTCTTTTGTTCGACGTTGTTTATTTGATCCCTTTTAAAAGTTTTATTTTCGGTGATGGCTACTGAATTTAATTTTTACGTCTTGTTGTTTATGTTGGCTTTGGTGTCGTAATCTGCATACCTAATTCAATTGCAATGCCTTGGTTTTATCAGAAATACGTTAAAAGCTCAGATCATGGTCTGAGGTTAAAAAACGGATACACAAATGAAGTTGATTGAAATTTAATGTTTAGAAATGCGGGTACATTATATTTCATGTCAGTACGTCATATGAGTCGTATAATTCCAATACCCCCTAACTCCACACGGAACACATTTTCAGAAAAAGCAAAAAAAGTGTATCTATTATTCCCGAGTACCTGTCTAAATGAATCGTAATTATTCCACTAGGGAATGTAATTCTAATTGGTGTATAACCTTGATTTATGTAATTTGATTAATAATTAATAAAAAAGAAGATTAACACACATTTAAATACAAAAAAAAATGGATTTAGCGGGTTTTGAAACTATCTAATGGATTTAGCGGATTTTGAATGTAACTAGTTGTGGATTTAGCGACTTTTGTAACGAAATGTTTTTTTGTGCATATACAGGATGTGTGAATGAAGAATGACAGTTACGTAGACTAATATTTTTATTTCAATCACAAAATCAGGAGATAAAAAACTAAATTATAAGGAAAGTAATTTTAAGTAATTTAAACAAATCGTTCATTTTCCACTACTCTTTCACACACAATATCTTCATTTTCATCCTCCTCGTTACTTGTCGATGTTCCATTAAGATAGGCCTGTTCAGCATTGTAGTAATAGTTTAAGTCAGATAGTTCGCGCCAATTCTCTCCGTAATGCTTCTGTAGTAATTTGCAGACGTCAATAACTTTTTTCTTTTTTCATGTTAGTCCCCACAGGTAAGTTAATAGGTGATAAGATGGATACAGATTTACCCTTTTTGGTAACCAGTTTTTTATCATTATTTTCACTCCTGTAATTTTCTTCTCCTTGTACGGCAACATTTGTTTTCCCTTTATATAAAAAAAATCTTTTTGAAATGTTAAAACCAAAATGCCAACTCCCCGGAGGTTTAAATACAGCATTAACTGCGGTTTTCCAGTCTAGCACTGGTACTTCCTGTGAGAGATGAAATGTTTTTCCATGCTGACTTAAAATTTCTACATATTCCTCTGGCTTCATGATGACTTCTCTTCTTCGAATGTCTTTTTCTATTTTAGCAAATACTCTGTCTGCTGGAAGAAAGGAGTGACCGACTACCGGGAATATAATCTCGATTTTTTTTAGTTGAACAGGTGCGAATGAATACAGCCACTTGCAACACATACCAATCAAAATTGTATTTTTATTTTGGCCATCACAGCCGTCTGCAAATAACCTCAACATTTTAATGTGTTCTGGTATGTTTAGGGTCTTCAAAGTATGGTAAACTGCACTTGCGATTTCATTTGACCCTTTGGGCCTCTCTGTTTCATACCAGTAGTAACACAATACATTTTCAGTAGTCAGGTTACTTTTAGAATTGCCAATGACAATAGTGAAATTATAAAAGTTATATTGCCTACTAAAATACGCACTCTGGTCGGGAAGTTTCGGTAGGCAATGATTTTTCTGGCAGTCAAATGACAGTGACATTATTTTGCTGTCTTTATCTTTGAGTAGATTATAAAAAGCTTTAGCTTTTAAACTATGTACTCGTTTAGTGACCATTAGAGACTGCTTTTCTTCATGTGTTTTGGCCACCTTTATGTTCTCTAGTAATTCGGTACAGCGGGAGCATACATCGGTCCGAGGGCTTCCAAAACCAATATTATAATTTATGTTCAGTTCCTTCCTGAAAAATGATTGCTTCACTTTATTTTCAGGAAATGTGCTATTATTATACAGCCTCCACATTTTCTTAATGTTGAGATCAGCGCTCAAATATACTCGTCCATCCGATTTTCCTCTACAATAATGTGATTCGCTGCATTCAAACGACTGAATGAAGTTCTGAATAGCGATACGCTTTTCTTTATTTTTCTGAGATCGGTGATCTCCACCTCTGGTTTCCTTTGCTAATCCACCTGATGATTGGTGTGATCGTCGCAATACTCCTGTAATTCTGTCGTTTTTGACATTTAAAATTGACATAAAAGCCGATTTGCAAACACGCAACATTTTTCCATCTGTTTTTTTATATAGGAAATATTTTGTACTCATATTTCTGAAACTTCGACTCCCATCTTTAGGTCGACGTCTTTGAATATTTTTTGTCACACAGTACTTTAAAATAAAATTATCTTGGTATATTTTATCATTTTTGGCGTAAAAGTGCTTGTGTATGTTCATCAAATCGCTCATTGTCAAAGATCCACACTTTAAGCTTTTTGTATTCTGTTTACATTTCGGTAAAACGGGTAAACGGCAGGCGCATATCTGAAAAAAAAATAACTTAGGTACTAATAATACATGACTCATAATTATGTCAGAACTAATATCACTATTAGTACACACACTATTAAAAAAACATCTTACAAGCTTATAAATTTTACCTAATATGGTTAATGTAAGAAATTGTCAACAAAACGAACACGCTGTGTCACCTTACTAATAATGCCTATACCATAGTAACAAACCAAACTTTAACTAACCTTTTTTCCTTCAATTTGTTCTTTTTCCATAATTCCGGCTGACTTTTTCTTTTCCTTCCTTTATTAGGACCTGCTTTTTCAACTTTTTTAGTTAATTCTTCCATATTATTTTAATTATTAAATGCAAATTACGGACAACGATAATTCAACAGTTTTGTACTGTAACGCCATATTGAAATCTTCAAAATGGGGTGTCGTGATTGGTCGAAACGGATGTAGCGGGATCTGGAGGTAACTATGAAAGGAGCTGTCGGATTTTGGAACAAATTCGTAAGCTTGATGTCAAATTTAGTCGGGAGATGGCGGTTTTAGGCACAAAACGAACATAATGAACTTCGAGAATTTGCACAGAGTATCTAAAAACAGAGATAGTTAAAAAAAACTTTGAAAGTGGAGTTAGCGGATATTGGAACTATACGACTCATATCAGGGGTGTGAGATCAAAACTAGTTACGTCCATCGAGAGAAAATTTTTTTGAAGTTGTTTTTTTAAGTCTGACGGACTGGGAATGGTATTTTATTTTTAATAAAATGAGTGTTTTCCTTATTAAAAACGGAAAATAAATGGACTTCGTAGTGAAAAAGTGGTTGGAGTGTAGCCTTAGGGGCGCTATGGCGCGGGACTTAGAATTTTTTTCGATTTGGTACCATACGCTTATAGGCACCATGAGCCGTGCAGAAAACAAAAAAAAAAAATTGGGTTAAAAAATTTTTGGGACTTACTCTCCTTACTTTTCACCTTGAGTACGGTTAGGGGCAAACACTTAAGTGTGAAAGCTATTTTACTTGTTTTCTACGTCAACGCGTTGTTAGGAGGTTCTTCTTGAAGTTACTGAAAGGAGTGGTTCACTCACAGTCATCCCAAACTGGTGAAAAAAAAGTTTTTAAAAAGACCTCAGGACACATGTTGAAGCGCTAGAGGTGAGGTGAATGAAATAAAGGGGCGGCGTATTTCCGGTCGGCCCCAAGTGGCAAAAACCTACGCTACTCCACTGCAATGACTGTATCTTTTGTGAGGGTGAGAGGCATTGGCAGGACTAGGATTAGGGACAGCTTTAACATGGGCGTGCACTGTCAATATTTAGACTTTTCTATGTGAACATGCAGTACCAGGCTACTTCAGTTTATCGACGGGGACAAGTAGGCCGACATCGGCAATTTCTAATTCTAATACCATTCCTTCCTAGTCCTGGGTATAGTCGGTGTATGTCACGCAGCAAACGGCGGAACCTAGCAGCGTCCGTGGGTAGGCTTCTTAAAATATTTTGCCGGTACATGTATTCGCCCATGTACCACTTTAACCGCCGCTGACTCCTACACGTGCGACATTGGCGTTTTAATTCTAGCCATTGCCGCTCTATGGTATTTGTGTGGACCACGCACCGAACGTTATTTGTGCCTGGTACTGGGTTCCCAAGGCTGGGATCCACAGGGATACTGACAGTCCCTGCCGTAAATTGTCGGCTGTGGTTGACACTGGAATGTCCACGCATACCCAGTCTCAAGTGCACGCCCATGTATGATCGGTGCTGGTCAGACATAATATAAGAGTCAGGTCTAACATTTGCTTGGATAATTGGATCTAATGTGGTCCTATTTTTTTTTATGCATCCGAAAGACCACGTTTGTCGCTGCAATAATCGGCCCCTGTGGTATAAAGGTGGGTTTCGTCGACCTCTACAATGTCGTTGTCCCCGCCGATCATTTCACGGTCATGAGCTTCGGCCACCTCGCACACCTCACGTAGGTAGTGGTATACCTGAATGGCTGTTTTGCGGGTTACTCCTACGTCTCCTACGTCGTAAATTTTTTTTTCGTTTTCTTTGCTTCTCATAGCGCCCCTAAGGATATACTCCAACTCCTGAAAATCCGCCCCTAAGGCTACCCACTGACCGAAAATGTGGTCAGTTTGGTGACGACATAAATATCATCCTATTTTATTATTTTAATTAGTATGACTCAATTTTTATTTTCTTTTGCTACTGAATATTAAATAATCCATCGAAAAAAATAGATACTAACCTTAAATTGAAATCTCATTTCTCTAAAATGAAGTTTCAACTTCGGTTTTGTGACAAGTGATGCTACGAAGATCGATTTTTATTAATTTCCTTGATAAAGAGGTTAGTTTTTTTTATTAAATGTATTTTGTGGTATTCTATGTTGCAACAGTCTTAAACTATATTCAAACAAATATAATTAAACAATGAAACAAAAGTTTAAAAAATATATTTTGTTCACATACAAAATGGGACAGTCACCAAAGTGACACATTGAAAAACCTTAAGCTGAGATTACATGATAAAAAATAAAACATAGCGTTGGTAGTTAAGTCTTTATTCTTTCATATTTTTATTGTATCTGAGGGAGGATCTTAGACTGCGTTAACCCCCAAAGTTCAAGTTTTCTTGCGTTTTTTGCAATGTGTAGATCAATTTCAGCTTGTTGATACAAATATTTTGCAAATCAGATCATAATACGGAGATGCCTTAATTCTTATGGTCATGTAAATATTATATGGTTTTGTCACAAATTTTATTTTGTTTGCTTGATTTGAAACTGACCTATAAGTTGCAAAATACGTAATAAAACTTGAATTTTACGGACTACCACAGTGGATCCACATTTATCTAATAAGTTATCTATAGACAACTTTTATTTATTTATTTAAGCCTTGAACCTATACATAATAAAAAACTTATTTCGTACCTTATAAACTTATTTGTTAGTTTTATTAGTATCTATCCTTATTAATAAGTTAGTTGTATTAGTTTGTTCTTTTTGTATAGTCCCTTTTCGGGTAAAGGCCTCCTCCAAATCTTTCCACCTTTTCTTGTCTTTTGCAAGTTCGATCCACTTTTTTTCCCACTATTTCTTTGATATCATCTTCCCATCTCATTTTTGGTCTTCCAACTTTTCTCTTTCCTATGGGGCCTTTCCATTTTGTAGTTTCAATTGTCCATCTTCTGTCTGTATATCTGGCTAGGTGCCCTGCCCATCTCCATTTCTTCTGGAGTGCGTGCTCGAGAGCGTCCGTCAGTTTTGTTCTTTCTCTTATTTCTACATTTCTAACCTTTTGGATCTTTCTTAGTTTTAAAATGCTTCTTTCCATTGCATGTTGGCATGAGTTTATTTTATTTGCTATCCTCTTAGTAAATGTCCAGGTTTGGCATCCATATGTGAGACATGGTAGAATGCAGGTGTCTAGCACTATCTTTTTCAGTTTAAGGCTGTAATTTCCTTTCACATTATCACCTATAGACAACTAAGGAACATAATTTGACACATAATCAATATGCTGAAGGAAAAATCACGGTGAATATATTATTAAATATAAGGTCAACTCGGCGAAGATCGGCATACTTCATTAAAAATTTAATTCATTCGATTTTTTTTGCCATTTCTATTATATTTTTGGCAAGTTTTATGCAATGAGGTGATTAATCATTTAGATGACTATGAAAAAATATTGTCAATATTGCTTTAAGCTTATCGATTAATTAAATACATTCAAATTTCGAAAAAACGGTTAAGTAGACGGAATTTACTACCACGTCGGAAAAGACCGTCTAATGAGAAAAATACCTATAAATAGTCGATTTACTCGAAGAAAGGCATTGTGTACGTGTGTGTGTTTGAAAGACATTTCAATGTGTGCTGTCGTTTATCAAATTAACACGTTAAACGCCATGTAGGGCACCAGTGACCTCAGCCCGCCTTCATCTAGGCGCCTCGTTGGCTACCGGTGACCTCGGAGTAGACCTGTTTTTGAAATGAATTTGTGAGCCGTGGGTCGCGTTTACTATGAATTTGGCGTAACGGAATGACCGGTATGGCGCTGTAGAACATTTCGCCTTAGTGGTTTTCGTCTAACTTAAGATTGGCCATTTTCTATGTAGAAAAGTTTTTATGTGATGTATTGAATATGTTTGTTACCACTACATACTGGTTTTACTGAACGGATTGGAGTGAAACTAGTATCGTATTTATAGAAAATGGTTTAGAATATAAATACAACATCCATGTTTTAATAAAAGAACGTTATAATGAAAATTATTTATTTATTTGGCAAAAAAAACAGGAATCAGGTATCTTGGCACATTTTTAATGGTGAAGCTTGTTGAAGCAGGGTAGGCAGAAATGCGGATTACCGAGACACGATTCGCAGCATGTCGCCACCTTTTTGGTTTTATTTTTAGCCATTTTTGAGCCAAACATTTCCGAATTCGTTTTGTAGCATTCAACGCAGAAACGTCTTACGTTTCTAACACTTCCTTCCTTTTTTACTAGGTTATGTTTCTTTCTTTTTGGTCTTACTTTTAGAGGTTCATCCATTCGCTTTCCTGAATTAGTGAAGTGCTCTACTAAATCCCTTCTGAACTGGACGATACCTTCCTTGCGTTTCTTGTTTTCACAGTACATGACCCATGCATTTACCACAGCAGTATTGAGAATCAACTCTATCCCTAATTTTCTATACCACTTTACGTTTTTACGTAGTGGCGACGAATAAGAAGTCATTTGATCTGACATATCGACAGAACTTTTGGCTTCATTGTAAGCAAAAATCATCTTCGGCTTTCTGACAGCTCTCCCTTTTTTCATGATAGTTCTGAATCCATTGGAATGTTTCGTCGACAGCATATGCACATCTCTTTTGTCCTTCCATTTTAAAACGCAGATTCCTCGCTCATTTTCCATCGCCACCGACTCACCTGGTTTGAGTTTTGACTCGAGCACTTGTTTTGGTAAACCTTTTCTATTTTTTCTCACAGTACCAACCAAATGTGTGTCTTTATCGAGAAGTTTATTTGCCAATTCCAAACTGGTGTACCAGTTATCGGTAGCGACGGTATGACCCTTGTTGAGTATAGTCTGACAAAGATTCAAAACAACATTACAGGGGGTAGTGTTCAGTAACTCGTTATTTTTACCCGCATATAACTGTAGCTTGCAAGTATAGCCGGGAAGTGTGCATAACTTGAATAATTTCATACCGTATTTGTGACGTTTGCTTTTGTTGTATTGACGGAAAATTATACGACCTCTAAAGGGCACTAGGCTTTCATCTTCGCATACATTTTCTTTGGGGGCATAGCACTTTTCGGAAGTTTCATTCAGGGATTCAATCAGAGGTCGTATCTTGTTGATTCGGTCAGAAGAGTCGGCTGTTTCGTTATTTGTAAAATGAAGTTTTTGTAGAATTAATTCGAATTTGTTTCTACTCATAACAGTGCGGGGAAAGTTTTGACCAAATATTTTGTCCCTACTCCAATAAAGAGACAGTTTCGGCAGTTTTACTAACCCCATGTATAAAACCAATCCAAAAAACTGTTTTATGTCGTCCTTCGTTATTGGATTCCAGGCATGTGCTCGTGACTTAGGCTTTATGTTAAGTTTAGTTTGCTCAGCGAATCTGTTTGTTTGGAGAGCAATATCTTCAAAAATCTCATCAGGAACTAACAAACTGTAATATTCGCCTGGTGTAGATTGTTTGAGCTGTTGTGCATATGGTTGTTTCAAGCCTGAAAAAAGTAAATGTAAATGTAAATGCCCGCTTGACATCAACTTCTGGGACACCCTGTATAAATAGCTACACTACACACACGTTAGGCCACACACAGTGAAGGCTTAAACACAAAGAGTGAATCAATTACTAACCTGTCTGCTCAGTAAAGGCAATGACTGATGGCTGGTGTCCTTTTGGATGTGACCATTTTTGGTACGTGTCGTCGGGGAGTTCCTGAATTTGTGTCGCTACAAAGTCAGCCACAGAGTCAGTATCACTCTCAGATTCACTTTGAACGATTCGACGCAGGCGCTTTTTCGGTGGACATATTATTTCGTTGTCACTTTGTAAATCCTCCGAATCCGAGGCGCATCTTCGTTCAATCTCTTCAAATATACTGGCTTCCAACAAATCTATGTCACGCAAATCTTCCTGTGATATATCTAAGTCTAAATCCAAAAATTCTGACATTTTCGTGAACGTAACAAACAGACGTGCGCGCAGCTTGAATGGCGACGCGCGACTGCGGGGTGCGGGTGACCGGAGTACGCGACCGCGTGGCGCCAAAATAACGAATTCGTATATTTTCTAATTACAGCGCCACTACGGGCACCAGTGACCTCAACACGTTTTTCAGGAATATCTCTGAAATAAAGCCTTAGATCGAAACTTAATTAAGAGATAAGGACGAATCTCGAGATACTACATCAAAGGGCAGCAAGAAGAAAAAATGTATAAATCGTATTTTCACCATGGCGTTTAACGTGTTAAAGGCTCCAATTGGCATCAATTTCAAAAAGGAGCGTTTGGTGGGTAAGTCTATATAGACCGCCAGTCAGGGGTTAAAAACAGTTTCATTTCTTAAATAAAAAACTTTGTTTTGGTACATAAATCAGCTTTTATTGAAAGAAGGCAATTCTTTTAGCAAGTTATAGAAAGGAATTGAACTTAAAAGATATGAAAGAGATAGTATTATGTTCTCCCTTCTACATATATTTTAAATGAAATAAAATTATGTTAATTCGCCGAAACAATGAAATAAAGTGTTTTAAGTACTTAGTTAAAAAGTTCTTATTTGAAGAGTTATTCCGGTCTGATCCCCCAAACCGATCCACTGCCAATTATTATTATTTTTTAATTCCTTTCTGATCCACTGTAATTTATCATTACGTTCTGATCCCCTTTCTTTTTTTTAGTGAAGACAAATACAAATGAAGTACAGTCAATCGAAGAACAGTTCTTAATGTAAAAATAATCAGTTTTTATTTCTATAACTTACAATCATCACAGATTATTAGTATGTTTGGTACTTTAAAAGTTAAACTACTATATAAAATTATCACAGTAATTACTTTATGGTACATTGATTTATGCCTGGGTCTTCGATTTGGACAAAACAAAACAATAAAAAAAGAAAAATTTGAAAATATGTAATCAAAAATAAAACTTTAAACACTATCTAAATTATCACAGCAATCATATATTATGGCATTTAAATAACAGACTCTTTTCTTTGGAAAAGCTTGAAATGAAATAGTTACTACTCTACTCTGGTACTTTTCTGTTTAAGTAACTTTAAAATCATTTCACACAATCAGACGTCAGATGCGTTGATTAGGCAATAAAAGAATGAAAAGCTAAATTTAAGATTACATTTTGACTACCTAGTTAAATCAAATAAGAGAAAAAAATCTGTATACAAATTATACATCATAATCAACAGTAGTTCTTTGATTTGACCAAGTCGTATTTAGAAAAAAAAACCCTTACAATTTTTTTAGTCACAACTTTTCCAAACAGTGGCCAACTGTAATTTTCCCAGTCATAAGTTGGTCAATAACGTGTTGATACCACTTATTGCTTACAATGTCTTTCGTGAGCCGTCGTTTTGGATGAGGCGTTCCTACATTATATCTATACTAATATCTATACTAATATTATAAAGCAGAAGAGTTTGTTTGTTTGTTTGTTTGAACGCGCTAATCTCAGGAACGACTGGTTCAAATTGAAAATTTATTTTTGTGTTTGATAGTCCATTTATCGAGGAAGGCTTTAGGCTAAATAACATCACGCTACAATTATAAGGAGCGGAGCAGGAATGAAAAATGTTGCAAAAACGGGTTTTTTTTTTCCTTTCGTCTCTTATGTGACGCAAACGAAGTTGCGTGGGTCAGCTAGTTGATTAATATTTACGCTTTGCAACTTTACGTCCTCTTTCAATGCTTTTAAAAGTTGGTATAAATTTGGGCTTTTTGGTAGACTACTGTTCAGTTTTCTATGCCAGGATTCCACGGCATTTAGTTGTGCGATGGCGTTGATTATAAGCACACCAAGTGTCAACGAAACTTTCATCTTCCAACCATTGTTACCATATAATCGTTGAATGCTTGTATTTCTGTAGACTCTAGACTGTCTGTCTTCCATAATGTAACACCAGCCGTCAGATATACAACATGTCCCAAAATTCAACGATAAGCCGGCACCAGAGGATGGACCTACTCATGACTACTCGAGAAAAAAAAAGAAAAAAAAAATACCTCTACTTTTTTTTAAATTACTTTAAAAAAATGGAAATTCTTCGAAAATGTATACCCCTTATGACACTTTTAACTACCATGACCACAATTTTTCAAATATTTCAGTTTTTTTGTTTGTATCGGCAACCTAAGTAGTACTTCTATTCACCATAATCTTTGAAAATTACAGAATTTTCGTAGTTTTATACAAAAAAACAACCAAAACAAAAATATTTCCCTAAAATTTTGAAAGATTTTTACGTTCAGTACACTTTAACTCATCGTAGTGTAAAAAAAAAATATGGACACTACTATGGCAAGTTTTTTTAAAAATAAGCGCAACTAACCTAGATTTTAAAATGGTATAATACTTTAGGAAAACTAGCCACAAAAAAAAATATGCATACTTTTTCTAATCAAGAACCAAATTTCATAAGTTGTTGTTAATAGTAATCACTTCTACTATGTGCCCAAAATAGATTTTTGTTGTTGGAAAATGTTGAATGAATGAAACAAATGGTGTCAATAAATGTAAATTTATTGCATTATTAATAATATTATAATAAATGTTCGAACTGTTTACCACCGGCATTAATACAGGCATGACATCGCCTTAAAAAAGATCGTTTTATTCGTCGTGCATATCTTCTACTATTGATATGATCCGCAGCCTGAGTGATTTTTTGGCGAAGGTCGTTCAGTGTTGCAATGGGTTTCGAGTAGACTCTGTCTTTGAGACAACCCCAATAGAAGAAGTCCAGGGGGTTTAGATCGGGTGAACGGGGTGGCCATAAAATAGGACCAAGTCGCCCTATCCAACGCCCTGGATACTCTTGGTTTAAGTATTCTCGCACAGGACGGGCATAGTGAGCTGGGCAACCATCATTTTGAAACCATATGTTTTGTGGATCACTAATGGGCATGTCTTCTAATAATACTGGCAAGTCATTTTGTAAAAAGTTCAAGTAACTATTGCCATCCAAGTTTCCTTGTAATTCAAAAGGCCCAATCACTTTTCCGTTTAATATGCCCGTCCATAGGTTAACCTTGAATTGATATTGGGATTTGTCTTGTCTCATCAGGTGCGGATTTTCATTGCTCCAGCTATGTAGGTTGTGAAGATTTAAATAGCCATCTCTCTTGCAGGTTGATTCATCCGACCATAGAATATTATCCAAGAATTGGGGATCTTCTCTGTGCTTTTGCAGCATAATACGGCAAAATGCGACTCGTAGTGGATAGTCCCGCGGTAATAACGTCTGCACACGCCTGTAGTGATATGGGTGAAGTCTGTGACGTTTTAGGATTCGATGTGCAGTACTTTTTGGGATTCCCGTAGCTATTTCTATGGCACGTACCGAGGTAGTTGAATCATTTTCAATTTCATTGAGAACTTCTTCGTCGCGTTCCGATCTAGGTCTTCCAGCATTTCTCCTGTCAGATGGTAAACGGCCCTCCGAAAACGCTTGATGCACATTAATAAATACTCGATAATTCGGGTATCTTTGAGCATTTGGGTACCTTTCTCGATATAATCTGCTAGCGGCGCTACCATTGCATCGGCACTCTCCATAGATGAGGTGCATATTAGCGTATTCCAACGGTGTGTATGGTAGCGGCATGATAAACGCTAAACAGTCCAAAATACGCCAAAAGTCCAATTCACAAAACACAGTCCAGTTCAAAATAATGCCAGGTTAGTACAGTTTGCAGATCACTTAATCCAGTCCAAAAAGCCAAGCCAAAAGTCGTTAGTACGAGAGTCACATCAATTGAATACGAAACGGTGCTTAGTAAACAAAGAAGCAGAGCGTACTGACTTTGTACTTTGTAGAGCAACAGCAACATTCCTACCTGCCCTATTGTTATTTAACAACAAACATCTATCTATCTCTCTCTAACGTATAATCGCAATCTATCTATTTCTCTCTAACGTATAATCGCTCTCTATCTATCTCTCTCTAACGTATACTATCTATCTCTTTCTGACTTCTGAACTTCACTGACTACGCACATGTCCCTTCCAAATTCTAAGAATTTGCGAAAGAAATCTATTTTGGGCACATAGTAGAAGTGATTACTATTAACAACAACTTATGAAATTTGGTTCTTGATTAGAAAAAGTGTCATTATTTTTTTTTTGTGGCTAGTTTTCCTAAAGTATTATACCATTTTAAAATCTAGGTTAGTTGCGCTAATTTTTTAAAAAACTTGCCATAATAGTGTCCATATTTTTTTTTTACACTACGATGAGTTAAAGTGTACTGAAAGTTAAAATCTTTCAAAATTTTAGGGAAATAATTTTTTTTGGTTGTTTTTTTTGTATAAAACTACGAAAATTCTGTAATTTTCAAAGATTATGGTGAATAGTAGTACTACTTAGGTTGCCGATACAAACAAAAAAACTGAAATATTTGAAAAATTGTGGTCATGGTAGTTAAAAGTGTCATAAGGAGTATACATTTTCGAAGAATTTCCATTTTTTTAAAGTAGTTTAAAAATGGGTAGATGTATTTTTTTTTTCTTTTTTTTTCTCGAGTAGTCATTAGTAGGTCCATCCTCTGGTGCCGGCTTATCGTTGAATTTTGGGACATGTTGTATATTCTCTTGGTAGTAATGGTAATAATGCCGATAAAATAATTATAGTCCTAAAACTTTGCCGAAACGATAACAATAGTTCTATTGTTTATTATATTGTACACCACGCGCTCCATTTTTTCCAGGAAAAAATGTTTAAAAGGATTCTACTCTGGAGTTAATAAAAAAAAGTAAATAGACTGAATGTACCTTAAATACTAACAAACGAATGTATATATTACTAGCTTCTGCCAGCGGTTTTGCCCGCCTGAAGTTTGATTATTGTCCCATGAGATCTTACTACCAGGATAAAAGTATCCTGTTTTAATCCAGGTTATAAACTATCTGTGTGCAAAATTTCATCCAAATCCGTTCCGAAGTTTTCGCGTGAAAGCGTAACAAACAAACTTACATTCACATTTATAATATTATAAGTAGGGATGAACAAATCTAATAGAACCTATACAAATATTTTGTTGCTGACTGTACTAAAAATGTGTCAGGGTATCAGATTAGAATGAAATATTAAATTTATTTATTATAATTTTTTACGGGGGATCAGACCGGAATAAAAAATAATTTATAATAAAACTGATCCCCTGGGGTATCAGTTTTTGGGGATCAGAACGGAATAACTCTATTTGAATTAGTATCACTTTCTAAAGTAAAATAAAAACTTTTCTTAGCAAACACATTAAATAAACAAAATAATAATCTTTACCATATTTATGGTAGTAATGCTTACTTGCTAACTTACTAATAGCACTTGAGATCAACATTTTATTCGTACCTATAGCAGTTAAAATTGTTGTAATAAGCTCCAATAACATTTGAATATTGTGTTTAAGTTATTATGAGTATACACATAAATATGTATGAGACTCTACCTTTGCATATTTGTCATTTAATTGAATACTTAAGTACTTAATTTTGGTAACTATTTTGGCACTAGTTAAAATTGTATTAACCTAATAGGAACATGTAGAAAAAATAGCAAAATATATATATATACAGGGTTATTTTTTGTTTACACTAAACCCGAAAAGGGGTCATTGTACTCATCATTTTGAACAAATTTTTCTATGGGACGAACCGTGAAATCGCGAAAAAAAAATCAGCTCTTCCCTACATTTATGTTCGCATAACTCGTCAAAATGTAGGGAACACCTGATTTTTCTTTCGCGATTTCAAGGTTCGTCCCATAGAAAAAGTTGTTCAAAATGATGAGTAAAATGACCCCTTTTCGGGTTTAGTATAAACAAAAAATAATGTTGTATATATTTGTAACAGTCTTGGTTGTTATAGAAATAAGGGAATTGTGCTTAAGATCAGGGATGTTATGGATATGAAATTTCGGTTACGGATAGGATACGGATATAGGAATGATTATTATACCGGATACGGTTACGGATACGGATAATAAATTATTTCGGATTATCCGTTAGTTTCGGTTACGGATATTATATTTTTAAGGAATTTTAAAAGTAAAATACTAATAGGTAATAAAGTAGTTTTATTTCGTTTTTGGCAGGAATTACAATCAGTCTGTGAGTAATTATTACAGCTATTTAAAATAAAAATAAATATAAATAATTATATTATATTGAGTATTATCTAAATTTTAGATGATTTAGATCAAAAACACCTAAAATGAAAATGTAATAACAAAATTATTACTTATACTGAATCAGTAATTTCGTATTAAAAGAAAATATTGAAATCAGAATTAAATTAAGTTTACTATAACTATAATTTAAGTCGAACATAACAATCATAGCTTCCTTTTTTATAATTTGTGCAAACATAACAATCATATCTTCCTTTTTTATTCTGAACTTAATCATACATTGTCTTACATTAATTTATAATAACATTAAACATTTTCAATAATCAAATTTTATCAAAGGTAAATTATACTTGACAAAAAGTAATTTCGCAGCCTTATCACCAGAAAGTCTATTTCTTAAAGGATCATAAATTAACCCAGCAGCACTGAAAAGCTGTTCACTCGGTACACTGCCAGGCGGCGGAGAGAGGTACTGTCTGACTAAAGCACTTAAACTGTTGTACTTCGTATGCATTTTCCACCATAAAAGTGGATTTTCACTGAGTGTCAACCTTTTCTCTCTATTGTATTCATTTAACAATGCTTTTTTGACAATTAATTGATTGGGTACTGTATCATCCTCATCACCACCTACGTGCTCTTCTTCGTCACTTGCGCTTAATATTTCAGCTAGACAAGATTGAATGTATGAACTTGTTGATGGCAGCTGAGTCCGTGATCTCTTTGGTGAAGAAGGACCTTCATCATGAGAAGTTCTTGAACACCCAACGATTCCTAGAATCTCTGTCTGTACTTGTTCCTTAGTAATTTCATTGAAAAACTTGAGCTTGTAGCGTGGATCTAGATAAGTAGCTATTGTATATATTTTATTATTCTCAATGTCCTGAAATCTGACGCTGATATTATGGACCATATTTGTAATCATTAATTTAAAGTTTTCTGATGTGTCTTGTTTAGTCTTTTCTGTTTCTAATGTGTTTTTAAGAGTTGTTTCGTACCATGCGTGGTATCCGAACGCACCCGTCTTGACATTTCGAGCATCTGACAGCTTTTTTTTTGACGTTTTACTACTTGTCGTGATTCATAGCGTGTTCACGTTGTATTTTGTTAATTGATTGAGATAATTACCGAATCTAAGAAAATCTCCTTTGTTTGCAAGATTTTTGGTTGTGAGTAATCGTTGATTAGACGAAACGCCCCTAATTGTGTATTAAACCGGGCTTATTTGTTAATTGTCCGCGCCGAATTTGAGGTTAGCTACCACGCGTGTGAAATTGAATAAAACATTAAAATTGTGAAAGTTGACGTGCATTGTGCAGTTGAACTATTATTGTGCTTCGTCCAGACGTGTTATACATCGTTGAAACATAGTCGGATCTGGTGAACCTCTCCACTCACACATCACTTTACACATACCCACACAGACATACAGTACCAGAGCCGGCTTGATCAAGGACTAGTCATCCCCTTCAGCCCACCGGCACCAGGTAAGTTACCTTCATTAAGGGCAATTTGATTTGTCTCCGCGAATCGCGGAAGGTTCGGTCATACCTTGCCCTGGGTTTGGACCGAACATTTGGTAGCAGAGCGTGGTTAGTAAACAAGACAACCTACCTGTGCCTGATCGATTGGAAGTCTAGAACATTGAACTGATTTGTTGCCGTTGTCAGCCGGGCTCTCACATTTAATTAAAATTAATTGCATTGGCACACATAAGTACCCCCTTTCTGTTGTGCTGGTAATATAAGAATATTGTGTTCAGTGTATTGGTAGATATATGTGTGCTGTGATAGTTTAATATTGTTGATTTATTGTTGTATTGTATTTGACTTTGTTGAAATCATAATAAGGTTTGGTTGCGATGGCCTCACTGAAGGCTGTAAAGGAGGCGGCCGCTGGTTTGGTCTCACAGCTGAGATGGTTCACCTCAGCTGCGGCCACAGTTGAGCGTGTGGACCTAGAAGAGGTCACGCTTGCTCGATTTGAGCAGTTGAAGGAGAGACTCAGCGTTGTGGACTCCACGTTCACCCGTTTCAACGAGCTCATCGGGGATGTGAGTTTGGAGCTGTTGGGCCAGGCAGCCCGTGACAAGGTTGCTGCGGATTATGACCAGATCTTGTCACTGGGGGATACCTTGACTCTGCGAGCCCGGGAAATTTTGAAGAGCCGGATGCCTGTCCAGGCCAAGCAGGAGGCCTCGGTTGCTACGGCCCCCGGCCTATTGAGTAGACTGCCCACTCTGGAGCTGCCACATTTTGATGGTCGCTTGGACCACTGGCTGGGCTTCCAGAACTTGTTCGACAGTTTGGTTGATGCGCGCTCGGATCTCAGACCTGCCCAAAAGTTGGCATATTTGTTGTCAGTCCTGGAAGGTGAGGCCCGAGCCTTGGTGCAGCACTTGTCGGTGACGGATGCAGCCTACCCTACCGCTTTGGAGCTCCTCTCCCGGCGGTATCAGAACAAGCGCTGCCTGGCTGATGTGCACATCGGCCAGATTTTGGGCCTACCGGCCATTGCCAGCGTGTCGGCGTTGCGCGCCGACCTATTGAACCCATTGGTCTCGGCGACCAACGCCTTGCGACGCTTGCAGTTGCCGGTGGACCAGTGGTCCTATCTGTTGGTGCACATCGTTCTGCGGTTGCTCCCCGCTGACTTGAGGTCCCGCTTTGAGCAGAGGTATGGTGGGGATAGTTCCACCCATCTTCCACCCTTTGACGACCTCCTCAAATTCTTGGAGGACGAGTGTCGCTTCATGGACAACACTTGTGGTGCAACGGGGTCGCGCCCATCACCTTCTAGGCCAAGAGACCAGGGACGGACTAGGGCCAAGGGGCCTGTTGATAGTCGCCCCGCCCCACGTTTTGCTGGCACCCGGAGTCGTCCTGATTGCGACTATTGTAAGGCCACTGGACATGATATGGCAAGATGCCCGGAGTTCTTGGACTTGCACGTGGCCTCCCGTCGCCGAATAGCCAACGCACGCCGCTTGTGCTTTTCTTGTTTGGGGGCTCATTTTCATCGGGACTGCCCCGGGCCCCGCCCGTGTAGAATTTGTAAAGGCGCTCACCTAGAAATTTTGTGCGCCAACGCGAACCGCTCTGGCAGACCAGCTTCTGATGGGGGTTCGCGCAGGGGAGGGTATGACGGCGACAAGCACCGGGCCTCTGGCACGCCGGTTGGGAACCGGGTAGAGGCCCGCAATTTTGATGACCGGACTCCACCCCCCGCGCAAGCTGAACGGGAGCCGCGCGCGCGCCATTTGGTCTCCCCTCGCAGTGGTGATCGGGAGCCGCGCGCGCGCCATTTGACCTCCCCTCATAGGGACAATTGCACGGCGGCTGCTCGGCAACAATGGCCAGACCAGCACCGCTACCTTTCCCCTCCGCTGGCGGAACGCCCCCGGTTGGAGTCGCGCCCCCCGCCCTTCAGGCATCCGGTGGGATATGCCCTTCCGGCGATGGCGAGCGGCTCGGGGCACCGCGCGGACGAAGCATTTGAATGCTACCCTCGTCGTGAACGACGACAGCCTGGACGCGGCGATCGGTCGCCGCCCAGGCATCGCTAGGAAGTTGGCGCCTGCCCCGCTACAGGACCCCCCCAGATCGAGACGGTTTTGTTGCCAACGGCCTCGGTCAAGGTCTGGGGACCCTTGGGTGACTCGATTGTGGTCCGTGCCATTTTGGACACGGGAGCCCAGGGTTGCCTTTTGTCTTCTTGGTTAGCGGGACAGGTCGGCCTGAATGTGAACGACTTTTCAGGCAAGATTCAGGGAATTGGCGAAACGGCTGTCACCACTGTTGAGGGAAGGACCTGGTTTGAAATCACCCCTGTGAGTTGTCCGTACCCTAAAATTGATGCTCCTGCCCTTGTTCTGCCGAATATATTGGGCAACCATCCCCAATGTCAGTTACCTTTGGATGTTCTACGGTTGACGTCAGGCCTGGATTTGGCTGACCCTCGGTTCGATTCCCCTTGTACGGTTCATTTGCTGTTGGGCTCCGATGTGCTGGGGAGAATAATGTTGGGAAATATGAAGGTCTTGCAGCCGGAGACCCCACGGCGCCACGGGAGGGGCTTGGTGGCTGTCTCAACCATCTTTGGCTTTGCAGTGATGGGCCCAGTGTTGAAAGTTCCCCCTCCACCTGAGCCTGATTTTGTGTTGACATCCGGTTCCGCTCTCTCTGACGCCGTTCAGAGGTTTTGGGAAATTGAGGAGCCCCCTCAGGTGGCCCGCTTGAATCCGGAACACGAGGAGTGCGAGTTGTTCTTTCAGAACAACACCGGTCGACTCCGTTCCGGTCGGCTTGTAACCCGGCTGCCCTTTGTTGCGGTGCGACCACCTCTCGGCCAATCCAGATCCACGGCCGAAAAAAGATTGTTGGCGATGGAGCGTCGCATGAGCAAGGACCCGGTGCTGCGGCAAAAATACGTAGATTTTATGCGTGAATACGCGGACTTGGGACACATGTCGGTGTCAAATTTAGATTGGCGCTCGGTTGAACATTTCTTCCTTCCGCACCACGCGGTCCTCAAGCCATCTACCGGTAAACTGCGCACAGTGTTTGATGGGTCCGCGCGGACTTCTTCCGGTGTCTCGTTGAATGATTGCTTGCATTCCGGCCCCAAATTGTTGAGGGATCTTTGTGACGTCATCACGTCTTTCCGTCGTCATCAAGTAGTCTTTGTGGCCGACATCAAAATGATGTTCCGGCAAACGGTTATTCACCGGGATGACAGACGTTATCAGTTGATCCTGTGGCGGGAGAACCCCCAGGACCCCATGATTGTATACGAGCTCAACACGAACACGTACGGCCTTCGATCAAGCCCCTTTGTTGCTATTCGTTCGCTTTGGGAGCTCGCGGACCGGGAGCGTTTGAGGTTCCCTCGAGCGTCCGCCATCTTGAAAACGGACCTATACGTCGATGACGTCTGCACTGGAGCTCCCACAGTTGAGGAAGCTATCCTGTTACGTGACGAGTTAGTCCAGATTTTGGCTTCCGCTGGCTATGAGTTGCGTAAATGGGTGTCCAACTCGCCAGCGCTATTGGACGGAGTGTTAGAGGATCATAAGCAGGATCCTCACTTGTTTGAGAACGTTGACAACCCCGCCATGTTGGCCGTCCTCGGCGTTCAGTACCGACCAGTCCAAGACACCTTTACCTATGATGTCGACTTGGAGTCACCAACCACTTGGACTAAACGACTGGTGTTGTCTACTGTTGCAAGGACCTTCGACCCTAACGGTTGGATCTGCCCGGTATTGTTTTGGGCGAAATGCTTCCTTCAGCGCCTTTGGACCGCTGAACTCGGTTGGGACGAGCCACTTCGGGAAACCCTGTTGGAAGACTGGCTCCAGTTTGTATCCGCACTTCCTGCGGTCAACGAGGTCGCGCTACCACGTGCCATCCTCCCCCCTGGGGGTTATACTGCTACCCTTCATGGGTTTTGTGACGCGTCTTCCAACGGTTATGCCGCCGTTGTTTATCTGCGTACCGTCAGCGCGACAGGCCAGGTGAAGCTGTCACTGGTCATGGCCAAGAGCAAGGTGGCCCCCCTCCGCACGGCATTGACCATCCCTAAGTTGGAGTTGTCAGGGGCGGCGCTTCTTGTGCGACTACTGAACCACGTGGCGCATACGTTAGGTGGAACTGTGGACATTCGGGCTTCTTACGCATGGACGGACAGTCAAATTGTTTTGTGTTGGTTGAAGACGTCCGTCCACTCTTTGGAGGTTTTTGTTGCAAACCGAGTGTCTCAGATTCAGAGTTCTGAAACGTCGTTGATTTGGAGGCACGTGCCCGGAGACTTGAACCCCGGCGACGTAGCCTCACGCGGGTGCATGGCCCCCCGTTTGATTGCTCATCCCCTTTGGTGGGGACCGGCCTGGTTGACTCGCCGCGAGGATGATTGGCCTCGAACGCCAGTCTTGATGTCGGATCCTTTGCCCGGACTTAAGGTGTTCGCTGTTGGGACAAGGGACCCTCCGTTTGACCCGGAAATTTTGTTAAATCGGTACAGCTCCCTCGACAAATTGTTGAACGTAACCTCGTGGATCAGGCGCTTTGGTCATAACTCTAGGAATCCAGGGGACAAGCGCCTGTCACCGGTCCTCTCTCCTCAAGAGCGACAGGAGTCACTCCTCCTTTGGGTCCGCTCTGTGCAGGCCGCACACTTCGAACGGGAGATAGAGACATTGAAGGCGGGTAGGGTCAAGTTGTCGGGAGCCGTCAGTAAGTTGAATCCCTTCGTGGATAACACGGGTCTTTTGCGTGTTGGAGGACGGCTGAGGCACTCTAGTCTTCCTTATGGGGCCCGTCACCCGCTTTTGTTGCCCAAGGAGGGCCATTTGGTTAAATTGTTGGTGACCGATCGTCACATCAAGAACTCGCATGCCGGTTGTAATGCTCTGTTAGCCATTTTGCAACGAGAGTTTTGGATTTTGTCGGCTCGTCGTACCATTCGTAGCATCGTCTTCCGTTGTATGCCGTGTTATCGGACTAAGGCCTCCACTATGCAGCCCCTAATGGGAGACTTGCCGGCTGATCGTGTCAATGAGGCGAGGCCATTTGCTGGCGTCGGAACGGACTTTGCTGGTCCCTTTTCGGTGAAGACGTCCACCCTTCGTAATAGTAAGATTGTCAAGGCTTATTTGTGCGTTTTTGTCTGCCTATCAACCAAGGCAGTACACCTGGAGCTGGTAACTTCCCTCTCGACAGAGGCCTTTGTAGCAACTTTGGATAGATTTGTGTCTCGCCGTGGGTTGCCTTCTTTGATTAGGTCTGATTGCGGTACTAACTATAAGGGTACAAGTAACTATTTGAAGGAAGTATACACCTTCCTTAATGAGAGCCAGGTTGACATTGGTAGTAGATTGGCCCGCCGAGGGGTCACTTGGTTGTTTGACCCGCCAGCCTGCCCCCATTGGGGGGGTATTTTTGAGGCCGCGGTGAAAGCGGCAAAGGGGCACTGGCGAAGATTGTTGGGAGACACCGTTCTCACCTTTGAGGAATTAACTACGGTATTTTGCCGCATTGAAGCTGTGCTAAATTCGCGCCCGTTGTGCCCGCTTTCTTCGGACCCGAACGATTTGGAGGCTCTAACACCGGGCCATTTCTTGATTGGACAGCCACTTGTCGCCCTGCCGGAGTACCCTCTTGTTGATGTGAGCCAAAATCGGCTATCGCGGTTTCAGTTGGTGCAACAGCTCGCTCAGAGCTTTTGGAAGCGTTGGAGCTTAGAGTATCTGCACATCCTCCAGCAGCGCGTCAAGTGGACGGACAAAACTCATCCGCCCAAGATCGGAGACCTCGTCCTGGTTAAGGACGCCAACCTCAAGCCTTTGTATTGGCGCCGGGGGCGCATTCTTAATTTGGTGGCTGGCACCGACGGGGTCCCTCGTTTTGCTGAGGTTTTGGTAGACGGATCAGTCATGAGGAGAGCGGTCGCAACTTTGTCAAGACTTCCAATTGATTAGCGGACGGGTAGGCCCGTCCGGGGGGGGTAGATGTTTCGTACCATGCGTGGTATCCGAACGCACCCGTCTTGACATTTCGAGCATCTGACAGCTTTTTTTTGACGTTTTACTACTTGTCGTGATTCATAGCGTGTTCACGTTGTATTTTGTTAATTGATTGAGATAATCACCGAATCTAAGAAAATCTCCTTTGTTTGCAAGATTTTTGGTTGTGAGTAATCGTTGATTAGACGAAACGCCCCTAATTGTGTATTAAACCGGGCTTATTTGTTAATTGTCCGCGCCGAATTTGAGGTTAGCTACCACGCGTGTGAAATTGAATAAAACATTAAAATTGTGAAAGTTGACGTGCATTGTGCAGTTGAACTATTATTGTGCTTCGTCCAGACGTGTTATACATCGTTGAAACATAGTCGGATCTGGTGAACCTCTCCACTCACACATCACTTTACACATACCCACACAGACATACAGTACCAGAGCCGGCTTGATCAAGGACTAGTCATCCCCTTCAGCCCACCGGCACCAGGTAAGTTACCTTCATTAAGGGCAATTTGATTTGTCTCCGCGAATCGCGGAAGGTTCGGTCATACCTTGCCCTGGGTTTGGACCGAACAAGAGTATAGACTAAAGGAATCACTGAAGCTATTGTCGCAGTTGCACTACTTAACTCCTGTGTAATTTCTTCGAATGGCTTTAATATTGCAATACACTTTTCCAAGTCGAGCCATTCATCAGCAGTAGGAATCGGTATAGTATGCGCGCCCGAATACAGTATCAAGGAGTCTTTTAATTTCAATATTCTATCCATCATATGATAAGTCGAATTCCATCTGTGAATAAATAAAACATATCGTCGCTCGCATGACTAAAAGTCCTATCTCATTTTTTAGCTGATTTGAGTTAGGATAACTACATTTTTGTATTCGTGACTCTTTACATTTTGCACTAACTGTCGTTTCTCTATGTTATTTGGATATTAAAATATAAACATTTTGTAAGTCAACGTATCTCATATTAACTCAAAAAAAAATATTATAACCGTAATACGCTTTTCACAACACAAATGACAATACTGAGATAGGACAGTTAGTCATGCGAGCGACGATATGTGAAATTAAACAACGTACAGAAGAAAAAAAAAACATTTATATAAAATTATTTTAGTTTAAAATAGAAATATCTTACCTTGTAGAACAATCCTGACCTTGACGACTCGAATGGCGTAGTGGTTGTGACGCTGCCTTACGTTCTTAGGGTCCTGGGTTCGAATCCCGGTAGGAGCAAATGTTTGTGTGATGAGCATGGACATTTGTTTCCGAGTCATGGTTGTTTATATGTATAATAAGTATGTAATTACAAACAAAAAAGTATATATATGTAGTATATCAACTATCTAGTGTCCACGATACTTATATTTATATATTTATAATCCTGAACGATACATAACTCTGTTTGGTTCAGTCTTTCTGTTTGAATTTGTTTTAATTCATTTTGAGCAATTAGTGAGTGATGGAAGTGAGTAGCAATTTTTTTGCACTTTGTAATCACTGGCGAGATAAATTCTTCGGTTTCCATTGCTGACCTAACACATAATTGAAGTTGATGAATAGTACAGTTTGCATCAGGGAAATTGGCCGTTCTCATAGCTTTTATCATATTTGATCCTTTGTCGCGTAAAATACAATGAACTGATTCATTGCTTAAGCCCCAATCTTGCAAAATATTGTTTAAATTATTCGCTATAATTTCACCTGTGTGCCGACCCTCTAATTGTTCACACTTGAGTATTATAGAAACTCTTTCATAATTATTCGTGATGCCATGAGCAGTAAGACTAAGTAACGAGACATTTGCGCTGGGCTCGGACCACACATCTGTAGTAAATGATATCTTCTCAAATTGTTTCAATAAGTCCAGAATCTTTAACTTCATTTTGTTGTAGATATCATTGCACAGTAAATTAGTAAAGTACTGCCGACCTCTAAGATTATAACGTGGTAAGGCTGCCTGCACTAATCTTTGAAATCCCACACCTTCTACAAAATTAAATGGCAAGTTTTGTAACGCTATCATTTCAGCCACTAATTTATCAATTTCTTTTTGTTTGGTATTAGTTTCATCCCAGGCACCTTTGTTTTTTAACGAATCTTTGAGTGTCAACTGTTTTTTACACTCTTGTAAAGGTGTCAGCTGCTTGGCTGTTTGTAGGTTATTTTGTTGGTTACCTTTTTCCAGTAGCAAAAGTTCTTCGTACTTATCACTATGTTGTGATTTAAGGTGAAGTTTTAGCGATGTAGTCCCACCTCCTTTCCTTGAAAACCTTTTACCACACTGTTTACATTTTGCGGAATCGGTCATTTCATCAAAAAACGACCAAACTGCACTCGACTTAGGACGCATTTTGTACAAATTCAATCGATTCCGTAACACAACCAACACTTTGTCAAAGAAGAAAAAAAACAAACAATACGCGCAGCTTGTGTGTCGGCACTGGCAGCGGCCGGCCGATCAAAACAACTTGTCATAACGTGTCTCAATTAGGCTCCGCCCCTATCCGATACTATCCGAAACTTTCATTTCGGATTCGGTTACGGTTACGGATGATTTTTTATATCGGATATCCGATAGTTTCGGTTACGGTTACGGAGCTCCCTAACATCCCTGCTTAAGATGACATACTTTTTATTTCAATGTACATATTTTAAATAAATGAAGGCAAAGGAGATCAGAATATTTTGTTTACGGTTAATGGGTTCATAGACAATGAAATAATATAAGTGTAAGAACAATTAACTTAACACATAATTAAGAATTAAACAAACATCGTACTTAAGTCTCTATGTGTAAGATGACATATCTACAGTTTAAGATGGCATAGTATGTCATCTTATACTATGTCGTCTTACCCAGAATTAATTTTAAGATGGCATAGTATGTCATCTTAGACTATGTCGTCTTACCCAGAATTAATTTTAAGATGGCATAGTATGTCATCTTAGACTATGTCGTCTTACCCAGAATTAATTTTAAGATGGTATGTCATCTTAGACTATGTCGTCTTACCCAGAATTAATTTTAAGATGGCATAGTATGTCATCTTAGACTATGTCGTCTTACCCAGAATTAATTTTAAGATGGTATGTCATCTTAGACTATGTCGTCTTACCCAGAATTAATTTTAAGATGGCATAGTATGTCATCTTAGACTATGTCGTCTTAACCAGAATTAATTTTCAGCGCACAACTCGCAAATAAATTGCTTTTTCTTAGCAGGTATGCCTGCGCACAGTGTGTGACACCAGCTGGAGCAGAGCTGGCATTTTACCCAATTTTCCTTAGGTCTCGATTGGCTGAAAAGTTCGTTGCAGTAAATGCAAGCCGGATCATCAGGATCTTCATCTACACTGGCGAATGGGGACTCTGCGTCCTCGTCATCATCCAAAATTATTGTTTTTTTCTGCTTCCGACGTGTGGATCTACGTTTTGTTACTGTTTCAGGTGCATCGTCTTCATCTAAAATAACTGGTTTTTCTTGCTGCCGAGGTTTGGGTCTACATTTTTTAGCTGGTACAGACTCTACATCATCATCCTTAAATATAACTCGTTTTACTGTCTTTTGCTGTTTCAGAGATTTGCGATTTTCTTTTTCTTTCTTCTGTTGCACTGCAGCCTTGATATCAGAAATATATGGACTAGCTGTAAGAACCTGAGATCCACCGACTTTTTTGCTTATTCTTGCCTTTCCTGTAGTTACAGCCTTAGGCAGTGGTGAAATTTCTTTGAGTATGGATTTTGTAGTGTTAAGTATGTCCTTTCTTAAAAGTGATTCTCCAGTTAAAATTTGATTGCTGCCTAACGACAACGGTGGTTCTTCATTTGCCGGACAGATGGTGTTGCAAAATCTGGTATCTGGGAGCAATGGTCGGGATCCCGTTGTGGCTGTGGCGTTTAGTTCTAAATGCGCTACAACATTTGTGGTCAAGGGCAGTTCTTTATTCGTAGGACAGATGGTTTTGGGAAAAGTGGCATCGGTATCTGGGAGCAATGCCTGGGGTCCCGTTGCTGCGGCGGCGTTTTGTTCTAAATGCGCAACAACATTTGTGGTCAAGGGTGGCACTTCATTCGCAGGACAGATGGTTTTGGAAAAAGTAGCATCGGGGTCTGGATACAATGGCCGGGGTCCCGTTACGGCGGTGTTTTGTACTAAATGCGCAACAACATTTAATGTCAAGGCTTTAAGTGACAGTAAACTGTTAACATTTTGCGACATGTCGTCATAGGGTGACATTTGTGCAACAGCATTTGCGGTCAAAATTGTAGGAGATGAGGGACGGCTTTGAACTTCTTGAGAAGTGGCATCAGTGTCAAAGTCTATTTGCTCATTAAGGACAGCAGTTGCTTCGCCGACGTCAGTGGATTCTGAGGAATCGGATTCTTCGTTATTTAGCTGGGGCTGAGATGAACCGCAAGCAACTGGCTCATCGTTGTTATCCAATTCGTTTTCAGTAACATAACAGCTTTGAACTTCTTGAGAAGTGGCATCAGTGTCAAAGTCTATTTGCTCATTAAGGACAGCAGTTGCTTCGCCGACGTCAGTGGATTCTGAGGAATCGGATTCTTCGTTATTTAGCTGGGGCTGAGATGAACCGCAAGCAACTGGCTCATCGTTGTTATCCAATTCGTTTTCAGTAACATAACAGCTTTGTTAGTGTTAGTGTTAGCTTAATTACGTTAAAAATAAATTTGAAGAATAAATGATTACCTTGCTTGTATTTTTACCACCAAAGAAAAGCGTTAGCAAACTTTTTATCATAACAAAATCACAACAATCTTCACTGCATACGAATTCACGTCCACAGTGCGCCATACTGAATTGCAGTGCTAGCGACATCTCTCGGCCGCCTCGAAAACGTCTTAACTATAACTTAAGCGGGAATATTTAAACTGCTATCGCGGGTGTGTCATCTTATCTGAGTATGTCATCTTAAGCACAATTCCCCTACCTACCTAAAGTTGTATCAGCTTACTTTATTTTATATTTATAACATATTCTAATTATTTATAAATTCTTACTTAGTATATTCTGTAGGCTCTTTACACCTTTTGACTTATTTTACATGCAAAATCACAAACAATTAAACTAATACAAAAACTTTTCTTAGCCATAAACTCAGATAAAAAAACTAGGCAGATAGAACGCTTAGAACACGCGAGTGAAGCCACCAAAGCAAATACAAAATCAAAAGCGAATAGGCTACGATCGCATACAAAGTTCAATTCCAGTTAGACTGTTAATGTAAATCTTTCTACTATTATGATAAGAAAGTTTTGTAGATGGACGTATACGTCCATCGACGCCATGATGCGATCGTAGCCTATTCGCTTTTGATTTTGTATTTGCTTTGGTAGCTTCACTCGCGTGTTCTAAGCGTTCTATCTGCCAATTTTTTTGATCTGAGGCCAAAAACTACAAAATTATAATCTTCACCACATTGATGGTAGTAATGCTTACTTGTTAACTTACCTACTAATAGCACTTGAGATCAACATAACTTACTTAATTTTGTTAACTATTTTGGCACTAGTTAAAATTGTATTAAACTAAAATAAAACATTTAGGTGGAAGCGCCAGAGTGGCTCGAAAAAAATCAAATTTTCTTACGTTTTTCGCGTGTTTCAAGTCCGGGTAAGGTTATATGTTGATTAAAATATGATTCGCGAGCATACGAGGGCGGTCCCATAAATACCCGACCTTACTTACTTACTGGCAGTTTTTATTTGATTGAATACTCTTTTTAGGAAGCGTGGACATTAAGAAATTTAAAGGACCATGCAAAAAAATGTATGGGCAGTGTCCCATCCCATCAACAGACATGGGACAAGTTTCAATATCATTATTACGTCCCATGAAAAGTCAGTACCAATTTTTAGTTCGGAATTCGACGGGGTTTTTTTTTTAAAAAGACTTTTGACAAAAATAAAGTATTTTTATTTTAAAATAAAAAATTACATTTTAGACGATAATTACAAAAAGCAATTGTTCAACTAGACATTTTAAGTATTAATAACACAAAAACAATTGTGCAAGTAGACACTTAATAACAACAGAACTATTATCCAGACAAAAATAACGTTATATTATTCATCTATTATAATAGTCGATAACATTGCCGCTGGTATATTAAAGTCGATATGTCGACCTTTGCCCATATACCATATAATTGATATTATATGGGCACAACTTCCAACCGTAGGTACGCGCCCCTGTTAGGCATGTGCAATACCACTGTTCAATAGCACGTCTGCCAGTTTCACTTCGGTTTATTAATATGTAACAATAATAAACGCGCGATCTAACGTGTCGAGATTGTATTCGTCCTCTAATTAACCAGACATTATCTTCTCGAATATTATACCTTGGCAAATCAGTTAGCTGGTTTTCTCGAAATAATTCAATATAATAAATTCCATTCCGAATATGTTCCGCACAGTAGGATTTTGCAAGTTTTATATGGTAGGTCCCCAAGGCGAATAAAATGATATCATCATCAGTCAGTTCTGGAAAGTCCTCAAGATGTGGCATGGTGGCCTCCATCGTCACAAAGTTAACTCTTTGTCTGTTAAGATTTTTGCCTTCGACATAATTTTTCAAAAGGTTAGGTTGATGAACCTTAGCTTGAATTATTTCAAAGAATTCCGGCGCAAGCCTGTGGTCTGTAGCAACACGGTAATTAGCATTTATTAATGATGCTGCTATGCGGAAATCGACAAACATGTTTGGCAAAGCTCGGTTAAAATAAGTTTGTTTTAATAACTTAAAACGGTTTTTGAATTTGCCGTTAACCGCCTCCACAATCCATCTACACACAGTCATGATTCTCGGTTGAATCATTTGCCTTTTCTGTTGATAGCTGGGTCGCGTTCCTGTCCTTGGTAGGTGGCATGTGAGGTTCATAGCCAAGGGACTCAATATCATTAATACTGTCCCTGAAGCCCCTGTCCAAAATAAAGACGTCCTCTCTGTGTAGTAACCAATGTAGTAAGTGCTCATCGTCATTCATTATGTTCTGCATAATAGTTGCATCTGATGTTGTTGCAGGAAAAGGGACGGGGAAGGGGTGACATCTATGATATATCCATCGCTGCTTACTAAAATAAATGGTTTCAATAAATTGCGAAACTTGTGGAGGCTATAAGTTTTTCTTTGAAATAAATAATTAGTGCTTTTTTCAATATATACATATGTGCCATCTGCGATAATAATTAACTTGGTGTTGTTTTCATTTCCAAAAATATGTTTGGGCAAAAATAGATTTCTCTCTAGAAGCTCATCTCTAGAAATATGACCTATACCAAGATGTCTTGGTACATATTGACCTGTCAAGCATTGTCGCGCTATTTTTAGGCGATATTCAAACACTTGACGTGTTACGCCGAAAAGCGTAGCTAGTCGCTCGTTAGGTTCTCCAGTTCGTATTTTCGTTAAATAAGCTCCGAGAACTGATCGGGGATGTCTGCATTTTTCTACGAGCGATGGCGTTTCTTCCAAAATGACGTTGAACTGCTCTAAAGTGAATCCAGTCCAAAACATAAGTTCACTATTATTCAGTGAAGATAATGTTTCAAAATCGAATCTTGTCCTATTGTTGATTGCTTCAATTAACATGTTTGTCATGTTACTAAAAAATGAAGCATTAAAATAATGTGTAACATTTACATTATCCAGTAACTCTTCAAAATCATAGTTATTTAAATGTTCTTCACATATTCGCGAACTCGGTGGAATATATAATCGATAATGACATACCAAATGTAGCTTGATAGACACAGGAACTCGTCGTAGATTTTCATGTCTACATTGCCTATACATACAGAGCCATGAAGTGTTCGGTGCACGTACGTAATCGCGAACATAGAAACGAGCATCATCCTCTGGATTGTCCTGAGGATCATTGGGGGCTTCAGCAACATTGGGGGCTTCAGCAACATTGGGGGCTTCAGCAACATTGCGGGCTTCAGCAACATTGGGGGGTTCTTGATTGTCAGCATCTAAAATTATTTATTTATTTATTACTAGCTGTCCCGGCGAAGCTAGACTGTACTTAGTGATGAAATAATTTATTTTGATAAGGATTAATAGCACAGATGTAATTACCTTCTACAATGGGAGCGTTCTCAAGACGTAGTTGTCCACCGTCATTATTATTGGCTCTCTGTCAGCATCTATGGCATACTGCCATTACGTTATTGAATACTACCTGAAAAGGGAAAAAATGAAGATATCAGCATAAATATGTATGATAAATAATAAATGCTGGGAGTTGGGGTTCTCCTCTGACCGGGGGCCCCTTCCAGCTGGGGGCCCGTGGCATTTTGCCGACTTGCCACCCTGTAGTTACGCCACTGAGTACATATCAGGGGTGTGAGATCAAAACTAGTTACGTCCATCGAGAGAATTTTTACAGGACGGAAAAATCTTTTTTGGGAACAACTGGGCTATGGGCATTTTAAGTGTACCCAGTTAAAAATACGATATTTTTTTTGAAGTTGTTTTTTTAATATGTTTAAAGATCTCAACCTGTTCTTCATAGTCTGACGGACTGGGAATGGTATTTTATTTTTAATAAAATGAGTGTTTTCCTTATTAAAAACGGAAAATAAATGGACTTCGTAGTGAAAAAGTGGTCAGTTTGGTGACGACATAAATATCATCCTATTTTATTATTTTAATTAGTATGACTCAATTTTTATTTTCTTTTGCTACTGAATATTAAATAATCCATCGAAAAAAAATAGATACTAACCTTAAATTGAAATCTCATTTCTCTAAAATGAAGTTTCAACTTCGGTTTTGTGACAAGTGATGCTACGAAGATCGATTTTTATTAATTTCCTTGATAAAGGGGTTAGTTTTTTTTATTAAATGTATTTTGTAGTATTCTATGTTGCAACAGGCTTAAACTATATTCAAACAAATATAATTAAACAATGAAACAAAAGTTTAAAAAATATATTTTGTTCACATACAAATTGGGACAGTCACCAAAGTGATACATTGAAAAACCTTAAGCTGAGATTACATGATAAAAAATAAAACATAGCGTTGGTAGTTAAGTCTTTATTCTTTCATATTTTTATTGTATCTGAGGGAGGATCTTAGACTGCGTTAACCCCCAAAGTTCAAGTTTTCTTGCGTTTTTTGCAATGTGTAGATCAATTTCAGCTTGTTGATACAAATATTTTGCAAATCAGATCATAATACGGCGATGCCTTAATTCTTATGGTCATTTGTAAATATTATATGGTTTTGTCACAAATTTTATTTTGTTTGCTTGATTTGAAACTGACCTATAAGTTGCAAAATACGTAATGAAACTTGAATTTTACGGACTACCACACAGTGGATCCACATTTATCTAATAAGTTATCTATAGACAACTAAGGAACATAATTTGACACATAATCAATATGCTGAAGGAAAAATCACGGTGAATATATTATTAAATATAAGGTCAACTCGGCGAAGATCGGCATACTTCATTAAAAATTTAATTCATTCGATTTTTTTTGCCATTTCTATTATATTTTTGGCAAGTTTTATGCAATGAGGTGATTAATTATTTAGATGACTATGAAAAAATATTGTCAATATTGCTATAAGCTTATCGATTAATTAAACACATTCAAATTTCGAAAAAACGGTTAAGTAGACGGAATTTACTACCACGTCGGAAAAGACCGTCTAATGAGAAAAATACCTATAAATAGTCGATTTACTCGAAGAAAGGCATTGTGTACGTGTGTGTGTTTGAAAGACATTTCAATGTGTGCTGTCGTTTATCAAATTAAAGGCTCCAATTGGCATCAATTTCAAAAAGTAGCGTTTGGTGGGTAAGTCTATATAGACCGCCAGTCAGGGGTTAAATACAGTTTCATTTCTTAAATAAAAAACTTTGTTTTGGTACATAAATCAGCTTTTATTGAAAGAAGGCAATTCTTTTAGCAAGTTATAGAAAGGAATTGAACTTAAAAGATATGAAAGAGATAGTATTATGTTCTCCCTTCTACATATATTTTAAATGAAATAAAATTATGTTAATTCGCCGAAACAATGAAATAAAGTGTTTTAAGTACTTAGTTAAAAAGTTCTTATTTGAATTAGTATCACTTTCTAAAGTAAAATAAAAACTTTTCTTAGCAAACACATTAAATAAACAAAATAATAATCTTTACCATATTTATGGTAGTAATGCTTACTTGCTAACTTACTAATAGCACTTGAGATCAACATTTTATTCGTACCTATAGCAGTTAAAATTGTTGTAATAAGCTCCAATAACATTTGAATATTGTGTTTAAGTTATTATGAGTATACACATAAATATGTATAAAGACTCTACCTTTGCATATTTGTCATTTAATTGAATACTTAAGTACTTAATTTTGGTAACTATTTTGGCACTAGTTAAAATTGTATTAACCTAATAGGAACATGTAGAAAAAATAGCAAAATATATATGAGTATTTCTCAAAATAAATGTACGTAACGAAATGGTAGTAACGAAATATTGTTACGAAATAGTCCTTAGATGTAACTAAATAGTAACCATAAGGCTGGTTACACATTGGCGAAATATTGTGAATGCTCTTCATTTATTCAATACGAAATATTTGTAAGTATGTACCCAAATACTTAAGGGGTTAGAAATAAAATAAGGGAGTAATCATTCATACTATATTAATCAAATTATTTTTTTTTCCCAATCTTTTAAAAATGAAAACCTGACGTTATTTTAAACATAAAAAAACTTAATTAGAATCACTATCCATTAGCGCTTTATAAATTTCTTCCTTATCTTTGTAATAATTGAATTCTTTCCGAAACACATTTGGTTTGACAATCCGTTTTTTAATCTTTGGATCACATCGCTTTGGCGCGTGAAGATAATTATTAAGCGATAGAGGTTTAAGTCCTTTATAAACCACTTTCTTTTTTGTGTGTATATTTTCCAGTATTTCGTCGTTAAGAATAGTCAGTCCACATGTTTCGCCTTTGACTTTGTGAGTGCCTTCAATTGGTACATTTTCATTATTTTCATATTCAGTGTTATTTTTTGTTGCATTATTATTTTGTATTATAACATCTACATTGTCCAAATCATTGAAATTAAACTCCGGTTCATTAAATGACATTGCATCACTCATATATTTTTCATCCGTAGTTACAGCTTCGTCACTTATTAAATCCTCGAGAATTATTGGCTTTGTATTGATATCAGTTGTTGATCCTTCTTCCTCATGACTTTTTATTTCTTTACTTGGTTTGTCTGTTTCACCTTTTTGTTTTAATACATTCATTATATCAATAATTGATATAATGAATTATTGGATATTTGTCTTCTTCCATATCTTTTTGTTGCTTTGCTGTTTTCTTCCCTGTTCCTTTTCCTTTATTCTTAAAGTTTTCTTTGCCTTGTTGTGTTTCGTCTGCCTTGAGGCATTTTACTTCAGTATCATAGAAAGCATGGTTTGCAGACATAAATCTTGACGAAGATAACAATGTTACTTGTTCTGGGGGTTGCCGTTTAACATTTTCCTCCTTTGATGTGTCCTGAAAATTAAAAACATGACATCAAAGTGTATTACAAAAATAATTTTTTTTTATGATTGATTTTGAAAGGTATTTATTAGTTTTTTATTTGTGTTTGACCCTAAAATACGTCAAAAATCGTAAATAAATCTCTTTTATATTTGCTCTCAAATGGACATTCACCTCTAAGTCTTGATCACTCTCTCTGTCATCTATCCTGGGTAAATCATTGTCCTCACTCCAAAAATCCGCATCTATCAGATCTGAATCACTATGATAACTTATACTGACATCACTCTCCGTCGTAGTAGAACTATTTATTCTTTTGAATCTTTTCGCTGCTGGTTTTTGTTTTTTCAAGGCTTGCGGTTTGTTACTGCATGATGCTTTTGGTTCTGATAGGGTGTTGGATAGAAGTTCATGTTCTTTAGTGTAGTAGCAATCACAGCAGATGTTTTTCTGGCAATCAAAGCAGCTCAGCAATTTATATTTAATTGTCGTGTTGCCATCCGTTACAATCTGATGCAGCTTCATTGTTCCTTTTATGGGAATAATATTTTCAGGGATATTTTTGGTCATCTTCTGAATGTCGTTTTCATTAACATAAAACATTTTTACTTTACTGTTAACCATTAAATAGTCATATGCTTCTTTTGCGTTGGTTATGTCATTGCCATGTGAAATATGATTGTCAAGTTGGCGCTTTAATGCCCCACCAACCCTGTCAGCTGGCCCTTTGCCGTGAGAGGCTTCAAAAAAATTCCAAGTTGCATATTCAAATCCTTATTCTTTTATATTATGTTGGAACAAGAAAAAAATATGTTTTTGGCGGTACTGAGTTGTAGGGCTATCAGAAAATATATGAATCTTTTTAATGGTAAAGTGTTGGCACAGTTTCATTATTGGATCCAAATGGGCCCAGATTGCTCCAGGACCATGTTCATTATTTGGGGATATGGAGCATATCGATTGGGGTTTCACATTTTTTCTGTAAAGGACGCAAGTGTGCAATGTGACTTGATTTCTAGACCCTCCGAAGTGTATCGCCTGAATTTCTTCAGACTGCTTGCACGAAAAGTTTTCTGAAAAATCGCAAATCAATGCAGCTTCGTCTTCATCAAGGTTTTCAATACACTTTTTCCACGCCAAGTACTGATGTTGAACATTGTAGTAGTGAGTTTTAAATTTTTGAACATCATTTTGAAATTCTTTTATCAATGCATTCACTGTCCCTTTCACTACCTGTTTTGAATACTTTTTCGTCTGTTTTTCTACGCATTTCTTTTTGTCAATTTTAATATAAGTGTGTGTGCCTATTTTCCATTGAAGCCACTCCACAGGGCTGTCTTCATTTATTGTCAAATCAACAGCTAGTTTCTTATTTTTGCATTCAGAACACTCAGAGTACATGCATTTAAAACATTTACTGCAAGTGACATTTTTCATAAGTTCGTCAATGTCAGATGTCTGAAGCAAACCTAGCTTCTTCAACGATATTGCCTTGAAAGATAAATTACTATGCTTTATGCAAGCACAAGTATTCCTATCTTGAAGTCTTGGTTTCACAACGGAGAACGGTCGAAAACGATAAAAAGTTTGCAAAGACGCTTTACCACCCTCTAACCTGTATTTTCTATAGAGCTTGTATATTGGTTCCATTAAATATCTCTTTTGCACTTTTTCTTTGTTTCTCGTTATGCACTCGTTTTTTCCCGCACTAGGTCTACTTACATCTTCTCTTTCAAAGAAATCTTGTATATCTTTCATGAATTTCTTTTTCATTTCGTTTATTGATTTCGTCTTTCTTATTCTTCCTTTCAGACCAAGAACATTAGAAATAGCTGTTTTTAATTTGTATTTATTTGCAATATCGTTGGTAGCAACTTTTTTTAGTACTTTCTTCTCTTTGGTATCTGCTTTATTAAACTCTGTTTTTAAAGAATCTGTAATTGTGTTAAGCAAAATTAACTTCTTTTTTACCTTTTCTTTTTCCGTCACGGACACATTTGGTAAAGTTTCTTCTAAAAAACTATTCGATTTTGTTAACGGTGTGTCATCACACTGACGAGTTTCAATGGAAATAGCATCATTATCAGGCCTAATTTGTTGGGGTAGTCGTTTTTTCAGAATTTCCACTCGCTTTTTCATCCGATTGCAGGCCTGTCTTAAATTTTTATTTCGTCGTTTTAATTGAGTATTTTCTTCAGTAAGCTTTTGTAGTCTCTCCTTTAGGATATTTGTATTATTTTTAGCATTTTTTCTTACTTCCAATGTGTTGTTTTGTTTTGTCGTCGAGTAGGCCTTTTTTTTTCTTTCAGCTCTTATAGCATTGGCTTGTCTCCACTTTGCTCGTAGCTCTTGTTTTTCTTCTTCTGTAAGAATTTCTTTTTTCTTTTTGATATTTTCTTTAACTTTTTCCAAATGTTTGACACGGATTTCCTCATATTTATTTGGTTTATCCTTTTTGAGTCGTTCTCTGTAAGCTTTTTGCCTTTCGGCATTGGTTTTTGGCGGCAGTCCTTAAAAAACAAAAGAAGTAATGCAGTTGTATATAAGCAGTTGTAAGTAATAACCAATTTGATAAGTCAAACCAACAAGTATAGTGGGCATCTCTACAGAAGTGTCATTAGCAAGAGTTAAGTATTTGTAACAATCGGTATAATTCTATTCTCAAGCGAATTGAAACAAAGCCGCGAGGTTTTTTAACCGACGAAAAGGAGGAAGTTCTCAATAGAACTTCATGTAAGTAATATCAGGGGTAAAAAGTTGTTAAATCACATAAAAACGTAATTTAAATTATTTCATTATTTTTTGCTGGTGGCACTTCTATATAGCAGATAATATCCAATCCTTTAGTTATTGACGCTCTATATATTTTTTTTTCATAAATTAAGTAGTGAATATTACTATGCTTAGTCAGGTTATAACAGTATACACTCAGCTTTATGTTGTACTTTTTCGTTACGTAACGAAATTCGTAAAAAACGTTACGAAATATTAGACAAATTGAGGTCAGAAAAAATATATTTATTGATAAAAGCTGTTACAGCAAATATAAAAGCTTATTAAATATTCGTACAACACGTATTACAAAAAATGGGTAAATGGTAAGTCTTCATTTACCCATTTTTTGTAATACGTGTTGTCTTACCGTGTTACAAATTTTTCTATGGGACGAACCGTGAAATCGCGAAAAAAGAATCAGCTGTTCCCTACATTTATGTTCGCATAACTCGTCAAAATGTAGGGAACACCTGATTTTTCTTTCGCGATTTCAAGGTTCGTCCCATAGAAAAAGTTGTTCAAAATGATGAGTACAATGACCCCTTTTCGGGTTTAGTATAAACAAAAAATATTGTTGTATATATTTGTAATAGTCTTGGTTGTTATAGAAATAGGTACCTACCTAAAGTTGTATCAGCTTACTTTATTTAATATTTATAACATATTCTAATTATTTATAAATTCTTACTTAGTATATTCTGTAGGCTCTTTACACCTTTTGACTTATTTTACATGCAAAATCACAAACAATTAAACTAATACAAAAACTTTTCTTAGCCATAAACTCAGATAAAAAAACTAGGCAGATAGAACGCTTAGAACACGCGAGTGAAGCCACCAAAGCAAATACAAAATCAAAAGCGAATAGGCTACGATCGCATACAAAGTTCAATTCCAGTTAGACTGTTAATGTAAATCTTTCTACTATTATGACAAGAAAGTTTTGTAGATGGACGTATACGTCCATCGACGCCATGATGCGATCGTAGCCTATTCGCTTTTGATTTTGTATTTGCTTTGGTAGCTTCACTCGCGTGTTCTAAGCGTTCTATCTGCCATTTTTTTTGATCTGAGGCCAAAAACTACAAAATTATAATCTTCACCACATTGATGGTAGTAATGCTTACTTGTTAACTTACCTACTAATAGCACTTGAGATCAACATAACTTACTTAATTTTGTTAACTATTTTGGCACTAGTTAAAATTGTATTAAACTAAAATAAAACATTTAGGTGGAAGCGCCAGAGTGGCTCGAAAAAAATCAAATTTTCTTACGTTTTTCGCGTGTTTCAAGTCCGGGTAAGGTTATATGTTGATTAAAATATGATTCGCGAGCATACTCGTACCAAATATATGGCTTTACTGAGTTTTAGTAATTACAATAATGATTTCAATTATTATAATCCAATGTAGTCATTGTTGTTACGTTAGCGCATAATATTAGAAAAGTGAGTTATTGAGTGCCATTTGAAATTATAATTGTAATGATTATAACCTAAAAAAGTCAGATTTGTTACGCTCGCGAATCATATTTTAATTAGCATAACATTCGAAAATTTCCTGCAAAAGGCAAAGAACGTAAAAAAAACTGAATTTCGCGGGCCACCTTGAAGCTTTCACCTCGTAATAAAAATTTAAAAGTAAACAGAATCCTCACCAGGATGCGTAAAAGAGTAATTTAGTGTAACGGGATCTTGAGTCAAATTAACTTTTTTTACTATGAGTGTTGCGGGAACATCATCGCGGTCGATTTTTTTTGTCATTCTAAACGTTAATTCCGGTTTCTTTATTGTTTTATAGTATTTAATTGAGTAACAGAGTTCCTCGTCTATAATCTTCATATCTTCAATTTGCCCCACATAGTATTTCCATTTTTGTCTGACATGGTATCTTACTAGGACATCGTCCCCAGCATAATAAGTAGCAAATTCATGTTCATTATTAGACCCTTCATTGCATAATTTAATATTTCTTTGTAAAAAAAAACATACACATGTTATTAGACCTCTAGGTAATGGGAAAAATAATTAAAAAAATCTTTGAGATATAGAAGTATTTATTTTTAATTAAAAATGGTTTGATGTAAACTTCCATCATTATGCAGAATGAACATATGAGCTTAGTACAAAATTGAAATAATAAATTAAGTCACTAATATTTTCATTTATACCTTCAATTTTGGTGAAAATGAACAAAACAGTTATTGTTTTTGTTCAGGCATAAGTTAACCTTACATTTGATACAGCTTATTGTTGAATAGCCTTTACAATGTGGGTATTTGCATCGCAGAGAAATGCCAACTTGTGGCCAATGGTCACTGCCATCCATTGTTAGGTCTTTTGGTGGAGGAACAACTGCAGGTCCTCTCTTCTTTTTTGCCTGGATTTCATTTTCCACAAAGCTGGAACTAGGACGTCCTCTTCTGACCTCTTTGTTGGATCCTATTGAGCACAAAACTTGAGCTAATTCATTGCGAAATTGTCCCATGGAAAGCATGTCCTTTTTTGGTATATTTCGAATGATTGCATTTTTTTTGTAAATAATCCAAGAATTTATGACTGAAAGATCAAGTAGATGAAAGCATATGCGTAAATACCATTTTTTCGACCTCAAAGGAATATGGAATCTCCCCAAAAACTGTCCATTAAATCAACTCCCCCCATATGTTTGTTGTATTCTAAAACAATTTTTGGACATGGAATTTCAACCTTTTCCTTCTTTGCCTTGTCATACCTAGTGACACTAGATACTGGTGTTGACCCCACATATGTTGATGAAAGTGTCACCATTTTGTTGTCTTTCCAGGTGACACAAGACATATCAACACCATCAAATGTAGATGTTCTTTCGACATGACTTCCTCGTGGTACAGACTTTTTCATAAACTCCCTTTTGTCCGGTAATTTTGAGTTAGGTATCCGATTTTGTTGTACAGTACCCACTGATAGAATTCCTTGCTTGGCTAAATAATGAACCAGGGGCAATGATGTGTAAAAATTGTCAAAGTAAATTATGTGATTTTGATATCTTGGCACGCCTCTTAGCAAACGAATGACTACATTCCCTGTGGCTCCTATATCAGGCTCTCCTTCTGGTCTTCCTGTATTTTCCTGTCCTGAATACAATTCAAATGTATGAGCATATCCTGATAAATCACACAGTACATACAATTTAAACCCCCATTTGTGGGGTTTATTAGGCAGATATTGTTTCAAGAAATGAGCCACTTTTGTGGCACACATCTGCTCATCGACTGATAATCTTTGCTCCATTGGTACAGTAGAAAATTTCGCTCTGAGGTGCTCAATAACTGGACGTATTTTAAATAACCTGTCATGATTGGGATGGCCTACAGGTTGGTGATCATCATTATTTTGAAAGTGCAATGAGAGCTTCATTCTTTCAAATTTGTTGACTGGCATAGTGGATGAAACTGGACCATAATCAAAGGCAGGAGACCAATATGATCTGGTATTTGGAAATTTTTGCACAGACATGAATAATATTATCCCAAAAAACTTCTTGATATCTAATGCAGTATAAGTTATTTTGCTGTTGGTATCTTTTTGCATGATATATAAATTGGTTTGATCAACAATTTTCTGAATAAAATCATCATCAAAAAAATATTTGAAACATTGGTATGGAGTTTCAAGCTGGGATATTTCTAAAGGAAAGGCTGAGCTGCCTAAGAATGCAATTTTATCCTCATCAAATTCCATGTTTCTCTTTTTCCAAATCAGTTTTCTTTTGTCCAATAATGTGCTGAAAATAGCACCACAAGGAACTCTGCTTTGGCTTTCTTGTTCTTCCACCATTTCTTCAATAAGAGGAGGGTCATTTTCATTAACCTCCTGCCAGTCTTCATCATCATTTACATCATCTAATATACTTAGAAGTTCATCTCTTGTATAGTGAGGATCTGGTAAGTTATCATCGTCAGAATCTTCAGCCTCCATTCCGTCTTCCGACAGCCAACCATCCTCCAGCTGTGCTAGATATTCTTCTATGGCTTTATCTTTCAAAATATTCTGAAAGAACAAAAAAATTGGTAAACAAACTGGAATTATGTGAACCAAAATTTCTCCATACTTCACAGATGACAATACTGCATAATGATGTAAATTTACACCATACCTATTTGACGTTATTTTAGTAATATTTTACATGTTTTCTTCACAAATAATAGCAGTTTCCGAATTACTTACCATATTTCTATGCATAGTAAATATTTTGTACGACTTCTTTGGACAAAACCTTAAAAAAACTTGATAATTATATGCACCGTTAGAACAAAACACACAACATAACCTTGACCAAATTTTGATTGTCATGTGACAGTTGACGTTTGCTTTTTTTTTATTAAGTGCGTTCCGTTTCATTCTAAATGTTTTAAAAAGTTGCCAGAGGCAAACAACCATGACCAGAGGCCGGTTTTGGGTGCATTTTTTCCTTTCGAATGGTTTGATAGAAATATCCATCACGATGCAACGAAGGGTGTCTATATCAGGGGTGAAATCTATTGCCACATCAATTTCTTCAATATTAAGACTTTGTGGTAAACTGTTGGAATTTAAGATATCGTCCCCAGCATAATAGGTGGCTATTTGATGTTCTTCATTAGCATCGCATACAATATCAGGGTTGAAATTGTCTATCGCGTCAATGTCTTGAATTATATTAAAAGTTTGTGGGAAAGTGTAGGAACTATTATCTTCGTCGACGTTGTTTAAAATACTATCTGATACTACATCCATTATGTCTGAATCGCTATGGCAACTAATTGAACCGGAAGCACTAGTTGTTGAAGATGAACGTTTTCTATATCTGGCTTTGCACAGTCCCGACGATCCTGGTTTGGGATTTAAGTAAATATTCTTAGAATCGAAAACCTGATCTTTCCGTGTACTTGACTGTCAAGGTTTTATATGCTGTTGAAGCCTGATATTCACAACCTTATTATCTTTATATTTGTTTGCTGATTGAACGTGCTTTTTTTCTTTTGCTGTTATTGCCGGTTTGATAATCTTGTTATGTTTTTTATTTCTAGTATTAAAAACTTTCGCTTCTTTTTCGGTATTGGCTTCTTTAATAATTACATTAGACAGAATTTTTATTTTTGGAGAATTAGGTTTTGGCTTTTGTAAACAAGTAGGTAAGTTACTTACATCTTTTGCTGAAAATGGTCGCTTCTGACAATTATTTGAGACATTTGTCAAGTAAACAACATCATCAGTGATTTTGGGAGAAGACTGTGGTTTTGAGTCTTTATTACCCTTTCTCTTTGTATTCTTATTAATGCTTTTTCTTTGTTCTTCCCTTTTCATTTCCAAAACATCACTGTGAGTTATTACCTCAGCACCTGGTGCTACCTTTCGGCGCAGTTGCTTTGGTGAGCTATCACCGCGTTTAACTTTTTGCAGAAGTAGTTCTTCGAATGAAATTTTCTGGTCTTGTATATGATATTCCAATGATAGTTCTTCGAATGAAATTTTCTGGTCTTGTATATGATATTCCAATGATTCGTTATGAGTGTTATGACTGTTGATTTCAATGTTCTCACGAGTTTGAATATGATTGAAAAAATTAAGTACTAACGTCAACAAAGTTTCCGGGTTTCTCTTTATTGTTTTGTGCTTTTCCGCCATATTTCGTGAACTCTCGTGTTCTCTCCAATGTCTTAGCTTCAAGTTATCAAACTGATTTTCTTTAATTTCCTCATGGTTTACAGGATATATTCCCTTTTTTCTAAATCCATTACGTAGGACCTGAGGATCTATCTCAGCCCATACTTGTCCAATTAGTCTTGCAAACTCACTTTTTGGCATAACACGCCCGACGTTCAGTCGCTGCCAACGAACCAATAAGGGATCCCATCGGTCTTTGAATGACTTCATAACTGCAATATCCAAAGGTTGTAAAATGTGACTGGTGTGCGGCGGCAATTTCAGAATTGTTATGTTTTCTTTGCGAGCCTCTTCAATGATATTTAAGCCTACGTGTGTGGAGTGTCCATCGTATATAAGCAGCACTGGGCGTTGGTTTTGGACAGCAGGCAAAAAAGTTTTTATTTTTTAATTTTCGAACACCTCTGTCTCCATCCAACCATTTTTTGTTGCGGCGTAAGATGTCCCTGGATATGCTTTGGAAGATGTCCATGTATCCCATACATTCTTGCCTTTGTAGACAATTAGAGGCGTCTTTTCTCCTGAAGCACTGGCACCAAGTAGCACTGCAGTGTTATCGCGTCCAGGTGAAGAAATAATCCTAGTTGCTGCATGACCTTTAGCACCAATGATTTTAGTTTTGGCTGGGTCCTTGGAAAAGCTCGTTTCGTCAAGATTCCATATGGCTGACGGTTTGTTTTCCAAATTTAACTCGCGTATTGTATTTTCGAGGAGATCAAAATATGGATAGATTATAAATGGGTCAACGGCTCGTTTTCGCGCGTACTCTACAGCTTGAGGTTTTTTCATGGACAGACCATGACGTTCTTTAAAAGCCAAGAACCAGTCTTTACCCGGTATACCATTTTTAAAGGGTGTAATCATATCGTTTTTGTTGACATATTCACCAACCATCTCCAACACTTCTTTTCTGGTAAGCCCGAATCCACATTTTTCCATTACATGGAGATTCGTTGCCAACTACAATTTCAGGTGTTATTGCTGTATTTCGCCCAAGCGTTGTTGATTTCGTCCTTTTTTTTTAACATGGTCCATAATGGTCATGCGAGGTATTTTAAATTTCTTTGACGCACTGTATCCACTCAATCTGCCAGATTCCACCTCTCGCACGGCTTCTTTAAAATTTTCTTTCGAATAAGATTTATTATTTTTATATTACCTGAAAAAACAATAACTGTTTTAATACAGTCTTAAAAAACTGAAGAAATATAAAAACCCTGAACAACAAAATCAAAAAATGGAATATTGACATTTGCAACTAGGAGTAGGGTTTGATCGATATCGTCGTTTTTAGCAAGTACTAGCTGACCCGGCAAACTTCGTACTGCCTCAGAATCTATTATACTTAATTTAAAAAAAGACCTATTAAACCTTACCAAAAATAATACAAAACCAAAATAAGCCAAATCGGTCCAACCGTTCTCGAGTTTTAGCGAGACTAACGAACAGCAATTGATTTTTTATATTATAGATTGTTCGTTCAAAAAACGTTCACGTAACTACCTAACCGTTCGTTGGAAACATGTAAATAAGAGTAGAATACGACACAACCGATAACACGAATATCGATTTTAAGAGTAGAAGTCATGGTTACTCATTACGCTGGAAGCTGAAAAATACGAATCAGTCATAAAATTAGCGTAAGCGTAAAAGGTTTGTGACATCTGAAAACGGCGAAGATCGGCATATGCCGATGTTTCCCTCCAAGTACTAGACGGACTTCTCCACTATTCCAATTTGAGGTTAGGTTTTTGCCACTAGATGTAACTTCGTAAAAAATATGCTTTATTACATTCTAATATTACAGGGTGTAAACCACCTCATCACAAAGCCGTTAACCAAGCAATCAGTACATCAAACTAAATAACTTTAAGCAAAAATTTTTGCTGGGAAACAACTTTTTTTTTTGAGGTTATAAATCACATTTTGTGGTAGAACTTAATGTTACGCACTTAAAACATTGTGCTGATGGATGGATTGAATATTACGGGGGTCGTGGAAGTGTTAATAGTCAAAATCTTACAAAAAAAAACTTGTAATTAAAAAAAAACTTGTCAAAAAGTTGTAACTTTGACCCCCCATATCTCCGTAACTAGAAGGTTCCCAGGTATGGTGTAGAACCAAAAAATGATCGCAATGACGGGGAGAACAAGTGGTTTTCGGATTCGTTAAGAGGTGTTTTACACCCTTTATAATTAGGTAAAGATATCCTATCCTACTTCCTACTAATATTATAAATGCGAAAGTTTGTGAGGATGGATGTGTTTGTTACTCTTTCACGCAAAAACTACTGAACGGATTTGGATGAAATTTTGCACACAGATAGTTTATAACCTGGATTAACACATAGGATACTTTTTATCCCGGTAGTAAGATCCCATGGGACAGTTATCAAGCTTCACGCGGGCGAAGCCGCTGGCAGAAGCTAGTTGATCATAAAACTTACCCAAAGAAATCCTGTTTTAAATCACGAAATAGCACTTAAAACATTTTTTATGCCAGCGTGGTGCTGGTCGTGTTGCAAGTTGTTAACCCGACTAAATTTTGGACGTCATTTTTTCTCTTTGTATTGTAAATAGCGCCATCTTTGTCAATTTATTGAAACTAAAACAGCTTAAAGTTTTTGTAGTTCGGGTTATCATTGCTGTGGTTATTCAGACTTTGCTGTATTACTTATTGTACGGTCTTACCCGCCAGACGGTCTTGGCCGAGTTGACCTTAATAGCAAAACAATTAAATTACCTCTATAAGGAATTAAATCAGTCTCAAGTTAAATCATCTTTGACGTCACTATAGTATAATTTAAATAGTAATCTAACTAACTGTTGTGCTTTTTAAGAAAACTAATCTTTGTACTTTATTAAATAACCTAATCAGTCTCACAGTAGAACTTACTGGATTACAAGTCTCACCCATTATTAATTTAGCAAGGAATGTTTTGTCAACGATATATATCCAAATGTATACAGGGTGTCTCATTGAAATCGGTCAGTATGGGAAAATCTGAAACTATAAGACATACGAAGATCTGTTCTGAGGAACCATGTCATCGATTTTAATAATAAGAACAACTGCATTCATACATTTTAAAAAATACCAAGATTCACCTATCAAGATTCAGATATCACAGTTCAAGCACCTACTAAAATAAATTAAAGTATGTGGAAACAATGCATTTTATTCATTTTAGACATCATGTTTCATACAGACATTTGCTGCTTAAGACCTACACAATCGATATCTAAATAGAAATAGAGTAGGTTTTTTTTTTCAAAATAACCGGGTTCGATTCCCGAACGGAGTACAGATGTTTTTTTTAAATGTATGAATGCAGTTTTTCTTGTTATTAAAATCGATGACATGGTTCCTCAGAACAGATCTTCGTATGTCTTATAGTTTCAGACTTTCCCATACTGACCGATTTGAATGAGACACCCTGTATATCTTTGGTATCCAATTAAATATAATCAACTTAACAAAAATAAATATTAACCGTATAGAGTGCAAATATCACATTCATCTGAAGTAAAATGGTCATAAACAAAATAATTACAAAAAAAAACACCAGAAATATGAACATTGTAACAAATTCCAAATGTCAGACTTAGTCATTTTTAAAGTGAAATGATATACTTTTGAGGAATTATTTATCTCTCGTTGACATCCATAGCACTTGTCAACTAATATAAAATGAGTCATAGGCCAGGGCCAGTTAGCGTCATCAATATAAAACAGCTCCAAATCATGCATTGTGAGTACTTTGTCCACGTCATGAAAAATCACCATATTTTGCGATGTTACTTAATTGTATCGGATGTACTCAAACGTAATTTGTCAATCAATCTGAAACAAAAATGAAACATTTATTAAAAATAATCTTTCATTGAGAGGAGGCCGTGTGCCAGCAGTGAGAACATTATAGGCTGACGATGAAAAAATCTAATCGAGTTCTACTAGAAAACATATTACCTTCCAATTCTAAACATGATTCGCAAACGTAATTAGGTTCTGCTATGCAGTCATGACAAAACCAGTTTTTGCAAGAAATACATTTTCCCTTTTGGGCAAGAATAGAAGAAAAGCATTTATGACATTCCAGAAAAAAATTTTGATTAAATTTTGGGTTTTTTAGAAATTGCTTTACCTTGGTCCTTTACTGCATCACTTTTCTCAGATAACAGGTTTGTTGCTGAAGTAGAAGCAGGTATTTTGATTTCTTTAATTAACATTTGTACGTTTTTAGCGACTGTTTCAGTTCCTTTTAATATTTTTTGAGGTTGCTTATTCTGCCCTCGTAATTGAAAACACAGTAACTTCGAAAATCTCGTTTTGTCAAAAACGCGGTTAAAGTTTAATTGTTAAATCGTTTTGTTATGAACAAACTATATAAGTAAGGTTGAAAAAATCATTTCCTAATGTTAAAGCTTTAATTCATTAGTTAAAGCTTTAATTCTGTCACTCTCTTGCAGGAAAGTCGTAGGGAAACCAGCACTCTCAGAAAGCACACAAGACGACACACATACAAACCCCGAATCCGGTCTCGCCGCCGAGGCACGCCGCGACCTCCCAGTAATATCATTACTCCCCGACCCTTGCTCGACGAGCCAGCCCGCGACGCTGAGCATGTAACGATGATAAACTCCCCAATTAATAATCCGACCCAGCCTGTCCCTTGCTGCCCTCCCGATAATGACGCACTAAGTCGAGGCCCGAACCCCACAGGGGGTGCCCTTAGTGATCGTCATTTAAATGTAAATATTTTTAGTTTGTAAGCCCTGGCTGGGGGGCCTTAAAGTAATTTTTGGCCACCCACAGGATAGTTCGGTTAAGTAGTTAAGCAACCTTGTCGAGTTGCAACTACGAGTGGTCATACGCAAAAAACATAAAATTAAAACATAAAATTAAACAATGGAATGTGTTTATACTTATTTTATTTTTTATAATTTGTAACTTACAGTTAAATCTTCTTACAGTAAAATCACATATTTAATACTTATAAGTTTTCATTGCTAAAATTAAGATCAATTTCTTTTTTAGTTCTACATAACAATTCTTTATTCATCTGGATAAAAATGACAAGACGAAGTAGATCAAAAATAATTAGATACTTATTTTATTCATACAAGTATCGCTCTGTAGATCAGTAATAAATCTATTTTTTCCAAACTAAAAATACACAACATCTAAAATAAAAAATAAAAAAACAACTAAAACAAACTTCTTATATAATACAGGCAATGCTCGCCAAAACAAAAGTCGACTTGAAGGCATGAGAGGTCCTTAAGCCTGCCGGGGTTGCGGGCCTGTTCGAAAGAGATACCGCGGCCCCGGAACGTAAAGGGCGAGGAAGGAACATGGATGGGTTTTAGTCAGTAAGAGTCTGACACTCCCTCCCGCTCCGCCCAGAGTGGGAGAAGTCATTTGATGATTTCCCATCCTAAAAAAAAAAAAAAAAAAAAAAAAAAAAGGCATGAGAGGTCCCAATTTTGTTAAAATCTCGGATTTTCGTTGCTCATTAATACCTCGTGCTGTAGTTTTAATGACAGGCACGGGCAAACCATTCTTCTCATATTTTATTTTTAAAAACTGAAGTTCAGCATAGTCTTCTTCTTGAAACGAGTTTTTTATGTGCAAGTTGAAAGAGCCTCGCCTAACTTGGACCTCTACAATATCACGCAAGTTAACTTTGTTAAGTGCATTTTTGAGGCGGTGTGCAGATGAGCAATCTTCAAAATTATAAAAATCTCCAACCGCCATTGCCTTTACATCCACTTTCCCAGAGCGTGCACATTGCACAGTTTTTTGAAAGTCGTCAAAATCATAGATTTTTGGATTACGTTTCATAGCTTGCTCCACTTGGTGATGAAAACTGTCTGCAGACATGAAGCTATGTCCAGGCTCAAGTATTTCAATGTTATAGTTTTAGCTGCTATATCTTCGCTATTAATTACATACACTAAAAAGCTAAAAAGTGACCAGCATTTACATTTTAATGGCCGGAAGTAAGCAACATCAAGAGGTTGCAAGATGTGCGTTGCGTTCGGGGGCAGACAAATGAAACTAATGTTATATTTTTCACACTCCAACAGGACTTTTGGACTGATATGCGATGAGAGGTTATCGCCAATGACTACTTTCTTTCCAGTTTGTTTCTTCAGGGTGGGAATAAGATGGTTAACAAACCAGTCTTCAAATGTGGCAGCATCTATCCATCCGCTCTTTGTCCTGTTATAGCGAGCGTGCTTAGGACCATTCGCAGTCCAAGTTGACCAAAGATGTTCAGCTTTATAAATGATATAAGGTGGGATATCTTGTCCAACAGCATTGCCACAAAACATTACTGTGAAACTGACTTTGGTGGCATTAATTATTGCTTCAGGATATTTAGTTCCACGCCTACATATAATTTTCTTCCTTCCAGGGTCATCGCTAATGTTAGTCTCATCATAATTATATATGTTTTCTGGGGATACATTCTCTAATTCACCGCTAATGTTTTCAATAAATTCAGTTATAACCTCTTCTGAAACTAGAGCTCTAACTCTTTTGATGTTGTTTGCTAGACGATTAGATAGGGGTCTATGTCTTGTGAGGAAACTACGGATCCAATCTCTGCCAGGGACATTATTTTTGAATTGTGGCGCATTTCTACCTTTTGCCACGAGGTAGTCTTTTATTACCATTTTTAAGTCAAAATCGGTCATAGGAAAGCCAAATTCGGATAGGGCTGTTATATGTGCGACAAACGACTTTTCCTCAGTTTCTGTAAATGCTGTTGGTCGGCCTGGTTTATTAGTAAATTTATTTTTTATAGTGCTCCAGGGAATTCCGTACTGCTCCGAAGCAGCACGTTGGGTAAGGAGTTTGGACCTCACAGCATTCAAACATTCTTCTAATTGTGCCTCCATGTAGTCAATATATCGACGGCTGCCAGGCTTCCGCTGATATTTTGACGGCATAGTGATGGCTGAAAGTCAGGGATCACTATTATTTTATCGAAATGAAATCAGGTTCGGTATATGGCTAAGGTTTCGGGTTACTTTGGCTCATGAGCCAAAGTTACCTAAAAGTATGAGACAAAGTAAAGCCACAATTAATTTTTAAGATTTTGTACTAAGGATCGTAAAAAAAGTATATTTTTACAGTGACTTTACTTGTTAACACATTTCTGACACAAACAATTTCATATAAGATAGGAACTTACCGAAACTCACGGTAACACTACAAAGTTTGCAGCCGTAAAATATGCACGTTTTTATACTGGTAATTCCGAATTCAACTGACAGGTTGAAACTTGCTTAAAGTTTGCTTGACCAATCAGAAACAGTTACCTCTATTGCCATCTAGTATTTTTGACTCGAACTAGACCGTTTGCTGTCATGTTACCGACAGGCGGGAAGTTCAAACTTTTTTCCGTTTTGAGCCAAAGTTCCCCCCTAGAGCTAAAGTAACCCGCGTTTAAGTACGTCCATCGAGAGAAATTTTACAGGACGGAAAAATTTTTTTTGGGAACAACTGTGCTATAAAGCAACTACTTTACAAATATTAATAATGACGTACTCTATTTAATAATGTTGCATTCAGGAGACCCGTAATGTAAAAATATACGTTTAATTGAATAAAACTGTTGGACATAACCAGTTTCGATCCCAAGCTATGGACATAGCCATCTTTGATCCCAGCTTTTCGGGACCTAACCAAGTTTGTTTCTAAACTAATCTCAGGGCTGGATTCAGTAAACTAGGGCCGAAGCATATTTTATTTGTCAAAATCTAATAGAGTTAGTTCCGTATAGAAAAATTATACTATACAGAGATTAAATTAAAAGAAAGTCTTGATCAAAGTATACTTATTTATTATATAGGTAACTAAAGTTGGATTTTTAATTCGAGTCAGTAAAGTGAAGTAACAATAAAAAAAAAATATACAGTGTTTTATCGTTTTTAAAAATTTATCTGATTATACTAAGACATAATTCCGCTACTCCTGATGTTAAGTGAGAGCCGAGACCAAATGATAAAAAAAAGAAATTATTATCTACTAACTCAAATTAATAAGCCTACTTTATGTATCATACCGATAATTAACAACACAATCAAAAGCGGTGGTTCTTCTCTTGGCTCACACTCTAAATCGATACTGAAGATTTAGAGTGTGAGCCAATTTTCGTTTTCAGGTAAAACTTCAACAGTGTTTATAACATTTGAATAGAAACTTAACTCTTCCAAGCTTTCTGTGACTACATACGTCTTACAGTCGCGACCGAAAAATGCTTTGAAAGCAAGGTTTTCACGTCCCTCAGTTTGAATGCCTTCACAGGCACATTTGGTCGAATGAAGCGCATAATGTATTTTTATTTGCAATTTCTTGATGAAACAAAAACCTTTTAGATGTAGCTTCTTTCTCTTGATTGTGTGCAATTTTTTCTTCACAGTTCTTGGCTTCTTCATCGCGATTATTTTCGTATTTTGTGCATATTGCACACTTATCTTTTTTGGGAACATGAACAGAGATATTAAAATCATTTATAAATATTTTTTAAATATACTTTCAGATACTAACAAACCCAAATCTTGCTTATCCACTTCTAATAAATATCGTTTATACAATCGGTACAAGTGCGAAGGATTTTTGAAGTCCTGTGATAAGTAAGTACGAGTAGTTTCCTTTCGACAGTAATGCGATGGAAGGGCTGGCAATGAAGAAATATACTTTTTGACATATTCAAGTGCTTGGAAGCTTGTTTTATTAGCAGGTATATGCTTTCCACGTCCTTCCTGCTTTAGCAAATACTTCATAAGAGTTTTCAACAGGATATGCTATAAATTTTCTTGATACATCCAAAGTTGCAACTAGAAATTGTCTACAGACTTGACGCCTGCTTTCACCTTCATTAATAAAATATTTCACAGTCTTTTCTCTCTTTGGTTCGCTATCGTTAACTCGCCTTCTTTTCACATTTGTTATTAGCATTGTTGGCAATCCAGTTTCGTCGCTCTTGTAATGTAAGACTTTGGAAATAATTAAATATAGATTGTCTTTTTCCTTCAGTAATTACTCCACATTTATTTCTTTTAGAAGAAGTACATGGATTAATTTGAAGGTGTCTTTCCCTTTTTTCTTTTCCATTTTTAGTAATATATTTTTCATCTTTATGTTTTAACAACTTTTTTTCTTTCCGTTTATTAATTCTTTTCGATATAGATTTGGTGACTTTACCTCTGACCATTCACTATCACTGAGATCTCCAAAAGCTTCCTTAAGTAAGACATCATCTTCGTCTTCTTCTTTATCAACAAAATAATCCAAGTATGATTTATTGAATTCTTTTCTCTTTTTTGAAGTTCTAATTTTTTTATTTGCTATTGTTGTATTAACCAACATTTCACTTATGTACACATCATCTTTATTAATAAAAATTACCTTCATGTCTTTGAATAAACAATAAAATTGCAGTACTTTCTCCCTGTACAAAGCAGCTGTCCTTGAACCTGGGCATAGTATGGATGGGTTTTTCTTAAAAAAAGCTGTCCATTGCATTTTTCAAGGTATAGTACAGTCACTTCATTAATAAGGCTGCTTCGTGCTGCGTATGGGCATTTAACCTCCACCAATGTTTCTTGTGCTATTAATCAATCCGGAGAAGCTGCTAAAAAGGATATTTATTTGATCTGAATAAACCACATTTTTCTACCATTATTCCAAAATTTTCTTCATATTGTGATATTGCTATAGGTTGATGAACTTTTCCATGTACTACTGCTCTAGTATGGACAGCTTTAGGTGCTAAAATTCTTTGTATTAAGGAGTCACTGTATGTTTTACTGTGACACACTGTATAAAACATGCTGGCTGTGATTCTGCATGATCTCCTTTCATTCCACTCCGGAGAATCAGCCTGCGCTCTTGTATTTTTTTCAACTTCTTCAGTTTTTGCAGAGGTCACATTTCTTAAAAGTAAGTTCTCTAACAGTACATCATGTGGAGACTCTTTCAAACATGGGTAGTTCAATACCATGAAGATTAGCGGGTTGTAGGGTCTGTAAAAGAGGCATAGAACTTTCCCCATAACCTATGGATAAATTACTTACATAATCTGTGTCATTATTAATTATATCTTCCTCTCGTAAAGGATTATAATTACATGATTTTATTCTCTTGTGGGGTAAATTTTGAGCAGCAATCGGAGAGTTATAAAATAATTTCTTGGGTCTATTAAACATCATAAGAGTTTGAGTACTTGATTGATGTAATTTAATCATTTTGTTCTGCACTATATCATGCACACCACACAAAAGGACAGCTACATGTTTACAACATGCATGAATACCACTCCCTGCTGTACATTCACAATGGCTTTCTTCCACACCTTCACAGCTTTATTTCACATTTACCACATATATGCAACTTTTTTCATGCTAACTTTGCATTCTCCTTTTAAAAATGTGTGCACACTGTCCGAGCAAAAACGGGCAGTTATAATATGGCGAGATTCATTTAAAAGCTCCCCGTTTGGCTTGGCATTGTATCTTTCAAAATATTCTTGTATTTCTTGCTTGGTAATATTTGGAAGTGACGAATCCGCATTTATATCTTTGAATTGATGCGAGGCTGAAGACTGATATATGCTATCATCTTGGATGTCGCAATCCGTACCAGTTTTGGTTCCGCTCATACGCCTCTAGTCTGTAAAGATATCATATATTTAGTCTACAAATCATGATAAATAAGCTAGGAGGGAAAATAACCTCAAATATTTAAAATGCTTACCTTTCAATCAAATCTGCCTTTTTTCCAGCAATTGACGCATTTCTTCTTCGAAGCTCATCTTTAAGTTGAGATACAGTCATCAGAGAAAACAGTTTGTATTCATTTACCAGTATTTTGTTAAAATAATCAGGATACAAGTAGAGATATAATATCAACAATGTACATTCCACAGAGTATCCATATGTTCAGTCGTTCAGAGCGCCATCTACAAACAGCTTTGCGTGTGGCTCCCAATTTCACGTTTTCGGGAGTTGGAGACATTTTATATAAAATGTTAATCTGTGTTAAAAATTGCGATCGCGTTTCAAACACGCGTGAACTTGCTTTCACGCACACAAAACATACACCCACTTGCAACGGCGCTGGCGCGCGTACTTAGTGAATCAAATTGATTTATTTATTTATTTATTAAAACTTAATGCACAAATAAAACTGTACAAAGGCGGACTTAATGCCTAAGGCATTTTCTACCAGTCTACCTTAGGGTGATGCAGAGATAAAACACAGTAGGTGCAATAATGGAAAAAAAAGACAAAAAAATATTTATAACTCAAATATATAAGGTGCTATAAAAATATCTGCCACGGCTTTAATGGGGGGTAGTATTGTGTTTAAAGATTACAATAGTGAAGACCTTTTGCACCCCGGAACATTTAAATTAATTTGAGAAAATAAAATAGTTTAATAAACATTGACTCTACTCTGCATAACGTGGTTCACAAATTACGCACGATATGTCGCTTCGTCAATGAAAACAACTGCTATCTCTTTCCATCTCTGCTGTGAATGAAAACTGAAATCAGCTGACTAGTTCGTCACTATCTCATCCACTAGGTAGGTACGCAGGCAAACAAGCGTTTTAAAAGTGAAATTACTTACCAGCTACTGCATCCTTCCAAAAACTGACGTAAATAAGATGATAAACTTCCCATCACACTTAAAACAGGCTTTGGACTGTCAAGTTAGTGTAAGAATCGCAATTTTTTCCTTATTATTTTTTAAACAATAGGTACTACTTACGGTACCTACTTATGAGTAGATTAATATCAAATAACGATAAATTACAGTAACTTGGCGTGTTTAAAAGTTAATCATCTTATTTACAACAATTGCACGGTATTTACAGTTATTTACACACTCCCTACTTATCTACAAAACTGTTGCACAAGTCCGCCTTGGCGTTGCACACAAATGTAGGCACGCTTACGTACGTGTCTCTTCACTCTATTTAATGTGTCCGTTTCACTTTTAACTTGCCTAAATGCGCGTTTGATGCGCCTTTTTAGTTCTTCCACACTTCTAATGTCATGTCCGGTTTGGCCGTACACAAGGTCCTTTACACGACCCCACAAAAAAAAGTCTAGAGGGGTTAAATCCGGCGAGCGAGGAGGCCACGGCACTGGCCCTCCTCGGCCTATCCACCTTTCACCGCCGTACCACACACCGTTCAAAAACTCTCGTACGCTGATGGCAAAATGAGGTGGTGCTCCATCATGTTGAAAGTGTAGCCCTCTTACCTCTTCAAGAGGAATACGTTCCAACATTCTTCTCACACGGGTTCGTAGTAGGCGCAAATACGTCTCTCCGTTCAGTCTGTCCAAGAACACTGGTCCTAAAATTCTGTTGCCAAGTATCCCGGCCCACACATTCACACTAAACCGAGTCTGAAAGTGGTCAGGCCGCACAACACGAGGATTCGCCTCAGTCCAGTAATGCGCATTGTGTATGTTGAACATACCAACCCGTGTGAATGTGGACTCGTCAGTCCACAGAATGTTGCGGCGTTCTTCTCGAATCCAGTTACAGAACTCGAGGCGAGCCGTGTAGTCATGTGGATGCAACTCTTGTACCCTGGTAAAGTGATACGGGTGGAGCCCTTCCCGATTCAAAAGTCGCCACACGTAGTTGTCGCTCACGTCGAAGACTCGAGCAGCATCCCTGGTGCTCGCTAGAGGATGACGCCGGAAGAAGTCCAACACTTCCTCTTCGAGTTCGGCAGAATATGGAGGCCTGCCTGCGTCAACCGGAGGCGGGTCAAAGCGGCCGTGTTCCCTGAATCTGTACACGGCATCCAGAATGGTATGGTGACTTACTCGCACACCAAACCTCTGCTGGTATAAGTTAACCGCATGAGCAGTTATGGAGTTACACTCGCGGTAGCACAATACCATTTCAAGATATTCTTGATTGGAATACCGTCGTCTGGGAGGCATTTTGAATGATACAGTAACTTGGAAAACGCGCGCGATATTCCCGTCGCTCCGAGCGGGCGGGGGACCGGGGAACGACTGGCGAGTGGGCGGTCGGCTTGCGCGTGCGACGAACGGGGTAGTGCGGGTGAGGGTAGGGGCGCGCGGGTGAGCGTGGGGCGCGCGGGGTGGCGCGGCGCTTCTTGACGACCGAGTGGCCGGCGCGCAGCGGCATTGTTTGATGTAAGATAAGAATGGCAATAGTGTATGAACGGCGCCGGCGTTTTGCGAAATTATTGAATTGAATTTGGTGCGGTACCGCAACAGGTTAAGTCTACGGGATGGTTTTATGCAAATAAATCAATTCAAATTTATACATACAATTATTAGTATGAAAAAAAATATGACCAATGATCAATAATTTATCATTACTATTGTAATCTATAAACATAATACTGTCTCCCATTGCAGCCGTGGCAGATATTTTTAGAGCACCTTATTTAAGAATAAAATAAATTCATACATATAGCAAAATATATAAAGTTAAGAGAGATAAGAAAAACGACAAAAACCTAGTTTTGAGACGAATCTGCCAACTCCTTGCGAATAAGCTCTCGAGCCTTCATTTTGAAAGTGAAACTGTAGGGTAGTCGCGCGGCTTCACGCACTTACTAGCCCGGTCCCCAAATTTCTGATGGTACCAGCACTGGGGGAACTTTCTATAGCTGGACTGCGACCTGTTGGAGCTGGATCGATGGCGCGTATGACTACGGGACCGTTCTCTAGGACGGGACAATCGATCTACCTTCTCGGCCAGCTTCTCCATCTGCTTGGTCAGGGCGGCGATCTCGGAGGTCACGCCGTTGTCCGGGGTGCTCGACGATGCAGCAGTAGTGATGGCAGATGTTGATGCCACCTGGGTACCGACGACATCGTGGATCCGGTCCGCCAGCTCAGCCAGCTCACCCAAGTCCGGGTTGGACTGGGAAGCCATGATCGCCTGAGTACCTACGGGTAGGCGACTCGTCCAAATGGTCCTCAGGAACTCCTCCGACACCCCTGGACTAGCGAGATTGAGGAGGTGCCGGTAAAACTGGGATGGCTTTCGGTAGCCCAGCTCTTCATGCATGAGAAGTTGCTTGAGTTTCTTCTCGCGTGTCGCTGAAAGCCGCTTAATGAGTTCTCTCTTCAACTTTTCGTATTTTTCGGTGGGTGGAGGGTTGTCGATAATATCCTCGACCTCGGAAGCAAACTGCGTCTCTAAGTTGCCGATAACATAACGGAACTTGGTGTCGTCCGTCTTAATATTGGGTAGTATTTAAACGCAAATCAAAAAATATCCTTTTTCTATGCAATAAGATTCCGAATTCCCATCAAAATTACTGATTGCACAGCAAAATATTCAACTCAAAATATCACTAAACACACTACAATTTATTTTCGCAGCGTACAGCGATTTTTCCTAAAGCAAAAGCTTTTTCATCAATACACAGCTAATAATCTTAATGCACATTATACATGTTAACTCTTTTTCTTTTAAATATAGCTTCTATTTTTATATTATTTACAGCAGTTTTTCTAAATAAAACAGCATTTTATTAGTCACAGTCTTCTTATTATTTATTAATTACCACATAATGAGATCAGCAAAAAATATATAAAATTAGATACAAAATTGTAATTTATTTAATTATTTTTCGTGAAATGCATGCGATGGTAGTCAACTTACGCGGTGTGGAGGGAAGGAGGGGTCCCCATTGCCCAGTGTCACAACTCTCATGAAAAGATAATGTACCATTCCTGAGAAATACCGATTAATATAACATAACCTTAAAACACTTTATATTCCCCCTAAAAAGCGTAGTCGACGGAGCCCCGCTTCGCGGGGTATTTCCGAGTGCAGGGTTTAAAGGAACCTAACTAACCTAACGGGGGGGTGCCCCAAGTCCCGATTATGGGGGCAGAGATACTTCCGCATGTTTAGTTGACAATACGAGTAATTCGAGACATTAAAATATCGCGAGAAAAAACACGTTATATTGTAATAACTCTCTTTTCCAGTTAATTTGTTCTGCTTTTAGAAATAATGCAATGTGACGGGATTTTTTTGTTATAATAATCATTAAATTTGCCGAGCATGGCTTCTTGAAAACTAAGACAAATATGATGAACAGGTTTTGTTGTACTTACTGGTTAATATGCGACTGGGATAGTTATTTTGCTATGAAATATGGAAAATTTGCTGTGCAGTCAGTATTTATGCTATGTATGTAGTATTTTTGTACTAAAATAAATTTAACTGTATTGCATTATGAGGAAAAAAGTAATGTCATATTGATGTATAATTTCGAATTATCTGCAGTTTGAGTTTTGTTAAACATTTAGTTTATTTGTAGTGAAGTAAGTTATTTGGTGTAAAAAATAATATAAATGATGAGTATGTATTGATGGGCGATTATTTATTTGATATGCAATTTATAATATTCCCTTAATATTCGCCAGCATGAACTGTGCTTCCATTTGGTTGAACCACAGTTTTGGTTTCTCCGGGTAAAAAGGCGGTACACGCACACCCACACGAAAACTTTCCGCTGCTGATTTGCCGTCATCTTGTTGGCTGCGCGCTTTGTCCTCGTTCGTCATCTTCGTGCTCCTGAACGGGGTCACTAATGTAGGTTTGTGGTGGTGGCGTGTAGGAGGATGGATGAGAATGAAGTTAAGTCCGAAGTACACAAGAAGAAAGTTTATTGCACAGACACAGGTTACAGTTCTACACACACACAAGGGTTCCACTAAGAAGAAGGAGTGGCAGAGGAAGAATAGAAAGCACGGAAGTAAGCCACAGAACATTCAGCAATATATATTAAGCGCGGCGAAGCTATGCTTTAAATCGCAACGGTTAGCATACTGCCAATACTGGCGAGGCGGCGGGCGCGCGCGCCACGCAGAGCACATCGCAATGATAATCCCGTCTCGCTCGCGCAACCGGTTCGGGTGACGTAGCGGGCGCACTCGCTGCTAGAACAAAGGGCGCGTCATAGCTACGCCGGCCAGCTGATAAAAGATCATCTACTAATACAAATATGTGTTTGTACGTTGAACTTAGTTTTATAAATATTTTATTAAGATTTTTGATTTTATATAATACTAGTTGATAATATACTTTTAAATATGTATGTAAAATATTATTGTTTTTATTTACAGGTTTAGTTGGCTATATTCTTAATTACTTACATAATATATATTATTAGAACGAAAGAAAGAAAACGTATTTATTACAGTAAGTCACTACAAAACGACTAGTCAACGTCCTGATACTCTGAGGGAGCGCATTCCAAAGGAAGACCGCTTGGACAGAAAAGGAAGATTTTATAAAGCCAGATCGGTGAGAAGGACACCGTAGAAGACAATTATTGGAGGAACGAAGATTTTGGCTGTGCGCAGAGCATAAATATTGAAAATGAGAAGTGAGATAAGAAGGAGAAGTGGGTTTGTGAAGAAGGGAAAACAGTGTTGTCAAAGCCCTCAATGCTCTGCGCTGCCGGATGGGAAGCCACTGTAACAGCGAACGATTGAAGACGAATCGAATGCAGTTATTAAGAAGTCGGTCAAGTTTATTGAGCAGATCAGCATTCCGGTCATAGTAGCACACATCACCATAGTCGATCATCGGGAAGATTAGAGACTGTACAAGCATGGCTTTAATGTGTGAAGGGAGAATATTTTTCAACCGGAGAGCCACCGCAACGTTCCGGTAACTTTCTTGCTCACAATCGCAACCTGCTTACGCCAGTCAAGGCAAGTGTCAACGTGCAAACCCAGATCCTTGACGTCAGAGCTAAACGGAATCACTGTGCCGTCAAAGGTTAAACCATTCAGCCTCCTCAGGTTATGGGGGCTCCCTATAATTATAGCCTGGCACTTGGTTGGGTTAACCGCCACACCGAAACGATCGGACCAGTTTTTAACTGCGCGCAAATCCCAATTCAGCTCCTCGATCGCACCGGATAACCTGTCAACACCTGCCTGACAGTAAAGCTGTAAGTCATCAGCGTAGAGATGATACGCACACTGAAGCTCGGTAGTAATGAGATCAATTAAAATAGAAAATAAAAGTGGAGATAAAATACCGCCTTGAGGGACGCCAGTTTCAAGATCGCACCAACTGGAGTTACACACACCAGCAAGAACCGACTGCTGACGCCCCTGAAGATAGGAGGAAAACCATTCTAACGCCTCGGGAGACACCATGCGATAGGACAGGACGGATAAAAGGACTTCGTGACTGACGGTATTGAAGGCATTTGAGAAATCGATCAACACTAAGACTGTAACTTTAGTGTCTTCCATTCCTCGCCTTAACAAACAAACATAATTGGCGCTTGGCCCCAAGCGCCAATTATGTTTAGTTGACAATCTTTACTATTGGTGTAAGCGACGCACAGTGTGGTATTAGGCCCTAAAACTTTGTCAAAAATATTTTATGACTCGAACGACGATTATTAGTGTTTATATGTTAAAATAGGTAATAAAAGACTTATTACAGTTACAAAAAATAATTATTCGTCACTACTACATACATTTTCATTGGTCAGTTCACTCTCACTAAGCAAATTTAATACATCGCCATACAATGTCTTTCTATTTTTCTTAAAATATAGATTGCTTCTCATGCTTGTTAATCGGGGGTCCGAATTTAACAAAAGCTTATTTAAAACGCCCATATTGCACTCTACGCGCGAAAACTTTCTGGAATAGTTAAGTCTAAATTGCCTTATGTTTTTGTTGCGAGCTTCCGCATATTCTTCAGAAAGTTGTCCTATTGGAAGAATTGCGTGTTTTATCACTTCAGCTCCGTGAAGAAGTACTTTATGCAGTGTCGGAGACATGAGGTAAAACCCATATAAATCCACATACATCTCGGCATTTTCATCGCAGTATCTCTGGAAGGCTTCAACATTAATTTTATACCCGCAGCACATTGTGTCTAATATAACCTTAAGTCGGTAGATAAGTTCTTTATCAATTTTGGATTTCCGCAGATATTTCGTAATTTTCAAAAAATCGGCGACTGGTATTGCCGTCATTGGTGTCGCCAAAATTAGCTTTCGGGATAGACTTTTAACCAATAGTCCAAGTTTTTGCTTAAGAGCCTATACAACCTCAGCTCGAATTCTAATTTCGCCCCCACTTCACCGCTCCGCCTAACTCTTTATCTCGCTCGCACAATGGGGCTCGCGGTCACGCGGCAGCGCGAAGTCGATGCAATTTTGTTAGATTAAACTACTTTATTTATTGGAGTTCTAAGTATTAAAATTATCAATATTAATATTAATTTGTCACTATTATCAAAACAAAATTTTATATCAATTTAATTACAATCTAGGTAGGTACCTTTTTTATCGTGGTAATATTATCCTCCCACCCTGAGTGGAGCGGAAGGGACTGTCAGACTCTTACTGACTAAAATCCACGGGGTTCATTTAAAAGCCCACTAAACCTACAGAAAGTTGATTTCCAAGCTAAATTTTCCAGTATAAGCTGACCTCTTATTGTACGGAAAGCCTATACAATGCGAGATCAACTTATACTGGAAATTTGCTACAAAATAATAGACGAGCCAACGTAACCGTGCAGGTTCGGCGCATTGAGTTTGTAGTACGTTTGAGTTTTATAGTTTTATCCTTGTATGTATTTGTGACAGCCGTTTTTGTATAGTAAGTAGGCTTAAATGCAAGTATATTATAAGAAATAATTAACCTACTAAGTTTTTACGATGCTGAGTCACTGCATACATTCTATTGTTACAAAAAACTAATCGAGTGCGAGTCACCATTGCATTCAGGGTTCTGTCAGTAGGGAATGTAATCCGGACTATCCGTAATCCGAAAAATCCGGATTTCGGTACAGTTTTACACGACTTCTAAATCCGGCTTTGAAAATCGAATCCGGATTTTCTGAACAATAAGAAATTGTTATTCGTGGGCTACATTTCCGCGAGAATATTCGAAAATGTGCTCATCAGCCGAAAGCCTGAAACTGATATTTCTCTTGGAGGCCGCTTATAAACATATTCAGTGCATTCGACGTCGATTCACAGCGAGCTTTTTCCGCAGCAGGAATTGAGTGTAACCAAAATCGTAGTAGGTTAAACGACGATGGCACTTTAGATGCCTTATTATTATTGGGTCATATTTTGTCTCCAAAAATTACATAGCTTTTTTGTTTATTCCAGGGCGACAGTCTGACTCTACAAAAAACTTAGTTAGTTTTGTCTAGCCCTGAATCCCCGTAGCACATTGCTGGAGGATTCAGGGCTAGGCTGCCGGTTGAGGAGAAGTGGTCAGGTACCACTTATCCTTCTTCACGTGGATGATCCAAAACTCTTTTCCCGCAACAAATTGCGACTGATGGAAATACCTAACTAATAGTAACTGACTCTTTAAGTAACGCCATTGGGATAGAATTTGGTGTGGACAAAAGTGCAGTCATGTTTGTAAAGCGAAGGGCGATTATGGTATCCAAGGGAATTCAGCTCTCGGATTCCGTACACCTGAGATACCTCTCCTCATCCGAAAACTAAGTACAAGTATGTCGAAAGCATTAACGTAACTGATATGAAGTTGAAGGAGCGCTACCTTAAACGTCTGAAGAAAGTATTAAATAGCTTTCTTCCAGGCGGGAACAAGGTGCGTGCTATCAACGGTTGGGTCATGCTAATTTTAATGTACTTTTTTGGCATACTCAAAAGGACTCAGACGGAACTCGATGTTCTAGATAGGAGAGTCAGAGAGACAAGGTCAATAGGCACAAAGAGACGTTTACAAGTGAGATAGGCCCAGACGACGAATGTCTGTCGAGGCTTTCTATAGGCCGTTAGATCATGGACATTTTTCGGGAGGCAGTTCTCTTCGATATGGCCCGTATTGTGAGGAGGTTCTTGTGTCTGGATCCCCGATAACCACTGGTAGCTTGGACCCCGCTCCGGGCGGACCACAATAATGTTTTTTTTTTTTTAATATTAAAAAATGCCAATATCTCACAAATGCCATTCAAATAGCTGCCTGGATTAACACACCCTCTCGATCCAGAGGTTCGACCAACCACTCTCGTCCGCCGGATATCATGCAAAGAATCCTAGAAAAACGTAGACTTAGAAGAATTTGGCATCAGTCCCGTCATCCGCTTGATAAACTCCACTTTAACAAGGCAGCTAAAGAATTAAAGTCTGTAGTCCAGGAATCTATTAATTCAACGGTGGCAACAAACTTACAGATGATGTCACCTACGGGAGTTGGTGCACACTCGCTCTGGAAGGCAACCAAAAACCTAGATAAACCTCAAGAGTCTTATCCCCCAATTAGGTCACAAGCTTCCTGGGCAAGAACTGACTTGGAAAAAGCCGAAATATTTGCAATGCATTTGAATTCTGTATTCAAACCCAACGAGAGCATTGCAGGTGAGCGACATATTGATGCAATATTAGAACAAGATCTGCAGATGTGTCTGCCCACTAAGCCAACAAGACCAAAAGAAATTGCGAAGGAAATCGGACAGCTCAACTCGAAAAAAGCCCCCGGATTTGACCTGATCACACCTTCAATACTTAAAAATATTCCCAGAAAATGCATTGCCTTCTTGGCTAGTCTGCTGTGGGTGTTGTTGTCTATAAGAGAATGGTTCGGGAAGCGATTGAGATCAAGAAGTACCCTAATTTCAATCGCGAGGACGGCTTCAAACTCTCTTCAGCTTGGAATCCAGTAATCACTAAGTGTACTCGTCAAGTGAAATCGCCTCAATATACGGACACTGTTAGTGTAGTGTGCTGTCCTAGTGTGAACCGGCCTTAATTAACATTTATGAAGATGAGTGAGGGTAGTTGAATAAACACCTTCACTTTGCTGTCGCGGTACCTCCAGTACTTCAGTCTCCCCGCGACCACGGCTGGTGCAATCCGGTCGAAACGTCGGGATTAAATTAAAGGTAAATTCGCGATAAATACCCGTCTTCTTAAGTTTTATAATGTAGTCTGTTCAACGCAATCTTTCGAACATCTCACTTTCCTGATCTTTGGAAAATCTCTGAAGTAGTCATGATCCACAAATTAGGCAAACCAGAACATGAAGCGTCGTCGTATCGGCCGATAAGCTTAACTCCTGTACTGTCCAAACTGTGGGCGAGGATATTCCTTAACCGACTAAATCCATGTATGGACATCAATGGTGTTGTTCCACCTCATCAGTTTGGTTTTCGGAAATCCCATTCTACAATAGAACAGGTTCACCGAGTTTACCAAACAGGAAGACAGGCCTTTGAACGCAAAAAGTACTGCTCAGCGGCATTTCTGGATGTACAACAAGCTTTTGACCGAGTCTGGCACAAAGGATTACTGGCAAAAGTGAAGACAAAACTTCCACACTCAATGTTCCTGCTCATCCGGTCGTACTTATCCGAACGCTGCTTCCGAGTTAAACAGGGCGAAGCACGATCAAGATTGTTTGAAGTGGAAGCTGGAGTACCACAGGGTTCTATTCTTGGCCCTGTGTTGTATGACATTTTTACATCAGATTTACCCGACATAACAGTTGCAACATATGCTGACGACATAGCCTACTTATCAGTTGACGACAACCCAGAAATGGCCAGCAACAAACTGCAAAATCAGTTAGACGAGACACATGAATGGCTCTGTAAGTAGCGGATACGCGCCAGTGCATCCAAGTCTAACCTTCAAGAGGGGTCAAGGGTTCAAAACGGAATACTAAGAGCCATAGTAAATGCACCTTGGTTTGCCCGGAATAGCGAAATTCACGACTTCCTGCAGGTGCCGCTCGTAAACTCTGAAATTGAGCGGTACAAATCCCAACATATGGTTTGCCTAACCATGCACCCAAACCCACTAGTGACTGAACTGCTAAACCCGACAGAGGTGGTGAAAAGGCTGAAGAGGCCACCTTCTATAAGTGGGAGGCGCAGCACTGGCTGCTCCACCACAACGCCATGTAGCTTGTAACAAATTCGCTTATGGTCTGACGACCGATTGCAAATATAATATAATAATAATATAAATGAAAATATTAAAAAAAAAAAACATTAAACTATATATTTACAAAGAATAAGCAGTCGTTCCATGTAAAATACTGGTATTCAGCTGCATCCGGTTAGACTGGAACCCGACCTCAACATAGTTGGGAAAAGGCTTCAAAACCAAACCAACCAAGGTATTGAATTTGAATAATTTCAAATAATAAAATTAAATTCCCATTCACACAAAAATTAGAAACAGAATATGGGTAGATTAGTTTATTTTCGTGAAAAATCCGTAAAATCCGGATAATCCGGATTGGTGATCAAACATCCGATCCAAAAAATGGATTTTGAAACAAAGCGGATTTGCATTACTAGTTCTGTGGATACATTGACGTGGTACTAAAACGCTTTGCCACTATAACAAAAAAAAACGAAATGTATGACTGCGCATAACAGCTTATTGGATTTTTTTTTGTTGTGTTCATGATTCTCAAGGCATGGTTTGTATGACTATGAATATTTGATAGGTAGATAAGTGTGTGTGAAACAAGCAATAGTTTGGTTTCTTGCAGCTACCTACAATTATATTTTTTTTACTTTCTAAGCGCGTAGCGGCTGCAGTACGAGTCGCAGGTTCGATTCCCGCACGGAACATGTGTTATTATAAGTGATGGTCTACAAATAGTTGTGAAGACTTGAGTTTGTAACTGCACCGTCTTTTTCAGGAGCAATTGGAGAAATAGGTAGGTAAGTATTGGAGTAATAAAAGTATAAAATCTACACTTTGTTGTATGTGTAAAAAAAAAAAACTTATTTAGGATTTTTGTTATTATTTTTGAATCTGGAATTTTTATGGTGTAAGTACATAATAAAGAGAATTCTATCGTCTAACTATCTACCCTAAACTGATTGCTCCAAAGTTCCAAACGGAGACGGTGCGATTACAAACACAAGTCTTCACAACTATTTGTAGACCGTCACATAATATACCTAACACATGATCCGTGCGGGAATCGAACCTGTGACCCGTACTGCAGCCGCCAAGCGCTTTGAAAGTAAATAAAATATAATTGTATGTACGGTAATTATGTACCTGGTCTACTCACACAGAAACTGCTCCAAACGTGTGTACCTACTACATATTCACCTACATGTTTGTAATCACTAATATTGTACCTAAATAGATCGGTCAGTAGATACTTCATTTCGATCATATGTTTGAGAAATTCTTTACGCCAACCCTGTCGCTTCTAATTTTTATTTCGGTTATTTCCCATCACGCAAACACTATAAACTCATGTATTTCAATATTTTTATTTGTTGAATTGCGTAATGTGCCCTGAGCGCAAACTGACACAGCCCTCCCGTACGGAAGCCGGAGCAGGACTGAGCGCGGGTGGCGCGCGGCAGGGAACCAACTTTGATATAACCGATATTATAGGCTATTTATTTTTCGGCGAAAAAAAAGGAAATTCAAAAAAATAGATAATATAAGACCTGCTCTATAGATAGTTCAGTTAGTATAAAAAGTTTCATGATCTTATTTTAAGTATTATAAGATTGCCAGCGGTTTATTGTTCAGTTTAGAGGTAACTTTGGATATTTTTTCTATCGAGAAAATTTTATGGAATCGTGTTTTCGCCAAATATAGGACTTAACAATAATCCTCAACTTTACCATATATTTATTTCAAAATTTATGCTGCAGTATTTTCGGCGTATCGAAGGATTCTGCTAAGCCATTTGAGGTAGTATAGGCTCTTAAATTGATCTTGGATCTCTTGTTTTCTGGCTTCCACCGCTTGTTTTTTCTCAATCGAAAGTCGGACATTCCATTTTTTTACAGGTAGCCTATATGCTACGTGTAGGATTGATTCGAAAAATCGAATACGAGCATGTCGACGGAAGAAAGCGGAATTGTAGTAACTTGAAAAACCCAACTTTACACCAGAGCCAAAAATCTATTTTAAAATTCATAACTCATTTATATTTATAGATAGTAAGTTCAAAATTGGCATGTAATTATTATTAATTAAACCCTATCTGACGCCTTTATCTAAATTGTCGTAAAGTTTGTGTATCATGCATTTTTCTCAAGTTACGCCAATTAATGTTTCAATTTCAAGCAGCAGAAATGTTGTATATGTGGGATGAAATGTATGGAAATCTTAGATAGACATGTTTTTTTGGGCTACGGATTTCCTGTATCTTTAATATCAAATCTTCTATCCATGTTTTGTTTAGCTGTATGTCGTTTATTTTATTAAACTGCATCAAAGATTTGTTTAAACTGCAAGTATGGGGACAGATCTTTTATAAATGAAATGCGAAATCTTGAACTAAATATTTTTATTAAATTTTCGAAAATGTTATTATAATCAACTTGTAACGTTTTTGCAGGTGATTTGAAAGTCCACGTTAGTGGTGGAACTACAAAACTGAATGCGTTAGATAATGGTAGGTAGAAGTTAAATAAAAACATACGTTACAAAAATATTTTTTATATTACAGATTTAGTAACTACAAGCCGGTTGAGCCGGGTATGAGTCTGATATCGAGCGCGCGAGGAGGTTAGAACCGCCTATAGAACACTACTGTCCTGCAGGTCTTCCAGACGTAGGTAGCGGGAACTGGAGTAGATGGCCAGGGTCCCGTAGCGCCGCAACAGGGTCGTCCAGCCACTCCCCTGTGGCGACGGCGGTCTGGTATTAGTAACCGCTTCTGGAGATTGCGTCGAGCAGCGCTGGCAGGCGCGCTGGTGTTGGTGCAGCACAATCACAGCGCGGTTAGACGCGCCGGGCTGACACCAGGGTGCGCAGGTGTATGTAGCCGTAGGTTAAGAAGGCAGGAAGGAAGGAACCCTGGAACGAGCCGGTTTGTCCGGTTAGGTGGTGTCCGGACTCGCGCAACCGACTGCCACGTCCCGACAACCGTAGGCCTAGAAGCCTACGTGAACAGCAGTGAACTGGCATCCATTTGTTATCGGGATGAGGCAGCCTAGCGGGTGCGTCACAATAAAAAGACATAGCAATCGAAAATGAAAAGAATGATATCCAAGTGTGTAGGTAGATGAATAAAAATAATAGACTTTCTTTCCACTTATGAATCTAAGCTACAGACAGACCTGGATATCCTCGACTCGTTACAGACAGTGAGAGATCAAGATTAAGAGGATTGAGTACGGACGACGATTAACTTTTAGTAATTTAGAAAAGTGTTGTAGGTAGATCAAGTTCAATCGTCGTACGCACAGAAACACTGATGGCACAAGGTTTGCAGTTTAATTATTACAGAGATGTTACAAAGGCTAAGACAATAAAATATGAGCGGCGAAGAAATAGATGTTTGCGAAACTCACCCGACTGGGGTTGTCACTTCACTGAAGTTAATAATTAAAATAAAAGTTGAGACCACAATAAGATGTCGTTCGTAGATGATTTAAAAGTAGTGGACACTGTAGCTCTGTTCTCCTCAAATGAGCTGACCGGCCCTTTTATAACCTATTGCCGGATCTTTCTAGAAGTAATTAGTGGAAGGAGAATACAGCCAATCACGACGTAGCTGTCATCGCGATTGTGTTGCCAGAACAATTTCTAAAGATTCCACTTTAATTGTGGTGTTGCAAGTTTTTTTACTTTATAACTAAGTTATTTATTTTTATAGTTTATTAAGAATAAACGTGCAACGTTACAAACTGACTATCAATAAATGAATATAGAGGATTAAAAACGCGAAATCTGTAATATTTGGCTGCACTACAATACACTAAGTATTGTAGTACAGTACAGTGTAGTGTAATTTTTAGCATAGGACTTTTGGTTTCACTAGGATAGCCTAGTAAAACCGATAGTCCTATAACGCTACAGCCACATAATGTAGAAATATACTGCCACTTTAAAAGCCTTTCAACAATGAAAATTACGTAAACCTAATAAAATCTCAACTTAATCTAACTATTGGTTAATCACAACCCTCTTCATCAGTCTAGCAAAGTATCTTTAAATTTCTTGTCATGTTTTAATTTCAAATATTCGTCTGCGAAGCGTTTGGGGATAATTTTTTTGTCCACCAGCTTTTTAAGATCTTTATACTTTTGGATTGAAACAGGGAACTTATTGGAATACAAAGACAGTTTTGGTTGCGCATTGCCTAAACTGCATAGAGGAACTGAAGTTGTTTCGGCATCTGAGAGCATAGAATTTTTTATAAAAATAATGTCCGGGTTTGCTTTTTTAAATGTTGCAATACATAATTTAGATATTTGTATTTTTTGGTTCTTCTTAAAAGTTTTGCTCTGAATTTCTTCAAACCCAATAAAGTCATTGCCTTCTAAAATGGACATGCGATATGGGGATGGCTTTCTCCGTGCCATTTCTATTATAGTTGACCATTGGGAAGGAGCCCAAACGGTCGTGTTCTTAACAGCATGCTCTATTACAGAATGCATGCTGTCAACCGGCATGTAAGTATGTCCTGGAATAAGGTAATTTATTTGTAATACCTCTAGATTTATAGCTATAGACATAAAATACCTCAGCATACTCAACATAGTTTTGTTTTTATTTTGTCCATAACATGAATCGCAGTACAAAAGCACAGTCTTCACATTACCTCGTTGAAGGTAATTTAATAAACAGGTGGAAATCTCATTAGCCCCGCGACGGGCATCGACTTCAGTCCATACATTACAGAATCCCATCTGTGTATTACTCTCATAAAATGTAAGATTGTACACAGCAATTTTTCGAGAGTAGTACAATGCCATGCTGGCACCATGCGATGTGTTGAGGACTTTTTGCATGCCAAAACTTGCGCATATTATACTGGGATCAAAATCATTAAAGTTTTGATGACATTTAAACCTTTTATAGGATGCTTCTTTTTCTTGTATGTGGATATTATATTAAGTCATCTCGTTATTTTTGACATCAAATCTGTGTCATACAAAACATGCAATTTTCTTTATTAGGGACATGAATTCCAATATTGTAATTATCTTTTATCCAATTTGAAAATACTTTCAAGGACATTTGTTTCACGTTTTCTTCAATAGAGTTGGTTTCATAAATCCGATATAAATTAGACATACTTTTGAAATCATCTGGCAAATACAGTTTGTTGGAATCCTTCCTGCAGTAATGTGAAGGTACTAAAGGTAAAGATGGTATAAATTTTTTTTGCATGGTTTTCTGCCTGTCTGACAAAGAAAATATTTCTCCACATTTAGGGTCCGTTCACACAGACCGGCTCGGAGAGCATCGGCGCGCATTTTTCTTTTCACACAGACCGGATCGTATGCGCTTGGAGTTGGTCGGAGCGGAGCCGCCAACTATTTCACATATACCGGCTGGAAGCGACCTGAAAGCGGATGCGCTCGGAGCCGGTTGGATGCGCTCGCAGCCGGTCGGAATCGCTCGCAGCCGGTCGGATACGCTCGCAGCCCGTCGGATACGCTCGGAGCCGGTCGGATGCACTTGAAGCCGGTCGGATGCGCTCGGAGCCGTTCGGATGTGCTCGGAGCCGGATGGGTACACTACAAAGGCAGTACCAGTCTTCCACGCAGTCCAAGTTTTGTTTTCGGTGTTAACGTGTGCTTTTCGGAACATGGATTTAAATAGCTCAGATGAAGAAATATATTTGTTAGCAAGATTGTTTGAAGCAGAACAAAACAAACGAAAGCGCAAGCGGAGACAAATATGGGCAAAAAATATTTGGAAGAATCGATTAATCCATGGAGAGTTTCACACCATTTTCGAGGAATTGAAGAATTATGGCCTTAAATTTTATGAGTATTATCGAATGGAATATTGGCAATTTTTGAAATTGACAGATTTGTTAAGAGAACACATAACAAAAAAGACTACAAATTATCGTTGCGCCATTCCAGTCGAAGAAAGATTAACGGTAACTTTAAGGTAAATAAAAACAATCATTTTATAATAATCATCTTATTCAGATCACAATATCACAGCCGTCCATTTATTAAGTTTTGTATGTTGCCGTTATTGAATTGATTGATTGAAATGTCAAATATTAGACAGTAAAAGAAACAGTTATTAAACTAAACATTGCTTAAAATTAAATGGTTCAAGTTAAAGATTACACCTAATTGAATGACTGAATGTAATTAAATAGTGCAGATTTGTGTTTCATTATTTTATTGTTTGTGTTTATTGATTATTTTGTATTTTGTGTGTTAGTATTGTACTCGTAAGTAGTCTGATAGTTTTGAGAAATATAGGTTTCGTTTGACAACTGTTGGTAAGTAGATTGATTAGAGGATGACGGAGAATTTATTGGCAAAGAATAATTCAAATCTGCACTATTTTCATACAGACTTAATTCAGCTTCATTAACAATGTCAAACACGCGCTTTTTAATTCGTGCTTGGACTTCTTTTGGAAATGTTTCCACTGTATTTGACATAGACAAAAAAAAATTGCGTAATGCCTTGTCATAGGGTTTAGTATTTTTTCTTCTTCAAGATATTCTTCGAAAACCGTAGCAACATCTTTGTCTATGCGTGGTCTCTTTTTCAAGTGGGAAGTACTTGCAAGCGATTCAACTTCGGAATGGTCAGAACGTTTAGATGATGTCGATGCTGGTGGTAGTGTCGTGCCAGGCCCCTTATTCACAACCATTCGACTCGTTTCCGATTCGGAAAGTCGTATGTCTATCTCGGTCATTTTCGTAATGCCAGAAGAAGACAGATACGACTTTCCGAATCGGAAGCGAGTCGAATCATTGTGAATAAGGGGCCAGGTTCCAATTCATCCGATGATAATGTAACATTAGATATTTGGTTCCGATTGCGAAAAAACGGTGGACGTTGTCGCTCCATCGCCACTCTTGCCTTTTCGGTTATGATAGGCTTTTCTGAAGTTATCTCGCAGTTTCTTCCAACGATCCATGCACTGCCTAACTGGAAAGTATAGAAATAAATATTTTAATTTATTTATTTCTATACTTTCCAGTTCACATCACCCTGCTTTGGTTCATTGGGTAAATGAGCATGCAGTCAGTGGACTGTGTTCTTTAATTTGTACTTCGTTTTTGTACGGCAAACTTATATTTAGATTTTTTGATTGTTTTTACAGATTCGTCATTACTGGTTGCAGTTTCAAAAACTTGTCATTTAATTTCCGAATGGGAATTTCTACAGTTCATTCAATAATTCATGAGACAATCAGAGCAATTTGTGATGTTTTGATGCCCTTAGTTATGCAGATACCAGATGAAGAAATGTGGGAAAAGGTCTCTCGTGATTTCTTTAATATTTGGAATTTTCCTAACTGTTTGGGCGCTATAGACGGAAAGCACGTCAGTATACAGGCACCAGATAATAGTGGAAGCTAATACTATAATTGAGGGGTATAGAATCAAAGGCAGCTATATCCACCTAGGTATTTTTTTCGTAAAACGGAAAAAACGTTTTATTTTATTTTTACTGTGGCAACACGATGAAAAAAAAAACGAAAAGAAGTATTTAGAATGGTGGTACCATTGAACACACACACATCAGTCAATCCAATGATTAAATTACTTTTTAGCGGTAATTTTAAAATCACTTAGCTGCATTTGATACCAACCAAAGGATTTAGCCGTTTTTGATTCTGATTGTATTGGATATAGCTGTTTTTGTTTGCATTTTTTTGGTGATGACGTCACAAGACTAGTGATGTATACTTTAACTTTGTCTAAAGATTTTGTCATATCATAGCTATAGTCAACGTTAAAAAGATGTGTGAATAAAGTATATTCAAATGTATAACATAACCAAAATACGTGCATTTTGAAGTATTTTGAAGACCCACAAGGAAATAAAATAATATTTATGAATAAATATTATTTTTAATTATATCTTAATTATTTAAATTGTTATACTCTCAAATTATCTTCTTCTTGAACCTCACAAAAATCTCGTACAGTATCGTTTTCTTCTTCAACTCCTCTTTCTTCTAATAGCCGAAGCTCATCTTCGTCTAGATTATTTAACACGGCGTGGAAATATCTTTCCAAGAGTCACCATAGTGTTTTTGAAGAAGGTTTCTGACATCTCGCAACTTTAGTGGATTCACTTCTATGCCAGAAGGAATTATTGTTGGCCGTATAGCCTCAGCTTTTTTGCCTGCTTTACACAAACTTTTGAGGTGTCCCGTGTCAGAATTGTAATACAATTCACCACGTACCAACACACTTCCTTGAGTTTTGGATCTTCGAAGAATAAATCTTTTACACTGAGAAATTTTGAAGTGGATTTGAGCCGGTGTTTTTACGATACTATGTATAGAAGTTTTCCAGTCAAGCACGGGTATATCTCGTAGTTTCGTAACTGTAGAGTGTTGACTGATTACATCGACGTACTCTTCTGGAGAAGTGATGACCTCCATTTTTCGAATACTTTTTTCAATATTGCCAAAAACTCGATCAGGCGGCATGAAAGAATGGCCTGTCACGGGAAACACTAGTTCCATTTGCTTTATTTGTTGATTTTCCAAAATCCAACGCATGCACATAGAAATCATTAAATTTTTATTTTGGCCTGCACATCCATCTGCCACTAAACGGACGTGGGTTACATTAGTCAGGTCAGTTTTGTTAAGCCTGTCGTATACAGCGGAAGCTATTTGGTTTGAACCTTTAGCGTATTCATTTTCTGTCCAGATGTATGCAAATGTGGTGTTTTCATTCAAGGGATCTTTCGATGAACCCTGGACTACTGTAAAATTATACAGATACAGCTGTCTGCTGTAATAACAACTCTGGTCGGGCACTTTTGGAAGTACCAAATTCTTGCTCTTTTTTATCTTTGAGTAGTTTAAAAAATGCTTGTGCTCTTAGTTTGTGTATCCTTTTCTCTATCATCAGTTGGCTTTTCTTCGATGGATCATTTTTGTTTTTCAGTTTTTCTTGAAGTTCAATGCATTTCGAGCATACATCCGTCCTTGGACTCCCAAAACCAAGATTATAGTCCTCATTAAAGATAGATCTAAAGTAAGATGGTTTGACTGGGCTGTTTGGGTGCACTTGTTTAAAAAGTTTAAATAATTTCTTAACATTGAGTTCATTAGGTAGGTATTTACGTTGCTGCGATGATCCTCTGCAATAATGTGCTTCAACGCATTTTAAAGACTTTAAAAACCCATGCACTGATTGTCTTTGTGCTGCATACTTCTGTTTCTTGTGGTCACCGCCTCTTTTTTCTGTAGGAACCCGACCAGATTTAAAGAAGTTTTGCATGACGAACTGAACACGATACTTCGTTATCTTTAGTGTATTTAAAAATACTTTCTGGCAAACTGGAATTGCCTTCTTAAGAGATTTTGCGTAAATTGTGTATTTAATCGCAAAATCTCTACTTTTTCTCGTGTTTTTTACGGGCCGCTTTCTGACTGTTTTCTTCACTGAACAGCACTTTAATATTAACGCATCTTGATGATGTTTGATGGGTTTTGAGTAAAACGATCTGTGAAAATGCACGAGATCTAGTATTTTTAATTCTACATGGACTACTGCAGAGCCTGTAGACATTTGATGTGTTGATCCTAGCTGAGATGGTCTAGACTTCATTTCTTGTTCTTGCACATTAGGTATTTCCATGTAGGATTCATCTGTACCTGCAAATAAATTACAAAAAATAAAGTAAACTGACATGAATGGGTTACTCTGTTTAATTCTGTCCACTGGTCCAATATTTTTTTTACTGCTGGTTCTATTGAAAGCCATCTCGTGGCACAGGCTTGAGTTATTTTTAAAGGTTCTTCGTTATTTATTGTCAAATAAAGATTTTTGTAGGTACTCGTTTTGCCTGTTTGAGGACTTTGAAAACCAATTATAAGTCTCCTGAACTAGATATTCTAAATGTCTGGGTAAGTGTTCGGCAGAAGTATGAGAAACAGCGAGTTGTATAGAATGACAAGAGCACTTGATCATAATAAGATGAGGTACATCCAATTTCAGTCTTTGGTATACTCCATTGTGTATCCTGTCATAACATTTGCATTGTCAACTCCAATACCACGAAGTTTTTTGATCTAAGTCCATATGACAGCTAAGTACTTTTTTCAGCTTCTGTAATAGATTCAGAGTCCCCTTTGTTTAACTCTGCTAACGTAAGAAAGGAAGTGACAATTTCGAATGATGTTTTGCTAAAATATTGCAGTACTATTCCTAGTAACTTGGTTACACTTATATTGGTGCTCTTGTCAAGCAATAAGCTATATGGTCCATCTCCAATATAATTTCTTAGGAAAGAAATAAAATGTGGTGCAAGTACATTCTTTATTACTGCGGTGCCGACACTTAGTTCGGTGGATTTTAATTTCGCTTTTGAATTCTTTTTTGCAAAGAACTCCAAGATGATCTACCGACAATCAAGTATGAGCAGCTATGAATAATGATAAACAAGCCTTTTTTTTTTTTTAGGATGGGAAATCATCAAATGACTTCTCCCACTCTGGGCGGAGCGGGAGGGAGTGTCAGACTCTTACTGACTAAAACCCATCCATGTTCCTTCCTCGCCCTTTATGTTCCGGGGCCGCGGTATCTCTTTCGAACAGGCCCGCAACCTCGGCAGGCTTCGGCCCTTGCGGGCCCCTCCCCTTGTGCTGACATCTCTTTGAAGCGTCTCCCGCGGCGGCCGGGAAGAGAGGATCTCTCTCTCTCTCGTTCCGCCACCTCCTTCGCTAGCATGACTGTTATAATATTGTTCGTAAAACTTAGGAACTATATTTGAGGATATCAATTGAAGAATGTCTTCTTTCTTTCGGTTAGGGATTGGTAACTTTTCGTTGTATAGCTGTTTTAATATGATATCTTTCACTCTTATATTTCTATTACCAATACGGCCAACTCGAATGTTTGCTACTGTCCACTTGTCTGACTTGTAGCTGTCCCTGTATTGGTATTTCTCTGAACCTTTAGTATATTCGATTGCTTTGATTTCCAGAATCTTAATCGAATTTCTATCAACATCATGGTTACGTTCAAATTAACATCATCAGATAACATCTTCATATCAAAGAAAGAATCGAAATTCATTTCTTTGACAGTAAATGATTCCCCCTTTTTCTTAGCATTTTTTATAAGGCTTATGTATTCTGCCGGAGTGTATATTGGTCCAGCTTTTTTTGCACGTTTAACATTATTTTCTATTACAGAATGGACGGCATCGGCTTTATTCTGGGTATGTCCCTTATTAAGAAATTTATGTGTGATCGACTTTATAGGCAATGTGTTCACAGCAAAATAATACATTCCGAAAACGAATCTGAAAAAGAAAAATAATTATTAACGAATAAATATCTTACTAATATTATTATGTAAACGCGAAAGTTTTTGAGGATGGATGTGTGAGGGTATGTGTGTAGTATGTTTGTGTATTTTAAATGGCAGTCCTATTGTTAAAATTTCTAAAAACTAACTTGTTTTTTTGCTGACCACAACAATTATCGGAATAAAATATTATGTCCTTATTTGGTTGTTTACTAGACAGTGCCTCCAAAAAAATTTGCTCTAAAAGAGCTAAATTGGCAACACTGGTAGGGGTTCGCGGGGATGCGGAAAGGGCAAGCGAGCCGCGTTGCTATGGCAACGAGGCGCCGGCGCAGCCCTGCGTACAGTGCACATCAAAATGTTTTACTAAATTGATTTTTTTGTGTAAAAACTAAAAATGCTTGAATATTTTTTTTATTTTTTGGAATATGTTTGCTTTTTGATACCGAGTACGTACACGAAATTCTTACAGTTAATTTTTTAACACCTTATAATAAAATATATTAATGAATGTTTTTGCTATATTGAGAAAACTGTTTTGTTATATATTAATGAATAGTTTTGCTATATGGAGAAAACTGTTTTGTTAAGGTGGAACCTCCACGGTAGCCCGCGAAATTCAAATTTTCTTACGTTTTTTTGCAATTTGCAAGTCAGAATTAGGTTATATGTTGATTAAAGTATGATTCGTGCCCGTAAGAAACAACAGACGGAGTAAACAGGTATCCCGGGTCGAGGGGTCCAAACGAAAATTTGGAATAGGTCATAATATTATCTCTTCAAAAATAAGTGTGCCTAAGATTGTGTGACGCTGTCTGTACATATAGAAATTATCAATATTTTAAGAATTCATATATGTAACATTTTACCTTCCTTATTAATTGAATTCAAAAATCACATAAGTAAAAGTTCCTCAAAAGAAATTGGTTGGATAGCGTTTTCTGAAGGTATTATCTTGCAATCTAAAATCTTTAAAGATGTCAATCGTTCCACGTCAATTCTTTTCGGTATCGGCAGCTTAGTCGTGTTTTGCACTGTGATAAGTGTATTTTGCGTCTCATCTTTGCTATAAATCGCGTTCTTTTCATCGAACACAGTATCTGATACATCAGCTGAAACACAGTTTTGTGTAGGCTTGTCGCAAATTTTCTCCGGGAACTTACCGCTGCTATGATATTCGTTGATTTTTGTCAAAACAATTGTTAGTAAACTGGGAACGGCGTTGTACGTGCGTGGTTAAGTTGCGTTATAAGCTTCACCTTGTGGTTGTTTGTGATTCACTGCAAGGGTTTCGGCTTGAGAAGTCTTCCATTTTTGCAACGTCAATGGGTCGAAAATCTCCTCTCGGATGGCATTTCGGTTAAGAGGATAAATACCTGTTTTGCGGAATCCGTTTCTTAAAATAATACAATCTAGTTCGTTCCATATTTTTGTCAAAATCCTGGCAAATTCTGACTTTGGCAATTTCGAACCTACGTGAAGTCTCTGCCATCTTATTATTTCATCCTCCCATCGGTCTTTAAGAGGTTTCATTGTGCTGCAGTCCAAGGGTTAGAGAACATCATACCTTCAGAGGCCGCATATTGTATGACATTTAGATCGTCATGAGAAGCATGCCCGTCGTATATTAGTAGCACCGGCCTAACGCTTCCCAGCGAAGGAACAAATACAGATTTCAGATATTTTTCAAATATGCTGGTCTGCATCCAGCCTTTCTCGCTTACGGCGTAAGCTGTTTGTATGTTTTCGTTTTTAAACATCCACTCGGACCAGAGGTGTTTTCCTTGAAAGATGATTAACGGCGGAACTTTGTTGCATGGCATTCGTCGCCAACAAAACCGTTGTATTATTTCTTTCGGGACCACTAGTCGTTCTAGTACAGCGGAAACCTTTTTTACCGATTACTTTGCCTTTAACAGGATCATTGCATATGCTTGTCTCATCTAAGTTATAAATATGCTCCGGTTTATCTGTCAGGTCCAGTTCTTTCAATACCTTTTCTAATAAATCGAAATAACTATAAACAATAAAAGGAGCGCAAGCCTTCCTTCTAGCTATCTCAACGGATTGAGGCTTTTTAATTGAGAGACTGTTCCTTTTCTGAAATGCCTGGAGCCAGTCTTTTCCTGGCAAATCATTTTTGAAAGGATTGTCGATTCCATTTTGGCGGACATATTGAGATACCAAAACAGCTACTTCTTTTCTAGTTAACGGGAAACCATGTTTTTCCACAACATGTAAGCTATGGGCAATTCTTCTTTCCACATCTTCCCCGAGAGCTATAGGTCTTACTTCTATCCAGTTGTCTTTAAATTCTATCCAGTTGAGGTAATTTCCATCAAATGTTTGATTGTGGGTAATTGTATGCCATTAAATGAACGGCAGCTACCATTAGATGCATGTTCACTGTTTTCTCCGTCACAATTTCCATTTTCAGCCTTTTTTAGCGGTGAATTAGCTAAAGTATTTTGGCTCTTCGCTATTAAATGAATAAACTGAGTCTCTAAGCTACGAGTATCTGGGTGTTTCGTCGTTTCGCACCACGGTGTGAAACGCAGAAGAGCTCATAAGAATGGGCTGTTTCGCACCGCGGCGGTACTTGGAGCGCCGAGCGGTGTGAATCGACCAATAGCTCTTAGGAATGGGGCGATTCGAACCACTATGTTTAGGTACAAGCTAATTTCAAAGTTTGTATATACAGTCGAGTAGAAAAGTGTTTCATGAAAATAAAACAGTTACGACTTAATATTCTATAATCATATTTCAAAATCACAGTTTGATTAGTAATGCTACGGCCAGACTTGTAGGCGAAGATTCGTGTTCGCGTTGTCGCGATAAAAGTTTGTGTTCGATCTATGACGAAGTCCTTGGCCACACTTGAAAAAACCTTTCTTCTGTCGCGATAATCTAAAACGTCGCGACAATTCATTTGCGGGAAAACGTGGAAGAGGCGGTTGCGCTGTATCATATGGCGGCTAATAATTATGTACTGCATCTTTATTACTTGAACAAAATAAAAAAGGTCAATAAAAGGCGATGGTGAATGTTATCTATACACAACAATCGGACTCATTATTCCAATCCATGATTTAGATCTTGATTGATTTTGATTTTAAACACGTCTAAACTGCTTGGCGTCTCGCAGTCAACTAAAGCACGCGAAGTGTAGCCAACCGCACGAACTTTGTCGCGACAAAACCCTTTGATGTGCGGCAATTTACCGACAGCGGCGCGAAGGGCTTTCGTATTCGCGAAGTTTATCGCGATAGGACGAATTCTTTGGCCAGACGTGTCGCGACAACGCAAATCTTCGCGTTATCGCGATAGTGTAGCCCCAGCATAATTGAGAACTAGTTTAAATCACAGTTAAAATATTAGGTACACATTCTGACTTAAAACTAACAAATACATACACAACAAAAGTTTACATTGTGTTTAATTTTGATTGGGCTTTATAAATTCCTTTAGATTTATTTATTTTTCTTCAGTGTCATGTGATAGAAGCTATGGAAAGTTTTAATATATATTATATTATAAAAAAAATAACCGATATATTGATGATTTTGTAAAAAAAAAGTTACATTACATAGGCACTTTACTTAATATGATCAGTCAAAAGGCTCTTTGTCATTTAGTTTTAAATGATTGAAATGACAATAATAAAAATATACCTAATCCTATACATATCCAACTTACATTAAACTCTTAATTTTTAACCAATAGTAAAAATAAAATAAAAATATTTAAAATCAGCAGAATAAAAAAAAAAACTTTAATTATTATTAAACTGAAATGCTAAACTCTCAATTTTTCCAAACAATGACCGACAGTGATCTCACCAGTTAATAACTCTTGTATGATGCTCTGTATTCTTTGATTAATTTCAATGGTTTCTGCTTTCCTTTTTGAAATTTGGATGTTACCAATTCTTGCTAATATACCACAATAATATTTGGCATCTTTTTGTATTCCCTCAAGAAACTGTGCAATATTGGGTTTTTCTGTAATGGTCTTTTTTATCCTTGCATTCCATGACTCCACCATGTTGTTAGTTCTGTCGCTTTCATTGAAAGTATTCCATGTGTTTGAAAACACATCATGTTCCAGCCATGTTTTGACAAAATAATCATTGAACTGTGTGACTTCGTTACTCTTTGGACTTTCTGCCATTACATATAGCCAGCCATCTTCCAACAAGTCCGATGGTAAATGTGACAATGCCATGCACAGTTTCACATGGTTAGCGCCTAGTTTTGATTTCACTACTCCCAATTGCTTAGCTTTACGCCATAAACTACGAATGTAGTGAAAATAGCATCCGACTATTTTGACTTCTGGAAATAAATCTTTGATTGCTGATATCGCAGTCATTTCAAAGTCCATTGAAATATGTGTAGGCGCCCATTCTTTTACTTGACTTTTTATCATTTGAAATAAAATGTCATATGTGGCTCTTTTCTTGTCGGGAAGCAATGCATACAGCACAGGAACCACATTTACGTATCCATCATTGCTGCCTACATTGGCGTGAATAGTGTACTTGATAGAAACACTTCGGGCAAATTTTGAATGTGCCGTCAATAAGAAATCGTGTACATTTTTTTAAATATTTAATCATTTCTTTGTTGGCAAAAATAAGGATGCGCTTGTTTTTGTGTTTGAATTCGGCAAACAAGAATTTTTCAAATTTTTTCGGGACTTCGAGGTCACAGGCTTTTCGGAAGTTCAGTTTTTTAGCACCCAGAGATGAATTTCTTTGTCTGTACAGTTTGTTCTTGATATTTTTAAATTTTGGTAATGGATTTACTAAATTTACTCCTTGGTCGGATAGATTTTGTATGGTATCGTCAAAAATTTGCGTTACTGGCTTATTAATATTCTTTTTGACTGTTTCAGTACATAAATAAATCTGTTTTTCTATTTCAATCACTGCTTCTTCCCTTGGTGGATGGTTATGGGCAGTCTCATAAAGTATGGAAAGTGGATTTTGTTTGACTTTGATTGTTGCGTTGCACTTACTTGAATCTTTGTTGGTGCACCTCCATAATTCAGAGCCGTCTTTGTTCGTTCTCTTTAACACATAGTTATATCCAGCACGACACAGCATTTGGCCACCTCTTTTCGTTTTTAGAAACTGGACAATTGGGCCACCATGTGAAGTTGATGGGTCTCCCGACATTTTCAGAGAGATGAAGCAGCGACCTAAAAAATATGCATGAAAACGTATGTGGTTAAAAATAAATTGGTCAGATTCATATAAGTAATTTAATTGCTTTTTTATAGTAAATAACTAAGTAGTGTCAGGGTTTTTCATATTAACATCATATAAATGTGAAACATTAAAAGTAATCATGGAGCTTCTTTACTTATTTATAGCTAAGTAGAAAATATTATTTTAGGATATCACTTTGAAAATTATAAGAAGATTATTGCAGGATTTACTTAGCTTGTTTGATTTACAAGTTCACAATATTTGAAAAACACTTCATCTCGTCACATTAAACCCACTGTGAAAGCCAGAAGGGTACTGAGATCTTTTTTTTACATTCAAACGCATGCTATTAGTAACGTTCGCGCGTTATTATCTGAGTCGTCAGGTCATAAAAGTTAAAAAAGATAGGAATGTGCAACGCGCCGGACCCTAGTTATCGATAAACGGCTACCTGCGCACGTGCTAACGATAAAATTAATTTGAGCACAAGTAAAGGGAGAAGTTGCGAAGAACAATAATACTTTCAAGATAGCAGATGTCAAAAATCACTTCCACCAAGTCATAGATAATGTCACACGAGAAGACTGGCCCAAATGTGTGAGGCATGCCGAAGAACTTCAAAACAAAGACTTACATAAAGCTCTAATTAGAGATCACGCGCCACTTATAATAAATTTGGCAGAAGACGAAAACTGATGATGAAGACTCCGATGAAGATTTATTTTATTTTCTTAATAATTATATAAGTTAAATATTTTTGTAATGTTAACGGGTCATTCCATTTTCATTTCGCTCTCATTGAGAGGTCGCCTGTGTCCCAGCAGTGGGAACGTTATAGGCTGATTATGTGTATGTATGTGTAACGGCTCATTTAAGCGACAAAATATGATCTTTGTTTCTTGTAAAAAAACTTTCTTTCTATGTGTATGAAAATACTGTATATAATTTTTAAATATAGTGTTATATCAAATATCGTTACTTTTTTAAATTTGTGAACAAGATACGATAACATATTTAAACGTTACTTATCGATAATACGTCTTTATTGTTACGCCCTTCACTAGACGGCTCCATAACACCCATAAGTTTAAGCGAGATAGATATAGAGAAATTATTTATGGCCCTAAGACTCAGATAAACCAATCAGAAGCGCATATTTGCGCTCTATCTTTTTCTATTGTTTATTGCCAGTCAGACTGGGTTTTACAACGGGGTAAATTTTTACCTGGAGTCCTTAAAATAACAAAGATATGGTAACGTGTGTACCGACAGACCGACCGTTGTATATTTTTTACACATACATATTTTGGTTAGCCAACATTAAAATACATCATTATGCATAGTAAAAATAAGAGTTGTAAATAGGTACCAAAAGTATTACGTAGAGTAGGCGACAAGCTGCGTGTAACAAAAAAGTGCAAAACAAAATTTAATTTATTTCATTTTCGCTATTTTATTTTGTGCCTGGCTGTACTTTAAGCATTATTACTGAGAAAACTTTTTGGTCCATTCGCGGTTCCAATAAACCCATTCAAATTCTTCTATGGTCGATTCACACCGCGGTCCGAAACAGCCTATTCCTAAGAGCTCTTCGTTGTTTCACACCGCGGTCCGAACCACTCGTGGTGCGAAACAACGAAACACCCGAGCTATTCAACATTTGTGATAGTTTTTACTTCATATTAAGATTACCCTGATAAGTACCAGTATTTCAATATATTGATTTGAAAATGTATGTATTGTCTAAGTAGTCAATCTATAATCATTATTCTTGAGTGTTTGCATTCATAAGCCATGGGTTACAAATCATATGCCAGACTGTACAAGAAAATTATCATTATTATTATCTTAACATTCTACCAAGTGCTTTTCGCACATAAAATCTTAATATTTAACACGTAGTAAATTTATAATAAAAGTGGATCCAAGAAGAGCCCACTAATACGATAACTCAACAAAATGTCTGCTGTGCAAAGTCGACTCTGATTTTGCAGTGTTATCCTCTTACAAGCTCTTTTCTCTACAGCCAGTGATCTTCACTTTCATCGTAAATGACGGGAAGCTGCGTGTAGGACCATCGCAAGTAGAGCCGGCGGACCCAACGTCCAAGTCCTCGACTGGAATACAAATATAATTCATTATTTAAAAACTATGTAAAATCCTCGTTTAGACTATAATGTCTCATACTCAGTCACCTTTTACATAGTTGGAAAACTTAACTAAACGTAAATTGCCAGTTTGGCACTAAGTAAGGATCTGTCCATCAACCACCCACGTGGTTCATTAAGCCCGTCTCCCTCTTACAGAGAGAAAGCTAATTTTTAGCTGTTGGAACGTAAAAAGCTATTCGTACATACTCCAAAATGTGAAAATTATTTTAATAAAAATTGACAAATGCCTGAGGGTATAATATTTGAGTTGAAGCGTTAACTTTCATCCAGTGTACTATAACTTTATTTTACGTATTTCTTTTACAAGTTCATGTGAACGGCAGACACGTCATAACCCCCCCCCCCCCTCCACCATGCAGCTGACATAGCTCAGTATGATGTATACTATTTATGAAAAAAGTTTCATCTGGCGTCCTATGACTGTTTACCGCGGGTGTCTCAGCTGACGCTGGGTTCACTTATTTGCAATCTATTGAACCGGATGGCAAGCGATCGGCGTAAAACACTCTAAAATGCAACACCATCTCCCGGACTATCACTGCGAGCTTATGCCTCGCGGACGGCGCCGCAGCACCCGCGTGGCCCACGTGCTTACGCCTCGCTGACGACGCGTGGTAAGCGCGCTGTAGCCTTAATTCAAGACAACGCCGGGCAACAGCTGTGCTGGTGAGGTGCTTGTCAAGTGTGCCACGACCTTAACCCTTTTTATATTAAGGCGATTATTTTGTGTGACGCATCAAAAAATAACGTTCAAATGTTTTTTGGTTAAACACAGTAAAATTGGGTCGGAGGGCTTTAAAACTGTATTTGTGACACTTAGCCAGCAAGACTTCCTCGGAGCAGTCCAAATAGAAACATTTAGTTTTTTTTTTGGGTTTAGGATAAAGCGTTATGACTGTGAAATATTTATTTACCTTAGCCATTGCAATGAGAATATCCAATTAAAGCAGTCATGACAAAATAACCAATCATCCAGGTCTGTAGCATCCATTCTCATCGGAAGCGTTACGTGCTGCGCAATCTCTTCGGTATCGCGGCACATTTAGATTCTTCACCTGTAATGAATAAAATTACAAAAAAATAATTTAAAGCAAAAAGCTTCAACTCAACTTCAACTGTGTGACGCATCAAAAAATAACGTTCAAATGTTTTTTGGTTAAACACAGTAAAATTGGGTCGGAGGGCTTTAAAACTGTATTTGTGTCACTTAGCCAGCAAGACTTCCTCGGAGCAGTCCAAATAGAAAAATTTAGTTTTTTTTTTTGGGTTTAGGATAAAGCGTTATGATGCTGTGAAATATTTATTTACCTTAGCCATTGCAATGAGAATATCCAATTAAAGCAGTCATGACAAAATAACCAATCATCCAGGTCTGTAGCATCCATTCTCATCGGAAGCGTTACGTGCTGCGCAATCTCTTCGGTATCGCGGCACATTTAGATTCTTCACCTGTAATGAATAAAATTACAAAAAAATAATTTAAAGCAAAAAGCTTCAACTCAACTTCAACTGTGTGACGCATCAAAAAATAACGTTCAAATGTTTTTTGGTTAAACACAGTAAAATTGGGTCGGAGGGCTTTAAAACTGTATTTGTGACACTTAGCCAGCAAGACTTCCTCGGAGCAGTCCAAATAGAAACATTTAGTTTTTTTTTTGGGTTTAGGATAAAGCGTTATGACTGTGAAATATTTATTTACCTTAGCCATTGCAATGAGAATATCCAATTAAAGCAGTCATGACAAAATAACCAATCATCCAGGTCTGTAGCATCCATTCTCATCGGAAGCGTTACGTGCTGCGCAATCTCTTCGGTATCGCGGCACATTTAGATTCTTCACCTGTAATGAATAAAATTACAAAAAAATAATTTAAAGCAAAAAGCTTCAACTCAACTTCAACTGTGTGACGCATCAAAAAATAACGTTCAAATGTTTTTTGGTTAAACACAGTAAAATTGGGTCGGAGGGCTTTAAAACTGTATTTGTGTCACTTAGCCAGCAAGACTTCCTCGGAGCAGTCCAAATAGAAAAATTTAGTTTTTTTTTTTGGGTTTAGGATAAAGCGTTATGATGCTGTGAAATATTTATTTACCTTAGCCATTGCAATGAGAATATCCAATTAAAGCAGTCATGACAAAATAACCAATCATCCAGGTCTGTAGCATCCATTCTCATCGGAAGCGTTACGTGCTGCGCAATCTCTTCGGTATCGCGGCACATTTAGATTCTTCACCTGTAATGAATAAAATTACAAAAAAATAATTTAAAGCAAAAAGCTTCAACTCAACTTCAACTGTGTGACGCATCAAAAAATAACGTTCAAATGTTTTTTGGTTAAACACAGTAAAATTGGGTCGGAGGGCTTTAAAACTGTATTTGTGACACTTAGCCAGCAAGACTTCCTCGGAGCAGTCCAAATAGAAAAATTTAGTTTTTTTTTTGGGTTTAGGATAAAGCGTTATGATGCTGTGAAATATTTATTTACCTTAGCCATTGCAATGAGAATATCCAATTAAAGCAGTCATGACAAAATAACCAATCATCCAGGTCTGTAGCATCCATTCTCATCGGAAGCGTTACGTGCTGCGCAATCTCTTCGGTATCGCGGCACATTTAGATTCTTCACCTGTAATGAATAAAATTACAAAAAAATAATTTAAAGCAAAAAGCTTCAACTCCAGAAGATGCAAATAAGTATTTAATGGTTAAAAATGCGGTTCGCAAAAACAGAATTGTGCGTTCACATAGTATAATTTAATTTTTATGGACAGTGGCAGGTTTTAAACCCCCGGCGCAAAAACGACGTGGTGTTATAATTTTGAAATGTCTCCCATCGTAGCACAGACTGGTATTTGGTACTAAAAGTTGGCCAAAAATATTTTATGTCCTTAATGGCTCTCTAACATTGTTTTATTTCATTTTTAGCTTGAAAAGGTTAAAAAAAGGCATACGTAATATATACAAGCATTTACTCGTCATTTTCGTCGTCATCTTCAAAATTTTCATTAAAATTTTCGATTTCTAGTAACAAATTTAGAACGTCGTCCGAAAGTGAGAGTTTTGTTTTACTCTTCCTCTTTCTCATGCCCGTCAGGACAGGGTCAGATGTTAAGACGAGCCTGTTTTGAGCATCAGCGTTGCAACTTTGCAAGCTACCCGGGAAAACTTCCGAGCGTAGTTGAGCCGGAACATTCTAACGTATTTGTTGCGTGCTTCTGTTGCTTCTTCGGACAATTGTCCAATGGGAAGAATGGCTTCCGCTACCACTTCGTCCCCACGACACAATACGTTATGTAATGTTGGAGAAATTGGATAAAAGTTATACAAGGAAACATTAAACTTAGCCGTTTCTTGGCGATATCTTTCAAACCCCTCCACGTTTATTTTAAAACCATAGCACAATGTGTCCAAAATTACTTCAAATCGATAAATCAAATTTAGATCTATCCCAGTAATTGCAGCCGATATTTCTAAGTTCTCAAAAAACCGTCTACCGGTGTTTCCGTCATTGGTATTACCAAAGTTGGCTTTTGGCTTATCCACCAATAGACCAAGTTGCTCTCGGAACTTATCTTGGATTTCTTTTTTTATTTTCCACTGCTTGCTTTTCTTCGGCAGTAAGGCGTACATTCCATTTTACGGGCAATCTATGTACCGGCAACATGTAAAATGCTCTCAAAAAATCTTATTCGAGCATGTTACAAAGATTAGCCGAATTCCATGTTTTGGAACACTTTGAAAAGCCTTGGCCTTCTCTAAATTATTATGATAATCGACAGTTTTTGCTTTACATCATCAATATTTTGGTGATTTTCTGCATATTGATTGATTAGTTCCCACTCCATAAATTGCAACTTTTTGATAAATGTTGAGCAATGAGAGCATTCCATAATATTAAATAAATCATTTCGAGTCAAAACCCTCATTCCAGAAGAGCCTATAACAAAAATACACAAAATATAAGTAAAAATTAATTTACAGAGTTTCGAAAGTGCTTACGGAAAAAAATCACCAAAAATAGGGGGGTGCATTGGGGTGGCTGTTTTGTGCTAAATTATATCCTATAAAGTCTACTCTATAACTAACAATTAGAATTTTGGCTTAGAAATGGTGAGAAACACATTAAAACCCCCTTTGATCTTCCAAAATGTGTTTTTTAAAGCAGTTTTTTGGTGCTTACATTTCAAGGACATAAATCAAGAAAGGCTACAGATTAGTTGTTAAAATTAAGTGCCAAATAAAGTACATACCTGGTTGTGCATAATTCACAGTGAAAACTAACACAAAATCGTTAAATCACAAGATAACAAATATTTCAAAACAGTGAAATTTGTGCGCATCGAACAATCACACGGACACTGTAGGCGAACGGTAACTTCCGATTGAACCCACCACGTGAGGGATGGTACTAGCGCTTTGTTTTTTTTGTTATTATTTGGAGCGGTTATACTAATTTTTGAAAACAATGGCTTAAAGGGAGTAGAACTAAAATAAAAAAAAGTAATTTTGGCCAACTTTTAGGACCAAATACCAGTCTGTGCGTAGCTCCCAAACGGATGAACCGGTTTAGATTTGTTTTTTTTTTTTGTTTGAAAGGTACATTCGTCGGGAGTGTTCTTAGCTATGTTTGATGAAAATCGGTCCAAGATGGCCGCCGCACATAATGGCTGAATATATATTAACTCCCTCAATATGGGTATCAAATAAAAGGGTTTGACTAATAGAATACTACGATAAATAAACACACTGTGATAAATTTCAAATCCAAGATGGCCGCCACCACGGAATCTACCGCTACTTCAATATGGGTATCAAATGAAAGGCTTTACTAGTAGTATAATGTACACCAAGTATATTGAAAGGAATTGAGGAATATCAACTAACGAATTGAGATGAGGAAACTGGAGTGATGGCCGGTACCTAGGACCTAACGAATTATTTTTCATTTAACTTTTATTACATTACTATGTGTCGGGGGTTTTTAAAATTTATAATAAAATTTTACGTATGTTGCATGTTGCACTGCAGTGCAACACACACATAAACACACACACACACACAGAGAGACAGGGAAAGCAGACAACCAGATATATTATACTAGCTGCGCCCCAGGGCTTCTCTCCCGTGTGAATTTCGGGATAAAAAGTACCCTATGTGCTATTCCCGGTATTTTCTACCTGTGTACCAACTTTCATCAAAATTGGCCCAGCCGTTTGAGCGTGAAGAAGTAAAAAACATACAAACTTTCGTCTTTATAATATTTGTGGGATGTGTTTGTCAAGTATTTTTTTGAATAGTTTTAATATAAGTAGGTTTTGGTAAAATAAAAACAATTACAAAAACTACATGTCTTTATTTTTATTTCTTAATTCTAATAAAAGTAATCTGGTTTTAAGTTTACTCTGCTTTGCCTCTTCTTTTTTAATAATTAACTCCTGCTCTTTAATTTGCATCATGATATTGAACATGCTATTTGCTTCTCTTCTCTCAGCATCAGCATGCTCTCTTTGCGCAATAATAGCCTCAATCTTTTTATTATTGAGAAGATCCACCGATGATGCTGGAAGTATAGGGCGCTTCTTTGAAATCCCTCTTTTTATGTAACCTGTTTCTTTTAAATTCTTTGAGACTGGTGTTTTTAATAAAACAGGTGTGTAGTTACCCCAGTCAGGTTCTTTGACAGGGGCTGGGACGGGGGGGCAAAACGGTACTGCAGGCTCATCTTCTATTAAATTCCCAGAAACTGGTGCTTGTGAGCAGTTGCCCCAGTCAGGTTCTATGACAAGTGCTGGAACAGTGGTGCACTCTGGCGCAGGAGGCTTATCTTCAATAACTCCAACATGTGCCACTTTAAACTGTTATTCTTGTACCTCGGTAGACTGAGATACTGAGGCATCGCTATCAAATAGGTTGTACAAACCAACAACACTTGGTTGTATCAAGCTAAGGATGCGATTGTAAAACGGATCTTCTGTTTTTGGTTTTGGAGGTCCTCCTCCTGTAAAAAATTAACATTGTATTAGGTATGTTGTTTGTTAGAGTAAGTAAGTAGGCTAGCCATACTAATCTATATTAATACAGGGTGTCCAGTAAGGGTAGCGCGTATTTGACAGTTAAATAAAATGAGAAATACAATTAATTAAATATATCCTTTATTTTTAATTCAAAAACAGTTTTTTGGAAAGGTCGTTGGGCACCTTAGTATGGAAACCATACCCATGGCAGACACAAATGAAATTAGTAGAGTGTAATGATATAAGGCTCCGATTTACTATGGCATTAGTCACATTAATGTGAGCCACGGGAATCGTGAAAAATTCAAGCGTTATAAACTAATATGAGGAATATGAATAAAATGCTAGTTCATAAAAATGTTTTTATTCAATTTGATCCAAATCAAGCATAAGATCATTTAAGAAGGCAGCAGGTGCGTCTGTTGCTTCCTGATGTCTGGCCCAAGACAGATAACAAACTATGCTAGCGATATAGGCGCAGCTCCCGACAGTTCGGCGGCCGTGTATACATGAGCAGTAGTACTCTTCTATACTTTGTCGTCCGTGTTGTGTTGGGTTTAACAAAATATATGTATAGTACTGTTTCGATCGGATATGACGTGACTGGATTCGCCCTCTGATCAAAATCTTAAATTAAATGTTGATGTCGATACATTTCTATTAAATAATCCCCGTTTGGTCTTATGTGCTCGTGACAATAAGACCTTGCGATTCTCAAATGGTATAAGAATAAGATCAAATCTTCATAGGTCAGCTATGGAAAATCTTCAGTCTGGACTGTTTCCATCTAGAGGCACGAATGCTACTCTTTGTCTGTTCAAGTTATTTGTTGATACGTATTCTGCTAACTCATTTTCTGTATTTATATTTTGATTTATAATATCGACAAACTGATCGGCGTATATATTATCTTCATATGGCCATCGAGAAGCGTTGATAACTGCCGCGGTTATTTTGAAATCGGTCATCATATTTCGCATCGCAACATTAAAATATGTATGTCGAAATATTTTAAAATCTTTCTTAAATCGTCAATTTATGGACGATTTAAGAAAGATTTTAAAATATTTCGACACCCAACGGCACATTGTAATAAATCGAGATTTGTTAGCGTCAATTGTTCATAACTGTTCTCCTCTTCCTCTAGTTGCGGGATGTGGGGATTATATCCACGTTCTTCAATTGCAGGGATCGAATCCCGAAAGTGTGTATGTGCTGTTCCATCGCGTCTCAATATCTTGGATCAAAGCGTGTTTAGGCAAATTACACGTTTCTTGAAACATATTTAAATATCTAGAAGCTTGTTCACTTCTTTTAAAATGGCCAACAATTTTGCGACATTTTTTTATTAGTTCCACAGTAGCGTCTTTAAATATAACGTCATGAATCACTAGCTGCAGGGTATGAGCTACGCACCCAATCGACAGAAAATTACCACGTCGCATGGCTGTCTGCATATTGTAAGCTTTGTTGTCACGAATACCCATGTGGATTTTATTTTTTAAATTATATTCTTCAATAATCTGATGAAGTTTTTCTGAAATATATGGGCCTGTGTGATCTTCCTCCAGAACACTAGCAGCAAGAATGACTTTTCCCCTTTTAGGGCCTTGGATAAAGTGAGCTGTGCAGCTTAGCAACGAACACGTCTTTGCTGAATAACTCCATATATCAGTCGTAAAGCTAACCCAATTAGCTTTATCTAAAACACGTATGACTTTCGCTTTTACTTTATCGTATGTCGCTGGCATTAAAGTCGTTCTAAAGAATTTCTCAGTCTTTTTCCTGTATCTTGATGGAGCATCGGGGTCAATCAAATTAAGTTTGCGAAATGCTTCTCCTTCAACAACGTTGTAAGGCAGCATGTCTTTGTCTTGGCGCTTTGGTACAGTAAATGTGGGAGTTTTGCTTGAGTAATCAGTTCTGTAAAAATTTATGGAGTACATTTTTGACTCAATATTAATATTCTCTACTACACCAACAAAATACTTCCAAGTTTTTTTAAGAAAATACCGAACCAAGACTGTACCATCAATGTCAAAATCTTTCTCTTTGTAATCCTTTTCACTTTTATTCTCATCATGATCTGTCATACCAAAGTCTCCATCATCATCTCCTTTCATGGCGTCAATCTCACTTGGTTTCGATTTTCTCTCATTTTTACAGATTTCTTTGGTGTGTAAGTCTTTTTCTTTATTATGTTCAATATTGTTTGTTTTGGCTAACTCTATTTCAGTCTCCCGTTTTAATGTGTTTTCAGTCTTATTTCGTTTCTTATTTGTATTAGTACTTTCATAGTTTTCTTTTTCTTTTTATATTGTCAATCTTATTCTCATTATATCTCATTGTTAGTCTTCCAGCGGTAAATGTGGCAAAACCGTACATAAGACAACATGTTTTCTATGTATGCCATTCTAATCTAAACCTAAGTCCCTAGATTTATTTTTTCCATAATCTGTGTGTTAGGAAATACTACTGTAAAACTCCTGACGGCAGCTTCCTTAAAATCGCTTGTGAAAACTTTGACTTGCATTTTGGGTATTGTTGCTTTTAATAATTTAAATAATATTTTATAAGTCGATTTTTTTGTTATGTAATAAAGCATAGGCTAAAGGTTTAACGATATTTTCAACCTCACCGTAGATGCTGTAAATTTGAAGAAATGGTTTAGGCGCGCATTTAAAAGTTCCGTCGCAGTATATATGATCGCAGCTTTCAAGTTCTTGTCTACTCTTCTGTGTAGCAAATAAAAGTATTCTTGTTTTTCCGTCGTTATAGTCAGCAAGTACAAAATCTTGAAAAGGTTGAGGTACCTGGATATCAAATAAATACTTCTCTCAAATCATTTGTACTAAATTAAATAATAATAATACACACATCAACACGGTCTAGGGATATTTCATACTCAATTAAATAACTCGAAAAGTACTGGCCGCATTGGAATCTTTTATACACCGATTTGTTTGTAATTTATCTCAGACTAATTCCAAATTCAAATTTTTGAAAATTGTTTTGTTTCGGTGGCATAAAAATGTCTTGATGTATAGGAGAGGGAATTTTCATTTGTGCGAAATTTAGAAAACAACACGAATTACGTTTAGTTACAGTTTTTTTTCATTTTTAAACGAAAGATAAAGTTAAAATTGAGGTATTGTTGCAACGCCGACATTTGACGAGGGCGGAGATGTTACGAGCTGTGGGAATGCTGGAAGCTGGATCTGTTCAGCGTAATGTTGCTGAGGCCATAGGGACCCATCAAAATGTAATTTCAAGATTGTGGACACGCTATCGTGCCACAGGTGAAGTAGCGGAGAGGCACCGGGGGCCAAGTCGCATCACTACCCCCAGACAAGACCGATTTTTGCAAATTACTGCGACACTAAAATACTCTGGACAAGAAATCGCGACGCCTTTGTCTGTCCATGCTCCAAAATTGTTCATGTATTTCTTCTCTTTTCAATTCATCTATGTATTCAGTACATGACTTCTTACAGTTACTGCAAGGTGGTTTCACTGAATGCTTATTTTTCTGATTTTCTAGAATTTCGTTCGGGTCTCTCAATCTCTTTGCCTTTTTGGACTGTATAACTTCAATGTGTTCTTGGTTTTCTATATCATTTGGCTTGTCGTTACTCATAATACTACGTTTCAATGAATGTACATAATTTACTTCAGTTAATTGTAGAATTTCGTCATAGGCGATGTCAGTAGTTGCACGTGGTTGCCTGATGTTGGTGGTAGGGACAAGCATGTTCGTGTTTTGGCAACATGGTTGATGCTCTATAATAGCATTTGTAGTGATTTTGAAAAAATCATGACTTATTTGCAATTCAGGACGGCTGTCTAAGTTATTGGAAATCGATTCTGAGGCTTGTAAGCATTCCTGCGAAATTGAAGACGTAACGACAGCTAATAATTCTGTGTAGTTCCCTTAACCTATTTCTTCACACAAGCTTGGACAGTCAGATTCATTTAATGGGATCAAAGGACTGATAACACGACAGTCTATACTTGAGTCATCATAAGGTACACAGAGACTTGGAGTGTCCATGTCTGTACCTTCCTCCTTTTGCATATCACTGTTTAGTTCAGACGCCATAGTAGCACAATTAGAGTTATTATAATATTGCACATTGTTTTGGGATAACTTTATCAACAATTTATTACGATAACCACTCATTATTAGAACTTAAAATCACATTAATTCACTAATTACTCCTGAAACAAACGAAAACTGTCACTCACGGCACGGTACGTAAACAACTTGTCAACAGACGCGCAGCAAACAGCTAATACATTCTCGCCGCCGCGCACAACCAATAATCATTCAGAACGACCGTCGGGCCTCCTTCCGATTGGCGCGCTCGCGTCGCGCTAGCCCTTCTACTTTGTTCTGATGAAACACTGTATCTTGCAACGCGCGAAGATTATTTTGGCAATACACTGCATCTTCAATTGCCGTGTTTTTCTATTTTAGGCCTGTAGTTTAATGTAAATAGAGTGTAATTTGCATTGTAATATCTTAGTACTTGGCATACAAAGTAAAAAAAAATATGAATTCGATACCATGCAACAGGCTAAAAGAAATCGAATGAACGTTGTTAATTCAAAACACTGTATCTGCAGATACAGTGTTTTGGATTCACAGGGTACTGCAGCCTTACTACTTTTTTACATATTTCGAACTCGACCTGACTGCTTTTAAGTCTTATTGCCTGAGATGGCATCTTTAAATTCAGTGCAACCAACATTTATATAAAAGAAAACGCACAATTCACTTTTTACAGTTTGTATAGCGAGACGATTTCTTTCATCAGTCCATACATTTCCCATGACGCTGAAGATTCGCTCCACAAAGGCATTAGATATAGGAATACTACACACATACTGTACGATTTTCAATAAATTTGGTGCTGCTTCGTTGTTAAAATATTTGCACCACATATTAATCGAATTCCCTTGAAGTGAAGAGAAAATACTTTGGAGTGCAGCTAGTTCTTCGAAAATGCTTTCAGGAGGAGTTTGCTGCTTCCATGGAGATATTGACCACAACTCAATCAATTGATCCAGCGTCGGCAGTCTTCCGGATTCGATATCTAAACAACTAAAAGCCTAATTAGGTAAGATTGATCAACAGCAACAAAAGATAAAATGATGACGACAAAACTTACCATTAATATCTGTAATAATATCCTTTAACCCAAAATCTGCATTATAAGACCGTTTTTTAGCTTCTTCGATAATTTTTGGTCTGACTATTGGCCAGTTCTGGTATAATTTATCATCCGTTTCTTGGTAAAGATTTTTGAAGTCTTTCAAAAGCGGCAAAAAAATAAAGGTAACATTTATGTGTTGACCACACTAGTCAGTGTTTATAGAAATGTCGCCCGAGGAGGTTGTGGCTATTAGTGCTGCGTACATAGTAATTATATCGAGTGTGTTGAAACGTAGAAGAAAGAGAAGATGGTGGATGGGGAATTTCTTACTACAACGAGAAAGAAGAGTTAATATTCTAAGTGATCTCCGAATGTCTGACGGATCGTTTGTAAATTTTACTCATGTCGTAATCAGATTTTGAAACTTTATTGCAAATTATCGGACCTTCCATAGCCAAACAGGATATAATACTACGGAACGCTATTAGTCCTCATCATTGAGGTACTTGTCGACTGGAGATTCTTATGCTTCCTTGTCGTACACTTTTCGAGTTTCAAAACAACTGATATGTAAAATAGTACCAGAAGTTTGTAAAGAACTCATAAAAAAATTTAAGATATTTGTAAAGGTAAGTTAAAGACAACGCATACATTATTAAATTGTATTTTTATTTTCAGTAAAAGATTTTTTTATCTATCACTTGACAGATTACAAGATAAAGCGACCAACGTAAATTATTGTATTTGTGTCATTAATTCTAGTAGTGCTCGAGGAATACAAAATATACTTGCAACTATGGATTAGTTGCAAGTATATTTTGTATAATTTGCTCTTCAGAAGGCTCTGGGCTGATATCACTGGATGCAGTGCTATAGCCCTGTTGCACAATTGGCTGGCTTTGATTATTATAACTTGTACGGTATTTTTCTAAGCGTGCATCTAATAAAATATTATTAATATATATTTAGCCATAATTACACTGTTTTCGTCATCTAATGCACGTAACTCAGTTCCTATGTACTGTCCATAATATTTTGATTTAAAAGAGTTTCTGGCCCGTTCTTCTCCATAGAGATCTACTACAGTACTTTCTCAAGTTATTATGCCTTGTGACTGATGTAGCTTTGTTTTTTTTTTTGCATTTTTGACATTCAAAAGTGCCGTAATGGTCTAATTGAAATAAATGCTTTGAGTTTGAGTTTTAGGTATGTAAACTAAACAAATGTGTATGGCACACAAAACAGGTAATAAATAAAAAAAAATGTTTTATTGTTTCTCATACAATTGTTCTACAGCACAAAATTGAGGCAGCCCCGTTAAGTTATAAGGATACTTGTGATGGGGTTACCTCGCAACTTCCCATGGGTTACAATTTTCAATTACAATGTACAATGTTAAGGCAGAATTAGAAAGAAAAGAAAACATTTAGGTTTAAGGATGTTACAAAATTATTCCTATGAGACAGCTCAGGTACCAGAAGCGCACGATCGCTGGAGTTAATGTCGCCGTCTCGCACTAGCCGTACTGTAGTTGAAGACAGCTCCTCAGTGGTGTTGCACTAAATTGCGCAAAATATTAAAGAAATTAAATTTTTGAAATATGGGTACTGAGGCACGTCAACACCTTGCGGCGGTCCGGGGGAAGAGGGAAAATAAACTATTGCACTACTACTACTTATATTGAGGTGTATGTACTTAGTAAGTAAGATCTATGTTATAAAACATATTGTATTAGCATAAGATGAGTAGTAATAAATGGTAACCGATCGGCTCCAGTCGTTTCAATAATATCTAGCTCCCTACATGGCGACCCTGCCTTTTGGGGCGCGTGACGCGTTAGTGCTATAGTGTTACGGCTCCGAACAAATTAAAAAATGTAAAAGAAAAACTACGGTGCATATACCATTCAAAATTTAAAAACCGAGTAAACCTGTAGGCACAATAAGAAATTATGTGCCGATCAAACGTGGAAAAGGAGACGGTTTTCTTAAACCAGAATGCTGCAGGATCAAACAATGGTCATGTCGAAGAGATGAAGGTGCACATGTCGAATATCAGCATTGTGCTGCTAGTAATTTGTATACTTCTGGGTCTCGGCGCAATTTATTTTGTATACAAACAATACAAGAAGTGTCACCATTCATGGATCACCGACCAGATAGTACAAAATAATTTCCGGCGATCAATCAACCGTACCAGAGGAACCCGTGGTGATGATCGAGAAGTCCATGTCCCGATGAAATAGGAGTGTCAACAGAACAAGAAAAACAACTGGAAATTTTGTGAGTGATTTGTGCGATTTAAATATTCAAAAGTGCATATGTGTGAAAGTGGTAATTAGTACACACAACGAAAAAGTGACGTACATTCAGGAAAGTAATCTTCACAGAATTAAGGATTTTACATTTTAATGACTATAAAGTTTATGTTTAAGTACCACCAAGGAAAAACAGTTTAAGTAACACCTGAGTTTTGTTTACTAATGCATTATGTTGCGTATGTGTATCAAGTTACGCCTGTATCCTCTACTACCGTAACTCACCGTGAGAATGTGGTATGTAAATTAAACATTAATTAATTGATAACGAGGGAATGGAAGATGAGTTATTAAAATGTTTAGATGAACTTACATTAATAAGAAAATATCTAGTTAAGAAAGGAAAATCGCGGTTCAAGGGTAATGTTATAAAAAATAAATTATCAGAGGCAGAAATAATATTTGATAAAAGTACAGCATTAATTGAAATATTGAGTACTAAGGAAGGAATTAAAACGGAAGCTTTGGCACGTTTAACTTTAATAAAGAATGATATAAAAACGTGTTACTTAAAAATTCAACATTTATGTACTGAAGATAGTAGTAGTGAAAGTGATTTTTGTGACACGAGCTCAAATACAGAAACAATAATCATGGAATTCGATTTAAAAACTGCGTGTAATTTGATTCCTGTAATGAGCAATAAGGAAAATAACATCAAGGGTATCATTGACTCTATTGAAATGTATTCAGATATGTTGTCAGAAGCAGGGAAGAAATTACTTATTACATTTGTTTTAAAGAGTAGATTGTCAGAAAATGCTAAGTTACGAATGTCCAACAGTTACACATCTACAAACGATCTGGTTAAAGACTTACGTTCCACACTGTTACCTAAAAAGTCATTTACTGCCATACAATCGCGGTTACAAAATACAACACAAGGTTGGCGCACTATCGACCAATACGGTACCGAAATAGAAAAACTTTTCACCAATCTAACAATATCGCAAGCCGATGGTAATTCTCAGAATTATGTAGTTTTAAAACCATTAAACGAAAAACTAGCGATTAAACGGTTCGCAGATGGGTTAAGTGATTCCCGGCTCAGTACAATAATTGCAGCACGTAATTATGACACTCTGAAGGATGCAATCCAGGCGGCGAAGGACGAGGAGTTGACTACGGCATCAACTTCGGGAGCAGAAAATGTCATGCATTTTTCACGTCGTGGTAAAGGTCAGTCGCATGCTTATGATAATTCTCGTCGAGGGCTTTCCTATAGTCGTCGAGCACGGGGACAGCGTGGATATTATCACCAGAACTCAAATAATGTCCGGAGAAATTATGATCAATCACGTGGAAGATCATTTTATCGCTCTCGTGGTGAACCTCGAAGTTCATTCAACTCAAATCGAGGACGAGGCAACCAAGTGCCTCACGAGAATCGATCGAGATACGAAAATCATAGTAGTGGAAGTAATCGTCGCGTGTTTTATACGGAACTATCTAATAATAATAATAATACTAGTAGTAACAATAACAACGAAACCGTGAATTCTAAATCTGAAGAAATGCAGTTTTTTCGATCATAAACATAATATTTTGATGTTAGCAGGAAAAGCAAAATTTTTAACCTTATACTTTGGCAATAGAAAGTACTTTTGGTTGATAGACACAGGAGCGTCCATTTCCATAATAAAGAGAGTCGCGTTACCGAATAACATTACTATAAATAGAGATGAAACAATTATAAATGGTATTGGTGGTCAAACACAAGCAAACGGATTTATTAATCTTAGCCTGACTCATCGTGATGAGCAACAATGTGTCGACTTTCATGTCAAGCTTCATGTTTTCGATAACATTCCATTAAAGGCAGATGGAATTTTAGGCTTAGATTTTCTATGTCATTACACATCTAATATCAACTTGGAGACAAATATCATTACCTTGTCTAAATATGGAATGGAATATTCTTTAGTGCTACGTGACACGATAGATTATTCGAACGAAGTGTTACACATTCCAGCCAGAAGTGAATCATTTCATTATTTACTTTTAAATAACAACACTGATGAAGATTGTGTTATCCATAGCAAGCAATTGACAGAAAATGTGTTTATTGCAGGCTGTATAGGAAAAATAAAAAATAACAGATTACCTGTAAACATTTTGAACACAAATGAGCATGACGTAATATTGCCAATGTTTCAGCCAGAGATTTACTCCATGCAAGATTACGACTTATGTGATTTTAAATTACAGACTAATAATTTAAAGAGGGCAAAAATTTTATTAGACATTTTAAAATTAAATAATCTTAACTTAGAAGAACGACAATCAATACAAGGGATATGTGCGAAGTATTCCGACGTGTTCTTTTTACCAGGCGATAAATTAACAACGACCAACGTTTATGAACAATCAATAACTTTAAAACCAAATACTAGTCCTGTTTATGTTAAACAGTATCGACTGCCCCATTCGTTGAAAAATGAAGTCAATAAACAAATACAAAGCATGATTGACAACGACATAATAGAGGAAGCAAGGAGTGAGTGGTCAAGCCCAATTTTATTGGTCCCAAAGAAAAGTGGGAATGATAAAAAATGGCGTTTAGTGGTCGATTATCGTAGACTTAATGATTGCATTGTAGATGACAAATTTCCATTACCAAATATTACCGAAATTTTGGATTCTCTGTCTGGATCAGTCTATTTCTCACATTTAGACCTAAATCAGGGTTATTACCAAGTAGCGTTAGATAAAAACAGTAGAGAGTATACTGCGTTTACTACAAACACTGGTCAATACCAAATGAAAAGGTTACCGATGGGACTCAAGACAAGTCCAAGTGCTTTCAGCAGAGTAATGTCAGTAGCCATGTCTGGATTAACATTTGACAGATGTTTCATTTATTTAGACGATCTAGTAGTTTTTGGAAGAAACTTAGATATCCATAACAAAAACTTGGTAGACGTCTTAGAAAGACTGAGAAAAATTAATTTGAAATTAAATCCTGAAAAATGTAATTTTTTACAAAAAGAAATACTTTATTTAGGCCATCTAGTAACACAAAATGGAGTTTTACCCGATCCAGCAAAAATAGAGATATTACAAAAATATCCCACACCAACTAATACAGATGAAGTAAAAAGATTTGTGGCGTTTTGTAACTACTACAGAAAATTTATTAAAAACTTTGCAGAAATCACCTATCCATTAAATAAATTAACTAGAAAATATGAACCATTTAACTGGGATACTGAATGTCAAAATGCATTCGATACGTTAAAACATGCTTTAACAACTCCACCAGTTTTAGAATTTCCCGAATTTACTAAAGAAAATGAATTTGTTATACAAACTGACGCATCAGGTACAGCTGTTGGAGCAGTTTTGTGCAATAAAAATATGAAACCAGTAGCTTATGCTAGTCGACCCCTCAATAAAGCTGAACTAAACTATCCAACTATACAAAAAGAGTTAGTAGCCATTGTGTGGGCAGTGAAGTACTTCAGGCCTTACATTTACGGAAAAACATTCACCATTATGACCGACCACAGACCGTTAATATATTTATTCTCAATGAAAGACCCATCAAGTAGGCTAACTAAGTTTAGATTAGCGCTGGAAGAATATGATTATAAAATAGTGTATGTAAAAGGGAAAGATAATAGTGTTGCAGACGCGTTGTCAAGAATAATAATAACATCAGATAACCTAAAGCAAATGAGTGAAGAAATTATGTTAGTGATGACTAGAGCGCAAAAAAGGCGTTTAGAATTAGACAAACAAGTACATGACACACCTGTTCTCAGTAGACCCGACGACTCGTGGCCTGATCAACCACCAGTAGTTGAGGTACTAAGAGTACCAAGTGACTCCATAGAAATGACTTTTATAGGAAATGATGAACTAACAAAATTAAGAAGACAAAACAACGTAGACGTTGAGAACGAATGTTTTATATACAGTCATCATAAAAAAACGTTATTTATTAATCTTAACTTTAGGGCACAATTTACGCGAGACGAGTTTGTGACTAAGTTAGGAGAATTTTGTAAGAATATAAATATCAAAGAACTATGCATAGTAAAGAGCAAAGAATATGAAAGTTTTATCAAAGACATATTAAAAGAAATTAATGATTATAAGGATTGGACCGGTCCACGGATATATGTGTTTAGAGGAGTTAAGAGAATTGATGAAGAGGAAGAAAAAAACTATATTTTACATGACTTTCATCTACTACCCACTGCAGGTCATGCAGGTATACGTAGGATGACGAACAACATAAAGAGAAAATTTTACTGGCCAGGCATCGACAAAGATATAAAAGAATTTGTGAGTAAATGCACAAAGTGTCAGAAAATGAAGCACTGTAGGTATGTCAAGGCGCCCATGGAGATAACTACAACAGCTTCACATTCTTTTGAAAAGATATTTCTCGACATTGTTGGTCCTTTAGAAAGGGATATACACGGTAATTGTTACATTTTAACCATTCAGTGTGAGCTTACTAAGTTTGTAGAGGCATATCCTCTGAAAAACAAAGAAACGGTAAGTGTTGCGAAAGCATTAGTTGATAATTTTATATTAAGATTTGGAGTGCCAAATGCCATTGCGACTGACCGTGGCACAGAATTCATGTCTTCAGTAATGGATCAGATATGTAAACTTCTGAGAATAAACAAATTGATATCTACTGCATATCACCATCAGACTATTGGTGCCCTTGAAAATACACATAAACACCTTGGTGCTTTTTTGCGAATACAGTGTGATGGTAAAAAAGAAACATGGAATCAGTGGTTACCCTTTTGGTGTTATAGTTTCAATAATACTGTTCATACAGAAACAAAGTACACACCTTTCGAACTTGTATTTGGTAGAGCTAGTGTAATACCATGTAGAGTCAGTCAGTACATTGAACCATTATATAATCCGGAAAGTTATCCTTTAGATCTAAAGCATAAATTACAAGTTGCACACCAAGATGCTCGCAACAATTTACTAAAAAGTAAACAAAACCGTAAGTTATCGTACGACAAAAAGGTTAATAATGTAACGTATAATAATGGACAACTAATACTTGTTAAAAATGAAACAGCCACTAAATTAGAAACTCAGTGGGATGGACCATTTGTAATTTTAGAAGATTTAGGTGTTAATGTGAAGATTTTAAAGAGTAATAAACCTTATGTAGTCCATAAAAATAGAACTAAGCCATTTAGAACATAAGCATAATATACGTAATCATTTAAACTTTAAAATAGAACTAAGCTATTTAGAACATAAGTATAACATATTATGTAATATAAAATATGTAAAAAAAAAAAAAAATACGTTCCTTATATTTTTTTTTTCCTCTCGCCCCTGAGGTGAGGTGTATGTACTTAGTAAGTAAGATCTATGTTATAAAACATATTGTATTAGCATAAGATGAGTAGTAATAAATGGTAACCGATCGGCTCCAGTCGTTTCAATAATATCTAGCTCCCTACATATAGGTACCTACTTACTAACTATAACAGGTACCTACACTTATCTACACATACCTACCTTCATAATTCTATGGAGAATTTTAGCTATGTAGATAGGTTCCTACATCTAAAGTATGGTATCCCGAAATATACATGAATCAAACCATTTTTTTTTGTTTTGACTTATGTAGAACTTTTCTGGAGTTTAAAAACATGCTTATAACTTACTGATACTTGATTACTAGCTTCTGATAATATTCTTAACATTTTGATTTGAGTAGTTAGTTTGTCCCGATGGCCAATGATAGGTATTAGGTCTTTTAGGTCGTTTTCTGACAACATTTGAAGTGTCTCTAAATCTATGGCTTGTTCTGAAATTTTAGTAAAAGCATTTATGAATAATAACGTACACAGCACACAACTATATGTAGATCTCTGAAAATACAATAATTCGGAAAGAAGTAGGTAGGTATATTATTTTCGAAAGCGAACGATTAGGTACCTGAATTTGGTGAACATACTAAGAACAGAACACACCACCGCCACATCGCGTGAATCTAAAAGTGGTAGGTACCTAAACTACCTAAAGGCTCAGATCAAATAAAAAAGTTTTATTTGGTCTGAGCTAGTCGGAACCTACCAACTACATAGCTAGGTTGATTGAAGTACCTAGCTATTATTTATTTATTTATTTATTTAACAATTTATGTACACACTTATTACAGAAAATAAAATAATATGTAGTAATGAACTTGCTTATTTACTTACTAGACTACAGTTATACCTATTAATGACAAGGGTCAGTAACGTACTTACCCTGAAACTTGTATATGTACATTTCAAGGCCCCGCTGCCTTAGATAGTCATACACAGGCCGATTAAGATAATCTTCGTCCATCATTGGTCTTCGAAGGTCTTTCAGTAGTTTCACGAACATTCACCAAAGCCAGCAACGTAGATAGATTTACAGAGTATTAAGTAAGTATGGTTTGAAACCTTGCCCCTTATTCACAACCATTCGACTCGCTTCCGAACCGAATCGAACGTCTTAGATGTCGAAGATGTCATCCAAACGCTATTCACAAATCCGCAATCGAATAATTTTGACAGTTCAATTCGACAAGAAGACTCGAATCTTTCCGACAGCTGTTTGCTGTCGGGAGTCATATCGAACAAAATTTAAACGAAGAAATAAACCATATTTCCAGATTATTTCAGTAAAATAAAAAATACCAAACTTTTTAAACACTGCCTGAAGTAAGTAAATTAAGTTTAATTATAGTCCGGTGTTGTTTGTGAGTTATTAGTTGTTTTATTGACCGAATTTCATTGATGGATCCGCATTTACATAAATTCAATGTGATTACAAAAATGTGTAATTCGTTCTAGATTTTAGTTAACAAGCAAGAATTGTATACCACTGATATTAAACACTTTATCAGTCATTTTTCCTTTTAAGAAAAAATAAAATTTTACTTAAAAAAAAAACACCGTTTCCGCTTTGCCAGTTTGACAGACGGCTGTTTACAAAGCTGGTATTATTCGAAATAAAGTTTATTTGAAAATTTATATTATTTTATTTCAATAAAATCATTTTGTTTCGTTTGCTGTCTATTAAGTAACTACCTGTATATTTACTTAAATAAACAGAACAAAATATTCAAATAAAGCAATTTTATTTACTACTTTTCATTTTCTACCACGATCATCTATTTACTACCATTTTATAGCGATCCCCATAAACACAATCTCAATCGGATAGAAAAAAACGCATCCGTTCGGATCTGTGAATAGCGTTTTGACAGTTCTTCGGTTCGGAAATGAGATAGTCGAATACGATGCCTTACCGACACGGAAACGTATCGAATGGTTGTGAATAAGGGGCCTTATAATGTAAAATTTCAAGTAATTATTTCTCTTTTTCAACTCGTACACAAAAAGCCCACGTCAGTCGTCACTCAGTTCAGATGTACTTATTTTCATGCGAAAAATACAGGTTTCGACAGGTTTTCGGTGGCTTTAACTAAAGCGTTCCTTTACACGTTACAATATGTTTGTGACAGATAGTTGTTTATTTAATTTATTCATTGCCAAAGTTTTGCAAAGTGCAGCACATTCACTGTGTGTGTTTTATCCACAAAGCCATATGTTAAAATAGCTATTTTTTTTTGGTAATATATGAACAAAATTATTATGTAGAATGCTTTTGCTACATATAGTCAATTTTATTAGGCATAGAATGTCAAAGAGTTTTGTTACATTACGTACAAAGGTTTGGTTACAGGATAACGAATCAGTTTGTTTAAAGAAGTTCGGTAAATAACATCAAAAATATTGATTACCTTTAACCGAACTGAACTTAACAAAATCAGTTTAGGTCCTGTTAGATAAACCAGTTTTATTATTTTAAATTAACTTTATTTTTGAACATTTCGGTTATTGCTAAAATAGCCAAAATAGGTTCAGTTATTCCTTTTTTTCAGTGGGAGAAACTGGAGACACTTGATCACCATTTTGGTTTCTTGCTTATATTTTTTTTTTCAAATTTAGTTCTAGTACAATAATAAATACATGTTTATAACTGTTCCTTATTATTTGATTATTATATTTGGACGCAGTTATAAAACAATGTTCCAATCCACACGCAGGTCGAACTGAGTAAATCGCATTTTTGTAATTTTGTGGTACGCTTTTTTTTGGTAGCGAGTACAACTAAGTAGTATGTATCATTTCAACTAAATAAATAAACATTATTTTATTATATACTTGTCATTAAAATTTATTAATATTTCTCATACAAATTATGAAAAAAATGCACTTGGAACGTTTTTGAAAAAAGGCTTTTTGTATGGAAGTAGCTTTTAACTTAATTTGTAAGAACGATCTGAAAATTGGTATATTTTGGTAAGTAGTTAATATATATTTTTTCTAAAACATAAGTATAATGATACAACATTATTAAAAAATATTTATTAAGAAATAGTTGTATAAAAGCATGGAAAATTATCACAATGTATTCATCATCCGGATCGAAATCCAGCTCCTTACCAAATCCATCGTCAATGGCGTCATTAGACGCTTTCAATGTTTTATAAAAACTAAGTCAATCTGTTGGAATAAACTTGTAAACAGATCGTAAATCAGCCAATTTAGCTGGAGCAATGGGTTTCCCGTATGGCCATAACTGTTTCAGATCAGCCCCCGTATTCACAACGCTTCGATTCGCTTCCGATTCGGTCGTTTTCGTAATGCCACAAGAAGACATATTTATGCGAGTTGTCGAATCGGAAACGAGTCGAACGTTTGTGAATACGGGGTCAGATCTATCTGTAGTCGAAATCTCTCCTTTTGTCGTTTTTTTAATGTTAAGTTCTTTATAATCCTCACCAAGGGACGTTCTCATAAAAATAGAATATAATCTAGCTTTTTCAATCTTTATCTCCTTTACCAGCACCCAGTTTAGTTTACTTTTATCTGTGAATTTCTTACGATTTTCTATGTTTTTCTCAATATCTTCAGTGCTATAAAAGTCATTTTTGTCCATTCTGTATACTTCAATGTTTTTTTTTTCTAGCATTTTAAATAATTTCTATAAATTGGGCGGCTGTATAAACACGTTGTTGCTTTTTAAGCGCAGTTTCAATTTCTGTAAAATCGGTATCGTTAGGTAAAAAACTACGGGGTTCCCTACTTAAAATCGAATGACACGAGGTCGAATAACACTTGCTCGAAAACGTTTACACGATAGTACTTGAAATCGATAAATTATGACCTTGACAGTTCAATACCTCGATGTATCAAAATCTCGAATAACTATAAGCTGGAATCGGTAGCGCGAAGGCTCATTCGATGCATCAAAATCTCGAAACATTATTTCTCGACTGACCATCTAATCGATTGACAGTATAGTTAGAATGACTTTCGCTTCAATACCTACAATACAGGGTGATTTTGTCTGGATCCGCTTTATCAAATACGCGTATGTAGGAAGTCGATCGCTAATAATTGGACCCTACTTCAGACTCTTTAATTAAGATTTTTTTTTAAAGCCTATCTTATCTTAATTTTTAACCCAATTTGAGGGAATCTACGTAGTATTTTAATGACCAATGTTTATGGCGCCCCCCTTGCCCAGTGGTACAACTCTCATGAAAAGATATTGTACCATTCATGAGAAATACCGATTATTGTAGTCGACGGAGCCCCGCTTCGCGGGGGCCCTGTTTCCGAGTGCAGGGTTTAAAGGAACCTAAGTAACCTAACGGGGGGGTGCCCCAAGTCCCGATTATGGGGGCAGAGATACTTTCGTATGTTCAGTTGACAATCATTCGAGATACTACGATATCGCTAGAGAGAAACACGTTATATTGTAATAAAACGTGTTTGACAATTTTACGGTGACATATATATTTTTGAATGTCAATACAATATAAAAATTGATCTCCCAAACTAAGAAACTTTGGCTAGGGAAAGCAGGGTTCAATAATTCGTAAATGACCTCCTCTATATATATATAGGACATTGCCTTTATACAAAGGAGATTGCCTTTTTTATTTATTTAAATAAACTATATCTATATTTGTATAATAATCATAATAACATTACAAATACCTAGTTATTTTACCAAATGGGTAATATGTACGAACTAAGGAATAAATACCATATCGAGGGGTGAAAGGCTATTTGTTTGAAGCGACATTTTACGAACTTTATAGGAGAGCCATTTCAAGATTCAAAATTTGGAAAAAAAAAATCGTTGTTAAAAAAATTCTGCTCTTTCTTTAATGGGGAATGGGGGATCTTTATTGCAAAAAATCCTTAATGTTTTGGTGTAATTTTCAATTTAAAAAAGTTGTGAGTTCCAAGATAAATGTCGCTTAATACAAAATGATCTGTATCGCCATATTTTTAGGGTGAAGAAAAATGATTCAACTTTCAACATTGTCACTAATCAGCAGCAGGCAAAATGGTTTAAGTGACCTTATGGTGCTTAAGCAGTAGAAAGCAAAATGATTGAATCGATGTTACTCAATGATAGTAGGAATAGGCTATTTAGTTTATCTACCAATTGGGTTTTGATACCAATACAGGCAAGTTGACGTAAGCAACGATGAACATTCTTTATGTTTTTTTTTTTCTTTATGATTATTTATGTTTGAAGTCTCATGTTTTCAAAGGATTTTACAAAACATGGTTGTTGATACAAGATAATAATGAATAATGACATGACACATGTTGTGTTGAGAGTGTGAAATAAAAACTTGTTACGAGTATGTAGGTACCTTAGAGTATATAATTACAGTAGTACAGAGTGCGCATATTGCACAGATTGCTTAATGCGCATCGTAGGCAGGTAAGCTATAGATATTTATATTGATGAGTGTTTGACAGATAGGGATTTATCGATATTCTACGTATTGTAAATATATATCTTTGTTAGGTACTTTTTATGTTCAATATTTCCTATATTATTAAACCAGAATTTTTATTATTCTTGTTTTAATTATACTTCAAAAATTATGTGTAATAGAAATGTCAGAAAATCGTGTAGTCTTGTAAAATATTGAGGTTTATAAAATAAAAGATCGGGTTTAGTGTCAATTTTTTATTAGTAAATCAAATAATAATAATTTAAGTTATATACATGAACTACCTATATTGAATTTCAACATTTGCAATCAAACAATGTCATTCATTCCAAGTACATAAGTACCTAATATTATTTCTTGTTTTTACTGACCGCTAAAAAGTGTAAGCTTGTTAAAAAGCTGTCTTTTAGTTTTCTTGATATTTGACTTTCGAACTAAATATTTGACGCGTATATCAATATATTTTTGAATCACAGCTCTAAGCAAATGCAGTAAATTATTACTGCAAGGTTCTTCTTCAAATAAATGAGCACGAAGAACATTAAATATATCTGTTCCAATGAACAACTTCTGCGTTTTAGTAACCATGCTTCGAGGATCACGATCAGCTCCGTTTTCCGATTCTATATTACTTTATACAATATTTCAGCGGCATTACATACATAAATCACGTCCTCAGAGATATATAAGACCTCCCCGATCTTTAAAAAACATGAACGAATTAAAATGAGAAGGTGCATTTGCTACTAAAGCCGATACACAGTCAGTGCACTCTATTTTAGATAGTAAATATCGTGTAACATATCCAGCAATATAGGAGATGACTTGCTGTGAAATAATGGAATGATCAATCACTTTAAGTAAATTCAAATCATCATCCTCAAAATTACTTACTTATTTAAAATTTCGACAGCGTTGGTCGCGTCACATCACTATTGTCTCGCGTGGGGAACGCGGTGCGCGGGCGGGGGTGTGCGTGCCCGCCTCCCACGTCTTGTTCACCCCCGCGACGCGTGATTTGTTTTCATAAAAATAAGTGTATAAAAATCGACTTACCGATGAAATGTGATACTGGATTTCAGTTTTGTGTGTTTCCTAGTGTCGTTTTTACAAGATTGAACTGTACATTTGACCATTTTGTTAAGTAAATATGGAAAATCTCCGGAGGAACGCACACTGCTAGCACTCAACCACGACGATTTATTCCCTTTACGTCGAGTCCCGTTATGTCGAACCGAAAACCTTGTCGCGCTTCTATTACCCCTATGTCGAGCTTAGTTTTCTGTCCCGTTTCTATTCCCTTTATGTCGAGTTTATTATGACTCCAGTCACAGGGGTTTGCCTATCAATTACAGAAGATGATGTTGTATGATTGTTCTGTTCGGTGTCTGGATTTGGTCGGTCCGTTATAAAAGATGGAGCAAAGTCAATTTCATTGACTAGATTACGATTGTACGGGTAAATACCCGTTGTACAAAATCCAGCCTGAATATTCGCTTGTGTGAAGGCTAGTGGCATTGCAGTTTTTACAATACCTGGTATGTCGTAGATTGCATTGGTTTTCCAGGGTGACTTCGCATCCAGCCGTCAAAAGAAGTATTTATAGCTTTTTTTAAGGGTCCGAAGACATCTATCCTGGGGCTGCAGTTTGTGTGAGCAGTGTGGAGGAAATGAAAGCAAAGTGATTCCATTTTCTTTACAAAAATCCAATGTATTAATATGGGTGTGCGAGGCATGATTATCTAGAACTAGTAACACTTTATGCGACGGAGAAGCATTAGAAAATTTCTTAAAATGTTCGAGAAAGACTAGGAATGACGCATCTTGCATGCAGCCTGAAGGATTTGCAGTTCCAATCGATCCTACAGGCCCATCTCTAATAAAATGATCACGAAAATTAACCCGAGGAAATATAAACAAAGGAGGAATAGTATTGCCCAAAGCGTTTACTGCAGAAGTAACTGTGACCAATGTTCCTCGTTCACCTGAAGTAAGAGTTCCCACTTGCCGTATTCCACGTCTTGCTACGACTCTATCAGGTTTTTGGACAGTAGTGACGCCTGTTTCTTCAACATTACGATACGTAGCTCACTATTAAAACACTTAAAAATCACCAACAAATCGATCCACCAAAATTGAAAAATTCTTGTCCCCTGTTCGACCCAAGATGATACTTACGTTTTTTGGCGGGAAATCACAGCACTATGCACACACACTGTTACGCGCTACTACCCGCGCACGACTGACAAATACAGAATATAAAACGCGATTGATCGCACACGCACGAATCTTCATGCTTAATGTAAATTGAAAAAGTGCTACCAAAATTATGATTTTTGCAAGGACAAACTTAAATCGAGTATCCTGTGCTTTTAAAATCAATTTTATAATATGGTTTAGTTGTTTTTAGATAGTGTGTCTTATGCATATACCGATGTAATGATTTGTTTTTTACTTCACTTTAACACTTTGACAGCCGAAGATTTTAAAACGCGGATTCCATGGTTCGCCGGCGATTTTCGCCGATATTGCAACATTTATAAAATGAGAACTATCAATGATAAATCTATAATTATTTTTAATTTATACTATTGACTTGTTTATTTCTAGGATAAAAATAAAAAACAGACGTAAATTAGTTTTTTTTATTTAAAAATGTAGAATAAAAAAGAGGTTTTATGGAAAAAAAAAAAGTCGAACATGGACTTTTGCGTGTTCAAGTCGTGTAATTTTTGCGTGTATGAAACATTTTGAAGCAAGGATGGTAGCATAAAGGCACGTTGCAGTCTGGGCAGTAAAATATGGTTTCTTTGCGTCCTCGTTTGCCAGTGTTTTTCTTAGAAATGTCTGCACAAACTTTACAGACTCTTGCCACCTTCTCTTTTTTTTCGGTGCTCGGTATCCTTTCGAGAAAGTGCCTTCCCACTAGTCTGGTACTGCTGCCTACATGGTGTGGGCCACGTGAGGGTCCTGGTTCAGCCTCTGGTGCAGTTTGCAGCAGCTGGTCACCACACTCCATCAGGAACTGTGAGAATCGCGGGCGGCGCCTTTGAGACCTTGATTTATTGTAAATGACGTAAGCATTTACCATTGCTCTTGCTACCAGGTTGAAAAACATCTTTTTCCACCACTTCATGCTCTTTCTATTCAAGGAGTAGTAAGACACATACTGGTCATTCAGATCTACACCAAATTTGTGGTGGTTGTAATCTAGTACACAATCTGGTTTCAGCCTTTTGGTCACACCGACACCTTTGACTTTTGCATCCACCTCTGTCCAGCTAGCTCCGTGTTTCGTAGTAAGCATGAGTACATCACGCTTGTCCTTCCATTTACAAGCGGTTAGATTGGCCCGGTGACAAAAGGCCATTTCGCCTTTTTCCAACGGTTGATGACGCCAATCCTGTGGCAGACCACGACGATTCGCCATTACAGTGCCAACAAGGCGAGTGTCCTTTATCCACAATAAGTCTGCGATTGTCGGACTTGTAAAGAAACGGTCCATGTATATGGTGTGCCACTTACCGAAGTATGGTTCACTCAATTCCGTGATAATCGTTTCCACCGATTTCGAGTCGCCTATGTAGGGAACCATGCGCAGTATGTATCCTGTTTCCGCGTCGCAGAGCATGTACACTTTCATGCCATATTTATCGGGCTTATCTTTGTTATACACTTTGAAGTGCACTCGTCCCCTAAACCCACAAGTACCCTCATCGATAGTCAAGTGCTCATTGGGATAATAACACTCTTGACACAACCGACACATGTCATCAAAAAAAGGTCGGAGTTTGAAAAAAGCGTCGTACTCGGGATCACCACGCGGTTTGTAGTTTGCGTTATCATTCAGATGGAGACAGCTATAAATGGCTCGGAATCTGTTTCTATTCATGTGCTTCCCGGCGAATGTAGTGGCTATTATTTCCCGTGTAGACCAGTATGAATCAAAACTCTCCTTGTGTACAAGCGTAATATGAATCACGATAGAAAAAAATGTCTTTAGTTCCGATTTTTTGACAGCTTTCCATTCGTACAACATAGTGCCAGGTTTCAGAATGCCTTTTCTTGCTTGTTTGGTTTTCATTTGAGCTGCGTAACGGTTAGTTTCCGTCTTTAGAGTGTTCCAAAAAGAATCGGGGAAAAAAATTGAAAAACAATCCAACTCTGACGAACTTTCATCTACTGGAGCCAATACTTGAGATACTTCTTGAAATACTGGATTTTCTGGGGGTTCTTGCAGTGCTTGGTATGACCATCCATTACCTTCATCCATTTCTCTGAGGGTAAGTGCTGCTGCTGATCTGCGGGTAACGCCGCGCCCGCGTGTAGCCGAACGCACCGCCGAGCGACCGCGACCGAGGCGGGATCTCGTATTTCTTCGAGGTGTACGACCCCGGCCCCGTACATGTTCCCCCCGTACAGGTTCAGATAAGTCGTCTGACATGTTAGCATCAACATCTTGTCGATCATGAACCGATACAACCTCTTGCAAGTCTTGAATAAGGTCTGGAAAGAGAAAAAAACAATAAAAATATGTACGACGCAAAAAGGCTACATTTCTACAATAATAACCCAACAAAATACAATAATTTACCTTGAATTTCAATATCTGGGGCTTCTTCAATATCCGAATCATCATCAGCAACCAAGGAGTCAATAATTTCGTTCGAATCGAGCCGATAACTTCGCCGTGAACTCGCCATTTCGCGCCAAAATTCGTGTACGTGCACTCGCAATAGCGGCGCGGGAACACTGGCGCAGCGCGACACTCGATAGCTTGTTCCGCTCACACCAAGCGCCCCACCACGGTTATTCTTACATGTGTGCGTAGCTAAAGCACTACACTATTATATCAATGCACGCCAAACACGGACTACGGACGTCGTTTTAAAACAAACACTAAGAAAGTCAGTCACGTACTGAGAACGTGATCAGCGTCACAATACAATCAACCTGGGACGTACTCTGCACGTGATCGGCTGTGAAAGTGTTGTTTCTTTGGTAAATACATTTATATCAAAAAATGGAGCTAGGACAAGCCACCAAACTTGAATTTTAAAGTTATTTATTTTTCCAAAGCTTCCATAGGTAAGCCTATTTAAAAAAAAATGTGACCCTAATTGGAATAAGTTAAGTAGTTCACTATAAAAAATATAAGAAACATCCCATCGTTTTACACCATGATTCTCAACGTGGACACGTAAAATTAGCGCCTGGGATATTCACCCTGATAAGACGGATTGTATAAAATAGGAATTTCAGTTGTGTTCGTTTTTAAGATCTGATTTTTCATGTCTATTTTAGCTTCTAGCTCTTTCAATAAATCTGATCCTATAAGGCCGTTGTATGCATTATCTACATTGTAAATATAAAACTTATGGTGAATATCTGTGTTAAAAGTGTCTGTTAAAGGAATGTATGCGACTTCGGTATGCTTGCTACGTCCATGGGTATTAATAACTTCAAATTGTTCTGGCATTTTATAATACTTGAAGTATTGGTCGGCTAGTTCGGCATTAATAAAAGAACGTGTACTCCCTGTGTCTATAAGAAAAATTTTGTACATGATAAAATTGATTACTATGCCCTACGACTTCCACGAGCTCTACGCAGTTCTCGTCGCCACACGAGCATACTAGTTCGTAGCTATTGTCTGAATCAGCTGGTTCGTCTAGCATGTTATTGCGCATCGTTCGCATCGACACATCGGTGTTTTGCCTAGGAGGCTGATTGTTAATACCGAAGCGAAATTGTTGATTCGGATTGGCTTTAAAGAAACCTGACTGTTTATAATTATTTATTCTTCGCGGAATCAATTGTGGTTGATGAGTTATAGGTTTTTGATTCAGTTGGTTACTAAAATTGGGTTTAGATCCTTTGGGTTGCCCAATTTTTGGTTACCGTAATTAGGATTTTGGGTAAAGTTAGGTTTAAAAAGATATTGTGGTTTAAATCCTTGATTATTGTTTGTTGGAATACCAAACTTATGCTGGACTGGAGCCGTAAAATTTGGTCTAAAAATATTTGAATGATTAGGGTTGGCTGGCTTATTTTTATTTCGGGCGTTGTACCTCGTTTGAAAGTTAACTTCTTCGGTTACAAAACTTAATGCGGACTCCAGTGTTACGCATTTATTTAGCCTAACGAACTTGATCATGTCCTCGGGTAAATTATAAAGGAAAACGTTAAGAGCCGTATTGTTGTATATTATGCATTTTGCAGCTTTGATACCCTCATCAGTTAGAAGATTCACTTTGGAAATTAATGAACTCCTAACATTTTGTATGCGGTGGCAGAAGTCTTATGTATGACTGTCCCTGCTTAATTTTAAGGTTCTCTAATTCTATACTAATACACGCTTCAGATCTAGGATCTCCGAAGTGTTGGACAAAAAGTTCTTTTAGGTCTTCCCAAGTGGTTACGTTTTCACGTTCACTAATTAAAACGGCAGCTTTACCAATTAATCTACTTGTTAAACAATGGAATATGTATGTTTGCTGTGCTGGATTGTTCTCCCCACTGAAGTTTCTAATGACGTATTCACATTTAGAAATAAAATGTTTAAGTAACTTCATCACCATCGAATCTTTGTATTTCCTTTGGGATAAGTCCTACTTCCTACTAATATTATAAATGCGAAAGTTTGTTGCAAACCCTTGACATATTATTGTTAATAACAAAAATAATTAAGAAAATAGGTAAGAGGCCTTTTTTAGCAGTAACAAGGTAACAAAAAAATGCAGCAAACCCACTAACATAATTATAAATTTTAAAAAATCAACAAAATTGAGATCGATAAGAGATCACATCGGTAAATAATAAAAAACAAGAAGTCAGTCTTCTCCATCATCTGAGAGCTGTTCAATATCTTCAACATGATATCCATCTATGTCTTCATCAACAGAAACACCTGGAGTATGTTTTAGGAAATCATAAAATGGTTTAGCGTCTGTCGGTATAAGTTTCATTAATTCTTTTAATTTTTCTACACTCAAAGACTTTCCGTTTGCCCAGCATTCGGGCAAATTAATATTCTTTAGCACAGGCTTACGGCCTTTCCCTGCCTTCTCAAGATTTACTATCTGAGCATCTTCTTGTGCAATTTCAGTTTTGACTTTCAAAATATAGGGGAATGGTTTTTCTATCACAATCTCATGCAGTTTCAACCAATTAACTTTATTTTTAGCACTGTCAACTTTTCTATTTGTTATAGCCTGTTCTAGTGGTTTGACAGAGAGCATATCGGAGGGTATCATTCTCGAAACCTCAAACTTCTTTTTCTTTTTTGACTTCTGAATACTTTCTGCATAATCTTCTAGAGTGTAAAGCCTTTGTTGCATTTTCAACTGTGATTCTATTACATCAAAATTGGCATCATTTGGTAGGAAGCTATGCCCCGACAAAAGAAACCGCAATGTAATTGATTGTAATGATGTGTGATATTGCATGGTATGTATTAACATGAGAACTAGCTTAATACTCCGATTTTGCCCTCCACAAGAATCCGCCCATAAGATTAGATCTGTTACTGGGGATTGTATGTTATTCAAAATGTACTTTCGCAAGCAGGATCCAACTTCTTGAGTACCCTTTCCACCTTCATTTTCAAGCCATAAGTTAAAAATTGATCGTTTGCTACTTCCTATATAAATCCCTAAATTATACAAATTTAACTGCCGTTTGTAATAAGCTATATTAGTGGGTATTTTTGGAAGTGGATGGGTTTTTTGCATATCGAAAGTAAGTGTTTCTACAGTATCTTTTTCTGACGCCAAATTCAGATCTGCATTCATTTGCTTTCTAAGCCCTGATGCTTTATTAATATGCAAATCTCGTTGCTTTTTAGCTTCTTCAGCTTCCGTGCTTGTTAATGATTTTATATTAGCTGCAAAAGTGTCACAAGTTTTACATGTGTCACTTTTTGGGGCTTTAAATCTGAGGTTAAATTTTTCATAAAATATTTTCTTACATGTTGCAAGACTCGGTAGGTTTTCATTTGTCGGATATTTAGCTTTGAATAAATCGTACATTTTTAATAGATTGAGTTTAGTATTCAAATAACGACTATCAGTCTTACCTCTACAATAATGGCTAACATATTTGGGAAACGAATCAATATGGCCAACTATTAGATTAATGTCATCTTCATTGATTTTATTTTTACCACCACTTGCTGTTCCTCTATTGTCTTTGAAATTAGATGATCTATAATTTTTCTGCATCGCTATATCGATTCTACTTTGACAAATACCTAGGGTTTTCAAAAACGTTTTCTTGCATATTTCGGTGTCATAAAGCATGTATTTTCGTGAATATATTCTCTTCGAATTTGACAAAGTATACGTCCTAGCTTTATGAGTTTGTGTTACTTTACCACAAATAAAAGCACATCGACCTTCGAATGACCCAAGAGACCAAAATTGGTCAAATACTTGTTTCCGGCTATCAATTGACAAGATTGTTGTGCATTTCTTTTGGCATACCATTGTGATTGTGATTCGATTGTTATCGAATTCTTTTGGTAATACTTCTTTTCCTTTCGCACTAATATACTTTTCGTTTACATTGGCTCTTCGTTTTCGCTCTTTTCTAGGCTGGTCTTCTACTTTTCTTTTTCTTCCGCGCTTGGGTCTACCGATATTATTTCTCTCTAATTGATGCTCACTCTCACAATTTGATTGTGGTTGTTCGATGCAGTTTAAAATGCTTGATTGATTATTATCATTTTCAGTCAGTTGTGTTGCAGACATATCTATACAATCTTCAAAAACTTTATCAGTATTTAAAGTTGAAGTTTCTACTTCTATTTCTGCAAAAAATTCGTTTCCTTTGTCATCGTAATTATTAAACATACTGGAAAGGCTGTTAGGGACAATATCTAAATCGGGATCCCTTCTGTTCGCATAATGTTTTTTGTCCTAATATACTTCGGCATAACGATTTTGGCACAATTTGTTTTGGCATAATAATACTTTGGCATATTTTTTTAGGCATGCATTTTATGTTGGCATAATCATCTTAAAGACTAATTTGTTTTGGCATATGTTTGATTCGCATAACGTTAGTAGGCCTAATGACTATTAGCATAACGTTAGTAGGCCTAAAGACTTTTAGCACAACTTTAGTAGGCCTAATGACTAGTAGCATAATAATAGTTAGGCAAACAATTAATATAAATAACAAAAATAATGTTCATGCAAATGATTTATTATAAATATACATGACATTTTCAATCGAAGAAACGTTTATTTACAAAAATAAACAGTCTTCTATTATGAGAAATAAATATGGCGGGTATTCTTCAGACAGAAGTTAACTGATTGAAATAGTTAGTACTTAATTATTTATTTTAGGTGTATATTTTTAGCAATTGCTTGTAAATATTCTAGTTTAGAAGGATACTCATCTTTTTTACTAATGATTTTTTAAATTTGTTTTGGTTTTGTCCGTGTATTTTTTCTTTTTTTTGGTATAAGTGATGTTACGACATCCAGTTTATCTATCTCAATGGTTTGACTGTATATTGTCAATACATCTACGAAAACATAATGTATGTCAGAAAAAATCTGCATCTTTTTGGTAAAAGAGGTGACAGACACAATTACAGTACTAGAAATAGAGACCAATTAGTTCAGCCTGGCTTCAGACTCGCTAAAGTAGACTCGTCTTTCATGGGGTACTGTTTGAAATGCTATAATAAAATTCCACAAAGCATTCTTGAACTAAATGAAACCAAATTTAAAACTTGCATTAAACGCACACTGTGTAAGCAAGCATATTACAAATTGGACGATTATATCGCTGATAAAAATGCTTGGCTCAATGCCGGTCCTGCTCCACAAGGACAGGGGCGCATTAATGGATAGCATTAAATGGTATTGTTGGAGCTGCTGAAGATTGTACAACTATCTTTGCATTGTATAAATTCAATATCTTTAGTATTATATAACCTCATATCCCATATTGTGTGAGTGCCATGTACTAGAATGCTATCATTCGCTGGAAACCTACGATTTTATTTTTTATTTTTTGACTTGAATGTGCCCTGGCGGTTAAGAGTATGTCATGCTCACTCAAATGTCCCGCTGATGGTGGCGCGTGTGTCGGGTCATTTAGTTCCCTTCAAAATGGTTGAGTTGAATGGTGCTGATACATGCGTCATGTTCGTGAACGGCCGCTGTCGGTTGGGACTGGTCAGCTCTTGGTTGCCACGGCTTTTGTTTTTATTTTTTAATAAATGTTGTTAGTTTTAACTATGGACACTTTTATCGTGCACATCTTGCTACATTGTTCTCACATAATGCACCATCTCAACAGGAATGATGTAACCAAGATTTTGTAACAACATTATGATTTAAAAGAGTGTCCATGGAGTTTCTTGCCCGTTCTTCTCCATAGAGATCTACGCTAGGGAATGGGCAACTACAGTACTTTCACAGTTTTTATGTCTTGTGACTGGGACTGTAGCTACATTTAAATATCATCTTTGTTTCGACAATTCAAAAGCGCCTGTAACTGGCCTACTTGAAATAAATGCTTTGATTTTGATGTCTTATTTCTTGAACTATTTTTTTTGCCAAAAAATAAAATCCAGTATGGTGTTTTCCCACAAAATGAGCAAATCTATTGTGCCATGCTTCTGCATGATTTTGTGTCCTGGGTATATTTTCCTTTACTAGTAAATACGTACTCCAGACTTTGGGTGGAAATGGTGGTGGTGAACTTGTAGTGCCCCATACATAATTCTGAGCAAACCAAGTAGCTATAGTACCTGTAATAATCAAATAATATTGTTGGTTAAAAAATTAATATGCTGTGCAGCAAAAGTTAGTGACAGAACCGAATTGCTGCAAAACCGACTTCACGTAGTCTTGTTTGTCCTACCCCTAGAGTGTTATTTAAAATCGCGTAGGCGCGTAGGGGCGAGGCGGCCCACGGGCTGAAGAGCAGGCGGCTGCGAGCGAGCCCCCGCGGCTGAGGCTGGCCGGCGAAGCCGGCCAACAAGCCGAAGCTGCGGTGGTGAGCGAAAGCCGTCTGCGACGATTAGTACGCGTGGGGCCGCCGGAGGGCCGCAGCGCCGGAGCCGTCACAGAAACCCTGCCTGCTGCATGCTGCATGCTTGCTTGCATGCTGCATGCTTGCTTGCATGCTGCATGCTTGTTTGCATGCTGCATGCTTGCTTGCATGCTGTATGATTGCAATGCTTGCTTCCTACAGCGAAAAAATACTCACAAAATTGTTCAATACGTTATAATATATTAATATTTTATATATTACCTGATTCAGGAGATATGGCTTTTCTCCAATCGTCGAAATACATTGGTATATCTTCTTCGGGCAAAAAAGCTAGGGCGTATAAACATTTAATTTCCAACGCAAATGATATATCATTACCATATAAACGTTGGAGGCCATTTTTCTGTACGTGGCGGTATATAGTTTGTCCTAAATGAAAATTGCACCCTTTTATTGTGATGAGCACGGACATTTGTTTCCGAGTCATGGATGTTTATATGTATAATAAGTATGTATTTACAAACAAAAAAGTATATATGTAGTATATCAACTATCTAGTGTCCACGACACAAGCTTTGCTTAGTGTGGCACTAGGTGGCGCTGTGTGTTAATGTCCAGCGATATTTATTGTTGTATTTTCGAACAATTGTTTAGCACATATATGGGCAGTTTTTTCGAAATCCATTAATATAAATCTGGGTGATAAATGCAAATTATTTGCATCGCAGTACTCAATAATTGATGTAAATAACATATCATAGGTCGTTTTATCCTTGTTGGTGCATAATGCTAATATGCACGGAAATGTTTGTGAGATATCATTATCAACATTCCCGTGTATGGTATAAAGTTGATAAAAAATCTTAGGAACAACTTTGAATGTTCCATCCATCATTATATACTTAGACGAGTATAATAAAGTAATGAGTTTTTTTGTAGTAAATATTATTAATCTCTTGTTTGTGTTGTATTTTTTATCAATAATAATGATCTGGTCGTATTCTTTAATTAAACATTCTGTATTCAGTTCAAAATCTATGTCTTCTGGTTCTTTAAAACTATCCATTTTTTTCCTTTGCTTGTATATAATTTGTTTTAGATTATTATTGCCTGGTAAATGACACGATACGGAAGGTGAGGTTACAGTTTCACTATTGGCTATAATTTCAATTGGCTTTATACTCGGATTTAATATTGCATCTTCTTTTATTTTATTGATAGCTATTTGAATCTGAAAAATAAAAAGAAGGAACTATAACAAATAGTAGGACTTTTTATAACAAACGTAGTGTATCAATAGATTAAGGTGCAGTCTAGCCGCCAATATGTATGAATTAATCAATTTTAAAAAACTTACTTGTTCTCTAAGTGCATTTGGTTCATGATTGTGATTTTGTATGTGCTTAGATAGTATTTCATTTTGTTGGTCATCGTTTAATTTCGTAATAAGTCGAGAATTACATTTATAATTGGTATTACGACGCATTTCACACACCCAATAATATTTTTTTTCCTTTTGAACATTTTTCTCATAGATGAAACCATCCACATTTAATTTGATGCCGCCTCTTTTGGTTATAAAATTACGCACTGTATTTTCCATTTGTAACTACAATAATTCACGATTTTAAACAAATAAGTAAGAATCACAACATACGTAAATTACAACTTAGCAATAATACATTTAGTGGCACAATAGTTTTACGACACCACCGTCTACTTAGAAAAATAAGGGAAAATAATTTCTATTCTACCTACAATATCAAGCGCCTACAAATTTCATTAGAGCAATATTGTATAAACGTGTATAGTGTCTTATATTCTAGGTGTTAATAATTATTTCACTGTTATACCTATAAAAATGTGTTTTAATATTTTTATGCGTTATTTATGCTTAACTTTTATGCTTTAGGATATTATGCTTAAAAAAGTTATGCTTTAGAACTTTATGCTTAAAAAAGTTATGCTTTAGAACTTTATGCTTAATAAGTTTATGCTTTAAAATATTATGCCTAATCATTATTATAGTTACAGACATAATGCTTAAAAAAATTATGCATGAGCTGTTATGCGTAATTATATTATGCGAGGATATAATTATGCCAAACAACATTATGCTAAGTTATATTAGGTCTTAAAATTTTATGCAAATGGATAGGGAACCATCTAAATCATCCAGATGTTTGTATGACGCTTAAGATGTAAATCCTGTTTCAACTGCGCTAAAGTGGTAACATCTCCACTGTTGGAAGTTTCTTCTCCTTCAGATTTTTCTTTGTCGTCGTTTTTATTACATAAATGCTCGTCACGAGCCATTGCGACAAGCTTCTGTGCTCTAGAGTTCATGTTAAATACCTGAAAATAATTTATTATTGACTTTACTTTTGTAATATGAAAACTATTATACGATGCATGGTTGTAGCACATACCTGAAACTATTTATATCAATTTCGCAACAACCTATTAAAAAATTAAATATTTTAATGTTTTTATAAATTACTATCATCTGCCTACAACGATTGTATATAGACATTCTTATATGTTATTGTAACCTTCCCTCATAATAATACCAGATTCTCTTCGGATTAAATTATAGAATAATATAAAAAGATAAATACACTAAGCGGCCGTTAAACTACGAGTATTAAAGCAATAACCAGTCATAAATTACACAAATTTAAAATGTCAGATTTTTCGTAATTATCGGGAAATTATTTAATTTCATTCCAATTCCATGGTTCTTTACAATGAGAAAAACTACTTCAGTGCGTTATTGATTGTATAGAACAGGAGAAAACATTAAAATCAAACACTACAAACTTGCCTTGTGCCTTGTTGCATCAAGTAGATACTTAGAAACTCTTGTAAAATAATGAAATTCACACAACCTCCAGTTTCATGAATGTTACAAAATACTACAAGTATATTATTTTCACTGAAAGCCGCTATAACCAACAGAAAACAAAATTTTAAAGTAATTGTCACAGAAGAAAAGCGCGCGTGTCGTGACAGGTTTGTAATCGATTATTGCAAAATTGTTGAAGACAGACTAGTTCCGCAAACTGCAGAAACATTTTTGTGGTAGATGGCGTTTTTATAAATTTAGTACATGTCTCTGCATTTTTCTAAGGGTTCAGGAGACTAGTTACTAGAGCTAGATGGCGTTAACTTAAAATTCATATTTTTGTGGGTTAACAGGTTATTGCATAACATGGCTCTATGTTCCCCGAAGTAGCTTCTTGCCTGTTTTATTTGATAGGTACCAAGCCCAAAAAGTATCAGGTCAGACATGGTCATTTCAGGGAAAATACTTAACGCTGGAAGTTGACCATCAATTCTTATGAATTGGGCTCGAAAGCGGTTGATACGGTTAGCAATTATAAGTTCTGCTAACCGGTTGGGCATATTTTTTCTCCTTATTGCTCGAGTAAGTATAGCATCAGCATCTGGTCTATTTTCAATCACTGGATGGAAAGCATTAATTATGGCTGCACAAATACGAACATCGTCCATCAAATGGGTGGCAGCCAAATTAAAAAAATCATGTCTCAGTAGCTTAAAATCTCTTTTCAATCTACCATTAACTACCTCTACCACCCATCTGCATAGTGTCACACACCTTGACTTGTTTGCATTGATGGTTGTTAACTGCGTCTCTCCTTGTTCTAAGGATTCGGGTTTATATATTTTAAAGCCCAGCCCTTCTAGTATCGGAATGGAATCACGAAAACCTCGATCCAAAATGAAAACGTCATTGGGCTGAAAAAAAGCCCTTAGATACTCGTTTTCATTTTGGAACAAAGCTTTCATGATGTCAGAATCCGATTGGGTTGCTGGATAGGGCCCCAAAATATCAATAATGTAACCATCAGTGGCAACAACAAGAAAAGGTTTTACTAGGTTTCTATATTTGTGCAAGCTATAAGTTTTCTTTTGGAACATGTAATTAGACGATTTTTGAAGATATATATAGGTACCATCACATATTACAAATGGTACCCTTGCCTCTCTGTTTCCAAACAAGCCCTCGGGTATTAATAAATTCCTATTAATTAATTCATTTCTTGTATGGTTGATTCCCAAGTGGAGAGGCACAAATAAGCTTAGTAATGCCTCTCTAGCTACTTGCAGCAAACGCGTTATTGAGGACTTGGTCAGATGAAACAGAGAGGCAATCCTTTCATGGGAGTCCCCTGTACGAGCTTTCACCAAATACATTGATGACACATCACACATACACACACACACACACACACACACATTCATTCACACTTTGTTGATACATTGATACATTGATTGACTTTTTTTAATTTGATTGTTTTTGATTTTTGCAAGTCAATGCTGGGCTTATAACATTTAAAATATTAATAAAATTGTCTTTTGTGACTCCAGTCCAGAACTTAAAAAGTCCCTCATCAATATTGCTTATATTATTAAAATCTAATTGATTTATTTCATTGTCCTGGACACTCAGCCTCAACATTAACTCTATTTCATTTTTAGTAAATGTATTTGAGGACTGACGCTGGTCCAGAAACTCCCAGTTGTATAGAGATTTATGTTCATTACATACTCTTGCATTTTCCGTCACAAATATTTTTTCAGATTTTAATATAATTTTTCTTAAGTACTGCGGCACTCAATTTCTTTCTACATTGACACAGTCTGGCACAAAACAATGAGTACTTGTCTGTGTTGTGTGTGCAAAATCATCAAGTGTTATTGATGCACTTGGTGGCTGGATTTCAAATGGTTGCCCAACTTCTTGCTCCATTCTTAGAATTGCCTCGGCACGCATCCAGCAGATGGAACAAAGAAGCGCATGTTCTGGTAACTGAGACAATACAAAAAACAATTTACTTACATGCACAACAGAAAGGGCTTTTTATAGTTAAATGCACAGTGACGTTACATGTGTATGGTGGATTAGTAACTTAAAATAATTTAACCTCATTGGGGTAAATTCTTGCTGCAACTTCATCTCTCACAGAACCACTAGCCACGTGTGTTAACCTTCGATGCAGTGACATTCCACACCATGCACACAGAGAGTCTTGGTGGTGGTTAGACGGGCCTGGAGTTTGCTGGTTATCTACAGTCCTTGTAGCATGCTCCACATTCCTGCGTGCTGCTACCCAACAAGCATAGCAAACCATTCTTCCTGGTGGAATCTGAATGAAACAAAAGAATACTATTTTATTCTTTTGATTTATTCAAATAATTGTATGAATAGCCAGTGCACAAATGCACTGGCTATTCACACAATTATTTCATTCCAAAATCAGGTAATTAAGTAATCTGTAAATGTTACCTGTCTTGGATATATAGTTTGTGTTATTAAAGTCCGTTCAGGTCCTTCAGGTATGGAGTGGCGGCGTGTTTGGGCAAGAGACCGTTGAGACCATACACATGCATTCATATTTGTATCTACAGCAGGAGCTGCTATGATCTCTTGTTGTTGTATTGTACGCCGAGTATGTAACCAATAAGCAAAACAGAGTAGGCCACCCTCGGGTATCTAAAACAAAAAATGTTTATTTATTTAAATCACAACATTTTAAATAATATGAATGAATCAAGATAATGTTACTTTAACATCACCTATACAGAATCGAGCAAAAATTAAATTATGTGTGTTCTTTTTCTTCCTGGATCGATGTTATCTTGGATCACAAATAAGAAATATCTGCATTTTTGCCTGCCTTGCATAAATAAAAAAGAAAACATAAGTGCTTACCTCTCTTGGAGCAATTGTTTCAGCAATATATTGCCTTTCAGCACCCCCAGGAATACAGTGAGTACGCCTCCGAAACAAAGATGTCCTGCACCTAACACAAACATTGCTATCATGGTGATGCAGAAGTTCGTGATCTCCATGTGCCAGAGCACTATCATCTGACATTTCTAGCATTGTGATGCCAAAGCATTGAGAGCACATTACTCCATTTTCATCAAGCTAAAACAAAACAATTAACAGGTTATACATTGTTAATATATACAAGATAATTATGTTGCAGTATGTGTAGATGAATAAAATGTTTTAACCAGATGGCCAAGATACTGCTCGATGACCGAAATTATTTCAGGACCCATATCATCGGCAGCATAACACTGTTCATTTTCATCTATGACAGAGGTGCACCGTAGGCACGCCATTGTCAATTAACTGTAATAAGTACGAGTTAAAACCTGTTAGAATACAGAATAAGTGAAGAAAACATTACTAGAAATAGAATTTAAACATAACAATAAGTACTCGTAAATGCACGGAACAACATACTCGTACCTGAAACTGAATTTGTTATTGTAAAAAACACACGACGGAACCGAAATCACAGGCGAATCAGAAACCATATAACAAAGCCGGGGTCAACAGTCAAGCAACCAATCAATGTCCGTAGTAGTAAACTGGGTCGCAAAACAAAAATAATCACTAAAAACTCCAAAACACGTTCAATCCAAACTCAAAGCAAAGAATGACTCAATCAAATTCATAAACGTCACTTCTCCAAACTGTCAAACGTCTTGACACACAGCTGTCATGGCTGCCATAAAATAGGGTTAACTAATTAAAAAAACTTAACAAATAATCATTTTTGAACGGCTGTACCTTTCATCAAATTAATTTGTTAGTATTTTTATGAAATTCCCCTATTTTTTTCCTATAAATCTATGTAGTGTACATAGTGGTGGCCCAAAATCAAGCATCTCCTTTTTAATAAGATTCAAAAAATTATTAAATTAAGGCAAAAATAAACGTGAGTGGCGATTTTAGTCCAATCTACACGACTTAAGGGCTAAAACGTGTAAATCAACTTATATTTGAGTGATACGAGTAACACAAATAGTACAATGGCGATTTAAGTCCAATTTACTTAATTCAAAATAAAACTAACATGTGGTGTAGATTTGGCGATTTTAGTCCAAAAATACATACTAACTTGATGTGGTGTATATTCGGCGATTTTTGTCCAAAAATACTAACATAAAGTGTAGATTTGGCGATTTTTGTCCAAAAATACTAACGTAAGGTGTAGATTCGGTTATTTTTGTCCAAAAATACACGTGTTACGCTAATGGCGATGTCTAGTCCAATTAAACGTAAATTAAAGGATGGTGGACAAGGAATGGAACAATGCGAATAAGGGTCAACTCACAGTTTGTTCGATCCCATGCCGGTTCTCGTACTGCTGCTTACTGCAGAACTGCTCACGCGACGTTCTATTGACGAATTTATTTGTAGGTTCTTTGCGGACTAGAAGTCTATGCGACTAGGATGACGTTACGACCGATTCTAGTGTCAATTAACGATCACTTGTTCGCGACTTGCTAATCCTACCGGCTGCGCCGCTCAAATATGAACGCACAAGACTTGTTAAAAATATATTTATTAGTACACGTGTGCTCAGCATGAGCTTGATGAAAATACGGAACACATAAATCTACGTTACATTGACTTAAATACTACTGGAAGATTTACATGTGTGTGTCTGAGGGTGGACCTCACAGAACATCGGTAACAAAGAATACAATGACGGCAACAGTCAGAGTGTCGAGTGTCGCCCTTAAGTCTAATGGTTTTGGTCATCATTAGTTTGATTGTAATTGACATTTTGTTACTGGTTCTAACGACTCTGTGTACCAGCATGGGTGACATGGTGAGAACAGTGGCTGTTCATTACTAGATTTATTGTAATCGACAATTGGTGACATGGTGGGAACAATGACTATTCATAACTCTGTACACATTTAACAACAATCATCAAAAAGCATCGAATAAAAATACTTACTTTTTACTGTCAAAAAGCAAAGAGGGTATCTGCTAACGTCCACGTCGCGCGTTGGTTGACGCAACACTGTGAAACACGTTTAGACCCGCATGCTGCTCCCCTCCCTGTGAGATCTGTCTCAATGTCTCACTGATTTGTCTCATTACAGCAGATTCAGTAATATAATCAAGACGGTGAAAGAAATTACCTCATAAGCCGGTTCCTCCAATTCATCGAGGAATTCCGGCTCACCGTATACCTCCAACTCGTCCAACTCATCCTCAGACAAGTCCGCCTCGAGGTAATCCCGTCTAACGCCCTCATCCTCCGAGTCGCTCTCGCGAAGCAGCTCCTCGAAATCGTAGGGCACCTCGCCTCTTCCCACGTTCCAAGACATGTCAATTTTTTTTTTTTTTCTTAACCCATGCTGTTCCTTCCACTGTTGGGCAAAGGCCTCCCAGAAATATTTTACTTCATAAAAATAGGGGAATTTCATAAAAATACTAACAAATTAATTTGATGAAAGGTGCTGTACCTTTCATCAAATTAATTTGTTATGAAATTCTCCTATTTTTTTCCTATAAATCTATGTAGTGTACATAGTGGTGGCCCAAAATCAAACATCTCCTTTTTAATAAGATTAAAAAAATAATTAAATTAAGGCAAAAATAAACGTGATTGGCGATTTTAGTCCAATCTACGCGACTTAAGGGCTAAAACGTGTAAATCAACTTATATTTGAGTGATAACACAAATAGTACAATGGCGATTTAAGTCCAATTTACTTAATTCAAAATAAAACTAACATGTGGTGTAGATTTGGCGATTTTAGTCCAAAAATACATACTAACTTGATGTGGTGTATACTCGGCGATTTTTGTCCAAAAATACTAACATAAGGTGTAGATTTGGCGATTTTTGTCCAAAAATACTAACGTAAGGTGTAGATTCGGTTATTTTTGTCCAAAAATACACGTGTTACGCTAATGGCGATGTCTAGTCCAATTAAACGTAAATTAAAGGATGGTGGACAAGGAATTGAACAATGCGAATAAGGGTCTACTCACAGTTTGTTCGATCCCATGCCGGTTCTCGTACTGCTGCTTACTGCAGAACTGCTCACGCGACGTTCTATTGACGAATTTATTTATAGGTTCTTTGCGGACTAGAAGTCTATGCGACTAGGATGACGTTACGACCGATTCTAGTGTCAATTAACGATCACTTGTTCGCGACTTGCTAATCCTACCGGCTGCGCCTCTGAAATATGAACGCACAAGACTTGTTAAAAATATATTTATTAGTACACGTGTGCTCAGCATGAGCTTGATGAAAATACGGAACACTTAAATCTACGTAACATTGACTTAAATACTACTGGAAGATTTACATGTGTGTGTCTGAGGGTGGACCTCACAGAACATCGGTAACAAAGAATACAATGACGGCAACAGTCAGAGTGTCGAGTGTCGCCCTTAAGTCTAATGGTTTTGGTCATCATTAGTTTGATTGTAATTGACATTTTGTTACTGGTTCTAACGACTCTGTGTACCAGCATGGGTGACATGGTGAGAACAGTGGCTGTTCATTACTAGATTTATTGTAATCGACAATTGGTGACATGGTGGGAACAATGACTATTCATAACTCTGTACACATTTAACAACAATCATCAAAAAGCATCGAATAAAAATACTTACTTTTAACTGTCAAAAAGTTAAGAGGGTATCTGCTAACGTCCACGTCGCGCGTTGGTTGACGCAACACTGTGAAACACGTTTAGACCCGCATGCTGCTCCCCTCCCTGTGAGATCTGTCTCAATGTCTCACTGATTTGTCTCATTACAGCAGATTCAGTAATATAATCAAGACGGTGAAAGAAATTACCTCATAAGCCGGTTCCTCCAATTCATCGAGGAATTCCGGCTCACCGTATACCTCCAACTCGTCCAACTCATCCTCAGACAAGTCCGCCTCGAGGTAATCCCGTCTAACGCCCTCATCCTCAGAGTCGCTCTCGCGAAGCAGCTCCTCGAAATCGTAGGGCACCTCGCCTCTTCCCACGTTCCAAGACATGTCAAAAAAAAAAATTTTTTCTTAACCCATACTGTTCCTTCCACTGTTGGGCAAAGGCCTCCCAGAAATAGTTTACTTCATAAAAATAGGGGAATTTCATAAAAATACTAACAAATTAATTTGATGAAAGGTGCTGTACCTTTCATCAAATTAATTTGTTATGAAATTCCACTATTTTTTCCTATAAATCTATGTAGTGTACATAGTGGTGGCCCAAAATCAAACATCTCCTTTTTAACAAGATTCAAAAAATAATTAAATTAAGGCAAAAATAAACGTGATTGGCGATTTTAGTCCAATCTACGCGACTTAAGGGCTAAAACGTGTAAATCAACTTACATTTGAGTGATAACACAAATAGTACAATGGCGATTTAAGTCCAATTTACTTAATTCAAAATAAAACTAATATGTGGTGTAGATTTGGCGATTTTAGTCCAAAAATACATACTAACTTGATGTGGTGTATATTTGGCGATTTTTGTCCAAAAATACTAACATAAGGTGTAGATTTGGCGATTTTTGTCAAAAAATATTAACGTAAGGTGTAGATTCGGTTATTTTTGTCCAAAAATACACGTGTTACGCTAATGGCGATGTCTAGTCCAATTAAACGTAAATTAAAGGATGGTGGACAAGGAATGGAACAATGCGAATAAGGGTCTACTCACAGTTTGTTCGATCCCATGCCGGTTCTCGTACTGCTGCTTACTGCAGAACTGCTCACGCGACGTTCTATTGACGAATTTATTTATAGGTTCTTTGCGGACTAGAAGTCTATGCGACTAGGATGACGTTACGACCGATTCTAGTGTCAATTAACGATCACTTGTTCGCGACTTGCTAATCCTACCGGCTGCGCCTCTCAAATATGAACGCACAAGACTTGTTAAAAATATATTTATTAGTACACGTGTGCTCAGCATGAGCTTGATGAAAATACGGAACACTTAAATCTACGTAACAATGACTTAAATACTACTGGAAGATTTACATGTGTGTGTCTGAGGGTGGACCTCACAGAACATCGGTAACAAAGAATACAATGACGGCAACAGTCAGAGTGTCGAGTGTCGCCCTTAAGTCTAATGGTTTTGGTCATCATTAGTTTGATTGTAATTGACATTTTGTTACTGGTTCTAACGACTCTGTGTACCAGCATGGGTGACATGGTGAGAACAGTGGCTGTTCATTACTAGATTTATTGTAATCGACAATTGGTGACATGGTGGGAACAATGACTATTCATAACTCTGTACACATTTAACAACAATCATCAAAAAGCATCGAATAAAAATACTTACTTTTTACTGTCAAAAAGCAAAGAGGGTATCTGCTAACGTCCACGTCGCGCGTTGGTTGACGCAACACTGTGAAACACGTTTAGACCAGCATGCTGCTCCCCTCCCTGTGAGATCTGTCTCAATGTCTCACTGATTTGTCTCATTACAGCAGATTCAGTAATATAATCAAGACGGTGAAAGAAATTACCTCATAAGCCGGTTCCTCCAATTCATCGAGGAATTCCGGCTCACCGTATACCTCCAACTCGTCCAACTCATCCTCAGACAAGTCCGCCTCGAGGTAATCCCGTCTAACGCCCTCATCCTCCGAGTCGCTCTCGCGAAGCAGCTCCTCGAAATCGTAGGGCACCTCGCCTCTTCCCACGTTCCAAGACATGTCAATTTTTTTTTTTTCTTAACCCATACTGTTCCTTCCACTGTTGGGCAAAGGCCTCCCAGAAATATTTTACTTCATAAAAATAGGGGAATTTAATAAAAATACTAACAAATTAATTTGATGAAAGGTACAGCACCTTTCATCAAATTAATTTGTTAGTATTTTTATGAAATTCCCCTATTTTTTTCCTATAAATCTATGTAGTGTACATAGTGGTGGCCCAAAATCAAACATCTCCTTTTTAATAAGATTAAAAAAAATAATTAAATTAAGGCAAAAATAAACGTGATTGGCGATTTCAGTCCAATCTACGCGACTTAAGAGCTAAAACGTGTAAATCAACTTACATTTGAGTGATAACACAAATAGTACAATGGCGATTTAAGTCCAATTTACTTAATTCAAAATAAAACTAACATGTGGTGTAGATTTGGCGATTTTAGTCCAAAAATACATACTAACTTGATGTGGTGTATATTTGGCGATTTTTGTCCAAAAATACTAACATAAGGTGTAGATTTGGCGATTTTTGTCAAAAAATATTAACGTAAGGTGTAGATTCGGTTATTTTTGTCCAAAAATACACGTGTTACGCTAATGGCGATGTCTAGTCCAATTAAACGTAAATTAAAGGATGGTGGACAAGGAATGGAACAATGCGAATAAGGGTCTACTCACAGTTTGTTCGATCCCATGCCGGTTCTCGTACTGCTGCTTACTGCAGAACTGCTCACGCGACGTTCTATTGACGAATTTATTTATAGGTTCTTTGCGGACTAGAAGTCTATGCGACTAGGATGACGTTACGACCGATTCTAGTGTCAATTAACGATCACTTGTTCGCGACTTGCTAATCCTACCGGCTGCGCCTCTCAAATATGAACGCACAAGACTTGTTAAAAATATATTTATTAGTACACGTGTGCTCAGCATGAGCTTGATGAAAATACGGAACACTTAAATCTACGTAACATTGACTTAAATACTACTGGAAGATTTACATGTGTGTGTCTGAGGGTGGACCTCACAGAACATCGGTAACAAAGAATACAATGACGGCAACAGTCAGAGTGTCGAGTGTCGCCCTTAAGTCTAATGGTTTTGGTCATCATTAGTTTGATTGTAATTGACATTTTGTTACTGGTTCTAACGACTCTGTGTACCAGCATGGGTGACATGGTGAGAACAGTGGCTGTTCATTACTAGATTTATTGTAATCGACAATTGGTGACATGGTGGGAACAATGACTATTCATAACTCTGTACACATTTAACAACAATCATCAAAAAGCATCGAATAAAAATACTTACTTTTAACTGTCAAAAAGCAAAGAGGGTATCTGCTAACGTCCACGTCGCGCGTTGGTTGACGCAACACTGTGAAACACGTTTAGACCCGCATGCTGCTCCCCTCCCTGTGAGATCTGTCTCAATGTCTCACTGATTTGTCTCATTACAGCAGATTCAGTAATATAATCAAGACGGTGAAAGAAATTACCTCATAAGCCGGTTCCTCCAATTCATCGAGGAATTCCGGCTCACCGTATACCTCCAACTCGTCCAACTCATCCTCAGACAAGTCCGCCTCGAGGTAATCCCGTCTAACGCCCTCATCCTCCGAGTCGCTCTCGCGAAGCAGCTCCTCGAAATCGTAGGGCACCTCGCCTCTTCCCACGTTCCAAGACATGTCAATTTTTTTTTTTTCTTAACCCATACTGTTCCTTCCACTGTTGGGCAAAGGCCTCCCAGAAATATTTTACTTCATAAAAATAGGGGAATTTAATAAAAATACTAACAAATTAATTTGATGAAAGGTACAGCACCTTTCATCAAATTAATTTGTTAGTATTTTTATGAAATTCCCCTATTTTTTTCCTATAAATCTATGTAGTGTACATAGTGGTGGCCCAAAATCAAACATCTCCTTTTTAATAAGATTAAAAAAATAATTAAATTAAGGCAAAAATAAACGTGATTGGCGATTTTAGTCCAATCTACGCGACTTAAGGGCTAAAACGTGTAAATCAACTTACATTTGAGTGATAACACAAATAGTACAATGGCGATTTAAGTCCAATTTACTTAATCTAAATATATATAATTCAAAGGTGACTGACTGACTGACTGACTGACATAGTGATCTATCAACGCACAGCCCAAACCACTGGACGGATCGGGCTGAAATTTGGCATGGAGGTAGATGTTATGACGTAGGCATCCGCTAAGAAAGGATTTCGATCAATTCTACCCCCAAGGGGATAAAATAGGGGATGGAAGCTTATATGAAAGTCCGTCAGTTTTAAAGTTAGGATCTTCTAATTTCGTGTTTAGGCTGACGATTGAAAATTAGTATATGCGTGTTTCAGCGTTTTTGATAATTCCACCCCGCAGGCTTATAAACGGGAGGAAATTGTTTGTGGAAAATCCTTAATTTTCGACGTAAAAAGTACAAAATTTGTTATCTGGGCTTATGATTGGATGCTAACGCAACGACTTTATTAGAATTTCAACCCTTGAGGGGTGAAAAAAGATCAACATTTTGTTTTTAGCACCAAATAGTATCAAAGTTAGTAAGTCGTTAGTTTTTTTTTATTTAAACCCACAAACGGGTAAAGGGGATGAAGTATTGCATTGTGGTTGTTCATTCGTTCACCAATAACAGCAGCAGGAGAGACTTTTTGCAGCAGTGCAAGTTAATAGTATAGGCCGTACACAAGTTAATAGCACACGTGACTTCGCGGCTGGCAGTACGTACCGTTTTGTAGGGTCCTAGGTAAGCCGAAGATTATGGACTTACGGCAGGAGCAGAAAAAGAAAGTATGTATAGTAGAACGAGATATAATGAGTAATCATGGGTGTTGTTTTCGTGGTTTTTGGTGTCGCTGATAGTGAAAATGAGGTCAAAATTAACACGGGGGGGAAAAGTAAACAGAAGCAAAAAAAACAGTTTTTTTTTCTTCGGCTTCCCCTGACACTATTTTCATCCTGCGCCACTGTTTCGGACATTTAGCTTAATCCCATCAACTGGGCACAAATAATACAATAACACTTTGCCCGTCCCGGAAATCGAACCAAGGACCTAAGCTCATGCTCAGTAGCGCTTGCGACAACTTGACCAACGATGCAGTCTCACACATGACCCATCAATATTTTCACGCGAACGAAGTCGCGGGCAACAGCTAGTTCAAAATAAAACTAACATGTGGTGTAGATTTGGCGATTTTAGTCCACAAATACATACTAACTTGATGTGGTGTATATTCGGCGATTTTTGTCCAAAAATACTAACGTAAGGTGTAGATTTGGCGATTTTTGTCCAAAAATACTAACGTAAGGTGGATTCGGTTATTTTTGTCCAAAAATACACGTGTTACGCTAATGGCGATGTCTAGTCCAATTAAACGTAAATTAAAGGATGGTGGACAAGGAATGGAACAATGCGAATAAGGGTCTACTCACAGTTTGTTCGATCCCATGCCGGTTCTCGTACTGCTGCTTACTGCAGAACTGCTCACGCGACGTTCTATTGACAAATTTATTTATAGGTTCTTTGCGGACTAGAAGTCTATGCGACTAGGATGACGTTACGACCGATTCTAGTGTCAATTAACGATCACTTGTTCGCGACTTGCTAATCCTACCGGCTGCGCCTCTCAAATATGAACGCACAAGACTTGTTAAAAATATATTTATTAGTACACGTGTGCTCAGCATGAGCTTGATGAAAATACTGAACACTTAAATCTACGTAACATTGACTTAAATACTACTGGAAGATTTACATGTGTGTGTCTGAGGGTGGACCTCACAGAACATCGGTAACAAAGAATACAATGACGGCAACAGTCAGAGTGTCGAGTGTCGCCCTTAAGTCTAATGGTTTTGGTCATCATTAGTTTGATTGTAATTGACATTTTGTTACTGGTTCTAACGACTCTGTGTACCAGCATGGGTGACATGGTGAGAACAGTGGCTGTTCATTACTAGATTTATTGTAATCGACAATTGGTGACATGGTGGGAACAATGACTATTCATAACTCTGTACACATTTAACAACAATCATCAAAAAGCATCGAATAAAAATACTTACTTTTTACTGTCAAAAAGCAAAGAGGGTATCTGCTAACGTCCACGTCGCGCGTTGGTTGACGCAACACTGTGAAACACGTTTAGACCCGCATGCTGCTCCCCTCCCTGTGAGATCTGTCTCAATGTCTCACTGATTTGTCTCATTACAGCAGATTCAGTAATATAATCAAGACGGTGAAAGAAATTACCTCATAAGCCGGTTCCTCCAATTCATCGAGGAATTCCGGCTCACCGTATACCTCCAACTCGTCCAACTCATCCTCAGACAAGTCCGCCTCGAGGTAATCCCGTCTAACGCCCTCATCCTCCGAGTCACTCTCGCGAAGCAGCTCCTCGAAATCGTAGGGCACCTCGCCTCTTCCCACGTTCCAAGACATGTCAATTTTTTTTTTTTCTTAACCCATACTGTTCCTTCCACTGTTGGGCAAAGGCCTCCCAGAAATATTTTACTTCATAAAAATAGGGGAATTTAATAAAAATACTAACAAATTAATTTGATGAAAGGTACAGCACCTTTCATCAAATTAATTTGTTAGTATTTTTATGAAATTCCCCTATTTTTTTCCTATAAATCTATGTAGTGTACATAGTGGTGGCCCAAAATAAAACATCTCCTTTTTAATAAGATTAAAAAAATAATTAAATTAAGGCAAAAATAAACGTGATTGGCGATTTTAGTCCAATCTACGCGACTTAAGGGCTAAAACGTGTAAATCAACTTACATTTGAGTGATAACACAAATAGTACAATGGCGATTTAAGTCCAATTTACTTAATTCAAAATAAAACTAACATGTGGTGTAGATTTGGCGATTTTAGTCCAAAAATACATACTAACTTGATGTGGTGTATATTTGGCGATTTTTGTCCAAAAATACTAACATAAGGTGTAGATTTGGCGATTTTTGTCAAAAAATATTAACGTAAGGTGTAGATTCGGTTATTTTTGTCCAAAAATACACGTGTTACGCTAATGGCGATGTCTAGTCCAATTAAACGTAAATTAAAGGATGGTGGACAAGGAATGGAACAATGCGAATAAGGGTCTACTCACAGTTTGTTCGATCCCATGCCGGTTCTCGTACTGCTGCTTACTGCAGAACTGCTCACGCGACGTTCTATTGACGAATTTATTTATAGGTTCTTTGCGGACTAGAAGTCTATGCGACTAGGATGACGTTACGACCGATTCTAGTGTCAATTAACGATCACTTGTTCGCGACTTGCTAATCCTACCGGCTGCGCCTCTCAAATATGAACGCACAAGACTTGTTAAAAATATATTTATTAGTACACGTGTGCTCAGCATGAGCTTGATGAAAATACGGAACACTTAAATCTACGTAACAATGACTTAAATACTACTGGAAGATTTACATGTGTGTGTCTGAGGGTGGACCTCACAGAACATCGGTAACAAAGAATACAATGACGGCAACAGTCAGAGTGTCGAGTGTCGCCCTTAAGTCTAATGGTTTTGGTCATCATTAGTTTGATTGTAATTGACATTTTGTTACTGGTTCTAACGACTCTGTGTACCAGCATGGGTGACATGGTGAGAACAGTGGCTGTTCATTACTAGATTTATTGTAATCGACAATTGGTGACATGGTGGGAACAATGACTATTCATAACTCTGTACACATTTAACAACAATCATCAAAAAGCATCGAATAAAAATACTTACTTTTTACTGTCAAAAAGCAAAGAGGGTATCTGCTAACGTCCACGTCGCGCGTTGGCTGACGCAACACTGTGAAACACGTTTAGACCCGCATGCTGCTCCCCTCCCTGTGAGATCTGTCTCAATGTCTCACTGATTTGTCTCATTACAGCAGATTCAGTAATATAATCAAGACGGTGAAAGAAATTACCTCATAAGCCGGTTCCTCCAATTCATCGAGGAATTCCGGCTCACCGTATACCTCCAACTCGTCCAACTCATCCTCAGACAAGTCCACCTCGAGGTACTCCCGTCTAACGCCCTCATCCTCCGAGTCGCTCTCGCGAAGCAGCTCCTCGAAATCATAGGGCACATCGCCTCTTCCCACGTTCTAAGACATTTCAAAAAAAATATTTTTTTTTTCTAAACCCGTACTGTTCCTTCCACTGTTGGGCAAAGGCCTCCCAGAAATATTTTACTTCATAAAAAAATAAAATAAAGTTATCGATACTATCGAAAACTGTTGTCGACTTGACCAACGGCCTAGTGGTCGTTATAGTCATGTTTGAATATTGGCAGTCACGTGATATGTAAACAACATTAGAAAACATCGAAATATGAGTAAAAATATGATAAATACGCCAGGAATATATGAAATTATGAATTATCATTAGTTTTTACGATTTTTACTTTTTTACTTACAAAGATAACTAATTCATTGAGAATTACTAAAATTCGTAACAAACAAAGACGACGCCGACAAATATTTTGTTTCTTCAAAAGAGTAGTTTTATGGTATTGTTTCTAACAAACAGTTAGATACACACTTGCATTAGATACTAAGTAATTATACATCCACTTATAACATGATTTTCACACCAAATCTAATCTAATTCAAAAACAGTTATGCCGAATTGGTTTGGCGGTTGACATTGACCTTCACTAGAAAATAGTGGAAATATAAATATATCTGCAGATATATGCCTCGAATAGATGAGTTCTGTTATAGATGAGTTAAATTCATATTTTCAATTATACATTCAATGACGGCTGACGAAATCGAAATTAGGAAAACTTTTTTGGCTCATAAAATAATTTTGGGACATTGTTTCAAGCAAATGATTATCTAAAAAGTTGCAATAGGCACTTGTTACATAATAAACACTTACTTACCAACGTTTCACACAAGATATCCCACACAAAAAACAGTAAATACCACGCCCGACCGCTCGTCCGTTCACTGTTTTTTGCACTGACTTGTTTCAACGACTAGGACGCGTTCTTTTATTTTTTTTAAAGTGATGCCCCGTTTAGTGTTACTAAAGATTGCTATCATTGAATCGACTATTATCTGGCCACAGAAGGAAACCTTTCGCATTCGATTTAGAGCCATATGCGTGATGAAAATAAGGTTTGAACTTGACGGTACGAGGTGGAACACGTTCCAGCGGGACTCAACCGAATTTGACGAGTGGAACGTTTTCGTTCCAGTCGGGCCGTAGAGGCATGTGACTGTTCCTAAATTACCCTAGGCTGATAAAATTTTCGTTTTTCCTAATTCATGCTATTTATTAGTATTTATAGTCAGCTTCTGAAACTAATAAAGCCAGTGCCTTATCAGGTGAATATGTACAACTGTTTGCTTTATTTGCACTTAAACACTGCTTCACTTTTTCTATATCTTCGGGGTGATTTAGCAAATGGTTCATTATTTTTCCTACATCCCCATTTCTAGTGTTAAACTAGCAATTGCAGTAGCTTTCGGTTCATCCGGGGACAACGAAAGCGATTTGTTTACTTGATCAACGCGTCTTCGTTTTTGCCTGGAGCCTAATTCTTCGAAAGGTTTCCGAGGTGTAAATGAAGATGTTGAAGCTTCTGTAGTACTCGTAGATGGTGGTAGATTTTCAACATCTTCAATATTACACGTCTCGAGCCTTTCGTATTCAGTGTTCACAGTTTCAGGTATTACTCCTTCGGGCCAGTTTATCGCACTTTCTAGCCAATCACCATTTCTTCTTAAAAACTGTGCTAACGTGCGACTACTTCATTCCCATCTTGCACTTATATTTGAACAAAAGAGCGTCAAATTTTTGGAGCTCAACACTGTTCTCTTGCGTCACGTTTATTTTATGTTGTAGCGACTTAAGCTCCGCTCTTAAAATTATAAATAAATCTATATTGTTAACTAAACTTTCCATTAAAACGAAAATGGACGATCACAATTACTAGTTGTAGTAGTAGTATGAAAAAACGAATACTGGTAAATATACAGGACGTCTACACAGCTGACGTCTTCACGAATTCAAACGGCTGTCACTGTGACATTTTCGTTCCAATATAAGATCGTTCACTTTCGGTTCATAGATAATATACAGGGTGTAAGGGAAACGCTTCCGAAAACGAAGACAGGTGATAAGGCTAGTGATTCTCGATACGATGCCATCAAAAAATCAGTTTTTTTTATTTACAATTTTGCCTATTTTTTTATCATTTTTCATACACTATGCTGTGGGAACAGTTAAATGAAACCATTACTTGCGATTAAACAATTTTTTTTTCTTAAAAACTCTAACAAGCAAGGTATTCGTAAATAAATATCAGCTGACGCTCGCGCATGACCTTTTTTTTTTTTTTTTTTAGGGATGGGAAATCATCAAATGACCCCCCCCACTCTGGGCGGAGCGGGAGGGAGTGTCAGACTCCGGGTTCAAAGACCGCGCGCGGTCGCCGACAGCCGCGCAGCCGACGCGACGCGACGTGCGACGCGACAGCTGACTATGTAGTGCGCTCCTAAACTACTAACCTTTACTCGATCGCTTGAAGCAAATGTCTTTTCAGTTCACTTCTAGTAGTAGTAGTAGTAGTGGCATATCTGCTTTCGGGTTCCATTCGTGCAAGGATCGTAATGATTTTCCCCTTGAACAGGGTTACAATTTTAGTTTGATCTGAATATTCGCAAATTTACAAATCGTAAAAATCCAGTTTACTTTGCTTAACCTTGAGGCCCATAACGAAGGTACTTAGCTACCTACTCACTACTGTGATTGGGAAAAAAACGTTTAAAAAGTTGAAACTGTTAATTCCGTCACTAAAATTTTGCATAGCAACAAAACTAAAATGTTTACCAACCTACATCCCGACATTATCTCTAGACCTGGCGTCGATGACTTCATATCGGCAAACTTAACAATAAATATCGAAACAAAAACTTTTTGCTAAAAAGTACAACCGACTTCAATTAAAAAAAAAAAAAACACCTTAAAAACTAACTTCCTCATTAACAGTAAGTTTATCCACACATCGAACCCTTTTCAATGAGCCTAAACACGATATTTCTGCTGTTAGTTGTCGAGGAGTTAGGTACTCTGCAGACTATCCTGACTGCAGCATCAGGTTATGACTTGATGATCATGAGACCAAATATGGCAAATACCCTATCGAACATCAAAACAATTGACTAAATAAACAGTCCTTGCCTATTCGAGTAACTTCTTACTGTCAAGGAGTTGTACCTTCCATCATCAGCCACGCCACCTGAGATGGTGACAACCATACGCGAATTCACAAGATACTTCATAAACGAAAAACAATAAGTGAGCTTATAAAATTTGAGGGTTGCCCTCGATTTCTCTAAGATTCCATCATCAGATCCTAACTTGGTGGCAGTGGGACCACCTCAGAACTATCTACTTTCTAACAAAAAAAGATGAAAATCTGTCGACAATCGGCTGAGTATTCGATGAACAAAAATACGAAAAAAAAACAATCAGCCGAACATGGTACCCCCTCCTTTTTGTGAAAAATAACGAGACTTTGCGTTTAAGCAACGAAGAGGCTCACCGTACTGACGCGACGAATGGATGGAAGCGAGATGGGTATCGTATTCCAGTGAGGTACAGAGATATTGTGACCGTGTTGTAGCTGTCTGCACTCTGCACGACTAATAAGACAAAACTCATTGGTATAGGCCGAAGTTTGAACCCGGGCCACCAAGTTTGAGAGAGATGCGTTGCGTCGACTACCTACGCCGCTACTGCCGCGCAGCGCCCCGGCGCGCGGAGCGGCGGCGGCGGCGCCTTGGCGTCGCTTTACAAAGTACCCTTTGTAAGCGCCGCCAAAACAAATAAAAAGAAACATTACAGAGGCGTCAACAGTTTTAAATTGATGCACTATGTCGTGCATTTAATAACAGTTTTGCATTATGTCGATAATCGATAGTAAATGAAATAAATTAAAAGATCGTCGACGTCAGCTGTGATTGACTAAAAAATTTTCATCGCATGTACAGTTTAAAGCAAGCGCGCGTGAATCAATTGAATTTGAACTTTATGTCAATGCAATTAAAGTCACACGATGCGCGAGTTTATTGCAAGAACTGGATCCTTCATTTAGTAGGTAAACCAATTTAAAGTGAATAATTTAATTAATTGAGTCTAAGAAACCGGTTAAATCTTATTTAAAAGTTAGAAAATGAAAACAGTTTGTAATAGCATAAGTACAATTTCCTAACAATTAAAATGAATATTTTAACATTTTCGCCTCTGTAAATTGTTGGTCTTTGCACATCGCAACGCGGCACGTGCGGCGGTAACGTTTGTCGGTAGATCAAACGACTGCGGCTCGTCGTATGATCTTCATAGTACTTCTTTAGTAAATAATAGTAATCTAGTCAGCTCCTTTCCGACTCGGTTCGTGAGCTAACGTACGTTACGTTTATCCGATCGATATTGAATCGTATTTAATTATTGTTTTGTTAGTTTTAAATTTGTGTTTAGTTATTATTGTTACGTTTTTAGTGCTGTTTTATTATTTTTAGTTATTATTTTTTGTTGTTTTAAACAATGCCTCAGGCATACGTGTACAGTGCTCGTGAATACGGCAACATGTTGATGTGTTTAGGAGAAGCCCTTGGGAATGCATCTCTAGCGTTAAGAATTTATCGAAACCGATTTCCAAACGTCCGGCATCCGTCTGATTCTCGCATGATAACGGCAGCTTTTCAGCGAGTCTTAGAAAATCGACCGATTGCTCCGATGGCGGCAGGTGGTGGACAACAAGTGAATGTTCAGACTGAGGAGCGTATTTTAAATGTGATTCGCCAAAATCCACGCCTAGGCACACGAAGTGCGGCGAAATTATTGCGGCGACGGGGTTTACCGACAGTTTCTCACTAGACAGTTCATAAAGTCTTGCGCCGGAACAGAATGCGGCCCTACAAAATACACAAAGTACAAGCTTTGCTGCCCAATGATCGCATTCGTCGTCGTGCGTACTGTCGTTGGCTGCTAGATCAACAACAGCGTGCGCCTGGCTTCATTGAGCACATTATCTGGACGGACGAGTCCACATTCACGAGAAACGGGATGTGGAACAGGAGGAATGCCCATGTATGGTCAGACGTGAACCCGTACGCCACTCAAGAAACCGGCTATCAGACCAGATGGTCCGTCAACGTATGGGCTGGTGTTTTTAATGGACAAATTTTAGGACCAGTGTTTCTACCGCAGCGCCTCAATGGATCAGCATATCTTAATTTTATAAATGAACGTTTAGATGATATGCTAGACAATGTGTCGCTGGCTGAATTTCGTCGAGCATGGTTCCAGCACGATGGCGCTCCACCGCATGTTACGCGTCCCGTCCGCGAGCGTCTCACTGAACTTTTTAATGACCGCTGGATCGGAAGGCTGGGGCCGCACGCCTGGTCGGCTCGTTCACCCGACTTAACGCCACTGGACTTCTTTTTGTAGGGGTATGTGAAAGAAAGAGTGTTTGATCGGGAATGTGACAGTGCTGATGAAATGCGGGGCAGAATAGTGAGCGTTTTTAATAAACTACGAGAAGAATGTGTTGAGGATCCAACACTAATGCCTCGTGTTCACGGGTCGACACAGCAACGGGCCCGGCTTTGTATTGAAATGGATGGAGCCCAGTTCGAGCCAAACCTCATAAGGTCGCAAAGGATTTAGACAGGTACGTAAAATGCCTCTGTCAGCTTTTCACAATGGACTACAATTGCGATTAAAATTCATAATTTTATGAAGGGTTGTAGGGGGCGGCGGCCTAGGTATTTTGAAAGTGATGTTTGTAAATTCCGTATTAAATCCCGCGACTCGGCCGGAGCGCTCGGCGGCCGCGAGCGCGGGCGCTCGGCGACTGATAAGCGCGGGCGCGCGGTGGCGCGACGTTGCCTTGCGTGTCAGTGACCTCACTTTTGTACTTTCGTTTCCACTGCGCGTTTACGAAATATGAAGTTTTGAAAATAATCAATTTAAAGCGAAAGGTTATTGGTATTCGTTTGCATTTAGGTTGTATATAATCTACGTTCTGGCTTCGGAAGCGTTCTCCTTACACCCTGTATTTGGGATGACATTCTATTAGCTTGTCAAAAAAAGCTATCAAAAAAATAACGATAAATTCGTTAATTTTTTTATTTTTAATAAAAAAAAATAACAAAATACTCCTCTGACAGTTCATCAGATCGCAACAGAGCAATATTATGAAGCACTGCACATGCTACAATGTCCGGTGGTACGTTTTTTTTTTAATATTTAGGCCCATCCCGTTCTGTAGACTATGAAATCTTCTTTTAAGGACCCCGAAAAGCCTTTCCACTGGATTCCTCGTATTTATTTGTGAACGGTTATAAGCTTCTTCAGCAGCCGTCCTTGTATTTAATAATGGAGTACGCAGAAAAGGCTGACATGGATATCCACTGTCCCCAAGAATAATACCTGTAGAATTAGACAAAGTCCCCACGCTCTAATTGAGCACACAGTGATGAGTCATTGAATATGGTACTATCATGTACAGAACTTGGCTATCTTGCAATAACATTCCGTATTCGTAGTCTTGCCTCGCATACCATTTTCACATTTAGTGAAAAATAGCCTTTCCTGTTCCGATAGACTCAGGGTTGGCAAATATCTCGTAATTTCAGAACATAATCTCGTAAAAGTAAAAAGATAAAAATGTCGTAAAATCCATAATTTTCACTGTATTTACCTCTATCTGGTTTGCATTAGGTATATTGGTTGTATAATGAAACAAATAACAACTGTGATTCATATTTTAATAAGTTTACATAAATGAGTACAAAATATAAATAGAATAAATTCTAGTACGTGGCTAATTACATTAAAATGTCAGGGATATTGTTTAAATCATCTTTATTATTGTTGTACAGTGTTTCAGCTGTCATGCTAGAATATATTTCCTTAGAGGGCTCAAATGTTGTACAATTTCCTTGACGATTTGGGCCCTTAGCACAATCAGCAGCTAAAAGTGAACCATTTACAGTTTCTGTAATAAGACGATTTCTAAGGTCTGTTTTAATTAAATTTGTTTTACTGAAAACACGCTCACAGTCTGCATTTGCATGAGGCAAAGACAGAACTGCGAGATCGAACCTGGCCAATTCGGAGAAATCTTCTGTTTTAAGTAACATTGCCCAGAACTCATCAGGATCTTTAATATCTTGAAGCCGTTCTGGGTACCGAGCTTTTGCAATAGGCAGTCTTCTCCATTGATCGTCTATCTGTTGCTTCTGGCTATCATTGAAAGATGCAGTTATGCGTGCTAAGACTTCCATGAGAGGCATCAATGTTGGGACGTGATCCCTGAAATTATTAGAAAGAGCCGATTCTGGTCCTAGGGCTTGAAGTTTTGACAGCACAGGATCTTCCATATCGTATCGTTTTTTTATTTCTGAAGCACCAGTCATAAGGAAATTTCTGCAGCTTGTGAAGAACTGTGCCTTTTTGTGGGCTGCCTGACCACATCAGGACGTTTCAGTAGTTCATATACTTTAATTCCAAGATACATTGCGGCGGCGTCATGTGATTGGAATTGCTCATTTTTAGGGTCCACTTCACCTATATTGGACGCATAACATATTCTCGTTTTAAATAACGTAGGAGAAGTTCTTGATATAAATCTCGAATTTTATCATGCAGCTTGTGAATGACTACTTTTTCATTTTGGAATTCGAGATGGAATTTGGTGAACAAAGGCAGGGACCAGTCGAGAAATCAAAAATATAACTTATGAAAAGGATCACACAGCTTTTCCAAGATGGATATTGCTCGATTTTTCACCTCGGCTTTCACTTTGTGAATTGGGTTTGTAGTGAAATCAATAAAAAATAAGTGCAGTGCTTCCCATTGCTCTAAGATTCTTGCGACTACTGCTGTTAGGGACAGCCATCTGGTTTGAGATGGTTTCAAGATTTTATGTGGCTCAACTTCAAGAAAAGATTGAAACTTGCGGATATCGAACTGCCTTTGGTCACTGTTTATAAAAAAAAGTTATATATGTCACGCGCTAGTTGTTCTGCTGTTTGCACACAAGCCTGACTTGCACATAAGTGTGGTGAACGGCAAACACATTTCGAAATAAAAATCCCTGGTAAGTTTCGCAGTAAACGACTTTTAACAGAATCATATTCGCCCATCATGACGTTACATACAAATCATTACGACTGGTAAAAGAATTTACTAACGCCCTGTATATATTTTCAGCGCTCGCTGTAGGTACGTCGTCGGTGTCTGTTTCTGTCTCTTTAAAAATCTTATGCAATTCCCAGAATACGCTGCAGATTTTCTGAGCATCTTTGTCAAAATAACGTACCACAACACAAGCCGTTTTAATCGTAGATACGTCTGTGGTCTCATCAGTCAGTGCAGAAAATAAGTTGTTTTCAACTTACTCGCCAAATCAATTTTGTGCCCCTCCCCAATAGCATTTTTTACAACTGCAGTGAGTTTAGTACGCTTAAGTTGAATTTCTTGTACTAATTTTGAATCAGTAATACGAGTATCTTTTAACAGATCAGTCAAGTGGTCGGCCATAGAAAAAGCAATATTATGTTCTGCATAAAATGCAGCTAGTTTAATTTCAGCTCGATCCTTTTGTTTATTTTTTTGCAAGCGTACCCGCCTTAAAACCAAATGAAGATATTTTTTGGGATTGTAGACCCGAGGAACCAGGTTTGTTTCTTAAATGTTTTTTTGATTGTGCGTGAGTTTTGAGATTTGTGATTTCGGTAACTAAGCAACTTGATGGACAGAATGCGCACTTCGCCCTTTGAGGATTTTTAGGATCTGGCTGCAGCCAGTCTCCAAATACCGGATACTGTAACCATTCATCCCGAAAAGTTTGAGAATGATGTTTAAAAATCGTGTCACCTGTTTTTTTTGCTGTACATCCTCCCTTTTTAGTTATTTTTCTAGGTGGAGTGGGTGGAGATTCACTGTCGCGGTCACCACTCATTATTTTAAATTAATCACTAAATAATTCGGAAGACATCAAAATGCACTGGAACTCAATAAACTTCAACTACAACTAAGTTAAATTATATTTCCCTACGCGTTTCGGTTAGAGCAAGGGAGATAAGTAAGTCAAAGTCAAAGTATTTATTAGTGTGCTTTTTGGTGATACAATCGGTCTTATAGTTAGGTTATAGTAACTCAAAAAACTACCCATTAAGGCATACACTGTTTCACAATATAAGAATTTAAAATTTATATTACATACAAATTCAATAGAAAAATAAAATAAAAAGTCCACATCTAAAAAACATATTTAAAATGCAATGTCATAAATTAACAAATAATACGACTTTAAATTCGGGATCTCTTATTGGCATTTTTCGTGGGTGTCGAGGGTCAACTAATTCGGGTAAAATACACTCAGTATAAAATGTAATTAATTTTTTTTTTTCATTTTTACTTCCCAAAAGTCGTCGTCCCTGTATCTATATCTGTTTGGACTACCTTATTTTCTCCCGGCCATAGACCAAATAAACATTTTTCCTTTTTTGTTACATGGAGTTGGCCTTGAATTTGGTAATACCAACTGTGATCCTAATTTATTATGAATTTATTATCTTTTGTTTTTTTTAAATAATGTTATTTTTTTTCTGCTATCGCCCTTTCTAGTCCTAATTTATATGCACTTATAGGGCATTTTATTTCGCATATGGTATTTTCGTCTATTATGCCATCTGGTGATGCACCTAGGAATGGGATCTCTTCATCTATGAATAGGCCACATGGACTAATTTTTATCGATTGTTCTCTTTCTAGTTGAGATTTAGCAATACTTTCATATTCTAGCCCATGTTTGATTGATTTGACGTGGTCTATTGGGTTTTTATAAATTAAATTCTTTACCATATTAGCACAACTGACATCGTTGCGTTTTTTTATTACTTTACCGAAATTCGAAGCCGTCAGTAAATTTCTTCTCAGTTCGAGCCATTCACTTGATTCACTTTGTAGTATTGTTCCTCGTTCAATTCTTATTCTTTCATCTTTACTCTTTTTGAAACTGTTCAAAAATATTATTTTTGATTCATCTAGCATTTCTTCTGACATATCGGGTCTCAAGCCATCCTGTCCATAATTGATGGAAGAGGCGTTTTGATTTTCTAATGTTCTTTTTTTCTTTTTGGTATATTTCTTAGATCTGTTCAGTCTTTTTATTCTGTTCATTTCTAATTTACGTATTTGTCCTCTTGGACTTCTACCTACAATAGACTTATGCAAGATGCTCAAGGGTTTTCCTGTGTTGAAAGAAAGAGCCGCAGTATTACACCTCATTTGATACTGATATTTCTGAGAAAAGTTTATTCTTTTGCCACCTACGAATTTAGCAACAATACTATGATATCTCTCTACAGCGTTACTATCGACATCGTGCAACAAACTACGTGAGTGTGCGGCTAGTTGGGATAATGTTAATTAAATTTTTTGCCAAAGAGTGTTTGTGTAAAAATCTATGTCAACATCTTCTACTTCGCCTAGTTTGCCACAAAAATATTCTTTGCACGTGGTATGTTGTCCAAAAGCATGTTCTGCAGCAAGCATTATATCCGCATGAAGTTGCATCGCATTATCAGTATGCTTATATTTTGCAATTGCAGTTACTACTACTTTTCTCATAGTCAAGATTCTTTTCTTTGTTAAAAGTTTTCTGAACCGTATAATAATTTTCGTGTCTGTAGTAAGACTTTGCAATTTGTTGCAAAAATTCCTCAACAAGTGGTTTCGGCATTCGATTTTTTCTATTGTAAAATTTTCATACGGTCTTTCTTGCAAGAGCTTTGAATATGTGTTAGCTTCACCGTCTGATATAATTCTGCCATAACTATATCAAATTATGCATTTCTATGCTTTTTTTAAATCCTTCGACAATAATCGTTGATTCCATGCCAGTAGATGGTCCTGTAAATAAAAACAAAACAGTTATAGTTCTCTGATGCGGTTTCCCCGACTGTTTATATAATAGATACTAGCTGACCCGGCGAACTTCGTACCGCCTAATAGTAAGGATAACGCCATCTACTGGCATACCAGAACCAGTATAATTCATTTTATAATGACATTTTAATTAGAGATGGCGTTGTATTAGGTTTTTTTTTTCACATCCACTCTCGATAACGTTCCACAGAACTTTGGCGCGGTGTAACAGCGAGAAAATAAGTAAGCTTATATCTTAAAACGCAAATAAATTTGTATAAAATTAAATATTAACTATTTAACAAAAAACACTCCATCAGAAAACGCAGTTTGGCATTTGAAATTTTATAGTATATTTTTGATTACAATTACTATTGCTAATGAAGATACAAACTGCTTTAAAAACATAATTTAGAGGTGTGTTTGATGACTTTTTTAATGCATTAAAGTATGTTTTAAGTTCCATCAGTATATGCATAAAAGACAATATATGCAAGAAAATATCATATCTTTTTTGGTTCTTAAAATTATGTACGGTTTGAGAGATAAGTAAATAAGGCTTTTAAATGTTGCTTTAAAAAACAGCATTTTACTAGCAAAATCGTCATTTTAGGGCACATGATTACAATGTACTTGGTAAGTACATACATGGAGAATTTATTTTAATATGAGTGCAGTCCACAGCTCCCACAACTCTTGGAAATCCTGCTATTGCAAAGAACTCATTTGCCACAACTGGAATTCTTCTGGTGTTGGCATATTTATGTATGTTGACTTCAAGCTAGCTGTCTTGGCTGTTACTTTATGCACTATTCGGTGCACCGTGGATTGTTCAACCTCAAAAATATCGCCTATTACGCGTAGGTAGCTGCCTGTCGCATAGTACCGGAGAGCTATAAGAATTTGGTCAACTGGCTGTATGGCTCGGTTTCTTTTTGTTAGGGGTTAAATACTGCTACCAAATACAGAGTCCAAATATAATACAGTTTCTTCCGCGATGCGGAACCGTGAAACCAACTCCCTGTCGTTGTACTTTTCAAAAGCATTTATCACTATTTTATTTGATTTCAATAGATTTAACTTGATTTGAGGGACCTCGCGACCACTCTCAGATTTTAGGGCTGCTCAAATCAGTTTGACAGTTCATTTAAACTGAATGGTGTTTGAGCACCATTTAATTTAAGAATCATTTATATTTAACAGATGCTCAAAATAGACGTCTGTGTATACGAAATTAAAGTTAACGTTTAAGCAGCCCTTAAATATTTGAGTGGCGTTTCAGTATTCAACCATAAGTCCTACAAGTCGCGTGCATTTCAGATGATACCATCTAACACACTTATCACAGCCAATGTTTTTCTCGTCGTCGTCTTCTACATCTGAAATTAGTATATATGTCACCGTAAAATTGTCAAATACGTTATATTGTAATATCTCTCGCGATATTGTAAAGTCTCGAATTATTGTCAAATGAACATACTGCTTACAACAAAACGCATTATTTTTCGTGAAATGCATGCGATGGTAGTCAACTTACGCGGTGTGGAGGGAAGGAGGGGTCCCCCTTGCCCAGTGGCACAACTCTCATGAAAAGATAATGCACCATTCCTGAGAAATTCCGATTAATATAACATAACCTTAAAACACTTTATATTCCCTCTAAAAAGCGTAGTCGATGGAGCACCGCTTCGCGGGGCCCCTATTTCCGAGTGCAGGGTTTAAAGCACTAGTTCCCAACCTGTGGTCCGCGGACCACTGGTGGTCCGCAGGAGCCTCGACTATGGTCCGCGAAAGATTTAAATGTTATTCGTACTTTTTAACACAGAAGATGCAAGCTCAACCCAACCTAATTGAACCTTTCAGATGCAAAATTACTAAATGATTGCAAAATTTTTCGAGCTCAATTCGATCGCTTTCGTCCAATTTTTGTATAGTCTGAGTTAAAGATTCACTCCCCTAGTTATAATCCTGTCGGTGTCCATGTTTATCTTGAACCCTATGGTCCCTGTTAACAGAGATACTTCCGTATGTTCAGTTGACAATCATTCGAGACATTACAATATCACGAGAAAAAACACGTTATATTGTAATGTAACGTGTTTGACAATTTTACGGTGACATATACACATTCAGCACATTTTGTTCGCTCCGCGACTGGTAAATTTTCTTTCTCAGATTCAACATCTACCGTTTCCTGTGTGACTTTAATTGGATCTATTTCCTTTTTTCGTTTCGGTAGTTTTACAAACTGTTGGAGAGTGTTTTAAAGTTACTTTCTGTTCTTGTTTCTTTATTCGTTCTAACTTTCTTTTTTTGTATGGCTTCCTGCTTTTCCTTCTTGATATTCTCTTTATCTTCATAATACTTTCTCCATTCAGCAGAGGAAATGGCCGCTGGAGTTCTTTGACTAGCTTTTCTTGCTTCGTTAGAAATTTCAGGCAGCATCAGGTGGTTTTTAAATGAAGCTGTTTGTAGTCGAAGAGATTTTTCTGTAGGTAAATAGGATGGTAGGGATACAACTGATGCTGTTTGAATCGAAGAAGTCAGAGGCGGTTTTTATGGTAGAATATCTTCTAATGGTAGAATTAGAATGATTTGAAAAGAGTAACCATGGAGTTTCTTGCCGGTTCTTCTCCATGGAATCGACCAACACGGACCGTGCAGGTTTTTCGACGTTTTATAAGTGGGCCATCCAGGCCTATGTGAAATAAAATATTTTGATTTTGATTTCAGGCTGATTTTTTTAACGTCGTCTAAGGACATGATAGAGCCTACGTCGAGGTAACTGCCAGAAAGATGTAACGTTGAAACAGACAAGTCGGGTAGTTTTTGTGGGTCATTCCCGTTCGTCCACACTGCGGACGACTGGGAATGTTGCGTTCTGTTCGTCTACACAGTGGACGAACAGAACGCATTATTCCCAGTCGTCCACACCCGTCATCTCACGTCTAGTATAAGAGTGTTGTAAAAATGGTTATGTTTAAATTATTGTAAATTAAGTGGATCTGTGATACAGATTGCTCTGTTGTTGCCCTTAATTATTGTAAAATAAGATGATCTGTGATGAAAAATACTGTTGAATTTAAACACTACTTAGTACATATTATGTTGTTATTAAAGAGGTTATATACTTAAAAAAAAAACTGTGACTGGGAACGTTGCGTTCTGTTCGTCTACACTGTGAACGAACAGAACGCATCTTTCCCTGTCACTGTTTTTTTTTTAAATAATTAACAACAATTCTAGTTTTCATCACAGATCAACATAATTTACAATAATTAAAAGGCAATATTTTATCTAATATTTTTTTGGCATTATATAAACATTTTAAAAGTATATAACCTCTTTAATAACAACATAATATGTACTAAGTAGTGTTTAAATTCAACAGTATTTTTCATCACAGATCATCTTATTTTACAATAATTAAGGGCAACAACAGAGCAATCTGTATCACAGATCCACTTAATTTACAATAATTTAAACATAACCATTTTTACAACACTCTTATACTAGACGTGAGATGACGGGTGTGGACGACTGGGAATAATGCGTTCTGTTCGTCCACAATGTAGACGAACAGAACGCAACATTCCCAGTCGTCCGCAGTGTGGACGACGGGGTGTGGACGAACGGGAATGACCCGTTTTTGTTGGTTTCAAAAGTTAAAGAATTACCTGTTTATACCGTGATTTCATCGTAGTCAATCTAGCATCTTCTAATGCTAGATTTCTATTGCTGGTGCTTATATTTGATGTGCAAGGCTCCGCAGATTGTTTTGGTGGAGAATGTATTTCGGCTGATACTATTAGAGCCTGTACAGCCAGATCAGAGTTAGCTTTATCATTTTTTGTTTTTGACTCCTTCGTGTAATGAAGAGATGGTGATTTCTTTAGTTGCATCCAATGCGCAATCAATTGGACTAAAAATAGTACTATTTTGTTCTATTGAAAGATCCATATGTGACCTCTCAGATTCAGTTTCGATAGAAATCTCGGCAAAGCCCACTTCTGCAGGGATTGACTTTTTCAAACTATTGACTGATAATTTCGTAATAGTTCGAATGTTAATATTTTTTTCTTTAATGTCGGCTTCAGTAAGTTTTAAAACCTTTTTAAAACTTTCAATGTCAGAGTGGGTTATATCGTGTGACTGTTGATCAACGGTCTGTACGTTTTCCAAAGTATTTCTTACACATTTAGTGTAATCTGGACTATTTTGCATCGAATGGGTAAAGACCACACCATTTAAATCCATTTTTGATGTTGTCGGACATGTTAGTATGTTTTAGTGCATCTGACTCTTTCTTTTTCTTTCGTGCAGTGAAGTTTCTCTTCACTCAGCATCTTTATAGATCTCCTCACTGACACAGGCGTAGCACCGAATTTTTTTTTCGACCTAATAAAAAACCATTCTGTATTCATCATCCCACCACAACTGACACTTGACAAACCTGTCTTATTATGTCTACTTACATTTTAAAGGTGATGACACTGGCTGTCTGAATAAACACCCAGGTGCACCGGTATCTTTTATTAAGGATTTCTGAAACAGAATAAATAAATTTGTAAAATAATATAAAATGCAGAGATATCTCATTAAGCACACAATAAATTAATCACCTTGATACTCACAACATTCTCCAATTCACCAGATGGGATTAATGTTACCACATCAGTATTAGGCATTTTGAATTGGCTTGATGGGTTTGGTGTACGTGATGGTTGTGTGACAATCGTATCATGTCACAGTAGCAGCACATCCTAAAAAAAAAAAAAAAATTTAAATATCCCTTTACTACACAAAAAAGGAAAGCATATAAATACTAAATTAATGTTATATTTGTTTTGTACAATTCTTCAATTACAAAAAAATATTATTTTGTGTAAAACTTCTACATTGCATACACAAATAAATTGTTATGTGAATGTGTGAAACTTGAATAATTAAAGGGATTACCTGGGAGTTTTCTATGCATTCGAATTTCTTTTTTGCTGGCGGTGTCATCATATAATGTGATTCAATTATTTCTTCAACATTCTACAAACAAAACAAAATGCACATTGCATATTCACAAAGATTTAAGCAAAGGTTTCTATACCAGCGAAGACAACCAAAAAAAAAAAAAAGTAAAGCATATAAAAAGTCAACTTTACCACATGAGCTAGGGGTGCCAGGTTTCCTTCACCACCAGTAGGTTCATAGGAAAATAATTGTAATTTTATTGCTTTTTTTATATTAATACAAATTGAAAAGTTCAAAATATTCTCACGTGTAGTACAAAGATAGACAGGTAGGGCGTCATCATCATATATTGATTCCAGACCATCAGCAGATAAAACCATCAAAGATCTCATCCAGTCTGTCGCGGTGGTCACTGTTTGATGTGCCTGGTATTTAACCTCCTCCAGCCCGTCGTCTTTCTTGACGTTCCTTACTTGCTTCCTACAAATAATTCAATGCGTATATTTAATGCTTTGGCATTCGACCTGCTTTGAGGGAAGTTACTGGTAAAACTTGTCTATGTAAATCAACTAGGCATGTAGAACTGGTAATTTTAACAACACCACCACATAAAATTACTATTTACTTTACTTACTCTTCGTGCACACTTTTTCATGTTATCAAATTCGTATTTTAATTGTTTTAGTTTTCTGTGTCTCGAGCTACTTGCTTTAAATTCCAGGTGAAGGTTAAGCAATGTTTTTTCTTTAAGGCGCCGGTAAAATTTCAGCCCCTCCGCCACCAGCGCCTGGTCCTCCCGGTCCTACGTCTCCAGACAACTTTCGTTCGGCGGTAGCCACTGCTGTACGTCAGCGCGCAGATAAGACGGCCACTTCGCTGGGCGTCATTTGTTGCCACTCCTGGCCGAGGTCCGGCAAGCTCCGGCGCGGTAAAATTTCAGCCGCTCCGTCACCAGCGCCTGGTCCTCCCGGTCCCACGTCTCCAGAAAACTTTCGTTCGGCGGTAGCCACTGCTGTGCGCCAGCGCGCAGATAAGACGGCCATCTCGCTGTTTGTCATTTGTCGCCGCTCCTAGCCGAGGTCCGGCAAGCTCAGGCGCCGGTTAAATTTCAGCCGCTCCGCAACCAGCGCCTAGTCCTCCTGGTCCCATGTCTCCAGACAACTTTCGTTCGGCGGTAGCCACTGCTGTGTGCCAGCGCGCAGATAAGACGGCCACTTCGCTGGGCGTCATTTGTCGCCGCTCCTGGCTGAGGTCCGGCAAGCTCAGGCGCCGGTTAAATTTCAGCCGCTCCGCCAACAGCGCCTGGTCCTCCCGGTCCCACGCCTCCAGACAACTTTCGTTCGGCGGTAGCCACTGCTGTGCGCCAGCGTGCAGATTAGGCGGCCACCTCGCTGGCCGTCATTTGTCGCCGCTCCTGGCCGAGGTCCGGCAAGCTCAGGCGCCGGTTAAATTTCAGCCGCTCCGCCACCAGCGCCTGGTCCTCCCGGTCCCATGTCTCCAGACAACTTTCGTTCGGCGGTAGCCACTGCTGTACGTCAGCGCGCAGATAATACGGCCACTTCGCTGGGCGTCATTTGTCGCCACTCCTGGCCGAGGTCCGGCGAGCTCAGGCGCCGGTTAAATTTCAGCCGCTCCGCCACCAGCGCCTGGTCCTCCCGGTCTCACGTCTTCAGACAACTTTTATTCGGCAGTAGCTACTGCTATGCGCCAGCGCGCAGATAAGACGGCCACCTCGCAGGGCGTCATTTGTCGCCGCTCCTGGCCGAGGTCCGGCCAGTTCAGGCGCCGGTAAAATTTCTGCCGCTCCGCCACCAGCGCCTGGTCCTCCCGAGTCCCGGTCCCACGTCTTCGAACAACTTTCGTTCGGCGGTAGCCACTTCTGTACGTCAGCGCGCAGATAAGACGGCCACTTCGCTGGGCGTCATTTGTCGCCACTCCTGGCCGAGGTCCGGCAAGCTCCGGCGCGGTAAAATTTCAGCCGCTCCGCCACCAGCGCCTGGTCCTCCCGGTCCCATGTCTCCAGACAACTTTCGTTCGGCGGCAGCCACTGCTGTACTTAAGCGCGCAGATAAGACGGCCACTTCGCTGGGCGCCATTTGTCGCCACTCCTGGCCGAGGTCCGGCAAGCTCAGGCGCCGGTTAAATTTCAGCCGCTCCGCCACCAGCGCCTGGTCCTCCCGAGTCCCGGTCCCACGTCTTCAGACAACTTTCGTTCGGCGGTAGCCACTGCTGTACGTCAGCGCGCAGATAAGACGGCCACTTCGCTGGGCGTCATTTGTTGCCACTCCTGGCCGAGGTCCGGCAAGCTCCGGCGCGGTAAAATTTCAGCCGCTCCGCCACCAGCGCCTGGTCCTCCCGGTCCCACGTCTCCAGAAAACTTTCGTTCGGCGGTAGCCACTGCTGTGCGCCAGCGCGCAGATAAGACGACCACCGACCCCGGTGAAGTCCTTCTGCGATACCGTCATGTCGCAGAAGGAAGCTGCGGCAAAGGAAGAGGGAGATGACCAGTTCCCGCCCATCCCGCAGCAGGCGCACCGGGCGTCGGCAGAGGGCTGACAACGCCCTCTTCCGGCCCCCCTAAATTAGTCCCCCCATGACACTGGACCCGAGACGGCGGCGCTTTGTGTTCCACGCGCGTCTCTCATAGACGTAGCGGGGGGAGTTTTACACCTCACTCCCCCCGGGACGAGGCCCGTAGGTCAAGCGGGCCAGCACTAGCCCGCGGCAGCGGAAGTCGCATCAGATCCCGCTGCCCCCTGACGCAAGTGTGCGAGGGAACACCGGTGTACCGCTCCGCCACCAGCGCAAGCGGTTCTTCCGCAACTCGGTAGAGCGGCGTTGCAGTGGCCTGGTGAAAATCGTTAATAATGATAAAGTGAAAAAAAAAGTTTTTGATCAATATTCCGTATTCGCTCCCCTTGCTCGGATAACTGCCAGCATCCTTTTATTCATCGACCTTACGAGCCTGACGATAAAATCATGAGGAATTGTATTCCACTCCTCTTCAATTGCGATTCGCAGCTCTGGAAGCCTTGTTGGAGCAGGTACCCGGCCTCGAACCCGACGTTTCAGCTCATCCCATAAGTGTTCTATCGGATTCAAGCCCGGGCTTCGAGCTGGCCAGTCCATCGTACGAATGCTGACGTTGTGTAGATACTGGGTCACCACATGAGCAACATGAGGCCGTGCATTATCATGCATCAATTGCATATCCTGTCCGATATATCCTTTTGGGGTCAGGTTCCGTTCAGCAAGCCTCCTTCTGACGGTATCTGAACTTATGACCACTTTGCGTTCGTCAAGCTGACTTTGTTAAACTTGAACTGCGTTGAGGTGGCGATTTCGCAGAACAGTAAGGTGGATATAACGATCATCTGCTGCTGATGTAGCCCTAGGTCTGCCCGTATCTAGACGGCGGCGGCGATCGAATGCTCCAGTCTCTAGGTATCGTCTGTAAACTCGTTACACCGAAGATCTGCTGATTCGAAGCCTTCGAGCGACTTCACGTTGCGCAATGCCTGCTTGAAGTAATGCTATAGCTTGAGCTGCTCCCTGAGGTGTTGATTCCATTTTTAATCGAAAAACGTAGCAAAATCACACGCGTCTGAGCAAACGATGGACAAAAACTAAAGAAATTCTAAGAAATATCCGACTACCCTCATTGTAGAGAAAAAGAACGCTAAAATCAAACTCTGGTGAAAACAGAGCAAATCGTTAGCATTGTGTTTGTTGCTTGATTACAATGTGAGTTGACGGTACTTTCGAATTAATTAGTAGTCATTTTAATCACCATGAAACGCACTTTTTGTAGGTATAGCTTTGATAGTTGTAAGTTTTATACTTTTTGAGAAAATCGAATCAGAGTTCCTAGGTAGCGGGTGCTCGGTTTATTTGCTGACCAGTGTATATGTATAGTTTATCTGTGGCAATTTTGCTTTCTGCATATGTGTGAAAAAAACATGAAAAACTCACGTGTGTGAAATACACTGCATTTTGAACCTAATGTAGTCCGAAAAGAACCAGTTTTCGAGGAAGTGAATTGAAGATATATTTTGAGCAGCTCCACTAAAATGTGCGAGCAGCGTGGCGTCGCGTCGCGTCTCAGTGCGAACTGACCCAGTGATAGGTCAGTGGTAAAGCTGTCAGTGTACATTACTGGAAAGTGTGAGTTCGACTTCGACTTGATGGTATGCACTCCGCTCGTGGTTGGCTTTTCCTTTACGTTTATTAGTATTTTTTTTTTAATTATTATTTAATTTACCAACAAATAAAACCACTAGTTTATATTTTTAATTTAGTTTCATAATTAATGTTACTCCTCGCCGTCTTCGGCTTCGCTCACGGAAGACTCTGAATTATCGCTGTCATTATCTTCAGACACGTGAGTAATAAATTCATCGATTGTTTTGTCGATGGCGTGGTCAAGATCCATCTTTTTTGTTTCAATTTTTTTAATGTGCTCCACACAGTTGGCCCATTTAATAATTACTTGGGCAATGGAATCATTTAATAATCATTTTAAATCAGTAAATTTAAAAGTTGTTTTCTGTCTGGCTACATAATGCCACTACTAATCTTTATCTTTACTTTAGTAGTCTTATTAAAATTCATGTAAATCATGTTTGGTGATATTTCTTGGATAAGCTCCGTCGGACAATTTATCGGCGCATTCTGATTTAAGCGTGGTTTCTATGCATTCCCAATTAAAAGAATGATTTATCATAGAGATGATTACTGCAGCTCTTCCTTCTAACTTAGTTAACAATAACATAACATTTTGTGGAGTATTGCCGCCCACTACACTAAGCCATTGTCTAGCATTATTTAAATAATTGTATATGGTGAATGGATCACCATTGTACGTTGGGACAAAACTTATAAAATATTTAGGATCTATTGTGGACTGCACTGGAGGTGACAGTGACTGCCCCAAAGGAACCTGCGAAGTACTAGGTACATTTTGATGTACGTAGCCATGTGTACCTTCCATATTATATTCGGGAAGTGGATCGCTTTCTCTATTTACTGCCTTTGATTTATATACAAATTTCGGGGGTCGAAGGAGCGGAATTTTGAAAGGATAATGCATGTTCGTAATTTCTTTAATACACAATTTGATCATAAACGAATTTACGCTGTTAGACTTAACAAGCGAAACCGGCGAGTACCGAACCCCGTACAGCCGTTGAGCAGGCCCTTTATGCTGGCTAGAAACGCTCACACTTGGTGGTCCAGGGGGTAATGGGTGTCGTCTTTGATGATGATGGGCTTATTGTTCTGAATTCAATGGAATCTCCAATATCTTCCGTCAAAACAGTAGTTACTTTAATAGGCCCATTGTGTTGGCCTAGTTGACAATTCCCCCTTAATTTTGAAGTCCTAGGTTTCTTCCAAACCTTGGATCGAAGAAATTGAAATATTATACCAATTACAAGTATAGTTATACACAACATCCAACCATACTGAATTAAATTATGTTTTCTTTGTGATGTCAAGTCTTCTTTTTGTTTTAATTGTTTCAATTGGGCAGACATCTTTACTGTATCATAATTCAGTTCTATTTCAGGGGTATCTATAGTTTGGTTAATTTCTAAGTTAGTTGTTATAACTTTATCGCGTGATTCTTGGGTATGAAACCTCGATATGCCGGAAATAGTTACTTCACAGTTTTCCCCTGATAATAGTTAGGGTCCTCTTATCCATAATGTGTCATCATAGTTTCCACTACTAATCTTTACTTCAGTAGTCTTATTAAAATACATGTAAATCATGTTTGGTATTTCTTGGATAAGCTCCGTCGGACATTTTATTGAGACTGTGGTACATCTATTAGTAGTCTTGTTCAATAAAAAATTGTTTCACAGGTCTGCCGAATGTTTCCCTTGCTTATTAGTTCTGTTAATATTGTACAATCTTCTACTTCATATATTTCCAAATCGTTATAAGCCAAAGTGACCTTTCGCATTAAGGGATAGGCACAGACTGGGTGATTTTGGAGAATAGGAACAATTTTTCGTGTATTATATATTTGTGGCCTAACTGAAGGTACTTCTAAGATAAAGTATACAATATGATTAATAATCTTACTCTTTACATTAATAAAAGGCTCAATATCATTTATATTACTAAATATCATTACGTTGTTATTAATTTTATAAAGTGCATTTTGTAAAATTTGTGACTGAGTTATACACGTACTATAGTGATACATTCGATGTTCGGCAAAAGTAATAGCTATCGATAATCTTTCTGCTACATCTTGTAACGTTTGAGCTTGTAATAATATTTCTAAAGCTACCTTTTCATGAGCTTTGTTATTTATCATTTGAATACTTAGTATATCTAATACATTTTGAATATCAACAATTTTCTTAATTTGGTTATTATATTCTTCTAAAGATTCATCTATTATTGATATTTTTTTATTAGGTATATGCTACCTTAATTGTTTCTAAATCTTTTTGAACATTATTTAGATCGTCTTGATCTAAATTTCCTGTTACAAATTCTATAACTGAGCCTAAACCATTAATTAATCCTCTTTTCATTCTAATTTGTACAGCCCGCGCCAAACTTTGTGACCGCCTTGAATATAGTCGCGAGTCCGAACTTGCGCATGGTACAGTCGAGTGGACAATACGTAATCAACCAAACAATTTTCGTATTCTAATATTTTTAGTACTCATCATATTATATCAATTTAACTTTATTTGATGATTATAAAGTTCGTGTTTATTTCATAGGTTATTTAATTTAATATATAATGTACGTGTTATTTGTAAAATATATAGGTTAGGTAATAATAGGATGAATGTAAATAAAAAACATTAATATAAATCAAAACTATATTCACAATGGGGCCACACCTTCCATAAAAACATCTCCCTTACTAGTGGATGGTTCCGCATCCGAATCACTCTCTTCACAAAAATATCCGAATCTTCATCATCTGATTCATTATCACTCACATTTATTATTATTTTTTCAGTTAGGTCATCTATGATGACATCACTTTTCTTATACTGTTCCTCTATATTTATAACTTTGTCGCATAGTGCAGTCCACTCCTGTTCACCCATGCTATTCACTTTTTCTTCCACTAGTTTCATAATGTTAGTTATATTATTTGTGACATTTTTTTTCGCTACGTAACCTTTTATGGATGCCCAAGCCATTTCTATGGGGTTCAAGTCGGGATGGTAAGGTGGAAGCCGTAATATTTTGTGATCGTGCTCTTCTAATATTTTATCAATATTAAATTTTTTAAATTTTTCTTTGTGTAAAGAAATTAATTTATACAGTTCTGGTTTCAGCATGTCAGACCTGCAAGGAATATTTTTTGCCGTAAGCCATGCCACCATTTCTGCCTTTTTGGTATTTGACGTCGGCGCTGCATCCTCTAGTTTATTATGATAGGGTGCATTATCTATCACCATAACCGATCTCGGTGGGAGATTCGGCAAAAGTTGTGTTCGTATCCATTTTTCATAATTAATATAATTCATATTGTCATGATAATCTCCGGTTTTCGTACCTGCCTTAGGCCTCCTACGCACTGGCGACCATAGACGCGGCCAGGCCGCCGCGGCCATGGTCGCCGTTGCGTAGGCAAGCGCGACATGTGGACGGCCGAAAAATTTGCAGTCGACTTCCAAGGGTGTGTCAAGATGGACGTGCAGAAGATAATCACGCTAACTGTGCTTGTGTATTTACTACGAAAACGAAAACGGAAGATTTCACGTAAAAGACAGTTTTGTACTTTGTACTTTGCGAGAGAAAGACTAAAGGATTATATTATACTTATTTTTTGGATTTAAAAATGTATGAGAAGAGATTCTTTAATTACATGAGAATGTCAACGAATACTTTTAACCTGTTACTGGATACAATAAAACCAAAAATTACTGGAACTGGTAACAACTATCGGAAATGCATTCCAGCAGAAGAAAAATTAGTAATAACAATAAGGTAAGCTTTTTCTTTTTTAAATACAGAATGTTTAAAAAATACGTGATATATTTTAAAGGGTGTTTCGGAATGGAGTATTGTGTACAGGAAAAATAAAAATAATGTGATAGGGCCTTTTTTTTACTTAAACTGCTTAATGGATTTTTTTGTAAATTTGAATTATACAAGACTCGTTTCTGAATCGCCCTAAACCACCACTGTTGTGTTTTTCACAACAACCTGTAAAATTCATTGACCAAGGTTTTGCCACTTTAAAAAATTTATGAACTATTGTTCAGTAGTATTCTATTTTACGACTTTGAAAAGGAGAGGAAAAGGGCTTGCTTATAACATGTTTTTAAATATTAAAAAACTGAAGTAGATAATCAAATTATTTGTATTTTCATAACTTAAAAAATGGCAATTGTGAACAATTAATCATTGAAATTGGGAAATAGGTCTATCATTTCTGAATTTTGAGAAATATCAGAATAATGAGTATGATTATCGCTGTAATTTGAATCATCTGATATCCTGTTGGTAGTAGAATAACCTGAATAACTCGGTCGATTAGGGTCATATTCTTGGTCGTTAAGAGTATTGAAATTACTTGAATAGTTTATGCGCGCTGTTGTAGGTGTACAGTTCCGTTGGTATTTTTCTATAATTTCCATGATTTCCATTTTCGCTTTGGTCTTCATTGCAGCAGGGATTGTTTGAAATCTTTCGAGGAGGGATAAAAGAAACAGTCTGTCACAATTTGAATCATTCTGTGTAGTCGCTATGGTCTTTTGCAGAACTGAAATTAGAGGGTCTGTATCGGATTCTTCGTTTGGTATTTTTTTCTTCCTTTTTGTTCTAAGCGACTTTGATGCAGACTGTTGAGTCTCAAGATCAGAAGATCTTGCACTTTTATTTTCTTGACTTGCCTCTTCGAGACTATTTTCTGTTGCGTTTGTGTCCAGCACTGATTTCAAAAACAGTAATTGGTTGAAATAGGTGTATTGTGATTTACGTTTTGCAGCAGAACCACTTTTGACATCTTTAAGACGGCGCAGCTCTCTTGTGAAACAGTCTCTAAGGTTTTTCCATCTTTTTTGGAGAGTAATGCCTGTAAATCAATAAATAAATGTATTACATATTACAAAACTAATATTATGTTTATTAATGTGAATTTTATTTTCAGGTATTTGGCTACTGGGTGTTCTTTATCTCATATAAGTCATGAATACCGTATAGGGCTTCCTACAGTATCGGAAATAGTATTTGATGTTTGTGAAGCAATATGGGAGATATTAAAACCAATTGTGATGCCACAATTGACCAGAGATAAGTGGATTCAAACGGCTGAAGGTTTTCAAAAATACGCCCAATTTCCTAATTGCATTGGAGCCATCCACGGCAAGCACATTAGAGTTATCAAACCACAACATTCGGGATCTCTTTATTACAATTACAAGAATTATTTTTCAATCGTGTTACTTGCAATATGTGATGTAAATTATAAATTTCTTTACGTAGATATTGGAGCATACGGCAAATGCAGTGATTCGTCAATTTACAAAGACTGTATTTTATCATAGGCTTTTAAATAATGATCTCGATATTCCGAGCAATAACCCCATCAAAGAAAATGGCCAATCAATGCCGTTCGTTTTAGTGGGTGATGAGGCGTTTTCACTATCGGAACATATGATGCGACCGTATGCTGGGAGAAACTTGAATAATGTAAAGACTAATTTTAATTATCGACTATCCCGTGCCCGCCGCTATATTGAATGTACATTTGGAATATTAGCCAATAAATGGCAGATTCTTCACCGACCCCTAAACGTCAAGAAAGAATTTGCAGTTGTGATTATAAAAGCTCTATGTGTGCTTCATAATTTTGTGCGAGAAAGAGACGGATATGATTTCAAGGACACGTTAACTGTACCAGAGACTTTATTAGAAATACCTGCATGTTTACCTAATAGAGCAAATAGAACATCAACCGAATATCGAGATATATTCGCAAACTACTTCAGTACCGATGGTCGCTTGCCCTGGCACAATTTGTAAATATATGGGTGCGTACCTACGACGGCTGCTCAGTTTGTGCGTTGAGGCACTTGCTCGCCGCGAGCCGCCATTGCGCGCCGTAAACAAAATGGCGTCAAACGCACATGCGGTATGAGTAATCTTTTCAAAAAGTTATTCCAATCATTACGAAAACCTGGGAAATTTTAGCAAATAATAGTCAAAACTCATGTGCAAAGCGAAAAATAGTAGAAATAAAATAGTTATACTTTTGACAATTACCTATTTGCTAAAATTTCTTAGATTTTGAATGAACGGAACAACTTTAAAAAAAAACACTCATGTCACATATACGTGTCGAATGCTACTACAGCACCTGCTGCGTTTATTGTAGTTCATCGCATTATTAATTTACTTAGGCATAATAAAATAAAATACTAACCAAGTTCTGCCTTTTCTTTATCTTCCATGGATTCACCGCCAAATATATCGACCAGTTCAAGCCACAACTGCCGCTTAACATCTTTATTGGAGTAATCATTTGATTCTAAATCCCATAAACCTCTTCTATTTTCAACTTCAATTATGAACCTTTCCGTGTCGAAATTGGCCATTGTAAAATAAACATCAAAAGGCCGTTGGGTACAAATCCTGATTTGGATCCAGCATGTACAATGACGACACGTTGACCTTTTGATATATTTTTTTTTAAACCTTTAGTGCTACTATCACTCCATGCCTTCGAAGTGGTATGCGATGAATTGACATACGATTCGTCAGTGTACACTATCGGTCTTCTGCGCGATATTTAGTTATTTCACGCAAGTATTCAATTCGCTTACAGCGAATATTTGTATTTTCAATTAATAATTTACGATTGTTTTCAGTTTTTTTCCATTTAAATCCTATTTCGTTTATAATTCTCCTCAAACTCGTTGCGGATCCTTCAAAATTAATATCTTCTTTTAATTTTTTAAAAGTTGAGTAATTGTCGACAACTCTTTTTGTGTAAGGTGAAAATTGTGGATACATCTTTTGATGACACCTTGGTCAAAATTATCGATTCCGGTTACCTTTTTTACCCCTTGCCTCTTCTTTCCGGGTGTACGAAAAACTGCTAATAAATCGGAACTTGGTTCATTAGCAACCGATATAATTCGTCGTACAGTTCTCTCTGATACTCCTGTAGCGGCTGCAGTCCGTTTATGTACTGCCTTCAAATCATATTTAAGGCCTTCTTCAGCTTCTTTCTTCATAAATTTATAAACATCGTAGACCATTTTACGAGCCTGACGTCGTAAAACATTACAACGTCCGGTAGGCATGTTTATAAACAAATAACAACGAGTAACAGTAACAACAAATAACAACAAGTAACAATAAAAACAAGCAAGAATAACAAAAACTATAACAACAAATTAACAAAACGATCGAACGAATTCTGAACGCGACAGTACTCTCAGAACTCAACAAGTGCGTGATTCGTGTACGGACGTAGCACTCACACTAAGGCGTGGGTGCAAGCGCGCATCGCGGGTGAGTGGTGCGGGCGCTCGGGGTGTGGCCCTGCCCCCAAGCTCTTGTGCGTCCCGCTAATACCTGATTTTGTGTTCTGCGCAATGCAATGAGCCTAGTTTCGGGGCGGTCACAAAGTTTGGCGCGGGCTGTATATCTAAATGATTACATATTTCAGTTACATGATCAAATATAATATTAATGCGATTATACATACATATATGATATTTCACATTATCTACTTTAAAATTAAGCTGTGTTACAATTCTTATAGTGGTGTCCTTAAGCTTATTCTTATGTTCTAATAAAGGCCTTATGTCTAACATGTGTATAATTGTCCACTTTCCTTCAATAATACGGGTAGGTGGCATTTCTATCACATCCTCATTGGGGTCTAATTTTCGGAATTGGTTTCCGAAGATGTTGCCAATTCTGTAACAATTAGTTCCTCCTGGTGATAAATTCTACCATTACTAATTTTATATTTAATATGTGGTTCACATGCTAATATATTGAATGGCCCTATACACCTTGAATTCGTTTTATGTCTATCGGCTTTACTATTTTTTAAATAAACTTTGTCTCCAATTTTAAAGCGTTTTTGAGAGTGAATATCCTTTATTAATACGTTCATTTCGTTTTTGTTTTTGTAGGAGATCATGAACATTTTTATTCAATTGGTTACTAAATTGTCTTTGTGGTGTAATTTTGAATTACAACTTGAAAATTATCAAAATTTTGTAATTTGGGTTTCCGTGCGAAATGCACTTCAAATGGAATCATATTAATCGCACTGTGTCGTGTATTATTGTAAGCATGTGTAATAAAATATATTTTTTGGTCTTGTCCTTAATCTCATGATCGTTGAAGTCTGAATAGTTCTTGGAGAGTGCTGTGTAGTCGTTCTACGTCGGAGTTTGATTTATGATGTTGTGGTGAAGTCGTGTGATTAATGATATTATAAGTTTGAAATAATTCTGATTCTAAAATGATTGTTCGCCATCGTGTATTATTTTCCTCGGCGCTATAAATATTTCAGATAATGTTTCACAGACTTTATTTTTTTCTGTTGGTTTTACTATGGCGTATTTAGAAAATTTTTCTTTAATCGTTAGATACCATTGTCTTTCCAAAGACATGAAGTCTATATGCCAAATGTCCATTGGCTCGTACGGTGTTTCCGTCTCTATAGCTAGTGTGACGTTAGGGTGACGACAATATTTTTCTTTTTGACAAGGTTCACATTGAAGAACGACTTTTTTTATTTGTTTCCTCATATTTTTCCAATAGTATTTGTCTTTTAATTGTTTATATAAACTTTCGATTCCAGGATGTCTATTGTCTTTTAAATGATATCGACGCCGAAAATTTCAATTGTCGTAATACTTTACAGCCTCGAAAACTAAGTTATGATAGATTTAGATGTGTAGCAAAGGACTAATCGTGGTCATCAATGGGTAGTACAGGTCAATTTAATCAGAGACTAAGGGTGTAAAAGGAATGAAAACACTAAATATTAGTTAAAAAAATACCTACAATTGGTGGTAAAAATACGAAATAAAGGGTTTTTTTTTTATTTATTAATCAATATATGAGTCATATAGAATCAAAAACAGCAATCTGACTTTTGACTTATTAACGGTAGTTAGGAAAAGTAGTTTCATTATTACAAACAGCAATTTTTTTTTAATGTGTATTTATAATTACGGTTGTTTTAGATTTTTGAATTAAATATTTTAAGATTTAAATAGATTTAATTTGAATTAAATTAATTGTTAATAACTAAAATTATCAGATTACTGTTTTTGATATTGACTTCCAAACATTGCTGAGTATGATACTTAACAATGATTAGATTGCTGTCTTTGATTCTTGTCAAAATGAAACGCACATAGGGTTGTCAATAAATAAAACTCCATAATTTACACACAATCTTTTTATTTGGTTCGCTATCACTCAAGTAATGAAGAAGGAGATTTTCATATTAAAAAAATTACACACGTAAAATTTCGGAGTCTTCGACAGTCTCACTACAGTAAATCTCGTCTTTAGCAGTTGTTTCCTGTAAAGCCTGGGTTGCCAAAGTTTCTCTGTAATACGTAAATTTTCCCATTCCGTTCCAAAATGTTTTCCAAGTAATTTTTTCACATCATTCAATTTTGTCTTGTTAACTGCAACTGTATTCGGTATAGTGACTTGATTAATCATTTTGACATTTTTTCTTGGCTTATGTCTTGTTAACTGCAACTGTATTCGGTATAGTGACTTGATTAATCATTTTGACATTTTTTCTTGGCTTACAAATATTTTGAGCCTTGGCAATATCACTCTTGTAAAAAACTTCGCCCCTCACAAGAACATTGTCTCGTTGCTTAGAACGACGTAAAATAAAACGTTTGCATTGATTGAATTGTATACTCCAACTTGTAGTTGGTTTCAATACGTCTTTGACAGCTGTTTTCCAGTCATAGACTGGGCAATCTGTGCCGATTTTTCTTAATGTTGCGTTTGGAGATATAATTTCTGAAATTTCTTTTGGGTCAAGTATGACTTCATTCCTGCGCAACTTTTTTTCAATTATGCCAAAAACACGGTCGGCGGGCATAAAAGAATGACCGGTAATGGGAAATATGATTTCTATAACCTTGACGTCAATATTTTCTACCAACCATTTGCAACACATGCCAATTAAGATACTATTTTTATTCTGTCCACCGCATCCGTCTGCAACTAACCATATTTTTGTAATGCCTGTTTTGTCAGTTTGGTTGTGTTTAAAGGTAAATCAGAAGATCCTTCCACAATGGCTAGATTATAAAAGTATAGTTGACGACTGTAATAGCAGGACTGATCAGGTACCTTAGGCAAAGGGAGGTTTTTTTGAAAATCAAAAGATATAACTTTTAGACCAGATGTTGTTTCTCGCAAGTTTTCAAAAAATGATTTAGCCCGTAATGTGTGAACTCTCTCTTCTCTGCTATCAATGCAGCTTTTTTAGATTCGTCTTGCTCTCTTTTTACCTTTTCTCTTAATTCCAAACATTTAGAGCAAACGTCTGTTTGCGGTGTGCTAAATGCTAAATTATATTCATTCGGTATTGATTTGTGAATTTTGCTGATTCGTATTTTGCATGAGAAATATTTTTTTTATGTTTAATTCGCAAGGAAGGTATTTTCTTTCAGCATGTTTGTTTTTGCGGCAATAATGTGCTTCAATGCAATTAAGACTTTGAATAAAGCGGTGAACCGAGTTTCTTTTATCCGCATATTTTATAGCCTTGCGATAACCTCCACGAGCTTCGCGGGGAAACTCTCCGGTTTCATAATATTTTTTCATTAAATACTCTACTCTATACTTCTTTATTCCAAAAATATTAAGGAAGATTTTTTGACAAATTGGTACTTTTTTTTTGTTAACAAATACAGAATAGAATGTTGTAAACTTTTTCTTGCCTTTAAATTCTGGCCTATTCTTTGTTTGTTGTATTGAACATAATTTGAACAGCATAACATCTTGATCAAGTTTAGTAGGTCTCTTGTAAAACTTCTGATGTATTAATTGTATATCACGCATCGTGAGAGTTGTACATTTCAATGCTTTCGTATTATGTTCACATACTCGATCTGGCAAACTTTTCGATGAATATCTGAAAAAAAAAAAGAATCTTTAGCACTATTGAAAATTATGTGTGTCTGTTTCACTTACTAAAGGTATTATACTATTAGGTAATTTAAAATTTCAATTCGACTGCCAGCTAACACCTGATATGACGCACCCTTATTATTTTTTATTGGTTAACGACACTCATGAATCGTTTGATACCTATTTTGTGGGAATCAATCCACTAGTTTAGAATTTACATACAAAACAAAACAAAATGCATAGCGTAAATTAAAAACTAATTTCGATTTTCTTACCAAAATATCAATCAATCTGTTCAACAAGATACGAGTAACTGTCATTTGACAACCCTCGATTTAAAAATGACATTAACTTACCTTGCACGTTTAGCAACATTTGCTTTCCAATTTACGGTATCTCTTATTATTTTTATAATGAAACCACGAAATCATTTGTGCAAGCCACCACTTTTATTAGCAGAGCAGAGAGTACAGATGTAAAATAGGTACAGACAATCTAGAGTTACCATAGACAAACAATAGAGGTATACCGTAATAACTTCAACACAGCCCCTCAATTTTAGAATTAATTTATAACATTAACATTCTCAAAATTGTTCATATTTAAATCTAAGTTAATTAACATGACAGCTTTACTATTAATTAAGTACCTATTTCAGCCTGTTCCTTATTTTCTAAAATACAATAAATGTTTTAAACCAAAAAAAAATTGTTACTCTTCTCCATAAAGTTAACATAACATAGCTTAGTAACTAATGAAAGCAAGTTAAGACATTTAGCAACAATCATAATGCTATACTTAAATTAAGTTTAACATATTACTGAAATACACATTGTTTGCTTATAGGTAGTGCTTTGGTAAAAATATCTGTAACATTTTCATTAGTCGGTACATGTGTTCTTATATTCTTAATATTAAGTAAGAAGTTATATTATATTAGTTACTATAGTACTTTAACAAAAAAAATGCGAGTGATACTCCTTTTATAACAAATTTACCTCACATTAAATTCAATTTCTTTGTAAAATACTGATGTTTAACAACAGGTAGTGCCTTGGTGAATATATCAGAAATGTTCTCATTGGTAGGTACATAAGACAAGGATACTATTTTCTTGTTAACTACATCTTTTACATAATGATATTTGATAGCTATGTGTTTGGACGCTTTAGTATTTGTTTGATTTTGAATTAGTTTAATTGTACTTTGATTATCAATCAATATATAATGATAAATTGCACAACCACTGGTACTCTTCCTATCGGTCGTGTCAGCAGCCCAATCAGCATCAGAGTAGGCAAGAAGACTTGTAGGCTTTGTAGATTTTCTGTATAGCAGCCCCTGATCGATTGTCTCTTTGAGATAACGAAGAATTCGCTTACCAGCTTTCCATAATTCAACTATGGGTTTATCCAAAAATCTGCTAAGGTAGGATACAGCATATGTGATGTCTGGTCGACTGTTCGTAGATAAATATAGAAGTGACCCTATTAATTAAGATAAGATAAGATAAAAATTTATTTGCTCAAACATGTGTACACATACAATAATATATAATAAGTGTATGCAGGATAACATAAATAAAATTGGTTCAGACATGTTTGCCATATACTATGGCGTGCAAATGTTTGGAATTACAATTGTGATTTTAATATATCCTTCAATCCGAGAAAAACAAATGAACACAAAAAATTAACATGGTCAAAATAAAATAAAACATAATTTAATCTGCGACTATAAAAAACAGCTAGTATTAATAATAAATGTCAAACCAAAAAATTAGAAATCATAAGTAAAAATTAAAGAGGAATTAATAAAACTATGTCAAAATATATATACGCACACACAGACATGTCAAAAGTAAATAATAAAATCATAATTCAATCAATAGTAGTCATATTTCAGAGTCAAATTATACAAAAACTGTTATGATTGATTATAAAATGAAACAGAACAATATTTAAGATATCTAATCAGAATTTTTCATCTAGAAACTCATTCAAATTATAATAAGACTTATCTGCTAGAAAATTATTTACTCTGTTTTTGAATGCAACATCATTTAACTGCTTCCAGTTTTTCGGAAGTTTATTATAAATTTTTGGAGCCATGCAAAATACACTTTTGCGCATAAGTGCCGTTTTATATTGTTGTAGGCAAATTTGGGTACTGTCACGTCTATTACGAGGGAATCGATCTGCCATACGAGAAAACAGGTGAGGGTTGGATCTTACGAACATCGCATTTTCTAATATATAAAGTGAAGGTAGGGTCAAGATTTTGTACTTCTGAAAATAAGGCCTGCAACTCTGAGTGGTTTCAAGTTTGAACATCGACCTAATACAACGCTTTTGAGTTTTAAATATAAGTTCCCGGTCAGTCGAGTTACCCCAAAAGATTACACCGTATCTTAAAATAGACTCCACCAAGCCATAGTATGCGGTGAGTAAAGCATCTACACTAATCACTGCTGCCAGTTTGTAAAGAGCATATGCTGAGGTACTTATTTTCTTACTTATAGTCTCTATATGTGCCTTCCAGTTTAATTTCTTGTCAATAATAAGTCCTAAAAATTTAGTTGTATCAACTTCGTCAATGTTATTATTATTATAGTTTATATTTAAATTATTAGTGAATGTCAAGGAACGCTGATTAAAGTGCATAATTTTAGTTTTATTTAAATTTATTTTTAAATTATTATTATTTAACCATTCTATTATTGCAATTAGTGAGTTATCAATGTCAGAATTATATGTGTCTCGGTTTTTACACGCGATTGTCACTACACTGTCATCAGCATAGAGGCTCATAGGTTGTTCTGTGGACTTAGGCAAGTCATTAATATATAATGTAAACAAAGGAGGTCCCAAAACACTTCCCTGTGGTACACCGTACTTAACTTCACGTTCTTGCGACCGATGTGACTCTTCTCGTTTTGTAGTTACGTTTACCCTACTCAATTCCGTTATTTGTATTCTGTTTTGAAGATATGACTCAAATAGTTTTAGTATATTACCTCTAATGCCATATGCTTCGAGTTTCTTAAGTAAAATATTGTGTTGAACATAATCAAACGCCTGAGTCATATCGCAGAATATGCTACAGACTGGTTTATGTTGATCCATATTCGTCATCACTGTGTATAAAAAATCATAAATTGCCATATTAATAGTTTTTTTTTTTCTCTGAAACCTTTCTGTTCATTGCACAGGATCTTATTGTGTTCCAAATATGAGTTCAGTTGTTTATAAATATATTTTTCGAAAATTTTGGAAGTTACTGGAATGAGCGATACCGGTCTATAATTCAACATCAACTCTTTATCGTCTTTCTTAAATATTGGCTTAACTATAGATGTCTTTAGTGCGATTGGGAATATTCCAGCACTAATACTCAAATTAAGTATGTAACTTAAAGGACAACTAATGACGTCCGCTACCGCTTTGAGTACTTTTGTGGAAATTCCATCGTAGCCTACACTCTTTGTGTTTTTGAGTGTTGATATGATTCTCATTACATCATATGGTGTACTAGGTGCCATAAACATCGAGTCTCTCATATTCAAAATATGTTTTGTTACTGTGGTTCCAGCGTTTACAATTGGTTGAATTTTGTCGATGAAATAGTTGTTAAAGTTATCAGCTATGTGTTTTGGTTCTGTGATGGTTTCATTATTAACTTTAATTTTATCTATAGAAGGCTTTGGTATATTAAGTTTGCTTCGTTTAATTATTTGCCAAGTCGTTTTAGATTTGTTCGTAGATGTTTTAATTTTATAATTGTTTTGGGCGCACTGTGTCAGTTTAATATTTTTTTTATATAGCTTTGTGTATTTTTTTAGACTCATTTTATTTGTTTGACTAGGTTTTAATCTATAATTCCACAGCAGTTGCCTTTTCTTTTTGCTACAAATTTTTATACCATGAGAAATCCAATTTACTTTTTTACTTGAATTTACTGTTATCCCAATGCGAGGGAAACATAAGTCATATAGCAGTATGAAGTAATCTAAGAAAGCCTTATATGCAATATTGGGGTCAGTAGCATTATATACTTCCGTAAATGACAAGCTGCTTAAATGATTTTTAAACTTAGATATGTTTTCTTCACTATAGTCCCGTCGTTCTATACGCCACTTGTTAATTGCGCATATTTTGCTTACGGGGAATTTGAGAAGTTGCGCTGTGTGATCAGACAATGCGAGTTCTAAAATAGATGTTTTGCAGGACTTATTGAAATTATGCGCAAAATTGTCTATGCAAGTTTGGCTCCTCAATCGTGTTGGTTTCTTAAGAGCTAGTTTTAAGTTAAAATTTAATAGCAGATTTTCGAAGTCAATTGTATTATTGTTCCTTTTCAATATGTCAATATTAAAATCTCCCGCTATGACAATATTTTGTAATTTCTTAGTACAAGTTTTTAGCAGTGTTAATAATTTATCGAAAAATTGAGATACATTTTTGCCATTAGGAACCCTATATACGCATACAATAATGGTGTTCTGGTTAATAAGCTCTATGGCGCAGCATTCGAAAACCCCAGCAGAGGCTATTTTTGCAATCCTTGGCAGTTCTCGCCATTGATGTCCATTCTTCACGAGTATACATGATCCACCTCTTTTACTTGCTTTTCTACTGAAGCATGCTGCCAAACAATATATAATAATTCTTTGAAAGGAACATCAATTATTTTGTCTGGAGTAACATTACTTATACTGAAATTTACTTCCATTGGAGTTTTGCAACCTTTACAATCTTGCATATTGAATCTTTCCAATAGTCGTTTAATCATTTCAGTTTGTTTTATTTTAAGTTCATCACCTTTTCTTGTAATTTCTAATCCCAGATAGTTCTTAATTTCTCCTAAATTTTTAACATTAAATTGCTCTTGTAATTGGCTTATTATTTCATGCCCATCTCCTAGCAATAATATGTCATCTACATATAAAAGAATCCATGTGAATAAAGACAAGAATCATATTTCGACTGAACAAATCCTTTTTCTGTAACAAATTGATGGAATCTCTGGTTCCAGCACTTGGGCGCTTCTTTCAATCCATATAGTGCTTTCTTTAACTTAAGGACTTGATTTGGTGGTAATTTTAAGCCTTCAGGACATTTAATGTATGTTTCTTTCTCAAGTACTCCATTTAGAAAAGCAGTAGGTACATCTAACTGTATTAATTTAGATCCTTTTTCAATAGCTAAACTTATCATTAATCTTATAGTTGAAAATTTTACTACAGGTGCGTAGTTGTTATCCGATGAACTTTGTTGAAATCCTTTTGCAACAATACGAGCTTTCTTAGTTCTATCTTGCTTTGTTCTAAAATCCATTTGGTGTCTATTGCCTTCATTCTTTTAGGTAAAGTAGCTATTTCCCAGGTTTGAAGTTTCTCTTGTGAATTTAACTCTTTTTGTACAGCCTTTTCCCATTCTTTATCTTGTACGGCTTCTTCATAGTTTTGCGGATCTCCAGATAATAAACAATATGCAGTGTACAACTCATAATCTTCTGATAGTTCTTTAGGTTTTCTTACTGTTCTTCCTGATCTGGTCGTATAATCTTCATTTTCTTCTCTATTTTCTTCATTTACAGTTTCTTCTCTATTTTCAGTCTCTTCGTCTTCTTTCGATTCCTTTTCTATTTCCTCTAATTGCTGTTGCATTTCTTCTTCTTTATTTTCTTCATTATCATTGTACTCGTACACTGTCTTGTCCTTTTCTTTATCTACTTGATTATACTTTATTTGTGACAAGTCTTTGTTTCCATACATTCTCTGAACTGGTAACTGGAAATTTATTGCAAATGAAGGACATCTATTAATTTGATAAACTGCACATCTCACAGCTTCTCCCCATAATGTCTTCGGTAGTCCACTTTCTATTAAAATAGTCCTCGCTTTGTTATAGATACTTCTGTTCATTCGCTCAGCTACCCCATTGGACTGTGGACTATACGGTGTTGTAAATTGTTGAATTATCCCTTTTTCTTGACAGAATCTATACATTCTTTCATTCTTGAACTCACCACCGTTGTCGCTTCTCATTTTTCTTACTTTGTGTCCAGTTTGTCTTTCTAATCTGTTGATGTAATTCATTAAATTATTAGTTGCTTCCGATTTGCTCTTTAATAGGTATACTTCACAAAAATCATCTATTATTGTTTGGTAGTAAACTTCACCATCTAATGTTAAGGGCTTCACAGGACCGGCTATATCTGTATGTATCAAATCTCCAATGTGGCGTGAACGTGGCTTCGGTGTGGGATGGAAAGGTAACCTGGTAGATTTTCCTTCCATACATGACTCACAGGGTTCACTGCTACACGGTAATTTCATCATTATTAATTGCTTACGATTGGCATGACCCAACCTTTGGTGCCGAATATTTACTGAGTCAGTTAATAAGCAGTTCTCGGGTTTCAAATGAGATTTAAGATTGAAATCAATTACATAGAGTTTTCCTGACATTTCACCAAGTAACTCCTTTTGTCTATCAAAAATACAAACATTATTTTTAGTAAATTTAACTTGATATCCCTTTTGTAATAACTTTGTAACAGATAAAAGATTATGTGATAACTTTGGGACAATAAGACCTTCAATCATTACAGAAAACTTATTATTGCAAGCTTAACTTACCCCGTTTGTGACTCATCAGATATTGACCATTAGCTACATATATCTTAATTGGCTTATCTAAATTTACAACATCAACCATATGTTGCCCCATGTCCTCTTTGATTAAATTGTCTGAAGCACCGGAGTCGATTACAAACCTTGTATTAGAACTGTTCAAGTTTGTGCTATCAACACTGAAAGCTGAAAAAGAAAATGATTGGTCTTCCTGTTCTTGTAAATTCACGGAGTGGCCTTGCTCACTTAAACCCCTGTACGTTCCACCTCGGTATCTCCCTCAAATCGTCCTCTCATACCTCTGGTTCTCATTCCTCGATTAGCAGGTTTCTCTTTGCAGTCTCTTTGGATATGACCCATTTTGCCACACCGATAACATTTTGCTGAAAATGCTTGCTCGTTGGAACTGTTTTCATTGCTACATTTGATTTCTGCATCAAGCAGTCTCGCTTTGATGAAGTCTATATTGATTACCTTCTCAGTGGTCATTGTCTCTATGGAGGTGATCATATGCTCATATGTAGGTGGCATGGCAGACAACAAGTAGCAGACCTGGTCCATTTCGTCAACTTTGTCACCAATCGCTGCCAGTTCATTTGTCACTGCATCGAATTTTAGAAAAAAATCTTGCAATTTCTCGTTGTTACAACATTTCAGTGTTATTAACCGTCTTTTGAGTCGTAATTTGTTGTACACGCTTTTTCTTTTAAACGTGTCGCTTAATCTTGTTAACATCATGGCGGCCGTATTACAATTTTTCACAACATCCAAAAATTTATCAGATAGGCATTGCACTATGATTGACCTTGCTTTTGCATCCAAACTTTTGTTTATACTCTCACCTTTTTGTTCTAAAACATCAATCACACCTTTTTCTTCTAGTATCAACTGGATTCGAAATTTCCAATTTGCGAAATTTCCGCCATCACACAACTTTGGTAATTCTTGCGACATTTTTGCTTTTTATTGTTTTACTCTGTTTTACTACACTTTTATTTAATGTTTTATTATTTTCATTGTTCACTGAGCGCACATTGAGCGCATATTGAGCGCAGTGGAAGCGTATTAATTTTATAATGAGACCACGAAATCATTTGTGCAAGCCACCACTTTTATTAGCAGAGCAGAGAGTACAGATGTAAAATAGGTACAGACAATCTAGAGTTACCATAGACAAACAATAGAGGTATACCGTAATAACTTCAACATCTCTTTTCTTTTATCGCATATCTATTGTTTATACGTGTAGGATGTACATCCATGTTAAGTTTTTTCACCTCCAAACGAATTATTGAACACTATTTTAGCAATAAAATAACAAAATACGCACACGTATCTTATGACAAATTCAATGCAGCCGCCATCTTGACGTCATGACCAATGAACGCCTGTGATTGGTCTAAGCTAGCAGATTGCTGTATTTGAATTATTTTTTTTTCTTTCTTTCTTTAATTATTTTATTTTGCCCAGAACAGCCATCGGCTACTATTCTTAAGACTTTAATTTCTTCTTTGATAATATCTAAATTAGTTAAAAAGTGATGAACTGCTGAAATCATTTCATTACTACCTTAGTTGTGTGGTTTTGTTCCAGGTATATGCAAATATGTTTTCCTTGGTCAGTTTTGCCTTAGAGCTACCAACTACTATAGTAAAGTTGTAGAAATTGATTTGGCGGCTATAGTAGGCGGACTGATCTGGCACCTTAAGCCGGGTCCAGACGAGTGTAACGTGTAATGTAAGATTACGTGTAATTTAGCATCAACAGTGTGGACGGCACACGAACTCAAAGCGAATTGTGAACGCAAAAATATTTCAAAAGCTGTTTCCACTCAGTTGCTACGAACATGCCGAATAGGAATGTCGTGATAGCTGGTGCGGCTTTTATTTTCATGTATTTACTAACTGAAGACCGCAAAAGTCGGAAGCGTCGATGGTGGAAAACTAATTTGTATAAAAGAAGATCTTCTTTACTTGTGGAACTAAAATCTCAACATATAAGTGGTCAATATAAAAACTTTACCCGGATGTCGCCTACTGACTTCGAATATTTGTTAACAATCATTGCGCCTAAAATATCAAGACAAGACACTTTAATGAGATCTGCAATTTCGCCGCAAGATAGACTGGCTCTAACACTAAGATTTTTGGCAACAGGAGATTCATTTACAAGCCTTCAATACACCTTCAGAATTTCAAAACAGTCAATGTCTTGCATTGTACCAGAAGTTTGTGAAGCGATTATAAAATCATTAAAAGAAAACATTAAGGTGAGTTTTACATATTTTTATTTATTTATTAAAATAACAAATTAAGCTATTGTATTAAGTAGGGTAAGCAAAATTAAAATTATTCCAAAATTAAAATTAGAAAGTTAAATCAAATTGTATCTTCAAATCATGTAGTACAAAATTTATTCTTTTCAAATCAGGTCATTCACAAAATCTACACCTTCATATGAAGTTTGAGATAATTCTGAGATTCTGAAATTTATAATAAAACATACCTTTTCCGGAACTATGGCTCTTCTTTACTTTTCCTTTTTCTCTTCGATGTGAAGCAAGCAAACTAATCATTTTGTTTTTGCATTCTTCTACATCTCTTTCCAATGAATGAGCAATATCACTCCAAGCATCGTGTTTCAGATTTTTTTTATAGTATTGCGGGTTTTTTGGATCCCAAATAACAGGTTTTTCTTGATACAAACTAATAAGTTCAAGCGATTGTTCGTCACTCCACATCATGAACGTACATACGACACAACCGTCACGAACGCCGTCCAAACGAGCACTGCGAGCGTCTTTGTGTTCGCGCGAAAAACCGACAGCCGATGGATCAACCCCGAGCGCCGCGCGAGCGTTACATGTAATGCTCGTAGTGCCGTCCACACGTAGAATTCGTGTTACATTACACGTTACACTCGTCTGGACCCGGCTTTAGGAAGCCCTAAATTTTTTTGTCAGTCAAAGCTCATTGTTAGAAGATCACTTCTTTGCTCTTGCAAGATCTCATAGAATGCTTTGAACCTCAAACGGTGGACTTTTTTTTCAATTATCAATTTATTTTTCGTCTCAGCATTTGTTTCCCTTTTTATTTTCTCATCTATCTGCAGACAAGTCGAACAAACATCTGACCTGGGTGTGCCAAAACCAATGTAATAAGTCCTTGTTTCAGTGACTTGCACTCTTGTAGATCTTAAATTCTCCAGAAAGCTCTCCCCTAATAATTCACGAACTGGGACAGTAGCCCCCAGCTGCTGATTCGGCATTCTTTGCAGTACAGGATCTCGGTTCAAGGGGAACAAACCACACTTTGAGAAACCAGATTTAAAATTTTGCGAAGAATTTGCTTCCATTTCTTGGAACATGTTTTAAGAGCATAGGGAACTGGTCTTTCGGTACACTGGAGCTTCTACTACTACGTGTATTATTTTTCCAGTCATTTAATATCTTCCTCCATGCTATTTTCATCGGACGAAAATATGCTACGTCTAGTGGTTTGAGTAAGTGCGTAGCATTTGGAGGCAGAGCAATAAACGCAATATTGTTTGCTTGGCATAAAGAGATAACGTGGGGGCTTATGTGCGAGCTGAGATTGTCTCCAACCAAAACTTTTTTACCTGTTTGTTTTTTAAGTATAGGTAGCATCGTGTATTCGAACCAATCCTCAAAACAACGTGCGTCAAACCATCCAGATTTGGTACGATTGTACCGTGCTTGTGGAGGCTGATTCTTGAAGCTTTTCAAATTCAAACACCTTTGCTTCAACTTCCACGAGTCTTGTGTCGAGCACGTAGAGTCTTCCACCAGTGCCCTCACAAGTCAACTTAAGCTCAGCCAAATCATCTTTGATCACGCTCATGTCATCTACCAAGGTCGGCAAGTTAAGTGCCTGTCGTTTCATGTCGCGGATCTCACTCAGTATGGTATCCAGCGACGAAGGTGCAGGGGTAGACACAACTGGTGATGAGGTTCTGCAAGTGGGGCATTTCCATTGTGCCATCCTATTAGCACCCAGCTTCCTCCATCCGGTTTCGGAGTTGCACATCCAAAATCCAGGTGTTTTTTGCAACTACCACACTTGACACCATCGTTAAACTGCATATTACAAGCTGCGCATGTTTGCATTTTCAAAGTATGTACTATCGTAAATAGATGAAATATCACAATATGAACTCAACTCAAATGAGAAAAGGTTGACGATCTATTCATTTTGAGTGGCGCGTACTGTGCGTATGAGTGTTCACACACGATTAACCCTGATTTGATTTCGAGTTTTGCAAGAAACCTTTTCAATGATTTTACAGAGGATAAAGTAAAATATTTATATAGAAGAGTGTAACTTTTGGGAGTCTTTTTGTACATGGAGAGAGACAAAACTTTTTCCTTTAAAGTGAATCTCCGCCCACGAGCTCTCTTGTAGGTTTGGGTATATTGCATATTCGTAAATATTTTTGCAGCTGTCGTCATATTTCTTGTTATTTTTGCGAAACCAATTTGTATGCGAATTGTATAAGCGCTGGCTAATCTTTCTTTCAAGCTTCTACTTCGCTAACGTAATCTATTAATTTCGGTTTTCATAATTCTTAATTTGGAATCTTGAAATCTTTCATTGATTCTCCAGCGATGAAGTAGATTCAAGCTTTTCTGAAAAAATAAAAAGTATAATATAGAAGTTAAGGTGGTATCCTGTTCACAACACATTTACATGAGTTTTAGTAGCAACCCAACAAGGTTAACGTAAATTAAGTTACCCAACGAACAGCTCTCGGCTTCGTTAAGTGTCTTTTTACATCTATTATATTGGTTTTGTTATTCTGAAAGATTTTTTTTACATAGCTTATGGAATAAACTACATTGACTCTCACTTTTGTCTCCTTTAAGTTTCTGTCTTTGTTGTTAACCATTTTAGCTGCAATAAATATGTTCTGCTGCTACAGCACCAGCATTGGGAGGCACAGCTGAAAACAATAGGGTGTCCCAATTCAAAAAATCACTAAGTCCTAAAAGTGACATTTCAGATCATTTTAATTTTATGTTTAAAATGTCAGCTGAAAAATTTAATTGTTCATTTTTTTAAATAACCCATGTTGGGTTATTTAAAAAAATGAACAATTAAAAAACATGTTATAGCGCAAATTAATTACTTTTATTTATTGAAATAATCCAAACGAAAATGCAACAAGAGTCTCTTAATAAAATATTAAAAAATTGGACTTATTCCTAATCACTGGACTTAGTGATATTAGAGTGAGAACTGGTGGACTTAGATATATTATTGCAGGACCCAGTACAACGTATGAGTAACATCAGCTTATCATTCCACTTCTTCTTCAGGATTGAATGCTGCAGATACGGGGTCCTGAGTTCTATTAAATAAATCCTCATAAAAATATCTTTCCGATTCAGGAACAGATTACTAGATTAGATTCCTGAAACGTTATGTTATGTTATCTAATGTTGTTATGTTATCTAATGTTATTCAGGAAAATATTCTGCTGTAACCAACCTCATATAATGAAAACGGCTTAAAATCTTCCCCTTTCATGGACACAGAAAACTCTGGTTTACCTCTTCTTTTAAAAATAACTTGACGGCATTTGGATATTCCAGGTAGACTCGGTTTTATTCGTTCATCGTATAGTTTTTTTACTTACAGAACATCGTGAGGGCTACTTTCCTTCATCAAACTTTTCTCTAAGAATACTATTTCAAATTTGTTTTTATTCTTACTATTAATTAATTGAGCTGAACATAATATTCTGGTATATACATTTGATCACACTTCTTCCTTTTTCTTTCGGTAAGAGCAAAATCACGATCGATGGGCATCATTGAATGTCCTGGTATCGGGTATGACTGTTATTTTCTCAAAAACTCCTTTTGCACGCAGTTGATCCAAATAGGTATTTTTAGGAAACCAGAATTGGTAACCAAAAAAAATAATATACGACACACACCGAAATTAATTTATTGATACAAAACTTAAACCTAAATTACAAAATAACTAACTTCTTTAACCATTAAGCAAAATCAATTTACCAAACAGAAATTAGATAGGCAGAAAGAGACAGTTTAACCATTCAAATGGGCAGAATTTCCCGTTAGCAAGTGAACTCAACGAGAAGTGTGTGCAGACTGAGCGCGCCGGCGCTTTTATAGACAGTAAAAAGCAATCTCCCACTCTAATCCCCACTGCTATCGGGAACTATGTCACTCTTCTCTTAACACGGCCTCTCCTGACTGGAGGACGTCCTCGTTCTCCTCTGACTGAATTTGCAGGGGTTCCGCAGTTCTGGAGGTGCTAGGCATGGGCTCAGTTGTCCCCTCGTTTGGAGGCTGCATCGCACGAGGCAACTTGCTCAGGCGTAGACTCCGTATGGTCGTTATCGCCATCTGCATCTGAGAACATAAATAATATTCCAGTCGTAAAACACTAAAAACAAATCTTCACTGTTTTACACCATAAAATTGCACACAATGAACCATAGGCACTACGTTAGCAGAGTTCTAACAAGCACCAGAGAGGAAGCACTACGTTAGCTGTCTCTGTTAGCGAGAAACATGGGCACTACGTTAGCTTATCATACTAAGTGAATGCGGACACATGACATAGGCACGACGTTAGCTTATCATGTACTTAGGACCCACACTGGTATGACATAGGCACGACGTTAGCTTAACATACTAAGTGAATGCAGACACATGACATAGGCACGACGTTAGCTTATCATGTACTTAGGACCCACACTTGTATGACATAGGTTAGCTTATCATAGTAAGTGAGCACTCTTACCCTCAAAGTAAGCAGCGCATGTCTCCGGAGTCCACTCCCCACGCCACGGCTTCATGAACTGGGCCGCAGCTTGTGTCGATTTACCGTAGGAGCCCGTCAGCAGTTGTAGCTCATATCGATCGTGGGGAAGCGCCTTGACCACACGGTAGGGCTCGCGCATAGTTTGCCAGTCGATTGCGCCTGCTTAATCACAAAAACGAGTGAATTCATTTCGAATGTTTGAGGGGTTTCCCGGCCAGCGTTCACAGTCATATCTTGCTGCTGCTGATTCCTAGCTATACGCTCTGAAGCTCGTTGCCTGTGCATCTCCCTCTGTGCTTAACGATTTGAATGTGAGCTGTCCAGTGCCGCATCACGTACAAGGTATGTTATAAGAGGTGTAGCTGCCTCAATGCCTACGAGCAACTTTAGCGGCGAGAGCTGAGTGGTCTTCTGCTTCGTTATATTCAGAATTAGTTGTGATCGCCACATCATGTCTGCCCATTCGTCCTGACGATAATTGCACTGTATGCGGATCATGTTCAATAACGTTTGGCAGTAGCGTTCCACTTGTTAAATGTGCTATTATTTCTTGCCGTACTTCTTTCTGTTCACTTCCCCAGACAAACAATGCGCCCTTTTTGTTAGTTTAGTAATCGAGGCGGTTCCAGCAGCGAAACTTGGTATGTACCGATGAAAATAACTAGCCAAACCTAACAACTGGCGAACTTGCTTGACTGTTTATGGAATGGAAGTCTCTGCAAAGGCTTTAATCTTAATTTCGCTCGGGTGTCCCTGGCTTTGCCATATACTACGCCCTAAATATTCGATTTGTGTTGATAAAAATGAGCACTTTTTCAAGTCTATAGAGAAACCTGCTTTTGTTAGTGTTTGAAGTACTTACATCGCGTAGGCTTCGCCTTACTAGTTGGATGGTTCCGCATCCGAATCACTCTCTTCACAAAAAATATCCGAATCTTCTTCATCTGATTCATTATCACTCACATGAATTATATTTTTTTCAGTTAGGTCATCTATGATGACATCACTTTTCTTATACCCATCCTCTATATTTATAACTTTGTCGCATAGTGCAGCCCACTCCTGTTCACCCATGCTATTCACTTTTTCTTCCACTAGTTTCATAATATTAGTTATATTATTTGTGACATTTTTTTCGCTACGTAACCTTTTATGGATGCCCAAGCCATTTCTATGGGGTTCACGTCGGGATGGTAAGGTGGAAGCCGTAATATTTTGTGATTGTGTTCTTCTAAAATTTTATCAATATTAAATTTAAAAAAAAAAATCTTTATGTAAAGAAAATAATTTATACAGTTCTGGTTTCAGCATGTCAGAACTGCAAGGAATATTTTTTGCCGTAAGCCATGCCACCATTTTTGGTATTTGACGTCGGCGCTGCATCCTCTAGTTTGTTATGATAGGGTGCATTATCTATCACCATAACCGATCTCGGTGGGAGATTCGGTAAAAGTTGTGTACGTATCCATTTTCCATAATTATTATAATTCATGTTATCATGATAAGATCTCCGGTTTTCGTAACTGCCTAAAACATCAAAAGGCCGTTGGGTACAAATCCTGATTTGGATCCAGCATACGTTGACGACACGTTGACCTTTTGATATATTTTTTTAAAACCTTTAGTGCTACTATCACTCCATGCCTTCGAAGTGGTATGCGATGAATCGACATACGATTCGTCAGTGTACACTATCGGTCTTCCTTCTGCGCGATATTTAGTTATTTCACGCAAATATTCAAGCGAATATGATTATTTTCAATTAATAATTTACGATTGTCTTCAGTTTTTTTCCATTTAAATCCTATATCATTTATAATTCTCCTCAAACTCGTTGCGGATCCTTCAAAATTAATCATCATCATCATCATCATCTCAGCCGAAAGACGTCCACTGCTGGACATAGGCCTCCCCCAAGTGTCGCCACATTGACCGGTCCCTTGCTACTCGCATCCACCGGATTCCCAAAATTAATATCTTCTTTTATTTTTTTTTAAAGTTGAGTAATTGTCTGCAACTCTTTTTGTGTAAGATGAAAATTGTGGATACATCTTTTGATGTCACCTTGGTCAAAATTATCGATTCTGGTTAAGAACCTTTTTTACCCCCTTTTTGTTTTTTTTGTTTTTTTTTTAGGATGGGAAATCATCAAATGACTTCTCCCACTCTGGGCGGAGCGGGAGGGAGTGTCAGACTCTTACTGACTAAAACCCATCCATGTTCCATCCTCGCCCTTTATGTTCCGGGGCCGCGGTATCTCTTTCGAACCGCCCGCAACCCTGGCAGGCTTCGGCCCTTGCGGGCCCCTCCCCTTATGCTGACATCTCTTTGAGGCGCGCGTGGAACACGAACGCGCCGTCGACACGGCCTGTCGTCGTCGTTAGACGGACGGACGGCTAGCTAGCCCATAGCCAACCGTCCACAGGCCCGCATCTACGGTGGCCGGTAGCCACCACGAGGCCCCCGACGGACCATGGATTGAACCAGGGCCGGACGCGAGAGGTCGCCGCCGCCAACCTTTTTTACCCACTTTTTTTTTTTTTTTTTAAGGATGGGAAGTCATCAAATGACCCCCCCCCACTCTGGGCGGAGCGAGAGGGAGTGTCAGACTCTTACTGACTAAAAACCATCCATGTTCCTTCCTCGCCTTTTACGTTCCGGGGCCGCGGTATCTCTTTCGAACAGGCCCGCAACCCCGGCAGGCTTCGGCCCTTGCGGGCCCCTCTCTTTTTGCTGACATCTCTTTGAGGCGCGCGTGGAACACGAACGCGCCGTCGACACGGCCTGTCGTCGTCGTTAGACGGCCGGACGGCTAGCTAGCCCATAGCCAGCCGTCCACAGGCCCGACCTTTTTTTTTTTTACCCCTTGCCTCTTCTTTCCGGGTGTACGAAAAACTGCTAATAAATCGGAACTTGGTTCATTAGCAACCGATATAATACGTCGTACAGTTCTCTCTGATACTCCTGTAGCGGCTGCAGTCCGTTTATGTACTGCCTTCAAATCGTATTTAAGGCCTTCTTCTGCTTCTTTCTTCATAAATTTATAAACGTCGTAGACCATTTTACGAGCCTGATGTCGTAAAACATAACAGCGTCCGGTAAGCATGTTTATAAACAAATAACAACGAGTAACAGTAACAACAAATAACAATAACAACAAGTAACAATAAAAACAAGCAAGAATAACAAAAACTATAACAACAAATTAACAAAATGATCGAACGAATTCTGAACGCGACAGTACTCTCAGAGCTAAACAAGTGCGTGATTCGTGTACGGACGTAGCACTCACACTAAGGCGTGGGTGCAAGCGCGCGTCGCGGGTGAGTGGCAGCGTTGTTCCTGTCAAATTTAGGATTGCCGTATTCCAATTCTAAAATTGCCGGATTTTCTGGGAATACTGAGAAAAATGCCGTATTATACAAAATGTTTATTTCGAAACTTTAAATTATAAACAAAAAACAACTTATGTATGTAGTATGCGTGTACTACTTTTATAGTGACTTGTTTTAATCTTCACCGTATAGGTTTTGAATAGTTTCTAGTAGTTCTGATTCTTTCTCATGTAGGTCATGCTGTTTTTTATCCTTCATTTTACCAATTATTTCGTTTGGTACTTGAAATTTTGTACAATTACCATGATTACGAATTGCTTGTCTGGCTAAAAGAGTTCCATTAATAGTTTGAGTAATTAATTTATTTCTAAGTCTCGTTTTCATATTATTTACTTCGCTGAAGATACGCTCGCAGTCTGCGTTCGAATGTGGTAAACGGTATACCGCCGTTTACCCGAATTTTATTTGCCCTAATATCATTTGCCATAATAGTCAACAGCCATAATATCATACGACATAATACTCATTTGCCATATTAGTCATGAGCCAGAATCATTGTTTCCCATAAAGTCACTTACCACAACATCATTTGTCATAATCATTGTAAGCCCTAATTATCACATGCCCTAATTATCACATGCCATAATTATGATATGCCATAACATAATTTGCCATCGACATCGGGTGTGTAACGGTTGTTTATATCAAGAGAAATTGGATGCAATTGGGACTTTAGGGCACCCCGACTCGGGCAGGTTAGGTTAGAAAGGGATGGCGGGGTCTATTCGCTCGCTTCGCTCGCTCACACGACCCCGCCATCCCCTTCGTGGTTATTTTTTTATAAACCACACAGAAGTAGGAGCCCCGCGAAGCGGGGCTCCGTCGACCTAGCCCACCATCAACCATGCACAGAAGAAATAAGTTTGTCTAATACTTGTTATGCCATTTAAATATTATGTCTAATAATTATTATGGCACATAAAAATAAGGCAAACAATACTTATGGCATTCGTATCTTATGGTATCTAAAATTCAGGCAATTAAAAGTATGTCATATGTCTTTTAGGGCAACTGAAACATTCGGGCAAATGAAATTCGGGTAAATGAAATTCGGGAAAATGATGATTATGGCATATAATCTTCGGGCAAACAATAGACAACCATATTTTCCCTTTTCTCTGTGGAAGTTTGAGTTGACCGAGTCGAACAGATCATGGAACAGCATTATTAATTCTGCAGTGTTGATGCTGTCCTTTGGTAAGCCACCATTTTCTGTAAATGAAATGCTAATGTTATCACTAAATATTATAAAACAAAGTCTCCCGGATTTTGATGCGGGTTTTTTAATAGATAGGCTGATTCAGGAGGGAATGTTTTTGTATATAATTTGACGCGGGCGAAGCCGCGGGCATCGGCTAGTTTATACTTTTATAATTTTACATATCAATGAAATGATTATAATAATAATAATAATAAAATTTATTTCAGACCATGGAGTCCATATTTAAAACATTACAATTTTTATCGTTCATACATAAAACACACACATGAAAGAACACAATAACATAGGTACATAAAATGAAAAGATACACACATACATTATAATGAGAATTTCATTTTAAATATCTAAATGACGCACGATGAGTGGTCATCCAGTGCCACATCATTGGACTGTCCATTCTGTCAGCCATGATAGCCACCAAGCTGTTAGAACTACCGCGCACTCGCCGCATCAGTGAGGCTATTCGTGATCGCATAAGAGCGTATAAATCAGGCACGCCGTATTCCGCAAACATCCTTGATGCACTGCAGAAGCGCGGTAGTCCCAACAAAACTCTGAAGGCGTTATTATATTGGACTCGCAGAGCATTGTACGAGCTTTTTGTAAAAAGTTACTTCATACATACCTGCCATATATCAAGTGTCACACCAACAGACTTGCTGAACGCCTGAGTGCAATATTTAACCCTCATTTTGGGTATCATTGACGGCACAACATGTAGAGCAGTCAGCTTATGGACCAACTTTACACCCCTGAATGTTGGATTTTGCCACAAGTACAGTCCGCAAACCTATTTGGTTTACATTTCACTCACACATCGGTAACAGTCACTGTACGAGCCAACAATGTCAGCCACTGCGTATACGTAGTCTACACACGGGTAAAGATAAAACAAACGGGATCACAATAAAGGACCAACATTTTATAGACAAAGAATGTAGTTACCATGGCTGATTGGTGTAAGCGCCTGCCTTAGCTTTGAAGGAATCTCGGTGACTTGAGTTCGATTCCAGCTTTTAGGAATTTTGTTTTGCTTTTTTTACTTTTCAATTTCTAAATAAATTACTTTCACTAAAATCACTGAAGTAAATGGTAGAAAGATAAATAAATAAAACCCATATATTCATTTGTTATTTTTATTAGATAAACATTGGCACAGATGACAGATAACTCACTCCATAGAAAATGTTCAATACCTACCGCTATAATACTACTGACGCGGAAATCTTTTAATTATGGAATCACTGCTGTTTCAGGGCAAAACTTGACAAAATGGTTGATAAAATGGCGAATAAAACTGGGTACATGATTATTGTTCACCAAACTTAACAAATCGTTTCTTTTTCTGTCATTTATCTGAATAGGTCCATCATACGTAGTCTTTAACTCGGGTAACGACTGAAGAGATTTACGCCAAAGCTTAGTCTCCAAAGGTCACCGACTTCTGAAGCTAAAGTTATTTTTTGTGTGAAGTCGGTTATATTTTTTGCAAAAAAGTTTTTATTTAACAGCACGTTGTATTCGATATAAAATATGTATGTGACTCGTTTGAAACTGTTTCTTTTCTTATTTCATGATCAAGTAATTTCGTTTTTACAAAATCCATTTTTATATCAGTGTTCACCGCATTCACGGCTGTAATTATGGGATTGTATGCTTCACTCAGTCCTATTAACAGATAGCATACTTTGTCTGTGTCATTTATTTTATCTCTTGAGACCTCTATATCCGATGATGTGATCAAAATTTGAAAAATACTCTTGAAGATTTCTTGGATGTTTCAAGTTTACAAGTCTTCTTCGCAGACTCAATTTTGAGATTACACTTTTCCTTTGGAATGTACTTTTCAAAGTGGGTATCGTGTCCTTTGCGTTAACGCATTCTTTTATCAAATTTAGATGCTGATCCGTTAGACATTGAACAATAATGTTCCTTGCTTTTGCATCTGCATGTTTATTACCGTCTTAAATTTTTGGTATCAACTAAATTTCACTTTCAATTATCGGGATTTAATTGGGGGAAAATTGTGGAACGACGTAGTTAGTTGCCCGGCCATTTTTTTCTTCATTAAGCTTTTGTTGCGTAAAATTATATCTTTGAAAATCTTGACAATCTATTTCCTACTCGACATTATTTGGCATCTGGGCCCATAACTTATGAAAACTGTTAATCAAACAAGACATCTTCTCTAAATATAATTACTTTTTAGGGTGTTTCTCTTAATCGTGCAAATAACATGTCCAGTCAAAAAAAAATTTTTTTTTCGTACTTTATTAATATTTCTTTTAAAGAAAACCAACACAACAAAGTTATGCTAACAATGCACGTAAGATTTACAGATCCAAATAATATATTTAATAAATTATATTTCGTAAAAACGTTTGACGTATTTTTTTCTGATTACCATCGATTTGTAAGAAAATCTAAACAACAGTCTGCGTATGAACTTAAACGCTCCTAAATCGCCACACCGCACCCCGCGCACGTCTGGGTCATTCCCGTTCGTCCACACCCCGTCGTCCACACTGCGGACGACTGGGAATATTGCGTTCTGTTCGTCTACACTGTGGACGAACAGAACGCATTATTCCCCGTCGTCCACACCCGTCATCTCACGTCTAGTATAAGAGTGTTGTAAAAATGGTTATGTTTAAATTATTGTAAATTAAGTGGATCTGTGATACAGATTGCTCTGTTGTTGCCCTTAATTATTGTAAAATAAGATGATCTGTGATAAAAAATACTGTTGAATTTAAACACCACTTAGTATATATTATTTTGTTATTAAAGAAGTTATATACTTAAAAAATGTTTATATAATGCCAAAAATATTTTTTTGGCATTATATAAACATTTTATTGTACAATAATTAAGGGCAACAACAGAGCAATCTGTATCACAGATCCACTTAATCCTACTATATTATATCCTACTAATCCTACTAATATCCTACTAATATTATAAATGCGAAAGTTTGTAAGTATGGATGTATGTATGGATGTTTGTTACTCTTTCACGCAAAAACTACTGAACGGATTTGGATGAAATTTTGCACACAGATGGTTTATAACCTGGATTAACACATAGGATACTTTTTATCCCGATAGTAAGATCCCGTGGGACAATTTCAAACATCACGCGGGCGAAGCCGCTGGCAGAAGCTAGTATATAAATTTTATATATATATGTCGCCGCAGGAGTCTCTATCTGCTAAGATTTAATCTAATAACACTCGTAAACTATTCCATTGTAATATTGATGAACCTGCCATCTCTGCTTTGGCAGTTGGCATTAACAATTATTTACAAAAATCATTATTCGATTGAGAGAAGGGTTAAGCGCCATCTATTGGCATTTGTATTAACTAAGACTTAAATAGATCTTCGAGTGACAATTTAAGAGATTAATTAAACAAGTTTAGCTAGAACTACAGTTAAAATTAAGATAGCTAATATTTTATAACTATTGGGATTTTACCAATTTGTCATAGCTCGTTCGTGGACTACGGTTTCTTTGATTGTATGGCAACACTCCACATGTGGTGGATGTCGCCATACAAACGCGCTAAGTACAATTTTAATGGTCAATAAGTCAATTTATAATTCTAAACTATAACTAAATCAGTTTTACTGAAACTAGCTACAAACCAAAATAAGTAACAAGATTATTTACAAAGCAATCTATTAGTGGAAGACTTATTCTTTGTATTAATTTGACGTGTCTTCCGTTTTGTCGGAAATGGTTTAATAACAAGTGTAAAAAGGAATTGAGCTAGTAATTAAGCTTAAACTTAATAATACCTTTGCATTTGTGAATATTAGTATTGTTTAATTATTACAATAATTAAGTGTGAAGTATTCTGATATTGTTTGTAAGTTTTAATGACCTTACGATGTAATGAATTACTGTACTGAGGGAGTGAGCAACTTCCGGTCACTCTAGAGAGACGCGTTGAAGACGCGGTGTGTCTCGTTGAGTAAAACAATTGAATTATTAAGAAAATAGTAATGGCTTTTAAAGTAAACATTACAAGCTTGTGTAAATGAGAAATGTAATATTGGTTGAAAAGAGTGTAAGGAGTTTCTTTGTCCGTTCTTCTCCTTATTAACAATATGCGAACGGGCTGCTTGACTCAGAATGTTTATTGTGCCTGTACCTAAATGGTTTCTTAGAAATAAACGTTTGGAGTTTGAGTAAAATGTGGTGTGTGATTTCAACTACCCATCTACCTATCTACCAACAATGAAGAATCACATCGCACGGCGATGTGATGGTTATAGACTGCTGCTGTTATAGACATTAAGTATGGCGGCGAATGGCGCCAATATTCGAGGACTGCTCTTCTCCAGGGATTCCCTGTCGTGATATCAGAAGAGGTGATAGCTCTTGCGCACTGCTCATAATGCCGGACATCCAGAACAATTGCGAGGAACTAGTACTCTTGCTTTCGTGACCATGGCCGAAGGCGTGGCAAAGAAATTATTTACCGAAGTGAATACCACGACGACTTATTATGCTGCCACAGCCAATATACGGTGATAAGTGGCAATGAACTGATAAACAACAAGATTTTCATCAAATTGGCTGACAGATCCTCACCGACATGATAATTATGGCTTACCGCAACTAGAACGTATTGACTCAAGTCAACACATGAAAATGCAATTTACTTTGGTAACAAACAATGAAGTTGTATGTGATAGAAAACTTCACACTCAAAATTATCATCATGAACAGCACAGAATGACCGAAGCAGAATAAACAAAGTTGGTCTCCGGGAAAACATCAGTACAAATAAACCTGCTGATGGATACCCACACCAACCCCGGGAAGTATTTTGTTTTTATTAATTTTAGTATTATTAACTGTAGATATTTACAGTTAACAATATTTTTATTTACCACAACTCTGGCTAGATAAACTAGACTTGAGCTGAGCCTATAACTAGAAAACCTGTGGAAGTGAAACAACAAAACTAACCACTCCATAGATTCTACGCACTCAACTCATCAATCAGATTCAACTATTTAATTACTACAAATGAATTAACCAAGTAGTAACTACGTTGTCAATGTGATGTCAGTGACTTTTCAATTACAGAGACTAGAAACATGCAATAGTAAACATTTTTATTAGTAATTAAGTAGTCACATCTGTCTGACATTCACACTGTAGATTTATACCTCACAATCAGATATTGTTTGCGTTATGTGCAAAGTTTATGGCATTTTCAAATAAAAATGCAAACTTGAAAACATTTGTTATTGGACAATGTGTTGCAAGATTCAAACAAAAACACATTGTTATGAACTCATTTATAAAAACAAGACTAATAATGAAATGCCTAACATATTATTTCAGTACAGCAATTTGTGACAAAGAAATCTTAGCGCACTAAATCAACGAAACAAAGTTTTCAATATTCTGATAAAATGTGAATGTTATGTCAGTGCAGCTACACAATCAGCAGTGTTTTAAAAGTGTTTCTGATAAGTTTAACTTTCCCATCTTAGTTTAATTAACTTAATTGAAGTACTTAACCCATTTGGACCCAAATACAAACTAGCAGCAAAATTCAGAAAAAAACTTTATTGACGTAATTATTGGAGGCTAGTAAGACATTTTACGAAGAAAAAACAAACTAAAAAAACTTCCTTATGTATTAAAAAACACCGTCCTCAAATGGGGCCAATGGGCTCATGTGTTGTATTTTTCAATACAATAAAAAATTCGATGCACAATGTTTTCATCCATTTTTTACATTGCCAACGTGCTTTCATGTGACATTCGTTGCAGCGTAGCTGGCTTGGCAGTTTCTGGGGAAAGTGTCCAACAAACAAACAACAACAAACTCATACTTGGCAGTTGGCACCACTAAAGAAGGTTTACGACGCCTTCCATCGGGTCTTTTAGTGCCTACACTCATCAAATAAAACCGGGTGATACTTCGACGAAACTGGGGCTAGTCTAGTTTCTCTTCAGTGGTCAAGACATGCAGCCAAGCAGTAGCTACTGATAATTTGAGGTCATCACCAGCGACACGAAAATCATGTTTGTTGTATGCGGCATATAACTTTGTATTCATAACGATCATGTCAAAGACCTCCACATCAAATAACTTTTAAATGTTGACTGGAGTTTGGTCTTTAGGCTGGTTTATAACGTTTTCCCTTCGCTTTTGAACCCGATGAAAGCATGTCAACATAGGAACCGTCACAATTACGCCAACAAGGTTCCTGGGTTTCAACTTTGTGTTTTTATAACGGATCACCATCACTGCTATCCCATTCATCGTCGTTCCTGGACTCGAACACTTCAACTCTACTTGAGATATCACGCGGAAGAATTTTTTCGTAGACATCATCTTCATCGCCGTCTTCTTCATCCGTGCACACTTGGGTCTGGAGGGATGGCCACTTTGTCGTAACTCACATAAGGATTATCCTCTTTATTCAAAATTATTTCGAGAGCTTCCTCGAGTCCTCTATATTCATTTGCAACATCAAATAATGGATTATTCATTGTTCACGTCGAAACTAAATCTGCGAATAAGAAATAAAAAATGTTAGCAATCAGCCCATTGGCCCCATTCGGGGACACCATACAAAAACATCTGCCAATCCAGCAAAATCTTGGAAAATACTTGACATAATTGATTTTATTACTAGTCGAAACTATCGCCTAACGAAAAATCAAGAAATAAGGAAAAATAACATTGTGAATATTGAAAAAATATGACTTACCTTTGGTCCAACACCTATTTGTTCCATGAAGTGAATAAACTCACTTATTTTATCCAATCAATCCGATAAATCACAATACTATTAATTTGTTTTACAAAGCCACACTCTTTGGCATTACAAATTCGCCTGCTAACAAAACATAGCTAGACTAAGTTTTAAAATGTGGGTACATAAAGAAATGGCCCCAAATGGGGACAGCGGGCTCAAATGGGTTAAATAACTATTTCAAAACAATCAATAACCAACTATAACTTTTACTCCAACTAATTTAAACAATAGTAGGACTGCTTTGTTGGTCCAGTGGTTATGAGCCGTATTATTAAAGCATGTGGACCTGGATTCTATTCCCAGGTCAGGCAAAGTGTTATTGGGTTTTTCCATCAGGAATTTCTCAGTAGCAGGCCAGACAATCATATGAAAGGCAAATAGCAATATCGCTAAATTAGAGACTTGGGCACGGTGTGGATTTATTATTTACACCTCTGCCTATCCTTTCAGGGATTGCAGGTGTGATGTTATGTACACACAACACTATTATTATTATTTACTTGCACTGACTACCTCGTTGGTTGCAAGTGTGACTGTTAACAGTTGAGCATAGGACCCTGGGTTCGATTCCCATCCCAGGTAAAGCAAAGTGTTGTTGGGTTTTTCCATTAGGAATTTCTCAGTAGTAACCACAGAGTATGGAATTGTGCCTGGTTAATACAAATACGCTCCCTATTACGTGCGACCTAAACATAACTGGGGAAATGTGAATGCAGTTTTAGCTACACTGCTAACCCATTGAGAATCACAAGCGTGATGTTTTGATAAGTTATTTATCTGCACGAATTCTCACATTTCAGGTTCCAGGCAGTTGTTTTATCACAGAGAAAATGATAACCTACTATCAAAGAAATTGAAACAAAATTGAGAGCAACCATAAAGAAGACTCAAGTTCTTCTAAAACTATGCATGCAGTCACTCCAAGATAGTGACATGACATCAAGTGTGGAAGGCTATACCACCGCCATAAGAATACCTTTAAGAATATAAGCCGGCTAACCAATACATATCACAATTGGTTTTAGCCAACCAATACAAGCAGACCAATTTCAACAAACTATCAACATTCCAACTGTTGACAACGTGACTCAACTCAGTTTTAAAAATGAACAACATCATGGAATTCAGCCTGGTGAACAGATGACCGTGTCGCCAACTGGAGTCTTCTAATGGGGAACAGCATGAGAACAGCCAAACAGGGATGACTGTTACAGTGTCCTCGCACCATAAAATAACAAGTAAAGGTGAGGAGTTTTCAAACTACTTCCTACACTTCCCCACTGATACATCAATAGGGGTAATACAATAGCCAATTCAACCTACTTACATGATGCTCGTGTGTGATGAGTGTCATGTATCCACATTCATTATTTTTGTTTTTGTAATGCTGCTAGTTGTTAGCAATTATTAACAATGAAAAATAACTAAATGTTAGTACTCCTAACAGTAACTAATAAAATGAATAATAATAATACTCAGAACAAGCTGTTGGTATCCGTGGAGGAAACAACAAGCTCAATGAATACTCACAACAAATAACACAAATACTATTAGTTTAGTAATAATGATCACAACAAATGACAAACAATACTATCAGTGCCGTGGAGGTACTTGGTAATGAGCATAACAAATAACTTGATCCTATCAGCAGCTGTGTAGGCTACTGATAACGAACACAACCAATTATCCTATCAGTAGCCGTGGAGGATACTGATAATGAACACTACCAATTATCCTATCAGTAGCCGTGGAGGATACTGATAATGAACACTACCAATTATCCTATCAGTAGCCGTGGAGGATACTGATAATGAAAACAAACTATTAGTGGCCGTGGAGGCATCTAATAAATAATACTCTCATGTTATCCTGCTGGGTCCACGGTGTACTAACACCCAGAGCCTGGTTCCTTATATCCTGTCAAATCAAAGACTTCGTGCCTGTCACGGAGCAATGGTCCTAAACTCCTTATCCTTTAATCCTGTCAAATCAAAGACTTTGTGTCCATCACAGAGCGGTGTTCCTGATCCTATCCTTCTATCCTGTCAAATCCAAGACTTTGTGTCTATCACAGAGCATTACCTTCCCGTGAGAATGAACAAACAAAAAAACACATTACTTACACTACACCTACCAAATGAAAATTACAGAATATTGAAAGCATTAAAAAGTTTTAAATAAAACATATCTAGTAGATAGTAGATCTATAACAAAGTTCTGAAGTCAACTAGAACCATAAGAATTTAATGAAAATGTTAAATTATTAAGAGACAACATTATTTTTAGCGAACAGCTGACCCATCAACCTGACCTACCATTAGCTCAAATACAAGTTTCAAAAGTGCTTGAAAACTAGCTGATACTAAACACACTAATTCAACAAATGTTGGATAATTTTTACATCAATATTCTTTTTGACTAGTAGCTGATCAAACTATGTCAATAAACTCAATTCAATTCTTGTAATTGGATAATTCAGGCTACAACATGTTATTTATCTAATGCGTCATGTTCGTGAACGGGCGCTGTCAGTTGTGACTGGTCATCTCTTAGATGCCATGGCTTATTTGAAAGAATTATTTTGTTTTTACTATGGACACTTTTAACATGCACATGCTACATTGTTCTCACATAATTTACCATCTCAACATGAATGATGTAACCAAGATTTTGTAACAATAATTTGATTTAAAAGAGTGTCCATGGAGTTTCTTGCCCATTCTTCTCCATAGAGATCTACGCTAGGGAATGGGCAACTACAATACTTTCACAGTTTTTATGTCTTGTGACTGGGACTGTAGCTACATTTAATTTTCATCTTTGTTTTGACAAATCAAAAGTGCCTGTAATTGGTCAACTTGAAATAAATGCTTTGATTTTGATTTTGACAAATAGCTTAAGCAGCTTGAATCTAAGCTAAGCACTACTAAAAGATTAAAAAATAATTTCAAGCAGATCTAACTCTGCAACTGTGTATGCTTCTAGGTGAAGACATAAACACATTTATTTTTATTGAAATAATTGGAAAATTGAATAGATGTCAGATCTATTACAAGCTTTCTATGTTGACTGGAACTTTCTGTTACCAAATCCTACAATTCAATGAACAATGTAGGATTATAAAAATAAAAGCAACAATAATCTGCCGACAAAATTTATCTCCACTATTTCAGATAACAACTACGAATCTCCACATAGTGATGGCGACGGCAGGTGCAGAGCGCGCACCGCCGATCAGAATGGCCGTGTCGCCGCAGGAGTCTCTATCTGCTAAGATTTAATCTAATAACACTCGTAAACTATTCCATTGTAATATTGATGAACCTGCCATCTCTGCTTTGGCAGTTGGCATTAACAATTATTTACAAAAATCATTATTCGATTGAGAGAAGGGTTAAGCGCCATCTATTGGCATTTGTATTAACTAAGACTTAAATAGATCTTCGAGTGACAATTTAAGAGATTAATTAAACAAGTTTAGCTAGAACTACAGTTAAAATTAAGATAGCTAATATTTTATAACTATTGGGATTTTACCAATTTGTCATAGCTCGTTCGTGGACTACGGTTTCTTTGATTGTATGGCAACACTCCACATGTGGTGGATGTCGCCATACAAACGCGCTAAGTACAATTTTAATGGTCAATAAGTCAATTTATAATTCTAAACTATAACTAAATCAGTTTTACTGAAACTAGCTACAAACCAAAATAAGTAACAAGATTATTTACAAAGCAATCTATTAGTGGAAGACTTATTCTTTGTATTAATTTGACGTGTCTTCCGTTTTGTCGGAAATGGTTTAATAACAAGTGTAAAAAGGAATTGAGCTAGTAATTAAGCTTAAACTTAATAATACCTTTGCATTTGTGAATATTAGTATTGTTTAATTATTACAATAATTAAGTGTGAAGTATTCTGATATTGTTTGTAAGTTTTAATGACCTTACGATGTAATGAATTACTGTACTGAGGGAGTGAGCAACTTCCGGTCACTCTAGAGAGACGCGTTGAAGACGCGGTGTGTCTCGTTGAGTAAAACAATTGAATTATTAAGAAAATAGTAATGGCTTTTAAAGTAAACATTACAAGCTTGTGTAAATGAGAAATGTAATATTGGTTGAAAAGAGTGTAAGGAGTTTCTTTGTCCGTTCTTCTCCTTATTAACAATATGCGAACGGGCTGCTTGACTCAGAATGTTTATTGTGCCTGTACCTAAATGGTTTCTTAGAAATAAACGTTTGGAGTTTGAGTAAAATGTGGTGTGTGATTTCAACTACCCATCTACCTATCTACCAACAATGAAGAATCACATCGCACGGCGATGTGATGGTTATAGACTGCTGCTGTTATAGACATTAAGTATGGCGGCGAATGGCGCCAATATTCGAGGACTGCTCTTCTCCAGGGATTCCCTGTCGTGATATATATATATATATCCTACTAATATTATAAATGCGAAAGTTTGTAGGTATGGATGTATGTATGGATGTTTGTTACTCTTTCACGCAAAAACTACTGAACGGATTTGGATGAAATTTTGCACACAGATGGTTTATAACCTGGATTAACACATAGGATACTTTTGATCCCGGTAGTAAGATCCCGTGGGACAATTTCAAACATCACGCGGGCGAAGCCGCTGGCAGAAGCTAGTAATATTATAAATGTGAAAGTTTGTAAGTATGGATGTATGTGTGGATGTTTGTTACTCTTTCACGCAAAAACTACTGAACGGATTTGGATCAAATTTAGCACACAGATAGTTTATTACCTGGATTAACACATAGGATACTTTTTATCCCGGTAATAAGATCCCGTGGGATAATTTCAAACTTCACGCGGGCGAAGCCGCGGGCAGAAGCTAGTTTACAATAATTTAAACATAACCATTTTTACAACACTTTTATACTAGACGTGATATGACGGGTGTGGACGACGGGGTGTGGACGAACGGGAATGACCCGCACGTCTCAGTCACCCAGCAAACGTCGTGGCAGGTGGACGGTTGGTCGTGGTAAAAAAATATACTGTCGAGTGAAGTTTCGCAGGAGGATATTATTCTGGAACCATTCTCTTTCTTATCGTCCGTTTTACTACGTGAGTATTTATAATTTTGTTTAATTTGTAGCTACTTATAATTTCTAATAATTACCTTCGTAGTTTATAATATTCATGAGATTCATAATTCTGTCATTTTTTGAAAAAATATGGATTAAGGATTCAAACCTCATTACTTTCTTCCTCACTGCCTTCGTTTACCGTCGTTTGTTTGAGTGATGGTAATGAGGTCAAAACGATGGCAATTAGAAATTGATTTATGTCAGGTCATTTTATTTTTTATGATGTTAACATTTTGAATATCGAAGTTTTGTTTGTCAACTTAGGTAACCACGGGCTCTAGTATTTCATTCGGGGTTTTGTTTTTCTTCACACAATAGTACCTATTGTTTGTTTCTATAATATAATTTTAATAAATACTTACTTTGTTCTTTGACGATGCTTTAAGTTATCCGGTGAAGTGTAGTTTTTATAACGCTCTATTATTAAGCACATGAGCTCTAATATTATTTTTGTTGTTTTTTTACAGATAATAAAATAATAAGAATGCCTAAGAAAACCAAACAAACGTTAGAGCAGAAACGAGAGCGTGATCGATTACAAAAAAAAAGAAAGTATGCGGAAATTAAGAATGATCCCGAAAAGTATGCAGAATTGAAGGCAAAAGAAAGAGCAAGATACCTTAAAAGAAAAGAACAGAAAAAAATTAAAAAAAAAGCAGAAGAAATGACACCGAGACAAATGAGAGTTCAGAGAAAAACATGGAGAGTAAATTCGAAACGTCATTATGAAAGAAAAAAGAAAGAAAAAGCTATTCAGCAGTTATTGATTGATAAATCTCCACCAAATAGTGACACTGAAGCACTCCCAGCTGAAAAAGATCCTCTTGCTCGTCCAGCTCTGACTCCCATACCTAGTTCATCTTCAAAATCTTTGGGTTCCAGAAAAAATAATTCTTGTCAACAGTGTGTGAAAAAGGATGTTCTTATGAGAAAGCTTCGTTACCAACATAAAAAAGAAATAGGCCTTTTAAAACGAGAAATTGAAAAAACATAGAAAATCTAACTGGCCGCGATAATTACTCCACATGGAGATTTGCCGTAAAAACTTATCTTGAACATGAGGAATTATAATTATGGGACTGTATAGAAAACCCAACCGGCGACAGCGACTCGGCATACCAAAACGTGATCTCAAAGCGAAAACTAAGATATATGTCTGTCAGTAGTCGATCCAGTACTTGATAGAATATTTTTAGTACTGGATCGACTATAAGGCGAAGACGAAGGGCAAAGCTGCAGACTGCAGGAGAAACACGTCTGCCACTGGTGGAGGGCTTAACAGGCTCATTCGTCACTGAAATAGAGAAAAGATTGCTTGCAATAATAGGTCCAGTAGCCGTAGAAGGACTGCCGGGTGTTCGCCTGCCCGTAGATGTTAGGTTCAATGTTATTAATTATATTCTCTCATAATGTTGTCTTTCAATGTGTTTTATACCTTTCATTTATTTTAAGAATAATGTTTTACAGATAACATCAGCCGATGCATCCTAGCCTGATCTTGTTGATTCTGGGACTGCAGCACTCAACATCTACTACCATCTCAGTCCGCAGTTGAGTCCAATCCAATAAAAGAAGAGGAATAGCTCGAGGGCGATGCCGGGGTTGGTGTACTTATAGAATCACAAAGTTTTACGCCTCCCTCCGATCAGACCACCTGAAATATTTCCGAACACCCAGAGATTTCTCCTAGAGAAAATAGAGAAGTAAATTTTAAAACATAAATCTTTAGGTCAGGCTTTTGATGAAGAAAAACATGTGGCTGAAATGGGCATATTGTGTTGTAGGAAGAAGCCTGAGATTTGTCATACTACTACTGTTACTGTTAGCCTGTGTAATAGCACTGCTGGGCAAAAGCCTCTCCCGATCACTTTCAAATTCTTCGATCCAGGGCCAATGTGGGACACTGTTCGTTGGTTTTGTCCAGCTCATCCCGCCATCTCCTGCGAGGTCAAACGCATCGCTTTCTGGCTGTGTCAGGGCTCCATATCGTGTTACTTTGGCCCACAGCTCGTCAGGCATACGGCAGACATGGTCAGCTCAGTCCCACTTTAGCTTGGTATCTTTATGAGCAATGTCAGTGATTTGTGTTTTGGAGCCCAGTGTGGTTGCATACTTGGTCGGTAAGTTGGACACTGGGCTCCAGTGCACGTTGGCAAACCTTGAACTTGAATGTTTGTCAAAGATCAAGTCTGGGATCCATATGTTAATATGGGAAGAAAGTCCATGTATATGATTACATGGACATGTTTGTGATAACTTGAAATAAAAAATAAACATTTTTATATTTCTCCACGCTCGACTGCTCCAACTCGAAGGTCGAGGTTTCGAAGGCATTGTTAGTATATTATTTTGTTATATAGTTTGCAGCAGTCGTTTTTTTCTAAAACTGAATTCATAGTAAAATAATATTTGATTACAGTGCCTGCAGGAGAAAGGGCACCACGCTGGGCCTATGAAATTGAAAGCAGATGTGTTGCTGCAGAGGAGAGACATGCAGCCGCAATGAAGGGGCTACTAGATGTGATGAAGGCTATATTAAATACTTTGCGGGATCTACAACATGATCTGCGGTGACATACATCTATGTTTTGTTTTATAATTTTATTAGTATTAGTTAGTTTCTTTCTTTATTTCCGGTTGTTACGAGTCTGTTTCCTGTGGTATGTGAACGAAATAAAGCGCCGTTGCAATTACAGGAATTTATTAGTTAAAAGAAATGAAACGTACCAACTTATAAGTAACTTAACTAACTTAACAATATCTAACCTAGCACCCTAAACTACGTAATAACCAACTATAATTGACCCTTAACCTGGCAGGAAGAAAAAAAACTTAAAAATGTACTTTATTGATATATTCGGCCTTAATCATGATTAAAAGACACGAAAAAAATCTAGATATCCTAGGTTTCGAGAAAACCTATGTACATCACAATGCACACTGCCAATTATGCCGAAATGTTGACATTATATTGTTTGTACATTGTGATGCACATTGCCAGGTTCGTAATGAAATACATTGATAATATTAATTATATGTATAATTTATTTTAATGAAAACAAGAAAATACTTGCAACCCATTGTTTCATCCCCTGCTTCTGGGAGATGACCCTTATCATCGAATCGGACGCTTTCTGTTGGACGAACAGTAACTGGCTTATGGATTTTTAGATCCTCGCCTATGTCTTCTGTGACGTTTCTATTTTTTACTGTTCTATTTGATTTAGTCAATCCTTCGAACAATTGAAATCTAAAATCCTTCAAAATAATATTTTTTTCATCCCGTCTATGCCAAAGCCAAGCGTTATTGATACACATGTCAATAAGATGTGAAAATATTCCCAAGTACCAACGATGACTTTTGAAGGGGGTTCTATACAACGTGTAACGGAAAGGGTATATCCATCCTTAACCACTAAAGATAACAGCTGGTATAGAATCACTATACGAAGTTTCAGCTCAAAATAAGATACTCAAAAAATTGATACCAAAATTTTGGTATCGTAAGATTCTGAAGTTCAAATCATAACAAACGTGTCACTTCACCACGTAGGTCAATAACTTTGCACGTTACTTGCACACATCACTCTCTCTCTCTCTAATAAAGAAATAAATAAATCTCTTCCGTAATCCTGCGCGCCTAGTACCGTCAAGTAGCCTAGAAGACGGCGTGTTCTTTGTCGGCGCGCACTGACGAGATCACAAGGGCCGCCGCGCGGCGGCCTCTTTTAGCAAAAGTGCGCGGTGCCTCAGAATAGAAAACTTACCTACTTTACCGTGATATAAAAATTATTAATGCGTAATTATTGATTTACTTATTTACAGTTTACTCGTTAATTTCAAGCAAGTAATTTCACGTAAAAACTGAGATAACAAAAGTTACGTAACAAAAATTCGAAACAAAGTTTAAATAAGTAAGCTAGTTTTATCCTATTATTTATTACCGAGTAAACAGTAAAATCTTAAAGCTTCGTTTTATCAAATTGACTTACATTTTAAAGATGGGGTTCGATATCGTGACCTTGGTATTGTATGCACAAGGCCGCTCGCTTGTTCATGGATTCTTGGACATTCTGTAGCATTTGTGGTGTTACCGTCGTGAAAGCGGCCTCAATGCGCACTTTCATTTGATCCACTGTATCACACGGCACTGCGTACACTACGTTTTTAATGTACCCCCACAAAAAAAAGTCCAACGGCGTATGGTCTGGGGACCGCGGAGGCCCAGTTTGGTGCAGACGATGTACCATCCGACTAAAGCACGCCAACGAAGGCAGCTGTCGACGCTCAGCATCTAGTCTACCCTAGATAAAGCGTTCATGGTACAGTTCTCGGGCAGCACGCAAATTACTATGTTCTGCTCCGACACACAGTATCATTTCGTAATATTCGGTATTACTAAATGAAATCAAACCCAACAATAACAAACACAACAACAAAAAAAACACAACAAAAACGATAACTTAACAACAATAACAACGAAACCAAAGTCAATTTTTAAATTCAAGGTAGCCGTACTGAAATGATGCGCGAATCACAAGTATGGAAACGGTATGCACCACACGCGGAACACTTGACGACTGACGAGCAAACAATGCAAAAAAAACCTCCTATTCCCTACTATCCTGCTAATAGGGTAGCTGTCCCATTTAGTGTTTACCGCTATTAAAAATTATTGTTTTACATCCTAATAAAAATTTCAACTAAACACCAATAATTAGAAATGTCCGCAAAAATAAAATAAGAGTTAACTACATAAATCAAATTCAAAATTGAAAAATCATTAATTTCAATCAATTAGACATGATAATAAACATGAAGATCTGTGGTACGTTTTTTTATTTCAGAATCTGAACCCCGGAGCTTTTATTTCAAAATAACATAAATACTTAATAATCTTTGATCAAAATAATAACATTATCCGAGTTATTCTGAATCTGATCAGAAGTATTATTTACCAGGAGTAAGGAGTAATTTAAACTGCAGGGACTGCAATTGGTTCACATACCCTAAATCGTATGATAGTGTGTCTAACGTCTGTCTATGTGTGTCTAACGTCGAAATTAGGGTTATGTGAGGGAAAGATTTTCAATTCGCAATGACAATATTCTCGTTACTCATGCGGTCCTAGTACTTTTATTAATTTCTTTCCGCAGCTAGATACAGTTTTGCGCATTTTTTTATTGACTTTGATATAAAAACTGCGCTTGGGCAGTAAAAAAGACTTATCAAAGTAGCTCGTAGAAAATGTATTAACTTCTTGTTAATAGTTTTCGTAACCTTATTTTTAAAATTATGAACGGAACCCACTGTGATTTTATTTGTACTAGGAATTGCATAAGTTGCATAGAGGTGGTGTTTTGGGTTCAGTTGGACAAATTACTGTTACTAAATCCTTTTTCTATTCTTAGTTCTAATAATGACTAACAATAATGTTTATTTAATAAATTAATTCCTGTTAGGATGCATGTAACGATTTTTGTGATCAATTCAATCAATGGCGCAAGATGACGTTTTTTCGAATCGATTCGTTTTAATCTGATCTTCAAGCAAATTGATTCAATAGTAAGGTTAATCAGATCTCCTGGATCTTATGTGTAAAAAATATTATGATAAGGGTGCATACTTTAGTTATACGAGTTATAGCTGTATTTTAATAAATTATCGCACGGCGTCTTATTCTGTATTGTGATATTGTTCTCATTGTGATTTTAACCGACGATTTTACGTTATTTTGAATATCGGTTCTAGTGCACGGTGTTCGGTCTGTGAATTGTTATTAAATTAGGTATTTACTGTTTTGTGACGTGTACGATAGCAGATATTAATTAATTCATTAACTTTCAGCGAAGTTGACACAATAGTTAAACAATGGCGTCTGACCGTTACGGCCAGGCTTGACAGATCAAGGGTTAACTACATAATAATCTTCAAAAGAAAAACTACGTAAAAATAAACAAGTGTGTAAATGATACGACGTGACAATGAAAGCACGTATTAAATATTGTTACGTTAAATTTAGATAATAAGACAAATTAATTTTAGCTTGTTCTCGAACATAATCTAAGTTTAAGAAAAGTCATTCAAATTATTTTGTTAGAAAATAATAAACATGCGGAACCCTCGTTTCAAAAGTATCAGGAGTAAGAGGTTTATTCTTACTTGCAAATAGTTCGCTGACACCGATCAGCTGATTTAGTGCTAGTGATGTGTTTATTGCAATTTGAAAAGTTTGGTTTCTGGTATCAATGTATTTAAAAAATTCATAACTTCCGAACATGTAGAGATAGGGTTAAAAAACCCTTGCCATATCGTTTGTTACCATCCAAAGAAGCCGTGCCTTTCGTATGTATATACCCTTTCCGTTACAGGTTGTATAAAGAAATTAACATGTCCGCCAAATCTACCCCTCCCATGTGTTTATTGTAATCTTTTACAATTTGAGGACATTCAACGTGTATCTTCTTTTTCTCATCTTTATCGTAACGCTTGATAGTATCGATGGGGTGCGAGTCTATATACGAGCTAATAAGTGTGACGACCTTATTGTCGTTCCTTACCGCCAACTTATTTTTATTACAGACAGCTTGAGCGCTAGAACCACATTTCTTCTTCTTCATCTGTTGGTCAGTTGGCAATAACTCCTGACAGCCTCGTAGACGATTAGTCCTTATAGTACCGAGACTTAGAATCCCGTACTCTTAATGCAGTATGTGCGTTAGTTCAGGTGACATGAAAAAGTTATCAGCGTAAACAATGGCCGGGATTTGCGTTATAGTTTGGCACAATGCAATCACTACCTTGCCCCCCAAACCAAATGAAGCTTCGTTGTCCCTAAATTTTAGTCCACGAAAGGTGTCATCGCCACCATAAAGAAGAAAATCGTATATAACATCCGAGACTCCCGCACGCACGAAATTCTTGAAACCCCATTTTTTAGGTTTCATTTTTCCATACTGCTTTCTTTTACCTGCTTTACTTCCTTTATACGGTATCATCATCTCGTCGATCGAATATTTTCCTTCTTCTTGGACTTTCAAAAAGTTTTGCCGTATTCTTCCCATTGCGGGTCGAATTTTAAAGTAACGGTCTGAGTCTTCTAAGGTGTTATCAGCAAAGTGAATATACCGACGTATTTGTTGATACCTTTTGAGAGGCATAAGATCAGCAATGAGAGGGTATCTTGTCCTTTTAGCCCAATAATCTGTATAGGCTGGCATTTGCACTATACCCTTCAACATTTGTATGGCTAAGAAGTTCTTTATCTCATCTTCTGTCAACTGGACAGATCGCCCTAGTTGTTGCACTGAGTATAAATTTGTATTATGAACAATGTCAATAATTATGTCAGGTGAAAAAAAGTAAAAAAATAATCCAGTGCTGTATCAATATCTGTTTGATTGAGCTCGTATAAGTTTTCATCAAGACAAGCACTATGACGAAATACTGCTTTGGACCAATGATAATCTAGAACAAATTTATTGACTTTAACTTTTTTGGTCAATGCATTATTTGTTGTCTTTTAACGCTTAGATCTGGTAAGCGGCTGCTGCTGTCGGCTAGTGCTGGGTTGTGGAGACGGTTGTTCAATAGTTGGGCTTGGTAAAGACTGTATGGAGTTGAGTGTAGGTAAAATGTTGTAGTTGCTCGTAGTCGGTGATGGAAAAACTTCATTGAATATTGGCGTTAGTGGTACACTTATAGAGACTTCATTCTGGTTCGAGTCAGTAGAACTATCTAGTGAAAATTGAGGCGTTCAAGCGAAGATGCTAGCGAAGGTGGATCAGAGGAATCTGGAGAAGGTGGTATTTATACATTGGTTTCTTCATCGGACGAAGAACTACCCACAGAACATGCATTTTTTGCAGGAACCAAAACAAGATTTTGTGCGAGCGAGTTAGTTTTAAATTCTGCAGACAAAACAGAAAACAAAAGTCAAAACAAACACCTTATAACAAAGTGTTACAAAATAAAAACGAGCAGATACTGTCAAAACAATCCAAAACCAAATACTTCGTAAACCTGGCAATGTACAGTGTGGTTACCATAGTTTCCGGTGAGTACTTTAGTATGTCATTGGCAGCGTGCAGTGCGATGTACATACATTTATGTCAATCAAAAGCGTGAGTTAGTATTTAGATAGCTACGTAAAAATGCACTAATTAAATACTGAATATTCTATACATCAAATCACAGACAAAACATTGCCAAGCTTCGAGCCAAAAAGTTTAATAAAACACTTACTCGTGTCACACGTACAGCTCGTTGCTTTGCGGACATTTTGATTTTGACATGTGTTTTATAGTGTTGTCACTGTGAAATAATTGTCTACCAATTCTACTGTATTTAACAAGATATTGGTAAAAAACAGAATATTTTTTTTCCCAGATGTAACGAGAAATAGTTTTTCTAAATGTATGTACAGTACGATGTACGTTATCAAGTTAAGGGTTAAGAGGGCGCCAGGAAGGTTTTTGCCTGGTATTACGCGCATAACCTAAAATCACACCGGTACGCTGTGAAGGGGTAAAGCACATGTGAACCACTAAAAAGTAAAAACAAAAACATTTTTACGAAAAACTTTTTTACAAAAAACAAAACCGACTTCAGAGAAAACAAAAAAGTGAAAAATAACTTCAGGAAAAACGCTTCAGAAGTCGTTGACCTTTGTTTGATTGATTTAGTTTTTTTTGTCGCCGACTTCTGAAGCGTTTTTCCTGAAGTTATTTTTCACTTTTTTGTTTTGCCTGAAGTCGGTTTTGTTTTTTGTAAAAAAGTTTTTATTTTTCACTTTTTAGTAGTTCACTTGTGCTTACCCCTTCACAGCGTACCGGCGTGATTTTATGTTATGAACTGGTATAAGCAATAGACAGATATGAGATTTCAGCAATCCCTGTACATTTGCTATCATTTATTGAGGAGTTCCGATGCATCTCTCCGAAGTTCTTCATCAGATCTTCATCAAATTAAAATGGGATCTCTTCGAGAAAGTACACTTTCTAAAACTACCCAAATCACTTCTTGTGTGCCTATAAAATGTGAAGAGTTCTCTCTGTTTCTCCAGAATCCCATCATCAGATCCTGATTTGGTGATTATGAGACCACACGAGAAGCACCAGCTTTCAAATAAAAAAAGAACCATCATAATCGGTTCACCCAGTTGAAAGTTCTGAGGTAACAAACACTTTCGAAACCTGGGTGTATGTTACACATCTGCGTACCCCCTCAGAGCATACAGGCGTGATGTTACGTCATGATATAGTATAAACAATAAACCTACAAGCGATGACAGCAATCACTGCAGATTTGCCGTACATTTTTGAAGAGTTCTATTGTGTATCTCCAAAGATCAGCATCAGATCTTCAGAAAATTAAAATGGGACCACACGGGAAGCACCAGCTTTCAAACAAAAAAAGAATCATCCAAATCGGTTCACCCAGTCGAAAGTTGTGAGGTAACAAACACAAAAAAAAAAAAAAAAAAAAAAAAAAACATACAGACGAATTGATAACCTCCTCTTTTTGGAAGTCGGTTGAAAATAAAACCGACTTCAGAGAAAACAAAAAAGTGAAAAATAACTTCAGAAAAAACGCTTCAGAAGTCGGTGACAAAAAAACTAAACAATCAAACCCTTCTGGGTCATGGCTGCACACATGACGGAATGTCTAAAGGGTTCGAATGGGTAGATGTCAAAATGTATAAATTTTAATTGTTACAATGTTTCGGTGACAAAATGACAAAAGTTCACATTGTATTTATGTTACATCATGCTCGTGTCAGAATGTAAACATTTAACAATGTGTTTTTGTCAAGTTATGTCAGTGATAAAATATATTAATGTTACACTATTTTATTGACTAATCATGTAATTGATTGAATGGCTGATTCTTACAATGGCACGAATCTTAAACCTATTTACCGAGGACCGGTGGCCGTCGGTAATCGGAGGTGCAATGAAACACTTTGTACAGTACGCTTCGTGGCCGTAGGCAGATCTGGACCGTTGGCTCGTGCCAGTGGTAGTGAGGATACTGCCTGACTGCTGTTCTGACCCTCGTATCTATTGTATATACTGTAATGAGTAATGTAGAAAAACAATTTTTTTAAACGTCAATTTATTCTTATTTCCTTATTTTCACACATTCATAATTAAAATAAAACTAAATAGGTAGGTACTTTATCCTAAAAAAAAACTTGTCTTTTCAAGGCTAATGCTTAATTAATTGTTGTATTGCTTTTCATCGCGTTTTAGCTTAACAATACATTTTAAATAATTAAGCGGACTGATTTCTTGATTCTCCAGTTGTTTTAACAAATCTTTCATCTTCCGATCAAAAATAATATCATACTTCCTACGTTTCGTGTTCTCGAATAGTGCGTTCTTAATTTTTGTTTCCTGATATTTTGCTTCTTTACGTAATAAATAAACAAACGTAAATAACCGCGGCTTGCATCGCAACCTCTTTATCACCGACTGTGCCACCCTTCTAAACTGTTATTAGTTCTGTGGCGTTGATAAGCAGCGCTAATTTTATCAATATTATTTTTTATGTCAACTTTCAGTTCAGTTTTTATGTATGAAAATAAACGTATGTAAGTTTCAGTTTTTTTGCTAGGCAATAAAGCATACAGCACTGGTACAATATTGTTTCTCTCTTCCGTGCTGTTGATGTTCAAGTGAATAGTAAATAATTGTTCCCAAAGCACCGGAGCTGTTTCGAATGTACCGTCTCCCAACCAAATGTTTTCATCGTCTTTGCAATATATGTATCTTTGTATAAAATTTGTACCAAGTAATAAAAATTATTCATGCGCCCCATCTTCCCACAGTAAAAAGTTATCCTTTAAAATTTTCGGTAGTTCCACTTCTGAAAAAGACGTTTTCGTAACTTCCAAAAATTTTTTTTTTGCTCGATATATAGTCCGTTTTTTACTTTCAAATATAGGTATCGTAATCGAATCAGAATCAGAATCCTCATTTTGAGGTATAAAGCATTCTTCGAATATTTCTTAAACTGGTTGATAATTTTCACATACTTTTCTTTTACAAAGTTGAGAGGCAACGTGAATCTGATTTTTCGATGTTGGTGGATTACATGTATGCTCACTTTTACGTAATATTTTAGTTTTAACGATGTCCATTGTCATAGACGCAGCACAGGAATGCCGATTAATACACTTCCAAACAGTAGTACCACTTTTATTTGTCACTCCTAAATTGTATCTGTGTATACCGTTCAGTAATGTCTGGTAACCTTTTTGATTTATGCTAAAAATTAATAGCCCCTCTGATGGTTCTTCCATTTTAATTTAGTAGATAATTTTTCATCTACAAATCCAGAATAAATTTATTGATAAAGCAAATTACGAAGAGAACTTATCTGACAACTAAATGCCAGTATTCTATTGTTTTATCATTTATTTCCCATCTGGCACATGAAGAATGTTCGGTTTCATAAAGGAATTAAGTAGGTTGTAAGCAGTACTCAAAAGAGTTTTTATGGATAACTAACTCCATGATCACAAACAATAAATTATAAGTATTAGTCATTATAACATTGATACAAATTGGTCATTTTGACACTCATTCATACAGGGTGTATTTCACCTCATCACAAAGCCGTTAACCAAGCATTCTGTATATCAAACTAAGTAACTTTACGCAAAAAATATTGCTGGGAAACAACTTTTTTTTTTGAGGTTATAAATCATGTTTTGAGGTATATCTCAATGTAACACACTCAAAACATTGTGCGGATGGATGGATTGAATAGTACGGGGGTCGCAGAGATATTTAAAGTAAAAATCATGCGATAAAAAGTGGTATTTAAAAAAAAGCTTGTCAAAATCTTGCAACTTTGACCCCCAATATCTCCGTAACTAGAAGGTTCCCAGGTATAGCGTAGAACAAAAAAATGATCAGAATGACGAGTAGAACAAGTGCCTTTCGTATTCGTTAAGAGGTGTTTTACACCCTTTATATGCCGTTAAGATTTTATGATTTTATACATTCTGACACTGTATCGTTTTAACACTTGCACTTAACAATTAGTCCATTTGGTTACTAGCTCGTTCTGACAAATTATCAATATGAGTAATAATCCATACAACAATCGTTCTTTCAAACAATCGTATTATATGTCTGTTGTGCATTTTGACTCTCATATTATCTAGCACATAGGTAATCGAACAATTTGGACATTCTGTCATGTGTGCAGCCATGACCCGGAAGGAATCAAACAAAGGTCACCGACTTCTGAAGCGTTTTTTCTGAAGTAATTTTTCACTTTTTGTGTTTTCTCTGAAGTCGGTTTTATTTTTTGTAAAAATGTTTTTATTTTTCACTTTTTAGTGGTTCACATGTGTTTACCCCTTCACAGCCTACCGGTGTGATTTTATTTTTCATACCCCTAAGTGGTAAGGGTTATCCACCCGTAACATTTTTGGAAATTAAATTGTAAATGACTAAATTGTAAATTATTAAATTAAATTAAATTGTAATATTTGGAACTAAAATGAATAGGAAAAAGAAAGGAACTTTATGGAGCCCTTAAAATGCAAAAATTTGTCATGGCACGGTGTGGTATTCTTTAAAACATATTTCTAAGCACAGGGATACTTGACATTGTTCGCAAATGTACCTTGTGCGACTTTTTTTGCACCACACACACCGTGCCAACTTACATGGTCCTTGGCAAATGTAGTGGTTTCCACTTAAAACAGACCGTATTTTTTTGTTTTCGGTGTCTGTGTCGTCTTTATTGTATGTATTTACTGATTGTACAATTTCAGCTGGTTGAAAAACTTTTACAAGACCTTCAGCCACCTGTCTCCTAAAATCTCGCGCACTACATTGTTGGCGAGTGGAAAATATTATATGGGCGTTCAATAGCGTGATATTAAGAAGGCGTCGGAAGACCTTTTTATACCATATAATATTTCGCACTCGCTCTATTGGGAATGCCGATAGATAGAGTTGATAGAGTTGATCCTTCCTATCGACACCCCCCATCGTGCGATTGTAGTCAAGCACAACATTAGGCTTGTATTTGCAACGGCCATATTTTTCTGCTCCCCCAACCACACCATCATGATATGTCGATATTAGTGACACTACGTTGGAATCACGCCACAACACGACACTTAGATCTTCGGTGTATCTGTTACTGTAAAAGCCCGAAATGCAGTAAATCTTAAAATTTCCCAGTAAAACCTAAGTTTTACCAGCTTCAGTGGTAAATGTCCGAAATGTTCTATGATCATCGTTAATTTTGGACATGTACCAACATACACTCGGTAAATCTTAAGATTTACCCCAGAGAAGCGGTAAATGTTAAAAAATTGTCAAATCGAAACGTGTCAGATCACTGTGGCGTACTCGCGAGCACTCTGCAGCCCCCTACAAAAGCGCGCTCGCCTCCACGCGCTTCATTCGATCGTTTTGCTCGTTTAAATACGAAATTGAATATAATAAAAGAAAAAAATGGTGAAATCAGGCATTACCTACGTTTGTTACGAAGACTTGTTTAACGTTCTCGAAGAAATACACGTAACTGTTGGACACGGTGGGAGGACAAGGATGATAATGGAATGTAACCGCAAGTATAAAAATTTAACAGTTGAGGCTATTAAGACCTATTTAAGACTTTGCCAACGTTGCCTAAAGAAAAAGAAGTCAAATTATATTGATGCGGCTGATTATTAATAATAAATAAATGGTTAAGAAACACACATGATAATAAAAGTAATAAAAAATAATAACATTAAAACTGTATCATCATAAATATAATTAAAACTATGTAAAGCTTTGACTGACCGATAATTAAAATAAACGATTAAGAAATAGTCATTATTTTATTCCAACATTAACCAACCATCATTGGTAAATCTTAGCATTTCCCAAACTCTGCTGGTAAAAGCCCGAAATATTGTCTCTTTTTTATAAAATTCGAACATTTACCAAGTCATGCTGGTAAATCTTAGAATTTACTGGGAAATCTTAAGATTTACCGTACTTCGGGGTCTTACAGTAACATATCTATAGACGATTTCGCCTTCCCTAAGCTCGTGCTTCTGTATTTTTTTCATCGCATCGGAAACAAACTCTCTGTTTAGTCGAAGAGTTCCGAAGCAGTCTGTCTTTTTTGATTTTAGGTAACGAGCTAGTAATGGCGAATTATAAAAGTTATCCATGACTAAAGTGTGCCCTAGATTATATATGGCTTCACCAGATCATGGACAATTCTGGAGGTAGCATTGGTGGGTAGTGGTGGCATGTCTCTCAGTCCTTCAGTCAAGTCTATCGTCTATCAGTCCATCTCTCGGTTCTCCATTCAAGTCTATCTGTCCATCTGTTGAGTCTGTCGTCAAGTCTATCTGTACATCTGTTCGTTCTTCAGTCAAGTCTGTCTGTCTGTCTGTAAGGTCATTTGTATGTCCGTCCGACTTTCCAGTATAGATGAAAAATCTCCACAAATAGCCGGTATCTGATTCGCACAACTCAAAGGATTTTACCCCTACTTTCGCAGCTTTGGTGGCAATTTTTTGTGCGAATGACAGACGACCTTGCCATTTGAGGAGAGATTCATCTATAGCGATCTCTTGTCGCGGAAGATACAGCGAGCGGAACTTCTTTTGCAAGTGATCTATCAATGGCTGTATCTTTTGCAGCTTTTTTTCGTCATTTTTCAAAGTCTCGTTGTCAGTCGGGACACTAAAATGCAAAATTCGTTTTATTAACACAAATTTGTTGTAACTGATTCTCAGACCTATTGAATATGCATATAAAATTTCATAAAAATCGGTCAAGCCGTTTCAGAGGAGTATGGTAACTAACACTGTGACACGAGAATTTTATATTTATACTAGCTGACCCACGCAACTTCGTCTGTGTCACATAAGAGAGAAAAACGAACGGAAAAAAGGCTATTAAAAATAAGGGTTGATCGTAGAAGGGTGAAAATTTAGGATTGTTTGTATTTTTGTATGTTGTATCATAAAAAAATAAAACCTAAAAATTTTGTCAAAATAATAAAATTTTGGGGTGGACTAGCCTTTACATTTAGGGGGATGAAAAATAGATGTTGGCCGATTCTCAGACTTACTCAATATGCTCACAAAATTTCATGAGAATCGGTCAAGCCGTTTCGGAGGAGTATAGGAACGAAAATTGTGACACGAGATTTTTTTATGTATAAGATTAGATAATAATATATTTTATTATAATGTATTTGTTTGTATTTAGTTAGTTGTTCTAACTAAATACAAATAAATACATACGTGGTATGTATATTTAAAAAAATAAAAATTACTTATATTATTTAAAAAAAAAAAACAGTAAAAAACATAATATATGTTTATCTACCCAAATATCATAAACCCTCTCTAATGCGTTCAAAAACCATAGGCAATGACCAGCATTACCAACCAGCAGAAATAAACGGAACTGTAATGAACTTATAACCTACTGAAAACAGTAGGTTATGAGTTTAAATTTGGAACAGGTGTCAAATTCAAATGAGTGTGCTATTCTAGTATCTACATTAAATCAGATATCGAAACCCCAATTCAGTATGATTTTAATTATAAATCGCACGACATTTTGATCCCGAGTGACACAAGAATAGTGACTTTGTTCGTTTGCCTAGGATTTAAAAAAAAATTACAGATATCCGAAACGCCGCCATTTCGAGCTGTCATTTGTTCGTTAGTTTTTTATTTCCAGTTACGAGTAGACAAATTTTCTGATAAGTTCTTTATTTCTGTCGAAAATGAGTGATAGTGTACATAAGTACATGAATACTCCGCCCGATATCATACATGCAGCGACGAATGCAACTAATAACCTGTTGGCACAAAAATCAAGGGCCAAGTAACAATGCAGGTCATTTCCCTATGGTTCCTGAACCCATCATAGAGCCCTTATGATATTTGGGTAGATAAAGTAGTGTATGCAACTATACATAATTAGGCATTACAACACTCGTGTGAAGCTATTAAGAAACTCGCCTTCGGCTCGTTTCTTAAACCCACACTTGTGTTGTAATTGCCCTTCATTATGCACAGTCGCATAAACAACTATTATATGTATAAAACTTAGTGTAATAAAAATAATTAATGTTGAAGAAACGAATAAATAAATGTTAAACGTTTTCTTTGTATTATATTTCACGCCAAGGCGCGTTAACCCTTGCTCTAATGGCCGCTATCTTTGCGATATGTCACGTGACGATATTAGCCATCAGCGGATTTGGTCTATTTATTTGCTTTTAGTTTTTATTTTTTATTAATTGTATATTAATGTATTTACAACAAGCATTGTACTTTTTGAATACTTGATTATTATACATATTTAATGTATATATTTGACTAGCTTTTGCCCGCGGTTTCGCTCGCGTAGAATTTGGTCTGCCACATTAAGTTACGTGACATTTTTTTTTAAATACTGATATTTTTTTAATGTACCTTCACATCGTACATCCCAGATTTCTAACTGCAAAATTAGTTTCCATACAATCTTTGAACTCCTATACCTAATATTTAGAGGGTATCTCTTGAGGGTGGAATTATCTGAATTCCTTTCTAAGTGCTCATTATTTTAAGCTATAATAGAACTCTGCAAATTTCAAAATGCTAAGTCCAGTGGTTTCTTCATCAATCTTTACCTGTATGGTGTGTTTATAAAAAGTAGGCTTGAGGTTATCCTATCCAGCACAAACGGATTACTAAACACTGACAACTAAACAGGTCGGACCAATGTTACTTGCATTTAATCACTACATAGTATAAAACAAAGAAGCTTTCTTTTTCCCTATGAATGCTTTAATTTTTTCAAACAATCAAGAACAATTCTTATACGACTGAATTAAAAAGCGCTAATCGCTATCTAGGATAAACGATGAAGAATAAATTACATGACAATAAAAATGCATAGAGATCACAACCATCAATGATGTCTGCCCTCAGTCCCTCACGCGTCTGCCCGCGTTCGGGTCGCGCACTCGGCCATGCCTCGTCATTGCTTGGATTGCATTGTTCGCCCTTCCCCCGCGACTGCGACGCCGCATCGCGCTCCGCCCGTGCTGCGGCCGCCGCCGCGGCGCGGCGTTAGGCGCTCCGTTCAAGTCAATCATATCGTGATAACTTTTAAACTATTCGGCCAAATTACTTAGTGTGAAAGACAAAGTTTATCTACATTAAATACTTAATGCGAGAAATGTATTCATTTTGATAAGAGTTTGATAATTATATACTAAATGTGCATTGTAAAATAGTACCAAATTTAATTAGATTTATGGTTCACAATTTTGGTTGTACTGGCTTGCACATAAAAGGTAGATATATGCTGTCGCGGACTTTTATTTAGATCTACTTAAGACAAACAATCCTGCGGTACATCATCTTTATGTAACTCCATTGGTTTAGGCAGCGCACGCCAAGATAGCTCTCATATGGAAGATTTTTTTCCGACTTAATTGACACGTATCGTTATATTATGACCAAAACTACATAAAATCATTATAAATTGTAGCCTATGTGTTATTCTGATGAATAACCTATATTACTGTAAAGTTTCATCCAAATCCGTTGAGTAGTTTTTTCGTGAAAGAGTAACAAACATACATCCATCCTCACAAACTTTCGCATTTATAATATTATTATAAAATTATAAATATTATAAATTATAATTATAATATAATATTATAATTATAATTAGTAGGAAGGAAGTAGGATTAGTTGAAAGATTGGTCATAATTTTTATATTAGCAAATAAAACACAGTATGCGAATTGACTAAAAAATGCGCTGCTTGTTTTTTATTTGTAAATATTGACCCGAATTCACATAAAGTTTATAAACTTTTACATTTAAATCAAAGATAATTAAATGTCCTTTACATACATACTTTTATTTTTGTTCGATGTATTATAGATTTCTTACAAAGTCGCATGGAAGTTACGGCAAATATTTAGCGGTAAATTACGCAGCCATTGCATTCTACGCTAGGATTCCCTTATGTTTTAAATATTTTACTCCGAATAAAATATATCCATGTGTGATTAAAACTGTCACTTAACTACTTGTCGACGCGATTTCACTTTCGCGATCCGACTTGGTAGGACCAAATGTTCGGCACTCGTCAACTGCCCGAGGAATATGTGTTTCACAATAAAACAATCTGTTCCAAGCAAGTACCAAAAAAACTTTATTTATTAAATCACTATACCCTATGCGCGGAGAATCTTAACATCGCGATCTAGGATTATGACGTAATTGAACAACGCCATCTATTGAGTCGATCGGAGAAACTCGCGATCGAACAATAATATTATAGATTGTCTCTAGCATACCATAACAAACTCAAAGCATCACAGTGTAAATATACTACTCGTATGCAAGCACTTTCGAATGTCACAAAAAAACAAAGAAAGTTAAAAGCTGCAGTCACAAGGCATAATAACTTGTGAAAGTACTGTAGTTGCCCATTCCAAAGTGTACATCTCTATTAAGAAGAATGCGCATTACACTCCATGGACAAATGGTTACATCATTCATGTTGAGATTATACATATAATAAATAATATTTGAAAAGTATGTGTATAAAGACGTGCAAGTTAAGACCGTCCAGAGTAAAAAGATAAAATCCACAATTTTAAAATAAAATAAACCACGGCAGCTAAGAGATGATCAATCTCTACTGACAGGGCCCATTCACGAAAATGAAGCATGAGTTCAAACAAACGCATTTAATATAAAACCAGAAAACAAGAATTTTAGCACAATAAAAAAAAAAACTAATTATTTCTAGCAACCCATAATCGCTGGACTAATAGATGTCTCGAATTATCAGTGGCCTCGGTTGTTGCAATCTGTCTAAGGAGTTGTCTCTCTTGGTCATAGTGTGCAAGATCACTGTGAGGCTCAGGCATTGAAGCATTTCGAGCATTGGCGATGTTGTGTACAACAACACATGCATTCACTATTTTTGCTGCTGTCACTGGGTAATAGTGGAGCACCTTGTGTGCTAACAAACACCTCCAAAGTGCTTTCAGGATTCCAGTGCAACGCTCGACAGTGTACTTTACAGTGAAATTCAGTGTAATATTCTTCTGGTGAACCCGGACTTGCACCAAAGATAAGTGTCACATCATTCATGGGCGCTGTGCATATCCAGAATCACCTAAAATACAATATTATTTCAAATCAAAATCAAATCAAACCAAATAATTATTTATTGCGAACAACAAGAATACAAGGATATTATTTCCATTACTTTATATTATTTCACATTCCACCACAACATACCCCATAACAGCAAGCACAATTTATGACCTACGCATTACAGTTCTCATCTCAAATTTATTTACATTGACTGTAATTTCCATTAACAATAAACCACCAAATAAATGTATCAATGATTTGTTTTCATACATATTGATTCCATTTTTTAATATTTTAATATATCATTGCATGCTGCACATGATTCCTACGTATGGAATCATTGGCATTGATTCCATACGTAGGAATCATGTGCAGCACCACCAAATGATGCATCAACATGTAGAATATTGAGTTGTGCATCACAAAAGTGGAAAAAGTTTTTTTATAAGTTAATTTAGTGAGAAACATATCCTTCTGTCCTTAAGGGCACTGTTTTTATACTTTTGTTACTTACTAGTGAAACATTCAAAAAATGATAATTCTTTCGATTAAAAAATTTCTCTTCTTGGTCTGTGGTTAGATAACAGCTACGTGGGTACCATTAATGCATCCAATAATGCCTGGGAAGCTAAATCTTTCCATAAACCTGAAATCAGTCATAGGTAAATATTACTATTTCTTTTATTTTTTATTAGGTCTCTACTTATTTGTTTAAAAGTAGAGAAAGAACAAAGATACGATGAAAGGATAGACTGTGTGAAAAACGATATCGCAAGAAAGGTGTCTGATGGGATGACAAGTAATACAGAAGTATGGAAGAAGTTACGAATACAGGCAAATGAATGATGAATATTTATATATTAGACTTACTCTGACATAATCATTTCCCGCTCTTGCTGCGATGAAGGGAATTTTATGTGATTTAGGAGTACTTCCCGGACATTGAGTGCATCAGTCAGCTCATGATACATTTACTGAATTAAGATTGCGACATGTTGAAAAGGAAAGAGGGACCTACATTACGCTGGTTTATACTGAATAAAACTTCTATGCGAATGGGTCTTCCATTCGCATAGAAGTTTAATTCAGCCAATATCTGCAAAAGACAAAAACAAACAATTCGATGTAGATAAATTATATTTTTACAATATCAAGAACATTGTTATAAAATTAAATGCTTATGTTTTATTCAATGCGAACAGCTGTTTTTCGTCGAGCTTGTGGTATGTGGTGGCGCAGTTGTTCCAAAACTTGTTGGAATTCAGCTTTATTTAGTCGAAAATGCGCGATAAATTCGTTTTCTGGCAACTCTAACGGGTTGCTATAATCCCGTAGGCAGCGTCTCTGGATTCGCTGAAAACTTCTCTGTCGCTCCTCTTCAGCATGTCCCAATTATAGTCACGAACACAAATCACAATAAATCAGCAGAATACCCGTAAGTATATATATTTATTGCAGCAGAAGACGTAATGTGACGTAAAATGATTGTTGCAACACTTAATATTGGCTTCGATGTCTATCACCAAACCAAGTAGCGTTTTATGGCACGATAGCGACTACACTCAGTTGTCATCAATTTGATGTCCATTAGGCTTACATAATCGCAATAATATAAGTATCGATACGAAAGCGTCTGTCAAAATCAGTTACGGTGACTAACAGCCACGATTGGCATCAATGACGTCATAGGACGTCAGTCTGTGATATGCCAGCACAGTTGGGGTATTTGCACCTGATCCTCTTCTCATCCCATATAGGCCAATGCCCCACTTGGTCCTGCCGCACAGCTGCTGGTGGAACATACTGAGCTGGACCTTTATGTTTTTTGACTTGTATGTCTTGCTCAATGGTTTCCCGTTTTTGATTGGCTTTGATCCCCAACTTGCACAGAACCAAGGCAATATCCTGACGAAAATCAGCTGACTACAGCAGTGAGTCTTTTTTTTTTTTTTTTTTTTTTTTTGGATATGGCATCTCGCAGTTCAGTCTGAGAAGACTGGCTTCTGCTTAACCGGGCAATGTCCTGTGGATGCCTTGATTCTAAGGCCTCCAGCCAGGGCGAAAGTAACTAAAAACTAAGCGACAGCGCTCTAAGGGCACCCCCTGTGGGGTACGAACCTCGGCTTAGGGCGTCGCTGGGGGCAGCAAAGGGACAGGCTGGATCTGATTGTCCTTATTTAGGGACTGATTTAATACTACAGGCTCAGCGTCGCGGGCTGGCTCGAGCAAGGGTCGGGGAGGGATTGATCGGGGATTTCGCGCCGGACCTCTGCGGCGAGGTCGGTAGGTTTTCGGTCTGTATTTGTACGCTCTGCGAACCGTACTGGTATCTTTCCTACTCTCTTGCAAGATAGTGATCGGATCGTCGGGGGCGACTAGGGTGTGACGCGGACGTTGGACGGAGCTAATACGCGATGGGTCGTACCGGGCGGCCGATGCGATTAGGGGATTCCTATGCTTAATAGCAGAGTCGAAGTAACGCTTGGAAAGGCGTTTCATGAACTGCTTAACGGTGGGGATTCTGAGGTCTACGTGAAGACTATCGTTACGGACGTAAGGGGGGGCACCGGTGATCTTTCGGAGATATCGGTTCTGCAAGGTCTGCATCGTGTGGATATGACGCGGGTGGGCATGCGCGAATACTATGCAAGCATAGGTCATGATGGGGCGGATGCCTGCGGTGAAAAGACGCAATTTGCACTTGAGTGACAATTTGCTCTTCCTAGTGATCATGAAGTGGAGCCGGCCCATAGCAAAGGCAGCCCGGTCACGAGCTGCTTTGATGTGGGCCTTGAACGACAGATGGTCGTCCAGAATAACTCCGAGATACTTGGCTTGCCTCTCCCAAGGGATAGGCTTACCGAACATAGTGATGGGGGGACCTGGCGAACGCTTAAGGCGTGCCTTATAGTATAAAACTGCCTGGCTTTTTTCGGGATAAACTTCTATTCTCCACTTACGGAACCAAGCGCCGAGCGAGTCGGCAGCTTTCTGGAGAATGCGGCGGATGTTATCCGGAGAACGGCCGGTGTAATAAATCGCGGTGTCGTCAGCGAAAAGTGCTGTTTGAACCTTCTGGTTCCTCGGAATGTCGCTGGTGTACAGCGTGAACGCGAGGGGAGAGATAACGGAGCCCTGAGGGACTCCGGCGCGAATCGGATGAGGAGAAGATAACGTCTTACCCACACGGTAGCGGAAGGTACGGTTTGACAAAAAGTCTCGTAAGATGAGCACGAGACGGTCGGGCACACCGAGCTGATAAAGCTTGTATATCAGCCCGTTGTGCCAGACCTTGTCAAAGGCTTTCGCGATATCGAAATACATCACCCCCGTCATCGCTCCGCGCTGGAAACCAGCGCTCACGTGTTCGACGATGCGGTGGACTTGATGTATGCAAGAATGTTCGGTCCTGAAGCCGAACTGTTCTTTCGGGATGAGGCCCTTTGTCTCGGCAAAATCTCTGAGACGCTTGTAAATAAGCCTTTCATAGATCTTTCCGAGAGCACTCAGGAGACTGATCGGCCTGTAGCTGGAGGGCTGGGCTTTCGGTTTCCCAGGTTTGGGAATACCTATAACAGTGGCCTCTTTCCACGTTTGGGGGAAAATATTATTGCTCAGGGCGCCATTGAAGATGGCAGCCAAAAGGACTATGAGCCTAGCGGGGAGGGCTTTAAAAACTCTATTCGTGAAACCGTCGGCGCCAGGGGCTTTCCGAGGCTTAAGCTTATCTATAATATCCTTGACCTCTTCCGGGGTGATGGCGGGGAGGGGGTCATCGGGATCTTCAAAAGGGGGAAGCGATGCTCTACGTTCAACTTCTGCATCCACCTCATCAAGGTGCTGCTTGTCTACTGGTAGAGTGCTTGGCGAACATTGAGATTCCAAGCTGTCGGCTAGGCATTCTGCTTTTTCAGAGTCGTCAAAAGCGACGCTCTTGTCGGGACGTATGAGGGGTGGAGAAGAGACCTCTTCCGAGGTGCGCAACTTCAGGTAGTTAGAATAGTGGGAAGGGGCTGGCTGGGGTCAATGATACCCGAGCGAGGAATTAAGTGCATGAGCACTGGACGGTGATCGGAGTGGAGCTCGTGTAACGTCTCAATCATGTGTAACCGAAGGTTCACATTCTTGAGCAGCGCTATATCGAGGACGTCGGGAAGATGACGCAGTGAGTCTTCTCTTTTTTTTGGCCTTATGTACTCTTTTATATATGAGCAAGGCATTGGACATAACCAGATCTAAGAAATGGTAGAACATGCAAATCTGCCATCTCTTGCTTCGCAGGCGTATTTTGTACCTGCCCATGATAGTGTATTCTCTCTTCTCTTGTATTCTCCTACGATATGGGGTCGGTCGATAGTCACGTATCTTTTGTTCGGCTTATCGTATTTTGAAACCTGTGTCTTTGGTAGCTCTCCAACGAAGCTAGAGGCATGGGTGACAATTTTGTTGTCTTTCCATGCTACTGTCGATATCTCTGTTCCTTCCACGTTTCCAACATATTCGGCCGAGTAGCCGCGTTGTTTTTTAGATATATCCTTATCTGTCGGCAGTTTGCAGTCAGGTATGTATACGATTTCGTCGTATGGTTCCGAGACTAATAACGCCTTGTTTGGCTAAATATTCCAAAAGCGGCAGAGACGTGAAATAATTGTCAAAATAGATCCGGTAGTTTTGATTTCTTGGTATTTCACGCGAAAGCCTGACGACCACATTCGATGCAGCATCCAAGTCTGGCTCTCCAGAAGCAACCACCTTTTCAGTTCCTGTTTCGGGTTCAAATTTATATGCGAATCAGCTTACGCCACAAAGGACATATACACACATCAAGAGTGTCTAGGCACCCTTAAAATTACAATGACGTAAGTGCAAATACCATACAATCGAGAAAAATGCATTTGAAACTTTTAATTTACATTTTACTCAATAACTCTTTTGTTTCCACAATATTTATAAAAAGTTAACATAATACTTGTACTTGGTTATTATTACTTTGATATTAGTAAAATATAATGCATAAGTGTTTTGTAGTTTTATTTTTAAATTATTTTCAAAATACAGGGCACCTACAGTTAGGTCATTGTAGCACTAAAATATGTGTAAAAGAATAAAAAATGTGACGAACAATGACGTAAAGGTACAACATTTATCAAATTAAAAATAATTATTTATCATTATTTCAATAATATGCTCTAAAAAGGAAAATATACAAATAAAAGTTAGCGTATAACTTGAAACTGGCAAACAGAAATCATTAACTTTCGAGTTATAAAGAAAAAATGATAAATAGGTGCTACTTTTTTGAAGAAAGCAAATAAAACACAGGTTAAAGTAATCAACGTTTATTTATACTATTAAGCATAATCAGTCTTCTAATAATCATCAGCCTTCATAATCAGTTTTAGAAAATGTTATTTTGTCCTTAAAAAATCACTTAACAATGAACTTATGACCTTATTGTCTCATAAGAATTAAATCAAAAAATAGAATCATAAACTACAGGTTCCTGTAATATTCTGCATAATAATATGAGGTACTATATTCTTTTCAATTAATTGTAATATATCTTGTTTCTTGCGTTCAGATATTGGTATTTTAGAATTATTTAATGTATCTCATCAATCGATCTAGATGGTCTGCTAGTGCGTAAATATCTTTGTACTGTTATATTAGCTTGCAACATGTTTTCAGTTTTATATGATAGTTTATATTCGAAGGTATTCTTATTCTTTGTAAATTGAACCACTTTTAATTCGGTCAACTTAATTTGATCGCCATGAACATTTTTAGACAAATTTATGTTTAACTCCTCTGCTAATACTTTCAGATCAAAAAAGCTGTCGTAATTCATTTCAAACACTTTAAATGGGTTCCCAGATTTTTTAGCTTTTCTTATGACATTAACATATTGATCCGGAACATAAATTGGACTTGATTTCCTCTCCTTTTTAATGCACTTTTCAATTAAAGAATGGGCGGTATCACCCTCGTTTTGAGTGTGACCGCGAATCAGAAATTTATGGGTTATAGATTTTATGTTTAATTTCGACACAGCAAAAATATACATCGAAAGAATATACCTGAAAAAAAAAGAAGTCATTAAGGAATGAGTACTTTTAAAATAATACTAGATAAGTAAGGCAGTTTCGGAGTCACTTACTTGTTTTTCTGCTGGCCACAGCAATTGTCAGAATAAAAAATTACGTCACAATTAGGATGCTTTGTAGCCAATTCTTCCAAATACTTATAAACGCAGGATCCAATTTCAATGGCACCCCTATGACCCATACCCTCATGCCAAAAATAACAAGTGGTATGTTCATTTTTCCCATCGGTCACCTAAAAAAAAAAATCGGTAAATAAAAGAGTCGAATCACTAAAAAATTAATTTAAGTGTGCATAACAATAGAAATTTACCGTGAAGTTATAACAATTTAGTCGAGTTTTGTAAAAGAATGCTGAAGAATCTCCGACAGGACATGGCAATACCGCTTGCAAATCATAGGTGGCAACAACTAAATTACTATTATTCATATCTCTTTGTTTTTCAAGACGGCTTAAACTTTTTTCTTCCAGGTGTGATTTATATTCGGCCTCAAGTTGCGGTTTCACTTCCATGGGTGCGTTTTTATAACCAACGCAAACGTCACACTGATCTTTCTTCGGTACAAAGAACCCAATATTAAACTGTGTATTGAATATGTATAGATATGCAGCGTATGGTGCAGTTGGTAAATTACTTTCCCTTCTTAAGACCTCATAGTTTCTGTGCATTTCTGATACCGATAAGCCGCCATCAACATATTCCCTGCTAGTGTTAGCTCTCAAATAATGGCTTTCAATTTTAGGTATCGATTGTATATGTATATCTATTATGGATTGTCTTACTTCTTCCGGCAAATTAGAATGATTCTTATGGTGCCCCCTTTTATCTTGTGGAGCAGCACCCAGGTTTTCATTTTTAGCGTGAATCACGCGTCACGCGTGTTTTACTATGATGGGGAACAGTAAACAATCGGTAGATGAAACGAACTAAACAACACGAATGAACTAATAAACTTAACTGTTAAGAACTACAATTTTCCTAGTAAGCTTAAAGAGGCAATAGTTCGGCCAATTCACAAAAAAGGTGATCGCAAAAATGAACCAAACTTCAGACCTACATCAATTTTATCTAGTGTAGATAAAATCATTGAAAAGTGTATAGTCAACCAACTTAGTAACAATCTACAAAAAAATAACATCATTAACGAGTGTCAACACGGTTTTTTAAAAGGAAAAAGTACAAATACATTGCTTACAAAATTCACAGATGAAATTAACAATTACCTAGATGCTAAAAAATTTGTTGTTACAATATTTTTTGATTACAAAAAAGCATTTGATACATTGCAATTCGATACCATCCTAAATGCAATGGAGGAGTGCGGGGTGAGAGAACCACTGAACCCATGGTTCCGTGATTACCTCACCGCGCGCTCCTACCGTGTGAAGGTAGAGGACGCGCTTAGTGACCGAGTCGAGGTGCGGAGTGGGGTGGCGCAGGGCTCGGGATGTGGACCAATTTGTTACCTTATGCATGTCATGCCTTGTGCTGCAGCATTGCTCAGCGTATATGTTTGCAGATGACTTGTGCATACTTCGCTCCGTAACTAACATAGACGATACCTTCCAACTAGTTCAACAAGATATAGACGCGGTTGTTAAATGGTCGCACGACAATGGCATTATATTAAATGCTAGTAAAACTAAATTATTGTTAATTCATTCCCCATACTTACGACCTCATATTGCGATTCCACCTTTAATTACCCATGATTATTTATGCCACCATAATAACTTATTGAGCTGTAAATGTAAACCTATTGAAAGAGTTAAATGCATAACCTACCTTGGCATGAAAATAGATGAGAACTTTTCTTGGTCCCAACATGTAGACTATATTTCTAGTAAACTAAGAATATTATTAAGTAAAATGTACCACCTAAGCTTTAAAGTCCCTATTAGTGTATTAAGATGTATTTATATGTCATTGGTAGATTCTATTATGAGTTATGCTCTTGACAGCTATGGATTAACATTCAAAACTAACTTGGATAAATTAGAAGCTCTTCAAATTAGGTTTTTAAAACTGCTTGTTACAAAAAAAACTAAAAACGGCTGTAAAGGAGATTATAGGAAACTATTTAAAATATGTAAAATTCTACCTATCACGTACAAACATAAATACCTTTTAGCGGTTAACCATCAAGGTACCCAAGAGCATAGCTTAACTTATGTTACCAACAATCATAACACACGATCTATGGCTGCTGGAAGATTCAATGTACCCAGAGTCACCAATTACTTTGGTGACAGAACCCTGAAAAAGCGAATACCGTATCTACTGAACAGTCTGCCGGCAGACATAAGGAGTGAAGCGAATAAAATTAGATTTAGAAATAAATTAAAAAAATATTATTTAGATATCATGTGTTAAGTATAGGTTAATTAGTTATATACGGTTGGATGATGGGTGACGCTCTCCGATCTTGGGGTGGTAGAAGGAGACTTTCCCCGGAATCGGAGTGCGTCATCCAACTTCGAGTTAAAGTTACTAACACTAGTTTATAAGTTTTTCATTGCCACTAACATATATGTATAAAATTTAAAATGTTTACTTCTAAGTGATAATTATACTAACAATACTAACCTAATATCTAAGCACCATTGTTACTAATACTTAATACTAACAAATTTGTAGTTATAAATAGTTGTAAATAAACTTTAATTTATTTAGTGCATAAGTATTAGTGTTTAAAGAATCACCGACCCCACAGTCAAACCATTACAACGGTTTTGTGGGGCTTAGTTTTTAAGTTTACTTACTTTGTTTTTGATAAATAAATAAATAAATAATAATAATAAGTGTTCTTTCAGCAATGCCTAATGTATTTAACAGAAATATTTTACATACTCTTTTTTCTATTTCATTCAACAGAAAATAATATGCTGTATTTGGGTTTCTAGGCTTTGCAGGTTGATTATTCTGGACGTCAACCTTGATACGTCTGTATGCTACTTTAAGTGGTTTAATGCAGGAACTTAGATAAGCTCTTTGCCCTACCCTTTTTTCAATTTCTTATTGGTTTGACGACGCACATACAAGTATTACGACGATCAACGCGGCCAAAAGTCCCATTATCAAAATAACAATAACATTCATAAAAACGAGTTCCCGGAACAGAGTACGAACCAAGTAACAATACTCCATGCTTTGTCTAGAGCCCCCGCGCACCCCGCTCAGGTAGCATCAGTCGGAATTAGACCGTTTCACCTAGTGTACGTATCTGTTCTCGGCGCTCTTGTAAACATTAAATTTTCAAGGTGATTTTTTTATGTTATCAAGTTCTTTTTACGAAATGAAAGTGATGGAATCTGATGAACAAGGTAAGAGACTTACAAATTATCTGAATAAAGTTATGATCAACCATAAAACTACATTAGTTTTTTTTTATAATAAAATGACTCATTTTCATACCGTAATTTTCTTCAATATTTTTTCTTTGCTAGTGTTTTTGTTAATGTATCGGGGTAGATCGGGGTATCATTTTTATTATAGGTTATTATTTGATCTTTTAGCTTATAAATACCATCAAAAACATCTCCGGAAACGTCCGGATAAATACTGTTTTAAGGGATTAAAGACATTCAGCGAAACATCGTCTAAAAATGAAAATGTTTGTTAACATAGTGTTTGTTTGTTTTAGGTTCAGTGGGTACGTCAGGAGTAAGGATTGTTACCCGACAATACTTGTTTGATCTCATGAAGAAAGAAAATTTGCCTAACTTAGATGCCAAATTAAACTATCTAAGGGATAAACTTTTATCATGTGAAGGTTACAATGAAGACCAAATTGTTAAGTTAAAACGTGATTTTGCCCATTTAAAATCAGAAATAAAACAAAGGTGGACCAAAGCTCATTATAAAGAAGATAATTTTATAAAATACAACCAGTCTTGGCTAGAAGGTACTTTTGAAATACCTGTTGTTACAACTTCACACAAACGGCCAGGTCGACCATGCAAATTATTTGAAGACGCAAGTGAGAGGAGTAAAAGGCGCAAGACTGAAGAACTCCGTTCTAATTTTGAAAAGGAGGTCATAATACATGCTGCGAAAGTGGAACTGGGGAAATCTGGTAAGAAAGATGCATCAAACGTCCTAAAAGATATCACTAGTACTCCAACACGTGCGACTAAATATAAAAAGGCATTTCATCTTACCAAATTAAGTAAAAAGCAACCCTCCTTGACACCAATGCAAGCTTTGCAAATGTTCATTGATGCAGATTTGACACAAGGACAGTACGAAATTATAAGAAAGACCAATAAGAAGTTTTTTCCGTGCTATAGTGCCTTACAAAAAGCCATGAAGAAATGTGACCCACCTCAAGAATCGTGTACAGTGACGAGTACTAGTGCCGAAGCTCAGTTACAGCCTCTAGTGGATGTTACCGTTAGGCGTTTATCGGAATACCTAGAAGAGGTATTAATAACTTTAAAGGAGCAAGAGCGTGAAAACTTAACTATAATTAATAAATGGGGCTGCGATGGGTACCAGCAATCTCAGTATAAGCAAAAGCTAGACAGTGATATTTATTCTGATTCAAACATATTCCAAAGCTGCTTCGTGCCCCTTCAATTAGTTTGTGGAGATAATAATGAAAAAATTTTGTGGAATAATCCAACGCCCTCTTCGCCGCGATTCTGTCGACCAATCAGATTTCGCTTTATCAAGGAAACTAATGATGTCACTGAAGAGGAAATAAGACATGTTAAAAGCGCTATCAACTCTTTAGTCCCAACAGAGGTCGACATAGCAGGGAAGAAATTCATAATTAAGCACACTTTTATAATGACTATGGTTGACGGAAAGGTCTGCAATGTAGCCACAGGTACGAAGTCTACAAGTAGGTGCTACATCTGTGGAGCAACCTCGAAAGATTTTAATAAATTGGACTACACAAGAGAAGTGAATTTTGCAGCCCTTGAATTCGGCATATCGGTGTTACACGCACGAATTCGGATATTTGAATCTATTCTACATTTAGCCTACAAACTTCGGGTGAAAAAATACAGGGAAAGAAAATCAAAAGAAGAGAAAGACCTAGAAGATCAAACCAAAAAAGAAATACAAGCCAGATTTCGCACTGAGACAGGTCTAATAATAGATATGCCTAAATCGAATTTCGGAAATACAAATGATGGAAATACCAGCAGAAGGTTCTTTGAGGACCCCAGATTAGCCGCTGAAATAACTGGCATCAATTACGAGCTGATTTATAGATTAAAAGTCATATTAGAAGCAATTTCAAGCGGGTTCAGAATTGATCCCGTAAAATATGAAAGATACGCTTCAGAAACTGCTCGTATTTATGTGAACCTTTATGATTGGCATCCTATGACGCCAACAATGCACAAGATTTTAGTCCATGGCGCAGTTATAATTGAAAAGGCATTATTACCAATCGGACAGCTTTCTGAGGAAGCAGCTGAGGCTCGCAACAAACATTTTAGATGTTACCGCCAAGATTTTGCGAGGAAGTTTTCTAGAATAAATTGTAATCAGGATATTTTTAATCGCCTCCTTCTCAGTTCAGATCCTCTGCTCAGTAGTATGCGAACTGTGAAAAAAAGGAAAGCAGAAACATTTTTGCCTGAAACCTTGGCTATGTTTGTATCTGCGGAATCGAACATATTATCAGAAACTTCATCAGAGAGCGACGAAGAAACTCAAGAAATGTAGCATTATTATATTTTCCTTTGTACGAATACAGCGATCTTGACCTTTTTTAATTTGTATTTTTTTTTTTGGAAAATATATATATTTTTTTTTGTAAAATACTTTTTTTTTGTTTATTTACTCGGTTTAGATACCAATTAAGGATTCAAATAATTTTGGCCGTTTAGATCGAGCAAATACTTGTATGTGCGACGTGCTGATGGTCCTAGCAGAGTAGAGGCAACGGGAGAGGGTGATGGAGGCGGATTACTGCTAATGCGCTCCAGATCTTCAATAATACTGTTAATGTTCATACCATCAATATCTTCTGCAGTTTCATCCTCGAACGGAGGTTCCAAATCCGGCAAATATTCGGGATCTGCAACGCTGTCGTCATCTTCTTCAAACCCATCCTCACTGGCCTCATAATCAAACAGCAATTGTTTAATTTCATCTTCTCTTATACCTCGGGAAGTCATTCTGCAAAAAAACCAACATGAGGTCAATGTACTATAAAATACTACCCTTTTTTTGCATTGTGACAGAAATGTTACAAAGCGAAATTCGACACGAATTCTCACAAATAACTAAGTCTAAAAACCATGAACACATTAATAAAACTATTATGAGTGCGGGAATACATTATGATAAATATAGGTATTATTAAAGATTGAAATTGTATTGTAGTGATGATAATGCATGGTCACTAACCACTTATCCTCTAAGTATTCTTGAACACTGTAATAGTTTTTCCCAATAGCAGTCTAGACAATACCCTTTTAAATAACGACAATGGCAAGTCTTGAATACTATTTGGCAAATGGCTAAATACTGAATATTGCAATAACAATTTACTCCACTTCTTAAAAAAGGAAGGCATTATTCACGAGGTTGTTTGGTTCAAATTGATGGTCTCGTTATACGCGAAACTATATGCATGTTGGGAAAGCCTGTACACCAAATCGGTTAATTTTTGAAACACCCCATTTTGTATATCATTTTTGATATTGTCAGCCTTTTCTGCCAAGGGAATGTTTTGCATAGACCAATGTTTTATAGCCGAGTCCACCCTCAACGCATTCTCAAATAATTCACTTTCACGAGTTTCTTCGCTTTTACATGGTAGGATGTGTTAGTGGACACTGCCAGCAATGCCTTGCAATGATTACGTACGTAAAAGGTGGTTCTTGCACTCTATTTTACATACCGTTAAATTTTGGTATGGTCTGACATTTCTAATGCATGCATAAGTATTTGCATCTCCGTCAGCTATTCTATGAGAATAAATAAGTCCATGATCTGTTATGGAACTTTTAAACTCTTCGGTAATAATTTCAGCTTCCATTGCAGTGGAAGGTCCTCTGAAGTTTTTGAAACAAGTCACTGCATATACTTGTTTCAAAAACTTGCCTCAATTCCTTTATTATTTGAGCGTGAACATAAGATACAATATTTGTTTTTCACCCCAAAGTACAGGATTTTTTTGTTATGCTGACCAACAATTGCCGCGGCGCCTGAAGAAGCATTGTAATTTGTGCCGTATGAACGCTTAAGTTATTGCGGATGCGTGTTGAAACAGAGTTCCCTGAGAAGACATATTGCCGATAAGTTGGGGCATGTTTGACCTCTTTCTTTCCTGCCTCAGACATGCAATGATCCGACGTTTGTTCCCATCATTGAGTAATATATGCGTTACTTGATATAATCGCAGAGACATCGGTGGGATGTCGGCATGGGCAAGGATTTGTTAAGTTGGGTGTATCCAGCACCAGTAGACACAATTCCGGAAACAACTTCCTGATAAATGTCCATTTTATCATTGTTTTGCCGCACTGTTTCCAGCTCAAACTTTCCACCACACATTTTGAAGACCATTTCAAATTTCGAATGCAGTCCACGTCTTCTTTCTTTATTTATTGTAAGGTGATTCACACCGCAATCGAAAAAAGAAGTGTGGCTTCCAATTTGGATAATTTGCTCAAAAACGAACTAAATTTGAACGACGTCTTGCCTTTTGGCTTAAATACGAGTAATAGTGCGCATTCAACAACAAAACCAACAACTAACCCATAAAATACATAGTGAAAATACTTACATTGTCTCATTACTTTTATTTATTGCTACGTTTGCAGATTTTTTTGGGTAATATCCAAAATGGAATGCCCACCGGTAATAGACACTTCGGCCACGGGTGCCCACATATAAAAGCATATGGAAATGATAATATGCAATAAAAATAATGAACTGGTTAAGGAATTGGTTTAAAAAAACGTCCGGATTTTTAAGATATAAAAGTTTTTATTTTCACTTTTTAACAACACGATATTTTATGATCTTATACATCATTTGTGTCATACACAATCAATACATCATCAAGGAATTGAGCAGGAGGCAAAATATTAGTCTGATGCCGTGCCCAACCCAAATACCATAAATTACCGTCATAACATGGGCAAAGCTAACCGTTCGACGGCCGACATTACAATTGCAACAATACATTTTGATTACACTTCTACCAGAATCATTGCCACTAATTAAAATATATATGTCACCGTAAAATTGTCAAACACGTTATATTACAATATAACGTGTTTCTCTCTAGCGATATTGTAAACTCTTGAAATATTGTCAACTGAACATACGGAAGTATCTCTGCCCCCATAATCGGGACTTGGGGCATCCCCCATTAGGTTAGTTAGGTTCCTTTTGTTCTATGGTTGTATCACTACTCTATGGTTTGAATATAATCTGTAGTCAGAAGCCTTTTAAAAAAAAAGACACTATGGTTCAATATATTAAAATGTAACTGCTTGAGTTTGTAGTTTTAATTATTAAAACTATATATATACCAAATATAAAACATGGCGCAGCCGGTAAAAAAGTAAATGTTTACTGTGAAAGTATAAAATTTTATCGGAATGGAGGGAAGTGTCAAATTACTTCCGAATTTTGATTTGCACTGTGGCTTCAACATATTTAGAGCCCAAAATTATACCAAATATTCATAAACTATTAACTGTAACACAGAAGATTACTAAGCATCAACATGACAAACGCTCAAAAAATAAGGAAATTGTTTTCAAACATACAATTTTATCCCCCGCGGGGGATAAAATTCGGGGGATAAAATTGTATACAGAACGGATAAAGATAAATATTGGAAAAAGGGAAATGTTTTAAAAAAATGTAAAGAACCAAGATCCTATCTGATAGTAGATGATAGCAACTCAAAAATATTCAGACGTAATAACCATCACCTTAAAAAGTCTTTTACTAATAGTCATCAAATTAGAAGAAATGATTTTTTGCCTTGTTTAGATAACAATGATGTCCCAGAAGTGTTGCCTCCAAGTTCTCACACTCAGGATATGTCTCAAGAGAATACTGGTAACATCCCTGATAATGTATACTATAGAACCCGTAGTGGTCGTAATGTCAAACCCAGGTCAAGATTAGATCTTTAATAGTTACTAAGAATTATAGAGAATTTTAATTTGTAATTTTATAATAGAATTTTAATTTGTAATTTTCATAATAATGATTGTGAATTTTAAGTAGTATTTTTTAGTCAGTTTGCATTAATTATAAAAGGGGAGGTGTTTTATGGTTGTATCACTACTCTATGGTTTGAATATAATCTGTAGTCAGAAGCCTTTTAAAAAAAAAGACACTATGGTTCAATATATTCAAATGTAACTGCTTGAGTTTGTAGTTTTAATTATTAAAAGTATATATATACCAAATATAAAACACCTTTAAACCCTGCACTCGGGAATAGGGGCCTCCGTCGACTACGCTTTTTAGGGGATTATAAAGTGTTTTAAGGTTAGGTTATAATAATCGGTATTTCTCAGGAATGGTCTATCTAAATATCTTTTCATGAAAGTTGTACGCATGTTACGTTATGCATCTTTTTTAAATCGGCGTAAGCGTAATTATATGGATTTAATTTTACTTCTGATAGAATAGTTACCTTTTGTCTAGTTTCTGAATAAGGCGCATCGGTCACTCGCACTGTTTTAAAACTCTCTTCTGGATCAAGTAAAGTCTGCTCTTCAGGATCAAGTAAAGTCTGCTCTTCGTGATCAAGTAAAGTCTGCTCTTCAGGATCAAGTAAAGTCCGCTTTTCTGGATCAAGTAAAGTTTGCTCTTCAGGATCAAGTAAAGTCTGCTGAGCTCCGGATATATTTTTTCATAACTTAGATTTTTTTTTCGTCATCAATAATTGAACTTCTTGGGATGAAACAGACTTACCTGGAGCAATATTTACCTTTTTATTTCTTATCTTTTGTACTGGGTTCGCTGCCCGATTTGTTTTCAAATAGTCTAAGAGTGCGGTATCAATTGTATAGTGGTTTTGCTCTTCATAATCCGGTAGCTTTAGTAATATTTTCTGGGGATTAAAAGGTACCAGGTAAAGGTCTGGGGAATAAAACTATACCTGTTGCCTTAAATCCAGAGCAAATATTTGCTTTATTAGTTATTTCTATAACCTCTAATAAAGATTTTAACAGCATCGGGAAATGTGCCTTATTAATTTGTGTTTCTGCCGGATTATCTATTTTATACTGCGTCAAAATCTGGCGCCATTTCTTTTTTAAAGGGCCGAAGAACGCCACATCCAACGGTTGAGATATGTGAGTTGAGTTTGGTGGTAAGAAAGTAAATCCTTATGTTTCGTTCTTCACATTTACGCACTATGTTAACATTAAGATGGCTGGAAAGATTGTCACCTATTATTAGTTTTGGACCATCTAGTTTGTCAGCCCATGGTATGATAACTATTAAACCAGTCTTGGAAAACTGTCGAGTCGAACCAACCAGATTCACTCCTATTATATCGGGCGTTGGTAGGCCCATTTTCACACCACGTTATCCATAAATGTTCGGCTTTGTAAACCGTGTAAGTAGGCAACAGGGTACCATCCGCAGCCGCTGCAAACATAATCGAAATATTTCCTTTGGTAGTATTCATTACACGTTCCGGATACTTAACCTTGCGTTTAAAAATGCACTTTGTAGACCCTGGATTATCCGAAAGATTTGTCTCATCATAATTTAAAATGTTTTTTGACGGAATATTATGAAGAGAACTTCTTAAGTTTTCAAAATAAATTTCATAGTCTCCAGCATTGGTAGCGGCGCGAACCCTTTTTATATTTTGCACGGCTCTAATCGTTAGCATGTCCTTATGGCGGGTCAAAAAATTTTTGATCCACCACTTTCCAGGCCGTTTTCCGTCAAACAAGTGCTCCTTATTGTTATTTTTCAAATAATTGAAAACGACTAAGCTCAATTCAAATCGTGTTAAAGGTGACCCAAAATCTGCTGCGGCGACGACGACCTTCACCATTTCGCGCTCTTCAGCAACGGTAAGCCGTTGCTGGGCTCCTGGTTTTTTAGTGTGTTTATTTTTTACTTTATTGTCGATCGTTCTTCTTGGGATATGAAAGCGTTTTGCTGCCTCTAACGACGAAATAATTTTACGGCTTACCAGATCTACTGCAGCATCTAACATTTCGGTAGAATATTTTTTATAGAATCTGCTTCCCACCTTACGCCTCGATCGATCACACATTTTCTAAAAATAAAATAAAATAAACATTGATTATTTTATAAAGGTACCTTTATAAAATAATGATTTATAAAATATATTTCTAAATCAGAAATATTTTCTTTCGTTGGCAACATTACAAAGCCGTCCGATTGGCTGCCGCCATCTTGACAACAAATTACCAGTATCGTTCACAACCGCTACATTGAGGACGCGTGCAACGTGTGCACAAATTATATCCAGTGACCAACCACACTTTTTAAGGTAATTAAACAATCTATTACATGTTTCATACTTAATTTACGAACAGTCAGTTATTAGTTTTTTAATTGTTGCATTATTTTATTGATATAACTACAAGTCATGGAAATATTAATGCAAACATATTTTTTGTCGGAATCTCGTTACATTTCACTGACTAATTCTGTCAAAAATGTTACTCAGTGGAGAAAATTGTTACACAATGGAACGCTAAAGCTGTATTCACGACGAACAGCGTTCCGTCAGATCTCTTTTATATTTGATTACGTAATTTAAATAGCTTCTTAATCATTTTAAAACTAGCAACTGAACTGAACGCGGATATTTATTGGTTTTTGTTGTGCGTGTATGTATTTGTTTTTTTTTTGCCTTGAAACATTGTCAAACAGTGACCATAGTAAGATTTTTAGTTAATTTGTTTTATAATAACACAAGGATAGGAGAGTGTCTTTTTTTCAAATTCAATTCAAAATTTTAAAGATACGGCCGAGTTACAATACTGTATAGATAATATTACCGTGCCCAGAGTTACAGTTGTATTTACACAAAAATTGTCACAACTGTCTGGATAACTCTGGGTTAAAAAATATATTTAGGTTCAATTGCGCCAAGCAGGGTTAAGTTGGCGCAATTGGGGCTAGGTAAATTAATATTATTTTCTTTAACATTTTAGAACCAAATATAAGTACATGTATAGTGTATGCAGTAGTATAGTATGTGTGTGTGTGCGTTTCTGATTCCAATTAAACTTAATAACTGACCCAGCTTTATGGAGTGTGAGCTGCTTTATGGAGTGTGAGCTGTTTTAAGGAGTGTTAGAGACAAAGTACCTATTTCAATTTCTAATTTGATTACTAGGTGACAATATGCCACTCACATCAGCTGAGAGAGTTAGACGACACAGAGAAAAATTAAAGCAAGACCCAGAAAAATTTGAAGAGTACAAGAAAAAACATGCAGCTCTCGTAAAATCCAAAACCAAAAAAGTATCTGATCTCTCCGAAGCTGAGAAAGAAAAACAAAGAGAAAAATGGAGAAACGAAACAAAAAAATTAAAAGGATATTAGTTCTGGTAGCTGCGTACCATCACTGGAGACTCCTAAGCGCCTTGCTCCCATAAATAAAAAAAATATAAATATAAAACGGAGGCATACCATATTAGCGAAAAAGTATAATATGGCTCTTAAAAAAATTAAACAATTAACAACTTCTTTGGAGACTACTAAAAAGAAGTTATACAGAATCAAAAAAATACTGAAGAGCTTGCTGATAAAATGAAAACCAGGGAAGAAATTTTAGAAAGTTCACTTAAACAGATGCTAAACCAATGTAAAACTCAAGAAGAAAAAAGGATCACTAAAAGAATAGTTCTTAACGAAAATGTCATACGTGCTAGGAAGAAAACATATATAACAAACTTACTAGGTTTGAAAGGAAAAATAAGAAAGCGCCAAGAAACTTTAAAAAATAATACAATAAAAAAAGAAATAGAAAGTTTCTACTTACGAGACAATATCAGTAGGTGTACTGCTGGCAAAAAAGAATGCCACACTGAAAAAGGATCAAAGAGAAAAAAACAGATACGATATCTCACAGATACATTAGTCAATTTATATAATATATACAAATCTGAAGGTGGCAGATATAGCTTGGCAACATTCTACAGATATAAGCCGTTTTTTATCTTAACACCGGGTGTACAAAACCGAGAAACTTGCTTGTGCATCAAGCATGGTAATTTTGAATTTTTATTGCATGCTCTGCACACACATAAATTGTTGCTAAATTGTAAATCAGAGAAAGATGTCTTATTACTAGTAAGTTGCAACTTGGAGTCATATAAATGTATGAACGGCGAATGTAAGGCATGCAAACTATCAAAGTTGGATTACCACCTAGCAGAAGGTCAGACAAATTTGAGCGCGAAATGGATGCAATGGGAGCGTGAAGACCACGAATACACGAAGACTGAGAACGGAATTTCCAAGACTGTATTTACAAAAAAAAACCTCTAAAGTACTAAAGGAAGGAACTATTTGTACTTTAATTAAATCTTTTGAAACCAGTATTCCATAGTTTAAAAAACACTATTACACCTGGAAAAACCAGCAGCAACAATACCAATGTCTTATTAAAATATTAAACGAAAATGAGGCCTTAATATTATGTGATTTTTCCGAAAACTATCAATGTAAGCTACACACAGAAATTCAGTCAATGCACTTTGGCGCATCTAAACAGCAAATCACTCTACATACAGGTAAATTTTATTTTTATAGACAGTGTTTTAAACGGTTAAGTTTAACTCGGTTGAAATTTTTGTTTTGCCCTTTTTAAGCATACCACCACTCGATGTACATACATAGAAGAGAGCTCTCCATTCATACTCGCTCAGTATACATACTTTCCAAGTGACATTTCCTTCTCAATTTTTGTCATAACATCTTTTTTTAAATCCACATTTTTTATAACGCTAATTAATGCACACTCTGTCTACCATTACAACTTCCAGAGCTATACTGTTATACTTCTCAGAGCTCTCATCTCTACTACATTTATCTTGGTTTCATGCTTCTTTTGCCATTATACCCACGATTCACTACCATGCATTCATAAGGCTGGCAATACTCCCTGAATTATAGCAAGGAGAGCTTTAATCGATAATTATTTTATTGCTTGCCAAGAACGAGTTTAGTTAGAGCACCATTTATTTAATCTCCCGCTTCTCCTTTTAAAAATGACATTAGGATTTATTTGTTTTCTTAATTACAGGCATGATATTCTGGAAAGACCAAAGTCAATCTTTTTGTTCGATTGCGGATAATAATTGCCACGAGCCAGCAGCAATATGGGCTCACCTTATGCCTGTTATAAAAATGACGAAAACGTTAAAACCTGAGACAAAGATAATTCAGTCCCATACGGCTACTACTACTAATATGAATGTGACTAATTACGTTTTATCAGATTACTTATGTAATCTGTTATAGTGTAATTGAATTAACTTGCAATTGAATTACTTTGTATTTAATTACAGTAAGTACTCATTGTAATTAGTTACTTAAGTAATCTGTTGCAAAGTATTTTAATTACTAATTACAATGTAACTGTAATTTGTAATTATTAATCTAATTACTTTTTGCCCATCACTGCCGTTAAAAGAGCACTTGACCGCCATGTTACCTATGGCAATGATGTCACGAATGGTACAAAAGCTCACGAGGCATTGACAAAACTTATGAAATCCGTACAATGTTTTTATATTCAGGACAATGATATTGAAAATATTCGTGAAATAATTCCTAAAGACCTAAAGACCATACATGGAACAATGAAAATTCACCAAAACATATCGACTCACCCAGGTGTTATAAAACACAGAACCCATTCCTGTTTTTGTGGAAATAACAAAGGATTGTGTGATTGTTTTGCTCCACTAAGTCATAGTTTTAAAGAGGCTGGTGCAATAAATAGCCATTCAAACATAATATCTTTCAAAGCTGACATTCATACAACTGGCACAATATCACAACCTATAGCTGACACTCGTTCGACAGATGAAAATTCATCTATAGTCGACGTTCATCACAGTAAATTTATTAACTTGGATGATATTATCAAATTTGTTGATGAAGATTGCAACACGACATTCAGACGAAACGACGATTTTTCAATACCCACACGACATGTCGAAAACTTGGAGTTTGAAGAAATAACTGGAACATTTTACGACAGACCAAACTCGATATTAATCACTGCCGAGCTTCCGAGTTACCATGCAACAGAGGTTCATAAAGAAAATACCACACAGTGTTCTGAAATATGTCCACCTTCTGAAATATGTCCATCTTCTGAAATACCAATCCAATTATGTCCATCTCCTGAAATACAATATATAAGTTTACTTGATCATGATATTGATTCAATTTTGAATACAATTTCACAAGACATAAACAGTTTCAAATCAACTGGATCCTCACACTCTTAGCGAAAGGCGACCAGATAATAATGGCCAAACTAGCCCTAAAACTATACAATTAATAAAACGTAAATAAACGAAAGCTAATCAAAGTAATTTAAAACCCAAAAAAAAAGTATATGTCAAACTGGACCGGAATCACCAAATGCCTTTCCTAAAGCCAAGGAAAATATCCAACCCAGAGTTTCTAAAGGTATAAAAACTTCCGTCACTCGAACCATACAATGTGCCACCTGCAACCAACACGTGTCGCCATTCCGATCAAGAATAGTAAAATGCATGGCTTGCAAAAAATCTATTTGCTCGAAATGCAGCGACGGCTATAGTTATTTTGATTACGTATGTAACAATTGTTTAGGCGAAGAATAAAAGAGTGTGTTATTGATTAGGATAATTAAGATATTAGTATTATTATTATTTACAGAACCTCACTGAAGACTCAAGCATTACATAAAACTAGCTTTAACCTATCAAAAGGCTTTAAACGAGTTTAAGTAATGCTTGAATTTTGAGTGAAGTTCTGTAATACGGACCTAAGAGTACGTTTTGCGTAAGAAAACCTGCGATCCCAAGTTACCAAATAGTGTAGCGTAGGGCTTCAGAAGATTATATATGTATTCTGGGGTAGGTACATGTTTCTTAAAATATACCTCTGTCAATTGTTTCAGGTAAATTCATAAGTACCTTGAAAGTTTACCATCACAAGATACCAGAAAAGGTATAAAAACATGATTAATTATATTATGGACTAGCTGACCCGCGCAACTTCGTCTGCGTAAGACGAACCAATAGTTCCTAAAATTAGCGCGTTCAACCAATCTAACAAACAAACTCAGCAGCTTTATAATATTAGTACAGATTGAAGTCAGTAACAATTTATTTTTCTCGAATAGGTTTACATTAAACGCCAAAATATTCAACTTATGTTTTTCCAAATAAGGACTCTTCCCTCGACAGCCTTACGTTTCTATCCTTGGACACTCGACAATATCATACTCCAGCTAGGTCGAAAGTTCTCATCAAGTGGCATGACATGAGCCGGTACACGTTAACGCTGCTTCAAACTGTTAAGGACCTCTCGCATCTGCCTTCCTTCTCCAAAGTTAGACCTTCAATGGTAGTCATACTCCAGGCAGGTCAACGCAATACGATGTAAAAGCTGTAAACTCTTGAAAACCTGTTGCAATTTCTTTTCGTCTCCAAGCCTCCATCATGAGACCTTCGATGACAGTCATCATATTCTAGCTATTTCTAAAGTTCTCATCAAGGTGCATTAAGTGAGCCCAATGACGATATAGCTGCTGTTAACTGTTGAGGATCTCTTGCTACTACCTTCAATCTCCATTGTTAGACCATCGATGACAGTCATGCTCCAGCTAGGTTTAAAGTTCTTATCAAGATGCACGAAATGAGCCTTAAACACGATAGAGCAGATTTGAAGTGTTGCGGACCTCTTGTGACTGCCTTTCGTCTCCATCGTCAGACCTCCGATAATACTCATACTCTAGCTAGGTCTAAAGTTTATATCAAGGTGCATGAAATGAGCCGACACACGATATAGCTGCTGTAACTGATCACAGTCAAACTTCAGACAGGTCAAAAGTTGTCAAAAAGGTTTATGAAATAAGCCCCAAAACGATCTTCTTCTTTATCGTGTGGTTAGTGCCTAACCTGTTGTCAGAGTTTTTATGCCGCCCAAGGTCCTCTGTCTTCCTGCCGGGGTTGCGGGCCTGTTCGAAAGAGATACCGCGGCCCCGGAACATAATCGGCGAGGAAGGAACATGGATGGGTTTTACTCAGTAAGAGTCTGACACTCCCTCCCGCTCCGCCCAGAGTGAGAGAAGTCATTTGATGATTTCCCATCCTAAAAAAAAAAGACAAAAAAAAAGGTCCTCTGTCTTGGTTTTACATGCCGTCGAAAAATAACTCTCAGGCATGCTGTGGTTTTCTCACGATGTCTTGCTTCACCGAAGCAAGCGATCTTTCCTTCCTTATCGTGTTGTTGCCTAACCCGGTGTCAGAGTTTTTATGCTGCCCATGGGCCTCTGACTTGGCTTAACATGCCAAATGTCTCTCAGGCATGTTGGTTTCCTCACAATGTTTCAGCAAGCGATGATTATACAATACGCACATGAATTCGAACACAACTATTTTCAGTAAATGGGACAAACTTTGCTAAACACGCCTTTCAATAAAAATAATCATGAAAATCGGACTTCTCTGGAAAAAGTTATGCGTCATCATCATTATCATCCATAGTCCGACTTCACCGACTGCTGGGTACAGGCCTCTCTTTGTTTGTGCCAAGCTCCACGCTCTTGTGCCAGTCTTATCCAGGATATTCCTGCAATGGCAACAATATCGTCTGCTTATCTCACCGCTGGACGACTAAAACTTCAGTTTGGATTTCTAGTATGAATGCCACTTGGTCACAGCTTTACTCCACCTGACATCACCGCGCCTTGCTAGGTGTACTGCCCTACTCCATTTGAATTATCATCATTCATCATTATTTCAGCCGAAAGACGTCCACTGCTGGACATAGGCCTATCAAGTGTCGCCACATTGACCGGTCTCGTGCGACTTCATCATTTGGTCATTTGATATTGCTCAGGCATAATATAGGTATCGACATAAAGAAAACAGGCGTTGAATTGATAACTTCTTCCAAAAAACCAAACTTGAGACATCTGACACGGGAGAAGTCATTCCCAGAGTGGGAGAAGTCATTTGATGATTTCACATCCTAATAAAAAAAAAGACATCTAACACGGGCGAATGCCAGTATCATTCTTTCACGGAAAATCATAACACCGTGATTCAGAAAATGGAGTCAAATGAACAACGCCATTTATAGAGCACGAAGTTAAACTGCTAAAACATATAATATGGAAAGCGGTCGAAAGGACAGTCTACTGGCTTTGTAGATTTTTAAAGCAGGGTCATGTTGACTATTCTCTTCTTCTCTATCTTATGATTTTTATTCATTAGTACCATTTTGGTTTTATAGATGTCATTGCATGTATCCTTACATCATGATGATAAGTTCTCCTTAAAAACTTTAAAGTCTTTTGATGGAGAGCACCGATTGCAAAGAAACAAAAATCAAAACTTTCTCTAACTTATGCACAATAATAATTGGTGCATTAAATCAAACCACATTGGTTTTATAATTTACACGTAAAAGGGCTACGTAGAGACACACAGACACAGACGAAAATTTAAGAAATTGTAGAAAATGGGTTCTGTGTGTGATCCTTTAACAGTTTAAGCGCCATGTTGACAGATTTATTATTTGAAATAAATGATTACCAAACTGTCGTTTAAGTGTTAAAAAAAATATGTATAAAACAATGATTTGGAAAAATGTAAGCTTTAAAAAAAAACAAAATACTTTGTTACAAAAAGTGAAAACCGGGGGGTTTTTGAACGTGCGAACCAAAGTTATTATCGGAAATCTTACAGCATTACACAAAATCAAGAAGTATTTTATGTCTGTACTGAGGCTTGATCTTGCGACTCCCTGTTCGAAAGGCGGCTGCCGTCACCGACGGGCTACTTGTTCTCTTGACTATTTGTCTAAAATAGTTATTCTATTACAATGCATGTTATGACACTTGTCAGTTGTCAAACAGTTGAAAACTATAGACAAAATGCAATATTGCTCACCCCCGTAAGTAATTAGCGTGATAATATATAGCCTATGTCCTTCCCCAGATTGAAATACATCTCTTTGCCAAATTTCATTACGATCCGATCAGCCGTTTTGTCGTGAAAAGGTAGCAGACAGACAGACAAACAGAGTTACTTTCGCATTTATATAATGGTATGGATGTAGATAAGTTTTAAACCAAAACCGATTTTACACAATGTCTAAACTATCGCCTCATTTGGCCTTGGGCATTGACACATTTTGTTATAGCTTCGAAATGTTTCGGTTGTGGACACATATTAACAAGATCAGAAAAACGGTCCATGCCTCCTCACTTCACCAGTACCATGAATACTGCACAGATAAATGTGTTAGTAGCCAGCATTTTCTTTTGGTGATATTGTGGGTATGCTGCGTATCATCACTACCCACATGACGAGTGCGAAAACTGTTATTGAATTTTTTGTTAAGTAGCTTTTTTTTTATCGCGCTGTTTGAGTTGGCTCCATAATGAAAGTTGTTCAGGTTCGTGGTCTGAGCCACTTCTTAAAAATTTTCTAATTAATTCAATTTCATCCGTATTTTATAAGATTCTTCTGATCAGCTTCGGCCAAATCTGTGTTGATAGAGTTAATGATTTCGTAAGCTAACTTAATAGTTAGTGAGTGCCAAAATGCCAAGCACTGAGTATTAGTGCCTTTTTTTTTTGTTTTTTAAGGATGGGAAATCATCAAATGACCCCCCCACTCTGGGCGGAGCGGGAGGGAGTGTCAGACTCTTACTGACTAAAAACCATCCATGTTCCTTCCTCGCCTTTTACGTTCCGGGGCCGCGGTATCTCTTTCGAACAGGCCGGCAACCCCGGCAGGCTTCGGCCCTTGCGGGCCCCTCTCGAGTATTAGTGCCTAGTCAATTGTTCAGTGCAATAATTTTCGAATTTTAATATGATTTTTTAATTTTTTAACGACTATGTTAGCAATTTAAGATTTAGTTGATTGCAGATTTAATTCTTGTTTATAGTGTATGCAGTAGCGTAGGATGATGGGAAGACGGGGCGGTAAAATAAGATTAGATAACTCCATTTTACTTAATGTATGAATCTCCTATTATTTTATTGGACCGGCTTCCCTTCAACCTTCGTCACCGATGTACAGCTCAAAAGCAGCTTTATTATCCTGATTACCAATGTTTCCTATTGTTATATTATGTGGTATGTGTATTAAAACAAAGTCCGTTTTAATGACTTTTTTTTTAATTGTGTAATTGTTTATATTTTTTTTATTGTTTTGATTGAAGAAGTTTATTTAGTTTTTCTAGTTAATAAGTTGTTATTGGACCTGCTTCTTCTCAACTGAACAAACATAAAAAAAAAAAAAAACTGAATTGAGAACCTCCTCCTTTTCTAGAAGTCGGTTAAAAATACACCAGATTTTCATCATTCATCAAAACATAAACTTTGGGTTTCTCACGAATTTGAAGCAATTCAGTCACTTTACCTAGTGAAAGATAAGGCACTACGTCTTTGTCTTGGGGCTCTGGTACAGTAAATGTGGGAGTTTTGCTCGAGTAATCAGTTCTGTAAAAAATTATGGAGTACATTCTTGACTCAGTATCAATATGTTCTACTACACCAACAAAGTACTTCCAATTTTTTTCATAAAATATCGAACCAAGACTGTATCGTCAATGTCAAAGTTTTCGTGTTGGATGTCATCTTTCACTTCGTGATTCTTATTTTTTTTTTTTGTATTTTTTTTTATTTTTTTTTTAATTAAATTAACTCACAAAAGAATGCCCACAATAAAAATCAAACCACTTTCACTATTCCTCATTAAAGTCGTCGAACATAGGTCCATCATCTTTATCTATTGCAACCCCGGTGGACAGAACCCTCAGTGCAGATTTATATCTCTCCTCCTCATCAGCAGTCATTTGCACTTCTTGTTTCATCACTTCCATTATAGCTTTTAAGTGATCTTTGAGGCTACATGATGATTTGGGGTATTCCAAATGCACAGTAGGATCCAATAATTGTATAACTTTCAGAACGGCCGCATTACTTTTTTCTTTCTCAGCTTGGCTCTTCTTCTTTTCTTCTCTAAAGGTCCTATTCGATCTTTTAGTATAAGTAAAAACATTCCTTGGAGCCTCCACTATGTCTAATATTAGTTTCCCATGTTCTTTTGAAAAAGTCATCTCCTCCTCAGGCTCATCAATGAAGGGAGAGTCAGGATTCATGATTCTGTAAAAGTAATTTTTCTCTTCCTCAGTAATGGCTAGTCTTCTTTTCATCCCTATTTCACTCAAATGGCAATTTACACAGTTCCATAGATTTTTCCCTCCATCTTCAATTAATTGAACATCAAGGGAAATCCCATGTCTCTGATTTGTACCTGTTTCCTTCATTCGCCATAACCTCTTGCATGCTGATATACCTAGCCTCAGTCGTATAGATGCTCCCATATGATTTATTGTTAATGTTTGCAAAATGCAACAGCAATTGTTGCATTTTGCGTAAAAGGTTGGAAAATAAACAGCTATCTTGGTAAATAGTCAATAATAATGAAAAGTGTTTTAATATTTCTAAGCATTAGAACTGTCTTTGCAAACATAAGACGAAAAAAAAATATCGAGTATTCCGAAATAAAAATTTAGGGTAGAACATACGAACCGAGCGACGGTTTTGTATTTTCAGCACGATGTAATTGTTGGTTTTGGTTTATTATTCTTTATCATTATCACTGATTAATCTGTACGACAAGCATTATTGCGAAATGTGGGTTGAAATATTTAAAAGAAGGGAAAAAAATAAACAATCGTCACTTCCTTGACCCGCTGGATAATTCTTGTGTATCCCCTAATTTTTGGTTGGAGTTTCCGTATTTTCTTACGAATATGATGTTTCGAGTCCTTGTGCTTGGAATGTTTACGTTTTCCCATGCTTTTCTACGTTTTTCACCAACTTTAACACTGAATACGGGTAAAAAAAAATGTCGATGCCGAAACACGAAAAGCCAATGACAAACGTCAGTGCTGTGGTGGCCGACCGGGTCCCCTAGAGGGCGTTAGCGTCGTCGTGCTATGGGTAACGTTTTTTAATAGTTTATATTTTTATAAGCTCTGAAAATGTTTCGATGCCAGGTACATAGAAGAGTGCATTACATAGTAATCTCATCAGGTCAAAGCGTCAACCACGTCAGTCAAGTCAAAATCATAAGTCAAGTCAAAATCATAAGTCAAGTCAACATCATCAGTCAAGTCAACGTCAATCGAGTCAACAACGTCAATCGAGTCAACATCGTCAATCAAACCAAAACTGTCAGCAAGAAAGTCGCAGCAGCCAGTCAAGTCATAATCATCAGCAAAGTCAATCCAGTCACGGGTCCAAAGAAAAATGTTCCAGATGTGATCAAGTACACCGAGCAAGATGTCCAGCCTTGGGAGTCATCTGCAATATCTGTCATAAGCCAAACCACTTCGCCAAATGTTGTCGCAGCAAGCATGTAAGGCTCATCGAAGAAGACTCAAACGGTAACACGTCAGATACTTACTTTCTAAATAGTTTATATACTAATGAGATTTCATCTAATGTTAATAATCCATACTGTACTAAATTGTCCATACATAAACAAGATGTTAATTTTTTGCTAGATACTGGTGCTGATACAAACATTTTGTCATTTAACTCTTATAAAAAACTTAATTTGCCATTGTCCAATATTAAGAAAAGTAGTCACAAACTTTCAACTTTCAGTGGGGAAATTTTGCCTACAATAGGTCAATGTACATTAACTGTCACTCATAACAATAAAGAGTATACAACTAACTTTTATATAGTAGACTTGCCATGCAGAAACATTATAGGTCGTCAAAGCTGTGAAGACTTAAAACTATTAAAACGAGTTCACAATGTCCAATTCCAGCAGTCAGTCGAGTCAGTCTTAACAGAGCATAAAGATCTCTTTAGTGGATTAGGTTGCATAAAAGACTATGAATGTCACTTAACATTAAAACCTGATGCTATACCTTCTATTGATGCTTGTAGACGCATACCATTCAGTATCTTAAAAGAATTAAGTCAAGAATTAAAAACATTAGAAAATGATCAAGTCATAGCCAAAGTCGATCAGCCTACAGAATGGGTCAGCCCAATTGTCATTGCAACTAAGAGAAATGGTTCACTTAGATTGTGCATAGATCCAAGGAAACTCAACAAAGTCATAATGCGTCCTCACTACCAATTTCCAACAATTGATGAAATCAAATCCAGCCTCTCTGGTTCACAATATTATACAACATTAGATGCCAAAAGGTTTTTACATGCTCAAATTAGATGAAGCTTCCTCTAAGCTTTGTACTTTCATAACACCTCAAGGTCGTTATAGGTTCTTGAGACTACCTTTTGGTATAAATGCTGCCCCAGAACTTTTCCATTCAGAAATGACAAAAAGATTTAATGATATACCAGGTGTCAAAATCATGATGGATGATTTTTTAATCTACGGTTGTAGTAAAGAGGAACATGATTCCAGATTAAAGCAAGTCTTAGAAAGAGCTAGAGAAATTGGCATTAAATTTAACAAAGAAAAATCTAACATTTGCAAAACTGAGGTCAAATATTTAGGACATATTTTTAGTAAAGAAGGTGTTAGAGTCGATGAAAACAAAATAAAAGCCATATGCAACATGCCACCACCCACTAATATAAACGAATTACAACGTTTCTTGGGTATGATTACTTATTTAGGTTCTTATATAGAGAATTTGTCAGAAAAAACTTCTAATTTAAGAACTTTACTTTCTAAAGATAATGAGTGGTGCTGGCAAGATAAACACGTTTATTCCCGTTGTCCCCGTATGCCATATCCCCGTCACGGGGACAGCGGGACGTGATTAAATTTATTTCCAATTGTCCCCGTAACGTACATTCGGCTAACGGGGACAACGGGAAGTAAACTTTTCACGAGTCGTTGTCCTCTTAAATCTGCATTGTTTAAGCTTAGTTTTTTAGCATGGGAAAAAGAAAAGGGGAATAAAACAAAATTTATTTATTTGTATTCGAATTTTAATTTGAGGTAAAAAAAAACAATTATTAAATTTACACAAATAACACAACTTGAGCATTATAAATATAGTAGTAGTTACTACTACTACAAAAAAAAAATCAACAAAAATATCACAATCACTTGCCTAAAAATAAAAATCATAGTAAATAGATACATATGTAATTACAAAAAATATCACAATCATTTGCTTAAAAATAATAATCATAGTAAATAGCTTTTTTGCCTTTGCCTAAAAAAAATCAACATGGTAAGTAGCTACATACATCTTACTACAAAAAATATCACAATCATTTGCCTAAAAATAAAAATCATAGTAAATAGATACATATGTAACTACAAAAAATATCACAATCATTTGCTTAAAAATAATAATCATAGTAAATAGCTTTTTTGTCTTTGCCTAAAAAAAATCAACATGGTAAGTAGCTACATACATCTTACTACAAAAAATATCACAATCACTTGTCTAAAAAATAATCAACACAGTAAATAGTTTCATACCTCCAAAATACGTTACAAAAATTTACTTATATTATACTCCAATATAATCAACATGGTACTTTTAAACAAATAATTGAAGAATTTATTAGCGCATTGTTTCAAGAAAATGTCCTACAGTAATTTCGCCGTTAGTAAGTTTCATTTGGCACTCCCTAATAAAATCGTCGATCTCAATCGAATTTTGGGTGCGGCGTTTTGATGGCTGGTCAGCTTTAACGCTGAATAAATTGGCATCTTGATGTAAAACTGTAAGGAGTTTCAATATGGTGGGGTTTTTTCTGCCTACTGCGCTATTTAATTTATGGTGCCAACCTTCTGCGAAGTTGTTAGTTCGGTGACGTTTGCCAAAACTGCACCATACTTTAATAAACTTCGGTCGAAGCCATTGTGACAGCATGTATTTCTTAAATTGAGCACTTTTACTGTCATCAGGACTTTGATCGCCAATATAAAACCACCCTTCAATTATTTTGTTCTCGGGCAGTAACGGAAGTACTGCACTAAGGGCGACCTGACGGCGCAGGATTTTAGATTTAGTAAGGCCTAAATCACGTCCCTTCCTCCATACAGCTTTATTAAAGTGGTAATAACAACCATGGAGATCTACCTCTGGAAAAACTTCCATTATTGCAGACATGGTTGCTTCTTCAAAATCACAAGTGAAAGAAGATGGATTCCAGTCGGGAATTTGAGACTTAATTAGACTGTAAAGAATTTCATAGCTCTCTTTTTTTCTGTCTGTCATTAAGGCATACACTAAGGGAGTTAGTGCAGTGCTGTTAATATTGCTTCCTAAATCGGCATGGATTGTAAAAATCTGGCTAAATAAATTTGGACAACTTTTGAAGGTTCCATCACCAAAATAATCCTTAAAAACTGTCATTTTATTTCTTGCCTCTTCGGAACAAAATAGGATAATTCGTCTATTACCCTCACAATAGTCCGCCAGCACAAATTTTTCAAATTTTGGAGGTATTTTAACATTTTTCACCTCGTCAAAAACAGTTTTATCAACGCTAAAAGATGAATTTCTGTGACGATACAAAGAACTTTTCTTACTTTCAAATGTAGGAATTGAAATTACCTTGTCTAGTCCTAAGTCCTTAATTTCTGTTATTGTTTCACTGAAAGCTGTGGGTATGGCAGGTACATCAGCTGAGATGATTTTTTTCTTGCAGTCTTCCATATAACAATCAAGTAGGTTTTTATTAAAATTTGGAGTGCAAGCGTGGGAAGTCTCCCTTAAAACCTGACTATCCTATAAATATAAAAAAAAACATAATTTTAACCATCGAACATCGAAAATGATAATGCTAGCAAAGAATTTAAAAAAATGTATAGTACATATTTGTATAAAGATATACCTATAATATTTTTGCGAGTATCGGAAAAAATAAAATAAAGCAAGATTAATGCGACAAATAAAAATCTACTTCTAGATACGATACTTCGGGGTTGCTCGCAATCAATAGGAACGAGTTTTGTTTTTTAGGACAGATGATTTCATTTCTGATTTGATCTAAGTGGTTGCTATTGATTAAGTACCTCCTGATTGTAACTTAGAAGTTAAATCGATATTCTGAAGTACTTTTTGAAATTACTTACTTTAATCTTTATGGTTCCAGGGCACTTATTTTTCTTTCTCAAGTGACATTCCCACACTTCTGCTCCACTTTTACACGTAGACTTTTTTGTAAATTGGTGTCCAGCATGTAGAAGTATTGTGCCTCACTTTCTGTGTATTTGTTTTAAATCACTACTTCCTGAAGGACCTGGCTGAGAGTTTCCGGACATTGTTGATCACTATTGGAAAAAACGAAACATTAAATTGATGACTTCCAAACATTTTTTTCTCTCTACCCTAATGGTTATTAGTTTTTCTGCAAGTACATACTTAATTATTTTTTAACATTCTAAACATCCTATAAATGCTGTACATAAAATATTATTGTTTTAGTTAGATATTAAAAATAAACTACTTACATGTGCTCCCATTTACACTATCACACATCACCAGTTCTCAATATGAAGTTCACAAGCAACTACAATAACTAAGTAGATCCCTTTGTCGAATTCTGGAGTGGGATTTTGCATGAGCCAATGAGAGCTCGACAAAAACAATGTTATCTGCGCTTTTGTTCCGCAGCTGCAAGGGCGCGCGCGACGCCGCGCGCCGCCGCCGGCGCTTCCTTTTCAAGGTCGCTCCGTTTATCATAGTTACTAGAAAACTTAATTTGGAATGTACGATACATTTAAAACAATAAACATGTAATTAAATCAATTATTTTTATAAAAAAATACTACTTGAAAACAAGGTCTAAATCCCTAATATTAATCTACCGCGTACCAAGACCAATCTACCAATATTTCCATACACTTTGTTTGTTGGGTAAAAGATGCCAACGCACACATTCATAATACTACAGAAAAATGAAAAAAACGGGGACTGTGGGCAATAATTTTTACTTATTTTATTCAACTATATTAACGGGGACAGTGTACGGGGAGGGGACAACGGGAAGTATTTTTAAATATTTAATTGAAGTACCGCTGTCCCCGTAGGACGGGGACAGTGTACGGGGACAACGGGAAGTATTTTTAAATATTTAATTGAAGTACCGCTGTCCCCGTAGGACGGGGACACGGTGTACGGGGACAGCGGGAATAAACCGATTTAGGAAGCAATATTAACAGCACTGCACTAACTCCCTTAGTGTATGCCTTAATGACAGACAGAAAAAAAGAGAGCTATGAAATTCTTTACAGTCTAATTAAGTCTCAAATTCCCGACTGGAATCCATCTTCTTTCACTTGTGATTTTGAAGAAGCAACCATGTCTGCAATAATGGAAGTTTTTCCAGAGGTAGATCTCCATGGTTGTTATTACCACTTTAATAAAGCTGTATGGAGGAAGGGACGTGATTTAGGCCTTACTAAATCTAAAATCCTGCGCCGTCAGGTCGCCCTTAGTGCAGTACTTCCGTTACTGCCCGAGAACAAAATAATTGAAGGGTGGTTTTATATTGGCGATCAAAGTCCTGATGACAGTAAAAGTGCTCAATTTAAGAAATACATGCTGTCACAATGGCTTCGACCGAAGTTTATTAAAGTATGGTGCAGTTTTGGCAAACGTCACCGAACTAACAACTTCGCAGAAGGTTGGCACCATAAATTAAATAGCGCAGTAGGCAGAAAAAACCCCACCATATTGAAACTCCTTACAGTTTTACATCAAGATGCCAATTTATTCAGCGTTAAAGCTGACCAGCCATCAAAACGCCGCACCCAAAATTCGATTGAGATCGACGATTTTATTAGGGAGTGCCAAATGAAACTTACTAACGGCGAAATTACTGTAGGACATTTTCTTGAAACAATGCGCTAATAAATTCTTCAATTATTTGTTTAAAAGTACCATGTTGATTATATTGGAGTATAATATAAGTAAATTTTTGTAACGTATTTTGGAGGTATGAAACTATTTACTGTGTTGATTATTTTTTAGACAAGTGATTGTGATATTTTTTGTAGTAAGATGTATGTAGCTACTTACCATGTTGATTTTTTTTAGGCAAAGACAAAAAAGCTATTTACTATGATTATTATTTTTAAGCAAATGATTGTGATATTTTTTGTAGTTACATATGTATCTATTTACTATGATTTTTATTTTTAGGCAAATGATTGTGATATTTTTTGTAGTAAGATGTATGTAGCTACTTACCATGTTGATTTTTTTTAGGCAAAGGCAAAAAAGCTATTTACTATGATTATTATTTTTAAGCAAATGATTGTGATATTTTTTGTAATTACATATGTATCTATTTACTATGATTTTTATTTTTAGGCAAGTGATTGTGATATTTTTGTTGATTTTTTTTTTGTAGTAGTAGTAACTACTACTATATTTATAATGCTCAAGTTGTGTTATTTGTGTAAATTTAATAATTGTTTTTTTTTACCTCAAATTAAAATTCGAATACAAATAAATAAATTTTGTTTTATTCCCCTTTTCTTTTTCCCATGCTAAAAAACTAAGCTTAAACAATGCAGATTTAAGAGGACAACGACTCGTGAAAAGTTTACTTCCCGTTGTCCCCGTTAGCCGAATGTACGTTACGGGGACAATTGGAAATAAATTTAATCACGTCCCGCTGTCCCCGTGACGGGGATATGGCATACGGGGACAACGGGAATAAACGCCTAAATCGGCATGGATTGTAAAAATCTGGCTAAATAAATTTGGACAACTTTTGAAGGTTCCATCACCAAAATAATCCTTAAAAACTGTCATTTTATTTCTTGCCTCTTCGGAACAAAATAGGATAATTCGTCTATTACCCTCACAATAGTCCGCCAGCACAAATTTTTCAAATTTTGGAGGTATTTTAACATTTTTCACCTCGTCAAAAACAGTTTTATCAACGCTAAAAGATGAATTTCTGTGACGATACAAAGAACTTTTCTTACTTTCAAATGTAGGAATTGAAATTACCTTGTCTAGTCCTAAGTCCTTAATTTCTGTTATTGTTTCACTGAAAGCTGTGGGTATGGCAGGTACATCAGCTGAGATGATTTTTTTCTTGCAGTCTTCCATATAACAATCAAGTAGGTTTTTATTAAAATTTGGAGTGCAAGCGTGGGAAGTCTCCCTTAAAACCTGACTATCCTATAAATATAAAAAAAAACATAATTTTAACCATCGAACATCGAAAATGATAATGCTAGCAAAGAATTTAAAAAAATGTATAGTACATATTTGTATAAAGATATACCTATAATATTTTTGCGAGTATCGGAAAAAATAAAATAAAGCAAGATTAATGCGACAAATAAAAATCTACTTCTAGATACGATACTTCGGGGTTGCTCGCAATCAATAGGAACGAGTTTTGTTTTTTAGGACAGATGATTTCATTTCTGATTTGATCTAAGTGGTTGCTATTGATTAAGTACCTCCTGATTGTAACTTAGAAGTTAAATCGATATTCTGAAGTACTTTTTGAAATTACTTACTTTAATCTTTATGGTTCCAGGGCACTTATTTTTCTTTCTCAAGTGACATTCCCACACTTCTGCTCCACTTTTACACGTAGACTTTTTTGTAAATTGGTGTCCAGCATGTAGAAGTATTGTGCCTCACTTTCTGTGTATTTGTTTTAAATCACTACTTCCTGAAGGACCTGGCTGAGAGTTTCCGGACATTGTTGATCACTATTGGAAAAAACGAAACATTAAATTGATGACTTCCAAACATTTTTTTCTCTCTACCCTAATGGTTATTAGTTTTTCTGCAAGTACATACTTAATTATTTTTTAACATTCTAAACATCCTATAAATGCTGTACATAAAATATTATTGTTTTAGTTAGATATTAAAAATAAACTACTTACATGTGCTCCCATTTACACTATCACACATCACCAGTTCTCAATATGAAGTTCACAAGCAACTACAATAACTAAGTAGATCCCTTTGTCGAATTCTGGAGTGGGATTTTGCATGAGCCAATGAGAGCTCGACAAAAACAATGTTATCTGCGCTTTTGTTCCGCAGCTGCAAGGGCGCGCGCGACGCCGCGCGCCGCCGCCGGCGCTTCCTTTTCAAGGTCGCTCCGTTTATCATAGTTACTAGAAAACTTAATTTGGAATGTACGATACATTTAAAACAATAAACATGTAATTAAATCAATTATTTTTATAAAAAAATACTACTTGAAAACAAGGTCTAAATCCCTAATATTAATCTACCGCGTACCAAGACCAATCTACCAATATTTCCATACACTTTGTTTGTTGGGTAAAAGATGCCAACGCACACATTCATAATACTACAGAAAAATGAAAAAAACGGGGACTGTGGGCAATAATTTTTACTTATTTTATTCAACTATATTAACGGGGACAGTGTACGGGGAGGGGACAACGGGAAGTATTTTTAAATATTTAATTGAAGTACCGCTGTCCCCGTAGGACGGGGACAGTGTACGGGGACAACGGGAAGTATTTTTAAATATTTAATTGAAGTACCGCTGTCCCCGTAGGACGGGGACACGGTGTACGGGGACAGCGGGAATAAACCGATAAACACATGTCTGAATTTAACTTACTTAAAGAATGTATAACCAAAGCTCCAGTCTTAACTTATTATGATCAAAATAAGCCTATTACATTGTCAGTTGATTCATCAAAAGATGCCATGGGTGCAGTTATTTTTCATGATAAGCAACCAATAGCTTATTCATCAGCGTCACTAACTGCTTCCCAACAGTCATATTCTCAAATTGAGAAAGAATTACTAGCTATTCTATTTGGATGTACAAAATTCCATCAGTACATCTATGGCCGTCATACATTAGTAGAAACTGACCATAAGCCCATAGTTTCACTTATGAACAAGCCAATTTATAACATACCACCACGTCTTCAAAGAATTATGCTGAGGTTACAACCTTATGATTTAAATGTCACTTACAAGCCTGGTAAATACTTATATGTAGCCGACACATTGTCCAGAGCAGCTTTACCAGAACAGTCCTTAGTAGATCTAGATGCAGACTTAGATTTACATGTCAATCTAGTGATTAGATCTCTGTCAGTTAGTCAAAATAGATTAAAAGCTATCCAAATACAGACCTCACAAGACCAGGAATTACTATTGCTAATTAAATATTGCAAAACAGGTTGGCCAGAGCATAAGAAATCATTGCCTGACATTATAAAGCCTTATTTTCCATTAAAAACAGACTTACATGTCATTAATGGTATAGTTTTTAAAAACAATAGTATTGTTATACCTAATAGTATGAGAAATGAGATTCTGAAACAGATCCATGAAGGACATCAGGGTATACATAGTTGTCAAAGACTAGCAAAGAACTTAATATATTGGCCTAATATGTATACTGAAATAGAGAAGTTTATTAGTAATTGTCATATCTGTCTCTCTTACAGGCGCAGCAACTCTAAAGAGCCCTTAAAGCCACATGATATAAAGCTTATCCCTTGGTATAAAGTCGGTTTAGATTTATTTGATTTTAATTCAGATAAATATGTCATAGTAGTAGATTATTTTTCTAAATATGTTGAAATTGTCAAGCTAACAAGAGGTTCTTGTAGTAATATTGTTATCAGTCATTTGAAATCTATTTTTGCCAGACATGGAATCCCAGCTATTTTAGTCTCCGACAATGGTCCTCCATTCAATTCAAGAGAGTTCCGTGATTTTACTAAAGATTGGCAAATTGAACATGTAACTTCCAGTCCATACTATAGCCAGTCCAATGGACTTGTTGAAAGGTCAATAGGTACCATTAAAAATATGTTAAAAAAGTGCCTTGCAGACAAAACAGACCCTCACTCAGCGCTATTACAGTATAGGAACACACCAAAAGAAAATATGTTTTCACCAGCCCAATTACTTATGTCTAGAACACTTAGAACTAAACTTCCAGTCTTAGAACAGAATTTGAAACCTAAAATACCTAACTATAAGTCATTAAAGGTTAATAATGAAACACAAAATAATAAATCACAAGTTTATTACAATCAACACACAAAATCGTTGCCACCGCTTAACACAGGTGATAAAGTCTATTTTCAGAAACAGCCTCATAGTGTTTGGACTCCAGGTATTGTTTCAGATATAGGTCCACAGCCAAGGTCGTACACAATTGCCTCTCCAGAAGGAACTTTTCGTCGCAATCGTCATCATGTCATAAAACCCGAATATTCTCCTAATAAGTCTCCTTCTCGCACTCCTGTACCCAGTCCTCAGTCCAACCATCAGTCTCCTTGTCCAACTAGCCCTGCCCGAAAACTTGAAAATCCTGAAACAAAAACAAACACATTACAAACGCCTAACGTACACACAAATCAACCGAATACCTCTTACTCTTCATTTGGTAGAGCTATTATAAAGCCAAGAAGATTTTGGTAATTTGTAAAACATTGTTTAAGAGTTATTTCTTAATGTAATTTATTGTGAAAATGTTTGTATAATTAGATATAAGTTTTAATGTTGTCAATTGTCACTGTCATGTCACAGATTGTTACTAATGTCAAATAAACAGTGTTGCCAAAATATATTGTAAAAAAAAAAAAAAATGTGAACACCTACCTTTTGCTCCATTGTCATTGTAATGTTTAAACTGCTTTCTTTTATTTTCTATAAGGGAGATGTTACGAACGCAACATAAGAATATGTATTGTCTGTGGTCCCCCTCTGTGCTCCCCCCTTCCCTGCTCCCGTCGCCATGCTCACGCACGCTACTAAATACAGCTCGTCTAACAAACACTGGTTTTACTGAAACTACAAACCCCTGACCTACAACCATAACAAAATCGTGTGACATTGACGGTTGTAAGTTCCGTCACCACGCATTACTGCACAACCCGAACTATGAGCGCGCCGCAGCCGCGCACGTCGACGTGGATGGCGACGCGTCCGCGCTGGGTCCGTCCAACGCCCTGCCGCAGGCCGTCGCGACCGCTACCGTACCAGTGTCTGCTTCGTTGGCTTCCACGCTTGCTTCTGCGACGTCGAATTTAAGGAATTCCTTACACATGCCTCGACTTCCGTCACGCCTGAAAATTCAGGGCACGTTTGTCCTCCGCGTCCGTTGTTGAAGATCATCGCTGTGACCGTGTCTGGCCCCGCTGGTAGTGTAGATACCTATGCCTTACTGGACGACGGCTCCACGGCCACGTTCATTGATTTGGAAATCGCGAAGAAATTAGGCATTTGCGGGCCCGAGAAGCAGATACGTCTAGATTATGTAGGCGGTTTGAGCAAAGATACGACGGTACAGTACGTTGATTTCTAAATCAAAGGCCGTCGTGCTAAAGAAACATATGTAATTCGTAAAGCCCGGGCAATCCCAGGATTAGGCGCCGCGCGACAAACGATCGACAAGGCGAGCGTATCGAAATATTCGTATCTTTCGGACATAATCGATGAGTTTTGTTATGACGAAGTGAGGCCTACGATAATTATGGGCATCGACAATTGGCACCTTAGCATGTCAAGAATCACGCGTAAAGGCACCAAAAATCAGCCGGTTGCAATTTGTACTGCCTTAGGTTGGGCATTATTTGGTTTTGGTTGCAGCAGAACTGTTCCGGTCGACACTGTAAACCATGCAATGGTGAGCGAGTCGTCAGATGCTGACACAAGCGATCGCGCTGTGTTAGAGCAATTAGTTAGAGAGCAATACAGTTTAGATTCTATTGGCATTTCGAAGCGAGAAGCGCGCAATGCTGACGACGAACGTGCTATCCAAATTCTTGAGCGCACAGCGCACCGTTTACCTAGCGGTCGTTTTGAAGTTGGTTTGATTTGGGAGTCTGACAACTTGCTTGTACCTGACAGCTATAAACTTGCCTTATCGAGGTTCCTCAGTCTTGAAAGGAAGATGTCTAGGGATCCTAATTACGCGGGTACCGTCAAAATATACACGATATGATTCGGAAGGGTTACGCCGAATTGTGCTCGGAAGTGCACACCGCCAAGTCACCCGTCTGGCATCTACCGCATTTTGGCGTAATCAATCCGAATAAGCCAAATAAATTAAGAGTCGTGCATGACGCTGCCGCGAAAAGTAATGGTGTATCATTAAATTCGCTTTTGTTAACTGGCCCCGATTTACTTCAGCCACTTTTAAGTATCCTACTGCGATTTCGGGAAGGCCAAGTTGCTCTAACAGGAGATATACGCGAAATGTTTCCCCAAATCAAAACACGTATCGAAGATCGTGACGCACAAAGATTTTTATGGCGCAAAACCCCTAAAGAATCAATAAAAACCTATCGCATGTCGTCTATGATTTTCGGTGCCGTTTCCAGTCCTTTCACTGCCATGTACATCAAAAATAAAAATGCAATGGAATGGCAGCAACGATATCCAGACGCGGCTCGAGCCATCATTGTCGACCATTATATGGACGATTGTATCGTAAGTTTAGACTCTGTCGATGAAGCTGCTCAACTTGCAGCCGAAATTCACGCTATTCATCGACATGCTGGCTTCGACATGCGCGCATGGGCTTCAAGCAATCTCTCAGCACTCTCTCTGTTGCCGCAAGAGAGCTTGCTTGAAGTGCTTGTAGCTAGCAAAGATGTAGACGTCAATTTAGGTCACAGCACTACGCCCGGACGTACGCTTGGGCTAATTTGGCAACCTATCTCTGATACGATCAGTTTTAATATAGGCTTAAAAGGTCAAGAAGCGTTGTCAAATAAGCTCACTAAACGGGAAGTGTTGGCGCACGTCATGCGTGTCTTCGACCCACTCGGTATTTTAGCGCCAATTGTTGTAAGAGGCCGTATTATGTTCCAGAACGCATGGCGCAAAGGTCTCGACTGGGACGAGGAACTTTCGCAGAGTGACAGTGCGGCGTGAAGACTTTGGTTTGAAAATTTATTCGCGGTCTCCCATTTGCAGATCCCACGCTGCTACTGTCCAGGCGAGCTCAAAGTAGACAAGTGCGAACTTCACATTTTTTTTTTTCATGAACTATAAGAATATAACAAAAATAAAACTTAAACATCACCCTCTTGCCCTACAGCAAATCGGTCCAATCGACATCAAGCCTGCTATCCAAGCAACGGCTGCCGTGGCAAACCAGAACCATTTTGTTACACCTCCCAGCCCCATCATGTTTGACAGCTCACTAACTCTGTCCTCCAGATTTTTGTATGAATGTTGAGTGTGGTCACCAGAAGTCTTATCATTTTTCCAATCTGCTAAGCTATCCCACGCAGATGAATCGCTGCTTGCAGTTTGAGGAGGAAGTACGTTTATTGCAGTTGTTTCCACCTTGAAATCCTTAAATAGTGATACATTTTTTATCTCTTCACTATAATATGATTTGCATAAACTGGTATCATTTTTTTCAACATATGCCCCATCCTTGAACATGTGTACTCCCCATTACAGTTGCTGTTCGAAAATTCACCTAATCTGTAACAAGGGCAAGTTTCAAATATGTCTGGAGTCTGCCATTTCACAGAGTATGGTATTCCTCCTGTAACTTTGTGCAGTATGTCAGGGTCAATCACACTTAGACTCCTTATCATTTGTATTATCACTTTTTCGAGCACAACCCTTTCAGATATTTATAATAATTTTTAATTGTCTGCATCTGTGCACCAGTAAGTGAATAGGACAGTTCAAGGACATCTTCTATGCTGGCTGCTCTTGTTAACTCATACACATGTGTTAATCCATTTGCGTAACTGTTTGCATGTTCAGTTTTGCCTATGTTTACTATTTTGCCATTTCCATCTGGGACATATAGTGGCCCTTTGAGGTGAAAAATAGCGTTCCGGAGAACAGCAACCTCAGCTTCTTGGACGTCAATGACAACCCCATCCCATTCATCACCAGATATCAGTATGCATTTTACCTTGTCTTTTGATTCCCCAAAACAGGTTGCTTCCACTAGGTTGGACTCATATTTTTCTACTGTACCTAATAGACATTGTTTGTTCCCATTTTTGTCTTTATCCTCTTCTGAATGTAATCTTTCTGAAAAGATATGCTTCTTGTTATCTTTGTCCATGTAGTAAAATATTTCTTTACCATCCTGTATCTCAGCAAAGACATCCACCTCTGCCTTGAATATTAAACACTCCCAACTGGATACACAGGTATGGTGTGGAAAGGAAGTCCATCTTTCTCCTGCCCATTTTAACTCTTTTGGGCCTACATTTGTTGTTATTGGAGGGTTATACCAAGTACATATGTCAGAATCTTTTCCCCAACAGTCTCCATCTGGTGCACATTCTTTGCCTGTTCTGCACCATCCTTTTTCTGTCCACTCTCTTGCCTCTTCACATGTAGGTGTCATCTGGTTTGTTTTCTCGTAACAGCCTGTGTTGCTATCCAAGCTGCCACCATCGTAACAATAAATGGTGAGCCAATTCCTCTTGACATAATTATACTATCTGAGTTTTCTTAGGTGCTGCTCTCATTGCAAATCTTGTCTTTGTCATTTCAATAGTTATTTTTTGTGCTTCCGGATCCACCAGTTTTGAGGGGGTGTTGCAATAGTTGCTGTCACATTTTCTTATACTTTTCTGTGCTGTAGAGTGATGAGATGAGTGATGATTTTAACATTTTGTTTGACAGATTAACAAATATAAAAGTTAGGATCTGTTGATACTGGCAAAAAAAATAAAAAATAAATAAAAAAAAATTAACGGATGTCAAAGAATGGCGCTGGTTGCCAAGTCATTTAAATGTCGCGGACGATGCGACTCGCATCAAAGGTACAACGTTATCCCCAGAGTCACGCTGGATATCCGGCTCGAATGACCAAAATGTTAGCGACTAAATAATTAAAACCGCTGGTTCAGGATATGAGTGCGTGTAATAATTTTCTAACATGACAAGACCACCCTTCAAACATAAAAACAAAAACATAATAGAAAAATATAAAAAGTATAAAAGAGGCGAGTGTGCAATACAAAAATCATTCCTTTTGCTGAGGTGATCTCGTACGGCTTTCTTCATGTTTGATGCGTTATCGGTTACTATTGTCACAAGTTTATCAAATATTTCCCATTCTGTCATTATAGCGCGTAAAGCATTGGCAATGTTCAACGATGTGTGCTGTTCCGACAACTCCGATGTAGATATTACCAAAGATTGCAAAGTTCAATTTTTTATAAAATGCAGTTGCACTAATAAAGTCTTTTGGCCATCTGAATTCGCATGTCTGTCGTCAAAGCGATATCCTGTACACTTTGTAACTTTTCTTTCACCTCCGCACTGCATACGTTGTACGGTCGAACAAGCTATTTGGTTTAGTTTAACCTACAAATTCTGTTCGGTCCAAACCCAGGGCAAGGTATGACCGAACCTTCCGCGATTCGCGGAGACAAATCAAATTGCCCTTAAGAAGGTAACTTACCTGGTGCCGGTGGGCTGAAGGGGATGACTAGTCCTTGATCAAGCCGGCTCTGGTACTGTATGTCTGTGTGGGTATGTGTAAAGTGATGTGTGGTCGAGCGGTTTACTAGATCCGACTATGTTTCAACAGACGCTGCCCCAGCAGCGTATAACACGTCTGGACGAAGCACAATAATAGTTCAACTGCACAATGCACGTCAACTTTCACAATTTCAATGTTTTATTCAATTTTACACGCGGGCTAAGCTAACCTCAAATTCGGCGCGGACAATTAACAAATAAGCCCGGTTTAGTACACAATTAGGGGCGTTTCGTCCAATCAACGTTTAATCACAACCAAAAATCTTGCAAACAAAGGAGATTTTCTTAGATTCGGTAATTATCTCAATCAATCAACAAAAAACAATGTGAACTCGTAATGGATCACGACAAGACAACTAAACGTCAAAAAAAAGCTGTCAGATGCTCGAAATGTCAAGACGCGTGCGTTCGGATACACGTATGGTACGAAACATCTACCCCCCCCCGGACGGGCCTACCCGTCCGCTAATCAATTGGAAGTCTTGACAAAGTTGCGACCGCTCTCCTCATGACTGATCCGTCTACCAAAACCTCAGCAAAACGAGGGACCCCGTCGGTGCCAGCCACCAAATTAAGAATGCGCCCCGGCGCCAATACAAAGGCTTGAGGTTGGCGTCCTTAACCAGGACGAGGTCTCCGATCTTGGGCGGATGAGTTTTGTCCGTCCACTTGACGCGCTGCTGGAGGATGTGCAGATACTCTAAGCTCCAACGCTTCCAAAAGCTCTGAGCGAGCTGTTGCACCAACTGAAACCGCGATAGCCGATTTTGGCTCACATCAACAAGAGGGTACTCCGGCAGGGCGACAAGTGGCTGTCCAATCAAGAAATGGCCCGGTGTTAGAGCCTCCAAATCGTTCGGGTCCGAAGAAAGCGGGCACAACGGGCGCGAATTTAGCACAGCTTCAATGCGGCAAAATACCGTAGTTAATTCCTCAAAGGTGAGAACGGTGTCTCCCAACAATCTTCGCCAGTGCCCCTTTGCCGCTTTCACCGCGGCCTCAAAAATACCCCCCCAATGGGGGCAGGCTGGCGGGTCAAACAACCAAGTGACCCCTCGGCGGGCCAATCTACTACCAATGTCAACCTGGCTCTCATTAAGGAAGGTGTATACTTCCTTCAAATAGTTACTTGTACCCTTATAGTTAGTACCGCAATCAGACCTAATCAAAGAAGGCAACCCACGGCGAGACACAAATCTATCCAAAGTTGCTACAAAGGCCTCTGTCGAAAGGGAGGTTACCAGCTCCAGGTGCACTGCCTTGGTTGATAGGCAGACAAAAACGCACAAATAAGCCTTGACAATCTTACTATTGCGAAGGGTGGACGTCTTCACCGAAAAGGGACCAGCAAAGTCCGTTCCGACGCCAGCAAATGGCCTCGCCTCATTGACACGATCAGCCGGCAAGTCTCCCATTAGGGGCTGCATAGTGGAGGCCTTAGTCCGATAACACGGCATACAACGGAAGACGATGCTACGAATGGTACGACGAGCCGACAAAATCCAAAACTCTCGTTGCAAAATGGCTAACAGAGCATTACAACCGGCATGCGAGTTCTTGATGTGACGATCGGTCACCAACAATTTAACCAAATGGCCCTCCTTGGGCAACAAAAGCGGGTGACGGGCCCCATAAGGAAGACTAGAGTGCCTCAGCCGTCCTCCAACACGCAAAAGACCCGTGTTATCCACGAAGGGATTCAACTTACTGACGGCTCCCGACAACTTGACCCTACCCGCCTTCAATGTCTCTATCTCCCCTTCAAAGTGTGCAGCCTGCACAGAGCGGACCCAAAGGAGGAGTGACTCCTGTCGCTCTTGAGGAGAGAGAACCGGTGACAGGCGCTTGTCCCCTGGATTCCTAGAGTTATGACCAAAGCGCCTGATCCACGAGGTTACGTTCAACAATTTGTCGAGGGAGCTGTACCGATTTAACAACATTTCCGGGTCAAACGGAGGGTCCCTTGTCCCAACAGCGAACACCTTAAGTCCGGGCAAAGGATCCGACATCAAGACTGGCGTTCGAGGCCAATCATCCTCGCGGCGAGTCAACCAGGCCGGTCCCCACCAAAGGGGGTGAGCAATCAAACGGGGGGCCATGCACCCGCGTGAGGCTACGTCGCCGGGGTTCAAGTCTCCGGGCACGTGCCTCCAAATCAACGACGTTTCAGAACTCTGAATCTGAGACACTCGGTTTGCAACAAAACCTCCAAAGAGTGGACGGACGTCTTCAACCAACACAAAACAATTTGACTGTCCGTCCATGCGTAAGAAGCCCGAATGTCCACAGTTCCACCCAACGTATGCGCCACGTGGTTCAGTAGTCGCACAAGAAGCGCCGCCCCTGACAACTCCAACTTAGGGATGGTCAATGCCGTGCGGAGGGGGGCCACCTTGCTCTTGGCCATGACCAGTGACAGCTTCACCTGGCCTGTCGCGCTGACGGTACGCAGATAAACAACGGCGGCATAACCGTTGGAAGACGCGTCACAAAACCCATGAAGGGTAGCAGTATAACCCCCAGGGGGGAGGATGGCGCGTGGTAGCGCGACCTCGTTGACCGCAGGAAGTGCGGATACAAATTGGAGCCAGTCTTCCAACAGGGTTTCCCGAAGTGGCTCGTCCCAACCGAGTTCAGCGGTCCAAAGGCGCTGAAGGAAGCATTTCGCCCAAAACAATACCGGGCAGATCCAACCGTTAGGGTCGAAGGTCCTTGCAACAGTAGACAACACCAGTCGTTTAGTCCAAGTGGTTGGTGACTCCAAGTCGACATCATAGGTAAAGGTGTCTTGGACTGGTCGGTACTGAACGCCGAGGACGGCCAACATGGCGGGGTTGTCATTGTTCTCAAACAAGTGAGGATCCTGCTTATGATCCTCTAACACTCCGTCCAATAGCGCTGGCGAGTTGGACACCCATTTACGCAACTCATAGCCAGCGGAAGCCAAAATCTGGACTAACTCGTCACGTAACAGGATAGCTTCCTCAACTGTGGGAGCTCCAGTGCAGACGTCATCGACGTAAAGGTCCGTTTTCAAGATGGCGGACGCTCGAGGGAACCTCAAACGCTCCCGGTCCGCGAGCTCCCAAAGCGAACGAATAGCAACAAAGGGGCTTGATCGAAGGCCGTACGTGTTCGTGTTGAGCTCGTATACAATCATGGGGTCCTGGGGATTCTCCCGCCACAGGATCAACTGATAGCGTCTGTCATCCCGGTGAATAACCGTTTGCCGGAACATCATTTTGATGTCGGCCACAAAGACTACTTGATGACGACGGAAAGACGTGATGACGTCACAAAGATCCCTCAACAATTTGGGGCCGGAATGCAAGCAATCATTCAACGAGACACCGGAAGAAGTCCGCGCGGACCCATCAAACACTGTGCGCAGTTTACCGGTGGATGGCTTGAGGACCGCGTGGTGCGGAAGGAAGAAATGTTCAACCGAGCGCCAATCTAAATTTGACACCGACATGTGTCCCAAGTCCGCGTATTCACGCATAAAATCTACGTATTTTTGCCGCAGCACCGGGTCCTTGCTCATGCGACGCTCCATCGCCAACAATCTTTTTTCGGCCGTGGATCTGGATTGGCCGAGAGGTGGTCGCACCGCAACAAAGGGCAGCCGGGTTACAAGCCGACCGGAACGGAGTCGACCGGTGTTGTTCTGAAAGAACAACTCCTACTCCTCGTGTTCCGGATTCAAGCGGGCCACCTGAGGGGGCTCCTCAATTTCCCAAAACCTCTGAACGGCGTCAGAGAGAGCGGAACCGGATGTCAATACAAAATCAGGCTCAGGTGGAGGGGGAACTTTCAACACTAGGCCCATCACTGCAAAGCCAAAGATGGTTGAGACAGCCACCAAGCCCCTCCCATGGCGCTGTGGGGTCTCCGGCTGCAAGACCTTCATATTTCCCAACATTATTCTCCCCAGCACATCGGAGCCCAACAGCAAATGAACCGTACAAGGGGAATCGAACCGGGGGTCAGCCAAATCCAGGCCTGACGTCAACCGTAGAACATCCAAAGGTAACTGACATTGGGGATGGTTGCCCAATATATTCGGCAGAACAAGGGCAGGAGCATCAATTTTAGGGTACGGACAACTCACAGGGGTGATTTCAAACCAGGTCCTTCCCTCAACAGTGGTGACAGCCGTTTCGCCAATTCCCTGAATCTTGCCTGAAAAGTCGTTCACATTTAGGCCGACCTGTCCCGCTAACCAAGAAGACAAAAGGCAACCCTGGGCTCCCGTGTCCAAAATGGCACGGACCACAATCGAGTCACCCAAGGGTGACGGTTTTGTTGCCAACGGCCTCGGTCAAGGTCTGGGGCTTGACCGAGGCCGTTGGCAACAAAACCGTCTCGATCTGGGGGGGTCCTGTAGCGGGGCAGGCGCCAACTTCCTAGCGATGCCTGGGCGGCGACCGATCGCCGCGTCCAGGCTGTCGTCGTTCACGACGAGGGTAGCATTCAAATGCTTCGTCCGCGCGGTGCCCCGAGCCGCTCGCCATCGCCGGATGCCTGAAGGGCGGGGGGCGCGACTCCAACCGGGGGCGTTCCGCCAGCGGAAGGGAAAGGAAGCGGTGCTGGTCTGGCCATTGTTGCCGAGCAGCCGCCGTGCAATTGTCCCTATGAGGGGAGGTCAATGGCGCGCGCGCGGCTCCCGATCACCACTGCGAGGGGAGACCAAATGGCGCGCGCGCGGCTCCCGTTCAGCTTGCGCGGGGGGTGGAGACTGGTCATCAAAATTGCGGGCCTCTACCCGGTTCCCAACCGGCGTGCCAGAGGCCCGGTGCTTGTCGCCGTCATACCCTCCCCTGCGCGAACCCCCATCAGAAGCTGGTCTGCCAGAGCGGTTCGCGTTGGCGCACAAAATCTTTAGGTGAGCGCCTTTACAAATTCTACACGGGCGGGGCTCGGGGCAGTCCCGATGAAAATGAGCCCCCAAACAAGAAAAGCACAAGCGGCGTGCGTTGGCAATTCGGCGACGGGAGGCCACGTGCAAGTCCAAGAACTCCGGGCATCTTGCCATATCATGTCCCGTGGCCTTACAATAGTCGCAATCAGGACGACTCCGGGTGCTAGCAAAACGTGGGGCGGGGCGACTATCAACAGGCCCCTTGGCCCTAGTCCGTCCCTGGTCTCTTGGCCTAGAAGGTGATGGGCGCGACCCCGTTGCACCACAAGTGTTGTCCATGAAGCGACACTCGTCTTCCAAGAATTTGAGGAGGTCGTCAAAGGGTGGAAGATGTGTGGAACTATCCCCACCATACCTCTGCTCAAAGCGGGACCTCAAGTCAGCGGGGAGCAACCGCAGAACGATGTGCACCAACAGATAGGACCACTGGTCCACCGGCAACTGCAAGCGTCGCAAGGCGTTGGTCGCCGAGACCAATGGGTTCAATAGGTCGGCGCGCAACGCCGACATGCTGGCAATGGCCGGTAGGCCCAAAATCTGGCCGATGTGCACATCAGCCAGGCAGCGCTTGTTCTGATACCGCCGGGAGAGGAGCTCCAAAGCGGTCGGGTAGGCTGCATCCGTCACCGACAAGTGCTGCACCAAGGCTCGGGCCTCACCTTCCAGGACTGACAACAAATAGGCCAACTTTTGGGCAGGTCTGAGATCCGAGCGCGCATCAACCAAACTGTCGAACAAGTTCTGGAAGCCCAGCCAGTGGTCCAAGCGACCATCAAAATGTGGCAGCTCCAGAGTGGGCAGTCTACTCAATAGGCCGGGGGCCGTAGCAACCGAGGCCTCCTGCTTGGCCTGGACAGGCATCCGGCTCTTCAAAATTTCCCGGGCTCGCAGAGTCAAGGTATCCCCCAGTGACAAGATCTGGTCATAATCCGCAGCAACCTTGTCACGGGCTGCCTGGCCCAACAGCTCCAAACTCACATCCCCGATGAGCTCGTTGAAGCGCGTGAACGTAGCGTCCACAACGCCGAGTCTCTCCTTCAACTGCTCAAATCGAGCAAGCGTGACCTCTTCTAGGTCCACACGCTCAACTGTGGCCGCAGCTGAGGTGAACCATCTTAGCTGTGAGACCAAACCAGCGGCCGCCTCCTTTACAGCCTTCAGTGAGGCCATTGCAACCAAACCTTATTATGATTTCAACCAAGTCAAATACAATACAACAATAAATCAACAATATTAAACTATCACAGCACACATATATCTACCAATACACTGAACACAATATTCTTATATTACCAGCACAACAGAAAGGGGGTACTTATGTGTGCCAATGCAATTAATTTTAATTAAATGTGAGAGCCCGGCTGACAACGGCAACAAATCAGTTCAATGTTCTAGACTTCCAATCGATCAGGCACAGGTAGGTTGTCTTGTTCACTAACCACGCTCTGCTACCAAATGTTCGGTCCAAACCCAGGGCAAGGTATGACCGAACCTTACGCGATTCGCGGAGACAAATCAAATTGCCCTTAAGAAGGTAACTTACCTGGTGCCGGTGGGCTGAAGGGGATGACTAGTCCTTGATCAAGCCGGCTCTGGTACTGTATGTCTGTGTGGGTATGTGTAAAGTGATGTGTGGTCGAGCGGTTTACCAGATCCGACTATGTTTCAACAGACGCTGCCCCAGCAGCGTATAACACGTCTGGACGAAGCACAATAATAGTTCAACTGCACAATGCACGTCAACTTTCACAATTTCAATGTTTTATTTAATTTCACACGCGGGCTAAGCTAACCTCAAATTCGGCGCGGACAATTAACAAATAAGCCCGGTTTAGTACACAATTAGGGGCGTTTCGTCCAATCAACGTTTAATCACAACCAAAAATCTTGCAAACAAAGGAGATTTTCTTAGATTCGGTAATTATCTCAATCAATCAACAAAAAACAATGTGAACTCGTAATGGATCACGACAAGACAACTAAACGTCAAAAAAAAAGCTGTCAGATGCTCGAAATGTCAAGACGCGTGCGTTCGGATACACGTATGGTACGAAACAAATTCCATTGTAAAGTGTGAACGAAATAGCTTGTTCGACCGTACCTATCTCCTAGCATTCTAGTTAACTTCTGACGTGATGGCAACACGTAATCGGGTTTTTTTTTGTGTTTGCAATAAATCCTTCATTCTCTACAATTTGTAATGGTTGCATGTCCAAGTCTATCAGGACTAGTAAAGCCTCATCACCAGCTTACTGATTAATTTTGTCAGCGCCGTCAAACGCATTTGGCGTGAACGCTTCGGTGGTTGCGGTAAGAGGTGCTCTCCGTCAGAGCCTGCCACATTTGACGATGACGTTAGTGGACACGAGGAAATTAAGTTAATTCGAACTTGTTCTGGGTCACTTTCAGAGCTAGGTCCGGGTCGAGATGAATAGTTTTCTTCACCATTACAGCGATTCATGACGGTCGCTTCAGTATACTGAACTATATGTTTTTTTTTCAAATGACTATTAAATTTTTCGTGCTGCTTCCTTTTTTATGGTTCCGTAGCCAAATGGCTAAAACGACCGCCCTTATAGATTCGTCATGTCTGTCTGTCCGTCCGTATGTCACAGCCACTTTTTTCGGAAACTATAAGAACTATGCTGTTGAAACTTGGTAAGTAGATGTAGTCTGTGAACCGCATTAATATTTTCACACAAAAATATAAATTTTGGGGATCCCCATACTTAGAACTGAAACTCATTTTTTTTTTATCGGACCCATACCTTTGGGATATCTATAGATAGGTCTTCAAAAATGATATTGAGGTTTCTAATATCATTTTTTTAAAACTGGATAGTTTGAGCGAGAGACCCTTCCAAAGTGGAAAAATGTGTGTGTGTCCCTGTAACTTCTAAAATACGAGAATGATACAACTAAAAAAAATATATGATGTACATTACCATGTAAATTTTCCAAATCGGTTTGCAAGCGACGGAGTTATGCCCGAACAAACATAAAAAAAAAAATGAAATATCTGAATTGAGAACCTCCTCCTTTTCTAGAAGTCGGTTAAAAATACACCAGATCTTCATCATTCATCAAAACATAAACTTTGGGATTCTCACGAATTTGAAGCAATTCAGTCACTTTACCTAGTGAAAGATAAGGCACTACGTCTTTGTCTTGGGGCTCTGGTGCAGTAAATGTGGGAGTTTTGCTCGAGTAATCAGTTCTGTAAAAAATTATGGAGTACATTCTTGACTCAGTATCAATATGTTCTACTACTCCAACAAAGTACTTCCAATTTTTTTCATAAAATATCGAACCAAGACTGTATCGTCAATGTCAAAGTTTTCGTGTTGAATGTCATCTTTCACTTCGTGATTTTTTTTTTTTTTTTTTTTTAATTAAATTAACTCACAAAAGAATGCCCACAATAAAAATCAAACCACTTTCACTATTCCTCATTAAAGTCCTCGAACATAGGTCCATCATCTTTATCTATTGCAACCCCGATGGACAGAACCCTCAGTGCAGATTTATATCTCTCCTCCTCATCAGCAGTCATTTGCACTTCTTGTTTCATCACTTCCATTATAGCTTTTAAGTGATCTTTGAGGCTACATGATGATTTGGGGTATTCCAAGTGCACAGTAGGATCCAATAATTGTATAACTTTCAGAACGGCCGTATTACTTTTTTCTTTCTCAGCTTGGCTCTTCTTCTTTTCTTCTCTAAAGGTCCTATTCGATCTTTTAGTATAAGTAAAAACATTCCTTGGGGCCTCCACTATGTCTAATATTAGTTTCCCATGTTCTTTTGAAAAAGTCATCTCCTCCTCAGGCTCATCAATGAAGGGAGAGTCAGGATTCATGATTCTGTAAAAGTAATTTTTCTCTTCCTCAGTAATGGCTAGTCTTCTTTTCATCCCTATTTCACTCAAATGGCAATTTACATAGTTCCATAGATTTTTCCCTCCATCTTCAATTAATTGAACATCAAGAGAAATCCCATGTCTCTGATTTGTACCTGTTTCCTTCATTCGCCATAACCTCTTGTATGCTGATATACCTAGCCTCAGTCGTATAGATGCTCCCATATGATTTATTGTTAATGTTTGCATTGCTGTCGATGTGCTTTTTGCTACAAAATATAAATCGTCTGATGGTTTTTTTCCCTGTGGTCTAATACTTGGTACCTCGGTCCTGTATTGAGAGGCAAATTTGGAGTAGAAATACCAGGACGTATATTCTCCTATATTTTCTGGGAAAAACACTTTGATCCTCATCATATTCTGTCATAACAAAGTCTTCATCAGTGCCTTTCATGTGGTTAATCTCACTTTGTTCCTCATACTCGTATATTGTATTCGTTTTTCTCTCATTGTTACAGATTTCTTTGGTTTGTAACATCACTTGAAACTATATTCTTTTTTTTTCACTGTTTAAATAAGTATTTTCATAACGATCCTTTATTGTATCAACTAAAACGTTTTGTTCCAACTTCCTTTTTTTTACTTTTTCTCTTTCTCCAAGGGAAATTGTTGTCAGATTTTCTTCAATAAACATATTGGCTCTAGTGCAAGGAGTACGTTCGTTTTATTCATTATATTAGGATTGGGTTTCAGTCTTAACTTTTCAATTAGATTATTTTTCTGTTGTATTATATCGAGTAACTTTTTGTTTTTCTTAATATATCTATTTAGCTTGTTATTTAAAATACTTATTTCTTTTTTTCTTTGGTTGGTATTCACTTTAAGCTCGTGCGTTTCTTTTTCCAAACTGTAGTTATGGTTTTCTAAAAATCTTTGTTTATTTCTCATTTCTTTTTCTTTGTTGTCTGTTAAACACTCTGATGTTTCTCTCTTCTCTTTATCATTATTTTTCTTTTTCTTATTTTCTCTCCATTGACTTCGTATCTGTGCTTGCTCTTCTGGGTCAAAATCTGCGATTCTTTTTCTTTTTTGGTTGGTCCTGTAGGTATTTTTTTTTCATTTCTATATATATTGCTGGGTTTTGAACTTTCAGCCTCTCGCGGTACTGTTTTTACCGTTCGGCTGCGCTCGATCTGTAAAAAACAAGCTTCATATTGTTAATAAGCTTGATATTTCACTAGTGAGATTACAATATCATACTCGTATATTTGTCACCGTAAAATTGTCAAACACGTTACAGTAATCTTTCTAGCGGGATTAAAAATTCTCGAAATATTGACAACTGAACATACTGCTTACAATATAACGTTTTATTTTTCGGTACATTGTAATCTATCGAAGTAAAACCGTAATATTGTGAAATGCATGCGACAGTTTACAATCTCCCTAGTTATATTACAATCTAACGTGTTTTTAAATTGTACAGTGACTGTCCATATCATATAATATTCTAAATCGAATAGCATACTGAGTTTATAACAAGTTATAAATTAATAAGTTAAACTTCACGAACAATCTGCAGAAGAGGCGCTGAATACGTTCTACGAAATTGTGTACCAAATTATTAAAGCCCATGTTCCTCTAAAGACAGTTAGGTCTACCAAATTTCCATTGTGGTTTTCCCCATCTTTAATACATATATTTAAAAATAAATTGAAGGCATGGAACAAATGGAAGACCTATCAAAACATATCTGACTATGAACAGTTTTCACTTTATAGGCCCAGATTCCATGCTGACTGCAAGAAATGTTACAGTCTAACTTGAAATCAGTAGAAGATAGTATAAAAGTCAACACCAAATATTTCTGGACCTATGTGTCTAATCGGCAGTCTAAAGCTCCAATCCCTTCAACCATGCACTATAAACACCTATCATCGACCGATCCTGAGGAGATTTGTAATCACTTTGCAAACTTCTTCCATTCTGTGTACGAACCTTCTACTCTCTCAAATAATCAGACCCAGGACAATGAATATGCTGAAAACAGTTCCGTTGTTAGTAGTCTTGAGGTTACCACTGACCAATTACTCAGTGCCCTTAAATGTTTAGATTGCACCAAAGGGCCAGGCCCAGACGGTATTCCACCAATTTTCCTTAACAAGGCAGCTCAGGCGTTATGTGCACCATTGTGTATAATCTATAATAAATGTTTGAGAGGGAACTTTCCCAGAAATCTGGAAGCGGGCAAATATTACTCCCGTTCATAAAAGCGGTTCAAAACATGACGGTGAAAATTATCGGCCCATTTCTATTCTATCGGCATTGTCAAAGCTTTTCGAAAGGCTCGTTCACGATCAGTTGTATCCAATTGTCCATGACAAAATATTACAACAACAGCACGGGTTCGTAAAAGGAAGGCCTACAACTACTAATATGATAGCTTTCACCGACTATTTATTTAATAATATGGACTCTCGTTTACAAGTGGACGCTGTATACACTGACTTTCGAAAAGCCTTTGACAGGGTCGATCATGAATTGCTTTTAAAAAAGCTAGCATTCAATGGAATCCGCGGGGATCTGCTACGGTGGTTTGTTTTCTATGTGTCAAATAGAACACAAAAGGTAGTGGTCAATGGGTTCCACTCCACCGCCATAACCGTGACATCAGGGTTGCCCCAGGGCTCAATCCTGGGACCTCTTTTGTTTATAATTTATATTAATGACATCGACGTATGTTTCTATGACTCTAAGTTCCTACTTTATGCAGACGATCTGAAAATATTTAGACCCGTTAGAACTTTAATACATTGTCACTTACTCCAACAAGATCTTAATCGCTTAGCCGAGTATTGTATTAAAAACAAACTCCAACTCAGTATACCCAAATGTTGCTGTATCAGCTTTACCAAAAACAAAAACCAACTTAAACACCCTTATGCACTACAAAGTGAAATCCTAGACAGAGTCAACACAATTCGTGATCTGGGGATGCTACTCGATAGTAAACTGCACCTGGATGCACATGTTGATAAAATCATAAGCCAGGCTTATCGAATGTATGGCTTCGTGATAAGATCAGCAGCAGAATTCACCAACCCGAGCACGTATTTACATTTGTATCGAACATTAATCCGATCTCGACCTGAATATGCTGTGCCAGTGTGGAGTCCCTATTATAATAAATATAATGACAGTATTGAACGTATACAACGCAAGTTCCTGAAAACGATGCATTACCGTTGTACCAGAAGTCGTATTTATCAATCATATAACGACTTGCTAAACAAATATAATATGATCTCTTTGAAGTCTAGACGTACTTTTCTAGATACTATGTTTCTATACGATCTGTGTAACAACTCATTTGATTGTGTGGACATCCGTAACAAGCTTTGCTTTTTTGTACCTAGAACGATTCAGAGACGGGAGGTGCGCTCGCGCCCTGTTTTCGCTGTCACTCCTAGTCGCACGAATGCAGGCTTGCGTGCGCCTCTACGTCGTCTCACAGGCAATTTCAATAAGTTCTTCTCTAACCTGGATATATTTGCTCTGTCTGTTGGATCATTTAGAAAGATATTACTTGACACAATCCAGAATCTTTGTGAATAATATTTTATTGTAATACTTTGGCTTTACTGTATAAATATGAGTTTTATCTCATGAATTTATCTACTTTTTTGGACTTTTACTTCATCAACATTGTCTTTGTCTTTTGTGTATCTGTGGAGAACGTTGTTGGTTGCACATTTGTATAGCTCCTTATATTTTATTTTTTGTCATATATATTGTGTAATTGTTGGTTCTTCCAAATAAATAAAATAAATTAAAAATAAAAGGACCCCCGACACGTAGGGTCATAATTTCGGCGGCATTGAAGTTGCTGTGTTTATGGATCCATGCCAAGAAATAAGATGGAGCTTAATTGTTCCTTTAAATCAACTTCAAAAGAGTCAAGAATTAAGTTTGCCAATAAACTTTCACAAAAACATACATTTTCGAAACGAAATAATGAAAGTTAAATTAGCCACACAACTATTAAGCAGAAGTATAGCCCGTGCTTTAAAACTTTGTGATCAATTAATAGTATTATCCAAAATTAATAATACAAAACCAACCATAGAGTTTATCTCAATCTTCAATGATTTATTTGACATTTTTAATTCCAGGTCATCAGGAATAAAATGTCAAATACATTTTTAATATGATTTTAAAAAACCCATTAATTCAAGAAGGCCAGGGAATACATTTTATCATTACGAATTTACAATAACACAAAACGTGTAATACGACAGAATCATAATAAACATATCCAAAAAATCCATACTTGAATGCAAATCTAAAACTGGCTTTATAGGATTTTTAATTTGGAGAAATGTGGTCGCATGATCGGTGGGTGGCGCGCGCGTAGGCTGCGGCGGGCACGCGACGGAGGTGCAAGGGTGGGGTGGGAGCGAGACGAAAACACGCCACGTCCTATTATTGTTGTACATATCTAGGTTAATTTTATTTTAGTTTTTGTTTAGCCTACACAAACACTCGTTTATAGTTACTTTCCAATACAATAAAATACTTTAAGTTAATTTACTCGTTTCCTATTTATTTTTATTAACCGTTTCTTTATTTGTTCATATATTGTTTTAAACGTACCCTCTCAAGGTTAATTGGAAGACCAGCGTCAGATAGCATCATCACCTGCCTGGCATGAATGCTGAAATGGACCTTTTTGGCGCAGCCGTGAGGCACATAGCACATTTCCACAATGTTTTGTATCTTTTTTATAATATTGTGTGTGCTTTAGTAACTGACGTCAAATAAATAATTACCCGACAGACGTTGGCCTGTTCCTACCTACTACTACCTACCTGTTTTAAATGTCAAAATATATGACTGCTGCGCCATTGCCATGTTATAGTATGTAATTGTTTCTGATGTTTGTTTTATCTCTGCATAAAGTTGCTTGCGCCTTTTTTTTATCGCGTTTATTGTCAGAATTATTTATTTATTTATTTAAACTTCATGTACAAGAGTGGTACATAGGCGGACTTAATGCCCCAAGGTATTCTCTACCAATCAACTATTGGGTCAAATATGATCAGTGAGGTGGACAAGAGACAGGGTGATTAGACTAAATAGTGCGTGGTGAAAATAAACTGTGCGTTAATCATAACCTGTAGGGCTATTATGTAACTCGGTTGACAGTTCGAAATGATAGTAATTGGGCTCAGCGTATATCAATTAACTGTCAAAAGGCTAGTTTCGTATTATGTATGACCAGCCGCGATCAAATATGACGTCATTGATGACAATCGTGGCTGTTAGACACCGTAACTCATTTTGACAGACGCTTTCGTATCGATACTTATACTACTGCGATTATGTAAGCATAATGGATATCTAATTGATAACAATTGAGTCTCTAATAGCTATCGTGATATACGCTACTCCTAAGTAGCGTTTTATAGGATTTTGGGACGTTACATCTTTTGTTGTTTTACTGTAATTTGTGTTTGTGGTGAAGTAAGGCACCTAAATAATTCTGAGATTAGTTGAATAAGAGCGAAAACAAAGTTTAAAGTTTTGGAACGGTTTCGTTAGTTTCGATTTCAGCCACCACGTGCCAAAATATCCTTGTACAGACCCATGATCATTGTGCAAATTAAAGGCTTGATTTATTAATTAATACCTAATCAAGCCTTTGAAAGCGTTATAAAACTACCTTGAATAGAGGTAGTTTTATAAATAGCTCGTAATACTTTTACAAGCTTTAATCTATATTGTTTTGTGAAACATGTTGGAAAAAAAAACAATAAATAAAAATGCTGTACACCAAACTTTTTTTATTTGTAATAAATTACATCTGAGGACATATTAAGTACCTACTACAAAACCGTATATTTAGAATGACTATTTAACAATGATCCAAAACCTAATCCTAGTCCATCAGAATACACTATGATATTATTTTGGGTGGGCTTCAAAGCAACAGTATGATTTAGATGGGTAAAGTAGCAGTAACAACTTCATATATCTTTTCTTAATTTTATTATGGCTACTTAAAATTGGACATTTAGTTATGGTATCGTCCCCAGTAAAATCTATGGTGATGGTGGGCTGCTCATACTCCAGTCCGGATACATTATGAATCAGCTCAATAGACGGGTAATTGGTGTCAATGATCTCTTTGCTAGCTTTCAGAGTATTGATGGAGGTTGTCCACTATTGACTCGATTTCAACTTCAGTTTCTCCTCGCTGCGCTGCTTTCATTTTGTCACTCATGTCACAAACGTAGCTCCGCAGGTCATCATATAGTCTGCAACACCTGAAATGTGACAAGAAACAGCTGAGTACCTATGTATAGAGAATATTATGTTTGTTGGAACCTTTAGAAAGTAGGAGTTTAATGTTAGAATTAAGTAAAATATTAAATGAAAGAATAAAGGAATAAGAAAAAACAATCTAAAATTAGATTTTTATTTATTTTAAATTTGATTCAATATTCTCAAACTTATTACAGTTAGGTAACACTTTGGGGAAAGGCTATTTTTTCATTTATTTTGAAAGCTAAGATTAAAGGATTGATATGAACATAAGTTTTATGTGGGAACAAAGTTTAAATATGTATTTTACAATGAACTAACTGGTTTACTAATAATATTTAGAGCATAGCTATTAGAGACACCATAATATTATGTGTGAATTTGGGTTTGTAGTGAATGTCCTTTACAGGGGCAAGTATTTTCGTGCTCGATTTTGCGTCTACAATTTGACAAGCAAAATCCTACTTCCTACTAATATTATAAATGCGAAAGTTTGTAAGTATGGATGTATGGATATATGGATGTTTGTTACTCTTTCACGCAAAAACTACTGAACGGATTTGGATCAAATTTAGCACACAGATAGTTTATTACCTGGATTAACACATAGGATACTTTTTATCCCGGTAATAAGATCCCGTGGGATAATTTCAAACTTCACGCGGGCGAAGCCGCTGGCAGAAGCTAGTTAGACATAATTGTAGCTGTAATTTACTAGGACGTCGCTCCGTGTCTGTGTGATGTGTAGTATGTAAATGATCAACAATAATATGTAAATTAAAACAGAATACTCACCAGGTTCGAAGAATTCAAATTAGCAGTCGAAAAGTTGACAGCTGGAACATGACTTATCGAATGTTACGAGTCATCACAATATAAACAGGCTTACACAACAACTTATCACATTGGTCAAACATTAACATAAGTTCCTATAATAATTTTACTAAAGAAGTTTTTAGGTTAGCTCAATCAAAACACAATTTAAAAAACAATGTCACGTGTCATATAAACCGCTTAATATAAATGTTCCCTAAAACCAAGTATTGTAACGCTGAAAGGCCGCTACTTAACTTAGCCGCATAATAGTCGATAAAAATTAGAGTGGTGAACTACTGAGTCGATGATAAGCGTACCCAAGATGTTAGTCATGAATGGATATCAATTTATGACATTCTCGATAGCTATCAAAGTTCGATTAACAACCGAAGCTCGTTAGTCACTGGATAACAGAAAGTTACGTAATAGCCCTGCAGGACTTTGAACAAAGCGTCATGGCGTCTAACTCAAGCTATTTTATTTATTTTTATTTAGCATACCCAACGTAAAGGGTCGCGAGAACTATAGTGAGTGGTGTTTCGCCGCAGAGATTTTTTTGATATTGGAGGCAATGGTTAAGTGCATAAAACCAGAACCGGACGTGTTACCAGAAGCTGCAGAAGATGCTAGAACTAAAGCCAAATTAACTTTAACAAAAGATCCTTCCTTATACGTTCACATAAAGAGCGTCAGTACATTGAAGGAGCTATGGGAAGAATAGAAAAATTAATTTGATGGTCTTTCAGTCTTTCTATCAGGATTTTCAAGAAAAATAAGCTTTTTGAGGAATCTATCAGAATTGATAATTGCTCATCGATGATGTCACATGTAACACAAATTGTCGAAGCGGGTCAGAAATTGGCGGGAACGGGCTTTGGAATAAGTGACGCGTGGATTGGTTCTATCATGCTGGCTGGATTAAGTGAAACATGTATGCCCATGATAATGGCCATCGAACATGCTGGAATGTCTATTACAACGGCCGCCATTGAAGCAAAATTGATGGACAGGGAACCGGAATATAGTGATGTGAATAATGTTATCCGTAACCAACCTAAGAACAATAACAAGTCTGTGGTTTGGAAAGATGGTGCGGCGGGTGCGCAGAAATTGACATCTGTCAATGGAAAATCAAACGTCAACTGTTATCAGTGTTATCTATATGGTCACTATCGGAATCAGCGTAAAAACATGTTGACTCAGGTGCCAGTTCACATTTGACAACAAATCAATATTGTGTGATCGATGCGTGTTATTCAGGATTTACAAATGAAATTATGGTTGCTTACCATAACAAATCACCAGTGCTGTGTAGCGGTAATGTTAGAATAACGACGTCAACTGAGGAACGTTATTAACGACAATACGACGACGTTGACGTCGTCGTTTTTTATGACGTAACAATAGAAAAAGTTTTGTGTGTGCAACTTGCCGACGAACCTCCTGTAAGTAAGCCTATTGATAAGGCAGGGAAATAAGGATCATTTCACTAACGTCGGCTGTCAGATATTTAACAAGCAGAACGCTTTAGTTGCTACCGCTTCAATCATAAACGGTGTGTTTAAATTAAATACCAAGTTGGGTTTATTTTCGCAATTAAATAAAAATCAGATAAATAAATACCCTCGGAAATAAACCCCGTAGGTACTCTCATAGCTCGCAATACTTATTTACATATTTCAATAACACATATAATTTGGAAAATTCTGAATAATTATTTTTACGTTATCTAATACAATATGATGTATGTAGATACTGAGTTTATTATCTTTGTTTAAGGTATGTACGGTTGGTAACGACCTACTTGTGATGCAGGTTTTTCAATGATATACCTATTTAATTTTTAAGATTTTGTAGAGTATTTCAATAAAAATACGCGAGATTAAGTTCACAAAAATTCAAATCTTTCGTATCCTTTTTTTTGTCATGTAGTCTCAAAACAATCTCTTCGGGCACTTACATATTTCTAGCTATTAACTTGACATAAAATAAATTAATGATATTATGTTATGTATTACCAGGATGCATTCCGATAATCGACATATTAACTTCATGGTAATTAGCGTTCGCATCCAGTCACTATTCCTGTCCTTGAAATGGATGTAGGTACTACACAACGTTTGAATAGTTTTGAACTTTTAAAGTCGTGAGTTCGTGACGTACCTAATTCAAATGCAGTTTAGCGAAGCTTTCGTTTTCAACGTTTAAGTAAATTAAAAATTGTTAAATGAAATGGCTCTAAACAAAAAAAGTGTGGTGTGGGAGTTTTTCAAAAGAAGTAGTGAGTATTTTTCAAAAAAAATGTACATCAATAAAAATGATGTCGTTAATTTGGCAACTAAAAAAGTCAAATAAATACATCTTGTAATTTTTTATCTCCGCGTTGTACCTTTTTAATAGATATGTATTCAATTCATTCTTAAATCGTCTCATGACTTTTTATTCTATATATTTTTTACAAAAATGTTTAAAATAATACCACTCAAAATTTTGTTTCAAACAAAAAGCGTAGTGTCACTATCAGCTTTCAAATATTTGGATTCGTTAAAATGGCTTTAAAATTCGATTTATTACGCGTGATTTGTGTTCAATACTGAACACAAGAATGTATCCGAACTATCCGAATTAGTTTTTATGGGGTCATAGACAAGCGGAGTTGTGAACGTGGTGTGTGTCAAGTTTTTCTAACAATGCAGTTTTGATTTAAACTAAATTTTCTGGTGTTTCAATTATAAAGTTTCTGAGCTATCGAAGAACGGAAACAACAGAATGGTCCTTCGAGCCGTCGTCAACAAGAGGAAATAATCAACACTTGTTGGAATACTATGCGCTAACTTGAGGGTAACTGACTGCAAATCTACGAATAAGAAGGCTCTTACTCAAGAAGAAACACTGCCGAGGCGCAAATCTACGCGGCGCGCTACTCCGTCTGCATAATACTCGAGGAAGTATTTTAAACATCATTTGGAGAGGTCTTCGGAGGTTGCAGCAAAGAAAAAAGTGTCTATCCAACGGTATTTTACTGTGCAGTAGCAACATTCAACGCTTTCAAACAGCACGGGAGGCATTTGTCCGCGTTTTACAACAAGAAAACTGGAATTATTCATCGTTTTCATCAATCATCAAAAAGGTTAAAAGTTAAAGGTCATTAGGTCAACCAACAACCTGCATCATCTTTGCTACGGTGTTCGTGTTCTACGTGTCATAGTGGCAACTCCGTGTGTATGTGTATCCGAACGTTCAACAAACATTTTCGTCCAATCACAGCGAAGAACGCAGGCGCTATACTTTTTTCAATTGTCAAACAAACTGAACTTGTCAGAAAAAGTGCGGGAACCTTGAAACGAACAAGGCGGCAAATCTCATTTAATTTAAAATTAATTTGTTTTATGTTATTACAGTACCTTAAAATAAGTTGTTATTATAAAATAGTAGTTGTAAATAGTGTAGTAAACAATGGGGGGAACTGGTAAGAAGAGAAAAAAAGCGGAGCCCCCTGATGGTTGAGCAGTACGGGACACCACTGAGACTTCTTCCGACTCCGATGATTCTGCAGACAACAGCAGGAAGTACAAAATATTTAAAGTCCCTGGATACTCAAGGAAGTATCCCGAAAACAGCAAGAAAAGCGAATATATAATATTTTTATCCCATCAGACTGAACGCCAATTTTCTGACAAAGACAGACTAGCTATTTCGCATGCTATACGAAAATATTGCGTCACTGGCATATTGCATTTAAAATCGATAAATAAGTATAAAATAGGTATAACATTTGACCTATCGAACAATGCAAATGTAATTCTACAGAACAAAAGACTTTTAGACGAAATGGGCTTAAAAGCAACAATACCTGCTGTTGATACGGAGGTGACCGGGGTTCTTACTTCAGTCCCCACGGATCTCTCTAATGAAAGAATATCTGCTTTGATTGGAAGTTCCAGAAATGTCATACAGGTGAGGCGTTTGCTGCGCCGCGTACAAAGTGAGGGTGGCGCGGTCACGTATGACCCAACTCAAACTGTTGCAGTTACTTTCGCCTCTACTGAGTTACCGCAATACGTGTGCCTTGACTCCTGGAGGCACGAGGTAAGCTGTTACGTTCCTCCTGTCAAGCAGTGTTTGCAATGTATGAATTTTGGACATATTGCAAAATATTGTATGCTCCATATGTACAGACAAGCATAGCTTTAAAATGTGTAAAAAATATCCTTAAAACGCTAAATGCGTCAATTGTGGTGGTAACCTTGTTTCCATCTCAAACACATGCCCACAGAAGAAAATTAAAATAGAAGAAAATAAAGTCAAGTCCAGAGCCGCTAAATATTCCGATTTATTTAATGAACATTCTTTTCCTAAATTAACACAGAAGAATATTGAAACACAGATTATTAATTTGACTAAATCAGATTTTTTTATGAATACTTTAACAAATGCTATAACTAAAATTATATTAAATCAAAAAGATAGTCCCATTAATTCAATCTCCATAAAAGAAATTCTCCAACAAACTTTCCGTACCAGTACTTCCACATCTAATAATGGATCTTAATATAATGCAGTGGAACACATAAAGTATTATAAGTAACAAACTCTTATTAACTTAATTTCTTTATGAGCAAAACATACATGTTGCAATTATATTCGAAACTTAGTTAACACCCATCAAACATTTTAACATTAGAGGATCCAAAATAGAAAGACATGATATTGGAAATAAACACAATGGTGTAGCTATTTTAATTCGCAATAATATAAATTACAGAAAAACAATTACATATTCTGATAAATCTTTACAAAATATTTGTGTAAGAATTACTGTAAATAATACAGAAATAAGTATTGTAAGTTTCTACTGTCCAACAAACTGCACTAATATTTTGACAAACATAAATTTGAATCTTTAATAAAATCTGTGCCTGAACCAATGATATTTTCTGGTGATTTCAATGCCCATCACACATCATGGGGATGTAATTTTACAAATTCAATAGGTATTTATGAATAATGGTGAAGTCACAACAGTCGGTTCTTTAACGTGGCGTCCAAATACCTTAGATTTGTCCATGGTTTCCCCATCATTGGATCTTTCTTGTGATTGGTCTGTTCATTGTGATCCTCTAAGTTTTTATCAATAATAGTAATATAGAAAATGCTTATAATAACACAAATGCCCACCTATCCCAACTTTAAATGGTAGATTGCAAGATGTATGATCAAAATGTAGATTTACAACTATCTACTTTTCGAGATCAACATGTTTCTCCATTAGAAAGTTATACAGAGTTTTGTCTAATTATGCATTCTACAATTAATAAGTCGCTTCCTTATCATAATACACCAGCTTCTTCCTCTGGTGATTATTCTAGTCGTAACTCTTATAGGAATTCGGTAAGAGCCCCTCCTCTTCCTTGGTGGAATAAAAAATGTAGAAGCAGTTCAAAAATCCAAGTAAGCTTATATAAATTTTAAAAACAATCCGTCAGATAAAACATTTATCGAGTTTAAAAGATTACAAACCCTCAAAAACTTACTTTGAAAACAGAAAGATCAGATAGTTGGGTTGAACTTTGCAGCTCTTTTAATCGATCTTCCTCTGTCCAGAATCTGGAAATATATGCGGAAATTTAATAAAACATATTCTTGAAACAATAATAATGTCAATTGGATTCAGGATTTTCTGGATAAAATTACCCCAGATTATGTAAATAATAAGTCAAATTTCCCCATTGCCAGTAAGTCTCACTCTGAAAATTTTTTTTTAGTAATACTTTTTTCGATACAAGAATTGAAGTCTACTGGATGGTATTCCATACATTATGATAAAAAAGCTTAGTGAGAAGGGTTTGCACACTTTTCTCAAAATATTGAATAATTTGTGGTTGAACAATGATATACCTCATTTATTTATGGAAGTCTGATTGTTTGGTACCCATTTTGAAGCCAGATAAGCCTCGGTCTAATCCAGATTCCTATCGTCCTATTGCTCTAATATCCTGTGTTGGTAAAATTTTTGAGCAATTAATAAAACAAAGGTTGAAATTTTACATAGAACAAAATAATAGTTTACCTGCTAATCAGTTTGGTTTTCGTAGGGGAACATCAGCTCGTGAAAGTATTGGTCAGTTACAGCTTGATATCGAAAATAGTTTAAATAACAAGGATTGCTTAATGTCAGTATTCTTTGATCTTGCTGGAGCCTACCCTTAATAGGGCATGGGCAAACTGTGGGTGTTTGAAACAAAAACGTAGTCAATTTGGCATTATGGGTGTATAGTGTTGTCGGATAGTAAATCATTTGCTCCCAAAAAGTTTTCAGTTTTTCAGGAAAATTTATGGGAAAATATTTCCTCTTGCCCATTTAGATATACACATGTAAGTGCTATGTGGGAAATTATTTCCCTACTTATGGGAAATATATTACATTCACATCCAGTAGTAGGGGCAAGAAACTAATATATTGGATTATTTTATTACAGGATAATTATTTTATGTAAATAAAACACAAATATAAATGTTTATTTATTGGTGGAACATTTCAAAGCAAGGAGCAGCGCACAAAGAGACCTTACAAATTTTGCAAATGTATTTGCTGCGCTGTTCCTTTGCACGGGTACTGCACATCCTACCTAAAGCGCTGTTCTCGCAAGTTTTGGGAGAAACTTGGGTCAGTGTCAGTGAAGATGTTATCATGAGTGGATTTAGAAAATCAGGGATATTTCCGTTTAATTCTGACGTCATTCCAAGAGAAAACAAAATCTAAGGACGCTTTAGAGCGTTGGGAGAGGCATCTTGAGGGGGAGCTTGCAGGAGATAATGAGGCGAGTCCTGATCCTCATCGGTCAACTAACTCATCACCATCGATTTTAAATCTACCAGCTTCCGAGGAGGAGGTCATTCCCATAACACCTCAATCATCAATTGTCAATTATCAATCGTCACAGAATTCCGTACCAGCAACTCTTCAATCAAATGAGATGCTAGCCTATAATGCCGCGCCAACAATATCATTTGAACAGATGATCCTTTCAACTTTACAGCAAAAACTTTTGCCTGTAAATAAAGAAAAAAAAACGTAAGATTGCCTCAGGTGCTGAAGTTATTACGTCTGCTAGAATACTAGAAGAGTTAAAGGAAAAAGAAAAGTTTATCGTAAACAAAAAAGCTGAAATAAACAAGAAAATAGGAAATAAAGAAGGAAAAGTTAAGAAAATTGCTAAAGATTCAGAAAGTGACACTACAGATGTAGATTCAGATAATGAAGTGCACTATGCGAATTCTGACGAAAGTGAATGGGTGGAAGAGGAAGCTGAAGTTCTTGTTGAGTCAGACAATGAAGATGCAATGGCAGAAATTTATAAAGAAAATAAGGCAGAAGAGGTGACTGGGTTAGATATTCATATTAATCAATGGATGATTGTTAAATATACTTTGGTGAAAGGACATAAATATTACGTTGGCTTCGTCCAAAAATGGACAGTCGCTGGGAGGTAAAGTTTGTACGACGTAAGGGGACAGCTTTTGCATCGATTATTCCCGATGTCCACCACTTGTCTGGCCACCACTGGGGGACAGCGAGACAACTTTAAAACATTATTCTCGTTGTCCACCACTGGGGGACAGCGTCACAACTTTGTAAATTATTTCCATTCGTCACCACTGGTGGACAGCGACACGGATTCTTTAACATTCCCTATGGCCGCCGTAGGGGGACAAAGGCACAATTCTTTTGATCCAATTCCCACTGGCCATCAATTTAAATTATTTTATCTAGAGACCATTTGGTTTTATGCTGTGTGTAGTAAATGGAGATATTTGGCTAGCATAGACCGTAAATTCGGGACTGACCTGGTATGACGAAGCTAACTTCCTCAGGGGCCCCTGTCCTTCGATGATGAACGTAGCAAACGCATAGGCTGGCGTCGGTAGACGTCTGCTATTTGTGCTGAACTCTTGATGGTTGGTTTTATAGGCTCAAGCTATCGGAGCGAGCGGTTAGCAAACGCGTGTTCTCAATTCGTGGTCGTTGAGAAGAGAGTTTAAAGCAACACCTGAGCATTCAGTGTTGCACGCTTTCAAAAAACGTTCCGTTTTAGGCATGTCCCTTTTGGAATATGCTAGTCGATTAAGTAATAATCGATTTAAAAAGAATAAAAGAAAATACGTAGTATTTGTGCGTGCATATACAAAAGTACCGAACATGCCGCCGGCCATAAAATAATGCTTATTTTATCTAAGAACTATCATACAGAATGCTATACTAACTTAGGACTAGAAACGTGTACTGCTGTATATCTAAGAGATGCCTATTCTACAGGCAATGGGCAGACCTTAACTACAGGTCGCTTAGTAAGGGTATTACCGATGCGTACAGTTACGACTTTGGTATTACCGTCGGCGCCGGGATGCAGCTGATGCACGCGCGCGAGACGCCATTGCAGTGGTGGCAGTGTGTTGTCTATCAACACGACTACAGAACCCTCCCGAAGGGGTGAAGTGGGGTTAGTAGTGTCGTGGAACCATTTACCTCTTGGTTGTAGCTGGTGTAAATATTCTACGCTCCAGCGTTTCCAAAAATGTTGAACAGCTTGTTGAATAACCTGCCATCTAGCGAGGCGGTGTGGATTGTCGTTAGACAAGTTAAATTCCGGTAAAGACGTTAATGGTTCCCCGATGAGAAAATGTCCAGGAGTAAGGGGTAATGGATCAGTAGGATCATTACTAAGTTGACAGAGAGGTCTTGAGTTACAGACCGCTTCAATTTGACAGATCAAAGTATTGAATTCGTCCTGAGTTAGTTTTAGTGTACCTATGACACGATGTAAGTGTCGTTTCAGACTACCTACGGCTCGTTCGACGAGACCAGCAAAATGCGGAGCATACGGAGGATTAAACTGCCAGGTGATTTGCATGTTTGTCAGCTGGTTGTTTATATCAGTCTGGTTTGACTCGTTTCGCAGAAACGTGTAAAGTTCGGAAAGATACCTGTCACAACCTACAAAATTCCGTCCGCAATCGGAACGGATTGCTTTGCAATACCCGCGTCGGGATATGAACCTACGTAATGCGTTCAGAAAAGATTCGGTTGAGAGATCGGGAACTAATTCCAAATGGATTGCTTTCGTTGATTGGCAAACGAACACGCATACGTATGATTTGTAAATTTTCGCGTTACGAAGTTTATTCGATTTAAGAAAGAAGTGTCCCGCAAAATCAACGGACGTATTTAAGAAGGGACGAAGTGATCGAACTCTGGTAGTAGGTAATTGAGCCATTGATGGCTGTGGCGCGACAGGTCGTGCACGAACACACGATACGCAGCGTCGTGTACGCATACGCACAGCATCGCGAGCACACAGGATCCAGTAGGTCTGTGCGAGGGCAAACTGCAAAGTTTGAGGTCCCACATGTAAATGTGTTTTATGATAGACATCAATGAGAAGATTAGTGAAATGGTGTTTCTTGGGTAACAGAATCTGATGCTTGGCATCATACGGTACGTTGGCCCGATTTATTCTGCCGCCGACCCTGAGGAGTCCGGCATCATCCAAGAAAGGTTTTAGTTTCTGAAGACGTTTTGTACATCGATCGTCGTCCTTGAGACGCGAGATGTCTTCAGAAAAGCATTCACTTTGGACACGTGATATTAGTCGACTGAGAGCTTGTTTAGTCTCAGGGACTGTGACATGTTTAGTCGTAGGGCTATTGGCTTTACGACATTTGTTTATGAATCGTAACATATACGAAATGACGCGTAGCATCCTTGGAAGCGATGAGAATCGCTCAATGAACTCTAAGCTATTAGGTTCATTGGTTTGTGTGAGAAGAACGTGGTTGCGACGTTCTTCGTCGGTGTGACATACGACGTTAGTCGTAGGCCACTCAGACTCGTTTTTACTGAGCCAACCAGGTCCCGTGAACCATAGTTGATGGTTCAATTGAGATGGGAGAACACCGCGAGACGCGGGGTCTGCGGGATTGTCTGCGGATCGAACGTGGTGCCACTGCGCGGCAGGCACGTTGCTTGTTGTATCCGCTATGCGGTTAGACACGTATGTCCGCCACTTGTCTGGAGACGAACGCAACCAGGCAAGAGTTATGGTGGAATCAGACCAAGCGTAGACTTGGTTGAAACACAGTCTACTGCTGTTAGCAGCGAGGACCTTTTTTATCAATTTTGACAATAGATGAGCACCGCACAGCTCCAATCTCGGGATGGTGAGCCGTTTCAAAGGTGCAATTTTTGTTTTGCCTATGAGAAGGTGTGTGCTGATGGCACCGTTCGAATCAATCACGCGAATGTAGACGCAGGCGGCATACGCCTTTTCAGATGCGTCTGAAAAGCCATGAAGTGACACTTGATGTGTGCTAGGAAGCACATGACGAGGTAACGCGATGTCTTGTAGTAACGGTAGTTCGTCGATGAACCGAAACCACAAGTCACAGATACCCTGTGGAGGGGCAGCATCCCAACCTGAGCCTGATACCCATAGAAGTTGGATTAAATGCTTCACGAATACTGTCACTGGGCTTAGGAATCCGAGGGGATCGTAAATCTTTGCGATTTCTGCCAACATTATGCGCTTCGTACATTTGCGTGAGCTAGCCACTCCATTCGTTTGATAGGAAAAGACGTCAGATTTAGGGTTCCACTTGAGCCCCAAGACCTTAACAGAAGTGTCAGTGTCAAGTGCTGACAAAATAAGAGCGTCATCATGATGGGAGGCATCATTGTTTAAGTGCGATAAAAATTCGGAACTATTACTGGTCCATTTGCGGAGTTCGAAGGTTCCTGCTTTACAAATTGAAGTTAGCTGATGCTGAAGAGTGATAGCATCTTCAACCGTATCAACTCCAGTAACGACGTCATCAACGAAGACTTCGTTAAGAAGTACTTGCGAGGCAAGTGGGAAGTTAGCAGCTTCATCAATTGCTAATTGACGAAGTGTTCGCAAAGCTAGGAAAGGTGCGGAAGCAACGCCGAACGTGACAGAGCACATACGATATTCCTTTACGGGATCATGGGGAGAGAATCTCCAAAGGATCCGATGGAAGTCCCGGTGTTCTTTACAAAGACCGATGTAGCGATACATCATCTTGAGATCAGCCGTAAAGACTATTTTATGAAGTCTGTACTTCAGTAAGATTTCAGAAATGTCTTGATGCAATTTCTAATTTCTTCACTACTTCGTAGTGGATGCGGAACTCTTTACCACAACGTGGTGGGGTAGATAGTAGGGGGGAGTGCCCGGACTCGCAGAGTCCGTCACTGGCTCCATATGTCCCAAGTCTAAATATTCTTGGATACCTTTGTTATAATGCTCTCGTAAGGCAGGGTCGCGAGACAGGCGTGCCTCTAGTTTAGTCAAACGCGAGAGAGCTATAGCACGAGAATCGCCCAAGGGCGGAGCATTCTCCTTAAAGGGTAGAGAAACTATATATTTTCCATTTGCATCTCGTGTGTGAGTATCGACGAAGATCGACTCACAGCGTAATTCATCTTTTGTAAGATGTGGATGTTCTGGTATGGATTCCAACTCCCAGAACCTTTGAAGTTTCATGTCAAGTTGGCAAGTATTCGAGTTGACACTTAGTCGTTTCATACTTTCATATGAAATTCTACCACCTATCAGATAACCAAAAATGCTGTTGATGGCCACGGGTGTGCCCGGTGGACCCTTGATATTATCCAGTAGCAGTATGCTATCCAGATAGTCAGATCCCAGTAGCAGTTCAACAGGCCGCGTTGAACGCAATTCTGGGTCTGCTAGATCAAGATTTTGTAGGTGTTGAAACTTCTGAATATTCCCAATTGATTTAGGAATATTAGCAGTGTAGCTTGTCAGGTTAGGTAGGATAAAAGCTTCGATTTGAAGCTTCGGTTCGGGTTTGTTGTGAGGTGTGACCTCGCACAACACGTAACCACGTGGGTGAACTTCGCCACCAATACCGGTGAGAGTGGTGCCCGCCTGCGCGGAGTACCGCGGCAGGCCGAGACGTTGGACGCATGACTCAGAAATGAGCGTGGTCTGCGCACCTTGATCCACAAGGGTGCGAACGGACCGCGGCGTGTAAGGCCCTTGGTTCAAGGGTCGTACATTTACAAGCGCAGTCGTGAGTAAGACTGTACAGTTCTTACTAGAAGGATGCTCCGTAGCCCCATGCAATGGAGGGGGAGTGAAGGTTTCCGCTACTGAGCGCAACTCAGGGGAAGAAGAAGACTCCGTAGTCAACAAGACATTTGGAGTAGGCACATCATTGTGTAGTAAAGAATGGTGCCTTTGAGTGCAGACGCGACAAGTATGGCGCGACCTGCAGTCCTTTTGTTCATGACCAGAAAATAAACAATTGGTACAAAGCTTATTTTGTTCTACGAAATGTTTTCGTTCCTTTAAAGCGAGCGTATTGAACTTCTCACATTTATATAAAGGATGTGAATTTTCCTTACAATACGCGCATTTAATTTTATTCGAGTCATCCATCGCAGTTGTTGCATGTACGCTCATAGAACGCGAGTTACGTGCTAACGAAGGGTTAGTATTTCGAGGTGCATTACATTGCACGTCAGAGTTCGCGCGAGTATGCCACATCGCACGCTTTCCCGCCATAGCATGGCGCGATGACGTCACTGCGGCTGACCGGGCCGAGCCGGCCGCTCCGCCAGCAGCAGCGAGGGCGATGGATGTACTTGCAGTACGCGCAGATGCGGTCATCACTTCAGAAGCCGCTAATTCCTTATCGAGGAAATCTAGTAATTCGGTCACTTCAGGAATTTCACATGAAGTTTTTAAAGACAATTCAAAACGCCTACGAATATTAGGTGTAATTTTTCGTAGCAAAATATTGAATAGTACGAAATTCCAGTCTTCAACTGGTAAACCTAATGATTTCAAAGCAGTAATATTCTCATGATAACAATTCATCAAATTACGCAAACTTGATTCAACATTTTTCTCGTTAACCGACTCACAGTCAAAAATGTTGTCAAAATGTTTTGTTGAAATAATTCGTTTGTTTTCATAACGTGAAATTAATACCTGTAAGGCATTTTCGTAATTAGAATCCGTAACAGAAATAGATTTGATAAGATTATACGGTTCATCTTTTAAAAATAATAACAAATATCGGAAGCGTTCGACATTTGTTAAGGTGACGTTGTCATGTACAAGTGATTTAAATAAATCATAGAAAGCATTCCATTCAGTTAAAACACCTGTGAATGTTTGAAGCGATAAGCGCGGTAAACGAATATGTGATTGTGTTGATTGTTGAGTGCAGCAGCTCGCATGTGACACCCCAGTAAATCCGCCGCAGACGGACGTAATGCTTTGTTTACGCTCCTCCTTCAACGTGTCTAAGGCGACTTGAACCTTAAAGTACAAAGAATCGAATTGATTTCTCACGGCTAAATTATCATCGCGGCTAAATGAGTCATTCTTTGCTGATAACTTTTCAATTTTCGCTTGAACTTGGAAAAATGATTTTTTGATTGAGGCTAACTCTTTAACTCGAACTCGAAATTCGGCTACATTATTCGAACAGTCTACAATTTTTTGAATATTGTTAATCGCTAAATCACGTTCAAATGTTAATTGTTCCATCTCCATAGCGCTTTGTAAGAAATTGAGTTATTTAGAGAGAAATACTGTGGAGAATACCAATGTTATCGCGAGATAAAGAATGATTAAACTTGTGAATACATACAATAAATACTTAATATAAAATTTATCTGTCTAGTTTATACGTAATTTAAGATCACTAAAATTGCTAGGTACTAGCAGAATGTTAGTGGTAATAAAAGAGTTATATAGTTTGTCGCAAGTTAAAAGTAAGTTGTAGGTAATTTAACATGTAAAGTTAAAGACAAAGATAATATTTCCCGTCGGTAGAACCCGAGCTAAAGAAATTTGAACACTGTGCCGTACGCAATACGAGCGACAGTTTATTCGATACTGCAATTATGACAGCAACCGATAATGTGGTTTTCCGGTATGTTATACCTTGTCGTGTTACTTATCCCAGAAAATAAAAAATAGGTAACACAAACAAATAAATTTATTTTAAAAAAAGACCTAAACATAAATGCTGCTCAGAATGGACTTATAGTAGGTAGTTTTACTGTACTTGACTTGGGCTTGGGACGCTTCGGTGTACAGGCAAGGTAGACTTGTGAGGTCCCGCACTGGAGACAGATGACCAGCTTCCGACTTGCAGGGTACTGAAGACCGACGATCGGCTTCCGCGTCGGCTTCAGGTCTTGGGGCGCGATAGTGGACAGGCAAGGTAGTTCTTGAGAAAGGCGTTCAGCTGCTTTAGGGCTTGGGGCTCGTCAGTGAGCAGGCAAGGTAGACTTGCAGACCGGCGTTCAGCTACCACGTACCGTTGACTTATAGACTGTCAGTAGTGACGATATACTATATATCTCGTATGAGATCCCGTTCTAGACTGCCGAATGTGACAGAAAGTCTCCTTTTATAGCCAAAAATCCGCAGTTTTTCCATATCAGTTGTTTCAATAAAATTCTATAATTCTCCCTAGAATTATTTGACTTTAAAATCAAAAATGTCAGTTGCCAGTATTTAAAACAGCCAGTAATAATCAGTAAAAACTTCCTAGAAGAATTCTGAGAGCGTGCTAATTAATTATATAAAAGTAACATAAGATACTGTTATTTAGTAAACAATCGTAATTATCTCTAAAATACATTATTTGAGCTAATATATTAATAAAATTAAACTAAATTATATAAATCAAAAGAAACCTTCATAGGCCTAGACCAGTAAGAAAATTATAAGTAGAGGAAAAGTAACTGACAGCTTGACAATTGACGTAATGTCAACAAAGTAAATATTGAGAAAATAATTTTTATTTCAGCTAAATCAATGTTAAAACATCGTTCTAGATCGAATCTAACGCAAGCTAAAATAACTACTGCCAAAGCGCGACGTAGATGTATAAAAATATGCAAAGATAATGAATATGAATGATGTATAAAGTGTAAGTACCTATAGTGTCTAAATACTATATTTCCTCATAAGTATAAAGTGTCTGAAACATGAAAATACTATATTTCCCCAACGACCCCGAGAAAATTTTTGGTCTAGAACAAAAATTTTGTAAGGTTAAAGTATAACAGCATTCACAAAACGTACATACTTCATTCAATCACACCGACATCTTACGTACCTAGTTAGTCAGGTAGGATTCACATTCAATGATCACTACTCAACCTGATAAGTCAATAACTTTAAGGCTTCTTTTCGGAGTTGTAATCCGCTCTCGTCTAAAACCCATAATGAAATGAAATAGACTTTAGTAGCTATATAATAAGGGCTTATTTTGAATGGAGTTATCAGCCGCTACAATCAACTTTTTAGAGTCGATAGTAAGAAACAAGTCATACTAACTTGTAGAGTTAGTTGACACGAAGGTTAGGTAACTTGTACCTAAAAGCACTTCTTAGAGATATCTGATCGGAACAGATAAAAAGAAAGTTTAAAAAAAATTATCAATCAACTTTTAGAGTCGATAGTAAGAAACAAGTCATACTAACTTGTAGAGTTAGTTGACACGAAGGTTAGGTAACTTGTACCTAAAAGCACTTCTTAGGGATATCTGATCGGAACAGATAAAAAGAAAGTTTAAAAAAAATTATCTAATAATGGTTTAAGAACCGATGAATGAATTATAAAATAAATAGAGTTTTTAATGGGCCGCAAAGAACTCTATTATAGAAGAAGGAAAGAAGGAAAAGATGAGTCATAAGTATGAAGAAGGAATGTATTTACATAACTATATACATTATATTTTAAAGTCTTTAATATGCCATTTAGCTTGGTTGCCATTAGAGTCCTCAAGTATATAAACTAACGGGGATAGTTTCTGCAACACAGTGGACTTCACAAATTTTGGCGCTAATTTTGCGCTAAAATAAATCCCAGCCTGACTATGTACATAGTTTCTTCGCCAGACGGTATCTCCTACGTTATATTCTTTAAAGGAACGACTTTCGTTATAACGAGCAGAGTTACGAGCATGAGCCATATGAAGGGCTATCTGAACTTTATCAAAAATTGCAGATAATAAACCTATGTCAGTAGCATAGATGTCCCTAGGTAGAAAAACGATTTCATCAAGATTATTAGTTGGCGTGTAAAGTGAGCCAGAAGTAACTGTTTCTCGTCCAAATAGTAAAAAGTTAGGAGAAAAACCAGTGGTAACATTAGTTGTGCTGTTCATAGCGTATTGGACTTTAGAGAGGTGGGTGTCCCAAGATCTATGGTCATCACCAACCAAAGATGACAAAGCTGTGATTATAGTACGATTGTATCTTTCAGTGGGATTAACTTGGGGGCAATAATGAGGAGAGAAGAATATGTGTGGTATGTTATATCTGCCCAGAAAGTTGCGAAATTCATGGGATTGAAATTGAGTTCCATTATCCATAATAATAGTCTGAGGTACTCCATGAACGAGAAAAACAAAATTTTCTAAGTTAGAGATGATGTTAGTACTAGAAGCCCGTTTTAGTGGAAAGATCAGAGAATATTTAGTAAAACAACAGTTAACCACTAAGATAAATTGATTTCTTCGTCTAGTCATAGGTAGAGGACCCATTAGATCCAAAGAAATTGTTTGAAAAGGCCTTGAACAAATTTTTGGTTTACCCATAAGGCCGAAGGGAGAGTGATTTGCGTGTTTGTAAGTCAAGCAATTATCACAGATAGAAATTACTTTAGCGATATCCTTAAACATAGCAGGCCAGTAATATAGAAGTGATAGTTTTTTATAAGTTTTAAAGATTCCTAGATGAGGCTGGTCTGGGGACCCATGGTTATTTTTGATAAGGGTTTCCCGAAGATCAGGATGAGGAACTTCTTTCCACGCGAAATCTTCAGTTAACGCGTAGGGAGATTGAGTATAGCGGAATAATTTATTTTCGCGAATAGTATAATTAGGGTATTGATCAGGATTGTTACGACATTCCAGAAGTAGGTTATTATAGCGTTCCAATGCTGGAGGTACGAGTTGAGGATTAAGTAAGACAGGATTAACACCGAGTGGACATGATGTACGCGAGAGTAAATCAGGGACTAAATTGTCTTTACCTCTTTTATGTTTTAGAATAAAATTAAAAGATGACAACCTAAGAGCCCACCGCGCGAGTCTACCAGATGGATTGGACAATTTTAGAAACCATTTAAGTGCTGCGTGATCTGTATAAACAGTGAATGGTTTACCATTATCGATATAACAACGCCAATGTTCTAAAGCTGAAATTACCGCAAGAGTTTCTCTTTCTGTAGTTGAGTAATTTCGTTCGTTTTTATTAAGAGATTTGCTCATATAAGCTATAACTACTTCTTTGTCGTCTTTTATTTGTGTTAACATACCTCCGATGCCGAAGTTAGAAGCATCGCAATGTACAGAGAAAGGGAGGTCGTAGTCAGGACAAGCTAATATAGGAGTAGTTACCAGAGCTTCTTTTAGCTTATTAAATGCCAGAGTAGCATTATTATCCCAAATGAATTTAGGGGCATCTTTACCAGAAGAAGTTAATTTATTAAGTGGAGTTGCAATTGTGCTGAAGTTAGGAATAAAACGACGAAACCAACTACAAGTTCCAATAAATTTCCTCACTTCTTTACGAGTAGTAGGAGTAGGGAATTCGAGTATTGCTTTAATTTTAACCGGATCTGAGCGTAAACCGTACTCATCTACAATGTATCCTAAGTATTTAAGTTCATTTTTAAAGAATTGACTTTTTTCGAAGTTAATAGTCAATTTAGCAAACGTTAATTTCTCGAGAACTTTAACTAGATAAGAGATATGCTCTTCAAATGATTCAGATATTATAATTATATCATCAAGGTAACAAAAGACCTTATTGTCAAATTCTGGAGTAAAAAGCATGTCCATAAGTCTTTGCTGAGTAGCTGGAGCATTAGTTAAACCAAAGGGCATGATAACAAAACGATACATGCCTCGACCAGGGACATAAAAAGCTGTTTTATCTTTATCTGATTCTTCTTTCAAAGGAATCTCCCAAAATGCTTTAGCAATATCGATGCTTGAAAGAAATTTTGCGTTTGAGATTATCTAAGATTTCATTAACAAATGGAAGGCTATACGCGTCTCTACGAGTAACTGAATTTAGTTTACGGCTATCAACACAAAATCTCCATTCACCATTCTTTTTAGGTGTAATGATAACCGGAGAAAGCCAAGGACTTTCACATTTTTCAATAACGCCCCATTCTAACATTTTATCGACTTCTATAATGAGAGCTTTTTGTTTTTCGGGAGAAAGGCGATAACATCGTTGTTTAATTGGAGGAGTATCACCGGTATCGATATGATGACTAATAAGATGAGTGCGACCCAGTAATCCTCTACTTTCGAAGGATATAGCTTTAAATCGTTTAATCATGTCATCAGCGATAGTTTTTTGCTCTAAAGAGAGGTGATTATAAGGAAGTACTTGTTTAGTAGTTTCAGTAACCACTGAACATTTAGTATTTGGCTTAAAAGCCGAAGAAAGTATGTGTGGAACAAGGTTAAACTTTTTCCAAAAGTCGACTCCTAAGATAATTGAAGGAGATATATTCGGAAATACGAAGGCTTGGATTAGATGAGTTTGATTATTATATCTAATCGGAATGTCAATTGAACCAAGGGATCTACTAATATGATTACTGGCAGTAGTAATCGTCATTGGAAAAGACTTGGATAACGTGAAGCCTAATTTTAAAATTTCTAAGTGAGAGTTATTACCAAGTATTGTAATAGAACTACCACTATCTAGTAAACCAGAAAATATTTTGGTATTGATAGAAATATCAATAAAAAGACGATTAAAATCTTTTTCATTATTATATATTGAAGTTATCAGCTTCCGACTTGCAGGGTACTGAAGACCGACGATCGGCTTCCGCGTCGGCTTCAGGTCTTGGGGCGCGATAGTGGACAGGCAAGGTAGTTCTTGAGAAAGGCGTTCAGCTGCTTTAGGGCTTGGGGCTCGTCAGTGAGCAGGCAAGGTAGACTTGCAGACCGGCGTTCAGCTACCACGTACCGTTGACTTATAGACTGTCAGTAGTGACGATATACTATATATCTCGTATGAGATCCCGTTCTAGACTGCCGAATGTGACAGAAAGTCTCCTTTTATAGCCAAAAATCCGCAGTTTTTCCATATCAGTTGTTTCAATAAAATTCTATAATTCTCCCTAGAATTATTTGACTTTAAAATCAAAAATGTCAGTTGCCAGTATTTAAAACAGCCAGTAATAATCAGTAAAAACTTCCTAGAAGAATTCTGAGAGCGTGCTAATTAATTATATAAAAGTAACATAAGATACTGTTATTTAGTAAACAATCGTAATTATCTCTAAAATACATTATTTGAGCTAATATATTAATAAAATTAAACTAAATTATATAAATCAAAAGAAACCTTCATAGGCCTAGACCAGTAAGAAAATTATAAGTAGAGGAAAAGTAACTGACAGCTTGACAATTGACGTAATGTCAACAAAGTAAATATTGAGAAAATAATTTTTATTTCAGCTAAATCAATGTTAAAACATCGTTCTAGATCGAATCTAACGCAAGCTAAAATAACTACTGCCAAAGCGCGACGTAGATGTATAAAAATATGCAAAGATAATGAATATGAATGATGTATAAAGTGTAAGTACCTATAGTGTCTAAATACTATATTTCCTCATAAGTATAAAGTGTCTGAAACATGAAAATACTATAACCTGAACCTTAAATTACACTTATGTACGTAAATACTAAATGTAAAGTACGTTGTACAGAATAAAGAAATGCGTTGCAACAAACTATATTTAGATTATTGAGACCGATTAGTACTAGGCAAGTGACTTCACGCGCGCCGCAGTTGGTGGGCAACTACCGCCCGGTTCCGGAAAATTATAGACTAATGTAATTTCGCCTAGAATGCTCAAAAGCATATAAAACCATATATAATTAGAATGATCTTATTGAGATCTAACTGTACGTAAAGGTATTTTTTAGAAATATCGCACGACGTTGTCGGCAACTCGATATTTATAATTGTAAGCGGAGGTAGGTTCTCGCAACTTACGAACAAAGACAAATGAATTTACTTGAAATTCCTATTGTACAGCACAAATAATACGTATAAATCGATACCAGATAGTGTAATCCGGCTCGAACACATTTATGTGTAGTAAATGGAGATATTTGGCTAGCATAGACCGTAAATTCGGGACTGACCTGGTATGACGAAGCTAACTTCCTCAGGGGCCCCTGTCCTTCGATGATGAACGTAGCAAACGCATAGGCTGGCGTCGGTAGACGTCTGCTATTTGTGCTGAACTCTTGATGGTTGGTTTTATAGGCTCAAGCTATCGGAGCGAGCGGTTAGCAAACGCGTGTTCTCAATTCGTGGTCGTTGAGAAGAGAGTTTAAAGCAACACCTGAGCATTCAGTGTTGCACGCTTTCAAAAAACGTTCCGTTTTAGGCATGTCCCTTTTGGAATATGCTAGTCGATTAAGTAATAATCGATTTAAAAAGAATAAAAGAAAATACGTAGTATTTGTGCGTGCATATACAAAAGTACCGAACATGCTGAAATTACTTTTATCCAATTCTAATGCTTACGTAATAATAATGACATAATATTTCTTTCTTTGTATAATATAGTTAATTTAATAAATTATAGGTAATTCATTAAAATTTAATTTAATTTTCTTGCTTATGCTTATTATTATTATCTATTAATACTATTCACTTCATCAAGATATTTACAAAAAGTATTGCTATGAGGGAAAGTACAGACGCCAGCACATCAAGTTACTACAACCTGTAAAATTTTCTTATTTGATTTTGAACGAGTTACTTTCAACGTTTTAAGGTTTAAAATCATTTGGATAAATTTGACAGTTTGGTATAACTTGATGTGCTGGCGTCTGTGCATAACGTTAAAAAGAGACAAAAAATATATCCATTCTACTCTGCTTGCGCAGCATGCGTCATTATAACTACGTCATTAGTGCACTCGTCGCTCCCATAACCAGTCATGTCCGATTTAAATACTAGTGGTTCCAGTTCATCAGGAAAAGTGCATTTAACATATACATATAAATGACGACTCGAATGGCGTAGTGGTAGTGACACTGCCTTACGTTCTTAGGGTCCTGGGTTCGAATCCCGGTAGGAGCAAATGTTTGTGTGATGAGCATGGGCATTTGTTTCCGAGTCATGGATGTTTATATGTATAATAAGTATGTATTTACAAACAAAAAAAGTATATATGTAGTATATCAACTATCTAGTGACCACGACACAAGCTTTGCTTAGTGTGGCGCTAGGTGGCGCTGTGTGTAAACGTCCAGCGATATTTATTATTTATATTTATTTATTATTATAAATAGAAAAGGCGGGACAATTTTATTACACGGAGGATATGAATATATAACAAAACGAAAACATAAAAGTGGTTTAATAATCTGGGAGTGTACTAACAGGAAGAAGAATAAATGTAAAGGACTTATCAAAATCCATAATAAGTCCATAATAATAATACAATAGTAGGTATATCACACCTTATTTAGTACTCATTTTGGAATTGTTTATTGTTTTATAAGTAGGCATGTTCGAAATTTTAAATTCGATGACATCGTTATTAAGGCCGCCATTTTGTTTACTCGTAGGGCCCCCATTTTGTTTACCAATCCCAGTATGACGGTAATGTGAGATGAATGTGAATAAAAAACAACTTTTTGTCTATGGTAAAGATTTGATGTCTTTTTTTTGTAAAAAAGAAAATATTAATTAATATTTTTTGTTTACCTAGGATACCAATATAATTGAAGAAAAGCCACATCTATGCCAACCTGATTTTGCAATAAAAACGTGAGCGGAGCGTAACGCAGTTTCTTGAAGTGTCACCCGGCAAACCAATTTATAAGACGTTGTCACGTCAAAATTGTAGAAGAAAAAATACAGCAATGTAAAGATAAATTGGTTTCTCCTCAATTTCCACCAGTGCCAGAAACCTTCAAAGCTATGGTGAGTGAATTCAAAGTCATACCAAGTTTGATTCAAAACATACCGTAATTTCAAAGCATCAAGTCAAGTTTATACAGACATAGAAATACAATCGCTGGAATAAAAAGGCTTAAATGCAAAAATGTGGAAGAATTCCAAGTTCTAGAAGATTATAAGGACTTTCTTTTAGCAGACTATTCATATAACTGCAACCGAATTGTAGTGTTTTGTATTGAAGAAGCCAAAAATGTAATCTGTGAGATTGATATTTCTTATGTGATGGTACCTTTAAAAGCTGCACAGAGCCATTCAGTCAACTTTACTCGATACATGGAGACTTCAGAAGTACTGAAAATAGTACTAACATAATTCCGCTAATTTATGCATACATGAGTCGCCGTGATGAGGAATCCTATACAATTCTTTTCAATTTAATCAAAAGTCAAGTTCCTGGATGGCAACCTTCAAAGTTTTAATTGATTTTGAGAAAGCTGCTATGAAGGCCATAAAAGCGACATTTCCGTTAGCTACACTTAAAGGATGTCACACACACTTTAAAAAAGCAATATGGAACAAGGGCCGTGATTTGAAACTTACAACATCTGCTGACATATTCAAATTTCGAGAGGTAGCATTGACTACAGTACTTCCGTTACTGCCCGAGACAGAAATAAGAAACGGTTGGCTCTACATAACGCACAGGGATACTACGGATCCTTGTTGTAATTTCTAGGAAAAATACGACTTATAGTTGTGAAAATTTATTTGAAAAGGTGACATTGCTAAAGATAGAATTATAACATCACTTTTAAACCAGTATTTTCTTCTTTAACTTATCAGAGAGGTTTAATAGGTATAAAATAGTTTACATTTACAACATCCGCCCTCAATTAAAACTCTCTAGAAAAAGAAAAATATCACATTATCAAAACCTACGCTAAATCCAGACCAGCTACACATCTCTTATGTGCAACACGCCCTAACGGTTTTGTTAGCATATCAGCAAAATTCAAATCTGATCTGACGAATTTAATATCTATAATACCGTCAGATACCTTCTCTCGTATAAAGTGATATCTTGTATCTATATGTTTCGTTCGCTCGTGATGGACAGGGTTATACACTAAACTTTGTGCACTCTGACTGTCGTTGAACAAAGTAACAGTATCGGACTTACCAGTTATTTCCGATACAAATCGTCTTAAGTAACACGCTTCTTTAGCCGCAGCGGTTAGAGCCATATACTCCGCCTCAGTAGATGACAGAGCAGTCGTCTGCTGCTTTTTAGCCTGCCACATTACAGGACCTCCAGCCAGCATAAAATAGTAGCCAGTATATGACTTTCGGTCCATGCTACAGTTAGCCCAATCTGCATCCGTGTATCCCTTAAGGTACTCTCCGGTCTTTCTGTAAGTAAGAGCATAATCTATTGTACCTCTCAAATATTGCAACACTCTCTTTAGCTCAAGCCAATGTTCTTTATTGAACTTTGTGTTGAACTGACTGAGATAGCTCGTCACAAATGCTATGTCAGGGCGAGTGTTTACAGCCAAAAACATAAGGGATCCAACTAAACTTTGAAATGGATACTCGGCTTCTCCATTTCCAGTAGTCAGCTTCTTCAAGCTTGATGGCGTCTCAACAGTCTTGCACATATCCATTCCAAATTTTTTCAGCAAACTTAAAATGAATGTTCTTTGACTTATTTTTACTTTACCATCGTCACTTCTATGGATATTTAATCCGAGATAATATTTTAATTCTCCTAGATCTTTTATTGAAAAAATATTTTTCAAAACATGTTTGACAGTGTCAAATGTTATTTCATTTTGGTAAAAGACAATAATGTCATCGACAAAAACTGCCAATATGACTAATTCAATACCAAAAAGTTTCTTATACACGCATGGTTCGGAAGGAGTTTTTTCAAAACCTAACTTCAACAGTGTTTTATCCAACATCCTATTCCATACTCGTGGTGCTTGTTTGAGCCCGTATAAGGATTTCTGCAGCAGACAAACTTGAGCTTCTTGTCCTTTCTTCACAAAACCTTGAGGTTGTTCCATAAAAACTTCCTCTTCAAGATCTCCATTTAGAAAAGCTGTATCAACATCCAAGTGTCTCATTTTTAAATCCATTTCTACAGCTAAAGCAAACAATGTACGGAGTGAAGAATGACGAACTACAGGGGCAAACGTTTCAGTGTAGTCAACACCTTCTACTTGTCTGAAACCTTTAACCACTAGTCTTGCCTTATACTTCATAATATTTCCGTCAGCATCCATCTTCAACTTGTAGACCCATTTACAAGGAATAACCTTCTTATTTCCATTGGGTCGGTCAACAAGCTTCCAGGTTTTTAATTTTATCAAAGAATTATGTTCTTCAGTCATTGCCAAAAGCCATCTATCAGCATCATTTGCATTCACTGCCTCGAGATAACTCTTCGGTTCAATAATCTCTTCAGAAAATACCTTAGAGGTAAAGAAATCCGGTTGTTTACGAATCCTAGTAGGATATCTACTAACTTGCTGATCCACAGCTGCCTCTATCTGTTCAGGACTAGTAGGAACCTCTGATTCTGCCGAATTATAATCATTTTCATCATCACTACATACAGAATTAATTTCTTGACGAACTTCATTCTCATCCTGCTGCTGCTCATTAATCAAAATGACTGGTTCCGTTTTTACAGATTCAACAGCATTACCTTTTAATTGTGAAAAATGATTTTCAAAAAATGTTACATCTCTTGACTTCTGTATGCTTCTTGGATTTGAAGAATCTCTGAAATAATAACCATTTGGATCTTCTGAGTATCCAACAAAGATTACTTCTTTAGTCTTCAGATCTAGTTTCTTCCGCTGACAAGCCGGAACTTGAATGAGTGCTCTACACCCAAACACACGCAAATGGGTCAAATCACCCTTATTGCCATTCCATTTTTCAAATGGTGTTTTTCTTTCAAGAGCCCGATGTGGTGACCTATTTTTCAAGTATACAGCAGTCTTGAAAGCATCTTCCCAGTACGCTTTGGATAGCGAACTCTGAGCTAGCATGGACCGTGCTTTTTCCACGATGGAACGATTGGTCCTTTCTGCTACTCCATTTGATTGAGGGCTATACCCTACTGTAGTCTCATGCGACACTCCATTTGTAGCCAAGTAATCCGCAAGCTCTTTATTGACATACTCCTTTCCGCAGTCAGTTCTTAATCTCTTGATTTTAGCGCCGGTTTGTCTCTCCACTAATGCTTGGAAAATACAAAACTTTTCCTTAACTTGTGCTTTAGAAGCAATAAAATAAGGATAGATCATCCGCGAAAAATCATCTATGAAAATGAGAACATACTTATTACCTTGGAATGATGTCTCAGACATTGGTCCACATAAATCTGAGTGGATCAATTCTAACTTTGCGGTAGCTTTCTTGTACGCAGTCGTCTTGAAAGGTTTTCTCGCCTGCTTGCCTTCAACACAGGCAACGCAACTCGATTTATCTATTTCAGTATAATCTATACCTACGTGAGAATTCTTTAACTGGTTCATACCAATGCGACATAAGTGACCTAACCGTTTGTGCCATAACAGGTACCTGCTCAACGTGTCAGAGTGCACCTCGTACGCCACATTTTGGTGGGAATTAGTAGTACAATCGAGGGTGTACAGTCCACCACAGGCCGAACCATGTAGAATTGCCTCACCTTTAAAAGAAAAATCGTTATCTTTATGAAAACTACAACCATTCTTATCAAAAAGTACTATAAAACCTTTGTCTACCACCTTTTTGACAGAAATCAAATTATTTGTAAGTTTAGGTACATACGCTACATCTTTGATTCTATTTACTACATTGCACACAGTATTAATAGATATGTCACCGATACCACCACAGTCGATCTTTTGACCATTGGCAACAGTAACGGTGCTACCTTCTAATGGTTTGATGTCTTTGAACCAATCTCGCCTAGGGGTCATGTGTTTTGATGCACCAGAATCAATGAACCATCTGTTTACCTCCAAACTTGAAGAACCAAGGGCACTAAAAGAAGTGGTCCCTCCGTCTGATGGACTAGCGCCTTTCTTTGCCTTGTTGCGTAGAGGACAGTCAGGCCGTTTGTGTCCAGGTTTGTTACATTCATAACATACAACAGGTTTCTTCTTCTTGGTTTTATGAACATCAATGTCAGATCGATTTTTCAGTTGAAAAGCTGCAACCGTCTCTGTGGAGTCAAGTTTTGACATTTCATTCAGTAACTTCCTTTTAACTAGCTCGGTACTTACTTCAACATTGCTATTTTCCAATGCCATTATTAGAGGCTCGTATTTAGAAGAGAGACCTCCTAATAAGATCGCAGCAATCGAAGCATCTTCAATTACCTTGCCGATGTCAGCCAAATCCTGTGCAGTACTCAAAACAGCGTTAATGTACATTTCAATATTTTGAAAATCATTCAGCGAGAGCCTATATAACTTTCTCTCTAAAGCCAACCTTCTGCCCATGCCTTTATCTTCATAAGCATCCTGCAATGCCTTCCAGGCTTCTAGAGCAGACTTTGCACTCCTAACATGCGTTATTGCAGAGCCATCTACTGTTAAGCATATTTTTGCTAGTGCTCTCTTATCATTTCGAGATTTTACCTGTTCAGAGGTGGCATCTCCTTCGTCGTACCCATTTATTGTGCACCACAAATCTTCATGAATTAAGTAGTTCCTCATTTTGAACTTCCACGAAGAGTACCCGTCTCTATTAGATAGGAGGAGCGAGGGTATTGATGATGAAGACCATCTGATCGCAACAGAATCACCACTGGACATCTCAAAATAAAATCTTCGAAAATATTTAATAACACAAAATAACCTTTCACACACTATTTGTTATAAGATTCACTGTATTTCCTATGAGCGCTTTTCGTGCTGATAACGTGTTGTAATTTCTAGGAAAAATACGACTTATAGTTGTGAAAATTTATTTGAAAAGGTGACATTGCTAAAGATAGAATTATAACATCACTTTTAAACCAGTATTTTCTTCTTTAACTTATCAGAGAGGTTTAATAGGTATAAAATAGTTTACATTTACAACAATCCTGATATTATAAAGTTCAGGAAATACGTTGAAGTACAATGGCTAAAAGATGATTTTATACCAGTTTCGTGCGTTTTTGGGGAAAGGCATCGAATGACAAACGCTGTCGAAGGGTGGCACCACAAACTAAATTCAGCGATGAGCAAGAAAAACCCAAACATAATGCACGCTTTAAGCGTTCTTCGAGAAGATGGTTTTTCTTTGTGAAAAAAATGCAAATAAGTCAGAAAAAGAACCGCCCAACAAACGAAAAAAAAAGTATGTTTACAGCGATCAGTTTATTCAAGAAACCCAATTGGAACTTGTAAACGGCCAAATATCTGTAGGCCAATTTTTAGAAATTATGAGAAACTAATAAGTACTTATTGTATTTTGTTTAACTATGTGGTGTTTGGAGACGATTTGGACGCGCATCACGAGGGTTGGTCCGAGGCGGCACAGGAAAAAAGCACATGGAAGGAATTGGGGGAGGCCTTTGCCCAGCAGTGGGACAGTACAGGCTAATAAAAAAAAATAAAAAAATGTGGTGTTTAAGACTTTTGAGTAGTACCTACATTATGTTTAATTCAAGAAACCCAAATGGGTCTTGTAAAGGCCAATTTCTAGATATTGTGAGAAATTATTATTGTTTTTTGTTTAACTACGTGATTTTTAGAACTGTTGATTAGTACATATCTGTAGGCCAATTTCTAGATATTGTGATAAATTATTATTGTTTTTTGTTTAACTACATATGTGATTTTTAAAATGTTGATTAATTTATAATATTTAATTTTTATTCCTCCGTCGAGGAATATGATAATAAAACTGTGATTATGATTGTAATGTTCTAGTCGATTTTAAAAATTGTAGCCTGTCAACCAGCTGTGGAAATTAAGTCGGTTAATTACCCACTTCAATAAAAAATAAGCAATCAAAGCTATATCATATAATACTAAGTAGTAGGATCATTTTTTAATACTTGAGTGAAACATTTAATAAAGTTGATTCAAGAATATGACTATTATTTACCTACCATATAATTTATAAATATTTAAATTAGTCTTACCCTAAGCCCTGCTAAAAATCAAATCCGTAAGTATATTAAGCTATCTTTTACCGGTCTCAAGATTAAACAAGTTAAATTGATGGCCAGTGGGAATCGGATCAAAAGAGTTGTGCCATTGTCCCCCAACGGCGGCCATAGGGAATGTTAAAAATTCCGTGTCGCTGTCCACCAGTGGTGGCGAATGGAAATAATTTACAAAGTTGTGACGCTGTCCCCCAGTGGTGGACAACGAGAATAATGTTTTAAAGTTGTCTCGCTGTCCCCCAGTGGTGGCCAGAAAAGTGGTGGACATCGGGAATAATCGCTTTTCTTTTGCATGGCCTATAATAGAAGACATTGATACAATCACTGCTGATTGCATCGTTAAAATATTGCCGAATCCTACAATAACCAAGCGTGGTATAATATACTTTGATTTCAAATTCAGAAATATGATTATTTCGTAAAGACTTTGATTGATTTATTTAGTCTGTAAGGAAAAAATCATATCTTTGTAAGCTTTCATGTGATCTCTTTGAAATAAAAAACCAAAGTTAATTCAATTTTCGCATTTTATTGCTATTACCCCTGATTTGCAACTATCTAAAGTACTGAGAAATTGACCAACATTATTACATTTGCACCTGAACACCGGGTAAATGTAATAAGTGAGATATATTTTTTTAAATTTGATTACCTATATTATAAGAGTGATTTTAATTAAACAAATAACTTAAAACTTTAGTCTACTAAATATTTAATACACGTGGTAATTATAAATTTCATACTACTAAAAAGTAAAATGTTGTCTATGGTTGAATATGTCATTCTAGTTATGGTACTCGCATTTACCCCACCTGACCCTAATGAAAAAATATAATTTCTTAAAGATGCATGAATGGTAACTAGGTTTTTACCAAGGAACATCTTATTCCTACCTTCAATTCTTATTTCTATTTCTGAACCAGAAGTTCCCAACTCTAGGGATGCTATATCTCGCCACTGAAATGTTAGTATGTTTAAAATCTGGGCCAGGGTCTTCCCGGTGTTGCTTATTGCTTTTTCTCAATATGTTCGAAGAACGTGGAGTCAAAGAGGTGTGTCCTATGGCCGCTAAAACGTGGTACTGTCACCACTTGATTATAAACCACTAACAACATCCCTGTTTGATTGGCACATGACATCTTAGCATAATATTTAATGATGGGCAAGGTCACTCTTGTGTCACATTTTCCTTTGCCTGATATCCTGAAACAACCTTCCATGTCTTCCTTTTTTTTTTTTTTTTTAACGATGGGAAATCATCAAATGACCCCCCTCACTCTGGGCGGAGCGGGAGGGAGTGTCTCTTTCGAACAGGCCCGCAACCCCGACAGGCTTCGGCCCTTGCGGGCCCCTCTCCTTTTGCTGACATCTCTTTGAGGCGCGCGTGGAACACGAACGCGCCGTCGACACGGCCTGTCGTCGTCGTTAGACGGCCGGACGGCTAGCTAGCCCATAGCCAACCGTCCACAGGTACGGTGGCCGGTAGCCACCACGTGGCTCCCGACGCCCGGTGCGTCTCCCGCGGCGGCCGGGAAGAGAGGATCTCTCCCTTTCTCGTTCCGCCACCTCCTTCGCTAGCATGACTGCTTCGCAGAAGGAGGCGACGGCTTCCCATTCCGTCTCGCTCCGGACCATGGATTGAACCAGGGCCGGACGCGAGAGGTCGCCGCCGCCGATCGCCGCCACGAGGACACGGCGGAGCTCCGCCCACGCAGGGCAGACTTCCACCGTGAGCTCCACCGTGTCCTCCGGTCGATCCTCGCAGTTGAGACACCCGGCCGATTCCTCCCGCCCGATTCGGTGCAGGTACCTCCCGAAACATCCGTGTCCGGTGAGGACCTGCGTCAGGCGGAAGGTGAGGACGCCGTGGCGCCTCTTTCTATGTCTTCCCTTGTGAACCAATTTGCAACATTCGTTATTTGTGACAGTATTGAGAGATCCTCTTTGTATGTCCCAAAGATTCCGTGAAACACTATGTGCGACGCCATTTCTTCTTGCATCTCACCGCAGATGGTATAGCGAATACCCTTATATGATGCATATTTGTATGTGTACTATCCACCAGCTCCTGTGGTACTAAAAAAGACACAGAATTTCTTCTTGTCATCATGATGTCTCCACACGCTCGCAAATATGGATAGAGGGAAGAACATACGGGTTGCTTGCCTTGAAGTAGTAATTAAAATAATCTCTGCTACTAAAGTAGTCAGCGTTGAGATCTCGCAAGCTTGCTTTGTGTTTTCAGTTAACTCAAATATGTCGTCGATGCAAGGTACATGTGACATGGCGCGTTTTACTGCAGTTGCATATTTCTTGCGATACACTCCTTCACTTCGCAGCATACATAACCAGGCGGTCATTCGGCCCCAAGCTCTGTACAATTGATGACCTTCTCTCTGGTGGAAAAGATGCCCCCTCAAGAAGTACCCCAGATAGGCCGTATTTAGCAACCGGAAAGCTCTTATGCACACCATCTTGTTTGGTTATAGGCATATTATTGTGTCCAAGACGGAGTTCATTGACCCGCAGAGCGAAGGCAGAAAACATATCCAAATATGGCCCCATTGTACCGTACCAATCTTCTGCATCTCCTGCATCAAAATCTTTGTAGACTAAACCATTGCGTTTCAGTATCTCAACCCAAGCACTTTTTATTGCGTCATTCGTGATTGATTAATCGTCCTCTTGTAATGGATTTTGAAGGATGTCTTCTCAGTCTTTTTGATCATGTTTGTGTCGGTTCTCTTTGTAGCCTGTCTGCATACATTATGTATTGTAAAAATTATGCTTATGGTGTGGTTGCCCACAGTAATGTTGTTCAACGGCTCATTTAAGTTCATGGGTGTTGCATCATCGGTGTCCATGCGTGAGGAATCAGTGGTTGCCTTACTCCCAAAAGCGAGTTTTATCATATGCTCGTGCATCTGAACTATTGAGTTTAGACATGCAAACTTTTTGTCGGGGCTCAAATCAATTTTGGGTTTCTTTGCATCTTCAATGGGCCACAGAGTGTCCGGGTCAACTAGTGTTATATTATTATATAATAGTATAAAGCAGAAGAGTTTGTTTGTTTGGTTGAACGCGCTAATCTCAGGAACTGCTGGCTAGAATTGAAAAATTATTTTTGTGTTGGATAGTCAATTTATCGAGGAAGGATTTAGGCTATATAACATCACGCTACGATTATTAGGCGCGGAGCAGGAATGAAAAATGTTGCAAAAACGGTTTTTTTCTTCCTTTCGTTTTTCTCTCTTATGTGGCGTAGACGAAGTTGCGTGGGTCAGCTAGTAAATAATATGCGAAATGGCACATTAGCTTTTGCTGCGTATCTTATGAAATTAAAAACTGGCGACAGCAACGAGCGGATATCAACGCTATTAAATATACACCCTACCACTTTAGTAAGATTATTAAAAAAGGTCCGGCAAATACTTTCTGATGATTTTGTTCCACAAAACTTAGGGATCAATCATATCAAACGAGCTCAAGTTGCTTAAAGAAATCTCATAATATCTAATGAGCTGTTCGGTGGAGCAAATAGGAACCCAATAATTATTCTGGATGGCACCTATTTATATGAACTAAAAAGTTCAAATTATTTATACCAGAAAGATATATAAATATATAAGATATATTCTTTGCACAAGTATAGGAACCTCATGAAACCTTTTATGATGGTATGTTCTGATGGTTATATTATAGATGTACTAGGTCCCTATCCAGCAACAACATCGGTTGCGTCATGATTAATGAATTTAATCATGAAAAGAATTCTTAACGAAAGTACTTTCAAGTGGGGATGTTTTTACTGGATAGGGGTTTCAACAAGGTGAAACGCTACTGATTCAAACGTGGGACCTGTACTCATACTGATTGACTTAAAGCATCGCGATCGTCAAGCCGCTCTCTTTCAAATTCACGATTGAATGTATCGTGCATGGGGCGATTCGGTGATAGCATTCCCAATTCGTGCAACCTCTTGCCGGACATAATCAGGCACACATTTTCTATAGAAATCAACGCCTCGTTGTGGACCTCCGCGTTAAATTCCAGTTCAGGATTCGATGTTGTTGTTCGCACAGTGTAAAATATCTTCAGCCATACTATCTGTAGATGGTGGATCAGTAAAAGAGTGCTCAAGTTTAAAATCGTGCAAGCGGGGTGAAGGAGGCGCGTACGTGCTCTCGTTTGATAGGTTTTTAACCGTGCATTTAGTCGGTTCTAGGTCAAGCACGTGGCCGCGTCTCCTGTGGCGCAAGAGATGAGAACCCCGTATTCCCGTCCCCGTACCCTGCGCCCCCTCTATTCGTGTACGCCTCCTTGACCGCGCTCCACTTTTTATTATTTAAACATTCAAATCTCAACATGGCTTTGCGTACTGACCATTCATTTAATACTTCATAATACTTTCATCTGGGAAAGAGAACAAAATAACTCAATTTTTAAAATTTGTGATGGCGTCAGCGTTTGTTGCAGCTGACTGTCTTCTGCATGCGATGGAATTATACTTTTCACCATTTTTTACTTTAACTAACTTTAAATTATTTCAATAAAATTTTAATAAATGATTAGTCTAATCGCTGTTTATAATTTTTTTGCACTCCGCATTTTGTTCGAAAACTTGACATAGAAGTAGATCGTCAGAACTTACATTCATCATTTTAGTCTCATGTTTTGAATCGGTCGTCTTGTTGTTTATTTTTACATCAGAGAGTACTGTCACTGATTTCGATGCTTTAATGGAACGACTTTTTGCGTATCATCTGTTAAAATGTACAATGACTAGAGTTAATTTGTTTTCATTAAAGATAATGAAATAAAATGAATGGCGTTATTCTCTAAGTAACATACCGATTTTGTTTTCCTTGTCATCTAACCCACGAAACCCATCCCGCAATCCTTCATTTGTCTCTTCTTCATGAATTTCTTTATCTGAAGTATATTATTTTAGTTTCTAAATAGTTTGAACAAAGATTCTCATTATCAGTAGTGGTCTTCTTTTCAGTTTCAATTTTCTTTTTTTTTTTGGGTCGATTATTTTTACTGCAGAGCTAAAAGCAAAACAGGACGTTTTAAAACATTATTTTATGCCGCGCACTGTAGTTAAAGGCAGATAATTTATAAAGATATCAATATACAGTGTGTAAAACCAGGTACCCACCACTTAAACACTCCTTTGTTGGAGTAACATAATGCAGATGTAAATAAAAAGAAAATAAGTAGTTGTTCGCACTTACGAATTTCGTTTCATGCGCTGGCCGCTATGTTTTATCGCACTGTTCTGCAAATATACGTCAAAATCCTTTGCAGAGCAACAATTGTCAGCCAAATGTATAATTTAAAAAAACATATTTCTTGTTTTGATGTAGTTCATAAAGGGTACTTTAGTACAGCCTTTAATTCCTTTCCAGGTTAACTGGTTAAGGAGTTCGTCCGTGAATAAACATCTCGTTAACTACAGTTAACGAGATCCAATGTTTGATATTTTTAACATTCCACTCGTACCGCATATTCTAGAAAAAAAATTGACCTGAAATATTAATTAAAACAAATATACCCTTTGTAACCGTGATAGATATTTTGTAGTATTAAAATAATAATACCTATCCATACCAAAACTTTTTCAAAATCTGTGTCAATGAGTTGATCTTCTAGTAATTCTAAGTTTTGACGTGACAACGTCTTATAAATTGGTTTGCCGGGTGACACTTCAAGAAACTGCGTTACGCTCCGCTCACGTTATGCGCTCACAATGAGAGCGAGTGAGAGGCACGCGTCCCTTCCACTCGGGCATGGTTAGCCCGCCTAAGAGCGAGAGAGACAGACATAAAAAGTGAAAGGCACGCGTCCCTTCCACTCGAGCACAGTTAGCCCGCCTAAGAGCGAGAGAGACAGAGCGAGAGAGAGAGAGTGAGAGAGATAGGCATACACACCGGTTCATGTCTTGCGCAATATAATTCTTTGTATAAATAAATGTTTTAAATTGTTACTATTATTTCATCCTTCTTCCTACTATACGAATGAATATTCACATTAAAATTATTTTACCACTCAAAGTCGTTGTCACGTAAAACTTTCGCCCGTATACCGACTTTACAGGCAACCAATTTTTTTTATAGAATTAATTGGAAATTCAATATTCGTCTGAGCTAGTTTCTCATCAAACTTTGTTGATATGGAAGTACCAGCAGTACTAACAGTCTCAATATTAGATTGTTTATGTTTCAGAATATCATATAATTTGTCCAGTTGTACTTGTATTACTTTAAAGTCAGTTTCTTCTTTAACTGGAAAAAATATTATATTATTTTTTTTTTCTAGTCTAGTCATATTATTTGCAAAACGCACCTACAAGCAAAAAAAGAAACAAGCAAAGAGGCGAAGTACGTCGAATGGAATCGCTTACGATTTTGGAACTTTAGATTAGCTTATTTGAGAATTTTGTTTTCTGCTTATAACCCACTGTTCTCTGCTATGATTTGATTGAATTCAATCAACCTCAAACTGATTAAAGTTTAACCAGTTTGACTCTCACTTTCGGGTATTTTTGTTAAATTCTCATTCGTTGCTATTATTTTTGAAGCATCAGTTTCAATCGCTACCTAAGATCAGCAGCTGATGCTGATCATCAGCTGATGTCAATTACAAAAAATCAGCATCAGCATCAGCATCCGCTGATGTGAAAAAATCCTGCATCAGCAACAACCCTGTTTCAAACGGGTCATTCCCGCTCGTCCACACTGCGGACGATTGGGAATGTTTCCCATTCGTCCACACCCCGTTGATAAAAAGAATGATGATAGTATTTCCTTTATATAAGGAAATACTATCATCATATTTTCTTTTACACATAATTTTAAAATATTATGTACTTAGCTTTATTACTTTAGACTTTTAATGCAAAAGCTTTTTTTGCGTATTTTATACTAAATGTATAGCATAAGAATGTTTCACATTTTAATTTTACACATTGGGTATTGTATCAATATCAGTTTAAATGCAATTAATATGTAAAAAGTTTTAAAGTTACAATCGCCGCAGGATATACTCAACTATTATTGTAACGTTGTACGTGGTGGCTAACACATTTGAATCGTACTTGAAATGAAATATCTATTTGCCCTCGCAGCTGAGGGTACTTTTAGTTGGCGCTAGAGGAATCATTATTAAGATACCGTCACAAAACTCGCGCACGAAACTGGTTGTGGACGAATGTTTCCCCTCTTCATACCGCACGCCTAACGTTCGCGGATTATCAACGGCTCGAGACACAAAAGGAATCTCTCGACCGGCCGTGCTGCCACGGCCGGTCGAGGGTCCTTTTACTACGCCCTACACATCGGCAGAGTGATCGCGTGTGCCATTTTTTAATTTTACCTCTGCCAATCTCCTATCGTTATTGCTTGGAGCATATTATAACTAACATCTAGTTTATTTGCTGCATAAATAATAAAAGTTAAAATCAGTGTAACCCCGATCGGGTGAGTGTTGCAAAACTTTTTAACTAGAATTAAGTAGGTATTCGTAGCATGACTTGGCAAAATATCGCTTTGTAGTAGTGCCAAGTTAGGACACCTGAATTGTTGATTTCGAGCCTCCTAAGACCTAGACAAAAAATTAAATCGTAGTGATTAAGTCTCACTGTACAAAATTATGCACAAATTAAATGTTGGCCTTCAGTCCCAGACATTGATTTTGATATATATTTTTTTACATTAGAAATTTTGATTATTTAATGCTTTTTATATATTTTAGATGTCTCTTGAAATGGAATGGCTAAGGTTTTAATAGTTCTTCAGGTATGGTCTCTTCGTCCAAGGATTCGGAAGAACTAGAAAAATTGCTTTGAAAAGCAACGGGATCTATAGAATATTCATCTTCGCTGTCATCTTCGAATTCCGATTCGTTTAGATAATTTATTACGTCTTTATCACGGAGATCTGTAAAGCATGAACAAAAAAAAAGCATTAGTCATCAGCACCAACCGCCAATTAGATCTACCAGAGTAAAGACCGAAAGTGCAAATATTTGAACAAATTCAAGTAGTGCTATCTATGAACTAAGACCTGGAGTGCAAAAATTTGTACATAATAATATATGATAGGTTATTTTTTTATTACGAAGCTTCCCATGAAATAACAAGTTAAACTTAATTAGTTGGATATAATAAAAAGCAAAATTAATAAATATCTTAGCAAAACAATCACGATTGCTTAGGTTAATCTTGATTGAAACTTACTTCTTCGCTGTCCATGCGCCATCTTCGAACGCCAAACACAAATGATTTTGACAGCTTTGTTTTTTTTGTGTTGGTTGCATTGCGAAACGAAACGTCAAACCTGTCCATAGACGCATAGCTGTAAAATTTTGTCCACTGATAAAAAATAAAAAAGTGCGGGTCAATTTAAAAATATGTACAAAATTTTGTACGCTGGGACTATACCATTATGGAGGTTGCAATATTTCCGGGACTGAATGACGACATTCATTTTGTGCAAAAACTTGTACAAGGGGTCTTAGGAGGATATCCCAGTATTGATCCGGTGTATCAACGGTGATTGCTATTTTAATCATCTAGTAATTTTCTTTCTTTTATTTCCCGAATGTCCTTGACATTGGTGTTACGGAACATGACGGATACCTTTAAATTCTCTTCAACCTTTCATGTACGTATTTAGTTCTTGATTAATGTAGTTAGTGAATTGTAGTCGATCATTGTATTGTAAATTCCTGTAAATCATTCTTGTTATTTTTCTATCTACCTCGCATTACTAGATATCATTTTTCTGCTTCATCATGCTTCTAAATTGTACCACGCTGCTTAGACTGCTTCATCTTGATAGCTAATTGATGCTAGAACACCACCTTCCGCCGTAGATTCCATTGCCTACGGCTATCGGGATGTTGCAGTAAGTAGTGTACGAATTCGGTCATTTTCTAAAAATCCCAAATCCGGATATTCCAGGGTTCTTCCGTACCGTTTGATTAGCTGCCGCTGCAGGGGCTGTGGCTGGACAACTCTGCAGGCTACGCGCTACCTTCAACTGCAAGAACGACCCACCTATCTATACCAAACATCATTCTACAATTCATCTACGTTCTGGAACCTACAGGATAGTGGTTTTCTCTAGGCGGTCTAGAACCCAACACGAGCTCGATATTTAGAACCCACACCAGTCTTTTACTGGGGTTATTATTATTTCTAAGTAAGTACCCACACCTAATTGTTTTTTTATTATTATAATTTTTTACTTCTATTTTTCTTATTATAGTTTGTACTGACTCTTCCGAGTTTCATTTACCGGCTGAGCCCTAAACGTTACATTATAACTACACCCTGTCAATCCTCCAACAAAAGGTAGTCTTTGCATTCCGCTTATCAGTTTTGACGACGCTTCCGGGAATGAACAATAGATACTCATAGTGTTGTGATGAATGAGAATTTAGCTAGTAGTATATTATATACAACATGTAACAGAATAAACGCAAGACCTGAAAGTAGTTTGCTCAGAATCGGCTTCTGAATCGATTCCCATCATTATTTATATGTGTTAATTTTCTCCAGAAATATCCTTCATTTAATCTAAATTAGGACCACTGCGTAAAACCAACGTAATCAAATATTTTATTTAGGGAATTATAAGCCTTAGCTCAAAGTAATAAAAGCCCATAAAAATGCACGGCTGAATTTGTAGATCGCTTAATATCCATCCATACACACACGTAAAAAAATCAATACATTTTAGAATAAAGTATGATAGTGTGCGAAAGGTAAAATATTTAATTTAAGAAAGATTAGTCTTTATTTCCAAGCAATACGTCTTACTTAACTGCACAACCGAATTTGTAAAAATAAAAATATCATTTCTATCCTTACCTACACACACACGTAGGTTTTTACATTTAAGCTAGTTAAATAAAAACATCATTTTAGGAAATTTCAAACTTATCTCAAAGCAATAAAGCTTTTTTAAATGCATTACTGAATTTGTAATTCCGCATTCACAATATTTTGTAGAGAAATGACAAACTATTAGAAAATCAAAGGTACGTTTTTTGCAAACGCTAAATCAATATGAAAGAGCGAGATGCAATAATTTACTGACTTAGCCCTTTGAGTTGCCGCATTTGTTTGATATGCCGCCGGCGCACGTGCCGCCAAATTAGTCATTCGCCGGCAACCGACAAGTGAATTACGCAATTTTGTTGTTGTTGTTTACGCGCGCGATGGCTTTCCGGTACAGCAATATCCAGTGCACTGAGATGGTGAGGACACTGGCTCGTTGCGACGATAATGTGGAGTTAGCGTGTCGAGTCTTCAATGAACGACATGGTACCAGAGTGAGCGCCAGGACAATGCTAGGTGCAACTCAGCGCCTGAGGGACTTCGGTACGTTTCGTCCTAACACGGCCTTGGATAGAGGGACGAATGTGCGCTCTACTCGTTTGCAGGAAAACATTCTCGATTATTTCGATGAACATCCAGAGAGCAGCACGAGGGAAGCAGCGCCGTTGTTTGACTGCAGCCACATGTACGTGTGGAGAACGTTACGTGCTGATGGCGAACACCCCTTCCATCTACGACGTTGTCAGGAGCTAATGCCGACTGACTACTTGCCACGACTACAATTTTGTAGATGGTTGTTGGAAAACTGGCAACGAAACATCATCTGGACGGACGAGAGCACCTTCACACGAGTTGGTATTTACAACCAACATAACATGCATTTGTGGAGGCACGAAAATCCACATGCATGTCGTGTAGACTCATATCAGCACAGGTTCTCCGTGAACGTGTGGGCGGGAGTTGTAGGTACACACATACTCGGCCCTGTGTTTTTACCGAGGTTGACTGGAGATACCTACCTACACTTCTTGCAAGAGATATTGCCCCAGTTATTGGAGGAGGTCCCTCTCTCGTTGTTACGACGACCCGTGTTTTACCAACATGATGGAGCTCCCGCGCATTTCACGTGGAACGTTCGACGGCATCTTGATGCGGAGTATGGCTCTCATTGGATTGGACGTGGAGGACCTATACCGTGGCCTCCCAGATCTGCCGATCTAACACCGTTGGACTTTTTTTTGTGGGGTCGAATAAAATCGCTAGTGTATGTAAACGAAGCAACCAGTATAAATGACCTCAAACATAAAATTGAACTCGCGTTTGTTAAAGTGAAAAGTGAAACTGAAGTGCTTAACAAATTAAAAATTAACTTAAGAAAACGTGCAATAATGTGTACCGAGCAAGGTGGTGGACATTTTGAAAATCTTTTAAAAAGAGGACGAAGAAGAAGTATTTAGTGTAAATAGCTCAGGTATGTACCTTCGTAATACGATTTTACTACTGTAAATACATAAATGATTGAAATCTTTTAAACACTGAATATGTTTTATACCTACGTAATAATAAAACCGGCCAAGTGCGAGTTGGACTCGCGCACGAAGGATTCCGTACCATTATCGACAAAAAACCGCCAAAAATTCACGTTTGTTGTATGAATAACCCATTTAAATATTAATTTAATTCCGTTTTTAGTATTTCTTTTTATAGCGGCAACAGCGAAGTCTTAACAACAGGGACAATTTTATCCTCTTGGTACGGAACCCTAAAAATGTAAACACACTGACGAGTAGGTGGTAATATCGCGAAATCGGTTAAAAGACGCGTGACATGTCTGACTTTAGGTTTTGCCGTACTGATAAATCGCAGTGGGATGAAAGGTAAAAATACTTTCTTAGCTATCCGTAGTTGAACTGAATTATTCGAAGTTCAAAGCCTGTAGTAGTAAGTGTGCGGACGGCGAGCAATGGATAGTTCGCCGTTCAGTCGTCTGGTAAGATTCCGGACCAAGCCCAGTCGTCGACGGCACGCACTGTTCCCGCGCGCCTCAAGGAGTTGTCCGAAAAACGTAGGGACCCTGTAATAGGGTCGAAGCCAGCTGGGGCCCGGGTTCTTTTTCTGAAAAGAAGGCCTGGACCCAGTGCGAAAGGCAACGTTGGAACGGGGTGGGTTTAGTCAGTAAGAGTCTGACACTGTCTCTCGCTCCGCCCAAGAGCGGGATTCGTCATTAGATGATTTTTCCCACCATAAAAAAAGCCTGTAAGTGTGATGGAAAGATGAAATCATTATTTTACTAGTTAGGCAACTAACAATATTTTTTTATTTTTTTTATTTAGCGTATACTGTCCCACAGCTGGGCAAAGGCTGGCAACAATAACTAATAGGGTAATACCACAACTTACTAATATCAGCTAGGTACGTAATATTCGGCCATTAAACGTAAAGATACATACCTAAGCTTACATGCATTGCTTTCTATTCCTACCTACATGTTACGTAGGCACGCGCACGAGTGTGCGCTATGAGTGTGTGCGTAGGGATACAGTAGTATGCTCAAACATTATGCGTCCAGCTAGGACAACTATTTTATAAAAAAAACATAGCGTTCTTTAGGTAAATCGAATTACAGATGTTTCTTTAGTTCTATAATTTAATTTTCTAATTGGGGTGTCTGAGGTCTTGCGTTTATTCCGTTACACGTTGTATATAACTTGCCACTTACCAATTTGTTTAATAATCTCTTGCTCAATCATAGGTATTTGTTTTAATTTTGATATTCCTATTATTGACGATCTTTTTTATTTTGTTTAAGGACGATAAAATAATTGACGAAAAACATCATATATGCTCGCCATACTTCGACAGAAACAAAATCGATGAGTCAATTTATAAGTTGAAACAACAATTGACTACACCAGGTTTTCCTAAAGTACCGAAGACTTTTAATTCCACTGTTGCCAGATTAAAGAATGAAAGTACAGAATTATAACCTAATATGATTCCGAACTTTAGTTCCGTAAAAAGTTCGCTATACAGACACCGAAATTCTGCAGCTTAACTGCCAAAATTACATTGTAAAAATGTCAAAGAAGTTAAAGTTCCACCTGATTTTGAAGATTTTCTCTTGTCTGATTATATGAATGGTAATACAAGAATTATTGTGTTTTGTTCAAAAAAAGCAAAAGAACTCATGTGTCAGATTAAAGATTATTACGGAGATGGCACATTCAAAAGTTGCTTAGTTATGTTGTTTTTAAATCAATTAAACCGTTACATCATTTATTTAATTAAAAATTTCTTTACACTGACTCTTAAAACTAGACATGAAACGAGGTGCGGACGACTGGGAATAATGCGTTCTGTTCGTCCACAGTGTAGAGTTGTAGACGAACGGAACGCAACATTCCCAGTCGTCCGCAGTGTGGACGAGCGGGAATGACCCTTTCAAACTCTCTGGCCACTTCCTGTGCTCTTGAATCCCTAGGCCATTGAATGAAACGTGGAGCCAAGCTATGCAAAGCGTGGGACACCCTTCGGACCGTACTGATTGCGGTAGCCTTTCCAACATTAATTTTTTCACAAACTGACCTGCAAAAACAAATGTCTGTAAAACTATTTGCACTGTTTAACAATGGTTTGGCATTGGTACTCTTAATTTCAATTTAGGTCCTACAGTCAAGGGTAAAATACCTGTAAGAATCAGGAGTTGCCATTACCCACAAGGTTAGAAGAATCTGCTTCTTTGCATCTATGGGTTTTCTCCCACGTGAATATTCTAAATTCCCGATTGTAGGCCCTATTATGCCAAGGACGAACTCCATTTTCTCCGGAAATAGGCTGAAATTTAAAAATTCCAATGTACTCGTAAATAAATCAGACCGAACAAGGTGGGTTGTAATTAAATGACATTTAAGTTTTGCACCTACCTGAAGTGCGATTTAAAAACCTCTCGCGCGTAATTTGCCACAGTTCTTTCCACGTAATACTTTATACGTGGGATGCAATAGAGCTGGCCCCTAACTTTCGCACTTCTCATGATGGCTATGGCAACAGCTATTTCATCGTCATCGTCGCTGCTTACCAACGCCTCTATGAATTCTTCATCATCTGAATCATCTATTAAATCATTAACCAAACTCTGCAATTCAGAGTCAGACATTATTGTTTTTAAAGGAAACTATTTAAAGGTTATGAGGCGACAAATAAGCGGGCCGAAATGATTTGGTCGCTGAAAGTACTTTAAGCGATAAAATCGCACTTTTTAATTCGGACCGGGCGAAAGTGCTAAAACCGCTAAAATCACATTCAGCGATATTCGGACCGCAGCGAAAGTCATTATTCTATTTTGACGTTTCCGCAACAATCTAGAATAGCGGGAACTCGGACCCTGACGCTAACAATGTAATTTAGTAAAAAGTTATATTTTTGTTTAAAATTATTCGAATAAAATGCATAGTTTGAGATTACTATGGGCAGCTAAAAATGAAGAAGCATTACAAAGACGTCAAACAAGATTAAATCATCGTAAAATGGAGGAAATTGTTGAGATGGAGGATTGGAATTTGTTCATCGTTTTAGGCTAAATAAACAAAGCTTTTGGCGTCTTTGCCATGATTTTCGGTGTTTAACTTCATTAAAAGGCACTCAGGAAATAAGTGGGTCATACACATCACGTCGTTGTTTTTTTTTTCAAATCAGTCTCATTTATTAGGTAATCATACAAGAAATTAGAAATTAATCAAAACCAGATCGTTATTCAGATTTCAGCAAGTTATTTAACTTTATTTTTTTTACGTCCACAGAAAAGACCCCTTTCCACAGAAGAGAGGTTAATCACTCTCATATTGATTGATTACTTGCCATTTAAACTCGTAATAGTTAACAAAAGTTATCTAGCCAATTATAGTTTTTTTGGAAAATACAAACAATAAAAATCTAACCAACAACCTTTTTTTTTTTGATAATATTAGTAATAAAATGCAATATTTCAAGGGTGCAAATATTGAAATTATACCAAATATTTTGATTATTTTTAATTTTAGCCTCTTATCTTGATCAATTAAACGTCAAACCAACAAAAAAATAACATAAAAATAAGCTTTCAAAAAATGTTTTCATCACTATCATCATTGTCAAAGAACGAAGGTCGTAGTTTAGGTTTTTTAGGTGGTGTAACAGACTCATCAGAATAGTTATTGTCACAGAGAATCCTCTTGCGCGGAGTACACGGTTGACTAGCCACATTGTTTGAAAGTTCTGGTGAAGGTGTTAACATTAATGGCGAAGGAGTTCTTGGTCCAGTGATAGTTGAGACAGATGCTGTTCCACGAGAAGATGGCGAACTAGTCATAGAAATACTTGACGAAGGCCTTGAAGAACCTACAGATGATTCTTCTACAGGATCTGAGACACATTCAATATGAATTTCTCCTATTTCAAAATGAGGACAACGAACGTGAGTGGCGCATGAAATACAGCTTAATCTCCTGGCGTGCAGTAAATTAGGTTCAGTAGCGTTCCATACAACTTGGTGGATTTGGAATGTACCTTTAAACGGACGACATTTATTTGCATCCGCTATTCTCTGTATATCACGAACACGGGTATCATCAACAGGAACAATTTCGATACCTGTACAATTATCCTTCAAACAACTGACAAAACTGTCAATATTTGTGATATCTCTTCCATGGGCAACAAAATTGTCACATGTCCGTTTTACGCAGCCACCAACACCATCAGGTGCCCCCTTACCGTGACCAGCTTCACTAAAATGCCACACGATCCTCTCTGCATTGGAGATTTTACTCACATAATTTACAATTAAATGGAACATAGTCTTGTTCCTATATTGTGTTGTAGGTCCATCGCTTAGAATATGCAATTCCTTCAAATGTGGCGAGATAATTTTAATTTTTTCAATTATAGGTGTCAGATGTGCGCAAATAAGAACGGGATCGTGTCTTAAATTTTCAGACACCGAAAAGAAAGACGTAGTTTTTACTACGTTTTGTGGCGGTTCTGAATTAGCAGAATAGTAGACGCACGTGTGTAATGAAAGCTGCGATTTCGATCCTCCAAAATGTGCTGATTGAATTTCAGATCCGTACTTGCAAGAATAGTTTTCTGAAAAGTCTATATGTAGTAAACCCTCTTTGTTTTATGAATGTTATAGCGTTATACTGATTAGTGATGTTGACAAGATGCTGCATGAATATAGGTAAGTTTTTATTTAAAATATTAACAAGCAATTGATGCGATGTCTTTACGCTTTCTTTCACAGTTTTCTTGCAAATCTTCTCAATGCCTTTAATTATTACAGTACAATTCTTAGTTACCCATCTTTGGTAAATTATTGTATCATTGCCATTTAACAAAGTGTACTTTGGAACTCTCTCAGAACATTGTGAACATTTCCGTTCCAAGCAAGGAACACTAAGAGCATTATTACAGCAAAGAGATTTAGCTAAATCGGTGGCAGAATTATGATTTAATATCTTATTTTGGTGTAAGGCTTGAACAATAAAATCATTATTCGTATGAACGGCACACAGGCAAGTATTTCTTGATGCGGCTTTAGGGAACATTACCCAGAATGGACGATGTCGGCGGAATGTTTCGTATGAGACATTCAAACCAGTCGTATTGTTAATTTTTTTATGAAGGTTTAGAAGTGTATCATTTAGAAGACTTATTTGCTTTTTGACTTTTTTGCGCGTGATCGTTTCCTTTTTACCAGCTGTTAGTCTGCTATTTTCATCATTGATTAAACATTCATGTATCCTTTTTCTTAGGCCAAACTTTTTTTTAATCTTATTATTCTCATCCTATATTTAGAGAGCTTCCGTTCTAAAATATTTAATCTTTCTTTTAAAAATTGATTTTGAGCCTTCAATATCCGGCGATTTCGTAATCGTATTGCTTTACCCATCTCTACACGTGAGCGTGATGAGCGAGAAAAAGTGGGAGAACAAAGCGGTGTATTCACGCGTACTACTTCTTCCGTCCGCGTTCTTAGTCTTAGCTTGGCTTTCTAGATTTCTTTCACGTCTTAGCTTGGCTTTTTCACGCCACATTTTTCGCATCTGTCGCTGCTGTCTCGGTGTAAAATCTTTAATTGTCTTCAATAACCCATTTTGTTTCTTTATATCTTTCGCGTTCTTTTCTACGTCTTCCTTCTATGGCAGTAGCATCTAATTTAGCTCTAGCTCGTCGCATGCTAAGTTTTTTTTTGTTCACGATGACGTATTTTCTTCTCTTCGTCAGTTAATTGGGTTCTAGACCTACTGGATCGAGGCATTGTACCTGAAACAAACCCAACCATGCTAAGCACCCCACATTTTGCAAAAAATAAGTCAAACTCCTTTTTCGGGTGCCGATACCAATAATACAGTATTTAAATCATGCTATCTCAGCCTGCCCATTTGTTTGACCTACATTGTAGCTTTGTTAGCATAGAAAACCGTTAAAATGTTATTTTTTGTGGACATGCATCTTTCCTGTGGACTTTTATGTTCACAGGAGAGTGAATTTTGGAATTTTCTTTCTTAGTGCACCCTTTGATAACATAAGGAACCTACTTGCCAAGTTTGGAATCTGCAGACCCAGCGGTTTGGGCTGTGCGTTGATTTTTAGACTTTGTCACCCCATTTACCCTGCTTAGGGGTTAAATTTTGAAAAACCTGTAACCCACTTCTACTCATTTATTAATAGGAGTACTCTTGTGAAGTTTCGAATGAAATAGTCTTAACTAATCTTGTTTCCCCATACAAACTTAGGAGGCGCGTTTCACCCCCTTAGAGGGTGAATTTTAAAAATCCTTTCTTAGTGACCCCCTAGACCACATAAGAAACCTACTTGCCAAATTTGGAATCTGTAGACCCAGCGGTTTGGGCTGTGCGTTGATATTTCACCCAGTTAGTCAGTTTACCATTTTATAGACATGTCACCGTAAAATTGTCAAACACGTTATATTGTCAACTGAACCAGAATTATTGTAATCTGATATTGGAAGTGGCAAAATGTCATCACGCATTTTGTGTGTTAACTGTGGATTATGTGTAAATCGTTTTGCGCGACACATTGTCCTAGAGCAAAATACAAGAGTGATATCTTTTATTGCTGAAAGGATTTCCCCGCGTATCGTAAGTTTTTAGCTTGCACCTTTTCACAACAGATTATTGTTTCTTTGGCATGGGTTCTTCAGCAATTATTTCATTTTACAGATTACCGAACATGATAACATCTGCCAGGCCTGTTTAGATTCTATAATGATAAGGGTTAATGAAATTATCCATGGAGAAATATCAAGTAATGACAACCAGCTTCCTGGAAGTAGTCATACTAATGATAAATGATAAATTATAATTATTTTGCAAATTGGTTTTCACAAACACTTTTATGAATGGATTCTTGGTGTGTCATCAGTGGTTACACAAAACGTTCCTGCACAAGGTGTAACTATCACACTTGATAACTACAGACGAGCTCCCAATACTGCAGCTCAGTGTATATAATTCATATTGTACCAATCGGAAACTACATCGGATTTCTGATGATTTGCGCATCAAAGTAATTATTGATCATCATTTTTACTTGCCTATTCATTCCAGGGTCTATACAGACCATTTACTCAGTAATATCTGGGACACTTTGTACAACTCTGAGAATAGCAATGCCGTGTTTACAGTTGAACATACGAGTATGTTTTTTTTCATTAATTTTAGTAGTAATAATGTTATTGATTTTAATGATCCTTTAAACATAGACGATCACCTATTTCAATACTAGCTTGGGTTGACCAAAGAAAAATTCAGGAATTTACTTAATGAAGTTCCTAAAATTGAAGGAATGGCATCGAGGAGTAATTGGTCTAGTAGCATATTTAATTAAATTACCAAATGGAGACTCAGATGAGAGAATAGCTAGCCTAATAAGTGTTTCTCGAAGATCTGTAGAAAGATGGATGGATAACGTCAGAGAAAAAATTATGCAATATTTTGTCCCCAATAACTTGGGTATCGCACAAATAACTAGACAAAATGTAATAAACCACAATTTATTAATTCCCAATGGAATTTATAGCAATACTGGAGTGGTCACATACCACCCCATTGTTATTTGTGATGGAACATACATTTATGCCCATAGGAGTGCTAATTATATGTTCCAAAAAGAATCATATTCACTGCACAAACACAGAAATCTGTTAAAACCTTTTATGTTAGTACTATGTGACGGTTACATATAAGATTGTAAGTTTTGGTCCATATAAAACCAACCTCAGATGCTGAAATAATGACCTCCTTATTTAACGAAGAAAACTTACCTCTGAGACAGTATTTCCGAGAAAACGATATTTTTATTCTAGACCGAGGTTTTAGAGACTGCATTAATCTATTGGAAGATTGTCATTTTAGACCATACATGCCTGAATCACTCTTAGAAGGGGAAAGACGATTAACCACAGCACAAGCAAACCGATCTAGATGTGTAACACTGTGCAAAATGGGTGGTAGAAGTGGTTAACGGGCATTTTAAGCGTGATTTTAAATTATTTCGACAAGAATTTTTTCACAAATCTTTACCTCACATGATGTAAGATTTTCAAATTGCAGCATCACTATTAAACCGCTTTGGAGTGCGGCTAAAAAACCGCGATGATGCACCGCAAAAATTATGCAGCATTCACGAAAGAACTTGCTTAAACATTTAGCAGATGTAGTTGAAAACAATCATTTAAATAGACGATCTTCCAATTTCGTGAATATGACTGCAGATAGGACTGATAATTTATTCTTTCCACGTCTAGAATATCAAGAACTTATTTTATTCTCTCTTGGGACTTATCAACTTCGTCAAGCGCGCTCTTACTATGGGGAACATGTAAGATTCCATGGGCAATACCGAATCGAGGTCTGTAGAGAAATACCGTATTCTCTGGATTTTTCGGATTTAGGTGTAAATATAAATGAAGTCTATAATAAGAGGTAGAATAAAGTCAAGACATATTGCGAGGAAACAGTATTATGTATACATTTTAATCAAAAATAATGCATCTGGGCTAGTTGGCATTTAAGATTTATTGCTGTTATTGTCTTGTTGGTCGACGCACACTTGGATGTTGTGCCCATGTAATTTTAACCATAGTTTGGTTTCTCGGCTGGGCCAGACATAAACAAAATGTAGCTGCTCCAGCTGCATTCCTTGATGAAGTATTCATTAGAGAATTGTAATAAAAAATATAAAAAAAGTAATGATTATCACGCGCGTTTTTCGGTTGAGAATTTGGCACGGTCCTCGGCCGTGACACTGGCCTGGCGCCTGCGCAGCTGCGCGCCCGCGCAGCTACCAGCCGCGCGCCGCCGTCGGCAGCGCGCCTGCTAAACTATCCGATTTAAATATTGTAAAAGGTGACTTCTTCCCGACGTCGACGTCTTATCCTTTGGTACCGATAAGCGTTGTAGGCAAAGGAAGGAGTAGCGATAGTCTATACCGGAGCTATGCTACCGTTGCTAGCCCATTATTACATTCGTTGTTAGTGAATAACGGTTTTCAATTCCAAGAGACCGAGCCTTATGTAGGGCTCGCCGACGGCTCGTGTCATAAGAAAATGGTGAAGACCGCTACTGTACCTGTCACCTTGAATGGTCGATGAGTCGACACCGAGTTCATGGTGTTCCCAGGTGACGACACCAGGACACTTTTAGGTCATAATTTCATTGCCAACGCCGCTATTATTTTAGACATAGCCCAGGAGTCCTGGCATTTTGCAGATAGTCCAGGAGACCGGTTCCCGTTTTTTGCAATCGTATGTATTGAACAGCGCGGCCGTGATGCAAGCAGATGTCTGCGATGTATCACTGCGCCAAAATGAAGATACGAGCTTGTCAGCGGAGCATAGGGCCGCACTCAACGAGTTTTTAAAAGACAGAGTCGCTCAGTTCGCTTCGGCTGGACCTCCTACTGACTTCGCTGTTCATAAGATTAAGGTAAGTGAGACACAGGAACCTTTGGCTTCTCCTCCCTATAGATTGTTGTCGCCTAAGAGAGAGGCACTCGAGAAAGAGCTGCAGAACCTTGTCAGCTCGGACGTCATCGAGGAATGCGAGTTGCCGTGGGCGTCGAATGTCGTACTTGTCAAGAGGAAGGACGGCAGCTTCAGACTGTGTGTTGACTACCGCAAGCTCAATGCTGTCACCGAGCCTGACAGGTATCCTCTCCCAAGGATCGAGGACATTTTTCAAGACGCAAAAACTGCAAGGTACATAACCACCCTCGACCTCCGAGCTGGCTACTTTCAAGTGAACGTCGACCCTAGCGATAGGGACAAGACAGCATTCACAACACCGCTCGGCACCTATAGATTTAAACGCATGCCAATGGGTTTGCGCAACTCTGGCGCTACGTTCCAGAGACTGATCGACAGATTCAAGTCGAACTTACCAGGTATCTACCACTACCTACTAGCGTATTTAGATGACTTGTTGGTGATGTCCGACGGGACTTTCGAGAAGCATCTCGCCGACCTCACATCCGTGTTTGATCGACTCGCCATGTTCAACCTGCAAGTAAACCGCGAGAAGAGTCACTTCGCGGGAAGATCGGTAAAGTTCTTAGGGCGCATTATCTTATGCCGACGCCTCGGAATGTAAAACATCTTAAATGTTTCCTGCAGACTTCCAGCTGGTTTTGGCGTTTTGTCCTTGACTATGCAGAGGTCGCCAAACCGTTGACAGCGCTGTTAAAAAAGGTAAGTATATGGAAATAGGGCCCGGGGCAGCAGGCGGCTTTTGTGAAGATCAAGCCTGCTAGTATCGGCGTAAATCCAAAAAAATCCTGAGCCTTCAGGAATTTAACCAGAAGATAGAGTACTCACCAGGTAAGGCCAATGTTATAGCCGACACTCTGTCGCGTCCGGCATGCGCCGAAGATAACGGTTGTGACCTGTGCTGCGTCGCAGTCGACGTGCCCTCCCGCAGTAAGTATTGCAGTCGCCCGCCTCTACACGCCGGTTTGAGGTGTTAGCCGTGGACTTGTTCGGTCCCCTACCGGAAACAGCAAAAGGACACAAATGGATCCTGATAGTTGAGGACACCCGCACGCGGTGGGTGGAGCTGTTCGTTCTTGCCTCAGCTACCAGTGAGCAATGCGCAAAGGTACTCGTATCATAGGTCTACTTACGGGTCGGAGTTTCCAGCGACAACGGTGTCCAATTTATAAGTGAGGTGATGCAGCTGACCAGCCACGCGACGGGAATAACGCAATCGCTTACCTCATTGTACCACCCCGAAGCGAACCCGGTAGAACGCAAGAAAAGGGACCTCAAGCCACAACTGGCGATCCTGGTAGGTAAGGATCATGACACTTGGGATATCCACTTACCTGCGGTCCGATTTGCCATGAACTCGGCAGTGACGTCGGGAATTGTTTACTCACCCGCTTACTTTAACTTCGCGCGAGATATGCGCGCACCAGCGGATGTCATATCCGAGATGCGCACCATCATCGAGAATGATAACTATGTAGGTGACATTACTAATTACCTTAAAATGATTTCGTCGGTACTTTTGGACGCCCGTGACGTTTATGAGAAGTGCCCATAAGAAGTACACTGACGAACATCCTCGACCTGCTCCCGATTATAAGGCCGGTGACCTGGTTCTATTAAAAACCCAAGGGGCAAATGACACTGCCAGGGGGCAGACGTCAAAATTTATCCCCCGCCGTGACGGACCATATAAGATCCAGGCTGTTGTCAGCCCCACCACGTACATCCTCGAGCGCCTCAGTGACGGTAAGGTGCTAGGCAAGTACCACGCTTCTGTATTGACTCCCTTCGTCGGTCGTGTCCAAGCTCCTGTGCAGGAGAAACGTCGGAGGGGAAGGCCTTATAGAAGCTAACCCAAACGCGAGGGCGTTCGTTTAGGTTAGAGGGTGGGTTTTTTTGTCTTATTTTAAAATAATAATATTGAGAGTTATGTAGAGCCATTTTTAAGAAATATCCTCAACTAATTGGGCGTCTTCCTACCTTACCCATATAAATAGAGAATAGACTGAGCCAATCAAATGTCAATTAAAAGCGGGTAGAAGTGTAAGAGAGACAAGCTTAGGTCCATGTTCACCAAAAAGATGACGCTCTAATTATCTAAAATCAGCAGTTTAAAACACATTTTTGAATGGGAACACGTCACAGTGACAGCTGTTTTTAGATAATCAGACTTACCTTAGATGTTGGTCTCATTGTATTTTTCTTTGTCTTACAGGAAAGAGATAGTTGGGCCAATAACTGTTTTTCTCTCTTTTTAGAGAGTATAGTCAATTTCATATACTTAGATAATGATCAGTCCATTCTATGACGTAACCTAAATACCACAGATAATTAAAATAAAAACTGAACACAACCTCAAAAAACTTACTTTATGATTACTTGATTCTCCCATCTTTTAAAAATATATTAAAGGCCGTATTATGTTATATTTATATAGGCGAATTGAATGATATATGTTTCATCAAGTTACGTTTTGGCAGTTTTTTCTAGTCCAAGCTCGTTAGCCGTATTGCCATTGTTCTTTTCAGAAGAAGATTTCGGAGTCCTGTGGCCTCAAGGAAAGGCTATTGCCGAAGCAAAGCTAGCAGATCTCAAATTTATGTATAATTTGATAGCCGGAGATTGCCACGCGTTTTATAATAACCTCACAGGAACGGACATAAACGAAGATGTAGATGAATATAGACCAACATTGGATTTTGATTTGGAGGAAGAATAATGAAGTTCTCTATGCCAATGTCTGTACCGTTTTTAAGTTTTTTTTTTTTTTTCTATGTCAAAGAGAACATAATGAAGCTGATTTAATACATTATTTTGTAAATAATTATTTAATTTAATTTTTAATAAATTATTTTGTGGCTTCAGTTTTTTCTGAGGAATTATAAAATTATGACTTCTTTAAAAATTGCTTTTCTTTATAAGGACTCAACCCACACTTTGCTAAATATCTCAAAACCTACTGAAAAAAATAATGTTTATTACGTTAACAATTACAAAAGTAGTCTAATACTACTAGAATAAAAAAGACATATTGAAAAAAAAAATGTTCCTCTTAGAGCAATTACAGCTGAAACTTCAAACGCCCATTACTATAAAGTGACTTGATGTGGATTAGGTCCTTTCTGCTTAACTGCGTCCATTTAGAAATTCAGTTTCCAGGCAATAGACATTATTAATTATTATGGAACGCTATGGGGGAGGTCTTTGCGGGTCCTTCGCTGTTTGACACCATGAATTTTTGACACCACGGTGTCAATCGCAGAAGAACGTTTTTTGAATTGGCTGTTTGGGACCACGGTGTCAATCGACGAATACCTTATTTGGCTTCGTTGATTGACACCATGATGTAAAACAGCAAAGGACGGCCCATTGGCATTTTTATTATAACATAACAATCATGCACAAAAGTGTTTACACGATTTTTATTTAAATTATACATTTTTTCTTAAAGTGCTTGGAATGGCAAAACTGTTTAGTTACCCATAAAAAAAATTCCGATAGTAACTACTACGTTTTACTACTACATCTCTTGAAATTTAATTTTGATGTTCAAAATATCAGCAGGCAAAAAATAATTAAATAGAAATGATTATTACTTACATGCCCTTAAAAATGTTGGTAATAACGTTTAAAAAAGGGTAGAAGTACCTGAGTTAAAACAAACAAAAATCTCAGGTAAAAGCAACCCTTTTGTAAAAAATTAGCCAATCAGCGATCAATATGTCAACCATCCGTAAACAATACGTTCCTGATTGGCTAATGCTAACTGTATGGTTATTTGCATGTCGTTGAGTTACGAATCTTAAGGTCACAGTAGGACGTTCGTGCGTTGAAAGTGGTACAGTGTATGTGAGGTGTTGTTCTTGTTATAAGTATTTGGTAAGTACATTTCGCAATATTTTGTTCATTATCTTCTCATATTATTTGTATGAGTAGTGTTAAGTAATTATTAGACTTAGGAGTTGTCGGGGCAAAAGCTAGTGATAAGATAACCTTATTGACAAATGCATACTTATCGATAATTACAGTGGTGTATATTGAACACTTATTATTTCAAGTTCAAGAGTCATTTGTGGATATACTAATACCTTAGGCAATACGTGTTTTTACTCATAGTACAAGGCATTCTAATTATATCCCTAGTTCGTGCCCCGACAACTCCTAGGTCTGGTAATTATACCAAGTTTAAGTTAATAAAGTAATTCATTTAACTTAAACTTGGTATTTACAACTGGTTAGGTATGTCTTTTAATTGATACTAAGCATTTTTAAATGATAATTTGTAACATTAAAATTGCTCACTTCAAAATGGATGGTTTGGATTTGTTTTCACATTGAAATTATTAGTTTTAATCTTAAGGCCTTGAAACTTCCAGGCAATAATATAAAATCAGTTAATTTAAAAGGTGAATTAAAGTTTACTTATTCCTATTTCGAAGATAATGTTAATTGTATTTTATTGTAGGGCACATTCATTTGCATTTCATATATCATAAAGTGCAAATGTAAATAAATATAAAGGCGGTGTTTCAGAAATGTATAGAACCTGGGCTAGGTCTTGTACAATACATTTTTATGTGTTTTTTGTCTGAAAACATTGTGGATGCTAATATCATAAAATTATAATATAATTGACGAACCAAACATACTGTAAGATTATTCCACGAAACTAAAAACGACCACTTTTGGCTTTTGTTTTTGGTCTGTTGAAATTTCGAACTGCATTCGTTCAGAAACTCCAACTGCGCTTACGTAGCCGGAGCGGGCCCTGTCACGTCGTGGCGTCCCATCGCTTCATTAAGCGCCAACACAGTAATTCATTATGAATATCTGTAGTTTATTATTATAACTAATGTCACAGGGGGAACACTCCATAGAAACGACGCGGTATAATTAACTATTACAACTAAACTGAAGAAATGACGTTTGTACACGCTGCGAATGTGTGCGTGAACATTATGGATGAATGAATAGGTCACCCATGCTTCTCTCATGCATGCGTGTTGATGATGTTGCCTGGCGGTATCGCGGATCGGTGGGGGGCGGAGAGTGGCCCTTCTGTACGTTAGTACTATATAAATTCTTTGCTAATGTTCTAAAATGATAAAATACTGTGAGTCTGTAGTCATTTCATTAAGTCATTATTTCAATGTATGAACAGTATTGCACATAAAATTGTGTTGCTAATCAAATTTTTTAATTTTATTTTGCGCTGGCGATTCCGCAAATGAAAAATAAAACTGTAGTTTTCCAAGAACTACCGATTTTTTCTCTATATTTCTGAATGGTGTACAAGACCTAGTCCAAAATGAAACAAATTTACATGTTACGAAAGCTGAAATTTTAACGCTTACTTTTTTATTTTAAGGATTGGTGTTAAAATGTCTGAACACCCGTCAACCTCACATGGTTTTGACAACTTAGAATTTCAAAGAACCAAGAGAGGACACCGAATGCTTTGTCGAGGTGGATACGATTATATTTGGAAACGAAATAACAAAGATGGCTCAGAGATATGGAAATGTACAAAGAAAAAGACCAAGTGTAATGCAATACTCAAAGTGAGCCCGCCCCCTTTTACAATATTACATGAAACTATCCATAACCATAGTTCAAAGGATCATGCAGTGATTGAAATAGAAAGGCAGATGCAATTGTGTACTGAAGCTGTTAAAAACAATATCAATAAGCCTGTACCGAAAATTTTCGAAGAATCAATGGAAGCTCTTGCCTATAAAGGAATCAATTTATTGAGTCCATTACCTAAATTTAATAACATCAAGAACAAACTATACAATCAAAGAAACAAAGCACTAGGTGCTAAAAAACTTAACTTCAAAAACGCCACAATTCTAGAACTACCTAAAAAATACGAAGATTTATTATTCGCTGACTATACATACAAAAATAAGCGCATAATAATTTTTGCAAAAAAAGAAAGACCAAATATCTAAAAGAATCAAAACGATTTTTTGTTGACGGCACTTTTAAAATTTGTCCCAATGGTTTCCATCAAGTATATACTTTTCATGCGGATATAGGCAGCAATGAAGAATACGTCAACATAGTTCCCGTGCTGTATGCTTTACTTCCTGATAGAAAACAGGTCACTTACGAGATTTCATTTGAAATGATAAAAAGTCAAGTCCAAGAATGGGAGCCCACACACATTTCAATGGACTTTGAAGTGACTGCGATATTGGCTATAAAAGGTTTATTTCCAGAAGTGAAAATAGTTGGCTGTTTTTTCCATTTTAGCCGCAGCTTGTGGCGTAAAGCCAAGCAGCTTGGAGTAATAAAATCTAGACTGGGCAGGATCCATGTGAAATTATGCACAGTTTTGTCACATTTGCCGCTCAATTTATTAGATGACGGCTGGCTGTATGTGATGGGAGAAAGTCCAAATAACGCTGAAATCACGAAATTCAATGACTATTTTGTCCAAACATGGCTCCAACACCCTGTTCTATCTAAAGTATGGAACACTTTTAACGAAAGTCATAGAACCAACAATATGGTAGAGTCGTGGAATGGAAGAGTAAAAAAAATAATGCCCTTAAAACCAAATATTGGTCAATTTCTTAGTGGAGTGGAAAAAGACGCCAAATTTTACTATAATAAAATTAACCAATCAGGACCTATTCAAATTTCTAAAAGAAAAAAAGAGAGCATGCAAATCAATGATAGAATTAATAACACCATCCAAGAATTATTGACTGGTCAAATAAGTATTGGTCATTGCTTAGAAAAATTAAGATAAAAATTTTAAATAGTAATATAGTCTAAGCAATTACCAATTATTGGATGATGATAATGATGATTGTGATCTTTAATTTTAAGTTATATATAGAGAAAAATATTTACCCAAAATCATGTTTTATATCATTATTCATGTTTTATATCTTTATTTGTTATTAGTAAAGAGGTAATTTACCTTTCCTATCTGTGATTTTTTATTGTTTATTAGAACTTTTTATATTTAAGGCAAGATGATTATGTGATTTTTAGTACTTAGTTATTAGTAAAAAAATTATTTATCTTTTCTATCTGTGATTTTTTATTGTTTATTAGAACTTTTTATGTATATTATGTGATTTTTAGTAGTTAGTTTTTAGTAAAAAGGTAATTTACCTTTTCTATCTGTGATTTTTTATTGTTTAGTAGAACTTTTTATATATATCACGACAGAGAATCCCTGGAGAGGAGCAGTCCTCGAATATTGGCGCCATTCGCCGCCATACTTAATGTTTTGCAATCTATCTATAACCATCACATCGCCGTGCGATGTGATTCTTCATTGTTGGTAGATAGGCAGATGGGTAGTTGAAATCACACAACACATTTTACTCAAACTCCAAACGTTTATTTCTAAGAAACCATTTAGGTACAGGCACAATAAACATTCTGAGTCAAGCAGCCCGTTCGCATATTGTTAATAAGGAGAAGAACGGACAAAGAAACTCCTTACACTCTTTTCAACCAATATTACATTTCTCATTTACACAAGCTTGTAATGTTCACTTCAAAAGCCATTATTCTTTTCTTAATAATTCAATTGTTTTACTCAACGAGACACTGTCTTCAACGCGTCTCTCTAGAGTGACCGGAAGTTGCTCACTCCCTCAGTACAGTAATTCATTACATCGTAAGGTCATTAAAACTTACAAACAATATCAGAATACTTCACACTTAATTATTGTAATAATTAAACAATACTAATATTCACAAATGCAAAGGTATTATTAAGTTTAAGCTTAATTACTAGCTCAATTCCTTTTTACACTTGTTATTAAACCATTTCCGACAAAACGGAAGACACGTCAAATTAATACAAAGAATAAGTCTTCCACTAATAGATTGCTTTGTAAATAATCTTGTTACTTATTTTGGTTTGTAGCTAGTTTCAGTAAAACTGATTTAGTTATAGTTTAGAATTATAAATTGATTTATTGACCATTAAAATTGTACTTAGCGCGTTTGTATGGCGACATCCACCACATGTGGAGTGTTGCCATACAATCAAAGAAACCGTAGTCCACGAACGAGCTATGACAAATTGGTAAAATCCCAATAGTTATAAAATATTAGCTATCTTAATTTTAACTGTAGTTCTAGCTAAACTTGTTTAATTAATCTCTTAAATTATCACTCGAAGATCTATTTAAGTCTTAGTTAATACAAATGCCAATAGATGGCGCTTAACCCTTCTCTCAATCGAATAATGATTTTTGTAAATAATTGTTAATGCCAACTGCCAAAGCAGAGATGGCAGGTTCATCAATATTACAATGGAATAGTTTACGAGTGTTATTAATTAGATTAAATCTTAGCAGATAGAGACTCCTGCGGCGACATATATAAGATAAGATGATTAAGTATGTGATTTTTAGTACTTAGTTATTAGTAAAAAAAATAATTTACCTTTTCTATCTGTGATTTTTTATTGTTTATTAGAACTTTTTATGTATATTATGTGATTTTTAGTAGTTAGTTTTTAGTAAAAAGGTAATTTACCTTTTCTATCTGTGATTTTTTATTGTTTAGTAGAACTTTTTATATATAAGATAAGATGATTAAGTATGTGATTTTTAGTACTTAGTTATTAGTAAAAAAAATAATTTACCTTTTCTATCTGTGATTTTTTGTTGTTTGTTAGAACTTTTTATTCATATACAAGATTTATTCATACAAGATTCCATTAAAAATTTGATTGTAATTTTTGTTTTAATAACCGTTTTCTTTTCGCCAGTACACAAATCACAGTTGACCTTTAAATTGTTGAAAGTGGTCCAAATCAACAGTTTTATACCATGGTGTCAATCGACGAAAACAAAATAAGATATTCGCCGTTTGACACCACGGTCGCAAATTATTATGGAAATGGTCCTAAACAGCCAATTCAAAAAACGTTCTTCTGCGATTGACACCGTGGTGTCAAAAATTCATGGTGTCAAACAGCGAAGGACCCGTCTTTGCCCAGCAGTGGGACAACATAGGATAAATAAATTAAAAAATTTGTCCACTCTAGAACATTCTTGAAATTTACTCGTACATTACATTTTTATTTTTAGGAGTATTCTCAGAAAACATGAACGAATTGGACCGAGAGTGGAGATTATTTAGAAACATGACATTTTTACATACATAATTTCAAAAGTGAAAAGGAACTATGCCAGTAAGGAAGAAGACTTATCTTTCCCAGATTTCGAGGAACGCTAAAAGGTTAAGAGCAAATAGGTCCCAAGAATCCGATGTTGATTGTAACGAGCGTCTAGCCGCTGAACGTGAACGTCGCGCCGAGTCTCGCGCCTCGGAAACGTTCACGCAAAGCCAGCATCGTTTAACCACAGAGCATCAACGGCGCGCAGAGTCTCGCTCCTCAGAAACGTTCACACAAACTCAGGATCGGTTGACTACCGAGCGAGAACGTCGAGCAGAGTCCCGCGCCTCAGAAACGTTCACGCAAAGCCAGGATCGGTTAACTGCCGTGCGTGAACGTCGCGCAGAGTCCCGCGCCTCGGAAACGTTCACGCAAAGCCAGGATCGGTTAACTGCTGAGCGTGAACGTCGCGCAGAGTCCCGCGCCTCGGAAACGTTCACGCAAAGCCAGGATCGGTTAACTGCCGAGCGTGAACGTCGCGCAGAGTCCCACGCCTCGGAAACGTTCACGCAAAGCCAGGATCGGTTAATCGCAGAGCGTGAACGCCGCGCCGAGTCCCGTGCGTCCAAATCCTCCACTTAACACATTCTGCGCTTAGAATCAGCGAGGGAGAGTTATCAGCAGACGCAAAACAATCTCACGACTCTCAGATCTGAAGATAGTGACCGTGTCGATCAATTACGTCAGTCTCAGTCTACCCAACAGCTGATGAACGACTCAATTTAGACCGCCAGCGCCACAGTGTTTACAGGCTGTCGATCAGCGACGAATCTATAGTTTACGAAACTGAAGAAGTTCCGTGGAGTAATAAAGAGAGATCAGGGTTTAGATACGACAGTAATATTTTATACAGCAGCGACACACATATTAGTTCCATGTCCGAAGTGTGTCGCCATTGCAAGGCGTTAAAGTGGAAAGGAGAACCTAAAGGAATGTGCTGCTCTGCCGGGAAAGTACGTTTGGAACCGTTCGCTGAGCCGCCCCAGCCATTGAAATCACTATTATATGGAGACCACCCACAGTCTAAACATTTTCTAGATTTTATATGAGCGTACAATAGTGCATTTCAAATGACCTCATTTGGCGCCAAACAAATAACAGAGACCGGTTTCATGCCGACTTTTAAAATACAAGGTCAAGTCTACCACCTCATCGGATCTTTGTTGCCCACAGATTCCCCGAAATTCTTGCAAATATATTTAATTTCGGATTATTTAGAGCAGTCTAATGTCCGACAGCAGCACATTCCGTTTCTAAATCCATACCTTATAACTGAACTGCAAAACATGCTGCATGGTGTAAACTCTTACGTCAGAAGTTTCAAAGCTGCACTGAAATCTGTACCTGATGACGGAGATAGCAACTACAAGTTCGTTATTAGTGCCGATCGCAGACCAGCTGCAACACATGCGGGTCGCTACAACGCTCCTACGACAAATGAAGTGGCTGTCCCCTTGGTGGACCAAGAATGTGATAGGCGGGACATTGTACTGCACACGCGTGATAATCATCTGCAACGCATAAGCGAGACGAACCGCGCTTACGACGCGCTACAGTAACCGCTTATCCACTGTCGCGGAGAGGATGGCTACAACTTCGCAATTCATAACGTGGACCCGCAGACCGGCGCGGCGGCGCGACGAACTACAGTAAAAAAACGTCCGCTCTGCAGTTTTACAGTTTTCATTTGCAGCTGCGACAGGATGAACACATCTATCTACACCGCTTCAAAGGACTATTTAATCAGTTTATAGTTGACGTTTATGCTAAAATTGAAACGGAGCGGTTGGTGTTCGTTCGCACAAATCAGAGGCAGCTCAGAGCAGAGAACTACATTACTCTACGTGATGCCATGCAGCATGATTCATAAGTGGAAAACATGGACCGGATGGTCATACTCCCCTCCACGTTCGTCGGTGGACCGCGGTACATGTTCGCGCGTACGCAAGACGCGTTGCGCTACGTGTTCATCACATTTACCACCAACCCAAAATGGCCTGAAATTACATCCATGCTTCTTCCCGGTCAAACACCTGCCGACAGTCATGATCCCGAAAATGTTAGGGATCGTCTGGAAAACCCTCGGCAGACCACACTTCTGGCGTTTTTTAGACTGTGTCAAGAGGATGATTTTGCCAAAACTTAAATGTATGATGAGGTGCCGTCGTACTACACATACGACAAACAAACAGTTATATTTTGTCGACGTCGACGTGGCCAACTGGTGGTCGGGGTACCAGGTGTCTACAAGGAGCATGCTTTAGGTAGGGTCTACACTATCCATCCCAAAAACAGCGAATGTTACTATTTACGCTTGCTACTGCACTACGTCCGCGGCCCTACCTCATTCGCGTTTCTCAAAACGGTTGATGGTATTGAATACCCTCGTTTCACGCGGCCTGTAGCGCTCGGTGTCTCTTAGACGGTGACCGAAATTGGGACGAAACACTTGCGGAGGCAATCATTGGTGATAGCCCAAGACGTCTGCGCAATTTGTTTGCTGTGATGCTGGTGTTCTGTGGGCTCTCAAACCCAGTGCAACTCTGGGAAAAGTATAGATTCCATCTCAGCGAAGATATACAGCGCGCTTTGAGGAACACTGAACAAGAAGTGATCGCTTGGACTCGCATGTTCTGCGTAAGGCGCAACTTCTGAATTCCCGGCCAAAGTATAGATCGCTTAAGGCAGACATTCACTTCATCGGCTCGGGTGCCCCGCGTAACCACCGGCAATCTTTGGCGAAAATCACCACAAAATAGAACCGTGATTCCACCCATCGTACTATCCACCCTACGTATGTCACGAATATCTATGTGTTTAATCCATCTGTGGAACAAAGGATTAGATGCTAACTTCTGAGAACTTTGGTTATCACTTTATAAAGTAACTGGTATATTATCAACTTCAATTTAATCTCTCAAACTAAGTTCTTAAGGTAAATTGCTTCCTTAGATGCCTCGGAGAGAGCCATATACTCGGCTTTGGTACTGGACAAAGCAACTGTTTTTTGCTTTCTACACTCATAAGATATTGGACTTCCAGACATGGTAAAAATGAACCCAGTATATGACTTTCTGTAAATTGCACATGATGCCCAATCTGCATCAACATATCCTATTATATCCCACGTTTTACATACTGTAATCCATAATGTTTAGTTTTATTTAAGTATTTTAAGACTTCTTAAATGTTTCCAATGTATCTGATTAAAGCAATTATTATATTGACTAAGAAAACTAATAGCATAAGCTATTTCAGGTCTTATTAACACACATATATACTGTAACGTTGCACGTTTATTCTTAATAAACTATAAAAATAAATAACTTAGTTATAAAGTAAAAAAAACTTGCAACACCACAATTAAAGTGGAATCTTTAGAAATTGTTCTGGCAACACAATCGCGATGACAGCTACGTCGTGATTGGCTGTATTCTCCTTCCACTAATTACTTCTAGAAAGATCCGGCAATAGGTTATAAAAGGGCCGGTCAGCTCATTTGAGGAGAACAGAGCTACAGTGTCCACTACTTTTAAATCATCTACGAACGACATCTTATTGTGGTCTCAACTTTTATTTTAATTATTAACTTCAGTGAAGTGACAACCCCAGTCGGGTGAGTTTCGCAAACATCTATTTCTTCGCCGCTCATATTTTATTGTCTTAGCCTTTGTAACATCTCTGTAATAATTAAACTGCAAACCTTGTGCCATCAGTGTTTCTGTGCGTACGACGATTGAACTTGATCTACCTACAACACTTTTCTAAATTACTAAAAGTTAATCGGTGTCCGTACTCAATCCTCTTAATCTTGATCTCTCACTGTCTGTAACGAGTCGAGGATATCCAGGTCTGTCTGTAGCTTAGATTCATAAGTGGAAAGAAAATCTATTATTTTTATTCATCTACCTACACACTTGGATATCATTCTTTTCATTTTCGATTGCTATGTCTTTTTATTGTGACGCACCCGCTAGGCTGCCTCATCCCGATAACAAATGGATGCCAGCTCACTGCTGTTCACGTAGGCTTCTAGGCCTACGGTTGTCGGGACGTGGCAGTCGGTTGCGCGAGTCCGGACACCACCTAACCGGACAAACCGGCTCGTTCCAGGGTTCCTTCCTTCCTGCCTTCTTAACCTACGGCTACATACACCTGCGCACCCCGGTGTCAGCCCGGCGCGTCTAACCGCGCTGTGATTGTGCTGCACCAACACCAGCGCGCCTGCCAGCGCTGCTCGACGCAATCTCCAGAAGCGGTTACTAATACCAGACCGCCGTCGCCACAGGGGAGTGGCTGGACGACCCTGTTGCGGCGCTACGGGACCCTGGCCATCTACTCCAGTTCCCGCTACCTACGTCTGGAAGACCTGCAGGACAGTAGTGTTCTATAGGCGGTTCTAACCTCCTCGCGCGCTCGATATCAGACTCATACCCGGCTCAACCGGCTTGTAGTTACTAAATCTGTAATATAAAAAATATTTTTGTAACGTATGTTTTTATTTAACTTCTACCTACCACTATCTAACGCATTCAATTTTGTAGTTCCACCACTAACGTGGACTTTCAAATCACCTGCAAAAACGTTACAATACATTAATGCTCCTAACAATTGTTGATAAGGATATTCTGTACAAATCATTTCAGCCTTTTCCAATTTTAAATTCTTTTCTTTTTTTTTCTTTTTTCCATCGGGGTATCTGAACCTTTACAATTAGACATATTAAATCTTTTTAAAATAATATAAATAAACTCTGTCTGATCTAAAGTAATACAATTCTTATTAACAGTAACATTCATACCAAAGCATTTCTTTATTCTACCTAAGTCCTTTATGTTAATGATGCCCTCCAGGATCAGGAAATTTTCTACGGCGAATGCCCAATCGTTGTAATTATCCCCGCCTTTGTGTTTCGGGACATTCAAGGAATAATTTGCTGGCATTATAACTGTGCGAAAAACAAAAAACTATATACTTTTAACTAGCGGGACTGGGCCCCTAACTTATTAAATAAAATTCGTGTAGAAGCAAGGAACGAACTGACGCTTTATTCAAAAGCTAAGTTTAAACATAACGGTAGGTGGCGCTGTGGACAAGCTATAATTTTTATACAGCCATAGATTATAAATAACAATATTTGTATGTACTTCTTGGCCCATTTCTTTAGTTTCATATTTTGAAGTTTCAATGGCCATGGCAATCTTTACCACATCCTCAAACTTTGTATTTAGTGATTTTATTTTGTTGTCACGACGCCACTTGATTCTCGGCTTGATTCTTGTAATAATCACAATTATTGAGATTTGCGATAGGTTAATTTGTAATGTTGCTCCAGCCATCCCCAGCCACCAACGCAGACACATTCTTGTACGCATTTTCTAAAAACTGGGCTGACAACATGTTTCTAGAAGATAGTTTATATGCTGGCCGAAGAAACGAAAACTATGTCCTCCAATGAGAATTTTCCACTACACTGAGAGGTGATATGCACGCAAAAATTGCCCTGCTGAAAAGCTCATCAGCCTTGTCTTGATTTTCTGGATTCATGTTGTCTATAAAAGCTGCAATGCCTGGTGTCTAAAACTTTTTTTTCTGTAGCTTAAATTCAATAATGAGCAATGAGGTTATTTAGACTTTAGACAAACATTGCTTGAACATTTTGGCTTCATTATTCGTCCTTCTCTTGTTGTATCTTGTCCAACAGTGCTTTTCCTTCCATTCGCGGTTTTCTGTTGTTTTCTGTTTCCCTTCCATTTAGCCGGCTCAGCTTTCTTCACTCATATTATAACTATTGGGCTCATTCTGTGAAAAAATTGCGACTATGTTTTCCGCTATTTGATCGGCACTATTTTTTGCGCAATCATTTGTCGCTAAAATTGATGGGGATCCGGGATATTCCTGGCTTAATAGTAGTGCGTTAAGTGGCGTATTTGGGAACGAATGTGATGGCCTGTTTAAAGGGGCATTAAGTGATGAGCATGGAAGCGGACTGAGTGAAGTGTTTGGTATGTCAAAACAGGCTTCGTCGTTGGTGTAATCACCATTGTTAGATTGAAGTATAGCTGATCGAGTATAGCTGACTGGCAGGATGGCGAAGGAACGAATCGTGGAGATAAGTAATCTACAGGTAGAGAATCAAACATAACGTCCATATTTGGGTTAAAATCTTCGGTTCCTATAACAAGTATCTCCCGTAAGTACTATAAAAGGAACTGTTCCTTGCTGGTTAGATAAGGTAAGAGGGACTGCTTCTTGCTGGTTAGATATTATGGTAAAAGGGACTGTTTCTTGCTGGTTAGACATGGTAAGAGTGACTGTATCTTGCTGGTTAGATACGGTAAAAGGGACTATTTCTTGCTGGTTAAATACGGTAAAATAAACTGTTTCTTGCTGGTTAGTCATGGTAAAAGGTACTTACTGTTTTTAGTTGGCTACGCATACTCGTATCTTCAAAATTTAATGTACAAAATAAAGCTAGTAGATCGAACAAATGCGTTAGCAGATTCAATTACGTACTAACCCATAATTTATTAATTTCGTAATATCCGTTCTTTGTTTCGAAGTTTTAGTTATTATACAGGTAAAAAATTAATTATCGTCATTAAGCACTTTCTGTACCAACCGCTTACCACGTCGAATTTGACAGATTACGAACTTATAGCAAAATGACAATGGGATGAGAATGTTATTGTGTTGGAATGACGAATTTATAAAAATAGCAGAAAATAAGACCCCAGAATATCCGCATAGTTTTAAAATATTTATGCTCTTGTGACATTTTCCACCCAGGGCGAAGATATTGGGTGTACCCAATATCTTCGGTGTCTCTGCACATTAGTAAGTTGCAGCAAAGCAAGCGCATGTTCGTCGTCTGAAGAGGTAGACATGCTATCACGATAAAGTCAGACTGTATAATGACTAGTTGCGACGTCTTTTTGATTAAAATTTAAATCGCCTCCGTGCCTTAGGGCCGGCGCCCACTGCCGGCATGGCACGGCAGATTGTGCTGGGGCATCCCGTGGTATTCCGTGGTATGCCGTGGCCTTTTGCTGAAAGCCCAGCCACTCTGGCATCAATCACTTTTGGTCCGCGCGGATTCAAAGATGTTTGTGTCGTTATGGTTGACTGGGATTTAATAGGTATTAGGTAATAGGACTTCTAGCTGAAATGAGAACGGCTAATTTGTCGAAAAGACAATTCTGGATGCATAATTCGTGGAGAACCAAATCTACAAATGGTGAATTCAGCAACTTGTTTAATGATTTGAGATACGACATGCGAAAGTTCGATTAGATACGACCGAAATGACCGCTGCACAAGTTACATCTTTATTTCGACTAGCTTAGCAATCAAAATTCCTCGAAACAAAGTGACCCATACGTCTCGCGAGATGCAATGGCGTGCCGCGGCAACCCGTGGAATGAAACAGCATGACTCGTCATGCCGCAGCATCCCGCGGCATCGTGGTATCAAAATAAAGTAATATGAACTCTTAACTCATTGAAATAAGATTCAAAATAACTTGATTAGTAATAAAATCCTTGGCCATGCCATGCCGTGCCGGCAGTGAGCGCCGGCCCTTATTCATTCCACGCTTGCTTTTCACCGTACACCGTTTCTGTATAATTCGCGCCCTATAGGGCGTGCGGCGTGTGTGCAAAAGTATTTTCAATCAACGCTACGTTAATTATTGGTTCAGCGAGTACTGCTAATATTGTTTATCGGAGTCATCATCTTAAGTGAAAATCATGATATATTAAAGTTCATTATTATCTCCTTTATTTATTATTCATCTTACTTAGTACATTTTTAAATATTTCTAAAAAAAATATAAAAACATTTAAAAATATAAAAAATAGGGATCCGCCGGTTGCGGGAGCAGGGTCCAAGTCCCCGGTGGTTAGGGTTGCAGAGACAGGAACCTCCTCACAATGCGAGCCGTATCGAGGAGTACTGCCTTCTGTATCAGGCCCTTGATCCAACCGCCTAAAGAGAGCCTCGACAGATGTTCGTCGAGGCTCTTGGCTATCAGGCCATTGGCCGTCACGACAATCGGCACAATGATAACCGAGTTCATATTCCACATGTCGCGAACCTCGTGTGCCAAGTCGAGATACTTAATTTGTTTCTCTTTCTCAGCTTTCACGAGGTTCTCGTCATGAGGGATAGTAACATCGATTATCATTACTCGGCGCGCTGATCGGTCTATCACCACTATGTCAGGCTTATTGGCAACAATAGTCCTGTCAGTAATGATAGACTGATCCCAGTACAGCGTGATATGGTCTTTCACGAGAACTGGGTCGGGCACATACTTGTAGTACGGTACCTCAGATTCCACAAGCTTAAATTTCAACGCAAGTTGCTGGTGAATAATTCTGGCTACTTGATTGTGTCTGTGCAAGTACTCGCCGTTAGCTAGACAGGAACAACCAGAAATAATATGTCTGATGGACTCACCCGGACAGTGGCATGCCCGACACACGTCAACCGTTCCGTCCTTCATTGTGCCGATAGTCGTGTCAGCGCATGGCTTAATTGCCAAGAGCCTCGACCAATACCTGAGAAGGCTCTCGTTAGGCAGCTGGATCAAGGGCTTGATTCAGAAAGCGGTACTTCTTGACACGGCTCGTATTGTTAGGAGGTTCCTCTCTCTGGAGCCCTGACAGCCTACATTGTCCCACTGCAGGGCAAAGGCCTCCCTTCCCTCCTTCCACATTTCGCGATCTTGTGCGTTTGTAGGCATTTCCTTCTGGGCCTGCCGCGTTGTCGTTTCCTGCTATTTGGTAACCACTGAGTGGTCATTTTAGCCCATTGCTCCTCCGACATGCGGCAGATGTGACCAGCCCAGTTCCACTTAAGTTCATGGTGATACCTAATTCAGTCGAGTCATAAATTCGCGCCAAACAGGTACAGTGCCGACCAAAAGTCGATAGGCAATCTCACAAAGCAATAGCTTGACGTTTAGTTTGACTTACGACCTTCTACTTTCAACAAAATAGATATTGTCAGCAACTAGTTGTAGTTCATAATTTCAATGGTAATATCTAAGACATGATGGCCTAGCGGTTGGGCCCGTCCAGAATTAAGAGTGAATCAGTAAGCCGTGAGTTCAAATCCCGCATACTTTTAGACTTTTTGTAAGTTTTTACTCTACAGAAATATTATATTCTTTAACTTGTTTGCTTTGTTCACACATTTCGTAAAGTTAAGGAGGTAGATAGAAAAATAAGTCAAGAATTTAGTTCGATTTCTGTGAGGTAGACATGAGTTTTATGAATATTTTAACTTGATCGGAATGAACTTTGTCGTTTGGTTGTAGCCATACATAATACACTATATAATGTGGTAGTTGATGGTCAGTGACGTGTGGTTTAATAGATAGCAGTATTGTTGTTGGTGTGATTCTTAAGAATAAAAGCAAGATAAATAATTAGTGTTTATTATTGAATTTACAATTGCCGAGTGAATTGTGAAGTGTTGATTTATAGCATCTGTATTACAGCTGCCTTACATATATTTTTTTTTGTTTTAGAGAAATGCAGTAAGTCTCTGGATCAAAAGGTATGAGGAAGAGGGGAGCTTTACAAGTAGACAGCGAAGTGGACGTCGCTTATTAGCGAAGCGCAGCGACAAAATATCGTGGGCGATTATGAAACCAATGGTTTCACACCTACGACACACTCGGAGTCACCGCAAACTGTTCGCCATGCCCTCCACGCTGAAGGCTTGCATCACAGAAGATCAGCTAAAATGCCCTTCTTGACAGAAAGACATAAAGAAGAACGATTACGTTTCGCACGGGAATATTTAGACTTTGACGGGATCACTACCATTTTTTCTGATGAAAAGACTTTTACATCAAGTCAAAAGGGTAGACTTCATTTATGGCGCAAGGATAACACTCGCTGGTCCGATAGAAATGTAATCCCTTATACAGACTCAGGTCGAACTATGGATGAATGAGTGCCCCCATAGAAAATCTATGGGGTTTGATAGTGCAAAGGTGGGATACACGAGATGAGAGATGTATAACACAATTAACAACCCATTCCATAAAGGTGTGGGAAAATTTAAGAAGAACCGAAATATGTTGAAACATTGTGGGGTCCATGCGCATACGTCTACTTGACTGCATTGAAAATAATGGGGGTTATACAAAATATTAATCCTAATGTTCTAGTTTTAATTAGACGTTTTACAAAATGTTTAGTGAATATCACTAAACATTTTGTAACACGTCCATAATAATATATAATATAATATAGAATAATTCCTAAATTGAGGTTTAGTTTCAATCTTCTTTTCTTCGGGAAAATGAACACTTAAACTATACCCTCAATATGAGTTACATTTATTGTGACGTCACATAAAAAACATGTTCACGAAGTCTAAATTATGTATTAGTTTTTAGTAAGCTCTGTTGAATACCGATAGATAGAAGTGGGTATCAACAATTATATTTGTGTGATTAGAATATCCTTGTTATGTTAATAAAAAATGACTTCAAAGTGGGTATACAGATACACAAAAAAATCTTATGAACGGTTACAAGAGAACTTCTTATATCTAGGTAGGAATGTGACGTTACAAATCTCATTAAAGTTGTTAATTATATGAACAAATGAAACGAATAAAACAATTGTTGTTATCTGTCAGCACGACTTTTTTTTCCACCTTCCAACACCGAAAAAATATTACACAATCACATAAATAGTTATGATGGGTTATTAACTTATATTTAAATCCTTATAAAAATAAATAATGAGCATGAAACCATTTCAAAATAAATACCTAAGTAAATAATTTTGCATAAAATACAAATATTAATTAAAGTGGTTACAAAAAAAAATAAAAAACCCACATTATGTAAACGGGATTTGAACTCAAGACACGTTGATCGTGAACCCACTGCTTAACCTAAACAGCTATCAACGCCTGGTAAATATGGTCGAAATTTAGCTATCGAATGCAAATACGATCATGCGTTTGCTGCGTGCATAACAAAAGAGACGGTAATATATTTCTTTATGTTTCGTGGAGAGCGACGCGACAACTTGCGACAGTAGGCGACTCTGTGGCTGTGGTGTGCGTAGGTACTGTATTGAGACAGCTTACACATACAGCCGCACGGACGCTCGCCCGTGCGTTCACAGCAATATGATCCTTAGCGTGCCTGTGCGCTTATGAACGCTTACTGTACATCGCCATTCGCCAGTCACAACCAGCTGTCAAATGTCAGACTGTCAGTGCAGGAGTCAGTGCCGAGGATTGTTTTGTTGAAAACACGTAATTTTATTTATGATTTTTTAATCCTAACATCTTGTAGGGAACAGCAGAATTTTATTTCGCGATTCAGTGTTTGGTCCCAGAGTAAAAATTGTCCTTAATGATGAGTACAATGACCGGTCGAAGTTTATGTATATCGTCCGGAAACACGGTGCTAAAATATATCTTACAAACTCCATATTTATCAGCACTGCCATTACTTCAGCTACTGGTTGTCGAATTTCAATCGGCTCAATACAGGGTGAAATTGAATAGATAAGACAAATTCAAATATACAATAATACGTGTTGTCAAAAAAATGTATAAAATATCAAATGTAAAATAAAAAAATGATTGATTTGTGTTACGGCAACCGTTAAAATAATAAAAGTATCAAAAAATCTCGTCCGACTCATCGCAGTGCTCAATATAGCGGTCATTTACCTAATTTTGCCTTAATTTTTCTTATTTATTTTGCATATTACTGGAATACCGATAATTCGTATTTAAATAAAGATAATAACATCAATGGACCTTTTGAAAACGATAATCGCGTAATTTTTTTTAACGATTTAGATTGTAGAAAAAACAGTTTATAATTACTGTGTTACTGTAACTGAAGCTCCAATTTCATTTTGTCGCATTTATTAAAATTCACCCTGTTTAATTAACTACCTCTAACATTAGTGCCGCAGGGGTATCTGAGTCACAGTCATTCACATTTAGAATTCCTGTACAACCACGACCCATTACTGCACATGCTTGCTCCATAATTGAATCAATTTTAACACAGGAAGGGCCACCTCCTGTTCCCGTGATATTTTTATTATTTTTGGAATGATATAGTTTTCCTTCACTTCTTAACTTCTCCCACAACTTTATTAAAGATTCTTTAGTTCTGAAACAAAATATGAACTTACTTTAGATGTTTTTTGCCCTCAATTTTGTCCCCCTCGAGTAAGATGTAGTCTAAACCCAAAATACTATTAATAGATTTACCTGTATTTAAGCTGGGAGCAGTTAAATTTTGCTATAAGGGAAACCCATGCTGCAGCTTTTGCTTCGTTGGTTGTTCCATCCGTTTTTTTTTTAAAGAATTGTATCTTTATATTGATTTAACAAGCACAACAACTTTTCTTTAACTCCCGCAGTATAATTTTGTCCGCGTTTTCTTCTTTCAGCCATTATCTTTTGAATATCAGAACTAAACACCACGAAAACCATCCAAATACAACGACGCGACACACAAGGTCAAACCTTTAAAACAAACGTCTTGTGATTAGGGAATGCAATCTCGCGAGATTGAGGATCGGACTCAAGTGTCCGTGCTCATTACACATACATTTGCTCCTACCGGGATTCGAACCCAGGACCCCAAGAACGTAAGGCAGCGTCGATACCACTGCGCCAATCGGGTCGTAATATGACTAGACTAGAAAAAAATTATAAATATTAATATAATATTTTTTCCAGTTAAAGAAGAAACTGACTTGGTTGGGATTTTCGGTTTCAGGTCGTCGGCGTTGTGGAGTTAAATTAGACCCATAATTTGCTCGTAATATATGTGTATTGACTTAGATTTTTACAATGGTTTTTGATGTAGTCGTCGTCGCGTCACAAAGATCAAGAGGAAGCGCGCGCGTCGTTAGTCTCGCGTAGTCCGTGCCCACCCCTCCCCGTCCCGTTCCGCCGCCCGCGTTGATTGTCGCTGCCGTGTTAAATAGATGGCGCCGTAGTCATCAACATGCCCCCGGCCTTGGAAGCACCAGGTTCCAATGGAGCTGAGCTGCTGCGGTCATCATCTGGATGCAGAAGTGGGCAGATTTTCGGGAATGATCGCCGAATAATGCCCGTCGCTGTTTTGATGGTAGCCACGCGTGATATACCATCCTTGCCGGTGAATGTTTGCAGCACTCGTCCGAGGCGCCACTTCAGAGGTGGTAAGTTGACTTCCTTGACTACAACTAGGGTGTCAGGAGTAAGTGAGTCGACGTTAAGCTGCCACTTCGTCCTCTTCTGAAGCTCAGAGATATATTCGGTTGACCAGCGATGCCAGAAGTTCTGTCTCATCTGTTCCACCCGATCGTATCGAGGCAGGCGCTGCGTAGCCGTTGTGGTGAGGTCAGGGCTGGCTGGCGCGGTGAGCGGTCGGCCAATCAGGAAATGAGCAGGACTTAAAGGAAGCAGGTCATTCGGGTCTGTGGACATTGGGTACATAGGTCGGGAGTTGAGAACAGCCTCAATTTGTGCCAATATCGTTGTCAACTCCTCGTAAGTGAAATGGGCATTGCCTACAATGCGACATAAGTGGAACTTGCAGGACTTGACCCCTGCCTCCCACAAACCACCAAAATGAGGCGAGTATGGTGGAACAAATGTGAATTTAATACCATTTTCAGTAATAAAATCTATTATATCGGATTGTGATTTATCTAAAAATTTTGAAAATTCTTTTAAAGCTCCAACAAAAGTAGTGCCATTATCAGAATAAATCTGCATTGGTTTGCCACGTCGAGAGATGAAACGTTTCAATGCCAGCAAGTATGCCTTGGTAGTAAGACTTGTAACCAATTCTAAATGTATTGCGCGCGTAGCAAAACATACAAAAAGACAGATGTAGCATTTTGTCAATTTGGCCCCCCTACCTTCGCGGTTCAACATGAACAATGGCCCAGCGTAGTCCACGCCACTACGTATAAATGGATACCCTGGCTCCAATCGTTCAGTAGGTAAGTTACCCATTTGTATGTTCAACGGTTTAGCTCGCATGCGCTTACACTTCATGCAGGTGTGAACCACTTGCTTAGCTAAGTTCCGCCCTCTAGTAGGCCACCAAGTATCACGAATTGTGGCCAGTAATAACTGAGCCCCTGCGTGTAACAATTCTTTATGATGGTGCTCAAATATAAGACGAGTGAGTTTGTGTTTACCGCACAATAACAAAGGATGTTTTTTATCATAAGAAAATGTGTCTGAATATGATAATCTACCACCTACTCTAATAAGATCGTGTTCATCTAGGAATACGTTCAAACACGATATACTACGTGGGTTTGTTACTTGACGGTTTTGTTTCAAAGTGTCATAAACATTTAAAAAAGCTTGTTGTTGTGCAATGCGAGTTAAAATTCTAACAGAAATATTTAATTCATATATAGATAGGCAACCTGTGAGACGTTGTTGTTTTAGTTTTGTACGGCTATTATTGACAAAACGCATAATATACGCCACTACACGTCGCAAGCGATTAAAACGTGAGAACCTATCGAATAGAAACGAATCTGATTTTGTTTGAACAAGCAATGAAGTTTTAATTGTTTTCAATTCAGGTAATTCATCATGATGAATATTACTTGAATTAATATCATGTTCCCATTGTACGTTAGGAGCATGTAAAAATGATGGGCCGCGCTACCATAAGTCACTAGTTGTAAGTGAATCTAAATGGACACCGCGCGATAACAAGTCAGCTGGGTTTTGTTTACCTGCTACGTGAAGCCAAGGCTTATCACCCGTGAGCTCGTTGATTTGCACAACTCGATTCTGTACAAATGTCTTTAATAAGTTAGGTGACATCTTAAGCCACCCTAAAACAATTGTTGAATCTGACCAAAAGTATACTTTATGGAAACTCAATCGTAATGAGTTACATATTTTATTGAATAACTTTGCAGCTACTACCGCGCCACATAGTTCTAGACGTGGTACGCTAACCGGTTTGACGGGTGCGACCTTACTCTTCGCACATAATAACTTGACCGATACATCATCTGTATAGCTACGTACATATGCGCAGGCGCCGTACGCGTCTTGCGAGGCATCACAAAAAATATGTAATTCAATAATGTGCGAGTTTTCTCCAATGACATAACGTGGAATGCGTATGTCTTTTAAATGTGATAATTTTGATATGAAATTCTGCCAATTTAAAAGTATGTTTGTTGGAACTGCATCATCCCACCCTATCTTACATAACCACAGTTTTTGCAAAATGATTTTAGCTATAATAATCGTTGGTGTAAGTAAACCCAAGGGATCGTAGATCTGTGCGATTACTGAAAGAATATTGCGTTTAGTAGCGTGAGTTACGTCATGGTCACATTTAGTGGTAAAATACAATTCATCAGATGAATGGAACCACCCCATGCCTAGTGTTTTGGTGTGACAGTGTTGGCCTTGTGTAAATTCCTTAGACGTAGACAGTGGTTCGATTTGCGGAGATGGTGAATTAAATACCCACTTTCGAAGGGAAAAACAACCCGATTCTAATACTTTAGAAACGTCTTTACATATTTGTAACAACTTTTGTTGATCCTGATGTCCCGTTATTAGATCATCGACATAGAAGTCGTCATTAATAACTTGTGCGATGACGTCATCCTTACATTCTAACGCAAGTTGTTTCAAACATCTAATGCTGAGATATGGTGCAGAAGCCGTCCCGTAAGTGACGGTGTTAAGCTGAAATACACCAAGCGGCTCAGATGGGTCTTCCCTCCAAAGTATTAATTGCAAATGTCTCTGGTCAGGCTGAATTAATATTTGCCGATACATTTTTTCGATGTCGGCGCATGCAACATATTTAAATTGCCTAAAACGGAGCAACATCGAAAACAAATCATTTTGTAACGTAGGTCCAATGTGTTGTATGTCGTTTAATGATTTGCCCGAAGTGGACTTTGCACTTGCGTCAAAGACAACTCTGAGTTTGGTTGTTGAACTGTGTTCCCTATAAACACCGTGATGCGGTAAGAAAAAACAAGGTGATAAATATTCTGTTATGCGACTCATGTGTCCCAGACCTAAATATTCATTCATAAAATCTTTGTACATTTGTCTATAGCTAGGTGCGCTCTTAATGAGTTTGCGTTCGAGTGCAAGAAACCTGTTTTTTGCCATAGAAAATGTGTCATGCAAAACATCAGCTGATTGACTGAGCGGAATGCGTACAGAAAAACGGCCCTTATCGTCGCGTAAAGTCGTATCTCTGTATAAATTTTCGCATGCAGTTTCATCCTTAGTGAAGGTGTTATTTGTTGGAGGTATTTCTTCCAGTTCCCAAAATCTTTTGAGATCTGAATCTAAGGTTTGCGTGTGATTACAATGAGTTAGGTTAATGCGTGATACCTTTTCATGAACAGTTCCCGATATGACCCAACCCAGTTGTGTGTTTTGCAGGTATGGGCCATTCGGCAACCGTATGAGACCATCTCTAAGTAGGTCCCAGAATCTATCTGCTCCTATCAATAAGTTTATATCGCTAGACAGATAGAACTCAGGATCGGCAAGTTGAACATGGTCTGGTATAGAAATACTATTGTGATTATTTCTTAGTGAAGGTAATTGTGCCGTTATACGATTTAAAACCAAACAGTTAAAGCGCGTGTTATATGTGTTCGTTTTGGATCGTATTTGGATAGAACATGATTGTGTGGATTGAGAGATAGTGTTACCTACCCCTATAACTTGAACAGTGGACTGTATCGATGGAAGATTAAGTTTTCTACAAAGCGATTCAGTTATGAAGCAATGTTGGCTCCCGTTATCGAGGAGAGCTCGCGTTGTGTGATATTTGTTTTGCGCGTCCGCTATTTCCACTAATGCGGTTGATAATAATACTGCCTCCGGAAAATCATGCCCCGTGATATTATTATCTTCCCTGCGAATTGTGTGAGACTTGCAAGACGTGGTTAGCGGAATTTGTGTGTGTGTAGCACTCGTACTACTTAAATCAGTCTGTGGCACTATTTGCGTGATTTGAGCAACAGCTGATGATGTACAAGACTCTGTTATGTTATCTGTGTGAATTAACGAATTATGTTTTTTGTTACAAAGCCTGCACGGTCCATACCAACAATCGTTTAGCGCGTGATCTGATCGTAAACAATTACGACATAACTTTTTATTCTCAATGAAGTCTATCTTATCTTTAAGAGATAGATTTAGGAAATCTTCACAAGAATACACTGGATGGTTGGAACCGCACTGAGCGCATTTGTAACGAGGTGAATGAGATGATTTTTTGTTATCTTTGCGTGTTATAACATGACTGTGTGATTTTGTGACCGACTGTTTCTTTGTGTGCGAGTCTGATGATTGTTTGCTTTCAGGCCTAATAGATTCTAAAAAATCAGCACGATCCGTGAGGAACCTCATCAAATCAGATAGTTTTAATTTTCCTACTTTTGGGAGGGTACTTTTGTGACTTTCCCACTCGCGATCGGTTACAGAATCTAACTTTGAAGTTATTATATGGATTATTAGTGTATCCCACGTATCTGTATGTTCTCCTAACGTTTTTAACGCCCGAATGTTTCTTAAAACTGTATCTATTAGCCTACGAATTTGAGCAGCTGATTCTTTATTCACTGATTGCGCATGAAATAAAGCTTTGACGTGATTACTAACCAGCAAATTGTCGTTATTAAATCTATTTTCCAAGAGACTCCAAGCAACTAAATAATTGTCAGATGAAAACTCGAGTGCCTTTACTACTTGTAACGCATCACCTGTAACAACTGACCGTAGGTAGTGGAACTTCTGGACATTGTCTAGATTGTCATTATTGTGTATCATTGATAAGTAAGTATCACGAAACTCGAGCCATTGGTCATATGAACCGTCGAATTTCGGTAATGAAATTGTGGGTAACTTCATGGAGTTAGAAGTTCGACTTTGACCCACCGAATCTTGCTTGAAATTATCCTTAAGAATACATTTAGCCTTGCCTACAATACCATAAAACTGATTTTGAAACGTTTCTCTCTCTAGCAATTCCCTATCCAGATCACTATCTGACACATAGGAGTCTAATTCATCTTGTAAACTAGAAAACTGATCGATAAGTAATTTAAACGAAGAATAACGCTCTTCTAGTTCGGCTTTCTGAGCGCCCGTTATTTGCGAATCATCCAATGATAAAAGGTACTTGGAAAACAAAGTAAATTTTCGTTTAACGATACCCCTTATCTTAACTAAATCGCGAATAATATCTTCACTACTTTCTATTTCTACGATCGAATGTCTTTTGTTATTGCTCATTTTGGTGGTCTGCAAGAGAAAAGAATCAAGTACTTACAGTTAACCGGTACGTTTGAGTGCGATGTAGGTAGACGTAGACGCACAATTTGTACACCGTACACTGGAATTTTGCGAAAAAAGAACGATATTAGCACAAATTGAACTGAGCACTGGGTTTGGGTAGTAAAATGGATGGATTGACCTGACCGTTGCACGTTGCCGCTGCTCCAGGTGTTGATCTGACCAGGGTCCAGGGCTGATCCAGCTGATTATCCGGCTCGAAGGACCAAATTATGGTTGGGATTTTCGGTTTCAGGTCGTCGGCGTTGTGGAGTTAAATTAGACCCATAATTTGCTCGTAATATATGTGTATTGACTTAGATTTTTACAATGGTTTTTGATGTAGTCGTCGTCGCGTCACAAAGATCAAGAGGAAGCGCGCGCGTCGTTAGTCTCGCGTAGTCCGTGCCCACCCCTCCCCGTCCCGTTCCGCCGCCCGCGTTGATTGTCGCTGCCGTGTTAAATAGATGGCGCCGTAGTCATCAACAGACTTTAACGCAATACTCGTACAAGTTCAACTGGACAAATTATATGATATTCTGAAACATAAACATTCTAATATTGAGACTGTTAGTACTGCTGGAACTTCGGTATCAACAAAGTTTGATGAGGAACTAGCTCAGAGGAATATTGAATTTCCAATTAATTCTATAAAAAAACTTAGAATTACTAGAAGATCAACTCAATGACACGGATTTTGAATATGTTTTGGTATGGATAGGTATTATTATTTTAATACTATAAAATATCTATCACGGTTACAAAGGGTATATTTGTTGTTATTAATATTTCAGGTCAATATGCGGTACGAGTGGAATGTTAAAAATATCAAAGATTGGATTACAGGTAACGAGATGTTTATTCACGGACGAACTCCTTAACCAGTTAACCTGGAAAGGAATTAAAGGCTGTACTAAAGTACCCTTTATGAACTACATCAAAACAAGAAATATGTTTTTTTAAATTATACGTTTGGCTGACAATTGTTGCTCTGCTAAGGATTTTGACGTATATTTGCAGAACAGTGCGATAAAACATAGTGGCCAGCGCATGAAACGAAATTCGTAAGTGCGAACAACTACTTATTTTCTTTTTATTTACATCTGCATTATGTTACTCCAACAAAGGAGTGTTTAAGTGGTGGGTACCTGGTTTTACACACTGTATATTGATATCTTTATAAATTATCTGCCTTTAACTACAGTGCGCGGCATAAAATAATGTTTTAAAAGGTCCTGTTTTGCTTTCAGCTCTGCAGTAAAAATAACCCAAAAAAAAGAAAATTGAAACTGAAAAGAGGACCACTACTGAGAATCTTTGTTCAAACAATTTAGAAACTATAATAATGTTACGAGCTGGGTATGAGATAAATTAATTACTACCGATTAAACAACACAATAACTTTATTAATCACAAAACAATCAAAACTTAATCACAAATACACTACTGTTTACTATTCGCTTAGATATCGCACTTCAAGTTCTCTTGGATTCGCTTCGTTGTGTCGCTAAAACAAGACTGCCTGTCGCGGCCCTGAGCGCTCTATTTATACTCGCCAACAGACACACCAGAACAACCACGAACATTCGAGAGGGTCATAAAAAACACAATAGAGGTACCTACGCAGGTAATAAAAATAGTAGGTATAACCTACTTGTACAAAACAAACAAATATGAACCTTATGCCCTAGGCGTACGGTCGAAATTCTAATGTCTTTGTATAAATAGGTCGCGAGTTCGTACCTACCTAACTTTAAAACTAATAATAATAGAATCCTCTCGAATTCCTAACGTACACACACTGTAATCACTGGCTTTCTCGAATGTTCTAGTAGGTCCGATGTAACAATGCCCCCTCCTTAGACATGCTCGTCCCGAGCATCATTAGTCCCGTAGTATCGCGCCAATCGGTCTACATGCACAATCTTAGGCGCACCTCGTGGACCCTTCTGTATTCGGTAGGTGACATCGTTGATCCTAGTCACGACTCGATATGGTCCATCCCATTTTGCTTGTAACTTCGGAGACTTCCCCTTGCTCCGCACTGGGTTATGCAACCACACCAGTGAACCCTCGTCGAAACCCCTACCGTTTGCCTTCCGATCATAACGGGTCTTCATCTTCTCAGACGTCTGTTGGCCGGACTGTCGGATATGCTCATAAACATCGTTCATCTTATTACGCAAGTGATTCGCGTAATCTGTTACGCTACATGGAGCATCAGGGGGAGTTCCAGTGATTAAATCAGCAGGTAACCGTAATTCCCTTCCAAAGTTCGCGAAGGCTGGTGTCACGGTCGTACTTTCGTGGACTGCACTTCGGTAAGACAGAAGAAACGGCTGTATGTGCTTGTCCCAATCCCTTTGCCGGCTTTCCACAACTTTCGCCAGATATCTCTCCAACGTTTGGTTGAATCGTTCTACCATTCCATCGGATTGTGGGTGGTAAGAGGTGGTTCTGGTTTTATGGGTACCCATCAATCGACAAGTCTCTTGAAATACTTGCGATTCAAAATTTCTTCCTTGATCGCTGTGTATTTCTAAGGGTACTCCAAAACGACAGAAGACTTCTTGAACTAATTTATCTGCGACAGTTGTTGCTTCTTGGTTAGGAATGGCGAAGACTTCCGGCCACTTTGTAAAGTAATCCATGACCACCAGGAAGTACCTGTTTCCGCTCTCGCTTACTGGAAATGGTCCCGCAACGTCTAGTGCTATCCGTTCCCAAGGGGCTCCAACGTTGTACACTTTTAATGCACCTCTGCTGCGTGTCTGGGGTCCTTTCACGGCCGCACAACTGGTACATTTACGACACCAGTCCTCCACATCATCTCGACAGTGGATCCAGTAGAAGCGTTCTCGAATTTTTAGGAGAGTCCTTTTAACCCCCATATGTCCTCCAGAACATCCATCATGGTAGAGCCGTAGAACATCCGGTACCTTAGCTTTAGGGACAACCATTTGTAGATGACAACTGTCCCCTTTAGCGTTTTCCCATTTACGGCACAAGACTCCATCCTGGATCACCAAGCTGTTCCATTGCGCCCAATAACTCTTCGTGATGGAACTCATCGCAGCCACATCACTCCACTTGGGTTTAGGAACACCAGCTTTGATCCACTCGAAGATCGGTTTGATATCCGAGTCATTGTGCTGAGCCTGCTGTAGGGTCTCCTTCCATTCATCGCTGAGATCTGTTCTAAGCATCCTCACGGGCACTACTTCCTTAGTCTCTTGCCTGGCACAGTGCTTACAGTCTTCAGGACAAGGTCTTCTTGACAAGGCGTCTGCGTTACCGTGAGTTCTCCCACTGCGATGTTCAGTTATGAAATCAAACTCTTGGAGTAGTTCAATCCATCTCGCCACTTGCCCCTCTGGATTCTTGAACTGTAATAGCCACTTCAGTGCAGCATGGTCAGTTCGTAATTGGAATTTGCGTCCCAGCAAATATTTACTGAAGTGCTGCACTGTCTTTACTACAGCGAGTAGCTCCCGTCTTGTAACGCAGTAATTTCTTTCAGGTTTCGATAAAGACTTGCTGAAGTAGGCTATTACAACCTCCCGGTCTCCTTTCCGTTGAGACAGCACGCCCCCAATTCCAGTATTACTGGCATCTGTGTCAACTATGAAGTCATTTTCAGTGTCAGGATATCCCAAAATAGGTGTGTTGCACAGACGTTTCTTTAATTCCTGAAATGCGACGTCGCAGTCCTCGTCCCAACAGAATTGCCTCTTTTCCTCAGTGAGTTTGTGCAGAGGTTTGGCAATGTCGGCAAAATTCTTGACAAATCTTCGATAGTAGGAGCACAAACCCAGGAATGCTCTGACCTGTGTCTTGTCTTTCGGAACTGGCCAATCCTTGACGGCGACTACTTTTTCTGGGTCTGTTTGAACACCTTCCCCCGAAACTATGTGTCCTAAGCAGTTCACTTGTAGTCTGAAAAACGAGCACTTTTTCGGACTTAACTTGAGATTTGCTGTTTGGATTTTCGACAGCACTCGGTTGAGGTTTTTAAGGTGATCTTCAAATGTACGGCCAACGATGATTATGTCGTCTAAATAGACAAGACATGCGTCTCCAATCAATCCGGCGAGTACTTGCTCCATCAGCCTTTCAAACGTCGCAGGAGCGTTGCACAACCCGAATGGTATAACTTTAAACTGCCATAGCCCTTTTCCTGTTGAGAATGCAGTTTTTTCCTTGTCCTTGGGGTCTATTTCTACTTGCCAGTAGCCACTCTTCAGATCAAGTGTGGTAAACCACTTCATACCAGTCAGCGTATCCAGTGTGTCATCGATCCTAGGCAGCGGGTAGCTGTCCTTTTTCGTGACGTCGTTGAGTCGTCGATAGTCCACACAGAAGCGCATACTGCCGTCCTTTTTCTTTACCAAGACCACAGGAGAACACCATGGACTCGATGAAGGCTCTATAACACCGTCCTTCACCATTCCCTCAATCATGGTATCTACCTCTTTTTCTCGTGCAACTGGCAGTCTTCTTGGTCGCTGACGGATTGGTAACTCGTTACCTGTAATAATCTGATGCTGAACAAGTCCAGTTCTCCCTATGTCAGCATCATCTGAAGAGAAAGTGTTGGCGTACTCAAGTAACATCTTCTTAGCCTTCTCCATTTCTCCTTTGGTTAAATAGCAGTTTTCCAAAAGTGTCGACACGTCAAATTTTGTACTACGAACTTTATTTCCGGTAGGCACATCTTGCAATTGACGCATCCAAGCTACTTCCTCGCAAGTGCCGATCAAGGTGCCCTTCTTAATCACTTGCTCCTGGTCACTTGGATTCAGTATGCGTACTGCTGAGATGTTGGTGGCCTTGACCAGAGTTCGTGCCATCTTCCATGGGAAGTCATTGTTCACCCTTTCTATTAGAACACTTCGACCTTTGTTTCCAGAATTTCGTGGCAAACAAATTGGCACAACCGTTTCTGATCTGCGAGGAAGAACAATCTTCTTCAAGCAGTACACTTTCCCTGACGGTGCACCTTCCATGAAGACTTCCTCTGAACCACATTTCAGTACTCCTTGATCAACGTCGATCTCACAACGATATTTCCGCATGAAGTCCAAGCCCAAGATGCAATCGTCCACTATGTCGGCCACGATGATATTCTGCTTGTAAAATCTGTCACCCAATTTTAACTCCACCTCCTTCTTGCCTCGGACGTTTATGAGCTGACCGGTAGCTGTTAGTAACTGTATACGGTCGTGCTTATTGAAGTAGTCCCCAAGAAACCGACTTGCTAGTTTGGAATTGACGACCGTGTGAGATGCTCCAGTATCCAACGTCAGTTTGCATGGTGTTCCATTGACTTCGCCTTTGATGGTCAGGCTGTTCCCGTCATGTGCTTGCGAGATCAAGATTCTCGGGGCTCTTTCAATACCAGCCAGCACCCGCCCCCCAGTCCTGGCATTTACTCGTTTCCCTGCTGTGGCTGGGCAGTTACTTCAGCCACTCTTCCCTGCTGATCTTCTCTCGGGGTGCTGCGCTTAGGACAGCTGGACCGAAGATGACCCCTGTCTCCACAAGTGTAGCACCTAGGACTATACCCCTGTGGGCGGTCGCGTACAGGTGATGCAACAACCTCCCTGACACGGTGCGTTCGATGGTCTTGCCTCACTGCCTCTACTTCTAAGGCATGGGCCAAGGCGTCCTTCAAGGTCTCGTGATGCCCCAGTCTCACGGCAGCTCTAACTTCTAAGTCACGTATTCCATCAACGAAGGCCTGTACCAGATTTCCATCAATCAGTGCAGGGGCAGACTGGTAGGCTTTCCGAACGAGTTTTTCAACTTCCAGGGCCCACTGCTGTAGGTTCTCGGCACTTCGTTGAAAACGGTCCTTCAACTTAGCACGAAATACGTGCTCCAGGTGCGCGTCGCCGTATCTGGACTCCAATGCCTCCAGCAGCTGCTCGTAGGTTACATCCCTGCCGAGTGCCTCGAGAATGGTTAGGGCCTGGTCTCGGAGGCCCAAGGTGAGCGCGGTCATGGCTTGTGGTTTTGTCCATCCATTCGCCTTCATGACGGCCTCAAACTGTATTTTGTAAGCCGACCACGAAGATGTGCCGTCGAACGGAGGCACTTTAAAACCACGCAAAAAAGGTGCAGCAACCACCGAAGCTGCAGTTCCGCCTTCAGTCTTCAGTTCGCCCAAAGCCTTCTTTACCCCTGCAATCTGAACTTCGGCCTCCGAGATGCGATTCTCATGCTGGTGGACCTGTTCTTTCATCAACTTGATGTCCTTGCCAAAACTTGCATGCAGATCCTTTATGAGGAGCATCTGCTCGTCCTGGCGGCGGACCTGCTCCTCTTTGTCTCGCTGCAACTGCTCTTCCAACCGGCGAGCCTGCTCCTCTTGACGGCGAGCCTGCTCCTCCTTGTCTCGCTGCAGTTGCTCTTCCAATCGGCGAGCCTGCTCCTCTTGACGGCGAGCCTGCTCCTCTTGACGGCGAGCTTGCTCCTCTTGACGGCGAGCTTGCTCCTCTTGACGGCGAGCTTGATCCTGCAGCAGCGCCATTAAAGCTGACAAGTCTGGCGCCCCTGATGCTGGAGAAACTCCGGATGGGCCAGCGACTGGCTGTGACGTAGGCTGGACACCACCCGGTGTCTGTGTCGGAGAATCCCCAAACCGCCTTTGGTCCATATCCTGCTGTCGCTGACTTCTGGTACGGATACCGTCCGTGTCGTCCTTTGGTAGGATTGGCATAATTTATCTCTCACTTCTGACACCAATTTGTTACGAGCTGGGTATGAGATAAATTAATTACTACCGATTAAACAACACAATAACTTTATTAATCACAAAACAATCAAAACTTAATCACAAATACACTACTGTTTACTATTCGCTTAGATATCGCACTTCAAGTTCTCTTGGATTCGCTTCGTTGTGTCGCTAAAACAAGACTGCCTGTCGCGGCCCTGAGCGTGCTATTTATACTCGCCAACAGACACACCAGAACAACCACGAACATTCGAGAGGGTCATAAAAAACACAATAGAGGTACCTACGCAGGTAATAAAAATAGTAGGTATAACCTACTTGTACAAAACAAACAAATATGAACCTTATGCCCTAGGCGTACGGTCGAAATTCTAATGTCTTTGTATAAATAGGTCGCGAGTTCGTACCTACCTAACTTTAAAACTAATAATAATAGAATCCTCTCGAATTCCTAACGTACACACACTGTAATCACTGGCTTTCTCGAATGTTCTAGTAGGTCCGATGTAACAATAATATATACTTCAGATAAAGAAATTCATGAAGAAGAGACAAATGAAGGATTGCGGGATGGGTTTCGTGGGTTAGATGACAAGGAAAACAAAATCGGTATGTTACTTAGAGAATAACGCCATTCATTTTATTTAATTATCTTTAATGAAAACAAATTAACTCTAGTCATTGTACATTTTAACAGATGATACGCCAGACACAAAAAATCGTTCCATTAAAGCATCGAAAACAGTGACTCTCTGATGTAAAAATAAACAACAAGACGACCGATTCAAAACATGAGACTAAAATGATGAATGTAAGTTCTGACGATCTACTTCTATGTCAAGTTTTCGAATAAACTGTGATCACTTCAAATCATAGATATATGTTATGTATATGTCACCGTAAAATTGTCAAATACGTTATATTGTAATATCTCTAGCGATATTGTAAAGTCTCGAATTATTGTCAAATGAACATACTGTTTACAACAAAACGCATTATTTTTCGTGAAATGCATGCGATGGTAGTCAACTTACGGTGTGGAGGGAAGGAGGGGTCCCCCTTGCCCTGTGGCACAACTCTCTTGAAAAGATAATGCACCATTCCTGAGAAATACCGATTAATATAACATAACCTTAAAACACTTTATATTCCCCCTAAAAAGCGTAGTCGACGGAGCCTCGCTTCGCGGGTGCAGGGTCCCTTTTTAAGGCAAAGGGAAAGTTTTTACCACCATAATTTTTGTTGATTATTTCTGCAACTGCCAAAGAATACTTTCACACTGTGGTTAGTTGAGTTATGAAAAGTGGCGGTTTTTTCTTCCTAAAATTTTATCAGGGGTTATCATCCAGATTTCAAGACATTGAAGGTAAGTTTTTTTATACATATATCGGTTGGGGTCTATACTAACTATCTGGATGCATATTTTTATCTTTGGGTGCGTTGGTTTGACTAAACAGAGGTTTTTTGTGGTGGGAAAAATAAACCCTCTGCGTGCGGGTGAGTTTCAGTTTTTGCTTTGCTTCTGCAGATGAGCGGGAGAAAAGAGGCTAAGAAAGTTTTGGATGATTTAGACATAGAGCATGCGCTTGAGGATCTTTTTGGGTTACCAGACAATCCAGAAAGTTCTGAAGATGATCTGGAATCTGATGATGAAAGAGCTGGATACAGCACAGCTAGGCTTCAGAAAATATTGGAGGATCTCGACCAGCCGTTTATGTCTCCGCATCTTCTACGTAGTCAACCCAGCCCACAATCCTCAATCGCAATGGATACTGAAGTTGTTTCACCTGCTGACGTGGAATGTGACCAAGATCCTGCATGTCCCAATGTACCTACTGCCCAATTCCTCTCAACTCAAAATGCTTCACCTCCACCAACTGCTTCATCTTGTGACCGAGATCCTGCATCTGCCAATCACGTACCATGAAGTGGTGGACAGGCCAAAGCAAGCTACAGTGGTTAAGTGTAAATGGGTGTTCAAGAATCGTGCTCGGCTAGTCGCAAAGGGTTTTACCCAGAAAGCAGGAATAGACTATACAGAAACATTCTCACCAGTGGTCCGTCATTCAACAATAAGACTATTATTTGCATTGAGTGTTAAACATAATCTAGACATTACTCACATTGATGTAACCACAGCATTTTTAAACGGTTTTTTAAAAGAAAATGTATATATGAGCTTACCTGAGAACTTTGAATGTCATGATAGGGAAAACAAAGTACTAAAACTAAAGAAAGCCATTTATGGGCTGAAACTATCAGCTAGGGCTTGACATAAACGAGTAGAAAGTTATAAAAAGTCAATGTATGAACCTCGTTTATTTATCAAAAAACCAATACTGCCAGAACATATATTGCTTTGTATGTCAATGACTTTTTTATTTTTTTTCTGATTGTATAAAAGAAACTGAATATCTAAGACTGAGCTGAAAAGTAAATTTAAGTTAAAAGACTTAGGGCTACTTGCAACAAAATTTCTAAAATTTCGATTTTATTAACGCTGCATTTAGCTCTTAAACCCGGTTTAACTTAAATCTCATCAGTGTTGTCTTGCACGTCCTAAATTACGTTTGATTTAACTAAATCAAGATTTGACCCATCATTCACTCGCCATTCATTCTTTCGTTCCGTTGTTATGTCATCAGGCTTACAAAAAACGTGTTTCCTGTCAGTGTCACTTTTGTTTTAACGTATCCGAGCTTCTGTGTTTCCGAGTTTCTTTTGTATTGTGTGTTGCACGTGTTATTTTTAAGGTTTTATTACATTATGAAGAAATTCAGGGGACCTCATTTTTCCACGGCTGAAATAATGCATCTTTTAAAACTTGTGGAAAAATACCCCATGATAGAGATAAAAGAACAGATGGGGCTACGGCAAAAGACAAGCTAATGGCTTGGCAAAGCTTAACTGCTGAGTACAACTCGCAAACTAATTTCTCCCCCAGAACGGTAGACAAACTATTGTCTTGCTATAAAAACCAAAAAGTTAAAGTGAAAAAGATGCACTCTAGTGAAAAAATGGTATATTATTATACCATGTAATTCCTTAGTACACTTATAAAATAAACAATTTCAAATAAATCTATAATTTTTTAGCATCTTTGCTACTGAATGCAGTGGAAGAGTATGGGCAGGACTGGGACCGGGTTGCACAGGCAACAGAGGCGAGCAGTTTAGACTGTCAAAATACTTTCGAGGAATTAGTAAAGGATGCCAAAAGAGAAGAAGCTATAAATAAAAAAGAAATTAATCGTACAGGTAAGTGTTCAGAATACTGTTAGCAGTGATGCATACTGCTTTGTTTGTTGACAGATAATTTTAAAAAGATTTTGTTTACAGGAGGAGGTCCACCTCCACAGCCATCTTGTAGCCGTGACCCTATAATGGACAAGGTCAAGTCACTAATTGGACCCTCACTGGAAGGGCTATTCACAATATATGGTGGAGACGCAGACTTTATGAAGGAGCAGCAAGAATCGGCATCCATTAATAGATGCAACCAATAGAAATGATAGTAGTTGACTCACCACAGGTAGAAAATGGTAAGGTTTTTTGATATTATTACTTTGTATAACCCTGATGAATAGCTATAATAATTATGACAAGTGCTGTATAATGATGGATCATGCAGTTATAGTTGCAGGCAAAAGCAGTTTATAATAATATTGATACATCCATAAGCGAACTGTCCTCTTCTATAATTAGGTATATTTATATACTACACAGTTCTACTATCTGTACAGATTGAGATAAACTATTGGTAGAAACTTAAATTTGATCTGTGATAATATCTTATAATCATAATACTTGAAAGGTTTTATATGTCATGTAAAAGCTATGTTACCTATTCAAAATCTAATGAAGTAGTTACTTTTTGTACTTAAGAATTTACAAATATGTAATACTAGCTTCTGCCAGCGGCTTCGCCCGCGTGAAGTTTGATAATTGTCCCATGGGATCTTCTACCGGGATAAAAAGTACCCTATGTGTTAATCCAGGTTATAAACTATCCTTGTGCAAAATTTCATCCAAATCCGTTCAGTAGATTTTGCGTGAAAGAGTAACAAACATCCATACATCCATACATCCATACATCCATACATCCATACAAACAAACTTTCGCATTTATAATATTAGTAGGATTATTTCAGGCTGTACTCCAGATCAGTATTCTGATGAGAAAAGATTGAATATAATGAAAAGGAAGGTAGATCCAAGCCTGGAGTCATTGAGAAAAGGTAAAATTACAGAATATTTTCATAACACTCATTACAGTCAGTTTTTTATGAGAGTCTTATTATGTAAACAATTTCCACAAGTCTTTTTAACTTTACAGGAAAGAAGAAGCAGAATGTATCTCATTCTTTCAAGGAGTTGGCAGATGATAAAAAAGACCTGGTGAAATCACAAAAAGCACTGGTTGAACTTCAGGTAGAACATCAGCAGTTATTAGTTAAGTTAGCTCGAGAGAAACTTCAATTTGAAGAGAAGAAAAATAAAATGGAGCTAGAATTTCTCAAAGAAAAATATGAAATAGAATTAGATTTGTTAAAAAATAAAAACAATGAATTGAAAACATGTTTTTTATTTTTTTCTATTGTTTTGTCAGTATTTATACTACTAATTAAAATCTTGCAAACTATTCATTAATTAATAATGTACGTTCAATATTGCCAGCTATACTTCTAGGCAAAGCAATGGTGTTTGTTGGTATATCAGGTATTTGTGGTATATCTTCATCTGTAGGTGGTTCTGAATCTTTTTGTAAAATAGCAATATTATGTAGAACTGCAGTAGCAACAATGATACCTGTAAAATAATTAATAACAAAAAGGTATTTCATAAACAAAGGTCAAAAATGTATAACAAGGTAACATAGGTGCAGCAGACTGCAATTACAAATATATAGAACTCTGTTATGCAAACCAAGCTGATCTGATTTAGCTCTTTCTTTTCTGCAACCAGCTAAGGTAGGGAAATACACACATCAAAAGTGTCTAGGGATCAACATATATTTTTGCAATAACTTTTCTCCTGATTGATATTAATTAAAATGTTCTTTAAGGATTCATCAAATAAAGTGTTTTCGTTTGTCACAGTAACGATAAACCAAGTCACCTTTGCATTAATAAAGAAATTTGCCATTTTCCTAATAAAGGGATTTTTGACATTTGAACCACTAACACAAAAATTCGAAAAAAATACTGAAATAACAGTTTTCTTTAAAATTTTATTGGGTAACTTAAACAATTAATAATCCGTGTTTCTACCGCGAACACTAACAACACAAGAACATCGGTTTGGCATACTCAAAATGAGTTCATCCAAATCACGCTGTGGAATGGCCGCCCATGTTCGTTGCAACAACAAAAAAAGGTCTTCTTGCGACTGGATACCCTCCATATTCGGCAGAGCTCTTCTCTGTAGCATATCCCATGCATCCTCGAGTGAGCAGGCCAGGGCAGGACATTGATGTTAGCTGCGGCGAGAGTCTGTCTTACAACTCTTGCGGTGTGCGGTCGTGCATTATCATGCATTAACTGAAATAAGGGACCGATTTGCACTTGTAGAGGAACGATGACGTCTGATACAATCGTCTCAGCATAAATTTGAGCGGTGAGGTTGCTTCTGATCCAAATCAACTCAGTTCTTCCGCCGATCCAAATACCCGCCCATACCATGATGGTTCCACCACTATAAGGATGGACTTCCTGGCAGGATTTTAATCGCTGTTGGCGTCCAGGGGTTCTCCAGTGTCGTATACGTCTTGTATCCGGTCTCATACCAAAACGAGACTCATCAGAAAAGCACACGAAACGCCATTGTTCTTCTGCCCAATTTCTGTGTTCAAGAGCCCATTGATATCGAATCCTACGATTGTGCATTACTATAGGTGGTACCCGTAGCGGTCTTCGGGAATGAAGGTTCACTTCATGCAAGCGGTTTCTGACTGTTTGGTCGCTAATTAAGTTCCCTGAAGAGTGATGAAGCCTCACGGCTAACACCATGGCGGTTATTGTTGGAGCTCTTCGAGTTAAGATTTGAATGTATCGGTCTTGTCTCCGTGTGGTGCAGCGATACCGTCCTCCATGGCGCTCAGCCACGGTACCAGTGCTTCGGTAACGTGTCCAAAGTCGACTGATAACACTCTGACTTGTATTCAGAGCTAAACCCACAGTACGTTGCCGGGAACCAGCTTCTATCATTCCCACGGCTCTGAGCATTGCTTCCCTGCTTAAATGACGTCGCCGCTCCATAATAACGTTGGTTTTAATCAGTAGTAGGGAAACAGTAGCACTAATAATGTCTTCAATGCGTTGTATGTTTTTATAGGGAAAATATTGACAGCTGATTTTCATCTTTTACTCGAATTTGATTCACAGTTCCTGATTCAAATTATGAAATGCACCAAAAAGAATCCATATAAATTTATAAAATCATAAATTTATTACAAAGCCACATCTCAATCTCAAGAAATCCGCATAAAAATGCTTGATCCCTAGACACTTTTGATGTGTATAGTTTTACCTGGCACTCTTCGTAATTTAACATTAATTCCTTTTGAAAGAATAGGGAATCTTCTCTTCCAAATACCAAATGTTCTCTCTATTACGTTTCGAGTTCTTATTTGAGACTCTTGATATTTTTTTTTACCTCTAGTACTTGTTGTATTTTCAGGCAGTGGTGTCATCATGATCACTCAGGTCTGAGAATAACCACTATCCCCAACCAATAATTTTTCATTGTAAACTCCCTGAAAAGTATTAACATAATTTAAAATTGCATTCAGTTTGTAGTACTTTCCTTTTATGAATAATAAAAATAAACTTAATAGTATTTGTCAAATGTTAATTTCTTTTTGTTTAATTACATACCTACCTAATGTTATAAATAAGAGAGTGGTGCCACCTGATACAGATAGTGCAGATATTATTATACACATAATAGGTTGGTCCCAGCCTCAGATTATTGTTTTTACTGAATTTGTATAAAATAAAAATAATACTTAATTTTTTAATAATGAATTAAAATACCTACTTGAACAAAGTTTCTCTAAAAAGGTATTGGCGTGACGTATTAATAAAGTGGAAGAAGACAGAAGGATTGAAACACAAGACTCTAGTAAAAAGTTCATTTCCAAAGTTATTAAAGAAATTGAAGAATAAGTTGGTAGAGACTGGCACGGAATCCATTAACCTGATTGCCGGATTTAACAAATGTGGCTTATATCCCATAAATTCAGGGCGACCCAAGTCATGGTTGCCACAAAGACAGATTTCGGAAGAACAGATAGAGAACACAGCATCTTCGGTTGTAATAGTCATTTTGCAAGAAATGAGAAGTCCTACAAGTGCTACCGGACAAACAATACGAAAAAGGAAATGCAATGTACCACCTGAAATGAGTATTACAGCAGACGACTTAGTGCGCAATCAGACTGAAAAAACCAAACCCCGCAACAAAACCAGAAAAGTACACAAAAGCAAGTGTCGGGCACAAAGAAGAATAAAAAATCTTTGGCTATAACCAATAACGATTTGTCTGACAAAGACATGAGTAACACCGTTTCTGATATCACTGAAGAATTTAAAAATGAAGAATCGGATTTGCTTGATACGCAGCCAATTGCTGGTCCTTCCGGGCTATGTAATGCCTATGCCTTTGACTCTGGCTCCACAGACGTCAGCTCAGATGATCAAAGATCACAATATAAAAAGATTATAGAAAATAATAAGAAACCAGCAACTGAAGAATAACTGGTAACTAATATTATAAATGTCGAGTGAGTTTGATTGTAGTACAAACTTTGTACAAATAAAATTAATATTGAATTCGATTTAGCTATTATCAGAAATTTTAATGAGCAAATTATATTTTCCTCGTTTTGTTGTCATACATTATATATTTTTTAAGGTTCCTCTAGATTAACCTAGTGAATCCTTCAAATAACTTATTTGATATCATTTTTAATAATATTTTGAATATATTGTTTTAGGTCCAAGTCATCTTCATCTTCAATGCCTCAATTGTTCTCATCTGGAGAAGAATCAGATGCCGAGCAGCAGCCGATGCAGCAGAAAACGACATCATCGCCTCGGGTTGAGAAATCTGCTGCAAACAAGCGTTCCAGAGCGTCTGTCGGATGTGGATCTAAGCCTCGCGGATCGAAGAAGCCTCGAATAAATCCAGTGCCGTTGACTGATAATAAGTTAACGGCACGAGACCTGTTCGGCAGTGAAAGCGAAGAGGATGATTCACTGAAACCGTCCATATCAGCCGGTAAAACATCGCCTCCTATTTATTCTTACTATACTAAGAAAGTTGAGAAAGGCTATGCTCGAAAAATAAGCGAAACAAAACAAGGACCGTATTACGTTGAAGTAAAGGTCTATAATTGTGAGGAGATCGCAAGTGTACCACCGGTAAATAGGTGGCGTCATTCAATCGTTACGATCAAAACAAAAACTGATACGGATACGGAGATGTGGCGCCATCTAAAAGCATTTACGTCCTCAGTCGACAAAGATTTTAAAAACTGCCCAGTGACTTTAATAAATTCTTATTATTAAGTTTTTTTTTATATTTCTGCTTAATTTATCATTATGTTAATATAATCCTAGTAATTTTCGGTAACCTTCTTTAATTACTCGTAATTCTTATTAAGTATAACGTTTTTTTTAGTTTAGTATTGTTTAATTTGTCTGTATGCTATATAATGTAATCCTAATAATTACATGTAACAAATGTGTAGTCAATTTAATAAATAAAAAAATATGCGGATATTCCACTTAAATCGTATGTTTTTATTTCACAGTTGTACAGTCCAGAGAACACAGAACACCATTCACAAGATCATGTAGTACAAATATGACTTGTATGCAATGTAAAACTGAAATACCACGAAATCAATATGCATATCATATGAGAACTAATATACACAAGACTAATAGTTTATTGAGAACTGAATTCAAAAATATATTTATTATAGCAACAGCATTTAAAAATAGTATCGCAACTTATCGTCTGAACTTAGCTCAGGATGACGAGCACCTCACTTCTGAGGCGATCCTGAGTAATGTTGATAGACATAAGAGTCAGGATGACGAGCACCTCACTTCTGAGGCGATCCTGAGTAATGTTGATAGACATATGAGTCAGGATGACGAGTACCTCACCCCTGAGGCGATCCTGAATTCTGTGCTTCCAAATATTAATAAATTAATAACTATGATACTGAATAAGTATGACTGTATAAAAGTAAATTTTGAGCTTTTTGTTAAGTTTCTTTTACTGAGATCTGACAATGAAGAACTAGAACTGAAATCTTTTAACACTAAGTATGATATTATCTATAAAAATACTGATATAAATGACTTCTTTTCGAATAAAATACATGTCTTGATGCGGAAAATGTCTGAATTTGAACACGTACAGTCAGGTTGGACATATCTTTCGCTAAGTCATATTGAGATGAATATATGCAAATATTGTCCCATGAGAGGTGGCACATACATTAAGTTGCCCTCAGTAATAAAAAATACTAAAAGTTGTTTGAATTTACATAATAATGATGAATGTTGTTTTTTATGGTGCGTCGTAGCCGCATTATTTCCTCGTACAAGTAATGTGTGCAGAACGACGTCCTATCCTCATTATAGCGAAGTTCTCAATATTCAAGGAATGTCATTACCTCCTTCACAAAATGATATTAAACTTTTTGAATTGATAAATACTACAATAAGCATTACCATATATGGTTTAGACAATAAATGTGCTGTCACCGGACCTTTATATATGACGGATAAGAAAAAAGAAAATCATATTAATTTATTATATATTGAAAGAAATGGGAAAGGACATTATTGTTTAATAAAAGATCTCGTACGCTTAGTGCGACGTCAGATTACGCATCATCACGGCAAAGTTTTCCTATGCGATTCATGTTTACAATTTTTTACAAATGAAAATAAATACGCATCTCGTACTTGTTCTAAAATTTTGACTATACTACCGGAAAAACATACCATATTGAAAGGACCATGAGTCAAATTGGGCTCAATGTCCAACAGAGATAAGGCATATGCCATTGTAAAGGGTTTTGTTCGTACTTAAATTGTTACTATCGGCGGCACCTTCAATTCCTTTGCAAAAAAAAGTTATGCACCTAAATAGGTTTTGTAGAAAAAGACAACTGGTAGTCATAAAACTGTTATTGTAGCAATAAATTCGTACTTTAAAATGATGGTAAACAATAGATGCGCCTGCGCCCGTGTTATTTACAACACTCTCCATCCCTCTCACACCTCTCGGACGCTTGCCCGGGCGCCCGTCCGCTCTCCTCCCTCAGTCAGTCGACTCGTGCGTCTCACGTTGTTAACTGTGTTTCCGTGTATCCTCTCTTGTTCTGTGATTTACCGACCCTAGCTTGTTACTTTGGACTCTGTTTTATTCTTACGTATTGGTGCACTTGGTGATTTGTTTGTTATCTTAAACCCTTGACCTGGACTGTTTATGGACATTGATTTACCTACCTGTTTCTGTAATGGCTGCTGAAGGACGACGTTGTGTGTTATGCCCACGTTCTGTTTTGCGACAACGGCGGCATATTTTAGATGAACACCTGCCAGAAAGACAGCCCCGGCATGCAGAATATATACAACAAAATGCGCTCACCGAGGTATGTATACTACACATTTTATGTATACGGTACATATTACTACCTATTATAAAATTCAACGTCTGTCATGCTGTCTGTCTGCACGCTCATAACTTGAGAACCACTAAAACAATCTTAATACAGTTTGTTTTATCGATTATAGGCTACTTTCCTTCACGTTAAGTTATCGAAGGGGTGAGCAGAGAAGTTAAATATGAGAGGGGTCAGGGAAAAACGGCCGTAGAAGTAGAAATCCGATTTGCTTTTAAGAGCGACATTAACGCGGGCGGAGCCGCGGGCACAGCTATAGGCTATAAAAATCCCGTGGGCCAAAGCTAGTCAAAGCCGCAAAAAGTATTTTATTTAATGAATGTTATTTTCAAATACTCTTTTTCCTTTTTTAGGTTGCGTTTAATAACATCCAAGCCACATGCCATCGGTGTTGGCAAGTAGTGCAAAATGCAGTTCGACAACAAGAACTAGAAATGCCACTACAACAGGATGTCCAACCAGAACACCCACAAGAACCGCAAGACCCACAAGAACTGCAAGGCCCTCAAGAACCGGAAATGCCACCAGAAGCAAACGATGTACACCTAGTCGTTCTTCCTGATTATGTGAGAGCGCCCAATGTTGCTTACCGTTGTGTTTTTAATGGCTGCCCTAACGCAGAACGTCTTAGAATCCCAGTTACAATTAAGGTACATATTCTTTGTGAGTACCGCTTATACATACCGGAAAGTGCAAGAGTTTGCCAAGAACATCTGATGGGTAACGACAGTTGGAACTTGTTGATTGATCATTGCAACACTACGCATAACTTTGATGTACGTCAGATCACAGATATGACTAACATGCTGGTAAGAACCATTACGCAAGGCCAGAGATTTGATTTTGAGTTAGAGGCTGCATTAACGGATAATGACTTATATTTTTGGACTGGACTAAACTTGCAACAGTTTAATAGAATTTTGGTAGAGACGCCTTCTCTAACACAAAGAAGTAATCGTCCACGGACTGTCCTCGGTATCTATATGACCAAACTAAGAACAGGAGAGTCAAACGAGAGATTGTCAACATTGTTCAATATATCTCGCCGAACACTGGAACGAAAACTTGTAATAGCTAGAGAATGTTTAATGAATGACTTCGTTAACAGACACCTCGGTATTGGTCATATTTCGCGAGAAAATATACTGCAAAGAAATCTGCTATTAGCAAAAGGCTTGTTTGGCAACGAAGAAAATACAAAAGCCGTTGTTATAGCTGACGGCACCTATATGTACATAGAAAAAAGCTCTAACTTTTTATTTCAGAGAAAAACTTACAGCTTGCACAAGTTTCAAAACCTTTTGAAACCTTTTCTGATGGTATGTAGTGACGGCTACATTATCGAAGTTTATGGTCCATATGCAGCTACGGACTCTGATGCATCAATAATGAACAATATACTAAACAACGAGGAAAATCTTTTCCACTGGATGTTTCACCAGAACGATGTGTTGTATCTTGGACAGGGGCTTTCGAGATAGCCTAGAAAACTTACAGGCATTGGGATATGAGGCACACATCCCCGCGACAAAAGACAGATTTGAAACTCAATTGACAACAATTCAAGCAAACAAATCACGATTAATAACATTGTGTCGGTGGGTTGTAGAAGCCGTAAATGGAAAGTTTAAAAATAGATTTAAACTACTGCGACAGGACTACTTCAATAGAGCCTTGCCGCATTTATTTGTTGATTTTAAAATTGCGGCCGCTCTTATTAACGCATTTTACCAGGTAGCGGTTGATAATGAACATGCAAATGACATTTTAAGAATAGCCAATGAAAGGCTCCATACACCTAATCTTTTGTACGACTATGTACAGCTAAGGAACCTTAACAGACAAAGAGCCGCATTTATTACAATGGAAGCCAATCAGTTGGAAGACTTTCCTCGGCTAACAATAAATGAGATTTTTATGATATCCCTTGGGTCATATCAAATCGAACTTGCTAAATCATATTGCAGCGAACATTTACGCAATGGTTTATATACGATAGAAATATATCGTGAAAATGAATTAAACGATTTAGCAGCATGCAATATCCATCACCAAAATGTGTGGCTATTAAGAGGAAGAATACAATCCAGACATGTTCGAGCACGTACATATTACGTATATATTCTGGTCAACAGAAATGAAATAGGTCCAGACGCCATCGCTCATTATTACTGCTCGTGCCTAACAGGTAGACGCACAGTAGGAACTTGTGCACATACCATTTCAATAATATGGTATCTAGGGTTAGGTAGGCACATACAATTTAATCCACCGGCAGGTCATCTAAACGATATTATTATTGATATTGATTGAAATGTTAATAAAAATATTTTTAACTGATAACAGCTGTTTTATTTTTTTACCAACTGTTCCTCGCGGTGTCACCCGCTGCTCAGCCCCTAAGGGTCGTAGCGTGATGTTATATACAGATATATCGAGGAAGGCATAGGCCGGACTAACCAACACAAAAATAATTTTTCAATTCGAACCAGTAGTTCCTGAGATTAGCGCGTTCAAAACAAACACTCTTCAGCTTTATAATATTAGTATAGATGTATTTTTTACACCTGGAATTAAAACAAGTCTAAGATGTCAAACAACAAAAACTACAACTTCTTAACAGCATTACTTCGAAGGATTTATAGCTTATTTATGGTAGGAGAAAAATATTTATAGCAAAATAACCCCATGGATTCTTCACAAAAATGAGTTTATATCTTTATATTTAGTGTTGTACAAGTATATTTAAAGTGATCTTATCTCTGTTGGTGGGTGAGCCCAGGCTTCATACATTTTTGCCCATGGTCCTTTCTAAATCACTAATGAGCTCTAATTCAACGCTAGTGTACAGAAGCATAGCATCCCAGCTCAAACTAGGTGAAGTCACATAATGAGCAGGATCCGGTTTGTAAAAATGAAAACTTGTCTCTCTAAATTTTTCAAATATGTCACATAACAACAAAACATCGCATTTCAAATACAAATCACTGTATTCAACCAAGCGTCTTTATCTCAAAACTATTCCAAATATCTTGAGCGTGAGCATACTCGACATCTGTCAGAGATTCCATGGTTAAACTATTATAAAAACTAGATTTTTGGGGCAGTTCTTTTTCATCAAATTTTGACCAGTCATCCATATAATTATACGGGTAAATACCTTTCTTACGTAATAAATTAAGTTTACTTTTATCCTTAAACTCTCTTGTTAAATAAACAAAATCTTTTTCTGACAAGCTTTTACTTAAAGAATCTAGACTTGAGCTAAGAAAATGAAAGGAATCAATAAATTTAATCTGTATTGAACGAGTACCTTGTTTTGTTTTAATTAATTTAGTAATTGTGAGATATTTTTCTTTGGTTTTTGGAATTATTTTAATTGAGCCTTCATATTCAGCCAACTCTCTAATAAATATATGCGAGTCATAACCACTTAAATTATGAAATACAACCGGTATGAATGGACACACTTTGAACATCAAATTACAATGCGAGTGCGCTGCCCCTCTATACTCGGAAGTAATATGATCATGATCACGAACTTTATCTCCGGACAGTAACTGATTACATATATGACATTTAGTTGCATTTCGATATTCTCGTTCTTGATTATGAGTTAAAGGTTTCATTGATAATTGAGTAGACAAAACTTTGTTTATTCGTTTAGCATCTTTTACTAAACGTTTTAAAAATACTTCAACACAATCTACGCCTCTATACGTAACAAAGTTAAGTTTGTTATCATGAAAACAACATATGTAATATGCGAAACTTGATGGTTGATGAATTTTTAATGTCGTAGTATTTTTAGAGCTATTATCATCGCATTGTATTAACAAACTCTCGAAATCAGCATAAATAATAAAATTAATCTTAAGTTGTCTTT